>CM061169.1:0-2500000 GCA_030763345.1 Mythimna separata | reverse complement strand
GTTGCTTAACCTTGAACATCGATCTATGCGGCTGTTATTATCTAGCCACGTGCACCGGCAGGTGTATGTACTTTAAATGTATGCACTGAAATAGGTATCCAGTACACACATATTACATAGTTCTTCTAAACTTCGACCCAATAAAGTACCAACTGTATCTCGAAGAGTCCATACGATCATGTACTACTTGCGCTAGTGGAAAGAGTTTAGTTTTAGCGGCAGTTACGAGTGCTCAAGTTTCATTCAAGCTTGTGCAGCTACCACGAATTCATTAGCGACATTCTAACTTACGAACATAGTTGCATTTTACTTGGGTAGTAAATGGAATTAGAATGTAGGTAAAAGATGGAAGCGGTTTTCTTTTCCTTACACATTATTATTCAGAATGCCCATGGCATAAGGTCGGCTGTGTACGCTTCCCCATACATTTATGTTCACATAATTTGACAAAATGTATTGAGGAGCGGATTTATTTTTCGTGATTTCAGGGTTGGTTGCATAGTAAAAGTTGTTTGTATTGATGAGTACAACCACACATTTTAACGTTTGAATCCCCAACCGGTCCTATGAGACCGCGCTGTTATTGTTTTACTATTGTGTCTCGTTTCGCGGGTATCTGAGTAATTAAGGAAAGCCCCTCTGTCGTATCAACGTTGTATTATGGGTAGGATGAACAAACAAACTCTAGTGGTCATTCTTCCATCAAGACATTACCTTTCATCTCTAGACACACTTTCTCAAGGCTTATTCACTTTTACAGATTTCGTGTAGGTTTCAAAGGTCAAGTTAACTTTGTAGAGTATCTCATTTAGTGACATATATCCAGCTCGCAGTGTGGGAGGATCGTGGGAGTTCCTCATGTAAAGACAGTTTACTTTAAGAGTGAGTGTTTACTAGAACTAGAGTGTGTTACCTTAAAAGAGGTTAAGATCGAAAGGGACCTAGCACTCGAGTGTCTTACTGTAAAAGAGGTTAAGGTTGGAAGGAACCTTTTAATTCATGAATCCCCGACCGGTCCTATGAGACCGCGCTGTTATTGTTTTACTATTGTGTCTCGTTTTGTGGGTCTGTGATAGGTTAAAGGTGTGTTTTAGTAAAACCGTGTGGTATGTCATTTGTTGTTAATTGTTTCGCCACTTTTTCCCAGGTAAACATTAGGAATGGGTTCATCTTGGTAACATTGGTGGACGTGTAATTTTGACTGTAATAATATGCCAGCCAGCAAGTGTTGCTGGCTGGTATGATGGCATAGTCCTAGCCATCTTCCCAGCAGACAGGTCTAAGACCATGTCCGAGCAAGCTAGGTCAGGATCATGTCGGGGTCACCATTGTAATTATACAACTGCTTGTGTTGCTTGCGTTTTATAAACTATATGCCACTTAACATTGATAAATATAAATCTAAGTCTATTTATTTTACACATTCCCGATGGACCAGCATATTCATTCAACATATGGACTGTATTCCATAAAATCTCTAAGAATTGCATTAATTACCTGAGTAAAGTATGTAAAGAGCAATAATACTTCATACATTACCTGAACTCTTCAGTATTCTATACTTGGTATTGTATAGAATACCTGAATCATATAGATTGCTGGTACCAATTATTATAAAGATTGATCGATTACAATCACTCATCAAAATATAATTTCGTTGTAACTAGGAGCCTAGACCGACCGCCAAGGCCGAACACCATTGAAGTAACCATTGATGGAGACCGATCGATTGCAATACTATTGAAGTTCATATCTAGATTCCAATGTTAACCTTCGCCACATCGATAGCAACAACTGGAATTAGTGGGGAACTGTAAACAAATTACTTTTTTGTTGACATGTCAATGGTATCGAAACCGTCGATTGATGGTGTAGCCTTAATGCAGTGGTGACAAAATGTCCTCCATGAAGTGCAATACTGTCAAATTGTTCAACAACGTATGCTGTGTCAAGTGAATGCATCATATAATATTGGGGAGAAGTTGCTGGATTTTGGACAACGTTACTGCGTTATGTAGATTGAGCTTTGCGGGTCAGGTAAGGGATATTATCTGAGGCTTCAAATTTAAAGTATTTCAAATAAATTGCATTGGTTCTTTGAAAAAATATCCTTACATATTTTAAAAATTAAAAAACTAACATTTTATGGTGGTCGAAGATCTAGGTACTATCTACTTGCAGGTGCTTTGCCCGCGTGGAAGTAGAAAACGATCCCAATGGAGCACATGGTTTACCCGTTTGCCTAATTCATCTGAATCCCACAATGATTTATCTGACTCACACACAAACATACAAACGCTCACTTAAATACAGTACTAGCTTTTGCCCACGATTTCGCCTGCATGAATGTCGATTATTGCAGACGTGAAGCCTAAGTCAAAGCCAGACAAAAAGAAGCCTATGACCTTTTAAGTTCAAGCTTACTCTGTACCAAATATCATCAAAACCGTTTCAGTAGTGTAACCGTGAAAGCGTGTCAAACAGAGTTAGGTAGATACCTTCATTTGTATAATAAATATATTAGTATGTTACTACCTACTCTACCCGAACTCACAAAAAACCTTTCAAAGCTTAAAAATATAAACACTTAAAGTTATCGTTAACTTGTAGAACGGTTCCCCAGTCGTCCTTGAGGTGAAGGCCGCCGCGCTTTCATTGGTCAGTCCAAGGGCGGCAGTAGTGCCGTGTAGCTACGTACACACGTACTACTAGCGTTGCCAGGCGTCCGGGTAAAGTCGGACACGGACAGGCTTTGGGCGTTTGTGCACTACACGGAATTTTACCGTCCGGCAGTCCGATTTCTTACAATTGTCAATAAATTTCAACGAAAATTCCTTGTAGTGCACAAACGCCCTTTTTGATTGTGTGTCCGGCCAAATTAGGCGGAGTACGGCCTGTCCAGCTTTTGTAAGTCTTTTTAAATTTGGCCATTTTTTAGAGTTTTTATGTATTCTTGCAATTGCAAGCGTTTGCAGACCTGCAATGACTTGTAATTTCATTAGAATGTAAAAAGAAAAGCTTCCGAATGGCTTTAAAAAAAAACCGTCGGCCTTTTTAATCAAATGTCCGGCTAAACTGGCTGGTTTCGATCGACGATGGGATGTTTCTCCAGCCAGTCCTCATACCCTCTTTGACTTACAGCCATGATTATGGCGTGTCCGACATTGCTCTACATTAGGAATTACACCTGAATCGTAGACGTGGGTTCACAAACATGTAAACTCGCAAGACACCCAGATCCGGAGCAACTATGTATATGTAATTACGTAGGTCATACAACATATCTATAACCCATTCTTTCTATTAGGTCTGTTGTGATAAAGAGATGTGCTTCTCAGTTTAATCTGCCTTATATTAAGGATTTACTATTTTGAAATATGATGGTTCTGTTCGATAGTCACCATGACCCTAAAACAGAAATGTGAAAGATATGGGAGAGAATGAAAAGCATTCAAGGCATATGAGATTTATTGGATAACTGCACACACTAAAACAAGGCCGTCACGTCCACATATCAGGGACTTCACCATGACGTGTTATAATGCCAGTCGTGCGAGCGAGAAGGAGGATTGGAGCTACACATCCGATATAACCCATCCCTTTAACAGTTTAGTTCAGATCGCGTTAAAAGCTCGTTGTAGGACCTCAGGTCTTGCAGTGTCTTGTTTATAAATATATTACAATTGTTAATCCGCGTTTCGCAGACTTAGGTGTGATTGGTGAGTGTATATTAACATCATAGCATATCTGTATTTAGAGTCAATATACAGACGGTTTTATACGACTTATCACATGCTCCGACATAACTTAAGAAAGGCTGTCCTATAAAGAACGAAAAGACTTTTTATTTACGGGACAATGACTAGTTTACATAGTAAATCTGACTCCAGTGCCCCTGTTGATGGGTTATGGAGGTCTAGTAGGCAGCCGTTCCTCGTAAAAACTGGTATTCAGCTAAATCCGGCTTGAGTGGAAGCCGACCCCAATATAGTTAGGAAAAGGCTAGCCAGATGATGATTATGATGATGACTAGTTTACAATTGTATAATACAACTAGTAAAAAAAGAACATAACAATATACACCACGTCCGCGCAAAACAGCCTACCCGCTCAGCATATACACTAGTATATATTTTTATCTCGATATTAATCTTTTTTTGTCTGGTTGTTTTCCTGTCCCTGGCCTAGTTAAGCAGAAAATAACTCAATAACGTTGTTCAAGGAGCCCACAAATCTATTGCCCAGTTACTTGCGTGAGAGAATAAGCAGATGTAGTGGAATTGTGATACTAAGGCAACATAAACTTGCTGGTTTACGCCGAGAACAGTGGGTTGTAATAAGTTGGAATTGTCTTGCAGATTTCGTGACATGATATCTATTTGAAATCATAATACAGCTGTAAAGAATATCATATTTTTGCTGTCCGAAAATACTTTTTTTAGGGACTGGAACTATTGGGTTGTTCGAAAGATTTATGCGCTTGTACTTTGATGGGTGGGCTTTAGGCAGCAAAAGTTTGACATTCCCTCTTGTTACACCTAAAGCATTTCTCACCTAATAGAAAAATAAATACCATCTAAGACTTCTGTCCTGGGTTTGATATCGACAAAGCTCTTTGCTTCGGCTTAGACTTCATTAGGACCGTCCCCTGCCTCAAACTTTGGTTTTCCATTCATCATTGGATTTCAGTTTTTTCAATCTGATTACATATTTTTAATAAATACAACTCTTAATTTGTTTCGGAAGCTTTAACATCATCATTTCAGCCGAAAGAAGTCCACTGTGGGACATTGACCTCCCCAAAGTATTGCCACAAGGACCGTTCTTGGGCGTCTCGCATTCATTGGATTCCTGTAACCCTCTGCAATTTGTTGGTCTAACTTACCTCGTTAAGTTTGAAGCTTAACTCCTTATAAAACAAAGTCTCCTATTTGACACTGTCTTTCTGACGAACCATAAAAAAATATTGTTAAAACTTATCGTGGTCAATACAGCTTAGCTCCTTAAGCTTGAAGATAAGCTCCTAAGAAAACAGTCTTCTTTCTGACCAAAAAAAATCATGGTAAAACTGATTGTGTCCCACTTAATACTTTTAGCTAGTCATCATTGATTTATAGTTCGGAACTCAGCGGATCCGGGCCACCGTTAAGGCATTATTCCGTGAATTCCGGCGCGCCGCGGAATTCGCAGCATCGCCGGAATCCGCGATTGCGGTGTGCGACTGCAATTGTGCATTGAGGCCGGAATTCGCAATAATGTCTGTTGTACTTGTATCAGATGTAGATGTGTGTTATATTGGAATTGGCGGCGCTAGAATCAAGAAAATTGTATTGTAATCGAGTGGGCAATCGATTGCTATAGAGTTTGGAGGATATTCGGAACAGAGCAAAGTCCCAAATATCTCCGTTGAAAAGGAGGATCCTCTGACCTCTCCCCGGAATCATGATGATTTTTTGTTGTTCTGTATGTTCAAACCGCTCGATGCAGGATTAGTTCTTATGTAATGCCATAAATTTCGCTGCAAAATCTTTATTGTACACCATATAAAATTGCAATATACTTATGTAGATAGCACAGTTCACGTGCATAGACGAACTTAACTCAAAGTTAAGTTTTCCTTTTAGCAAACTATTCAATGATAGAGATAGATAAGAATAGAGCGTAGGATCAAGGGCACAATAAAAATAACAATTAATAATGTTCAGTATGCGAGTGTAGTCAAAACGGAGTACGCAGGAATAAGTTGCGGAAGCGTATGTCTTGTTTTAACACTATAATATCACACTAAGTTATAAAGGCTACATACAGTTTGTGAGCGTGTATATTTGTTACTTTCTCACACTCGAACGGTTGATAGGATGTTTGGCGCTCGGGTAGACTATATCTGGGAACAGCATATCATTATATAGGATACTATTTATCCTGGGTGAATGAATGTTCCTTTGGTAGAATTTTTTACTTTCACTCTGGCATTCAGCTTCTTTTTCATAGTGAACGGCCCAAATTTTTTGCATCGGTTCTGCACATTTATTCTATAACAAATCCGCAGGTCAAATCAGATTACTTTTCTCTTACTGTACTTATAAAATCTGTCAAAGTACAAACGACACGTTTTGTTGTTATCTCGACATTATCAACCAAAGGGATTTCCTTAAGATAACAAATGACGGAGGTTTTGATCTGCAAAGAACATTTACCTCAAGGCATCAAGTTGTATTTAATTGGTTATCATTTACTTCCGTCACACTTATCTACAGATTTTGAGCATTTTGAATTTGTTAGCCGTTGCCCGCAGTTTGGATTTGTAGCTGGTCGATTCAAAAAAAGTTTCAAATCCAAGCAAACCCATTATTTTTTGTAATTTATCATCATCACTTCTTCTCTCAATACGGTGAAGGAAAACATCGTGAAGAAATCGGCATGTGCTGGAAATAAAATTTCGAAGATATGTCATCTACCAATCCACACTGGGCCCACGTGGTGAATTACAGCCTGTTCCTTCTGTTAGAGAGGAGGCTGGAGTCTCAGCAGCGGTAACATTTTAAGGCTGATTATATTGTACTACCTTTTAAAGATATCATTCCAAATGTAACCCTAGATTAGTATGAAAACTACAAGCAAAAAGCGACCTTATCTCACACCTTCAATGACTTATAACGATCCCTACCTTAAGACATCAGGCGCTTAGTTACAAGTACATCACAAAAACCAACCGTCAGGTATCTAGTTACTTGTTCAAATACGAGGGAAACGTGACCAATTAGCCTAGTTGCCACTTTTAATAACATCCCCAGTCTTTGTCAGCCCTATCTGAGTCTAGATCAGAATTTGTATTCACTGTGACTCCTAGCCTAGGTACGGTGGGAATTAAGCGGAGCTAGCTCTTGGACTATTTGCTGAATTTTCGGGATGCGTTGGTCTGTGTGTGTTTTTGTTGATTGCTATGTTTGTGTGACGGTTTGTGGTTATGATTTGTTGTGGGTAGGTAGTATTAAGTAGTAATTAAGTTTGAAAGTAGCACCAGTGTCTGAAAAGTTGAAAGGAAATCGTTTGTCTTGGTATGGTTATGTGAAGACGACGGATGGACTGTGTGAGAACTGATATGAAAGAAAAGCGAGTTAGTGATGCTGACAGGACAGAATGGAAGAAAAAAACATGTTGCGCCGATCCTAAGTAACACGGGATAACGGCAGGAACTATAAGAAGTATACCTAATTTGAGGTTTTTTAAGGGGAGGGATGAAACGCATGTTACCAACAGAGTTCTAAGTATACATGTTGTGACGGAGAGGGAGAGCGATAACACTAAAGGAATTATTGGTGAGTCAAACTATAAATAAGCATTATAAAAAAAGCTTTGCCTTGGAAGGATTGGAACAATGTGCCTGCTGCGGTCTTTGAGTCTGATTAGCATAATGAGCCTTATAATGTCTCCACTGCTGGGACTCAGGTCCGGAGGCCTGAGAGAGGACTGGGAGCCGTTATCCACCATGCGGGCTTAGTGCGGGTTGATGGATGTCACATGTCTTTGAATTTTAGGTTCAAGAACATGCCGGTTTCCTCACGATGGTTTCCTTCAACGTTTTGAGGGCAGTGGTGATAAAATAAATTATGTACACAAAGCAATATGCCTGGCTGGGCTTGAACTCGCGACCTACAACTAGTAAGTCGAGACCGTTGCCACTGGCCCACCACTGTTCTGTTTATATTAGTTAAAGAAAACTTAAGTGAAACCTGCAATCTCCCAGGACACACAGGACAGCTAAAATCAGGAACAGTCTTATTATTCCAAGTCTAGAACGTTGCAGAGGATTATAGAACATTCCAGATTATTCCAAACCGCTTTCCCCGCACTACTGCCACACAAAGCCAGTCCCCTGAGCTGAGAGGCGGCTCATCGCGGTCTAAATTGTCGCTCATTATTTCCGACCATTTGCCGGAAATCCTTACGATTTCGTTATTACACAGACAGATTCCCCCTGTCAGGATTAGCTTGTAATGGACATAGATGTATGATTTCTCTAAATGAGAGAGGCTGATTGGTCAGAAAGGTATCCAATCCTATTGGACGAGTATAGTGATCTACAACTTTAATAATCATAGGTAGAGAAGTGTAAAAGTATATGTTAATTAGGTATTTATAGAGTACGATGAGGCTGACGTACCTTTGTAAGGTAAAAGCCTCTAAATAAATAAAGATTAAAAAAAAATCTGAATGTAACACGATCATAATCCAGTAAGAATTTCCACCCCTTAGCTCTAAATCTTGAAGAGATGTCAGCAAACTGTAGGGGCCCAGCAGGGCCCAAACCTCTGGGGTCATGGATTGGATTTCGAAAGGAAAAACCCAGGACCCTACAACGAAGCCAAAGAAGGAACGGGGTGGGGTTTAGTCAGTAAAAATCTGACACGCCCTTCCGGACGGCCAAGAGCGGGAGAAGTTATTCTGATAAATCCCCACCTGAAAAAAACCCCTTAGACAACGAATGTTTTCCCAAAATGTTTTGCGTATGGGTCGGATGTCCACCATATTATAACCATTGCGCATTACCGTACTTCTTTTTATAAATTAATGTACTCTCTACAAATACGCATAAACTATTAAAAATAAATACGATTATATGACGCAGCTAGCGAGCTCAGTTCGGCCTTCAGTTAACAACCTGGCTTTTCTTACTAAATGGTGCCATGTGACCAGAATGATACCTATTCAGCCATTCAAACAAACAGACAGGTAAATAACTAGGTTCGGTTAAGTTTAATTACTTGCCTAGCCCAGACATTTAAGAGAGGCTGCGTTAAGACGCATTTTTTTTTGTTTTGCGTTGAACCGGCAATGTGTTAACGACGGTCTTAAGTAAGATAAGCCGATGGAATCCCTCTGAACAAGCTTCCTATGTCTATCTGCAGAGTTTAAATAAAGGTCTGCAAGTCGTGGAGTATATGAAGGTGAAGGCCAACTGGACTTTGAGGGTCGAAAGTTTCGAATCGCGCCACGACATCTATTTCAAATTGTTCGTGGTACGAGTTCTAACCAACCATTCACAGATCTTTTTGAGTGATGACTTTTGGCTGAAAGGTGTCTTGTATCCGAGGATGGTTAAGCGACACCATGCAGCGGTACATGATGCTGGTATTACTCGTACGTATATTATGTATAATTATACTTTACTAGCTGATGCCTGCGGCTTTGCCCGCGTGATAGTAGAAAATAATCCCAAGAGAACTTACTCAGGGGATAGAAAGTATCTTATGTGCTAGGTATTCCAAGACACGGTCTACCCGTATACCAAGTTTCATCGAAACGTGGTTCCACGTTTTTGTGTAAAAGATTACTTAACAAACATCTTTTCATTCGTACATACAAGTTTTCCTATTTTTAATATCAGTAAGATTGTTTTGTAACATTTAATAAGAGAAATAAATTGTATGCATCTGTAGCCAAACTTAGTAAAGCCTGTATTTTATATACAGACGCTAACTTTTTGTAATATCCTAGTACTTGTAACTCAAAGTGACCTGTTTTATAAAACTCCAATTTCATATATGGATGTGGAGGATAGGCTAAAGATATATTGTTTTCATATTTTGTTTTGGATGGAAAATCTTCTAATATCTTCTCCCACTCTGGTCAGAGCGGACGGTTGTGTCAGACTTTTACTGACTAATACCCACTCTATTGTTTCTTCTTTGCCTTCGTTCTAGGGCCACAGGGTTCTTTTTCACATAACCCATGATTCCAATAGCCTTCGACTCTGCTGGGACCCTACGGTTTGTTGACATCTCTTTGAGGCGCGCGTCGATGATTTGAGCTCGGTCCAGATGATTACCAGACTGCCAGACGGCAAGCTACCAATTACTCGCCGTCCGCAAGCTCGGTTGCTTTCATAAGTATAGTTTAGGTAAATCTCTACCTATAACTAACCGAAAGATATAAACGTGAAGTTTTTATTTAAAATAACGCAAGTAGTTAAAGTTAGATACAAAAGTAATAGAGATACGAGTAGGTACGACCTCGCGTTCCGGCTTAGACAGACTCCAGCGAAATTACCTGCACGTACTAAAAGAGTAGAAAATTCTCACGTGAGAACTTTATGGACGTGAAATGAAAATATGTCTTAGTGTGCTCTTTATAAGATGCTAATTTGATTACCATAAAACACGTTGGAAACTGATTGGAACGAAATTGCCCCGTTTAAGCTTCTTATTCGCTTGCAAATCCTGTATCGTCTTGCGTAAAACCTTGTTCTAGAAACATTTAGGGATTTTAGAGAAATAATTAATTTTAAGGACGGTGTACCTGGATGTTAATTTTACATAAATGGTACAAGTGTGGGTGGTACGTTGCTACACATTCGCTGTTTCTGATACCCTCATTCTTCATTCATCATCAGGCTCACCACAAATGTGGCTGCTGAATATTGGGTTCTTTTTTTTCGGTGGTAAATCATCAACTGAAAGAGTCTGACCTTTTACAAATAAAAAGGGGGATATTCGTGGTATCGTGGTCCTAGAACGCGAAAGGCAAATAAAGGAACACTGGTGAATTTTTAGTCAGTAAAAGACTAATACGTCTTTCCTTTCCATTAACCCTAGACGATTTTTCACCTCAAAAGAGATACCCTACATTTATCTTTTGCATCCTAGAGCTACGGCTACTGTTTCGAACAATCCCGTTGATCGCGGCGTCCTGAATTTTATACATATACATATACAGATTTGCATTATTATTTTTTTGTTGGAAATATGATGTCGGAATTTTCCATTCGGTATTTTTTAAGAAAAGGTTGAAATCTCTATTTTTTCCCAATTGAACGCAATCATACCTTCTGTTAAAACCTAAACATTTTGAGGGAACTTCAAGATTAGCTTTTTGAATAAAACACATCTGTCTAACCCATAATATTTCTGTGGTTTAACCCCTTACGAAAAACAGACGCGGCGACATTACGTCCTCATTTACGCGTGACCTTGCAAACAGTTTCCACCACAAGCCTCAAATCACCTCTCATTTAGAAAACCATTATAACCACCATAGCATTCTCCATCGGGACGAAACCGTCCACATTAACAAGGGTACGTAAATCACGCATGGTCATAGACCACTCCGATACAATCTAGACATAATAATGGCCGCTTGGCATAATATAGGGGGCGCCACTCTCGTTACGACCTGATACCGACTGAATAATTTAGTTGTTTGAACGTTTGGCTGGCTGGAGGTTATATCAGTCGAAAGTTTCGGAGTGTTTTGGCCCATCTGTAATTGTCTTACCTGAGGGCAATAGCCTTATGTCTTTTGAAGAAGAAACTTGTGTTGACCTCCACGCTTTTTCGTTGCGTGTCGGTAATTTCAAGTTCATTTTCAGTTAAATCGGTCGTAATGATATTCAGAAAGTCACCTTGGCATTGCGGCATTGCTTGCTTTGTCTATACATTTTATGGTTTTACTTTGGGACTATTGGGTTAATCGGTCGTTATGACGACGGGGCGGCCTATGACTGACTGTGGACGCGTTTTTCGACTGAAATGATGATGATGATGATTGGGTTAGTATAAAGTAGATACTTGTAGCTGAAAATAAATAAGTGGGAGGAGCAGGTAAAGTAGAAAAACAGACAATATGCTTTCATATTTGGGAAAGCGATATTGTAGATTTTTTATAAAGTGCTTTATAATGGATCTTTTTCATATTTTTGCTGAAAATAAGACTATAATTGTCAGTATCAAATAAACGTGCTTACGTCCCATTAAAATGTAAAGCAAAATCATCAAAGGAAAATAGACCTTAATACTATATAACAAATGTGTGGAAATCAGTTAAATGTAATTCTTGCTAAAAGGGTTCGCTCATTGAAATAAAAACTTGTTTTATTAATTTATTTTTTAGAGCTTCAAGCGTTTCATTTTCAGTGATCATTAGTGTTTAAAAGGCTTCGCACGAGGTAAACTTTGTAATTTTCAGTAAAAAACATCTGATTTCATTAATTTAAATCTTTATTTCAAACGTACCTTTGACGACAAAAACACGCGGCACAAATAAAATGATAATGAAATTCATAGTAAATTATTAACAAAATAAAATAAATTTAAAGAGCCGTTTTTAAAAGTAGATACTATAAATATGTTTATACTCATGTTAATTAGCGAGAAATTTATGTTATTTGTAACCATGCTTCGGATAAAATAAAATATACAATTTACATTTTAGATTGCTTAATCTAAAACAAACCGAAAGGTTAACTCACAATCGTAAGAAAGTATGTACTTATTACATGTACCTAAACAACACAAACAGCCCAGACAAATAAATAGAAACCCTTCTAATTGTAACACCGGTTTTTTTAAACTAACATGAGGTCCAAATTATTGCAAAGAAGCTTTGAACTTTAATTGAAAGAGCAGACGGTTCAAATTTTAACAATAACCTTACCAACCCTGTCCCCTCGGAGCATAGCGATGAAGGCATTCGGAAGTTCTTCAAAACCATTTGTAATGGACTCCTTCACTTTAATAGATCCATTTTCGATCCATTCCTTGATCTGCTGTACAGCAGCTTTCTGTTCCTGCCAGCTCCACTGCGTAAAACTGAAGCCTTCAACTTTTACACTGAAGGGTATCTCAGGCATTTTCAACAGCGCCGGATTCCCGTATGAACTTGTGGAACCACAGACGGCGACGCGGCCGTAGTCATTCATGCAATCCATGACTGCTACTGATAGATCCCCTCCAACATTGTCGAAGTAACAGTCGATGCCGTTCGAGACAGAGAATATTGCCTCCTTGACGTTCTTTACTGTTTTATAATTGAACGCGTGGTCGAAGCCCAGTTCTTCTATCAGCATTCGTACTTTTTCATCGGAGCCAGCGAATCCGATGACTTTGCAGCCCTGTATCTTGGCTATCTGTCCGACGAGAGAGCCGACAGCGCCGGCCGCGCTCGACACGCCCACCACTTCTCCAGCTGTCGGCTGACATATATTTAGAAGGCCAAGATAGGCCGTCATACCGGGCATTCCCAGCGCGCCTAACGCTAGAGACATAGGTAATTCTCCAATTTGTGGGTCGTACGGTTTAATGCCAAATATGGGGTCCGGTTCGCCGTTAAGCACGACATAGTCCCGCCACCCGGAATGTGAGACTACCGTCATTGTGATCGGATACTCAGGGTTTGTTGACTCTATAACTTTGCCGACTTGAAAGCCAAATTGTTCGTAGGGCGCGATGCGTTTGTTCGCAAATGACCTCATGTAAGGATCAGTGCTAATGTATTCGGCTTTAACTAGGAACTCACCATTTTTTAACTTTGGTGGGTATATCTCATTTCGTAATTCAAAATCTCCGGGTTCTGGTAAAAAGTCCTTGAATGGACTTCTGACAACGTATTTTAAAACTTTCATCTTCTTAAATGATTTAAAAAACCGCATGAAGTTATGAAGTTATGTTAGAATCCTAAGATTCTGATTATTTAAAAACAAAAATATTTTATCTCCAATTTGGAAATAAGTCGGTAAAATCCATAAAAATAAGAATAGAAAAAATCTGATGTAAAGTGACGTTCGTGAGTGACAGCGCTGAGAGTCGGCTGTCACTCCGTTTGAAATGACGGCGCGTTTCGTTAGTGCATTCGAAAAGCTTACGGTGAGTAGTAAAGAGTGGTGAGAATGTGTGTTTAATAATGTAAATGATTAGGTAAATCTTCTTCGGAAAAGTTTTGAGAATTGTTGATTAGTGTAAATAAATAATCTGTCCATAATTGAAGTGCTAAATGTACTTAAATATCTTTAAAAGTTGTAGATGTTGACTGTTATGATCAGTTTTGCTAGAATTTGCTCTATGGTCTTCTTGAACACATACGTTCTTCGTTGTTTTAGGGTACGTTCCTATTCATAACGCTTTATGTATTTGATAGAATATAACAAACCTTATTTTCAGTTATAATTTTTTTTCCAAACAAAACATGCAGTGAACCTCAAAAACTATGAAAAAACCCGGCAATCTTTCAATGTTTCCCTCGTCAGTTATCATACATATAATGTATTCATCCACCCCACCATCAACATATAACATTTTATAACAAGCCAACTGTGTCTACACGGAAAACATAGAGTTACTTCGAAAAGGTTGCAAGTGTATCAAAACATGTAGTAAGTTAGGCCCTTGTGGAATTATAGGTGTGAATGAGTGGGAGTATTGCTGTTTCGGCACTCAGATTTTCGGCACCCAAGCTATATACAATCAATAAACAAATATATTCTATATTCAATCTTTGTACCATCTTTTATACCGTGTCTTTATGCAAATAAATATTATTCTATTCTATTCTACGACAGAGGGGCTTTCTTTAAAACGTATGGTTATACTCATCAATATGAACAACTTTTACTATGCGACCAACCCTGAAATCACGACAAAATCCGCTTCTCCATTCATTTTGTCAAATTATGTGAACATTAATGTATGGAGAAGCGGATTTTTTTCGTGATTTCACATACCCGCGAAACGAAACACAATAGTAAGACAATGACAGCGCGGTCGCATGAGACCGGTCGGGGATTCATGAAATATTGATGAGTACAACAACCCGATTTAAGGAAAGTCCCTCTGTCGTATCAACGTTGTATAATAGGTATTTTGTATTGGGATTTTGTATAGTTTACTACCATCTAAAATACCTATTGGTGCCGAAACGGGATTAGCTTGGGACCCGAAAATTATGGTGTCGAAAATCTGGGTGCCAAGACGGGAAGCCTCCACAATGGGTGGGCCCATTCGTGCCTGTTACTTCCAACTCAGTGCCCAGATATACGTGTAACTATAATTTAGATGCCAGGTGTCGGGAATTGATAAGTTTCCACGATTTTTGTTCGTTTCGATATTTTATCGGTCGTGGTTGAAAAGTTTAAACTTTATGATTTTGATGTCGGTATGATACTGTTTTGGTGTTTGAATCAATCTGTTTTAGGTGTAGTTGTAAGCCCTTTTAAGTTTTGGTGACTTGGTAAGATTATGAGTGAAATATAATTTGACGCTTGCTTAAACGAGACAAATTGGCCAAGATTGGACGATAGAACAAAAATAGTTCACGAATTGTACTTAGCTTTTTTATGATATTTCCTGGGTCGGGATAAATGATATTTATGGATGAGCTTGGCTCAGTAGCGTGTGGATTGAGAAAAGAGAATCAGAAATCATCTAATACCTTCCTCCGCTCTTCGTATCAGACTTTATTGACTAAAACCACACTTGCTCCGTCAGTTGTCTTGCAGACGGTTAGTTACCTTTTGCTCGTCGTCCGCAAAAGCCCACGCTTACGTGGACTGAAAGTCGGGGTCGAGGTCTTGGCGGCTGGGGCGTAAGAATGTCAGTTCCATGACGCATGCGGCCGATTCCTTGGGCATAGTCAGGTTATAGATGATAATGATAATAAGCCTCAAACACTTAAAGCACAGATGACAAGATTTTGAGCAGTAACGCCCACCATTTCATGAACACGGACCAATGAACAAAGTATAATATAATAATGTTTAACAGATCGGAAATAAAAAGTCTTGTAAGAGCGGACTGTTCCTTAAAGTTATCCTTATAAAATCTCAGGAGAGTTTAACCAGTGAATTGTAAACGAGGAAAAACTACGAGAAGTTGAACAAGAACATAATAAAAAAAAAAACCGGCTAAGAGCGTGTCGGGCCACGCTCAGTGTAGGGTTCCGTAGTTTCCCGTCCGTCACAATAAGTGTCCCCAACTTTTCAAAAACTGTTCGTCCCATCAAGTTCAAAATAATTTTCCTAGAAAGTCTTTATAAAGCTCTATTTTCCAGATTTTTTTCATATTTTCTAAACTTATGGTTCAAAAGTTTGAGGGGGGGACACATTGTTTTTTACTTTTGGAGCGATTATTTCCGAAATTATTGATATTATCAAAAAATGATTTTATCAATTGGTAAACCCCTATTCATTTTTGAATACCTATCCAACAATATATCACACGTTAAGGTTGAAATAAAAAAAAAAAACGCTTTTTACTTTACTTGTAAGCCCCCCTACAAGTAAAGTAAAAAGCGTTTTTTTTTTTACCCTAATAAAACATTTTTTTCCAATTTTTATTTTTGCACTTTGTCGGCGTGATTGACATACATATTGGTACCAAATTTCAGCTTTCTAGAGCTAACGGTCACAGAGATTAAGCGAGGACGGACGGACAGACATGGCGAAACTATAAGGGTTCCGTTTTTGCCAATTGGCTACGGAACCCTAAAAACTGTTTATCAAGATATGGCAAGCAATGGGTGGCTTGCCATCCGGCCGGCACAGGTTAGCGCCTGTAAGAAAACCCAGTACCCTGGAACGAAGGCAAAGAAGGAACGTGGTGGGGTTTAGTCAGTAAAAGTTTGACACGCCGTCCTACTCCTCCTAAGAGCGGGAGTAGTCATTCTTATGAGTTCCCACCTTTAAAAAAAAACCCTACAACGTTACAAAATACTATCGTCCTCATTATTAACATTGTCAAGAGGAAAGATTTATATTTTTGTTTATAATTTATGGACCCAATAACAGGAGCAATTTAAAAAAAAAACCTTGCACCATTAGAATAATATTTTACCACTGTATGTCAAAGCTGTTTATTTTTACTTTACATGGGTGAAGCGACTGGCAGAAGCTAGTAAACTATATAGTACGACCCATATTCGTATCCCAACAGTATTACATAAAGGTGCTGTTACATAAATCATAGAGCTTATGATATTAAGGGATAAAAAGAGGTCCCATAGGGGCCCCCGTCACCTCGGACGTGTAAAGTAATCTATATCCTATGATATTGGTCCTCTGGCCCTCCCACGGCGAAGAATTGAAACTTGCAGGAGCTTCAGGGAAACGAGTGAAAAAGTAGTTGTAGAGGTGACTTGATAGATTGAGGTGCTGATAGAATTTGGAGAAGCATGTTTTTGTTTAAGAGGTGCATAGGTCGATGTCCAAGGTTAAGCAATGCTTGCCGAGGTCAGTCTACAGATGGGTGACCATCTTGGTTCCATGAGATTCCTGTAGGCTTCAGAAAGTACGTGAAGCTGCGATCAAAGATCTTTGACAGTAGTTACGGATAGTTAGCAGACAGTTTGACACCAGTCTAGGCAAGGGGTATCGTGTTACACAGTTACTGGGTTGTGGAGGTCAGATCGGCAGTCACTTCATGTAAAATACGTGTATCGCTGCACTCGGCTAGGTCGGAAGCCGACGCAAATATATTTGGGAATGGACAGGTGGGTTAATTGTAGTAGAGGCGTGTTCTACAACTTAGCATAGAATTTCATCCAGAAAAATATTGTCTTAGTGAACTAGTTTATGCAACAAGAACCGTGGATATCTTTTTAGTTTTTTGAGAAAACTTACCGTCTACGAGAATAATCCAAAAAACCTGAAATTTTGACGTTTGACACCGAATAACTTTGTAGCACACATAGGATCGACGGGGATTTTTAAAATTGTATTTTTGTCTTGGTATACCCCAGCTTTCCACCAATATTTGGCTTTCCGGGAATTTTTGTAATTTACTTTTATGTCTAAATTCGCCGGGACTATAAAGAAGCTCAATGATGAAGCAGTTTATTCTCAGTGTAAGAATTTTCTTAATTTGATCAGTAAGCACTTCTTAAAATCAAAAACCTTTTACAAACAAAAAAATAATTGAACCTCTGTATTAGTGTGGTGTTGATTTTTATGATATCTTTTATGTAGTTACTCAGATACCCGCAAAACGAGACACAATAGTAAAACAATAACAGCGCGGTCTCATAGGACCGGTTGGGGATTCAAACGTTAACTACTACCTACATAATTTTTATAAATTGGCTATTCCATTTAGACTTGCATGGTACCTCTTTAGTAGCTAATTCTAGCTGTGGAGGGACCTGGTGACCTGTAACACAGGTTTTTTCCAAAAAACTCAGACGCCAGTCTCTTACAAAGGTGGATTACAGGTGAAATAATTTCCTGTAAACATTAATTTTAAGTCACCTTGTGAAGAGAAAATAAATTGCAATATCTTGTGATGATAAGAATATGGACCTGCCTACTTCAGTTCCAAGAAAAATACATACGTCCATGAACTCGTTTTCCAAGTAACTAAATTAAAAACTTCTAGAAATCAAAATTAACTTAGATAATGACAAAAACGTACAAAAATCAACTTCACAAAATCCAAAACTATATCATCACAACCTCTTCCACCCCCCCCACAAAACCCTCCCTCCCAACAAAAGATCCTCCTCACAGTATCGTCGTAAGAAGCCCGTGTACAAGTATCTATATAAACCATTTGATATGAATTCGTGAATATCTGAGAAAAAATAATTATTTTCAGTGTAAGAATCTTTTTAAATTTAATTAGTATTTCCTAATTAAAGAAACCTACAACTATCAAATAATTTAACCTCTGCATTAGTATAATGATGATGATGTGCTAACTTGTGGTAAGAAAAAGGCTGGTTCTGCCTACTTAGAAAAATGCGAACGTTTATGAATTCAGTCAACTTCCAAGTATCTACCTAAGCAAAATATCCAGGAATCTTTATTCAAAATCAACTAACAGCCGAAACCAATAACCTATCTTTCACATATCGGAGATTGAAAAACAAATAAAACAACAGAAAACATGTATAATTTTTGTATTGTATCATTTGTTATAATATCTCCGATATGTGATAGATAGGTTATTGGGTTCGGCCGTAATCAATGACAAAAATATCTTACAAATCTCTACTTTACAAACGCTAAACTTGATATTAAACAATCAAAAACTGTATCATTCCAACCTCTTAGATCCCCCCACAAAACCCCCCCTCCCAACAAAAGATCCTCCTCCCCATATCGTCGCAAGAAGGCCGTGTACAAGTATCTATATAACCGTTTGATTTATCCGCGAGTGCGGGCGACGTTTACTGCCGGCCACTTCTGCGGAGTTCCCTAGACTGCGCGAAGGGTGCTTGTCTACTAGTTTAGAGAAAAAATGTTTAAGTAGGGGAGTGTTTACTTACTTTATGAGTTTAGATTAGTTATTATTTTCTCTTTTTATGTCAATAACTAGCTGCCTGTCAACGTAAAATTGGGACAATTGTCCCAAAGGAACATACTCGTACTTTCGGAATATAAAGTATTCTAGGACATGATCGCGCCGTGTACCTTTTTTGCTGAAACGGGTTACATTTAATACTTACCCTTTAGTTGATAAGTTACTTCTAACCATATATTGGACTACTACTATCTTTTTAATGTGACATTATTATAGTTGGAAAAAGCTTGGCAGACATATCGATACCGCAAATGAGTAAGTATAATGAGTCATCATGATGATGACTCAATATACTTAGGAGGTGTCAATAAATGAGAGTGACAGTGAAGTTCTCGACGGATTGCCCAAGACTACTATCCGCCGTCGTCAACGTCACCCCTTCAAATGATTCCGCTCACATGACCATTACAACATCACAGCGTTTCAAACACCTCCGGTACTAAGGAATCAATTGAGTTTCTTATCATCTCTAAATTTTTATATAATCGCCGACACATAAGTAGGTTACGGCCTTGATAAGAACATGGAATAGGTACCTTGATCCTGAAAGTTTTCGACTTTTACGCGGTCATAAGTCGATATCTTGACAATAACTTCTAATGTAATGTTGTCCATCGATCAAAGTAGGTGTTTTATTAACATGCTTAATGAGGTGTAAGAATAGACATAGGTACCATGTTTGACAAATGTACTGGGTATTCGGTAAATGATCGAGTAGTAGGTATACCATAGGTATACAAACTTATTATTTAGATTTCTGTGGGTTTACGTTAACATAAGTTCCTAAATACCTGTCATCTTTGTATATTACAGCCTGTTCAATAAGGCAATATATTACAGCCACTTGAGTACCTTTTTAATAATGTGCACATTCGTCATTATAATTGCCCAGACAATTAATTAAAACAGAAAACTCAAAGCAAAATGAAAAAGGCAAGCTCAACAAATCGAGAAGTTTCGCACAAGAGCTCGTCAAATCAGTCGTCGGGAGGGAAAATCGTCTCGGCTCGAAAAAAAACCGGTAAAAAACCGGCTGGAACCGGTAAAATCCGGGGTCGGTGCCAACTTTCCGCTCCAGCGGGATGACTGGGCGCTTCCCGCGCAGAATGACCCTCTCACTCAAGAAGTTTTGGACGAGGCATAAATTAATAGCCTTTTTTGGCTCTCCGGGTTTTAGGGGCGTATTTAGTGCAGTGAAGTATTAAAGGTCTTTAACCGTACGTTGGGTTTTGTAAAAGAAAAGCATAATTCAAGCATTTCCATTTAAAATTACCTCTATCTCTAACAACGCACCAAAATGCATCTTGTTACCATACACATATTAAAGAAACTTCTCAAAAATATGTCACAGAGAATTTTACAAAGACTGTAACTAAAAGCTAATTTAACTTATTTCCTCATATCTCCAACAAACTTCACAAGACTGCGCCAGCTGCTCATTACGTACAACATTTTTCAACTTCCCGAAACAAACTGTGCACAAAAGTTTGCACGCTCATTATTTGTCCATTACGATGCCTCCTCCAAACATTCGTACATCACATTTCCCGTCGGCCTACTTTCTTGGACAACTGCAGCTCTTTTGTGAAAGCAAGTGCCTTTTACCTGCACTAGATAGTGTATCTTAGAGTCACATTTATTTTCTGGCGTACTGCGCTTATGTTTTGTTATTGTGAGGAATATTTTCTATGCTGTGGCTGTTGGTTACTAAGTTTATGCAAGTGATGGGGTTAGAATATTTATTGTAGTTATGTTTTACGAGTATTATTTGCGAAGAAAGGAATCTTTTGTTTTTCTTTCAGTTTAAATACATGAAGCGCATCATATGGGCGTTGACGATTTTGTGGTATCATTATATTGTCTACTCATCGTCGGAGAAACTAACTGTTCTGAAATATCAACATATAGTCTAAACTACTAGGATTAGAACTGTGAATTTTTGCACAAGGTTTCCTTTTATGACGTAGGCGAGCATTAATGTTTGAATCCCCGACCGGTCCTATGAGACCGCGCTGTTATTGTTTTACTATTGTGTCTCGTTGCGCGGATATGTGATAGATTAATAGAGGATTGTCCAAAATTTACCCTCAAAGGGATGAAACAGCGGTACAAAGTTTGTATAATGAAACCTATTTTCACGTGGGCGAAAGCGCTGGTTGAAGCTAGTATTGGTATAGATGGGGTAAACTCATCTAAAATAATAAATTAGTGATGTCGTAGGAAATTCATGATTTTTCAGGGTTTTTAGTTGTAATTTTTTCATGTAAACAAATTAAGCTACAACTACAAGCTACTCTATCCTTCGAGAAACTATGATAAGCTAATTTAGAGTCCAGTTCATCCCCTAGGGATAGGTAGGGTTGGTAACGAGGACCCTTTCTGTCCCATGGGGCTCATAAAAGGTGACTCAGGGATAACGTTACAAGGATGGTGCCGTCAGCATCCCTGTGTGAACTCATGTATCATGCTACGACAAAAAAGTCTGGCGCAATGACGTAGATTTTTTGCTATTTCGAGGTTTGTTTTTCCCACTGTGCGTTACTACTCGTTTAGTTATGTGGCAGATTATTTTTATTTGTATTTTTCTGTTTAAGAAGTGGGCCCTTTAATATCATAACCAATCTTAAGGAAGCAATCTTTCTGAAATTTATAAATAAGTTATATCGTGAAAGAATAAAAAAAAATTGTAGTATATCTCAGTTTAAGTAGGTATATAACAGACTTAACTAATAAATTATTTAAGTAACTTTATTTAAGAGGTACATGCAAACTGAAAATAATAGTATGTACAAAGGCGTATAAAAATAATTAATTGCGAATAAAAAATATCATCCACATCGCTTTTTTTGGGAAAACTGGCAACATTGTCACGTTAAATGGTAATGCTGATTAGCTACCAAAATCCAGCCGTCTTGTAAGCCTAACACAAGTCGATAAGTGGCCCTAGCGTTTCAATCCAAAACGGCTCACACACACACACAACACACACACATTCACCACACACACCACATCACATTTTCACCGTTTCAGGTATTCTACACCTGCAGTTGTCACCAATTCTATGTAGTCTTTTCACAATCTAATTATTGGGTTACACGCAATAAGCTCCTACTATTACCAAGGAGATAAAACTATTACCTCCTTGGTAATAGTAGGAGCCAGACTCAATACAAATAATAAACAAGACCTACTAAACAGAAACGAAACTTCTGTGTCAAGGCGTTCTGCCCCAAATATACACGTGTCGCTAGGAGCTAATCGATGGTCGCCATCATTCATCAAAATTGATCCATACTCATTTGATGTTATTAGAGCGTTTGTGTACACATTATTATCTTAATAAAACTGTAGGGGCCTAGCAGGGTCTATGGGTTCGCTTTTAAAAGTCTAAGTGTCTGCAAGGCTAGAGTGAAGAGGCTCTTAATTACTCAGATACCCGCGAAACGAGACACAATAGTAAAACAATAACAGCGCGGTCTCATAGGACCGGTTGGGGATTCAAACGTTAATAAACTAGTCCTACTCTTAATAAACTAGGCATGTCCTAGAACCAAAAATTCGATGACTTGTGACATCCACCAATTCGCACTGGGCCCGCGCGGTGGATTACGGCCTATCCCCTCTCCTAGAGAGGAGGCCTGAGTTCTAACAGTGGGAACATTATAAGGCCGCTATTGCATCACTGCTTACCATCAGTTGGGATTGCAGTCAAGCACTAGTGTATGTTATATCAAAGAAAATCCGGGTCCATTGAACTCAAGGCAAAGAAGGAATATACGAGTGGGGTTTTAGATAGTAAAAATTTGACATGAAATGAGTCAGTCATTCGCTGATTTCCTCCCAAAAAAAAACTTATCTTAATGTTTGAATCTCCGACCGGTCCTATGAGACCGCGCTGTTATTGTTTTACTATTGTGTCTCGTTTCGCGGGTATGTGATAGATTAATAATCAGCTTCGTTGTAAGAAAGTACCAAAAAACAGAATTTGAAATGTACTTTCTTGTGTAAAATGTATGAGAAGTGCATGTGTCTTCGTAAAGTTGATATTTCTCGCTCTAGAGTTCTACAAAGGGAGTTTGGAAACTTATAATGTGCTGAATTTGTTGACATGTGTGGGCTCTAGTTTTATCAAAGTAATATTACAGAAGCGACAGTTTGTATTTAAGTGTGTATGTATGTTACTCCTTCGCGATCAAACGGCTGTAAAGGTTTGAATGGAATTTGGTATATGAATAGACCATATCCTAGAATAGCACACCTGCAAACAAACTCGTACACGAGACAGTAGGAAATTGTTCCAAGACTCCTGGGATAAAAAATCCTGTGTGCAATTCTAAGAGATGGTCTACCCGTGAAAAAGTTAAATTGACATCCAATTAGCCATTTGAGCGAAGAAGTAACAAGCATAGACTCACTGACAAACTTTAACCTTTATAATATTGGTGTTATACAGTCGTACACTTTCGGTAGTCGACGGTGTGAAAAAATAGGCTTAATAGGCGTATAAACGTGAAAAACATGTTTATTGTCTAGTTTCTTATTATTCTTTTCTTTATTTACCGATGTTGCTGAGGAACTCAGTTGTCTTCGTTCTCCTGGGGTGGGCGCTAATAACTGCGACACAGTTATTAAACTAACGCAGTATTAACGTACACATAAATTGTAATATGTTTTTTGTTCCAATAAATTCCTTAGCGAATATGCGCCTTTCGCTTAGCGAATATGCGCGAATTTTCTTTTGTCACCTCATGAGTAAACTATAAAGAAAGATGTCTCAAATACACCAATGGGCAGTTGGTCTTTGCATATCGACCCCAAACGACACGAATCTCTCAATAACAGTGTTATAAATTCAGTCCGCATTCAAACCTAAGAAAATATATAAATATATCTTTAACTATGTTTCGTTTGTTACAGCCGCAAGAAATGAAACGCAGAAGGAGCCACTCCTCGGGCGTGTTGTGACGTGTTGACATGCCATCCGACGTCGCCACGATGCGCTACATCCTCTTCTGCCTGCTCTCACTCTCCTTCAACAGAAACTTCGCGTTCGTCCTCGACAAACAGAACCCCTACTCGCAGTTCCGCAAATGGAACGCCGGCTTGAATGGAACACTCGAATTAGAGTTCAAAACTGACCAGCCGAACGGTCTACTTTTGTATACGGATGATGGTGGGACTTACGACTTTTTTGAACTGAAGCTCGTTAATGGGGCGCTGCGACTGAGGTATAACTTGGGGGGTGGTGCGCAGATTATTACTGTTGGCAGCAACCTGAATGATGGACATTGGCATAAAGTTCAGGTGAGACCCTTCAACGATCTATTCTTATATTTTTTTTGGTTAGTAGGAGTTAATACCGTCAAATTGATGGGGTGAATAGGAACACGGGGGCAAATCGGAACGAAACTTTAATTAGGATTTTCACTTTAGTATACATTAATTTCTGTCAAAACATTGGGTTTTGTTACAATTACCTAATGAATAAATAGGAATAATTAAATGCTGGAAAAAATGGTAAATGACGTGAAAATCCGCTTCAGATTTTGGTTTCTATTCGCCCCTGCGTTCCTATTTACCCCGGTCGACTGTACCCGTTGTACAAATAATTTTCTATATTGCATTTAATTATTGATGCAATTTCTACCCGTAAGGCATTTAATCCCACCCTATTTATCCTAAAGAGAGACACTAAGGTTAATAATAGTTTATCAAACACAACTTGGATAAACTTAATTGAAAACTGCTCCTCAAACCGTGTGGGTGTCATAAAAGACCACGAAGATTAGCTCAAAACAAACATTCATCTGTGTCACCAAAGAGATAGGTACAGAAGGCTATCTATATACAAAAGGCGCTCGAGCAACGCACACATAGACACCGCTCACAGACACGATGTTTCGAACCATACATTACGGCCGTTATAAGTTGGCGAGTCTGAAGTTAGGCTATGCGAATTTTGGCGCTTGAAATATTGTACAAAAATAAATGTTTAAAAAAAATAAATGCCTATAACAGTTTTTAACAGCAATAACAACTGCAAATTGCATTTATTTTTTTAAAACGCCAAAATTCGCAGAGCCTAACTTCAGACTCGCCAACTTATAACGGCCGTACTGTACGCGCTTGGACTGTGGTCGGACTGAGCAGCCGGCGCGGCGTCTATCACAGAACAGTTGAAAGAGGTTTCATCTGTTCCGTGGCGTCTACCCACTACACTACTTGTGCGGTCGCCGACTGAAAAGTGAAGTACGCCTAGCGTTCGAGATCCCGACATCGATTTTCCGCCACCGTAGGCGTAGTCTTGCGGACGGTGAGCAGTGTGTAGCTCGCTGTCCGGACGTCTTAGCGGACGTGGACTTGGTCCAAGCCCATGTCGTCGACGGCGAGTATTGTTTCACGCTCGCATTAAAGATACAGCGTCAGCAAACTGGAGGGGCCTAACAGCTGCCCAAGCCTCTGGGGCCAATGATTTGCTTCTGAAAGGAAAACAAGAGACCCTGGACCGAAGGTGAAGAAGGTACAAAGGCGTGAGTTTTAGTCAGTTAAAGACTGACACAACTCCCAAGAACGGGAAAAGTCATTCTGATGATTTCCCACCTAAAACAAAACCGCATAGACATCGCTCACAGACACGATGTCTTGGACTAATACGCGCTTGGACTGTCCTTGGACTGCGCCTACCCCAGCGCGAATGCCGAGCGTAGGTATAAAAAGACCTTTGTACAGTCTCCTCAGGGATGTACCGTAAGAGGTGTTATACAGAGTGGGTTCTGGAATGGTCTTTTGAAAGCTAACGGGGTTCTTTGTCCTGATAGTGATTACCGGGGTAGTTTAAGAAAAATCCCGCGCTCGCCGGCCGGACTTATCCCCAAAGTCAGGGCGCCTTTTGAAGGTTTACCCTCGAAAACAAAAAAAAAGGTATCAAAAGTGAAGTACATACTCGTACATGAGATGGCCTTCTGTACCTATCTACGTAGTGTCTGTGTACTGATGACGTCTCGCACTAATCCCCTTCGCAGACACCCGACACGCTCGTTGATTATAGTTCTAAAGACGAGAGCACACTTCGACGCGAATATGAGCGAACATCGATCAACGAATTTGTGTTGTTTGATGTTGTGTGTGTATAATATCGGTAGGTATATTCTATAGGTATAAAATACCTATATATTCATAGGTAGGTCAGGTTTCAGGACAACCTTCTTGAGAAGTCTGATGGTAATCGAGAATCAGGAAATGGAGTTCGTAGAGTCTACGTCTAACTGTCACCGGGCCGCTGCTCGCTAGGACTCACTACATAATGAAAGAGAAATTCTGAATGGGTTACCGTGGTCCTTCAACGGAAAGGGGGGGGGGGGGAAGGATACAAGCGGGTTTAAGACCTTTTGGGTGCGTGCAATCAAAAAAGTGCGAGCACGCAAAAAGTATGAGCACTTAAAGAAAGTACGTATGTATGATGATTTATAATATGTAAGACTCCTCTCCTATACAAATAAGTATACCTCCCACCTCATCAAATGACTCCTCTCGTCCTTGATGGAGCAAGAGGGAGTGTCAGATACGTTCCGTGTTCCTTCAGATTTAGCGACTCAGGAACGCGGTAATGCTTTTGAATAATCCCACAACTGGGGAGCTATTCGAAAGCTTTACCGCGAAACATTATCTTAGCCCATAATAAAGGTGAATAGAGCGACTATAGCATAATATTGCGTTCAAATAAACGTTAGTCTCTCTTTGAAAATGCATTTTTGGAAATGAAAACAGAACATCATTAACGTTCATAGAATGACTCAACAATGTTGTCGCTTCTCTCCTTAAAACATTTTAAGAAGCGCTCACACATGTCTTACTTTCCGTACCTTTCCTACCGTACTAAGCCTTATTAGAGGCCACTTTAAACATGTTCTCCTATAATTAATGCCTTCGTTCTCAGGTGGCGCGTCGCGACGAGCACACGTCATTACAAGTGGATGGCTCTACGCAGAGTAAGACTTCGCGAGGCAAAGAGTTTGTCTTCGGGAAGTTTAATTCGAACTCCGATGTGTTCGTCGGAGGGATCCCGCCATCGTGAGTATTTTTTTTTTGATGTTCGATTTTTTGAATTTGACAGGTGTTCTTTTTTTTGTTTACTTTTTTGCGGAATTGAGGTTATGAAAATCGGTTTTACTGTCCAGTTGTAACGTTTTTTACATTTTTTTTTAATAATACAGGTTACGTCTTCTGAATAGAATATCTTCATTATTCACATAAAATAAACATGTACAGTCTGTGCGTCTTATTGTCTGATCGTGGTCTGATCCATGTTTCTCTCTTTATGTACGGTGCCTAAGATGGGTCAGGTAACTTAGTGCACAGACCGTACATCCAAAAAAAACTGACTTATTAAAATACCAAATTATTTTTCACCCTAGATATGCCCCTTTTATAACCACAAAGGGTTTAAAACATTACATAAACATACCAGAAAATCTAAATAACAATACACGCTTAATCAGCTTAAATTAAATTAGTGTTGTAGTGTACATGATAAATGTATGGACTAATATTTATCATAGCTAATTAATTGTTACTGCCCATGATTTGAATACGTAAATGTATTGTTGGTTACCAATTCGAAGTATTCCCGTTTCGGCTCCCAGATTTTCGGTACTAAAATTTTCGGTACCCAAGCTTTTCCCGATTCGGCACCAATAGGTATTTTGGATTGGGATTTTGTATTGGTTACTACCATCCAAAATAACTCTTCTTCTTCCTCCTGGCGTTAAGCCCGGCTAAAGCCAGGGTCCACCTTCCAACTGAACTTCTTCCACTTTGCCCGATCTTCAACATCCTTTTCAGTCAGGCCATTGGCTCTCATGTCGGACATGACGACGTCCAGTCAGCGCTTGCGAGGGCGACCACGGGACCTAGCCCCAAGGACAGCCATATTCATGCAACTCCGACCAATGTACTCCATAGGACGGCGCATGACGTGACCATACCATAGCAGACGACACTCTTTCCATCCAAAATACCTATTGGTGCCTAATAAGGATTAGCTTGGGTGCCGAAAGTTTTTGGTGCCGAAAATCTAGGTGCCGAAACGGGAATGCTTCACCAATTCGTTTGGGAGCGAATTCTCGTTTATTTTGTGTTGCGTGCAGACAGAAGCACTCGCTAAGTGATAATGGTATTATTAAAGTAGTTTTAAGTTGATAATGGAAGTACGGGGTGACAAATTGTTGGATGAGCTTAAGTTTGGTTTGTAGAGGACGTCCAGGAGGATAAATACGAAAAACGTTATTGTCACGATATGAATCGCATTTCTTTGTATCTTATTTACGAAGACGATGCAATATTTTATATTTCCTAAATATTTTTTTCATTTTTAGCTTTAATAAAAATTTAAATACCGTCATCAACAACAAAGTTATAAAGCATCAAAACTACTAGTAAGAAAGAGGAGGCCGACGAGGACTTTGATGTCAAAGTTCATCACGCCCATATAACCGCCTTTACTATGACGTTTTGACGAAAGAGTCAAATGTACTTGAATTTATTTAAAATAGTTATATCTCGGTAGATTTCCTACCAATTTTGACATTTATTTCACTGTTAATATTCTATTTTCATGTATTTATCGATAAAATAGTTAGATAATAAATATTTCTAATATTTCATGATTGTATTCCCAATTGTAAGCAATTCACGCTTACCACAGCACACAACAGTATCATAGCCACGACCACAGAATTACCAGTGCGCGAACCGCAACATATTAAAACCAATTACTCCACCAAGGGAGACATTCGCTTTATTTATTTCAGCTTACTCCTAATAAGACAGTTTAATTAAACTAAGTTAAACAGTTCAATCTTAACAGATGGTTAAGTTAGCAGCGAATTGAGAGATTACACACGCTTTTAGTTAATTGCAATGAGTTAAGCTGGTTTAGCGATGTGTAGTGGGACCTGTTTTGTGTGGATTGTGGTAAAGTTAAGGATATAGAAGAAAGAGGAATTACTGTGTCGTTAAGGTAAACGGTGTGGAGTTAACGGATGCTATGGGTAGATTTGGATCACATTTTTTTTCTTAAATTACCTCGGTTGGTCTGGTAGTAACGGCCCTTACGAGTCTTACGTCACGGCTTTTACATTGTTTATACCATTTGCACGGTAATGCTCTTTTCGTTTCGCTCGTCTATGCTCGGGAGTTAATTATATAATGCCTTCACTGAGTTCTTGATTCAAAATGCTGCTTTGGACGCCTGTGAGCATAAGGCTGTCGAAAACTTCCGAAGGACGATCTGATCATGTTCGCGGGGCAAACTTGGCTAAAGCTAGGTCTACCTAAATAGAGTGGTTTGGAAGGAGAAGGGGAGGTCTTTGTCCAGCAGAGGAATGTAAACGAATTTTGATGGCACGGTTGGCGCTGCGGTTGTGTGATGGCTGCTGTGCAACGTGTCGCGTTTTCAAGTCACGCACAAGACAATTATTCGTTATGGCCTAGAGATAGTTTGGGTGCCTACAATGTGTCATAGGGGTTTACATATTTGTGAGCACACCCACAACTTAGGAGTGGGGTAACTTTAAGTTTAATTATTAAATCCCCGAGCGGTAGCCGGTGACCGCGCTGTCATTGTCTTAGTATTGTGTCTCGTTTTGCGGATATCTGATAGGGCATTACTCATAAAAATATCAGAAATAATTGAAGCATGCAGCGCTTATGTACGTTGCGAATGCTTAAAGAAGCATCTAATGCAAACCATGAGTTACTAATCAACAAAAAGCATTCACACAAACATTACTGAAATCGCTCCTCTCACAAACGCTCACAGATTTACCAATCGAACTCGTATTTTTACTGATACGATCTTTTTCACTAAACAACCTCAGTATTCAAATTTAAACTCTAAATTTTACACGCTAAAGTTGCAATTCGAATGCACATTTTAGAAATATGTGAGCCAATTCAAATTCGCACTTTAAATTTTCTGGTGTAAGGTTTATATTGCAGTGGGGATGCATTGGGGTGGTGGGTGGCTGTTCAGTTAATTGGTGTGTCGAAAACCGTTAGTATATCCCGATTCGTAGAGTCCTCTGTGAATCATTGAAATTTATTCTTGGATGAATTTCTAAATGGTGTATTGAATGGCTGAACTTAGCTGATTGCTTTTACATTAGTCTAGGATACTAGCCACTGAATACGTAGCGGTTTTTGATGACATGTAACTGAAATACTTGGTGCTTATAACTGAAAACTAAAACCTTTTTCTCACAAGTTTTCGTATTTCTTGAATACTAAGTACTACTCTACTCATTATAATACGTACTTCGTGCTATAATTATAAAGACTAAAGTTTGTGAGTGTGTTTGTATGTTTGCTACTTCTTCAAGTTCGAATAGCTAAACGGATTTGGATGCAATTAAAAATTATTAAAAAGCAATCTGAGTGCCACACTCAGTGTTGAGATTCAATTGCTTTTTGGCCCGGGACTATGCTCTTTTGAGAGAATTGTTTACATTCACGCAAGGAATGTTATGAATGCTGAAGTAAATCTGTCTGTCGACCCGTTTATCTGTTTGTCTGATCCGTTCAGCAACTAAGCTGTGAAAAGGTAACAAAGTTTTGTCTTTGAACGGATTTATGAAACCTAAAATACGAGTAGACACTGTCCGAAGTATCCTACTAGGCAATTGTGCTCCAACTTCAACCAAAGCAGCGCTTACCATCAAGTATTACCTGTAATAGCCAAACGCGAGCAAAAAAAGGGTTCTTTACGAAAGCGACATCGCTAGCAGAATCTAGTGTCTTTATTCTTCAAAGATTTTTTCTGTAACAACCTAATGACAATACAAGAATACTAATTGACTCAAAGGACCAAGAAACTTACGTCTTACGAGCCGTAGTTTAAACCACTAACGATCGGTAAGGTGAAGCCCCAGGGCCCAGGTGCTTAAACTGCGATTGTAATTGAAAACAAACGCCGCGTTGAGTGGTCGTTAGTTAGGAGATTAAATACATCTACGGGGTATAATCCTTAACTAGCTTCAATTTTTACGAGCAGCACTAAGAGTTAAATAGACGTAGAGCTGGTTTATAGAATAGGGATTAAGGATTAAAGGCTAAATGGTGGAAGGATAGATTTTTTTTCCAAAGAATGAAAGTGAAAGGCGAGACAATTATTTGTATTATGTGCATAGTCTGTGTTAAGTAGTTTTGGTATTAATATACTTGTGACGCAATGTGGTACGGCATTTCGGCATATGTCTGCATGTAAGATTCACATCCAGTAGGTGTCTGACTGGTATTCAGCTAAATTCGGCTTGACTGGAAGCCGACCCCGATATAGTTGGGAAAATTCTAGGAAGATGATGATGATTGTGACACTGCATCATAAACTTTGCTTTATATCAGGTGAGATCAAGATGAAGCTTATCTCGACATAAAACAGTGTTTTTTGACACAATATAAACCTTTCTAAACTAGAGATTTAATAACAATCAACGGAGGCCCTAAAATAACATTGTAATCCTTTGTTTCTGAACACCTACTTATAGGTAGCCCACGTACGACTTTAGTTGTCATTGAACCAATCACAAGAGCTAACAACCATTTTCCCAATATTCTATAATGTACAGTAAGATGCAAAATTGCTTGGATAGTACAGAAAAAGTTCGTGTGAAGCGAGAAATGACGCGATAAGTATTTTTCGAACACTTGAACTCAAACGTTCACGGGAAAATAGACATTAAAGTATTCATGCTGTTTTATATCGTACCTTACACTGAATCAGCTTATTAGACCGGGTTAAGTTTTATTCTCCATATAGCCCAAACTTTTTTTTATGCCGTATATCTTTGAAGGTCCCGGCTGTCATTTATAGATCTTTGGTAGTCGTTACGGATAGTCAGAAGCCAGTCAACCTGACTTGTCAAGACAAGGAGTACCGTGCTTGTCATGAAGTACCGTGTTACCCCAGTTAATGGGTTGTGGAGGTCTGGTAGGTAGCCGCTTCCCGTAAAACACTGGTTTTCAGCTAAATCCAGCTTGACTGGAAGCCGACCCCAATATATTTGGGAAAAGGCTAGGCAGATGATGATATAGCTTTGAAGGCACAGTTGGGGCGGTGGTCAGCGATTGGCTACTGCGTTGCTTGTCACGGGTTCGAATCCTGCACGGAACGGAACAAATATTTCCGGCTCTAGGTGTCTTCTATACGTGAGTTTACATGTTTGTCAACGCTCCCACGAAGAAGTTGACTGCTTCCCTTGCACTTTCACTCCTATCATGGCTTGGACCTGGCCTAGACCGCCTTTTTTCTCCACGAGGACATGGTGATTCATGGTGATACCGTGTCCTTTGGGAAATTCACACAATTGTGACAACCAGGCGTACCTTTCCATCAAAACTATTGTGTCCGGTGAAGACCAGCGTTAAGTGGAAAATAAGGTTATCATAGTGCCTCAATACCAACCCTTCAAACAGGAGACTAAATCCCCGCCATTTTGGGTACCCAGTCTAGCCCACACCTGTACCTAAGAATATATATTTTATTAGTATTCGTCGCGTTTAGCCTTTTGTTAAACCTTAGAGGAACACCTATTAGGCTCTGGAACGTGTCCTGACTATAGATACGGTTAGGTCATAGCTATTGTGTGCGTATTGGGGTATTTTTTAGAAAGGTTGTATTGGACCCGTTTGGACCCGTATTGTTCGTAATTTGATGGACATTCGGCTTGTTTTCTTCAGGTTTTTTCGGACAGGTTGGGCAATATGTTTTGTATTGGATAGTTTAAATTATTGGTTATTTTGTTGTTCCTAATTTATCATGAAGGTTATACGAGTAACTGACGAATTCTCTTTATCTTCTTGAATTACTACTATATGTACACGATAATGTCGCATATTGTATGTTTATTTTATTACATATCAATATACATATTTATTTAATATATATCCTTTTATAAATTGTAACTTTGGTGTATGAAAGTGTGTATAAATCTAAATTTATACGGTAGTTAACTAGTTAGTATAACTCATTATTTTCGTAACTATCGTACTGAACAAAAGAACTAAACATATTTTGCCTACGGCGGTCTTTCCATCTGATTATAATTCAGGTGTCTTCAAGGCTCTTAATAAAATAGTGTGCTTCTCCATCAACAATTGCATCACTGTTCGTCATCAGGCGGGATCGCAGTCAAACACTGGTTTGTATTATAAAAAAAAAGAATGCTATTAAAAGGCTGCACCAAATCAATTAGTTGGATTATATTCGAAGGAGCACATTTCGTAGATTGAAAGTCCTCGAAGGACCAATACAAGTGACAGCCAGACTAATTGTCTTGGCTCTGGCACATTAAATATTCAAAACTAGCAATCCACTATTCATTATGAGATAGCGAAGGACTTGTAACTAATTATTTTCTTTATTAAATTGAGTAAAGATTTTATTATTTTTCGGGATAATTGATATTTTTTTTTAATTTATATAAATTAGTACTTGATTAGGTCCCACCTGATGGCAAGCAGTGATCGTCGATGATGAGGCGTACTGGTAAAATTACAGCAAAAATGCACTAATTTATGAAGAGAAATTAAAGTAATTGTTTAATTGAGTGACCTGCTTGTATTTAATGAGGCTAACATTTGAAAAAAAGGCTGAGATTCTGAAAGGAAATCTATTGTAAAATAATGTGTAAAATATTTAAAAGAGTTTTAGTTTGTTGTCATTAATTAAATGAATTTTCAGTACGGTTAGGTAAGGCAATATTTTTTTTTACAGCTAGAGGGACCCGGGTTATTCAGATGTTCTTTGGGTTCCATGGCCACGTTGACTCTTTCAAACAGTCTTGGAAGCTTATTTCATCATTTGAATTCCGTTTAATTTCTGCCTCGTAGTTATTTGGCGCATAGTTAAAGATACATTTGTAGTTGTAAAGTTAGTTCGAAACTTCAGCAACAAACACGCGAGTAGGAAACGATCGCGAAATGAGAGGTAATTAGTATCGCATTATCTACATTAAAGACGAACTATTTAGGTAGCAAACTTTGTTTAAAATAAAGTTAAATAAACATAAAACAATATCACGCCTGTCTTCTATGAAGAGTAATAAAAACAGTACTGTTTAGGGTTTTGTACCAAAAGGGAAAATCGGAATCCAAGACTCCGATGCCCGTCCGTCTGACACCGGTGTGTCTCATGAACCTTGCTATTTAGACAGTTCAAACTCTCACAGATAATATATTTCTGTTGCGTTGCTACTAACAATAAACACTGAAATCAGAATAAAACAACTATTTAAGTTTTTGGGTGGAGCAAAAGAAATTTTTGAATTTATTGTATTTACTAAATTCTACCTTCAGTTGCTCTTAGCGTTACAGGATGGTTATGGATCTTCCAAACAAGATAGAGAAATACCTATAGTGCAAACCCATATTGCGCCATCTTTGTTTATTGTTTAAGTCTCGCACTGGTTTTAGTAAAAGGGGGCGAAGCTATTGTTGACCGGATGAAGGTTGTTCCCTAAAATAGCTGATGGAAAAGCTCACCATCAGTTTGTTCGAACCGCCAATCGAACCTAAGCCTTCAAGCTCTGTAAGTTGCGATTAATAATAATATATAATAATAATATTCCACAACTTTCACACATCATCTAGTCCCAAGCTAAGCGGAGCTTGTATTATGGGTACTAGATAACTGATAAACATACTTATATATTTCTAAATACATACATATTATAGATACATTACACCCAGACACAGAACAAACGATCGTGCTCATCACACAAACATTTGTCCTGGGTGGGAATCGAACCCACGACCTCCGGCATAGCAGTCAGGGTCACTAACCACTAGACCAACAGGCCAGTCAATCAAGTCAAAAGATTGGGATTTACTAAACCAGTAAGGCGCTATACGTGAATAGGCTCTCAATAAACTAGAGCGCCTCATCACCAACGATACATCAACGATAGCATCACTGCTTACCATCCTGGTTGGATCGTAGTCAAACTCTAATAGATATAAAAAAGCTATACAATAAATTGTGTGAATAAAATTGCAGTGAAAGTTAAAAGGATTATCCATTGGCGTGTATTAACAGCGTTTTCATGCAATACCAGCCATTTGTAATTATTTATTAAATCGAAAGTATTTATCAATCATGAAAGAGAATACTTTATTTAATTTGAGTAATAAATTGGTATTTGTTTGAAGCCATTTCATTTTAAAATCGATACTTTGTTGTTTTATATTTTAAGTCTATGGCATTAGCGCCGAGCGGGTTGCACTTTTGGAAACTAACTGCATATAGTGGAGTGTACATATTAAGTTACTAGCTTCCGCCCGCGGCTTCGCCAGAGTGGTGTGTTGATAAAAAGCAGCCAATAGCAAAAATAACAGAATCGAAGAATAAATAAGATTACGTTTCATTATTGTTTTCTGTTGACCGGGATAAAAAGTAGCCTATATATTAATCCAGGGTATAACCTATCTACATACCAAATTTCAACCAAATCGGTCCAGCCGTTTTTGCGTGAAAGAGTCACACAACAAACATCCATTCAAATCAACAAACATCCACACATCCATTCTCTCAAACTTTCACATTTATAATATTAGTAGGATCAATTTAAGTAACCTACTCCACTTTGAGAAAAATATTAGAGCAATCTGATTAGATAATGTAATTGAGTCAACACTTTTTTAAATCTGTTATGTATTATGAAAATCTTGGATATATACACTTTATAGTAGTAACTATGTGAGAACAATGTAAATGAAAATAAAAATCACTTCACAATTTAATTTTTTGTAAAATATTTTCGGTGAAAACATCTGCTGTTAAAATTTTTATAATTTTGTTGTACCGTGTCAAGTCGTCGTTCCACGACTCTCAATTTTCCCACGCACGCAAGATCAATAATAATAATTAGCTTTATTTCAAGTATCATAGACTCATAAAAATACAAAATAATATTCACAACAGTACAATAGTCCTATTTAAAAACATAACCTCAAATTCGATGAAACAGTATCAAATTACATTAATTAAAATCATCATCATCTGATCTATGTCAAATATATCCATATCAATTCATCATCATCAATTGATTAAAATAAAATAAATAAATGTCAAATATGTCCAAATCAATCAATTAAAATTTATAGATATTAAATTAAATATCAGAATTTTATAAATTAAAAACAGCCCGCTGCTCTCGTAACTTGTACCACACGTCAAAGCGTTGCGTGCATACAATACAGCACAACAATCCATTGTCCTCGGAACAAACTTGCCGGCGCAAGTTAATAGCTGTGGCGGGCTTTGCGTTGTCGCTCGTAAAGCGCGCGCTTTTTATAACGAACACTTTTCTTGTAATTATGAACGATTTGTTTGGCGGTTCAAAGAGAAACGGCGGCGCATTTTATTTACTTAAAGCGATGAAAATTACTGTTGCATTGTAGGTTGTACTTTGTTTCTGTTCTCTTTTAATAAGGGGAGTTGGTTCCTGTAATTTTTGCTTATTTATTAGCTTTATTTTTATATAAAGCTTAAAGTCACTCAAAGGATAATGAAGAGGATTATGCTCGAAGTTTCTTTGCGTGATCGGATCGGAAAAGAAACAAGGTTACCGACATAGCTCGAAGAATCTCAAAACTTTGCTTGCAGGACAATGTGGCGACCACGTTCTGGAACTCGCAGCCTTAGAAGGTCTTCTATAAGGTGGAACGATGACCTGGTGAGGGTCGCAGGAATTCGATAGATGCGAAACTTACACGACCGGTCCTTATGGCGACGCCTGGTCCCAGGTCTATCCAAACAGTGGACGTCTTTTGGCTGAGATGATGTTTGCACGATTGAACAGATTTCAATGGACTTTGGTACACTAGTAGACTACTTCCTGGAATAGCATGTACTTTTATCCCAGAAGTATGTTTTCTTGAAATAATTTTTATGATCACGCGGGATAAGTTCTGGCTGCAAGTAGTATAAAGAAAAGTCTTCATATTAAAATGGTTTTAATTTCACATAGGCGTAAGTTTGGGGAACACTAAATTCCGAAAGGTAAGTCCATGTCTCCCAGATCGAAGGCAACGAAGGAACGGGGTGGGGTTTAGTCAGTAAGAGTCTGACACGCCCTCCCGCTCCGCCCAAGAGCGGGAGAAGTCATTCTGATGATTCCCCTTAAAAAAACATAGGCGTAAGTGGGCACTTAAAAAACATTAGAATCTAGTGAACGGTTCCAATAGGTTATTCTCAATGAAGAAAAAACGACAAGAAACTCCCTTTTAGTTAAAGTTAGCTTTCTCTTCTCCTAAATTTAAACCCAAATAACAAATTCCCATATTCCCACACAAAGTCAAAAACTTATTACAATATTCACACAACCTAGATACCAAAATATCAGGCTCCAGCCTAGTTCTAGCACAATACATGTACACTGACTATCACAAACTATTTGGTGCCAACAATAGCTGGAAACACTTTCAGCCGGAAGGTCGCGGGTTCGAGTCTGACCCACTTGTCTATTGTTAACCACTTTGAAAATAGTTTGAGAGGTTAAAAGCTGAAATAGTCACATTAGAGTGCTGAGTCACAAGCCTTTATATTTGTAAATTAAATTCGTGTCGGGGTAACATCTCGACTATTGCAAATCGATAACGTCACATCACACATCTACCTAGCCTTTTCCCAACTATATTGGGGTTGGTTTCCAGTCAAGCTGGATTTAGCTGAATACCAGTATTTTACGAGGAGCGGCTGCCTACCAGACCTCCACAACCCATTAACTGGGATAACACCGTACTTCATGGCAAGACTGGAGTCAGATTTACTGGCTTCTGACTATCCGTAACGACTGCCAAAGATCTACAGATGACAGCTGTGACCTACAGCTTAAAGTGCTTTCCGAAGCACGGAGGAAACTCGATATGTTAAGATGGTCACCCATCCACAGACCAGCCTTGGCAAGCGTTATTTAACCTGGAAGATCAACCCGTGCGGCTGTTATTATCTAGCCACGAGTTTCACTCATCTATTGTTAACCACTTTGGAAATAGTTTGAGAGGTTAAAAGCTGAAATAGTCGCATTAAGTGTTAGTGCTGAGTCACAAGGCTTTATATTTGTAAATTAAATTCGTATCGGGGTAACATCTCTGGTATCAGATCGATCAGCAGTTTGGTTATTAGGGTCAAAACGTTGATGGCGTGGTGAAAGGGGCTTTAGTTTAGTTTCCTAGGTGTTAGGGTTATACTTTTATGGTTCTAGGCTTATTATAGTTAATAGGCTTTTTTTATAAGTGCCTTAAATGAAAGGTCAATGTTTTTTGTGAAGAATTTTTGTGATTTTATGGGAGTGGTCAAGGTATTTTTCTCGATGATAGTGATTTAAATGTTTTTTAGGGTTCCGTACCTCAAAAGGAAAAAACGGAACCCTTATAGGATCACTTTGTTGTCCGTCTGTCCGTCCGTCCGTCTGTCAAGACCCTTTTTCTCAGGAACGCGTGAAGGTATCAAGTTGAAATTAAAACCATATATTGAAATCCGCGGTCCCTTGAAGTTGTGCAAAAATCAAACTTGTAAGTTGACGGGAAAAAAAGATACGCCCGTTTATGTTGCAAAAAACGTACATTTCGACACTGTCAAAGGAATCAAAACTCATAGGGTGCTTCCCGTTGACCTAGAATCTTGAAATTTGGCACGAAGCAAGGTATTATAGCACTAATATCGGGAAAAGTCTGAAAACTGAAAATGTTTAGTTACGTCACAAGAAAAAAAAATTGAAAAGTCTTCAAGACTCGATTCGAGAATTAAACTGGTTTTATAGGTAGGTTGGTACGAAACCCTCAGTGCGCGAGTCCGACTCGCACTTGCCCGGTTTTTTATGACTAATGCATTCGGGGACATGTGACATCCACCATCTGCGCTGCGGCCCATTTCCTCTTCTACAGAGGAGGTCTGAGTCTCAGCAGTGGGAACATTATAAGGCTGATTATGCTTTAAACAATGAATTCTTTTTGTACACACGGTTTGAATTTACGTAGTTACATTGTTTATTAGTGTACCAATCTAATTAATCGATGTTTTTTTAAACAATAAAAAATCGTAACCTAAATAATACCGTAACATTACTTATCTTTTAAAAAGGTAGTGTGTTAATATAGGTTATATATTATCGTATTACCTCAATTCAATATCACAACCAAACACCACAAAATGAAAAAATCCATCACGAAAACCTACCGTCTACACGCGTAGCAATCGTCGTAGCAATACATGGCTACGCCGTAGACGCCTACGCCGTAGACGCGTAGGCATTGGGGTTATTGCTTCCGAATTGTGACGTTCTGTGGGAGTTTGCACATAATATTGGGTACATTATACCCAACCAATGTTATGTACCTTATTTATGAAGTCGACTTAGATTTTGAAATGGTATTTCGTATTGCTGGGTAATAGTCGTAATCGTAAACGTTTTACCTTGATTCTGAATAGGTTGGAAATGGTTTGGATTAGTATGGTTATGGGTTCTAGTTTTATTAACCCATTGTGAAATATTTGAATAAATTGATTTTTTTTATTGTAATTTAGGTATTTAGAGCTAGGTGAACTGAAGGCAAGGTCAAATTAAATAAGCTAGGAAAATTCCGCAAACATCACGGGTCTCTGACAAAAAAAATGTTGGGCTACGCGATTTTCTAAAACAGTTACTGGGTCAGTAAGTCGCTCTCGCTTCAGCTAGAGCAGAAAAGTTATTTGGAGATTTTGTACCAAAAAAGATACTGATGCTTACCTATATATTTTTTAAATTGATATAGTCAAGCACTAGTTGACTGCGATGGTACCTAATCAGTGATGCAATTTTTGATGGTGAGGCGCACTAGTTTATTAAGAGCCTATTCACTCTAGCCATGAAGAAATCTAAATTATAATCGGACGGGAAACAAAGCAACTGCGGAGTTTTGCTTTTACCTTGCATTTTATATTTGAATTAACCCTGCATAATAAAATTACTGTTTTTCTATCGAACACATTACAGACAAACATACATTGAAATACCGTCACGTTAGAATAATAAGTTAGTAACACCTGTCGGGTTCGGTATAAATCGCAGGCTAAACTGAGACACATCGACGGCAAGCGACGCCGGGAGCGACGTCCATTATATGCTATATTTCATCGATTAAACTGCTGGTGCCTCACTACCTGGGATTTCGATAGGTGGTCCTTGGATCCGGGAATAAAAAAATATGAAATAATTCACTGCAGGTGGTAGTTCGGTAATTAATCTTTAGTTATTGTTCGGTAGTCAGAATAATAACTAAAGATTAAAGCAGTCTGGTTCCATTCTCCCTTTTTTTGGGTCATTAGCATTATCGGCCTTGTAACGTTCCCACAGTTGGGACTCAGGCCTCTTCTCTAGGAGAGAGAGTGGGCAGTAATCCACCACGCGGGCCCGGGCGATTGGTGAATGTCACATATCTTCGAATTTTTGGGTTTAAGGACATGCCGGTTTCCTTACGATTCCTTCACCGTTTTGAGAGCAGTGGCGGTGAAATAAATTACACAAAGTAATGCGCCTGACTGGATTTGAACCCGCGACCTACAACTTGCAAGTCGGGGCAGTTACCACTGGGCCAGCACTGCTCTTGAGATTGGGTCAGGTTTCATCTAAAAACTCTTCCACTCTAGTGTTGAGCGAGAGGACGTATTGAAGGATTGAAGCCCTCCTGCATTCCATCAGTTATCCATTGTGTTCCAAGACCGCGGCAATTCAATGTGATTTTATGGGCTTGGGCGCCCCTCTACAAATAAAGCGTTTAAAAATACCTTAATATACTGTTATTTTATGGTATTTCAATTTTTTTCATAATAGCTCTTAGAATCGATTTTACAAGAACGTCCTTGGAATATAAAAGAATTTTATTTAGTTCTCTTTGCATATGCTATGCAATAGTAAGTGTTTAGCCAAACTATAAAAAGCGTACAAAGCTGTCGTAAGTCCCTAAGTCAAGAATTTCTATTTGTATGTATTTGCATAAAAATATACTCGTACTTTGACTTCAAAACGATACCCACAAATGTGGAAGCGTTACCATTTTGGTCGCCAAAAGGCACTTGCTAAAACACAATTTCCTTACAAAATATAAAACTATATTCCCGACGCCATTTCGCTGCAAGAACTAGTAAGCTAGTATTGAAACTACAAAGAAAGTGCAGAGAAAGGATCCGACCCCGATTGGGGACGAACTGGGCCAAGGAGTATTGGTGATGAGGCCGTATCGAGATCTGTCCCCTTTCCGCGGCGACTTTATACAACCTATCATTTTGGTCCTTGAAATCGCGAGTGTTTTGTTTCTCGGGTCGAGTTGTTAGGAGTAGTGTTGACTTTGCTAGTTGGTGTGCTGTAAAGGAATAGGTTTTTTTATGTAACATAAACTATTGCTTGACTGCGTTCCCACCTGATGGTAAGCAGAGATGCAATCATTGTTGGTTGGTTGAATAGTATTAGAAAATGATAAAATAATATCCAATAAATAAATAAATATGGTTTTGGTAACGTAAATTGTCTATGTAATTAAGGATGCACCTGAGACGGTAGTAGAAATCAAAATCAAATTAATCATTGGATCCAAAAATTTACTATAGTTAAAATAGTCGTCTACTTACTAGTAGTAAGAACTATAAAAGATATATTTTTACTCTTTTAAAGAGAGAAAACTCAACCCTGCAAAAAAATAGCTGTCTAGTTTTTTTTTAAACTGACGATTAGTTTACCCATTTTCAAAGTTCTAATTCTAAGTTCTAATGAGTGTTGTAATCAACCTAACAAAATGATGAGTGTCATCATCATATTTCATGAAACGGTCAGAATCTTTAGAAAGCTCTCCATCTCAAACTACTTCGCCAACTCGCGTAGTTTCGCCACTTCTAAGGAAACACAACAGATTTCGCAAATCTTCAAACTTAAACAATTTCAAATCGAACTCCGAAGAAAGTAGGTCAAAATTGAGTTGCAAGTTTTTATTTAGTTGCTGGACCAGTCACAATTATGTCTAAGAATAGTGGCAACTGTTAAAGAAAAAAAAAGTTATGGTAGGGAAGGTTGGGGAAAAAGCTTGATTGAAACAAATAAATAAAACGGTAAAAAAAATAATATGAAAATCATCAAATTACTAATTATGTGCCCTCTCCTAGAGAGGAGGCCTGAGTTCCAACAGTGGGATTATTACAAGGCCGACAATGCTAAAAGCAATGCTAAAAACTAATTATGCTCCGTTTGGAGCAAGAGGGAGTACTTACTATTTACATACTGACATCCATCTGTGTTTCTTCTTAGTAACTGTTTCAAAGAATATCGTGGCCAAACAGTTTATCACATTTACATTCAAGTAGCAGTTCTTCCGTATTCTCGGTTACAGTAAACGCTGTGATAGATGGTATTACTCAACGTAACCAATCTGCAGTATATCTTCATAATACAATGGCTGCTCCTTCGTAACGTGTCGATAGGAGAAAACTCTCAATGTTTGGACGAAAATTCAGCAACACATACTCCTAGTATATACAACGTGTTTTTTTTTGATATCCCATAACTCTAGGGTATGATTGAGGCCATATCAAAGAATCAACTGGCATATGAGTTATGTTCCAATGCTTCGTTTTTTGTTTTAGAATAGAATAGAATAGAATAGAATATTTTTATTTCAGACCGGAGTCCATAGGGTTAGTAACAATTTTAACTTATATTCTAGTGTTAGTAGGTTACAGACACAAAAATATACAATTACAATTAAATTAAATTTCGGCATGGAGCCGCATCCACCTCCGCAACATTGGGGAATCCCACCGATCCACGAATACACTGAGAATACTGTTGGTGCTACCGCGAACGCGAGACATCAGGGATGCAATTCTTTTCCTAATAATAGCGGCAAAACCATCAATATTATTGTCTGTAAACATCCCTGATGCACTACATCGCCACGGCAGCCGCAGCAGCACTCTCAGTGCATTATTGTACTGAACGCGTAGGTCGCTGTATGCCCTCTGAGTGAAGTTGACCCACAGGCTGCACGTGTAGAAAGACTGACAGTATGATTTAAAAAGCGTTAATTTAACTGGTTTCGTACAACGTGCAAACCTGCGGGCCAGCATGTTACAGCGGACAGCCAGCGACCTACGCTCCCTTTCGATGTCACAATTATCTTTAAGGTCTTCAGTGACCCAGTGGCCCAAATATTTAAATTTGTCCACCCTTCGCAGTGGTTCTCCACAAAGTGCTACGTCTGGGATACATGGATATGTCAGACTGCCAGCTTTAAAAACCATTAGTTCGCTCTTAGCGACGTTATATTTGAGCCCATGATTCACCGCATACTTTTCGCAAATAGCGATCAGTCTCCTCAGAGCACCGATTGATGGGCTCATCAACACCATGTCGTCCGCATAGCTGATATTGTTAATGCACACCCCGTCAATATGACATCCAACATTGGTGCTGCTGAGCTCAAGAATCAGCTGGTTTATGTATAGATTGAAGAGCCGAGGTGAGCCGAGCCCCCCCTGCCTCACCCCGCACTCCAACCGATACACGTCCGAGTGCGAACCATTCCACTTCACGCTATTGCTTTGACTACTGTACCAGTACTTAAATATTGACACTATTTCAGATGGTAACTTAGTGTCACATTCTAGTTTACGCCACAAAACATCATAACAAACAAGATCAAATGCACGTGAGAGATCCAGAAAACAAGCAAAAATAGGCGTCTTCCTGTTTGTGTAGTATTGAACAGTCTGCTTGAGGCAAAAGATTGCACTCTCAGTTGACAGCCCAGGCTTAAAACCGAACTGGGCATCATGTAATTCAACGTGATTAGCTAATTGCTTATCAAGCAGACTGTCCAACACTTTTGCTATGACAGTAGCCAGAGAAATGGGCCTATAATTGGAAATGTCAGAGACATCCCCCGTTTTATTTTTCACAATAGGTTGTACCATTGTATGCATCAGATCATCCGGTAAGTAACCGTGACTAACACACAGGTTAAAAAGCAAAGCCAGCACCCGCGGCATGTGTCGCCCCGCATACCTCAGGTGCTCGATGCTGAGGCCATCATGACCCGGGGATTTACCCCTCTCCATTTTATTTATGATGGCTGATATTTCTTGTGCCGTAAAAACCACAGAAATGTCGTCAGTTTTGGCTCCAGCATCAAACATCTGCACAGGTCTAGTAAGAGGAGGTGACTCAATCTGGAAATGACGTCTAAATGCATTGGCTATATCTGTCGGCTCGTGTACACCCGCTACGCTCACCGGGGGACTCGACTTCGGATTCAAACTATTTGTTGATTTCCAAAATGAACCAAATTTCTTTTCAGTGTGATGTTTAGCTAAAATATCCATTTTTATTTGCTGTTGGTTATCTTGACAATATTTCAGATTGATCTTAAATAATTTTCTAGATTCACACATTTTATTGTAAACATAACCACTAGCAGGTTTACCATAAAACAACCATGTTTGGTAACAAAGTCGAGCCTCTCTGTGAGCGTCACGAACATATTTATTCCAACCAGGAACGTATTTTTTACGATTATAACGCATCTGTTTACATACATAAGTACGTTCGGAACCCTCCTTTAAAATGCTAACCAAACTACCATACATTGTGTCTAACACTTTCACATGATTAGCATTAGAACACATTTTATGCGCACAATGCCGAAAATCATCTGGAAAATCTATTAATTTTAATTTTGAATTACAAAAGTTTGAGTATGCATTGATCTGATTGCTATCTCTGTCACCCCATATCACCCTATTGCAAGTATAGGTAGGGTTTACTAGCTTAGGTATAATTAAATCAATATTACATTTAATTAATAAAGGTATATGATCTGACAAATAGACTCCATACAAAACTGACACATCTACAACTAAATGACGTGCCGCACTGCTCACGATACAGTGATCAAGCCAGCGCAATGCTCCGTTAGCGGCACTCTCAAACGTAAACGTGTCCTTCGGAAGTAGCTCCATGTCAACACATGACCACGATTGCTCCCCACATACTGTCAATAATTCATTTGAAAAGCGCTCACCTGGATGTGCGTTAAGATCCCCCAATATAAACACTGACTCAACATTTGTGTTCTCAGTAATAGCTATAATTTCACTCAAGCATTCTGTAAACTCAATTAGGTTATCAGACGAGTTAGTCGGCATATACACTGAGAATATCAATAGGGAACGACCCGCGTGCTCACTCCTAATAGCTACCAGACGATCACTATTACACTGCACCACTGATACCGTCGCAAACGCTGATTTCCTCCACAGAAGCGCAACTCCTCCATACGGTCTTCCGATGAGAACCCCGGCAGACGTGTCGACGGCAGACTTGCCAGCATACGCGAAATCCTCATCAATACTACCGAGAAAAGGCACATCATGTGGTAAAAGCCAAGTCTCCTGAAGTGCAATTACATCAGCAACACGACACAGCCTGCGAACACAATCAGCTGATCGAATAACATTCTTGCAATTGAAAGTCGATAGGGTTACATTCTTTTTCACAGTACTATCCATTATTTACTATGGTATTATCATTAACAATATCTGAGACTTTTCCTTTCTTGAAATTAATGAATCTTCTGAACATTATTCCCGCCGGCCAAAAGTTGTCATCCAAAAAAATACCTAACTTGTGTTTAGGTATAAACAACTTAAAGGCGTTATACTGCCTTTCCGACTTCATATTGACTTTTACCAGTTTTACGACTTCAGTAGTTTTTTGATATATGTATTCACATATATCTTTCTCAGTTGTATCTTTATTTACATTAGAAATAAAAACAGGTATTTTTATGTCGGCGGCCTTAAAATTTCCCACTGAATTAGAAGCAGCTTTTCCTGTCATGCCGGCAAAACGATTTCTCGTTTTTGACCTTTGAACCAGTATCCATTGTTCGTCATGCTTATTTTCCTTCCAATCGCCTTTTTTAACAATATCTGCCAAAGTCTGCTGTTTACATGCGTCATTCACGGCCACCACGCTATCGTTCTCGAGCATAGTCGAGTTAACAGGTGCAAGAGAGACGGGTTTAGTCTGAGTAGCACCTTCGTTATGCGTGTGTACGAGAGAGCGATATATCGGCGCTGGCGGCGTTTCGCTTACGCTATCGTGGCTCACATCCCTACGACTGGAACGCGATACATCGACGACGTTTACCGGCCGCGGTTCGTTGTGAGGTAGGAGGCCAAACGGTCCGCTATCACAATTTATCATGTACCCACCGCCTCGTTTTCTCATATTAACATTTGAATTAATTAACGGACTCGATTTTTCCAAATTCATGTTTTGCTTCACTTCTTCTAATTGGATATTTGTCACATAATCGCTTTTTATATTTTCAATTTCTTTACGTAAAACCAATATATCCTTCAATAATTTTGTGACGTCGACGTGATCAAAACAAACTGGTGGCAGTTTGTGTAGGTCGTACGCCACAAACACTGGTAATTGATCAGGGTCTATTGTCTTAAACACAGTTATCATATCTTCCAAGTCTTTTTCTTTCTTCTTCTTGCGCCTCGAAACCAGTTTTCTTGTTGTTTTCGTGGATATAAACAACAACTTCTTCGCCTCGTCTATTTCCTCCTCAGAAAATGCACTTTCACATATCCTGATTAAGCTTTCATTATCGACTACATCATGCCGATCTCGTATGAAAGCAAGGACTTCCGATATCACTAGATTGCAACTCGTACACTTTAGTTTATTTACGGACATTATCGTAAGACAAAATCGGCGACCGCTAATGACAGCGCACGCGCGATGACTGATTTAATTTTTCATACAAAATAATTCGGGTAAGTCACGATTATTAATGTAAAACACCCTTACGTGAAATATGACAACGTCGCATTTTCTTAGCTTTAAATATGAATGATTGGTTTGAATAAAATGAATTACTCGTATTTATCAATGAAACTTAGATATATGATATCTCCGAAACGATGCATTTTTGGACCACCTATTCTAGGAGTTTTAGAATTATTTTTACCTACAGAATATAACCCTAGAGTTATGGGATATCAAAAAATACAGAGTGTATAGTCCTTCTTGATGGATAAAACAGCTGATCCGTTGCCGTTAAGGGGGCAACAGAGTAGCAGTGATAGATATTAACAAAAAAAATCACTTAACCGGCCCTTTTGCATTTGTTTTTGAGGATGGTAACATCTATACGATTGTGTGAGGCACGAAGAAACGTTTGTTATCCTTTTCTTCATCAACTTACTTACTTCTTTCTATTTCAGTCTAGGCTGGAGTCAAAGGGCGCTTCAGACGTTTACTGAATAAAACCCACGTGTGTCCTTTACGTTTTAGAGCAACGTCCCCGCAGCTCACCTATTTTCGGTATGACCTTTGCGTTATTCCATTTCTATCTTACCGCTGCGATTTATTTTCTATTTTCTTTACATACTTGGCCCCACTGCTGGGAGTTCCTCTGACATATATTGTAATTCAATTTTAGTTTGGCTTCAAATTCAAGATCACAAACTACTAACGCAGTACCGAGAAAAAACTCCAATAATTCGTGAATCTTACTTCGACCTATATCCCAAGATAACAGATGATTCATGCCTTCGGTCGCGATCTAGCAATATATATTGATATAGAAATAAGGTAGGTCATACTATTCAATTTAGCTAATGCACATTTCCATCTTATTTCCTTCCAGATGTGAAAAAAACACACAAAATGTATCCCAAAATTCAGCAACGTAAAACTTCGACGGTCGCATCAAAATCCTACAATACACAAATCTTAGTGCGACCTCTCGCGAAGGATAACCGTTGATCCGTGCCCTCGATCGCGTTGAACCAGCTATAGATATTGATTCAAACTTCACACTGTGGAAGGTTGAGCTCGCTCACCACTATTGAAGGTTGAGCCAACTCATCAGTTACAATACGTCCGTTATAAGTTGGCGAGTGTGAAGTTAGGCTCTGCGAATTTTGGCGCTTGAAATATCGTACAAAAATAAAGGTTTTAAAAAAATGAATTCAATTTGCAGTTCTTATTGCTGTTAAAAACAGTTATTGGCATAAATTTTTTTGATACCTTTATTTTTGTACGATATTTCAAGCGCCAAAATTCGCAGAGCCTAACTTTACACTCTTTTTTTTTTTAATTGTTATAAACTAGTGCTTGACTGCGATCCCACCTTCACACTCGCCAACTTATAACGGACGAACTGTACACAGTTACACTCGCCTAGATTTATTCGCACTAATCTTTGTGTTATATGAGAGAGAACACAACGTCTCTTTTATCTCAAGAATAATGAGAAGTGTTCTATTATTATTATCTTTGTTTTAATTTGCGAGATGTGTTTCGCTTATGTTTGCAGATTTATTTAATGAGATTAATGTTCGTTTTGTGTAAGAGAATGCATTTTATTTAAGTGAGCTCTTTGAGTACGATATTTATCTTGATAATCGTTTTTGATGAAAGATTTTAGTTCTTTATTCAATTGTAAGAAGTAACTCATTATTGTTACAAAATAATGAATGAAAATGTACTAAATTAATACTTTAATTTAGTACATTTAGTAATAATCAAATAGCTGCTGCCAGCAGCTTCCCCATGTGGTACTAGAAGATTATTCCAAGGTAACAAGTATTATCTTGGAACTCTCTCACAAACTTTCACCTTTTAAGAAAAGTCTACTTCTTCACGGTCGAACGGATGAAAAGATGTCAATGAAACTTGGTACACAAGTAGACCAGTATCCTGCAATAGCATCATCATCATCTACCTAGCCTTTTCCCAACTATATAGGGGTCGGCTTCCAGTGAAGCCGGATTTAGCTGAATACCAGTATTTTTACGAGGAGTGGCTACCTACCAGACCTCCACAACCCATTAACTGGGATAACACGGTACTTCATGGTAAGACTGAAGTCAGATTTACTGTTTGACTATCCTGCAACAGTATATAGGATACAAATATTTATATACAATACAAACTTTCGCCTTTATGATATTAGTGTGATCAAATAAACCTAACAATAAAGCATTTCTATATTACTTTCACTATTACACAGCAATTTGTCCTCCGATTCCGTTCGCCTTGTATCCACACAAAAAGGATGAATAATTTATTGCCAGAATTGCGTACAAATAAATAGGAACCGGTCCTCTGCTCATAAATAACCGTACTCCTGCCTATTACAACAAATGCGAGGTAATTTCCTCCGCGATTTGTGGCGCATTATGAAGACAATGTGACAGGGTAGCAGCCGTAAAATTAGTTTGGTCTCCCCACGGACTTGGGCGCGTAAATCATAGTTTTGGACCCAAATTGGCCTTGAGAGGTCGGACCGCCGGCCAACGTTTGTGCCGTATTTGAATATGAATACAAATTGTGTAAAGTCTAAACTGTATGTGAGATTTTGTGCTAATGTTGTAGTAAGGCGAAGGTTTGTCTGTTGGTACACTTTCACGCTTAGATGGCAGAGCGGAGTTTTAGCAAGCAGATAGACCATTTGCTCTGACTGTGGAAACTATGAACTGTCTTTGTTAGAAAATTATTGCTACTCCGGAATGTGGTCTACCCGTGTGCCAATGCCAATTTCATCCAAATCCCTTTAGGAGTTTCTACGTGAACGAAAGAATAATTATATAAACTATTTATAGTGTCAATTGTTTTTCACGTTTTTAGTATGATTTGAGTGAAGAAAAAAATTTGGACTTGGAATGCAGTTACGTAACATTGTATAATTCAGTTTTAGCAGTAGTGGTAGCTCAGTGGTAACGGTCCAGACTTCCTAGTCGTATGTCATGGGTGCAAACCCGAGAAGGTGATTTACTTTTTTCTAAACGGTAAATTACAATTCATCTCCTAGAGAATAAGCTCGGGTACCAGGATTCCCAATGGTGGGAACATAACAAGACTTTTTGGTGTACGAAATCACCAATTAATATACAATTTCCTTTCTCGCTGGAACGAGAGGATGTGTCAGACTTTTACTGACTAAATCCTAAATTTATTCCTTTAGTTGCCCTTTGCGTTCAAGGGTCACGGTAATTCTAGCTAGGTTGATTATACTTTTTAACCTTATTCATAAGACATTTTGACGAAAAATCTGCTACATAATTTTCAGTGGGATTTTCAAATCGAACTGCTTTATCCTTTTATTAAAACACAGCCCTATCCAGTCAATATCCACGTGTCAATGAAAATCTCTGCTTATCAATCGAATGTCGAAGCATAACCAAGCATTGACATTCGGTAATACGCAGTTTTGATTTGAATCAACGTAGTGAATTCAAAATTGGACTGGACCGGACACAATTGGATTTTTGTCGTGTTTCGTTTGGTCCTATTGGACGGAACTGTCAATTGTTTTTTAGATGGAGTTTGAGGCTAAAAGTTCAATTTTTAGTTTTTATCTTAGAAAATGTTGAGGAGCTCGTGGCTAGATAATAACAGCCGCATAGGTCGATCTTCAGGGTTAAGCAACGCTTGCCAAGGTTGGTCTGTGGATGGGTGACCATCTTAACATAATGAGTTTCCTCCGTGCCTCGGAAAGCACGTTAAGCCGTAGATCCCGACTGTCATTTGTGCATCTTTGGCAGTCGTTACGGATAGTCAGAAGCCAGTAAAATCTGACTCCAGTCTTGCCACAAAATACCGTGTTACCCCAGTCAATGGGTTGTGGAGGTCTGGAGCAGCCGCTCCTCGTAAAATACTGGTATTCAGCTAAATCCGGCTTGACTGGAAGCCGACCCCAACATAGTTGGGAAAAAGGCTAGGTAGATGATGATGTTAGAAAATGTCAAATACTTCTCGCTTTGAGAATATCTGCATTTTCATCCAGGCACTCAAAGAAACTTCGAGCATAGCCCTCTCCATTGCCCTTTGAGTGATTTAAAGCCTTTTGATGAGATTCATTGTTAGTGACGACGTTTCAAAGCCTTGTGTCATCACTAGCAAAATCGCAGTGTTAGTGACTTGACTTAAATTTTTATGGCTCTAACAATAAGTTTAAATATTAGTAGATTAGTAGGCATACTCGTATGTAAAAAAAAATATGATTTTACACCACGTATTTTATGTCAAACAACTTTCACTTATAGTACTATGGGCGATCCCTAGGGATCAGATTTAAATTTGAAACGTCAAAGTATCTTTATTTTGAAAAAAATAAAGAAACTTGAAATGTACGTGCATCATACAAGTTTACTCAAAATTTCACTCAAGTTTCTATATTATCTCACTCGCAATACTCGGGAGTTAATTATATAAATCCCTCAGTAGCGTTCGAGAATAAAACTTTGCAACCTTCGTTTCGTTCGGAATTCAACACGCCGCCCGCGACTTAAAGATACTGATTTAACTAGTCACATAATTTGCACCGATTCTATTCAATATAGTATGTATCCTTGTATTACTCAGAAGATTTACATATAAGTATTTAAAGCATAATTATTCCGGCGTCGATTACAAATTACTAACTTACTTCTACATACGGTATTATTGTGTTTTGTATACCCATTTAACCTATCAATACCCGTCAAACGAGACACAATAGTAAGACTTTAACAGCGCGGTTCTATGAGACCGGTCGGGGATTCATGAATTAAGTCATCAATTAATATAAAATTTACTTCGACATTAGTATTTTGTCTTACAAACCCAGTGCCTATGATTCACAGTGCCTACAGCCTAAAGGTCTCAACGGTAAACACTTAATATGAATTATGACGGCACCGCTTTAGACAATAACAATCCGACCAACAGCCAACATTGGCGCCAAACTTTCTGCTTTAAACAATGGTCGTGTTTGAGTTTGGCGCATTGTTGGGCGTGATTTGTGGGTAAGAGACTGTGTGATTTGTTTTTGAGTTTAGTCATGCAACCAAGAAGCAGTAAATTTTGTCGAATCATAGCTTTGAACAAACAAATTGAAATCTATAGGGATTGAACTTTCGTCGCTGGAATGTACGAGGTTTTGTTGAAATCCTTTATTCTTCCCTCTCTATTATACGATTTGAATCAAAGAGGATCTATTTAATGAATTACACCCGGATTCGAATTTGTGAATTACAAGTTGAGAACTTGTCAAACTTTCGTATTGAACCGCCAGAAGTTTGACCATTGTCACAAGGTAGCAGGTATGTGAAAGTTTAAGATACATAGTAACGCTACTTAATTTTACCGATCGACCTAGATAAGATAAATCCGTTCAGCCGTTCTCGAGTTTTAGCGAGACTAACGAACAGCAATAGTTTTTTATATATGTAGATGATGTATGACTATTGTCAATAGTATGAGAGTTTGACAACGAGATGAAATCTAGTCTGGGTCGAGGAGGCTTGAAAAGATAAAAAAAATTACCTCATGGACGTGGTCCCTTTTTTCTGTCGGCAGCCCTGTGGACAACACAGGTCTAGGATTCATCGCATATTATGGTTTGTTGTGTAGATACTAAGGTTTTAGATAACTTACTTTATAATAATAAAATAAGTTAAGAGATCTGAAATAATTTGTTTATTTCTGGGAACCCACTCAATCCCTATCTCATTCTGATCGGCAAAGTAAATCAATATTTATAAATATACGTCATATCTTTTTTTTTTAGTAAGGGCAATCATCAGAATGATGGGAAATCACTTCTCCCGCTCTTGGGCGGAGCGGGAGGGCGTGTCAGACTCTTACTGATTAAACCCCACCCGTTCCTTCGTTGCCTTCGATCTGGGGGACACGGGCTTACCTCTCGGAATTTCAATGTTCCGCAGACAAATTTACTTTTGATTAATTATTAAATTTCCAATAAACATAAACACAACTAACACCCCAAAACCTCAATCAGCAACCACCCAGCAATAACAATCACGCGCATTGGCAGTACTATACAGCCAACAATCCAACATTGGCCCCGATTCACCTCCAAACAAAGCGGTCTCTGCCGCGGGTTTCCACGCATTGTTGCTCAATGATTTGTGGTCGGCAAGCTGTATGATTTGCTGTAAGTTAGGCCCTTACATCAAACAATAAACCTTCTAAATCAATTTACTAGTTTTTGGGACCAACTATTTGGTCCTTTTGGTAGTGTATTTGAATTTGAGATTCGTGGCTAGATAATAACAGCCGCACAGGTCGATCTTCAAGGTTAAGCAACGCTTGCCTAGGTTGGTCTGTGGATGGGTGACCATCTTAACATAACGAGTTTCCTCCGTGCCTCGGAAAGCACGTTAAGCCGTTGGTCCCGGCTGTCATTTGGAGATCTTTGGCAGTCGTTACGGATAGTCAGAAGCCAGTAAATCTGACTCCAGTCTTGCCATGAAGTACCGTGTTACCCCAGTTAATGGGTTGTGGAGGTCTGGTAGGCAGCCGCTCCTCGTAAAATACTGGTATTCAGCTAAATCCGGCTTGACTGGAAGCCGACCCCAATATAGTTGGGAAAAGGCTAGGCAGATGATTGAGTACGGATTCAAGGACCATTTTGATAGTTTCTTTTTCATTTATGTGATTGCTTAGCATGTTGTTGGTTTAACTGATTATAAATAAAGAAAGAAAAAAGGTTTATTCGTGCCAGACACAATCGTATACATTAACAATACATAGGTACCTAGGTATGTGTGGAAAAAGACAATTAAAATTAAAACCTCTGCGATGCCTAAAAAGTGTCTAACTCAGCATATGCTGCGATATTTAACTGACTGACATTTTAATACGTCATGGTACTAGTAAGACCCTACTCTGATGTATCAATTTACCAACTACATTATGTGTTTTTTCAGTGAAAAATCATGTAATAACTCCCGTTCTGAGCTTTAAACTTCATCATCTGCCTAGCCTTTTCCCAACTATATTGGGGTCGGCTTCCAGTCAAGCCGGATTTAGCTGAATACCAGTATTTTACGAGGAGCGGCTGCCTACCAGACCTCCACAACCCATTAACTGGGGTAACACGATACTTCATGGCAAGACTGGAGTCATATTTACTGGCTTCTGACTATCCGTAACGACTGCCAAAGATCTCCAAATGACAGCCGGGACCAACGGCTTAACGTGCTTTCCGAGGCACGGAGGAAACTCGTTATGTTAAGATGGTCACCCATCCACAGACCAACCTAGGCAAGCGTTGCTTAACCTTGAAGATCGACCCGTGCGGCTGTTATTATCTAGCCTGAGCTTTAAACTTATACTATCTAAAAACCCACCTCTGTTCCTTCAGTAACCTTTTGTGTTCCAGGGCCACGGTAACTCTTTCAAACAATCCCGTAGACCTTCGGAATCTTGTAGCATCCATATTTTCATGTAGAAACATTTATTGGTTCGATCGAGAATAATAAACAGCTCAGGCCAAGCTTTTTACAAGGAGCTACATATTATATTATACTAAGAACTTAGCATTGAAATACACAATACAATTTTTGGTAGAAGGCTTAAACAATTATTGTTGAACACCTGTTTACAATATTGTCTTGATTGATAAATGATTCGCTCTTGTGGTGTTAATTATAAGTATGCACCACTATTTAAATAAATAATTGATAAACGTAGGTACATTACAAACATAATCAACCTTATAATGTTCCCATTGCGTATTCAGGCCTTCAATCTATAAGAGGCCGTAATCCAACGCCACACGGACCGATTGCGCATTGGTGGACGTCACGTCTCCGAATTTTTGTTCTAGAACATGCCAATTTCGTCACGATGTTTTCTTTCATCATTTTTAGAGCAGTGGTGATGAAATAAATTACAGAAATCAATGCGCTTGGTTGGGTTTCAATTCACAACTCGAGGCCATTACCACTGGACAACAACAGCTCACAAAAGGCAAGCTAAAACAAAACATATAATTATTATTTAATTCAATCTACCAACGCTGTTTAAGTTCACATTTATCACCATGGCTGCTACCACGAAACATTAAACAAAATTGGTAGCGGCCAAACAAAGGAGAAGGCTTTCCTTTCTCCACGAAATTCAGTGCATTGTTGTACTGTGATTTGTGAGAGAAAAACAGGTTTTTGTTATTATGTCCGGGTACTGACGCCATGGGAAGGGACGCCGCTGTTGTGTTCACCATATTTTTAGAACAAATAAAAATTCCAAAGATGGTTTGCTGGATTGCTGACCTAATTTAGAACGAGAATGACTTTAGAGATATTTATTTAATGATTAGGTTATTTTTGTTGATTTTAGGTCTAAAACATTTTGTGTAAATGTTTTTAACTAAAACAAATAATAAAATAAGTCTTTTTGCTGGTGTGCTATAAATATTGACAAATCAACCCAAACTAAAATAATAACTAAATAAATTGTTTGTAAAATTCTCTGAAAGCTACGTTATTTCATCACCACTACTTTCATTGAGCAATATCTCATTGTCATATGTATATAACTTAATTAGCCATCTCTCTAGAAGAGGGAATAGTGCCCAGTACGGGTTGGTGGATGTCACATATTTTCGAATTTTAGGTACTTGTTGGTTTCCTCATGAAATTTTCCTGTTTTTACACAAAGTAATGCTCCTGGCTGGGTTTGAACCCGCGATCTACAACTAATAAGTCGGGGCAGTTATCACTGGGTCATCACTGCTCGTACGTAGACATAAAGAGATCATCATCATCTGCCTAGCCCTTTCCCAACTATATTGGGGTCGGCTTCCAGTCAAGCCGGATTTAGCTGAATACCAGTATTTTACGAGGAGCGGCTGCCTACCAGACCTCCACAACCCATTAACTGGGGTAACACGGTACTTCATGGCAAGACTGGAGTCAGATTTTACTGGCTTCTGACTATCCGTAACGACTGCCAAAGATTTACAAATGACAGCTGGGACCTACGGCTTAACATGCTTTCTGTGGCACGAAGGAAACTCGGTATGTTAAGATGGTCACCCATCCACAGACCAATCTTGGCAAGCGTTGCTTAACCTTGAAGATCGACCCGTGCGACTGTTATTATCTAGCCACGAGCATATAAATAAATATAATACATAAAACATCTTCAACACTACCGCTCACAAGACAAGGCTTTTCCCCAATTTGCAGAGCATAGTAGCCAATGATTTGTGACCACAAGCAGCGCGATTTGTTAGATCAGTAATGACGGGCTCCAGTAACGAGCGGTTATCAACATGATCGGTCCTAACACATTACGTTCTTGTCATTTCATTTTATTGTGCGCTGTGATTGGTCCTTGTGTGACGTGGTTCGTCTGTGATTGGTCCTTGTGTGACGTGTTTCGTCTGTGATTGGTCCTTGTGTGACGTGTTTCGTCTGTGATTGGTCCTTTGCTTCCGTTTTGGTGTGTGATTTGTGCGTCTTTGTTTTTTTTTCCTTGGAAGATTTGTTTTGTAATAATGTTACTTTGTCTGCTATTGTGAGAAAGTGTTACTTATAGATTGAACTGTTATTAGGTTGATTTAGTTTCAAGGTGGGAAATGATTAAACAACTTAGGGTGAACAGATTTTTTCTGATTAAAGTCAACCTGTATTACTTTAGTTGCCTTATGCATGCTAGAGCCGCAGTAATTTTCCAACAATACTGCAACCATATACGACTACAGCCCTGTTAAGCCCTTCGAGGAGTATTTCTTCTTGTTACGTTATATTAGTCCGGTGCATGGGGCGTTAAAATCATCAAAACCTGAAACTTGGTTGACTGTGGGTTGATTTTAAAAAGAAAAACTGATTAGATTAGATAGTTTTTCTTTTTAAAATCAACCCACAGTTAACCAAGTTCCAGGTAAAAACCCCCAGGCACTGGACTATATGTGTTACTTAGTAAAACGTGAGGAATGTTGAAACAGTACTATTCACTAGTAATAATCGGTCGAATGCATTATAAATGCGCTCAATCGTTGATGTTGATAAACTGAATAACTGGAGCAGCCGAAATTATGCACACGGTTTCTTTTTATGTCCTAAGTAAGCACTGAGAGAGAATTTTGTAAAATTGGGTAAATTTTACAAAATTCTTCTCCTATAGTAATTAAATGGGGTCCTAAGTTTATAGAACCCTACCTTCACGCTGGCGAAGGGCCGCTAGTAGAAGCAAGTAATAAATAAATAGTAATGGAATTTATTTGATTTTCTTAATTACGAACTTGCCAGTGGAATCATGAATCTTAACAAACGCCCTACATTCAGCGAAGCGATGTCTGTCGAAGATCCATTTAGTATTCGTCCAAACACATTACCGAGGGATTGTGGTTGATGTACAATACACAATGCTTAATCATTCTCGGCTCTGTGAAGGAGACTTATCAGATATTTTGAATTTCCTTTTGTGTATTTTTTTGACGTTTTTCCTGCTTATCTTAAATGTTTATGATATTCGCTTCGTTTAAATTTTGTCGACATCGATCTTGGTGGACTTAATATTCTGTTGTGAGTTGAAGGAATTCGGTAATAAAGATGTATTAGCGAGGTTAAGTAATAAGAGGTCAAGCTTTGGGTGGAATGATTCGTTTTAGTCTTTTCTTCCTTTTTGCAATAATTTTCTTTTATCAATATCTCAGTGTCATATCTGTCATCATCATCATCTACCTAGCCTTTTCCAAACTATATTTGGGTCGACTTCCAGTCAAGCCGGATTTAGCTGAATACCAGTATTTTACGAGGAGCGGCTGTCTATCAGACCTCCACAACCCATTAACTAGGGTAACACGGTACTTCATGGCATGACTGGAGGCAGACTTACTGGCTTCTGACTATCTGTAACGACTGCCAAAGATCTACAAATGAAAGCCGGGACCTACGGCTTAACGTGCTTTCCGAGGCACGGAGGAAACTCGGTCTGTTAAGATGGTCACCCATCCTCAGTGTCATATCTGTATGTATATAGGAACAGGCTAATTTGACTCTCAGACTAACTCATTAACGCCCAGTTCAAACCCTAGAACGCTAACATTTTGCATAGAGGTTTTTCTGATTAATGAGAAAGGATTTCCCAAAATTTACACCCTTAAGTGATGAAACGTGGCCTAAAGTTTGTATGGAGAAAGCTACTTTCACGCGGGTGACGCCACTAGCGTAAATTAGTGCTATCAGTGATATTCTTAACTTAAAAGTGATCAATTTATTTTTCTTTCTTTTCATTTAGGAATTTCAAATGTCAATTTGTTTCTATTTTATTTAAACTATGTTACATTTTGTGCCTATAATCTTCAGCCGCACTACCATTAAAATCAAAATAACCTCGTACATTACAAATTTAAGCTCTTTAAGCACCAAAAACACACTAGCTTGTGTCCTCACGTTCCCCGCATAATTCAGCCTCGCCAGCATATGGTGCCCAGGATTTAGTGGTAACCCCACTTAGGGGATGTTTATCGAATCATTTTATGAATTTTATACGCGAACAAGCATTTCAATTTCTATCTTTATTGGATGGTAGCGATGTTTTTGTTGTCAATTGTGAATATTTGATTGGAGTATGCGGTATTTTGGGCTTTTCTTTTGGTTTTATTCTTTTCTTCGGCCAAGAGGTTTGCCTTAACCTAGTTTTCTTGGAATCAAGTTAGATATTGTGGGTCTCCCCAAACAATTAACCTCATTCCAATGAGAACATGTTTTTAGTAAAATTATTGTGTGGCACATATTTGTATGGCCTACAGATAGTTGTATCGAGGCTGGGTGGTATGTGTATGGCAAGCCCAGTCACTAGTTTCTTTCAAAAAAAGAAACTAGTGACTGGGCTAAAGACCATTTCCTCTCTCTGTAATTCTATCCAGTTAATTTATTTCTTCCATCAACTTTATTCTTTGTTTTTTCCATAATATATTTTGTTTTTCCTTCTCAAATGTAATTGTGTAGCTGAATTTAATGTGTATATATATATATATATATTTCTTATAATTATTTTAAATATTTGCTTGTTCTGAACGTTTCAACGTTGTACGCCTCAGACTACCCCCTGCATTATTTTTCTTACGATCCATCCTAAGGTTGTCTGGTAGATATCGCTGTCAGCGATAAGACCGCTATTGTACCCATAGATTTAAGTTTCTGTACAATTTATAACTTCTTTTGGTGTACAATAAAGTTTATTCTATTCTATTCTATTCTATTCTATTCTATTCTATTCTATTCTATTCTATTCTATTCTATTCTATTCTATTCTATTCTATTCTATTCTATTCTATTCTATTCTATTCTATTCTATTCTATTCTATTCTATTCTATTCTATTCTATTCTATTCTATTCTATTCTATTCTATTCTATTCTATTCTATTCTATTCTATTCTATTCTATTCTATTCTATGTTAATGAAAGCAACCGCGACACAGGAGTTATTTCTAGTGTGGGGCAAAGTTTTCTTACAAAATACTATTTATTGATTCGGTTCGTCTTATTGGTTTCGGTTCAGATTAATGAAATTTTGATTAAAATCTTCTAATTTTTTTTCTTCAGTTTTTATTTTTGTACGATATTTTGCGTTAAACAACAAATGGGTAATACAAAAAAAATATTTTCAGAAAACTGCATCAAAATCGGTATTAAAATAAAGCAGCAATTAGCATTTCAAATATTTGGATGAAAATATTGATAATTATGAAGAGTGGGTGCATGGTGGGAGTATTTCGCTGTCTCTCTTCTACTAATTTTTCTACTAAACCTAATGGAGTTTACGTTACATTGCAATTTGTGCATCCTTTTTCTATACAGTTTCTTTTCCAAGTAAGATTTGTCACTTACTTAATTTTAAACGGATTTGAAAAGCTCCTTCTTGCGATTTAGGATAAAATATTTTTTATTAAATATTTAGATAATATTTTTTTTAATGAGACACATACCCAAATAACCTGTATATCAAAACGAAAAATATTCACTTTACCACAAAAATATGTCGCAAACTATTACAACCAACATTAACGAATAACGCTTGAAACTTCTAACAGCCATAATCAAAATCACTCGAACTAAGCTTCCTCAATATTCCAAGTTCCAGCTCCAACATTATCTACACATGGCCTTGAGGAATGTGTGATGCGAGTTCCGTATAAAGAATTTTATGTGTTCCCGACGATTTCGACTTCTACTTTTATTCGTTTTTGATGGCAGCTCCGATATTATACGGCTGTAAATGTAATTTTTTGAAAGTGGATGACTAGTGGCTTTTAGAAGGCTTGTTCAGTCACTGATAATATTTTTATGACGCTTTTGCAGTTTTCGCTGAAGTTTAGGGTTGTAATGCCGTCATTGATATTGAAATTTCTTTTTGGGAGTTTGTTTTAATGATGATTCATAAAAGTATTTATGTTGCCATCCCTTTTATGTTTTCACTGCTTCTCTGAGAGAGGAAAAATGAACCGTAAACCAAGATAGCCCAATGCGGGTTGGTAGATGTCACATTAAGGCACATATATTCGAATTTTTAGTTCAAGGACATGTCGGTTAGCTCTCCATATTTTTCCTCATCGTTTTGATTTCATTCACTATCAATACTATATCAGAAATGCAATTTAGTAGATTTTTTTCAAGTTTTGAACATCTAAAACAGTTTTAAACCAGAAATTATGTTTTATTTTAGAATTTTCAGGTTTTTATTTCACACAAGTATAATAAATAAGCCTGAAGCCTTGGCCATAAAGTATAACAGTGAAAGCATTGCTTTATTTCAGCCAAAAACTTTATAAAGGCACTTTGGGGTCCCGTTTGAGGTCGGCCATATTTTAAGTCTACAAATGCACTGTAAAATTGTGGCCTCGGTATTTTAATATTTTACTAAGGCTGAGGTATGTACCTGAGAATATATTTCCTTGATACAAAGGGCTAACTGATAAGATGGAGGAAAACTTATAAGATGGAGGAAGTAATTAAAAAACATCTCATTCATTTATTTATTTAAAATTCATGTACAGTGGTGCCACATAGGCGGACTTAATAATCAAGGCATTTTCTGCCAGTCAACCTTTGGATTTAAAAAGACAACACTGTGGTAGGTCTGCAAAATAAATAAATAACAGATATTTCAAATAGATTTTTTATCAATCAATCATTTATTTTGTTACATTTATCGTTAAATTAAGTTTTTTATTATAATAAAACACGTATGTATATATGCTAATATAATAAACTAGTAAATGTTATAATAAATATAAAATCAATATAATTCATAATGCGGCTGTTTGCTGCCTAGATACTGCAGTGCATCGTGCATGTTTTCTATATCCATAAGTCGCTGGTATATACGAACGAGACGGAGACGGATATGAATCTGGCTCGAAGGACCAATAATATATGAAGCATAAGTCAAATAATGTCATTTGATAATATCTGAATTCAAAAAAAGCTCCAAATACTGTTCTTCAAAATTTAGCTGATAAACATGATGCACTGGTGTTCAATGACTGTTGGCGTTTGCTGGTGGTATTACGGTAAATTTAAAAATAACCATTGGCTCTCTGTTTTCATTCAAATAAATAATGAAAAGTTTTCATTTATTTCATTTAATGCAAATATAGCTTCAGTAGGTCGTAATGGAATAACGAAATTATACAAAAATAAATGAGCAGTTGAAACCAACTCATAAACTGAATCATCATCTCTTAACATAAAATAATATATTGACCGTCAGTTATTGCAGTCATTCGTATTTATTATCTCCTCGTTTGTTTTAACGATTAAATTAAATGTTTTAAAAATGCAAATCACTTATCCATAATAAATTAACCTGGCTGTAATTGTAACGATGTTTTCAAAATGGAGTGCAAACCCACAGGTTCACAATTAAATCACAATCGACTAACCAGTTTAAAATAATGTATTAAAATATCTCTATTTAAATTTATTATATCCAAACAAAGTGCCTGACCTCCTGGACTTTTTTGTCGTGGGTGGGCTCTCGAGGCACTATTTTAAAGCCGAATCTTGTCTTGACAGTTCCTCAGACCATACGCCAGTCATCCTGACAGCCAGTACGACACTGATAGAATATGAGACACAAGACACACTTAGCAATAAACGAACGGATTGGCAGGCATTCCGTGAGTACATTGAGGCAAATATCCAGCTAAACGTGGCACTCAAATCGCCTGATAATATCGAAGACGCTGCCAAATATATAACATCCCTTATTCAGGAGGCTTGCTGGAAGTGTACTCCTGTACTTAAAAATCAAAATGTCTCCACAAATCAGCCCATGCATATTAAGCAACAGATCCTTGAGAAACGTCGCCTAAGGAGAGTTTGGCATCTGACAAGGCATCCAATGGACAAAACTGCTCTAAATAAAGCGACGGCAAACCTTAAGTCCGAGATCCGAAGTCTTCACGAGGGAACCCTGCAGTCAAAGCTTGAGTCACTGACGCCCACTGCTACAACAAACTACTCGCTTTGGAAATTTACCAGAACCTTGGACCGACCTGAAGTACCAAAACCGCCTATAAGAACATCTTTAAACAGATGGGCAAGAACGCAACAGGACAAAGCAAACGCATTTGCGGAGCACCTTGCCAAAGTGTTTACTCCTAATGGCGATGCGTATAGCGATGTTGCTTTTGAAAGAAGCGTTGAGGACACCCTTAGCCAACCGCTGCAACTGGACTTACCACCCAAACCAGTTACGACTCGGGAGGTGTGGGGAGTAATTAGGATTCTCAAGGACAAAAAAGCGCCAGGTTTTGATCTAATAACAAAGGAAGTACTTGGAGAACTACCAAAAAAAGCAGTAACTTTTCTAACTACTCTCTTTAATGGCATCTTGCGCGTACAGTATTTCCCACGATTGTGGAAAATCTCTCAAATAATAATGATCCACAAGTTGGGAAAACCAGCTCATAAAGTTACCTCTTATCGGCCAATCAGTTTGCTACCCATCCTATCGAAGTTATTTGAGAAATTATTACTCCGCCGACTTTTGCCCATTCTTGCTAGCAACCACGCAATACCGGATCATCAGTTTGGATTTAGACAACAACACTCCACAATCGAACAAGTCCACCGAGTCTGTAATGAAATAAGAACAACATTTGAGGAGAAGGAATATTGCTCATCGGCGTTTCTCGACATCCAGCAAGCATTTGATAAAGTCTGGCACAGTGGGTTGCTCTATAAAATCAAATGCAATATTCCACATAGCTACTACCTACTGCTGGCTTCATACTTGTCAAATAGAATGTTCCAAGTCAAAGAGGGTAATTGTACTTCATCTTTCCATAGCATCAGTGCGGGTGTCCCCCAAGGGTCAATACTTGGTCCCATGTTGTATACGCTATATACAGCAGATCTGCCACAAGTCCCAGGAGTTATAACCGCGACATACGCTGATGATACAGCAATTCTAGCCAGGAATGAAAACCCTGTTGCTGCTTCAGAAACATTACAGACGGGTCTTGATGAGATTAGCATCTGGTTAAACAAGTGGAAAATAAAAGCTAGTGCCAACAAATCAATTCATATAACGTTTACCCTGAGACGTGGTGACTGTCCACCAGTCACTCTTGGTAGTAATACCCTAACCCATAGCGAAAGCGTACGATACCTCGGTATGCATTTGGATCGACGATTGACCTGGAAGAATCATATAAAGAGTAAAAGAGACGAGCTTAACATTCGCTATAAAAATCTTTATTGGTTAATGGGACGAAACTCAAAACTCTCTGTAGATAATAAGCTCCTTATATACAAAAGCATACTCAGACCAACATGGATGTACGGTGTCCAACTGTGGGGAAGCGCCAGTGACTCCAATATAAACATCCTACAGCGGCTTCAAAACATTATATTGAGATCAATAACCAATGTACCATGGTTTGTTACAAACACAGAGATACATGGGAACCTACAAATCAGCACCGTTAAAGAGGAAATCTTACACAGTACTGAAACATACAAAAAGAGGCTAGCGAATCATCCAAATGATCTAGCAGTCCAACTAATACGTGCCAGGCATGATACCCGCTTGAAGCGGCGTTTGATCCTGGAACCAGACCAGGCTTAGGCATTTCCATTGAGGAGCTGTCTCCGCTGGGAGACACACTCGCCATGACACAACGCACTTCACAAATTTGCTTATAGGGTAACCACTATAGTGATTGCCCAGCATATAGTGATTGCCAACATTAAGAAGCAATCCGTTTTTTTGGTAATTTTTAAAGGGTTAGTATAAATTTAACAACCATAGATGTTACAACTATTTATATAGTAGCATTTTAAATTTAAATAACTGGCAGTATTTCAGTTTTTAAGTGTCATAACCGATTTTGATGGAACAGGTGTGCAGCTCGTCAAAAAAAAATTCAAGTTTCTTGTGATATTTCTTAAGAATAGTTGTTTCAAAATTGCATTATTTGTTGGCTTTTTCTGTGTTAGGTGTTTTTTGATTAATGTTATTCGATAAAAAAGATATTTAAGTGCCTATATAACTACTTGTAATAACGGTAATTTGTTTCGTAAAGTTTTAAAAGGGGGTGGGCAATCACTGTACCAATATTCTAATAAATTTAGTTATTGCCATATCATTATCTAGCTATTGCCACTGACAATAGATACAGCTATTGCCCGGTCAATAGTTGTATATTTATCCTTAAGGGCACACCGTCATTGCGGCGGTAAGTCTTTGAGGAGTGGTTTGAAAGAGGTCACGGCGTCCTTTCGTTCCGTATGACGCTGGTCCTGCTCCGCTTGGGCGGAGCACCGCCGTGCTCTCGTGGAGGCTATCGACGGCGGTGACATCTCGCACCGGGCCCTGGTACAGGCCATGGTCCGGTGCGCGGAGGGTTGGCAGGCGGTTGCCTTCTTCTGCGAAGCTGTAATGCTAGCGAAACAGGCTGCCGACCGCGAGCGCGTGAGGGAACTGCCCTCACGCCGCCGCCCCCGATATTCCAATCCCAATTTTCGACCACCGTAGGCAGGCTTGCGGACTGTGAGCACTGGGTTGCTCGCCATTCGATAGTTCGGTAATAACCTGGACCGAGCCTAGTCGTCAACGGCACGTTCTGTTCCACGCGCGCCTCAAGGAGATGTCAGCAAACTGTAGGGCTCCGATAGGGCCGAAGCTTCTGGAGAACACGGAAACTCCGAAAGGTGCGTGTGCGTGTCTCCGTGTCCCCAGATCGAAGACAACGAAGGAACGAGGTGGGGTTTAGTCAGTAATAGTCTGACACGCCCTCTCGCTCCACCCAAGAGCGGGAGAAGTCATTCTTATGATTGCCCACTTGAAAAAAAAGTTTTTTGTTCTATTTACGATGTATTCCAGAACACCATAAAAGTAACATCCCTGATGATGTCGATATGTTGCTATTTTTATGTCATTTTTGTAAGAAAATTAATGATTCTGACGATGACACGAATTCTGAATGCGAAGAATTACATTTAAATGTTCAAATGGCTGGAAAAATTCTTAAATTTTAAGTCTTATTATTAGAATAAGACGTTAATTAATGATAACTGCTAGGTGGGCAATAACTGTCCATTTATGTATGGCAATTACTATGTCATGGTGGGCAATCACTGTGATTTTAGAGGTTTTGCTTTTGTTGATTTGTTATTATTTTATTTCTAAAGATATATAAACTAATGACTGATTTTCCTATTAAAAATATGATAAAGTTACATAAAAACAAATATTTTTCTTGATTTCGTTATTAAGAAACATAATAATAAGAAGAAACGACTATCAATTCCTTAACCGGGCAATAACTATATGGGTTACCCTAGTCAACGACTGATTGCAAATGATCCCAGAGAAAAAAAAAAAAAAAAAAAAAAAAAATTAAATTTATACGTTATCTACATTGAAATAATCTCGTATCGTAATCGTCATACAGCGAGTATTCTCCCTTGCGGTGTTGAAACTTCTACGATCTGGACTAGGCATTTCGCCTCGTCGTTTATACCGCGTACATCGAAGGATTGGAATAATTTGCTTGCCGCGCCGCTGTTTTCTAGTCCGGTTGTAATTTAGGTGTCTTCAAGGCTAGATTGAATAGGCTCTTAATATAAACTAGCGCTTGACTGGTGCCTCACCATCAACGATCCCAGTCAAGCACTTAACTAGTTTATAGCAATTAAAAAAAAACTGGTCAAATGGGCTTCTTTGACCCATGTCTAACACAGTGCCAGTGTGGAGCCGCTGCACAGGACATACGTCACTTGCTGTGCTGCCCATCCTGCACAACCACCTGCCCTTTTCAGGATCTATACGAGGCCAATAACAGAGCCGTACAGGTTGCCAAAATACTGGTCAGAAAAAAAATTGTTACAATACCTCGACAAGAAAAGAAGAAGATTAAACATTCGAATTTTAAAATCCGTCTCACGTGTCTAAATAATTCGGCGTTAGATAAAACCTTTGCCACAGCAACATTAAAAATACATTTAAAAAAATATTTTTTAGCTGTGGCAACGTCACAGCATTTACAGTCGTGGAGGACAAACATCATAAATCTGTAAAGCGGGCCACTTTCATTTTAATTTTAAAAAAGGTACATTTTACCCTCTCCTATCTCTGTTTTGACGTAAAACTGTTGGTTACGACCTCTGGTACAAATGTACCGGTCGTTAAACTCCGGGGTAGTCGATTATCCTTTTCCGAGTGAGTCCGGGTGAACGAGTAGTCGATTCACTTAGTGAAACTAGAACTAATTATTAGTTTAGGTTGTTTCGTATTGTGAAATGACCTAGTAAGGAAGTGGGGAAATAGTTTTCTTTTCCCCACTAAAGCACTTGGGTTAATTCCGTAAAGTGGAGTTGCAATTATTTTCGTTGCGGAAATAAAGATCGTTCTTTGTTAACAGAAGTTTTCCTTGAACGCCATTTTTAAAATTTTTAATCGGATTAAAAATTCTGATAACCCTTCAATTATTGTTGGCCTCGTAATGTTTCCAGCACGAGGGTTCAGTTTTGATGTCACATGTCTTCGAATATTTAATTTTGGTTCTAGGACATCCACAGATGTTTTCCTTCACTGTTTTGAGAGCAGCGGTGATGAAATAAATTACACAAAGTTATGCGCCTGGCTGAGTTTGTACTCGCGACCTACAACATTAAAGTAGAGGCCGTTACCACTAGGCTACCACTGCTCTCTTCTCTCTTCAATAATTAAAAAAAAGCGTTGTTCATATAAAGTTCACTTATCACGCTACAAATGACATTTATTTTGTAAATAGGTCTTAAGAAACACTTGTATACACCAATTTTATAGTGAATTTAAACCAGATAAGGCCGGTGTTTCCTAGCATACAAACCTGAGAAGAAACACCTAAACTGAGAGGTCAAACTCCCTTTTAACGTTCATTCAGTAAACATGTAATGGTCAAATCATATAAGAAACTGCAACTTAGTGTCTGAGAGGTTTTTTTGGTAAACAACTACAAAGATTTGAGTGGACCTTTCTAGTCAGTGCAAGTATTTGACAGTATTCGTGTAGTTCGACTCAAGACTAGTAAGGTAACGACTCATTCACACCGACATTATTTGGTATTATTCGTTGGGTCGTGAGTTGAAAAGACATTTGGATAAACCGCATTAAGTACTAAAACTACCAGACGTCATAAAATTATGAAGGTCATTTATCTGCAGGTTTTTATACGTTTGTTCTACTTTTCAATATCTAGGATCAGATTAGGCACACAGGTATACCATTTTCTAGAATAGCATATTCGACTGTTTTCCGGGTATTTCATTCAACATCTATACATATAATAAAACAGTAAAATTGTACATTGTTAGCATTAATTGGCGCAAAAACCACTGAACCGATCCAGTTCAAATTTTGCATACATAATCCTTATAGGACCCTTAATGATATAGGCTATATTTTATCACGCTATTTGCTATGGGGGGTGAGCAATATTGCATTTAGTCGGTTTTGAACGGGTTGCCCCGAGTTCGAATCCCACCTACAATTTATATTTCTGTCAATGTTTTATTTTATTGTTTTTGGAAAAAAAAATACTTTTACCATTTTTTCATAAAAAAATCAACATTCCTATTTGATTTTTCCCAAATATTTTGTAAAAACGAATCAAAGCACGTTATAAAATCCAAGCGTCCACGAAATTCACATACTACAATGTTACATTAGTCCATTTAGCTGCCAATTTATCTACTGAAATGAAAATCATCACGCTATCATGAACGAAGAGCGGGGCAGTCATTTATGACATTTATATGAGAACGTCTATTTTGCTTAATCGTCATCGAACCTTGCAGCGCGATCGATTAATGACTAGACTGCGACGTAACACGGTGGTGGTTCGAATCCCAAGAGGTGTTTTAGAAAAAGCTTTTTTTTTATTTTTGTAACATTTTTTTCACATATTTTTGCATTCTCACAATTTTTTTAACAAAAATATTACCAAAAGATATTATTATTATTGTTTAACAAAAAAAACCCATGGAGACAAATTTTACAACTGCGGAGTTGCACCCCGTTTTCAAAATACAAACAATGACATCCTTCTTCTTCTTCCTGCCCTTATCCCATATTACTTGGGGTCGGTGCAACACGTTTTCTTCTTCTATTCTGTCCTGTCGTCCGTCACACTATCATCACACTATCATCTGCCCTTTTTTTTCATATCAATCCTTACACAATCCATCCATCTTTTCTTTGGCCTTCCTCTCCCTCTCCATTCTCAAGAACTCTTTTAGTAACGTGCTTTTAATTTCTCCTCTTCACATGACCACACTAAGACAAACGATTTCCTTTCAAAATACAAACATCCATTTTTTTTTTTAACTAAAGGCTATTTATATTTTAGGTGATTTCTTCCACTCTAGGAAGGAGCACGAAGGGATGTCAGACTTTCACTGACCAAAACCCACACCTTTGTATGTTCCTTCTTCGCTTTGCGTTCCAGGACTCCGGGTGGAGGTGATCAGCAGTAACGACCTCTCACGTCCGGTCCTGGTATAGAGAAAGAAGGTATGGAAAGCAGTCATCACTTCCTTCCGCAAATGAAGCGAAGAAGTTAGCAGAAAGCGCAAAGATGATGCCCTTGGCATTACGAGTACGCAGGGCGATTCCATGCTACCGTTAGCGCGGAGTTTTGGACGGTGCACTATTGGCATTTCGCTGTTGAATAAAGACTGGTCTTAGTCGACTGACGTTGCGTTATGTGCCACGCGCACCTAAAAGAGATACCATAAGCGAACGGCCCTAACGGGCTTCGATAGCTGGAAAATTGTTCGTATAGGGCATCTAAAGGAACAAAGTGGGTATTTTTTACTGCTCTGCATGCTCTACCCGTAAAAATCGAGAGTTTACAGACTGCGTTTGATCATCAGCATGTGAAGTCGGCTAGGTGAAAATACTCGCACACAAGAATTCGTTTATTATTCTCACTAAAGAAAAACATTTATTTGGTGTATTAGGGTGTCAGTCAAATACCGCACCAGAAAATTCCTGCGTCAATAAACAGGTCATATAAACACAAAAAAATGATGGTGATCGGTAAACGCCCTATACATATGACACCTGGGAAGTGTCCAAATGGCGATGGGAGGGGCCTAAGGATGTCCTGTTTCGCACGGTTTCAGCCACGTTGCTTCACTCTAGGAGGTGACTGCTTTCCATTCCTCCTCCCAGCTCATACCATGATCTGAACTAGGGCAGGAGGATTCTGATTTTGACCCGCAAACAGTAGGTACGGCGGTAATCCGCCCTAGCGGGATAACTTCGATCGTAAGGTCCACCGTGTCTTCCCACCGAATCTAAAGCATCTACCTCCCGAAACACTCATGTTCGGTTAGGACCTGCGTAAAGCGCAAGGTGAGGACGTCATGACTCTGTAGTCTCTCTTTAAAGAGTGAATTTATAATAGTAATAATCGTGGTGTGCCAAAATTAGTCGCCCTAGAATGTAAATTGCAACTAAAAGAACACTGTGGAATTTAGTTGGTAAAAGTCTGATACTCTCTCTCGGTCCACCTAGAGCGGGAGAAGGTATTTGGTGGTTACCCAACAAAAAAAGAGGCAAATACTAAAGGCGGTTATCTGCCCTAATTTGGTTTTTTGAAGAACAAATCATTTTAATTTTGATTTTATCGCAATATGAACTAAACTAACGACTTTACCCATAGAGTAGGCAACTATTTAGAATGCGAACTCTGCGGCTCTGTACTTCGTTGATGTTTTTAAGGCAATTGACGTCGAGCGGAAGAAAAACCCGGGTGTTACCATTGGGTGGATCGCCCGGAGGACACGTTAGAGCATAAAGTACTGGTGGGCCACGCTTAGGCGGAGCACCACCGTGTCCTTGTGGGGACGATTGGTGACAGCAACCTCTCGCGCTGCGCACTGGTACAGGCCATGATCCAGAGCGAGGAGTAGTGGCAAGTAGTCCCCTCACGCACCAGTCGCTGGGATTCCGACCCCAATTTAGAGCCACCGTAGGAGTGGCTTGCGAATGGCGAGCAACGGGTATTGTTCCACGCGTGCTTCAAAGAGATTTTAGCAAACTATAGGTGCCCAGCAGGTTCGAAGCCTCTAGGGCCATGGGCGAGCTTCCGAAAGGAAAACCCGGAACCCTGGAACGAAGGCAAAGAAGTAACGAGGTAAGGTTTAGTCAGTAAAAGTCTGACTCACCTTCTGAGAAGTCATTCTGATGATTTTCCACCTAAACAAGAAACCTGGGCACGCCGTCATTGCGGCGGTAAGTTTCCTCTTGGATGAGTGGTTGGAAAGAGATCCTCACGTTCCGTATGCCGTAGGTCCTCACCAGACACGGTAAGTTCGGGAGGCTCCTGCATCGGATTCAGGGGAAAAGGGCGCCTCAGCCAGACTTGGGCGCACGGTCTGGACCGCCCGGAGGACACGGTGGAGCACACGGTAGAGGTATGGCGGTTGCCTTCTTCTGCGAAGCAGTAATGCTAGCCAAGGAGGCGGCCGACCGCGAGCGCGAAAGGGAACGACCCTCGCGCCCCCGCCGCCGTCAGGATCACGAGAACGATTTCCGACCACCGTAGGTGCAAGCTTGCGGACGGCGAACACTGGGTAGCTTGCCGTCCAGCAGTCCGGTAATAACCCGGACCGAGTCAAGTCGTCAACTGTTCCACGAGCGCCTCAAGGAGATGTCAGCAAACTGTAGGGGCCCGTGGCAGGGCCGAAGCCTCTGGGGACGTGGATCGGTATTCCGAAAGATAAGCTCGGTGTCCCAAAATTGAAGGCAACACAGGAACGGGGGTGGCGTTTAGTCAGTAAAAGTCTGACATGCCCTCCCGCTCCATTTAACAGCAGGAGAAGTCAGTCTGATGTTTACCCATCTGAATTATAAAACCTAAACAAGAAACCTACTGGGGCTATGGTTTCGCTTCTGAAAGGGAAACCCTGGAACGTAAGGCAAGGAAGGAATAAAGAAGTGAGTCTTAGCCAGTAATAATCTGACACGCACTTCCGCTTCACAGAAGAGCGAAAGTCATTAGATGATTTCCCAACTAAAAAAAGTACTAATTGGAGTTTTAACTTAAACAGTTTTATGTAAAATTAATTAATCAGATGTTTTCGGAAGTATAGGATTAGTTTCGACTGGCCTGTTGGTCTAGTGGTTAGTGACCCTGACTGCTATGCCGGAGGTCGTGGGTTCGATTCCCACCCAGGACAAATGTTTGTGTGATGAGCACGATCATTTGTTCTGTGTCTGGGTGTAATTTATCTATAATATGTATGTATTTAGAAGTATATAAGTATGTTTATCAGTTGTCTAGTACCCATAATACAAGCTCTGCTTAGTTTGGGACTAGATGATGTTGTGTGAAAGTTGTGGAATATTATTATTATATTATTATTATATTATATAGTTACGAGTATAAGTAACTTTTGTGCAGTTTTACGAACTTAACGCGGACGAAGTCGCGGGCAACAGCTAGTTTGGAATAATTTCATTCTTTTTCAAGGACGAATCCAATAGTAAGTCAGTTTACCATAAAAATCAGTTACCAAGCCATCTAAATCAAAGAGATATCAGTAAAATCTTAGGGTCCCAGCAGGGCTGAAGCTTACTGGGAACCCAGGAGTCCTGGGATGTAAGGCAAAGAAAGTACATTGCTGTGTTGTAGTCCGTAAAAGTCTGACACTTTTCTCGCTCCCCCCTAAAGCTTGAGAAGTCATTGGTTGATTAACTACTTAAAAAAAAACTAAGTCACCACCAACCTAAGACATATTTCCTATCTGGAGGTCTAGTATACACTAAGGGTGCCTGCCCACGACCGACTTTTTGTAGGTTCGATAATCGGCACGTGTTATAATCCTATAGTATATTCTGACCGACTTTTTGTAGGTCGTGTGCGTTGCATTATTGCTATCAATGTGTTCTATTTTTCACCTACAAAAAATCGTTCACCGATTGTCGGTCGTGGGTGGGCCCCTTACTCTGCACACGCCTCACATTATCATTCACTCGAACAGTTCATGTATCATTCACTCCCAATACCGTGCAAATCCGTCTATTCCTTCAAAGAACGAACCATTACTTATTGTGCCAAATGGTTGCTTCACGAGAATACAGAAAGTCTCTGTAAAGGGGTCAATGGAACGTTTTGTCTGGAGATTTAGGGTCAACTGGGGTAACCTAGATGTTTTAGGGTAAATGGGACTAACTTCTACCCTATTTAGTTGGCAGTTTATTATCTCTTTTGTACCGGGTAAGGGGCGACTAAGAGATTATTTTAAAAGAATGAAGGCATTGTCCTTTTGTCCGGTTATTATAACATTTTGTGAGTTGCGACCGAGATATTTTCTAGCTTTGTAATTTCTGCAGAATATTGTAATATCTTCAGTAGTATGACAATGTGATTATGTTTTTATTTCTTTGAAAAAAAGCGTTGCCTCACACATGAAATTACTCCTGTGTCATGGGTGCATTCACAAACATTGAAACTCACATACACAAGAAACTTGGAACTGAATCAGTTATCTGTAAGCCATACAAATAATTGGTTTTGAACGGGAATTGAATCCGCGATATGCAGTGCAGCTGCCAATCGCTCTACCAATATCAGTACTATCATTTTGATCACGGGGTCTCTCTAATGGATTACGATTAGAAATATTTATCGTGGCCCTGGAAAAGGTAACAGAAAGGACCCATGTAGGTTTTAGTCAGTAAAAGTATGACACTCACACTCGTTCTGCCCAGAGCAGGACAAAGGCCTTCCCCATTTGTTACAAATTACATTAATAGACATGATATTTTAATTTTCTTTTTCTATCTATGCTTACCATCTTGAACAAGGACAAAGTATTTACCTTCTTAGATTTCTCTTACATAAAAGTCAGTCTTAATGCAAATCCTGAAGATCCAATTTATCCAAGAATTAAAATGAATAAACATGAATATGACCACCTTATCCTCCTGCATGAATAAACACAACTTCTAGCAAACAACATATTACAAGTGTACAAGTAAATTGTACATATATACAAGTAAATTGTACATATATGCGGACAGATGGCGGCTATAGCGTTCCAGTGACCCCGATATATCCCAATTCAGCAAATCTGGAATGTCTCCAGTTTATTAATGTTGAGTAACACGGTCTACATATTCCTTAAGCGAATTATGGACTAACCTATTTATCGTAGGTGTAGCCAGGTTTAGAATTAGGCTATGTTTCAAATTGGTCTCACTTGCAATAATCTTCCTAAAGCCCCGTATTCATGGTAAACATTTGTTTTGCAACAAAGTTGAATCAACGTGTTGCGGAGTTGCTGTCAACATGTTGCTGGCAACACTGTGTGTTGCAGAGTTGACAACAGCATGTTGACAAGCTCTCGCTCGATGAGCGGACTGCCGTGTGGACAACCCATACTGATTTAAACAAAGTTTCCAGCAACATTCTTGCCGTTCATCAACAACGTTGATCTACTGTTGTTAAAGAAATGTTTACCATGAATACCAGGCTTAATTGTATCACACGCTTTTAATTTTGAGCAACCTACAAAATTTGAGATTTGAAGAAAAACACAGGTTCCAAGACATTTGTAAGATGTTATCTCATTAACAGACTGGTTGTATAATCCTTTCTGGTAACAGTAAAACACCTTGCGTTGATATAAAGAAAGAAAGAAAAAAGATCGTCTTTGGTCAAATTGAGATTTAAGATATTAAAGAATGCGAACATTCAAATCAAAACTTTTGTTCGATGGTTATCATATTACCGGTTTTATAATCCTTGCTTAGAGATGTCAGTTACCTTAATCGGCATTTCATTTTTGTCCACGCCCAAATAAATAAGAAAATTTTCAAGCGACAACTATGAGGCCACACAAAAACCAAATCCACAATCCTGCATCGTGATATTAGAGTTCTCCGCATGATTAGACACAATACGTGAGTGCGTGAAGCCCGAAATCAACTCTTGGGCAGTTGCCCGGACCGGACACAACACCCTTCTATTTGAAGGATCCTCCATTAGGACGAGACTGCAGCTCATATGCTGCTAAGCTGTCCAGTAGTCGCAGGTTACACAGCAAAGCACTTCGAAGACCCAGGTACCCTCCGTGATACGGTCAGTAACACCAAGGCGCTGCTGGCCTTTCTTGAGGAGCTGGGGTGGATCGAATGACACTTTTGTCCCACCCATACGCAAACTACGCGCTTTAGTCGTGGAGTTGTGGATACCAGCCCGTTATACTATACTATAGGATCCTCCCTTTTTACGGACTCGTATGTAGGACTTTAAACCTTGTTCCGCATACATCTGAAAATTAATGCTTGTTTGAAATAAAAAGAGCTTTAAACACAATTCAGGCTACAAACCGTCCTGCGTCCTAGTAACAACGAAATATGATATTTTTGAAACAACCGCTTCGTAACAGTTTCTCTTAGAACAAATTTAAATTATTTAAATTTATTGCCAGCTGTGGGCTAACTTAGATTACTCCACGGGAATCTAAACTTTATTAAAAAGTTGTAAGGTTTAATATTGCGTGGGATAGTTTCTATAGGTATTATATTTTCGTGATGTTGGTAGTGGGAATCTAAAAGTGGATTGTTACATATTCAGGCGGTTGGTATTGATTTTGTGACGGAGTAATTAGTAGAGGCTAATTATTCTTGTAATGATTATGGGGGAAGCTTACATGAAATTGGTCCTTTAGTACGCATTTGCGGAAGATGTCATATCATTATGAATAGGAGTTTGTAATTACTGTCATGTACCTAGTCTTTTCCGAACTATATTGGGGTCGGCTTCCAGTCAAGCTGGATTTAGCTGAATACCAGGATTTTACGAACAGCGGCTGCCTACCAGACCTCCACAACCTATTAACTGGGGTAACATGGTACTTCATGGCCAGATTGGAGTCAGATTTATTGGCTTCTGACTATCCGATGTCTGCCAAAGATCTACAAATACGGCTTACTTAACGCTACGGCTTAACGTGCTTGAAACTCGGTAAGTTAAGATGGTCACCCATCCACAGACCAAACTTGGCAAGCGTTGCAAGCGTTGTTATCTAGCCACGAGCTCCTCGATGTCATACCATTGTGAATAGGCGTTTGTAATTACTGTAATAAATAATAATAGGTTCAGCCATCTTTGAGTGTTCGAAAAATAATTTTGACTTAAATTAACAGATATTTTATACAATGGAAGTGACAGGGCAATTATGAGCCGTCATCGTCATATCGATTTATGGGACACTTACTGCTGCTATCGCCTTTGCTCTCCTGGAAGTAGAACATTTTTCCAAGGGAACATACTACTAGGGTAAAGAGTATCCATGTGTGCAAGATGTGGTCTACTACTCTACCCGTTTGCCTAATTTCACCCAAAACCGTTCAGTCGTTTGAGCATGAAGTCTTTTTGCCAACAACTTCACCCGCGTGAAGGAATCCCAAAAGAATATACTCGCGAGATAAAATGTATCCAATGCCCTATTTCAAGGCATGGTCTACCCTTGTGCCAAATTCAGCCGTTTGAGCTTGAGGGAGTAACAAACATATACGCACATATTTAAATACTTTTTAATTTAAATTGTCACTTACGGGATATCTTCCGTGATTTATGTTTATTTTGAGTTCCCGATATTTCGACGCTGTTGCAAGCGCCATGATCGCGGGATGACTGGAGAGTGCGGGTGAACTAAAGTAAAGTAAATTATGAAACAAACCGTGATAGCCTAAAACAGTGTTTAAATACTTTTTATCTGTATAATATTTATTGTGTGATGTCGGCTCAATAATGTATTTCGAGCTGTATAGACTGATTGTAAATATCTTCTTCTTCTTCCTGCCCTTATCCCATATTACTTGGGGTCGGCGCAACATGTTTTTTTTCTTCCATTCTGTCCTGTCACCCGTCATAACATCACTGACTCCCTTTTCTTTCATATCAGTCTTCACACAGTCCATCCATCGTTTCTTTGGCCTCCCTCTTCCTCTCCATCCGTCCACATGTAAATTCATAACTCTAACATGCATTTCATCCCTCCTCTTCACATGACCATACCAAGACAAACGATTTCCTTTCAACTTTTCTGTCACTGGCGCCATTTTCAAACTTCCTCTAATATACTCATTTCTTACTTTATCCATTCTCGTCACACCACACGTCGATTGTAAATATGATGACAAGTAATAATTTTACTGGGAAAACCTGACAAAACACAATTCAGTACGAATTTCAGCAACATTTTCATACAATCTACCTTTCAGGAAACACGCTGGAACACAATCACGGATCAGCCGTGACCCTCGACACTGAAAAAAAAAAACAAAATGATTAATCTGTCACACTGACCGCGATAATCGAAACGCAAACACTGCCCGTACAAAATTAAACTTTATTAAAACGAATGAAGGTTTAAATTCGTTCGTGTGACATTTGTAAATGATTTATACTGTGCGTGAAATGCGAACAGTAATTGGCTGTATTACTCGTTTGGATTACTTAATTTAAATAAATTTCGATGATGGGGATAAAGGGCTTGAAATTGCTGATAAGGGAAGGTGATGGGAATTGCAAACGTCCACGCTAATCTAAGGAAACATAATCAGGATTAATTGCGATCATTTCTTTGAATAAAAAAGTAGCTAGCACACCAGTGGTGGATTGAAACGCTTACGCGACAGCTTTCGATTATAATTGTTCTACGGGTAGACCATGTCCAACACATAGAATTTTTATTCCGAAAATATGTTCTCGTAGAATAATGTTGTTGACGCGTGTTAATAATCACGAAACCAAAGCTGTCGGCTGCTAGTATACCAAAGTGTAGAATCCCATTGGCATTGGGAAGAGGGTCCAAACTACCGGTGGTTCTGGGCTCCTGAATAAGGAATCTTTATACAATATACGCAGTGTCCAGGAGTACCTAACGACTTCTTACTACTTGTTTGTATCAATACCCTGATCTAAATTATTATTATGATTATCATGCCAAGCATAATGCTATAGTTTTGCACCGACTGATCAAGTTAAAAAAAAATGAAAAAAAAAACAACGCCAGCCGCCAATAAAACGTTCTTTGATCCCAACGCTTATCGGAGTTCATTCACACAGTGTGAAAAAGCCTTTATTCTATGATTACGGCGACATATTTTCCCCAAACATACCACAAAAATTAACCCTCATTACAGTATTACAATTCACGATAACTCACACAAACTTATCAAATGATTACGAAACAAAATCTCACGTGGTTGCGTGAGCCGTCATGGCCGCGGCACCCGACGCCATGTTGGATCGCGTCGCGTGCTGCCATTTTTATTGACAAACGAAACTTGCTGATCCACAGCTTTATGGACGGTTATCAATCAATTTATTATTAGTTTGATCTATATTCTAGATGTTTTAAGGCTAATTTTGGGGTTGGGGACTAGTTATGGCTGGTTTTTGAAGGTTATTTTAGGGGCAAGGTTAAGTTAAGGGTCTTTGAGTTAAGAGTGAATATGTTAGTTTTAGACAAGCGTGTTCCATTGTAGGCCACATCATTAGGATTAAATTACCATCAGGTGAGATAGTTGTTGAACGTAAGTCTGGAAAAAAAAATATTTTATAAATCCAAGCAGTAAATTATTTTTCTTGCTTCTTTGGAGCTGACTCCAGGAATAAAATAATTCTGATTGACTCAGTATACTATGTCCTGATCTTGAAATGGTCTATTGTTTTAAAGTGGCTAATCATCTAGAAATCCCTTATCTGCTCTGGGTCAGACTCTACCTTGGCTCCAAAGAGGTAAAGTCTGACTTACTGATTAAAACTCCCGTAGGATGACAAAGGGTTACCGTGGGCCGGAATCCAAAGGTCAACTGAAGAAACACAGGTTGGTTTCAGTCAGTAAAAGTCTGACACTTCTCTCTACATTCAGACTGCGAGAAGTCATTTGATGATTTAAAAACAGAAACAAAAAAGTATACTGTCGCACTGCTGAATAAAATGAACCCATTTTTTCTCCACATTTTTCTGTTCTGAAAACTTTTCGAATTACTTCGTGGTTATGGACCATAAAGTTGGACACAGCCTTGGTATAGAAATGAGGCCTTTGCCTTGCAGTTATCATGAAGGGTAGAGTGAATAGGCTCTTAATAAACTAGTGCGCCTCACCATCAACGGTTGCATCACTGCTTATCATCAGGCGCGATTGCTGCAGAAGCTGCAAAACATTTCGGGAGGTAATTATGATAGTGATCCTCGACCCGAATCAACAATAAAATAAGTAGATAATTTTTTTTTTTACATATTTATGGATATTGGTACTTGTGAACTACCTATTTCAATGCCAGTCTGATACTTGCCCTTTAACCGCGCTTTCACACACACAAACACATTTCATTGATCCAAGCACACTAGCATTATTCAGAAAAACACCTAAAATAAAAAAGACATATTATTGATTATTGACCAAGTATCATATTTTTGTATTATAGTTATTTGTGACTTTTATTACAACCTCCCAAAATGTTTTGCAGTTTCAAAACATCACTTTGTATAAAATAAAACTAATTTCTCCATTCTGCAACCCACAGAGCCTACAGTTACTAACCCTAGATTAAAACAAAAGCATTTTCTTGGAAAGCTCGTACATAAGTAATAAGTTTCAGCGACCTATGACCTTGAATGGGGGCTCCGTAATACGGCGCTAAAGTATTCAATCAAATTGCAAACGACCTAGCGTTTTCGTATGCTACCTCGTTGCAAGGTTACACATACTGGCTATATTTAGATTTTAGGGGAATCTTGGTTTATTTGTGGATTTATTTTATTCATTAGCTTTTGCTAGTAGCTTCGCGTGATAGTAGGTTTCTTCAAACAAACTTTGGATCTCCGTTTCATCCACTTAGATTGTGAAGTTTGGAAAATCCTGTCTTAGTGCTACATCATGAAAGGAAACCTTGTACAAAATTTCACAAAATATTCAAGAGGTTGGATTTTTTTTTAATTAAAAGAATTGTACTTCTCTTTGATATCTTGAGTTTTGTATGACGATAGTTTAAAGCACGAGTGTAGGTGCGTCCTGCTTAGGCGGAGCACCAGCGTATCCTTGTAGAGGCGATGGCGGGCTTTAGGACGGCGAGTATTAGGTAGCTAGCCGTCCATCTGCCCGGTTACCATCTAGACCGCGCCGTTGACCACTCAGGTTGATTTACGCAGAAATAGATAGTATTTAATGGTTTCGCACCTTTAAAAACAGGTTAATCCATCCAAATGTTGTCTGTAGATTTAGAAGAATGCTTTTAGCGATGAGATTGCCCATTGTTACGCCCCATTAATTTTAAGCTCCTACTGTAATTTCTTATGGTGTAACAAAGAGTATATTTATTTAGACAGATTTGGAATAATCCATTAAGCTGGTATTATTATTTTATAGACCAGGTATGGTTTTTGTACCACGGCCGTCTAACGCAAAGGGTAACTTTGGCCAGTACAGCGTGGCATTCTAACGTGTTGCCATATACAATGCTTATCTTCTGTTCGAGGTAAAAGCCAGCCCTTGGGTCATGTAAAGTGTCAATAAGAAGTTTCAACAATCTTTTTATAAAATTTTTGTGCACGCAGACCTCACAATCCGATAGTTTCAAATTTTTATAAATGATAAATGACATTTATTTTACAAACTGGTTATAACATTTTAGATGAGGCCCGTTTTTTCCTAGCTATGACTACCCTGAGAAGAAACACCGAAACCAACTCAGGGGTTAAAGTCTCCTTTGAAGTCCATATAGCAAACATGTAATGATAAAACCTTATGAGAACCATGCAGATTGGTATTTGGAATGGTTTTTAAAGGAAACACAAAGATTTGACTTAATTTGGACATCGGAGGATAATCTACCATCGCCTCTCCAAATCTCAATTAACGATTGATTCCAAAATAAAACGTCAAATGAGATGTAACAGTTGTCAGCGTTTTACGACGTCAGTTGTCTCGTGATGTTTGTCGTGATGTTTCTCGTGATGTTTCCCGTGATGTTTCTCGTGACGCCGAGACGTGGCACTTTTATTGTTTAGTTTCTGGGTTTATTGTTACGACTGATCGCAAACATACAAATGGTTGTAGCTTTTAAGAGCTCGCTTAGACGAATTTGGATGTATTGGAGAATTGAAAAGGGTAATACAGTCGTTGTGTGTGCTGTTAAGGAGTGGAATTCCATGTCAGAGTATGTATTTCCTGACAGCTACAATTGAGTCAAGAGTGAATAGGTTTCTTCCAGGCAAGCGTGCTCTATTGGCAAACACATATCCTGTATCTTAAAGAACTGTGTGTATCTGTCATATACACATACAGTGTGTCATTCAAAGCCGCACAAAAAAAAATTGCAGGACATAAGCCCTCTAGGACAAAACCACAAATGTGAAAGTGCCTCTATCGGTCTGTTACGCTTTCACGGTTAAACTACTGAACCAATTTTGATGAAATTTGGTACGGAGCAAACTTGAACCCCAAGGAAGGACATATGCGACTTTTTTGGCTTAGACTTCCATTTCACATTCGCAATAACCGACATTCAGAAGTTAGTTCTTCACAAAGCTGACGTCTTTCTAAAACATAATTTTAATATTAGATACGGCGAAATGAGGACACTTTCCAATTGTGAGCAAGTTTGCAGGATTCCTCCACTGTACAAACGTATATACTTAGTGTACCTATATACTCGTACAGTATGTTTGTATGTAGAATGTGTGCGTTTCGCCGGATGCGAGTCGGCGATGCAAACATTTGAGCTGTGTATATTTAATTCCGAAATGAGATTTTAGACTAATTAGTGCTCTTAAAGGATTACGCACATTATTATAAATGCAGTATGTGGACTCCTTCTATGTGTTATGATAACTTCTCTCCAGAAATTAGCAATACTAAAAAAGGTGGAGGAAAATATCGTGAGAAAACCGACAGGTCTTAAAACTAAAAAAAAAAATCAAAGATATGTGACATCCGTGACGTGTTAAAATCATGCGAGCGAGAAAAAAGGATGGAGTTATACACCCGACATAGCTCCATCTCTTTAACAATTTAGATTAGGTCGTAAAATGGATCGCGTTAAGAGCTCGTGGTAAGGCCTCTTGCCATCATAAGAGGAAGGCAGAACAATTCACAATATAACTCAAGGTATACTTTTTCAGTTTTGTTTTTGGAGATATCAACTTGTGATATGTGATGTAATGAGACCGGTCGGGGATTCATGAATTAATGGAGTTATAGGGAGTGTCCAATTTGGAACCGTGCACTAGTTTTCGACGTTTTATAAGTACCCATGTAGGCCTATGTGAAATAAAAATATTTGACTTTGACTTTGACTTTGTCAGACTTCCACTGACTGAACAAATCCATGTTCCATCAGCTGTCTTTTGCGTGCCAAGAACGGGCTTTCTTTCAAACAATCCTCCACCTTATACTTCCACAGTATACATCTAAACGTTTACCATACCCGCATTCTCTTATCAAAACATAGTCCAGTTTTCAAAGTAAAACGCAAGCCTTTTTCAATCTAGCCCAAGTTTGCAGGCTCCGTAGGAACTTGTGTGTACATCGTATGCTCTGTATGCGTAGCTAGGATATGAGCCGGCATGACAAACATTGCCCTCAGACACTCTTGGGTTCCGTACTCGGGAGACTGGCTGCAATTTGTCTTGGGACTTGCAAGCTTTACGTTTGCGTTTGTGATATTTGTATTTAATCTGGAATAGCGTTGGGAGATTTCTTGTGATGAAATCAAAGAATGTTTATGTAGATGTTGAGATGCACTATTTGTATGCTATATGTTTTTGGCAAAAATATTCACATCCACTGTTGTATTGTGTATACCATGTTTCTCGTGTAAGTGACTATAGTCCTTTATGAGAATGAATTTATTTAACCTATCAATACCCGCGAAACGAGACACAATAGTAAGACAATAACAGCGCGGCCCAATGAGACCGGTTGGGGATTCATTAATTAAATACAAGATGGTTGGTGTCTCTAGATAAGTCCAAATGACTGAGAAAGTGCCAGTTAATAAAAGAAGTACCTATTCAATTGTACGTACAAAGCGTTTTGGGCACACTTTAATTATGTGAGGTACGGCTAAAAAGTGGAATTCCCTGTCGGAGACTGTGTTTCCTGATAGCTTTATAGCTAGCGGTCTTTAAGTCAAGATTGAATCGGTTACTTCTAGGCAAGCGTGCTCCATCGTCGGCCACATTATTGCTAACCATCAGGTGAGATAGTGGTCAAACGCGACCCTACGCAATTAGCATTATCAGCTTTATAATGTTCCCACTGGTGGGACTCAGGCCTCCTCTCTAGGAAAGGAAAAATAAAAAATATATAATCATTGTGAATAGTCAGTAAAAAGTTACCAAAAATCTGAAAATTTTTGTTTGTCACTTAAGTATTTTTGTAATCTTCAGTGATTTTTATCCACTAAAACGAATTTCACTGTAACTAACCCAACTTCTATTGGTCCTTGGAGCCACATAATCTAAACTCAATGCCCAAGAGACCGACATAAATTAGAACAAATTAAAACAATTCCAAACTAACTCCAACTTTTCTTTTCCTTAACGAAAAAACGATCACTCTTGCTTAGTAGCAAAAAAACAAACAAAAAACTATCTCGACTTCAGTCGCGAGTGTGTAGCCAGCCTACCTACGTATTCCACTCAAGCTGAGCGGCGTCGCTTCCCCCGAGTGATATACAAGTACACATATAATATGACGGTTGCAAGCTTGCGACATGATTAAAATCTATACGCAAATGTAGTCGAACTTGGAAATTATCTTGTATGTCAAACTAGTTGCCTCAGGCTTTCGGAGATTGGTTTAGATTTATGTGATTTTAGTGTTTATTTGGTTATTCAGTTGATTGCTTGCTTGATTGAATACGCCTTGGTGATAGTTTAGAACTGTTAAACTGCTTACTTACTAGATCAGTGGTTCTCAATCTGAAATCTGGGGTGGTCCGTAATACTTAACTAATGTGGTCCGCTAAAACTGTAAAATTTAAAATTGTCTTACCGAAAAGTAACATTGATGCGCACTGACTTTAAGTTTCTATCAAAAATATTGTTTTTTTTACTCTAAGTTTTGAATTACGTTGTAAGTTTTTTTCTTCTGTACAACAAAAAGTCCAAAGTGGTCCCACTTAAACATATTTGAGAACCACTGTGCTTAATACACTTCAGCTTTTCTTATATAGTGACACATTCTGAGGTGTTCTTTTCTGTGTCATGCTACACAGTAACTGGGTAGTGGTGGACAGACGTGAAGTTAATCCATGTCAAACACTCTTCTGTATCCACATGTCAAAAAAGTCGTTTAAGAAGGGACTTACAGCATCACGATCTGGTTATCTTTTTCTCTAAGATATTTTCATGTCCTCGTATGTGTGTGTTACACAATTAATGTTTTTTTTTTTACATAGGAAATCATCAACTGATGACTTCTCCCGCTCTCGGCAGAACAAGAGGGCGAGTCAGACTTTTACTGACTAAAGACGCTCCTGTTCCTTCTTTGCCTTTTCCAGGATCACGGGGTTCTCTTTCGTTCCCCAGTTGATGCTGCGGTCTGTACCATCCCAATTAGGTCTGCGCATGATTGCTAGCACTCTCGTGGTCAGCCTCAAATGGCACTTGTGATTAAGGCGCAGGCTCCATCATACTTCACCGGCCGTCTCTGCAATCGCACTCGAGAGGTGTCCGACACGATGTATTGGACATGATAATTACACACGTGCATATGACAGGTTTGGTATTGCTGTTTAATCTCAAATCGGCATGATAATGTGGTAGGTGCCAGATAAATCTTTATATCTTGTATATTTAAAAAGAGAAACTGTCTAACGAAATAATGAAAACCATTTTATATGGCATACACTTAAATTAACAAAAAAAAAGAAAACTAACGCTACGGGCCTAGATACATGAATTTTTGTACAGGGCTTCCTTTTATGATGTAGGGAAGCACTAAAGAAGAATTTTTGCCCAGCAGTGGGACAGAATAGGCTAGGTATAATAATATAAAATAATAATCCCATGTTTATGCTACTGTTTGTACTACTACCATCCCAATTAGGTCTGCGCATGATTGCTAGCACTCTCGTGGTTATGCTCAAATGACACTTGTGATTAAGGCGCAGGCTCCATCATACTTCACTGGCCGTCTCTGCAATCGCACTCGAGAGGTGTCCGACACGATGTATTGGACATGATAATTACATACGTGCATATGACAGGTTGGGTATTACTGAATTTAATGTAAAATCGGCATGATTTAAGTAGAAACTGACTGAAATATCAACGCACAGATGTAACTATTGGGACTAAGACGTGAAATTTTGCACAAGGCTTCCTTTTATCATATAGGATTTGAGAAAATTTTACTTTTACCAGGGTAAAACGAGGATCCAAGCGAAGCCACTGCTAAAAGCTAATTTTGAACAAAGTAAGTACATGAACCTTTCCGTAATATTTTTGCGTATATACCCGAAAAATGAACAAAGAACTGTTTGCATGCATTTTTTCAAATGCCAAAACGCGCCTACTATTTTTTGACAGATCTAATATACTTATTAGTATTTGAAGCAATTTGGGTGTCTTCAAGACTAGAGTGAATAGGCTCTTAACCTATCACATACCCACAAAACGAGACACAATAGTAAAACAATAACAGCGCGGTCTCATAAGACCGGTCGGGGATTCATGAATTAATAAACTAGTGCGCCTCAATCATCAACGTCTGCATCACTGCTTACCATCAGGTGGGATTGCAGTCAAGCACTGGTTTATGAGATATAAATAAAAAGCTGGATTGTAATCAATTATTAAGAAATTTGTTCGTTCGTTAAGAAAAAAACACATTACCATTTCATATAAGCCGAGGTAGGAAGACGAGTCACAACCAACTTTCTGGATAACACTTCTCCCTGTTCCGGGTTCCAATTCTGCGCATTAACCGTAAGATTTATATCCTTAAACGCACCCACAAAACGTGATAAGCGGTTTCCATATTGTCAGCATTTAAAAATAATTGAAACTTTTCCCCCGTTCTCTCGTCCCAGTGGCCCATATCGCACTTTTCCTCGGCTTGCGATCAATATCGACGGTTGTTGTGGTTATCTGTTCGTTTTTAGGGTTCCGTAGCCAAACGGAACCCTTATAGTTTCGCTATGTCTATCCGTCCGTCCGTCCTCGCTTAATCTCTGTGACCGTAAGCACTAGAAAGCTGAAATTTGGTACCAATATTTATATCATTCACGCTGACAAAGTAGTAAAATAAAAATTGGAAAAATATGTTTTATTAGGGTAGCCCCCCTACATGTAAAGTGGAAAGTGATTTTTTTTTACATTGCAACCCTAACGTGTGGTATATTGTTGCATAGGTATTTAAAAATGAATCCCCCCTCTAACTTTTGAACCATAAGTTTAGAAAATATGAAAAAAATCTGGAAAGTAGAGCTTTATACAGACTTTCTAGGAAAAATTATTTTGAACTTGGGACGAACAATTTTTGAAAAGTTGGGGGCACTTAGTGTGACGGACGGGAAACTACGGAACCCTACACTGAGCGTGGCCCGACACGCTCTTGGCCGGTTTTTAATCGTTCCTATCGTTGCGATACTGGATGTGGATCTCTGAAACTCTGACACAGTTTTATTGAGAATAATAGCTTTCCAGGAAACAGGAGTAAATGGATCGCTTCGATTAAGACGTGCAGCGCTTGAAGCGGATTTATTGTAAGGTTTATGTTGTGTGGTTATATTCTTGTTGATTTAGTTTTGTATTTAATTCTATGGATTTGGAAATAGATAGCTAATATTTCTTGTATGTAACTGTTTTTTTTTTAGAGATAAACTGATGCCCGATTCCTCCCCCTTCTTCTTTTCGAATCGAAGGCAAACTCTTCAAATTGTTTGGGCCCAGTAGGTAGCTACATTAATTGCAGCATCGGTGGCACTCATCAGATCCTCCAAAGTGCAGGTGTTTGGGCACTTGGGGCACTCCAACGTGTGGCTCATGTTTTGCGATTCCTCCATAAAACTATGACTACTTACTTTAACTTGGCCAATCTAAGTAATGTCATCACAATCAAATTAGTATTACATCAAACGTAATGTAAGTTCAGCATCTACTACTTAAAATAATGAGCAACACACTAACGCCCGTTTTCAATAACCTACCGCAGTTCATAGATAGATTGCTATCCCCGATAAACAGTAAGATTCTATCTACCCGTTCACAACTTTGGTTGGAAATGCTATCCGTCGTTAGGTTATAGGAAAGCAAGTAAGGGCAAAAGGATAGATTTGTTTATCTTTAGTAGCTGCAACTGTAGATAGATAGCTTATTGAAAACGGGCGTGAGTCTGCTATATGTATATCAAGAAAAAATTGGTGAATCATGATACTAAGAAATCATAATCCACATTACCGTTCTAGAAACCCTAAAAGTACATTTTGAAGAACATATAAAGCTAGTAAAATGGCTGTATTGTGTAAACACAGATGATTGTAACAGCACAAGAGACGTCATACGTCTAGACGGGGGACAAACAAAGCTGGAATCTTTAGTCGAGTGGCCACGGTACGCATGACTCACTCTCAGCATAATGGAGGCAGAACAGAAATGTTACTTGTGTACGATGGGGAACGAAAGATCAACGAAAAGACAGTTTTTAATAAAGGATTAGCTAGTGTTTCTCGATAAATCAAGTCATTAAGGCATTAAGTCCGCCTTTGTACCTATTTTGTGCAAAAGTATAAATAAATAAATAAATCTGAAGATACTGGAATTCGTATGGAAAACACATATTTCAAGTAAGTTGACATTTGACAATCGTTACAGGCAGTCTGATGCCAGAAAATCTGACCATCAGTCTATACAAAGAGTATTCTGTAGAACGAGCTCAACTGGACACAGACAACACTTTAGGCACCAGGATAGTCAGCTATCCTTATCCAGGTGCCTAAAGTAAAGACAAGGACAGCCGACCCCGAATGAAGGGATAAGGCAAGGAAGAAGAAGCCGTTTCGAATCTTGTCTTAATCACTAGCCACTTCTTTACTAGGTCGGCCTTAACGGATGGCGCTGTGTCTATGATAGTATTGTTATATTAATTAAAGTTTAAATTCAAATGGAACGAGTCAGTTATGGTGTTTGTCATAAATACAACAACACAGTTACTTACTGATGAGTTCTATACTACACATTTAGGTGTTTTCAGCACATTTAATTCTATTGTTAAATGCGGTTTTGGTCTTAAAACCAAGTCACGTAATAAAAAACCGTTATAATTCAACTCACAAACTCATCTCAGCGGCAATTAATGTTTAAAAACTGGTAAAAACATTGAGGAAATTACAAGCGTTTTTTGACAGATGAAAGACTAAAATTAGCATGCAAACGCTTCTAAAAATGCAGGGATTGCTCCTCTGAGAATCATCTTTTGCACAAGCTTCAAATCAGGCTGGTGCTTTATTTTGTGTAATTTATTTCGTTTCTACTGCTCTCTAAATGATGAAGATAAAAAGCGTGAGAAATCCGACATGCCCTAGCCCCAAACATTCGAAGCCACGTGACATGCAGCTACCCACATTGTGTCGTAGATAGTAATGCTTGTGCCTCAATATCACCATTTTCCTGCTTTTGTTTTGAGTTATCATCCTTAACTTTTCCATCGCAGACTTAGAGATTGTCATTGTCATACGCCTCTTCACTTTGTCGATTTATCCACTGTTGTTCGTAATTCCAGTTCAGTCCAGATAAATGTATGATTGCACCACACGGTCCAGATTATTTCCAGACTGCCGGACAGCGAGCTACCCAGTGCTCGCCGTCCGCGAACCCGCGCCTAAGGTGGTCGGAAATCGGGATCGGGATCTCGGCGGCGGCGGCGTGAGGACCGTTCCCTCACGCGCTCGCGGTCAGCAGCCTCCTTCACGAGCATTACTGCTTCGCAAAAGGAGGCGACCGCATGCCAACCCTCCTCGCTCCGGACCATGGCCTGAACCAGGGTCCGGCGCGAGAGGTCGCCGCTCCCGATAGTCTCCACAAGGACACGGCGGTGCTCCGCCCAAGCGGGGCACACTTCTACCGTGTGCTCCACCGTGTCCTCCGGGCGGTCCACACAGTGGCGACACCCGGGCGTCCTCTCCTGCTTGATTCGATGCAGGAACCTCCCGAACTTACCGTGTCCGGTGAGGACCTGCGTCATACGGAAAGAGAGGACGCCGTGACCTCTTTCCAACCACTCCTCAAAGAGGGGCCTAACCGCCTCAATGACGGCGTGCCCAGCACTGGGTTGCGACAGTCGCAGTCGCCATGCCACCCTGAGATCCCGCCGGAACTCTGTCCGCCATGCCGCGACTTGTCGCGGCAGCGGAGTTTCGCCCCGGCGTTGCATCTCCACGCGCAAATCGTGCATGCGTGCAAGGACTGTTGCCTCCAGATCCCACGGTGGCAGGCCAGCGAGGAGGCTCGCCGCTTCGCGGGAGATCGTGCGGTATCCCCGCACCATCCGGATGGCCATGACCCTCTGGCAAGCGTTCAGCTTGGCCGCCGGTCGCTTACCTAGCGACGGCGCCCAAACCGGCGCCCCGTAAAGGGCCATGGACCGAACGATCCCTGCGTAGAGCCTCCGGCGGGGGGCGTCTGGACCCCCTAGGTTGGGCAGGAGCCGCTTCAGAGCGGCCCCAGACCTGTCCAGTTTGGGGGCCAAACGTCGGAAATGCTCCTCGAAAGTCCACCGGCTGTCGAGGACGAGTCCCAGGTACTTCATCGTTACGTTCTTGGGTGGAGTGGAAGGGCGTGTCAGACTTTTAATGACTAATCCCCACCCCATACCCCTGTTGCCTTCAATCTGGGGTCACCGAGCTTCCCTTTTGAAATCCAATCCTTTTGGAAAATCATTAACATACCATGATTATTCAGTTGTGCTTTGCGTTTTAGGGTTGCAGCAACTCTTTTCACAATCCTGTAGAAGCTATAAGTTTCCTACACAAAAATTTGTTCACAAATTGACCTTCTGTCTCTCCACTTTTGCTCGGAACCACTTCAATTCGGCTACCAAGGATTACGACTCGGCTACACAAAAAATACAATGTATCTTTTCTTCAAGTGTAGTACGGTTGGCAATGGATCGATAAGCCTCTTTACTGATTAGTGTAGTGCCTGTCAGGATCCTTCGTGGGATGTTTTGATTTGTTTTTCTAGTCTTTCTTTTAGTTGTTCGAACGAATATGGTCAAGTAGTGTATGTTTTTCTTTGTCTTTTGCTAAAGGAGCGTAAATTAAACTGTGAGTTAAACGAGTATTCACCTTTTTAGGGTTCCGTAGCCAAAATGGCAAAAACGGAACCCTTATAGTTTCGTCATGTCCGTCTGTCCGTCTGTCCGTCTGTCACAGCCGATTTACTCGGAAACTATAAGTACTACAGTGATGAAATTTGATGGGAATATGTGTTGTATGAACCGCTACAAAATTATGACACTAAATAGTAAAAAAAAGAATTGGGGGTGGGGCCCCCCATACATGTAACTGAGGGATGAAATTTTTTTTTTCGATGTACATACCCGTGTGGGGTATCAATGGAAAGGTCTTTTAAAATGATATAAAGTTTTCTAAAAAACATTTTTCTTAAAGTGAACGGTTTTTGAGATATCAGCTCTCAAAGTCGTAAAAAGTATGTCCCCCCCCCTCTATTTTTATAACTACGGGGTATAAAATTCTAAAAAAAATAGAGGTGATGCATGCTAATTAACTCTTTCAACGATTTTTGGTTTGATCAAAGTATCTCTTATAGTTTTTGAGATAGGTTGATTTAACTGTAATTTTGGTTAAGTTATTGTGCTTACACTGAAAACGATGGCTGAACCTTATAAGATAGATCAAAAAATATACTACAGTATTGTACACCTTTAAAAATCCGCGATGATATAAAATCTTTATAATGTAGGTACTTTTTACGAGAAATATTATAAAATTAATATTCATACATAAAAGTACAAGGCAAAATATCGGGAGAGTTTAGGCTCCATTCACCAGGTGTATAAATTGACATAATAAGTTTATTATATTTGCTGCTACGGAACCCTTTGTGCGCGAGCCCGACTCGCACTTGGCCGGTTTTTAAATTTGTTTTTATAATAATAACAGTCACATAGTAGTACTCTACTATTTTGTAGAAGGTTCTTACGAAAAGAAAAATGCACAGAAAATTGGACAATTTCTGAAAAAACATCTAAGACCATTAGTCCTTCGAGCTTTTGACAGTTCGTGTGTTTGACAGTTTGTGCGTTTGCTAGTTTATAGTTAAAGCTTAGCGCCGAGAGAGGCTGGAAGCGGTTGCAATCAGATGTTTTAAAATGTTGGAGTTTGTATGCAACCTGTTTGACAGAAAGCGGACACGATCACCAACAAGCAATTGCTAAGCCGTTGAGCCGTTGGTCCTGGCTGTCATTTGTAGATCTTTGGCAGTCGTTACGGATAGTCAGAAGCCAGTAAATCTGACTCCAGTCTTGCTATGAAATACCGTGTTACCCCAGTTAATGGGTTGTGGAGGTCTGGTAGACAGCCGCTCCTCGTAAAATACTGGTATTCAGCTAAATCCGGCTTGACTGGAAGCCGACCCCAATAATAATATAGTTGGGAAAAGGCTAGGTAGAAGATGAACGTCTGTCGGATGAACTAGTATCTACACAACAATACCAAAAAAACCTTTCCCCAAAAAATATTCAAACGCAAACTACATACTTTTTCAAAGCAATATAATCTTAGCACGCACGGTCCGTCAGTATGCAGCCATTTTTCTTAGCCAGCGTTGCCCAAAGTTCACCACATTAATATTAATGCCCACTACATATTTATGGATCCGCTCCGTGTTTTTATTTAATTCAATTATGGAACGTTTTAGCTGACACAGCTTTTTGGAACGTTTTTCCCCGTTTTATTTTTGTCGGACACATTTTAGGTATGTTGTGTCTTACAAATGGTAGATTGGTTTTATGAGAACTTGGGTGTAGAATATAGATGACTTTTGTAGACATATTGGTCTATAGTTTGATTTTAGTTGACAGGATATTTATTTCTTTCTTTCTTATCTTTAGTGGTACATAGGCTTCTGACAATCGTTACGGATAGTCAGGAGCCAGTAAATTTGACTCCAGTCTTGCCATGAAGTACCGTGTTACCCCAGTTAATGGGTTGTGGAGGTCTGGTAGGCAGCCGCTCCTCGTAAAATACTGGTATTCAGCTAAATCCGGCTTGACTGGAAGCCGACCCCAATATAGTTGGGAAAAGGGCTAGGCAGATGATGATCTTTATTGGAACATAGGCGGACTTACTTTGGGTTAAAAAAACAACATGGATATTGGTGAAGTGTTTTGAATAGGTATTAAATATCATTCATTTGGGGAATGATAATTCAATGTACCACAAATTGGTTGGAATCAATCGGCCAAATTAATGTATCAAGCGTATTATGCAAAATATGATAGGGATCAAAGTTAAACATCATTTAAATATACAGTGAACTTTTTTAGTACTATTTTAGTCATTTACCCTGAAATGGTACAGAGTATGTACTTTTGAATACTAGAATTTGTTATTTTAACTAGAGTCGAAGAACAATTTTATTTGCTCGAAGAGATTACTTTAGAAGTAAGTATCGCCTTTGCATTTATTTATTGATTTCCTTATTTTTGTTTTTATTTTTTATGTGTGTGTACATTAATCCAAAAAAAAAATATAATAAAACAGTAAAAATGTGGAGCGATGCTTACAGTTAGTGCAAAAACTGCTCAACCAATCCTGGTCAAATTTTGCATACATATACTTTATAAATCTAGTCAACTTATAGGCTAAAAATGATCACGCTATTTAGTATAGGTGTTAAGCAAATGTAAAATAGAAAACGTGTGTTACTTTTCTGGTACTTATATAAAAAAGTTCATTCTATTCTATTCTATCTTTGAGAAAATGAAAACTCTAGAAAACGAACCATCACACAAGACTATTACAAAATAGAAAACGATACTAAAACGCGTGACGTAAGCCATACCATAGACTACGCCATGTAGGTTAATGGGGAACCATTCAGTTGACACATTAATTCTGAACAACAAGTTAGTACTTTTTACAACAGGCCCGATGCCAAGGGATGGCAATTAAAAGTTTCTACATAAACAACGACGTGCCTACCCGCCTAGATACGAATTCATGAATACCCACATGTGAATTTATTTTAACCGTTGGTTGTATGTAGTCCGAAATGGTTTGGATTCTGGTCTAACTTCTACTTGGTTACAAAGTCATTTATTGTAAGATCTAAAGATTTTGGAAGTCCTTATTTGATGTTATGTCCTGTTTCTTAATAAAATTTATGTTAAATTAGATTCTGCCTGCGGCTTTGCCTATCTGAAAGTAGAACATTATCCCAAGGGTACGTAGTCCTGGGATAAAAGTATGCTATGTATTATTTTTCATGAATCCGATGGATGCAAGACGCATAGAACCGGCCGTTGTGGCGATGCTTGGGAGAGGCTTTTCTTCAGCAGTGGACAGAGACCTCGTTCAGCTGAAATGATGATGATGCTAGTCATGGTTTACCCGTGTGTCCAATTTCATCAAAATCCAATTTAACGTTTAAACTTGAAGAAGTAATAAACCACACGCATACACCTCCTGTGGACACATTCTCCTTTATAGTATTGGTTTGATTTTATCAACAATGAAACGAAATAAATAATGTCTATTTATTCGATTTTTTTAACACAAAGACACCATTTGGTACCTATCTAAAAATATTTATTTTCTTCAACCCTTTTGACGCAGAAACCCCTGAACATTGTTGTAACGGACAAACAACACATTACACACACGTGATCCCTGCTCTTCACTCGATCCAAATAATTAAAAATACCCCAACACTGCACACCCAATCGACTCAATTTAATTATTCCAACAAAATGTCAACGCAACTGACGTCACCAAAGAACTCGCTTCATATCGCCCGCTAAACTGATGTGTTATCATTGGATTTGTACACTGTCATTCCATTGAACGATTTGAAAATCCAATATGGCGAATGACATTTGAATTCTGCGAATTTGAATCACAGATTTTCTATTGTCGATGTCTGTGTGATATTGTGCGACATTTTAGATTAATTTGTATTTGGATTTAGAATTTGGAATAAAGAGACTTACAATGTGTAATTTCTAGTTTATATTATATTCGTGATAGTTTGTTCTACATGACTATAAAACCATTTAGGTGTATAATAACATATTGACAACCTCAGTAAGTCAGTAACATCATCATCTGCCTAGCCTTTTCCCAACTATATTGGGGTCGGCTTCCAGTCAAGCCGGATTTAGTTGAATTGACCAGTATTTTACGAGGAGCGGCTGCCTACTAGACTTCCAAACCCATTAGTTGGAGTAACACGGTACTTCATGGCAAGACCGAAGTCAGATTTACTGGCTTCTGACTATCCGTAAGAACTGCCAAAGATCTATAAATGACAGCCAGGACCTACGGCTTAACGTGCTTTCCGAGGCACGGAGGAAACTCGTTACGTTAAGATGGTCACCCATCCATAGACCAACCTTGGCAAGCGTTGCTTAACCTTGAAGATCTTTATCTAGATTCTTCTTCTTCAGCCTGGCGTTAATCCCGGCCATTGCCAGAGCCCGCCTTCCTACTAAGCAGTAATAGGCTATAATAATATGCCATATTCCCATCAAATGGGGTCTAATTGCTGTAACCTTTTAAAGTGTCCACGTAGTCCCCCGATTTACCGAAGAGCCTCTAATTTAGTGAGGGTCACGCTAATTTAACCGGAAATATCCAGTTACGTAGAGTAAAAAAATACTGTTTGCTTAGGACCAAAGTTTGGTGAAACGTATCTTTAAACATGGCGTGTGTAAGATACTACAGTTAATACGACATGTTGTAACAAGCTGACTGAAATGTTACCCTTTTAGGTTGGTCCTAAGAGACTTACTTTATGATTATAATAGGCTATAACTATGTTAGTGTGAAGTAGAGAATTCTACTTTAACAAGGGGTGAATCTTTGGTTATTACGAGTGGTGAATTAAATATCTTCAGTTTATACTGTGTGTACCGTGTTACCCGAGTTAATGGGTTGTGGAGGTCTGGTAGGCAGCCGCTCCTTGTGAAATACTGGTATTCAGCTAAATCCGGCTTGACTGGAAGCCGACCCCAATGTAGTTGGAAAAAGGCTAGGCAGATGATGATGATGATACTACAAAGAGTAAAAACCCTCTTTATACTATAATGACTTTCACCAAGTGGCAGCACAGAGTCGTCAGGTCCAGGCATCTTTCAAAGCTTGGTTTAATGACATAAGTTAAATTGATGTCAACGTCATGTATAAGTTAGTACTCAAAAATAGAAGACTTCTAAGATAAGTGGCACCATAATTATTTTTAATATCATGCTAACTATGATGTCTTTTTATGACAATGTTAAATACATATCGTAAAATATTTGTTATTTTATTATTGTTGTTTGTTACAGTTATTTTTTTAGGTACTAATTGCTCCCAAATCGAATTCTAAATCGAATCTATTTCATAGTTATTGTTATTTATAACTTAATAATAATATTTTTTTTTTTCTTGTAAAAATATTTAAATATGTAATTGATATGATTAAAAGATAAATAAAGAAGATAATAATTTATTTATTGACATACACAGTTCATTGGACAATAAAGAATAAGATAATTAAGAAGAGAACAAACAGAACACATTAGAAGTAGCCGTGGGCCCCAAACTAGGCGTAGCCTGTATCTTGGTGGCCCAAACTTCTCCTACTCTACCGTTACCGTTACCGTTTTTCTTTCTTTCTTTCTTTTCTTTTACTAAACAGTTTACTAACTAAAAACTAACCGTATTGCTTCAGTTGTCCTTTGCGTTCTAGGGCCGCGGTAACTCTTTTAAATTTTTCCCGCTTCTCTGGAAGGCATCGACCCTACCAGGCCTCGTCAATTATGCTGATTTCCTTGTACCTTTGACCATTAATTCCGTGGTTTTCCTGCCTGAAAGGCATGATTCCAATTTAAAAAATATATATTAATTCTGTGTATTTCGTCACAACATGACTAAATTTAAATATATTCATGAACTCTTTCTTTCGTCTTTTTGTTTCGAATATTCTAGAACGAGGAGCTAGTAGTAACTTAAAGTTCAACTTGGGAACTATTTCGATCTCCTGTGATGTTATACAATGCAAGTTTGAAAACTTTTGCATTCTATCCCTTAAATGCTTCAATTTACTCTGCATGCATACAAAATAGTACCTAGAGGTAGCCAATACAAAGTGATGGATTTTCTGGTGATAGATACATCTAAAATAGTACTCTAATCCACAACGCTTGGTATAGACTAATTTTGGTAATAAGTTTTTTATTGAAGCATGAATTAATAGCATTCAATGAAGCAGAGAGTTTTATTGTAAGGTTGAGTCGAAACTTTTAACAATGCGTAACACTGCGGTCTAATGAAAACTGACTGGATTCTGTATTTCTGACACTCCCTTTCGCTCCACCTAGAGCAAACGAAGTTATTAAATGTTATTCCATACAAACAAAAAAATCTCTATCAAACACTTACTTTTTGATGTACAATAAAGCTTATTCTATACAACTTCTAAACTTGACAACACAAATTCACAAAAAATTTGAGGGACAAGGAAAAAACATTCTTTATATTATTTGTGATTTTAGGCATCACTACCAAAAAATAAACGTAATAATCGGACCATTGTATTTATACCAAAGGACATCGATATTCAACTTGGTCAATGGTTAAGTGCGAGTGTATAGAACGAAAAAGAACTAAGCCACGCCGAGTATAATGATATCGATACCTTTGGGTAGAAAGGTCGTATAAACCAAAACCCGACTTTTCAGTAGAGCCGAAAAACTATTTTTTTTTTACAAAAAAATTCATAACTTTTTTGCTTTTGAAGTTATAAAAAAACTTTCTATGAGAAAGGTTCTTACATTTTGCAAATGAAAAAGGTTAAATCATCAAAACCTTTCTATCTTCTTTAGTTTCAAAGTTAGCTTGCATTTACGTCTAAGAAAAAAACGATTCTTGGTTTATACACCCCTTGAAAATGTGCTTTGAAAAAACTGTGTGGGTCGTATATCCATTTTTGGTAAGCTTAAGGTCACATTTAATGTCGTAAAAACCCAGATTTATCTAATTTTTTTGTATTAAAAACCTTTTATAATCATAGATCAATTGAATTCTGACTAATAAATAATCCTGTTACTCATAGAATTAGTAGGAACTCAATTATTATTATTCTAATACCCAATAATGGTCGATTCAAATAAAATAAAACTACCTGAACCAACATTTATTACGTATTATAAAACCATCTAATCAATGGTATAGTTGTCCGGTACCTGTCTATTGCGCTCGTTCTTCTGCTTGTCGCTACGCGCAAAATGCGAGCCTTGTGTGTTGGTCGTAAAGTTTTTCTTGCCCTTATCCCATATTACTTGGGGTCGGTGCATCACGTTTTCTTCTTCCATTCTGTCCTGTCGTCCGTCACACTATCACTATGGTCTATCGGTTTAGGTAGTAAACAATAGGTAAACAATCTTGGTATGTCTTTTTATATTTAAGAGGTCGTATATAATATACACAAAGATTATTTAAATTTAGTTTATCAGCTAACATCGACTTAGGTAAATACCTAGTTGCAAAGATTTTTACATACAATTTATAGACAACTTTTAGATGAAAAGACATGCCAAGATTGTTTACCTTGAGTTAACTACCTAAATCGATAGACCATAACTTCCTTTTCTTTCTTATCGGTCCTTACGCAATTCATCCATCTTTTCTTTGGCCTCCCTCTCCCTCTCCGTCCATCCACATGTAAATTCAGAACTCTTTTAGTAACATGCGTTTCATCCCTCCTCTTCACATGACCATACCAAAACAAACGATTTCCTTCCACCTTTTCAGTCACTGGCGCCACTTTGAAACTTCCTCTAATACACTTATTTCTCACTTTGTCCATTCTTGTCACACCACATAGATATGATGGATATCTCAACATTCTCATCTCCGCTACATGCAATCTTTTTTCATCCATCTTTTTCACAGCCCAACATTCTGATCCATACAGTATGACAAGTCTTATCACGGACTTGTAGATTGCACCCTTCAACTTGAGGGGCATCCGTGGATAATAAGTTGTTCCCGTGACCTGTCGCCATTTCATCCATCCTGCGTTGATCGGATGTGTTATGTCCCGGTCTACCTCACCATTTCCAAATCGGTATGAATGTCCTAGGGAGGGCTAAACGCAAAGGATTTTAGGGACCGCCGAAATCGCAGAACAAGTACTCTGTTTTGGTTCTAATCTATTTCACTCCAACACTCTCCAGTCTATGCCACCACACCTCCAATTTGCTCTGGACCTCTAGGTCCAGGCCCGACTAGGCATAAAACCGCATTGCTTCTGTGAAATTTCACTCTTATATCTCAACCGCCTTTCAATACTTCTTCCTCCCAGACTTTCATAGTATGTGACATTAGCTTTATTCCTCTATAATTGTTGCACTCAAGAACATCACCTTTGTTTTTAAAGATGGGCACTAAAGAACTTTTGCACCAATCATCAGGTATGAATTCTTCTTTCAACAATTTATTGAAGAACATCGCGAACTAAATCCGTCCATCCACTCGCAGTAACTTCCACACTTCAACTGGTATTCCAAACTGGGCCAATGGCCTTACCATTCTTCATTCCATTTACTGCTATTCTGACTTCAACCATACTAACCATTCTCACTAACCCCACATTTTCTGGTTTACTTTCTAAAATCCCACTCCAATAATTTTCCTTATTCATTAGTCTTTCAAAATATTTCTTCCACCTCTCTTTGATTTTTTCATCATCTGATAGAACCAGTCCAGGTTCATTCCTTACACATTTTACTTGGCAAACATCCTAAAGTAAAGTGCGACTTGCAATGATCATGGTTTATACATCAAACGTTGCGAACTATCTTTGGATTTACGACGTCGATTTTAACCTGGGTTTAAGTAATGAATTTAACAGTTTAGGGCGTATAAACCATTTACAATTAATGCATTTAATACTTTAGGTCGTATAAACCATTTACAATTAATGCATTTAACACTTTAGGGCGTATAAACCATTTACAATTAACGACTATTTTTACACCCTCCATTAATATAAATTATGGTCATTACGTCATAACAAAATTACAAAAAAATAATATTTGGCTTTTACATTGAAAATTTACCTCTTTTAAGAGGCTATGACCGAAAATTTCTGGGTCGTATTAACCATTTTTGAGCGAATTTCTACATTTCGTATATACAGATCGATAGAGAAAAAAATTCTGAGAAAAATGGTATATTTAACTCAATTTGGCCAAAATGGTTTATACGACCTTTCTACCCAAAGGTAGCGATATCAAAAAACCATTAAACGCTTCACGAAACCCATTTCCGAAGCATAAAAGTTAATCGAACACCAAACTAATTAGTTAATACAAAATCAACATGGCATTTAAAAGTCGTATCAAGCTGTAGTAAAAGTGGTGTTTTTTTTTTACAAAATTACTGTAATAAAAGTGGGATACCGACGCCTTAGGAATTTTAATTGAGTTCCTCGTTTTTGGTGTGCGGTCCAAGCCACAAGAGGACGGAACGTTGGTCTATTGTGCGAATTGAATGAAAAATTCCCGTCAAATATAGAAAGAGGCATAGACAATGCTTCGTGGCATTACGTCGCTTCTTTGTGTGCCAGCGCCCCATATGCTTTTTTTATTTTTTATTTTAATGCTGGCAACGTGTGGTCGGATTTACATTTAAAAATAAAAATGAACTGAGAATTTGAGAGTTGGGTGTTTCATTACGGCTGGTGTGAGTTCTATAAAAGATATTTCGGTCACTGGAATTATTTAAAAATGCTTCGAATGCATTTTAAAGTTTAAGGTTGGAAGGTGAATTTGAATTTTACTCTAGTTATTATACATAGACTTGTTTCGTCGTGAATTTTTATTTTCTTTAACTGTTTTCTCGTTTTGCTGCCGACTTTTGTAATTATAGTATTGTAAAATTGCTATGATTTTTTATTAGAAACTTAACGAGTGCTTGCTTTTTTTTTTAATTGCGGAAAACTGTTATTTTCTGCCAGTTAAATAAAAATGCTTGGTAATTACAGAAGTAAAAGTCAGCAAATGCTTAGGTCACCCTTTCGGTACGGACACGGTTGGTGCATTTTGTACTTTCGTTCTCTTTTAGTTTCTGTTGTGCTGCGTCTTTCCTGAATAGTTATATAATATTTTACTGTTATTTTTGGCAGCCAGATAACCGGATTCTGCTGAATACCGATCCGATTAGACTGTTTGTTTATCTATTTTAGTTTTTTTATTCTAAGCAATTTAAATCAGTTTGGATGGTTAATTAAATTAGTTACATATTATTAGACCCGCGTTGTCTTATCACTTAAAACCGAGTTGAGTAAAAGCTCCTGAAACTAGATGGGTCTCCACAAAATATGACGTCATTAATACCGAATTCCGTTCTTTTTCTGTGTAATTCCGACAAAACCATTTTCGGGTCAACAGGCCTGTTTTTAGACTTGGTAAAAGCAGGTTGTTAGTCCAAAAACACCAAAGAGAATAAATAGGTTTAGTAAATTACTAGGGTCTAAAAAAGCTATTATTTAACTAAAATTGTCTTTACGAGTGATCTACTTTTTTTTTAGGGCTCCGTACATAAATCGGCAAAAGTGGAACCCTCATAGTATCATTTATTTTTTTGTTATCTTTCCGGCCATATGTCCGTCTGTCAATATCCTTTCTAGGGAACGCGTGGAGGTTTGAAGCTGAAATTAATATCAAATACTCAAGTATGCTAGGCGAACATTTTGTAACTTGCAAGGAAATCAAAACCTGCATATAGGGTAGATTCTAGAAATTCCGCAAGAAGCAAGGTCTGACAACATCAGTAAGGTCATCACAAAATAATTACTTTTATATGGAAAAATCTTTAAGACTTGAATCGGGAACGGAAATAAATATTTGCTTAGGTAAACTTGTACAGAGCGGGTCCGACTCGCTCTTGACCCGTTTTTTTTTATTTACTTAACAGAGAGGACGAAATACACTTCTGTCACACTTGATTGAATTACTAATATAACAATAATATTCCACAACTTTCACACGATGCCAACTAGTCCCAAACTAATCAGAGCTTTTGATAGGAGTACCAAACAACTGATACACATAATACTTAGGGCCTATTTCACCACCTATGATTAAGTTTAGAGTATCTTACTTGGCAGATAATTTCATACAAATTCTGTTCCATTTTTGAATTTATTCAGTGAGTAGTGCCTACTCGGACATTGTGAAACAGGCCCTTAGGTATATATTTTTAAACACATACATATTATATTATAAATTACACGCAGATGTAGAAAAAATGATCGTGCTCATCGCACAAACATTTGTGTAGGGTGGGAATTGTACTACAAGACCAGTCTACTAGACCAATAGGCCAGTCATGAGATGTATAGATCGGTTATCGATAGAAAACAAGAACGTCCCATGAATCCATGTCAATCATATATCGCATTTTATCAAAAGTAAAGCAAAGCTTGTCATCATCATCATTTCAGCCGAAATACAATAGCAAAGTACTTCAACATGTTGATGAAATCAGAGTGTTAGGTGTTCTCCTGAACACTAAGCCTATCTTCATCATCTCAGCCGAAAGGCGTCCACTGTTGGACATAGGCTTCCGCCAAGCGTCGCCATAACGACTGGTCCTGTGCGTCTCGCATCAAGCCCCTCACCAGGTCATCGGTCCACTAACCAAAGCTAGTAAGAAAAAGAGCCAATTCATTCGTATCAAACCTGATGGCCATCAATTTTTTGTTTGAACAAAGTCAAACAAAAACACAGATATAATAAATTCCCGGTAGCAACCGAAACAAGGCCGGTGTCACATCTGTATTCCCTCCATATTCTTGTCCTGCATTTCTATTTTAAGAGTTTTTTATGGGAATAAAATGGAAATCTGCTGACTCTATGACATACGGCGGCCGGGGCCCGTGAAAAATGGTCCTGACTTTGTTTTGAGGCCCGTTGCATTGTTGTCGTCCCAAATAGTACGTTCCGGCTATTTTATAATTTATATTCGTTAGGAATAAAGTGACTTTGTTTCTGGGCTGTTGTATTTGAATGAGTAATTTTGAGGATTTGGTTTTTTACAATCTATTCACGTCTATAAACCTTAAAATTAAATTGCGTTGCGCGTTGTTATTCCTAACCTAAGTTACTCCTTAAAATATTTTAGAAAAAGAGTTTTGTGCTCCGTGCAAAACAAACTTTATCAAAATTATTACTATTATGTTATTGTTCTGTTTAACAAGTTTAACGAGGAGTAAGTTGTGGGGATCAACTAGTCACACCATCATTCCAATATTATAAAGACAAAAGATTGTGTGTTTGCGTGTTTGTTACTTCTTGACGCTCGAATGGTTAAACGGACGTGGTCTTGGACTTGGTACCTAGGCAGACTATGTCCTTTTTAAGTTCTTTTTGGGTAATAATTTACAGTCCCGCGTGTGAAACCACTGCCGAAGTGCCAACAGTTAGAATACAATAATAACAAGCTATCTCAAAAGTCAATATTCAAACGTTTATATAGCGAAGATTGTGAAAAGGTGATTTAAGATTTTATGTAGTAAGTCCACATGCCGCGTGAAAATAAAAAATAGCTCAAGGGAATGTGCTAAAGAAATAAAATAAATCTTTTGTCCCAAATCTAGGCCATCGCCATTAATCAGATAAGATTAAGAAATAAATAACAAAGTATCAAAATATCTAGAAATATATCTGTATGTTAGAAATACTTGTGGGCTTTCACATTTATAATATTAGGACTAAGAGCTCAGAATAATTAATATAAGTCCTTCTATTCCACATTTCATCAATATTATGAACCATTTATTCCACAAGAGATTGTGGAATAAATGGTTCACAACATTGACGAAACAGATACCATAAATAATAATAACGAATTGACTACATCATCAGAGAATATTAATTACACAGATTGAAAGTTAATAATGTTTCAATTATTCGATTACAGTTCTACTAGGAAATTGGATCTGAAAGCCGCAAGAGAAATCATAATTGTTGGTTTTTACATATTTAATATTAATTTTGTTATTTTTGGTCCTTCGCTCCGGGAGTGATTTTTTGTATTCTGTCAGTAATATAAATCGAAGCCATTAGCGGCGGTGACTTAAATAAGTACCCTGTCGAAAAGACAAAGAATAGTAAAATGTTAATGTATTTTGAATGAAAATTATCGGTAAATAAAATCGTCTTAACAATGATCTGAGTAAAGTTATAAGTTTGTTTTTATTTTAAGTGGAGAATATTTACTAGGTTCTCTTTCAATATTTGTTACAAATTTCTAAAATATTGTTATAAATATAAGGTATTCTTTATTTCCAACTGTACACGATACATCACAACATCAAGCCTTAAAAAAGTAAGGTTGACAAGGAAACCCTCTCACACGTTATTATTTACCCAACACCGGCGCAATCCGGTTCGCGGCGGTAAATCCCGGTAAAAACTGGTTCCGCGCGGTAAAAACTAGTTTTCAAGTGTTAACTACACTTCTGCGTGACCCAGTTATAACCGGTCCGGGTTTGGCTCGTTACTCAGGACGGAACCCGCCTGCAGTCACGTTCCTGCTGTCTGTTTGTCTTTCTGCATCATTATGCACTGACAATTAATTTGTTGCTTTTTAAAATAACACCCTGTGTTTTGAAGGAGGGATAAAAAGTGGAGGGAATTGTTTTTTTTTCAACCAGTGTTTTGAAGGAGGGGTAAAAGTGTAGTTAGTTGTTTTTTTTCTCTGTTTCTTTTGTCTGTAGTGTTTTCAGTGGTTCATAATAATAATAAAAGTAAAAAAGAGGGTGGGGAGTTTTTTTTAGGTTGGAAAATTATCCAATGACTTTTCCTGTTCTCTGGCGGAGCGGGAGATAGTGTCAGACTTTTACTGATTAAACCCCTCTCCTATGCCTTGTTCTCTTCTTTGCCTTGCGCTTAAAAATTTTGATGATTAATAGATCGATCTTGCTAGACCACTACGGTATTCGCTGACATTTCATTGCATTGCGCCTGGAACACTACGCGCCGTCGACGATTCAGGCTCGGTCTGGTCGTTTACCGGACAGCCGGACGGCGAACTACCCATTACTCGCCGTCCGCAAGCCCACGCCTAGTGGCTGGAAATCGGAACGAAGTAATAAATGTAAGATGAAACACATAAAACTATAACACAAAAATCACAACTCTTTGCAACAGCTCACCGAAAATTACAAACAAACGAGGTTACAAATTCAATCCGATTATAGGGCTCCTGTAAACCTGGTTTCATCAGCAACTGCATATACGACGTGACATGCACTCGCTACCAAAAACGTAAAACTTTATTCCTTTTCCTCGTTTTAGGGACCACCAAGCTCGGGGACACCGAATTTTCATTTTCGCCGCGAAATAGTCGAAATGTAGCCTGGTTGTCGAATTGAATTATGCCTATGGCGTTGACTCAACACCAACAGTTTTCAAACTAGTTTATGTGTTTTAAACTTTTACCTGGTTTTGAGGTATATCAAATGTTTAGGGTTTTTCTCTTAAAGTGAAAGGAACGGGCTTGAGGGTGGCTGTATTTCCGCTCCATGGCATTGCACTGAATATATTTAGTTTGTTTAGTTTTTAGTGTATGTAAACAATATCAAAGGGAAATTGCATTCGCAGAAATCGGAGATTCTAGTTTATTGGACTTCGTCAAATGATTGCCTCAAAATCTACCTATTTCTGACTGTTCATATATCTAATTGCTTTCAAAACGGTGAAGGAAAACATCTTGAGGAAACCGTATCTTCGAACCAATAATTCGAAGACATGTGACAACAATAATTTATAATTTTTCCACTGCTGGGACTTAGGCCTCCTCTCTGGGAGAGAGAATGAGCCGTAATCCATCACGCAAGCCCATTGCGGGTTGCTAAGATAATTGTTTAAATACTCATAATAGATTACTAAGAAGAAGCTTAAGTATATACCGCTGTATATGCTCGTACTTAAGCCCTGTTACCTCTAAATAGCTTATGCCGATAAGCCTTCGAATAAAGCCTCCACGCAGGTTTCAATATAAAGCACATGGCGGTTGCTTTGAGCCTCAAATACGGGCCATGATCAAAGTGTCCATTAGCAGAGTTTCAATTATTGTCCTAATTGTGGATCAGTTAAACTGTTTTGCATCGATCCGGGTTGATGCTGTGATTTCCAATGTTGAAATTGGCGAGCGTTTGACGGAGTTGAAGTTACCTACTTTGGTTGTGGTTAACGCCATAAATATATGACAATATATATTTATTTGCTATAAAGGGTGTAAAAAGACCCTACCTACTTGGTTGGAGCGGGATGGCGTGTCAGGTTTTTACTGACTGATCCATCATTCCTTTGTCCCTTCTTTGCCGTTCGTTCCAGCACCCCGGGGTTTTCTTTCAGGAGCGAATTCTTGACCCCACATGCTACGCCCTCTTGGGCTCCTACGGTTTTGCTGACATCTCCTTGAGGCACACGTGGATGACACTGCGCAGTCGACGACTTAGGGCGCTTACAGACCAACGACAATCGATCGACGACGAGCGCTGCGGCGTAGTTGTAGCGTGTGTAGTAGTCGTCGTCACTAATTTTACTCCTAATTTACGTGCGTATTCTAGACTATTTGTTGCCGAATGCACGGACTTACTGTAACAACACAACTGGGCGACGTCGACGGTGCGGCGACGACTTCGTCGTCCACGGTCGTCAGCAAGGCGACTACGCCGCAGCGCGCGTCGTCGATCGAGTGTCGTTGGTCTGTAAGTGCCTTTAGGCTTGTTCTGGAGGATTATCGGACGGCACGCTACCCATTGCTTGCCGTTCACAAGCCCACGCCTACGGTGGTTGGAAATCGAGACGAAGTAATGATGTTGGTGTTATTCTTAGAAGGTTTTCAATGTTTAATATTAGTTGTGGAAGCGATTCTGTCTTGTGGCCAGTACTGTGTCACGCACGGGTACGATTTCCGACCAGAACAAATATTTGTGCGGCCCACATGTATTTGTTCCGGGTTGGTGTCTTATGTATGGGATGTGAGTTTACATGTTTGTGGACGCACGATATAGGAGTCTTTCCTAGTGTGGGGAACGTGTTTTTTTAAACGATTTTACGATGAAATTAAACGATTTTTTTTTTTAAAGGAGGAGCTCGTGGCTGGATAATAACAGCCGCACAGGTCGATCTTCAAGGTTAAGCAACGCTTGCCTAGGTTGGTCTGTGGATGGGTGACCATCTTAACATTACGAGTTTCCTCCGTGCCTCGGAAAGCACGTTAAGCCGTAGGTCCCGGCTGTCATTTGTAGATCGTTGGCAGTCGTTACGGATAGTCAGAAGCCAGTAAATCTGACTCCAGTCTTGCCATGAAGTACCGTGTTACCCCAGTAAATGGGTTGAGGAGGTCAGGTAGGCAGCCGCTCTTCGAAAATACTGGTATTCAGCTAAATCCGGCTTGACTGGAAGCCGACCTTAATATAGTCGGAAAAAGGCTAGGCAGATGATGACTTTTTTTAAAAGGACAACATAAAAGCATTCATAAATAGGGTACAAAAGATGTCTCCAATGTACATAGCAAGAAAAATAATTAAATGCTTGCCTAGCATTAACGCATTTTTGCGCTTTGCCCAAATGTATAAAATATAGCCTATGCCATTCGGAAATAAAGTAGCTTTCTAACGGTAAAAAAGTTCTGGTAATTGGAGAAGAACAAAAAATAACTACCTTTTTATATTAGTAGAGATAACAAACTGATAACTATAAATACGCCCCAGTTTCTCAAGGTTGTAAATTATATACACAAAGCCTTCTTCGATTATTTATCGTCCTGTCTCTTAAGAAAAACCGCATCAAAATCCATTACGTGATTAAGGAGCCGTTAGCGAATAAACAGAAAGACAGATGCGGCAAGCGACTTTGTTTTTGTGTAAATAATAAGAAGTGCTGACTTGTGGAAGATGGAAGAAAGAGAATTGTCTTTGCCTTGGAGTAAGACGAATAGCTTAACAAGTAAATGTGTAAGTAATTGTAAAGGCAATTATATAGATCACCTATAAATTCACTTTATATTTGAGCGACATCTACGACGCCTCATAGGCGCAGCTCGTGGCTAGATAATAACAGCTGCACGGGTCGATCTTCAAGGTCAAGTCGTCAAGCAACGCTTGCCAGGGTCGGTCTGTGGATGGGTGACCATCTTAACATACCGAGTTTCCTCCGTGCCTCGGCAGGCACGTTAAGTCGTAGGTTCCGCCTGTCATTTGTAGATCTTTGTCGTTACGGAAACGTAACGACTGCCTGCTGATTATCGTCAGAAGCCAGTAAATTTGACTTAAGTCTTGCCATGAAGTACCGTGTTACTCCAGTTAATGGGTTGTGAAGGTCTGGTAGGCAGCCGGAAAAAGGCTAGGCAGATGATCTACGACGCCTCATAGGAAATCCTACATCGCAGTATTAGAGCTCTCCGCACGATCTGGGTTGTACGAAAGAGAACCCTGGAGCCCTAGATTTTTTTTTATTGTTAATAGGTTCCCGCTTGACCGCTAACTCACCTGATAGAAAGCGACGATGTGGTCGACGATGGACCGCACTTACCTAGAAGTAACCTATTCACTCTCGACTTAAAGATTCCCGGGTTGTAGCTATCATGAAAGACTCCGGCAGGGAATTCCAGTACTTGGCTGTACGCACAAAGAACAAACAATAAAGACAAAGAAGAAAGAATAGGGTAGAAGGAAGAATAAGTCTGACACCCGCTCCGCCCAGAGCGGGAGAAGTCATTTTGATGATATCCCACTTAAAAAAAGGCCGCGGTAACTCTTTCGAACTATCCCACATCACTAGAAAGTCCTTGACATTTCAAACAAACTTTAAAAAATTCTGAATTCATAAATCTTTCAACTATAAAATTAATGGAAAACAGAATCCAGTAAGATCGACGTCTTCAAGGCTGGGACGTTCCCTGAGAGTCTAGATATCCAAGGCTGTGACCCGGTTCTGAACTATTTTCTTAGGACAAAGAAAATAAAATAAGGCTGAGCGCACCTAGCGGATAATATGACGTAATGTGCAGAATTTATGCTGAAACTCTTTTAGCATAACGGGCTTATGTTTATGAGAGATTTTAAATAAGACTTATTTTAATGTTTTTGTGGAGTTTACCATCTCATCTGAGAGCAGTGGTGGCCCAGTAGTAACTGTCCCGATTTATGAGTCGGAAGGTTGCGGGGGCAAAACGAGCCAGGTGCATTACTTTGTGTAATTTTTTCACCACCATTGTAATGCTCTCAAAACGGTGAAGAAAAAACATCGTGAGGAAACCGGCAAGTTCTAGAACCAAACATTCGAAAACGTGACATCCACTAACCCGCACTGGGACGCGTAGTGGTTAACGTTCCATTCTTTCTCCTAGAAAGGAGGCCTGAATCCCAGCAGTGGGAACAATATAAGGCTAATGCTATGTTACATTTACCACCTCATGATGGCATTTTTGAAATCCAAAGTTGACTTTACTAATTGTTTGCCAAAAATATGTAGTGTTCATGAAAGTCTTTGTGGCAGTGGGTAGCGTAGCGGTAGCTAGTGGTTGCTTGCAGAATAGATGACCGATGCGACTGAAAGGTTCTGGAGTGACCAATTACCTGATGATGGATGTCAAACGCATATTTTTTAGTTGGAAAGCATCAAATCCCGTTCTAGGTGGAGTATCAGATGTATACTGATTAAAACCTACCTGTGTTTCTTTAGTTGTCCTTTGTAATGACAAAGTGATAGTTTCAGGATTAATTCAGCATAGAGATTTAGTTACTTATGGGTGGGTGAAGTGCATTTTTATATCGAAAGTATCGAGTATGTTCACAGCAGTTGTTCATGGTGTGGCAATATCTTGAAGCCAACCATTTTCTCTATATTCCCCTTCAAGTAATAGTGTCCTCATTTTTATAACTTCAATATAATATTATCATAGTCTACGAAATCGTAACTATTGAAAATCCATTAGTTTTTATAGGTACCAGTGGCGTTCGGTTCGACTGGTTGACAGCTTAGCCAGTACATGGACTTTGAATTGAATGTCTAGACTAGCTTCTAGTCTAGGTTTATCACACTAGTGTTATTACGGTGAAAGTTTTATGTATTTGTTACTCTTTCACACTCTAACGGATTTGGATGAAAGACACACGGGTAGAGCAAGTCATACTTGTAGCACATAAGATACATTTTATTCAAAACTAGCTTCTGCCAGCGGCTCACCCGTTTGTACAGATAGTTTAGTCTTAACGTGTTGATATATAGCCTATAGCCGTTCTCGATAAATGAGCTATCTAACACTGAAAGAATTTTTCAAATCGGACCAGTTGTTTCTAAGATTAGCGCGTTCAAAAAACAAACTCTCCAGCTTTACAATATTAATATAGATAAGTACACAAACAATTCAGCATCGTCATCATTTCAGCTGAAAGACGTGCACTGTTGGACATAGGCCTGCCCCAAGTGTCGCCAGAACAAATGGTCCTGTGCGTCTTACATCCATCGCATTCTCGTGATTCTCGCTAGGTCATCGGTTCATCTTTTGGGAGGCAAAATACAACAGTTATGTACATTCTCTGCGTTGTCTGAGTAGGGTCGTAAGTTTGATACACTGGCCGGGAACAATGCTATTTGTTTATCCTCTTTACAGCTATGACATACAAAATACAGTAATTGAGATTCCTTAGGGAAATTTAGACTGGTTTTCTCGATCTCTGTCGACTTCTTTGGAAAGATTCATCATTTTCCTGCCCTTTTCCCATGTTATTTGGGGTCGGCGCAATACTTTTTTTTTCGTTTATTCTGTCCTGTCACCCGTCTCACTATTTCACTAACTCCCTTTTCTTTTATTTCACTCTTCACACAATCCATCCATATTATCTTTGGTTCTTTTTTCATCTTGTTGACTTGATTCAGTGTCAACCACCTGGTCTGTTTTCCCAGATTTCACTCAATTCGATTCAAGTGCATCTATGTTTTTTTTGTCTTTCCACCTACATCACTGGGTTTTCCGTTTTTAGGGTTCCGTAGCCAAATGACAAAAACGGAACCCTGATCTCTGTGAGCTGAAATTTGGTTTGGTCAATCACGTCGACAAAGTGTAAAAATAAAAATTGGAAAAAAATGTTTTGTGTGTGCAATGTGTCCCCGCCCTCTAACTTTTAAACTATAAGTTTAGAAAATCTGAAAAAAATCTGCAAAGTAGAGCTTTATAAAGACTTTCTAGGAAAATTATTTTGAACTTGATGGGACGAACGGTTTTTGAAAAGTTGGGGACACTTATTATGACGGACGAGAAACTTACACTGAGCGTGGCCCGACACGCTCTTGGCCGGTTTTTTTTTGTATTTTTTGGATATCAACATGCAATAATTTTGTTCCATTTTTTATGACCATGTCCTGTCTGCTCTATTTCCACTTTCATTTCCATATCCTTTCTAGGATCAAGGCGTGATTATACTGTTATTTAAAACTGAAGATTCTGTTTGTTGTTTTAACAATTGGCCTCACCAATTCCGCAATTAAACACCAACTTTATTGTAACCAACAAGTTGTCTACTTTATTACGAAACTTATGAAAATATTTCACAATAACTTATTGTTAACAGTGTTTTCAAAGTTTCCGAACGTTTCCAACTTGTGTCTGGTTTTAGTCAGACTAATCTATAGATCGAAGTTAGCCTGTAAAGCCTGTGGAGCTTGTAAACTGAAACTTGTAAGGCATTTAACATTAAGTATTCATTGCTCTGTTGGAACTTAGTTATAAGTTGAGCAACCTAATCTAGTGGGCGATGGGAACGGTCCATTAGCTTTTGGCGCCTCCGACGGATAGGTACTTCTAATTGTTGTGGCTAGTTTTTAATCGGTTAGAAATTATCAAATAACTTCTCCCACTCTAGGTGGAGCAAGAGAGGTATCAGACTTGGTTCCGTGTTCTTTTAGTGACCTTTTTGTACGTTCTGAGGCTATACAGTAAGTCTTTCGGAAAATCCCGCAAAATTGTTTGGACCAGTGGTCTAATTTTGGTTGTTCGTGGCCGCTGTCACTGAATTTAGTTCTGTTATTTTTTTTTATTGTTGGTAGATCATCACTTGAGGTTATGGTCAACCGTGAGGCTTGAGCATAACCTTAAGTGATGGTAAGCGATGATGGAATAAGCTTGTCACAGTTATTTGACTGATCGAGTCGTTCTTTGACGTATAAAATATTCTTTTTCGAATATATCTCCTCAAATTATTCTTATTATAAATCTAAAAGAATTCCCAGACTCTTTGCAAAACAAAAACATTGCATTAATGTAAATTCGATCTGTATAAGTATATTGAATTTACAGTTTTTGTATTCGAAATGAAGTTATTCCAAGATTGATGTGAGAGAAAGTTTAATTTTCTCGTTAGAAATGAGAATTTCTTTTCGATTCGTATGCACGTTGAGAATAATGTAGCTCTATTTGCACCGAGAGACGAATCAAGCGATTTAATTTCGACTTTTCTTCTGTTTTTAAATGTAAACTCTAGACGTTGTTAATGCGCACGTTTTTCTACATCGTACTTACAAAAAAATGTTTGTATTAGTTAATTAACTAAATTTAACTTGTAGAACCCCGTGGCACAAAAACGTGCCAGTAAACAAGTAATTACCTTTTAACTTTGAGAACCGCTGGAAAAAAATTGTGCCACCAAAACCTGACCGATTAAAAATTATACTCTAGTAGTATAATTACAGAAGCAACAGAAACAGAGCAATAACAGTTTATATTATTAATATTAATTTATTAATATTAAATAAATAAATAAATAATAAATAATGGCGGTCCCCACGGGGCGCCACAGGTTAAAATTTAAAAAACCCCCGACTACTCTCCACCTCTTGATGACCTTGAAGACCTGAACCGATTTCCACAAAACATAGCTAAGAACACTCTCGACTGATATAACTTTCAAACAAAAAAAACTTCATTAAAATCGGATCATCCGTTTGGGTGCTACGATGCCACAGACAGACACATATACATCTACGTTTTTGCGTCGGGGGTTTAAAATTAGAGCAGTGGTGGCCTAATGGTTACGACTCCGACTTACAAGTGGTAGGTTTTGGGTTCAAATCAAAAGTAAGCAAAACGATACCCCGTATCAAGAATAGATTTTTTGAAGAGTTTCCTTTCAGTATAATACCCGGCAAATACGTTGGCAAGTTTCGCGCATGGTGCACAAAACAGCCAATGAGCGAAGAGGACGTAACGCAGTGCGGAGGCAAAAGTCGTCTAACGCACCAATCATAAACTACTATTATAATGCTGGACCAATCGCGCGCCGGATCGGCGCTACCTCGTACCGCTTGACCACCAAATAGACCTAAAAAACGATTTCTGCGCATTGCCAAGTTATGTGCCGCCGGTTATATCATCATTTCAGCCGAATAACGTTTACTGTTGGACGTAGCCTTCCCCAAGTGTCGCCACATTGAACGGTCCTGTGCTCCTCGCATCCATCGGAATCTTGTGACCCTTCTCAGGTCATCAGTCCACCTTGTCCTGGAAGGTCTTCCAACTCTTCGTCTTAAGGCAGGCGGCCGCCAATTCAGAACCTTTAGGCTCCAATGGCCATCTGTTCTACGAGCAATGTGACTTGCCCACTGCGACTTAAGTTTGGCAATTCTTCGGGCTATGTCGGTAACCTTGGTTTTCTTCAGATATTTTCATTTCAACAAAGGAAGGTTTCTGCACACCTTTAATTCTAACGACATCTCTTATTTCTTGTTCTGTTCATTTATTTCCGCATTATTTATTCTTCCGCCTCCATCATCATGAAAATTAAGATCATCCTAAAAAACAGCTTTAATATTATTTCTTTTTATTACTTCGGTGTTCCCGTGGAAATTATCTGCACAAGTTGGAAAGTCGTTACAAAATTCTGAAGAAGAGTCTCCATTGGGACGAGAATTTTTAAAAAGCAATAATTTTGCCGTCTTTTTCTAGGATGTTAATGTAATTATATTTGTTGTTAGGGTTCCGTATTGCAAAAGGAAAAAACGGAACCCTTATATGATTATTTTTTGTCTGTCTGTCAAGAAACTTTATCTTAGGAACGCGTGGAGGTATCGAGTTGTAATTAATACCGTAAACAGTAAAGTCTGAAAACTGTCCCTTGACGTGTAAAAAACGTACAATTTCGACACTCTCAAAGTAATCAAAATGTATCTCTCTCTTTATCTCGAATCCTGAAAATTGGCATAAAGCAATGTCTATTGGTACATATATAGGAAAAAGTCTGAAAACTGAAAATTTTGTAGTAAAGTTACATGATTTTTTTTGCAATCTTCGAGACTCGATTCGTGAATTGAAATGTTTTCATAGATAATTTGGTACGGAATTCTCAGTGCGCGAGTTCGACTCGCACTTGCCCGGTTTTTACTTAGTTCGTTTTGCTTTGTACGTAGTGTTTCTATACTTGGGTTACTTCGAGTACACGTTCCTGTGACTGTTATGTGGATTAAGTTTCTTCTTAATTAGGGTTATGGAGAGTGGGGGAGCTTTTAGTGAACATTACGAGTGCAGTGTGCGGTTTGAGCTGTATAAGACTGTTGCAAGAGACAATACAAGTAAAATAGGTGAAAGGCTAGAGTGAATAGGCTCTTAATAAACTAGTGCGCCTCATCATCAATTACTGTATCGCTGCTTACCATCAGGTGGGATCGCAGTCAAGCATTAATTTTGTGACAGATAAAAAAAAAGTTTTTTTTCAATTCTTCTTGTTTTCGTTTCGATGGTAATTTTTAAACTAGAACCTAACTTAGTTAAACTTTTTAGGCCAAGCAAGTGGCTACGTTAATAGCAGCATCGAATGGCACTCATCAAAACCTCGAAGGTGCAGGTGTAGGGGTGCTTGGGGCAATCTAACGTGTGGCTCATGTTTCGAACAGGAGCACCGCATTCACATTGAGAGTCCGACGGGTCTATGAAACCCCATAACAAACCTAAAAGTAGATCAAGTGAAACTATGTATTTGAAATTGTTTATATTCTGGCCAATAAATCATGTATTCAGTAAAGAAGAATGGAGTAATTCAAACTTTTCTAAAGTTACATTCACATATTTTATTTTACATAGGTAATGTGTGCAAAGTAGACCTCCAGTAATCATAAGAGAATTTTTGAAATGACAATGTGAAACCCGTTCTTATTCTTCTTAATTAAAAAGTTTATTATTATTAAAAAAAAGTTTAAAGCGACCGATTATTTTTGGACTATTAATAAATCCTTTAAGCCTTTACCAAGTTTGAAGTAGGTTCACAACTTCGTAAATACCTTCTCCAATAAACAAACAACGACCGAAACGAGGTGTCTCGGAATTCCCGGGACCATAATAAAATAGAATATCCAAATTCGAGAGCAAAGTCGTAAGGTATGCTCACGTACCGCACTTAGAATACCTTCTGTCCCCAACTATTTTTCCTTCCGATAAAGCCTGGGATACACTAGGGAACATTTTGTCCCGAAACACGACGCGCAACACTAAATTTACGTGACGCTGCAACGTTGCTTATTGTCCTGCAACGTACCCCGCAACATAGTACGTGACGCGGGGCATGTTGCTTGCTCCCGCCTCGAGAGCGAGCGCACGATTCCCGCGTCAGTATGCATGTTCCACGTAGTTGTTGAGCAACATGTTCCCCAACATGTTGCTCCATTTGTCCCCTAGTGTATCCTTGGCTTTATTCTCGAAACAGAACAACAGTAAATAAAGTACAAACAATTTTAAACCAAGCTCCCAGCTACCATGTTCCCTGAAATATTGTTCCACGGTGCACTGAAACAGAAAAGGACGCAAGATAAATTGCTGTTAGCCATCTCTGTCTCCCCGTGACGAATGTTCCTTTGAAAATGGGGTTTTATTAAAAATATTTTAAACGTATACGTCACTGCTCGGATGTGTGAGCGGAATAGCTTTTATTATTTCTATTTGTAAGTTATTTCTCACGTCTTCTTAGGAGGAGCTCGTGGCTAGATAATAACAGCCGCACAGGTCGATCTTCAAGGTTAAGCAACGCTTGCCAAGGTTGGTCTGTGGATGGGTGACCATTTTAACATACCGAGTTTCCTTCGTGCCTCGGAAAGCACGTTAAGCCGTTGGTCTCGGCTGTCATTTGTAGGTCTTTGGCAGATGTTATGGATAGTCAGAAGCCAGTAAATCTGACTCCAGTCTTACCATGAAGTACCGTGTTACCCACAGAACAGTTGAAAGGAGATGTTACCCCAGTTAATGGGTTGTGGAGGTCTGGTAAGCAGCCGCTCCTCGTAAAATAATGGTATTCAGCAAATCCGGCTTGACTGGAAGCCGACCCCAATATAGTTGGGAAAAGGCTAGGCAGATGATGATGAAGTTATTTCGCACGTCTTATAGTTACGCCTCGAGATAAATCCAATTACTCTACACTTGAAGAAGAGGAAAGAAAATAAGATATAGTTGTGTTTTTTTATGTGTTATACGAACCTTGGTCGTTTTACAATCAATTTGGGAAATTGGGCTTTTGATCCGCAATTTTTTTTCTAGTTTTTGGTCGTTTGAAATTGGAAACTTTAATCTCGTGTGTCCTTTGCCTGAAAAGGGACCATTATTTTAGCTATATTTGTCAGCTAACATTTCTTTTATGTACATATATTTTTTGTAAGTCTTGCCATGAAGTACCGTGTTACCCCAGTTAATGGGTTGTGGAGGTCTGGTAGGCAGTCGCTCCTCGTAAAATACTGGTATTCAGCTAAATCCGGCTTGACTGGAAGCCGACCCCAATATAGTTGGGAAAAGGCTAGGTAGATATATATGTTTTGTAAGTTCGTTTGAATTTACATCCTACTCGAGATTTACATTTTCTTAATGTTCGTCTTCTTCGATATAAAAGGGAACGTTTGTGTAAAATTTCTTTCTAGACCAAAAAATTTAAGATGCGCAGTGTCTGTCACTTTATGAGTCTAGGCCTATAGACGCGTAGCTTCCTTTATACGTAATGAAGAATGCGCTTCTTTATTAGCGGTAACATGTAACCTCTTGTCGTTGCCGCTTCGTCGATACAGTTTCATAGTTCTGTATGTAAGTTTTACGCAGGCGTACACTAAGCGTATAATGACCAATATGCATCTATGAAACTACGCGTCCGTGGACAGTAGACCTAAATTTTAAATAAAAAATGATAAAAAGTTACTTATACTTTTCATTTGTTTTGTTCTAGGTACAACTCAAAACTGACGACCTTAGCGCTACCATCAGTGATATTCGAGCCGAAGTTCCGAGGGTCTGTGCGAAACCTGGTGTACTCAGACCTGCCTGGACAGCCGCCACGGAGACAGGAGCTGAGGCATTCCAGAGATTTGAAGGTAAGTTTAGAGAGTAAGGAAAAGCTTGATCGGTTATGTTAATATTTTTGTAATTAGCACTTAATTCTTAACCAAAGCTTTTATCAAACAGGAGTGAAATCGTGCAAATAAACATAATTTAAATCATAACTAGTTTTTAACCAGGGGTTTTGACCATTAGAGTGTAAAAAGTTATGATAACTTCACGAAGATGTTAATATACCATAATAAACCAACATTAAACGGGACACTGTAATCTTTCACCTGGGATATGAGATGTGTCCCAAGTGAAAGCGTGCCTAGAGCCATGAGAAGACTTTTGAAAAGGTAACCCGAGGTCTTAGAATGCAAGAAGCAGTCGAAAAAATTGTGGTTTTACTAGCTTTCCCGCTGCGCTCTAGGCATTAGATGATTTTCCACCTCAAGAAAAGGTTGTTCAGCATTTGAGTTCAAAAAATAATTAACTTTACAATACACTTATACGAAATATATTAGCAGAAGCTTTTATAAACTAACACCAATTAGCACCAAGAGACATTCTCAAGAAAGTCCGGGAACAGTCTTCAAATACAGTTACCGTACAACAACAAACTTTGCGACATCTCTACATTACTATTCAGCGTTTTCCTCCGCGAAAAATCAAAGTTCAAATAAAAAACTAGGTTAAAAACAATCAGAAGTCTCCCAAGAGGCGACAATAGGAAACTTATGAATAAATTCACTTGCAAAGTCTTTGTTTTATGCTAATCTTATTTACTTTGAGGTCGGGGCTAAATCAGCTGAGCTTAACGAACACACCCACTCACCCTTCATGAGTTTTCACGTCTCTAGGTTATTTTTATAAAAGGTATCTGAGCAGTCTGTGTTTGGCAGAAGTATGTCGTATTTAAAATGGCAAACTTCATAAGTTCGTTGAAGTTCTTCTTCTTCTTTCTGCCTTTGTCCCATATTATTTGGGATCAGTGCAACACGTTTTTTCTTACATTCTGTCTATAACTCCCTTATCATTCATACCCCTCCTCACACAATCCATCCATTTTTTTCTTTGACTTATCTGTCCCTCTCCATCCATTGTATACCCATAGCTCTTTTAGTAACATAAATTCGTCTCTCCCCTTTCCATGACCGCAAAAAGATTCCCTTTCAACTTTTCTATCACAGGCTCTATTTTCCAACTTCTTTTAAATACTAATTTCTTATTCTATTCATTCTCGTCACACCACACATCTATCTCAACATTCTCAGCTCCACTACGTACAATCTTTTTTCATCCATCTTTTTCACAGTTCAAAATTCTGATCTGTACAGTATGACAGGTCTTATCACGGACTTGCAGGTTTTACCCTTCATCTTGAGGGGTAATCGTGACTCATAAGTTATTCCAGTGAACTGTCGCCATTTCATTTATTCTGCATTCACATTCCATTAAAATGCTGAGTACGAAAACTGCACTTCATAAACGATTGCCGCGTTCCGTAATGGCACATTACCTACAGATCATTTTCAATTACTCCTCGTTCTTTCAGCAAAATCATAAACATCGCAATTTGCAACCCATTGTCGTTTCTACAGGGCACAACTCCATGGGAGTTTGAACTTTAAATTGAGTGTAAAAGGGTTGACTTTAGACAGTCGTCTACAGAAGGGTATGCTTAAGTTGAATTTAACAAAGAAATACGATTGAGCGTTGATTTAACCTTAGTCATGGTTTTGTTGTGTGGGAAAAGAGTACAAAGCGGAAGTCTAGATTATACAAATACATTTATTTGTTTAAGTATGGGTATGGGTAAAACATGAGGGGGTAAAATAAACCAGTCTTTGTTTTGATGAAACCCTATCTTAAGACATATACAAATATTATAATTATAAAATATAATCTATACTAATATTATAAAGAGGTAAAATTTGTAAGTTTGTATGTAAGGGGTAATCTCTGGAACTACTGGTCCGATTTGAAAAATTCTTTCAGTGTTAGGTAGCCCATTTTTCGAGAAATGATATAGGCTATATACCATCACGCTACGACCCACGGGAGCGAAGCAGTAACGAAAAATGCGGGTGAAACTGCAGGGAACAGCTAGTATTTTATAAATAAATAATATGTTTCCATTTTTTCATTATAACTGATATTAAAAATACTTTAAATACAAAACATACAAATTTGATATTGCTGGTATCGTCTTGAGATACACTTGGCACACTACGCGCCGTCGACGACTCGGACTCGGTCCGGACAATTATTGGGCGGCCGGACGGCGCGCTACCCATTGCTCTCCGTCCGCAAGCCCACACTTACAGAAAATCGGGGTCAAAATCCCGGTGGATGGGGCGTGAGGGCCGTTTTCTCACATATTATCATCTATACATATTATAAAACAGTAAAATTGTGCATCGTTTGCCGCAAATGGCGCCAAAACTACTGAACCGATCCTGTTCCAACAAAGAGAATTAAACCACTTGAGAGCTGATAGACCGATTTCGTTTAGGCACACGACTCACCGCTGCGGGCCGGGGGACGAAGAAAATATAGCGGTTGCGATTGGCCGATGCAACAATGTCAGGACGAATATTCCAAACATAGTGATTCGCAAGTCAGTTTTGCAACAATAATATCGATATCCACAAACTCTACATTTTTTAAAACTATATTGATAGGGTTTTAACTGGATGTAAATAAAACAATATGTAGCAAATAAATAGTGGAGTGCGCATCGGTACGTTTTTGTTCTAAATCAAAATTATATCAATGAAAAAAGAAATATTAGTTTAGAATAGCATTAATCCACTTTTCTTTAACTTCCGAATTATTTGGAAATCGAAAACATTAAAACGTAATATTATTTTTTATTTATTATTTGAAATCATCGATAAAATAATATTTATCAACTGCGTTTTGAAGTTAGCACGTCACTTCAGCACTATGTAGAAAGTACTTACGGATAGAAAGGGATAGACTTATCTAATATTCTAGTGAAAGTAAAGGACTTTTTCAAAAGACATCAACGCGGTATCATTTTTTCCGTAACCAACCAATTTAGCTTGAACCCTCTATAATTGCTAATATTGTAAATAAATATATCAAATTTTATTTACCAATGAAAACTTATGCCATCATTTTTTATAACTAGATATTCTAGTTGATTTCCCGCACCATTTAATTGCACAGGTACTCATTTTTGTTTCGGATTTATTCAATAAATATTTATAAGGTACCAAAATTAAGTAGTGTGCACAGATCCAACAACTGGTCAGTACTAAAAAATTCACTTATATCCGCAACTAATATAAGTGCTATATCATGAAAGTGTCGCGAGCCTGAGACGCCCGTATGAGCGGTCAAGTGGTTTTATAGTCATTGTGTTCCAATTTTGCATACATAATCCTTATAGGACCCTTTTTGCTTTAGGCTATATTTTATCACGCTATTTGCTATGGGGGGTGAGCAATATTGCATTTTGTCGGTTTTGAACGAGTTGCCCCGAGTTCGAATCCCACCTACAATTTATATTTCTGTCAATGTTTTATCTTATTGTTTTTGGAAAAAAAATACTTTTACCATTTTTTCATAAAAAAATCAACATTCCTATTTGATTTTACCCAAATATTTTGTAAAAACTAATCAAAACACGTTATAAAATCCAAACGTCCACAAAATTCACATACTACAATGTTACATTAGTCCATTTAGCTGCAAATTTATCTACTGAAATGAAAATCATCACGCTATCATCGACGAAGAGCGGGGCAGTCATTTATGACATTTATATGAGAACGTCTATTTTGCTTGGTTTTCATCGAACACTGCAGCGTGATTGATTAATGACTAGACTGGGACGTAACAGGGTGGTGGTTCGAATCCCAGGAGGTGTTTTAGATCTTTTTAATTTTTGTATATTTTTTTTCACATATTTTTGCATTCTCACAATGTTTTTAACAAAAATATTACCTAAAAATATTATTATTATTGTTTAACCAAAAAAAAACCATGGTGACAAATTTTACAACTGCGGAGTTGCACCCCGTTTTCAAAATACAAACAATGACATCCTTCTTCTTCTTCCTGCTCTTATCCCGTATTACTTGGGGTCGGCGCGTTTTCTTCGTTACGTTTTCTTCTTCCATTCTGTCTTGTCGTCCGTCACACTATCATCTGCCCTTTTCTTTCATATCAGTCCTTACACAATCCATCCATCTTTTCTTTGGCCTTCCTCTCCTTCTCCATTCATCCACATGTAAATTCAGAACTCTTTTGGTAACGTGCTTTTAATCCCTCCTCTTCACATGACCATACTAAGACAAACGATTTCCTTTCAAAATACAAACATCCATTTATTTTTTTTTAACTAAAGGCGATTTATATTTTAGGTGATTTCTTCCACTCTAGGAAGGAGCACGAGGGGATGTCAGACTTTCACTGACCAAAACCCACACCTTTGTATGTTCCTTCTTCGCCTTGCATTCCAGGACTCCGGGTGGAGGTGATCAGCAGTAACGACCTCTCACGTCCGGTCCTGGTACAGAGAGAGAAGGTATGGAAAGCAGTCATCACTTCCTTCCGCAAATGAAGCGAAGAAGGTAGCAGAAAGCGCAAAGATGATGCCCTTGGCATTACGAGTCGCAGGGCGATTCCATGATACCGTTAGCGCGGAGTTTTGGACGGTGCACTATTGGCATTTCGCTGTTGAAGAAAAACTGGTCTTAGTCGACTGACGTTGCGTTATGTGCCACGCGCACCTAAAAGAGATACGCATAAGAGAACGGCCCTAACGGGCTTCGATAGCTGGAAAATTGTTCGTATTCTAAAGGAACAAAGTGGGTATTTTTTACTGCTCTGCATGCTCTACCCGTAAAAATCGAGAGTTTACAGACTGCGTTCGATCATCAGCATGTGAAGTCGACTAGGTGAAAATACTCGCACACAAGAATTCGTTTATTATTCTTACTAAAGAAAAACATTTATTTGGTGTATTAGGGTGTCAGTCAAATACCGCACCAGAAAATTCCTGCCTGAATAAACAGGTAATATAAACACAAAAAAAATGATGGTGATCGGTAAACGCCCTATACATATGACACCTGGGAAGTGTCCAAGTGGCGATGGGAGGGGTCTAAGGATGTCCTGTTTCGCACGGTTTCAGCCACGTTGCTTCACTCTAGGAGGTGACTGCTTTCCATTCCTCCTCCCAGCTCATACCATGATCTGAACTAGGGTAGGAGGATTCTGATTTTGACCCGCAAACAGTACAGCGGTAATCCGCCCTAGCGGGGTAACTTCGATCGTAAGGTCCACCGTGTCTTCCCGCCGAATCCAAAACATCTACCTCCCGAAACACTCATGTTCGGTTAGGGCCTGCGTAAAGCGCTTGCGCTTAGAGTGAATTTATCATAGTAATAATCATGGTCTGCCAATATTAGTCGCCCTAGAATGTAAATTGCAACTAAAAGAACACTGTGGAATTTAGTTGGTAAAAGTCTGATACTCTCTCTCGGTCCACCTAGAGTGGGAGAAGGTATTTGGTGGTTACCCAACAAAAAAAGAGGCAAATACTAAAGGCGATTATCGGCCCTTATTTGGTTTTTTGAAGAACAAATCATTTTCATTTTGGTTTTATCGCAATATGAAGTAAACTAACGACTTTACCCATAGAGTAGGCAATTAATTATTTAGAACGTGAACTCTGCGGCTCTGTGCTTCGTTGATGTTTTTAAGGCAATTGACGTCGTGCGGAAGAAAAACCCGGGTGTTACCATTGGGTGGATCGCCCGGAGGACACGTTAGATCATAAAGCACTGGTGGGCCACGCTTAGGCGGAGCACCACCGTGTCCTTGTGGGGACGATCGGTGACAGCAACCTCTCGCGCTGGGCACTGGTACAGGCCATGATCCAGAGCGAGGAGTAGTGGCAAATAGTCCCCTCAAGCCAGTCGCTGGGATTCCGACCCCGATTTAGAGCCACCGTAGGAGTGGCTTGCCAATGGCGAGCAATGGGTAGTTTACCATCTGGCTGTCCGGTAATGATCCAGACGGTCAACCGTGGGTATTGTTCCACGCGTGTTTCAAAGAAATGTCAGCAAACTGTAGGTGCCCAGCAGGTTCGAAGCCTCTGGGGCCATGGGTGAGCTTCCGAAAGGAAAACCCGGGACCCTGGAACGAAGGCAAAGAAGGAACGGGGTGAGGTTTATTCAGTACAAGTCTAACTCACCCTCTGAGAAGTCATTCTGATGATTTTCCACCTAAACAAGAAACCTGGGCACGCCGTCATTGCGGCGGTAAGTTCCCTCTTTGAGAAGTAGTTGGAAAGAGGTCCTCACGTTCCGTATGCCGCAGGTCCTCACCAGACACGGTAAGTTCGGGAGGCTCCTGCATCGGATTCAGGGGTAAAGGGCGCCCCAGCCAGACTTGGGCGCACTGTCTGGACCGCCCGGAGGACACGGTGGAGCACACGGTAGAGGTATTGCGGTCGCCTTCTTCTGCGAAGCAGTAATGCTAGCCAAGGAGGCGGCCGGCCGCGAGCGCGAAAGGGAACGACCCTCACGCCCCCGCCGTCAGGATCACGAGAACGATTTCCGACCACCGTAGGCGCAAGCTTGCGGACGGCGAACACTGGGTAGCTTGCCGTCCAGCAGTTCGGTAATAACCCGGACCGAGTCAAGTCGTCAACTGTTCCACGAGCGCCTCAAAGAGATGTCAGCAAACTGTAGGGCGCGGCAGGGCCGAAGCCTCTGAGCACGTGGATCTGTATTCCGAAAGATAAGCTCGGTGTCCCAAAATTGAAGGCAACACAGGAACGGGGGTGGCGTTTAGTCAGTAAAAGTCTGACATGCCCTCCCGCTCCATTTAAGAGCGGGAGAAGTCATTCTGATGATTACCCATCTGAATAAAAAAACCTAAACAAGAAACCTACTGGGGCTATGGTTTCGCTTCTGAAAGGGAGACCCTGGAACGTAAGGCAAGGAAGGAATATAGAAGTGAGTCTTAGGCAGTAATAATCTGACACGCACTTCCGCTTCACACAAGAGCAAAAGTCATTAGATGATTCCCCAACTAAAAAAAGTACTAATTGGAGTTTTAACTTAAACAGTTTTATGTAAAATTAATTAATCAGATCTTTTCGGAAGTATAGGATTAGATACTTAGATTACTTTTGTGCAGTTTTACGAACTTAACGCGGACGAAGTCGCGGGCAACAGCTAGTTAGCAATAAATGATTGCGAAAGACGGCGACTGCTGGATAGGCCTTCCCCAAGCATCATCGTTATTATCCTCTTTGCTCTGCCGTATTTTATTTATTTTATCTTAAAAAAATTGTGGTGGTAGTAGTAGTAATACTTAGAATTAGGTCATAGTTTTGTTGAATCAGGCTCTCAAGTAACGACGGAGCCTTGGAGGTGTCGATCTTACTGAATTCTACTTTTCAGTAATTTTACAGTTGAAAGATTTATGAATACTAAACTACTTGTTAGAATTTTCAGATGTTTTTTCTATAATAACAAGGTTTAACATTTTGTAATCAGATTTTGTCAGTAATAAATTATTCGTTATTTGTACTATGATTTATAGGTACCTGAAGTTTTTTTTAATGAGATAACACTTTTGTGGTGTGCCAAAGGCAACAGAAGAAACACGTGTGATTTAGTCAGAAGTTTGACATTCAATTTCACTCCACTCTAAGCGGGAGGAGATATTTGATAACATACAAAACCAATAAAAAAAATACTAGCGTAGTCGCGTCCGCATGACAGTACAAAATTATTCTAAAAAAACATCCTCCCGAGATCCAACGTGTTATTCCAGGACATAGTCTATCTGTATGCTAAGTTTCATCGAAATCCATTCGATACATTTCCGTGAAAGCTCAATTGCGCTCAAAACGGTGAAGGTAAACATCGTGAGGAAACCGGCACGTCCTAGAGCCAAAAATTCGATGACATGTGACATCCGCCAGTCCGCACTGGGCCCGCGCGGTGGATTATGGCCCATTTCCTCTCCTAGAGAGGAGGCCTGAGTCCCAAACATTCCATAGATAAAATATAAATATACCTAGTTCCCATAGAGTACATAGTAGGTACATATTCAATTATTGGAAACCAACCTACTGATTCGCACATTTTCACCAACCAGTATATTTAGTACCTTCGTATTGCAATCACTATAATACAGCACTGGGTGATTATGGCAACACCCCAGTGGGATCGCTCGGTAGAGCGGTTTACGCACATGGAGTCTGCATTAGCGTACTATACCAATCAGTTGTTGCTGGAATTAATTCTGATAGTATACTGGCTTTATATTAATGTGTACAAGCTGATTAGTAACTAGAATAGCTGCTACTAGTAGTCCGCCTTCGTGTCGGCTAGATAATAACAGCCGCACGGATCGATCTTCAAGATTAAACAACGCTAACCAAGGTTGGTCTGTGGATGGGTGACCATCTTAACATACTGAGTTTCCGTCGTGCCTCGGGAAGCACGTTAAGCCGTAGGTCCCGGCTGTCATTTGTAGATCTTTTGCAGTCGTTACGGATAGTCAGAAGCCAGTAAATCTGACTCCAGTCTTGCCATGAAGTACCGTGTTATCCTAGTTAATGGGTTGTGGAGGTCTGGTAGGCAGCCGTTCTTCGTAAAATACTGGTATTCAGTTAAATCCAGCTTGACTGGAAGCTGATCCTGAATAGTTGGGAAAAGGCTAGGCAGATGATGAGTAGTTCGCCTTAGAGATAGCAGAAAATTGTCGCTATGGAAACATATTCACGGCAAAAAAGTATCCTTTATGCTATTTTAGGACATAATCTGCCCGTGTGCCAAATTCTTTTCTTTTCACCTTGCCATTAGATCTTTCCACTATAATACTAATATTATGAAAAACAAATTTAGTGCTATTTACCTCACAGGTGATCTTCCTCTTACACTAACGCTTGCTCCTGTTAGACTACACTCCACGTATGCGACTCCCGCTTAGCATAAATTCAAACATGACAGCTCGATCGTTGATTCGATGTTTATTTTTGTCTATAGCACTATGGTTTTACTGCACTACCACACTTCTCTATTTATTATTTAGCAGCCAATATTTCCAGTAATCTGTGGTCGATAGATTTGTGGAAATGTCAAACAGAATAGGCGGGCAATTTTCCGATCGATATGTGATTTGTATAGCGACTGATGTGATTTTTTATGATTTTGTAAACACTAATAGCATTAGCATTATCGGCCTCGTAATGTTCCCACTGCTGGGACTCAGGCCTCTTCTCTAGCGGGATGGCGTGTCAGACTCTTACTGACTAAACCCCACCTCGTTCCTTCGTTGCCTTCGATCTGGGGGACATGGGCTTACTGTTCGGCATTTCAGTGTGCCCCAGAGGCTTCGGCCCTGTCGGGCCCCTGTTTGTGCTACGATAATTCGTGAAACATCACAATTGTTCTGCCGACTTATAACGTCAAGTTAGACACCTACAGCTTGACATTTACCGACCATACTAATAAATCAGCGCAGTGAAATGACATAGATATAAGATAGGATCTCCCCTGCTGATGTCCTTGGGCCACTTCCGTCGTGTGCGGCCAACCGCTGTAATCGTCTCCCGCCCTAGCAGAGACTAATTGCAGAAAATAACATTATTTTGCTTTTTTTGGGAATGTTTGTAGAGCTGAAATATTAAGTATTGCTATGGATTCTATCCTGTAATTATTTTGTACGATTATTTTAAAAAGATTTTCTATTATATGAGATCCAAGTTAATTTATAAAAATAAATAATTGTTTAAAAATATATAAATTAACCTATCACATACCCGCAAAACGAGACACAATAGTAAAACAATAACAGCGCGGTCTCATAGGACCGGTCGGGGATTCATGAACATAAGAGAAAATAAGAGATGAATAGTCTCAACTGACGGGGACAATTCACGAACATGACGACAAAACATGTCTAATATGATAAAATGACAGGGCAAAAGCATCTCTAACGGCCGAAATTAATAATCAATCCATCACATATCGGAGATTGAAAAACAAATGATACCATACAAATATTTACATGTTTTCTGTTGTTTCATTTGTTTTTCAATCTCCGATATGTGATGGATTGATTATTAATTTCGGCCGTTAATCAACCTAAATGGCTGTGGCTATGGAATAGGATGGGCATTTACCCAAATATTTTTATCAAGAATATAACCTATTAAAAATTCGGGGAGTATGGGGCCAAAAACCTCACCGAACAAAATGTAAAGGCCATTAAAATAAAGAAAATATCACATAGTAAAAACGACACACACAAAGACATTTATCAAACACGATATTTTCAAGCAAATAAATTAACATATAATTAAAAGCTTTTCACCTAGCAGACCAATAATTAAAATTATAATACCCCTTTCGTACCTACAATAAATAATTACTGGAAATGGTAAAGGCAACAAACTAGGAGCATTCTCGTTTCGGCACCCAGATTTTCGGCATAAAAATTTTCGGCACCCTAGCTATTCCCGATTCGGCATCAATAGGTTTTTTTATGATGCATAGGCTAGCGTTTAACCACTATCTCACCTGATGAAAAGCGATGATAAGACCGACGATGGAGCACGCTTGCCTAGTAGTAACCTATTCACTCTTGACTTGATGACTCCTAAGTTGTAGCTATCAGGAAACACAGACTTCGGCAGGAAATTCCACTCCTCCTCCACGCATAATAAATGTGTTCCCAAAACGCTATGTGCGTATGGGTGGAATGCTCACCATATACCGTACGTCTAGTGGTCCGATGATGGAAAGGACTTCACGGAATTAAATTATGCAATTCCTGTGCACACTCCCTGAAGTGTAAACGATAGAAAACCGACAGGCTAGCAACTCGGTGTCGATGTCCAAGACTTTGGATTTTCGACTCAACAAGTGCATCACTACCGATGATCCTCTTGGCTTGGTATTTTGGATTAGGATTTTGTATGGGTTAATACCACCCAAAATACCTATAGGTGCCGAATCGGGAATAGCTAGGGTACCGAAAATCTGTTTGCCGAAACGGGAATACCCCACAAATTAAACATGGCTGCCACAATAAAACAAATAAGGGTCGAACGCTACCTAAAGTTATACACAGAACGGTTCAAAAGTAACGTTCGCAGAAAAACGATGACCCCTGTACATAAATTTCGTTTATCTGTTTTTTCAGGCACTCATTATGGTTTTCAGCAAAGAAATTAAATTCAAAATAGTTTAGGATGGATAGTAGTACGGTTGGCTACTTTGTAATCTGCTTACGTAAGCATTATTAAATAGCTTAAACTACTCTTCACTGGATTAAGCACAAAGCACTTAAGTGGGCTACATTAGCTAGTAGCGAATTTTATAAAGTGCAAAAGTATATGATCTAATGCATATAATCTACCTTGTAATGTTCCCACTGCTGGGACTCAGGCCTAGAGGGAGTGGGCCATAATTGTGGTGCGGGTGCCGACTCACCATTTGGAGACCTTCCTCAAAGGAGAGTTTTGACCGTAGGGTGTTTTGTTTCGACGATTTCGTGGAACGATACCGACGTCACACCGTCATTTCGTGTGCAAAAACTACAAAAGTTGTGTTTGAAGTTGTGTTTAAAGTTATTTTTATATGTATTAGTCTATTACTTTGTAAAATTTATTGTGTATTTTTTTCTATGGGCATTAATTGCCTGATAATAAACGATTTATTATTATTATAATCCACCAGGCAGTGTCACATGTCTTTGAATTTTTAGTTTTAGGACATATCGTTTATTACCCTTATGATGCTTTCTCTCGCCTTGAGAGCAGTGGTGATTAAATAAATTACACAAAGTAATGTAGCTGGGTTTGAACTTGCGACCTACAACCTGTAAGTCGATTCACCACCACCACCATGCTAAGCCATATCAGTAAAAAGAATTAGAAAAATACGAGTATATGTTACTCTTCAGGATAAATAGAGTGCGTCTAATGAAATCGCAACCTGGAGTTTTTTTTTTTAATTTAATTGACGACATTATTCAGCCGCAATTGTACGATATAAAAAGAATTGTGAAGTGTCAAGATATGATTCTCCTACTATTTAGTAATACAATTTTTTTGGAATTAACCTCATTTTCTCAGGTCGCGCTTTCATTAGACGGACTGTACTAGATAGTGCCAGAATCACCCCTCACCCATTATATAACCCTTCCATTGACACCAATTAACCTTAACCAAAGAGTAAAACAAACTTCAAAAAAAAGAACAGTCCCATAAACAGAACAATTCAAAGGTCGCTTCTCCAAATTATTCACAGAAAAGTTTTTAGTTGGACAATATTGTCTCTGGTTAACCCTATAGATTTAATCTGTCCGTATAACCGAGGTTGGAAGGTTGACGGGGTCAGCCGATGGTTGTCGTCACCTCGTGGACTTGTGTTACGTGTTAAGCAAAGGTTATGGTTATAAATAGAAGAATGTCAATCGATGAGGTTGGGGTCGTGAATGAGCAAGTGCATTTTGTAAATGGAATACTTAGTATTTTTAAAGGTTGTCTGTATGAGATTGGCGGAAAAGAAAAGAAAAAAACATGTTGCGCCGACCCCAAATAATATGGGATAAGGGCAGGAAGAAGAAGAAGTCTGTATGAGATTGGCCTGCGTGATAAGACCGTTGTACACTTGTTTTTATAAATGTTTGTCTTATGCTTTATGCTTCCTTCGCCGGTGTTCTTTGGTTATAAAAAGAATTCAACCTTTTTTTTTAAGATATCAAGTCACCAAAAATAAGGTTTGAAGAGCAGCAGGTCAACTCTTCTGCGAGGAGAATCGGTACCACACTTTTAGTGACTAAAGCCCTTCTGTGTTCCTACAGTTGCCTTTTACGTTTGAACTCTTTGAACATAGCAGCCATCTTTTTCAACGTGTAATCTAATACTTGAACTATCGTCAAACGTACTTCGGATGTCATTAAGCTATCTGCGGAGCGTGCATAGCGGGAACGTAAAGAAGTGTTTCAATAATGCATCGCACTCGAGTGTGGCGTGTCGTTTAGCGATAAGCGATGTCTCACTTACAAACTGTGCATGTTCTGTGTGGACGTGATGTGGCTAGTTTAGTAACTGAGGATGTATGAATCGACGTTAGCTAACGTCTTTTTTCATCTTAACATACCGAGTTTCCTCCGTGCCTCGGAAAGCACGTTAAACCGTAGGTCCCGGCTGTCATTAGTAGATCTTTGGCAGTCGTAACGGATAGTCAGAAGCCAGTAAATCTGACTCCAGTCTTGCCATGAAGTGCCGTGTTACCCCAGTTAATGGGTTGTGGAGGTCTAGTAGGCAGCCGCTCTTCGTAAAATACTGGTATATCAGCTAAATCCTGCTTGACTGGAAGCCGACCCCAACTTAGTTGGGAAAAGGCTAAGCAGATGATGAGTTATGTGGCTATGAGTATAGCGACAATCCGTTGTGTTGTTCTTATGTATATACGGGTGTTCATAAAGACTAGCGATGAGTTAAGATTTACAACATTGGAGTTTCTGAACTAATTTGTACTCAAGTAAAGTAATTGCCGGAAGGCGTTCCAATATGCCAATAAACGAATAAACAAATTGGCTGTACGGTAACACAATGGTAATAAGACATGGCTGTACTTTTTTAGCTATCTTCAACGTCACTGGATCTTTTGTTGAGACTTTTCATACCTGTTGTCACAATTATTCCTCTCTTAATATTATTCTTTATACTTTATCTTTCTTTCGTTTGTAATTGTTCTTAGGTGTACTTATTAAACTAAGCAACAAAAATTTAGTTTAGCTTATTTAGCTTTAAAAATCAGACATTTTGTGATTGAATCTTTTTTAAAATGTGACAAAACACTATATAATCCTCAAATGACAGATTGATAAAGTCAGAGGTCGTGTCAGATTATTACAGCCTAAAACCTACTGTGATCTTTTATTTACTCTTTACGAAGTCCACGTTAACTCTTTCGAACAATCCGCAGTCCTGACAGCTGTGAGCTTATCCTATCCACATCACTACGCTGTTGATTGAATACCGCTTAAATGACAGTTAATTGAATAAACGCCAAAACCCGTCACCGATTCTAGGGATTTCATCATACGAGTATCACACACGATCCCATTAATTATAAAACGCTATTAAATATTAAACAACATTTCCAGTTTCCATTCGCTCTTTCAACGGAAAAATATTAAAATCATCCGACGAAAAGGGTGTCTCATTAAAATATCCAATATTTTCCTTGTCAACGCTCATATCGGCTTTTCGTCTAGCTTGTTCGGCATAAAGGCCAGGGTAATTCAATAACTTGAAAGCAAATGAGATACGCAAGGCGTTGGGTAAATCCACACATCTAAAAACATAAGATGGTTAACGAGAAGTAAGGGTGATGTAGGTTGGGCCAACCCGCGCTTAAATCCAGAGTAACGGGCTGTTTCTTTGTTTTCTCCACGCAAACCCCGCGGGGAGAGAAGATTGAAAGGCACTGTTCATGTTATGAATTCTAGTTTTGGGAAATTTGGTTATATGTGAGCTGAAATATGGAGGAGTTGAAGGAATGGAAATTATTTAGATATAGTATTTTAGGGATATATATTACCTTGAGAAAACCAACAGAAGATCCATATAAAATATAACATTTAATTGGAATAATGCACACCCTTATACACTCCAATTAGGAAATAATACGATGAAAGGAAACATCTTAAGGAAACCGTCATGTCCTAGAACTAAAAAATTTAAGACATATTTTATTGGTAGATGTCATATCTACCAATTTGCACTGGACCCACGTGATTGATAACGGCCAATTCCTTCTAACAGATCAAGAATTATTTTAAGATAAAAAATACCTGCTTTAAAATACCCGAAATCATTTACTAGGTATGTTACACATTGTCTATGTAACTTTTTTTCGTTCTCAATATAGATACGAACAAAATCTTAAGTTAACGTAAAGAAAAAACTGCTGATTTACGGCCAAAGTAAAGTTTTAATAAAAAGCCGTCTTTCGTCATTTCTATGACGAGTTTCTTGTTTAACGAGATCGTAAAATGTCCCCTACTTAACACGTCCCCCCTATAAACAATCATTTAACTACACTTTAACAATTTTATGAACAAAATACAATTTCAGCTCACTCGTGTTGAAATAAACGTGTTTCTACACGTTGTAAATAGAATTTATTTTAAAAAGTATTAGATAAATGCAAAACTGTTCTGTGTTCAAATATTCCTTTTGTAGTCAGAATTTAAATGTGAAAATGTGACTCGACACAATAAATAAAACTTCAATGCGTTTTTTCACCCCGACCTCCCCTCGACCGTTACGTTCAAATATTTGACACTTGCTCATGCAAATGTCTATACAACTTGAATATTGTTTTGTATGAAATAGATGCTCTTGTAATATAATTTGTTTTTGATTTCTTGATTTTACTGTAGGTATGTTTTTCTTTTATGAATTCTAAAGTGACATTCAGTCAGCAATATTATAATTGCCAAAAGCTCAAATGTTTCGGATTCATTGACTGTGTTATATCTCAGTAGCGAATTTTCAATCTCATACACTTTGAACATCGGCGGTGGCTACCTCAATACTCAATACTTTATTGCATTCCATAATATGTAGTAAAGATGGTATAAATTCATAGTTAAGATCAATACGGATCCTGTCGGGCACAGTTAAGCTAGGAGAGAGGATGAAGGCCTCTCGCGTCAGGCTTTGATTCTGGCTATGGTCCGGACTGAGAGGGAATGTGAGGCCTTCGCATCTTTCTGAGAAGTAATGGATCACGAGGAGATTATCACAATCGTGAGGGAACGCCATTCTCACGTTTCTGTCGCTGCCTTGGAAGTGATTTTTAATGTAGGATAAACCAAATAATTATATGAGTACGTGCCCCAGTCGGCAACGTATCGTCCTTGCAAAACTGAGACACGCGTTTAAAATTACATAAAGTATACAACGTTAGTTACAGTAGTAGTTAGGTAGACTAACTACTACTGTAACTAACGTTGTGTAATGGCCGTCAAACTTATAAACTAACCAGATCAACTCAATTTATAAGCACCAAATTTTAAAAGCACGTCTTACAAGTAGGACCTACTGGGGGAGTGCCTGAAAACCATATCCATCACCATCTCAGCCGAAAGACGTCCACTGCTGGACATAGGCCTCCCCCAAGCGTTGCCACAACGACCGGTCCTGTGTGTCTCGCATCCATTGATTTCCCGCGACACTCGCCAGGTCGTCGAAAACCATATGCGATATGTTTTTTATTAATTGAAATTAAAACCGATAATTACACAGAAAAACTCCAATAAAAACCCACATCAACATAATCGGCTTTCCAACAAAACTCCTGTAGAAATAAAATAAAAATCTCGGCCGACATCAATCACGTTACAAAGACGACGGAAGCTGCGCTGAAATCGCGAGTCACTCTTAAACGCCGACAATGCAAACGATCGCAGCTTTTTATGTAGTCTGGAGTGACTTTATAATTTTTAACAAGCAGCTATTGATAATTGGACATTTTTGTTAACTTTTGTGTAGTAATCTTTTTTGTTGTTGATGGAAAGTAGATTTAAATCGATTGTGTACAAGGATTTTACATAGATAGACGAAAAAGAACTCTTAACCTTATATCATAACAATTTTTGTATGATAGCACCCACAAAATATTGAAAGAAAAAACATAGAAGTGGGTTTTAGTCAGTAAGAGTCTGACACCCCTTTCCACTCCACTCAAGAGCAGGAGAAGTCATGGGATGATTTTCCACCAAAAAAAGGTACAAACCCCTAAAAAACAAATAAGTTGTCTATCATACAGTTGTAAAGCGACAATAAAAGACACAAAGAAATCAAATCAAAGCCGCCTACTTCCATAACAGTTTGACAAACCACATCATAACATAATATTCTCTTCAAAAAGAAAACTGTTGCCTACCATACATCTAAATTTATTCCTATAAGGGTCGGTTCACATCTGTCGGAAAATGCTTCGCGTATTATCGTTAGCGTTACGCCAAAACCGACAAAAGTATATTAAATATTACGTACAATGTGGGGATGACAATACGATCATAAATGAAAACACTGATAATACTCATCATTACCAATAACTTGACCAACCCTGAAATCGTGAAAAAAATTTCAGCTGTCCAGTACATTTTGTCGACTTATACAAACATAAATGTACGGGACACCTGAAATTTTTTTTGCGATTTCAGGGTTGGTCAAGTTATTGGTAATAATGAGTATTATCAGTGTTTTCATTTATGATCGTATTGTCATCCCCACATTGTTTAAAGTATATTACACCTAAAGGTATACATAAGATATTTTTATTACACATAAAGCATAAGATTTAACCGTTCACACCTAACCGGTGATGCGTTAGTGCGTCGAGCGTACAGCGTTTGTTTCTTTCAACGCATTGTCGGTCGACGTAAGAGCCAGTGTTGCCCATTTAGCGACTTTTTCGGTAGATTTTGGCTTAAATTATCTGTTTAGCGACAAAAAAATCTGGCGACTATTCTAATTTCTATTTCTAGTCTACAATAAAAATAAATAAATAGATCTCTGTAGATAGTGAACGGACAAACTGACAAGACGCTTAATGTGAAAGGTTTAATTGGACGGATTACGACGATTACGCGACTGATGATACGCTCGATGCATTTTCCGTCAGCTGTGTATCAACCCTTGCCAAGGTTGGTCTGTGGATGGGTGACCATCTTAACATAACGAGTTTCCTCCGTGCCTCGGAAAGCACGTTAAGCCGTAGGTCCCTGCTGTCATTTGTAGATCTTTGGCTATCGTTACGGATTGTCAGAAGCCAGTAAATCTGACTCCAGTCTTGCCATGAAGTACCGTGTTACCCTAGTTATTGGGTTGTGGAGGTCTGGTAGGCAGCCGCTCCTCGTAAAATACTGGTATTCAGCTAAATCCGGCTTGACTGGAAGCCGACCCCAATATAGTTGGCAAAAGGCTAGGTAGATGATGTGTATCAACCCTAAGAAGAACATCGGATGTTATCAAACCTATAACGTGTAGGTTTATAGAGGTATGTTGGAAATTGTAATGGCGAACAGGAAATAACAAGCAGGCTCTTTGCCTACCGGCGTGAGAGTTCAGTGCAGTTTGTAGTTATAGTTCTAAGAACTTTGAAGATGGGAGCTGTATTGATGTCGATTGATACTTTAGTTTTCCTTTTAAAACGATGTACTACTCGAGAATATTATATAAGTATATGTAGGTTCTAGCTGTCATCCGCGGCTTTGCTCGCAAGAAAATGGTGTTTTCCATCTTTGTAAATGGTAGCCTATTATGTCAATATAGAATATTGGCTATCGTGATACCAAATTTTATCCACATCCGTTGAGCCGTTGGATCGTGAAAAAATAACATAACATACGCACGCATATCTTCAACACAAACTTTCGCCTTTAACACAGCAGATGTGAAATCATGTAACATCCCTAGTTTTAGCACCAGATTAACATAATGAGAGAGTTACCCTGAAACCGTTCTCATTATATTAAAACAATATACATGAACTAGAAATCAAATAACCTAGGAGCTTATTGTTTTAGGTTAGATTAACTATTTACTCAATTAAACTTGTGTTTTCTAAAGTTATAGAAGGCCATCAGTTTATTTTTACCGCCTATGAAGTTTCTTTTGGAAGCTTCAGTAGAAAAAAAAGAGTCGGTAGTTGCTTCAATAGGAAACCCTTCTTCAAACTTTTCTTGCTGTCCAATCTATACTAATATTATAAAGAGGTAAAATTTGTAAGTTTGTATGTTTGTAAGTTTGTATGTAGGGGGTAATCTCTGGAACTACTGGTCCGATTTGAAAAATTCTTTCAGTGTTAGATAGCCTATTTATCGAGGAATGCTATAGGCTATATACTATCACGCTACGACCCACGGGAGCGGAGCAGTAACGAAAAATGCGGGTGAAACCGCAGGGGACAGCTAGTCACTAATAAATTAACAACAAAACCACCAGCCAGAGTAATCTCTTATCAAATCATAATCAAAATAACAAACGATTGTTCGATAATTAACCGTGTCCCTGGACCGCAAGTGTGTTTTAATCAGTAAAAGTCTGAAACGCCTTCCGACTTCACCCAGAGCGAGAGAAGTTATTTTAAGGTTTTATACTTCAACAAAAAAGTCTAACGTGTCCAGAAGTAGGTCAAATATTCAACCCTAGTTTTCTTTCCAACACTCCAAAGAAGTTAGACCTTGCTCAAGTAAATAGGCTTTAAGGTCAACCCGCCCCGACCCTGAGGTCCAAACTGGTCAGTGGGGCGCTAAAATAACCAACTTTGCGACCACGAACGAAAGTCCAATTTCCTGTTCATACATTAAGGTTGTTATTACTTTTTGTTGCTGAATTATTTTAGTTTGTAACACCGTTTTTGTTCAGTGATTTGGATCGGCTAATTTGAAGTGCAGAGGAAGTTATGGCGCGTTGGTAATAGCGGTGATTTAGGGGCTTAATTGTTACCTTTAGAGACAGACCGTGGATTCGGTTCCGCCCAGTTTCGGCCAATAAAATGAATTCGGCTTGAATTTCGGTTTCGGCAGAAAGTAGCTATAATATTCGGCTCTTACGAAAGTTTCTTGTTATGACAGAGACCTAGAAGTTGAATAAAAAGATATTATTATATTTCCATTTTCCGGTAATTTTAGATGTCTTGAATTATTTAGTTTTTTTTTTTTAGTATGAGGCATAATTTAATGGAAATATAGTTATGAATAATTATACCAGTGTGAATAATTAACTATACAGAGTCTTTTATTTCGACTGGCCTTTTGGTTTTAGGGGTAATGGCTCTGACTACTATGCCGCAGATTATGAGTTCGATTCCCACCCAAGACAAATGTTTGTGTGATGAGCACAATTATTTGGTCTATATCTGGGTGTAAGTTATCTACAATATGAAATGTATTTAGATATATATATTATGTTTATCAGTTTTCTAGCGCTCATAACCCAAGGTCTGCTCAATCTGGGGTTAGATGGCATCGTGTAAAAGTTGTGGAATATTATAATATTTGTTCTATTACCACATGTTTCGGCTTCTGTTAAGGCCGAAACTGGAATAGTATCCGAACTTTCGGCTACAGTTTCGGCTGTAAATCGTGGTTCGGCCGATGACTAGTTACGTACATAGCTGGTAGAGCTTACACCCTAAATGTAGATGGCATTTTGAACCAAAATGTTTGAATGGCTGGCTTGTAATGATAATGGCACTGTTAACTCTGGCGCGGGGATTAACCTCAATGCTAAATCAAAGGTTAATTTTAGAACATTAACTGATATGTATGATAAAGCGTCATATTGTTTTTTGATGGTTTGAAATTTGTTGAAGATATTTAAAATTTTATCCATGGATTTGATGTTTGACGAAAGGTGGAACTCGGACATTAGAATGCCTGAAATTGTAGTCAAATAGTTGCAATTTTATACTAAGCCAACTATATTAGAGTCGGGTTAGTATAAAATTTCATTCTATACTCCTAACTTTGGTATGTAGTTCATTCACTGACGGACAACGAACAAACAACGAAATTCGAAACTGAATTTTGTACCTACGCATTCAACGATGGTGAGCACGACGAAAAGTACATTTTAGTTGATAATCCAGACATTCAGTAGCGTGTCAAGCCAGTTTCGAGCCAAACTAACCATTTGAAACTACCTTTGACCCCATCATAAAAAGAAAAAAAAAGTATTAAAGAAGTCTTGCCATGAAGTACCATTACCATTACAAGTACCATTACCCTCATCAATGGGTTGTGAAAGTCTGGTAGGCAGCCGCTACTCGTAGAATACTGGTATTCAGCTAAATCCGGCTTAACTGGAAACCGACCCCAATTTAGTTGTGAAAAGAGGCTAGGTAGATGATGATGATGATAAAAAGGAAAGGCTTAGAAAGAAAAAAACAGAAGTACGATTTTTTTTCCTTTTTTAAATCTCACCCTGCCCAAGGCTTGTAGAAAAAGATAATGCTAAAAACTCGAATTATAATTTAAAGACCAGCTCATCAACAGCCAAACTTTCCCAGGAAAGCCTATTTCCCCACCTAAAAACGACTCCAACAGATATTATAACAATTTAAAAGGAGCATGACGATACGATATCGTCTCCCAATTTATGCGGGGTTCGTGACTTGTCTGTTAAGGAGGTCCTTAGGTCTCCAGAGTCATACCTGGGGTTGGTACATCTGAATATGAATATTTTTTGGCAGTTGTGTATTTTTGAGGTTTTATTGGATGTCGGGAAGTTGGTATTGAGTAGGATGATTTAGGAGATTGTTTAGAAAATAGTCTGAGGAAAACAAATACTTGTGTAGGTACATTGTTGTGTGCATTGTACCTACCCATAGATATAAGTTTTTCTATAAACTGTACTAACAAACAAACAAATACTTGTGTACATTGTTGTGTGTGTGTGTACTTTTGGTGTCTTAAATGAAGTTGATTCTATTCGGTTAGTTCATATTTTTTGATCCAGAAATAAAAAAATAATTTTATTCAAAACAGACACCACACAAAGGCGACAGCGCTAAGTCTGTCCGTGTCGAAGGAATTATCTCAGCAATTGCTTTCAATCGTTGTTAGTTCAAATTTAATTTTATAAATATATTTTTTCTTAATTCTTAATTGTACAAAAAAACTTATAATTAAGTACAGTGATTTTGACAATGCATGTACAAAGGTGATCTTTTTTTATTTTGTTAATATTCGTAACAAAATAAAAGCATCTTTCCATTATTATGAAGAAACTACGTTTTTCACATAAAAAATCTTCAAACAAAAGAATGACCATCAAATCCATGATGGCCAGCCTGCAAATTCTTCAGAAATATGAGCTAATTTGAAAAATCATAGAACTAACCCTTTTAATCCATGCCCCCACATAGAAGAGTTAAGTTTGACAAAGCTACCATCATCTCACAACATACTAAGGCAAATTTTGTTCGGATCAAGAAAATTCTGCAAGAGGAATTTTTCAGACGGTAGGATTAATTTATTTGAGGAGAGCTGGGACCTTTGGACCGGCTCAGCGTCGTCTGAGGGGGAGAAAAATGAGCATGCATTTATGTGCATTAAGTATGAGTATATGCATTGGGGAGATGCGGGATAAATGGACATGTTAGGACTTAGGAATTTGGTTGGGATAAAATATTTTGTATTTTTAGTAAAAAAAAAAATGCTTTTGTTCTTTGTTTGTTCTAAAGCAATTTTCAAAGTAAATGGATTTGCATTTAAATAAAAAACTACACATTTTTTGCCTCAAATTTTGATGTAGTACCAAGGGAATATGGTAAAATATCTGCACAATTTGAATCACAACGCAATTTTATGTTTAGTGACCAGTGACAAATGATTATAGTATTTTTTTTTGACACAACTACTTTATGTAGTATATTTTAAAAGAATTTTCAAAGTAAATGCATTTGCATTTAACGTTTGAATCCCCAACCGGTCCTATGAGACCGCGCTGTTATTGTTTTACTATTGTGTCTCGTTTCGCAGGTATCTGAGTAATTAAATAAATTTTCACATTTTTTGCCTCATATTATGATTTATATTCCCAGGGTAAAGTAACTGCAAAATTTGAGCTGTCACGTCGTGTTAAATCATGTTTATTTTTTGTATGCAAAGGTTATCTATGAAAAATGATAATTGTTTTTTTCTTTAACACAACAACATTGTATAGTATGTTCTAATAAAATTGGCAAAGTAAACGGATTTGCATTTGAATATAAATTTGATTTATATTCACTCGGTAAAATAAATGCAAAATTTAAACTATCACGTCACGTTTTCATGTTTATCTTTTATATGCAAAAGCTTTATGTGACAAATGGACATTGTTTTTTCTTGAACACAAAAACATTATGTTTCAAGTTATACATAGTCTTAGTACATATCTCTCAATACGAGTATACAAGCTAATCTCAACCCCTAACTACAAAAAAGCGCTAGATATCGGCTAGAACGCGTAAATGGTACATCATTAAAAATCCATTACGCGGTGCATGCCCGATGGCTTTTTAATCTGAAGCGCTGCAGCGCTGAAAGGTGGCGTGACGCGCTTACAACTAGACGAGAGATTTAACCGAAGGTGCTTCAAAATGCGAGGGATTTTTTGCTGGAGGTTGCGTTGAAAAAGTTTGGTTAAGGTTCTGAATTTGGTTTTGTTTTGAAAAGTGATATAGGTAGGATTGTATTGTATAGTGTGTGACTGATGTAGGTGCTTGAGATTTCGTCAAAATGTAACTATATAAGAAAATATAAATTTCCTATTTTTTCCCAACTTTCGTTGAATCGGTTTCTAGTTCAACACGATGAATGTACTGGATATCAGTATTTTACTGGGAGTGACTGTCTATCTGACTTCCACTACCAAATGTTTGGGTATCACGACACCGGATTATGTTAACAAAACTAGTATCAGATTCTCTGGCCTACCGCGGCGCTACCCTAACGTAGAAATTGCAGACAAAGTAAGAAAAACAAAAGCCTGACACTCTCTCTCGTTTTCCCGATAGCGGGAGAAGAATAGAATAGACTTTATTATACTCCAAAATAGTAACAATTTTAAAGAAACTCAAATCTATGTTTACAATGGTGGCGGTCTTATCGCTGACAGCAATATCTACCAGACAACCTTAAGATGTAAATGGCAAATATTAATCAAACAAAATTTTATTTAAGAAGTTATTTGATAATTTCCTACCCTCATAAAAAAAGAAGGTTATTTATAATATTACCTATTTACGTAAATAAGTTGACGTAAATTATTTCCTACTTAAGATACCAGATACCAACATAAGTAATTTATAAGGCTGTCATTTTCAGAGTCTGTTTTCTGTTAATACGGATAAGCTTAGTGTAACATAGAAAGACATATACATGTATATTTTTTATATATATAATATTATAAGGGAGGAGCTCGTGGTTAGATAATAACAGCCACACAGTTCGATCTTCAAGGTTAAGCAGTGCTTGCCAAGGTTGGTCTGTGGATGGGCGACCATCTTAACATAACGAGTTTCTTCCGTGCCTTGGATAGCACGTTAAGCCGTAGGTCCTGGCTGTCATTTGTAGATCTTTGGCAGTCGTTACGGATAGTCGGAAGCCAGTAAATCTGACTCCAGTCTTGCCATGAAGTAGTCTGGTAGGCAGCCGCTCCTCGTAAAATACTGGTATTCAGCTAAATCCGACTTTGACTGGAAGCCGACCCCAATATAGTTGGGAAAAGGCTACGCAGATGATGATGGATAAGCTTATTGTAACATAGAAAGACATTTATACATGTATTTTTTCTTTATATATATAATATTATAAGTATACTCAAAGAAAAAGTAAGAAATACCGAGAAAATTAAACTTTCTTACAAGTTTCCCTTTTCTTATTCTATTCTAAGGAATCAAGTTTCGTTCAAGTAATTTAAAAAGAAGTAATATTACTGAGAAACTATTTTATTACGTTATATTCAGTATTCTTTTTCTGGGAAAACGATGCTAGAGGAATATCAGATCAGACTTTAATCCAGAGATACACTTATGTATCTATGAGATTATTTCAAAGGAAACATCTTTTTAAAATTTACATCAAGACTAGCGTCTACCAGCGGCTTTGCCCGTATGATATATCTATATAGCCTATAGCCTTCCTCGATAAATGGGCTATCTAACACTGAAAGAATTTTTCAAATCGGACCAGTAGTTCCTGAGATTAGCGCGTTCAAACAAACAAACTCTTTAGCTTAGTATAGATTACTTATGGTTATATTAGTATAGATTACTTTCAAATTAATTCTTCGATTTTATTTTATACTAATTTCTGCCAGCGGCTTTGCCAGCATCTCTATATGATTTGCATTAGTATTATCGGCTTTCTAATTTTCCCACTACTGGGACTTAGACCTCCTGTCTAGGAGAAGGAATGGGCCGTAATCCACCACGTGCAAGCCCATTACGGTTTACATCCCTATATCACTTAGTGATAAAGTAGTGAAAGAATTTTCAAAATCAGTGCAGTTATATTGTAATGGACACTTAAACAAAAAATGAGTGTAGGTACCCATTACAAACTAAAATACAAACATTAGAAAATACAAATAATTTCTTCGGTTAATATTAGTATAGATATATTGAATTCCCTTAACTAATTAAAATAACCACAATCCAATTCTCTTATTTCAATATTCAAATCGAAATAAGCCATTTTCTCAAGAGCTTTAATTTAATAAATAACATATTCCCCAAACAATTGGGAATCGAACATTGACCTCCCAGTTAACAGCCCTCTTTCAGACATAAAAAGTTAACGATTCAATAATTTATGACATTTCTAATCTTCGTTTTTACGGCGACAGGTAAAGCTGGCAACACATTAAAATAACGCGGCCCAGAAATAAAACGCAAAAATTATATCATAAAGCGACCCCTGATAAGTTGTAAAAATTTAATTGTTTCATTAAAGAGAAAGAGAAAGGACGATAAATAATTGTTATTGCATTTTTGAGGTGTTGTGTGCTGTATGGGATGCTATGGACTGGGGCTGAAATGTATTCGGGCCATTAAAAATTCGGGAAAACTATTTTTTGAATACAGTGACGGAAAATTTAGATCAAATTATTGTAGTTTACATACCTATTTCGTTAAAAAAATACATAGTCGAAGTAATGAACTGGTTTAATAACATTTTTTTTTATGTGGAAAATCATCCAATAATTTTGGAGGGCATGTCAGACTTTTACTGACTAAAGCCACCCCTGTGTCTTTCAGTTTTCCTTTGCGTTCTAGGGTAGTCCTAGAGGTTGGTTACCTTTACAGAAAATCCGCTTGGTTGTGCGGATTTATGTGTACGAAAAACTCAATAAATCAAAAACTACCTTTAAAACACAGTAACATAATAATAAACCTTGGTTATTTGAACCTACATATAAATGACGCAATTGTGAGAAAAAATATTATTTAAAAAAAAAATCACGTGTTTCTTAGCATTGTTTGTTTTGTATGTGCCAAATAAAAATGTTTTCTTTCATCAAAAAGGAGAAAAAATTGCCTAAGTATAAAATGAGCTTACTTTGAGCTTTACACCACACAATAGATTGCATATCACTCAGAACATATGAATAAGAAACAAGGTACATAAAATCCACTCAACCAAAATGTAGGTGGCAGTATTCATACAAAAAAGGATTACTGATACTACCAAACTTATGTATTGTAAGTCCCGAAACTATCAAAAACTTTCGGTGCTCCATACGGTGGCCGAATATTGATAAGGTAGGAGCGCTCATCAGAGCACACAGGACAAATTTATCAAGTATTCCCGTTTCGGCACCAACATTTTCGGCACCCAAACTATTCTTGATTCGGCACCAATAGGTATTTTGGATTAGCAATAGCATTATCGGCCTTGTAATGTTCCCACTGTTGAGACTCAGACCTCCTCTCTAGGAGAGGGAATGGGCTGTAATCCACCACGCGGGCCCGGTACGGATTGGTGGATGTCACATGTCTTCGATTTTTTTTTCTAGGACATGCCGGTTTCCTCACGATGGTTTTCCTTCACCGTTTTGAGAGCAGTGGTGATGAAATAAATTACACAAAGTAATTCACCTGGCTGGGTTTGAACCCGCGACCAACAACTCGTAAGTCGGGGCCGTTACCACTTGGCCACCACTGCTCAAATCAAATCAATTTTGGATTGGGATCTTGCATTGATTACTACCATCCAAACAAAATACCTATTGGTGCCGAATCGGGAATAAGCTTGGATGCCGAAAATTATGGTGCCGAAAATGTGGGTACCGAAACGGGAATACCTACTTCAAATTTATTGAAGGCAGACATATTTGGAAGTTTGGGGAGACAGCGCCCATTACCATGATATGGTGGTGAATAAATTTGTTTAATGTAATTCCTTGTCGTTTTTTGTTTGCACAAAAACAGGAGGGTTTTGTGCACTGGATTTGAGTAATCGACTTGACGTGTTTTTGAGTTCAGTCGGGAGGTTTATAGTCAATTTAAATACAAAAACTGTTTGCAGGATATTTCCTGGCATACATACCTGATAAAACTATTATAGCTACTGCCAGCGGCTACGAAGATTATTCCAAGGGGACATAGGTGCTCTTAGGTTTTTTTTTAAGATAGGTTATCATCAAAATGACTCCTTCCCTTCCCCCTCCCGCTCTGGTCGGAGCGGGAGGGCCCAGATTAAAAAAATCTATGCACTATTGCGGCAATGATCTACCTTTGTACCAAGCATCGATATTTGTTCAGTCATTCGAGTGTGAAGAAGAAACAAACATACACTCACAAGCTTTCGCCTAATTTTAGCTTATAGTACAGAACTGAAAGTAAGTAAGTCTGTCTGTCTGTTACGCTTTCACGGTTAAACGATTGAACCGATTTTGATGAAATTTGGTACAAAGTAAACTTTAACTGCAGTAATGAAAGACGTAGGCTACTTTTTATTTAGCTTCGACTTCATGTCCTCAATAACCGATAATAATATTCAAGCAAACGAAATTCTTGGAAAAAGCTAGTAGGTATAATAATAAAAGTCCAATGACTTACTGAGGGTGGGTTTTAAATAAGCCTTCTTAGTAAGCCAAATCGAATGTAGGTATTCAAATACAAGTTAATAAACTTGATAGGTACCGCAGACGGTATTCATTCTAAGGTCAGACTGTCTGGATAGAAAAAGAGGTTTGTGTGGGTTTTTAGGTTAATATTTGCTGAAACGAGTTCAATATTATCTATCTGACAAACCTTTTCTAATCTGTGTTGAGGGTGGCTACCAGTCTAACCTGATGCATCTGAGTACCAGTCACGGTATTCACGCCTCAGTCGCCGGGACCGACCTCGATTTCCAGTCACCGTTGGCGTGGGCTTGCGGACGACTAGCAATGGGGACTCCTCGTGTGGCCATCCGGTAACGGTCCGGGCAGAGACCGAGTAGTCGAAGGCGCGTATTGTTCCACGTGCGCCTATAGAGATGTAAGCAAGAAGAGAGCCTAGAGGCCTAGCAGGATCGAAACCTACTGGGTCCGTGGGTTTACTTCCGAAAAGGAAACTTCAATCGTAAAGGGAAAAGAAGGAACATAGGTGTGGTTTTAGTCAGTAATACACTGAAAAGCCCTCCCTCTTCGCTCTAGAGCGGGAGAAGTAATTGCGTGTTTTCCCACCTTTTTAGGGTTTCATAGCCCAATGGCAAAAACGGAACCCTTATAATTTCGCCATGTCTGACCGTCCGTCCATCCGTCCTCGCTTAATCTCTGTGACCGTTAGCACTAGAAAGCTTAAATTTGGTACCAATATGTATATCAATCACGACGACAAAGTAGTAAAATAAAAATTGAATAAAAATGTTTTATTAGTGTAGCGCCCTATATGTAAAGTGGAAAGTGTTTTTTTTTTATTTCAACCTTAACGTGTGATATATTGTTGGATAGCCATTCAAAAATGAATAGGGGTTTACTAAATTAATGTTTTGATAATATCAATAATTTCCGAAATAATCGCTCCAAAAGTAAAAAACATTGTGTCCCCCGCTCTAACTTTTGAACCATAAGTTTAGAAAATATGAAAAAAAATCTGAAAAGTAGAGCTTTATAAAGACTTCCTAGGAAAATTATTTTGAACTTTGTGGGACGAACAGTTTTTGAAAAGTTGGGGACACTTATTGTGACGGACGGGAATCTACGGAACCCTACACTGAGCGTGGCCCGACACTCTTTTAGCCGGTTTTTTGTATTTCATAGGCTCCTGTCTGACCACAATCTCACCTGATGGTAAGCGATGACATGGCCAACGACGCCTAGGAGTAACCTTCCTAAAAAGAGTCTGTTAATTCCTCTCACCCCACCCAAACCAAGAGAAATTATACAATAATTTACCACCCCCAAAAAAGCCATTTGCACCATAATTTAACGTGAAATAGCTGTAATAAGCCAGCACATAGCTGCGTCACCTAATAATTTTAGAGCAATTAACTAATTAATTCCGTCGATACCTGCAATTCCACATCCCAGTTAGCGTCACATTTGAGTTCAGACTCGTAATGAAATAGGGGAGGCAAGTGAATGGAATTAATATTACTTGAACAAAGTTATTGATCGTGTGGTCCTTGTGTGGTACTGTGTGTGCCATTTTGGAGTAGGTAATTTCAATTATTTAGCGATTCCATTGCAGTTAACGTAAATGTTTCAGGGTAGCCTGCAAAGTTCTAATTGCCACAAGTTTTTATTGAAATTTGCAGTTCCGTTTCGGATAGTAAGGCAAAACACGGTAATGGCTTGTATTAGCATCGTCATCATCATTTTAGCCGAGAGATGTCCACAGTTGGACATATGCCTCCTATATTATACAGGAAAAGTTTTCAACCACTGCGTAAATTTTTTTTGGTGGCTCAGTGTAAGTGCCTAATAGAACACAAGTTGACTTCAAGGTTAAGCAACGCTTGCCAAGGTTGGTCTGTGGATGGGTGACCATCTTAACATAACGAGTTTCCTCCGTGCCTCGGAAAGCACGCTAAGCCGTAGGTCCCGGCTGTCATTTACAGTCGTATAGTCAGAAGTCAGTAAATCTGACTCCAGTCTTGCCATGAAGAACCCTGTTACCCCAGTTGTGGAGGTCTGGTAGGCAACCTATGCTTTCCGAGGCACGGAGGAAACTCGTTATATTAAGATGGTCACCCATCCACAGACCAACCTTGGCAAGCGTTGCGTAACTTTGAAGATCGATCTGTGTTCTATTACTTACACTGAGCCACCAAACAAAATTTACGCAGTGGTTAAAAACTTTGCCTGTATTATGTACATTACCTCACATATAAAATGAATTTTGTATAGTTCGATATTGTGATAGACTCATGATAGCACCAGTTTAAACCTTAGTGGTTTTGGTTACGATTTAATGTAATCCTGTATTCATTGTTTAACCAGTCACTAAGATATGGACTACAACAGTTCAGTATAACATACTTAAGTTATTATATAAAAAAAAAACCATTTCAAACCATATTATTAGGGCCACATGTTCCGTTTTATCACGGCAATAGCATACACCTATCCTAATATCTCTTCATAGGACCTTAAATAATAAAATATGTATCGCTGTCCATTAGCAAAATGATGAGGATCATGAAAGATGTCAAGTTTGGAACGCTTTGTCATTTAAACAAATAAAATAAAAAATGTTGACGTAAATGGTCATTGCCGAGCATTACTGCCACACTAAAATGCAGAAACTTAGCATACGATACTTAACATAGTATGAGTATTTTATTATATATTCCACAACTTTCACACAACGCCATCTAGTCCAAAGCTAAGCAGAGCTTGTGTTATGGGTACTAGACAACTGATAAACATACTTATATATTTCTAAATACATACATATTATAGATAAATTACACCCAGACACAGAACAAATGATCGTGCTCATCACACAAACATTTGTTCTCGGTGGGAATCGAACCCAGAACTTTTATGTAGAGCAGCGGTGGCCAAGTGACTACTGCCCTGACTTACAAGTTGTAGGTCGCCGGTTTAAACGCAGCCAGGTGCATTACTTTGCGTAATCGTCGTCCACATCTCAGTTATCAGGTGAGATAGTGGTCAAACACTAGCCTGTGCATATCAAAAAAAAAATCATCACTGCTGTCAAAACCGATAGGTATGTCCTAGAACCAAAAATTGGAAGATATTTTTACCACCAATCCACACTGGCCTAGCTTGGTGAAATACGGCCCATTTCCTCTCCTAGAAAGAAGGCCTGAGTCCCAACAGTGGGAACATTACAAGGCCTGTAATGCTATGGCTAATTATGGGACGAATCCCTCTGTTGTATGAGATAAATCCCTCTGTTTCAGCTCAAATAACTTCCACACAAACATTTACCATCGATCGCTACAAAAATAAGAACCCCCGGAAACCAAAATCGCATTCATTTTCGCATCAGAATGTAAAGGCAGACAGTTCACTCAATTTCCCTCGCTCACCGTAAACGTCTCTCAGCAGCGTGACACGCCGCACTCGACGGTGATTGCGGCCGCCATGCTGCCACGTCACGGCGTGACAGCCCGCCGACGAATATTAAAGCGTGTTGATAGTGGAATAAACGTATGTGACGTAACACCCCGACCTCCCCTCGCGCAGTTAATTGACGCTTATTTTAAGAGCAAATCTAAAGTTTTTCAAATTTTGAGACTAAAATAGCATTTTTTTTAAAATATTTATGGCAATTGAGCCGGTTGCGAGTATTCTGCCAGTGTCATGTTGAGACGGTGACTTAAAATAACATTACTTGGGCTGTCATACTTGTCACAACACAAAAGAAATGGCATCATACCTATGTATAGTAAGTTTGACATTGCCCGTGTCAATTTAATAAAGGAGACGGAAAACGGTAGGCCCAAAAGTAGGAAGTTGAGATATGATCCAAAAAATTAGTCATATTTTTTTACCTAAGAATATGAAAAATCACTTTAATTAACATTCTAGAACCAGAGAAATATGAGAAAGATAGTTTTCGTGAGATTATCGATTCAGTAATCGATTACACAGTTACGAAAATAAAACTTTTGCACTAAAAAATCAACTCAAAGTGATTAAATGCACTGTATGTACTTATATGCAATATAATCTTCGATCAACTATGTACATATTATTAAATCAAATATCAATTAATTACTGAAAAACCAATATTAATGATTATATCGATTCAAATCTCTCTTATTTTTCTTCATATTTTTAGTCTATGTCACTGACAGTTGCCGACTGTTCTTGTTCTCACTCATTTCGTGTTTTCTGATGCGTTTTGAGTGCTTTCCCAATTATTCATCATTTTTCACGACCACTTCTTTGTATTTTACGGATTCTGACCCTGGCTACCTTGTACGACCCTTGCTTTCACCTTGGATACCGAAGATTGCTCACACGTTTGGCAATGGCTTGCGCCTCAGTCTGTAAGTAAATTATAACCTCATCTACCCAGCTACCATCCTGGCAGGTTTAAAATGCATGACATGTAGTTAGAAGGCCTACAGAGATTGTTTACAGTTATGGCAAAGAATTATTTATTTATCAAACAATGTTATAATACCCTCATACACAATAGTTAATTAGGTGGTGTTTATGTAGCTGAAGATTGATAAAAATGTTCAATTTTTAGGTAAACAGTAGTGATTGTGTTTGTCAAGCGTGCTGGAACTTGGCTCAAGTGAAACGAACTGTAGGCTGTTGCGCTCACATAATGTGCATTATATGGTACCTTAGCTGGGCTAGGTACCAATATCGTATAGTACCACCTGCACAATTTCTAGACAACATTTTAATTATAATTGAAAACGAATAAAACACTGCAGCTACTAAAGATAAACAAATCTATCGTTTTGCCCTTGCATGCTTTCCTACCGACGGATAGCATTTCCTACCAAAGTTGTGGATGGATGGACAGAATCTAACTGTTTATCGGGGATAGCTAATTAAATGATTTGTTTTTTATTTTAGACATTCTTTTCCTATCTCCTTACCTGTTTCCTACCTAATGCTTGAAGTCGTTGACATTCATTTATAATATTATGATTTTTCAAACATTTTCGAGTAAATATAATATTAGTGCAAAACAACATATTTTGCACTTCAGGAATCAGCTGTTAGTTAAAGATTGTCACATAACTTCACTTTTACTTAATCTCTTATAATTATCTCTGTTCTCAGATTGACAAAATCCGCAGAATTGTCAGTGAAAGGTTGATAATATATAAGCTATTAATTGACACCACTTTCATCTTCTTACACCTAGGCCCAAGATTGTATGTAATCGTTTCAGTCTCCTTTCTTTATTCAGATATCTGAGATCCATACAAAATATAAAAACTAATACACAATAGTAAGCAGGGACTTTGTCCGCTGTACCAATTTCCACATAATAGGACAATCATATCTATTCGCTATGACACTCAGGATGCTGTGACGACTTCCACGCAGTCGACTGATGAGTGATGCAGTCTTTTTGCGCCACAGGGCTGCAAAGCCATCTATGTGCGCATCAGCAAACATTCCTGATGCGCTACAGAAACGTGGAAGCCGCAACAAGGCCCTGAACGCATTGTTAAATTGGACCCGCAGAGCATTGTATGCTCTCTGGGTATAGTCAACCCACAGACATCCCGTGTACAGTGAGGTGCAATAAACTCTAAATAAGGTGATTTTGACCGAATCTGTACACCGGGAGAATCTGCGAGCCAACATGTTCGCCCGAACTGACAATGCTCTGCGTTCCCTCTCCATGTCAACATCGTCTTTCAAATCATCGGTAACCCAATGTCCAAGATATTTAAAGATGATGTCCAAAAAATGACCCAGAATCGACAGAAATGAACTGTGTACCAATGGATTGGCATTTAAATATAATATAATGTTGCCAAAGTGGCAACCCTGAAATCGTTGTAGTATAGGAGCTAAGAGCAAAATAAAATAAGTAAAAAATTCTTTTATTTTTATGTTTTTTTTATTTTTATTTGGCCCATAGATACTACAATCGTTATAGTACTGTGTGTATTATTGATAATTCTGTAGCTAAGGATTGCAAATAAAAAATACGAAGGTGATTTGATTCAACCTGCGGGATTTTTAGACTTAGTATGTTTGAACATAGAAAATAATGAATAAATAAAAGAGATTACTGTTACAATTACAACAAAACCGCGGACATGTTTTTAGTTGGTGTATTGTTTGGGCAATAAAGTTTTTATGATAATAATTGTTGTTTTTTTTTATCCAAAGCAACATAATTACTAATAACACACAATACGTTGATTGTAGTATCTATGAGCGAACAAAAATAAGTATAAAAGTTAGAGTATTTCTTTTGCTTGTACATTCATGTGTAACACAAGTTATTGTGGGTTAGAATGTCGTTGTTGTTATAGGAAATATCATTAGAACTTATCACAATAAGACTTACATTATGAAAATAAATGATTAACAACGATATTCTCACCCACAACATGGCTCTTAGCTCCTATACTATACCAATTATTTTTATATTTGCAATCTTTAGCCACAGAATTACCAATAATACACACAGTACTGTAACGATTGTAGTATGTATGAGCCAAAAGAAAAAAAATATACAAAAAACAGAGTGTTTGTTATGTTGTGATTTAATATGATGTTGTTATTATGTTGCTGTTGCTTGTGAAATGTGTTGATGATAATTATCACAAGTGATACAACATTAAAACAACGTCATATTAAGCCACAACATGACGTAAACTTATTTTATTATTGTTTTAAACGATTTTTTTTCTTATTTTATTTTGCTCCTAGCTCCTATACTATAACGATTTCAGGGTTGCCCCCTTGGTAACATTATATTATATTTCAATGTTAATCCACTGGTATACATTTCATTCCTGTCGATTCTGGGTTTTTGGTCCTTACATTTATGGACATGTCCTTTGTATACTCTATTTAAAGACTCACCATTTAGTCTCAGGGTATAAAAAAATAGACTTTAAAACTTTTTTTTAACTCTAAAATTAGGCCTGTTTTTGATTTTTCACTCGTCACAGCGTGACAGCCCGCCGACGAATATTAAACCGTGCTGACAGTGGAATAAACGTGTGTGACGTTACACCCCGATCTCCCCTCGCTTACTTAATTGAGGCTTATATTAAGGGTATTTAGAACTTTTTTTAATTCTAAAATTAGGCCTCTTTGACTTTTCGCTCTGAATTTTGCTTTCATTTTATGTGACACAGGTTTTTACTTCGGAGTTTACCTATGTCATTTTTAGTGACAGTGACGGTTTTAACTTTGACGCGACGGGCTGTTGATTGAGGGTTATTTTGGGGTGAGAAGAGAAGGGCTGTACAGGTGTGTAACTGTGTATGTAGCGAGTTTTGCAGAGCAACATTTTCGGTCTCATTATTTGTACTTCAACTTTGATATTGATGTGAAATCTAATCTGGTCAATTTTTTTCCTAAATAGAAGTTTTATTTTTTTATTGTCATGGTTACCTTAATGATTTAGTTTAGTAACAAAAACCGGCCAAGTGCGAGTCGGGCTCGCGCACAAAGGGTTCCGTAGCAGCAAATATAATAAACTTATTATGTCAATTTAAATAAAAAGTACCTACATTATAAAGATTTTATATCATCGCGGATTTTTAAAGGTGTACAATACTGTAGTATATTTTTTGATCTATCTTATAAGGTTCAGCCATCGTTTTCAGTGTAAGCACAATAACTTAACCAAAATTACAGTTAAATCAACCTATCTCAAAAACTATAAGAGATACTTTGATCAAACCAAAAATCGTTGAAAGAGTTAATTAGCATGCATCACCTCTATTTTTTTTAGAATTTTATACCCCGTAGTTATAAAAATAGAGGGGGGGGGACATACTTTTTACGACTTTGAGAGCTGATATCTCAAAAACCGTTCACTTTAAGAAAAATGTTTTTTAGAAAACTTTATATCATTTTAAAAGACCTTTCCATTGATACCCCACACGGGTATGTACATCGAAAAAAAAATTTTCATCCCTCAGTTACATGTATGGGGGGCCCCACCCCCAATTCTTTTTTTTACTATTTAGTGTCATAATTTTGTAGCGGTTCATACAACACATATTCCCATCAAATTTCATCACTGTAGTACTTATAGTTTCCGAGTAAATCGGCTGTGACAGACGGACAGACGGACAGACGGACAGACGGACATGACGAAACTATAAGGGTTCCGTTTTTGCCATTTTGGCTACGGAACCCTAAAAATGGAAAATTAATGGACTTTTATTTTTAGTACTGACCGATCCTAGAGTATATTGATATGTTTAACTTTTTCACGAAATAAATCTATTTTACTTAACTGCGCCAGAAGCACGGTTAAGTTTTACGACTGTTTGTATTTATATTTAACTAATGGCTTGTTTCATTTTAGCATGAGAAATGTTTTTAGTTGCGAAACTGACACTGGGTACATGAAATTATTATTTTTTAAATCGTATTTTTGGTGCCAAATTATATGTTACATACATACATGTTTTGTAATACATAAGATATCAAAATATTGGGCTCGAAGATACAATGTTAAAAGTATTACTTATTAAAATGTAGGAAATAAAAAAGTGTTTAAGACTTTGGGTTTTCGAGGAAACCCTCTAAAACTCCACTAATAGGCTTCTTTTCTAGGAAAGATAATGGCACATAATCCACCAAACGAGCCCGGTGCCATATTCCATATACGATGCTAATTTAGCATTTCCTATATTTTGTAACTTTAATGCAGAATCTAAAACTGTAGCGAACTCTCTAACAACGGAACTTTATTTATTGGCTTTCATAGTTAGACTGTATTTTAGTTCACATTTCGTAAAGTTGGATTAGAATTTTAATTGCCTGCATTGGACAGGAGTGTGCTACTTAATTTTAGTCTTCGAACGTGGCCTTTTAAAGTGGTTGGAGAATATGGCCAGTTATTAGAATATTAATTTCGAAACAATCAATAAATTTTGAGAAGTCATGCGCTTATTGTTTTAATTCTTCTTCTTTTCGAATCGAAGGTAAACTCTTTAGATTGTTTGGGCCCAGTAGGTAGTTACGTTAATTGCAGCATCGGTGGCACTCATTAAATCCTCCAAAGGTCAGGTGTTTGAGCACTTGTTTTGTTATTGTTTTCATTAGATTATAGTATTATTAAGCACTGGTGACCTCACTTTCTGGCTGCGTTTTATATGGTACTTTTGCAAATAATGGCTACTTAAATTAAAATAAATGTACACAAACTATCGTCATTGTATATGGCATTCAAAAATAAAGCAGCTTTCTAACGGTGAAAAAAAATTGCAATGGGACCAGTACTTTAACTTTCAGAGGTATCTCCTTTTTTAATTTATTGAAACTAGTGTTTGACTACAATCCCCACTGATGGTATTTAATACAATCGTTGATGGTGAGGCGCACTAGTATATTCCTACAAAAAAACCTTTATCATCATCTGCCTAGCCTTTTCCCAACTATATTGGCGTCGGCTTCCAGTCAAGCCGGATTTAGCTGAATACCAGTATTTTACGAGGAGCGGCTGCCTACCAGACCTCCACAACCCATTAACTGGGGTAACACGGTACTTCATGGCAAGACTGGAGTCAGATTTACTGGCTTCTGACTATCCGTAACGACTGCCAAAGATCTACAAATGACAGCCGGGACCAACGGCTTAACGTGCTTTCCGAGGCACGGAGGAAACTCGTTATGTTAAGATGGTCACCCATCCACAGACTAACCTAGGCAAGCGTTGCTTAACCTTGAAGATAGACCTGTGCGGCTGTTATTATCTAGCTACGAGCTCCTCACAAAAAAAAAAAAAACCTTTATCTCTTTATAATTTTACTGTAGATGTTTGTGTGATGTGTTGTGTTGTTGTGTGTGTGGTTTGTGTGTGATATTTTGAAATGTCATATAGGCTTCTCTATCTATTAATCGTCACTTAATCCAAGCTAACATCCCAAATACAAAAATAAATTGACTACATTACAACAAAAAAAAATAAACCAAAAAACAAATAACACGTATATAAGAGCGTGTCAAACTATGTAATACCGTGTGACATAACACCCCGGTCTCCTCGTGACGTTAATTGAGGCTTATTTTAAGGGGATGAAATATGTTAGCGCAGTGTTAGTACTGCGACAGAATTCTAATATTAGAATATTTTTTGTTAGCTCTTGTTAGTTGGTGCCTGCATTTTTCTGCAAATGGAAAAAACATACCTAGTACTAATACTATTTTCATTTTATTTCTCTGTTTTTGAGGTAGTAAAATATTTTTTGAAGACCTGCAGCTCATTGTAACTTACATTTGAGTGAATTTTTAAATTGAGATATTATTCAACGAGAGAGAGTGCGAGTGACTCTAGGGCGGAGCGGGTAGGCTTGTTACTGACTAAAACCCACTCCTATGTATCTTCTCTGTCTAATGTTTTAGGACCCTGGGTTTTTCCTTTCGTAAGTCAACCCAGGGCCCAAGTAGATTTCGGCCCTGCTGTGTCCCATAATTCTATTCATCATTGTTTCTCATCTAAAACACCCTTATCGAAAAGTTTTGCGTGTAAAAAAAATTACAGTACAGTTTTTTTTAAAGTGAGAAATCTTACACTGACATCTCTTGCTTTAGGGCGGACCGGGATCGGGAGAGCTTGTCAGACTTTTACTGACGGTGAACTATCCGTTGCTTGTCGTCCGCAAGCCAGAATATTGAGTGTCAGGCTACATGCTGGAGCTCCCCAAGGGCATGGGTTCACTTTTGTCTGACTAACGGACGCCTCTGATGCATCTATTAATCTGACCATCTCATCATCTACCTAGCCTTTTTCCCAACTATATTGGGGTCGGCTTCCAGTCAAGCCGGATTTAGCTGAATACCAGTATTGTCCGTGGAGCGGCTGCCTACCAGACCTCCACAACCCATTAACTGGGGTAACACGGTACTTCATGGCAAGACTGGAGTCAGATTTACTGGCTTCTGACAATCCGTAACGACTGCCAAAGATCTACAAATGACAGCCGGACGACTGTACAGATATGCTGTGTGTATTATAGGTATAGCTTACATTTCTAAACTCACTTTTTCAGACGAACTGAATTAATAACACCGAACAGACTAAATTAGGTTAAACTAAAACTTTCAGTTTTATCGAAATATTCGATCCCGATCCCAACTTACAGAAAAGTTTCGCCCAAAAATATCGGCGAACATGGCTGCTAGCTATAAACGTCACATATTCGGCGTGGATTTAATATCGACCATCAGTCGGGTATGTCGGGAGCGCGGAATATAAAGTGTGTACGTGTAGAAGTACCGGCGATGGAGTGGGTAGGTGTATAGGCTTGTAGTTAACTATTACACTAATATTATGACGGTGAATGTTTGTGTGTATGTTTGATTCGTCTTTGTGCTCGAATAGCTGAATGAATTTAGATTAAATTTGGTACACGAATAGACTATGTCCTGAAGTAACTCATAGGATTTTTTTATCTCTGGAGTATGTTCCTTTGGAACAACTTCTCCTTTCTCGCGGGCTAAGACACTCTTCTTTTATCAGTTTGATGATGCGTGGGCAAATAAATTAAGTTACCAATAACCTTATAATAAAATTCAACCCACTCATAGAAACTAATAATTTCATAACAATAGCACCTTTCTTTATTTAATTTTTATTTCGGATGTATGTTCCCTTTGGATAATTTTGTACTATTGTGCGGTAAAAACCGCAGGCAGCGGCTAGTTACGACTAAATTCGTAAGCAAAGTTAAGTAATCCATCCTATGTTATAAGAGAATGGAAAATATATTTATTTATTTATTAAAACTTCATGCACATAAAAGTACACACGTGGACTTAACGCCTTAGGTATTCTCTACCAGACAACAAAAGGTGGTGAAAAGAAAACATGGCAGGTGCATAAAAAAAATGTTTTCTTACTTACTGTAATTTTTGTGATAATTTGCGTTTTAGGTATTTTAATCGTTTCTCTGGACTTTAATCGTGTCCCAGTTGAAAAACCTAGCCTCAAAAAACCAGCTTGTATTCCAAACTCTTTTGCTATGTATACCTACTATAGAGTAGCATTTCAAGGAAGTTGTATTCGGCAACTGTAAGGATTGTGACAAATGCTGTATATTTACATGCCCGTATGAGGGTGCGTCAAAGGCTTCTCGCTTTCAAATAACTTGCGAGCAGTTTGTCGAGTAAAGTCGGGGTTGCTTGTTGTGTACTGATACTTTACTTTAGGATTTTAAATGGAATATAATTTAATTGGAGTTGAATAAGAAGATTTTAGATTATTCTTGAAGGGAATTTCAGAGTTGGTACTGCGCAGAACTTATGTTAGTCTGTACTTAGTTTAATGTTCATAGCTTTGAGAAGCTTCACAAATAATAAGTAGTGCCTATTGATCGTTAAATTATAAATTTTAGTCTTTAAAAATTAAGTATTTCACTCACAATAATTGTGAGTTAATAATTAATTACGGAAATTCCCAAAAATACTTTTTTTGAAATGGGAATGTCAGACTATTACTAACTAAAACCCACTTGTGTCATTCAGCTGCCCTTTGCGTTGCTAAAATTACATACGCGCGAAAAACCCCCATATATGGACCTCCATTATTCGACTTTATTCAATGTCAACAAACATTTTACCGGATAAGTGGAAATTTCCAGAAACACACAGCACACAGTGAATTACATAAATCATGTAGACACCCGTTAAAAGCTAACGTCAGTAACATGACAAATTAAGGATGGTACACAACGTCACAACTTCTGACGGGGAATATCATGTGAACCGTTGTTATGTTGGTAGAATGCTTTTAGTATATGTAACATGCGGAATTGAACGTACCTTCGTTACGGGTGTACGCAGCTTTTGGCCCAGGTAGGGGCAAATCCTTTAAGTTTTACCCTATGCGAAGACACTTATAACGAGAACTGGTTTAAGACGATAGCCATACGGCGATACGACGTACGGCGAGTATCCACCCTTACGTTGTCCAAACCTCTACGGTTGGGACTAAGCGTTTCGCCTCGTCGTTCATACCGCGTACATCGAGGGACTGGAACAATTTGCCTGCTGCGGTTTTTCGTCTGATTATAATTTGGGTGTCTTCAAGGAGTGTATAGGCTCTTAATAAACTAGTGCGCCTCACCATCGACGACTGCATCACTGCTTACCATCAGGTGGGATGGCAGTCAAGCACTAGTTTATAAACATGAAAAAAAAAAACTGGTGAAAAATGCCTGGAAAGACTTGGAGGAAGCCTTTACCCAGTAGTGGGACAGTAATGGATCCAAAAACTGTGTCTATGACATTACCAGTTTTTCCAAGTCGCGGAGCTCACTTGGAGCAATAGCGCACTAGCGGCCGGGCAGCAGGCGGCCAGGTCGCGGCGGCCAGCGGCCACAAGTGCGCGCGTTCTATGGCGATTTCATACTCATGTATGTATCTCGATGGCCGCTGCGACCTGGCCGCTAGTGCGTTATTGCTCTAAACGTTCGTAAATTGTATGTAAAGTAACTTTTGGTGGGGGTATAAATTACGCTATATTATTATCTATCTTTTCCGAATTTCATCGAAACCCGTTCTGCAATTGGGCCGTGATTCATGACACACACAAACTGCAGACGAACTGATACATTTTTTTTTACGTAGGAAATCATCAAAAGCTTCCTTTTTCTTGTCAGACTTTTGCTGACTTATTTATACCCTTTATTGTACACCATAAAAATACATATTTTTTAAAGAGCTTTAGATTAGTAGGGTACACAATGGGCGGTCTTCTCGCTAACAGCGATTTGTTACAGACAACTTTTGGATGGAATTGACATAGAAGGAGAATGCATAGGCAGGTACGTAAACCGGTTACATTCCGGTATTCCATCATTTGCCCTATAAGGTCCAGGACCATGGTAACTCTTTCAAATAATCTCACAGATCTACAACCACTGATCCTTAAAAAAATGGCTTAATCTTCTCCGCTCTCTGCCTATCCCTTCAACGAATACAGGCGTAATGTTGACTTGATGTGACTCTGATTACTGACGTGAAAAGCCGTAATCAATCATTTTATCAATCAATCAATCTCTACTTATTGCTTTCCATCGGCAACAGGTCGCTTCCGCGTAAGTAAAATTAAATAATAATTATCGGAAGTATTCTTGAAAGCAATTAAGGAAATCCAATATTTCTTAGATTAAAAATACTCCAAAGAAAATCTTCAAAGAAACGTAAGGTCTAAGTAACAAAATATTTTTCTTAATTACCTATATACTTGACATTCTTTAACCGAAAAAGATTAATTTAATCACGTACGAAATACTGGTACTCGAGATTTTCCTGATTTTTTTTTCCAGAGTCCAAAGCGGGGGCGTAGTTTCAGGGGCACCGGTTGTAAGCATAAAATTACTGTCCAAAAACTCTTATTCTTACAAGTGAGAGGCTCTCAGGCTATTGACCTGTCGAATTTCTGAATTTTCAGGTGTTATTTGGGTTTTTTTCGGAGGAGCTCGTGGCTAGATAATAACAGCCCCACGGGTCGATCTACAAGGTTAAGCAACGCTTGCCAAGGTTGGTCTGTGGATGGGTGACCATCTTAACATACCGAGTTTCCTCCGTGCCTCGGAAAGCACGTTAAGCCGTAGGTCCCGGCTGTCATTTGTAGATCTTTGGCAGTCGTTACGGATAGTCAGAAGCCAGTAAATCTGACTCCAGTCTTGCCATGAAGTAGGTACCGTGTTACCCCAGGTAATGGGTTGTGGAGGTCCGGTAGGCAGCCGCTCCTCGTAAAATACTGGTATTCAGCTAAATCCGGCTTGACTGGAAGCCGACCCCAACTTATTTGGGAAAAGGCTAGGCAGATGATAATGATGATTTGGGTTTTTTTCGTAATCAAAACAATATAAAAAGGCTATTGTTTTTATTAAAAAATACCCAAATCCAACTAGTACTGGGCTTTACCGCAATCAGATAAAAGTGGGCCACCCATTTTTATTATTATACAGGGCCCCTTAGCTACGCCACTGATCCAAATATTAATCATGGATTTCAAGGCATCCCAAAATAACATTCCTGTACGTATTAGATATCCCAAAGGTTCGCAATATTGTGCGGGTAACGGTTCGAAAAGACAATATTATTTTATCGTAAAATTTGTAGCAATTACCGATTAATGAAAATGCGGGTAGTTCGCAAAAAGGTTCACGGCTGATGCGTGGGTGGCAAACATACAGGATGGTTTTGTATGCCTGCCGGTTGCTACTATTACTTATACTATTTATTTATTTATTTAACAATATAGAGGTAAGGCAAGAACTTTTTGACTAAAGCCCGTTTTCAATAAGCTATCTATTTACAGTTGCAGCTACTTAAGGTAAATAAATTCCTTTTGCCTTTACTTGCTTTCCTATAACCTACCGACGTAAAGCATTTCCTACCAAAGTTGTGGATGGATAGATAGAATCTTACTGTTTATCGAGGATAGCTATCTGTCTACGAACTGCGGTAGGTTATTGAAAACGGGCGTAAGTGAAAGGCACTTACTAAAATAATATGATTTGAATCGAGCCAGACCACTTTAAATGTTAGAGTAGATAGAGTACGAATAATAAGTTTATTTGAATACAAATACAATATAGTTAAACTTCTACTTATCCTCTAATGTTTACCAATAAGGCTACTTCGACCTTTCAACATAATTATACGCAAATAGTAATAGCTGTTGGCTCAGGAATCCTATAGATTTATACTCACCATACTTTAATAAAATCCAATGAAGATAACATAGAAATTCACAGCTTGAAAGCAAAGTTATTGCAACGATAACTGTACTTTTTCGTTTTTTTTTGTCCTAAATTATTGTCGATGTATGTATTAATTAATTATGAATTAGTTTTTGCTTTCCTATTTAGTCAATAATTGTTACAGCGAAAAAATGTACAGGAAGATATATTATTTTATGCATTATAGAAGAAAAAAAACTAATTTCATTTAAGTCTGAATATCAATGTCTAAGCCACCTTTATTCCTTCATTCATAAAACCAGCCGCTTTCACGAACCTGCGTAGGTGTAGCACCCCTGAATCCTACCCACACACAAACCGCCCACGCAAGCCTGTCCGGGCTTTCGTCATGCGTAATTGGCGATCCGATATGAATACCGTGAACGCTTTCAATGATCATAAATTCTTTGATGTTTTTCAATGAATTCGTATTTTATTTAAACCATGGGGAAGATATTCATTGAATATCAGGTTGTTGAAGTAATTTTTCGGTAACAATGAACATAAGATTTTCTTATATAAATATGTATAATATTAATAGAGTACAATTTATCCCTTCTTCTTGTTCTGGTTACACCTTATCTCATTTATTTTGAGTCTCACTCTTGTCTTCGTTTTCCATTATGCACGATTTTGTGCCATGTCGGCGTCGAGATGAGCTTCTTTGAAGCCTTTTTGGATCGTCGTCAGCCAAGTGAAGGGTAGTGTCCCACGCATTCGCTTCGTCATAGGCAGTTGAAGGGCAAGCTTCAAAATATGAACATCTGGGCGACTTTGCACGTGACCATTTCATCGTAAACGCTTCTCTTTGAGCTAGGTACAATCCTGTCAAACTTAAGTGGTAGCATCTTCATTTTCAGCTAAAAGATATCACCTGTTGGACATAGGCCTCCCCAAAGGGTCGCCAAAGCGACCAGTCTTGGGCATCTCGCATCTATCGGATTCCCGTGACCTTTACCAGGTCATCGGTTCACCTTGTGGGAGGCCATTAACACTGCGTCCACCGTTACGTGGTGGACACTTCAGAACCTTTCGTCCCTATTATCCATCTGTTCTGCGAGTAATGTGTCCCACCCACTGCCACTTAAGTTTGGCATTAATCCAGTATATAAGTATGTAACTATTGTGGCCTTCCATAATTATTTAATCTGTCAAGTTTCGTAGAACTGTTGTTTCAAGTAATGTTTGTGTCACAAACATCATACGCTTGGTTTTCTTAGTAAATTACACGTGGGTGTAGTTCTCGAATGTATTTCGATACACCCACACAGTGTCCATGCTACGGGTGTCCTGAAATAATAGAGATAGGGAATAGACTGAGGGATTTCCTCAATTATTAAACCTTATTGTATGCCAAAATGTCATAGCATTATCATCTACCTAGCCATTTCCCAACTATATTGGGGTCCGCTTTCAGTCAAGCCGGATTTAGCTGAATACCAGTATTTTACGAGGAGCGGCTGTCTACCAGACCTGCACAACCCATTAACTAGGGTAACACGGTACTTCATGGCAAGACTGGAGTCAGATTTACTGGCTTCAAAATGTCATAGCATAGGTATGTTAAAAGCCTAGCTTTTCTTTTAGCAAACCATGAGTGATAGACAGAGTTCTCAAGGCTGGAGTCAAGATTATAATTTCAAATTATATAAAACCACACAATACTACCTATTTTGTAGAAAGAGACCAAACATGTGTGTGGCTAAGTAATAGTAGTAATACTTGTCTCTTTTCATATTCTCTGTATGTAAAGCTCATTTGCTCCTGTAAACTTGTGACGAGATCCAATTAAAAAGTGAAGAAAGAACAGAAACTGAAATGCATCACTCTATCTTTCTCATACTTCGTTGCTTACTACGTTACAAAACACATTCACTACATTCCTAGAAAGAGAACACTCACTTCATACTCATGTCATGTCTGAATTGCACTGCATCATATTTCGAATCGCAGCTGAATCGCCATTTAGTTAACCTGAAAGTCATGATTTAATTTGTATTTTAAATCCCTAATAGAATATTTGAAAAAAAAAAGACTGTTTCATACCAGTTAGAATTCCTTGTTGCATTAACTCCGCCTATGTACCACTACTGTACATGAAGTTTAATAGTAGATTATTGCATCGAGCACAAAGTAATTTATTATTGCACCGAGTGCCTGATTTAGAGCCCGAGCGTAAGCGAGGGCTATAACCTAATTTAGAGCCCGAGCGTTAGCGAGGGCTATAATCTAATAGGCACGAAGGCAATATAAATTACTTAAGGCGAGGTGCATAATCTGCTTTTCTTTCAACAATTACCTTTAGGTAATAGTAGATAAGCGACAAACGACCAACGACCAAGGACAAACGACCAACGACCAACGACCAAGGACAAACGGCAAAAAGCAAACGACCAACGACTAACGACCAACGACCAACGACCAACGACCAACGACTAACGACCAACGACCAATGACCAACGACCAACGACCAACGACTAATGATAATGATGAGGTCCTTTTTATTTCCTCATAGAGGCTGAATAGAGCCAATCCATGATTAAGATTGGCACTTTTTGTGCGATAAAAAAATAAACTGTGCAATAATGAAATTACATACATTTTTATTGCTCTAGAGCAATAAAGACTCGCTTTGTACTGAGTTTTTAGTGTGATTATGATGAAAATTAAAGCATGGTTGGAAGAAAATAAATAAATAAAATAAGTGTTGCAAACGAAGGCATCGACTCCTATTTATATTGAATTTACCTAATCAATGACTTACCAACTTTCCACACAGCCGGGTGTGAAAAAGAACATCGTTAGACCAACTACGTATCTGAATATCCTTCCTGGAAGAGCCACAAAGACGCCAACAAAGGCTACTGCAATATATTGTCAAAATAAACCCCGGCGGTATCAGGCGCGTTGGCCATCAAAGCGTTTCCTGGGACCGGTGCGTGAGACGTAGAACCGGCAGGAAGGAGCACTGAGCAGGGAGATAGAGAGAAGGTCGACTCCGAATATTGTTAAATTCAAAATTTTTGGGGTCAGCGTTTATTCTAAGCGCTGAATACCTAAATGGAGCGACTGCGTATCTAACCTTTATAATTCAACATTAGTGGTATTAGGGGTTAGCGAGAAGGGAACTGCCCAAGGCTTTGCCTTTGTAGGAGGCTTTATTCGGACCTCACGCAACAACTAACTGATACCTATTTGTTTTTCTTATTTGCTTAACCTTTTTTAAATTCAAAATTTAAGGTTCTGGGTTCAAAATTTTATCCGGTGTATGAAGCAGATCTTCTTGATTCATGAATCCCCGACCGGTCCTATGAGACCGCGCTGTTATTGTTTTACTATTATGTCTCGTTTTGTGGGTATTTGATAGGTTAAAATATGAACTTAAAACGAACGGAAAATAGGACGAGAATGGAAGAACGCCAACCATGTTACCTAAGGTTGGCGTTTTTACAGAGCGATAATAATGATGGAGTAAAGCTTCTGTCCTTTTCTATTTTATGTTAGAAAGTTTCGGTGGGTCGGTGAATAAGGCTTGCATTGTAGGCGAAGGAGATACGGCTCAATGCGTGGGAGTTGTTAGCCTGTATCACGTATATGTCTTTGAGTGAAGAGTTATTTGATCAAAGTAGTTATGGTATTTGGGTAAAGGGCTTTTTGGCTGAGAATGGAACTGATATTTATGAGATCTGTTGATATAATGAGGGCTGAAAGAACATATTTTACAGTTGTTTTAGATAGTCAGAAGCTAGGATCTGACTCCAGTCTTACCAAGTAGATGTGAACAAATACTCAGTTACTTTAAAAAAGACATTTTATCTTGATTATGTCTGGGCAGGTAAATAAATAATCAGTTACCAATAAATTAACCTTAATTTCAGTTTGATTATGTGTGGGCAGGGAATTAATTTACCACACTTATATAAAAAAAGCTAACGTTTGTGTATGTTTGTAACTTATTCACGCTCGAATGGTTGAACGGATTTCGACGAAATACTACTAGTTTACGAGTATATTATATCCTGGAATAGCACCGCCATGGTACCCATAGATTTAAGTTTCTGCATAATTTATTTCTTCTTTTGGTGTACAATAAAGTTTATTATATTCTATTCTATAGGATACTCTTTGTCCCGGGAATATGTTCCTTTGGGACCATCATCATCTGCCTAGCCTTTTCCCAACTATATTGGGGTCGGCTTCCAGTCAAGCCGGATTTAGCTGAATACCAGTATTTTATGAGGAGCGGCTGCCTACCAGACCTCCACAACCCATTAACTGGGGTAACACGGTTTAATATGTTCCTTTGGGATAATTTTCTAATTTTACGCGGGCAAATCCACTTTCTATACCTTTATTTCAATTTATTTACGCGTGGGTGTTTAAATTTAATTACAAATGACCTTTAAATAAAATACAAACAATTCATAACAAAATTGAATAATTTCAAAACAATAGCAAAGGTTCTTCATCTCGGTTATCTTTATGCAAATGAGATCATTTCGATGACCTTTAGCAACCCTTACCCTTTGATCTGCCGCCCCTACCCTGTCACGTGTGGGCGGAACTTAATTGACCTTTACAGTTTAAAAATATATTTTAAACTGGTTTTGTGTAGATTTTGCACCTTTTGTAGAGAGTGAGTGAGAAAGTTTTGATTTCGGTTACGGCCTAAATGTAGCCGAATGTTTGGTATGACCGAAACTAGCGTTTTTAATCTGACAGGCTAAAAAAAAAGAAAAAAGTGTTGTGTTTTTGACGAAGGTTTATGTGAATTAAGAAAAACAATATTTTTAATAAAAACAATCGTCAGTTTTTTCTGTAACTCCGTCAGTTTCTGTCTTCGTCTGAAACTAATTAACTAGCCGTGTGACGAAACCTAGGCAGGTGCAACACATTTTTCAATTTATTTCATCACCGCTGTTCTCAACATGATGCAGGAAAACATCGTAAGGAAATCGGCGATATTTAAGAACCCATAATTCGAAGATTAGTGATATTCACCAACCCACACTGGTTCAGTGTGCGTAGGAATGAGAAAATTATAAGGCTGATTATGTTACCGTAGACAGGTGTAAGGCGACACTGTGATAACTCATTTTCATAAACATTGTTCTTAAATAGTTAATGCATGAAATGAATATTTATTATCTAACCAGTTTATCAATAAATATACAAAAATAGAATATTTAATTATAATATCAAAATTAATAAAAACACAAACGAGTAATTATAATTTTAAACAGATACGTAGTATAGATCTGTTTCTCTCGCCAAGATAACGTTGTCTATAGCAGCCACACGGATCTTATGGCCTTTGACGTCAAAGACCATGTCACTCAGACTTCTCTTTCTTATTAACAGCTTTAAAGCTTTGTAGTTTCGTTGTTGATGAAGACATTTTATAAATTCTTCATTTTGGTTTATTGCAGCTAAAAAAATGTAATTCTTAATTCTTTATTGTACACAAAACTTATAAACAGAATACAGTGATTTGACAATTGATGTACAAAGGCGAGCTTAACTCAACAATGAGATTTCTCCCAGCAAACCTTAATATTTAATTTAGCAAAAAATAAAATTACTTGCATACTCCTACTTCTTTTGAAGGGGTTTATCATCACATGGTCGTAATAAGTTATCCTGAACCTGAATCTTATAAGGCAGTCTTAATTCAAATCATCACCAAAAATTCGCGTAGAGAATATTTTCAGAAAGCTGTGTGTACCTTGTGACATTAAAAATGAAACGTAGTGTGGTGGTCGTCCCACGCAGAATGTTAATCAGCAGTCAGACTTTAAGTGGGCGTTTTGTGGTAACCTGTAGACTATTAAATGAGTTGTATTTAACACTTTAGTGTTTTTTTTGAGAGAGAGCAATGGTAGCGGAGCTCGTGGCTAGATAATAACAACCCCACGGGTCGATCTTCAAGGTTAAGCAACGCTTGCCAAGGTTGGTCTGTGGATGGGTGACCATCTTAACACAACGAGTTTCCTCCGAGGAAAGCACGTTAAGCCGTAGGTCCCAGCTGTCATTTGTAGATCTTTGGCAGTCGTTACGGATAGTTAGAAGCCAGTAAATTTGACTCCAGTCTTGCCATGAAGTTCCGTATTACCCCAGTTAATGGGTTGTGGAGGTCTGGTAGGCAGCCGCTCCTCGTAAAATACAGGTATTCAGCTAAATCCGGCTTGACTGGAAGCCGACTCCAATATAATTGGGAAAAGGCTAGGTAGATGTTGATGATGATGATTAGGAGTTATGTGATGCTTTCCAAATACAAAAATAAAATGGCTTAGTATAGAAATACTAAGAAAACTTCATCTCAATCATTTGAAAACGAACAACATTAATATCACATAACGTTATGGGGAAACATTTATATGAAAAATGTGCTCTTTGATTTAGCGAGATACGACATTTTGCACTCGCCTCACGTACATTGCGCACCGCGTGAGAAATGAAAGAACCTTTCACGTACATACGCCACGAGGTATAACGTACAATGACGTTTAATCTTAACTTTGTATGTATTATATTAATTGTTTTTTTTTTAATTGCTGTCCGATTCTAGCAATTACTCCTGTAATCTGGGTGCATTCACAAACATTTAAGCAGCCAATGGTTTAACCACTGCACCACTATGCACAAAAACTGATATATTAACTTACTCTTGCAAAAGTCTGACTATTAAATTGACTTTTCAGATACCTACCTAAGAATTATAAACTGTGATAGTTAATTATTTTGCTGTCTATCCTATTTTCTAATAACTATTCCCAAATGAATTTGGGTACAAATATCTGACAAGCCTACTGGAATACATTTTCAAAGCAAATTAATATTTTGTTTCTCCAGCACTAAATATGCAGGTCTCATCAGAAGAGTTAAAGTCAACTAAAAAGTAATGGAGATAGCTAAAGCTAGCTATGCTTGGAGTTTGTATGATCGCATCAGGAATGAAGACATATGCAGGAGAACCAAGATTACCGACACAGCCCAAAGAATCACCAAACTAAAGTGGTAGTGGGCAGGGCACATTGCACGTAGAACAGATGGTCGATGGGGATGACGCAGCATTGGAAGGCCTCCCAAAACGTAGATCGATGACCTGGTGAGGTTCACGGGAATCCAATGGATTTGACTCACAGGATCGTTCATTGTGACGACACTTGGGGGAGGCCCATGTTCAACAGTCGACGTCTTTCGGCTGAAATGACGATGATGTTAAGTGCTGGTGTTCTATCCGTCCATATTGTATCTATTTAAGTGTAAGATTATCTCACTAATCCACTTTAAAAGAGGCAATTTTAGATTAGAGAAGGGCATTTTTCCTTGTGATTCTTAAGGTCACAAAGTTCGGGAAGACTGTACGCCCACAGAGCCTATTAACTTATTTATTTGACCTTTAGATCACGATTTACCGAATAGGTTACCAAGAAAAACTCACCAATTCTTGGAAACGAGTAAGCACATTTGTCAACATCCATTCCGTTGGGAATCAAACGCGTACCGACTTTACGTCACATTTGATATCAATCTTGTGTATTTACACCACTATTCGCTGTGTATATAAACGAAAGAAAAAACAAGCCATTTCCATCACGTCATCTCGTAAATAGAAAAAGTCACAGATTCGGCAGCAACTAGATATGCCAATACTAATGTGTGCAGCAAAAAAGTGGCAGTCGAGACGATGAGCAACGGGTAGCTCGCCGTTTGGCGGACCGATAAGAAAGAAAGAAAAATAATTTATTTGGTACAGCACAAGAAACTGAAAATAAACTCAACAACAACAAACGACGACAAAAACAACAACACAACTCAACAGCAACAACAAAACAACCATAACTTTTCTTTTTTTTTTTTTTTCTTTTTTTTCATCTAGACTAAGCCTGAGTTCCACGCACGTCTCAAAGTAATGTTAGTAAAACCGTAAGAGCCTACCGGCCCAGCAGGGCGGAAGCCTACTGGGGTCTCCGTTGGCTTAAAAGGGAATCCAGGGGTCCAGGAATGCAAGGCAAAGAATGAACATAAGAGTGGATTTATCAGCAAAAATCTGACACACACTCCCATTCTGCGCTACAGCGGAAGAAGTCATTTTAGCCATTGACGATTTCCTTAACAAAAAAAGTATTGTTACGAACCGTTATTTTAAGGGCTAGCTCACACCGAGACGCGATGCGACGCGACGCTGCATGCACATTTTAATGGAGTGACTCAAAATAGAACTTTTTTTTACTACACGAAAAGATTTAACGTCGCGTCGCGTCTCGGTGTGAACTGACCTTTACGAGTAAAATGTAATAAATATCGACACACTTGGTTTGTGTAAAAATGTTTCGACAGTACTGCCGGCTCTAGCGGTAGGCAACCGGCAAAGCGTCTGTATGCTCGGAAATACATACCGAATCTATTAACAAATATGCCAAGTTCCTCCCACGCAACTGTCACTGAGTAAATTGGCCTGGATTTCTAGGTAGTAGGTAGGTTTTGCGTGGTATTTCGGTTATGTATGTATAAAAAATAGTAACGATTCTCGAAATTGTTAGGGGCTGTAAGATAATACTCGTATTGTAAGAATAAGTTGTTTAAAACTCCAGACAGACAGATGCAGTGAGGCTATGTGTCGACTGTCGAACCTTTCCGTTGATATGAATTTATTGCATAAAAAAGTTGGTGCATTGTTACCTAGCATCTGTTTAAATGAGCCAAAGGTGTGGCCTGGTGGGGTTACTTTAAGAACTTCATAAAATAGAGTCTTTGAAGATGCCTATTTCAATCTCTAATCCAGATATTCGCTCTTAAAGTTAAGACACGCAGGAACTATGAATGCGTTGCATCTGCTTACCATCAGGGATCGCAGTCAAGCAGTCAATTACTAGTTTATGTCGCATAAAAAACTATCAGAAGTATTTCAAAATTGTCTTTCTCTGGTAGGTATAACAATAAAATATCCACATGATTTTCTGCTACTTACACAAAAAAACTCCAGCCGTATTTCACGAGCCAGTCCCGCAACAAACTAATTCAGCAATTTCCTAACAAAAAGTTCCAACTACTTGTAAAAACTTAAAATATTCGGTTTTCTTTTCAGCAATTAAAATTTCAGCCGCGATTCAGGCCGTTCGTGTTTCAAGAAAGCAGTCGGTCAAAAAAATCTTTTCCAACACGGAAACCGAGTTGAAACATGTGGCTACCTTTAGTTTGTGTTATTTTAATTACTTGGCAACATTATATATGGCTTCGGCACGACTTTTGCTAAGTGTATGAGTTTTTGAAGGTTTTTTCTTGAGATAGTTCAAGAAGTAATAAATATACGAATATGTATAAAAACTATTTATGTTTTTTTTTTATTGATAGTAAGGATCAATTAAAGTACAAGGGCAAGATTCCATAGTTTTGTAACACTCATTGAAAATTTGGTGTTTGGTTATCCAGGAGAAAAGTAAAGTAAAAATAAGGAGTCATGTATTTAATCGATCATCTAGTTTCATAACATAATTTATGTTTTCTTGCTTCCTAGATAGAAACAATCATGATATTTTGTGATTTCCCTTACAAACTACAAAAACTTACAAAAAAGTTTAACGGTTTAGTTAACTGCTGGACTAAAGGATATGCACGACACAAATATTTACTATCTAACCAGTTACAGTGAAAACCAAATCAAAATTGGTCGAAAAACAGGAAAGGTATATCTAACAATTTTCACCAAAAATATCACGTCTCTTTCGTAAAAACGCCGTTTTGTATGGCGGCCATTTAAGCATGATGGACTTTGACGTCAAAGTCCATGCTGTATTTTTTTCTAATAATCCGCTTTGAAGCTTTATAAATTCGCCGTTGAGAGCTTTTTCCAGGATTTTTCGAGTAGAATTCGGTGACTGGTTTAATCATTGGCTTCATATTGTGACGTAAAATTGGTGTAGTGTCTGCATAACTGGATCATATGTGTAATCATTGACACAGGGTTGTCGGTCAAATGGAGCTGAGAATTTTATTTTAGCTTATTATCTGAGCAACGAAGCTTATTTCTCATTGTAATGGACAACATATTAGTCGCTTTGTCGTATTCTGTATCAAAAAATAAGTATTTTCTAATCTTGACACGGGCTACAGAACAGATGGTCGTAGAACAGATGGTCGATGGGGCCAGAAGGTTCTAAAGTGGTGGCCACGTAATGGAAGACGCATCGTTAGAAGGCCTCGAACAAGAGGGACCGACGACCTGGCGAGGGTCGCGGAAATCCGATGGATGCGAGACACACAGGACAGGTCGCTGTGGCGACGCTTGGGGGAGGCCTAGGTCCAGCAGTGGACGTCTTTCGGCTGAGATGATGATGATACGGGCTAAAAACAAAAAACGAACGAAGCAACATATTTGTAGCATTATTGCTGTTTTTTAAATTGTTTCCAATATGTTTTTTAATATTAGTGGCTCAGTGGTAACGGGTCCAAGGTACTGATAACAGCGTGAGTCAGGGGCGTAGGTACATAGTTACGCCGCTGACTGACACTGTTAGTTAGTTATCATTTGAGGTGCATGGCGAACTTTTAAATACATCATGTAGTTGGGAAAAGGCTAAGCAGATTAGCCTTTTCCCAACTACATTGGGGTCGGCTTCCAGTCAAGCCGGATTTAGCTGAATACCAGTATTTAACTTTTAAATACAATTGACAAATTAATTTTCTTAAGAAACAGTGATCCTTAGAAACCCTTATACACCTGTTTATTCTACGGTATAGGTACAGGAGATAGCGACAGATGAATGGAGGCCATCTATCTGCCCCAGTATAAACTCTGACCTTTTGCTTGTGTGTCATAGCGAAAGATAAATTATATACTCTGCAGGTACAATATACTCACATAATATTAGGTCGGTAGGTTTATTTCTAGATATTCAAATTGAATATTATTTTTAATAATTGTTTATACCACAGGAATCTGAAAAAAATACGGTTACACCTTTGTACAATTTTTTATAATAATGTTTCCTTCTTTGTACATGAATTGTAAAATAAATAAATCACATTTAAAAAAAGGCAGGTTAAGTGCAAGTTGCGCTCGCGTATCTAGGGTTCCGGACAAAAGTAATTTTTACTCGATTCCCAAATCGTGTCTAAAATATTATTCCAAATCTTAAAAAAATACAATTATTTTGTGACATACTCGTAACTACAGCAACGATTTTCAGACGATTACTTGTTTTATGATATTGTAATATGAAAAAAATATAGAGAAGTTTTTTTTGCAAGAAAATAAAAGTACTCCTCAAAGAAGGGACTTACCGTCATGATTATGGCGTGCCCAAAATAAACTGATCTGTTCCCGCATCACTGGGCTTTAAAAATGTTTTGGCGTAAAAAAAATATTATAAATCACGATCAAATATGCCACTCAGGCGTATTTCACTCAAAAATAATGTAGCTTTTTGCTGGTGCAAGAATTTTCAATAGTAATTCTAGAGACTACTTGCAATTTTATTATATTAGTGTAGGTATATTTGAACACAATTTAATATCTGCTCGTAGTTTAGCTGAATTTAGACAATAGTAAATTGCTGGTCAATTGAAATCAATATTGAACTAAAATAAATATTTTCTTCAATTTTCCCGGTTTTTTAAGTTATTTTTCTACGTAACCATTAACCTTAGTTACCTACTATTTACATAACAAATACATTTTCATAATAACTTAGCAAACAACTTTATTCTACTACAATAAACATTAAACGTAACATATTACGTTCAACACGGCGTCGACTGAAAAATGGATTTTCTACTTTATTCTCACATTTCAGAGTATAATTTCTAATGGCACGTGACTACTTCAAACATAAATAACTCAAGGGATTTTCAATTTTAATATGCAGCTTTCAAGGTACAAGTTGGAGTGACGTTAGAATATTTTTTGCTCGTTGAGTTGATTTCGTGACCGTGTGATATGATTTATGCAAGAGGTCGATAGGTGAATGACTTGTAAAAGTTATTTAATTTAGATTTTTTTTAAATATCATTGAACTATTACTGTACAAAAGGAAAAGTAGAAAATGTACAATGCCGCCTAGGTCAAATGTCAGTCGGCCTAAAAATGTCATCTCCAAACTTATTCTGGTAATGTGAATCTTATCCTACTACATTTGAAAATTACTTTGTTTTTTAACTTAAATTCAAAGCCTTTATTTCAAATCGCTGGCCCCCCGAAGCAAATAGTGTAATCATTTACCTATAACCCATATACCTATTGCCTAGGTCTATAAGAATAACTTTACGCAAAATTTTACCAGGATCGATTCAGTGGTTTTTGCGACAAGAAAACTCACTTCTTTAGATTGCCATTAGCAAAATCTAACAGGCAGTAAATATTCTCACAATTTTTTTTGTCATGTGGGTGCGTGTGCATACATGTAAACTCACATACACTAGACAATCAGACCCGGAACAGGTTTATAAGCCAAGTTATCGTATGGTCGTTGTAAAATGTAACACTGCGATGCACGCTAGTAAAACTTGTAATGTAGTAATAACTCATTAGGGTCACATGCATGACATAGTAACACATTTTTTATTATGCATTTATTTACCTATTTTACTAAGAAATCTGAAGTATGATTTAAGAGAGAGACGCTTCCCAGAAACGTTACGTATTTCCGTTTGTCTTGTAGGGTGCAATACTTACAGAATCCCAATAAGCCTTAAAATGTTTCCACTTAGGCCTTATGTCTAGGAGAGGGAATAGGAGAATTGATGGAAGTCACAAGTCTTCGAATTTTTGGTTCTAAGCAATACTTATGCAGTATCTTTTTTGGCAATAGTTTTGTAGGATCAAGTAAATATTCGTGAAGGTAAGATGGACTTTAACTGGACAATGCCCTTTTTTACCTTTGATACTATATAGGTATGTGGAACAGTGTGTAACTTCCGTCGAAAAGAGAGGTTCCACCGAATAGATGGGTGTTGTGTATGGCCAGAACAACTGGCCGACAGTAGATTTTGGGTTGTTGCATATATATATCGGGCGGAGACCTCTAATACCGCGATTCGTATATGACGAGATAAATGTCGCTGGTTTTTTGATGCACGATAAAGGACAATTGTGCATCAAAAGTTGTATTCTACAATGGAGCAGAGAAGTATTTAATGATGTTCATGGGGACAGGTAGTAATCCTTGATCGCGTTTGTTGAATAAGTCACTTAAAATTCCAACGACTTTTAACCCCAAAAGTCACTGTTTATTTTTTGAAGAGACAGGCAACGTTGTAAATCCAGTTAATGAATACAAACACTATTGTATGACAGCCCAAATAGTTCCAATTTGTGACTGTCTGACTATCTGGTGCAGCTTGCTTCATTTGTTATGCAGATTTATACTAATCGCCGTGCCATGGAGAAGTTGGCTTGGACTGGCTAGGACGAGAGATTTAGGCAGTGGCAGCCAAGTGGCAGCCAAGTGGCAGTGTTTAGTTATGCGTGTAATAAACAGGGTGGGGTTTTGAGACGGGTTAGTTAGAATAGGTACCTTAAACTGTTAGTTATAGGGAATCGTTCTTAGGAGATTTACCATATTATTTTTAGATATTCTGCGTTTACAAATAAATTCAAAAATATATATGTATTCCGATCTTATTTCATGTAGGTGTGACTGTCTGTCACTTACTCTAAATTCATCATCATCTGCCTAGCCTTTTCCCAACTATATTGGGGTCGGCTTACTCTAAATTAATAACAAAATATTATACTAATTATATTTATCTTTAAACATCACGCACGGCGCCATGGGCCACTTTGTAACTCATTAATTATCCTTTTTATGTGAAAGGAACAAAAAGCAGGGTTCGAGCCAAAGAAATACTTAAACATAATTCTAAGGAAACTAATGCAATATTCGACTCTTTAAAACCCTTAAAACATCTGGTAAACATAAAATAGACCCAGACGAAACCCTTAAGAAATTAAACAAAAACGACCATTAAGCGATTCTGGAAGTTTCGAAAAGACAATGGTGAGATACCACGTGTGGCAAAGGCGCGTCGGAGAGATGGCCGCACCACGAGGACACTTGGCTTGGGACCGCGATGGGGGCTGGACGTTCAGCAAGAGAAAATTAGGATAGGACACTTAGCTTCAGAGCCCGGGAGAGGTCGGACGTCCAGCATTAGCGAGTTAGAATAGGACGCCTTGGTTTTAGGCCGGCGTAGAAGTAGGACGCTCAGAAGCAGCGAGTTAGAGTTACTTGATAAATACTATAGGGCAGAGTCCGTTGTAATTCTTAGGAGTGCCAAGTCCAGATTAGACTGATCTAGTATTTAAAGTAGCAGTGTGTAAGTGAGTGTGTTTGTTGGCGTGAATGGGTGAGTCCTTTATTATTCTAATTTATCCTGAGTGATTTGTTGTTATTATACGCGCAAGAGCGTCCAGCAGCAGCAGCGAGCTAGGCTAGCTGACTCGGTGAATACCGTCGGGCTTATAACCTGAGATAATTCTTAGAAGAGCTCGTACTGTGTTATAATATTAGATACCTATGGACTAAGTCCAGTTTAGGTTTGATTAGTACTTACAATACACAGAGTGTGTGTTAGTTGAAAGACGGATGGACGAGCGCTGATTGTGGTTTGCTACTAGCGTGATGTGTGTAAGTACGCGAGTGAATCTCAGCGACTGTGCTGGTGACTGAAAGGATGAGTGTTGTCGGTTTCATCCCTTACTTTCCTCCCTATGACAAGGTGACCTGAGCTTGCGTTTGATGTTAGGGAACTCGGGGAAAGCCTTGCTTGGAATGAACTTCACATGGAATGAACCTTACATAGTCCTGCATACTTGACGCTTATCAGCATGCTTGAAACTTATCAGCATATCTGACATAATCACGAACGAACTGATGTTAGGAGGCTGAACCGAGTAACAATCGCTACATGTTAGGGCCAGCTTGAGCTGTAATGATCTACGAATCATCAAACGCTAGTGAAGGCTACCTACCCTAAGAACTGACTGACAGCAGAATACTTTACATTGCCTTTGGTTCTCGCGCACTTCCGGGAGTTGGGGGTAGCACCGCGCAGAGACGCTTAAACTGCAATTACAGACGTTCTAAGGAACGCTAGGGACCGTATCTCGTTAAAACACACCCGGCCCCCGTAGGCCTCTTACTGATACAAAAAAAATAATATTTAGCGAGATACGCAAATTGGACACTTATCATGAAACCCTCCGCAGCTAGACGTAGCTCGGTGACGTGGACGTTATGTTGTCCTCACTTAGGGTAGAGTAAGGAAGTGTGAAGTGACGATTTATTAAAACCACTTCGGCGTGAAACAAGGCAACTGTAAGTAGTTCTGTGACGACTGACGATGCGTCACGCTTGTTTAAGTTTTACATTGTTTTAATCATGGAGCTAATTATGGGAAGTGTGTCTTATCCAATAGCATAGGCCTCACAACCCTATGCCGTAGGATTGGTCAGGACATACACGAGCGAAGAGAATCAAAATAATTCCAAAGTAGGATAATTTGCAAATACAAGCGGCACGTGTCATATATACCCTTTTGCTTCCCTCTCAGTCTCTTAACTTTCATAACTTAAAAGTCATCGTCATCATATTTATTCATTAACAATAATTACATTGTGTTTGAAATTAGTACAACTAAAAGTAGATTATCCTTCCTTATCACCTTACCAATGGATTCCCTACCCTATTTGAAATTAGCATTGTTTTCTATCCTTCCCCTCCTTGTCCCTTAGCTTTCTAAGTCGGGACAAAGAGATACAATTCTTGGGAATCCATTTCATGTCGGCGGGAGTTTGCCCAAGTCACCTGGATGAGAACTACGGAGGCGGGCGTATGGCGGGGCCCGTCTCTTTCCCCTTAGGGGAAACCGACCCAAACACCTTCATGTAGGATAATTCAGGAAAAACGAAAATTTTATCAGCCTAGGGTCTTTTAGGAACAGTCACATGTGGTGCCGTGACCAGGATTCTCGTCATTAAATGTACTGATTCATTTCAGTACAACGAGAAACGATATTTATGGGTTACTACTAAAACAACACAACGTAATTTTCTGGTACTATAAATTGTTAGGATTAATTAGGGATAAAAAGAATTACAACGGCTAGGTTAAAGATCTGAATTTGGTATACAGTTGAGATCTCAACTACATTTATATATTTGTAGGTTTGATTTCTGCATGAGTTGTTGCTTAAAGTATGTACTTTTATAGCAGGTTCAATTCCCGCTTAATTTATTGTTTTGAGTGTGTACTTTTATAGCATGTTCGATTCCTGCATGATTGTTGGTGAAATTATATAATTTTATACGTTATGGATTTCGGGTTCGATTCCCGATTGGTGTATTGGTTAATGAATCCTGGAGATACTTTGTCACAATTGTGGGTTCGATTCCCGCTTAATTTAAAATGATTTATAAAGTTTCAATTTCTGTGTTTATCAGGGTTCGATTCCCATGAAAAAAAAATATTTGTGAGTAGACCATAGCGTGTATGACTGTGTGTTTGTGTTTATATGCTACAAATAATGGGTTCGATCCCCATACTTATTTAACGAGGACATGTTAAGTATCTAGTTAATATTTGCAGTAATAGGGCTCTGAGCGTATGTCACAATGGGTTCGACTCCCAGCTAAAATAAGTTTTAAGCTTGAATGAAAGTTTGTTAAATGAGATGTGGTTTCGGTGTGAGAGTTTATGTGTGATGTGTGAAATGAAAGGACATGAAAGATTAATAAACTAAGGTTTAACAAACGTGTAGTTTATCTAAATAATAGCATTGAGCTCACCAAGAAAGTAGTCGTTACATTAGTGATTACATTTATCAAAAAATTATACTCGTAGTAGGATATTCTAAATATTGTCAATTCGGCAGTTCATGTATTTTATTTGAATAGATACTCGTGTGGCCTTATTTAAAATTCCAGGATATTTAAATCTTCACATTGCTGCGACAACGTTGTATCAAACTCACGGTTTGCGTTGTACTTGGCTCGTAGTTCATCTAGTTAGCGGTCATCACCTGATTCGAGCGACTGCTGTAGCGTGGTCCCTGTTGCGAAGCTAAGTTTCACTTTTATTAGACTCTTGTCATTACTTTGCGTATGATCTTTGTCATCACGCAAAAATACTATTGCATTGACTGGGGTTGCGCGTTGGCGCTTCAAAATGAATTGCAGCGATTAACGTTATTAAATACGGAGGAGGCATTACCAGATTGTTTAAAGTATGCACGTGTTTAGGAAATATACAAACTGCTTGCCTAACGTTATCTATTGAGTATTCTACTTGACTCTTGCAAGATATACAAAATTCTGAGAAAGAAAATCAAGAGATACTGCTTCTTGCAGAATCAGTATCAATAACTTTCTAACACTTGTTGCATTTCAGAGCTATTCTATCCTCTTAGAATCAGAGGGGGGTAATTGCATCTAAATGAAATGTAATCTAATATTCCTATGTGCGAACTATTTCAGTTACTCCGGAGTTCACCTCGGTTGCTGACTCAGCGTAAGGAATGGCCTTTGTCCTGCTACGACTGCGATAGGCTGAGTTTAGAACGAGCGAGCACCGTAGGTACTTACTGCACGAATAACACTAGAAGAGACCCTGGTATGTAAAATCCAACTATAAGCATGCACAGGTCTACTGAAATGTAATTGTTTGGTAAATAGGTAAAGGAAGAATCCTAATATACCTACTAGTTACACGTCGAGTGTAGATCAGGTGAGACGCTGACGTGTAAGATAAAAACAATAAGCATATAGGTCTCCTAAATTATTTAATTTTAAAACGACTATAGGGATAGGTATTATTCAAACAAATAGGTTCAAATTCTCTAATATGTATTGAATAAAGATTCGATTAAAGTGGGAGTGGTTTATAGAGCTAGGTATTCACATGATGAAATTATAAATTACATTACATTTACGAACATCTTAATTGACTCATGTTTCAAGTCGAATGCAACTTCGTTTACCGTATTACCGGTATCATAGGTATTATTAAGTTATACCAGCAATAACTGGGATGCCTTTTGTTATGAAACAATAAGTTATAATTGCCACATAAAGCGGCTAACTAAAAGGCACGTTAAAATGTGTATTTTACGATGTGAAAGTCATTTAGTTTTGAAGATAACAAAAAAATTGCTATCCCTATTGAAATAGCAAAACACAATCTCGCTCTTTTAAAAAACCCTCATTTAGCCTGTGTTTTATGAGAAACAAGCCCGCACTTATGCCCGCAGACGAAAGCAATAAATTTGGTCAATTGTGTTGCCATATGCGTTTTCAAATTCTAAGAGTCAATAACGAAATGACCTGACGCACATTACGGCAAAAAAAAAAAAAATCGTTATCGCAATGTGGCCGCCCCTTACTTATAGAACAAAAAAAAAAAGGGGTGTTCTAAAGTTTTCTAAACTCAATAGGTCAGTTAAGCAGAAGAGGCTGAACACATGTTGATGGTTTCAAGTGGATGTTACTAGGAAGAGGGTCTTGGTGATGGCCTATGACAGCAAACTTCAGGGCACTTTTGAGTTATGATAAAAAAAAAAATGTGAACTTAGCAGGCCAATGTTGCGTTGAAATGAACTATAGGTTGAAATGAGTTTAGCGTTTGTATAAAACCTAGGGTTATAGTTGCTACACAATGTTGAATTATAACAGGCACTTCTTACTGTAACAATTATAATGTTTAGAGTATTTCAATGGCTCTAAAAGATTTTGAATTTGTTTAATTACAATGCAGTTTTTCACATTATTTTAATTCATTGGCCATACTTATGATTTCCAAATGTACAATTTGGATTCTGATACTATTTTATTATACCATGTATGTAAAACAAACTATAAACATAATAGTCTTTTAATTTGGTTTTATAATGTGCCAAAAGGATTATAAGTTGAAACGGGACCCGCGATTGTAAAAATGTTATGAAATTATAGCAAGCCAATACTTGCAGTTGTCTTATTGGACTTATGTACCAACTAGACTAACTTATTAGATCCTTGTGTCTTATTGGATGAGAGTAAGAATTTTTAATGAGGATGCAAAGGCTATCCTATTGTGAAAGCTCATACGCTGTACTACGTCACGCGTCTGATTTTCAGAGGGGGGAATGTGACTGTCTGTCACTTACTCTAAATTCATCATCATCTGCCTAGCCTTTTCCCAACTATATTGGGGTCGGCTTACTCTAAATTAATAACAAAATATTATACTAATTATATTTATCTTTAAACATCACGCACGGCGCCATGGGCCACTTTGTAACTCATTAATTATCCTTTTTATGTGAAAGGAACAAAAAGCAGGGTTCGAGCCAAAGAAATACTTAAACATAATTCTAAGGAAACTAATGCAATATTCGACTCTTTAAAACCCTTAAAACATCTGGTAAACATAAAATAGACCCAGACGAAACCCTTAAGAAATTAAACAAAAACGACCATTAAGCGATTCTGGAAGTTTCGAAAAGACAATGGTGAGATACCACGTGTGGCAAAGGCGCGTCGGAGAGATGGCCGCACCACGAGGACACTTGGCTTGGGACCGCGATGGGGGCTGGACGTTCAGCAAGAGAAAATTAGGATAGGACACTTAGCTTCAGAGCCCGGGAGAGGTCGGACGTCCAGCATTAGCGAGTTAGAATAGGACGCCTTGGTTTTAGGCCGGCGTAGAAGTAGGACGCTCAGAAGCAGCGAGTTAGAGTTACTTGATAAATACTATAGGGCAGAGTCCGTTGTAATTCTTAGGAGTGCCAAGTCCAGATTAGACTGATCTAGTATTTAAAGTAGCAGTGTGTAAGTGAGTGTGTTTGTTGGCGTGAATGGGTGAGTCCTTTATTATTCTAATTTATCCTGAGTGATTTGTTGTTATTATACGCGCAAGAGCGTCCAGCAGCAGCAGCGAGCTAGGCTAGCTGACTCGGTGAATACCGTCGGGCTTATAACCTGAGATAATTCTTAGAAGAGCTCGTACTGTGTTATAATATTAGATACCTATGGACTAAGTCCAGTTTAGGTTTGATTAGTACTTACAATACACAGAGTGTGTGTTAGTTGAAAGACGGATGGACGAGCGCTGATTGTGGTTTGCTACTAGCGTGATGTGTGTAAGTACGCGAGTGAATCTCAGCGACTGTGCTGGTGACTGAAAGGATGAGTGTTGTCGGTTTCATCCCTTACTTTCCTCCCTATGACAAGGTGACCTGAGCTTGCGTTTGATGTTAGGGAACTCGGGGAAAGCCTTGCTTGGAATGAACTTCACATGGAATGAACCTTACATAGTCCTGCATACTTGACGCTTATCAGCATGCTTGAAACTTATCAGCATATCTGACATAATCACGAACGAACTGATGTTAGGAGGCTGAACCGAGTAACAATCGCTACATGTTAGGGCCAGCTTGAGCTGTAATGATCTACGAATCATCAAACGCTAGTGAAGGCTACCTACCCTAAGAACTGACTGACAGCAGAATACTTTACATTGCCTTTGGTTCTCGCGCACTTCCGGGAGTTGGGGGTAGCACCGCGCAGAGACGCTTAAACTGCAATTACAGACGTTCTAAGGAACGCTAGGGACCGTATCTCGTTAAAACACACCCGGCCCCCGTAGGCCTCTTACTGATACAAAAAAAATAATATTTAGCGAGATACGCAAATTGGACACTTATCATGAAACCCTCCGCAGCTAGACGTAGCTCGGTGACGTGGACGTTATGTTGTCCTCACTTAGGGTAGAGTAAGGAAGTGTGAAGTGACGATTTATTAAAACCACTTCGGCGTGAAACAAGGCAACTGTAAGTAGTTCTGTGACGACTGACGATGCGTCACGCTTGTTTAAGTTTTACATTGTTTTAATCATGGAGCTAATTATGGGAAGTGTGTCTTATCCAATAGCATAGGCCTCACAACCCTATGCCGTAGGATTGGTCAGGACATACACGAGCGAAGAGAATCAAAATAATTCCAAAGTAGGATAATTTGCAAATACAAGCGGCACGTGTCATATATACCCTTTTGCTTCCCTCTCAGTCTCTTAACTTTCATAACTTAAAAGTCATCGTCATCATATTTATTCATTAACAATAATTACATTGTGTTTGAAATTAGTACAACTAAAAGTAGATTATCCTTCCTTATCACCTTACCAATGGATTCCCTACCCTATTTGAAATTAGCATTGTTTTCTATCCTTCCCCTCCTTGTCCCTTAGCTTTCTAAGTCGGGACAAAGAGATACAATTCTTGGGAATCCATTTCATGTCGGCGGGAGTTTGCCCAAGTCACCTGGATGAGAACTACGGAGGCGGGCGTATGGCGGGGCCCGTCTCTTTCCCCTTAGGGGAAACCGACCCAAACACCTTCATGTAGGATAATTCAGGAAAAACGAAAATTTTATCAGCCTAGGGTCTTTTAGGAACAGTCACATAGGGATCAAAAGATTGTTATACTAACACAAATTAAACTGGTAATAAAATATCGAACAGAAAAATTTTAAAAAAACAATAAAGATAAGGTGGAGGTTATTGTAGTAGGTACATACTTATTTATTGCTAAAATTATTAAGGAACAATAAAAAAAGATCAAAATTAACATTGTTCTTTTTTATAAATGACCTTATCTAAAGTGATACAGTTTAACAGTTACACTATTTAAATTGAAGTCAGAGTAGCGGGATAATTCTAAAAAGTTATAAGAAGAGGCCTCAGATGAAAAATGTAACTAAAAATACATGTCAAAGTCAGTAAAAGTCTGATACCTCCCTCTTGCTTCAACGAGAGCGAGTTGAAATCCCAGCTCTAAAACAAGAGAAGTTTAACAATAAGCGCAGATTTTGTTAGTTACACGCATGGTTACTTAAAGTACAATCTTCCACCTAGAGTAGCAACCTTGTTTTAAACTATTTCTACAAAATGAAGCCCTGCACTTACAACTTGGTCTTCAATTTACTTGGATTCAAACTTAAATTCCATCTCCCCTATATAAGAACCCGCAATTTCCATTACTACTTTACTTTACTAAACTTTAGACCTCTTACACAGGTTTAGGTATTTCGAATAATCTAGACATCTGGACGCCCGAATAAGGAATTATTCGAGTTTCCAGACGCGATTAAATCCCTGAAATCGCACTCAACCGTTGCAAGTTCGTTCAGTGAACTTCAAAAGAATGTTGTTCCGATTTAGTTCCTTTGAACGAGAGTTCATAATTGAATTCATTCTTTATTCATCATGAATGAATGTAGTGATTGAATGGGATGGAGGAATAAATGATTGATTGTATAGTGCGGTAGAGGATAAAGTTTTTGTTTGATTTCGTATCTATTTATTAATTTAGCTTTGACATGGAATACGAAAATATACATGTAGTTGGCTGCGCGTGTATTTTCGTATCCTTTGTAAAAATATAAGCAAATATTTAGCTCATCTTGGTCTTTTCATTCTTGTCAGAGTGGTTGTGGACTTGTGGTTATCAGTTATCACCTTGACGCTCAGTTTCTCGTAAATGGAAACATTTGTTCGAAACTCGGCCCAACTTAAAAAAAATATTGATATAAACTAGTGCTTGACTGCGATCCCATCTTATGGTAAGTAGTGATGCAATCATTGATGGTGAGGCGCACTAGTTTATTAAGTGCCCATTCACTCGAGCCTTGAAGACACCTATATTATAATTGGACTGGAAGACCGCAGCAAGCAAATTGTTTTAGTCCTTCGATGGACGCGGTATATATTCATAGGTACATCTACCAAATGTCACAAAATATAAAACGTAAAACCAATAGTTTCACCCGCATATTTTTGATGTGGATACACATTTTTCTGTTGACTTTATTGAAACTGCCGAAAAATACCGTGACTCACAGTTATTTTCCAGTTAGCCAATTGACTTATTGTCTAAAAGGTTCGCCTATTGTGATTCTTTTGGCTTTTTAGTTTATTCTGAATACAAAGGACAACCGAAAGGCCAAAAATCTAATCTAGGACTAGAACTTTATTTTATTTGGGTGCCTAATAATATGAAACATAACTAAAGAGCAAAAAACAAAACCAACTTACAAAATTAACCAACTTAGAAGCAATGTGACTAAGTATACACATACATTACATTACATTTTACTAAATATTAAGTTGAGATACAATTAATTAACTAAAGAGTAGATTAGTACGATCCATTTACAAGCCTTCAAATATAATTTGGAAGTAATATTGAAGCAGTTACAAATTAAAAATATATGAAGTTTAGTCAGAATACGATTTAATTGGTATTTTCCTATGAAATTGCTGTTGTACTTACGGGATACTTTGGATTGACTTGAAATTGTAAGTTCAAATAAACTTTATTATAAAGGTACGTTATTCTATTTTTATTGCTGGTACTTAATAATAATTTATTAGTTTATTTTTGTTTCGTATTTTCTTTAATATTGATGCTTAACCTTTCGAGTACCGTAATTAGAGACACAATAGAAAGGCAATGAGAGACCGAATGCCCGGAGCGTTTGCTCCGGGTTTAACAGATTAAGAAAGATCACGTAACCATACCTAGTATATTGCAGTAAAATAGTTTACGACTATTTATCATCATCATCATCTGCCTAGCCTTTTCCCAACTATATTGCGGTCAGCTTCTAGTCAAGCCGGATTTAGCTAAATATCAGTATTTTACGAGGAGCGGCTGCCTACCAGAACTCCACAACCCATTAACAAAATAATTTATGACTATTATTAGGGTAAAACCACGAACAAAACTTAGTTCAAATAAAGTATTGACGTTTTTTTCTAAACTTTGTGGCCAGTTGTTACAAAAGTACCTCTGTGTTGCAAGGTCAAAGATTCTATTCTGGCCACTTGAAATTAATGTTATAATTCTAACATACAAATTACATAATCGTAGCCTTTGCTGGCACGAGCTTTTGGACCTGTAAGTGGCTTTAGCCACGCGATGGTAGGACGAAAAAATAAGTTAAGTCTGGTACTAAGTTTAGTACTGGTTATGGTCAAAGGCTAATTTGTATGATAGATTCTCGTAGTTAAGGCGAAAATTGAGCCTAAGAACAATAATGCCTCAGTACAGAGCTATTATAAATAAGAAAATATTGTATTCATTTTCTTAAAAGACTAACTACGCAGTTACTTACCGGTTCGTCCTCATAGGAAAGGACTAATTGAAATCGTGCATTAGCTATTGACGAAAAACGAAGAAGCGCCTATATAGAATTGAATTGAAAATACTTTGTCACTCTAGCAGTTCTTATAGGTTTAGTAAGTACAATAAAATAGAATGTTCGATTTCTATTTATCAATGTCATAAACATATAAAAATGTAGGGATTAGGCATGATCAATTTTTCATATCACATCATCTTCCTTCCTTTAAGCCATGTTATTTAGAAGTCTACATCAGCAGGGTCTACATATATTTTTCATAGCTAAACCTTTCTAATTTCCTGAGTTAATCCTGAGGTGTCCGAAAGCCTGCTTTATGGTTTATGTCAGAAATTACATTTATAAGTTTTCCTTTATACCTTACCAGAGGCCTTACTAGCTATTTTGCCCTGGTTTTGCATCTGTATAATTAAACTAGCTGTTGCCCGCGGCTTCGCCCGCGTGAAAGGTTTTTCTGAATTTACTTATAGTGTGGCCATTAGTGCTGTGCACTGCCTGAGGTATGCGCGGCGAGGTGGGAGGCGAAGAAAAAAGTGCATGAGTTCACATGAGATCGATACATGTCGGACAGATCTTACGATTTCAGTGTGCATTTCTAAAGCAAGACTTGGGGCGGGACGACGGTCGGAGGCTATCTGTAATATATTATACTTACTTAGTTGATTAAAATATAACCCAAATATACTCCTATTTTATTAAAAATGTGCAGGTGACAAATAAAAAGTAAACTTATAATTCAAAGCAGGACTTTTTTATATTAACAAACAATTATATATTCTAACGAAAGTTATTCTGACATAGATTCCGTTTCAACTTCATCTTCGATTTCGTCATCATCTTCATCTTCCACTTCGCCACCGGAACTTGAATCAGAGTCTTGCAAATTTATTATGAATGAATCGATAACATTATCGAACCTACTATCGCGACTCCAGTAATCGTTTTCATTTTTCTGGACATGATCGTCGCATTTCTGCCATTTTTCCGCCGTGAATTCCGAAAACAATTTATCCAATAAGATTATTTTTTCGTCTAGAGAAGAATTAATATAGTTTTGGGCTATGTTGTTTTTAATATCAGCCCAGACCAACTCAATTGGATTTAAATCCGGATGGTACGGAGGTAAACGCAGAACAGTGTGTCCACTGGCTTTCAGGAGTTCGTCAATTCTATACACGGGTTCTTTTTGTGTATTTTTGATAAGAAGTAGCAGTTGACCTGCCTTTGTTGCCCTGCCTTTGTGTTGAATTTTCAGGAACCTGCCTTTGTCATGGTTCCTGAAAATTCTACATTATGGCGTAGCAACCAGTTCTGCATTTCACTTTTGAGGCTTGATATAGTTGGTTTCTTCTCAACTTGAACGCTGTGGTAAGACGCGTTGTCCATTACAACTACAGAATTCGGCAGCAACTTATCTTTTAACTTTTCATCTACCCACTTATAAAAAGTAGGTCCGCTCATATCTCCATGATAGTCACCGGTTCTAGCATCTGATTTGAATATAGTCAATGCATCATCCAATAAGCCATTTCGACAACCAGCGTGAAGAATTACCAATCGCCGTCCTTTCCCAACATCAGTATGAATTCCGGGTTCTGACGATGATTGCCAACATTTGCTGGCATGGTGACCGGCGTTGATGTATGTTTCATCAAGAAAATATATGTTGCGGTTTTGCGTTCTGTAATTTCTGATTTGTGTTAGATATTTTTTCCGCCACACTGTAATATTAGGCTGCTCTATAAGAAGAAGTCTCTTTGATTTGCATTTTTTGAAACGGTAGCCCATTTTGTGTAAAAGCTGTCTTAAATATTCCCGTCCACAAGTCAATATGCCATCCTTTCTCAAACTTGATAGTAACTTACGGACACTTGGTATTTTTTTGTCAACTTCGTAAAACTGATGAATTTTTCTTCTGATAACTCCAAGGTCAAAATCATCCACAACGTGTTTTTTCTTTAGAACTTTTGGTTTTTTTGGAAATTGAAATTTTAATTGGCTTGAATTTTCAATTGATAAATAACCCGCAGAAATCACATTATGCACGGTTCTTTTGCTGTACCCCGTAGCCTCCGCAACGATTTTGGCAATATTCACATCATTTTTAAATTCAAAGCTTTCTTTGTCTGCTTTTCTTTTCATAAAATATTCAGCCACCTTAAAAATGGCAGTCTTTATATCACGAGATAACGCACGACCCATCTTTGAATATTTATCCCATGTGCGTCTGACATAGACAGTCCGATACAGATAACACTACCTGCCGCCACGAGCGTTGACGGCGCACTGACAGAGCGCAGCAGTCAATTCTCCCCCCCGTCTCGCCGCGCACATACCTCAGGGAGTGCACAGCACTAATGGCTACACTATAGTTCACTTTTTTTACATAAAATATAGCCTATATCACTCAGGAAGAAAGCAGCTTTCTATCAATATATACATTTATGTAATCGAACCAGGATCTTCAGAGATTATTCCATACAAACAAAAAAACAAACATTTTTTCTATAAAACTAATCCTGAAAATAGGAAAGACACTGTCAACAAATTCAGCCAAAAAAAAAAACAAAAATACAAAAAACCAAAATGCCATCTCTGGTCTGCCCTAGAGCGGCAGATGTCATTAGATGATTTCACACCTAAAAAAAAAAAACTAAATTTCACACTCCTTCGAACTATAACAAGATATAATCCGTCTAATGAAAGCGCGACCTGGGAAAAAGAAGTCAAATCCAAAAATTTTATGTTGTATTACTAACTAGTAGGAGAATCATGTCTTGAAACTTCAATTTTTTTTATTTCCTACAATTGCGGCTAAATAATGTTGCCAATTAAATTAAAAAAAAAACTCTAGGTCGCGCTTTCATTAGACGCACTCTAGCAGAGATTGCGAAGCCTATCTCTATGGCTCTATCTCTGTTATCTCTGCTATCTTTTAAATTCAGTTCTATTTAATTATGAACGTAAAGTTATTTTCCTAAATTAATTCAACCCAACGCTTCTGCTTACACTGGTTAGACACCTATAAGAAAATTTCTCAAAGTGCCAACCGACATTTTAAGAAATTCGCTCGTAGATTAGGTTCACCTCTAACGAGCAGATTATCCAGTAATTGGGTTCAGATCTAGACTCAGCTTAGACGCGCTGGTCTAGACGCTAGGTCTTAATATGCCGAGATAACTAGTGCTATCGGTCGTGCGCGGCTCTGAAATTAGCGATGATGAAGTCAACGAAGAATTGCGTTCCATTATCAGACCGCCAAACGTACGGCGATGCGCCTCCCGTTCATGGCAAAGATCCCTCCCATATGTACAAAGCATTTTGGGGACACATTCCTTGTACGTAGGAGTGGAATTGGGCTATATAGCTACAACTAGGGGTATTTAAGTCAAGAATGAATAGGCAAGCGTGTTCCGGCGTCGCCCACATCATTACGCAGACCCATCATCAATAATAAAAAATATTGACGAAATAGGAACGTTTACTTAGCGGAATTGTTCGGAAGAGTCATCAGCAAAGGAATCGAGGTGGATTTTAGCCAGGAAACGTCTGACACTGATCTTTCCATCCATTTGACGGGGTGATTGGTGCAGTGTTTGAGCGAAATATTTTTATCTAGTTCACATATTTGTAAAAAAACAGTAACGAACAAAAGATTCATAAAAATATTTTTCTTTTTCAACGACATTTCCAAAAAAGATAATCGCGCTTTCTAATCTAATGCTAAACAATTTCACATGCCAATGTCTTTTAACTCAATAATTATAAACCAATTACCTAAAAACCTCGCATTTCTAATATCCACGCTAACTTCAAGGCCTACTTTATATCCAGCCTAGCCAGCCAGCCCAGTTAATCTTGCAGACTGGCTAGACGCTAACTTTAATCTGATAATAGACAGACACCAACGCTAACTAGTTTCCTGCGGTTTTGCCCACAAGGCTTTATGGGACTAAATTTGGATATTCAGCTGTGAGATTGGTTTGGCAGGGAAATATTGATTTTGGAGCGGTATATTGGTGTTATTGTTAGGTGTTATTGACTAAAACATCGTGAGGAAACTGGCATGTCCTAGAACCAAAAATTCGTAGACATGTGACATCCGTAATAGACCCGCGTGGTGAATTGCTTCTCCTAAAGAAGAGGACGGAGGTTTATATAGGAATAGAGGAGAAGCAAAGGGCTATAATAGGCGCTCTAGCCTGAGTCCCAGCAGTAGAAACATATGAAGCTCTTTATGACTTGCACTTGACCACTATCTCGGCTGACGGAAAGCATTGATGTTGTCGAAGTTGGATCTCGCTTGTCTAGAAGTAACCTATTCACTCATGATTTTAATACATCTAAGTTATAGCTATCCGGAAATACGGCGTGGTAATTGTCGTGGTGTTTGAAAATATTGAAATATTAAAGAAATGTTTTTTTTTATGTTGAAAACATTACTCAGACAAAAATAATATTGTTAAGTTATTATCAAGTTGTCGATAGACGATACCAATGTACTAACTACTTACTAACTTAGTTCACCGCTAAGTTTATCAAACGTTGTGGTTGTGGTATGCATGATTAATTAAATTGGTTATAATACTATCATTATGTCGATTGATAAACCCGGAAAAGCTTGTATAAAAATGGTACTTATATATTTTTACAAGTTGCTTTCCGCTGATTTAACAAAACCAAAGACACCACTTTGGTTAGTACTGGAGGAGCCTCTTATTAGTAGTAGTGTGAAGTTATATAGCCTATAGAAGTTATAAACACTTCTCCAGTAAATTGACTTGTAATATTTTGTTATAATAAGTACTTTTTATAACAAAACATTACAAGGTTTGCGCATTTTTTGCATTAAAGATAGAACACACAAGCTGCCAAAGCCATCACTCAATTAAAGTCCAGCTTCCTGAAGACTTATAGCCTGAAAATAATTTAGAAAGTAACAATGCGTAGACCAGAGCTGACGTAACTTCACACACATTAAACACAAACTCAGCTCACACACACACAAACAGGCATTCAGCACAAACCCTTAAATAATTATAACGACTAAAGCAAGTTAATTACTTCCTTTATGACCGAACATACAAGCGACAGCACGGAATTTTAATAAGTTAGCATAAAGAGGTAATATTCAGCATAATCACTTGATCCTACCCTAAGGCCGTGGACACTGTAAACGCGGATTGCGAAAGGCGATGGTGTGTCCTGGCTTTAGAGGATCAGTCCAGTCACGGTATGAATGACATTTTCACTAACAAAAGATGAGGATGATTTTCTTGTGAAATTATTATACAGTATTTTTGAGAGATTATTTTGGTTTATCATACTATCCGGTGGCCCTACCCCAAGCTCCTAACGCGATCCATTTCTCGACCTACACTGAACTTTTAAAGGAATAGAGCTATGTAGGATATTTTAACACGTCATTATAAGGCCCTAGATCTATCTAGACACGTTGATCTGAGCATCAAATATTTTACCAAAGTTTGGTAGGTACATAAGTTGTTTGATGATTTCCCACTTTGAAAAATGTATACGAGTAATAACTACTACTAATTACTGTTGAATTTAGCGTACATGATACATAGTTCATATTAATGATCGTGATTGTATATAGTCAGAAATGCTTCAAAAGTTCGGGTATTTACAATAGGCAACGTGTGTTAATAATTACTTTAACAAATTAAAACCTATAAATTCTTCAAAATAACACCGATGATGTCAAAACTTTTTCATTCATAATTTATACGTTTAAACATTCATAACGTCACTCCAAAAGACATGGATTTAGCATTGGATACATTTAATACAACAAATTCCGAAGTGGGATATAATATCTTGAAAAGTATCAAGAAACTCGCGCTCAGTGTGACAGAGGCTCAAAACTGTTTAAAAGGACCTATAATGTTGAATTTATAATACCGATGGCGCATCCCTAATTTCCTTACAATGTTCGACGCCAGTCTTTTTGGTTATTAACCAAACCTTCCTACCTTCATAAATATACTTACTTGAATTAAATTATATGTAAGTATAAGTGTGTGTTTGAGAATTCTCTCTTGAAAGTTATCCGGAAATTGTTTTTTAGTTAAGAACTTGGCATAGTTACAATTGTTTGGCAGTAAGAAAACTGCTTACTTTTAAAAATATAAACTGATGAACTATGGGTTTTTTGTCACGATTTGACAACTTTCATTCAATCATCATTAAAACTCAGAAATTCAAATATTATTGAATTCAGAACACAAATTAATGTTAATTTGTTGGTAAAAGCAAATTATTGTTTAAATAATCACTGTTATATAAGTTTTGTAGAGATTTTTTAGATGCTACGCTGCCAGATATTGTAATTAAATCAGAAAATACTTGCGATAGCCTGCTACCATCTAAATGAAAACAAAAATGTACGGCAACTTTGCAAAAATTTCTTCAATAGGAAATGAATAAAAATGCGTCATAATTTTTAGTTACGGTATTTCTTCGTTTATTTATTGAAAAACATCTTTTTATACATGTGGAAATTTTCACTGCAGCACTTGGCTCCATAACACCCTATGTATTTCTCCACTTGTATCAAAAGTCCTATTTTGGACGTATTAAGTCTGTCCCAAATAGCCTCGTAACTGTTTTTTTTTCTGAGGTTAATAAACTTTATGATGAAACGGTTTTGATTTTTTAAAGTCCTTTAATTAACCACTAACAAAAAGTTCGTTGTTGGTTGTGTCCGACTTTTGAGGGCAAAGTTTGTTTGTTTGGCTCTATCGTCATAGCTACGCCATGGTACTACGACAATATTCCGAGTGAGACTAGTATAATTAACTTTGATACTTAAAAATGTGTGCCACAGTTATTAAATTTAAAAAAAATCGGTGATATGCGGGACGGACTTGCATCTTATACTTTTTTAAAACTCCAAGAAGCTACGTTTCTTCTGTGTTTGTACACTGTACAATTTCAATTTTAATGATTGATTGATTTATATTCAACTAGATCCAACATTTAAATGGAGTTACGAACGATTGTTCCTCATATTAGTATTGAATCTTATATTCTTAGTCTGTTAGAGATTTTTAGGTAGTGAAGTTTATTTTTAGAATAAGTATTTAATAACAACAATAATTTAGTCCTTGTAATGTGTATGAAATCTAATACGCCTGATGTCAATATAACATGGCGGAAATAAACAATTTATTAACATTAATTTGGCATTTATTTCATAGCAGTATAAACACTGTGTAAAACTTTCAACTATCTACCTATTATGGTTTATGTGACATAGCCCGCTGATAGATAGACGAACTGGCAATAGAACCTTAGTGAAAAACTTCCACGTGCGGGAAGAGAACCCTAAAAAGCTAGTGAAACATTTCCAATAGGTAGACGAAGCCAAACATAAACTGACTGATTGGTTGTACCGTACACGTAAAATAAAATTAAATAAGGAAATAAACAAATATGAAGATAAATGTGTAACGTGTTTTTACATCATTAGGAAATTCTCTGAAACAAGATGGCATCCAAATTTAGGTTATAGGTATTTAATACAGCTCTTCGTTTTTAGCGGAATTTTTCGAGTGAAGTTGGCTATTTTATTTATTCGTCGTTCGTATAAGAAATCAATTTGATTTCTAGTGGATATTATGATGCAGTTGAGGAGCTCGTGGCTGATGAGGAGATAACAGCAGCCGCACTTGACTGGCCTGTTGGTCTAGTGGTTAGTGGCCCTGACTGCTATGCCGGAGGTCGTGGGTTCGATTCCCACCCAGGACAAATGTTTGTGTGATGAGCACGATCATTTGTTCTGTGTCTGGGTGTAATTTATCTATAATATGTATGTATTTAGAAATATATAAGTATGTTTATCAGTTGTCTAGTACCCATAACACAAGCTCTGCTTAGCTTGGGACTAGACGGCGTTGTGTGGAAAGTTGTGGAACATATATATATATATATATATATATATATATATATATATATATATATATATATACTTCAAGGTTAAGCAGCGCTTGCCAAGGTTGTTCTGTGGATGGGTGACCATCTTAACATACCGAGTTTCCTCCGTGCCTCGGAAATCCACCTAACCTAGCCTTTTCCCAAATATATTGGGGTCGGCTTGTAGTCAAGCCAGATTTAGCTGAATACCAGTATTTTACGAGGAGCGGCTGCCTACCAGACTTCCACAACCCAATAACTGGGGTAACACGGTACTTCATGGCAAGACTGGAGTCAGATTTACTGGCTTCTGACTATCCGTAACGACTGCAAAAGATCTACAAATTTTAATGACAGCCGCGACCAAATTACTGTATATCCTATTAAAAACGAAATACTTTCCCAATTAAACACCGGTTTTGGAAACTGTGCGAAGCCAAAAGAAACAAATTCTGTTCCAGAGCTCTCCTCTTCGCAATAATGATGCTTACCAGTAACTTTCTCTTGTTCCAGTCATCCCGGAACAGTAACGTGAGTGGAGACGCGTGTGAACGCCGCGACCCTTGCCAGCACGGCGGCGTCTGCATCAGCACCGACGATGGACCCCTCTGCGAGTGTCGCGACGGAGACTACGAGGGCGCCTTCTGTGAGAGAGGTAAGTGCACGCGTGTGAACGCCGCGACCCTTGCCAGCACGGCGGCGTCTGCATCAGCACCGACGATGGACCCCTGTGCGAGTGTCGCGACGGAGACTACGAGGGCGCCTTCTGTGAGAGAGGTAAGTGCACGCGTGTGAACGCCGCGACCCCTGCCAGCACGGCGGCGTCTGCATCAGCACCGACGATGGGCCCCTCTGCGAGTGTCGCGACGGAGACTACGAGGGCGCCTTCTGTGAGAGAGGTAAGTGCACGCGTGTGAACGCCGCGACCCTTGCCAGCACGGCGGCGTCTGCATCAGCACCGACGATGGGCCCCTGTGCGAGTGTCGCGACGGAGACTACGCGGGCGCCTTCTGTGAGAGAGGTAAGTGCACGCGTGGGAACGCCGCGACCCTTGCCAGCACGGCGGCGTCTGCATCAGCACCGACGATGGGCCCCTGTGCGAGTGTCGCGACGGAGACTACGAGGGCGCCTTCTGTGAGAGAGGTAAGTGCACGCGTGTGAACGCCGCGACCCTTGCCAGCACGGCGGCATCTGCATCAGCACCGACGATGGGCCCCTGTGCGAGTGTCGCGACGGAGACTACGAGGGCGCCTTCTGTGAGAGAGGTAAGTGCACGCGTGTGAACGCCGCGACCCTTGCCAGCACGGCGGCGTCTGCATCAGCACCGACGATGGACCCCTCTGCGAGTGTCGCGACGGAGACTACGAGGGCGCCTTCTGTGAGAGAGGTAAGTGCACGCGTGTGAACGCCGCGACCCTTGCCAGCACGGCGGCGTCTGCATCAGCACCGACGATGGGCCCCTCTGCGAGTGTCGCGACGGAGACTACGAGGGCGCCTTCTGTGAGAGAGGTAAGTGCACGCGTGTGAACGCCGCGACCCTTGCCAGCACGGTGGCGTCTGCATCAGCACCGACGATGGGCCCCTGTGCGAGTGTCGCGACGGAGACTACGAGGGCGCCTTCTGTGAGAGAGGTAAGTGCACGCGTGGGAACGTTACGTGCCAGTATAGGGATGTAGGTAATACTACTGATGATGGGACTTGTCTCTGGCCGAAAATTATGAGCGGGCATTCTCCAAGAGACGCAACATGACGATTATTTATATTTTCAGATAGGTAAAGAGGGGCTGCAGGATTGTTCGATACAGCAGCCCTTTATAACGTAGAAAATCCATTTGTAGCGATTTACAGAAGGATGGAGAGGGATTGGAAGTCCAAAACAAAGATAGATGAATTGCGTTAGGAGTCACATGAAAAGAAGGGAGTTAGTGATAACCTTACGTCTATTTTGTAACCAGTAGATAGGACAAAATAGGGGAAAAAAGTCTTGCACCGACCCCAATTAATATGGGCCAAGGGCAGAATGATAAATTCCGATCACTTTGATATTTAGAAAGTTTAAGAATGCCACAAACACTATGTGTTAAGCCGTGTAACTACGTGTATGAACACACACGTCAAACTTGAACATTTGGTTCGTTCGCATCGATATTCAAACACTAATGCGAACATAGTTCGAATCGAGTTCGCGTACAACAGTCGTGCTTTATCTTAATAGTCATGGCTAAGTCGCTGGAAATTGTCGATTGTGAAGAAGCAGGAAGTTTTTTGGTGTTCACAGTGTTTCACAAAGAACACCACACAACAATTGCAATTTGTCAATTTGGGTGTTAACATCAGGTGGGATCGCAGTCAAGCACTAGCTTATATAATTAAAAAAAAAACACCGTCCATACGGAACATGCTAACAGAATTGCCGCAAACATCTTTGACGAACAGAATGTTTGATGCTCCTAAGTGGTACGCCCGTGCGAACTAAGTGGTTGCGTTTCTTTAAACGCTAATGATGTTTGTACACGGCTTAAAAGTATGCTTCGAATCTAAAGCGAACCACACAAATGTTTTAACATTTTTCATTAGTGTTAACTCTACTGTATGGCAGTTTTGAGTGCTAGTTTAACAATCGCGTGTTAATCTCCAGTCACGTCTTAAACCTTAGTAAACCACTACTCCAGTAAATATAACCGTGGCGTTAAACTAACCTCGGTCTGAACCTTAGCTAATGTGCCATTAGTTGAAATGTCAGCTCTTACAGCTACTGAGCGAGTGAACGAGTGAATGAACAAGGTCTAAATGCTGTGTTGGCACGCGAGCTTTCCGAAAATTTTGCTTTTCAGCTCCTTGTTGGAGCTAGAATGTAAGACTTTTGATTTGGAGCTCTTTGCGATTTTGTTCAACTATGTTATTAACTCTGGTATACTTCATTTTGCTTGTTGAAGGAAGTCTTTCTAGTTGGTTTGAAGTAAATCATTTAGGTAATAAATTAGGTCTTTCTGCCTTCGATAGTTTGTTTGAACTAGTCTAGGGTAGTCTAAAATGTGATTAGGACAGCTTTCTGGCTGAAGTGATTTTTTAATTATAAGTGGTAGTGTAAATTAGAAAATGAATTGTTCTTTTAACAGTACTTATCGTATAAACGCTCAGAAACTGTAACCAAAAAAGGTTACTGAAACTGTAACCTTTTTTTTTGGATAAGGAAATCCTTAAAAAGCTCTTTTCCCTCTCGGTGGAGCGAATTAGAGCCTGTGAGATTTGCCCTTTTGCGTTCTAAGGTTCTCTTTCGAACAAACCCAGACACTGTAACCCAATTGGAGTACATTTCTGAGTTACTTTGTTTAACTGACACCTACATTTTGTGAGAGTTGTACAAACTAAGTTTAACGAGAGTCAATGCTTCAGTCGTCAAATCTCCGGTGAAGCGAAAAACGGGTTGCACCAATTTATCACTTGTTAAAACATTGTATTTGGGACGTCATTATCGGGAGGCTAATGAAAGCGAGAAGTGAAGGACCGGGTTTTGTATCAGTAATCGATAATGATATTACTGTGTACCATCAAGTGGGATCGCAGTCAAGCACTAGTTTATACCAATTAAATACAAAGATAATTTCCCATCTATATCTATATAGGTATATAAAAATTTATTGCTGTTCGTTTGTCTCGCTAAAACTCGAGAACGGCTGATCGGATTTACCTTATCTTGGTCTTGAAATGTTCATGGAGGTCTAGGGAAGGTTTAAAAGGTGAGAATAATTCGAAAAAAATTAAATCGGCAGGACGAAGTCTGCCGGGTCAGCTAGTCTTAAATAAAAAAGGGATAGGTCTTATAATAGCCAGGATGAACAAAAAGAAACGGCAGGTCTAGAAATATAAATGGCGCTTTTGTTTCTGCGTTTTCATCAGAAATATGAACAAAGTAAACTTTCTTACATAAACGTCTCTATATACCTATACAAAAATAGCTGATACCAAGAAGATCCTTTCTTTTTATTAATACATATTTTGTAGAAACTTCTATTTTTTAGAACACTTATTTTTAGAAAGCAGCTTAATTTCAAATTCTTTTAGACGCTTCCATTGCTTTTTTCTTTCAAATTGAATATAATTTAAAGCTTATAATAATCTGACGCCCACTACTTACAAAATTTTACAGAAAAAAACTTTCGAAACAGTAAAATTCATCGTAATTTGCTTATATATTATAGACTGAACTGTTTTTTCTTCAGTCCTGATTTTTATGCTTCTTACATTCTTCAAATTTTATGTAGACTGTATTTGCTCTTCATGAGCCAAAACCTCATTCGCCTGGCATCTTCCTCATCTTGATGTCATTCAGTGAATTATCATTTTAGTCCATTTCTCTTTAAACTTACATGTATATTATAAAGGCAAAAGTTTGTCAGTATGTATCTTACTTCTTCCTGGCCGTCCGGTAATTGACCAGACCAAGCTCTAGTCGTCGACAGCGTGTAGTGTTCCACGTGCTTCTCAAAGAGATGTCAGCAAACAACTCTAACCTTCTAAACAACTTCGTCTAACCTCTGAAGAATAGTCAAATGTTTTTATAAGTGCCCATGTAGGCCAATGTGAAATAAAAAGAGTTTTGACTTGAAACCGTGAGAGCTAAGTAGGGACGATGCCCGGCGTGTGGTTTTAGCCAGTAAAGGTATAACACGCCCTCTCGCTCCACTCAGAGCAAGAGCAGACATACATTTCACGGGAGTGATACCAACAACAGCTAAACTCATCATAATTTTATGTCTAACTTTAAAAAAAAATCTGTTTCTGAGCTAGGCGCCCATTAGAAACAAATATACTAAAACCTAGCTCAGAATATTAACATCACACATTCTTTTTCTCGCGTAAAGTGTAAAGGGCAGCGGCTGTCAAACTTTTTGCCGTCGACACGTGTTCCACGTAGTTTCGTTTCGCCGGAACTAAAGTTGGAATGGCGCCCGTAGGGGTGTCACCGTGTGTTACAGTTTGTCATATGTATGCAAATGAAAATGGTATATTAGAATGTGTGTACAATGTTGAAGGTGAAGTACAATTGTAGTTTAAATGTGAATTTCTGTGTCTTTAAATTAATATTGATTATATCTTAGGGATTAGTGTCTGTACAGTAGAAATGATTAAGATTCCTCAGGCTTGTGAAATTTTTATTTTCTTAGGTGGCTTGATTTGGACCTACATCACTAGAATAAATTACGATTTTAAGACATCCTTCCTTGTCTTATTTTTAAGAACATTTCACATTTCAGTCTCGGTTTAGACATCACATATTTTTATTATTATAGTCTGAAGGTAGGCGATGGTGTAGTCAACGAAAGGTTATGCCTGTCTAGAATTAACTTATTCACTACTTTACTTGCATTTTGGTCACATTTTGAACTTTTATTGTCGCTATGAGCTTGAAACTATCAACGTTTTTATTTTTAGCATTATCGGCCTTGTAATGTTCTCACTGTTGGGACTCAGGCCTCCTCTCTAGGAGATGAAACGGTTTTATATACGAGGATGTTATGTAACTTCAGAGTCATTGCTTTAAAAAAGTAATTTGTACGTTCAAATAAATCAGATATCCATCTCTTTTGTTTATTTACAACCTACAAAACTATTTTAATAAACAGCCATATTGAATTTATCCTTTTATCCTGATCTCCAGGTCTCACCACAAAACACATGGCAACAATACCTCAGTACCGACATAATGAATGGAACTATAACAATCCATATCAAAGGGCAGTGGGTCTCAAAGTTTTTGCGATCGACACGTGTTCCGTGGTTCAGAAGTTGGCACAATCCGTGCAGGGCTGTCAAACTTGTGAAATATCGCTCGATTAATTGTTAGTAAGCGATTGAACGTTTTGGTTTAGTTATTGGTAGCTGTTAGCAGTTGGTGTTATAATTAGGGCTGGTATTGTTAGGTAATATTCGTAATTTTTCCAGTTTTCTTAAGGTAGAACTTGTAGGGGCACAATATTTAAGCAGAGTGTAAGCAGGGAAACCAGGATAACGTATACAATGAATTTTATTGTGTTATTCTGAGAACTGTTTATGATCAACTGACAACTATAAATATAAACAAACAATCCGTGGAACGGTTACTAGGTTTATATGAAATTGACATAGTTCTATCGATAGCCAGATAGGTACCACCTATTAAAATAGGTCCGTATATAATATCACATTAATTAACTATTTCAATACGCCCCCTTAATGCGCATATTAAATACAAACAGCAATACAAGAAAAAACACATACAAAAGAAAGTAATATCAAAGAACAATCATAACAAAATAAACAATTAACAAGCAATGCCTAAACCACGCATGCACGAATAGTGCTTTACTCTGGGCAAAGCTTTCGTTAATATGTCCGCGAGCATTGAGTCTGTCGATAAATACTTTAGCTCAATACTCGTATTGTTCTTCAATACACTTCTAATAAAGTGGTACCTGATGTGAATGTGCTTACTCCGAGAATGAAACATTGGATCACCGGCAAGGCAAATCGCCCCCTGATTATCTACATGTAAAGATAATGGTGCAAACTTACATAGCCCAATCTCAGTAAGCAAGCTGTTCAGGTAAATTGCCTCCTTCATAGATGACGCCAAACTTATATACTCGGCTTCGCAGCTCGAAGTCGATACACATTTCTGCTTTTGTGACTTCCAAGACACGCATCCACCTCCTAACATAAAAACATAACCGGAATAAGAACGTCTATCTATCAAACATCCACCCCAGTCGGCATCTGAATAACCATGCAATGTTTTACCTGTTTTCGTAAACATAAGTCCGTGATTTCTCGTATGTTTTAGGTAGCGCAGTACACGTTTTGCTGCATTCCAGCACTGTTGATTAGGACAATCCAAGAATTGGCTCAATACTGCCACAGTATTCGTAATATCCAATCTTGTGCCCGTAGATAAATACATTAAACAACCGACTAACTCTCGATACGGATACTGCCCCGTATCACATTGTTCCGTAGGTTTCGTAATCTTAGTTTTCGGATCCATGGGTGTAGAAATCGGATTACATCCACTTAATTCAAATTTATTTAACAAATCGTCAATATATTTTCGTTGTGACAATTTAATGCTCTTGTCACATCTGTCAAACTCTATGCCTAACATATACTTCGCAATGCCATAATCTTTCAATTCAAACTTCATGGCCAGTTCCCTTTTGAAAGTTTGTATACACTCACCTCTTTGCGATGCGACTAAAATGTCATCTACGTAAACTAGTACAAAGAGTTTCGTTTCTGAATCTACGGCCTTAAAATAAAGGCATGGCTCGTTTAAAGAGACTTGTAGCCCCATGGACTTCAGCTCCTCGTCCAGCCTGATGTTCCATTGACGACCTGACTGGCGTAAACCGTACAAAGATCTTTTCAGCAGGCACACCTCGCCCCCAGACTTCAGGTTGCATAACAACTTGCTGGCACGTTCATGTATAACTGAACCTGGCTGTTCTATCCGCATGAGGTCTTGCAGGCATTCTTCTAGGAGGTCTGGCACCTTCATATATATTTCCTCATCCAACAAACCGTTTAGGTAGGCCGTGTTTATGTCCAATTGATGAATCTCAAGGTCAAGTTCAACTGCAAGTGCAACTAGCAATCTTACTGTGTCAAGTCTAGCTACAGGCGCAAAGGTATCCTTATAGTCTATTCCATAAAGTTGACTAAAACCTCTTGCCACCAGCCTGGCCTTCTTCTTCTCAGTTTTATCCACATTTAACTTTGTCGTTAAAATATAACGGCAACCTACGACGTTCCGTCCCATAGGTTTGTTGACTATATCGAAGGTGTCATTCTTGATTAAACTCTTCACTTCTGAAAGTATTGCATCTTTCCATCCTTTTCTTTCATTACTGGATAAAGCTTCCTTTAAAGTAATTTCAACGACTCCGGCAAAATCCTGACAATCAACAAACTCTTCCGTTGATTCGACGCGTTCCTCCACGGGAATATCTGGCTCTACGTTAACCATATTGTATATTTTCCGTGGACGTCCGACGTGACCTCGTTCCAGTCGTGGTCGCCCTGGACCTCTCTTCATTGCCCTCCCCCCATCAGTATGAACATCATCCCGATGATGATCGTGCTGAAATGGTCCTACAGCAATATCTGGAACGTCCGTCAGTTGTGGTGCATCAAAGGATGTTTCTTGACCTTCATATCCTTCCACAGGTACAGAAATGCCTTCACCTTCCACCTCTGGAATTTTGTTATCTTGGATTCTGCTGGATTGGTTAGGATTGAATTCTATTTCCACCGTTGCTGGTTGGTCCGAAATATTTGCAGGCCCTTCTTGGTCAATCTTGAAGGGATCAAATCGTAAATTTAAATTTTCTTTTTCTTCACTCTTCAATTCTTGAAACTTCACATCTCTTGACATGATAACTTGTCGTTGCGCTGGTATCCATACTCTATAACCCTTTCGATCTCTAGGATAACCTACGAAGATTCCTTCGAAACTTCGTGGAGCAAACTTATCTTTAACGGGTGTCTTGTCCAACACGTGTACCTTAGACCCAAACTTTTGTAAGTAGTCTAATCTGACAGGTCGTTCAAACCATTTCTCAAACGGTATTTCACCTTCAAGACTTCTTGTTGGACAACGATTTCTTACGTGACATGCTGTCGCTACAGCATCAGCCCAGAAACCCGGAGATAATCCTGACGAGATGAGCATACACCTCGCCATTTCCACCAACGTCCTGTTCTTCCTCTCAGCAACAGCATTCTGTTGCGGGACGCCAGGAACTGTCAACATTCTTGCTATTCCTTCTTTCTTCAAAAAATCGTCGAAATCTCGATTACAGAATTCACCGCCGTTATCTGTATGAAGATATTTTATTTTATGTCCTAACAAATTCTCGACATGACTTTTGTATACTTTGAATGTCGTGAACACTTCACTTTTCTTGCTGAGAAAGTATACTTCACACCACCTAGTATGATCGTCAATAAAAGTGACGAAATATTTCGCGCCATTTATTGACGTATGTTGCATGGGTCCACAAACGTCAGAATGTATAATTCTTAACTTTTCATCGCATGGCCCATTTGAACTAGTAAACGGTAACATACACATTTTACCTTTCGCACAAATATCACAATTGTACAAGTCACTCACATCTGTCATCTTAACATTCATGCCAGATTTATTTAAAATTCGGACGAGATCCTTTGCATTTAAGTGTCCTAAACGTTCATGCCACATCCATACGTCAACCTTTTGCTCAGAAATGGCTGACACACTATCTAAATGTTCCTCAACGTAATATAAATTACCTCTACGATTCGCAACAAGTTTAGTGTTACCATAACTATCTTGAACACTAGCTATGTTATCCTTAAACGTAACGCTAAACCCCTGATCAGTAATTTTGCTTACTGAAATTAGGCTACATCGTAAATCCGGAACAAATAGAGTATTGGGCAATTGAACAATTGTTTTAGAACCATTATCACATGTAAGTAATCTGACTGTCCCCTTACCTTGTACGTTTGTGCTTGAATTCGTTGCTAAGTTTAGCTTACCGAACAAAGGCACAAGTGTTTTGTCGAATTTACTTGCATCATTGCACAAATGTGATGTACAGCCACTATCGATGATCCAATTTCCACTCCCGTTGCAAACAGCATTAACATCTGAAACACAATTAAATGTTACAAAATTGGAATCGATATCAGGTACTTCATAATCATTCGACACATACTTTACGGTATCACTACACTGTTCTTTGTTCTTCTTCGTACAATCAGAGGCTTTATGACCATACAGATGACATTTAAAACATTTGTATCTGAATTTCGAACTTGTCAGCTCAGTACCACTCTTTGGTTTAGAAGACTTCTTTCCCTTTACAAGAAATGCTCTATCTACACTTTCTTTTCGATTTCTGGAATGATCTTCTTCTAAAATCTTAATCTTGAGCGTATCTGGATCCGGCAATGAATCTCGAGATTCTATGGCACATCTAAAGTTGTCAAAGCTGGACGGCAGACTGTACAGGAGCATTATCGAGGTCAGATCATTATGCATTTCGATATCCATGTCAGCTAACTGGCTTTTCACATCGAAAAATCTCATAACATGTTCTCTTACATCACCACCTTCTTCCAATTTATGGAGCAACAGCTGTTTTAGTAATGTCGCCTTTTTTGCAGGTCCCTTCGACGCATGAATGTTCTGTAACTTTAACCATACGTCTCGCGAAGTCTTACATCCTCGTAGATGTCGTAATTCGCTCGGACTTATCGATAAAATGAGATCAGACTTAGCTTTCGAGTCTCCAATGTCCCACTTTACTGCTTCGGCTGGTTCTGCTGGGCGTGCGATACTTCCGTTCACGTATCCCCAGGCATCGTTCTTAACTAAAACGGCTTCCACTTGGATTTTCCAGGTCTCGTAGTTGCTCTGATGGAGTTGATCAATTTTGACAGAACTCATTTTCACTCCAATTTCTTCCTTTATCACGTTTAAATCTCTCCTGATTTATGCGTTCTGGGCCCATAACCACTGTAGGGGCACAATATTTAAGCAGAGTGTAAGCAGGGAAACCAGGATAACGTATACAATGAATTTTATTGTGTTATTCTGAGAACTGTTTATGATCAACTGACAACTATAAATATAAACAAACAATCCGTGGAACGGTTACTAGGTTTATATGAAATTGACATAGTTCTATCGATAGCCAGATAGGTACCACCTATTAAAATAGGTCCGTATATAATATCACATTAATTAACTATTTCAATAGAACTGCACCTGGGTGATTTGGCACCGAACTGTGTCCATACATTCTATATCGATGGCTTAGAATAAAAACCTGGTAACTGCAAATTACGTACATATATTTTCAGGAGGCACAAAAAACTCAAATTAGACCTTTCATCATCCAAAGACATCCATATAGTAACTAGGCTTGTAGAGCTACATTAGACCGAGTCATTTAAAGCATAAATTATGCGTTGCCAGATGTATGTGACACCTCTATCTGTCAGAGTTGCATGAACAAGTTTAAATCATTATGCCTGCGTTGTCAAAGCCTGACTCAGTGATTCTTCCAACGCGACTATTAATGGAACCAGCTCAGTAATTCCACGTTAGCCTTGTAAGAAAAAAGTAAAAAAATATATTGATAATTCCGTCTAAGTAAGACAAGCAAATCAAGAGTTGGAGAGACTTGCTTAGTTGGTTAAAAATGTTTATAAAAAATCTCGTAGCCTCGTAGCTTGTAGCTCGTAGCGATTTGGTCATTTGCTACGACGACGGCTACGATACTACGTAGCAACTTTATACCCATTTACATTTTATTTATCATTGTACTTGTTATTGCCGCGATTTCTGGGCGAAATCCGGAAAAGCCGGCCGTCTTATACACGAAGGTAAAAAAGGGTTTTATACCATTTTGGTTAATTTTGTTTTTATTTAATTTTTCTTTAGTAATTTGTTTTCATACCGGTAGTAGAAATACATAGGTATGTAAAACTAAATGACAAAAAAACTCCCAGGTTATGTCTGTGAAAGTTTCCTATTAAGGTTTATAAGATACAGCCGCTGACAGACAGACGATCGAATGGACGGACAGCGGAGCTTTGGTAACAGGGTTCCATTGGTTACCCTTTGAGTACGAAGCCCTAAAACAAAAATACGAGCTACTTGCAAGCTATTTACCCGGAGATTAATCTTCAATTCGAAAAAAATGTACTGTTATTTACTTATTTGAACCGTGGCAGCCCTAACATAAGAGCGGAAATGTTGTCGTGAGTAGTTGGATACAAAGTTTTTTGCCTTTATTATATATCGGCGGACATGTTGTGCGAAACAGTAGGAATACAATGTTACGTCAAGTGTGTGTACCTAGTTGTGCGAGGTGGAAAGGTCAGGTCGTAACTGCTGTTGTTTTGTTAGATGAGATGGATGGTGTTTATTTTTAATTTGGTACTCATTTTATAATTGAGGAAAATGCTGGTTGGTACCAGCTATAGCAGGAGTTTCTTGCGGGACATACAGGATCTGTCATTGTGGGAATACTTTGGGGAGCTCTATGTCCAATAATGGTCTTTTGTGGATGATGGTGACGAATGTGGTTAAATTGCACGGGGGTCACTGAAATGGGGTCGCATGTGAATCTAAGGATCACTGAATTCCCTCAAAGATGCTTTGAACGAGCTGGGAGGCCTGATCTACTTCTAGAGATAGGTGGCTGGATTCAGCCTAAAAAATGATGGCCTCCATGGCCCATGTACGATAATCTAACATGAACTTTGCTCTACTAGATAGATAGAGATTAAATTGTTTGTCAGTTTTCTTCTTCCACTTGGCGTTAGCTATTGCCAGGGTCCGCCTTTTTTCGAATTTGTCAGTTTCATTGTTTGATAATGGGCACCCTAAAGCCTTCCTACGAGTTCTAAACAAATAGCAAAAAAAAACATAACAAATCATAAACTATTAGAAACGGAGTGACGGCATCGTGTTTTGCGAGTGAAGTCGGTATCCTTCCACGAACTAGTCGATACATGACGCCCTTCGGAAGAAACTCTTCTTTGAGAAAGGTCTTTAATTGTTTTGTGGTTGCCTCCTAAACATTTGAAGAACTTCCTTTCACCACAAATGATTACTATACTGTACTTCAGTTAGCAGGTGAAAAATGAAAATAAACACAACTTTTTGATGTTCTTTATTTAAAAACAGTGTAATATAATACAATAAGGGCCTGTTTCACCACCTATGATTAAGTTTCGAGTATCTTATTTGACAGATAATTTCATACAAATTCTGTCACATTTTTGAATTTATTAAGTGAGTAGTGCCTACTCGGACATTGTGAAACAGGCCCTTAGTATTCAAATTGATTAAAATATTTTTTATTATAAATAGTATAAAACCAATTGTGAACATTATAAACATCAGTCATCTTTTTATTACAACTAAGTTTTTTTTAATTAAATCGAACCACTCGTGTTGATGAGCCCCATAATTTAAAATTTTCGCACGCGTTTAGAAAACGAAACTGTTTTGCGTCCTGTGAAGCTTTAGTTGGAGACAAAGGGACAGGTGACCGAGAAAAAGGGTCAGCCTACCGGTCAAAACGAAACATAAGTGGCAATTTAGAGACACCTCAGTTTTACTTAAATGTGAATAAACTTAATGGAGTGGTGACCACGTACCAAAAGACGTAACGTTAGAAGGCCTCCCATAAAGTGGACCGATGACCTGATGAACGTCGCGGGAATCTGAAGGATGCGAGACGCACAGGACCGGTCGTTGTGGCGACGCTTGGGGGAGACCTATTTCCAGCAGTGGACGTCTTTCGGCTGTGGTGATGAATAAACTTAGGTGCTAGTATAATTGCCCCAATACCTTCGTAATGACACTTATTTTACATACTAATTAAGCAACTTACTACTGTGTTGCCAGCCCTGCGAAGGCGGAAACGACAACGCCAACTACGGCCGGCAACAAAGTGCTCTCGGTTTATTATTTACTTGTGGCAACCCTGTTCGGAGCCAGTGGTTGTGCTGGCACAATTAACTTTTAATTGGTCTGTATTATTTTAGGCTGTGGCTTATATTTAGATTGTAGGGTTCCATGTTTTGAATAGAGAAATTAGAAATCTGTGTGGTTAGCAAAATAAGATTAAAATGTATATATAGGTAGTCGGTATTTGTGGTGTAGGTGTAGGTAGTCGAGTCATAACTTCTGTCAAAACCTTATTATTTAAAAAAAAAATACTGGCCAGATAAAGTACCTTGGTTACTATGACTCGACTTCCACTAATTTTAAAAATAGAACGTTCAACGATCTCCACGCGTTCCCCGAAGAGATGTCAGCAAACCGTAGAGGCCCAACAGGGTCAATGCCCGCTAGGGTGACAGGCATTTTCTGAAAAGGAAACCCGTGTACTTAGAACGAAAAGAGTTCACTTGGGAAGAAAAAATAAGACTATTTACTGGATATCTTTGTATATAACAAAAAAGACTGTTTACTGGATATCTTTGTAAACCTATAACAAAAAAGACTGTTTACTGGATATCTTTGTATACCTATAACAAAAGAGACTATTTACTGGATATCTTTGTATATAAAAAACATAAGCGAATACATCAATTTGTATAAGTTTCTACACATCAACTAGGTACGACCGGAGACAAAGGCTCATAATTCTTTAAAAGCCCATTTAAAAGTAGATCTAAAAGCTTTTCTGTGTTGCACGACATTGAAGTAATAGTATTAGCCTTAATGTCACTTTTGATGTGATTTTATTTCATGTTTCAGGTCTATTAAATAGGCGACTTAGATTTATTTATGGGCATTATAAATGATAAATAAAAATATAGTAAAAGGCTTTTTATTTCTTGTCGATTCAATTATTAACTTGACATTGATGATTACAATGCTTTACTTACTGATTAAATTATTAAAAAAAATATTATATTACAAATGACATGTATAGGATTTCGAAATATTTTTTTTCATTGATGATCTATCAAAATCCACGGTTTCTATTTTAAAAATTGATGGATTTTACTATGTTTCCATCATCATCCCCTTAGCAGAAACACATCCACTGTTGAACATAGGCCTTCCTTAAGCGTCGCCACAATGTTCTGTGCGTCTCGTATCCATCGTATTCCCGCGACCCTCACCGAATCATCGATCCACTTTGTGGAAGATTTTCCAACGCTACGTCTTCTGGTACATGGTCGCTACTCCAAAACCTTTTGTACCCATCGATCATCTGTTCTGCAAATGTGTCCTGCCCACTGCAACTTAAGTTTAACGATTTTTCAAGCTCCTTCGTAACCTAACCAAGGTTACCAACATAACCATCAATCCTGCCAATAGAAGAATTAATTATCAGACTTCTGCGGATATCTTCATTTCTGATATGATCACACAGGGAAACCCGAGCATAGCCTTTTCCATATCAAAATATTATTAGGTAAGAGGTCTATGGCCCGATTTCTTGAAACCGACGTTTAATCAATACAACGCAAACACCTCACCGCCTCCTCTATTTACCCCGTTCCCATTAAAAAGCGTAATCACTTCGTTTCCTGCCGCCAAGTTCCCGCTGCAAGGAAGCAATCTTCGTAAGAAATCGCGTGAACTCCTCGCTTCCAATTGTTTTGAAGTGCAGTAATTAATTCCTGCAAGCATGGTGCACATGTCTGCGGGATTTGCTTGAGGATTTTTTGCGTGGAAAAGTTTTGTTAAGAGGAATTATGTAGAGCTTAAAATGAGTTGTGTAGGTATACATGATAAATAATGTTTCATTTGGTAAATAGGTTAAAAAGGCCGGCCATGCGCTAGTCAGTCCAGTACCATCCATAGTAAAAACGGCAAAAACACGTTTTTTGTATGGAAAAATTTATAACATGTTGTTATAGCGGCAACAGAAATATATATTCTATTAAACTTTCAACTGTCTAGCTTTCACGGTCCATGGAATTCAGTTTGGTGAGAGACGGACAGACAGATACTTAGTAAAAAAATTGAAGATCGCCTGCGTAATAGTAGACAATTATCTCAAGGGATTACCTCGTACCCGTACAAACAAAAAAACAAACTTTACCTCTTTGTAACATTTGTGTAGATAAAAAAATACAATTCTGTTTTCTGTATATGAGTACTAGCTTTTACCCGCGGCTTCGCTCCCGTCAAATGACTACCCTACATATCCTACGTTACCCTACCTTCCCTACACTACCCTACCTACCCTACATTACACTACCCTACACTACCCTACACTACCCTACACTACCCTACACTACCCTACACTACCCTACACTACCCTACACTACCCTACACTACCCTACACTACCCTACACTACCCTACACTACCCTACACTACCCTACACTACCCTACACTACCCTACACTACCCTACACTACCCTACACTACCCTACACTACCCTACACTACCCTACACTACCCTACACTACCCTACACTACCCTACCTATCCTACTTTACGTAACTTTTTTTTTTTTAATTTTTCTCTCCGTAAAAACCATCATTGAACTTCAAGGAACATTTAAAAAAAAAATCAGCCAGATCATTCATGTTATGTCGTGACAACGGAAAACGGGTTTCATTTTTATATATAGGTATATAGATTAGATATCAAAAAGTATTATTTCCAAAGAGACACTTCGAGAAAACTTAGTAAAATTAGATCAGCTAGATGCCTACATACTTTTCAAACTCATACGTCTCAACTAACGTCATAATTTGTTCAACTTTTCTGTCTTAATTACATTTAATAATATTAAGTCTTAAGCGTAAATTTCGAACTCTCTCCAAATGACGGGTGATTCAATGAAGTTGGTAACATCGTGTAAAACAAGTTAATTCTGGCTGTTGGAATTTGATAAATTCTCGTTTATTACCGTTGCGGATTACTTGAGAAGTTGCCCCGATTTTTCAAATGGCTCTCATTGGATTCTTACTACGGGTTCCAATTTCGATTTGATCTCGAACGTGAGTCTGTGTGAACGAGAAACGAATGTTTTCAAGTAAATATAGAGGATTACTATTGTACTAGCTTCGGCTAGCAGTTGTGTCCACGTAAAATTAGAAAAATATTTCAAGGGCATAGTCCTGGAATAAAAACTATACTATATACTATTTCAGGGCAAGGTCTACCTGTGTATAGAGTTTCATCTAAATATGTATAGCCGTTCTAGCGTGATGAAGTAACAAACACACAAACTTTCGCTGTTATATTAGGGTGATGCGTTTATTACAATACTATTAATTTGCCGCTCTGAAACCACAATAATACGGGTAGCTTTTGGGCTAGTGGAGCAAACGTTTATACTATTTGATTTCAGTAACAAACAAAATGTGTTTTTTTTGGCATATAAAATTAAATATTCAAAATGTTTTTGAAAGGCTATAAAATATAAACAGTCTATCGCACACTCAATATTTATGTAAGATAGATACCTATTCAATAGATATTTTCTAAATCTAAATTAACTCTCGTTGCTAAATTAACTGTAGTATTTTTCGAATCCTTACTCAATAAATTCGGCCTACAGCAATATCTATCTAATCGTAAAAACCCATTTTCATTTTCAGTGCTTCTAGGTATTGTGTGAAATAATTTATATCAGAGCAGTTTTCTGAATAGAATAAAATTGTATTATTTCTAGGCTTCTGAGAAATAGAGAACGAACGAGCAGTTTTTTTTTATCTAAAACATTATTTCAAACGTAAATTGCCTTTGAAATATATATTGAATATTTAATAAAAAAATTATAGGATTTTTTATCCTAAAAACTACATTTTGTTTGCTATTGAAATCAAATAGTTTAGAAGTTTGCTCTACTAGCCCAAAAGTTATTAGTACGGTTTCAGAGTGGAAAATTAGCAGTATTGTATAACTTAATCAATTTTTTCTGTAAGAGTAACTTTGGAGTTTCTTGCCGGTTTTTTTCATAGGAAACCACCAATCGAAACCATTCACTAGGTTCTATCGCTATCTGAAAGCCCACGTGATCGCACTCGAACATTAAAAAAAAATCGTTGTTGTGTACATACCTAACATTGTGATGCATTTAGACAATTGCTTATGATGCGTTAAGTACCACTTTCAGAGACTTCTTAAGAACCTTGTTCTAACCATAACAACCACAAAAAAAAACCTGAAATTGATCCGTTTCTTCACGCGTGACGTGACCAAGGGAAATAAGGATTCATTTATTATAAGTTATATATTTATTATTTAAATGTATTTTTAGTTTTAATAAGTTGTGTGAGACACTTTATATTTTTCTGTCTTTCTAACCATTATGGCAAGACATGGAAATGAAAACTCTATCCATATTAAATTAAAGTGTATGTTTAATGCATAAAAAGCAGCCCCCTCCAGGTGTTTATGACGAGGAGTTTTACGACGAATAAGCTCTCTGTATTAAATATTGAAGGTTTAAAATATACGTCGAGGAATATATGTATATGCGGTGAGGTATTTTTAGGTATCTTCAGTCTGATTTCCCTGGGGGGTAACACGTTTTATTCGGTGGCCTACTAAGGCGGTTTTGTGCGTAATAATGTTATGTATTGCCTGAATCTGTTTGACAACGCAGTGTAATATTTTGTTAGAAATAAAGAAGATTTTGTTGCACCAATTTGTAGAATCAAGAATAGGCTTGAAGGGTTCCGTACTATCGTAATTTATTTTGTTCGTATATTTTTTTAGAATACACGTATCGTTACATCTATTTATCTATCCTCCCCGGCACATTAATTTATAGAAGGAACGTATTTTATCGCCACTGCTGTCAAAACGGTGAAGGTAAATATCATAAAGAAAATGGCATGTCTTAGAACCAAAAATTCGAAAGCACGTGACACCCATAAAATGTCAAGAAACCATCTGCTGTGCTCGTGGCGGAGTACCGTATGAAGCAGAGCCCTAGCCAGTCCGAGTCATCCACGTCCCCGCCGTCCTCCCTGGGACCTGCTGCACCCGCGCCGCCGCGCGACCGCCACCTCGTGGTGCAGCTGAGCTAACGGATGCAGGGCGAAGGGCGAGTATTCTGCGCCTTAAAACAGAATCGTCTCACCAGGGAGAGAACCCGAAAGAAACCCGAGCATATCCGTAGGCTCTAAAGCGGCAGCCCCGCTAGCGGATTAAGGCACAGTGGGCTAATCACTCGCTTGCCCGACAATTACAGATTCAAGAAACCGAAAAAGTAGAAAACCGGACCGATACTTTACCGACGACTTTTGGCATGAAAATACGGACACGAATTGCATTTTGGAATGTGCGTACGCTTAGTGATGACAGCCGACTAGCACAGGCAGAAGCAGTCATGCTTGGCTACAACCTGCAGATATTGGGTCTAAGCGAAGTGAGAAGACACGGCTTTGGTGAGCTGAGAACATCTAGGGGCTTGACTTTGCTATATTCAGGTAAAGAAAATGAGGAAGATGTGCGCGAGTACGGCGTGGGGCTTCTCCTCTCTAATGTAGCGAAGAAAAGCCTTGTCGATTGGAAACCGATCTCAGACCGGATCATGTACGCTCGCTTTAACTCTAGAGTACGGAAAATCTCCATCGTACAGTGCTACGCCCCAACCAATGCATCATCCGAGGATACTAAAGACGATTTCTACAACGCCCTGAACGCCACCCTTAGGAGTATTAAGAGGCAAGACATCGTCATCGTCATGGGAGATCTAAATGCTAAGGTTGGGAGGGTTAATGCGGGCCGTGAGCGGCATATGGGGACTCAGGGTCTTGGAGTTTGTAACGATAATGGGGATCGTTTTATCGATTTTTGTCAGAACCATGATCTTACCATCGGAGGAACATTGTTCATTCACGGCGACCACCACAAATACACCTGGAACTCACCCGATGGAGTCACAAAGAACCAAATTGACCATCTTGCCATCAGTTCTAAATGGCGTTCTTCACTGCTCGACGTTCGCAACCGTAGGGGCGCCGATATAGATAGCGACCATCATCTGGTGGTTGCTGAAGTTCGGCTTAAGGTTGCAGTAGCCCGTGCAACTGGAGGACCTGGCAGGTTGGGAAGGAGGTTCGACGTGAACAAACTGTCGGACTTGGACACCCGTAGGGCTTTTCGTCTTGAGCTGCGAAATCGATTCTCCGGACTCGAAGAAGTTGCGGATTCACTAGATGAGGAGTGGAATCGCATTAAAATGGCCTACACAAAGACCAGCTCCGTCATTCTAGGGCACAAATCGTCACACTCTCGCGAGGACTGGATGTCTCAACACACCTGGAGTCTTATCGAGGACAGAAGGAATCTGCACCTAAAGCTTCTGGAGACCCGTAATGTTGACGAGCGAGCCGGCCTCATTTTACAGTATCGTCGAATACGCAAGGCTATTTATCGGAGCACGCGTGCGGATAGAAGGCGGTGGGCCGATGACATAGCTGATCATGCTCAACACGCTGCGAACACCGGCAACCTTGAGGAGCTGTATAGAAGCACAAAGACCTTGGTAGGAGACAACAGGCGCAAAAGAAAACCACTTAGATCCAAAGAGGGGCAGCTCATTGTGACGTCGGAAGAGCAACTTCAACGCTGGCACCAACACTTTGAGGAGGTTTTCCGATTGTCGGCGACTTCGACGCCTGAGGCACTGTTGGTTAGTTCTTCACCACCCCGGTTCCTCGATATCAATTCGGAACCACCGTCAGAATCGGAGGTAGCTGAAGCAGTCCTCTCTTTGAAGACAGGGAAGGCTCCAGGATTCGACTTGATTACTGCGGAAATGCTGCAAGCCGACTTAACCTTCGCCGTCGACGTACTGACGCCTTTAATTGAAAAGATCTGGACTGCTGAAGAACTCCCGGACGACTGGAACAAAGGGCTCGTAATTACCGTGCCTAAAAAAGGTGATCTAAGTCAGTGCGATAACTGGAGAGGCATTGCACTGCTGTCAATTCCCTCTAAGGTCTTCTGCAGGATAATCTTGGATAGGCTATCGAGGGCCCTGGAACCCTTACTACGCAAGGAGCAGGCTGGTTTCCGTTTGAGTCGTTCTTGCACGGATCAAATTAACACTCTACGTATAATTCTTGAACAGGCATCAGAATGGCAAAGGGAGATATATCTCACTTTTGTGGACTTTGAAAAAGCCTTCGATACGTTGAAGTGGTCCAGCATTTGGTCTCGCCTGCTGGAAATGGGAGTGCCACCAAAATTGGTCCGCTTATTACAGAGCATATATCGGAAATATTCCTGCAGAGTGGTTCACGACGGTCTCATCTCGGAGGACATCGCAGTGCACGCGGGTGTTCGTCAGGGTTGCCTCCTCTCGCCTCTTCTCTTTATAGTCGTTCTTGACGGAATTTTGCTTCGCATCTTCAATGAGAGGCGCCGCGGGATAGAATGGGGATTGTCCAGCGTTTTAGAAGACTTGGACTACGCCGATGACCTATGCCTGCTAAGTCATACGCACGCCGACATGCAAGCAAAATTGAACGACCTGCGTCAGGAGGCAGCGAAAACTGGGCTTAAAATTAACTCGCGGAAGACCCAGGAAATGCGTACAGGGGTGATTAATGCTGCGCCGCTACTAATCGGCACTGAGGCAGTGGAACGCGTCCAGAAATTCACGTACCTCGGAAGCGTCGTGGCGGAAACTGGTGGAACTGAAGAAGACGTCGCTTCTAGAATCGCCAAAGCCCGCGGTACCTTTGCACAGCTGAGACCGGTTTGGCAATCACGGAAATTGACTCGAAGAGTTAAGCTAAAAATCTTCAGGTCAAACGTCAAATCCGTGCTGCTTTACGGGTGCGAAACGTGGAAGGTGACAAAGGAGATCTCACGACAAATCCAGGTTTTCGTGAATCGATGCCTTCGCCGTATCCTCGGAATTTACTGGCCCGAGACCATCTCTAACGTAGAGCTGTTGGAGAAATGCCGCGAAAGCCCGATCGACCGCCAGATCAAGCGTCGCAAGTGGAGTTGGATTGGTCACACGCTTAGGAGGGATTCCAATCATATACCTAAACAGGCACTGGACTGGAATCCCCAAGGGAAACGGAAGCGTGGCCGTCCTCGGCAGACCTGGCGACGCACCGTTTTGGCTGAAGCGAAAGACATCGGACTGACGTGGAGCGAGGTTAAGCATAAAGCGCAAGACCGCTCGCGTTGGGTGACTACTGTTGACGCCCTCTGCCCCAGCTAGGGGATATAGGACCTTAAGTACGTGACACCCAACATCATACTAGGCCCGTGTGGTGGATTACTGGCCAGTGTCTTTCCTAGAGAGAAGGCCTAAGTCCCAGTAGTGAGAACATTATTAGCATGATTATTATGTTGTGCCATAGGGTGTAATTGTGAAGGATTTTTTTCGCCTATTTTGTCCCACTCCTGTGCAAAAGCCTCCTCACTCCTTCGATTTTCCGCGAGCCCACGCTTCCTCTTTTCAGTTCTGGCAAAATCTATCTACTTTGTCCCGTCATCTCCTTCGTGGTCCGCCGCAACCCACTGTTTCAGGGTGCCAAAAAGATTACTGGTATCTATTAAAAGAGAGTAGCTCTAAGTATTCTGCATTGCAGATTGGCTTATCTTGTCCAAACGGCAAGTGATAAATAGTATCACTTTTGTTTCAATTCATTTTGAGAAAAGACAAAGTACAGACAAAGAGAATTTTTACTCAAAATTTACTGCTTTTCCATTTTGCCATCTGCTAGTCAATTCTGACAATTAAAAAAATAAACAATTGATTAAATTATGTGTAGAATATAAAATTTTGTGCAAAAGGCTGTTGTTCCGCTGAAATCGCGCATTTTTAGTGGAATTATTTTGATTGAGTTCTCATAAATGGGCTCCATTTTTAAAGAATGTGAGTTATGCTGGATTTTAGGCCAGCAATTGAATGATCTAAGATTTGTTGGAATAGACCAGAGATTTTATTTCACATAGATCCATAGATATTAGTCTAGTGGTATGAAGTTAAGCAAAGTCGATGGACTATGAATTGTGGAGGTATAAAGGAATTGAATTAAACTCAGTGAAATTCACAAAACGTTACGCAAACAGATGAAACGGAGCACTGATTTTGAAACTTAATTTTATCAATTTTAACTCGTTGTTGAATCGGGTATCTCGATTTCTTATTTTTAAATAACCCGTTTAATATCGAAGTTCGAACATACCTATTGAAAATCCCTATACTAAACTAGCGATCCGTTCCGCACAGATTGCGCAAACCTTTCTCGGTGTTTCTATTAATGAAAACTGTATTAAAATCTATTAAGCACTTTAGAAAAAGCAAGCAGCAAAACAGAAATACTAGTACTTGACCAGTGGTAAGTCGGACTCGCACCCGTGTACTACAATATTTAAATTGAGCAAAAAAGAAAAAACGCCGATAAAACGGCCTTATTTTAACTTTATTATTTTTATTGTAGCGGCAATAGAAATACACATTCTGTGACATTTCTGTAACCTTTACGGTTTTTGAGATAACGGGCGCTTACTGACGCATGACGGATAGTCAGAGAGACGCACGAACGGACGAACGGACAGTGGACACTTAGTAAATGGGGTCCCGATAGCTCCCCTCCGGATCCCTAAAAAGGCATACAGCAACTTTGTTTATTTATTTATTTAAACTTCATGCACAGTAGTGGTACATAGGCGGACTTAATGCAACAAGGCATTCTCTACCAGTCAACCTTTGGGTTTTAAAAAATCAATATGTGTAATGATGATGATGAATATGTGTATTTATAGTATTATTTAGAAAATATATTTTGTACTACATGTATCTAATAACTAAATGCTACTCAAGCATACTGTCACTAAGGCGCTCCTTTAAAACTCTCTAACTATTCTACCCATCACATAACTGTTCAACACAGCAATCTCTTCTAAACTAAGTAGGGACCTATAGATAGCCAGTGGTAGGGGCACCGACTAACATCCACAAAGTTGAATCTCCTGCCTCTGATAGCACAACTTTCCGAATCTTCAAGTATGGCGAGAATATTTGGCTGAATTTTTCGGATCCCCCTGTAAGTCTTAAAACTTTGCTTTATATGCCAAACTGTTCAAGATCCAAGGATTCCGAAGTAATTATGGGTTCATTTGAGGGCTGTGAATTATGGTTTCAGTTTTCTTGTGTTATGGGTTTGTTTTTGTTATCTACACTAATATAATAAAGAGGTAAAGTTTGTTTTTTTGTTTGTATGAGGTAATCTGTGGAAGTAGGTAATGGTCCGATTGCTAAAATTTTTTCACCAATAGAAAGCTGCTGTATTCCTGAGTGACATAGGCTATATTTTATGTACGCGGACGAAGCTAAGGGCTAAAGGTAGTTATTATTATTGAGAGGATGACGTTTGACCTCTATCTCACCTGTTGTGTTCTTGGGTGTTTTTGTACGAGGCATTTTTTCAATCGTTGTGAATGTTAACCTCCTTAGAAATGGATTATTACTTTTTGAACGAGGCTTAATTATTTTTGTCGATGTCTGTAGTTTTTTTCATGTAGGTTTGTCATAATCGCCTCGTTTGGCAAGCGGTTTGGCGAATGCACTGTGGTTGTTGTAATGCACAGAGAATGCTGCTGCCCATTCTCTTGTATGTCTTTTAGTCACTACGTACGTTAGTCGTTACGTTAGTGCTATTCTTTACGCCCAATAGAAGCGATAATAGAGTTTATCGTTGCGACACTTAGCTGAGTCCTACAGTGGACATCTTTCAGTTGATATAATGATGATTAATGAAGTAGCTTTTTGCAAATAAATTCACACACTCAACAATCACAGAAGAATGAGATTCAGCAAAACCAAGTCTTGGTAAGACTCCTTTGACACATTAAATCTCTGCTCCTCAATAGAAAAAAATACATCCAGAATTTCGCACTTAGATTCAAATGAAACCGTACCATTATTCAGACTTAAAATTTTATTTCCTTACTTTGGGGCTTGATGGATTATTTTACAGGAAGCTATAAAACAAATTTTATTGTCCGAGATAAAAATGCTAAACGTGTTTTTTATTCAAGGTAGAGACAATAAAGGAACAATGAACTAAGAAACATATTTTTCTCTTTAATACTATGTTCTTTTCAAAAGAACTCAGTCTTGGCGAGTAGTAACAAGGTCTGTCTAGTAAAAATGGGGTTATATGGGAATATTATCTTTTCTACCTTTTTCTTTTTTGTGGTTTTTTGATGGTCCGTTGCCAGGATTCAATCAAAAGGAAAGTTATCGATAGCATTTCAACGGGTCCGTAAAATATTCTTTTGAGAAAAATGCCAGAATATAAAGCTCAAAACTACACATAACTCACACACTTCGACCACACAATTTCTGTTCCAGTTCGCACAGTTTACCTCCTCGTTAGGACACAAAGTTTAAAATTTAAACTGAGCGAAGCGTAGCGTAGCATAGCATAATATATGCATTGGTGTATCTATATTGCTTTATCATGTTTCACGGACGATTTGCCGGATCAAGCACGCAGTTTAGGGTTTACTTTGTCGCGTTATTGTAAACAGGGTTATTTTTATGCGTGGAAGGATTTTCTCGTTTTTTGTTTAGAATTAATCGATTTACAGGTAAATGTATGATATTGGTTTTCCCCGTTTTTATTAGGGCTGTTTTCCGGGCGATTTATTTTTGGTTCGTTTTGGCTGTACTGATCATTAGTGGTTCGTTTTTGTCGTGCGTTATAAGGGTCCTCTACAAAATCCATGACCGGTCACAGAGGGAGTTTTGCTAACAGAATTAGCTTGCAACATCTAGTCGTATATAATCCCTTTGGGACGATGTTTTTGCTAGCAGTATTCCTGCATATCCTTGTCCAGTTATTAAGTGTGGTATTGTATATGTGTTTTCCTTGTTATTAATTTACTGCATGGTAGTGTTGGAGCTTAACCCAATTATGTGTCGCTGTCAGGTATAAGCTCTCATGTCCTGGCATCCGTACATGATTATAAGGAATAATAATTGTAATTTTGTCAATCAATTTGTTTTTGTGAGTTTTATTTACGTTGCATGTAAAATGGAACTTTTGATCCAATGGTGGGCAATAAATATTTGTCACATTGAGATAACAAACAGGTTTTTGAATAAGAAACAATAAATTATGGGTGCCAACTGATAAACAGCGCTAGCCATTCATCATTCCACCAGCATTTGCTGGACGTGAGCACGCCCAACAAATGCTGAGGTGGTCACTCTTTCGGTGCGGGCACGCTCAGCACATTCTGTATTTTGTTCTTTTCACTTTGTGTTTGTAACCGTTATGCTGTTTCTGTCCCGAATAAAAGTATTTCAATTTATTCTATTCTATTCTATTCAAATCGCTGTATCAGTAAAATCAGTAGGCAGGAACAAAAAGGTTGCCATGAATTGCAAAAAATCAAATCATGGCTAAGAAAAACAGAACAGATTTTAGACACACGGCTAAAAATGTAGCAGAATTGAAAATGGACCTAGATATTTTCTATTTATTTTTTACTCCAAAAATCTTACGATAGAGAGACTCAATCTAACTGTCAAATCAAACATTGAAACGAATAATTCAAAACCCACGGACGTGTACGTTATCACACACACACAGTGCTTCCCTCTCCCACTTCCCACTACTCCAAAACTCATCACTATATTGCAGGCAATCGAAGTGAAGATGTATAGCCGTTTTCAATATTCCACTTGTTCGTTCAAACACGCCTTGGTCCCCGTGTATAATCCCCGGGGAATTTAACATAGCTGAGAGGGGAAGTTGCGGTGCTAAGGGAAGTTGTGGAATAAAGGTTGGTTCACAGTAAGACGCGACGCGTAGATAGTTAGGTGTCCGATTTTTACTACACGCGTGCACGTTTGCGCATGGAGATGCGACGCCGAGGCAAAACTTCGCCTTCGCGACCAGTTGCGGTATAGCGAGCAGAGTTCCCACGTGAATTCTTGTGGAATGGCGGCAGTGCCTATCGAAACCTAGTGGTAGTAAGTTCCCTCTTTGAGGAGTGACTGGAAAGACTTCACCACGTCCTCACCTTTTGCATGACGCAGGTCCTTACCGAATATAGTAAATCCACTAGGTTCCTGCACCAGATTCATGCGGAAGAAACGCCTGGTTGTCACACTTTTGTGGACCGCCCGGAAGACACGGTAGAGCATACGGTGGAGGTGTGCCCCGCTTGGATGGAGCACTTCACACGGTAGAGGTATTGCGGTCGCCTTCTTCTGCGAAGCAGTAATGCTAGCCAAGGAGGCGGCCGGCCGCGAGCGCGAAAGGGAACGACCCTCACGCCCCCGCCGTCAGGATCACGAGAACGATTTCCGACCACCGTAAGCGCAAGCTTGCGGACGGCGAACACTGGGTAGCTTGCCGTCCAGCAGTTCGGTAATAACCCGGACCGAGTCAAGTCGTCAACTGTTCCACGAGCGCCTCAAGGAGATGTCAGCAAACTGTAGGGCACGGCAGGGCCGAAGCCTCTGAGCACGTGGATCTGTATTCCGAAAGATAAGCTCGGTGTCCCAAAATTGAAGGCAACACAGGAACGGGGGTGGCGTTTAGTCAGTAAAAGTCTGACATGCCCTCCCGCTCCATTTAAGAGCGGGAGAAGTCATTCTGATGATTACCCATCTGAATAAAAAAACCTAAACAAGAAACCTACTGGGGCTATGGTTTCGCTTCTGAAAGGGAGACCCTGGAACGTAAGGCAAGGAAGGAATATAGAAGTGAGTCTTAGGCAGTAATAATCTGAAACACACTTCCGCTTCACACAAGAGCAAAAGTCATTAGATGATTTCCCAACTAAAAAAAGTACTAATTGGAGTTTTAACTTAAACAGTTTTATGTAAAATAAATTAATCAGATCTTTTCGGAAGTATAGGATTAGATACTTAGATTACTTTTGTGCAGTTTTACGAACTTAACGCGGACGAAGTCGCGGGCAACAGCTAGTCATACATATTATAGATATATGACACCTAAACACGGAAAACATAAATAATGTTCATCATACAAACATTTATCTCGGGTGGGAATCAAATCCACGAATTCCGGTATAGCAGGCCACTCAAATCAAATAGTTAACAAGAGTGTATAAGATTCGTTTTAACATCACACAATATCATATCATACTAATACGCGCTGGAAATTTTACGCACGGGTAGACCATATCCTAAAATAGCACATAGGGTACTCTTATCACAGGAGTATGTTCCTTTGGCACAATTTTCTACTCTCAGCCAGCGAAACTGCTGGTATAACTTGTAAATTAAAAATACGAATGTAACTCTACCTGTCTGTTACCTCTTCAGGTCTTAAGATACCTTATCTCGGGAATTTTCTTTGAACAATTTTCGATTTTTACGCGGGCGAAGCCACTTGCCAAAGGTCATTCATCGTCATCACTTGCTGATGTTGTAAGTGTGAACAAGGATAAACCATGACTTGAAATAGGACATATGATTCTTTTGATCCTGGGAGCAGGTTCCCTTGGAATATTTTTCTACTTTATCGCGAGCAAAGACGCTGATAAAAGTTAAAGTAGCAAGCAGTGTGGAAATAAATATTCGAAATGAAACTAGTTCCTGAGAATCGGCAATAGAAACATGACAGCAATTTTACGTCACCGACTTTTGATAGAAATTTTATTCACACCCGGATTTACACACGTAAAACCATTTCGTATCCGGTTTTCACATCCATTTTTCAATAGCGAAAACCTTTTACTGGCTTTTGAATATTAGTTTTCATTCAAATCACGCAGTTTTTACTTTTCAAAATACCGTCTATGTAAGAGCGACAAATCCACTTAACGCGAGCCAATCACGTACCGGCAGTGGGCCGACAGCCCCCGACGTCCTCCGAAGTCTCCCGAGCGTGCTCATACGAGGTCACTCTTGTCCAGAACGTTTCCGGGGTCCGTCATCGTCCCCATTTCCTGTGACATGCGTCGTCTGCCATTATTCCAGCCGACGCGCGACGGAAATCGCCGAGCGCGCCCGAAGGCGATCGTTCGGAAATTTGAATTGGGAACTATCTGAGTAACCGTTGTGTAGGGTTGTCAAGTGTGACATTAATGTATGTTAGAGCTTGACATAACGTAGGGTAATAAAGCCGAATACATAATTTGTTACTTTAGTGCTAGTGTGAGGGCCATTAATGTTAATGGCTTTTTCGCCAGGCCCAAGATACAAATAGAAGTGTTTTGGGCTTGAAATGAGTTTTACAAATATTTTTGCACAATACAACAAAACAATTCTTATGTAGTTCTTTTCTATATGTCGCTATATCCGTCCCAAATCCTACAGCTAAATATTTAATCAAATCCTCTCACTACATTTGATAACCCTACCCGCATGTGCCAAATTGGGTAGCAAAGGGTGCTATGCAGATTTACGGGACCTCGCAGTGTGGCGGTGCGATATTGAGGTTCCTCTCACTCCCTGATGAATTTGAATATTAGATCAGTTACCTAACCATTTGTGAGGTTATAACGCGCGGTAGATTAGTGAATGGAGCGATGGTGGATTATTATGGCGTGGAGAGTATTGTAGTTGTTGATTGTCAAAGGTGAGTGAGCTTAGAAACGCTGGTGATAGAAGATATTGTGACATACAGTTCCTTAAGAGGACAACGACCTTAAAGACAGCGGTCTATACTCCATTTGCTATGTTATTAGCCATTTAAAGACACCTTGATGTTTTCGATCGGGCAAAGTGGAGAAGACCCAGTCGGAAGGCGGACCCTGGTAATAGCCGGGATTAACGCCAGGCAGAAGAAGAAGATGGATTACAGACACCTTTTTTTGTCAGTTCAACTGATTTTGACTTCTATTCCATACGCATAAGGGTAAATGGTTGGCATCAGAAGCAAAGAAATAATTACAATACTAGTATTAGTATTTACTGTAGCCACTATTTATCATGCCACCAACGCTATAAAAGACAAAATCAGTTGAACAGACAGTAAAAAAGGTTTGATGGCTAATGTTATTGGATGGGATGTTGCATGCTGCCTACTACGATGTCAAATTACTCAGTTGCGGGATTGTTTTAAAGACTTACCGTGGCCTTGGAAAGCAAAGAGTACTTGAAGGAACATCATCATCTACCTAACCTTTTCCAACTTATTGGAGTCGGCTTCCAGTCAAGCCGGATTTATATATGAACATAATATGTAAGTTGGTTCTGATCATTAAAAGATTCAGAGCGGGTGTTCTCTAGTAGTCAAGTTTACTGTTGCTCAGGGAGTTCTGGAGTGGTCTTCTAAAGGTTACAGTATGGTGATTGCCTTGTTGATTTTAGTGAGGTAAAAATCCCACACTCCCCGGACTTATCTCCAAACTCCGATGGCTTTTTAGACAGATTCCAAAAAATAGCGAGTCTACTGATAGATACGTTGTGTAACTAAAACTAGCGAGTTTTATACAAAAAAAAATACAAAAATGTAAAAATACACAGTAGGTATATAAAATATAAGAGTAAATATTGTCGTATCGTTTATATTTGCTTTGTCAATATGTAAAAGTAAAATATGTTCGTCATGCAGCTATCAGATTGAACATCAATATGCTTAATCTGATATGAAGTTATTGTGTGCATGTCATGGAAAATACATTTGTCATTGGAAATAGTACCTATAAAAGGAAGAATCTAGTCAAAATCACGTTTGAAATTGAATATTACATAATAACCTTACATAATAATAATAATATTCCACAACCTTTTCACACAAAATAATTAGTGTCACCAACCAAAACTTCAAAGACATATGACATCCACCAATCCGCAATCACTAGGCCTGTGTGGTAGATTACCGCCTATTCCTTCTCGTGGAGAGGAGACCTGAGTCCCAACAGTGGGAACATTATTTAATACTACTATTAATATTTAATTTGTGAGACTAATATCGCGTTTCCACCTGTCAACCAACCAGGAAACTGCCAAGCAACTCGCCTACAAGTTTAATTACATTGTGGGGCACGAGTGAGCAATTGATCACATTATACCTCGGTAGCCCGTAACGTAATTCTACTTGCATGCAAGTTGCTTCCAAGAAACGTGGCCTTACAAACTGTATAAGCTATCTTGGTTCCATGGGTCATCGTAGGTAGTCCAAGTTCTAAGTTAACGCGTTTATTTTCTGCGTCGCGCCATTTTGATATAATATAACGGTATAATATCTATTTAAATGAATTATATGTGCTTAAACTTTGTGTAGAGTACATAGGCGAATTTAATGCATTAAGTGCATTTGTTATAAGATCTAACCATTATTGGTGTTGTCCAGTAACTGGGTTGTGGCGGTCTGATAGGCAGTCATTCCACGTAAAACAACATACTCAGCAAAATTCGACTACACTGGAAACCAACCCCACGCTAGTTGGGAAAAGACTAGGGGAGATGATGATGACAAACGAATATTTTGTCCAAACTAAAAAAAAAAAATAGTTACCAAGAATTTTACTCAACATTTCAATTACACCACGTCCCAGTTAAACTGGTTAGTCGGAAACACAACTGAAAAATCCGATCAACTATTCCATTCCGACAATCAAATCGAAGTGTTAACGTTACGGCCGCCTACACTCGCTACATAGGAACAATTAAAAAGCCTCTGCGAACAATATTGGACACAATCCACGCGCGTCACGGCTCCAAAAATTCCATTTTCAATTAATCGCTGGTTGGAGGTACGGTAGACCAAACATGCGCGGGATTGGGCTACACGTCCTTTTGTTCTTCAAAAAAGTTTTATCAGTTTAGTTGACTATACATATATTACAGCCGAAACTAATAACCTATCCATCACATATCGGAGATAGAAAAACAAATGAAACAACAGAAAACATGTATAATTTTGTATTGTATCATTTGTTTTACTATCTCCAGTATGCCAAAACTGAAGATAGATAGGTTATTGGGTTCGGCCGTTAGTATAGTACATAGTATTCAACAGATATGTTACTTTTTTGATAAAGTGGGTCTGTTGATCCTTTCCTACTATTATCTTTGCTCTTAGTAAGGAGACGATAGAATGATATAGGTAATTGCAGGGTTAGGAGTAAAGAGGTATTTGCTTAGGATTAGGACCCTGTAATTGGTTATATCATCCAACACTCTATTAACAAAATTTGTCCAAATGTGTCCTCTAAATAATCAATAATTTATTTATTATTATTACTTACTCAGTCAGAACACGAGTAAAGACCTATTAAGTTAAGACGTGTTTATGACTTAAAATATAAACAGAATTACAATGAAATATACCTAAATACACGGCAATCATACTACTATCTCATACATATAATTGCTTGCTAGTTTTCTAAGTTAAAATCTTCTGTAATTAATAAATATTGATTGAGTGTGTAAATTGGTAGTGCACATTGCTCGTACAACAGATGGTCGATGGGGATGAAAGGTTGGAAAGCCTCCCACAAGGTTGACTGATAACCTGGTGAGTGACGTAAGACACTGATTGTAAACTTGGGCATATGTTTATTTTCTCCAAATAAAAATTAAAAACTACCAAACTACAACTCTGTTAATCCCTTTAAATTATACATATAGGATGGTAAGAACATCCCTCTAACACAAAAACAATAAAAAAACTGTATAATATTGGACACAATCCTCGTGGTCCAAAAATTCGATTTTCAATTAATTCCGTTGGCATGGAAGTGTGAACTCGGGCATGAATTTGTACACTCATCCGCACGTCTATGGGAACAATCCGACAATGAAAGCGGTTTATTTCAAAGCTCTAAAGGCTGTTTTAGAGAGCAGAGCAGTGGCCTAGAAAAAACTGTCCTGTATTTCGATAATTATCATCATTATCATAACCGCGACCACTCTGTCAATAGTGCACGACTAGAGTAAGATTTCGATATATATAGGTTTTTTTTTTCAAGTGAGGAATCATCAGAATGACTTCTCCCGCTCTTGGGCAGAGCGGAAGGGCATGTCAGACTCCTAATGACTAAACCCCACCCTGTTCCTTCGTTGTCTTCAATCTGGAGGGACACGTTGAGCACATTTCGGAATTTCTGTGTTCCCAGAGGCTTCGGTCCTACTGGGCCCCTACAGTTTGCTGACATCTCCTAGGTGTCATTTCATCATTGCACAAAAATTATTAACCAGAATCTAAAATTGAATGAATGTGTGACATCTACCAGTCTACTAGACCATCACTCAGATAGAGCTTGTAGTCTAACAGTGAAAGGAAACATTATTAGCCGATTATGCTAAGAGCGGTTTTAATATTTCCACATATTGCTTGACCAATAAAATTCAAAATGTACCTGCCTTGTAAGGCAGGTACATTTTGAATTTTATTGGTATAATATCAGGTCGTGAGTAATCAGCTTTAGTATGACCTAATAAAACTGAATTACGCGTAGTTACGCGGAACTGTTATGAGGAAATGTAATTTCAGGAAAATATGGCCGCGGTTTTTTAGTAAGAGTGTTAAAGGAAATATTATAATCATAGAGTATATTATGATTCGTATTAAGAAGGTGTGTAACGATCGCTGGGACAAAATGACATCTATGGCGGCCAAATAAGCCACGCCATGGAAGAACCAGAAAAAGATGGTGAAACGACATCGGATTAGGTTAAAATATCCAGCAGTCAAAGTGGAAAGAATAATGTGTCAGTTAAGATTAACAACATAATATGTACAAATGTTGATTACATTAACGTCCTATCCGTGAACGAACTACCCGTTAATGTTATGTAAAGCTAAACTGAATTGGATCGACGGTCAGACTAATCATTAGAGATCAGTATTTCCAAATCCAGACAGATTTTGTACCAAACTTGGGACAACATTGGTCAAATTCAATTTGCAACTGTAGTTAAAAATATCGTCGACGACCTCGCAAATCTAATTCCCCAAATAACTGTAGACTGTGACCAAAAATAACTCAATCCATTCGTTCCCTAAAAGGTCTTGAATCTGAAGCTTTTAGGAATGAAATGGATTGGTTTCAAAGTCAGGAATAACCACATCACTAGTGAAGGAATCAATCAAATGGAGTTAGAAATAGACAACTCTAAAGTTACGACGTCTTGGTTGGAATCAGAGGAGTGTAGACTTAGAGCAGTTTGCAGTAGATCGCTGGAACTAACGTTGTCCAAGTTTATAGACGACGAGTGCAGAGCGCTTACGTTGATTATGTTTAGTTTGAAAGCTCTTATAATAGTTTAAATAAATACATATGACAAACGACATGATAACGCTGAAAAGTATTTGATTTAAAATGTACGCAAACAAGAACTTGTAATTTAATTTGACTAGGCACAAGAAAATAATGTAGTTGCTGTGATCAGCTGTGGCTGCAGGCATTCTTATTTTCATATTACTCAAGCTGGAAATGTGGGTGCTTATGTAGAGAAAAAGTTATAACCAGCACCGGAAAGTAGGATAAATTTGTAATATGAAAGGGATCATGCTATTGTAACATGAAAAACTGGTTACTACGTACTGATTAAATTGGTTGGAAATGGCATTGTCATCCATAGCCAAAAAAGTCAACGTTAATCGAACATGCGTAATACTGTGTGTCGAGTATTGCAATACAACATCGCGTCTGACAGTAATTAAAATAAATAAAGGCACAGGGTCAAACAATACTTCTGGATACAATTCCCAACCAGCTCATTCAAACTTTTTCATAAATATATTTATTTCTGGAACGCGTTTTTGCTTCGCTCGTTGTGTCATTGTGTCAAGTTTTAAAGAGTCAATCGAGGGAAATTGGTTTTTGGCAAAGTTCCACAAACAGGTTTCCGGAATTACACAGCAGATAGGTCTATTGTGCATTTTTATGTGTAAAAAGAGGAAAGAAAAACAAATATTTAACGAATAAGCTTCGGAAGCACTCATGGACTATTTAGGTATTATGAAATTTACGCGTATATTTCATCCAGCAAACTTTGCGTTGGAAGGCCTTCTACAAGGTGGATCAAGGTCCTAGTGAGAGCAGCGGGAATCCGATCGATGCGAAATGCACAAGGACCGGTCGTTGTGGTGAAACTTATGGGACATCTTTCGGCTAAAATTATGATGATGACGCGTATATTATTTAGGGCATGCTTTGGCTAAGTACATATTATTCTTTCAGTTTCGCATAATTTTAAACTACTCGTATTACAAAATTAAACCGTATTAAATAGTATTACAAAATTAAACCAAAACATATCTAAACCAAAGTACTGTATAAAATGTATTTCCAAATGCACCAAACAAAGTGTCTTATTACTCTAGAGAGGTAATCAACGCCGCTGCATCTAAATTCATCAGCTCAAAACTCGTACCCTCCATCACAATTCCAAAATCTAACAATTACATAATCATGCTCATATCTCGAGTTAGTTCAAGTCTTGATCGGTATCTGGGGAATAGCCACGTCACTTCACTCAAGCTGACCGGAAGATACGTCCGCTTGTCCGTCCAACTTTGCGAACAGATGGTGAATGCGATCGTTGTGGGAGACTTCCTGCGATATGGGATGTTAGTTGGCATTTAGTTGTATATTGGAAAAGTTGGTTATAATAATCCGAGTATTTTATATAGGTTATTTGCTGTATTTATGCCATTCAAGTTTGTGTATGAAGGAAATAAAATTACTTAATAATAATATCCCACAATTATTACACAACGTCATCTAGTCATAAAACTAGGGAGAGCTTAAATGGTATGAGTACTAGACAACTGATAACCGTACTTAAATTTTTCTAAATTAATAAATTTTGTGGATAAATTACACTTTATACTCCATTTGTATATTAAAAATCCTATACTCTGTGTTCCCTTGTATAAAACTGGTCCAAGTATAGGCCCTTTAGGAACTCTTGTTTGTGATATCTTTGTTACTTTACAACGTAAATATTAAAAATATTCTAGCTTCTAACGTTAGAAATTTTCACTCCTCGTCTATGTCCCTGTCAATATCGCTATATTTTATACGAGTAGATATACCAAGAATCTTGTATGTTTGTCCACAACTGTTACTGCGGTCAGTCGGTCAAAGGCTATAGCCGTAAACTTTTACGAGCGCTGCAAAGATAAGGAGCGCACATGTTAAACTTTTATCAGCACATACGTGGCAACAATGTGTTTCTATTGTCATTGTTTGGTATTCTTTTGTTTAGAACAAAATACTTGCAAGATATTTAAAATTTTGCAAAAGGAAAACTGCACTGCCTGAATATAAGAAAGAAACTAAAAAACCTTTTTTTACATATTTGCTTTTTCTAAAGACTTGCAGAAAGAGTAGATTATTAAGATACATTCCGGGTATATATTTATTTACATAAAATAAATAAACAGCTTCTTGTTTCATGATAACCCGCTGGATATTTTCGACTTTTTGTAAGTGCACCACGTTGTGTGGATTCCATACACACTGAGCAACATGATTTTAGTTCTTACGAGCTCAAAACCTTTAGTGCTTCTCTTAAGATATCCAAGTCATGGTGCCGAGTTATCTTTACCTTCGGAATATATTGATAGTATGACATTTGAAGATTACTTTATCCATGATGATGCTTCCATATTACTCATTTTGACGATGCAGTTAAAATAATGATTTAAATATTCTACCTGCGGCAAGAAAATGGGACCGACGTAACAAGAAACTGTCGTAAACTGCAATTCGAAAAAGTAGTATTCAAATTCGAAGGCGACCTAGTAACTTCAAGCCACGTTCACACATTCAGTAGAAACAGCTTTGAATTTCGTTCAGCGCGTTTAAGAAAATACTGCGCAGTCAACTCCCAACAATCTCGTATAATAGAATCTGCAACTGACAAAGAGACCTATCTTGAAAACATCGCGACCCATTTACTGGAACGAGAATCTAAAATTGGGCTCGTTTTCAGTTTGGTAATAGCCTATTTAGCACCGCGCGGAATGGGCGAACTAGTAAAGGTGGCAGAAAATATAGTGCGCCCTAATACCACAAATCCTTCGCGTTTAATTAACGTAATAATTTTCAAAAGCAATTCGAATACAATCGAAAGCTATAGCAGAACAGTAACTCCATTTTATGATACCTTAGGGTATTAGCATGCAGATTGTTACCGCTATTCCGGTATGGAGCGGTTTTGATGTGGTTCTAACTGGTTCGAACTGCTTCACGCCGGATCCTACTAATCCATGCTGCTCCATATCTATGCGTAAAATCTAGAAATGATTTTAGTCGTAATGTTTGGTATATTTTACGATGTTAGATAGAAGTTTTTTGCGTGTGTTGGGCTATGAAATTGTTTGACACAAAATCTAAAAATATACTAAGCATGCTATAGCCTTCGAAGGGAACGTAAAATTGTTTTATGAACATACTAGATTTTTAATAGCGATATTATTTTTGTTAACCTCAAACTGATTCTTAGCATGAAATCTTTTAAAGATTTCTCGATTCTAAATATCTATACACTAGCTTTAGTCCGCAGCTTCGCCCGCTTACAAAAAATATAGCCTATGTCACTCAGGAATACAGTAGCTTTCTATTGGTGAAAACGTTTAGTAATCGGACCAGTACTTCCACAGATTACCTTATACAAACAAAAAAACAAACTTTACCTCTTTATTGTATTAGTATAGATTTACCTCCTGTATCCAACAGGAGGTAAACCTGTTAGAAATACGATTTGTTTCGTGTTAGAAAAGAAAGTCTAAAAACAACATGATTGTGCTGATTATAACAATAAGTAAGTGTTGTAGCTTTACAGAAAAGAGTTTATTTATGAACCTTGTATAATTTTCGAAGGATGCTCGGTTTGAGCGGTTTGTATTTTCATAGTAGCAGGAATAAGAGAAGACAAGTCTCTCAAGGATTAAAATTAGGTCAATCTGCGGAGATTGACCTAATTGTAATCCTTGGTGAACCAACATACAAGTGTGTACTGTGTATGTCGTTACTTGATAAAGTGGAGTTTCACTAAGTGAGTAACAAAAGCATAAACTATGTAGATGAACACTATTATCAACTAGCTTCAACAAGCGGCTGCGCCCGTGTAAATTCATATTTTATACTGCATACATTTACAAATGTGGTTTTTTTCTGTGTGTCTAAATTACATTGTTGAGGCTTGATGAATTAACGAACATATTTCATATTAATGTTAGCAGGATTCAAACTTACTAGAGCAGTTTTAGTGTACTCTGGATTACACTAAAACTGCTCTAGTAAAACAATTTTAAATATTTTACAAGAGCAGTTACAAATTACTTTTTAAATTAGTAAAAAAGAAAAGAACCAAATGTTTTGCCTCTGTAATTTTTTTTTACTGCAGGTAGCCCGAAGTCGAAAATAATAATATAAACAAACAAAATTCTTCACACCAAAAATCACAAGTTAATTACCATACTTAGAAACAACTTCCAGATGAGGAAACATGAATAATTCCAACATGTCTAATACGCTTTTATCAAACTTGGTTACATAAGGAAAGACGAAGGAAGTATAGACATGGTCCTAAGTTATGAACATCGTCAGGTTTATGTATGAGCCAATTAGGAAACTTATACAATGATTTCAATAGTTATAAATTGCCGATATGCGTTAATTTAGGTACATCTATTCGAATTTACAGGGTGTAACTTTTAAATGGCTGTAGATAGATGAATCGTAAAATATGAGAAATATCGAAAAATGCTCAAAAAAAAATATGTTGACGCCGGTTGTTTAAATAGCAATTTACCAAGAGCTGGACGTGACAGATTTAATATGTGTACGAATGAATGTCCTTATTAACGACACTATCGAGTGGTGTAATAATTTATTGTGTTTTTTCTGTTACCAAAATCAACGAATGTGTTTCTTGGCTACGAATATTGATTTTTAATTTTTTATACACTTGGTTTTCATCAAAGTATGTTTTATCAAAACTGTTCTGAGGGTTTTAATTATTTAGCATAGTTTTGGATTCGGTCATGTCATGGACGTCCACTTAATAAGTACTCAGGTATATTATTTACTTTGTTTAGCTAACTTCATTAATGTCGTATTAGTCTTCTTCTTCTTCTTGCCCTTATATCATAGTACTATTATCTGTATTAGTCTTCAGAGTTACTGGATATTTACCTTTATCAAACCATTAGTATATACGTAATAATTTAAAATTATAACCTTATCCTAAAATGTAGTAAAGTAAACCTGCACCAGGTTCCATAAAACAGCAATATTAAAAAAGGTAGCCTAGCCAGAGCTTTTAGGCCACCTTAAATTTCACAATATTCTGAATATATGGAGCTCATAATTTTTTCGCGCAACATTTTTAAAAGTTATAACCAGAATATAAACGAAGACGAGCAGGTTTAATCAAGTATAAATAAAGGATTATAAGGGATGAAAGGGGTCGAAAAGGATAGTTCTAAAAATATGTTTAGCTTCGTAATCACTTCAAAAGATTTTGTATCTATCCTAGTGGTTTTGCATAAAACAAAAAGATGGAAGTTAACTGACAGTTGAGTGAATTTATGGTAATGGCAAAGATGAGGGTAGAAATGACACGGGAAGTCAGTTCCGTTGAAGAAAGGCTTTGCGTAAAAATCGTATCGGATTTGAGGGCTAAGGATATACTTTGATTTTACCAGGGGTTCAGGGTTAGTATTTTATGTGTGACCTTTTTGAAATGGAGGCAATAAATTCTGCCTCACCAACAACAAGAGTAGATTTAAAAAGTGTTCAGTTTTAAATGTTCCACAAAAGCATCAAATTAGAATAAACCACGTCGAATAAAATTTGCATACAGTGCGGGTCGCGTTCTACGTTCAAAATCGAGTTTCCCATGTTTACCCTAAAACCAATATGGCTTCCATCAACCTTTCCCAGTACCATGACGCCACAAGCACACTATGAAAACGACGAAACGGTTACATTCACACCTATCGCTTACAACATCAGCATGCCATACGATTCTGTATCAACATTACCTTCAATGTATAACAACAATGCGCGTTCTCCGGTTCTGCACACCACACTGTTGTACAAGTTACGGCCCCATTCCTGGGATTGTTTTGTTTCTTGTGCAAATTTTCTTTGTTTGCGAAAATAGCTTTAATGTGTGTATTTAGTGGTTTAATAAAGGACCTTATTGTTAATGTAATAAGTTGTGTGACGATATAAAGGTCATAAGGACTTTGTTTAGAACATTTCGCTAAACCGAAATGTCCGCTGTACGCATGTTGTAATACTCTTATTAGCATAATCAAAAAGTTTTTAATAAAAACATGAACAAATATTTTTTTAATCGTTTGGTTTAAATTATTTTCTCGTCTTTCGTATTTCGTCTTTGAATTAGAGCATTGCGTTATTTCAACCGTGATTTTTGTAAATATTAAATGGCTAATTTAGGTGTTCATTTAGAGAAAATGAAAGACGTCATTAACTTTGACTCTTTGCTTGGTGGAGAGTATTAAGGTCTCTTATGTAGTCATTGCTTGCAGCTTCGGAATTTTGGTTTTAGTTTGGAATTAATAAAAAATGTTATTATTTAAATAACATAAAGAAATAACATAAGACCTCTAAAATCAACTGTAATTTACTCCTCCCTATATTAATTAACGTGTGTACAATATAATTGGGAAAAGGCAAGGCAGATGATTAATACCTAATTATAAATGCAAAAAATCATCATCGGCCGTTTGAGTTACGGGATATACGTTAGAACATTTTGTGATAGCGCACTCAAAGATTCCGCTAAGACTGTTATCTAAGATGAAAAAATAATTAAATAACCTAGAACTCAGTATAAAAGATAGAGATAATTTCATTTGCTCTGCTTTAAATTTAATCTAAAATGTAAATTACCTGATGTAGCTGTGTTTTCATCCTGTTGAAGCGATTAAGTTATTACTCGAAGTAACGTTAAACGAAAATTTTGTAGTTGGCTAATTACACGAACCCTTAATTGCTATAATTTGTACTCTAGTGTATCATTATAATTTGATATCAGGAAATTTGATTTGATATACATAATGATGTTTGATAAATAAATAAAGTATCAGTATCGTCCATATCGTCGTTAAATCATGATGTTTGATGATATGACCCGTATACATCAATAAAATCTACTGCAAATACGTATAGTGTCTATAATTTTCGACGTATAACGCACTCGTGATACGAATACATCAGCTCTAATGGATAATGCATGTAAATCGATCAACACTTAAAGCCATCCACAATTTCGAACGATCCTTGCGCCCATATTTTTTATGGTATCATGGTGAATTCCGTTTGATGGCTTCTCTCGTGCCCGTACCTCAAAGACATGCTAATTCTTTCTCAAACTTAAATGCCTTTTTAAGGGAAAACGCATCAATGTCATATTTCGGATCGAAATGGAAGATTTTCCCGTTCCCTTGACAAGGTAATTTTAATTTTATATTTATGGTTCTTCTTATCGAGATAAATTATGTTTTTTCGAAATGGAAATTGGAATTTATGTTGTTTGTGGTGTTCTTGGAGCGAAGAAGACTTTGTTCGCCGCTGGTTAGTTGAGACGTCTACTTGAAATATGAATTTATTGTGGCAGATAATTTAGGAGACAATTTACAACTTTATAAAACCTCGATTAACCGGATTTGATATAAAGCCGTGTTTCTGTCTTACGATTTCTTGTAATCGTAAAAAATACATCAACAACTGAAACATGAGATTACAAAGTACAACTTTTAATTACAGTGCTGCAAAACTTAATTGTGTTTTCCGTAACGTATTTGACGCAGTTACACTCATGTTATACAGTCGTTACAACGCATTGCCAACATAAAACTAGTTACAAGTACACAAATAGACCATGAATAGTACTCTCGGGTAGAATAGTGACGGTTTCCTCGAAACGTCGAGAGTTGTTGGGGATAGTTAGTAGGGTGTGCCTCAGGGTACGTCGTTAGGACCTCTATTATTGAGCCACGAATTAGAAACCTTTCTATTAACCTAACTAGTTTAATGCGAGTTGGAATTTACGGGTTCACGGGTAATTTAAGTTATTTATCGTGGGTAAGTTCTCCTCTATCTTACATCTGTGTTGTTATTGTTTGACGCCATATAATTTTAAGCTTGAAGTTAACGTTGGTGCATACTGACAGCTCGTCGGTAGAAGGAACATTAATCTATTGTTCTCAGGCGACTCCTACAACGTGCACGGAATAATAAACAGAAGATACAATTTCCTTTTATAACCCACATTTATTAAGATCATGAATTTTGTAATAATCGTGCTAATAAAATATTCAGGAGCTTAAAGTTGAATGTCGAAAATATTTAACATATTATAAGTAGATATTTTACTAATAAGTCAACAGGTAACAATTCATCTTGCCAAATAATTCACTTGAAATACAATAACTTAGCGTTGTTAGACTGGCGATATATTACGCGATTCAGAATATCAACAACTTATTTTTCGTAATGGAACTTTGCAGAAACTTGTATAAAACAGAAGTTACTTTATCGTATTTTGTAAGGAGTGAAACCGTAAAGTTTGTTTCGGTATAAGGCCGAAGGTTCGGTAACTTTTGTCTGTTGTTTTGTCAAATTTAAGACGATCAACTGTTGTGTTACGGCTCGTGATATTTTAAGGTAAATGGATTAGTTCCGGAAATGGTGGAGTACTTTGGCAAAGTTATTTTATAAATCGAAACTATGTTTGGTTTGAAATCAGTTCAAGTTTCCACAGTCTGACAAGATTAAGGGGTAGGCTAGGTACTCAAAAATAGAAATTAGATTAGGTTACTTTTCTATTAGTCGTCATTTTGGTAGTAACTCTCGTTTTTTTGCCAGATATTTTAATCTCAAATTGCTGCTTTATTTTCTCCATCTCCATTAACTCCATCTCTAGCAACAATGTGCATTATGTAGCTTGTAATGATGGCTTGTTCAGGATGAAGCTATGAAAAGCTTTTTAGTTTAGTTACTTTTATTTTTATTTTTATTTCTATAGCATCTGAAAACAAAGAGGAACTCATTTACCTTGTTTTAAGTTTTACTTCCTTGCCTCTTACGAACCCAAAGTATGATCCCAGAATCCCACTAACATTTTCATAATCTGGGATATCTGTGCAGCAGCTTAAATCCTGGAATTATTCTAGGCTGATGATACAAGAGTCTACAAAATATTTTTATAGGCCCCTATTTTGTACAGGAAAATTTCTGTCAAGCCTTTATAGAAATATAGTCGTGATGTTATGTTGTATAAAAAATTGTTTTATTACTACTTTTATGGATATAAACTCGCAAAACATTATGGTTGATTACAGTACTTGTGATAACACGCATATTATCGCAAAGCCGCACTAAAGCTTAGTCATAACCTGAATGGCTGAGAACTCAAGCAAATAACGTTCATATGCTTAAAGCAAACACCGTTATGTTTTCTATATTATGTGCCTGTACAAACGTCTCTGTACTATGAACAATCCAATTTATTAAAACGCTTTCATTATATCCAGTCACGTTTGCTCTCTGTGTTACGAAAGTTAAAGAAACTTTACTGATTTTCAAATTCATGGTGTTTTCAACTTCGTAACTTTTTGTCTCTTGTGCTTTGAAATGTGAAAAATTAAGTTCATTGAATGGAGTTTTCGTAACAATCCTATTATGTTTTGAAACGTTTTGTGCTGAATATGTTATTTTTGGGTCATTGGTCACTTTGATGTTTGCTGTCCTGTTGTAGCTTCTTGTTGAGAAAGATTATGGAAGTCAGCCTTTGAAGTGGGTATTTTCACATTTTGTACAATTTCTGTGAATTGATACTGTTTATTAAAGCTTTAACAATTTATGCTCAAGACTAACATAAATAAGGATATTGTTCAAAAGAAATACTTATTTATTGTATTCTGAGAATTCCTGTTAGTCCTCATTATGCAGATGAATATTAAATGACTCTTCGTTGTATAGAAAGTCCACAATATAACTTTCTTAAGGTTTCTATTTTTTAAACAAATTTGTACTTATTCTGTATTCTTCAATTATTTCTCTACAAGCATTACAATTCACAGTTTTAATGCCAATCCCATTAAATTCAAGCGTCGTGGTTGAAATAGTTTAAAATTTTTACAGCACTCTATAGGACCCAAGAGGGTAGTTGTAACTAATCTGACGTCACGACTTCCCAGTTCAATGTGTTTCGTAACAAGCAGAATTTTACGTTCATTTTTATTCCTGGAACTTGTCATAGTTATGATTTCTTTGGAAGCCAACAAGTTTTTATTGATGTTTCAGCGGTTTCAGGCGTTAGAATTTTAGTAGTCTTTTATTTTTAGGTCACGTTCAACATCTTTATAGGTATTGATCGTAATCGTAACTGTGTCTTCGTAAAAAAATATTAAAAGACTACCTTGGAACGATAGATTTAAAGACCACTAAAACCAAAGTTTTTTTTTATTAAATAAAACTGTATTTCTGTATATGAAATATCATGAACCTTACATGTTTTATTCAACAGATTAAAATATTTGAATATAGAATTAAATATCGGATAATATGTGAGAATTTCAATCGACTTTTCACAAATTATTTTCAAAAAAACGTAGTTTCATTTTTATAACGGTTGCAAGATGAGCAATCCTCGCAAATTTTGTTGAACACCAAATCCAGGTAACTAGTTTATCCATAACCGTTTCACTAAACCTTAACAATCAAAACCATCAACCGTAGACGCCTGTACCAACAGTTTGCTCTAACCGATAGTTACGTCAATTATCTCTTCTATCTCATATTGTATCTCTACGTTACCTCCGTGTTAATCTCAAGATTACTCGTCGGCGTCAACCCTCTCGGTTATATTACGTCATTATGCTTCTCTACTACCACCTGGCTCAAGCTACGTGCTACTAAGCGTTATTGTATTGACTTCATGGGCTATATACTGTTATGGTATGTGCTGTAATGCTCTAAATTTTCTGTTTCTGTTTAGGTTTGTGAATTTTAAGAAATGCTTAACATGTTTGGAAGTGGTGTTGTCTCTAATTTCGTTTATTGTATGTTTCAGACTATAATCAACTAACCTGTTTGTATGTTTGTGTTTTTTGATATAGTCTGTATATAAAACAATGTCACATATCCCAAAATATTCAAGTAAATTTGGTTTTTGATTTGATAATAAGTAAACCGATGGCGGTTTGTTAATGTTAATCTTGTAAACCCTAAAGTCAAAATTAGTTTCAATATCAATTACCATAACTTTGGCAATATTCAAGACAACTTTATCTCCAACTACTATAAAACTGTCAACAGCTTTTTTCAAACTCCTAATGAACTCATAAAAAGAGCAGCAAGAAATAAAAAACTGCTAACAAGAAACTTACGGCGATTAATCAATTTCTAGAGTAAAGGTGGTGCCAAGTTTTGGCTCCGATTAAAACTGCATAAAGCCATAACTAGGCAAGACTGTTTCATTATTAGTTCGACGGTAGTATGAAACTGCGGGGCTACTAGCGTTCTTTTATGAGCTTATTTTATTAAAGAACTTGGGCTACTGTACTGGACTATATTTTAAGTTTCGTGAAGGTAGGAAACGGTTTGGAAAACACCTTGAGGTTTTGGTGGTAAATATTTTAGCATGCTGGTGAAATTTTGTTTACTGGCATCGTATGAAAAAATAAAATTAGTATCGTCTCAAATTGTGCCTAAATTCTTCTTTTCTTGTAGCTATATTTATACTTGTATATCAATATATTCCCAACAATATGACATGATAGATGACCGGTAAAATATGACGCACAAATTGCCCCTTATTATCCTCAAATAACGCTAACGACGTGAAAATAGCACCAAGAAATTATAATGGAACATAAATATTCAAAGCATCACGTCATAAATCTACAGCCACATAAAATTTTGTGCCTCCAATGACTTTAAAAGGAGGTATACCTGCAGTTTTTGTTAAATGAATAACGTGACTTTGTAAAGTGTTCAGTTTTTTGACGTGACAACGTCTTAAATTAGGTTGCGGCTGGGAGTCACTTATGAAAAAGTGTAACGCTCGGTAACGTTACGATGAGTCACCGAACGAGAGAGAGGCCCGCCGAATGCCTTGCGTCTCTCTCCCACTCAACTATGATCGGTCTGCCGCGCGCGCAGCACTAGAGAATTTTAGTAAACAAAATATATTTCTATAGTTAAAATTTGTGCAATTCTTATTTTCATTCAATTCCTTGTTCCTATTGTGCAATTTAATTATATTCATATCAATAAATATTCTACCGAGAAAAAGACGTTGTCACGTAAAATCTTCGCCCGTAAAAACGACTTTACAGTCAACCATTTTTTCTTTTAAAGCTGCACAAAGTCTAACTAACCTAGACTGTTTCTTTATTAGTTCAGAAACTTTCGTTCTTTTATAAGTTTTATCGATAGGATGAAACCCTAGATAAGACAGTTCAAATTTCATAAAAAAAACAATATCTAGCTTATCTGTCCAAATACTCAATAAGTAACTTGCAAGTTTTTTCAGTATTATCTGGATGTAAGAAAAAAAAATATATTTCCTAGCCTTCCTTAGCGGTAAGACTAAGTGTTCCTATAGGAATAGTTGTGCTATAACATGTAAGGTATGTGGTATCCTAGGCTGAAGTTAGACCGTTATTGCCTCTACGAAATTCCTTTGCGAAGGACATTCCCGCGAGAATAGGGCAATACATAGAGAAGATTGAATATATTATTATTTTATACGGAATTGTTGGTCTATTCTGTGTTTTGAACTCTTAAAACTGAAGAATACTCATTGGTTGTAAAGTTGTTTTTAGACGATAACGATATATGGCTTTAAATTACAATAATGTGCTAGTTTAAAATGATATGTGGAATATTTTTTTACATATGTGTGCAAAACCGCTCAAAAAAGCTTGTGAGATTTCAATCACAAATAAAAAAAAACAGTTGCCACAGTATAAACCACAGCTGTCGAAGATTATCGTACTTATGAATTCGACGTTCATGTTCGAATTCAAATCAGAATTACGGCCGATTGTTAGTTCAATTTTATATAAATCATGCTACTAACAGATTTAATATCTTATAAGCTTTTGCGTGCACTGAGACAAAGCACACTCTCTAATAACACAAGCGCCACCAATTAATTAATCAAACCTTTCTTCATTGTATCAGCGTGTATTTTCGCTGAAATTCATCACATCCCAATACAATTCGGTTATTTATCATCCAGTACCAGTGTTCGGAATTAATCATCGTTCGCTTGCACATCGCGAGGTAATTTATGAACTCCATCCATTGCATTAAGCGTTTATAATAATATAGGTTCAATTTGAAATGTTCGAGTACGGTGTTCATTTGCAGGTTCTTGTTTAATTTGTGCGTTATCGTCATTGGTGTTATTTGCGTTATAATTTTTTTTGTTGTGATGTTAATTGTGTATTTGAAGGTTATATTTTTTCAAAGCTTTTTTGTAGTTATATTATTATCAATGAATTCAATAGGTTCATTTCTGTCTATTTCTCAATCTCATACATTCTGCATTGTACTTTGTCTAAGATGTCATTGCAGAAGTGTATCTTTTAATATTACATAGTTGGTTTTAAAATGTCTATTTTTGAAGTTAGATATTTCTCCGAATACCGTTAGTATTTATTTTATCAGTTAATCTCTTTCTGGGTATTATTATGACAATTTCATCAATAATCAAGTTCACATTACTACCAAACATGCTACAATTTACTATCTCGCACATAGTTTTAGTTTCAAATTTTATTGTAGTCGGTCAGCGGGGATCCAAAACTAATTATGGTTCCAATTACAATGTTGTGGTTTTGTGTATTGGGCAGTTTCATGATTAGTTTCATTACTTTGTTACCAGAGCAATTTCTGATGTGGTTTTTGATCCTAGCAATTATGTTATTTCGTAGGCTGTATTTTGCAATAAAAATTGTAGCTAAAGAATAAAATTGTTCGCAATTAGCTTCGACCCACGGAAGCGCTCGTGTTCTACCCTTTGTAAATTATACTTTACTAGTTTTTGCTAGCAGCTTCACCCGCGTGAAAGTAGTTTTCTTCGTACAAATTTTGGAGTGGTGAATTTTGGTAAATCCTCTCTTAGTGCTCGCTTATATCATAAAATAAACCTGGTGCATTTCATGCTTCTAGTCCTAGTATTTTCGGATGTGCGTTTATATGTCAGAGAGTCCGTTTCTCCTTTTTTATACATAGATATTATGTAATTCTGGTACTTATATAAATTATGTTTGAGCCAGAACAAATAACTAACTATATTTGTTTCAGTTACTCTTTCGCATAAGCTTTCGCCTAAGCCAGAATATAATTTTCTATACTATTAACGTTTGAATCCCCAACCGGTCCTATGAGACCGCGCTGTTATTGTTTTACTATTGTGTCTCGTTTCGCGGGTATCTGAGTAATTAAATAGTGTTTCATAGTGCGCAGAATTTTACGTATAAATATTCTTTTTATTAAAAAAACATACCAGACTGAACTAGAAAATACTCTTAATAAGTTTGTTAAGTAGATACCTAGTAATTGTAATAAGACTTCTTTGTGAATAGACCTGATATTTTAAAGATACTTAGTTTTTCTTTTGTCGGGCGAACATAAATTGCCTTAAGAGCCTATTATGCTCTATTTAATATTGAATAATAAATGAAAAATAAAGCTGTTTAAAAATTATGTTTACTTACATCATTAGGTTTCATATTATTATTTCGTTAGAGTATTTACTTTTTGCGTTATTTTGATGATGAGATTAGAGACTAACTTTCTCAAAATAAAATTTCTTGTTTTTTTTTTGTAAGTCTAAGTCTGTCTTGAGTTTTTTCGGTAGTTTAATTAGTAACAAACAGTTTCTATTTATACTTGCTGTTTTGGGTGTGACAAAATAGGAGGGTTAATCCTTAAGGACTCAGGTTAAATATGTGCTCTTGTGAGAAAGTACACCAACCCCAATTTATTGGTCAATTGAACAAAAAGGTCCCCGTGTCTAATCAAGGAAGTTGAAAACACTTCAAGTGGCGAAGTTGGGTTAGGGTTAAGATTTATGTTAACACTATTACGTTTATAAGGCCTGAAACTGCGTTAAGCGGGCACCCGCGCGGTTTCATACAAAAGTGCTCCGTCGCGGGGACCAGCGCGGGTGTCCGTCACGGGGAGGCGCAACCCCGCACCCACGCGACGGGGCCCGCCTCCGTGCGACGGAACCCGTCGCGGGGGCACGCGCGGTCCCCGCCAGGGAACACGCACGGGCTTGTTCAGGGTTGTCATTTCATCATTTGACAAAAATGACATAACGAATGTTGCCACTTTTTTGCAATTCTTAAATAGTGATGTACCTCAACCGTAAATTGCCGTTAATAAAATCAAGTAGTATCGTTTTTTATAATAATTTTTCCTGAATAGTAGATACCTAGCTATTTAAAATGAAAAAATACAGAAGTAATAACGTATATTTTTATGTTAAACATTTAAAAAATATTTAATGAATGATAAATGATATTTATTTTGCAAATAGGTTTTCACAAACACTTTTACACGTCAATTTTTTTGTTGGACTTTTTTTTACTAGATGAGGCCGGTGTTTACTAACTGACTACCCTGAGAAGAAACACCGAAACAAACTCAGAATTCTAATCGATATGAAGACTGGTTAAAAAATATTCTCCCAAAATTGAAACAGAATGCAGTTATACTGATACTGTATACTGCAATCGGTTTTAATTTTGGAAGAATATTTTTTAACCAATCTTCATATCGATTAGAATTCATTTCCTTGTGATGGTCATCTAGCCCCTTTTTTGCATCGAAAACTAGTGCACCGCCATCCACGAAACTGTCTTCGCTTCCAAAGTGGGACAGTTTTTTTTTTGCTAGTCGTCGTTTTGCTATGTAATAATATATTAAGTTCTCCATCGACACGACTATACAAGCACACCGTTAAAATTGAACTAGCGACACTGCGTAAATCGGTCTCCGCGACGGGTCCCCGCGACGGGGACCGTCGCGTAGCCACGGAGCCCACGCGCGTGTCCACGCGCGTAGACACGCGACGGTTGCCCGTCGCGGGCTCCCGCTTAACGCAGTTTCAGGCCTTATTGTACTTGAATTATTAACAAGCAATACTAAGCAGAGACTTTGTCCGCTGTAGGTACTAATATCCACATGCCAGAACAATCGATTTAAAAAAAAAACATTGACACTGTTAAAGTTTTTCAATGGGAAATGTAAATAAATTTTTAATTTAGTAATTGTTTTTAATTTAGTAATTGTTTAAAATTTATATCACTAAACATACCGTTCTTTCCAGATAAGGCACCATCCGAAGCCACGTTTCGCGGCGCCGAGTTCCTCTCGTACGACCTAACGCAGACGGGCGGCGAGCCTATAGTCAGCACACAAGACGCCATCTCCCTGTACTTCAAGACGAGGCAGCCTAATGGACTGCTCTTTTACACTGGTGAGAATCGCTTTGCTTTCATTGTTCCTATGAGCAGTATAAAAGCTTTGACACGAGTGAAAATGAACGAAGCTAAGCAGTGTAACGGCCCCAACTTACGAGTTTTAGCTTGCGGGTCTAAAGCCAGTCATGCGAATTACTTGGTATTATTTATTTCATCTCCACTGGTCTCAAAACAGTGAAGGACAACATTGTGAGGTAACCAGCATGTCCTAGGACCAAAAATTCGAGGACCTGTGACATCCAATCCGCACTGGGCGTAGTGAAACACGGCGTTATTCCCTTTCCTATAGGCTTTCATTGTTCCTATGAGCAGTGTGAAAGTTTTCGTTAGGGTGTGTTTTTGATGAAACAAAGACGAGTGGAAATGAACGGAGCCAAACGGAGCAGGGGTGGCCAATGGTTAAGGCCCCGACTTACGAGTTTTCGGTTGCGGGTTCAAAACCCGCCAGATGATATACTTTGTGTAATTTATTTCATCAAGACTGCTTTAACCTCTCCCAACTGTGAGGTGTGTGAAGTTGTAGAAGATATGCATACTGGATTGTGTTCAGTAAGAGGCTGATAGGGTAAAACGGTGAAGTAAAACTAGCATATCCTTGAACCAAAAATTCGAAGATATGTGACCACCAACCCGCACTGGGTCAGCGTGGTGGGAAACGGCCTTTTCATAGAGAGGAGACCCCAGAAGAGTCCCAGACGTAGGAACATAATTAGGTTGATGCTATACTATGTTAAGAGGAGCGACCAATCATATTAATTGATGTCCACTTCTACTCGTAATTAGTTAATTCCAGCTCGTGTCTCTGCTCTGCTCGTTTCTACTTCAGTAATTTCTTGTTATTTTCAATCCAAACATTTTCCACAGTATTTCATTAAGCATAATCTTTTTAGGGTTCCGTACTTAAGTCGGCAAAAACAAAACCCTTATAGAATTACTTTGATGGCTGTCTGACCGTCTGTCAAGACCCTTTTTCGAAAGACCGCGTAAAGGTGTGAAGCTTAAGTTAACATCAAATAAGCAGGTCTGCTACCTCAAGCAGCAGAGCAAAAATTTAAGGTCTTAAATATATGTTGCTTAATTAAATATTTAAATAGATAACTTTGTACGGATCCCTCTGTGCACGAGTCCCCCTTGCACTTGTTCAATTTTGTTAAATTAATTGTGAAAATTTTCTCCAAGACGGAAATACTCTTTCCTTTACAAAATAAACGTAGCATGAATTTAACTTCTAATAAACACTAAACACCGCTAGCATACTTGTCCCATAATTTCTTCTTAATTCACTAAGATTCTCTTAACCCAGAATAAAGGCAAAAGTAAATTCATGAAGATAATTTCCTTAACTAACTCGAGAAGGAGCTCGTGGCTAGATAATAACAGCCGCACGGGTCGATCTTCAAAGTTAAGCAACGCTTGCTAAGGTTGGTCTGTGGATGGGTGACCGTCTTAACATATCAAGTTTCCTTCGTGCCTCGGAAAGCACGTTCAGTCGTAGGTTCCGGCTGTCGTTTGTAGATCTTTGGCAGTCGTTACGGATAGTCATAAGCCAGTAAATCTGACTCCAGTCTTTTCATGAAGTACCGTGTTACTAGTTAATGGGTTGTGGAGGTCTGGTAGGCAGCCGCTTCTCGTAAAATACTGGTGTTAAGCTAAATCCGGCTTGACTGGAAGCCGACCCCAATATAGTTGGGAAAAGGCTAGGTAGATGATGAATTTCCTTAACAAACTCTTTTGCATTCAGGACATGAAGCCGACTACCTCAACCTTGCTGTACGAGATGGTGGAGTGTCCCTTACCATGGGACTTGGGAATGGAAAGCAGGAGATGCATATCAAGCCGGCGAAGACTAGATTTGATGACCACCAGTGGCATAAGTTGACAGTCCATCGGAGGATACAAGAGGTAACATTGTTTTTTTATTATAGAGGCTTGAGTTTTACCGCTATTTCACCTAATTGGTAAGCGATGATGTGGCATAAGATGAAGCAAGTGTACCTAGAAGTAACCTGTTCACTCTTGACTTAAAAATCCCTAAGTTGTAGGTATCAGGAAACGCAGACTCCGGCAGGGAGTGCCACTCCTTAGCTGTGTGTGATTAGTATATGTAATAAATGTGTTCTCAAAAAGCATTGTAAATCTCGATTTACAATGCTTTTTGCAACCCTCGGGATGTTCATGATGTACCGGTGGGAATCCGTCCACTATCTACATTCCAGTGCATGGTATTATATTTTTAAAAGTTATTAATTGTCTAACATTGCATTGCAGTAAGTCATGATTATTTTATTTGTAATCGCCACACAAACACAACACACACAATGGTATTTATTCACGTTTTTTATTATTTATGTTGTGTGGCCCGGGTGACTGTCGACGAATAAATATGTTTTCTTTCTTCTTTCTTTCTTTTAATCGTTCAGTTTTCATTTTCCATTAGTATCTAGGTCATATTAAAGTTACAGTCACTTTATCTTCTTTAACATATTTCGCATAAAACACGCTAACTCATATAAACATCTACAACCAAGGACGGTCGGTTGTACACCCTTTCTTATTTATACGACCCCCATGTTCCCAGATTTCATCAGGCCAATATAAAATGCTTTCATCACTGTACAAATATTTTATGACCTCAGGCCCATATTGCAAACTCTGTACCTTGAACTCGGATCGATAGCGTACGACTTATGGCACATTGGCGTGTTTAAACCCGAACCCATCCATCATTGGAGCCATTACTTCAAAAAATCGAATCGATTTGTATCCGAGTAATTTGATTATTAAAGTCGGAACGATTTTTTGTTGAAAGGTTTTCCCAAGTGTTTTGGTATTTTCGATGTAATTAGTTGTAGTTCGATCTTGTTACCTTGCTACCTACCTTGTAATTGAACCTATTTTGTGGCGATAAATTCAGTTGGTAGTAGAATTGGGTGTATATATATGTTTCCTGTATGCTTGGGTCGGCGTGTGGAGTGTTTGAACGATGACCGTTTCACTGAAGCGTAATTAATTTTGAAAAATGTTTACTAGGTTCTTTAAAACATTTGTTACTGCTTTAGCTTTTGCTCTACTTTACTGTGGTTCGTAATATGATTGATGTTTCTCTATTACTTTGTTCTACTTTGAAATAGTTCTCTACATTTCTTGTTAAGCATCGGTGCCAGATCTTTTATTTCTTGATTTATTTCTTTTGTAACTTACTGTTTTGTGGTATTTTTCTGCAGTTTGTACGGAAAGTATTAGTATTAATCATGTCCGGGTTTGACTTAGTTGATCAGTAAATGTAAAATAATCATGTCTTATAATGTTCCCACTGCTGGGACAGGTGTTATCTCTAGAAGAGGAAATGGGTCGTAATCCACCGCTCGGGCTTGGTGCCCGTTCATGGAAGTCTTCGAATTTTTGGTTCTAGGAAATGCCGGTTTCCTCACTATGTTTTCCTTCACCGTTTTGAGTGCAGTGATTAATTAGGTATAAGAAATAAATTACACAAAGTGAGGCACCTATTTTTGAACCCGCGAGCTATTTTTCATATTATTACATTTCCCAACCACTACATTTCAACATACCTGTATTCCAACAACAGTTAGCGTTTGTCCTATTTTAAAAATTAATAAACATTGCAACGTTGACGTTGCATTTTATTTCTGTTTCGTTTTTAATTTTTATCCTCTTGCCTGTCATGATTACGTGTGCTCCGAGCGGCTGGAACGTCGGGAAAACAAAATTGAACAATAAATGTGGAGTAATTTAATCGGTAGTTGGTTTTATTTCTGCACTCAATGCTGATGAGACTCAGTGAAACGAATTTTAAAGGCTTGCTTGCTGATGAAATATGAAAGTTGAGAGATCAAAATAGAGAATTCTTGATGCTATGTTCCACAACTTTCACACAACGCCATCTAGTCCCAAGCTAAGCAGAGCTTGTGTTATGGGTACTAGACAACTGATAAACATACTTATATATTTCTAAATACAACAACAACAGAATAAATGATCGTGCTCATCACACAAGCATTTGTCCTGGGTGGGAATCGAACCCACGACCTCCGGCATAGCTGTCCTCCATATATTGACGATACCGTGCAGTCGTCCAGAACTTTCATGTACATGTTTTCAGCCCCGACCTTCGATACAGTATTAAACTCTCTTGACAATGTGCCAAAGCATACGCGTACGATCAGACCCATTTATGCATAATTTGTTATCTTCATAACTTCCAATGAGCCAATTTTCCGTGAAATTATTATGCATGGGAAAGCTGGTGATACCCAGTCTCTATCTATCTTTCTATATACTAAACTCAAAATGCTTTACTCGCTTATGTTTTCTTCTATCTTAAATCAACCCTACCACATCATACCAGCATCATTCAAGTGGAATAACCATTGAGAACGAGGCACAAACCGCTAGTAAATAGTTTATTTACGCACTGCGTGCGGGCCGCTCGATCCCTAGCTATTCCGTTATCGTTAATTATGTATTTATGTGGGGCTTTCTCATTCTTTGAGAATATTGGGGGCTTATCGAAACTGCCTATACTTGGACTAGTGACCTGGATTTGATGCGTGGATTCATGGATTTCAAGCTTTGTGATAGATTAGGTTTTTGTCCACTTGGATTGGTCAGGGTTTATTTGTTTGGGTCTTACAACGGTTAGTTGGGTTAGAGGTTATTTTGGTCAGGTATTGGCTAGAATGGTTTGTGTTTTCAAAATGACTGGTCTTATTTTTATTTTTTTTATTTGTATAAACTAATACTTGACCGTGAACCCACTTGATAGCAAGCAGTGATGCAATCGTTAATGGTCAGGCGCACTAGTTTATTAAGAGCCTATTCACTCTAGCCTTGAAGATACCCAATTGAGTGGATTTTATTTAATTTTTTGTTAACTTATGGTCTTTTTTATATAATTTAGATTAACGACAAATTTTCTGCTATGTATCTTTTTCTCACGGATATCATTTGACGCGGAACGTTGCTTCGCATACTAATGAAGCTTATTATTGTTTCAGATCACGCCGTTTACGAGTTTCTGCAGGGTAAGTAATATTAATTAATACTGTTACCAAATCTTTATTAAGACTTCCGCTATCTTTGTCTTCGTTATAAATTATTATGACTCAGTCTTTTTGTGTAGGTATATTCTGAAGGTTTCATCAAAATCAAAAATGTTTTTATTTTACGTGGGCCTACATGGGCACTTATAAAACGTTAGAAGCTAGTGCACGGTTCCAATTGTTCGTTTCTTATAGAGAAGAACCGGCAAGAAACTTCATGGTTAAAAAAATTATTGGGTTTACAATACTTTCATATTACAATACAGACACATATGCGAGGACAGTGTAGACCAGTCAATAATGTACCCAAAAGCACAATAAAAATAATATTGATCAAAAACTGAAAACATCGAAAATATAAATGTTCTTCTTTTCGAATCAATGGTAGACTTGTTAAATTGTTTGGGCCCAGTATGTTACGTGATAGTTCACGTAACCACACTGGGCCCAAACAATTTAACATCTGCTATAGTTAGCATCGGTGGCAATCAAGAAATGTGTCACAAATTAAATACGAAAATTGATGGTTTTAATAGCATAGTTACTCAACCATTTATTTCCACTTTTCTCATAAATAAATCTAACGTTATTGACTATTAGCATAAGTAATAATACAGCGACAACTGTACCACGAATAGAATAATTGCAGCAGGACTTGAATTCTCTTGAACTCGTTCTGCGACAGACAGCAATTTGTTGGTATTCTGGTAAACTCATTGTGGAACTATATTCATTTTACTAATGAGAAAGCTATTTCAGTTTTCTGCTGGAATTAATGTGGTTTTCCTAACGAAATAAGAAGTAAGGTTTAGGTAGTAGCAAAGGCAATTGAATGTGTCATTTGGCTAATGGCATTCTCAAAATCTTAAAAATAAGAATTGGGGTACTCGTTAGAGTCTCTGACACTTTTTGTCTGAGTTTATGCTCGGTGTATTTTATATTTGCGCCTAGCTGTATAAGCATTGCGCTATAAAGTAGGATCTCTTCGGTCTACCAATGAAACACATAATTACAGCGAATGATGTATGTTGTGTCTTCTAAACCCGAATGAGAACATTTCGTTCGGACCAGTGCACAATAACTGCCTGTCCCTACATAAGCATCTCGCTAGCATAGTTTTTTTACTTATTTGAGGTCAATTTTACATGCTTACGTGTGTGTCTGTTTAATTCTAAGGTCATCCTAAATCTGTGAAAAACCTAAATAAAGTTTTTTATTTATTTAAAATTCATGTAGAAACAACGCAAGTGAAACAGAGGTGGACTTGATGCCACAAGACATTCTTTACTCATCAAGCTTTATTTAATAATGCGGTACTAATACACCGTGTGGAAGACCGCACAAACGGGTGCCATGGATCCAGTACGTGATTCTGGATCTCTCAGTGATAGATTTTTTCGTTGGTTTTTTCCTAATTCATTAAAAAATCAGCCCGTTTTTAATTTAAACTGCATAAAAGCGTTACTCTAACCAACTCCAATGACATTGTGCGTAGTGTAAAGTAGCAAAACACACAAAATAGATTTTAATTACAATAAAAAGAACGGAAAAATTGCTCAAAATTGCACTGACTTAATAAAGACAAGAATCGCAAACGCGAAGTTCAGACGGCAGTTATTGTCGTTAAACTTATTAAACTTGCTACAATATGAATGTAATTTACCGTTCTTCATAATGAGTGCAAAATTCATTCCTTTATGCATACTCTGAAAAATAATCTGGGGGTTTTTTAACTGAATATTTAGTACTTTATGAAGTGGCTTCTTTTGTCAGCCATTCATGTCGGACTGTTTTTTTCCACTAGTTATTCACAACAATGTTACATATCCTGTCCTTACAGGTATACTTTTTACGTCGTAAAGTGGAATTATTTATTGCATTCCACGAAGTACTTGCAGAGGTAGCTAAAATATTTCTTAGAATAATTCTGCCCTCGTAACAGCAAATGCAGTAATCGACATTTTGGCGGCTTTCCGTTTATCATAAATTACATATGGAGAGTTCAAGCTATATGTAATTTTTTTTCTTTATTGTTTTCTATGGTGGGAACAAAACATATGAGATTTATTATCAGTGAAAGTAGAGATTTAATTAAAACACTTAGACGCGTTTTTCTCGAAACCGCCATTTTGCAAGTACTGCATTTGCTGTTACGAGGGCAGAATTGTGGACCCTGTTGGAAACTACTGCAAAGACAATAGAAAGAACGAAGAAAAATAAGTAATTGTAAGTAAAATTTCTTTAAGATTAATTACATTTCATGTTCTTATCTATTTGTTAATATATCTCTTTATCTATTTGTTAATATATCTCATCTTTGCCCTAGCGGCCGAACGTTCAAGTTTACGTATGTTTTTGCTCTATGCTAAATTACTTTAAAAAATCTAATCTGGACTCATTTCGCAAATAAAAGTGCACAAAGTTATTGACTATTCAACTTACAAGTGTAATTTTGTTAAAAAGTTGTAATAAGTGTTCATTTGAACGATTTTTTGGTGTGAACTTGTGTAATCCGTTTGAAATTTTTAAATCTGGACAAGTCAAACGGTGAGTGAGTGACAAGACATTTTACGCCCAGTGCATGCGACCGTCGCGGTTACGTGGTCCGCGTAGGGGTCATATCAGCGCGCGGCTACGCTCAGTGACGTATGCGAGCGCTCGCACCAAAGACTAAGTGACGAAGACGGCGCATTACTTCCTGCCTAATTCACACTGCCTCTGAGAGGACGACTTTTTTATTTGTTTTTCCTCTATTTATTTTTGCTTGTTTTACGGATATGCCTAAGATGCATCGTACACCGCCGACATCCCCGAAATTGGGGGGACCAGGACAATCACAATCTGTTCCTGACATACCATCCGCTTCTAGTTGCAAGGAACCTGACGATAATGTGACATTCAGGGGCAAGCGGCCACGCATCGAAGACTCACCCAAAAACCCCACCACAACCCAACCCTCGCCCAAAAAATCTTGTGCGTGTCGTGAATTAAGGAGTGAAATTCTGGAGATGTTGGCTTCCTGGAAGGCCGACTACGATCTTCAGTTGTCGGCATGGAAAACCGAGCAGAACAAAATGCTATCCACCTTGGTTAAGGATGTCGCGGAGATTAAAAACCAATGTGCGATAATCCGTAACACTACAACGGAGCACGAGGCTAAAACTAACACAGCTACTCCCCAATTAGTGAAAACGAGTGGGAAAAATACGACTACACATGGGCAACAAAAATATCCCCGCCAGTACTCTGAAATCACTCAACGTCGTGCTACTACTACACCAAAAGCAAGCGGAAAGGTCACCGTTCCCTTGGCGATCACATCTAGAGCGACGGAGGTTGTTGATCAGGAAATTCCCGAGACAAGTCTGCGGGATTCTTCAAAACCCGGTGTCATCGTGCCGGTGGCTGCCACTGTGGTTGACATCTCGATGAGCGATACAGGAAAAGACGGTTGGACTGAAGTTCGACACAGACGTTCCCAACGTTCACTCAGTAACGTGTTGCGTGGGACAGCAGCGCCTGGTGCCACCAAGCTTGAAGCCTCGGAAAGATGGAGATACCTGCACCTCTTCTACGTTAAGCAGGGCACGTCCGACAGTCAGGTTCGTGATCACCTAACTACCATTTGCGGAACAGATGTTTGTACGGTTGAAGTCCTCAAATCCCGTGGTAAATACGCATCCTTTAAGCTGGGTGTGCCATCAAAATTGGCTGCTCAAGTTGTGGCTCCTGAAAATTGGGCAGAGGATATTTGCGTCAAGCCATGGCGCCGTAATTTTCGTGCCCGAAGTGATGAGACCCAATAAGCCCTATTGCATACCTGCCGCTCCTCCCCCTCATGGTTCTACTGATCACACCGTCTATCTGCGCCTGCTCTACCAGAATGTGCGTGGGCTCAAAACCAAGTTACCCATATGGAGGTCAAGCCTATTACTGTCTGAGCATGATTTGGTAGCCGTGACCGAGACAAACCTGGACAACTCAGTGGAGGACTCAGAAATTTCGACTGGAGATTGGCGAACTCTTCGACGAGACAGAGTGACCACGGGTGGTGGTGTGCTACTTGTTGCCCGGCCTGGGGTCACCGTGTACAGACTACGTGAGCTTGAGACGGCCTGCGGCGAAGATTTGTGGGCTAAGATCACAATTCATGGCCAAAATATAAGTGTATGTGTTGTTTACATCAAACCTAGTGCAACTGACGCTGATTACATGTCGTGGTTTTGCAAGGTCGAGGACATTATTCACAGTTTGAAGGGATCTGTTCTTATTCTAGGTGACCTTAATCTAAAGAGTGCGTCAGTAAATGTTAATAATTACTACTGTTATTTTCTAAGTTTTTGTAGTCTGGTTGAGATGAATGAGGTGATGAATATGCGCGGTAGTAAGTTAGATGTGGTGTTGGCTCGGGAAGGCGCCGCTGTAAACTGTGAGTATGTCGAGGGTACGGAGCTGGTTCCAATAGATTTGTATCACCCTCCGTTAGATATTGCAGTTTCCATCCCAAGGCATAAGATACATGAAAAACTTGACCCTAGCAATATTGATCGTAGTAAGGATTGGAACTTTTGTAAGGGTGACTATCTGTTATTGTTCGAGCTTGTTCGCTCTGCTCCATGGCAGGACGTTTTTCGCTGCAACGACGCGTCCACAGCTGCTTGTAAATTTTATCATTTAATATACAATATCTTTGATTCCTCTATTCCAAAGAAGACGAGAGGTACCTCTAGTAATAGGCGGTACCCAGTCTGGTTCACTAGAGATATCGTAAGCGACACTCGACGGAAATCAAAACTCCATAATAAATGGAAACATTCCCGATGTGATGCTACATACGCTCAGTTTAGTGCACTGCGATCGGAATTGAAAGTGAGAACCGAGAAGGCATATAGACTGCATTGTTCTAGTGTAGAAAACAGCCTAGGCAAAAATCCAAAACTGTTCTGGCAGCACGTATCAAGCCTGCGATCGAAGGGTGGGTTTGAGCCCGACGTTGTGCTTGACGGCAAGGTCTATTCTGGTGTAAAAGCCGCTGAGGCATTTGCTGAGTATTTTTCCAGCGTATTTCTGCCTGACACACCACAATTGGACCCAAATTCAAACACGGTGAACAGTGAGGGAGGTAATTTTCCCCTGCCCGTTTTAGTCCCTCAGGACGTGGTGGGGGGTATTTCCAAACTCAAACCCTGCAGTTCGGTCGGCCCAGATAATATCCCTGCATACGTCGTTAAGGGATGTAACAGTATTTTAGCGGCCCCTTTATGTCATATTTTTAACTTAGCTCTTCAGTCAGGCGTGTATCCGGAGCTTTGGAAGACCTCACGTGTTACTCCTATCCCTAAAACCAGTGACAAGACATCTGTCGAGGAACACAGACCCATCGCTATTTTATCGACCATTGCAAAGGTCTTCGAGCATATACTCCACACTGCTATATTTAAGCAGACCAATATGTATCTTTCTGATGCTCAACATGGTTTTCGACCTGGTCGCTCCGTGAATTCAAACCTGCTGATTCATACTGACTTCATATCCAGTAGCCTGGAATCCGGTAGGCAGGTCGACACTCTTTATTTTGATTTCCGGAAGGCGTTCGACAAAGTAGACAACGATGTGCTTCTGGCAAAGTTGGGGGCAGCGGGCTTCTCATCCGGCCTTCTTAACTTCTTCGCCGACTACCTACGAGATCGCAAGCAGTTCGTCCGGCATGGCTGCTTTCAGTCGAAGTCCTACTACACTCGCTCGGGCGTGAGTCAGGGATCCGTGTTAGGGGCGCCGCTGTTTCTGATCATGATCGATGACCTAATCTGTAAGATTAGAACCGCTAAATGTCTTCTATATGCCGACGATCTAAAACTTGCCGCGCAGATCAGAACAGAGGAGGATTGCGAACTCCTACAAAAGGATATCGATACCGTCAACGAGTGGAGCATTGCGAACAAGCTGTTGTTTAACATTAGTAAATGCAGCGTTATGACTTTCAGTCGAGCGTTGAGACCAATAAAGCACGACTACAGTTTGGGGGGTACAGTGATCACTCGTGTCGCCAGTGTAAAGGACCTAGGAGTGACTTTTGACCGGAGTCTGACATTTAAGGACCATGTGTCTACCCTTGCAAAGGAATCCTTCAGGCGTCTGGGATTTGTCTTGAGGAACGCTCGTGACTTTCGCAATCCCAGTGTTATTAAACTCCTGTACACAACTTTGGTTCGGAGCAAACTCGAGTCCAGCGCCTGTGTCTGGCATCCACATACTGCGTCTCAGACACTGATGCTTGAGAAAGTTCAAAAAACCTTCCTGAGATTTTTGTATCAGAGGTTGTATCATGTCTTTCCATACATGTACCCAACTAATTATCTCCTAGGGGTGTTAGGCTTTAATTCGTTGGAGGTAAGAAGGGGATTTGATCAACTCATGATTGCCTGTAAAACCCTTAGCGGTCGTATTGACTGCCCTGAGCTCCACGGACTTTTCTGTCGCCTATTTGTGCCGGACAAATACCTTGGGCACCGTCAAAGCCGCCGTCATGATTTGTTCGCGCTACCGCAGTCTAGATCTGTGGCTAGAGCCCAATCCCCAGTATGTCGAACCCTAAGGATGCTAAACGCCCTCCTGACTGCCGATCCTGAATGTGATGTGTTTGCGGATGAATGGAAGAAATTAATGTGTGCCTGTCTGATGTTCTGCGAGAGACAGTATGCGAGGGTGTCCACTATTACTTTTTAGTTTATGCTTGTTTGTGATGTGTTTAATTTATTTTGCAATTTATATACTTAAATAATTTCAATAATGTTATCTACGAATTTTATTCTTACCTGTAAATTTAATTTAATTTATTTTATTTTATTTTTTGTATTGTATACAAAAATTGTATAAAATTGTATTTTTGTAATTGTAATTTTTGTATTGTACTTATGTCATTTGAATGCTTTTAATTTTAATTATTCTTAATTCTATGTTAATTAATGTAATTGGACTTGTGCCGTTTTAATTAACTATAAATAAATAAATAAATAAATAAATAAATCTCAGTACCTTGGTGTCCTGGACTTTTAGAGGGCTTACGAGGAGCCCAAATTCTTTATTATTATTTCATATTATAATGCGAGCTGCACAGTTTTATTTATTTATAGAGAAAAACAGAAAGTATATTGAACTTCTTTTAATTATACATTATTTGGAAATCTCATCTGAAGGTGGCAATTAATGCCACCTGATTTTATCCACCACAACAAAATGCACAATAAAATCAAATAAAACTTCTATAGCACTTAAAATAGACGTCAAAAGTTAAAAATAGTTCATGAATTAAAAGTTTCCCCGATTAAAAAAGTCGCTCAGTAATGGGGGCGCCACTGTCAATGAATACGCGTTCACAATAGTCCCACTACAATGCCTCGCAATTGAAGTAGAAATTAATACCTATGTGACTATTTATTCAGCCTCATTATGAAATACCTACGTGTTTATAATAATTTGCATTAGGAAATGGCTTACATTTCATGAAATTTATGTAATTTGCTCAATTAATTATATTATCTGTTGATTCTGTTGCCATTTGTGATGTTAACGTGAATTATGGAATTTAATTTCGGATCTCGTTATTATTAATGACCATAGTAATTATGTTAGAACGTAATTTGCCAAGACTTGGATGTTTATTTAAAAAATACAAGCTACAGTTTTTGGACCCTTGTCATTTTCGAGTCAGGTTTCGTGACAGTGTACATTTTTATATTAAACAAGCGACAAATTTTCTCTGGCAGAAGCCAGTAGAAAATTGTAGAAAATTCTGATAGTAGATTAGAGTAGAAAATTATCTCAAGGGAACATACTCTCAGTGTAAAAAGTATTAAAGTATCATCGTATCATGCATTTATACCAAGTTTCATCGAAATTTATTCAGGAGTTATTGCGTGAAAGAGTAACAAACATCCATAAATCCATATATTCATACGTCCATGCACAAACTACGTTAGATTGTTTTAGTCTTCTAAGGTCGATCGATAAAAAATGCCGTCAGCGATAGTACTGTCACTGCAACTATAAAAATTAGGCTGGTTTGAAAGAGTTGCGACAAAGCGAACTTAAAGTTTGGTTTAGGTTGAATATAGATAAGCACATTATCGAACTCAAAAACGCCGAGAATATGTACGAGTATGTATGTCAATTAAACCATTTACAAAGCAAAAAAGGATTTCGTAAGCCTTCCAAAGCAACCTTCAATACGAAAACGTATAAAAATAGACATTTAAAACAATGTACATATGTAGACACATACATTGTTTTAAATCAATAAATAATTCATTCTCTATCTTTATCACTACATTCCTACAAATTTCTGTCAGCGGTTTCAGCTGCGTAATAGTAGAAAATGATTGAATTTTGGCACATGGGTAGCCGAAGTCCTGAAATGGACATGGTTAAAATTTTCAGTACAAATCCGTTAACTTATTTGAGTATGAGGAAGTAAAAGCCTTACGCACATGTGTGTGTAACTTACAGACACATACATACATGCATATAAACATTCCCCTTTATAATTACCTATTAGCAAGATATCTTCAAAATCAATAACATTAAAGACAAGTCTTACAAGAATTATTTATGTCTACAACGCCACAAAGCTTAATTACAATTCCTTCTCAATTTCCATTATCTCGAGGCAATTTCGAAACATGGTTCGATTAACAGAATGGGGCTCTGATCGATGTTTCAATCATTCAACAAGTAATAATGACTATGTTTCCAGATTGTTTAGAAATTTTGATTTTGGTATTTGATTATTCATTGTATTGGACTGACCCTATTGTTGTTGTGATGACGGGTGTGAGGTTCTCGATAAGAGCGGGTTTGATAAAATTGTAAACGGTTACTTAAGGCAAAATATAGAAAATTTAAACTTACTAGCTATGATCGTATAGGATCGTAAAGATTACTACGTTTAGACGTAGTAATCTTCATGATCCAGTCTCAATAAGAAAGCAGTAAAAGAGGATCAGCCAAACATAAAAAATATTGAAAAAAACGACGAGTCTAGCAACGATTGCATCAGTCATGCAATCGTGTTGATGGTGAAGCGCGCTAGTTTATTAAGAGCTTATTCACTACAGCCTTGAAAACACCCGAATACCACCTAAGTTGTCTTTTAGATACTGATCATTTTATAGAAATATACAAGAAAACAATATTACTGTTACATATACATAAATATTAGTAAAAGTAGTGCATAGTAAAGTTTGTGTAAATCACAAACTGAAAACGTACCGCAACCTAAGACTAAACCATGATCAAATCGTAATCAACCACTAAATCTGAAAGAGCTCTAAAATTAATTTCTTCATTTCAATCTCAAACTGATTAATGTGGCCATAATTCATTTAAAAAAAGATTCGTATAATAAATCTTACTTACTTTTAAATCAAAACATCTTTAATTACAACACAATTGTTCACCAAGACTACAACAACAGGGGAACAAAACTACAAACAAATGAATATTTATCGGGGCATTTTTTAAAACCCAATAAGACGGCAGCTGGTGACGATATGAATAAACTGGTCCAATTAGCGAGGTGTTTAATTACCAGTTCCTTTGTCTTATGCAAAACAATAGAACTTTTTTTAAGGGTGGACGCCTGGACGGCGGTGTTTGTTCGTGAATCAGACGTAATTGAAGTTGTGGGAATGCTAATTTTAATTGGCCTTGGAGATTTGTACAGGCTTATGGAATGTACGGTAATTTTAATGGTAAATGAAACGATAATAATTTAACATAAGGAAAACAAACTTAAACTGACACTAACAATGTGTGCTTGTAACTCCGTGGTTCTTGCCAAAGACATATTTGAGGTACTTTGAAAACCTCGTGGAAAAATGCAATACGGTGTTAATATTGATGTCAAAAAACAAGATATATGCATAAATATACAAGAGTATACCATATGGTGTACCATAAAGATATTGTACCCTACACTATAAAAAATAAAGTAGAAGCTTAAAAATAATAGGTTTTAACAATAGGGGATATGCAGGAAGTGTAATAAAGAAAAAGAAAATCTGCCACCTAGAGATATAAACAGTTCAAAAGAGAAAAATATGCATATCAAAACTACAGAAGAAACAAAAATAACAAAAGCAACAAAAGACACTGCACTAGAATCAAAAGACAACACAGCAACGTAACAACACACCCTGAAATTAAAATACACACGAAGACATATAATTGAATTGACAACCCTATAGAGTAATTGGTACTCGATATAACCGTCACGTTTGTAAACCATACGCCAGGTGACGTGTTTCCCAGGGCTGTTACACAATTTGAATTTATTATTGGACGCTCGTCACCGATCATCAAGATTTTAAAGGGAACATTTTGGAATGGATGAATTGAACAGTTGACGGGTTTGTTCGGCGTGTTTTATTGGTTACATTTCGGGGTGAAGTTATAATTTTAGTAAGGGTTAAAATTTATGATTGTGTAACTCGAACGTTGAGGTATGAATTTAGGGAAGAGGAATGGGGATTAATTAAAGTTGCTTAGCCTGGATAAAAAAATCAACCAGGTCAAATAAAAATGGGATATATTAAAAAAGTTAAAGAAGAAAGTCTGCTCAATACTTGGCAACTACTATTACTTCTTAACTACCCTCTACTTACCTGACTAGTTTCTTGTTCAATTTATTATCGTCTGTCCTCTAATAATTTGACAACGGTATAAAATGGCTGTTTTTGCCAGCTCAACATATGGTATTCTGGATTATTTAAAATCTGTAGGATTGTTTAAAAGAGCCACTGTAGTTTTGGAAGCCAAAGGGCAACTGAAAGAACTCGGGCGTGTTTTGGTTAATATAAACCTGTCGCTCCCTGCGGGCAACGGGAAAAGTTATATTTTGATGATTTCTCACCGTCACAATAAAAATACGTTTAAATACAAGGAAATATGTGAATTGTTGTTAAAACTCAAAATCAATAAAATAATAACAGAAATTCAAGTTAAAATAATATTGCACCAAAGACACTCCGGCTTATGAAGCAAATATATGGGTCACTGGAAAGTGGTAGTTATTCAATCTCAATTTATGAACTGCACCATAACTGGTCTAATTGATAGCGAGCTTCTTGTTACGTTAGCTACTTCAATTTATTATAGTGTATATTATTTTCTGTAGATCGAGTGTTCAAGCTAAAGAGATAATGTTACTAAACTAGTTACTGTTGAGGCAGCTCTTTAGTCAACTAACGATAATGAAAAGTAACTCGTTGAAAAAACGAGTAAACTTGAGTTTTTTCATCAGCAAGATTGACTAAATGACAATGTTAATTATTATTATCATCACCATCATTTCAGCTAGAGGACGTCTACTGTTGGACGTAGACCTCTAAAAACACATAAACTTGAGATTATTCATCAGCTAGGTTAACTAAATGATAATGTTCATTGTCATTTTCATCATCTTTTCAGCTAGAAGACGTCCAATGTTGAACACAGGTCTCCCCCAAGTGTCGTTAATAAAAACAGAAATTGTAAATGAATCTGTTAATGCTAAGTTTAGGTACTCATTAACTGATGAAGTAGTAGATGTTGAAGAAAAAAGTTTGGTTGGAGTGGAAATGGGTTAACCAATTCAGTCATAGAGATCAGCAAAGATCTCATGTTGGTGATGATGTGATCACGTTAATGGATCAAGCTTGGCCTTGGCAGATAGCATAAAGAGAGGTTAGGAAAGACGAAGAAAAGATCTTTAGAAGATAAGGTTTTTACCCAGAAGTGGAACACAAATTAGGTCAAGAAAGAAATATTAGTTTCATACTTCAGTTATTTCTTTTTGCCTTCGTCTTAGCACCAAGATATTTTTCTCCTAGAAATAGATTTAACCATAGCGTCTACAGCTAGTTTTTCTAACGATAGAAAGTTTATAGATAACAACTTTATTCCCTTGTTATCTCAGAATTATACAGTCTCAACTAAAGAAAAGTTTTAAGTTACTAACAAGTTTATCTCGATCTAGTAAAATATAATATTTGAAGCAGATATTTGCCAGAACTTAGTCACTGTATAGTTAGTTTTCTCGATATTATATCTTCTTGCCAGACCAACGGATAAAGCGATCGAGAGTTTCCACTTACTAGAAATATGAGAAAAGCGAAACAATTCTTTATAAGATTTAATGGAAAATGATGATCCGATAGTTGCGGAAGTTCCTTGTTCTTTTATAAGAATAGTGGGATTTATTTTCAAGATATCCGATTGAAATATAGGGAAGAAGCTTTTTGAAGATGAAGCAGGAGTAGCGATGGTTTTTGGATAATATTGCTGTTTTAGTCGTTTCGAAAACAATTTCAATCCGGTATAATATCGCGTAATCGTGTGATATTGTAAAATAATACTCTTAGGGCCTGTTTCACACTGTCCGCCACAACTTCCTGAATAAATTCAAAAATGGAACAGAATTTGTATGAAATTATCTGCCAAGTAAGATATTAGCTACTTAATCGTAGGTGGTGAAACAGGCCCTTGGCTGTTTTTTAAGGAATAACAATTATAGTCGTAGTATGACGAACGAATAAAAATGTGACGAACTGCTATTTATACAAATTGTGGAACTCTTAAATGATTTTTTATTATTATTATGAGCCTGTTACGTCTTACTGCAGGGCAAAGGCCTCCCTTCCGTTCTTCCACTCCTCTTTGTTCTTAGCTACTTTTGACCAATCCTTTGAGTTGGAATCAAACTCGTCACACCATTTCCTTTTGGGCCTACCACGTCACTAGTTCCTTTTGTTTTGGATACAGTTAGTGTTTGCCTTTGCCCAATTCCGTTGCGACATGCTGCAGATGTGGCCTACCTAGGTCCATTTTATGTTTCTTATGTATTCTGTTCTTTCGACCACGATAATACTTCGTTCCTATTGATATTGATCTTAAAAGGAAAGCCATCAATACGCTTAAAGAAAAAAGATAGACTCTTAGAACTTTATAAAGAAAGTTAAAGTTGTCCCAGTAGAGAAAGCTTATTAAAACTTAAATGAGTTTTTAAAGAACAATTTTTCATTAGTCGTTTATTATTTTAATATCAAGACGTTTTTAATAACTTTGCTCGATATGGCAATATACTCGTACAATAATACCTAATTAAATTTTACTTTCATTCTTATATTAATGTTTGCAAACATGACGGTCTATTATATTTCATTTTATTATTTCTTACATGCTGACAACTTATGACTATATTTTATTAAGCTTTTTTTTATTAAGGTGGGGAATCATCAAGGTTAGGCAATGCTTGCCTAGGTTGGTCTGTGGATGGGTGACCATCTTAACATAACGAGTTTCCTCCGTGCCTCGGAAAGCACGTTAAGCCGTTGGTCCCGGCTGTCATTTGGAGATCATTGGCAGTCGTTACGGATAGTCAGAAGCCAGTAAATCTGACTCCAGTCTTGCCATGAAGTACCGTGTTCCCCAGTTAATGAGTTGTGGAGGTCTGGTAGGCAGCCGCTCCTCGTAAAATACTGGTACTCAGCTAAAATCCGGCTTGACTAGAAGCCGACCCCAATATAATTGGGAAAAGGCTAGGTAGATGATGAATCATCAAAATGACTTCTACACACAGTTAACTACATTTACTTTAACTAATTCATATTTTATTGACTAATTTATTGATAGACTACTTTGACATTGAATAATACTTTAAAAAATTGCTTGTAATGTAATTACTAAACTTAAATGAATTAATGAGTATCTAGTATCTACATCATTTCTATACAGAAATTTTGATGAATATTACCCCATCTCTTTACGTACGCCGCTATATGAAGCTAAACATGTTAGAACTTGTATCTCATTATAATCTTGCATGCAATGTACATTGTACACCATATTTAAACACACATTTTTACTTACTTGTATTTCATCATCTTCCTACCCTTATCCCATATTATTTGGGGTCGGCGCAACATTTTTTTTCTTCCATTCTGTCCTGTCACCCGTCATGCTATCATCAACTCCCTTTTCTTTCATATCAGTCCTCACACAATCCATCCATCTTTTCTTTGGTCTCCCTCTTCCTCTCCATCCCTCCACGTGTAAAGCTTACTTACTTGTATTTAAACTAGCAAAATAAAAAAAGTACTTAAAAGATTCTAGAATTTTATATGAGATTAAATTTATAAATCCAGGCCAACACTTTAGATTCATATCACATTCAAAGCTATAACTTTACTTTCTCGAGTCATTACTAATTCAGATTATTTTATGTTTGCCTCTCTTAAGCTTTAGTTGACAATATTTTCCTTTGAAGAGGATTTAAATTTGTTATTGACAGCTTTTGGATAGATTTTGTATACTTAGGTAATGTATAGGTGCAAATCAGTGAGAAAGTGATCTGTAAAATGTGTCTGATATAGCTAGATTAATTCAGGAAATCAATAAATTAATTGACGAAGTGGAACAGTATGTTAATTGTAGTAATTAAACAGTTGTAGAAAAATATTCCACATCAGTTGGCTTGTACTATGGGTACTAGAAAAGTTATAAACATATTTCTAAATATATATATCATCATCATCTTCCTGCCCATGTCCCGTTTTATTTGGGTTTGACGCAACACGTCTTTTTCTTCCATTCTGTCCTGTCACTCGTCACGCGATCACGCACTCCCTTTTCTTCCATACCACTTCTCACACAATCCATCCATCTTTTTTTTGGTCTTCCTCTCCCTCTCTATCCATCCACATGTAAACTTATAACTCTTTTAGTAACATGCGTTTAATCCCTCCTCTTTACATGACCATACCAAGACAAACGATTCCCTTTCAACTTTTCAGTCACTGGCGCCACTTTCAAACTTCCTCTAATATACTAAATGCATACATAATTATAATAGATAAATTACACGCAGACACAGAACAAATGATCAAGCTCATCTCAAAAACATTTATGTTGGATAGGAATCGAAACCACGGCCTCCAGCATAGCAATCATGAAAAAATAAACACTGCAAAACATCAGTAATTAAAACTATAATATCTCGCTGGCTCCACCATCTTATTTACCTTGTTTTAACCATTAATTGCAATGAAATTCACTGAAGCATTGAAAGATGGCGCAGTTACATCAAAGCTCTCTTAAAACATCGACATAAGGTTCAAAATCCAACTTTCAAAACGCCTTCTTGAAAAGCGTTGAAGTGACAAGCAAACAGAAAATAGTATTCTATTTACAAAAGCCAGGCTTTTCAGCTCGGTCATGGTCGACAGCTGACTATAGCATCTATACGTTTGTAGACTATGACGTCATATGCTAGCCTAACGATAGGTGTAGGATAGGATTAGATTACTGTGGTAAAATAGGATCTATAGTATTAAATATTGAATAGGATAGTTTAAGAAAATAAGGATACTTTATCATATTATAGTAATTATATAGCATTAGGGCCTGTTTCACAATGTCCGAGTAGGCACTACTCACTGAATAAATTAAAAAATGGAACAGAATTTGTATGAAATTATCTGCCAAGTAAGATACTCGAAACTTAATCATAGGTGGTGAAACAGCCCCTAAGTATCCTAAGCAGTTTGGGCGTCCGTGAGGATTTTTTTATTAAAACTTCATGCACACAAAGGTACACAAGCGGACTTAATACCATAGGCATTCTCTACCAGTCAACCTAGGGTGGTGAAGAGAGAATATGGTAGGTGCATAAAAAAATAATTAGCATTAGCGGCCTTGTAATTTTCCCACTGTTGGGACTCAGGTCTCTTCTCTAGAAGATTGAGTGGGCAGTAATCCACTACGCAGGCCCAGTGCGGATTAGTGGATGTCACATGTCTTCGAATTTTTGATTCTAGGACATACCGGTTTTCTCACGATTTTTTCCGTCACCGTTTTGAGACCAGCGGCGATGAAATAAATTACACAAAGTAATGCGCCTGGCTGAGTTTGAACCCGCGACCTACAACTTGTAAGTCGAGGCAGTTACCACTGGGCCACCACTACTCTCAATAAATAGGAATAAAATTTCCCTCTCTTGCCGAATATTAAAAGAAAACATAAGGATAGGGACATCTGGCTACTTGTAGTGTTTATCCAATATGTTTTACGAGACATAATAAGTTGAAAAGCAACTTTCATTAGCCTTTGTGGGTTCGATATGAAAAAAGTTTTGTTTTTACATTTATTAAGAAACTTCGAGAGGCTGCGTTTGGTTGCAAAGTGCGTGAGTTTAATGAAGTCTTTACTTTTTATTGGTTTCATAAATTTTGGCGTAATATTCTATGTGGTTCGGTCTACTTGAAACATGGCATCGATTTACCATCTTAGAAGCACCTTCGTTAGAAATTTTCAGTTGTAAATATTAATTACTGTAAACGCTTTTATGATTCTTTGATCTTAATGAAATTCACAATGAAAATATATATGTGTAATCTTAACAGATATTTTCAACTAGGTACTTCCGAATTTGATTCTGGTCTGAATAGTGAAATATATCAACAGGTCACTTTTTGAGACGAGGTTAACCTTGATGCTAGAATACAAGACCAACACCTAAAAGAGGCTCGCGCTAGGCGGCTGGATTTTGAAAACGGTTCTTCTGAACACGGATCCCCACTGGTAGCTTGGACACTGTTCCCAATACTGGCGGGATACCATTTCGTTTTATTTTGAAATTTAAATTTTTATTTTCTATTGGAATATTTAAAAAAAATATAATTTATTATGTAAAGAAAAACGGAACGGAAGAACAAAAAAAAGACCATGTGTCAGACGTAATTTTTTGAGAAAAATATAATTAATTAAAACCTAATTAATTCAAAGAAAAAGAAGGTCAGAAACTCTGAAGACCCAATGATTTCTCTTCCTGGAACCTTCTTATATCTTCCACTCTTTGTCCACAGGTATCAGCTGTGGTAGACGATGTGTACTCCGACCACTCCCATGTAGCTGGTTCCTTCACGATGCTGGCGTCGTCCAGGGCTCATGTCGGAGGTTCGCTCAACGCCAGGGCCCTGCCTGGTGCCAGGGTGCATACCAACTTCATTGGATGTTTGAAGAAGGTGAGTTGTGATAGAATATATGTCTTTTATATTTTCATTATGTATGACGGCACGGTTAGCGCAGAGGTTAAGCGATGGACTGCTGCGCTACGTGTCCCGGGTTCGATTCCCGCACAGAACAAATATTTGTGTGATCTACAGATAGTTGTTCCGGGTCTGGGCGTCTTGTGTATGTGAGTTTTTATGTTCGTAAACACACCCACGATACAGGAGTAATTCCTAGTGTGGGGGAACGTTTAAAAAAAAAAATGTTTTTTTTAATGATGTAACTAATGCTTGACTGCGATCCCACCGGATGGTAAGCAGTGATAAAATCGTTGATGGTAAAGCGCGCTAGTTTATTAAGAGTCAATTCACTCTAGCCTTTAAAACACCCAAATTTTAATCTGATGAGAAGACCGCTGCAGGCAAAATTGTAGAAAACAGTAATACTTAAAATTTGTTACAAAGTAACTTTTTCTTTTGTAAGTGGGACAAGTATATGCGAACGAATAAAATTAAATTAATACGGCCACTACAATATTGCTTAACAGGAACAAAAATTAGAAGACACATAGAATGTCAAACCTTTTTAGTCACTCATTTTATTAAGAGAGAGATTATTTTTGTATAATGGCAAAAATAATGCAGATTAATAAAACCGATATGACGTAGAACAAGGAAAAACAGAACCACAAACATTATGTATTCTGGGTTTTCTGAGTAGATTTTGATTACTGCAATCAGGAAAATAGGTGGCATTTTCAGAGCTATTAAATTCTGCCGCTTTCTTGGTCGATCTTACTTTATTTTTACGTACTTTTAGTTTTTGCCTAAATGTCTACAACTTAAGAAAATTTAACAAAGTGAAGTCATTAATTTTTAATATTATTATACTTAGGCTTAGGCTGAGGAGCTCGTGGCTAGATAATAACAGCCGCACAGGTCGATCTTCAAGGTTAAGCAACGCTTGCCCAGGTTGGGCTGTGGATGGGTGACCATCTTAACATAACGAGTTTCCTCCGTGCCTCGGAAAGCACGTTAAGCCGTTGGTCCCGGCTGTCATTTGGAGATCTTCGGCAGTCGTTACGGATAGTCAGAAGCCAGTAAATCTGACTCCAATCTTGCCACGAAGTACCGTGTTATCCCAGTAAATGGGTTGTGGAGGTCAGGTAGGCAGCCGCTCCTCGTAAAATACAGGTATTCAGCTAAATCCGGCTTGACTGGAAGCCGACCCCAATATAGTTGGGAAAAGGCTAGGCAGATGATGATGATTATTATACTTAGGCTCGCATTTGACCAATTTCTCACCTAATGTGGCCGACGATGGAGCACGCTTGCCTAGAATTAATCTATTCATTCTTAACTTAAAGATTCCTAGGTTAGCTAGCAGGAAACCAGGAAAAGTCCTAAGCGTTTTTTTATATAACATAAACTAGTGCTTGACTGCAATCCCACCTGATGGTAAGCAGTGATGCAATCATTAATGGTGAGGCGCGCTACACTTTAGCAGCTAAGGAGCAAAATTCCCTGCTGAAGTCTTTGCAGGTATACGTATAATACGCGTTCTTAGCCTATCACATACCCGCAAAACGAGACACAATAGTAAGACAATGACAGCGCGGTCTCATGAGACCGGTCGGGTATTCAAACGTTAGTGAAACTGAACCAAGGACAACGTAGCAGAAATGCATTCATTGCCTATTCAATATGCAGCTTAAAACAAACACAAAGGCTTTCTATTTTCAAAGAAAACTTTGCATGGAATTTTATTTTTGAACACGTGAAGTTTGCTCTGAAACCGATATTCAATTTTAGCACGAAGCAGTTTTTGTTGGATCTTGGTGTGTATAACATATTTACAATAGAGTTTCCACTCTGAACTTTCTGAAAACGAGAACGATAGCAAAATAACTAATACCTATCTAAAAAAGAGTTTCCACTTGGGGAAGGTGCTTTTTAGGGTTCCGTACCCAAAGGGTAAAATTGAAATCTATTACTAAGACTCCGCTGTCCGTCTGTCTGTTACCAGGCTGTATCTCATGAATCGTGATAGTTATACCTACAGTTGAAATTTTCACAGATGATATATTCCTGTTGCCGTTATAACAACATATACTAAACAAAACACAGTTTAAAATAAATATTTAAAGGGGGCTTTTATATAAATAAACATGGTTATTTTGGCGTTTTTTGCTAGGTAAGTACGCTACGAAACCCTTCGACTCGCACTAGGCCGGATTTTTTTTATAGATATTTTCAATTTCAATTGGGATTACTTATCTGTTATGGTTAGTAAGTTCATAACCTTAATTTACAGCCGAAACCAATAACCTATCTATCACATATCGGAGATCGAAAAACAAATGAAACAACAGAAAACATGATAATTTTTGTATTGTATCATTTGTTTTACAATCTCCAGTATGCCAAAACTGGAGATAGATTGATTATTAATTTCGGCCGTTAGACTATAATATGACTTCGGTTTGATATTGTTTCAATAAATGATTGGGTAGAGGTAACTGCACATTCAAAATGTGAACATTTTTAATCAGAAAAAATCAGCCACTAACTGAAATCTTTTATCGTCAGGTGGAATTCTCAGCGGACACTCTCCGCCTGAACCTGATCGACCTGGCCCGGACGGGGAGCAAGCTGATCACCGTCACCGGTCGCCTGGAGTACGCCTGCACAGCTACCGACTCTGCTGACCCCGTTACTTTTACCACCAGGGATGCGCATTTGGTAAGTGAAGATCTTGATGATGTTCTTATAAGAGATCTCCTTAGGTTAACTTATCTCCTGGTACCTCTCCTCAACCCTTTTAATCAGGGTCCCTTGCCAAATAAGTAAAGATTCTTATAAAGTTTTTATGAGAGATCTCCTTAGATTGGCTTATCTCCTGGTACTCAACTCTTATAGTTACGGTCACTGGTCTTTTAAAGTATAAAAGTGCTGGTTTTGGACTCAGCTGATTCCGTTACTTTCACCACCAAGGATGCGCATTTGGTAGGTAAGTGAACAGTTTGATGATATTCTTAAAAGAGATCTTAGGTTGACGTATCTCCTGGCAGTTAGCTCTTTATCACGGTCACTAGTCATTCAGATTATACTCGTACTAGTATTGACTCAGCCAACCCCGTTGCTTTCATTCCTAGGGATGCGCAGTTGGTAGAGCTCTCCTCTGTTAACTGGTCTCCTAGTACTTGACTCTGTTGATCATAACCATGACCGGTAACCACCGGTCATCTGCAGCAGGCGTACAAAAAAGCAGTCCGGCAGGAGATTCGCAGATTTTTCGTCTAGTCGGTTAAAAATAACAAAATAATGGTAACAAGGTTGAACAATTCTGAGTTACACGATAAATTCCTATATTCACTATACATTGTAATAAGTTAAAACATATACATATAAATGTTTTGTAAGACTTCAGAACTAAACAATAACCTTAGTTTATGTTCATGAAGAGCATAAATACTCAGATTATGTTCTAAACTTAACAGAAAAGCCATAAACTTAGCAATCTCATTAATTTCCACCCGTCTCTTTTGTTTTAAAGACGATCCAAGTTATCAGTACCAAAGAATCATAGCTAGAACAAAAGCTAGATAGTACCAGTACTAACTAAGAAAAGGCTAGGTAGATGGCTTTCCCAACTATATTGGGGTCGGCTTCCAGTCAAGCCAGATTTAGCTGAATACCAGTATTTTACGAGGAGCGGCTGCCTACTAGACCTCCACAACCCATTAACTGGGGTAACACGGTACTTCATGGCATGACTGGAGTCAGATTTTACTGGCTTCTTAACTATTCGTAACGACTGCCAAAGATCTACAAATGACAGTCGGGACTTACGGGTTATCGTGCTTTCCGAGGCACGAAGGAAACTCGGTATATTAAGATGGTCACCCATCCACAGACCAACCTTGGCAAGCGCTTAACGTTGAAGATCGACCTGTGCGGCTGTTATATCTAGCCACGAGCCCCTCAAGTACCAGTACTAACTAAACCATAATTACTTCCAACATTGTCTATTAGGAAAATGAAGCAAAAAACGCTGTGTAAAAGGAAATCCCTCTTGAAGTTGACTTGGTCGGTGACGGTACTACCCGCAATTAATGACTAAAGTCTTTGTTTTTTAATGAAAAATACTGGACAGTTTTTCAAGTTAAAAGCTGAAGGAAAGAATTAAACGATGTGAACTGTATTAGTTACGAAATACGAGTAGTTATATAAATCTTTACCGATATTGGTAGTTATATTTTTATATCAATAATAAATCACGGAAAAAAATCGGAGTTAATAATAGTGCTTGTGACAATATTTATAAAAAAAAATTTCTTCAGTCTATGTTCCGTAAATGTGTCCATGACAAGACAGACGTGACAAAATACCAATGTTACGTTATTTTTATTTAATATTGCAGTACCTAAATGCCTTTTGGCCTCCCAAAGGTATTTTTTTCTTTGTTGTAGTTACTATTTTTCGTCTTTGTCCTATGAAAGTAACAAATCAATTTTCTTCCTTTCCTAAATATAACACATCTGGAACCTAGACAAAAAATAGTTACCTATCACTTACTCTGGGAGAAATACTAACGAAACTGGTGTACTAGAAAAACATAAATGCGTGGAAATGATGTTCTAAAATTAAACAGAGCCTGAGAACACAAACAGCTCACTGTTATTCCACTTACAGCTACAAACCAATATTTGACGCTTAATACCAACATTTGACGTTCAATACCAACATTTGACGTTCAATACCAATATGGCGGCCCATATTTGCCGCCACAATAACCAAAACAAACCGTAACCGAACGTTTTAATCAGCCAATACAACTTTCCGATAATAAACCGAGTCCAGAGGTACTCAATTCATTACTAAACCGTCCGTCCGTCGCAAAAACTAAGTAGCAATTAAAAACAATGGCAGCTCGGAAAAATCGTGTGGAAACCCGGACCGTTTAAGATGACCATTGGACGTTTGAGAGCTCTTCAGAAAGCGGACTCTTGAATTTGGTCGAGTGTCACCGCCAACCTGATTAGATCGAAGTGGCGGTTATTTGATTTGAGTTAGGGATGGGTTAGACTGTATTGATTGAATGGAACGTTTGGGCCAATGGCTGTTAAGTTTTGTGGGATTTCGAAGCGGAATGATTTATGATTTTCGGTGACAGGTTCGGGACGTTTATGAGAAGTAATTATGGGGAAATGTGTAGCGGGTAATGACGGGCCGGATACCTACTACGTAATTTGTGTACAAGTTATGATTTTAAGGGCGCTTTCAATTTATGCGTTTGTAAACGGCCTGCTACGGTGCCGAAGCGGTGCGTTAGTCGTACTGCGTACGGACGACCGCTATTTTCCATACAAAATGCACCGTCCTGTCGTCGAGCGTTCGCAATAACGGCGCCGCACTGTTGCCGTACTGTTGCCGCACCGAGCGTTTTGTATGAAAAAAGAGGATCGTCCGTGCGTAGTACGTCTAACGCACCGCAGCGGTCCGACACGAAACGCATAAATTGAAAGCGCCCTAAGAGCGGTCAATATAATTTTAATGAGAGGTTTGTATATCACTAATACTACCTTCAATAAAAATATTCCAACCGAACCTTGTCAAATATTGATTCGATGTGAGTACGATAAACGTAGCCCGGGTTCGTTGAACCTTTCGAATTGGGCGCCCGGCCGTTACGTTTCAGGCATTATCATTGTTATGAGTGTGAAAATATGCTTTTAGCGACAATCAATCATTTGTATTGACATTAAATGGAGTTATATTGTTGCTGACGGCCGGAATTAAACCTGTGTATTGTTATTAAAAAGCATGTCGATTATTATACTGAAATAATAATAATAATAGTTTTTTTTTGTGAACTTTTGTAAAAATATTTAAAAATGTAATTGATGTGATTAAAAGATAAATAAAGAAGATAATAATAATAATAATATAATATTCCACAACTTTCACACAACGCCATCTAGTCCCAAGCTAAGCAGAGCTTGTGTTATGGGTACTAGATAACTGATAAACATACTTATATATTTCTAAATACATACATATTTTAGATAAATTACACCCAGACACAGAACAAATGATCGTGCTCATCACACAAACATTTGTCCTGGGTGGGAATCGAACCCACGACCTCCGGCATAGCAGTCAGGGTCACTAACCACTAGACCAACAGGCCAGTCGCTCAAATGGTTTTTAGTAGTTTAGTTTTTCAAAAAGCTCGTAGATAAAATGGTGTTGGCCGTGGTAAATAGAGTAGAATAAAATAAACTTTATTGTACACCAAAAAGTAACAGTATAGTTTATGCAAAAACTCCAACTTACGAGTTGTAGGTTCAAACCCAGCCAGGCGCATTACTTTGTGAAATTTATTTCATCACCAGTATTCTCAAAACGGTAAAGGAAAATATCGTGAGAAAACTGACATGTCCTAGAACTAAAAATTCGAAGATATGTGACATCCACCAACCCGCACTGGGCTCGGGTGGATTAAGGCTCTTTCCCTCTCCCAGAGAGGAGGTCGGAGTCCCAGTGATAGGAACATTAAAAGGTTGATTTTGCTATGCATAAAGGGATTTTTTGGACGGTATGTCAGACTTTTAATGACTAAAACCCACTCCTGTTCCTTCTTTGCCTTCGTTCCAGGGACCCAGGGCTCTCTTTCTTTCAACCAAAGGCCCCAGTAGGCTTCAAACCTGCTGAGCCTTTACAGTTTGCTGACATCTCTTTGAGGGGCGCATGGAACAATACGCGCCGTCGATGGTTTATGCTAGAACGATAGAATATTCTATATCGTTTGTGGTTTTATTGTTGCAGCCTTTCAAAAGCCAATTCCCCGAACCACCACCAAACCAACACAATAAACTTCTATTTACTAAACTTAATCAAAGTCACCAAGGTCAAAGATATTTCTACTTAATTCGACAAAACCACCTAATGTGTCTATAGCATTTCTAAGTAAAAGACATTACGTATTCAGTGGTTTCCAAGTAAGTGCTTGAAAGGCGATTAAGTGACCTTTCCAAAGTACAAACAGCTAGCGTTTCGTGATTGCATTTAGTGTGTACATGCCCTTAATCAGTTTCAAGTTCACAGTTTTATATTGTGGTGGAATATGGCGTGTAGTTTTGTTTAAATGAACTTTTTGTTTAATTTTGTTGGTTGGTTTGATTTTACTGAGTATTTTATTTGAGGCAAGGTTTATTTATTTTGCCCTACGGAATCGCGGTGATTCTTTATAATTTCTTTTGTTGTCATTAATGAAAAAGTCCACAATTTATACAACGTGTAACGTTAAATGCGCAAAACCTGAAATTAGTTTGTTCAGAATAACGAGCAGAAGCAATAAAACCACTTTTTAATATAGGTCACATTTTTCAAAAAAAATTAATTAAAAATTTTGCTTTGTCTATTTATTAACAAATCAAGTCATCACTTGCATAAACCTGCGTAAATAGGTAAACAAACACAAATGGTTGTCATTCAATTTAGATTTTCTCATAAACGGGATAATAATCATACTCCTTTCGATGTAAATACGAATTTTAAACAAACTAAAACAGCACATAAAACCTTCAATTTTTTTTAAATATTTTTTTTTGTCTCAGTATTATGTCAATTGGATTAAAAATCGTTTGGGGTGTCTGAGGTTTTGCGCATTTAAAGTTACACGTTGTATATAGACGGGAAGACCGCAGCAGGCAAATTATTCCAGTCCTTCGATGTACGCGGTATAAATGACGGAGCGAAGCGCTTTGTCCTTTCTTACCCATAATAAGTTTTATGAGGTCGATTTGAGGATACTAACATAAATTTTAATTTTTTAAGTACTTTATTTTAACCTATCACATACCCACAAAACGAGACACAATAGTAAAACAATAACACCGCGGTCTCATAGGACCGGTCGGGGATTCATGAATTAATACCACCACCCACCCACCTACCTCCCCACATCTGCGTTTTTACGTCCTAGCATGAAGTTATATACCTGTTCTTCATAAACTTGGTTAATCTATACGGAAAGATGTTGTCGATTCCGACTGGTTCTAGAGAAAACCGCGTTTACAGTTCTTGTCCATCAACTCACGAGTCTTGTATTTTCACAAAGTGCACGCGAGCATTCGCGAGTCCCACAGTCACGAGTTGACTAACTACACAAAAAAAAAATCAGTTGGGTAAAAACTGCTTTACCGATTTAATAAGATTTATAAATCTTTTTCGTATAACAATCCTAACCAAAACCTCTAACAGACGCGTTAATTTATACCAAGATATCTCTCTATCCAAAAACACTCAATTACTTTCTAGGTCCCTCCCTAAGTGTCTGTACAATATATCGTTAGTTTTATTCTAAGCTGAATCCCTCCCAGGCGTCTCTCCGATATATTCACGTCTCTAAGTGAGGCCACTAAACAAGAAAGTAAATGGGTAAAGCCCACTTTAGGCAACGCTGTAAAAATCTTGGGCTTATTGCACAGAAAAATATTATTTAGCTGACTTTTATCATGTCGAGCAAAAAAATATCCTTACATGTTATAAAACAAAGTTGATCACGTCTGTCTGTATGAACGTAATAAATTCAAATACAACTGAACAGATTTTCTTGCAGTTTTCACCAAGAGATAGACTGAATGATTCAAAACAGAAGGTGTATAATACATGCAAATTAAAGTAGAAAAAAGTTTTTGTTTTTAAATTAGTTAAAAGGTATTCTGGGAGCTTTAAAGCAGAATAGTTACAGTGGACGGAGAAAAATAAATATCGAAAAAAGTACAAATATTAATAAGTGGAAGGACTAATGGTCTAAAGCTGCAAAACTCGAAAGTATCACCATGGTCCTAGGTCGCAAAGGGGGCAATAAAGGGTTTTAGTTAGTAAAAATCTCGTGGAGCTCGAGGAACTCGTGGCTAAATAATAACAGCCGCACAGGTCGATCTTCAAGGTTAAGCCACGCTTGCCTAGGTTGGTCTGTGGATGGGTGACCATCTTAACATAACGAGTTTCCTCCGTGCCTCGGAAAGCACGTTAAGCCGTTGGTCCCGGCTGTCATTTGGAGATCTTTGGCAGTCGTTACGGATAGTCAGAAGCCAGTAAATCTGACTCCAGTCTTGCCATGAAGTACCGTGTTACCCCAGTTAATGGGTTGTGGAGGTCTGGTAGGCAGCCGCTCCTCGTAAAATACTGGTATTCAGCTAAATCCGGCTTGAGTGGAAGCCGACCCCAATATAGTTGGGAAAAGGCTAGGCAGATGATGAGTTAGTAAAAATCCTACCTTTTTGTTTGACCCACAGCAAGATACTTTTAGATATTTCACACAAAAAATGTTAATGCTGAATTTGAATCCCAAATGAAAGGTTTGTTTTAGAAGTCACCTGAGGATGTTGATGGTAGTAGAGAAATAGGTAGTGGTCATAAATTAGTATCTTCATATTAACATTTAAAAATGAGAAGTTTTTTTTATTCATACCTAATGGTAAGCGGTGATGTAATCATTGATGGTAATGATGGAGTGAGTGATAGCGTGACGAGTGACAGGACAGAATGGAAGAAAAAGACGTGTTGCGCCGACCCCAAATAAAACGGGACAAGGGCAGGAAGATGATGATGATGATGATGATAGAATAGAATAGAATAAACTTTATTGTACACCAAAAGAAGCAGTGCCTTGAAGACACCTAAATTATAATTGGACTACTTACTAAATTCTTTCTACATGGGTCTTCTGAAAAAAATTTCTACATACGTTAGCACACAGAAGGAAATACCGTTTTCCTGAGCAGCCCGATACTTGCCATTAAAGTAAATTATTATAACCCAAGTGGGCAGTTAGCTCGGCTTGCAGGGAACTAGCTTTAGCCTAGCGTCTCTTATCGTTATCGTCGAGGTAATAGCTTCATGATTTGTCCAACAGTTTATATAGTGTTGTTGTTATACGGGATAAGATTTCAGAAATGGGTTGCAAAAATTTTTATTAAAGAGTTTTATTGGGCAAAATATGGTTGCTAAGCGACAAAGTCCTCATATAGGCGTATTATTGTTACGTTTTTGCGCGTTCTTAATAAATCCCCAAATAACGTTTTTATTAAAAAAAATGTTTTGGGTAGAACTTAGGAAAAACGAAGTTACATAAACCAAAAATTTTCAGTCGAATCAATTTTGCACACCCATGTGCACAAACGACCCTTCAACATTTTTCAAGGTCATTTAAGTAGTATAGGTAGACTTATGTACAAACGGCGTTCGAGAAGGTAATCAAAGAAGATTGGCGAGCTGGGTATCACATCAAAATCCAAACATACACAAATCTAGTTATATGCAACTTATGGGTCATATATCGTTAGTTATTTTCCAAGCTAAAATACAATATTAGCAGTCCGGAGTAATTAAAATACCATGATTTTAGGGTACAGTCCCGTTACGGAAACAAAACGCAATAATGCAATAGTACCTCGTCCTTTTTGTGAAGTCTGTAAAAACAAAACGCATAAAATAGGCTTATTGCGTCAGCTGTTACCTAGGTATGTCAAATACAAAAAAAATATAAACTGTCATGATATTTTTGTTTGACCCTGCCTAAACATAATTCGTCGTTCGTGTTATTTGTAATGTTGTCTGCATCTATAAATGAAGTGTGAACTCTTATTTTGTGCCGCCACGTTACTTTAGTACATTACAATTTGCGTTTAGTGTATAAACCTGCGCAGGACTGAAATAGGACTCGTATTTATTCTGTGAATGTTTTTCATGCTTTAACAATGTCAGCAGTTGATCTTCGGTGTATAAACTGTTATGTGCGCTTATCACGCCTTCGCCGACGTGTCTTGATTTGACCAGTTTAAAGGAGAAGACCGAAGCCATTATCGGCTACTGTTGTAATTGTAAAGTATGACTCAGAACCGTGGGCTGTTGTTCACATGTCATGAGTGTAGTCTGGTATTTAGCTTACGATCGACACGAAGGAACAATCTCCCTGCGGTATTTCTTGACAATGTATTGTTACAATTATAATAAAAAATGTTATAAATACTGTGGTTTTGTTTTTTACCTGTTACGAGTGGCATCACGAGGGGCAGCGCTGCATGAAGCAACGTATTCTAAATTCTCACAATGAAATGTGTATCTTTTCGCGTAGTAAATAAAATTATATTTTGAGTCACTCTATTAAAATGTGCGCGCAGCGTCGCGTCTCGGTGTGAGCTGACCCTAACCATCGTACGATTGAACGATGTGATTAAACACACATTCTTTAGAGTGTCCTAATAGAAGCTTGTAAATCATCGCGCGAGCACAGGGTTTCGTCGATAAAACTAATCTCATCGTGCGACGAAATCACATCGTTCAATCGTATGATAGTTAGCTAAATAGGACAATGCTTAAGGATCTGCCTTAAAACCTTGTCCAGAAGAAGCGAATTCGTTTAGAAACGTTTCGCGCGAATTCATTCGCGCGCTAGTAATATACTAGTAAGATACTAGCACAAATACGTCGCGTCCACAAGTATCGCGTGAATTCAAAATACGCGCGTAAACCGCGTGCACAACGCCAGACCCTCAACTCGCGCGTATTACACGCGAGTCGAGATACTAGGGACACCTTGTTGCGTCCAGTTAAACGCGCGAACTCCAGAGCGAGTGCACATATCCAGGGAAATTGAGCACCTACATTTGATACGGAATTGTTGAATGCTCCAGCGTTGATATGCTCTTTCTGGGCGCAACGGTCGCGCGTGATACGCACGCGCAATCGCGATGAATTCGCCCCTTCTGGTCAAGCTCTAAGTTACATAATTAGGTAGATACCTTGTATTATTTTTGGTGGTCCATTTTGAGGTTATGTCTATAAATCATTTTATATCCCCAACTCTAATGTATGTCTTACCATTACATATTTTGTTATACTCTATTGTAGCATTCTAATCCATATATTCATTCTATTGTACGTTAAGCCTGTATGTGATACTGAAAGTACATGGGGTTTTGCCAATCTTCTTTAAAAAATACTTCATCCAAAAATGAGTGTAAAAAAACATTGCATTCGAAGTTCAAACATAATAGCAAAAATGGCGCTGACATAGAGACAATAAAAAAGAGTTTAAGAAAACAATTTTTTCACCAGATGAAGTTCTAAAACTACTCAAGTACCTAATTAACTTAAAAAAAAAAAACAAAGTAACAAGACAAGATAAAAAACAAAGTAACAAGGACACAGTACTACACCGTCGCATAAACGAAGCCATCATTATCTAACTTGAATAACAAAAAAAGTCAACGCAAACTGAAGAAATGCAACTCCGCACATTTTCCGCTTAGCTCCGCCCCGTCTTGCTTTCGCTGAACCCACCCTTACGCTTCAGTTGTTAGGGTTAATGGAAATAACTGATTTTAATGTAAAGATAAGGGCGCGAGGGAAATGTGAGTGCCATTGAGACCGGATCGGGGACTTGGTCGGCCCTTATGTTTCGATTTTTGGTTGGCAAGCGGTTCTTAACGACTTATATGAGGTGTATATTTTTGATCCTGAGCTTTGGGTTATGTGGGGATAGCAGAAAAGAAAAAAATTGTGAAACCATTTACTAAAGGTTTGAAAATTCGTAATATAAATTTACAAAGTCATAGGCAGCGTTGGAAGGGCTCCAACAAGGTGAAGTGATGACCTGATGAGGATCATGGGAATGTAATGATTATGGGATGCAAAAGACTTTTTGGCAATAAGCAAACAACGAAATAATAGAACAAAAACGTTTTGCAGACGTCTTTGAAATTCTAATTATGGGTTGTTAATCTTGTGTACAGAGTAGTTTTATCTGAGTAAGAATGCATCAAAATATCAATTTCCTAAAAAAATATCTTTACATTGTTTGTAACACAAGAGTCGAGTAGATTCAAAAAGCGAGTATACAGATCAACTTATTGTAACACCACAACATATTTATAGTCATGGCGTAAACCTCCTCATAGATTTTCACTAAAGCTTTTAACAGATTACGTAAAGGGTAATGACAGGCTACAAGTGTATAACTTCATCATCATCATCTGCCTAGCCTTTTCACAACTATATTGGGGTCGGCTTCCCGTCAAGCCGGATTTAGCTGAATACCAGTATTTTACGAGGAGCGGCTGCCTACCAGACTTCCACAACTCATTACAAGTATATAACTTCACATATGATATAAAACCTACATGAAAATCTTTTACAAACCTCTCTGGCTTAACGAATGTACACAAGACCATGCGATTGTACAAAAGGTTGTTTGTATAAATAATTGTAAAAGCTCTTGTCTTTACGTGCTTCAATTTGAGCTCCATTCAGAATCGGCGTTTTATCATGTCGTGCAATTTGTAAGTCTTATGAGAGTTGCAAGTAGTGTAGCAAAATTATAACTGCTGATACACTCAACCAATATTCTCCCCACGATATAAGTTTTTCGGGACTATTCAGATTTACTGGAGCGAAAACATATTGTTATGAGAGCAATATTAAATCGCTTGAGTCGAAAGGGATTTGCCAACAGTCACTCCAGTTACAATAATAGCTTTTTTATCAATAGTAAACATTAAAAATGTTATCCCTTTTGAGTTCAAATAAATAGAAATGTGATCAAAACCCCAACATACAATAGCCATTAATTCTAGACCTTTCACGTTTGTGAAAGCCAATTTTATCGCACTTAGGATCTCCAATGTTCACCTCTGCGACCTGTGACCTTGAGCTACCCTCGTGTGTATTCGTTTTTGTTCGTGAACCTTCGTCATTAATTGTCCTAGCGTATGTACACATTTTGTAGTATTGTTTGCTTGTTCGGAAGTTCCTAGAACTTTATTTGCAAAACATTGTTTTTCATGTTCGGGGAATGAACTGTTTATTGTCTACTGATTGCGTGATTTCTGCGTAGACTATTAGAATGAATTCGGTTTAAAGATTGGTACCGTTCTTGGTATCGTTTTCAATGAAACGGTGGCCTTTATAGTTAACTAGCAACACCTAGTTGTTGGAAAATCTATACTTGCTTTTTTCTACCAATTTATTTATCTACAAGGACTTTTATAGTTGCCACATTAGAATATAGATTGGCAGGTAGGTACTTGTTTGCGGGTAAAATGAAAATAATGCACCACTTTATTAACAGCAACATTTAAGCAAGCAAGAGACCCGTTTTCACCAAGATCCCCTAAAATTTAAGTGTCTCTTAAGTCAATATAACAACGGTTTTTGCATATTATTAAGTTTTTATTTCGAATTAAAGAATGAAATCGAACACATAAGTTTAAAGATTTCATATTTTAATTTAGAATAATAACTATAGTATGTGCAAAAAACGTGATTATAACAGCTTAAGAGACACTTAAATTTTAGGGGTCGTTGGTGAAAACGGGCATAACTTTGTTATAATATAGTGAAAGAAGGTTTTTTCAAAGCGGTTAGTATTTTTATTGTTTCTTGCTCTTTTGTTTTTAATTACATTGCAGGATTCAAAACATATAAATAATTCTTCTGCTACTTGTCGCGCTTTGTCTTTGTATTTTTGTTGTGGTAGTCAATGTCAACTTTGGCTTTCAAGAGCTGCATTGTTTGGGTATAGTTTGGCAGGCTTGTTAATACATCGATTATTTGTAAATTAACGCTCATCAACAAATTAGCTTTTGATTCTAGCTTCTCTTTGATTCACAACCGTTTCACCGAGCACAATTATTTGCTCTGCAGTATCAATTGTAGCTATATCGAACATATTAACCATTACTGTAGTTGGCATACTGTTGTCATTACCAGCATTGTTCTCTAGCGAGGCATAATCTAGCCCCTGTATCTGACTAATAAACATATTGATTATTTAGTCTTTGTGACTTTTGGTGGTATATAGAGATAATGAAAATTTATTCAATACAAGTTTTACAAACTACGTTTACAAATTACGTAAGTATTAGGGCCTATTTCACAATGTCCGAGTAGGCACTACTCACTGAATAAATTCAAAAATGTGACAGAATTTGTATGTAATTATCTGTCAAGTAAGATACTCGAAACTTAATCATAGGTGGTGAAATAGGCCCTTATTGCAATAATGGATAGTAATGTTTGATGAACGTAACTTGTATACTATGATGATGATCAAGTTTATAATATTCGTTTGTTTCATTGCTTGTATTAGGTAGAATTGAGTAATATGAATTTTATGAGTAGTCTCACTGTTATATTAATAAACAAAAATATAATTACCTATTTACTAAATCATAAAAAAGAAAATTATTTGATTTATACTGGTTTATATCAGTAAGAATATGGTTAAAACAAAAGTATCAGTGGACAGTAAAATATATTGAAATTAACCATCTTGCTTTCATAATCACTTTTATTTATCAAAGCAAAGAAAAAACAAAATACTGATTATAAAATATATAAAAACATATACTATAAAAAATGTCACAACAACAGTGACTCGAGTTGGAATCCCTTTGCATTTCATTATCCACACCACCAGGTGACAGCAGTGTTTCCGATGTTGAAGCTGTAAAATTCATAAAATAAATGAAATTCAGAAACTATATCATGGGAATAAAGTCAATCAAACAAACAATAAATGTCCATATGATTTGTTTTTTCCTAGTTTTCCGTTGTGTGGTCTTTCGCAATAATATCCTAGGATTTCGAAAATATTGGAGTTTAAAAGCGAACTTGTGACAGTTACATTATTTATAATTTTTTTAGAGAACCATTGATAACGATTTCGACTTGACGAGTTGTAGGCCGCGAGTTCGAACAAGCCAGGTGCATTACTGTATAATTTATTTCATTTCCACTACTCTCAAAACGTTGAAGGAAAAGATTATGAGGAAACCAGCACGTCTTAGAACCAAGGATTTGAAGAAATGTAACATCTAGCAATCCACACTGGGACTGCGTGGTGGATTATGGCCTATTTCCTTTCCTAGAGAAGAGGCCTGATTCCCACCAGTGGCAACATTAAATGACTAATTTATGCTATGATTAAATATGCTGCGCTATGCTATGATAAAATATGCTGTGCTATGCTATTTTTTCCACGAACCTGTTGTAGGCTACTGTGGGACTAAGGCTTCCCCTTTCGTGCTTTTTTTCCTACATCTGGCCAATGTAATGTGATCAATATATATTTACGCATATTCAAATTGTGGTCCATTTCCTTAACAATATCCAATCCAGTTTCGACTTCAGTTGATAGGAGCGCTGTTTGAGATTTAGACGCTGTAAAGTTTATAAAATTAAATAAACCAGAAATGTTGCAAGAGATTCTGACTACATTTTAGATAATTATCACTAGCTTTTTTCAAGGCTTCGTTGCAATGGCCTTTTTTACAGGATCTATGTCTTTTTTGTAATCGGTTTGGAACTTTCAGGGAACATTAGGAAACCTCACAAAATAATCAACAATTTTTCCTGTTCATAATTATTAATTTTATTGAGTTTATAAAGTAAATGAAAAGTCTAAGGGTGCGTTTCCACTGAAGCAGAGTTAGGGGAATTAGGAGTGGTGAGAAACAGTGAAAAGTAGAAAATATTTCCATCGAAGCGAAGTGGGGTGGAATGGAGTTGAGCTACCCTCCGCTTCGTGCTCACCACTCGGCATCCAACTCCATTCTGTCCGACTTGAACTTTCGTATTATTTGAAAGTCTCCTCAGCTCCATTTTAACTGTTTCCACTGACGCGTAGTAGAGATTTTGAGCACTGTGATTGGCTAATTCACGGTTCACTCCTCTCTCACCCATTACCGAGTCACTGAAATCGCACCCTAATATCGAGTCCTACAAAAGGATATTGAGTTACCCAGTAACTAGGTTGCGGAGGTCAAATAGGCAGTCATCCCATGTAAAATAGTGGAACTAGCCTATATTTGGTTACACCAGAAAATGATGATTAATTTATGAAGGGTGCAGGCAGATGTGTAAATCTGACTCCAGTCATGAAGCCATGAAGTACCGTGTTACTCCAGTTAATGGGTTGTGGGGGTCTGGTAGGCAGCCGCTCCGTGTAAAATACGGTATTCAGCTAAGTCCGGCTTGACTGGAAGCCGACCCCAATATAGTTGGGAAAAGGCTAGGCAGATGATGATGATGCAGGCAGATGTGTAAATATAGTAATACTAACGTTGGTTTACAGTCGGGATGGTTGGAACAGCATTTTTAAGCCGTTTGCTAGCTGATTGGTAAATTTCTTTCAAGTGGCGATCACATATTTGTACATTCTTATAAATTAGAGTATCTCCTTTTAGTTTTATATCTTCACTGAATACCATTTTCCACAGTTTAAATTTTTCCCATTTTGTTTGTTGTTGGAAAACTGGTATTGGATATTGATGGAGAGGACCTGAAATATTGGGATATAATTCAATTGCTGTATAAATGCTTAATGTAGGTTATACGGTAAATTGTTTCAATATTAGAATACATAAAATAAATTTAATTTAGATAATACCTTCAGTAGTACATCCAAAGTAGCACTCTGTTGCTGAATTACTCGGCATCTTGGAATTTCTTCAATAGTCCAAGTAAGTAGCGAAAGTTCAGTAAAAAAAGCAGTGTTAGATGGTAATAATACAGGCCCAAAAGCTAAGCAGAGTCAATTCAAACATATATAAGAACTTGATAAACAAGCACAATCGTAATAGCAAACAGAAGAAGTGAAACAGCCTTCAACAAATTCAACCCTTCATTAATGGCATTTGTGGAAGAGACACCATAATTTTGCCAATAACGCGTGCTATCTATTAATATACCATCAAACGCTGGTGTGTAAGCGAGAATCGGTAAAATCCAGTCCACTGACGATACTGTCAATTTCAAACTTCAAAAAATTTCAAAATGTGACACATTTCGATGCTCCAACTACAGAGCATGTGAAAATTAGATGCATGGCATTATTAAATACTTACGGTTAAAGTTAATGTGTTGTCGCCTTTTGAGGTAATAGTAGAGTCGAGTTTACATAATAAGGCCTAAATAGGATAGATTTAAAATGATTTATTTTATTTACATTACGAACATATTCGATCGTTTGAAAACTAGAGATTATAGTGAATTTATAGAAATTTATAAAAACCCTACATTGATTGTATGATTGGAAGCTATTGGATATATTTCTGGAATCCTTTAATCAAAGATGCCTTCACGCGACCTTCAGCTGCTGTATGTGTGTGCTGTAAGGCCCTTTCAAACTCGGGAATTGTATTTAAACGTTTTCTGAGCACGGTTTTAATTTATCGACAACTAAAGGTCACAATAAAGAAAAATAGTGTAACACATCAACTCGCAAATCAGCAAGGTAGAACTTTAAAAAAAAATGCTTCCAATTTTGATATCTATAATTGGGTTTAACAAGGCAAGTACTTTAAAGGCAATCAAATCAAAGTTCATTTAAACGTTTTACTTTGATCGTAATAAAATTATTCACCGTATTTTTATTTTATGTTAGTAAATCGTTGCCGCTCACTAGTCATTACTCCTGTATCATAGATGCGTTCACAAACATGCAAACTCAACATAAAACACCCAGATCTGGAACAACCGTCTATCTGTAGGCCATACAAATATTTATTACATGCGAGAATCAAACTCGCGACACGCAGCCAATCGCTCAACCACTGCGCCAATCTGTTTTATTACAGTTGCACTATAATAATTGTTGTCTATAGGTACTAATATTATAAAGAGGTAAAATTTGTAAGTTTGTATGTAGGGGGTAATCTCTGGAACTACTGGTCCGATTTGAAAAATTCTTTCAGTATTAGATAGCCCATTTATCGAGGAATGCTATAAGGAATGCTAAGGTTATAACATCACCCTATGACCCACGGGAGTGGAGCAGTAACGAAAAATGGGGGTGAAACCGCAGGGGACAGCTAGTTGTGGATATTTTCATAATACCTAATAGGATAAACGATACAATTCAACACAAATTCACATTCATTTACCAAATTCGGTTACGAGCAATATCCACTAATTTTCGAATCCACCCGTGCTTAATCTATAAATTTATTGATTTCACCTACAGTTTCAGTGGCTCTCAATAATTCAGCAACTAATATACGAGTGATGTACCGAACTGATATGTTATTGATTTCAATTGTACTGAAGCCTGATTGTTTGATAAATTTTCAATACATAACATTTGGTAGGTTGAGTAACGATAATCATACTAATGGTAAAAAGGTCAAAGTTTTTACATATTTACGTTTACGAGTTTTACTCGCTACGCTATCACTAACTCTCTTTGCTTTTATAACTCTCCTCACACAATCCATCCTTCTTGAATTATAATTATTTACCCAGAATTCTTTTAGTAAAATGCATTTTTTTCGTCCACTTCATATTATCTTGAGAGTATGTTTTCTTTAAGATACATTTTTTAACATTCACTCGGACGTAGGAGTTGTTACAAATTAGTGTTAAATTATATTTTCTCTTAAAAAGGTCTAAGGCTTTTAAAGATTTCGCCGAAACCGTGCATAACTCTAACCATTCCTTAATCAACGCCTAAGTAACCCTGAATATTTGTACTGAATGTCTAATAATGCTAAGTGTTTTCTCAATCAAGGCTCGGAAGCTTTCGTACAATATTATCGAGTTTTTCTTTTATCAATAAATAAGCAAGCTTCTAAGCTAGCTATTGGTCTTTAGATACGGATGAACGATTTTTTATGTTCAATGTTATTTTTGTTAACAACTATTTGATTACTTTGCCAAAAGGTCTTTTTGAACAACTCCGACGTAATTTTACAAGGCAACAGTAAGAAATACGATCAAAGTTATAAATCTAGTTATTGTATTTCTGTAAAGGTCAATAAAAATCCTTAACCTTTTCGAATATGATTGACGTCAAAACTGTATTGTATTTCTGTTTCACAGATATTACCAAAATGGGAAGCGGTGAAGACTGGAACGATTTCTTTCAAGTTTCGAACGAACGAACCGAATGGGCTCGTACTCTTCAACATGGGCGCCAAGCCACCAAGGGTAGGTTGCACGGTAAGGGGTGGAGCTTTTGGGGTTAGACCAATCACTTAAGAGATAACCATCATCATCATTGAAAAGTCAATCACTATCATGATCATTGGAGACGCTTTGTGGGGTATCGCATTTATTTTCTATTATTCCTGACTTAGTTGTTTCCGATTCAATTGTGAGAAGTGTGGTGAAATTGATTTTGGAGTGCTTAGGAGCTTTAGGTGAATTATTGTTACCTGTATAATGTTTCTTTGTAAAAAAATTCTAGTTAAAAAGTTTGACTGGGCTGATTTAATATCATTACTTCTAACATATTCCTTAAATTCACTGTTTTCATCACTTTTGAATAGATAATAAAAGTCATTTTAGTTTCTTGTTTGGAATAACTATTTATTTCTCTTTTAGTATTCTGTAACTTTCATATGAAATACTCGTAGTTCACAATGAAGACATCAAATAAACGCCCAAAAGTTAAATTTCAAACAATATTTAAATCCAATAACTGACTTGCGAAACCCCACCAACCTCAATGGATACGCAAATCTGTTAAATTTAATAATAGCGGCCCAAATTTACGAGAGAGAATTAAGAAGTCCCTTTTATTAAATCGTATCATATAATATGGAGCGATTTATAATAAAATTTTGATTAAATCTGTCGGAGTATTTGATTTAATGAAATCATCGTTATCCATTGAGGTGTTGCATGGTAGGACCAAGTTGAAAAGATTAACAAAGAAAGTAAGAACACAGAGTTAGGGGAATTTGTGTATGGTACCTTATAAAGTTTCACCCACTTTGATGATGTGAATTTTTTTATGTTTTTCTGTCTATAACCTGGTACGCACCGTAGAATCCAAAGCACAAATTGACTCCCCAGCACAACACAAAATGCTTTAAAAGTAAAATGTTGAACGATATAAAATTGTTTTTTATTTTCCAATTGGTGTTTGAATTTTCAGTTTGATATTGTTGATGCTAGGCAAATTCTTGGGACAAACTAACGTATAGACTTCTGTAGAAAGGGCTTTATTAATACCTACACAAATTCGCACCATTTTCGTCCTTAGAATCACTTTTGATTTCAATAGATTTTCTGCTACAATAAAGGCGATCTTGATTACATACATTTTGAATTCATTTCGCTTGTCTTTGTAACCCGATATTTTCAATAAGTCCCACATTGAATATAAACTAACTTACTGCGGGATAGTTGGTACAAATTTAGTAGAATTTGCATGTCTGGTCCCGAATGTTAGTATTCAAATAGTTCGCGACTAGTTTGCATGTATTACGTGCAGTCAGACGTAACCGTTTTTTATTTACTTTTTAGCATTAGGTACGCTTTTATTGATTTCTACTGTACCAACGTTATTCAGTATTCAAAATGGATTAGTCTAGCTTATTTATGTATTTGACTTTGTATCTGATCTACAACCACTTTTTATTCGATATCTTAGTCAAAATCTTTTTGCTTTTCTGCAAAAAAAAGCACACAAATTTACCTCACCGCTTTGCATATCTATATATTTATTCAAGTAGACTATGTACTATATAATTATTTTAATATTTAAGTAGCTATACTTACACTCTTTGAATATGTTTATAATATTTCCACTATATTATATAATAATGTCTATGAAACATACAAATATATTATTACTTATATTTATAAATATGTATTATTTTTCCAACACTAAGCTTTGATACAACAAGATAGATTCTAAAAACAAATCTTGTTTTATAATTTTCCAATCGCTCTTGTATTATACACTTTAGCGATTTTATTGACGTTGTCTGTGAACAGCACTTCCACCACTTTAGATGTTGTAACAGTGACGTGGAGTTCCAATGTATTCTTCAGACAGCCTTCAGCAAATTCCTCATCAATGCTACCATCGTATTTCAGGCCGATCTATTCGCCGTTGAAATCCTCAACGGTTACATATACGTGCACATAGACCTGGGGTCTGGTGGAGTCAGGGTCAGAGCATCCAGGAGAAGAGTGGACGACTCACATTGGCATGACTTCCTGCTCAGGAGAAGTGGTAGAGATGGAAGGGTGACGGTTGATGGAGCTAATGCTGAGTTTAAGACGCCTGGTAAGTGTCGTATATTCATATTTTTTTAATTTTGCTGATATTTGGCTATATTTCAATATAGCCAAATTCAGCCATATAAGAATAGCCTCATCTAAAAAAAATAATTTAGGGGATACGTATAAGCATTGATATTTATTTTGCTTACTAATAATATGTAGGTATAGGTTGTATACAATGTATATGTTACGGCTAATACCCAAAGTGCGGCTACACCTAGTTTTAGCCGGTTAGAACTAGGTATAGCCACTTACTCTTGGTTAAACCTAGTACGAGCCGATTGTTTTCGGGTAAAACTAGGTTTAGCCTTCATCATGCCGGCTACAACTAGGTCCAGCCATTCCCTGTTGGATAAAACTAGGTCTATCCGATATCTTTCCGGTTAGAACTAGGTCCAGACAATCCCTGTTGGATAAAACTTAGATGCGTGTCCCGCCAAGCCTTCCGCCCCGCGTCACACTCATGACTCACAGCATCTCCAGCAGCGGCGCGGGGTGGAGGGCATAGCGAGGCACGCGCCTCTGCAGGTTGTGAGCGCCAGGTGCTGCTGATCTACTGCAGGTCTACTAGCGAGTGTGACTCACAGTGTCTGCAGTAGCAGCGCGTGTCTTAGTTTTATCTAACAGAGATTGGCTGTACATAGTTGTAGCTGGCATGCTATCGGCAGATTTTTTTTAGATATTAAAAAACATCCAATAAAAAGAAAAGTAGAGAGTTTTTTCATTCCTATAAATCACATTGTAATAATTAACACAAATTATTAGGAGTACAATTTTTAATATACTCGTAATAGGAACAATCAGGGACATTTTTATATGGCGAGCGCGACGCGTCTCGCGTGAGCCAGGCGCCTGTTACTTGTTTCAACTTGTTTGCATCTAGTTTTATCCAACAGGGAATGGCTGGACCTAGTTGTAGCCGGCATGATGAAGGCTAAACCTAGTTTTACCCGAAAACAATCGGCTCGTACTAGGTTTAATCAAGAGTGTGGCTACACCTAGTTCTAACCGGCTAAAACTAGGTGTAGCCGCACTTCGGGTATTAGCCGTAACATATACAACACTATGACACATCATCTTTTTTGCTAATTTAAACTAAATGAGGACGTACAATATTTTTAAATTCCTTTATAGTTTAAATTTCGAGCCTTTAAGATCATCATTATCATCATCTGAACCGAAAGACGAATACTGTTGGACATAAGCTTTTACGCTATCAGTATAGTAATATTAGGTACACGTAGTTTTTATCAACGACAAAGACTAATTTGTATATTGCTTTAGCTCCTTTCTACCTACCACCTACATCAAAGGTCATTAAAGTTTTATCTCAATTTAATGGCTTCTACTTAATTATCATGAAGTGCATTCAATTTATGTATGTCATGACAATTAATATGCGCGGTAAAGCATTGACAATTAATTTCGCATACATTTCGGAGATAATCAAAGCTGTAAGTCTAGTGTGATTAATAATAATGACAATAATATGAATACGCATTACTGTTCATGTAATTGTATGAATATTCTCAAATCTCATCATTTGTTGATGATTATCTGCAGATGAATTGAATATTAACGAAATGTCATAGTGGTCTAGTGGTAACTGCTCTGACTTAGTTTTATGTCATGTATTCAAACCTAAACAAGCAAGAGGAGCTCGTGGCTAGATAATAAAAGCCGCACAGGTCGATCTTCAAGGTTAAGCAACGCTTGCCTAGGTTGGTCTGTGGATGGGTGACCATCTTAACATATCGAGTTTCCTCCGTGCCTCGGAAAGCCGTTGGTCCCGGCTGTCATTTGGAGATCTTTGGCAGTCGTTACGGATAGTCAGAAGCCAGTAAATCTGACTCCAGTCTTGTCATGAAGTACCGTGTTTCCCCAGATAATGGGTTGTGGAGGTCTGGTAGGCAGCCGCTCCTCGTAAAATACTGGTATTCAGCTGAATCCGGCTTCACTGGAAGCCGACCCCAATATAGTTGGGAAAAGGCTAGGCAGATGATGATTCAAACCTAAACAAGCGAAATATCACCACTAACACCACTGCTTTCGAAACCGACATGTCTTAGAACCAAAAACCACACTGTTCCCGCGTGGAAGATTGAAACCTATTCTCTCTCGGAAGAAGAGAGAGAGGAGTCCAGAGTCCCAGTAGGAGGACGACAATATAGTCAGCATCATAATGGTTTTAAGGCTTACTATCTCATAATGCAATAAGCTACTTGGTTCTAACGATAAAATAAGAAGTAGTAATTACATTATCACCGTGCTATTACGTCTTAATACTAAACTTATGGGCCTTAGTACGCCTATGAGAGTAAGTGCGTTCTCGTAATTTTAGCACTGTTTTAAATTGCCTTTCGGATCTTTGACCCAAAAAATTTTAAACTGTTGCAGGGGAATCAAATCAATTGGAACTAGATGGACCTCTGTTCGTCGGTGGTCTTGGCTCAGAGTACTCAGCTTCCAGAACACCGCCAGCTCTCTGGACGGCAGCATTGAGGCAAGGGTTTGTGGGCTGCATCAGAGATCTGGTACTGAATGGAAAGCCCCAAGATCTTACTGCATTCGCACGGCAGCAGGATTCCGGTAAGTTACTATTCTAATGCTATTTAGTAGTGATGGTTGATGGTGACAGGTTCTAGTGGATTGTTCGAATGTCTCGATTGTTCTCGATTATGTTGAATTTAACTCGAGTCCGACTACGTCTGTTATTGCACATAGCGCATTCTTTTGTGAGTCGTTCTTCGATGTTTTAGAGTTGTTAGTGAGAGTGACTGATTCGTAATATCAAAAATGATAAACATCTCGATTATTTTGTAGAATGGCGACTCGATAGTTGACTCGATGGTTTATTTTAACGACTCAGATTCTTTCGATTTTTAAAACATCTCGGAATCACCTTTCGCTACTATTTAGACGAACTTAACGTTTTCAGTTTTTCTTTGATTTGACCTTTTAAAGAACCCTGAGAAGGCCCAGTTGGAATAACAGTAAACTGAGATAGATCTTGACTTTGTTATTTCAAATTATACTGCGGTTCTTTGTATTGTAAAACTACGTAACTTAACAAAATACTGCTTTAATATGTTTAACTAGTCAAAAATGAACATCAATGAACAAAAATAATAATATGGAGAACGTTAGGATTTGGGTTTATAAATACGCGTACATTTCATCCGTTTAATAATAAAGAGCTAGGTATATAAAAGAGGTAATTGAAACCATTGCCACTGCCACTGTTCCTGCAAATAAAAAGTTTTTCTTTCTTTCTTTAGCGTTTGAATCCCCAACCGGTCCTATGAGACCGCGCTGTTATTGTTTTACTATTGTGTCTCGTTTCGCGGGTATCTGAGTAACTACACATACTTAAATAAAACATTATGTTATATGATTTTCAAATCTATCATAATTATGTATTTCTTTATATTTAAGCATACGATTCCACCAACCAACTAACCAACCAATCAACTAACCAACTAACCAACCAACCAACCTACAAACCTATCAACCAACCAACCAATCAAAAAACCAACTTCTTTTCTTCATAATTCTCTTTGTTATAATAGTTGAACTCAAAAAAAAATCTTCATCTTTTCAGCGTCAGTCCGCCCCGCCTGCCACGTTCTGATGAAGCAGTGCGTCAGCTCACCGTGCCAGCACGGAGCCCCGTGCTCCGAAGGATGGAACCGACCGCTTTGTGACTGCTCCATGACGAGCTACGGTGGTCCAACGTGTGGAAGAGGTTAGTACAGAAGTATTTTAATGTCTTTATACGGGTTTGGCATGGTGTAACACAGGTAGGGTTGTGAAAGTAGTGGTCGGATAGGCAGATCATCATCATCATCATTTTAGGCGTGTCGCAAGTGTCACCTTAACGAATAGTCCTGTACGTCTCGCATCCATCGCAATCCCGCGACTCTCACCAGGTCATCGGTCCACCTTGTAGGAAGCCTTTCAACGCCGGTTTTGTTGCGCAGTAGCTACTCCAGAACCTTCTGGCCCCAACAACCATCTGTTCTAAGAGCAGTGCCCTTCGCCACTTAAGTATAATAATTCTTCGGTTAATGTCGGTGACCTTGGTTCTCCTGCAGATATCTTCATTCCTGATGCGATCACGCCAGGAAACTCCAAGCATAGCTCTTTCCATTGCCCGTTGGGTGAAATAAATCTTTTGATGAGGCCCTTAGTAAGCGACCACGTTTCAGTTATCACTGGTAATACGCACTGGTTATAGACTTTCGTCTTGAGATACTTTGGTATGTTGGACATTAACTTTCATATTTGCTGTTTCAGAAACTGCAACTATCTACCTAAACGGCAGCCAACACCTCACAGCAGCGTTGGGTCCTGAACACATCACGCAAACTGAGGAGCTGTTGCTTAGGTTCAGAACCAACAGAGCTGGTCTTCTGCTCCGGACGGCTTCCGAGCATTCTGCGGACAGGATAGAGTTGGCGGTAGCAGCGGGGAGAGTCAGGGCCAGTGTCAGACTTGGGGATAGAGAAAAGGTAAGAATGAACACAAAATACGTTACATTTTTAAGTAAAACTGTCAAAGGATAGCAGCAGATCTACGAAAATAAAAGACTGCAATAAAAAGGTTCGAAGTAGCAACATAACACAAAGTCTATCCATGTATCGATTACTGAAAATAAATTTTAAATAATGATATTTTATCAGCAAACATTGAAAGTAATTTTTTTTCATTTTCCAGAACCTTTTAGCAGGAACAAACGTAGCGGATGACACATGGCATACGGTTAGGTTTTCTCGTCGCGCCTCCAATCTCAAGCTCCAAGTGGATGGAGCGCAGCCCGTGCGCGGTATGTTATGTACGTATGCACGGGGCACCACCCGCACACCTTTTGTTTTGACCCCTAAGTAGACGACGATAAGGTTGGTTTTGCTTTGGCTGCGTTGGTGGTGTTTTGTGAAGAGAAGCAAAGAATTGCTGAACTGAATACACACATACATGACAAATACAGCGTCTTCACACATTTATAACTTACCTCTCAAGTATAAATCGTACTTGGTAACAGCAAAAAATTTACCAAGGTAAAAATCAAAAAGCTTGTGTGGGAAAAGAACCAAAAACAAAACTAAACTTTGTTTTTAAAATAACCGACTTAAGTAAAGCTACTGAAGTTATCTGTCGGTTCGACTAAAGTATTTGAAATTGTTTTACTCCTACAGTATTATAACATTGAAAGCCGTTTTGTTCATGAGTGCTAAATTCTTAAAAAAACACTTGCTGAAGAAAAAGCTCTAAAGATTGCCAATGCTAACTACATATAAATTGAAATAAAAAGAATAACCCGATTCTCATAATTCTTGAATACAGAAACATGAAAAGGAAAACATGACATTTCACATAAAAAACTAAATTATAAAAACAAATAAAATATTTAATATTAATCTTAATAATTGGCCCAACGCAGTCAAACCAAATATAGAACTTAAGACAAAAAATTTGAATTATCTTGTTGCAAACCAAGCAAATTCAAATTTGGCACTTTCCGACCTCTTCTGGAAAGTGTATATCTGTTAGACGTCCTATTAGAGTGTAGTTAGTTGCTTTATTTCCGTTGTTTGATAGCTGGCACTGTGTATCACCTTTCTGTTCGTCGCTATTGTTTCTTACTTCATTTATATTCATTTCTTCTAGTAGTATCCTTTGTGTATGTGCTGAAGTAGTTATTAGAGCTGATAAATGCTGCTCAGATTCAATAATATTTAAAAAATTGATAGATTTTTTACCATCTTTACATATTTTTGAGATTTCCAAATTAATGATGAATAGTTTTTTTGTCTTTCGAGTCTATAAAGGCTGGAAATATTTGAGCAGTTTTTATGTAATTAAATGTGTAAGAATATGTTTCAAAATTGTTTACTGATTGACTTGTTGAGTGCATTACGATATATTATACAATTTTAAGGGTATTTTATGACGTAATGTTCTAATTTAAGTATAAAAATTTGAAACAGAGTAGTATGTAAAGAAAATTAATAAGTGTCGTGGCAATTGAATGGATTTAAAAAGTAGTAAGACAAGGCTGATAACTTCTGCTAGTTTATTTGCTCTAGATGATCTGTTTGTCACTAATGAGAGAACTCTTTACAATGTTGTCGCTATGCATCTTCTAGCAATTGATTAACTGTCTGATCATTAACATCTATCTAAGCTTGTCTATCACGTAAAGCAGATCTAAATGTAAATAATTTCAAAATGGCTGCTAATAACAGTTCTATGAGAGTTTACTTTGCTAATTTATTTTTCGTTTACAGTCAATGTTGTGGATAGGTGTGTTGCATTGTCCCGATTATAAAGTTTATTTGATACTAAAACTTTAGTTGGTTTTACAGCTGAGACGATTTTAGGGAAAGCATCAACGTTAGAAATATCGACATTACATTTAGGAGGACTGTTCCACCCAGAAGAAGAAATTCAGATGACCTCAACTTTACCAAACTTTGTTGGTTATCTTCAAAAATTTGTTTTCAACGGAATCAGATATATTGACATGGCGAAAACTCTTGGAGTTGGTACCAATGAAGAGACCAACAATATCTATGACACTTCCAATTTGATTTTCAATGGAAAGTTCGTAAAACCCGATTCACTAAATGTTTATAAATCTGTTACTTTTAAATCAAAACATACATACGTTGGGTTGCCACTATTGAAGGCATATGCGAATACTTATTTGGACTTTTACTTCCGAACAACTGAAATGGATGGATTGCTCTTTTACAATGGAGGAAAGAAACAAGATTTCATAGCCGTAGAGCTGGTAAATGGCCATATACACTGCGTATTTAATCTGGGTGATGGAGTGGTAACGATGAAGGATAAACTGAAGAATTTCTTGAACGATAACCGTTGGCACACGGTATCCGTGAGAAGACCGACGCCGAAGATTCATACGTTACAAGTTGATGATGATTTAGAAATGCATACCACAAGTAAGTATATAGACAAGATCATACAATAGACTTTTATAAAATTTACTAATCAAAATAAAATTTCCATATCAAAAGCAGCTAAGCTAAGGTTTAATTGCATGCAAATCATGGTTGTCAGAATTATTTTTACCTAATTCCCCTCTAATTTATAAAAAAATAAATGAAATGTATCAATATTTCCTAATGTTACTTTAATTTCCAGGTTCCAACCTCATGTTAGAACTAGACAGCGTGCTATACGTAGGAGGAGTACCGAAAGACATGTACACAGCGCTACCAGTAGGCGTCCTGTCTAGACAAGGGTTTGAAGGATGCATGTCAAGTCTGGACCTCCCCGGGGAGTCTCCGTCGTTGATGGAAGATGCTGTTGTTCCTAGCTCGTCTTTAGGTTCTGGATGTGAAGGTAAGACAAAACAGATGTCTAAGGTATATTTTGATGATAAGGAGTCATACTAAGATAATAGATTGCTTTCTATTTCAATCATCATCATCATCATCAAAAAATCGTTTTATTATAATTGTGCTTTTGAGTACAATGTTGACTAGTCTGCTGTCACTATCTTCTCATACTTATCAATATTGATATGTGAAAATATTATAAAATCAACAATTATTTTTTAAAGAGATACTGTGTCGTATTTTAACGATTTTTTCATAGGACAAAACTTATTAAAACCGTGCACTATTAACTATTTTTATCCGTATGGTGTATATACGTCTGCCACATTACAATAACTGCAATAATACTTCATCGCAAATGTACATAATGAAATATTACCTCATAGTATCTTTCGCAGGTCCAACGAAGTGCACGCACAACGCGTGCGCGAACAAAGGTGTTTGTGTGCAGCAGTGGAACACGTACGTGTGTGATTGTGACCTGACATCGTTTACTGGACCTACGTGTTATGATGGTATGTTATCTATACTAATATAATAAAGAGGTAAAGTTTTTTTTTTTTTTGTTTGTATAGGATAATGTCTGAAGATCCTGATTCAATTACATAAACGTATATATTGATAGAAAGCTGTTTTCTTCCTGAGTGCTATAGGCTATATTTTATGTAAAAAAAGTACTTAGTTTTCGACTTTCACTTGGGCAAAGCTGCGGGCAAAAGCTAGTTAGTGGATAAAACAATGTAGTGTTTATTTTGATCATCAGGCATTTTGTTTGATTCAACCTGTCCCTTGCTGCCTTTCCCCAGCGACGCCCTCATTCGAGTCTAGTCAGGCTTTGATTTTTTAATTAAGGCCCAGGACAGATAAGTTCGGTTAAGGGTTAAGCATATCAACTACTTAGGTTTAAAGAATTTTTATTCTCATAAGAACAATATTACAGTTCACCTAAAATGAGATACAGAGTGCTTATAAATATAGTAACATTCGCATCTGGTGTGTTGTTGACGTCATACGTTATATACATGTTCTTTTTTTAAATTTTGATTCAAACATATTAATATTTTCACATTTCTTTGTCTTCGGGTAAATCGTTAAACTCCCTCAAACAGTATTGTACTTAACTGGACTTGTCTGTGATGAAAGCCTTGCCGTTTACGACGTTTGGTTATTTTGACCTAGTAGAAACCATATGAAAAACAATTAAAACATACTGTTTGCTTAATTTGTATCCATATTTATATATAAATATACATTTTTCAGAATCAGTAGCCTACGAGTTCGGACCCGGTCGAGGGATCATCACCTACACGTTTCCCACAGACTCTGTGGCAGACACAGAGACAGATAAGGTGGCTCTCGGCTTCGTCACCAGCAAAGCTGATGCTGTGCTGCTGAGGATCGAGTCTTCCAACACGCAGGATTATATGCAGATGGAAATTGTTAGTATTGTGGATACTTTAATTTTCTTAGTTGTTTCCAGATATTTTAGATACACGTAAAGATAAAACTATCTTTTTACACCATCTGCTCGATAATAGTCTTTTATATGTCCCTCTTATATGTCAAGTATGAGTTAATTATCAAACTCCCTTACTAACTTTTGGGATTAAAACTTGGCAACCTTCGTTTCTATAGGTTTTCAACATACCACCCGCGACTAAGATGTTGCCTTTTTTCCTTAGGTCCTACATAATTAATAATTTTTAAATCAATCAAATCAAGTGACTGGTTTTATCTCTCTCTTTTTAAATCCTACTTTAAATTAGATAAAAGATTCGTAAAACGACTTGTACCAATTATTCTTAGTTTTTTAATTTAATCAAAATAAATTAATTAGTCGTTTTAAACCTACATGAAACAATCCGAAATTAATTAATTAAAACCCTCAGATTCGTGGCAATCTCTTCATGGTGTACAATGTGGGCGGAGGCGATCACCCGCTGGGTGATGAGACTGCCAGGGTCGATGATGGAGCCTACCACGTGGCCAGGTTCACGAGGAACGGCAGTAGAGCATCCTTGCAGCTGGACAATTATGCTGTTATAATTAGGCATCCTCAAGGTTAGTTGTTAAAAGGTTATAAAGTAAGCCTGTTTGGTCCTGGGAAGCTTCTCTAATTTTCCAGTCACGAGGCTGAAGGTAGAACTATATTGGGCACACGTGAGCCACGTACACTATTCTGGGTGCGTCGATCTCCTTACATTTAATAAGGCAACTAGACTTGTAGAGCTACATTAGATCCACGCCATGCATTCACTCTGTTCCGCATCCTTTCTACTCTATAAGCGACGAATTTACTTTGCCTAAAACCTGTGTGTATTTTGTTTTTGTGTTTAAAGTCGTTGAGGTGCGTACTCAATAAATAAATAAATCCTCTGAAACCTGAAAACAACATTTTAGTTTTTTCTTGCATTCAACAGATGTGTGAAATCGTGTGGAATTGCATAATTCCTTCCCCATAACCTTTACTTTCCTTTTCATTGGTTGATTGATAGAGAATACCTAAGGAATTAGGTTCACTTTTATAATATGTTTGTGTTGCTTGAAATTATAATAAATAAATAAATCCCATACAGAAGCATTCTTGGTGCTGATGTCAATATTGATTGATGTTTTTAATTGAAGTGCAAAGTCTTCTTCTCTCAAACCCCTTCAGGAGGTCAGCAGTCCACGATCTTCAACGGCATGTCCACAATAGCTGTGGGAGGCGGTTCAGGTGGCTCCCGGACCTTCAGCGGCGTCATCGCAGGGATGGTGGTGGACGGAGTCAGGGTACTGGACCTCGCGGCTGCGGGGGACCCTTCCGTCTCCGTGAGAGGAGACGCCAGGAGAGCTCATACTCCTCTTGACAGAGATATTAATAGGATGCAACAGGTGAGTACTAGTCTCGATATTAGTAGAACACTAGTCTATACCGAAAGCTTCTTTGTTTATAAACTTAAGCGGTATGATTTTGAACTTGATGTAAACTGTTATCCCATCTTGGTTCATCCAGATGGATCCGTCATGTTAACTTTACCTGAAAAATGTATAAAAAGAAAATAAAAATCCTATTTTTATTGTAGTCTAAAGATTTCCTGAATGTGGAAACGTTTAAAAATCAAGTTAACAAACTTACCCTCCTTCTAAGGCAATCGAGTAAAACTAAGCAATGTTTACAACAATACATAATTCGACCAACAGATGATTCAAGCAACTTGGTTCTACAAAGAGTATCCTCCTGATCCTACTGCTGATTAACAACCACTAAACAAATAAAACAGTTTAAAATTATAATCCTTAATTGATTTTGTTTTTACTTTGATCTTTTCAGACACCACCTTCAGGGTATGGAGGACCTGGAGTACTAGACGAGCTGGTGTACTCCGGTGCGGGGTCAGGGTGTAGAGATGATGATGAAGACGCCTGTGTACTACCAGATGCAGGGTCCGGTGATGATCTCATCACCCCAGTGTATGTTCCGTCTACGAGGCGACCTCCTTCTAGGTTACATAAGGTATGATGACGATTTTTTACAATCAGGGATATTTGTTGAAACAAAATGGCAATCAAAATTTGTCTTAAAATCAACTTTGTCAAAATTTATCAATGAAATGGCCATAAGGCAAGCCTGATACATCTAGAATCAGGCTCTCTGGACTCATAATCTGAATTCTCATTATAAATTCGGAAAGACCACAAATCAGTATGCTCCACACACATTCTGACTTTTTCAGATAATGGATTTCTGAGATCGATCTGTAAGAATGATTCGCCCATACATTTTAATAACACACCTATTGAAATCAGAGTAGTATTTCAGTTGAAACTGCCACACACATTTATAGTTATTTTTTACTGGTACAGACTCTTTATATTTCTAAGAGGTGTCAGGTAACGTAGGACACAGACCGTACAAAAGTATGTACAAAATGTAGAACCATGTTTCATCCCCACAGAAGATTAATTTTAAGGAATCGTTCCTTAGCGCATGCCAATATCGACGAATGAAACAGCACAATCCGTTCAGTAATTTGAGCTGTGTAATCATTATGTTATGTAATATGTATGATTTAAACATTTTTTTCTTTATATCTAGGGCGATGCAAGTGGTAAGCTGATGAAGCCGTGTGATGACGAAGATTGTATAGAAGGATCTGGCTCCAACGTAGACGAAATCACAGAACCTGACCATCCCATGACTACGTAAGTTGCTGATACTGAAAATAAACAAACCTTACCTATGGTAACCCTTAGCACTATCGGCCTTATAATGTTCCCACTGCTGGGACTCAGGCCTCCTCTCTTGGAGAGGGAATGGGCCATAATCCACCGCGCGAGCCCATTGTGGATTAGTGGATGTCACATGTCTTCGAATTTTTGGTAAGGTAAAAGTACGTAATTCCGTTAAGGTCCCAGTACCCGTTAACTAGTCAGTTTTTTAATTTTTGCGTCTTTCTATCAAAATCAAATTAAAGTTTGCAAATGGCATTTTATTCTTGGTACTATTTTATACAATTTTAATGAAAACACTCATCAAAAAGTTTAATGATGTCAAAACTGTACGAGTTTAAAAAATCGTTATTAAAAAATTATCTGTAAGTTCAAAGTTCTGTCAGTGAACTACGAGACCACCCCGTCCCAGAGATCATCTAGCCGTACTTCGACGGACAATGTTAAGGTAAGAGTGTTAATATTTATAAAAAATTGTGTGTATTATTTAACGATTTAACCCATAAATTAAGATAAATGTCATCGAAAAGTAATTATTTTTGCATGTTACATCTATTGGTACTCACAAACCCCTACTTGACCTAGTACCCGGTAAATTCGTCTGTTTTTTGCCGGTTACTGGTACACTATCAACCTGGTAAAATACGTTGCACGGAAACCCGTTATTGTATCCTTATTGCTTTGAAATAGGTGTCATTTTCCTTGGAAACTGTAGTTTTTTGTTTTTTTTATATTAAATATTTTCTGCCGGATAATGGGACATGCATTAACAGATGCATTTAAATCCGTCACGGTTCTTATTGCATTGAGTTAAGTATTATTTTCCGTTGACTCAATAGAATGTAGCAACTAGATATCTTGTTTGTTTTGCCACTTCGTGCATTTGGTGGCTTGTGCGTTTTGCCGTATGATTTCCCGATTTTTGTACAAGCGTTACAGCTCTGCTGGTCAGTTTTTTTTAATTCCTTTATTATGGGGCGCAGGTTTAGTACATTAATATGAATATTGACTACTGGGAAATATTTTGTAGCGTACTTTCGAACGACAAACTTACATGATGTGAATTGGTACGTACTTGTTTTACCCGCGTAGATATTTTTTCTAGACACACTTGTTCTTTTCACCAAGCTGGCCTGTGTGTTTTACAACCATGTAAGGTTTTCTTGAGTTAGTCATTATCATCTCAGCCGAAAAACGTCCAGTGGTGGGCCTCCCCCAAGCGTCGCCACAACGAACGGTCCTGTGCGTCCCGCATCCATCGGATTCCTGCGACCCTGAGGTCATCGGTCCACCTAGTGGGAGGTCTCCCAACACTTCGTCTCCCGGTACGTGGCCGCCACTCCAGAATTTTCCGTCACCATCTACCCTCCGTTCTGCGAGCAGTGTGCCCTGACCACTGCCCCTTCAGTTTGGCGATTCTTCGGGTGGTATGTCGGTAACCTTGGTTGTCTTGCGGATATCTTCATTTCTGATGTGATCACGCAAGGATACTCTGAGCATAGCCCTTTCTATTGCTATTTGGGTGACTTTTCTGGAAAAGCCTTCTGATGAGGCGCATTGTGAGCGACCACATTTCCGAGCACACACTGTGGTAATTTGGACGAGGAGATACCGTGCAGCTTCCCAGCCGAGTCAGATTCGACGATTGATCTCTTTCTCGAAGTTAGACCTACCCAATTGGACCGTCTGTCCTAGGTCGACGTAGTCGTCCACAACTTCGAGTGTAGAGTCTCCGATCTTGATAGGAGTAGGTGCTACATGGATATTTACCATGACTTTGGTTTTGTCCATGTTCATTTTGAGTCCCACTCTTTCGAAAGCACGACTGAGATCACCGAGCATTGTACTGAGCTCCTCCATAGTCTCAGCTATGACTACTATATCGTCGGCAAACCGAAGGTGAGTGATTGATGTACGAGCCGTTGACATTAATGCCTCGCCAATTCCAGAACCTTGAAGACATCCTCCAATGCGGCTGTGAACAGTTTCGGATAGATAACGTCTCCCTGCCTCACACCCCGCTGTAAAAGGATAGGTTTTGAGGTCTGGTCCTGAAGTCGGACTGACATGGTGGCGTTTTTGTACAAACATTTCAGCACTTCGATGCACCGATAGTCAATCTGACACCGTTGGAAAGACTGCAGTACCGCCCAAGTCTCGGTGTTTAGGCTTTCTCGTAGTCTGCAAACGCTAAGCAGAGAGGCAGGTTATACTCCTCAGTCTTCTGTATAACCTGCCGCAGCGTATGTATGTGGTCTACGGTGCAGCCGCCTTTTCGGAATCCGGCTTGTTCAGGAGGCTGGAAGTGGTCGAACCTGCACGCGAGACGATTCGTGATGACTCTAGAAATCAACTTGTAGATATGGCTCAGAAGTGAGATGGGCCTGTAGTTCTTAAACAGGGCATTGTCGCCCATCTTAAAGAAAAGTACCACCACACCTCTGTTCCATTCCTGTGGCGTTTTTCTCTCGAGTATGACGGAACCAAATAGCTTTTAAAGGGCCTCAAGTACCGGTTTTCGACCCGCCTTCAGAAGTTCGGCCTTAATTCCGTCTTCACCCTTATTTTTAGGTCGTTTCAGAGTCATACTAATCTCGTACAGGCTGACGACCGGGATATCTTCAATATAGTGTCGGGTCAATCTAGCTCTTGGGTCGTTCGCTAGGTTTGCCGTGGGTTTAGAGATAGACGTGTATAACTTTCCATAGAATGCCTCGATCTCTCCCAGGAGCTCCGATTTAGAGGATATGACTCTGCCATCGTCGGTCTTCAGTTTCGTGAGCTGGCTCTGCCCAATAGATAGATCTAGCGCAGAGTTTGGAGCCCTTTTTCCGCTCTAGCGCGTCCTTACCCCTTTCGAAATTAAATTGGCGCAATATATCTGCACGCATCTTCTTCGAGTCGGATCAGAAAGCCTCTTGTTCTTATTTTTACGAGTACAATACTCCAAGAGCTATCAGCTCGAAACTGATAACTCTCGGAGTTTTGTTATTATATAAAAATAAAAACCAAATGCGACTAAAATGTGAATAATTCGTTTCGGAAGTCATTGGTAATTCAATTATTTCAACATGGTTTTGGGGTTCAACAGAATAGTGGTCGTATATTTTGTCATGCAAAATTCACTGTGGTATACTGCTTGATAGTAGCTGATATTTAGGCAAGGGCAAAAAAAGTCTTCTTCTATTTCATTTACTGCTTTGCAGCTTAAGACTTGACTAATGGTGACACTTGACCTGGTGTCTTTTCAGTTCTAGTTTTGTCTTCTTTGACAAAATTTGTTATATAAATATGCCTCATTCCATGTTTCTTGCAGTTTCATTTTCATTTATTAAGTCACTGAACTCACGTGAGTTTAGATTTGGGTGCAAGATGTCAGTCAGACCTGTGAAGTTATCCAGATGAAAAAAATTGTTGATAGGTACTAAAAATTGTCTCAAAATCGTAGCCATGATCGAATCTGTCTAAAGGTAAATTATTTTGCGTATTTATTTGCCTCTAAACCTTGAATAATTTTTCGAGGCATCTATGAGTATACCTTTCGAAGTTGAACTTCTGGTGCCGCAAAAAGCTTTGAGCTTTTGCTTACTTGAGTAGTGCCATAGTAAAGTACTGCTGCTTTCCTGAACTAAAGCATGGGTTTGTGTTTAATTTTGGGCCAATCTGTGACCTACTTCTGGGTTGCTTTATGATTACTTCAAACTAGTGACAACTTGGTCTGACATTATAAATGGGTTTACTTGCTCTATTTTTTAAAACAACTGCTTGGCATCAACTGAAATTGAGAAAAAGGAGAAAAAGCTAGGTGATGTTTGTTTTTAAATAATGGAATTACCACAAAAATGTTACTATAGTCCGTCTAATGAAAGCGCGATCTGAGAAAAAGAGGTTAAATCCAAAAAAATTGTACGTGGTATTACTAACTAGTAGGAGAATCATGTTTTGACACTTCCCCATTTTTTTATTTCCTGCAGTTGCGGCTGAATAATGTTGCCAATTAAATTTAAAAAAATACTCCAAGTCGCGCTCTCATTAGACGCACTCTAAATAGGTTTTGAAATTATTATTTTTTTTCTTTTTCGTACCTATTGATTTCAAATCAGAAATTAGCAAATAGCCTGTTAATTTTCTTTCAGCTAGTCATGAGTGACAAACAGAAGGCCATACCAAAGATCATAGAGGCGGTTAGAAAAGGTGCCTCAATTCCAGCTGCAGCCAGGCAGTACAATATTCCACGGTCAACGTTGGACGACAAAATACGCGGTCGCTCGTCTATTAAATGTTCCAAAGGACCTGCTACAGTTTTGTCAAAAGAAGACCATTTAAGGAGATGGAAATAAAAACTTAATTTTTTATATCTTTAAAATAGAAAATCTATTTTAAAGATATAAAAAATTAAGTTAAGATATTTTTAAGGTTCGACTCAAGATGAAACACAAATTAAAAAGAAATTAAAACGAAACATGTTTTTTTTTTAAATACAGACCCCATTTATTTTCACTACTCTTTTTATTTGAAAATATTTTATTTCTATGAACTTTAACGTAAGGCAGTAGAGTTCAGATTCGCGGTTAAAATTACCGGATTCTGGGACAATTTAACGTTAACTAGTACAATTCTGCCGGATACTGGTACAACTGGCTGTTTTTGTATATTTTTTGTTTTATTGTTCATTAACATTAACACTAATTTAATAGCATTATAATATACTAAAAGTATATTAAATTATCTAACTAGTTATATAAAATTTATTTTTGTAACTCTACTAGTTTTAGTCTAGCGCGCATGCAAAGTCAGGGAAGTTCAAAACTTCACGGTTACTGGGCCTTTTACCTTAATCCTTAGATCTAAACAATATCGATAACAAGTCGAGACTTCAAAAATGTTTTTGAATCGGACAGCGATCCTCTAACATGCTTGGAAAAATGTAGATTTTTCTTTTTTTTGTCTTCCTATATTTATCTTTATTGAATTGAAAATGTTGAATTGGAACTTGAAGTTTGAACAAGAAAATAAATATATGTATTTGACAAAAAGGGCACATATTGTCTGTTTCAATGTTGGGGTTTGTTACACGGATAAGGTCAGATAATATAAAAACAAAAAACCATCATCTCCATTATAGCCTTTTCCCAACTAACTTGGAGTTAGTTTCCAGACTAACGAGATACGACTGTTTTATATGGTGCGACTGCCTATCAGACCTCTACAACCATTTGCTGGGCAACACGATACTTCTTGGATAGAATGACAATGATACTTTCAGATATCTGACTATTTTTACAATAAATTATTTTAATTAATTGTTTCAGTTCTGGAGCAAGTAGTACCCACAGCATGACATCACCAACAGTCATCATCGTATCTACGGAACACGTCGACAAGACTCTCGAAGGTTCCACCGATGGGTCTACTGGATCCAGTGAGACTACCAAGAGTAGTACAGCTGGGCAGCCAACGTTACCAGACCATGATAATATGCATGCGGGTACCGTGGATACCGCGACACCACCTGAAAGAAGAACCACACCTACTGATGGTAAAACTATTTGTATTGTCTCTTCATTGAAACGATAGAAATATTATAAAGCTGAACAGTTGATATGTTTAAACAAGCTAGTCTCAAGAAGTATTGGATCGAATTGAAAAATTGTTTAATGTTGGATAGTCCATTTATCGAGGAAAGATATAGGCTATTTAGTAATTAAAGATTCAAGTGAAACAGAGAGAGACAGCTAGGTAGTTTCCATATAAAAATAGAAAATAAATCTTATATTCTTACAATAGGCAGTGAAGTTGTCATATTAGTGCAGAATTTCAAACACTAGTTTTAGGTTCCTTCTTTCTTAAAATGTTATTAGCTTTTGTTATACGACTGATCACTATCCCTACTCTAGCACTTTTCTTATTCTTGATGCAATATTCATATCAGGTCTAATTCCTCATCGCATTGTAGTTAGATCCCAGTTTTGTGGTAGGACCCTCTTTTATATTAAATATTCGTCAGCTGCATATTTTATGTTCCCGTTATTCCCTACAGATCAGTCCCACACACGTACAAGCTACCACTTCACTCCAACGTTAACTGGAAGACACATACCAGAAGAACCAACTCACATCACAGAGGAAGACAATAATCACATACAAGAATACGAAGACCGACGCGAGAATGAGATAGAAGCACGAACGCCTACTTATGAGACCGAGAGTGAGCAGGACAGAATACCAGGCAGGGTACACCCTGAGTACAATGGGTATGATGTTACGCCGAAGTGGTATCATCCGAAGACGACGGATAATAGAGTGGTGCCACCTGAATCGGAGTTCTTTGCGACTATAGTTGGTAAGTTCGAAAATGTATTGATAACGCTCAATCATTACCTACTTAATTTTTGTTTTTCATCATACTTGAGTAGGTACACTAACGTACAATATTACAATAGCGCAAAGTAGACCGTAAAATTATTTTTATCTCCTTATAGGTAACATTTTTGTAATTCAATCCTTAATACCGGGCAAAAGTTAGTGATAATTTTCATAAGTGGTGCTCAGTTTTCTGTCAGGATTTTATTTTATTTTTTTGTTTACTATAAGTTTATTGTTTGTTTATTTTGTTTCTTAGCAGACTGTTCTTGTCATATTTTAATTATTACTACTATTTGCTGTGGCATTTATTTAAACTTTGTCCCACACTAGGAATTACGAAGATATTGAAATTAATCTTTTTCTCACGTAAAGTAGAGGAGTGATAAAAGGTGTCAATAACTTCACTGAATTTTTAAAATTCTAAAAATAAGGGCATTGTACCAACTTATTTCCTTTTTTACTTTTCAGGTATCGTGGCGTCGGTGTTGATAGCTATAATTTTGATAGTGATTATAGTGCTCAAATACATTGTGTTCAAGTTCGACCCCTCGTATAAGGTGACAGAGGATAAAAACTATCAGCAAGGAGCCAGTGCGGCGCTTTTAGGCAATCAAGTAATGTGTTCTATGTTACTTTTTGGTCTTATTTTAATTTTGCCATTTACTACCAAAAAATTGCATCGGTCTGAGTCCTAGCAACTTTGCTCACATCAAAGAGCAAAGTTGCTCTTTCAGAGATACTACATACAGGCGTCATGTTTTGTTGCGTTTACTTCTGCGCTAGTGAAATTACCAACTTTTTTCGTTTTCTAATACGTTAGCCAAGACTGTTTTATAAAACGTAAACGGTCTTAGCTAGGCCTGTTGGTATATTTCTTATTTTAGTTATTTACTTTAGTGCACTAATCTGGTTTGTTCGCTTCGCAGGCTCATTCGAGCTACCAGAGTGGAGCATCGAGTGCTCCAACGGGCGGCGCGGTTCGCAACCTGCAGCCACTGCCGCTCAACCGGAACGGCGGCGCGCCGTCCGCGCCACTGGCGCCCATCCCCACGCAGCCTGTCAAACGAGACGGCATCAAGGAGTGGTACGTGTAAACCCGAGTGCGAAAGAGACAACTATAGTTTCGTGTGTGTTGGACATATCAAGAACATAGTGAGTGGTTGTTAGACGCTTCGAATCGAACCTCGCCAGAACATTGGGCGTTAATGCTTTAAGATGATAAGACATAATGACTGATACGCAAGTGTTTTTAGTATTTTGTAAATATTAATTAATAATGTTTATAGATGGGTCACTTGTGTGTACGGATGCGATTGTTGAAACTTGTGCATACTAGGTTAGTAGCATAATTTGAGACCCTTCCTAAAATAATGTAAGAAGTTACCAATCTTCGATGTATTCTAAAGGAGATAAAATGAGTTTGTTTGATCTGTTACAGTCTAGTATGCAAAAGGTCGAGATAGAAAAACCTAGATAATATGGAATTGCATTTTACTATTATATAATTAGTTCAATTTGTTTTTGTTACTGATGTTTTCTTGTTAAACCCTAGCTTTTCTGACCTGTACATTGCTATAATTCATGTATTTGCGACTTAACTTTTCTATCTACATTGCCTTTAATACTTTAAATTAAACTAAGACTAATGTATGTTGGTTATAGACATTAAATTGTTGGTGTATCATGATTGGTTGAATCATTCAAGTTTTCATTAATTTTATAATTTTTACAAAACTAAACATTACAAAATTAATTTTCATCTCTGAGTAAGAAATTTTCATACATTCTATATCAGGAAAATTGATTTTGTTGAATTAAAAATATGTTTGTCCAATTTTGATACACAATCAATCCCAGTTAATGTTCTATGACTATGTAAGACATAAGATGAAAATGCTATATTTGGAGCTGCCATCACGAAATTGAAGCATATCGTTCAATTGAAGACTACAGTACTTTTACGATTCTCAATAATCTTTCCTATATATATTAGATGTTATACAATATTTTTAAATAGGCAGGGCGAGGCGAGTAGTATAGACAAAGGAATCATAATCATCAGAGTATAAGATCTAAATTCGCTTGGAGTTAGAAATGAAAACAGGTATATTATTGTAGGACGCGTAACAAGTATGAGCTTGTAGATTTGGTATGGAATATAGATGTTCTGAGTTTTAACATATCCTACGTATAGTATTCTGTACTCCTAGTGGGACACTTCAATTGTTCGATCACTAGTGCAACTCTTGGTTTATTCAAATTTATTGTATTTTAAAAGGGTTTTACAAGATCCGTATCCTACAATATAGTCAAGAGTTTCGTTTGTGATCTAATCCCTTAATTCCCTCCCCTTAAAGATTGATTTGCTCAACTTGTCCTCGATTACTTTCATCTCAGGCCTAATTGACTTATAGTGAGAAAGTTAATTAAATTATAAATATTCAGTCAATTTATCCTCAAGTTAATTCCTGTAAAAATATAAGGATGAAAAATACACAAAATAAAATGGAATGTTGAAATATGATGTATCGTGAAGAAAGAATGGAAAGGAAATGGATCTCTAGCAAGCGATTGATACACTCAGCAAGAGTTTGTGATAGTCAGAGACCTACCACGCTCATTAACATTAACATAATAAGTCATCAAAAATCATAAAATATTTACCAAAAGCTTTGTGCGAAGAAAATGCTATGCGATGTAAAATAACATATACATAAGTAATGGCGTGCCACAAGGACCTAGTATTTGCCCACTACTGTTTCTTGGTGTATGATCCTAAAACAAAGCTACCATTATTTTCAATAACACGATTGAGCATATTATCACTGGCAGTTGAAGTTAGATAGTAAAACTGTTAACTACAAATAATTAAAGTCTACTTAATTGGCAATGTCTCTTCAGTAATTTTAATCTGCCTTCACTAACAACTACTTTATAGCGAAAAGCTATAGTCCTGAAAATATTGCATGCAATTTCCTCTTCGAACCATAAAATATAAAAAAGCTGCTTATATTTTTACATCTAGTGTGTATTTGTACATCCACCGTCCCGATTTCCTCTTTCCGATTAATAAAAACTTGAATTAGCTTTAAACTAAGACGAAAAAATAACATATTTATATAGATTGTTATAAAGCACAGGTTTTAGGTATTCGAAGTTGCATTTAATGTGATGTTTCAGTGTAAGAAATAAAGATACACGACTGAAATTGGCGTCTAAACACTTGTATCTAAATCATTGCATGTCACCGTTATTTATTTTATTGCTAGAAAAAAAATAGGTTAGAATGACCATATCAAATGAAAGCCAATTTTTTATACGTTTACTTTTTATGATCGCTTTAAAGTGGGACAACTTTTATGACCAAATAACTAGGTATTGATTCCTTTCCGTCATTACTCGGACGCCAATCAATCGTTTATTTTTATTCTCTACACGAAACACAGCATTTATTGTAAATAGTTATTCAATATTATACTGTATACATAAGCGGTACTGTACGGTGTATGTCACACTCGTTTTACGGCACAAAATGTTAGTAAAAAACAATTTGTTTATCTGTCAATTTTAGTCGTAATGTTTAGTGTGTTAATCATTTATACCGTGATGTAATTAATTATATTGTAATTTATTGTAGATGTTTCTGCAGACATAATATGAAATGGCAGTCAAATGCGCAATGTAAGTTATCTCGAAATCAAAAACAAGAGTAAAATTATGGATTGATAACGATCTAAATAAAGTGAAAATAAAAAGCCACAACATGTAAGAGAAAAACGACAGTTAGAGGGGTGAAAAGATGGTAGGTTTTATTTACATCACTTTTAATGTAAATAAAACTTACCATGAGTTAATAGCAAGCCAATCAAAATATTCAGCGGTTGAAGATGTAAAGTATGCAACTGACAAGATTGAAGATACTTGAATAATAAGCAATACATTTTTTGAGATCCATAGTCATCAAATTACTTCTCTTGTTGTTTTATTGACTGAGACCCACCTATTGCCTTCTAGACTTATGGTCACTCTTTCAAAAGTTACCACAGGTATTGGCCCGATAAAACTAATAAACAACACTGGTATTGCGAGAACTCGAGCAAAATCTGGCATTTCATAATTGTGTCTGTAGAAATTGAATGTGAAAATAATTTTGTTTGTTACACCATGTTTAACTGATGTTGTTACTCACGATTCCGGTCGGACCAATTTTAGTTTCAATGTAAAAGCGACAGTTTTTAAAAATAATAATATATTATGTAAATTACATTGCCCCGTTGTTTTATTTATTCCTTTTTTAGTTCATCTATTTGCATTCGACAGCTCCATTTCTCCTACGAATGTCTTCAAAGTCAAATGTAATTATTAAAAATAATTATGTAAGTATGTAATAAAGATCTGTGTCCTGATAGCTACAACCTATGGGTATTTGTATCAAGAGCAAATAAGTTACTTCTAGGCAAGCGTGTTTCATCGTCAACGACATCATCCCTTACTAACAGTTGAGATAGTGGTCAAACGCGAGACTATCAACAATAAAAGAGAAAACAAAACAGCGGATGCAAAGTGAGTCTTCTGATGCTTCTATTTGCGATTTTGTAATAATTGCAGTATCTTAGGTAGGTAGTATTCATATCGTAAACCAAATTTTTGCTTATCACCAGCGGTGCTATTCTCTAAAAGTAATTTTCATGGCGACGAGCTCGACGTCGAGACAGCCGTCAAACAGCGAACGCAAATGATTATAGAACTGTCATTGTCAACTCACAGTTGCAATTGCAGGTGCTCTCTAGTCATATTCGACAAAACTACAGACATGCCATATTATTTGCACTTTTAACAGGTTTTTATCTGGTTTGACCATGTTATGGAATATTATATTTATAGCAAGGTACTGTAATCAGTTATAAAAAAATCGTAAAATTATAGAAATATTTTTCACTATGAACTCGTCTATATATTACCCCACTTGCTTATTATTTATTTATTTATTTAAACTTCATGTACAGTGGTGGTAAATAGGCGGACTTAATGCAACAACGCATTCTCTACCAGTCAACCTTATTGTAGTAGCCCACTAGAAAGTGGAGATGGTTAGACAGATGATGTAATGTTTGAAAGTAAAGAAACAGGAAACAGAAAGATTCTAAGCATGAAATAATCTAAAAGCTCTGAAATTATTTTCTATCCTACGTAATTTATCTATCTATAATTGATATTGAGTCTTAAAAGAGTTATAAAAGTCAACTAACTAGATAAGCAAAAGGAAGGATTGAAAGATAATGTTTATTAAATTGCGCCTCATAAAAGAATTCATTGTAACCAAAAATTAATTATGAAATAAATAATGCAGATGATGATGAATGTTTCCAGTTCCCACAAATATGCAGGATTCTCAGATGCAACAACCATTTTAAAGAAATTTCTTTTACGCACAGACCGTAATTATTCTTTACTCTCTGTATGTGTAACCCTTAAAAGGGCATCGTTATTCCGTGGGAGGCATAAATCTTTTTGAAATAATAATAATAATCGTTTATGTCAGGTAATACCCAATGTAACCCATATAGAATCACAAAAAAAAACATAGTAATTACATATCGTCGTACCGGAAGACGCAGCGTTGGAAGGCCTCACAGGGCGGACCGATGACCTGGCCAGGGTCGCGGTAATCCGATGGATGCGAGACGTACAGGACTGGTCGTTGTGGCGGCGCTTGGGGGAGGCCTATGTCCAGCAGTGGACGTCTTTCGGCTGAGATGATGATGATGATGTATTACATACCAGATTATCTTCATAAAGAACTAAAGTAAGAAATATATATAATTTTATTATATAACATAAACCAGTGCTTGACTGCGATGGTAAACAGTGATGCAGTCGTTCATGGTGAGGCGCAGAGCCTTGGTGTGTTTTTTTTAGAAGAAAAAAAAAATAAAAGAATATTGTAGAATTACGTCGTAAATATGTAGATTATGCCAATAAATACGCTTTAACAAGTATGTACCCACATAAAGACTCAGTTTCTTCACCGTAGTCAAAACCACACGTATAGAAATAAAAGCATTTATCTTAAAGTTGTAATCAGATCCGAAGTCTAGAAAACTTTCGTGTTAAGTTCGGTCACAAATCATGAAAACTCGGTAAAGTTTAGCCAAAAAGGGGCAAAGATCCCAACGATACGCACATACATTACAAACGATTATGGAAGTAATCGATGGACCTTGAACCTGAATTGATGGTTATTCGCATTGCTGAATTCGAGCAACGAAAAGGTTGATAAATTGTTTAACTCATTCCGTTTCTGTATTTATTTTTCGAATGCCATCTATCTCTATGTAAACAAAAATGTATGTCTAATTGGAAACGCGAGAATGACGATACAAATTTGGTTTAGCATTTTTGTTTTTAAATATTCATTGAAGTCTTAGAACGATTGTTATGAAGAGTAATTACATGTAGAAGATTTCAGAAATCAACTAATAGAAGCTACCTTTTTAACTTAATTCATGAATCCCCGACCGGTCTTATGAGACCGCGGTGTTATTGTTTTACTATTGTGTCTCGTTTTGTGGGTATGTGATAGGTTAATGGTTGACTGGCAGAGAATGCATTGTTGCAGTAAGCCCGCCTGTATATCTACCACTAGGTACTGTTTTAGAAAAAAAACCAAGGATTCGCGCGCGCCTCAAAGAGATGACAGAAAAACCGTAGGGGCCTAGCCAATCCTACTAGGCTATGGGACAATTTCTGAAAGGCAAATCTGTGGTCCTAGAACGCAAAGATAACCGAAGAAACATTCGTCTGAATTTAGTCAGTAAAAGTTTGACATTCCTTCTCGCTCTGCCCAAGAACGGAAGTTATTAGACCAAACATTAGACGATTACCCACCTTAGAAAAACCAAATGAGTAATATTATGCGCTATGTATGTTATAAATCTAATAAACGTATCGCTAATATACTTTTATTTAGTTGTAGATATTTTATAACACCAAGAAAAGAAAAGATAGAATTTGAGCCTTAAAGGAGACTGAAACGATTACATACAATCTTGGGCCTAGGTGTAAGAAGATGAAAGTAGTGTCAATTAATAGCTTATATATTATCAACCTTTCACTGACAATTCTGCGGATTTTGTCAATCTGAGAACAGAGATATAAGAGATTAAGTAAAAGTGAAGTTATGTGACAATCTTTAACTAACAGCTGATTTCTGAAGTGCAAAATATGTGCACTTGCACTAATATTATATTTACTAGAAAATGTTTAAAAAATCATAATATTATAAATGAATGTCAACGACTTCAAGCATTAGGTAGGAAACAGGTAAGGAGATAGGAAAAGAATGTCTAAAATAAAAAACAAATCATTTAATATATATGTGTTTTATTCGTTTTCAATTATAATTAAAATGTTGTCTAGAAATTGTGCAGGTGGTACTATACGATATTGGTACCTAGCCCAGCTAAGGTACCATATAATGCACATTATGTGAGCGCATCAGCCTACAGTTCGTTTCACTTGAGCCAAGTTCCAGCACGCTTGACAAAGACAATCACTACTGTTTACCTAAAAATTGTACATTTTTATCAATCTCCAGCTACATAAACACCACCTAATTAACTATTGTGTATGAGGGTATTATAACATTGTTTGATAAATAAATAATTCTTTGCCTTAATTACTCAGATACCCGCGAAACGAGACACAATATTAAAACAATAACAGCGCGGTCTCATAGGACCGGTTGGGGATTCAAACGATAACTGTAAACAATCTCTGTAGGCCTTCTAACTACATGTATTTTAAACCTGCCAGGATGGTAGCTGGTTAGATGAGGTTATAATTTACTTACAGACTGAGGCGCAAGCCATTGCCAAACGTGTGAGCAATCTTCGGTGTCCAAGGTGAAAGCAAGGGTCGTACAAGGTAGGCAGGGTCAGAATCCGTAAAATACAAAGAAGTGGTCGTGAAAAATGATGAATAATTGGGAAAGCACTCAACACGCATCAGAAAACACGAAATGAGTGAGAACAAGAACAGTCGGCAACTGTCAGTGACATAGACTAAAAATATGAAGAAAAATAAGAGAGATTTGAATCGATAATCATTAATATTGGTTTTTCAGTAATTAATTGATATTTGATTTATTAATATGTACATAGTTGATCGAAGATTATATTGCATATAAGTACATACAGTGCATTTAATCACTTTGAGTTGATTTTTTTGTGCAAAAGTTTTATTTTCGTAACTGTAATCGATTACTGAATCGATAATCTCACGAAAACTATCTTTCTCATATTTCTCTGGTTCTAGAATGTTAATTAAAGTGATTTTTCATATTCTTAGGTAAAAAAATATGACTAATTTTTTGGATCATATCTCAACTTCCTACTTTTGGGCCTACCGTTTTCCGTCTCCTTTAGAAACACAATAGGCAATTAATTATCCTTATCGCATTCCGCGATCTCTTCCAATCAACCTGGAATGGACAGAGATTGCCTGCACATAAAATTAATTCAATCGGTGCATTACAAAACAAGCTAAACAATTGGTAAAAAAAAACAAAGTACCATGGGTGGCCATATTATTAGGGACAGTATCTAGATTTCTTATATTATTATCAACTTTAATTGCATTTTGCAGGTAAATGGTTCGTTGTAGGTTCGGCAAATATTTTTTATTTATTGACTTTATTGATTGAGATAGTAAAATATCAAATTTGAAGTCAAAATTATTTATATATTTTTGAAAAAAAAAGATTCGTAATAAGATGGATGAATATTGCTAGTATTTTGTGACAACATCCATTTATCGTGGTATGCTCTCTATGCAGGTTCTGGCTTTCTGTAGAAGGTTTCTTGTATAATGACCACTCTTTAATGAGGGCTACAATCAGCTGGTGTTATTTTATTCACCGGCAAGAGGATCCAAATATTCACCAAATGTTGAAAAAAGTCAACAAAGTTAAAAAATATCACTTAAAAAAATGGTGCGATCTCACAATGTTGCTTTATATCAGAAATAATAATACTAATGCCAGTAATAATACCAAATAAAAAAATCTTATATAAATCCGTAGGTTAGCTTAAAAAGTGAGATGACTTTGTTGACGTTTGTCGAAATCATCGTATTACGTATCTTTTTTTTTTCAAAAATATATAAAAGAATTTGATTTCAAATTTTATGTTTTAATTAACTCAATCAATAAAGTCTTTAAATAAAAAATATTAGCCGGACCTACAACCAACCATTTGCCTGCAAAATGCAATCAAAGTTGATACTAATATAAGAAATTCAGGTACTGTCCCTAATCATTTGGCCACCCACTGTAGGTACAGTCAGCATCAAAAGTCGATGAACAGAATCAACATAACAAAACACCTGTTCGCAATAAAATGTGTTTCATCTGTTCAAAATAAAATGTTTTGTTATGTTGATTCTGTTCATCGACTTTTGATGCTGACTGTACATACTTAATACTACACATAAATACAAATACATACTAAACATAAAAGTAAAAAAAAGTACTTTTCCGACAAGCACACGGGTACAACGTATCCTTTACATTTACAATTTTATTACCACAAGGTAAAGGAAGTACGTAAAATATCCTGTACATCTTTCATTTCTTATTGGCTTGTTGAATGTACCAGGGAAATACAAAGGTAATCACAGCATGACGGTTGTCAGGGGGTAATGGAGGAGGAAAACGTGTGGCCCTGACCTTAAGTGACATGGGACAAGGACAGAAAGTGATGAAAGCAGAAATGATTGACGGAATATGATTTTTCTATATTATTCTTACGGATTTCTTCAAAGTTTTTTGTACACGTGTTTAATCTACCAAGTCGACATTCAAGGTTATTTATTTAGCAATAAGTTTCTGTTTTGAAATGATCAAGAGTAGCCCGAAGAATGCGATTTTTATTAAGTTTTATCCATTTTGCAGGTCCATGTGAAGTTTTATGTTGATTACAATATGATTGGCGGTCGTAATGCGTATTTATTTACGGTATTTTAATCATTTAAATCATCAATACCTCCCTGTGAGGTCAACTAACCCTATTGAATGACTTCTTCATTTCAAAAATCTCAATAAGACGGTGTACCACCTTATTTAAAACTAGAACTTAGAAAATGGTAGCTCTTACTAAGAAATGTTATTTAACACATTTTGCCTGGGTTCTGCTTAGAACGTGGTCTTACGGCTAAAATGCTGATGATGAATCAGCATTTTAGCCGTAAGACGTCCACTGTTAGGGATAAACCTCCCCACTGTGTCTACGTAAAGACTGTTCCTGTGCGTCTCGCATCTATCAAATTCCCGCGATCCTTACCAGGTTAATTTTGGTCTACTGTCAACGTACGCGTAGCTTTATAGTAGACGTAAATTCGTCATTATATGCTTAATTTACGCCTGTGAGCAGCTTGCATAAAATACAATGACACTGTCGAAGGAAGCGGCAGCGTTACTTACATCGTCGTATCAGTCAGTCAGTGGACAGTAGGCGGATTATGCTGTAAAACTCGAAATCTGACCTTTGATACAAAAAACAAAAAAACTAGAACCATATTAGTTGACTTTTCAGCCAAATCATTCTCGGTTCATAATAATACCAGCGCCCTTGAACTTCTACATTTTGAAGGGAAAACGATCGATACATTAAAACAATCACATCACGATTAAACAAAATACGAAGATTGTTCTGAACTTCGATATATTCGTAAAAGGTTCGCGTGTTGACGGCAAGGTATAAAATATTTATTGTAATGGCACTGCTATTTCGTATAGCCTTCATTATGAAAATACTGAGTATAGGTGAGCAGGAATTTGCAACCATTTTAGTCTACTCAGTTATTATTTTAACGTTTGAATCCCCAACCGGTCCTATGAGACCGCGCTGTTATTGTTTTACTATTGTGTCTCGTTTCGCGGGTATCTGAGTAATTAATATCTGCATAACATAAATATATATTATGCAGATATTAATTATCAATCTATAAATTGTAATCTTAGTACTGGGATGCAATCATTCTCGCCATGATAGGCAAACATGTTTTTTTTTTTAAAGTCACTCTAAACTAGTACATTTTGATGCAAGTGGTCGGTATTCTATCGTATGCATTTCGGAGAGTCTGCACAATTTAATTCCACCCAGTCCATTCCATCATCAGACCACCAGACACACAAATGTACACACAAAGTACACTACAATGCCTGCCTAAAAGCAGCAAAGGTACGAAAGTATTTTTGACAAATTTTTTATTTGACTAATTTTTTATTTCATCTGCCTAGCCTTTTCCCAACTATATTGGGGTCGGCTTCCAGTCAAGCCGGATTTAGCTGAATACCAGTATTTTACGAGGAGCGGCTGCCTACCAGACCTCCACAACCCATTAACTGGGGTAACACGGTACTTCATGGCAAGACTGGAGTCAGATTTACTGGCTTCTGACTATCCGTAACGACTGCCAAAGATCTACAAATGACAGCCGGGACCAACGGTTTAACGTGCTTTCCGAGGCACGGAGGAAACTCGTTATGTTAAGATGGTCACCCATCCACAGACCAACCTAGGCTAGCGTTGCTTAACCTTGAAGATCGACCTGTGCGGCTGTTATTATCTAGCCACGAGCTCCTCTTGTTCGTTGTATTAAATGTAATTGCATTTTGAAAAATTAGGTACTATCGCTTCTTTCCTAAAACAGCCATCCAAAATAGAGCAATTTATATGAATATGGTTTTTGTGATACTCTCTCTTTACACTGACATTATCTTTATCGTTATTACAGCAAATGAAAGGCTGCTGTTATGAAAAACAGTATTTACATACAAACTCCGAATACACCTATATATAGATAAAATAATATAGGTACTGTAAAAGGAAAAATTAAAGCAATTCCTAAAATATAGGTTAATCAGATTGACACGATATTTTGAGAATGGATACTTATTTTAATCTTTAAATAACATAAATTGGATGTTTAGTAATTTAAACATATGTGTTTTTGTCTATCTCTTGAACTGCTAGATATACGGTCCTTTAGTTTCCAACATAGTTATCGTGTAGCTTTAACACTAGTTTTTAATTTGTAACAAAGTAATAGCAAAATAATAAAAGCAAGCGTACAGAGTTATATACCTCTGAGCTCTAAAGTTCAAAGTTTTTACCCCACGACGAATCAGTTCCCCATTAGTGCAGCCTTGGCGAACATTAGCGGCCGTCCAAGATGCTCGCTGTTCTTCCGACACTTTTATTTTTCATACATTTTACTCCAACCATGAGTGAAAACCCTCTACTAATGACAACTGGAAATTCTGGACAAATAAGAAAAACAGCTGAATGCGTTTTAAAACTCTCCGCTAAATATTTCGTCGAGAAAAAGGCGCTAAGTGGCAGCATCGTGATAATCAATATCAACTCTTATACATCCACCACACAAGGACTATTATTGCAAACTGTACACAGCGGTATCAAATATTCTATTATGGTAAAAGATTCTTTTTACCCGCATGCAAACGCTTCACATTTCCCTGAGAAAGCGAAAAATTATATGTTGATTTTGGAAGAGAAATCTGAGTTGGAGAGAAATATACTGCAATTGAACAAATTGCCAACTTGGAATCCTCTCGCGAAAGCTATAGTGTTTTATCAGTTGAAATATAACGACACCGCGGAGGAGACGGCGAAGGAATTCATTAACGAACTTCGAGATTACAAGTTGTTTAGAACAATCGTGTTCATTTACGACGAATATAATGATGTGGTTATATCTTACACTTGGAGGCCATATAGCGACACTAATTGTGGGGGAGAATGTGACGCGGTGTACATACTAGACCGATGTACGAATAACACTATATACGAATTTCAGAAACAACACGACATGTTCCCTTCAGACATGAAAGGCTGTCCCCTGGTGGCTTATGCCGTCATAGCTGAGCCCTACGTAATGCCTCCAGTAGGGAAGCTCACTAATACTTCGTTTGAAGACGCCTATGAGTTCGCAAAGGGCGGTGAAATAAACCTCGTCAAAATTATAAGCCAGTTCACAAACATGTCGCTAATAACCAGAACATCGGATATTCAAGAAAACTGGGGCGAGGTCTATCAAAACGGAACTGCTACGGGCGCTTTTAAATTATTGAGGAATGAATCGGCTGACTTGGTGATAGGAAATGTGGAAGTGACGAGAATACTTCGGAAGTGGTTTCATCCAACTGTGAACTATCTGCAAGATGAGATGACGTTTTGTCTGCCGAGAGCTAGTCAAGCGCCCACCTGGGACAACCTGGTCATCATATTCCAGTGGACTACATGGGTCGCCACATTCTGCAGTCTTATCATCATGGGCCTGATGTTCCACGTTTTCTATTACAGAGAGCACGACAAAGCGACAAAATGGCCGACAAATTCATTGTTGATGACGTTTAGTATGTTACTAGGTTGGGGAGCTACCTTTGAGCCGAAAAGCCCCACGTTCCGAATTCTAATATTCGCTTGGCTCTGTTTCAGTATAAACATGGGGATATCATACGAATCGTTTCTCAGAAGTTTCCTAATGCATCCGCGATTTGAAAAGCAGATAAGTACTGAGGCGGATCTTATACAGTCTGGAATTCCGTTGGGAGGTAGAGAGATTTATCGGTCTTATTTTGAGACTAATAATGCGAGTTCGTTTTATTTATATCGCAAGTACAATTCGACTACGTTCTCGGAGGGTGTGAGGAGGGCAGCTCTGCAGAGAAACTTCGCAGTCGTTTCGTCGAGACGTCAAGCCGTCTACCAAGACCAGAAATTGGGTAAAGGGGCGCCATTAATTTATTGTTTTCCCGAAAGTAATAATATGTATAAGTACGGAGTGGCTATATTAACAAGGCGATGGTTTCCAATGTTGGATAGGTTTAATAATATAATTCGTAGTGTTTCTGAGAATGGATTAATTGATAAATGGATGAATGAACTCTTGATCCATTCTGGGAGTACTGAAGAAGCCAGTACGATTGTGCCTTTAAGTATTCAGAATTTACTTGGGGCTTTCATGTTTATTGGTTTTATGTACGGAGCTAGTATCGTAATTTTTTTAGGAGAAGTAACTATCGGAGTCATTAAAAGGAGGAAGCAAGACAAAAAGGTTCAGATTATCAAGCCAAGGATTATTGTCACTCAAAAGTATTTGCGTTAATTTTGTAGTTTGATTTAATCGAGTGTGAAATAGTAATTAATTTATTTAAGTTAATAGTGCATTGTGAAGTGGAGCGGAAACATTTCGATAATTGTGAATATGTAATTATGTTAATATGCACGTTTGAATTTACTAATGTGCGGTGACGATTATTTTTCTGATATCTGTAGTGGCTTTATTTGAATTATTAAAATACCACTAACTAGTGTACACCAGTTTTGATCACTAACTATTGTATGGGATTGAAAATAACAAGCTCCAACTTTATACGAAAAAACTGAATTCCGAGGATTTTGCTACAGTTGATCTGATTGGTATTTTACAAGCAAAAACATATCGGGTTTTGGAATATCTGTAAGTTTACTTCTTTCCAAATTTACCGATAATCACATGATCACATCACACTAATATTAAAAAGGCGAAAGTTTTATGCACGTGTGTATGTTTTTGTTTTAATGGAAAATCATCCAATGATTTTTGATTTAGGCATAGTGGGATTACTGACTAAAACTCACTCCTGTGTTCCTTATCTGCCTTCGTTTAAGAAGACAGAGAGGTGGATTTCATTCGCACAAACAACGATATTTTACTCAACCCATGGATGTATGTGTGTACGTATGTTTGAAACTACTTCATGCTCAAACGGTTGAACGGATTTGGATAACATTAGACGTAAAGGTAGACCATATCCTGGAATAGCTCTTACTTTCCATCCCGATATTACATTCTCTTGGGATAATCTACTTTCACGCGAGCGAAACTGCTGGCAGAAGCGAGTATTCACATCACTTTCAAATAAATTAAACCCTAAACTGAAACAACCACTTTATTACTACTTACTAACATTCACTCAATTTACCACCAAACAATGTCAACTTTTCATTCAGCTACCAAAATGCAAACCATTGAATTTTCAGCCTTATTTTCATAGCCTTAGAAGTTACAGGTTTAGTTGGTATGTGTTAAGTGAAAGTTGGTTGTGCTATGAGAGAAATGTTGCGAATTAGCGCTGACATGTGACGTCACGGATGCGGTTTGCACTTACGATCACTTATTTACTAATTGACGTAATAATATGGCGGATGTGTCATTAGGGAAGTGTGTCAGTGTTTTGAAGGTCAAAGGGCAATGGAGAGATCGATTGTGAAGTTTGTAAGTTGGGAACTTGGTGTTTGTATACTAAATCTTGTGAGACTAGATTAAATAAACTAGACTAGATAATTTTCTACTTTCACGTGGGCGGAGATGCTGGCAGCAACTAGTCTAATATTATATCTAAGTAACCACACTTTTAACAAGGAGGAGCTCGTGGCTAGATAATAACAGCCGCACGGGTCGATCTTAAAGGTGCAACGCTTGCCATGGTCGGTCCGTGGGTGACCATCTTAACATAACGAGTTTCCTCCGTGCCTCGGAAAGCACGTTAAGCCGTAGGTACCGGCTGTCATTTGTAGATCTTTGGCAGTCGTTACGGATAGTCAAAAGCCAGTAAATCTGACTCCAGTCTTGCCATGAAGTACCGTGTTACTCCAGTTAATGGGTTGTGGAGGTTTTGTAGGCCGCCGCTCCTCGTAAAATACTGGTATTCATCTAAGTCCGGCTTGACTGGAAGCCGACCCCAATATAGTTGGGAAAAGGCTAGGCAGATCATGATGACCCTTTTAACAAAGACAAAAGAAAAATATGACGCGTTATTCTGCTATTTAGCATCACTTGTTTTTTTTTACTGACGTTGTAAGGGCCTCGACTTACCAGTTGTAAAACGTGAGTTCAAATCTAGGCAGGCGCCGCCAGGCAGGACAAAGTAAAAACTGTGGAATTCATTTCATCACTACTGCTCTCAAAACGGTGATGGAAATCATTGTGAGGAAACTAGCATGTCCTGGAATAAAAAAATCTATGAGATATGAAGTCCACCATTCCGTAATGGGACTTTTCCCTCTCCCAGATAGAGATTTCTTCTCCTAGGACCTGAGTCCCAGCAGTGGGAACCATTAAAAGGATGCTTAAGTTTATACTTATGTTATATGTAAAGCCTTTATAAGTGACAAAAATTCTAGGTCCCTTGAGATCCCACTTACCCAGATTTCACTGTACAACTGTGGTGTTGAATAACATTTTTTTCCTTATTTAGTTGTTACATGTTAGAACAATACCGATTCATAATATTACGAAAATCACGTGTTTCCCGCTTTTTGCTGTGTTTACCCCATAAGGGAAAACCAGCTTGAATATATATCTCATAAGCGAACTCCTCAATGCACCATTTGCGCGGTATCAGCTAATATCACGAATATGATACTAATTTCATATTATGCTGTGTATATTGTATCATTAGTGCTATGTATTGCGCTGTTGGTATATTGACGTAATGGGAAGGTTGCAGTTAAAGTAGGAATTTTGTGATTTCAAATAACAATGCGAATTAACAAAAATCGAAAATTGTTAGTTTAGGAATCATCAGGATGACTTCTCTCGCTTCAGGGCAGAGCGGTAGGTTGTGTCAGACTTTTACTGCCAAAACCCCACCCCGTTCCTTCTTTGCCTTTGATCCAAGGTCCTGGTTTTTCCTTTCAGAAACTAAACTATAGCCTCAGAGGCTTTGACCCTAGAGCCTTTTTCTTAGGAAAGCGTAAGGTTATTAAGCTGACATTAATTACTCAGATACCCGCGAAACGAGACACAATAGTAAAACAATAACAGCGCGGTCTCATAGGACCGGTTGGGGATTCAAACGTTAATATAAAAAAATCAAATCAGTCAGGTTATTCAGTCAACGCAATCTAAAGATATGGCCGTTTAGGAGCTATGTTCACCTTGTGCGTTCCAAGGCTACTTCTTAACAGGAGTTTAGTCAAATAATATTACAACTATGATTTTTTAATTAATCAAGACTTGTCTATTTTAAAAGATTTCAACTTGTTGAGCTTCAAAGCGTTTATATTTTAACTTATATTTTCGCAACAAAATCAATAGTGTATAAAAATAATAATAATTTACCTAATTTCTAGAGATTTTTCTATAAACCTAAAACAACCCTTTACCAACAACATAAACATGTTTACGAAGCCCTATAGGGTTAAAGTGAAGAGAGATATATGTCCCTATTAGGGTTACAAAATATAACGCCTGTTCCCTGTAACGGTTCCTTAGGGGAATGTGCAATATTCGAACTGAAAACGAATTTTAGCCACGTCGCCCGTTTAGACGTAATTCTTAGGTGTCTACTTGTTTTATTGGAAGCACTGGAGGTAAATAATATAAGGTGAAATATTGAGGTAAATTGTGTAGTAATGTTCAAGCTTCGTTATGTATTTAACTTGCAATTTTTCGGCTGTTTTGGCAACAGGTTTCTTGCTTTATTTTTGCTTGAATGCCCCATAAAGGGGGCTATGTTTTTATAAGTTTTAACAAATGAGGCATCTTTAGATTTGTATTGTTATAAGGATCTGTATTTTTTTTCTTTCTTTCTTTCTTTCTTCTAATTGAAATAACTGCCACAACTGTGGTATGTACGAGTAGTGAACATACCACAGTGTCTCAAGACGAACGGTCCATTCTACATTAAAAACAAAATATGAATCAGTTTCGATATAACTAAAGGGCCTTATAATGTTCCTACTGCTGGAACTAGGATACCTAACTAAAGGAGAGATTGGGTCGTAATATAACGCACGAGCCTAGTGTGGTTTTTATGACATGCCAATATCCACGCAATGATTTTCTTCACCGTTTTGAGAGCTGTGGTGAAGAAATAATTTGCGCCTGGCTAGGTTTGAACCGTTTGAATCCACGACTCATAAGGGATCACTGGGTCACCTCTATTCAACATCTTTTTAATTCATCATCATCATTTGCCTAGCCTTTTCCCAACTACGTTGGGGTCGGCTTCCAGTCAAGCCGGATTCAGCTAAATACCAGTATTTTACGAGGAGCGGCTTCCTACCAGACCTCCACAATCCATTCACTAGGATAACATGGTACTTCATGGCAAGGCTGGATCTTTTTAATTCAATATCCTCAAAATAATTGTATAAAAAGGATCTAAATATATCTTCCACTTATTATGCGTAGAACGTCATCGCCCAAGGCTATTCTATCACGGAAAATGACGAGCCAATGAACACACTGTAAAGAAACTCTAATAATGTAGGTACAACGTGACGGAAAGCCAATAAGGAAATTAATAAGTTCTTTTATAAAGCTGTTTAATAAAATATACTGACATAAATATTGTAATATAATAATTATGTTAATACCGCGTACATCGAAGGACTGCAACAATTTGCTTGCTGCGGTCTTCCTATCAGATTATGATTTAGGTGGCTTCAAACCTAGAGTGAATAAGCTGTTAATAAACTAGTGCGCCTTAACTATCAACGATTGTATCACTTAGCGCTATGGCTCGTAAAATACAGGATTGGTACCCACCAATCCTGGCACAGTAAAACGATCGCGGTAGACCACGAAGGAAATAGCGGAATGATCTGGATATTTTAGTAGAAATGAAAAATCTCGACAAAGGCAAAAAGGAAGAGATGGAATAAAACCTCTACTCAGCAAAGGGCCCCATCAGTACTATGTTTTATGTTATCGTATCTATTGTGCCCACTTGTGTTTTGGTTTAGTCAAATCGGTAACCTTTTTATGAAATGGGAAATCATCCAATGATTTTTCTTAGTTTTTTTTTAGTTTTTTAGTTTAGTTTATTCTGAATTAAAATGTGGTAAAATAGTTACATAAAATCTTAAAAATAATTACAAAGGTATGAGTATGTTATGTGCCTGTACTAGGATAAACCTGTATCACAGGCAATAAAAGCTCTTATAATATAGTTTATGTAGAACAATAAAATCACTATCAATATTTAACATTCAAAGTCTCTAAATAATAGAAAAAAAAAAATTAGATTATAATGTTATAAACCTAGTTTACTTAAACAACGGAAGAGTTACATTGAACAATTTTGCTTAATTATTAGAAACACGATGGTTAGTAGGTCAACCTACTGGAATTTTGAGTCAGTAGTAAGTGTCACACGGAAGTCTGGCCTTGAGTAGTGACGCACTAGGCGCCCTCATAATCGATGGAGTTTATGTATCTCAATTCTGCCATTTTTCTAGCCAGACACTCTGCGTCTCCCGATTTATGGTTCGCGGGTTTTTTAAAGCGCGAGCAAGTTGCACATTTTGGTGAGTCCGCTTTCTTTGTGCACTCGGACATCGAGTCTAGGATGAATGAAAGAACCTTTACTAAAACCTACATGTGTCCTTCAGTTGCCCTTTGCATTCTGTTTTATAGGACCAAGGTTTTCCTTTCAGAAGTTTTTCATGGCCCTAGCAGTCATCGACCCTATTGGACCCAAAGGCTGGGTCCACACTACAAGCCTAAGTTGCGATGACGGGTGCAAAATATCAAACATATGAAACGCCCCTTTGCGTCCATAGTGCAGTGACTAAGGCCTAGCGCGACGGTCATGAGCGAGTTAGCGCGCGTAGTTTTCCAACGTTCCTATCCGCGCGTTATGGCCGCACTACGGGCCTAGTCAACAAGCGACCTCATGCGCGTGTAGCGGTGATATCAAAACAGTTCGGTCGATCAGTTCGGTGATATACGTCGAACAGGTACAAGAGCTCGCGCGTCACTGTGGCCACCGCACGCCCCCGCTCACCGCGCCTGCCTAGGCTCCAGTCACCGCGCATTCAGTGTGGACGCACCCAAACGGTTTTGCTGATATCTCTTTGAGGCGCGTGTAGAGTCCGACTCAACGTCTCGAGTGTACGACTCGGACTTGGTCCTTTTCACACAGTTGGACGGCGAGCTACCTAATGCTCGTCGTCTAAAAGCCCATGAAATTATTAGCCTCGGTATCTATTGTACTTAACTAAACATACAATTAAATTACATAGAATTTCAAATGATGTACTCGTATACAGGAACAGAAGTCATCATCTGCCTAGCCTTTTCCCAACTATATCGGGGTCGGCTTCCAGTCAAGCCGGATTTAGCTGAATACCAGTATTTTACGAGGAGCGGCTACCTACCAGACCTCCACAACCCATTATCTGGGGAAACACGGTACTTCATGGCAAGACTGGAGTCAGATTTACTGGCTTCTGACTATCCGTAACGACTGCCAAAGATCTCTAAATGACAGCCGGGACCAACGGCTTAACGTGCTTTCCGAGGCACGGAGGAAACTCGTTATGTTAAGATGGTCACCCATCCACAGACCAACCTAGGTAAGCGTTGCTTAACCTTGAAGATCGACCTGTGCGGCTTTTATTATCTAGCCAGGAACCAGGAACAGAAGTATTCTGAAAAAAAGCGTACCTATCCTTAATACCCATAACAGTTACAGCTACGAAACTTCCTGACTTGGTTCCGAACATTAATTACACCCATGTACTACACAAGATATGATAGGAAAGGGAAAGGACGATAGTGGAGTAGATTGCACACAAGTACACAGACACACACACAAGTAATGAAGATAAGTTCCCACTAATGATGGGCCACACACCACGCCACTTAGTTGACAACTGTATTTCAGGGCTGGTGCCACTGTTTTCTAGGTTAATCAGGGATTTAAATTAATTAAGTAAATCGCGGTATAATAGGTTATAATAGGTTATATTCGGTAGGAAGAATTTTGTTACTAATGTAGGCATTAGTAACAAAATTCTTCCTAGCGAAGTCATCGCTCTCGGAGCTCATGGATACAAGTACCGTGTATTTTTACTTAGAGACAGTGTAGCGTTACTACTTATTTGGAAAGGCTTTTCTTGAAATCAGATCCACACTTCCAGATATTAGCGCTTAAGAAGTTACGAATTAAAAAATAATTTCTATATTAATTTATTTTTATTTATTTATTACAGCTTCATTAACCTATCACATACCCACAAAACGAGACACAATAGTAAAACAATAACAGCGCGGTCTCATAGGACCGGCCGGGGATTCATGAATTAATTCAGAAGTGTTCAAGTTTGTCTGATCCACAATGAGCTGAGTATCTTAGCCGATTAGTTTACAAGTCCTTGTCTTTTATTTTTAAAGTTTGTGCTACTTCAGAGGTTAAAATTATAATTATACTTACATAAAGAAGTATTCTTGAAAAAAAAACATTGCTCTGATTTCCTAGCAACAAAATTCGTTAGTTTAAACCTAAAAGCCAATTTCATCCACAGCGCCAGTTAACCCGTAGATAACCTCCGTTCCCAACTAATCCAACTAACGCCAGTTTACCAACAGTGCCACCTAGCTCTCTGTAACAATTCATCTCGGCGTTCGTTTGAAACTGACAAGTGCCTCCGAAGGGCCCAGAGCCATTTGTTATAGCTAACCAACGATATATTCACGACTTTTTACGAACGGAGCCGAGCAGTACCGAATGACATAATTTATGAGAGTATTAAAATACGGTGCGTCATTTTTTGGTTTGTCTTTGTAAGGTTTTAAATGTCGAAAAAAGTATACGTCGAAAGCGGACTATTTTCGCTGTAAAAGAATAATTTCTGGAAAATGCGAAATGAAAACGGTTTTCCGAATAAAATGGATAGAGAATACTGCCCTGGAAAGGAAACTGGGGATTCATCAAATAACTTTTCTCTTGGTGGAGCATGAGGGACTGTCAGGCTTTTGCTGACTTAAACCCACATGTTTTCCTTCAGTTGTTCTATGCGTTTCACGGCTATGGTAACTCTTTCAAGCAACCCCTTAACTCTCGGAAACCTTGAAGAGCCACGGGATCCTTCAAACGTTGCGTATCAAGCGGGGTCATCGGAAAAATCCCAACAATAAAAAAAAAAACTCAACCCATACTTACTTATTTTTTAAATGCTAAAGTAATTTTATTTGTCTCGAAAATATGGCTTAGCTGGCAAACCAATCTGAATTAATAAGGTAATTTGTATATTAAATTTAATATACAACTTGGACTTGGAAAAATACTACGACATTGTTTTGTAAATATTCCACTTGGGTGAATCTGTGGGCAGAAGCTATTTTTAAATATAGATAGAAATACCTGTTTTCTCAAAACTCGAAATGATTGAACTTTTTGGCTTCCAAGAGTGAACTGAAACTAAATTAGCTAGGCTTTACAATTTAACCTATCAATACCCACGAAACGAGACACAATAGTAAAACAATAACAGCGCGGTCCTATGAGACCGATCGGGGATTCATGAATTAAACAAAAATATGGCGCTAACTAAGTTTAGGTGCCGTAGGTCACCGTAGTGCCTCCTGAGTTAGTCTATGCTAGTAACACCTTCCGTCTTTATAGCCCTAGCTATTCAGCTTGCAGTCTTTTCTAGCTTTGAAGAAGTTGATACTGTGCAGGTAATTTTCAGAATATCAACTTCTTCAACGCTAATGGAAGATGAAATAATAATTGTTCGTAAAAAGTGTTGCAATATAAAACATTCTGAAAGAACTAGTTGGTCTTAAAAACTCAAACAAACTCAAACTTAACATGAAGATAGAATACTTCCACAACGGAAAGTGTCCTATCTTAAAATATATGTTTAAAATTTCATCCAAATCCAGTCAGACGTTTTAGCGTGAAGGAGTAACAAACTGCTACAAAAAATTTGTCGTCGTCGTCAAGCGTCACCACAGCGACTGGTCCTGTGCGTCTCGCATCCATCGGATTCCCGCAACCCTCGCCAGGTCGTCGGTCCACCTTGTGGGAGGCCTTCCAACGCTGCGTCTTCTGGTACGTGGCCGCCACTCTAGAACCTTCCATCCCTATCGACCATCTGTTCTACGAACAATGTGCCCTGCCCACTGCCACTTCATCAGAAGGCTTAACAAACTTTCACCTTTACAATATTAGTGTGACTATTTAAAAGTTAGAATTTCAAAGAAATTTGAACCATGGATATACTATGACCTGAAATAGAACATAACATCCATTCCTTTAATGCATTCCCTTGAAAGAAGTTTTCATCTTTACTACACCTATAAAAGCAAGTCACTCATATTTGAAAGACACTTCAATCTGACCATCACTTTTAAAGACTGCAAATCCAATTCCACCAATCGATCAAACATCTATCATCCAGTCATCAAACTTCACGATGTCACCACATTTCTCAAATTCAGGCCCTGACATCCAACCATCCAACACTTCGTCTGTCAAGCATGCAAAATTCTAAGCAGGACATCTTGCCATAGTTGGGGAGTCTAAAATTAAAAATGGCACATGTGATATACGAAGTAAGCAAGGAACGTCACTCAGAGACCACCTACCATGAGACAGTCGGGCTGAGCCATTCATCTTTATTCACTGAAAACCAACACAACAAATGCATCTACAAGCATCTCTATTATGGCAAAAGCAAGGTTGTTTTTGGCTTGTGTTGTGAAGAGTTAAGTTGGTGCCAAGGAGACGAGTAATTTATAGAGGGAAACTGAGCATCGTGCATCGTAGCTCGTGTTGTCTACTCATCCACCTTTTGTAAAAGGGATGAAGGTTTGTATATTTAGTGCGATGGTGTCTCAAATACAGTGGTATCGTTTGATTTGCGGTTTCCTTGATTAATTTGCTTGAAGCGAAATGTATTTGTGTAATTATTTACTTTGTTGTGTGAATTTCTGGCATAGTTTGAGGGAACTAAATATAGTTAATTAGTTTGTCATCTTGTGTTTGTTGGAATTGGGAGGATATTGGTAAAGGGGGGAGAGTTATATATTGGTTTATACAGGTTTAGTCTAACTATGAAGTTAACGTTAATGAATTTTCTCTGTTCGATTAAGATATTTTCAGTCGTATCTTCGTAATTTAGTTGTGAAGATAGCATAACTTGGAGTGTCTTCAACCCACGTATGCCATCTTGCGGAACTAGTAGTCAGTATCACAGGTACTTATGTTTGTTTAAATAATTATATCCGTTAAGTAGTATTTTATCTCCTAAAGAATGGTCAAATGAGGAAATGCCATGCGTGCAGACTGTTTGGCATGTCAAACTTGTCTTAATACCACTTTATTTTTATTTTTTAATCTAACTTACTAGTTTAGTTTTTATCAACAATTTTATCTCTAACATTTGTTTTTAATGTCTTCAAACAGGGCAAAGGCTCAAAGGCAGAGATAAGGATCTCTCTTTGCTAAACAGTTCTGTTCTCTATACAAATGACCCCTTTCTATTAGCAACAGTCAACCAAGGCTCACTGTCTTTCCTAGGGATATGCTCTAACAAGCGTTGTACAGAAGGAGTTTAGAGATGTTCTTTTAAGAAGTCAAGGAACCTGAAAGGAGTTCCTTGACCTCTTAATTGCCTTGACTGGCCTGATGGTCTAGTGGTTAGTGACCCTGATTGCTATGCTGGAGGTCGTGGATTCGATTGCCACCCAGGACATATGTTTGTGTGATGAGCACGATCATTTTTTCTGTGTCTGGGTGTAATTTATCTATAATGTGTATGTATTTAGAAGTAAGTAAGTTTATCAGTTGTCTAGTACCCATAACACAAACTCAGCTTAGCTTGGGACTAAATGGCGTTGTGTGAAAGTTGTGAAATGTTATTATTATTATTATTAATATGCTGATGGTGGTCATTATGAATGATTTTCGTGGAGTAAAGCCTGCTGTCTTTACCTATATCTACCTCGTCAAACGTGATCTCCTTTACTGGTTTTTAAATCCCCTATTTCTATAACGCCTAAACAGTATACCATCATAGTCTGAGGGACATACCATAAAAAGCGTCGATGACAAGTTAATCGTCATAAATACGGCGAGCACTCGGGAACGCGTGTATTATTCACGAGGAGACATTAACATAAATTGAGCCTTGCTTAGGCGCGGTGCACACTGCCGGGGTGTAGGACGGCAGTTAGGACTTGGGTTTAGGAGTGGTGTAAAAGCTAGGGTCTGTTGTTTTGTTTGGGGGAATGAGAGTTGATGTAATAGTGTTATTAGGGAGTTTATATTGGAAATGTCATTTTTAATCTTCTGTAATTATTTTGTTGTGCATTTTTCTCTTTAGTTTCCCTTGTTGATAGAAAAATATACTTAGGTAAAAATTAAAAGACCGACGATTACTACCCACAACTTGACAATTTGATGCATTTCGAGGAATAACATTATAACATTTTTAATTTGATTTTGCAAACACACTAAATAATGCGTTTTGAGGAATACTTTTTTGGTGTGCTGAATTAGGTTAGGTTAGGCACTTCGAAGAATTCCCTGACCATTGCTTCAGTTAGCTTGAGATGTCTTCGCATTTTGTTTAAATTATTTTTTCCTGTCGATATCGAAGGAACGGTATAATGTTAATACAAATCCTTATTTTGAGTATTTTAATGCAAAAATTGCATTTAACCTCGGTAGTCTCGTTACGTCTCTATCCCAATTGAAACGACGCCTTAAACCTTGTAACTCCATATTAAGTTCAGCAACATCCTAACCATGATCCTTAATCACAACTACACACAACACTGTTGCAACCCGAAACTGCACCACCATTCGCTGCCCAACAGCCGAGCAAAAGACCGCTGCAAAGATAAAACCACACCATTTTATCTTCGAGCTTTCCGCACTAAAACACCGATATTCAACTAACAATAAAAAGCGTAGATAACAAGCAGACTAAGCCCGCTCTACACATATCCTCATTTAATGTAGAGGAAGTGGAATGGGATTTTTATTGATTTTATTTATTGTTAAGTTTTTTAGATTTTTTAAATCCCATCATCTTCTTAGCTTTTTCTTTGCTAGCTTGGGGTTGACGTTCAGTCTAACCAGATGTGACTGAACAACCGTTTTTTACAAGGAGCGCCTGCCTATCAGACCTCCATAATCCTAGTTATCAGAACAGACGCAGTCTGTCTGAGCAAAAAGTGTATTAAAATTCGGTAGTCTCATTATGCCTCTATCCCAATTAAAACGACGTCTGTAAACTTGCTGCTCCATGTAAAGTTATCCATGGCAACATCTTAATCATGATCCTTAATCACAACTACACACAACATTGTTGCAACCCGAAACTGCACCACCATTCGCTGCCCAACAGCCGAGCAAAAGACCGCTGCAAAGATAAAACCACACCATTTTATCTTCGAGCTTTCCGCACTAAAACACCGATATTCAACTAACAATAAAAAGCGTAGATAACAAGCAGACTAAGCCCGCTCTACACATATCCTTATGTAATATTCCGTTTCAAAATTTTACAGTTTGCAACGGTTTTGCGTTGTAAAATTTTATGGTCGGCCCGGGATATCCATGTTCTAGTCGATGTGGGGCATGACTTTTATATTTTCGGGCAGACGTGGTAAATATCGGCGGAATTTAAGCGTTCGATGTTTAAGGGTTACGTGTTAATAATTTTAAGAAGATTTTTGGGGAAGTGAAATGGGATTTTGATTGATTTGTTTGTAGTGACTTTTGTAATATTTTCTTTCCAACCTCAGTGTCACCAGTCACCTTTGAAAAAGTCTTGGTATTGCTGGGAGTTGATAACACCAGCTTTTTAGAAATACAAGTCAAGACTGCAAGTAAATATGTAATATAAAATTTCAACACTCTTACTCACTTTTCCTCGCATCACATCCAAGGTTATAAAGAAGGCTATAGACACACACAAAACATTTCGCTTCAAGCAAATTAATCAACAGACCCACAAGTCAATGGACCATTGACAAGGTAAAGGTCATCGGTTTTAGCTGGACGCGAGACGCACAGGAGCAGTGGATGTGGCGAGGGTTGGAGATCTGCGTACAACAATGTTTTGTCATATTGCTGCTATGATAACAAGACAAGGATATTATATAAATTTTAAGACAAGCGTAACAATTTACGGGACGGTTGGCGCAGTGGTTGAGCAATCGGCCACTAAGTACGCTATGGTTTGATTTCAGCACAGAACAAATATTTGTATGGCCTCACTCGTTCAGGGTCTAAGAGTCTCGAGTACGTGAGTTTACAATCATGATACAGGATTAATTCCTGGGGGAAGGTAAGGTTAGGAAAAAAGGAAAAAAAAATAGGATAAAATTAAATTTCTTGTAACAAACAAACATTGATGTTCTTCAATGTTTGTTTCCCCAATATAGTTGGGAAAAAGCTAGTTTTATTGCATCATTAAAATATAATCAATTCAATAAGTACAATCAACTTAAACCTCGTGCAACCACTGAATATCAAATACCACGATTATTCTCCATACACGAACTGTAATCGTGGCGGGGGATTACTCCTACCCTCCCAATACCGGCTAGTTTCGGCAGGTACGTAAGTACTAAGTGTTCCCCTAAATTGCACACAACGTCACTACTTAGTGGTATTAGGCAGCAGATGGGAGCATGTTAAGTAATTTCCGATATCTTAGTAACTGGTTCGCGGCTGACTTGACTAAGTAACGGGATTTCAGGGTAGTTTGCTTGTGGACTTGGTTAAGGGGAGGTGGGTCACTGATGGCGAATTTGGTTGGTTCAATTATTAGGTTGGTACGGTTTTTAACCTATCACATACCTGCAAAACGACACACAATAGTAGAACAATAACAGCGAGGTCTCATAGGACCGGTCGAGGATTCATGAATAAACGCACCATTTTTTTGAGGTGGAGCTAACTGCTCTCTCTGTGGGTGGAGTGATAGAAAGTGTCAGACTAAGACTCTTGAGAGCAATCCTGCTGCAGTCTAAGCAGGCATCGGCCCTAATAGGCTCCGTAGATTTTGCTGAAACCTTTTCAAAGCACGCATTAGATACAATGCACCATCGGTTGACTCGAGCTTGATTCTTACCGGACTGCCCGAAGGGGACCTACTCTTTATTCGCCATTCGCAATCCGCTTTTACGATGGCTGAGAAGCTCGATAGTCCCTCTCGCTTCACCTATTCCAGTAGGATATACACAACCAGTGTAGTGCAATAATTACAAAACCAAAAAAAAAATGGTTCATAGAGGAGTGCTTAAATAATTTTAATAGGTACTAAATAACACTACCGTACTATTTTTACGATAACTTGGTTATCAGAAGTAGATTTTTTTGACCTGTTTGTTTACTGAATAAGTTCATCAGTATTTCATTTAGTTTGTCTGAGGTAATTTGAATAACATTGCATTGCATCATCACACAATATTTTAAAGGTACGTAATAGTTTGTATGTATTTCTTACGACTTCACGATGAATTTGGATAAAACTTGGTACATGACATGAGTAGACTATGTTCTGTAATAGACCATAGGTACCTACTTTTTATTCGCACCTATTAAGTACTTCTCTTGAGCTAATTTTCGACATTCACGTTGGTAAAACCTATGGCAATAGCTAGTTTTTAATAAATTAAATAATATACTGAAAAAAAACACAATAAAAATGTCTATAAAAAAAATAAGTAGAAAAAAACTAACGTTATTTCTAATCGTAATGTTGTATGTATTTTGTGGTTTGCAATAAGAGGAGAGGGGGGCTCCCTCTGCAACTTATTTTTTTATTCCTGTGCAACTTATTTTTTTATTCCTGCGCAACTTATTTTTTTATTCCTGTGCAACTTATTTTTTTTAGGGCATGCCGTCTTTGCTGTGTTCTAGTGTCATCTTTTTTTTGGTGGGAAATCATCTAATGACTTCTCCCGCTTTGCTGTTCTCCCGGAGCGGGAGGGCGTGTCTGACTATTAGTGACTAAAACCTACTTCTGTTCCTTCTTTGCCTTCATTCTTTGGCTTCGTTGTTTTGGTTTGGCGTTTGGCCTGCTGGTGTCGGGAATATAAAGGAAAAGTTTTTAACCAATGCGTAATTTTTTTTTTGGTGCCTAAGTCGATCTTCAAGGTTAAGCAACGCTTGCCAAGGTTGATCTGTGGATGGGTGACCATCTGAACATAACGAGTTTCCTCCGTGCCTCGGAAAGCACGTTAAGCCGTAGGTCCCGGCTGTCATTAGCAGTCGTTACGGATAGTCAGAAGCCAGTAAATTTGACTCCAGTTTTGCCATGAAGTGCCCTGTTACCCCAGTTATTGGGTTGTAGAGGTCTGGTAGGCAGCCTATGCTTTCCACGGCACGGAGGAAACTCGTTATGTTAAGATGGTCACCCATCCACAGACCAACCTTGGCAAGCGTTGCTTAACCTTAAAGATTGACCTGTGTTCTATTACTTACACTGAGCCACCAAAAAAAACTTACGCAGTGATTAAAAACTTTTCCTGTATATAGAGTCCGCAAGCTCTACTGAAGCAACGCTCTCGAGACAGGAACCATTGCATGGAGGTTGTTGCAGGCAATAACCGTCCATATCGAGAAGTATTTTTTAAGACATTGTCCACACTAGGAATTACCACTGTGTCAGAGTTCGTGGCTGTGTTCAGCACACTACAAATATGTAAACTTATATACAGAAGATACCCGAAAAAAAAATATAGTTCGTCTAATAAAAGCGAGAACCTGAGAAAAAGAGGTTAAATCCAAAAATTTTGTTTGTGGTATTACTAACTAGTAGGAGAATCATGTCTTGACACTTCACAATTTTTTTTATTTCCTACAATTGCGACTGAATATTGTGGCCAATTAAATAAATAAAAAAAAACTCCAGGTGGCGCTTTCATTAGGCGCACTCTATGTGTTCCGTGTGGGAATCGAAGCCGCAACATGCAGCGCAGCAGCCAATCGCTCAACTACTGCGCCAACTTTACCGAATTATACAAAAGAATATTGTTACTAGTTTTAGTAGTTATTAGTATTGATGTAGGTATAATTCCGTAAGTAAATAAATACGTGTTACTTTCGTACATCATAATTATTTTTATGAACTTAGAACGTGTCACTGACCTACGCAATGCAAAAAAACTTTAAAAAAAATATTTTTGCGAGCTTTCCTAGAGCGTTTATCTTAGTATAATTTTGGAGTTTTGAACTTTATTTCTATGCCAACTTTTTTGCTCATTACGTTAAATAACTATTAACTGAAGCAATAGAAAAATAAATGACATAGAAATAAATATATTTATATCTTTTATCACAAAAACACTATCGCGTTATCATCATACTATTCGTTGACATAACCGTTATACATGCCAACTACGATTATAACAGCATTGAAGAACCAACCTTATTCACACTACATTAAAACTAACTTTCGCACGCTTCAAATAACGGACGCCGACATTGAAACGCTTGCCAAGGAAGAATGAACTTTATATGCGATGTTATGAAGTTTGTTTTAGCATGCCGCGCGCTCGATGACGACAGCTGTGTCGGGCGACGCGAAAACGCCCGTATACGCGCGAGCTGACAACAACGCTTGGATGTATTGACCCGCCCCGCGCTCACCCCCGCGTTCCCCTGCGGCGCCCTAGGACTTCGTACACCGTCAGTTTGTTACCACATCCCGAGCGAATAATATTATGCTCGTTCTAGCCATGAATGAACCAATAAGTTTTTGTGTGAAACGTTTAATTAATGAAATACAATCAAGGCCAGTGATTTGGGACAGTAGGATCAAGGAATATAGTGACAGATCTTTGAAGAAAGAAGCCTGGGATGAACTTTGTGCTGCGTTTGTTCCTTGCTACCATGAGTCGTCTATTGGAGAGAGAAATGGCATAGGTAACTTGTCTTTTTTGTACCTTTTTACGTTTGAATTTTGCCCGTAAATGTACCTATTGAGGTGCATATATTATCTTGTGGTGCGATGTTTTATTATGTGTTCTACAGAATGACGTCATAATCTAAGCGATTAGCAAAGTTATTATCCTCGTCAGTAGTTTATAAACAATGTTGTAAGCGTCGGTGTCATTTTTTTTTTAATATAAATTCATAAGGCATTACAATAATGAGCACTGGTTTATGGTAAGTCTATGAAATAAAAAAAAACTTATGATGCAAGAAAAATTTATAAATGTTTATTGATTACATTCATATTATTATAAACACAATTTATTATTATGCTATAGATGGACCTATCATAGTAATAAACAATTTATTAAAATGTGATTATCTGATTATTATATAGATACTTACTTATTTACATAAATTAGACCGTTTTGCACTTACTAAATAAATGTTTACTTAAACCTACCAATCGAACAACTTAAAAATACGTTAAATTAGGTACTCTCAGCTATTAGATTGTTATATTGTTTCGTAGTTTCACGCGCACAATTACTTTTTTGTTTGTCCGCCAAAACGGCACCCTTTCTCGTCGGCCGCCCGGCCAGCCGACCGCGTCCGAAGTGTCCCGAAGTCCACAACGGAATGCTAGGCGCGTGAGCGCGTGTGTCACGCTCGACTGAATTATAAATATGTGCAATTGTGGTACTTATGTCGTTGTAATAAGAGCGTTGTGTTTAGAATGTGTTGAGTAGGCTGGCAGTTTGAAGTTTTGAGTAGAGTAGTACTATACTCCGTCGGTTTAGGTAGTTAACTAAAGGTAAACAATCTTGGCATGTCTTTTTATCTAAAAGTTGTCTATAAATTGTATGTAAAAATCTTTGCAAATAGGTATTTACCTAAATCGATGTTAGCTAATAAACTAAATTTAAATAATCTCTGTGTATATTATATACGACCTCTTTAATATAAAAAGACATACCAAGACTGTTTATCTTTAGTTAACTACCTAAACAAACGGAGTATAGACTATTTAATCAATCTCGATTCAGTATTTTGTTTAGGCGATTTTTTTTATTACTCATTATTTAACTACATAGTAGGTACGGTAGGAGGTTGTGGTGGCGATCTTTTATGTTTGGTTTTGGTTCAAGCCACGGCTTAGAGCGAATAGAAAAGTTTGCAATGAATTTTATTGTTTTTATTGTTATATCGTAAAGTATTTAAGTTTGAAATGAATTTTATTGTTTTTATTGTTAGGTCGTAAAGTATTTTTCATCCTCCTGTCCCCCTTTTTAACCTATCACATAACGAGACACAATAGTAAAACAATAACAGCGCGGTCTCATAGGACCGGTCGGGGATTCATGAATTAATTTCAATACTTAATTATTTCTTTTGTATTTGTTTTCATTTATTTATAATTGATAGTAGAACAAAACACTAGACTAGGAAGCCCGATCGGTTAGCTAGTTTAAATGATTAATTTAACTACATATGATTAATTTTGGTTATAAGCACTTTTTTTGAATAAATAATATTTTTTTATCTTTAATTTATTATTAGAAAACTTGCAGTATAAAAAAATCCAATGACTTTGTCTAATTTCGTGCATTGTGTACAAAATAAAAAAAAACCTGTAAAGACAGATAAAGAAAACCAATAAAATAAAAAATTATAAAGTGTGTATCCTCATGTTAGGAGATTACTATATTACTAGCAACCCGCCCCGGCTTCGCACGGGTGCATATTTATCAGTGTTACTCTAATAGGTATATTATGCATGTATTATACATATAAACCTTCCTCTTACATTTACTCTACCTATTAAAAAAAACTGCATCAAAATCCGTCGCATAGTTTTAAAGAGAGCATACATAGGGATATAGGGACAGAGAAAGCAACTTTGTTTTATACAATCATCATCATCTGCCTAGCCTTTTCCCAACTATATTGGGGTCGGCTTCCAGTCAAGCCGGATTTAGCTGAATACCAGTATTTTACGAGGAGCGGCTGCCTACCAGACCTCCACAACCCATTAACTGGGGTAACACGGTACTTCATGGCAAGACTGGAGTCAGATTTACTGGCTTCTGACTATCCGTAACCATTGCCAAAGATCTCCAAATGACAGCCGGGACCAACGGCTTAACGTGCTTTCCGAGGCACGGAGGAAACTCGTTATGTTAAGATGGTCACCCATCCACAGACCAACCTAGTCAAGCGTTGCTTAACCTTGAAGATCGACCTGTGCGGCTGTTATTATCTAGCCACGAGCTCCCCACTTTGTTTTATACAATATAGTGATTAATTTCTTTTTTATTTTCCAGTCGCTTTACTACAAAGAAAATGGAAAAGCGTCAGAGATGCGTTCTTACGAGAACTGAAGAAGACTACAAAACCTCAAGCCGGAATAAAGTGTACGAAACCCTACGCATATTTCGACAACCTAATGTTCCTCAAACCTGTCTGCGAACTAAGACCAAGAAAAGAAGATGATGAGACCAGTTTCCAGAATACCACATATAATAACAGTGACTATGAAGAGAATGAAGACAGCGACAGTAATGTTAATAATACTGTAAGTAATTTAAATGAACACAAACCAGAATGTAGCCAACCTACACGGAAAAGAAGAAGAGTAGAGGATACAGAAGAAACTGTATTACATATGCTAGCAGATCACATGAGGACGAAGAAGAAACGAAAAGCCCATGACGACCCTGACCGACAGTTCCTACTTTCCTTACTTCCTGAGTTAAAAAGTATGGATCCAAGCGTCAAATTCAATTTGAAGTATGATATTATGAGTCTCATAAAAAGGTATAAGGAAGAAGATTTTAAATTTTTTGCGACGTACACCGAAAAATAACGTACTCTACCAGCAGCTAGACGATTTTGTTTATACACATAAGACATGCGAGTATGCTGCAATTTCTATGATTATTCAAAGAAAAATTAAGTAAATCATTGATTGACTGAGAAAGAATGACTTTTATTTTCTTTATCCAAGCTTCTGATTACAATAACATATAACACAGCTCCTGTGTGGAGTACACAGGAGTTATAGGGGAGGACAAATATTTTTAAGTATCCCTGAAAGCACATCCACATGGGTTTATTCTTATTTAGCTTCGAAATAGTTGTGCGATTTAGTGCTGTACGTGCGGGTTCGATTCCCCCCACCAACAGATAAACAAATATTTCGGGGCTTTTTTAGGTGGGAAATCATCCAGTAACTTCTCAGGTCTTGGGCGGATAGGTAGCGAGTGTCAGACTTTTACTGCGGTGGGTGTCGAATACTACGCGCCGTCGACGATTTGTGCTCGGTCCGGATTGTTACCAGACGGTTGGATGGCGAGCTACGCAATGCTTGCCGTCTGCAAGCCCACGTCTATGGTGGCTGCAAATATGTATGTTAGCAAAACCATAGGGACATAACAGGATCGAAGCTTACTGGAGCCATGAGTTGTGCGAAAAAGAACTCCGGAGCCTTAGAACGAAGGCGAACAAGAAATACAGGAGTGGTTTTTATTCAGTTAAAATCTGACACACCTTCCCGCTCCACTCATAACGGGCAAAGAGTAGCACACTTTGGTACCACAGCTTACTTATTAAATAACGAAATCCTCGCCCGTCAAAGGCGACCATATCCCAAGCGACCATGTCCAGTGACATCACAATAAGTAATAGCCAGCTTCACACATGTGGGTGACATAGCAACGACTCAGAAAAGTGCAGCGTCACAAAGGCACTCAGTTCCCACTCGTATGTCGAGTGAGAAATTTTATTTTTGTGTGACGTCTTTAGGGTGTGGTGTAGGGGATAAGCTGTGGTGAGTGAGGTAGCGAGTTGTTATTGACGACAAAGTTGGTGAGTAAAGATTGGACGGTAGTTGTAGCCTAATTTCTGTAGGTTAAAGACCATTTTTTTTTTAGAGAAACTTATTTTTGGATTTTTATACTTGAAGAGAGATAATTTGTACCAGTAGTACTTCCAAAATACATTCATATTTTTATCGCTATTTAGCAGCCTACTTGTCTCCATCAATTCATTGCATTATTTATGCTGTCGACTATACGATTTTTTTAATAGTTTTGAAGCAATGGGTAATTTTAACTGATAGGAACTATGAGCTTTTAATTATGCTGTTAAAGAGCTCTAGACAAAGAGACATTTTAAGATATGCGATAACGGGGCAAAATCTATAACCTTGAGATATGCTTGTGATTTCCTTACACTTTAGCGTTTTTATCTTTCGTTAACGCTGATAAAATATGAAAGTTATCTTAAGCTGTAAAAATCTAAGTAAACATAAAAATACTCAGAAGTCATCAGTATACTCGTAACTTGGACCAAACTCAAAGCACAACTTTAATTTTATAGATCAAAAGACAGACGCGGTGTCTTGCTTTTAGACATACAACAATATGCGCTGCATGACGCATGCGCCACATAGACGATACACTTTGTAGGAAATAAGGACTGACGTTAAAATAGTGAGTTAAAGTACTAGTTAGGGTTATTAAACCATTTGTTTCCATTGCTGGGTAATAAGGATGTAGAAAAAATATTATTTTCAATACACTAACTCGAAAACTCGCTCTTATCCCTGCCGCTTTTTGAATAGCAATTTACTGTTTTCCGCACTAGAGTGGAAAACTGGTGTAGTTATCGTATCAGGGTAGGCGCTAAGCTACTCACACAAGTCGCTCGTCAATCAAAGGAAGAAAGTTTGACCGATGAAGTTATTAAAATGGCCGACCAGAGATGGCTGATAGAGGCAAAGGATTAAGAAAGATGGCACAGTCTAGAGGAGGCCTTTAGCGATCCTGACAGCTGGCTTTTCCTCAGAAAAAAGCAATAGAGAACCCGTTGGCAGCGCCAATTAACGGCTTCAACAGTATTTTCAAACCTTTCAGGGGCCCAATCAAATATTCACACGAAATCACATCTAAATCACTGAAGCCGTTAAGGAGGAGTTAGGTAACAGACACACGTACAGAAGAATTTATATAGATAAAGATATTTATAGAACAAGTACCACTATTCATTATTGTATTAAATTGAAACTAACTTTGGCACCAACTTGTTACTACTCGTACTACTTAGACTTAAATAAACTTTGACTTTGTCTCAGACTTATCAGATTATAAAGTTGTCTAATATATCACTGGAGGACGACGTAATAAATAGTCGTCGTGACGTCGTGACAGACTACTGCTATTTGTTATAAGTCTTATTCTGAGCTTAGGACTTTAGGACTTGGTCCACCGCTTTCTGATATAGTTTAGAATGACAGGTCGACAGGTCAGTCACACTGTAATATGCATGTAAGTGTGGCGACTGGCGATGCTTTATCTTTTGGAGTGCTTTCTTTGTTTTCAGGTAGGATATCATTTGACTTCTCCCGCTCTTGGGTGGAGTGGGATGTTGTGTCAGACTGACGACTGTTACTGACTAAAACCTACTAGTATGTTCCTTCTTAGCCTTTCATTCCAGCGCCACGAATTTCCCTATAAGAAGCGAACCTTTGGCCCCAGTAGGCTTCGATCCTGCTGGACCTACGGTTAGCAGATATCTCCTGGAGGACGATGTAATAAATAGTCGTTGTGAATTCGTGACAGACACTCACTATTTGTAATAAATCTCGTTCTGAGCTTAGGACTTTAGGACTTGGTCAAGCGCTCTATGATGTAGTTTAGAATGACAGGTCGACAGGTCAGTCACACTGTAATATAGATGTAAGTGTGGCGATGTTTCATCTTCTGGAGTGCTTTCTTTTACTATAGGTAGGAATCATCACTCCTGGGTGGATCGGGAGGGTGTGTTAGACCTTTACTGACTAAAACTCACTGTTGTTCCTTCTTTGCCTTTCGTTCCAGGGCCCCGGGTTTCCTTTCAGAAGCTCCCTGTTCTTAAAGTCTGACATCCCCTCCAGCTTCACCCTAGAGTGAAAGTAGTCATTGGATGCTTCTCCACCTAAAAAAATCAAACCAAGCGCTTCTCTAGCCCAATTTTCATACAATTTTTGGGATAAAGAAGCATTTATAAACACACGACACCAATCCCTTTTGACGCAAGAACACTTTATCATGCTCTTCTAATCGAACAAACCCCACTCTTATCACTAAACGTGGAAACATAAATCTCATTAAGATCAGACTCCACTATCAAGAAGGACAAGGGCAGGAAGATGATGACTCCTCATAACACCATAGGTGCGACCTAATTATCCCGCTTCACTCTAGAGTGAGAGTAGACATTGGATGATTCCCCATCTATAAAAAATAACCCAGACGATTCTTTAGCCCATTCCCAAACACCTGGAAAAAGTAAGCATTTTTAAACACGCAAGGGATCCCTTTTATTGCAAAGTCACTTTTTCATGCTCTTCTAATCGAACAAACCCCTTTAGCCCATCACAGACTTAGCTATAATATATTTATAGTTAGGCATGTTACTATATATTTTCTATACTAATTTTCGCGTGACCGCACACTCAGCTATAAAATATATTTCTGTGACGTCACCAAGCGATACCGTAATATACATTATTGCACTAGGACGACCATCAATTAATGAAGGCAAAATATATATTTCTCAGTGTGTGGTAGCTTGCTATAATATACAATGTGGGGATGACAATAGGATCATAAATGAAAACACTGGCAATACTCATCATTACGAATAACTTTTAGTATGGGACCAACCCTGAAATCGCGAAAAAAAATTCAGCTGTCCCGTACATTTTGTCGACCTATGCAAACATAAATGTACGGGACACCTGAAATTTTTTTCACGATTTTAGGGTTGGTCCCATACTAAAAGTTATTCGTAATGATGAGTATTGCCAGTGTTTTCATTTATGATCCTATTGTCATCCCCACATTGTATATTATATTACGGTATATTAATATATATTATAGCTAAGTCTGTGACGGGCTTTACTCTTATCACAAAACGTGGAAACATAAATCTCGGGATGCAGATAGAAGTTGCAGCCAACTTTAAGGTCCGGTTCCACTATCACGCCAAAGCGATTACGTTTTATACTCCTCATAACACCATACGTGGTTAAACACACGTGCGACCTAATTATTATTTAACCATCGTCAGATGTCTTTAATGGGAGACGAGTAAGGTATGACCGCCATTAGGAAGGGTGGCCATGTCGTGGGGACAGATTTAAAATAATTGACGAGACAATATTGATTTTCGTTAGTATGGGTACAGTTCGTCCGCTATAAGTTGGCGAGTGTGAAGTTAGGCTCTGCGAATTTTGGCGCTCGAAATATCGTACAATAATAAAGGTTTTAAAAAAAATAAATGCAATTTGCAGTTCTTATTGCTGTTAAAAACAGTTATTGGCATACATTTTCTTAAAACCGTTATTTTTGTACGATATTTCAAGCGCCAAAATTCGCAGAGCCTAACTTCACACTCGCCAACTTATAACGGACGAATTGTAAATATAGGTTGTTGATTTGGGTATAAATGCTTGCCTTATTTGTTTTATAGTTGGAGCCGAACGTAAAAGGAAACATATTTGAAGGAACATATTTTTGTAGGAAAGGAAGAATTACAGAAAAGGTTTTAAAAACGTATAAGTACAAGTTATTTCTATAAATTCCAGCATGCAAAAAATACAGCGTCTTTTTTTAAAATTTATTACAAGCTTGGAAACACGGATATTTATTGGAAAAAGTCAAGACAGAATATTAATAAATCCAGATCCAGAACAATTGTGGAATGAAAGTTAAAACGTTTGAAAACATGTTTATATACATATCAACAATAAATTATGTTATGTAGTGTAGGCTTACTTTGTATAAATATAATTGCATACAAGATATGCATTGCATACAAATATTTCTATTTTAATGCAAACGCAACAGCGTTTCGTGTCCTAACTACAATTATGTTTTTATTTATTCTAGGTTACCTTGTCATAGATTTGTTTGTTTTTAATTTGTTTGATTGGTTTGTGTTTGTTTGTTATATTGTTTTATCTTGGTGTAAAAATAAAAATATTATCAAAAAATTCAAAATTGACTGATTATTTCAATACCAATGAAATTACTCCACACCACATCACAAAAAAAACCAAAAACTACCAAAACCATATCCCATCTCACAAACCCATGGCAACACTACAATTAACCAGTTCCAAGCCTGTCGCATGCTTAAATACTAATGTTACTGTTATAACCCAACGTATTCGTAACCCCGCCATGTTTTGTGAAATTACTTACCGGACCCGTCCGATATCATCTGGGCCGGCCGCAGACGACAAATAGTTGAGTAGACTAGCATTTGGGGGTTAAAAGGGGGAATTAAAAGTAAGTGGCTAGTTTATGCAGCTGGATTATGGTCTAGATCTGGGGGTGAAGAAAGGACGATGGAAGTGGGGGGTGCAGTTTTGGAGGTAAGTAGAATGGTGCTGAAGTTAATGTAGGTACCTAGATAAAATAGATTATAGATTATACTTCATGAATATGTCCCCAGAAAATTGCAAATGTCGTAAGATTGTACAAGATGGTGATAAAGTGTAAACAATTTTTTCAAAATAAGACACGGTTATATTGGATAATGAATTTGGATGTGATTGGTACAAAACGGTGTCTTTATAATTATATCGAGAAATTTGAATCTAAAAAATATTATTACAATCATACGCAGTCTGCAATTTTACGGTGACAAGTATAACACCGAAGAAAAACATTGTGAGAAAAACGGTATGTCCTAGAACCAAAAATTGCCCAACAAGACATGTGACATCTACCATTCCGCAGTAGGCCCACGTGGTGGATTATGGCCCATTCCCTCTCTTAGAGAGGAGGCTTGAGTCCAGCAGTGGGAATATTTTAAGGCCGATTATATTTATGCTAAGTATAACGTTTATATCTAGAAAATAAATTGGGTTCTAATTTACGAATGAAATTGACAAAAGTTATTTTAAATTCTAAAATCATATTCATAGAAGGTCGACACCTACAGTGATGTCAGTCGTAATTCCATTGTGAATGATGATTCGCAATATCTATAAAAATAATTTATCTACAAATTACGCACGAGCTTTATTAATATGTTAGTATTAAAAAAAAAACTGTGTATTTTTAATGGATGGAAGGTCTCTGATCTAATAATTTTGCGAATAGAGTGCGTCTAATGAAAGCGTGACCGGAGTTTTTTTTTTTAAATTTAATTGTCAACATTATTCAGCCGCAAGTGTAGGAAATAAAAAAAATTTAGACGGACTATATTCTACGTGTTTAGAACCTGTTGTGGGTTTTATAGAGAATTTTTCTTTATTTCGGGAATGTTTAAAAATTATCCAATAATTTGCTCATAATGTGGACAGCATAAACATTTGTTAAAACTAACTGTATAGTGCGTGTTTGACTGTGTGTGTAATATTCTATGTGCCTTGAGGCTCTAGTCGTTCTTACAGGGAAATTCTTTTTCTCATAATACCGTATGTCAATATAAACTAAATACCCTAGACGGGACCCTAGAGTAGGGTTACTAGGGTGGTTGATGCAGGTGCAACGGCGCAAACATAATAGAATTATTTGGGGTTGAATCACAAGGGCGATGGGGTCCGAGTGCTCATCGAGTTTTTCATGAAAACAGCAGTTAGAGAGTTGGTTCTTCACATGGTCAGAGGGCTGGTTTTAGTGACAAGTGTAAGTACTTTTTCCATTAACGTCTATGAGAAGAGAGATTTATATGAAGATATTTTTTTGCTTGTAAATACTTTTTAAATTTAATTGTCTGTACAGCAGGGCCGAAGCTTACGGGGGCTGTAGATTGACTACGGAGAGGGAAACGCTGGGTCCTGGAACACAAGGCAATGAAGGAATTTAGGTATACGTATCGTACGGCGAATGTCCATCCTTATGTTGTTGAAACCTCTACGGTCCGGACCACAGAACATATAAAGGGTCCGGACTAAGCGCTTCGCTTCGTCGTTTACATCGCGTACATCGAAGGACTGGAATAATTTGCCTGCTGCGGTCTTCCCGTCCTATTATAATTTGGGTGTCTTCAAGGCTAGAATGCATAGGCTCTTAATAAACCAGTGCGCCTGACCATCTAAGATTGCATAACTGCTTACCATCAGGTGGGATCGCAGTCAAGCACTAGTTTATATAATTAAAAAAAAAAGTATGGTTTTAGTCAGTAAAAGCCTGGAATTTCTCTCGCTCTGCCGTAGAGCGGGAGAAGTCGTTGGTTGGTTTTCTACCATATCAAAGGAAACAAAACCTTTCTGAAACTACCACGAAAACTAAAAGAGATCTGACCGGTACAGTCTGACCTCTCAGTGCGCCATTCTCACCCTGCGACATTTTACTATGCCAACACTAGCTCTGCAGGTAATTTACGTAAAGGGTAATAATCCCTAGACTTTACAGTCATTTGGCTAATTACTCGACCTAGGATTCTAATGGATTTGGGGTTTACAGCTAGATAAACGATTATAACGTGATCACTGCTAGGCTGAATTACTGAAATGTTAGAGAAATGAAGCTGTGAATTAAACTAGAATTATATGATTTTGAGAGCGAATTTGGATTTGAAATATCACGTTTAGGCTATTACCTATATGCGTAGTAGCTAGATTTTAGGTCAAAAGTTTCATTTGAAGTAATGTACCTACCTACCTACCTTTGGTTTCAGAAAGGTCAAAATATTTTTGAGAGAAGCGATTGTTTGATAAAGTTATCAGAGCCCTCGAATACTCGTACATAGGGCAAATAAATACGTAAAGTCTAAAGCCAAGGATGGCTTCTGAAAGGAAAACCCTGGGCGCTAGAACGAAAACAAACAAGGAACTAAGAAGTTGGTTTTAGTAAATAAATATCTGACACGCCCTCCCACTCCGCCTAAGAGCGAGAGCAGTCATTGCATGATTTTCCACCTAAAAAAAATGTGGATGGAATGATGATAGGTATTGAAAGGTACCGTCACTAAACTTAAAACCCCTCTCCAGAACAGGTGGTCCCATAATGAATCGAGAAGATATTCTTCAAAGCCTGTTCACCACAGCAATGTTTCTCCATACCATACCTCCATAGTTCCCATCTTAATCTAATAGATTAAGGCCAGATTTACGGCTGCAGATTTACGCTTTAATTCCAGCATTAAATAAAATGTGACCCTCATTCATGGTGTCAGTTTATGGCGTAATTGAATAGTAAACTAGGGCATTTTACTTTGAAACTAGGTAATTTGATTAAACTGAATCTAGATGAAGATAATCATGATGACAATAATTATTTTAGACTGAAATAAGACGTGTGAAAGAAGTAGTGCTCCGACTAAAGAGTTCAAATTTAGCCAGGCGCATTACTTTGTGTAATTTATTTCATCACCACTGCTCTCAAAACGGTGAAGGAAAACATCGCGAGGAAACCGGCATGTCCTAGAACCAAAAATTCTAAGACATTTGACATCCGTCAATCCGCACTGGGCCCGCGCGGTGGATTATGGCCCATTTCCTCTCCTAGAGAGGAGGCCTGAGTCCCAGCAGTGGGAATATTATAAGGCCGATAATGCTAAAAAAAAAATTAATCTAGATGAAGATAATCATGGTGACACTTATTTTAGACGACTAAGGCGTATGAGAGCAGTAGTGGTCCAGTGGTAATGGCTTCGATTTACGAGTTGTAGATTGCGAGGTCGTGGGCTTAAACCTAGCAAATGAGAGGCTGTATCAGGTTTTCACTGACTGAAACCCGCCTATATGCTTCAGTTGCGTTCTTTGTTCTAGGGCCACGGTCCCTCTTTTAAACGTTCTCACATTCCAACACCGAACCGTAGGTTAAGAAGAAGTCCGGGGCCCTGAAACGAAGGTAAAAAAAGTAATAGGAGTGGGCTTTAGTCAGTAAAGATCTGTTATGCTCTCTCACTCCGCCCAAGAGCGGGAAAACTCATTGAATGAGATCCCATTTAAAAAAAAGCCCAACACTGAAACAATATGGCTAATTACCCATTTTTTAATATCAACCTAAAAATTACGATTAGACTAAACAATAAGCTCTTAAAAGTACATTTAATTTTAACTTCATACGGGAACAGTTGGTTGTGTGAACGAGGCATGTGGCGCTTGCCAGTGTTACCAACTTTGCGAGACAAAAAGTTGGTAGAAAAAAGTGTGGTGCGGACAGCAGCGTAAAACTCGCCCTGATGGTCAGTGGGGACGGGTGTTGGGGGACGTAGATGCGGCGGTAGGTAGAATACGGTTGGAGACTTTGTTTGAGGTTGAGGTATTGAAGATTTTAGTACTTACACAAATATACTTCTATACCTTCCACGTTACCTGTAATTATAGTCTAGTTATAAAGCCAAATGCAGACAAAGGAGTACCTACTAAAGTGTTGTTAAAATTATATATTTTTTTGCAATATTTATAAACCTACATTTTTCAAGTTTAAAATTGTGGGCTGTCCTAGTTCCCCAGCAGAATAATTATTTAATGTGTTGCAGCAATGTTCATTGCGTGTTTCATGTTGTTAAACCAATGAATTTTTAAACATATCATCATCATCATCATCATCTCAGCCGAAAGACGTCCACTGCTGGACATAAGCCTTCCCCAAGCGTCGTCACAGCAACCGGTCCTGCGCGTCTCGCATCCATCGAATTCCCGCGACCCTCGCCTCGATATATGAAGCAATGCATTCCATTGTAATTTATTTACAATGTGATTTAAAGTGTCACGTAATTAGGGTACTAGATATATTTTGGGAGCAGTGTTGGCCAGTGGGAATGGCTCCAACTTACGAGTTTATAGGTCAGGGGTTCAAACCCAGGCAGGCGCATTACTATATGCGCCTGCCTGGGTTTGTAATGGAATTTATTTCATTACCACTGCTTGCGAGGAAACTGGCATATTCCAAAACCAAAAATTCGCACCGGACCCGCGTGCTGGATTACGGCCCATTTCCTGTCTTAGAGAGGAGGGTTTGGTCCTAACAGGGGGAACATTATATTCATCATCATCATCATCATCTCAGCCGAAAGACGTCCACTGCTGGACATAGGCCTCCCCCAAGCGTCGCCACAGCGACCGGTCCTGCGCGTCTCGCATCCATCGGATTCCCGCGACCCTCGCCAGGTCGTCGGTCCACCTTGTGGGAGGCCTTCCGACGCTGCGTCTTCCGGTACGTGGCCGCCACTCTAGAACCTTCCGTCCCCATCGACCATCTGTTCTACGAGCAATATGCCCTGCCCACTGCCACTTAAGTTTGGCGATTCTTCGGGCTATGTCGGTAACCTTAGTTCTCTTGCGGATCTCTTCATTCCTGATGTGATCGCGCAAGGAAACTCCGAGCATAGCCCTTTCCATTGCTCTTTGGGTGACTTTAAGCCTTCTGATGAGGCCCATTGTGAGCGACCACGTTTCCGAGCCATATGTCATCACTGGCAACACACACTGGTCATAGACTTTTGTCTTGAGACACTGCGGTAGGTTGGACGAGAAGATACCGTGCAGCTTCCTGAACGCTGCCCAGCCGAGTCGGATTCGACGATTGATCTCTTTCTCGAAGTTAGATCTACCCAACTGGACCGTCTGTCCCAGGTAGACGTAGTCGTCCCCAACTTCGAGTGTAGAGTCTCCGATCTTGATAGGAGTGGGAGCTACATGGATGTTTACCATGACTTTGGTTTTGTCCATGTTCATTTTGAGTCCCACTCTTTCGGAAGCCCTACTGAGATCACCGAGCATTGTACTGAGCTCCTCCGTAGTCTCAGCCATGACTACTATGTCGTCGGCAAACCGAAGGTGAGTGATGTACTCGCCGTTGATATTGATGCCTCGCCCTCTCCATTCCAGAACCTTGAAGACATCCTCCAATGCGGCCGTGAACAGTTTCGGAGAGATAACGTCTCCCTGTCTCACACCCCGCTGTAAAAGGATAGGTTTCGAGGTCTGATCCTGGAGTCGGACTGACATGGTGGCGTTTTTGTACAAACATTTCAGCACTTCGATGTACCGATAGTCAATCTGACATTATATTATGCTGTACTAAATATTTTGGGTGCGAAGTTGATAGCATTAATTTTTACAGAAAAAGGAGTTACAAAATGACCACTACCACTACCCTTACATCTTGAGTGCGAAGTTGATGACATTAATTTTTACAAAAAGAAGGGTTACAAGATGACTACTACCATAGACGTTTCTCACAGATACTCTATTAAAATAGGCAGAAAACCATTCCCTGTATCCACTGTTAGAGTCTCCATGATCTGTACCCCACGTCCAGCTTATGCATGGCTGTAAAATTTAACGATTCACGATAAAGTACTGGAACTAAGTCCGAGCGCCCACTGCGGGTAATGACTTGACGGCCATGTGCGCTTGCCTTTACTATAAACTTAACCGTCCACTGTCACAGACAAAGGAATAATAGGTAAATTAGTAAAAAGAACTACCTACCTAATAACAGGTTATTGTAAACTCGTCACATTTTTATTTCATTTCATTCACCAGTGCATTGTGTGGCGTGTCAATCTGTGACGAGTTTTACTATCCCGCTTTGTCTTTTTTTTTCAAGTGGGGACTCATCAGAATGATTTCTACCGCTCTTGGGCGGAGCGGGAGGGCATGACAGATTTTTACTGACTAAACCCCACCCTGTTCCTTCCTTTTCGCTCGCTCGTGCTCGTGACCCCAGAACTGCCTCCATTCTGAATCCAATCTTTGGTTCCAGATCCCGCTTTGTCTGGACTCTGGATTCAGATTTCAGATCCTGATCTTTTTCTTGCCCTTGTCCCATATAACTTGGGTTCAACGCAACACAATTTTTTTTTTCATTCTGTCCTGTCACGCGATCACTAACTCCTTTTCATTTCGTATCACTCTTCACAAAATCCATGTAACTTTTCTTATGCTCTATACATCCAGAGGACGAACAATTATAGGTAAGTCACTAAAAAGAACTATCTACCTAATAAATAAATTTGTCTGGAGTCTTCAGATTCCAGATCAAGCAAATTAAATTGCAAAGTTAAGAGGAAAAAGAGGAGGGGATTATGAATTGTAATTTATTGATAAGATAATTAATAAATGCCTTGCTTTGCTTGATACCTTGTTGCATCAAGTCCGCCTACTACTACTGAAAATTAAGTTTAAATACCTAAATAAATAAATCAATTATGTTCCTACTGAAGAGATGCCAGCTGATATCCTAAGGGTTTATGTATTGAAACATTTTAAATTCATGAATATGTTAAGTATTGTAAGTGCTTAATGTTTTGTTTGATAAGTGGGGTATAGGTATGCAAAATAAAGTTAATTATCTCAGTTAAACCTCTGTTTAAGTTACTACTAACGCCATCTAGTAAGTAAGTCTGTAACTATCCCATGAATGTACAGTGGTGTTATAAGTTCATTTAAGGCGGAATAAATATTTTTTCTTTCTTTTTTTTCTTTTAAAAGTATGTGTCTTGTTGAATCGTTGGCAAACAAGCCCTCTACAGTTCTTAATTCATTCTAATAAAATGAATGCCAATAACTGTTTCTAACAGCAATAAGAACTGCAAATTACATAAAAAAATTTAAAACCTTTATTTTTGTACGATATTTCAAGCGCCAAAATTCGCAGAGCCTAACTTCACACTCGCCAACTTATAATGGACGAATTGTACTCTCTATTCGAGTTGCTGTGAAATGTCCCGTGGCGAATCTTTCAGCCGAAAGACGTCCACTCCCCAACCCCAAACCTTCACCACAACAACTGGCCCTGTGCGTCTCATATCCATCGTATTCTTCAATTGAATCTATAGTATAGTCAGCCTTTTAATGTTCCAGTCTAGTAGATGGAATGTATACGTTGTAGGTACATAACAAAGTCACGAAGTGAGCAATAACATTATTCAAATGACAGAAATTAATCAAACTATAGTCAACTTCGGAGACGCGTTTTTATGAATGTTAGAGATTTGTTTAAATTGTGCGAGAGCTGCATAGGATGACCCTTGAATAATGATATCAAAATTATGATAATAATTGAATAGCAAAAGTACACAATTACAATGATATTTAAAAAAAGTAATTTTCACATGTCTTCGGTTTCTGTTTTTATAATACACTAGCTGTTGCCCGCGACTTCGTCCGCGTTAAGTTCGTTAAACCGCACAAAAGTAACCAATCATTCTACATTTGCAAATAATTCTGAAAGCATCCAATTCATTCATTTTACTTTCACATAAAACAGTTTAACTTCATTGTTTTTTTTAGTTGGGAAATAATCCAATGACTTCTCCCGCTCTTAGCTGACGCATCAAGGCGTGACAGACTTTTACTGACCAAAACCCACTCCTTGCCTGCCTGAATGCCTTTCAAAAGCGAACCCATGACCCCAGTAGGCTTGGTGACCCTGCTGGGTCTCTATGGTTTTGCTGACATCTCCATGAGGCACGCTTGGCCCGCCGTCGACTCGGTCTCGGTGTAGATATTTGGTTACCGAACTGTCGGACGGCGCCCCATTGCTCGCTGTCCGCAAGCCCACTTCTTCGGTGGCTGGAAATCGAGGTCGAGATCTTATTTCCTCAACGCTGGGGCGTGAGGGCCATTTCCTCATCCATGCGGCTGCCACCTTGGCTGGATTACTGCTTCTCAGAAGGACGCAACCGCCTGCCACTCCACCCTGTTCTGGACCAGGGCCCGGCGGTGCACATCCTTACCGTATGCTCCACCGTGTTCTCAGGGCGATCCAGATAAAGGGTCACCATTCCACATAATGGTGATCCACATAATGGGTCACTATGAAGATGAAGACACCGATTGGCTTACGAACATCAACGAAGCAGAAATAATAATTGAGGGTTGCAGCAGTTGATCTGAATATTTACCTACTCCACGGATAAAGGCGTTTGTTTATGTACATATGTCTCTAGTCTATATTACGGTTTAATAAAGATGTACGATTTTAAAATTATTTGCTGACCAAAAAAATCATATTAACCTTGAATGAATTCCAAGCACCACTAAGTAGGCACGGTAAGTTCGGGAGATCCCTGCATCGGATCAAGGAGGAAAGGACGCCCGGGTGTCGCCACTGTGTGGACCGCCCAGAGGACTCGGTGGAGCACACGGTAAAGGTATGCCCTGCTTGGGCGGAGTGCCGCCGTGTCCTTGTAGAATCTATCGGCGGCGGCGACCTCTCGCTCCGGGCCCTGGTACAGGCCATGGTCCAGAGCGAGGAGGTGTGGTGGGCGGTAGCCTCCTTCTGCGAAGCAGTAATGCTAGCGAAGGAGGCTGCCGACCGTGAGCGCCGCCGCCGAGATACCGATCCCGATTTCCGACCACCGTAGGCGCGGGCTCGCGGAAGGCGTGCAGCACGCTGTCCGGCAATCTGGTAACAACCTGGACCAAGCCTAGTCGTCAACGGCGCGTTCTGTTCCACGCGCGCCTCAAGGAGATGTCAGCAAACTGTAGTGGCCCGGTAGGGCCAAAGCCTCTGGGGGACACGGAAAATCCGAAAGGTTCTCACCGTGTCCCCCAGATCGAAGGAACGAAGGGGAACGGTGTGGGGTTTAGTCAGTAAGAGTCTGACATGCCCTCCCGCTCCGCCCAAGAGCGTGAGAAATCATTCTGATGATTCTCCTTCCAAAAAAAAACACCACTTAGTAAGTGTAAATGGCTGAAAAAAAGTGCATAAAGTAGTTTTTAGTTGTCAAAATATATGAATGGTCAGCACAAAGCTGATCCTGAAGTCAATAGAAGGTTTAGTATTTGCCTTTTGCTTTTTTATTTGAGGTAGTTATCCAGCTCTAGGTGGAGTAAGTGATCTTTTGCGAACTAAATTCCACCATGTTCCTTCAGTTGCCATTTACGTATCAGGGCCACTAACTTTTGCACGCCTCAGTTATTAGGTACTTCGGTATATTCTCTCTTTAAAGAGTAACTACAGAGGCGTCATGGCGTTCTCACTTTCTGCATTATGCAAGTACTAACCGAACATGAGGTAGATATTTTGGATTCGGCGGGAAGTAAAGGCCAATCACCATTCTGCGGAACGCCCGGAAAACACGGCAGACGTTACGGTCGAAGTCTATTCCGCTAGGCGGAGCACCGCCATTCTGTTTTGGCTTCAGAATCTGAATCCTACTGCCCTAGTTTGGGTCAATGTATGGGGCAAGACTTCCTCTTGCCCTGCCAATAAACCTGCTATAACAATACCGTGAGAAAGATATCCTTAAGCCTCCTATTGTCGTTTAGACATTTCTTAGGTGTCATTAGTCACAAAGCGATTCCCTACATTTTTAGTTATTTAAATTATCCGTTTATTTAGGCAGATTTTTTACTTGGGGTGATATTGGATTGACGCTGAAATCATACGGTGTTATTTTTCAGCGGGTACTACCTTCTTTACCGAGAGTTAACTTTGCAATTTATGAATTAAATTAACTCTTGAGTGCGTGCATTTTTACTCAGCAGACTTCACATTATTGATGGTCAAACGAAACCTGTGGTGCAATTTTAAACGGGTACAGTTTGCAGAGCTGTAAAAAAACCCACCATGTTCTTTCAGATGCCCTTTGCGAACAATTTCTCAAATCAATTCTATCTACCTACTATGATAGCACAATTCATAAGAAAGAGACTTCGCAACAGACCGTGCAGCAGGAATCGTAATATTTTAATTTCGCCATAACTTCAAAACCAAACGTCCAATTTTAATCATTCAAAGACCAAATATTATCTACATAAACTGTACTTAGTGATAAAATAATTTATTTTGATAAGGGTTAATAGCATAAGTAAAATAAATGCGTTTAAATGTAGTCCAAAAAAATTCAAGTTTTTTAGATAAAAGAAATGGTTGTTGTGCCTCACTCGACATAGATAGGTATAGTGCTTCGCGGACTTTTTTGTACATATTTATAAGATCTACAATTAATTAGATCATTTTATGGTTCTATCTTTTACAGTTTAGGCAGCGTACGCAAAATAAGTAAATTTTCTGGTTGATTTTTTACACCTAAACCTAAATATCTTACGGAACCCTATTTTTTTCCAGAATAAAATTTAGCCTATGTCACTCGTGGATAATGTAGCTTTCGAATGGTGAAATTATTTTAAAAAACGGTCCAGTAGTTTTTGAGCCTATTCATTACAATCAAACAAACAAAGTTTTCCTCTTTATAATATTAGTATAGATAATATATTGCGTTGTGTTTAAAATGTACCTATAGCTTCTATTTTGATGCCAACATAAATTTTTCCCTGAGAAATCCTATAACTCCGCGTACGTCGAGGGACTGGAGCAATTTGCCTGCTGCGGTTTTCTCTTCCGATTATAATTTAGATGTCTTCAAGGCTAGAGTGAATAGGCTCTTAATAAGCTAGTGCGCCTCACCTTCAACGATTGCATCACTGCTTACCATCAGGTGGGATCGCAGTCAAGCGCTAGTTTATAACAATTAAAAAAAAACTTTTTCGCGCATTATAACTTTTCGTTTTATTTATGTAGTTGTTGGCCAGAAATCGGGTTAATATATTCATAACATAAGTGTACAAGAAACTTTCAAAAACGATCGCTATTTCATAGATAAGGCCTAGGCCAAGTTTTTTAAAACTAGGCGAGTAATAAACGTATGTTTATATTTCCGTTATGGAATACTTTAACACTAAAAGCGCAGTCGTCCCCAATTTGACCCATTTCAACATATGTTGATATTTTAGTATAACCGGCGGCACATAACTTGGCAATGCGCAGAAATCGTTTTTTAAGTCTATTTGGTGGTCAAGCGGGACGCGGGGTACGAGGTAGCGCCGATTCGGCGCGCGATTGGTGCAGCATTATAATAGTAGTTTATGATTGGTGCGTTAGACGACTTTTGCCTCCGCACTGCGTTACGTCCTGTTCGCTCATTGGCTGTTTTGTGCACCATGCGCGAAACTTGCCAACGTATTTGCCGGGTATTATATACTTACGTACAATCGCAATTTTTTATAACTTTTATGAAATGTGATGATTATTGTTTACACAAAATTTCACGTAAACATTCGCTTATTACTCGCCTTTTTTTAGAAAAATAATCCAATATTGTTACCAGAAGGCGCTACTGTGCTCATACAGTTTTAGTACTTACCTACAAAAAATTTGTGAATATCCATCAAAACAACAATAATACAATACAACCAAGATTTTTCTTTATATTACTCCATTTGATGAAGGTGATAGGTCCATAATTTTTTGCAGCTATCCAAACTCTTCGTAACAAGAATACTCAAAAAGAGGCCTTTTGTCGCAATTAAATAATGTGTCATAAAACTCCCAACTGTGGGTATGAAACCATCCGTATCTGTTCAAGTAAAGAGTGGAGCTAAATATACTTGTGTAGCTTAGCTTTGGGTTGCTGTGGAGAAGCGCCTTTAAGATATGACCAGCTATAGGTTTTTAGTGGTGCCCTTTTTATTCCTATTTTACGTTTCAACGTAAGGGTTTCTTTCATTGGTCCTTGTGTGCGGTTTTCTTGCTGAATTTAGGGTTAAGAAAGTGTTGGTGATTACGTTTTTTTGCAGTATCAAGTTAGAAAGAAACAGTATGAACGAAAACGCGCCTGTTATAATTTAATTTAATTTTATAGTTATTATTTTTATTTTAAATTTTATTAATGGCTTTTGACCTTGATTTCAATGATATTCATATAGATTATTAATTTTTGACTTCAACCTAACCAGCGCAATTAGCATGTGTAATTAATTTCCTCGCTACTGTGTGAGCGAAAAAAAATATCGTAAGGAAACCAATATGTCCTAGAACCAAAAACTCGATATTTTATGTCCACCAATCCGAACCAGACCCATGTATTAGATTACTGGTCATTCTCTCTTCTAGAGGTAAGGTTTGAGTCCCAACTATGGGAACATTACAAGGCTGACTATGATACTAATGAGTCTAGACAAGCTAAACCACCTACCTACAAGCTAGCTAGATTATTGTGCCTCCCCTTTTTCAATTCACATTGCAAGGTAAACAGGGTGTAACCATTCAATCAATATGGCAAACACGTCCTACCTACTGAGCAATACCTATAGGACTGACAAAAGGGGAAAGGGTTAGACAGGGGACAGACAGACAGACATAATAGATACATTTGTAGGAAACCAGCCGTTCGCTCGATAAGTTTTCCCATCGGTTAAAAATTACGAGCTTGCATTTAATAGAAAACTGCTTTAGGGGAGGAATTTTCTGCAGGATTACGTGGCAGAAGACAAACGGTAAATTGTTGAGAGTAAAAGCTGCAAATAAATGGTGGTTGGGGCCGAAAAGTTCTGGAGTGACGACCGCGTACTGGGAGACGCAGCGTTGGAACGCCTCAGTGGTAAAGGTAGTGAGAGTCTGATGAATGCGAGACGCACAGGACTATTCATTGTGGTGACACTTGGGGGGCGCCTATGTCCAACAGCGGACGTCTTTCGGCTGAAATTCAAAGGACTGTTTAAAAGAATCATTAATCAAGATCAGAGAATCAAGAAGCTCTAGAAGCCAAAGGTAGGAACACGGGTGGTAAAGCCCACCCGTGTTCCTAAAAAGCCAGCAAAAGTTAAACACATCAGTTTACATTTAGATTTTTATTTCAATTTTTTATCTTTAAACTAAACTACTAAAAACTAACTAAAAAAAAATCTTTACATATTATAAAAGAAAATCCCCCACTGCGTCTAGTTGTCTGTCTGTTTGAGATAAACTCATCGAACAGATTTTCATACGGTTTGCAACAACGACAAAGTGATTTATGAGGAAGGTTTAGATTCATAACACATGCATATTATAGTAGAGAAAAGTCGAGAATCCCAAAGATTTGTTACACCCATGTGACTAGGTTGGGGCAAGTGTGTAAATCTATGGGGTCGCCAGTCAAATATAAATCAAGCACTTTTTTCCCTGCATCAAAAACAATATAGGTTTATATTATTATAAATCAGGGTAGATAATTTTTGAAAGGGAACATTTATGTAATCATCATGTACAATTTTTAACGTAAGGTATGTCTTAACTGACCGATATTTAAAAAAAAAACTATTAAATTATTATATTGAAGAATTTTATTATGTTTTAGAGTTGCTTACTAAAACACTAAAAAATCAGTTAGGAAGTATTATCAACTCCATGCCACATATTTCCACGAACTTAAGGTCTAATATACTTTACCCATTTGACCTCTAACAAAATAAACAGAAAGGCAATACCGAGCTTCAGTTCGGTAATTAATTAGGAGAAAACTGTCAAATTGTTTGTAATTTTTCACTAGTTGGGCTTCTTAGAAGCTGATTACTTGATACTTGATCGCTCTGAGTTGTTAATCCTTCAATTAATTTGTTTTGGTAAAGGTTTACAAATAAGTTAATCGTCTTAATATTTTGGGTTTTGCCTGTTTGGGAAAGGCTCTTGATGTTTTAATAATATTTTTCAAAGTCTAAGTCTTAGTCAAAAGTCAAAATATTTTTATTTCACATAGGCCTACATGGGCACTTATAAAACGTCGAAAACTAGTGCACGGTTCCAAATTGGTCGTTTCCTATGGAGAAGAACCGGGAAGAAACTCCATGGTTACTTTTTTCAAAAAACTATTGGGTTTACAACATTTCCATATTACAGCACAGACACTTATGCGAGGACAGTGTAGACCAGTCCAGATCAGTATTCAGAAAAAGAAATCTCGTATTGCTATATAAAACTGATTTACTAACTCACTGAATCATCTGCGTTTACGAGTTTATTGATTCAGTTGCATCTTAGGCTATCCCTGAGAGCACCCTTTTCTGAACAATACTGGTAAAAGATACATAAACGACCACTGTTATGCAATTTAGAGGAGTCAAGGGCAAATTGAAGAGTCATGAAGAGTTTTCTGGCATAAATAAAATCAATAAATAACAGCAGGCCAAAGAAAAAACTGTGAGTCAACAGATCTCTCCAAACGACTGCTTGCAGAAGATCTCCTTGTAGTCTACCAACCTCTGTGGCTCATTTAGAAACTAAACGGGCTGCAGAGCTAGATGTGAAGCTGCAGGTTCATCGTAGTCAAAAAAACGACAGTAAACCACAGTACAAATTCGGGACTACGTCCTAAACAATGCCACACCTCTTGTTATGCTCAAAGTGGAACTACACCCAGCATCTTGAAAGAGCTTTCCAAGGCAAACGTTAACACTGTCAACATTCCTGAATTTGATCAAAGATTTTGGAACCATTATAATAATATCCCACAACTTTCACACAACGCAATCTAGTCCCAAGCTAAGCAAAACTTGTGTTATGGGTACTAGACAACTGATAAACATACTCGTACTTATATATTTCTAAATACATACATATTACAGATAAATTACACCCAGACACAGAACAAATGAATGTGCTCATCACACAAACATTTATCCTGGGTGGGAATCGAACCCACGACCTCCGGCATAGCAGTCAGGGCCACTAACCACTAGACCAACAGTCCAGTCATTGATACAGGGAAGAAGAAGAATAAAAAAATATCCAACCAGACCATATCTCACTTAACTTCATCAAAACTACATCCACATTGACACCCTCCAATATTTCAGATTTTATTGGCAAAGTTGATCATTTGACGCGCAAAGAATGCTCAGATATAGCAGCCGAAGCACCGAATATGCTCAGATATAGCACGGATATGAAGCATTTTGTACCGCGAGCTTGCTTTATTAACCTTTGTTCGTAGCTAGTGAAGTTCTAGTATGAATTTTCTGAATAGTTTTCGCTTTATTTGAGCTTGGCGTGCAGAGGGCTAGGTGTTGGGCGAAGATAGTATAGCGATTGGTATGTGTACCATGGATTTCATTTGATAGATTGAATGGCTAGTGTGATGGAAAGAAGAATTTTATGATTTACCTGACTTTGATTGACGGTTCTACGAGTTTTTAATTAAAAAACGTCTTTCCATAATAATTGTCGCATTAGTAGAACCTATTTCCATGTATAGACGGTAATCAGTCGACAATATTCATCTACAAGGTTTATTTAAAAATTACCGTGGCCCTGAATTGCAAAGAGCTTCTTAAGTGAATCAATTATGTTGGGTTTAAGTCAAGTTGTTAAATCTTACCCTTTCTCTCATCATCATCATTACAGACGAAAGGAAGACAACATTGTTGGCCTCCCCTAAGTGTCGCCACAACAGCGGTCTAAACGCAGGTCTTGTGCGTCTCACATCCACTGGATTCCCGCTACCTTCACCAAGTCATCGATCCATCTTGTGAAAGGTATTCCAACATTACGTCTATCAGTACACTACCTCTGACTCCAACCTTAAAATGGGAGAAATCATTAGGTGATTTCCCATTGAAAAAAATAAAGCTATTCAAAATAAAAGCTAATAAAACTGAATACCAATCAACAAAATTAGGGACACAACGTACCCTAAACAAAGCAGAAATCCGTGTTCAGTGCAGCTCCGACCATCACGTCCCTGTGCCGAAGACTACAATAGGGTGTATTCACGGCACGGCGAGCGGTCGCGGGCTGCAAACGTTAATAAATATTCAGGCCGGGTTAGTGGGGTGCTGCCCTAATTTGGCGACAGTAATGGTGTTAGATGAAATCTGCGTTTGTTTTGTGAATTAAGGTGTAAGATTTTATTTATTTATTTTTAAAAATTATGCACAACTTAACGTACAAAGGCGGACTTAATGCCTAAGGCATTATTTACCAGTCGACCTTAGGGAGGAGAAACAACATAGTAGGTGCAAGATCAATATATTCAAGTAAATAGGAAAGTAACACACAAATAAATATATACTTATATACATACGAGTACATACTCGTACAAATAACCAAAATTAAGATTTTGTTTCATTTTTTTTTCATACTAAGTTTTTTTTTACTGGACTGCGCCAGAAGAAAGGTTATATCAAGTGTTGGCACGTATCCCGATTTCCGCAAGAAGTCCTTTTTGAGGGTCTGGTGATAACGTCCCAATTAACCCTTGATCTGAGAAACGAAAATTAGCAGATTTTCAAAAGTTTTTCTTTTTTTTTTGTAAACTAGTACTTGACTGCAATCCCACCTGATGGTAAGCAGTGATGCAATCGTTGATGGTGAGGCGCACTAGTTTATTAAGAGCCTATTCACTCTAGTCTTGAAGATACCCAAATTATAATCGGACGGAAAGACCGCAGCAGGCAAATTGTTCCAATCCTTCGATGTACGCGGTATAAACGACGAGGCAAACCGCTTTGTCCGGACCGTGCAGGTTTCGACAACGTAAGGATGGATACTCGCCGTACGACGGCTTGTCCGATGGTAGAAGTGAGATGGCGGAATTAATTCATGTAATTCCTGCGCACACTCTCCGTTTTTACTGGATTAGTTTTGATTTCCATAGAAACCTAGATAATATTCACAAGATATTTATTTATTTATTGAAGCTTTATGCACAAAAACATTGTACAAAGGCGGAATGCGAGACGCACAGGACCGGTCGCTGTGGCGACGCTTGGAGGAGGCTTATGTCCAGCAGTGGACGTCTTTCGGCTGAGATGATAATGTATTTCTAAATTATCTGGAGAAAGATGTGGAACAGCGACATAATTTCGTAAGACCGGTTGCATGGAAATGTATTTTGAGTTGGTCCACGGTTGACTGTTCCTCAGATTCGCATATAGAAATATCACTACGATCAATTCAATCAAATCCATTATAGTAGGGTCCGTCCTATTTGCCCAAAGGGCTACAAAATTTACAGTAGCCTGAATAGTGAAATCATTTAAACAACCGGCTTTCCTCCCCTTGCCCCCAGACGTTACGCATCACAGGACTCAATGAAATTGAAAAATTTCAATATTTGCGTCCCCTCTGTGTACTCCGTAGTCATGGTCCCTCTTACTAAGAGGGGAGAGGGAGTAAAATTCGATTGTCTATCTGTTTCATTTCCTGGGTGTTGATTGCGTGAATCACACTGTTAGGGTGCTGTTCATACCCTAATTGGAGGGTTATGATGACAGGACAACTCGCGCAGTGGTTGAGGGATTGAAAACGTTGTGTCGCAGATTTGATTCCAGCACGGAACAAATATTTGTATGGCCTGCAAATAGTGGTTCCAGGTATTGAACGAAAGAGAACCCCGGGACCCTGGAATGAAGGCAAAGAATGAACAGGAGTGGGTTTTAGTCAGTAGAAATCTGATCCCGTTCCTCCCAGAGCAAGAGAAGATATATTATAGATAATTAAAAAAAGGTAAGGTCTTATGTTTAAGCGAGATTACATAATATAGTCCGTCTAATGAAAGTGCGACCTGAGAGAAAGAGGTTAAATCCAAAAATTTCTTATGTGGTATTACTAACTAGTAGGAGAATCATGTCTTGACACTTCACTATTTTTTTTTATTTCCTACAATTGCGGCTGAATAATGTTGCCAATTAAATTAAAAAAAAACTCCAGGTCGCGCTTTCATTAGACGCACTCTATTTGTGAACACACCCATAAAACAGATGTGTTCTAAATAGGAAAGCTGTGGTCCTAGAATGCAAAGGACAACTGAAGGACACACTGTGGTTTCGACGTCGCGTCGCCTCAAAGAGATGTCAACAAAACTGAAGGGGCCCTGTGTGGTCGACGTCTGCTAGGGCTGCGGGAACGTTTAAAAGAGTTACCATGGCTTTAGAATACAAAGATTAAATAAACGAACATGGGTAGGTTTTAATCAGTAAAAGTCTACACGTCCTCTCGCTTCTCCCATGAGCAGGCAGTCATTGACGATGTCCAACGTCAATAAAACACAAAATGCAGGAGTAATTCTTAGTTCTACGTTTAGTCTTTTATTAAATGGATGGATGAAAATTATTTTGGAGGTCGTGTTTTGCAAATTGTACTCGTAGTAAAACACAAGTGTACCTGGAGAAGTTGTATTTAATAATCACTTCGTGCTAGTATGAGAACAGTTATTCTGTACTAGCTTATGTGGTCGGCTTGGCTTTTTAAAAATAAATTTATATAATAAAAAAATTGGACTCTTGTTTCATCTCCTTAAGGGGAAAAATTTGGAAAATCCGCTGTCATAAAAGAAAACCTTGTATAAAATTTCTCATTCCTAGTCCCAATAGTTTCGGCTGTATGTTGCTATGTCAGTCAGTTTCTCCTTTTATATACCTACGAACGAGCATATAAATAAGCCATAAAGTTGGCATTAATTGCGAACAATGACGAGATGACCCTGATCGACATATGGCCATAAACCGTACTATAAACAATACTTCTTAAACTGGCTCTCAAACCAAATCCTAATTGGTTACACCTCCATGTGTTTGGAAATATAAAACGTATTTTTGTAACTTTATTTGAAGTAATTAACGTTGTTTTGCACAGTGCACATGTTTCTTGTGCAGAATTGTTTACACCCCAAAATGTATATTAATTTGATCTTTTAAGTACCTACTTTGTTGGTAAGAAAACACCACCCAGAGCGGGAGATTTTATATAAATTATTATATAATATCTCCCGCTCTGGGTGGTGTGTGAGGGAATGTCTGACTTTTACAGACTAAAATCCATCTGTATTTTTTCAACACCCCTTTGCATTCCAGGGTTAAGGTATATCTTTCGAACAGTTTCGTAACCGAGACAGTAAACACCTTATATTATTATTTTTGAAAAGGAAGCTGTTGTCCTAGAACACAAAGGACTACTGAAAGACACAGATGTTGTTTTATTCAGTAAAAGTCTGACACTGCCCTTACGCTCCATTCGAAAGTAAAAGAAGAAATTGTATGATTTTCCACCACAATTTTTCATTTATAATTTTTAACAGAACTTTGAATTGACGTGTTACACAGCAAACTGAAAGTTATTTGTGTGTTTAATGAAAAAACTTTACAATAATTTATGTAAGATCAATATACTCGTAGAACAATGGTTTAATAACTTATCTCCGTACTTACTCGCTGTCATTGTACTTAAATTAATGCCATATTTTCGGCTATCAAAAATAGCCCTTTCCCACTACTCTTACGCGCTGCGAACAAAAGGACAAACATTTTGTAACAGTCATTAAGGACACATGGCGGCATCATGACGGAGATTCAATCGTAACTTATTCTAGGAAGCCCTGCATTAAAAATTATATTAGCCGTAAAACTTAAGGATGGATCACACTATACGCATTGCGCGGTTAGTTAGCCACAGCAGTGATTCGTGTGCGTTTGTTAGTCTGTCATACGGGTCTATGTTTTAACAGTAATAATTATTAAACAGTTGAAATTTAACGAAATCACAAAACTTGGTATCGTATTTCACAGTTAAAATGACAGATGAACGAAGGAGCAGTTTTTTTTCGGGAAAGAAATCTCAAAAACATAACACTCCTTTTTTTGGGCAGTCGTGTAAAAAACTTCTCCCGCTTTGGTTGTAGTGAGATGGAGTGATTTATTTTAGTAGTTTAGAACGGAATGGGAGGGCGTGTCAGTCTTTTAGTAACTAAAACACACTCCTATGTTCCTCTTTTGCCTTGCTTTTCAGGACCCCAGTTTTTCCTTTCAGAACAAACCCATGGCACCAGTAGACTTCGACTCTGCTGGGCCCCTACAGTTTTGCTGTCATTTCATTGACGCGAGCGTAGAACATCACGCACCGTTAACAACTCGGTTTTGTTCCGGACGTGCGGCTACGCGTAGTGTGTACAGTCCCTAACATTAAACTTTCAGTTAAAAAGAAGTCTTTCCCACAAATGTTTTGTTATGGTCCAAATATTTTTATAGACGTGACGCATACTGATTTGTTTTCTTTACTGGCTTGCTCTTGATCCTGCAAGCTTTTGTGACGGGATATGAGTGATGGTATTAGAATGTTTTGACATTGATTTGACACTATGAAGATTTGGTTTGGTAAAGTTAAATGAGACTGCGTTTTATCCCATCGTGGCTGAGGGGTTTTTAATAATTTAATTAGGTACATATTTAGGAATTTCGTGAGATAGAATTAGATTTATAAAGATGATTAAGCTTTTCTTTATATTTTCTCGATGAGCTAATAACAATTATTATTATCTAGCAAATCAAGTATATTGAATTGGCTCGCGAGGTTGTAGACGTTTGGGAAGTGGACTCGGCGATCATTGCACCGATAATTGTGTCAGGGAATGAGCCTCGACCAACTCCTTAGGAGGCTCGCGTTAGGCGGCTAGATAAAGGGTTTGATTCAGGAAGCGGCACTCCTGGACACGTCTCGTATTGTTAGAAGGTTCCTTTCTCTGGAGTCATGACTGTCGATAGCTTCGACCCTTGACCTAATCTTTTATTTTTTTAATGTTTATTTTAAGAAATATTTTAAAATACAAATAATAATATGTGTATAAAAATAAATAAACAGAATAATTATCTAAACTTTTACAAGTAATTTGCAATGTCTACAGGATATCCCACCTATACGTGCAAAAACATTTTAGACAGGTACACCTAAAGAATGGAATTCCTGCCGGAGCCTGTGTTTCCTATAATAGCTACAATCTGAGGATCTTTAAGGCAAGAGTGAACAGGTTACTTCCAGGCAAGCGCGCTCCGTTGTCGACTACATTTAGTTCTTCAGACGTGTTCAATTTGGATGACAATGCTTGGCTATATTATAGGTGACGTTATTTTCCGGCATTCAATTATATGGCGGAGTCCTGAAAATAGCGGACTTGTGATCTTATGATCCAAACCAATGATATGGGTATTAATTAAAAGATTACTTCTCGATAAATCCTTTTAACAAAAGACATCCACAATGACCGGTCCTGTGTGTTTCGCATCTATTACCTTCATCAGGTCGTTAGTCCACCTTGTTCGAGGCCTACCAACACTGCGTCTTCTGTTACGTAGTCGCTAGCTCAGGACCATTCGGCCTATCAACGAGTTATGCGCCCCGCCCACTAACCTTTTAGTTTGGCGTCTTTAAGTTATGTCAGTAACCTTAGTCATCCTGCGGATATCTTTATTTCTGAGCCGATCACGCAAGGAAACTTCGAGTACCTATAACCCTCTTCATAGAAAGATTTTGTAACAATCTATCTATTTTTAACGATCATCCACGACATTTTAAATTCAATATCCAGAGGTGACAATACAGCTATCATAAAATCACACAGCTAGATCATGCGGTATTGAGCGAGGCATGATGCTGAGGGGAGCTCAATGGAAACCCATTCGCAGACAAGTGCATCGCCACACCTGGGGCGTGCGATTATAGGCTGGGAGCCCGGTGCTAAGGATTTAGTGTTAGAGCAATCCTTACCAAGTCTTCGGGCCACCCTATGGAAGAATCTCCAACGCTGCGTCTACCAATGCGTAGTCACTTTTCCTGAACCTTTCGGCCCCATTGATTATCCATTCTACGAGTTATAAGTCTCGTTCACTGTTCTTTAAGTTTCGCGACTCTTCAAGATATGTCGGTAACCTTAGTTCCCGGTTATATTTTTTTTTTGTGAGCCGATCACGCAAGAAAACTCCAAGTACAGCCCTCTCCATTGAGTAACTTAATAATAATCTTCCTATCCTTAACTATTACACACACACATTTTAAATTTAATATCGCCGAAGTGACAATACAGCTATCATAAAATCACACAGCTAGATCATGTGGTATTGAGCGAGGCATGATGCTGAGGGGAAGCTCAATGGAAACCCATTCGCAGACAAGTGCATCGCCACACCTGGGGCGTGCGATTATAGGCTGGGAGCCCGGTGCTAAAGATTTAGTGTTAGAGCTGTCTTTATCGTTAAAGTTGGGCTCTGTCGTAAAGTTGGGCTTCTTTAGAGTTTCTGTTGAGAGCTGGTATTGAAATAGAATGTTTGGATGGAGTAGGTTTAGTTGTTGTGTGTGGTATTGTTACATTCTACATTTTTAAGAAACAATTTTTCTATCGACACTGTGCTCACACTACAGAAGTGTGAAGAATTACGAGTATGTAACCAAGACTTATGAAACTTATAATATGATTTAAAAAAGTGTCGAAGGCGTTTCTTGCATGTTCTTCTCCATAGGATCTACGCTTTGGAACTTGCAATTTAGCTTCAATTTTTTGTCAATTTAAAAGTGTCTGTAAATGGTCTATTCGAAATATGCACTGAGAATCAAATCAATAAATGAATTCTACTCATCACTTTCATTCTGGGCGGAGCAAGGACTGTCAGACTTTTACTAACTAAACAGCAACTGTGTTAATCTATAATATTTTTTTTTTATTCAAGTAAAATGTAAGTACAATTGTGGTTTACATGAATTAAAATTGAGATTTTTTCTTAGTTCTAACTGTAATGTAGACTTGCCTGATCTAGGTTAATAAAAAAACCTGTGTTTCAGGCCATTTAACGCCACGGTGGCTATCTCGATAAATTTCGTAGAAATTACAGCATGTCTTGTTGTAATTTATTTGTAGTTTGCATTTTTATATTTATCAGTTATCTAGTATTCATAGTACCAACTCTGCTGTGTTTTGGACTATCTCACAGAGTTTACAGTACCACCTAGTATTCTGTGAAACTCCTAGAAAAAAAAAATCAAACCCACCAATTCTCCAACCAAGTCCATCTGTGAACAAACCGTGTCCAAACAAAACAAAGTTTCCCGGACAGCCACACGCAATTCAAGCAAGCTTTGCAAACTCCACGTTTTAGCTGGACCAATGTTTTTCACGGCAGCAGCGATCGCCCGTAATCCCTGTGTTGCCTTCACAGCTCTCACGTGTAATCTGATCGTGACTTGTATAAAACAATTTGTTTAGAACCGGTTTCCAATTTGCCTTGCCATGATAGGTTTTTTAAACGGATTTTGTAACCCCGGATTAGGTTTATAGATTGAAATTTAATCTGTAATATGTATCTGTGTTGATGGGATTCGGTTATTGTGGGGTCTGTTTTTTTTTTATTGGAAATTTATGCTTTATTTTATTTAATTTTCTGAGACAATTGGTGAGCCATGTCACGGGAATCATGTAGATGCGAGACGCACAGCACCAGTCGTTGTGGCGACGCTTAGGGGAGGCATAATATGTTCAGCAGTGGACGTCTTTCGGTTGAAATGATGATTATGAACCGGGATGAAAAAGAGATTGCGGTCGTTTCCCAGAATGAGGGTTTCCTAAGACAAAGTTCATCAGATGGCAGCACTGAGTTATGAAGTGCATGCATCTGTCAAAACGCCGCGAGTGCTGATTATACACGTTAGTTAAAGAAATGGTAATCTCTTTAGTTATAGTGACGACAACGTCATGTATACATTTTCAAAAGTAGAACACCTCTTGTTTAAGTGACGCCAACAGCTGGTGGTATGAATTTTCCTTCGCTTTTATTACCTGTCTTCTCAGAGACTACACCCACTATACTAAATATACTCATAAAAATATACCGGTTTTATCTAAAGCCTATGTGTAACATAAAGCTGCCTGGCTCCCAAACACATCACGGTACGTTCGACGTGTCATAGGGTGATTGTAGAAACACCTCTTACCGTTTACCTAGAATAAGCATGCTTTTCCTAGAATGAAGGTTTACTAAAATGACGTTCACTAGATGCCAGTATTGAGTCGTGAGGTCTAGGCACCTGTCAAAACGCTGCAAGAGCCGATTGTACACAGTAGAGAAACGGTAATGTCTTTAGTTATAGTGACGACAATATCATTTATACATTTTTAAAAGTAGAACAGCTCTTGTTTAAGTGACGCCTACTAGTAGTATGAATTTTCTTTCGCATTTCCTTCGCTTTCATTACCTGTCTTCTCAGAGACTACACCCACTATTTACATATACCCATAAAAATATACTGGTTTTATCTAAAGCCTGTGTGTAACATGTTATTATCATAAAGCTGCCTGGCTCCCGAACACGTCACGGTACGTTTGACGTGTCAGCGGGCGATTGTAGAAGCGCCTCGCTCCTTGCCGCTTACTTAGAATGAGGGTTTTCAAAAACGACGCTCACTAGATGGCAGCATTGAGGTATGAGGTCCATTCACGACTCACGTGGCTAAACGCCTCTAACGCCGATTGTACACAGGAGAGAAACGGTAATGTCTTTATTTAAAGTTAGGTCGACGTCATGCACAAGTTTGCAAATGTAAAAGACCTCTTGCCTAAGTGGCGCCAACTAGTGGTGAGAATTATCCTGAATATTCTTTCTCACAAATTGCAACACTGAAACCCAAATAAACCTATTCCTTTAACTTTCTCATATTCGCTTTCATTATCAGTCTTCTTCAAGACTGCCGTAAATCCAAAACACTATTTACATATACCTATAAAAATAGACTGGTTTTATCTAAAGCCTGTGTGTAACATGTTATTATCATAAAGCTGCCTGGCTCCCGAACACGTCACGGTACGTTTGACGTGTCATCGGGCGATTGTAGAAGCCCCTCGCTCCTTGCCGCTTACCTAGAATTAGATTTTTCAAATCAGACGCTCACTAGATGGCAACATCAAGTTATGAGGTCCATTTACGTCGCTAACGCCTCTAACGCCGATTGTACACAGGAGAGAAACGGTAATGACTTTTTTTATAGAGAGGTCAACGTCATGTATATATTTTCAAAATTAGAAGACCTCACGGCTAAGTGGCGCCAACTAGTGGTGAGAATTATCCTGAATATTCTTTCTTACAAATTGCAACACTGAAACCCAAATTATTATTTATTATCATATTATTAATTATTATTATCATAAAGCTGCCTGGCTCCCGAACACGTCACGGTACGTTTGACGTGTCATCGGGCGATTGTAGAAGCGCCTCGCTCCTTGCCGCTTACCTAGAATAAGCGTTCGTTTCCTAGGATGAGGGTATTCTAAAATGACGTTCACTAGATGGCAGCACTGAGTTATGAGCACGTGGTGAAACGCTTCAAGAGCCGATTGTACACTGTAGAGAAACAGTAATGTATTTTGGTTAGAGTGACGAAAACGTCAAATTTAAGTTTTCAAAATAAAAAGACCTCTTAGCTAAGTGGCGCCAACTAGTGGTGAGAATTATCCTGAATACTCTTTCTTACAAATTGCAACACTGAAACCCAAATAAACCTATTCCCTCACTTTCTCATATTCGCTTTCATTACCAAACAGTGTTCTTCGAGACTGCCGTAAACCTGAAACACTATTTACATATACCCATAAAAATAGACTGGTTTTATCTAAAGCCTGTGTGTAACATGTTATTATCATAAAGCTGCCTGGCTCCCGAACACGTCACGGTACGTTTGACGTGTCATCGGGCGATTGTAGAAGCGCCTCGCTCCTTGCCGCTTACCTAGAATGAAGGTTTTAAAAACCGACGCTCACTAGATGGCAGCATTGAGGTATGAGGTCCATTCGCGTGGCTAAACGCCTCTAACGCCGATTGTACTCAGGAGAGAAACGGTAATGACTTTATTTATAGTAACGTCAATGTGATGCACAAGTTTGCAAATGTAAAAGACCTTATGCCTAAGTGGCGCCAACTAGTAGTGAGAATTATCCTGAATATTCTTTCTTACAAATTGCAACACTGAAACCCAAATAAACCTATTCCCTTAACTTTCTCATATTTGCTTTCATTATCAGTCTTCTTTAAGACTGCCGTAAATCCTGAAACACTATTTACATATACCTATAAAAATATACTGGTTTTATCTAAAGCCTGTGTGTAACATGTTATTATCATAAAGCTGCCTGGCTCCCGAACACGTCACGGTACGTTTGACGTGTCATCTGGTGATTGTAGAAGCGCCTCGCCTCGTGTCGTTTACCTTATATTTTTATATAATACAGATCTTATGGCGTATCTTGATGGTTTGGATTCGATTTAGGTTTTATGGGAACTATTTTGCTTGGTTAGATGATGGTGTTAGTTTTTTTGATAGTGAAGTTAGTTTAGTTTTAATAAAGTTTAGGTGATTGCAAAGAAGACATTTACTTAATTACTGAATTCGATACGATAAAAACTGTAGTAACTTTTTGAGCAGTGTTTTTTTTAGGTGGGAAATCACCAAAATGCTCTAGGGTGAAGCGGGAACGTGTGTCAGACTTTTATTGACTAAAACCTCCTCTAATTGCTCGTTGCTTTTGTTCTTAGGCCCCAGACTTCTCTTTTGCACAACCTATGGCCCCAGTAGGCTTCGAACCTATTGGGCCTCGACGGTTCTGCTTATATCTACTTGAGTAGGGCCTGGAACACTACACGCGGTGCGACCATCACCTTCGCTAGCATTACTGCTTCGCAGAAAGAGGCGACCGACTGCTACTCCTCCTCACTCCAGACTTTAGCTTGTACGAGGGCCCGGCGCGAGAGGTAGTTGCCACCGATCACCTCCACGAGGACACGGCGGTACTCCGCCCAAGCGGGGCACTTTTACCATATGCCACCCTGTCTTCCGAAGTTACTCTATGAAATATGTATCAGAAACGTCAATAACCAAGCATTTCTAACCTCTGACATTTCAAAATCAATCAAACCCTAACATACACATCAATGATACTCCAACATATCAAACATTCGCCCCTCAAGAAGTAATCTTAAAGAAAAATAACCGTAAAACACAATATCAATCAATTCGATTCAATTTCGATACAAATGAGTTTTGATTGGTTTATTTGAACGTCTATTAAGTATGAAGCTGAAGTCTTACAGTTTCAAGAAAATTAATATCGTCAGTTATTTTAGTGAGGGTAGTATAACTTGCGTATGTGTGTTACTTGAGTATGTGGGTAGGTACTTGCGTATGTGTGGGTTGGTACTTGCATATGTGTGGGTTGATACTTGTGTGCGTGTGTGGATATGTAGTTAAGTATCATGCGAGTAGAGTAGCGATAGTAATACAAATTTTCGTACATGTATTATTTTGTCTAAAGTAGGTACGAGTCATCAACATCATCTTCTACCTAGCCTTATCCCAAATATATTGGGGTCGGCTTCCCGTCAAGCCGGATTTAGCTGAATACCAGTATATTACGAAGAGCGGCTGCCTACCAGACCATACACATAGTACATTACTGGGGTAACACGGTAGGTACTTATGTCATGGCAGGACTGGAGTCAGATTTACTGGCTTCTGACTATCCTTAATGACTACCAAAGATCACACACAAGAACACTGCCGGGACTGACGGCTTAACGTGTTTTCCACAGCACGAAGGAAACTCGGTATGTTGAGATGGTCACCCATCCACAGACCAACCTTGGCAAGTGTTGCTTAACCTTGAAGATCGACCCGTGCGGCTATTATTACCTAGCAACGAGCTTCTCTCTCCTCATTTTGTCTAAAGTACATAATACAAGTACATAATAGGTATATCGTGTGTGAATTTTACTGTGTGTGTCTATAGAGATTTTCTAATGAAGACTTGTTCGCGTTTAGTTAGAAATATTTCGTTTCACTTTATGATAGAAGATTATTAAGCGTACAATAAGTTAGTGTGTGGTTTTAAATCGAGTTAGTTCAAAGTGTTGTCTAGATTATTGAGGATAGATGAAGTAATTAAGGCTTTAACTTTTGTTCGTGTTAATCGTGGTAGTAGAAAATTGTGCCAAGGGAAAAAATACTCGAAATAAAAAATGTTCTCAGTGATATTCCAGGACATGGTCTATCTTTGTACCAAGTATCATCGATATCAATTTAGTCGTTCGAGCTTGAGGAAGTAACAAACATAATCATTCACACACACTCCCAAACTTTCTCCTTTATAATATTAATAATGTACAAACTAACTTAGCACATCTAAGTTTGTGAACAATATTATGAAAATTTATAATTATACGCATTTTTTACAGAAAACTATACACTTAATATATTTGAAGGAAAACGAACCATGTATTATTAGTGTATTATTTATTATTATATCTAGCCTATGCTGTCCCACTGCTGGGCAAAGGCCTCCCTCCATTCCTTCCACCGTTACCGGCTTTGAGCTACTTCTTGCCAATTCTCAAGGAAGTAACAAATATAATCCACCCATTCCTGATCCTACTATCAAACTTTCTCATTTCCTTACAACTCTACAAAATATTATACACACGTATCATCTAAGGCCCTGTGCACACCACATTTTTAAACGCGCCACAGACGCGCGTTTATAGTAATACAGACGTGATATACGCACGCGAGTCAGATGCAGTCTGTAGACATTTGCATACCTATATAAATTAAAACCGCGTTTGAATCGATATAGAGGCGCGTGTTGTGCGACACAGACACATGGGTGTAGCGAAACAGGCGCGAAGAAAACGCACGTTTCTATCGAACCAGGCGCGCCGTAGTCGCGAGTTTGAATCATTACAAAAGCGATGCAAACGCGCGTGTGTTTTGATTCTAACGACAATGAACAGCTGCTTTATAGGATAAAAGCGCGCCGTTGACGCGCGCCTCTAAAACGCGCGTCTACGCGTTTAAAAAACGTGATTTGCACAGGCCCTAACATATAGCTGTATCAGTATTAAGAAAGTTGACTAGAACATTGTGATTAAATTCCTTGCGGTTAACAAGATAACCAGTAGTTTTACTTACTGTCTTGTCTTGTTTTACTCAACTAGTTGATGAACTTGATTAAGATAGTAATTTTTAGGGTTCCGTACCCAAAAAGTAAAAACAGGACCCTATTTCTAAAACTCCGCTGTTTGTCTGTCTGTCAAAAGACGGTATCGCATGAACCATGATAACCAGACAGTTGAAACTTTGGAACATACTTTTTTAATATATTTCTTGCCTCTATAACAACATGTACTAATAATAAAAAAAATATGTGTGTGGGGTTCCCATATAGTAGGTATTTACAGTATGTACAATATACATGATACAGTAATGTGTACGTAACAAAAGTGATATTTTGCCGTTTTTACTATGGACGGTATATAATATTTACTTATCGTAGCAAACTGAGTATTCACACCAAGAATTTTACCCAAAGTCAAACACAGTGGAGTAATTAAATAACTATTGAAATATTCTCATGTGTGTGTGTTTGTATTAACAGTGTATCCAATGTAAGAGAGATCAAAGGGCAAATTTTAATGAAGCCTAGAACCACTACAGCGCAATATCTAGGCGATAAATTGTTTACCATCCATTGGTATGTTTTACTTAAGTACTTTTTATGTTTTTTTTTTATTTCTGTTACTAAAATTGATAGTCATTGGTTGTAAAGAAAATTATATTTTCATTTTATTATTGATTTTTTCGCGCTTGACCACCACCTCACTTGCTGGGAAGCCAGGATGTTGTTGACGATGGAGTACGCTTGCCGTAAGCAATCTGTTGACTCTTAAAGACCCCCAGGTTATAGCTATCAGGAAACAGATTCTGACAGGGAATTCCACTCCTTAACTGTACGCATGATGAAAGTGTTTTTTCTTAATAATTAGAATTAAAGTGAATACTGTAGAGCTTCGACACTCAGTGCGAGTGCGGTGCTCTTTGCCAGTCGATGACCCACTTATTGGAGTGTGCCCAAATTGTCCCTAAACCTGCACTTTGGAGGACCTAAAAACCACTGACGCAGCAATAAACGTGGCAACCTACTGGGCTAAAAAACTATGAGGGAAGGAAAACCATCGAAACGAGAAGAAGAAAGTGTATACTCTAAAATTCAAAAAGGTTTTTAGTATTTTCCGGTAACACAATAAGTCATTATATCAGTTCAGTAAGCAAGCAGCAATTAAGATATATTTTCAATTTGTTTAGCATAAAATATTAAAAACAGTTTAAAAACTAGTTCTACGAAAATCCATTACAAGACTTATATACTTCCTTCTAACGATGCCAAATCGACTACTCCTGAGCGTTTGCCATGAAGTAGGTAGAACCGTCATCAAATCAATCAAAGTTTAAACTTGTTACTTAAATTACTCTTGTCGCTCCAGATAAATCGAGACGGATTTTCAGACTTCTTCACAAACTAAAACCCACTCATGTTCCTCTTGCTTATGACCGCGGCAACGCTATCAACCAATCCCGCAGCACTTAAAACTACCTAAATATTCAATCTAACCGATGCAAACCTACACATTATAACAGTACTACATGAAATTTGCCTCGTTTGAACCATAGCTCAATATTCATGAACAGAGCGCTCGCCGATCAATTTTCGTCTTCCGATTTACATGTATCGATGTAATTAAATTCGAATGGACGTGCAGATCATCGGAGAATCGATTAATTGCTCGATTGTTAGGGTAACTTTACTACCGATTTATGGGCAGTTGATTGATGAAAGTTTTTGGGTAAGTAAGTGTCTTGTGACACGGGCGAGTAGGTCGATCAAGAGTGATTGCCTAATGACGCCTAATGTAATAGCCGAAGTGCGATTACACCTAGTTTTAGCCGATTACACCTAGTCTTAGCCGATTACACTTAGTCTTAGCCGATTACACCTAGTTTTAGCCGACTACAACTAGGTGTAGTTGGCCACTTGTGGTTAAACTTAGATGTATCCTGCTTTTCTTCGGTTAGAAGTAGGTTTAGCTTTCATCATAGTGGTTAGAACTAAGTGCAGCCGCTAACGGGTGGTTAAACTTAGGTGTATCATTTTTGTCATCTGAGAGAGACGTGAATTTTGTATTTTATTTTACATTAATAATAGGCTCGCGTTTGACTGCTATCTCATCCTATGGTAAGCGATGATGTGGTCGACGATAGACCACGCTTGCGTAGAAGTAACATATTTACTCTCGACTTAAAAATCCTTCGGTTGTAGCTATCAGGAAACACCGGCAGGGAATTCCACTCTTTAGCTATACGTATAATAAATGTATTACCAAAACGTTTTGTACGTATAGGTGGTATACGTGGGTGGTATGTTCACCATGTACCGGTGTTTTACAAGTGTTTTTATTGAGCATATTAGTTTCGCTTTTAATATTTTTTGAGGTGTTTATACCTAAGCATTATAATGTACACGATGTTGAGGATTTATTTTCAATAAATCAAGGCACAAATCGAGCTGGAAAGTACAGCCAAATAGAATAAACTCCAACCAGTGGACGTTTTCACAGTGAAATGAAGTTGAGACCGAATATCTAAGTCGATATTGCGTACGTTTTGTGTGAGAAAACATCAAATAACTTCTTCCGCTTTAGGTGAAGCGATATGGAGTGCCAGACTTCGCGCCGTAAAATGGGGTGAATAGGGACTTAGGGCGATGTTCACCGACACCAAATCGACTGTTTTAATATTAAAACGGCCGTTTTAGCAATATTTCCTGTTCCTTATCGTCGGTTATTGACGTTAATCAGATGGTTATCTTAAACTTATGTCGGTGCACATGGCCCTTAAGGGTGAGTAATGGCAAAACTTTGATTAGGATTTTTACTTCAGTTAATATTTTCGCTTTTATCGATAAAACCGTTCATTGTATCACTCTATTAATTAATTCTACTTAAAATTTTAATCACACAATAACACTTTGTATATTTATGGTGAACAATAAAGACTATATCAATAAATTAATCAATCACGACTCCTATGAGTCGACTAACAAGACTCCTATGAGTCTGTTGTCCGTCCGGGAAAAAAACGGGGCCCTATTGCTATCAATAGAAAAGCTCAAATTTGGTACCAATATGTATATCAATCACGCCGACAAAGTAGTAAAATAAAAATTGTTTTTTTTTTTTAAATTAGCCTACATGTAAAGTAGAAAGTGTTTTTTTTTTCATTTCAACCCTAACGTGTGATATATTGTTGGATAGCTATTAAAAAAGGAATAGGGGTTTACTAAAATATTTTTTGATAATATCAATAATTTTGGAAATAATCGGTCCAAAAGTAAAAAACAATGTGTGGGGACACATTGTTTTTTACTCCTCCTTTTCCCCTCCTACTTTTGAACCATAAGTTTAGAAAATATGACAAAAATCTGGAAAGTAAAGCTTTATGAAGACTTTCTAAGAAAATTATTTTTAACTTGATGGGACGAACAGTTGAAAAGTTGGGGGCACTTATTGTGACGGACGGGAAACTACGGAACCCTACACTGAGCGTGGCCCGACACGCTCTTGGCCGGATTTTTTTTTCCTCTAGTAACGGAACCCTAACAAAAAGACATTCGTCATCTTTTGCCACTCCATGATCATGAAGTAAACCCAGTCAATTAGGGACAATCAAAGTGTTATTAACTGTTAATTACTTTGGCTGAGAACTGTCTCCATGATTGGAGGCAGTTAACCCGTTACAAACTATAATTTTATTGTGATTGGGACTTTAACACGAAACGACATTGTTTTATGAAATGGGAAGTAATTCTAGGTACTATATAATTACTAGTAAATCCGTTTAAGCTTGAATGAAACGTTCCTAAGTAATTGTAGCTATCAGAACATGTCTGTATGTTCAGCAGGGTTTTTTTTTTAACTATATAAACTTGTGCTTCAATGCGATCCCACCTGATGGTAATCATCATCATCATCTCAGCCGAAAGATGTCCACAGCTGGACATAGGCCTCCCCCAAGCATCGCCACAGCGATCGGTCCTGTGCGTCTCGCATCCATCGGATTCCCGCGACCCTCGCCAGGTCGTTGGTCCACCTTGGGACCTTGGGACCTTGGTGGGAGGCCTTCCAACGCTGCGTCTTCCGGTACTTGGCCGCCACTCTAGAACCTTCCGTCCCTGTTGGTAAGCAGTGACGCAATCGTTGATGATGAATCGTACTATTTTATTAAGACCCTTTTCACTGCAGTCTTGAAACCATCTGAATTCCTTTCCTGTACAATAAATGTGTTCCCAGAATGTTTTTTACATTTTGGATAGAATGTCTACCATTGATATACCGGTAACGCATCGTCGCACTGGTGAGGCCCGACGATGGAACGGGCTTAGTAGAGTTAGATTATAAAATTTTGAAGCACACGAGACTCTCCAAAATATAAACGGTAGAAAACCGACAGGCTATCATCTCAGGGTCGATAATCAAGGCTTGAAGCTACGACTCGACGATTAGATCTCTTTCAACGAAGCAGTTATGCGAGTAAAGGAGATTGCTGAAAGCCTCTAACCTAACCTAACCTAACCTCAAGCCCCGCCCCTGCCAGAAACGGTCCTCGGATAATCTACGCTCACAAAGAGCAGCTGAAAGAAAATGGATGAGTTTTTTAGTTTAGTTTGTGTCCCACAGCTGGGCAAAGGCCACCCCTTTCTCCATCCAAATCTCTCTGTCTTGAGCCATCTCTGGCCAAGTTTGACTAGCGAACGCGATCAGATCGTCACACCACCTTCGCCGCGGTTGCCCTAGATAGTAAAAATCTGTCACTCTCTAACTCTACCCAGAATGAAAGAAGTCATTTTATGATTTTCCAAGTAAAAAAAAAGGGATGATTTAGCTTTTTGTACACAGAAAATCTTCCAGTGTAACTGAATGAAGATATTGTTTTTAATTTTTAACGTCTTTCCCACACCAGAAATTTCCACTGCATCGCAGTTGCGTTCAAAAACATGTCAAACTCACGTACACAAGATATCAAAAGCCGGAACAACTATCTGTAGAGCATGTCGTGTTGTTACAAAACCTAACCTAGACGTACGCCAATGCGCCACCGGTACATGGTGAACATCCCACCCATACGTACAAAGCGTTTTGGGAGTACATTTATTATGCGTGCAGCTAAAGAGTGGAATTCCTTCCGGGGTCTGTGTTTCCTGATAGCTGCAACCTAGGAGTATTTATGTCAAGAGTGAATAGGTTGCTTCTAGGCAAGCGTGCTCCATGGTCGACCACATGATCGCTTACCATCAAGTGAGATGTGGTCAAGCGCGACCCTATCAATATATAATTTGAAAAAAATGTTTTACACAGAGCGACTGTCTTGCTCTCTATCCGATTTCCACAATCTAGTTCGTATTACCATATTACCTATCCCTTGGTAAGTTCGAAACTTCAAATAAACTAATATTTTGTCGACATCATATTTCATCTATTCTCCTGGATCGTATCGTGAGCAGTAAAACTCTCACTATTACATCATAATTGCTATTTCCCATAGTTTTTGCGTCTACTAGTTTCCAAGTCGTTTTTGTGCAACCATTCTGACACTAAACAAAATTGATTGGAAATCTGACAGGTACCTGTTTCTATTGCCTCGGTTTAAAAGTTATTAGATTTATAAATCTTAGGTGGAGCTCGTAGTTGGAATTTCTGAAAGGAATACCGTGGCCCTGGATGCAAAAGTCAAGGAGATTTTAGTTAATAAAAGTTTGACTGGCCTTCTCATTCTATACTATAGTGAGAGAAGTCATCGGATGATATCCCACTACAAAAGAAGAGTTCATGGTTAAAAAAGCAATAGCAACCGTACGGACTAATTTTCTAGCCGAGATGTGTGACCATCTTACCGAGATTCCTCTTAGACTAACGAGATTTCTATCGTGATTTTTCTCGAGTTTTCTATTGTCCTTATTTGCTTTGAAGCTCCGTAGTTTTTTAAGCACCTCTTCAAACTGTTATCCATATCTTCATTTCTGATGTTGAAAGACGAGCAAACTTAACCATAGGAAACTTCGGAGTTTCCTATGGTTAAGTTTGCTCGGGCAAAACCCTTTCCGTATGGGTGACTTTAAGCATTTGGATGAGGCCCATTATGAGCGCCCACATTTCGGATCCATATGTCATCACTGGCTACACACCGTGGTCATAGACTTTAAACTCTATGCGACTAGAGTACACAAAGAATGAACAAAAAATTTTTGCCGAAACTACATCACCTGTCAAAACTCCCCAAAATTTATAACCATACTCAGCCCAAGTATTCTGTAAGATCAGCGCTGCAGCTTCCTACATTAAATGAGCGCTGCAAAGAAAAACTTAGACGTACAAATGTCTCAGTTGCAAATAGAATTGAATAATTGAATTTATAGTAGTTCCAGAATTTCATATGGCAACTCTGGGCTGGCAAGATTCCAGGTATCGTGGGTCCAACTTTGTAATTGAAACTTTGCCGCGCTCGTACGAAATGTGAACTGTTTTGGACATGATATATCATTGTTTTATTAAATTAGGATGATTCATTATTGTTATGATTCGATAGATTTATTGGACTTTTCTTGGTTTTACGATCAACATTGGCAGGGTTGGATAATAGATTGGTGTTGTTCGAACATAGTTCCAATGGTTTCGATGTTAAACTTGCTTTGGTCAGAATTTTTTTGATTATTTTTGTGATAAGTTGTGAATATAATCAATTATGCTTATTTTATTTGTTATTTTTATTTCGTTATTTATGAAATTCACATGATTCAATTGAATTTCATATTTGCTTTGTACTCAATCGTATATTATTGATCTCTGACCAGTTTATTCACAAATGAGGTAAAAAGAAACGCAAGGGTGAATAAAAACAATACTTTGATTATAAATTATACTTTAAACATTAATATTTGTTGTAAGAAATGCATTAACATACCATATATTTTTTACATGAAGAAAAAATTGCAATAAAGCAATTTTTTTAACTAGGTAAAATTATGAATAATAATCCTTTCATGTATTTATTTCTTTTCATCCTTGTGTGTATGCCCCGTTTGACGGTACAGTTTTTACCCTTTTTACAGCTATTTAAATCTACTAAATATTTTTTACAGAAAAGAATAAACCAACGTCTGCACTGAGAAGGTGGGACGCGTCAAGCACAGCTGTCATCATCAAAACTAGGACAGTCACCGTCCAACACGAATACCAACACCAATGAGCTTGCCAATCCCTTCGTCCCAATCTCCGCCAAGCCCACGCCCTGCAGCTGGTACCTGTCATCCCAGAAAACTTATGGTAATAACTCTCAACCAATGTTTGCCAAACATGCCAAATGCAGCTTACAAACACACCAACATGTCAGCAAATTGTCAATTAGTATAGATTTATCAACCGCCATTGAGGTTTTAAGGACTGGGCCAAATAATTTTTGGCCAATTCTCGTGAATAGGGTGATAAATATTTCTTATGTAAACTTACCTTTATATTTATGGCTTTTAGATAAATAGATATGAGGATTTATTGAAGGACAAAGTATGGGTCTTGTTGGTATTGGCCTACTAATGGTTGCGTGGCAAATAAATGGCAAAAAAAATGTTGGATAATCATTTCAGTCGAAAGATTCCAAGTTCTCTGCTTCTTGCACTGTTGTCTTTCAAATTATCGACTATCTAGTCTACATATGTGATTTTTGTCGATTACCTGAACGGTCCGTTGCGTTACATCGTCAGGTTCAATCGAAAACCAGCGTCAGGAATTAGTTGTCTGGCATTTATGCTATACTGTCACTTTCAAAGTCTTAGCATAGAAATAGCATCAGCCTTATAATGTTCCCACTGCTGGGACTCAGGCCTCCTCTTTAAGAGAAGGATTGGGCCGTGATCCAGCACGCGGATTGGTGGATGTCACATGTCTTCGATTTTTGGGTTCTAGGACATGCCGTTTTCCTCACAATGTTTTCCTTCACCGTTTTTATATAAAGTCTTACATAATTGTAATTAATTTCTCAAATGTTAGTAGTAGTAGATAGATTTCTGGTTCTAAACAAGATAACACATAATTATTACGAATTCGCGATACCAGATTTTCATGGAAACATTTATATGAATATTATATTTATGTTGTAAGAATGATTAAAATTATTCTAGTAACACGTACCATGAAAATATATGTCTTAATTGGAGAACTAGGTCATCCTGTTATGTTTATGGCATCAGTTTATATATGAGTAGACTGAATTTATATTGACTTTAGTGTTGTATATTTTAAGTAGATTTTTAATTAACTATTTACGTATATTTAAAAGAGTGGTGGCTCCATAGATATCAGAAAGGAGGAGATATGTTATGTTGTTAAAAATGTATCGGAACATGTGTCTCCCGGACAACTAACAGCGGCCGTATTATGAAATACACCGCATTGATAAAGTATCGCTATGTTATTTTTACATTGATTGTCCTGTTGCTGAGCGTCAAAATTACGTGATGGTTAAGGAGAAATGTATTAGCACGTTCACAAATGTATCCCGGGCTAACTCGCCGCAACTAACAGCGGCCGTATTATGAAATACACCGCATTGATAAAGTATCGTGATGTTATTTTTACGTTGCTTTTTCAGTTGCTGAGCGCCAGAATTACGTAGTGGTTAAGGATCAATGTATTAGCAGGATTTCGTCACGATCAAGTTATTATGTGACGGCCGTTTCCTAGCACATTGCCCCACGGGCGCATGGCTTGCGGACATGAATTTGCCCGCTCGCCATTTCTCGTCTTTATTAATATTTCTGTGGGTGGCCCAGTGGTAACGGCCCCGTCTTACGTGTTGTAGGTCGCGGGTTTAAATCTAGTCAGGCGCATTGCTTTGTGTAATTTATGCCTGAGTCCCAGAAGTGGGAACATTATAAGGCTGATGTTATGCTATACTATTTAAAAAAAAACTGGTGAAGTCCGTCTAACACTCAGACGGCACGATTTGTTTTTATGCTGCGTATCGTGGGTTCGATTCTCGCTCTCGAATAAAATTTGTTTGGCCAACTTACAGATAGTTTGCTCCGGGTATGGTTATCTTGTGCATGTTTGTGAACGTACCCACGATAAAGTTGTAGTTTTTAGTGAAGAGCAACGATTTAAAAAATAAATCTAACATAATTAAGTTTATTATCTATGTATAATAAAATTACACTCATTATTATTGACTTATTTAAGACTGTTTACTTAAATAGCCTACTTTCCACACCTTTTGCCATAAATTATCCAACAGTCTTGGTCAGTTTTATCTTTAAGTAGTAACTTTAATGACCTACCCCACGAACATTCCAGTGCACGAACATCAAACGCTGTTCTAAACCTGTCACCAAGTACTGGCCCTCCCTTATCCGGAATGCTAATCTGTCCTGACGTGTGTCTATCTCTTCTTATTTTCACATTCAATACCACAGAGTATCTACTCTTTGAAGTTAATAAACTCCTTAAATAACGTTTGTACAGCTTGAATGACCTTGAAAAATTGCTTAAGCGTGATTTGTACACAATTTATACACAAAATTCATTCGGCCGAAGATTTTGGTTTCTATAAATCTTCGTTTTTCATAAGGTCTACCCAAAACGGTTTTTTTTTATATTACATAAACCAGTGCTTGACTGCATTCCACCTGATGATGGTAAGCAGTGATGCAGTCGTTGATGGTGATGCGCACTAGTTTATTAAGAGCCTATTCACTCTAGTCTTGAAGACACCCAAAATGTAATCGGTCGGAAAGACCGCAGCAGGCAAATGGTTCCAGTCCCTCGATGTACGCGGTATAAACGACGAGGCAAAGCGCTTAGCTTGTTATACAAATCTTTGTAATTTTGAAGCGCAATGACGTAATAATTATAAACCTATGGTTAAACCTTCAAACTTAACTACACTGTGTCCAAAACTACAGTTAAGGGAACAGTTTAACTGTCTCGATCAATCAATTGAACCTATCACAGTTGGACAAAGCCTTCTCAAGTTTACCTACATCATCTGAAGGGTTGTTAATAGCTTCTGCAAACAATGTGTCTTAGGTATACCTGCACGGTGATTGCCGGCAAAATTCTGAAACGAAGGTCCATGGTTCTAGAACACAAAGGGCAACTGAAGAACTCAGATATGGTTTTTGTACCTGCATATCTTTTCAGCTTCGCCGTCTGTAAGAAATCACTATTAATGGCTTATCGCTTAGCCACGAATTGTTTACCTCGATAAAGAGTATATCTGTATATCTATCTAAGAAGAATTAGCCTTAGACTTACACAGTCGCCAATTGCAAGTTCTTTGCTTTCCTCATGATGTTTGTCATATCACAACTTGGTTGTCAAGTAGGCATTTACTGCCAATTTCTTCACCAAACGTAACAACCAAAATAACAGCCAAAGTAACGTCATAAAGTAATAATAACGGTTAAATTCGTTTCTTCACAATTTTAACTGTTAGAACTTTAACTGCTCATTGAAAGGCTGTTAAATCCAAAGTCACTGTCATTTTGACGAAATTGTATAGGTTTCACTGCGTTTATCCCTACATTTTATTTTAGTAGACTTTTAATTTAGCTGTCACTTGGATGAAAACATTGACAAGATGACAGTTGCTATTGACAACAATAATGGTCAAGGAAGAGTTATAACTTTAGTTTTAGTTTTGGTTTTTTTGAAGAAATTGGCCGTTAGTCTGTTCTGCCTTTATGGAATATTCATTTTGCCTTCTTTTTTTCTTCACGCTATGTTATAAAGACGAAAGTTTGTATATATTGATGTTTATGTGTGTATTTGTTACACTGAAACTGCTGAAGGCATTTGGGAAAAATTGTGCTATGTTCTAGAATAGCACTTAGGATACTTTTAACCCAGTAGTATGTTTCCTTGCGATAATTTTCTACATTCACGAAAACTAAAGGAACAGAAAATATTTTGTACTAGCTTTTACCCGCGGCTTCGCTCCCGTCAAATGACTACCCTACATATCCTACGCTACCCTACTCTACACTACCCTACCTACCCTACACTACACTACCCTACACTACCCTACACTACCCTACACTACCCTACACTACCCTACACTACCCTACACTACCCTACACTACCCTACACTACCCTACACTACCCTACACTACCCTACACTACCCTTCACTACCCTACACTACCCTACACTACCCTACACTACCCTACACTACCCTACACTACCCTACACTACCCTACACTACCCTACACTACCCTACACTACCCTACACTACCCTACACTACCCTACACTACCCTACACTACCCTACACTACCCTACACTACCCTACACTACCCTACACTACCCTACACTACCCTACACTACCCTACACTACCCTACACTACCCTACACTACCCTACACTACCCTACACTACCCTACACTACCCTACACTACCCTACACTACCCTACACTACCCTACACTACCCTACACTACCCTACACTACCCTACACTACCCTACCTACCCTACTTTACCTAACTTTTTTTTTTGAATTTTTCTTTCCGTAAGAACCATCACTGAACTTCAAGAAACATTTTAAAAAAAAAATCAGCCGAATCGGTCAAGCCGTTTTCATGTGATGTCGTGACAACGAAAAACGGGTTTCATTTTTATATATATAGATTACCTAGTATGAAAGAATTTGGTTTTAAAAGCAAATATGATCATACTGTTAGGTACTACAAACACCTCTATCAGACATTGACTGACTGTAAGCCGTCAATAAAGGTAGACTGTGGCAATGCCTAAGCACAAAGACAGCAGATGCGCATCTAAGCACTAAGCAGGCAAGGTCGCACGGTCGCACACGCGGCCAGTCCGACAATAGACGCGACTGTCGCACGTTTTCCAACATTCCTGCTATTAATAGCGGACGAATATTTTGACTAAGAGTAAACGCGTAGAGGAGGCGTGTAGGCATTAATGTTGGCTTGTTTATTTGTTTTATAATTTGTGTAGACACAGATATACTTACAGAATAAGAAACATTATTATATGATACTGCCTATTTGATAAGAAATTGCTGGGAAATGAGATATTAGAGATAATAGTGGGTATAAATAAGACAAGAAGAGCTTGTTAAAACTTAAGGTAATATACACATACTCGTAATACTAAAAATAAAAACACAATATACGTTTATAATTATCACATGAGGAAAGACAGACTTTAACAATACCGTCTTAGTCCAGTCATTATAGTACTTTCACCTCGGAATTCGAGATACCCAGCTGTAATTCTGTAAATACTTGTATATTGACACCCTAAAAGTTGTCTCAAAACCTACTTATGGTAGGGTGTACGCAACTATGAAATTTCAAGGTTAAGGGATTTGTCACACTGGATGCGTTCTGCGGTCTGCGGTCCGGTCAACGTTGTCGTTCGGTCCCTCGCCTCCGCCCCGCCGGGCCAACATGCGTTCTTTGGTTGTGCTCGCGCGGTCAGATCGCTTTCTATATAAAATATATTAATACCGACAATGCTGTTCATACATGATGCGGGCTGCGTTCGCTTTGACCTCACCGCAGACCGCAGAACGCATCCAGTGTGACAAATCCTTAAAGGGCCCAAAAATCGTATTTTTGCGCTTTTTTGGTAAATATCTCATTTCCTAAAGGTTTTTTGCTATTTGTATATTTAACAATATTGTAGAATACAAAATTCTCTACAAATTTTGTATAAAAAACTTTTCCTACGGTGAACTGTTTAAGTGGTTAATTACAGATATTTCTTCAGTTGGTTGGGGTTACCAAACAACCAAAGTCGTACTCATTAGCCGGATATTATTTACCATATTTATTTGTAGCGTATAGTTTTATACTGTTCAGACACCCGCCTCCTTGCTGATATAAAAAGTCCCACGTGACACGTGGAAAATTACAATTTTGGTATTTGTTTACTAATCGATTTTTGTTTTTAAACATAAAAACCAATGCTCGATTGCTATCCCATTTGATGGTAGTGGTAAAGTCGTTGACTATTCAAACCTTACGAGTACTTAATCTAGCCTTGAAGACATCTAAATTATAAACGGTTGAAAAGAAAATAACTTTAATCTATTTGAAAGGCTCTTCGAAAGTGGTGACGTAAGTTTTGACAAAAGATGTGGAAGGCAGTAAGAGAAAGGGAAGTGAGCTAAGAAGGATAAGCAGAGAAGCAGAAGAGAAGCCAGTTTAGAAAGACAAAGAAGACCATTTAACACTAAAACTGTGACTTTTCAGTGGAGAAATATTTGCACGGCTTAGAAGTCACAGTCCAACTGACCTTGTTGAGCCCACAGGAAAGTTTCCCGTGGGTCCCAACTACTGTAGAAATCCACTTGAAAATCTCTAAACCGAATACAAAGCGAGGCTGGCCGCTACAGGCACAATTGAGTCAGAAAGGATACTTCATCGGGTCACAATGCAATTACGGAACTAAGTTCCAAATAATGTCAAATCTCTGGTGTCTGTGCAACAGAACAGTACCACTTTGACACTGCGTTGTACACTTTGATACTGCGTTGCACACGTTGCTGAATTTCGGTCAAATGAAATTTACGATATGAGAGCAGTGCTGAGGTAGCCCAGTAGTAATTGCTCCGACTTACGAGTTGCAAGTCATGGGTGCAGTTTTCAAAACGACGAAGGAAAACCTCGTAAGCAAACCGACATGTCTTTGAACTCAAAATTCGCAGGTATGTGTCCTCCACCAACCCACATTGAGCCCACGTGGTTGATGCTTATTCCGACTACTTGAGAGGAAAGTCCCAGCTGTGGGAATATTAAGAGACTGATTATATTAAACTAAATCATTAGTAAAGTAAATCGGCTACGCTAGCTATATTATGATACGACAAACAAAATGAAAACATGGTTTTCATATTTTCTGATATTTACAAGATTTGTATGAAAAGTTAAAAGAGACTTAGACCTCTGAGTCTTAATTTAGTGTTTATTTCTAAAGTAGTCAGCTAGAAAAATTAGGTAAAAGTAAGAGCGGTAAGGACAGTCATTTCTGCTTCATAATCTATGCCGCGACAACACAAAACCGTTCACAAATCAGTCTCCATGTATCGACAAAGAAATGCCTTTTAACCGTTATTTATAACGTTATTTGTGTAGTTATTTATAACGTTATTTCTGTTTCAGATGTTCCTGTGTTTACAGTCCGTGGAACGATTAGCTGATGTTTTATTTATACAAGATTATTGGGTTTCGTTGGAACTGTTATGGTGGTATAATTGAAGCTTCTGTGGTAGCTGGTGTGTGTTGGATTCGATTGATTTATTTATAGGTTTTATTCCTTTTGGTGTTGAGATGAAAGTATTCGTTGCGGCCGTGAACTTGCTACCGTTTGTACATAAAATTGCTGTAGCTACTTTGTATGAAATGTTCTGATTTATTTTGGTGAATATAGAAGTGAATGAAATTTAAATATGTAAAGTAGACGGTCTTTAACAAAATAGAACAGTTTACCGAAGTGTCATCACGTTTGGTAATGTAACGCATATCATAATTTTTATCAGGGCTAAGTCTCAGAGCACTATATTTGTACAATCGCTTAAAAAAATCAAATAACATACCTTACACCCCTCCCGTCTAATTACATTAATCTTCAAGGCCTTCTTTTTTATCACTTAAGATGTCAACTTCGAAAAAAGAAACATATTTTACGTTGCCAAATATATCGTCGTCTTCGCACAGTTCTTTTAAAACTGTACTTATACGAGACTGATTTATTTCAATGGGCTCAAGCTCTGTACTTTCAACCACGTCATTCAGGTTCCTAACTTTACTGTTCAGTATATTTCACACAGAATCACACTTAATTTTTACAGTTCCTCTCAAAACGTTAAAACTTATTTTAGTGTTAATAACACTCGAACTTTTCACATAAAGGATTAAGTGTTAGCGCTTATATTTTAGACGGAACTTTATAGTAGCGTTAAAATTAATTTAGTAGGCATATCAGACTTTAATGTTGTCGTGTCCCTAAAGCGTGAGCCGTCATAAAATACATGAGTAGACCATACTTAATGAAGAGAATGATAAGAGGTAAGGGATGTGGAGCTTAATAATATAGAGGCTAAATGATATAGGCATGCAAAGAGGTTAATTGGCAAGAAAACTGGACATTCTTGCCAAGGTCCGGCGGTACATCACAACCTTCTAATGTTATACAAAGCATAGGTCCAATCCGATCGTGATTTGAGTCTTATAATGCACTTTGTAAAATCAGCATCTGCCTAGCCTTTTCCCAACGATATTCGGGTCCGCTTCCAGTCAAGCCAGATTTAGCTGAGAATACACTGGAAAATACTGATTTTACGAGGAGAATATGCGCAGATATTACATGACTCGATTTCGGAGGAGCTCGTGGCTAGATAATAACAGCCGCACGGGTTAATCTTAAAGGTTAAGCAACGCTTGCCAAGGTTGGCCTGTGGATGGGTGACCATCTTAACATAACGAGTTTCCTCCGTGCCTCGGAAAGCACGTTAAGCTGTTGGTCCCGGCTGTCATTTGTAGATCTTTGGCAGTCGTTACGGATAATCAGAAGCCAGTAAATCTGACTCCAGTCTTGCCATTAAGTACCGTATTACCCCAGTTAATGGGTTGTGGAGGTCTGGTAGGCAGCCGCTCCTCGTAAAATACTGGTATTCAGCTAAATCCGGCTTGACTGGAAGCCGACCCCAATATAGTTGGGAAAAGGCTAGGCAGATGATGATTACATGACTCGATTTCGCCATCGCCTTTCTATCATCGAATGATCTAACGTGCAGTAAATGTCTACCCTTACATTGTTGACACCTCTACGATCCACAGTAAGTACCTCGTCGTTTATAAATAAAAGGACTGCTAAAAAATTTCTGCCGCAGTCTTCCTGTTCGATTACAATTTAGGTGTCTTTAAGGCTAGAGTGAATAGGTTAATGTGCGTTTAGGAGATAAAACAGAGGTCAAATTTATATGAAGAAGCCTATTTTCACGAATAAAGCCAGTTAAAGCTCGTCTAGAATCATTCTTTCCTTAACAAACCAAGTTCACTACCCAAAGCATAGTTAAAATAATAGCAGTCCCATCACCATGGCTTCAATAAAGCGGATTGAATCAATTACGTTGCTAAGGCGGTGGGCAAACGAGCGGATCGCATGTCTACAATGTGGACGTGGCCTAATCCTCGTTCGGGGTTTATTTCGAAACATAATTATTAAGTGAATTACAGCAGTTACACAAGACTGGAGCGGTTGAAATTCATTAGAAAACTGTGTCTTTACCCTTTTTAAAATTTGGGTCGGGTAACAGAAGTAGGGTAATTGAATTTGATTTCTTTTGATTTTTGTGGTGTTTTTCTGGTAATATGTACTTTTGTGCTGTCATTTTTTGCCTGATGATATTAAAAGTCACTTCCATAGAAGAGACACATCTCTTATTATTCTAATTTATTTGACGAAAACTCGAATTCTTCGTCTTAATCTGTCATAATTCGTGATTCTCTCATGAGTGAGTTTAATGTTTCCATTATAATAAAATGTTTCTATGGCTGGGACTCAAGCATCCGCTCTAGGATAGAAAATGGGCTGTAATCCATCACAATTGCCTATTGTGGGTTGGTACATTTCATATGTTTTCGAAATTTTGGTTCTAGGACAGGACATTGCCAGTTTCCTCACGATGTTTTACTTCAGCGTTTTTAGAGCAATGGTGACGAAATTAAAAACGTAAAATAAATTGCCTACCTAAGTTTGAATCAGTGACGTACTACTTATAATTCAGGGCGGTTACTACTATGCTCCTAATGCCTTCTGGACTTATGGACCCATTTGAAGTTTTCAGACGTACCGCGTCGCGCCACAGGTATATGAAAGACATCCTAACCATTAGTACAAAGCGTTTTGAGAACATACTTATTCTGCGTACAGTTAAGGAGTGGTATTCCCTGCTGAAATCTGTGTTTCCTGATAGCTACATCTTAGGGTCTTTAAGTCAAGAGTAAATAGATTACTTCTAGACAAGTGTGCTCTACCGTCCACCAGATCATCGCTTAGCATCAGGTCTGGTAGCTCCAATCCAAGCCTAAACAAAACACAAGTGAAAAAATGTTTAAAAACTTACCATTACTCAACTTCATGTTATAATATACTACCATAATTACGACCATAATAAATATCAAATCTATATACTTAATGTAAAAGGAGGAATTGACTGACCATATGTCGGTCAGTCAATTCCTCCTTTCAATGCACAACCAAAACTAGTGTAACAAGGAGCGTGCAATTTTGCACACAGTAGATGGTGTAGTAGTAGTAGTAGTAGTGTGACTTAGGTGAGCACTAAGAGAGGATTATCCAAAAGTCACGCCTTAAGAGAATGAAACATGGGTCCAAAATTTATACGGCATTGACGCTAGGGAAAGCACACGCAAAAGCTATTTCAAAATAACAGATTAGATTTTCCTTGCTTTAACGTTTGAATCCTCAACCGGTCCTATGAGACCGCGCTGTAATTGTTTTACTATTGTGTCTCGTTTCGCGGGTATCTGAGTAACTACTACCAGTTTGACTAATGTCCACTCCAAAGTACATAGTTATTTGACCTTATTCAAAGTTTCACGAGAATAAAGCTTTCCGACCTTCCTCATCAAGTTGCCCAAACCTGCAACGTGTGTAGTCTTCGCCTAAATACACATAGACGGACAGGTTTCAGGGTCACGCTGAATTAGGCATGTTTTTATAAAGGGTGATGTTTTATCGACTAGCGCACTTTACCTTTTTAGTTCTTACGATCCATCCTAAGGTTGTCTGGTAGATATCGCTGTCAGCGATAAGACCGCCATTGTACTCATAGGTTTAAGTTTCTGCGTAATTTTTTTGGTGTAAGTACAATAGTTTTTTTTATGACTCTCATTCGCGGTATCTCCCAAGTTCAAATTTAAGCTTACCTATCCCTTACTGAGTTTCATCAAAATAGGTTCGTGATCTTATATAGATTACCTAACTTTTTTATGCTTCAAATTCGGTTCAGTAGCTTAACCGTGAAAGCGTAACAGACAGACAAAGCTACTTTCACATGAATACCTAATATTAGTATGCAGTCAAGGGTATTTGCGGCGGTACACTACATTTTAAAGCATGTTTTTTTTTCTTTTTAAAGAGGAAGAAGAAGCAGGATGCCTTTTATCGAAGAGTTAACGTTTTCTAGATTACCGATAAAATATTTTCTCAAGGAACTACATAAGTTAAATGCATTGTAAGGCCATCTCCAACCGCATTACATTATTGTGCGTCATGAGAAAATGTAGTTTTTTTTCCTTTCCATGTAATGTAGAAAATTACGTCTTAGTTGTTTAGCTAAACTCTATGATGTATTTATCGTTGCATCTTTATTTATTTAATCTTCAGGGAACTACTTTTGTACCTTACAAAAGCGGACTTAATGCTTTAGGCAATCTCTACCAGTCAGCCTAGTCGTCTGCGACAATAATTACCGACTATTATTATAATTTCATCATCATCATCATCTCAGCCGAAAGACGTCCACTGCTGGACATAGGCCTCCCCCAAGCGTCGCCACAGCGACCGGTCCTGCGCGTCTCGCATCCATCGAATTCCCGCGACCCTCGCCAGGTCGTCGGTCCACCTTGTGGGAGGCCTTCCGACGCTGCGTCTTCCGGTACGTGGCCGCCACTCTAGAACCTTCCGTCCCCATCGACCATCTGTTCTACGAGCAATGTGCTCTGCCCACTGCCACTTAAGTTTAGCGATTTTTCGGGCTATGTCGGTAACCTTAGTTCTCTTGCGGATCTCTTCATTCCTGATGTGATCGCGCAAGGAAACTCCGAGCATAGCCCTTTCCATTGCTCTTTGGGTGACTTTAAGCCTTCTGATGAGGCCCATTGTGAGCGACCACGTTTCCGAGCCATATGTCATCACTGGCAACACACACTGGTCATAGACTTTTGTCTTGAGACACCCGCAGTGTCTCAAGACAAAAGTCTATGACCAGGTTGGACGAGAAGATACCGTGCAGCTTCCTGAACGCTGCCCAGCCGAGTCGGATTCGACGATTGATCTCTTTCTCGAAGTTAGATCTACCCAACTGGACCGTCTGTCCCAGGTAGACGTAGTCGTCCACAACTTCGAGTGTAGAGTCTCCGATCTTGATAGGAGTGGGAGCTACATGGATGTTTACCATGACTTTGGTTTTGTCCATGTTCATTTTGAGTCCCACTCTTTCGGAGGCCCTACTGAGATCACCGAGCATTGTACTGAGCTCCTCCGTAGTCTCAGCCATGACTACTATGTCGTCGGCAAACCGAAGGTGAGTGATGTACTCGCCGTTGATATTGATGCCTCGCCCTCTCCATTCCAGAACCTTGAAGACATCCTCCAATGCGGCCGTGAACAGTTTCGGAGAGATAACGTCTCCCTGCCTCACACCCCGCTGTAAGAGGATAGGTTTCGAGGTCTGATCCTGGAGTCGGACTGACATGGTGGCGTTTCCCCACCAACTGTGTTCCCACGTTGTCGTCGTGGTGGGGCTTGCGTGTCTCTATGATCTTGAGGGCTATGCCGGTAGAGCTACTCATGCCGGAAGGCCTCAAGTGAGAGACCAGACCAAGAGGAACACACTCAGAGCGGAGTCCAGTCGGACCGCCAGGGAAGGCGCGCTGTCTGGCAGGCATCGCCACCAACAGCTGCTGGTGCTGTCAGTCAGCGATATCGGAGAGTGGGTTCGCCTCTGGTACGTGTCTGCGTACCAGACATGACCAAGATGGCGAACGTGTTTATTGGGGACCCCACCCCATTATAAAAAAAAGGGGGAAAAATAACAAAATGGACGCGACTCTAAAGAATTTTTTACCCCAGGAGGGTACCGACTGTCATGCAGTCGGAGAATCCCTCACCAAGCAGAGCTTGGTCTGCCCCTCGTATTCTGGGGGGGGCAAAGAGCGCGTCAGGTCCCCTAGGGATCTGCTACCGTCCTCTGTGGACGTATTGAGCCAGGGTGGCTCACTCACCGGTGACGTGGAGTCCCTGGGACCAGTTCCCAGCACATCCGCGGCGCCGGTTTGCACTGAACAGGTCGGCAGGAGTGCTGGCCTGAGGGAGGTGAGTGGAGACACGGAGTCGGACTCTGACGCCGCGGCTTCAATCACCTCACAAAGAATGGAGGTGGAGGACACACCGTCCAGGAGGAACGAGTTCCTCCTGAAGCGTCCCAAGTCGATAGCCGATAAGGCATCGTCTTCTGACGAAGCGTCAGCCCGCAAAATCTCCACCGCTGGGCGGGGATTGGGCCGCAAGACAGGAAAGGGGAGGGGGCTCACTGCCCAGGAAGCCACCCAGCGACACCAGGAAATTGCCAGGGAGGGGCGCCACCCCGGGGCAACCAATGAGCAGCCCGGCTTCACAGCGCCGGTGCCGTCTGGCAGCGAGCCAGATGGCATAGAGGAGGCAATAGCCAGATTCTCCGAGGTGGTGGCAGACGCCTGAACAAGCGTCTGCAATAAGAGGTCGAAGTCCTCGAAGGGGAAGACTAAACTTGAGGCTGAGACTTCAATTGCCAAAGCATTGGAGACCCGTGGATTCCCTGAAGACGTCCCTCAACGGGAAGATTGAGGGCCACGAGGAGGACCTAGTTGGTCTCCGAGCGGCTGACTCCGAGGCGGCAACCAAAGGAGGATGCAAGCACGGACAAAGCCAGCCTCAGCTCCCGCCCCAGCCGGAGAGTGAGGTGACCCTGCTGCGGCAAGAGCTAGCTGCCTTCCGGCAGCAGCAGCAGCAACAGCAGCAACAGTTTCAGCGGACGGTACAGCAGCAGCTTTCCGTCCTGGAGGGAATTGTGCTGCGCCCCCCGCTAACGGCCTCTGGTCAGCGGAGGGTGGCATCGTACGCCTCTACCGCCGCGGCTACGTCTGCTACTCCCAGAGCTGGTCCGCTAGGGCAAGCCGGGCGCGGAGCCGTGGCGCCGGCGCCTGAGGGGCCGGCCCCGGCGGCGAAGCAGCGGCAGGGGAAGACAGCCCCTGCCCCTCCCACAAAGGGCAAAGCGGCGTCTGCTGCGAAGGGCAAAGTGGCACCTGCCGCGGTGGTAGTTAGGCAGACCCTGCCGCCTCTCCCGCCAACAGAATCTTTGGCCGACACGGATTGGACAGTTGTTGGGGCCAAGAAAAAGGCGGGCAAGGTGGCTAGGGCCGCCAAAAAACGGCAGCGGCGGCAGCGGCGCAAAAAGACGGCCACAGAGGCCAGGCTTTGCGCCCCGGAGGCATCGGCTGTAGTGATCACTCTGCAGCCGGATGCGGAGAAAAGGGGCGTGACCTGGAAAAAGGTCATCGGGGAGGCGAAGCGGGCGGTGGACCTCGCAAAGCTCGGAGTCCCTGGGGGCTTCCGAATGCGGCTCACCGCGACCGGAGCCCGTATGTTGGAGGTCCCGTGGGGAAACAGTGGCCCCACTGCGGACGCCCTGGCTGACGTTATCAGGGCGTCCCTAGATGTTGAGGAGGCCCGAGTATCCAGGCCCACTAAGTGCATTGACATGCGCATCATGGGCCTGGATGACTCCGTGACGGAGGAAGAGGTTGTGGCCGCTGTCGTCGGGGCGGGTGGGTGTCTTACCGACCAAGTCCGGACGGGCACCATCCGTGCTGACGGCACAGGCATGCGAGCCGTTACGGTAAGCTGTCCCGTAACGGCGGCCAAGGCCATCACAAGGGAGGGCCGACGGCTTCTGGTGGGCTGGGTCTCCGCACAGGTAAAAGTGCTGGAGCCCAGACCTCTGCGGTGCTACCGCTGCCACGTGGGGCATCACGTTGGGGCTTTCTGCAAAGCAGAGGTGGATCGCAGTGACCGCTGCTTTCAGTGTGGTCAGGCTGGTCACCAGGCTGCCGCTTGCAGCGCTGCACCACACATGCGTGTGCGGCGGCGAACAAGTCGGCAGATCACCGGGCTGGGAGCAGGTCCTGCGACCCCCCCGCCAAGGCCAAGGGTAAGGTCCGGAAGGGCCCCCATCCCACCGCAGACTCAGCCACCGCTGCTGCCGCCATCGCCACGGCAACCGCTGTGGCAGAGCCCTCAAGGGGGGCTCGGGAGGAGACCGTAATGGATTGCCAATAACGGCCCCACTACGTCTCCTCCAGGCGAACATCAACCACTGCGCCCCCGCTCAGGATCTGTTGCTCCAGAGCATGGCGCAGTGGTCGATCAATATCACCGTGGTCTCCGAGCCGTACTTTGTCCTGCCCAGGGAAGACTGGGTCCAGGACCTGACCGGCTCGGTGACCCTAATTTCGTCGGCCGCCGCCGGTACCCCACCTCTCGAGGCCGTCACGAGAAGGCGGGGCTGCGTGGCAGCACGGGTCGGGGACATTGCAGTGGTAGGCGTCTACCTGTCCCCGAACCGAACTCTCGCCGATCTCCACAACTCCCTCATGGAGCTGAATGCCGTCGTCGCTGGGTTTGGATCCCTCCCAGTGGTCGTTTGCGGGGACTTCAATGCCTGGAATCTGGCTTGGGGTTCCCGGCTCACGAACCAACGGGGTCGGATGGTGGAGGACTGGGCTCTGGAGACAGGCCTGGTCGTCCTCAACCGGGGTTCTGTCCCCAAGTGCGTGCGGATGCGGGGAGAGTCGGTGGTGGACATTTCGTTCGCCAGCCCCGCTCTGTCGCCGCGTGTCGTCGACTGGCGCGTAATGGAGGGGGTGGAGACGTATTCCGACCACCGGTACATCCGGTTTGACGTCTCCGCCCGGACTTCGACCGCGCCGGTCAGGGAGCAGACCCCGTGTGGTCCGCGGTGGGCGCTGAGGCAGATGGACCGGGACGCTTTCCTGGAAGCCGCGAGGGTACAGGCCTGGGTGCAAGCACCGGACAGGCCTGTCGACATCGACCTCGAAGCAGAGTGGTTCCAGGAGGCAATGTCGCAAATTTGCGACGAGGCGATGCCCCGAGTCCATCCAGGACGTGCTCGGCGCCAGGTGTACTGGTGGTCGCCGGAGATTGAGGCTCTGCGCGAAGCGTGCAACGCCGCGCGGCGCCGGTACACCAGGTACCGCAGGCGCCGCATTCGTCCGCCGGATGCGGAGGCCACAGAGGCGGAGCTGTACGAGGGGTACAGAGCGGCAAGGCGCACCCTCCGAACGGAAATAAAGCGGGCCAAGTTGGAGGCCCGCAATGTGTGGCTGGAGATTCTGAACAGGGACCCATGGGGACGCCCTTACCAGGTGGTGCGGGACAAGCTCCGCCCATGGGCTCCCCCGCTAATTCAGAGTCTCCGGCCTCAGCTTGTGGAGGGTGTGGTGGCCAATCTGTTCCCTGAGCGAGGGGAACACTCTCCCCCGCTCATGGCTCCGCCATCTGCGGTGCCCGGACCACACCAGCGACGACGACGACGACACTCAAGAGGTGACCGAGGTGGAGATGAGGGCGGTGGTACGAAGACTTAGTGTCAAGAACACCGCCCCAGGACCCGACGGCGTGCCTGGAAGGGCTTGGGTCCTGGCCATGGAGGCTCTCGGGTCTCGATTACGGGGGCTATTTAGCGCATGCATGGAGAGAGGCCAGTTCCCCCTTCGCTGGAAGACTGGGAAACTGGTCCTCATCGCGAAGCCGGGGCGCCCCGCGGACTCTCCATCCGCGTACCGGCCCATCGTGCTGCTCGACGAGGTAGGCAAGCTCTTTGAAAGAGTAATTGCAGACCGCCTCGTCGGGCATCTATCACGGGTGGGGCCGGATCTTGCTGACGGCCAGTTCGGCTTTCGCAGGGGGCGCTCCACCGTGGACGCCATCATGCGCGTGAGAGCCCTCACGACGGGGGATGCGGTGACTCGGGGCAGGGTTGTCTTGGCGGTGTCTTTGGACATCGCCAATGCCTTCAACTCCCTGCCCTGGAGTAGCATCGAGGCGGCACTTCGGTACCATGAGGTGCCCGCCTACCTCCGTCGTGTGATCGAGGCCTACCTGTCGGATAGGTTCATCATCTATCCCGGTCACCAGGGAGAGTGGAGACGGCGAGAGATGTCGTGCGGTGTTCCGCAAGGATCGGTACTAGGACCGCCCCTGTGGAACATCGTATACGACTACGTGCTGCGCGGCGACCTCCCCGACGGGGTCAGCGTGGTCTGCTACGCAGACGACACGCTGGTCCTGGCGCGGGGAGAGTCGTACCAGGCGGCGGCCGAAACAGCGACACGCGGGGTTGCGACAGTCGTGGAGAGGATCCAGCAACTGGGACTCAAGGTGGCATTGCACAAGTCCGAGGCTATGTGCTTTCATGGCCTTCGGACCGCGCCACCACCGGGTTCCCAAATAACGGTAGGGGGGGTTCACATCGGCGTCGGGTCGACGATTAAGTACCTGGGACTCGTCCTCGACAGCCGGTGGACTTTCGAGGAGCATTTCCGAAATTTGGCCCCCAAACTGGACAGGACTAGTGCCGCTCTGAAGCGGCTCCTGCCCAACCTAGGGGGTCCAGACGCCCCCTGCCGGAGGCTCTACGCGGGGATCGTTCGGTCCATGGCCCTTTACGGGGCGCCAGTTTGGGCGCCATCGCTAGGTAAGCGACCAGCGGCCAAACTGAACGCTTGCCAGAGGGTCATGGCCATCCGGATGGTGCGGGGATACCGCACGATCTCCCGCGAAGCGGCGAGCCTCCTTGCTGGCCTACCACCGTGGGATTTGGAGGCAACAGTCCTTGCACGCATGCACGATTTGCGCGTGGAGATGCAACGCCGGGGCGAAACTCCGCTGCCACGACAAGTCGCGGTATGGCGGACAGAGTTCCGGCGGGATCTCAGGGTGGCATGGCGACTGCGACTGTCGCAACCCAGTGCTGGGCATGCCGTTATTGCGGCGGTAAGTCCCCTCTTTGAGGAGTGGTTGGAAAGAGGTCACGGCGTCCTCTCGTTCCGTATGACGCAGGTCCTCACCGGACACGGTAAGTTCGGGAGGTTCCTGCATCGGATCAAGGAGGAAAGGACGCCCGGGTGTCGCCACTGTGTGGACCGCCCGGAGGACACGGTGGAGCACACGGTAGAGGTGTGCCCCGCTTGGGCGGAGCACCGCCGTGTCCTTGTGGAGGCTATCGGCGGCGGTGACCTCTCGCGCCGGGCCCTGGTAGAGGCCATGGTCCGGAGCGAGGAGGGGTGGCACGCAGTCGCCTCCTTCTGCGAAGCAGTAATGTTAGCGAAGGAGGCTGCCGACCGCGTGAGGCAACGGAACTCACGCCGCCGCCGCCGAGATCCCGATCCCGATTTCCGACCACCGTAGGCGCGGGCTCGCGGATAGCGAGCGCTGGGTAGCTCGCCGTCCGGCAGTCTGGTAATAATCTGGACCGAGCCTAGTCGTCGACGGCGCGTTCTGTTCCACGCGCGCCTCAAGGAGATGTCAGCAAACTGTAGGGGCCCGGTAGGGCCGAAGCCTCTAGGGAACACGGTATCCGAAAGGTTGTCACCGTGTCCCCCAAATCGATGGTAACGAAGGAACGGGGTAGGGGTTTAGTCAGTAAGAGTCTGACACGCCCTCCCGCTCCGCCCAAGAGTGGGAGAAGTCATTCTGATGATTCCCCTACCGGAAAAAAAAAAAAAAAAAAACATGGTGGCGTTTTTGTACAAACATTTCAGCACTTCGATGTACCGATAGTCAATCTGGCACCGTTGGAGAGACTGCAGTACAGCCCAAGTCTCGATCGAATCAAAGGCTTTCTCGTAATCCACAAACGCTAAGCAGAGAGGCAGGTTATACTCCTCAGTCTTCTGTATAACCTGCCGTAGCGTATGTATGTGGTCTACGGTGATAAAGCCTTTTCGGAATCCGGCTTGTTCAGGAGGCTGGAAGTCGTCGAACCTGCGTGCGAGACGATTCGTGATGACTCTGGAAAACAACTTGTAGACATGGCTCAGAAGTGAGATGGGCCTGTAGTTCTTAAGGAGGGCATTGTCGCCCTTCTTAAAGAAAAGTACCACCACACCTCTGCCCCATGCCTGTGGCGTTTTGCCCTCGAGTATGACGGAATTAAATAGCTTCTGAAGGGCCTTAAGGACCGGTTTTCCACCCGCCTTCAGAAGTTCGGCCGTAATTCCGTCCTCACCCGGCGCCTTATTGTGTTTAAGTTGTTTCAGAGCCATCCTAATCTCGTACAGGCTGACGTCCGGGATATCTTCGGTATAGTGTCGGGTCAATCTAGCTCTTGGATCGTTCGCTAGATTTGCCGTGGGTTTAGAGATAGACGTGTATAACTGTCCATAGAATGCCTCGATCTCCCCCAGGAGCTCCGATTTAGCGGATATGACTCTGCCATCGTCGGTCTTCAGTTTCGTGAGTTGGCTCTGCCCAATAGACAGATCCCTCGCAAAGACTTTGGAGCCCTTATTCCGCTTTATCGCGTCCTTAACCCTTTCGGAATTAAAGTGGCGAAGGTCGCGTTTTAAGGACTTCGAAATCTGTCTATTGAGCTGACGGTATCTGCACGAATCGTCTGAAGACTGCAGAATCATCTCACGCCTCTTCTTCATGAGCTCGAGAGTCGGATCCGAGAGCTTCTTGTTCTTATTTGTACGGTGGGTCTTGAAAAACTTAGACCCGACCGTATGGACAGTTTCCACGAACCCATCGTTACATTCGTCCACGGAGCTACCTAGGCACTCGAAACGATTATGGAGTTCGAGCTGAAAGCTCTCGGGGTTTTGGAGCTGGATTTGTGCTGGACGGAGCGTAGACTTCACCAGTCGAGACCTTTCAAGCTTGATGTTGATATTCAATGTGCCTCTCACCATGCGGTGATCACTACCAGTTTTCACCGCATTGATCACAGAGACATCATTGAATATTTGCTTCTTCGTCAACAAGATGAAGTCAATCTCATTTTTAGTTGCACCATCGGGGCTTTGCCAGGTCCACCTCCTATGCTCACGCTTTTTGAAGAAAGAGTTCATCATGTAGAGGCCCTCCTTCTCCATAAAGCTAGCCAGTAGGTGTCCCCGGTGATTCCGCCGTCCAAACCCAAATTGCCCCACTCGCAGCTCATCACCGTCTCGTTTGCCCAGTTTAGCGTTAAATGTTCAGCTGAAAACCAGCATCAAACAATAGCTAAGTATTTGGCTGAACTGGATTTATTTCGATTCATTTTACGTATTTTTTCTGTTTTAAATTTAAATTTCTACTTACTAATATTGTGTGCCAAATATAGGTACATCTTTCTTTCTTTCTGTAATTTTTGCCATTTTTATCCCCCATTAAACCAAAGCACTCACAATCCAACTCCCCCTGTACATCCGTATTGTCCGTCCATCTCGTAAACAGGCACCCTTTATTGACACGATAGTTTACAGCATCTACACATGATTCCAACAGTTTTATGCCGGCCATGTGTTATTTGATTAGCTATCCGTTTATTTGGGTATTACTCGCATCGATTCAGCAATGAATCTATGGTTTGTTTGATCCGAATATATTAGTTGCCTTCGCTGTTAGATATTTTATTTGCTTATCGTTTCACAGATTTGGTGTTGATACAAACGTTTTGGATTTAGGTCGGTAGTTTGGACTAGAAAATTGTGATTCTGTTCAATTAGGGTGTAGAGGAATATTCACACCATAACTAGGCGCCACTAAGTCGTCAGGTCTCATTATTTTTTTTTAAATTGTTATAAACTAGTGCTTGACTGCGATCCCTCCTGATGGTAACACGTTGACATTGACGTATAATCAGTCAGTTTTTGTACTTCGTCTTTTCCTTATCATCATCCACACTGCTAGCGTTGTCAGGTATCCGGATAGATCTATTCGTAAAGATCTAGATACAAGCGTCGCCACAGCGACCGGTCCTGCGCGTCTCGCATCCATCGGATTCCCGCGACCCTCGCCAGGTCGTCGGTCCACCTTGTGGGAGGCCTTCCGACGCTGCGTCTTCCGGTACGTGGCCGCCACTCTAGAACCTTCCGTCCCCATCGACCATCTGTTCTACGAACAATGTGCCCTGCCCACTGCCACTTAAGTTTAGCGATTCTTCGATCGTTATTTCGCTAGTGCAAACAAAGTAGACTTGCCATTACATCACTCAATTTTATTGTGGTTTCATTGGAATTTAAAAGATTTTATTGTTATTCTTTCACGCTCACACGTTTGAATGAATTTGGACAAAATTTTGGCACAAAGGAATTCCACATTCTTGGAATAGCATATAAGAAACTTTTCATGTTCTCCTGAGATAATTTCCTTCTTTCAAACTCAAACAAACAATATTGTAAACCTAATCTTTTTTTTTTTAAAAGAGTAACCATGGAGTTTCTTGCCGGTTCGTCTCCATAGGAAACGACCAATTTGGAACCGTGCACTAGCTTCGACTTTTTATAAGTGCCCATGTAGGCCTATGTAAAATAAAAACATTTTTGATTTTGATTTTTTCACGCGGGTGAAGTTACTGGCAGCAGATAAGCGAATAAAGTGTGTTAATGAGAAAAATGACACAGCCAATAAATTCCTTCGTAAAACTGCGTCACAGCTTGCATTAGCTCGCTGCTTAGCGCAGACATCGCGGCTGGTATGCAGACAGTGAAAACAAACAACACTGAACTTACTGAGTCACACAATGATGACGGCAGTATGTTGTGAATGCCTCAATCTAACGTCAAACTTGAACCATTTCATTCATATTAATTTTCCTAGGTTAGTAAGGGTGCGTGTATAATGTGTTTTTTTTTTAATTTATGAAAAGAACTAACCAAAAGTTACATATGAAAATGGCCGTAAGATATTTTGTACTTCTGTAATTTGCTGTAAATGATTATGAATGTGATAGACAGTTCCTATATAATTGATAGGGACTGTCTATTAGTTGGTCATGAAATTATCTGCTAGACAAAACTTGAACGTTCAAACGGTATGAAAAATCTTGTCACAGTAGTTAAATTCCTTCACATTGACATAACTCAAACTGGAGATCGTGGCTAGATAATAAGAGCCGCATGGGTCGATATTCAAGCTTAAGCTTTGCTTGCCAAGGTTGGTCTGTGGATGGGTGACAATCTTAACAGAACGAGTTTCCTCCGTGCCTCGGAAAGCACGTTAAGCCGTAGGTCCCGGCTGTCGTTTGTAGATCTTTGGCAGTCGTTAAGGATAGTCAGAAGCCAGTAAATCTGACTCCAGTCTTGCCATGAAGTATCATGTTACCCCAATTAATGGGTTGTGGAGGTCTGGTAGGCAGTCGCTCCTCGTAAAATACTGGTATCCAGCTAAATCCGGCTTGACTGGAAGCCAACCCGAATATACTTAGTTGGGAAAAGGCTAGATAGATGACGATTGACATAACTCGAACTATCCCGCAGAATACTGGAACGAAAAGCAAAGAAGGAACAAACGAGTGGGTTTTAGTCATCTAAAGTGGCGTCTAAACGCGTCTCAACACACAACGTCATTAATATCGCTTGCAGCGCAATTAGCGACGGATATCATGTTTTACTGCGCCCAGCTGATCCAGTTGCTCGAGTGAACGTTACGACATTTTAATAAACGCGAATTAATCAAGTATCGCGGTGTAACAGATCTTACGACTGCATCGTTGCTTTTATGAGCAACACACAACCAACAAGCATGGAATGTAGGAGCATTAATCCACAGATTAACTTGCTGCATTCCATGCATGTTGATATTGTTTTTTATGGTTTAGATGCCCTTCAGTGGTTGAGGAGCTCGTGGCTTATAATAACAGCCGCACAGATCGATCTTCAAGGTTAAGTAACGCTTGCCAAGGTTGGTTTATGGATGGGTGACCATCTTAACATAACGAGTTTCTTCCGTGCCTCGGAAAGCACGTTAAGCTGTAGGTCCCGGCTATCATTTGTAGATCTTTGGCAGTCGTTACGGATAGTCAGAAGCCAGTAAATCTGACTCCAGTCTTGCCATGAAGTACCGTATTACCCCAGTTAATGGGTTGGGGAGGTCTGGTGGGCAGCCGCTCCTCGTAAAATACTGGTATTCAGCTAAATCCTGCTTGACTGGAAACCGACCCCAATATATGTAGTTGGGAAAAGACTAGGTAGATAATGATGATGTTCCAGGCCACGGTGATTCTTTTGAGAAATCCCGCTGACTTAGCAGACATTATCTTTAGCAGGCACTGTCAACCCTGATGACATAGCTTTAAGGCGCACGTGGAAGACAATACGTTGATGACCCGGGCCTGGTCCTAATCAGAAGTGAGCTACTCATTGCCATCCACAAGCCTGCGCCTACGGTGGCTGGGAACCACCCTACGACTCCCCATGTTCAAGTCGTCTCCTGCGGTAGCTAGGCCGTATTATTTACATCACGTCACTATTTTCGCTTGCATTACTGCTTTACAAAAGAAGGTAACTGCCGCCTTTGATCAATTATTGCTCCGTACCATGGCCTGCTATTCTAGAAGCCCGACAGTTTGAAGTCAACGTCTTTTTTACTATTCGCGAAGCAGGCAGATTAGTTGAATCACAACCATGAATCATATTGTAGCTCATATTATGATTAGGAAGGGGCTAGAATTATTAAAGTACAAGAAGTAGGTTTAGAAGAACATCCACTTTCATTCTGAAAGGGACTTTATGTATGTTAGTTGTTCATAAAAAAATCGAATTATAGTGAACTTTATTTCATTCATGTTTTCTCAAAACATCGTAGACGATTGACGGATAAAAACAATAACAAAAACTTTGCAGTAGACATTTCAATGATTGATTTACCTACTCCCTTTATTTCGTCCATCCACTGACAAGCACACAGATCACAAAACACTCCTTTGACGTATGCATACGATAATAATCGAAAAGACTGCCTCCTACATTTGTTTGGGCTCTAGCAAAACAACATGAAATAAAAATAAAAAAAACGTATTTCAAAAGACAATTTCGTGTCCATTCAGGGAGCATGTTCTCTCGAATCACAGCTAACTAGTTGTCAAAGGCATTGCACGTGCCGGTCCGGTTTTTCTGGACGTTTCTAGCCGTTTCCACGAACTTATTGGGCGGTTCCGGTGTTTTTCGGAAGGTCCGGAACGGTTTTTGAGCACGCCGCGTGAAATTGGGTATGGAATCGGATGCGTTTAGATGACATATGCGTTCTGAATGGCCAATATGTGAAGGTAGGGTTATGTATACGGGTCGGTATTCGTACAAAATGTAGTAGTTGATTAATTAATTGTCTAATAGAGTAGTGAAGGTAGGTAGTTTTGTGTGTATATGAGTGGGTATTCATACAAATGTAGTATGGCTAGTTAATTATTTATTCAATACTAGCTTTTACCCGCGGCTTTGCTCCCGTCAAATGACTACCCTACATATCCTACGCTACCCTACCCTACCTTCCCTACACTACCCTACCTACCCTACACTACACTACCCTACACTACCCTACACTACCCTACACTACTCTACACTACCCTACACTACACTACCCTACACTACCCTACACTACCCTACACTACCCTACACTACCCTACACTACCCTACACTACCCTACACTACCCTACACTACCCTACACTACCCTACCTACCCTACTTTACCTAACTTTTTTTTTTTTAGAATTTTTCTCTCCGTAAGAACCATCATTGAACTTCAAGGAACATTTTAAAAAAAGAATCAGCCAAATCGGTCAAGCCGTTTTCATGTGATGTCGTGACAACGAAAAACGGGTTTCATTTTTATATATATAGATTTGATAGAGTAATTTTAAAACGAAATTAGATCACACTAATATAAATTATAAAGACGAAAGTTTGTGAAACTGTTTGTAGGTTAGTTATTTCTTCACGCTCGAATGGCTGAATGGATTTCGATGAAACTTGGAACACGACTAGACCATATCCTGGATAAACACAATCTATGTGTTGTTCCAGTTCAGGATGGGATTGTATCAATTTGCAGCTTAGTATAGTTATAAAAAAATATATTAGCTGTATAATAACAAGCATGTGTTTATACAACTGTACTCATTCAAACCATTATCAAGACCTAAAATATGTAATTTTAATTATAAACTAGGTGTTGTACCTTGTCTCTAAGATAGAGTTAGTTATGATGATGATGGCTATTCTGGAGTATTCACCTTAAGCACCGACTGTAATCTTAGACCAGATTTTCAGACACAGTTTAAACTCTTATCTAAAATCCACAGTCTATTTGTTAATGAAAATTACTGCCTACAAAACCACTGAGTTTTACCGTTATTACTATTTAGTACTGTCTGGGTTTTGAATATTCATTTTAGGTTTCTAGAATTATTAAAACTAGCTTCAGCCGGCGACTTCAACCATGTGAAAGAAGAAAATCATTAAAATGAAGTAATTCTATCTTGTCACTCGTCTCACTATCAGTAACTTCCATTCACCCAACAACGGAAGAAGTCATTAGATAAATTCCAACCTGAAACAAAACACAATCCATCCATCTTTTCTTTGGCGTCCCTCTCCTTTCTTATTCTTAATTCTTTATTGTACACAAAAACAAACATTACAACACATGGTGATTAAATTATTAATGTACAAAGGCGAGCTTAACTCAGCAATGAGTTTTCTTCCAGCAAACTTCTTTTCTTTTCTTTTTCTTTTCTTCTTTTCTTCTAGTGGAGCATAAAAGAGAACCGTCGTACGGCGAATATTCATCCTTATGTTGTTGAAACCTCTACGGTCCGGACAACGCGCTTTGCTTCGTTGTTTATACCGCGTACATCGAAGGAGTGGAATAATTTGCCTGCTGTGGTCTTCCCGTCCGATTATAATTTGGGTGACTTCAAGGCTAGAGTGAATAGGCTCTTAATAAACTAGTGCGCCTCACCATCCAAGATTGCATCACTGCTTACCATCAGGTGGGATCGCAGTCAAGCACTAGTTTATATAACTTAAAAAAAACGTACCTACCTAGTTTTTTTTATTTTATTTTTCTTAGAAAATGAAATTAAAAAAAAAAGATGTGTATCAATGTTGTTGTTGTATGTGTTGTTTTTGTCGTTGGATTAGTTCAAGGCTTGGTTTTCCCATTCAAATCCGTATATATAGCTGTTTGAGCGTAAAGACGTAACAAACATACACACTACCCGGTTGCACAACCGAGCTACGTCCATTGCGCATTATCCGATGATTTATATGTTATGTTGTATGTTGGACACGGATGTTTGCGTGTTGGTGTGTTGGTGGTCGAGGATGGCGTAAATTTAAATTATCTTTTTTTATGTCATAATAGTTGTGGGCTTCTAATTTGGTGGGATACGGAATTGGGTTACGGTTTACGATTTGAAGTGAAATAAAGAAGAACGTATATGTACGAGTATATTATAATGTATCTTCACACGTATAAATAATGAGCGACCAATACGAACACAACACGGCTTTTAGAAATCTTTGATACTTTTTATTCACAATCCATTCAAAATGACATAAACTAAAAAAAGTTTAATAAAAAAAAATACAATTAAAAAACAAAATACCTTGAAATTGTATAAATATTTTTTTTCCGAGTCTGTTCTCAAATTTATTGTAACTATAATTAATATGTACACTAATTATATTAATTATGAGTTTTTAATAAATCGGTACCTACTTGTAATAAATTATTATTTAATAAAAGCTCCGCAGCGACATTCAATGAGGCAAGGGAGGCCAAAAATTTAATATTTATTAAATTACTTTTAGTCCTTCAGAAGACCTTTTGTTGGTGATCCTAAACAAGCGAAATTATGCAAACATCGCAGCCATCTCGGCTCACTGTCAGTCGAGCTTGTCTACTAAGTTATAATAAAACTTTATTATTTTCCATAATAATCATTAGAGGAGCTCGTGGCTAGATAATAACAGCTGCACAGGTCGATCTTCAAGGTTAAGCAAAGCTTGCCAAGGCTGGTCTGTGGATGGATGACCATCTTAACATACCGAGTTTCCTCCGTGCCTCGGAAAGCACGTTAAGCCGTAGGTCCCGGCTGTCATTTGTAGATATTTGGCAGTCGTTACGGATAGCCAGAAGCCAGTCTAACTGACTCCAATCTTGCCATGAAGTACCGTGCTCGCGCCGGGCCCTGGTAGAGGCCATGGTCCGGAGCGAGGAGGGGTGGCACGCAGTCGCCTCCTTCTGCGAAGCAGTAATGTTAGCGAAGGAGGCTGCCGACCGCGTGAGGCAACGGAACTCACGCCGCCGCCGCCGAGATCCCGATCCCGATTTCCGACCACCGTAGGCGCGGGCTCGCGGATAGCGAGCGCTGGGTAGCTCGCCGTCCGGCAGTCTGGTAATAATCTGGACCGAGCCTAGTCGTCGACGGCGCGTTCTGTTCCACGCGCGCCTCAAGGAGATGTCAGCAAACTGTAGGGGCCCGGTAGGGCCGAAGCCTCTAGGGAACACGGTATCCGAAAGGTTGTCACCGTGTCCCCCAGATCGATGGTAACGAAGGAACGGGGTAGGGGTTTAGTCAGTAAGAGTCTGACACGCCCTCCCGCTCCGCCCAAGAGTGGGAGAAGTCATTCTGATGATTCCCCTACCGGAAAAAAAAAAAAAAAAAAAAAAAAAAAAAACCCCAGTTAATGGGTTATGGAGGTCTTATAGGCAGCCGCTCCTCGTAAAATACTGGTATTCGGCTAAATCCGGCTTGACTGGAAGCGGACCCCAATATATTTGGGAATAGGCTAGGTAGATGATGAGTAGATGATGTTTTTTCATAATAATCATTAACTATATTTATTAAAATTTGATGTTTGTATAATAGTGGTAAAGCCGGCTTAATACAAAAAGGCATGCTGGTAGAGCATGCCTTTTTGCAGTTAACCTTTGGGTTAAAAAAGAATAAAATGAAATGTAGTAACAACAGCTAAAATTAGGTTATACAATACGTCCTACAGACGTCAAGGACGTCTACTGCTTAACATGGGCCTCCCTTATGTGTTGCAACAATGAACGGTCCTGTGCGTCTCGCATCCATCGCTTTCCCGCGACTCTTATCAACACCTTGTTGGCATTCCAACGCTGCGTCCTACAGTGCGTGGTCACCACTACAAAATCTGTCATCCCCATGTATTCTTGCGGAGGCCAGGGTAGATGGCTTCCATGCCATCATGCGTAAGTGACTCGCATGCTTACTAGGTAGAGTCCGGGGTAGCAATAACAGCATCCTACAGTTCATTGCAGGCAAACAGGATTCTAACATCCTGAGGACGTTTATTCGTGCCCAAATTATTTAATATTTACCTACTTGTAAAACTATGGATATTATGATCTGCAGTAAAGGTTTATTATTATTAATCTACGAGCAATGTACCCAGTCTATTGCCATTTAAGTTTGTAAATTTTTCGGGCTAATAATTTAAGATTAAAAAGATGAAATTGATTTAGTGTTCAATTGTGAATACACTATTGTCAGAATTTGTGTTTATTACGTTCAAATATATCATCATCTGCCATCATCTGCCTAGCCTTTTCCCAACTACATTGGAGTCGGCTTCCAGTCAAGCCGGATTTAGCTGAATACCAGTATTTTACGAGGAGCGGCTGCCTACCAGACCTCCACAACCCATTAACTGGGGTAACACGGTACTTCATGGCAAGACTGGAGTCAGATTTACTGGCTTCTGACTATCCGTAACGACTGCCAAAGATCTACAAATGACAGCCGGGACCTACGGCTTAACGTGCTTTTCGAGGCACGGAGGAAACTCGTTAACTTGTCTCAGACCAACCTTGGCAAGCGTTGCTTAACCTTGAAGATCGACCTGTGCGGCTCTTATTATCTAATCAAATATATGAAGTTGTAAAAAAAACGCTAACATCTTCAATAAGTATACCTATACTTCTTTTGTTAACTATATACGAGTCTGTAAAATTATTTACCCCCAAATTTCACACATACAAAACACTCGTAATAATAAACAGAGCCATACCAAGCACACCGGCCGTGATTCATAGAAACGCAGCGTTTACGCAGCATTCACGCAGCGTTCCCGCAACGCTGTCGTATTCGCTGATTTACGACCGCCGAATTGCAGGAAGTATTAGATCGGCGCCTTTGATTCCAAATGTTCTTTGTTCGATTCAGGAAATCAAATGAATGTTACTAATTTTGGATAGAGATTTCTATTGATGTTGAGGTGTGATAAAACAATTAAAACGTGTTTTGTTTAACTCTAAACGTAGAGGATTTTTTTTTAAAGAAACGATGAAAGTTTTTGCTTAAAGCTACACAACAACATAATCAAACTTGTGTTATTGTGTACTAATATTTTAAAGAGGAGGAAAAGTACCAAGCAGAAACTAGTACTTCTATAGTTGCTTCTACGTAAAGTATGCCGCAGACAATTACATCGGTTATTAAGTCTAGTGTGTTCCTAGATAATTACAGCGGCAAATGATTAATAGTGATTGCAGAATGTTATAATTCCCCAGACTTCTTGGGAAAGAAAGAAAATAAACAGAAACATACAATTATCAAACAAATATGACTGCATAGACCACAAAACTGTCTTGTTCTGTTCTGTGGTCACACACAACAGAATTGTATTGAATTATACTGTAAAATAAAAAAGACAATAACATGCTGTCTCACGGCTGCGCCAAAAAGGTCCAGTTCAGCATAATGACAGACACCTACGTAGCAGTTGACTGGCGCTGGTTTTCAACTGAACCATTGAGTTTACGGATGAAAATCGGTTTTGTTAGATGTGAGTTTCTACTAAACTCATATGATCAAAATGATGTGAACGATACTAACTAGGAACAGAGTGGAAAAATGTCGTAAAAAGCCATAATATCCTTCTTAATTAAAACCGAGGTGTCGAAGCGCCATTTCTTATTAAAATAACACACAATTCAATATCAAAAGCGTTACGAAATAAACATTCTGCTCGGCTTGAAAGAAACTTCATAAAAACCACTAGTATTTAACAAACACAATATGGCATTATATCATTACAAAACTTCCCCACCCACCAATCAAAAATCAACCTTACCAACCAAAACCTAAAGCTCATATACGTTCACCCAGGAAATGAATCATGATTAAAGAAAAACCAACCTAACTTTGCGGTCGAGTAATTTAATTTTCCGCAAGAAATGAAGCGGGTGACGATTTAACCGTGCGCAAAAGTAAATTTGTTACGTCAAGAAAAAGCTTCAGTGACGGAAAATAAAGAGATTTTGCTGGAAATTACAAAAGAAAACCGCAAAAATCGAAACAATACCTTTGGAACAAAGGCCCGTGTGACGAATTGTGTAGTTGAGTATGGCCACCGAAATGAGAGAGGAATAAAAAATTAAGGGACAATTCTATCTTATTAGTGTAATGATGGTGAAGCAGTAAAACTACCCTGGACGGAGTTACGACGCAGTTTTGGTAATACCGTGGCGTTTGTTTATATGTGGTCACGCTTATTTGGCTAATAAATAAAATAACGATAAACTTTAATTTAGTTATATTACAGAATCGTACTAATATTATTAACGCGAGTTTATATGTATGAATGTATGGATGTTTGTTACTCTTTGACGCAATAAATTTCACGCAGAAAACATTTGAAAACGTCGTGCCATTTTTTATTATTATTGTTCTTTTGGGTACAATATTGACTTGACTGTCCTCACGCACCTACTAATATTATAATCTGGAAACATTTTATAAACTTTTTTTTGTCATTCTCTGTAGGAAACGACCAATCGGAACCGCGCAATAGCTTCTGTGCCCATCTAGGCCTATCTATCTATCTGTCTAGCCTTTTTCCCAACTATATTGGGGTCGGCTTCCAGTCAAGCTGGATTTCGCTGAATACCAGTATTTTACGAGGAGCGGCTGCCTACCAGACCTCCACAACCCATTGACTGCCCATCTAGGCATAGGTGAAATAAAAACATTTTGAATTTATAGAAATGCTGAAAAATATCTATGAGTACAATTATAGTAGACACGTTAAATACTGGTTTGTATTTTAAAAGCCTTGTAAAGGTAAACAAAAAAAATCCAAATTTCATTTTATGGTTGGCGATGCTTTTTTTTGTATTTTACTAAGGAAACTTGAATTTTACGCTCTGATTTCTTTTGCTTTCCCTGAATTCAGATATTAATAATGGATAAATATGTTTTTAAATAAAAATACATACAACAACATACACACAAACTTTCACACTTACAATACTAATTGCTGTGATGTTAAAGATCGGGCAAAGTGGAGAAAACTCAGTCGAAAGGCGGACCCTGGCAATGGCCGGGATTAACGCCAGGTGGAAGAAGAATACTAATTGCTGTGATATCTGTAATCATGTGAAACCTTTATAAAAACAATCCTGAAACTCTTCTCACTACACTTCCAGTACATCGTGAGACAATTCCTAAGTCGTCTATTTTGTTCAAATTAATGAGATGAGCGTAGATGTAATGCGTGTGAATGATAATTAGTCTGTGGTTAAAACCGCCGCAACGAATACTGAGTCTAATCGACGCTGGTTTTCTTAAGTATTTGTGGTTAGACAAGATTAAATTCGGTTTTTACTGAGTTAGGTTTTTCATATTATGTAGCATTATCGCCCTTGTAATGTTCTCATTGTTGGGACTCACCTCTCTAGGAGAGGGAACTACATAAAGTTTACTCTTACTCTTTCCTTTTACTTAAATAAACTCTAAATAAAAAACTTTTTAAATAATTTTGTGTTAATTCATTCAATTCAATACGAATCAGCATTGCCATCCAACGTGGCAATGCTGCCAGCGTTCTGGGCACTATTCCTGTTGACATTGACGTTTTTTATTTTCGAATTTTTTGATGCCCAGTAAATGCCTTTTTTTTGTATATATATTTACGTTTGTACATGCTTTTATTTTGTGTTAATTCTTACCTTAACTATTTTCTTTGTTTTATTATTTAGTACCTGAAAGAAACAGAGTAATATATAATTATTCTGTTTTTTAGGGTTCCGTACCTCAAAAGGAAAAAACGGAACCCTTATAGGATCATTTTGTTGTCCGTCTGTCTATGTGTCAAGACCCTTTATCTTGGGAACGCGTGAAGGTATCGAGTTGAAATTAAAACCATATAATTAGGTCCGCGGTCCCTTGAAACTGTGCAAAAATCAAATGTTGACGAAAAAAAAAGATACGCCCGTTTATGTTGCAAAAAACGTAGATTTTGACACTGTCAAAGGAATCAAAATTCGTACTTAATACGTAATACGGGTTCTACATAAAATATACGGGTTACGTTTTTTACTTTTGTAGTAAGTAACCCTGATCTATCCCACTAACAATTTGTTCAGCATTCACAACCCACTCATGTGTCCACACTATATGATAATCTGAAACAATGTCCTGAGATTAATGTGGTACTACCTACGCCACGAGACATTGTGAACAGAGCGAATTGATAAAGCTAAATAAACAGCCCGTATATTTCATATCTTTTTTGGAGACCCGTAGGTAATAAAATCATTGAAAAGTTAAACAATAATCTAATTTATCTACCTAAAAGAAATGTGGCTGAAAAACACTAACAAAAAACATAATGAAAATTTTAATTTATAATCTTAAACATTGAGTAACACAAAGAAATAAAATATTTATTAACGCGCCTGAATATTATTTTATATTATTATTGTTAGGAATGAAGATATCCGCAAGAGAACTAAGGTTACCGACATAGCCCGATAAATCGCCAAACTTAAGTGGCAGTGGGCAGAGCACATTGCTCGTAAAACAGATGGTCGATGGGGACGGAAGGTTCTAGAGTGGCGGCCACGTACCGGAAGACGCAGCGTCGGAAGGCCTCCCACAAAGTGGACCGACGACCTGGCGAGGGTCGCAGGAATTCGATGGATGCGAGACGCGCAAGACCGGTCGCTGTGGCGACGCTTGGGGGAGGCCTATGTCCAGCAGTGGACGTCTTTCGGCTGAGATGATGATGATTATTATTATTGTATGTAAAAAACTGTGTACGGTCAATTTTGATTTAGCAGCATTGTTCCGAATTCAATGAAACTTGTTCGGAAAATCACTAAACGATTCTAGGTATTGTCCTTTGTACACAATTAGTACTTAATTATACTCAATTATTATTAAATATTGTCATGACCTTTTGTTTAAAATATTATCATTAATCTGCTTTTGGTAATATTTTACTATAGTCAAAATAATATAATTACGATAGTCTTTGTCGCATCAGTGTAAAAAAGTTAACTACTTTTTCAACATTGCAACATGTTTTTTTTTCTTCCATTCTGTCCTGTCACCCATTATAACATCAGTAACTCCCTTTTCTTTCATATCGGTCGTCACACAGTCCATCCTTTTCAGCCTTTCAACTTTTCAGTCACGGGTGCCACTTTCTTTACAACCCAACATTCTAATTCATACAGTATGACAGGACTTGTAAATTCTGCAATTTCAAAAAAGCAACCTACTGATGAAAGAATTTTCACAATTAATCCAGTAGTTTTTAAGTTCTTTTTTCGTTCATTATAAACAAAAATACTTGATATGTTTTCTCAAATACAAATCTGAATAGATTTGAAGAGAGTCTCTTTATAGTAATAGTATAGATTAAAAACGTCCCCAAATACCATACTTTTACGTAGATTTCGTATATTTTTTGTTTAGAAAGTAGTAAAGTTTATGAAAGCATTGAAAACATAGGCGATGTATTGAGAGCGTTCAATATTGCATGGATTAGCCCTGTGTGAAAACACCAATTTAACTTTGGTCTGTATCGAGTAGTATTCACAATCTATTCATTCAAACTAAGGCTTTGGTTTTGAGTTCGGCAATATTTGCACACACACAACACAGGAGTTTGTTGGGTGCTGGTAGTTCATTACGTAATTTTTTTAAGGGTGGAATTCATCTAATAATTTCTCCTGCTCTAAAGTAGAAAGAAAAGGGGGTGTCAGACTATTTGCTAGCTAAAACCACAACTATGCTCCTTCTTGTAATATTATGTAGAGCTTAGGTGAGAAATGAAGTGTATATTAATAAACAAGTTATCTACTTTTTTAGTGTTCCGTAACCAAATAGTATATATCTGTCCGTATGTCACAGCCATTTTTTTCCGAAACTATAAGAGCTCTACTGTTGAAACTTGCTAAGTAGATGTATTCTGTAAACCGCATTAAGATTTTCACACAAATATAGAAAAAAAAACAATAAATTTTAGGGTTCGCCATAGTTACTAAAAAAATAATAATATTTAATTACCGTTAATATAAAATTCCTTAAAAACGTTGACGATAATTGAATTCAAATCAAATCAAATGAATCTGCTTTCAAATATAACACGTACCGTACAGAACCCTTTAAAATTCTAGTTCATCTGACACTCGGCCATTTTATCTTTTTAGTATGTAAAAATATTCGGGGTAGGTACTGTTACAGTAGTTTTTTTTCGTGGAACAATCCCTAAACGTTATAAAGATTTTGCGTTTTAAACGTTTTTTGTGAATAAAAAATAATTTATTTCCCTTTCATTTTGTATTTGTTTTTGCTTCCCGCTGGGTGATTTCTGTTTTCTATGACAGGGCTTTTAAAAGCAATTGAGTTGAATTTTTGAATTGAACGAAAAAATTAGGTTGTGAATTTGGTATCCATTCTAAGCGTAATTACTTAATTCTTGGTGTTTGCAACGGGTATAATTGTTAAGGGATACGTTGCGTAAAATTGATCTCACTCAAAATAAACCTGCCGACATTGATCACAAATTCTGTACTTACCTAATCAACAAACTGGTCTGATCACTAGGAAACTGCCACAGTACTGAAGCTCAATTAGTTCTTGAGAAACGATTTAGTTTGACTGTCATAAAATTTACAACAAATTTTAGCAGAAAATAACAGCGGACAAGTAAAAATCAGCTAAGAGCGAGTCGGAGTCGCGCACAAAAGGGTTATGTACCGTCCGTAACAAAAACAGGCAAAAAATCACGTGTTGCATGTGTTAATAGTTACCTATTTTCTTTTACTTTTAGTATTTTCTGTTATATAGCGGCAACAGAAATACATCATCTGTTAAAATTTCAACTGTCTAACTATCACGGTTCAAAAGATTCAGCCTAGTGGTACACGGAAGGACAACGGAGTCTTAGTAACAGGGTTCCGTTTTACCCTTACCGTACGGAACCGTAAAAAATACTGTAATATTGAAAACAAATGCCTTTATGACGAAAGTGCACAAACCGGAAACCACAAAATCAAACACAAAAATAAAAATCCTACAGAGTCAGCAAGCAAATTACGACCAATACCGAAAATATGGCCACTCAGCTGTACCCACAAAATCTTACATTTATATAACATCGTGAATATTCCTTCTTATCCATCGTAAAGTGGGGACATCATTGTTTTATTATGAATCGTAGGCCATTAGAGGAATTGCGGAAGTATTCCCGTCTTGGCACCAAAATTTTCGGCACCCAAGCTATTCCGGATTCGGCACCAATAGGTATTTTAGAACCAATGAACATATAGCCCGAAGAATTTATTATTTTATTTATTTATTTCTCTTTCTTACAAAAAGGGGTAAGTAACATATAAACTAAGCCCCACAAAACCGTTGCAATGGTTTGATTGTGGGGTCAATCGCCAAACTTAAGTGGCAGTGGGCAGGGCACATTGCTCATAGAACGGATGGTCGATGGGGACGAAAAGTTCTAGACTGGCGGTCACGTACCGGAAGACGCAGCGCCAGTGAATAACTTAAGAAAGAATAGTTTGTCTTGGTATGGTCTGTGTAGAGGATAGATGAAACGCAAGTTACAAAAAGAATTATAAGTATAGTGGATGGATGTAGAGGGAGACGGTGGCCAAAAAAAGGTGGATGGATTGTGGGAGGAGTGATAATTATGAAAGAAAAAGGAGTGAGTGATAGCGTGAAGGTTGACCAAACAGAATAGAATAATATTACGTATTGCGCCAACCTCAAAGAACACGAGATAAAGGCTGGGAGATGATGTCATTTGTCAGTAAAATCAAAGGTATTTTGTTTAAAAATAAAAAATTCTTTAAAACCACTTCGAAATTAAAAAAGTCGAATGACACAAATGGCTTGTTATGCGTTGAGTATTTTAAATTTTTTATTGTGTTAAGCACAAAGTTTATTTGAATTAAAGATGAGAACGGATTACGTAGGTGTTGAAACTGAAATCTCACATTAAAAGGCTTAACTTTACATTTTCTATCATATTTCATAAACAAAAACAACACATTATACAAAGGAGCTTAACATAAATTCGACACACAAAACCTTAAAGTTGAGGTTTTTTTAATAAATTTTAAATGAAACCTTTTTTCTAACAAAATACAAACGTAAGAATTATTTAGCGTTAAAAAAACTTTTAAAAAGATTTTTCTCGCGAAATACTGCTTAATTATGTTAAAGAGACGTCCCTGAAATTCAGAATGGCCTAGTTTAAGTGAGAGACATCCATTTATATTCAGTTTTAATGTTGTAACTGAAAAAAAAATGCAAAATGCTTCTACGGTCTTTTAGTTGTTCGAGTTGCTACATTATTAAAATGTGTTTCTTCGAGTTTAAATTATTGTTTTGCTGTAAAACTTCGTGTCATACAGATTAACGAACTTTCGAATTCGGCTTGTCTTTGGTTTATTGTTTTTTTGTTATGTAAATGTTTAAAGTAATTCGTTATCTATTTCGGTTTACTTTTGAAATACGTAACTTTTGTAAATGTTTTATTATTCTTTTTAAATTAAGGAATATGTATTATGTGTTATTAGCATTTATAACGCAGCATTTTATACTATGTAGTTACAATTCTAGCTGTAGTTATACTAGTACAAGTTTTCTTGTGTGATAAGAAATGGTATTGTTTTCATCACAGAAATAACAACAACTAATTAATTTATCGATGTTCTTATTTATTTTTCTGAAAAATCCATTTCTTCTGACATAATTTAAACGTTAACTTAAAAAAAAATGGTATTATGATAGATATGTCCGAGAGATACATATTCCTAAAAAAATTGCTTCAAAAAAACTGTTGTTAAGAATGAAGAAATCGCGGAATGCGATAAGGCCGCCCATTGTTTGTACGTGTTTTGTAGTTTTAGTACCTTTTGTATGTATTAATGGCGTACTTACAATAAAGCATATAATAAATAAATAAATAGATAACAACCAGCTTTTGCCACTAGCTTTGAATGCATAAAAGTAGAAAATTATCCCAATGGAACATACCCTCGGTATAATAAGCTCTATGTTCTATTTTAGGACATAGCCCACACGTGTGTCAAATTTCATCGCAATCCGTTCAGCCGTTTGAGCGTGAAGGAGTAATATACATAATTATATACATACACACAGTGAGATGTGAAGTTGGTATTGCTTTAACGTAATGTTTTATTACATTATGTTACAGTTTTGTTATATTAGTGATCGCCGCGGAAATGGTATTTAGATCCTTGCCTGTGACTCATGTCTCAAAAGAACCGAGAACGGTAATCATCAATACTCACGTTTCTCAGACGACCTTTTGCAATATACACTTGTGAAGAAAAACAATATTTAATATTATTTGACAAACTATGTTTCCTCCTTGCCTCGGAAAGCACGTTAAGCCGTAGGTCCCGGCTGTCATTTGTAGATCTTTGGCAGTCTTGTACTATAATTCTCTGGACAATTTCCGTAATGAATAAAGATAGATCAATAATAACACGATAATATGATAATGACCAGCAACAAAACAGCTGTTCAACTGTGTAGTTTTCAGCAACAGAAAAATGTCTCGTCGGTGCAAACTTCAATGCGACATGTAGGGGGTAATAAAAACTGTAACTGACATAAACGTTAGGCTACTCGTATCATCTTTATATGTGCAGCTGAGTAGGGGATCCAGTGGGGTAGCTTAGCAAAAGATATACATAATCATCACGGTCAATACTTCATCTGCCTAGCCTTTTCCCGACTATATTGGGGTCGGCTTCTAATCAAGCCGGATTTAGCTGAATACCAGACTTCCACAACCCATTCACTGGGGTAACACGGTACTTCATGGCTAGACTGGAGTTAGTAACTATATCGAGCCATAGTAAACCTGAGATTAAAGGAAATCATTTTCATCATGGGATACAACATTTAAAAAAAAATTGCAATTTTCAAACATATTGATTTTTTCGATGTTTTCCAAGTACTGTTTAATTAACTCGGGTTTTCTGAAGCTGCAAATTTGATTTTACACAATTAGGACACCCGGAGGACACGGTGGAGCATACGATGGAGGTGTGCCCCGCTTGGGCGGAGCAACGCCGTGCCCTCGTAGGGGCGATGGGCGGCGATGACCTCTCGCTCCACTCGGAGCGGTATGTTATTTGATGACTTCTCACATATTAAAAAAGTTGTGTAAAGTTAAGATTATAAATTCTGTATTAAACTATATTAATTTCCAAGTCCTAAGAAAGTTGGTAATAATAGAACATTGTTACAAGACATACATTAAGTTCTGTAATTGAATGCTTACTGCTAACCATTAATATTGCTTAAGTTAATACACAGTCATTAAATTAAGATGAAACATGATTAAACTTAGTCTGCTTAATAATATTATTTGCCAATTAAAGAGAGATTTTGCTTCTAGCAATTTGAATAGATAGTGTTTTTTCTGAACAAACAAAGCATATCTTTAGTGGATAAATAAATAAATAATAATAATATAAATTTAGTGTATATCTTTGCTAGTATAGGTAAAAGAAAACGGTTGTCGGTTTTTTTTCGGTGAGAAGTTAGCCAATGACTATTCCCGCTCAAACGCGGAGCGGGTATATCTGACTATTACTGGATAACATCCACTCCTACGGCACATTGCTCGTAGAACAGATACTCGATGGGGACGGAAGGTTCTAGAGTAGCGGCCACGTACCGGAAGACGCAGCGATGGAAGGCCTCCCACAAGGTGAACCGACAACCTGGCGAGGGTCGCGGGAATCCGATGGATGCAAGACGCACAGGACCGGTCGCTGTGGCGACCCTTGGGAGAGGCCGGTGTCCAGCAGTGAACGTCTTTTCGGCTGAGATGGTGATGATAGTGATCCACTCCTATGTTGTCCTTATTTGCCTTGATTTCAGGGCCCCGGGTTTCGCTGTACTTGGGTTCTGTCTAGATGGTTACTGGACGCCCAGACGGCGAGCTACCCATTGCTCGCCGTCTGCACGCAGTCGCGAGTTCGGCTTTGGCTTTTATTTGCATATTTTTTAATTAAAGATTTTTTTTGTAAGGTCAAAATTTACAATAACACAAAAACACACTAACAATACCATGTCAAACGTTAACAAATAACCCGCCCCTGATACATGTTTTTTGGATCTAGGAGTTTTGTGTATTCGAGTTTACATATTTTTAAATGCACCCACGAAAAAAAAGTAATTCCCAGTGTGTGGCAAAGCGTTTAAAACAAAAACAAACTTCTATACCGGTTCAACGTAGATCGAGATTCTGTGACTTAACGCCGCTCGACTATTTTCCAAGGGGCTACGTGAAATCAATGGTCTATTCCGACAAACCATAGGCGATTGCCACCCTGATGGCCAACATAATTCACTTTCTTCAAGAAATTGGGCCATTTATGGGATGTCATCTAAAATTGATCCACCGTGATGCGTTATTACGGTGCCGAGCAGACGTAGGAAAAAGTAAGTAAAAGTAATAATTGCTATTCTTACAACATGTAATAATAAAAACACCGGTAGGTTACTATTTTTGTATATATATATTTTTTTAATTAATAAATAAATATACAATGAAAATTTTAAAAACTTTAAAATTTTCATCAATGTATCAAGAAAAAATAACAATCAAGTAGGTAAAATCAAGGTGTTCGCTCTAGCTTCAATAATGGCGGAATTGGTTGCTATCTCGCCTGCGGGGACTCCCCGTATGCTGTATACCGAACGAGTTAACGACTAATGAAATTGCGCTATAAAGCATGCAAATATTGCGAAAAATTTGAAACCAAACTAAAAATAATATGTTGAAGTTTATTGGACATAATAAGGAAATACAAAAATAAATGTAACTATAATAATGCACACTCGTACCCTAATTAGACAATTAGGTTACAATCATAATATAGCATTGAATCTTAGTTCAATGCACTAATTAGGTAATGTTTGTTTCTTAAGAAAGGCAAGCGTGCTCCATCGTCGACCATAAATAGCATTGCTTTCCATCAGGTAAGATAGTGGTCAAGTGCGAGGCTAGAGACAATAAAAATTTCTACTAATGGTGGGCATATAGTCTTTCATACACTACATTGATAGCGCATCGGCATTGATATCTACGCACGCATAACGACGCTAGAGAAATTACCTATTTTGATAAAATCGCGATAGTATACAAAAAAAATATAATAAAATAGGTAATTTTTTACCTAAACCCAGATTTTTATACTGGTTAAGATTTATTATCCACCTAGTTAGGTATTAGAATTGTCACATATTTTTTTTGTGAATCCTCCCTGATATGATTTTGAATTTACTGAATGTATAGTCAAGTACGTGCGGGCTGTGATTCCCCGTTTGCCCTTTTTCGATAAACTAGTACTAAGCGACATGTCATTTCATTACACATACTTTACACTAAACAAAATAATGCCTAATACACAAAAGTATGCCGTTAAAAATTAAACATCAATATTCCTAAATGATAATCGCCATCGGACACAGCTGGAAATCGCCCGAGCGATTTATTTATAGCGTTAAAGCGACTCACGCGCCATCGTAAATTAGTGTATCTTGGGAAGTCAGCGCGCGCGCGCGTCTCTAGTGTTCGAAATTTGAAGTATGAATCGGATTCCGTTAATCGATGTTCGAAATACGAATTGGATTTCGGTTATATTCAATTGTCGTTTGAATTTGGAACTTACGTTTTCGAATTTGTGAGTTTTTGAATTTGTGCTCGTGTGGTTCGTGGTTTTTGTGATGTGGAATGTGATTTTTTGAGGTAAATATTGATTTTGATATGTTTTTATTTACTTACTAAGAGTCACTCGGTTTTGTACGAGTGCGACTAATTTCTGGCGGATATTTCAAAACTTTTGTTATATTTTACTAATTTCGAATAGCTGCAAAAAAGACGGTTCGGTTTAGTCAATCTCAAATGATGATTATTTATTAAGGTGTTTTGTTATAATTATTTAATTACATACTTAGATGTGTGATAAAGTGATTGTCATAATCAAGTTAACTTCAACTCTTTAACGTTTCTGCATTTGTGGAAGACACACTACCAATAAAACGTACAAACACTGAATAAACCATAAAACGCTTTAAAGTATTTACTTAGTATTAACAGTGAACTAAAAAAAACAAAAGTTCAAAATAAAACAATTTCTTCACAAACGCAGACCGACCACAAACTATTTAGCGAGAGATATTACTACGTATATTATGACTAAGCATAGTCAAGTCACGTCGGCATTCTTATCGAAAACTAATTTTCAGAACTGTCAAAATTCAAGTTTAAAACGTCAATTAGTCTGTGGGAAACCCTGGATTTTAATGTACCGTTAAAGCAACACTGAAATACATTGTTTGCGGTAAGAACTCTACATTTTAACGCTAAATCACTGTTACACTTTACACATAATACACCTTCAGTGGCTTTTGAAGTCAAAATATAACAATACAGGCCATTGTGTTTTACTGAAACAATTTATAATAACTGGGAGTAATGAATAACTAACATTAGTGGTATAATAAATCGTTGTAGTACTGAAATCTATTGTGAACTAATGAAATTCACGATATATCTATAGACATTTACTATCAATAGACTGTTTTGATCATATCCATTACAACATCTATTTCTCTAATTTACCTAATTTTATGAAAAACCTGCGACATATACTTTTCTAAGGTTACCTAGGACATTATCTAGACGCCCCGTGCAACAAAAAGTATGTAAAGCCGTTGGTCCCGGTTGTCATTCGTAGATCTTTGTCGTTACAGGTTTTCAGATGCCAGAATCTTTCAATTGTTATTGTTATAAGTTTATCCCGTGGTCCTGGGACCCAATGGCTAAATGAAGGAACATAGGTGTGGTTTTATTTGGTTTGGAAGTCCTTCTACAAGTTGGACCTGGTTAGGATCGCGGGAATCCGATGGATGCAGGAGGCACAGGACCGTTCGTTGTTCGCCACTTGCATGCGGCTCTCTCAAGCCTATATCTAACAAGGTCTTTCGACTGCAATAATGATTATGATTATCATGTTTATAGAAAACAAAACTCTAAACATAAACAGGTGTACTATAATTTAAAATTAAGTTTAGATTTTTTTCGAAAAAATACGACCAAAACATAAAATAAAAACCTTAATTCGCTCGCATTCGCAGTTTAAAAATATTTTTCAGTGTCTTTAACATTTTATGGAATGAATAATAAAATGCGAAATAATCCTTAAAATCACTTTAATTTCTACAGACAAAATAGTTACATTTGGATCGTAAATTATAAATGAGTGGTAGACCAAGTGTTTAGAGAATAAATGCTCACAAAAAGAGATTCAAGAAATAAAAAGAAACTGTCATGGACTAGACAGATTTAATAATTCTGCGAATGCATTAAAAGCAAATGGACTTAATGTAGTTTTTTGCTGTCTAAGTTTTAAGTTAAATAAATAATTGTTTTTTTTAGAAAATAAAAATATAAGTACAAAAATGTCTGTATCTCAAAGTGTTTGATAGGATAGATGCAGGTTTTTTTAAGGTTGAAAATCATCTAATGACTTCTAGGGTGGCAATAGGCGCCAGACTTTTATTTAAAGAAATTCATCTGTGTTTTTCAGTTAACCTTTGCATTCCAGGACCACAGTAACTTATTCAAGCAATTCCACAGTTCGTGAAGCTCATTTACCAAACAGTTTATTTTTGGGAAAAACATATTCCTAGATTAATCTCGCATCCATCGGCTTCCCAAAAAGGGTCGCCCCTTTAAGAACAGAAAAATAGAACAGAATTTATAAACTCGATTCTATTGTTTTTACTCTAGTTTCGTACCACAAAATTCTATCTATCTATAAATACTGTGCCTAATACAAGAGAGGATGTGTCGAATTGAACAGGTGAGTCCCCTCCGCCGGTCGTGCGACCCGAGCAGCGATTACTGTGTAAATCGCATACGCAAATTGATCCTGGCCTGAATCATGGGCTTCAATGGATGGATGTTTATGCTGGTTGTAGTTACGGGAGCGACAGAGGTTGTAGGTTTAGGAAGAAGAAATAAAAAAATCAGATATGTGAGTGTGATTTTGGATGGAGATATGTCCAGTGTGAGCGAGTCTTGCCATGAAGTACCGTTTTTCCCTAGTTAAGAGGTTGTGGAGGTCTGGTAGGCAGCTGCTCCTCGTAAAATACTGGTATTCAGCTAAATCCGGCTTGACTGGAAGCCGACCCCAATATAGTTGGGAAAAGGCTAAGTAGATGACGATACTTGTATGTCCAGTGTGAAGCGTTCGGCGAAGGCTCTTTTATGAAAATCCTTGTGTGACAGCTACTTTTTTTCTTTAGTTGCCTTTTGCGTTACAGATTCCCTGTGTCCGATGTCACCAAACCACCTGTACGGTTTTTCTGGCATTTCAATAAAGCGAGCATAAAACGCTACGCGCCATTGACTACCTGGGCTAGATTCCGGTAAGGATTTAGCCCGAGTAGTCAACGGCGCGCACGGCCGGACGTTGAGCTACCAAACCCAAAGCAAGTCGTCCGCAAAGTCGCGCCTATGGTGACTGGGTATTGCCCTGCCATTCCAGACTCCTGGGAAGCCTCCAGTGATGGCAGCTGGAGCATGAACATATCCGTTCTCGCTCGCGTTTGCAACCATCTTCTGCACTAGCGTTACTGCTTCGCAGAAGAAGGACACTGCATCCTATTCCTTCTTGCTCCCAGGTTTAGTGCGACTAGTTGCCGCCAGCGATCGACTCCATGGGGGCATGAAGTTACTCTACCCAAGCGGCACACACCTCCACCATGTCCTCCGGACGGTCTGCATAACGGAAATACCCGAGCATTTCTAATGAAAAACGAAATCGAAACGGTAACATCCCCACCTTGCCATATCAAAACCTGCACCTTCCTCCTGAGAGACTCACTGCTATAAATATAGTATTTGGCTGACATAATTATTACCAATTCCTATGAGAATTAAAAAAAATCAACTGAAGCCTAGTTAGATTAAATAAAACAATTAAATGCAGTTCGTTAAAAAGCCAAAAAATCACAAAGACAATATTACAAGCAACAAAAATTAAAGGCCTATAAAGTAACGAGTACTAACACTTTAGAGCGATGTCTATAGGCGGGATCGTCGCTTAGGGCCACTAGACGAGCGTGGCGATACTCGAAACACGTTCCCTGCGGCGGCGTGAAGTGGCCTCGTATTAACGTACACTTTTAGTTATTTGTCGCTGGATTTTTTGAAGATTGCCGTGAAATAAGGGGTGGGGAAATGATAATGAGTTGTGTCGAGTTTAAGGTGTTGCTATTTTGAAGCAAAAACAATATATCGTCGGCTTTTTCCGTAGTGTATGGCAGTGGCATGTTTAAATTCCATATGATAGAAGTCTAGATTTCTTAGAACAAACTCAAGAGCATTGCTGAGAAATTCCTGATATATAAAACCTAATTTGCACACAGAAAAGCTAGCAACGACTCGTAATTTTGATGTGAACTTTTTATACCACTCCATCAAACTACTATATCCACCACTCTAAAAAACTGGTTTAGAATGTAACTCCCCAATCCCAAATCTTTGCAGATTTCTCAATAAATGCGATGAAAGTATAAATATTTGTTACAAATGAATTAATAATTTAAGGGTCAAGTCCACCTACAATAACCATCGGATTCTCATCTTTACCCAAGTCTAACAAAATGAAACAACAGAAACTGTCAGTATTTCGTATATAATTCGAATGAGAAAAAATATAAAAAATATTAAAAAAAAAAAATTCAATACAAAATGTGCATACTGATTAAATATAACACCAGAGACAACACCAAAAAAGTATCGAAGAATTTTCTTTTCAGGAATTGTTTTTTTTTCACACATTCTCTCTCTGTTATTAATTAAGTCATTGTAGGTGGTCTGACACTGTTGACTGACAATCTGTCACTAATTACGAACGAATGTGATCCATAAACATTGCTCTGTTATGTCTACCATACATCTACATAATGTGTGTGTTGAACATATTTTATTGCTCATTAATGAACTAGTATAATGGACAGCTATGTAATTTATATGGGGATTGAATGATACAAATACAATTACTATAGTCTAATTGGCAAACTAATTGTCTATTAAACTGTAATGGTATGATCAGTTATAATGATGGATGGAACTGTGATATCAACTCTTTTCGCTGCGAAAGGTACTTTGGCGAAACTAATTTTCTGATTCACTTTATAATTTTAATCACACATTAAGACGAAAGTTTGTAAGTGCGTATGTGTACATATGGTTGTTACTTCTTTACTCTCTCTCTCGTTGACAAGGTGTATGTGTGTATCAAGCCTAATTTTAGGTTATGGTGATCAGAAAGGTAGACTTCCCAAATGAAATACTAATAACTGGCTGCATCTGCTTTGACTGTACGCTAAACAAAAACAAAAGTTGTGAAAACGCTAGACAGATTCATAGGGCTTAAAACAATGCAGGCGATACAAAACAAAATAATTCAAAATTAATAAATTAGTTGCTAATGAAAAACAAAATAAAAACAACAGACTAAACTGAGTAAATACAACAAGACACTTCAAATAATCCAGCCACATAATGCCAGCTTGCATATTCGATTCCTAAAGCTTAATTTTAGATAACAAAACAAAAACCCTCACTAAAGAGACAAGATTCTCTAATAAAAATCCCTCTTATAGTTAAACCTAAACAGGGTTTTAAAACAGAACAATATTGTCCGCACAAAGACGGATTTGTCACGTTTTAAGACAAATCTAAAAACACTGCGAGCATAGAAGAAATAGTAACAGAAGGTCTACTTCAGTCAATATCATCATCTACCTAGCCTTTTCCCAACTATATTGGGGTCGGCTTCCAGTTTCGCCGGATTTAGCTAAATACCAGTATTTTACGAGGAGCGCGGCTGCCTACCAGACATCCACAACCCATTAACTGGGGTAACACGGTACTTCATGGCAAGACTGCAGTCAGATTTACTGGCTTCTGACTATCCGTAACGACTGCCAAAGATCTACAAATTGACCGGGACCTACAGCTTAACGTGCTTTCCGAGGCCTGGAGGAAACTCGTTATGTTAAGATGGACCCATCCACAGACCAATCTTGGCAAGCGTTGCTTAACAGAAGGTCCGCTTTAGTAAACGATCAAAAACGCACGCTCACATAGAGAAGCTTCACGTACAGCGAGACTATCACATGTACGTGTCTATGTGTCCGTGTATCTGTTTTTGGTGGTTGTAAGTAGTAGATCTTCTGCATCTACTTATGATGGTAGCTCTGTTTTTCTTGTCGTTGGCTAATGGAACGAATTAAGGCGAATTTTCACAGAAACGTTTTATTATGTCACATTATGTTTGGAAACGTTTTGATGGTCGAAAGGTTGTTGGAGTGGGGGTTTGTTTTTTATTTTTAAATTATTGACTGAAATATTTTTGTTAAAAAGGTGTTATACATAATATGACATCCAGTCAAGTCAAAGTCAAAGTGGTTTTATTTTACATAGGCCTACATGGGCACTTATAAAACGTCAAAAACTAATGCAACAGTACCTAATCCATCTATCATTCATCCATCCATCCATCTAATAATCTTGCTGTTTCCAGTAGGTATAGGTACAAATATTTTTAGGAATAAGGTAAATTTTAAATTAATTCGTTATAATTTAGGCATCTTCAAGGTTACAGTGAATAGGCTCTTAATTTCAACTGCATCACTGCTTACCATCAAATGGGATCGCAGTCAAGCACTAGCTTATGTTATTATCATATTCATATAAAAAACGTTTAAACCATACAATGTTAAAGATAATGGAAACTATAACTGTTCTAACCACACAACTAACAAAAGATACTTAAATACAATGTTGTCAGAATTTTCAATTAACATTCATTTGTTAAGAAGTTACATATTTACAATAGGAAATTACTAACTGTTTTCTTTTTTATATCATGAAGATAAGATTTTCAAAAATTAGGAAATTTACCTATTTTAGTAGGTATAAAAAACGATTACGTTAGGCAAGTCATTGATGAAAAAAAAGGGCCCTAATATGCTGCCTTGGAAAACACCGCAGGAGTTTTGACAATAAACAGATGTACAATTTATTTTCTGATAATTTAAGTACTTAATTTTGGCGATTATAATAAGTAACTTTCTATTCAGCTTCACGCGTTTCCCCTTATACCATACCACTTTAGTTTGAAAAGAAGCTGTTTGTGATCTATGACGTCAAATGCTTTTGACATCGATATGTCAAAAGCATTTGACGTCACTATCATCATTATTTCTCGATAGAAATAATGATGATAGTGACCTTTCCTCATTCAGATTAGTTATTATTATTTTCACAATATATAAAATTTATCTTGAAGAAATCTTATTCCCGGAACAAAACTTATTGTGCTATTTAAGGACATGATCTATCCGTGTGCCTCATCCAAATCCGTTTGAACTTGAACACAACAGAATACAAACTTTCGCTTTTATACTCTTAGTGTGTGATGTGATGTGAGTAGGTGTATCTTATTCTTAGGCTTTTTAATACGCCTACACGTAGTTCAGAAATATTGTAGGTAAAATGTATATGTTTGGATTCATCTCACTAACTGTGGGCGAGTGACAGCCAAAAATATAATGTAACGGAAGCCATAACGTTCAATTAGAATAATTGATGTCGGTTTCCCGTAATAAAATGGTTTAATATTTTTTCTACAGTGGAATTTGTGATGTGGTGTGTGATGTAGTTAACTTACTGCATAGTTAAAGGTCTAGTTTGTTGTAAAGTTAAGGCAATTACTATTAGTATATCTTAGACTTCCTATCAATGTCAAACTTTGCCATTAAAAAAATAATCTGTACTGCTTTGCATGATGTCCTCGGTCGGGTATAATATGTTATGTTATGGTTTAGGTAGATAACTAAAGATAAACAATCTTGGTACGTCTTTTTATATTAAAGAGGTCGTATAAAATATACACAAAGATTATTTAAATTTAGTTTATTAGCTAACATCGATTTAGGCAAATACCTAGTCGCAAAGATTTTTTTATAATTTATAGACAACTTTTAGATAAAAAGACATGCCAAGATTGTTTACATTTAGTTAACTACCTAAATCGACGGAGTATAGTGTTCAGTATTTTTAATCTTTTTTTAGTATCAGCCTTTTTTACTCGAAATCATCAAATATCCCATCTCGCTCAAAATAAATAATGAGAAAGTACTTATCAGACTATTATCAACTAAAATCCACTTGTATTTATTCAGCCGCCGTTTGCTAACATTTTTGCAGCCCTAAAAGGCATCAGCCTTAGTAGGTTAGCCAACAGTTTGGTTGATAGACTTGTGCGCTGTGCGTGGAACACAACGTGCCTTCCACCTGGGCTGGATCCCTCACTATTTGTAAGAAAAGAACCTATAGATAATTTCCCCACTTTTTAACACCATTATACTGATCAAAAAACCGATACTTCAATTCTAAAACGTGTCTAATTTTGCTTGTTATTTCTATCAATAATACATGCACGTAAGCACGTGGAACGCGTTATCTGTTCACAAATAAAAACTCATCCGTGCGCACGTTACGTGGGATGCTGTGATAACATCTCCGTGTTTTATGCACGAATACTTTCTATAGGTTAACTAAACGTGTAAATTAAGTAGGTGGTACATAGATAGTGGTGAAGTTTGAATGTCAAAGTCGTGATACTAAAGAAACTGAGAAAATTGTGGGAGTTATTTCTGAGGGTTAGGAAGTATTACTTGATAGTTTTGAAACTTCTAAGAGTTCTTTATTAACCAATCAACATATTTGGAACCGGCTAGATATAGACTGTTTTAAATATATTGAGGTAGGTTTTTGTAGCTGAGTACCATTTTTTATACAGAGCGACTGCCCTTTTTAGGGGTTCCGTAGTTTAAGGTTGGAATTCATCCAATGACTTTTTCTGCTGGAGGGCTTTGTTATACTTTTACTGACTGAACCTACCCGTGTTTCTTTAGTTATCTTTTTCATTCCAGGCCGATACAATCCTGCAGCCCTAATTTGGTAAAGGCCTTTCGGACATTTTTCAAATTGACTTTCTGTTAGTTTTTTCTATTCAGTCTTTCATAATGAGAGATATTAATACAACCGTAGAGGCCTTTGCAAAGTGTCTTTAAATATTTTTTTTTTGTAAGTCATTAATGATAAAATTTATCATTTAATGATATTTATTTTGCAACTAGGTTTTCACAAACACTTTTACACGTCTTTTTTTTGTTTTTTTTTAATTCCATACAAAATATATTCAGGCACAATCCAAAAAAATGATTCAATAAATAAAATAAAATCCCACTACGGACATCCCTATTTGATAACTCGCCAGACAATATTTTATCTGGTAATAAGCAAAGCACCTAGGAATAACGTCACCGTCAAAATGTGGGAGTCCATGTAGAATCGTACAACTGTAGTAGCGTTTAAATGGCCACGGAAGACACACATTACGTGGATTTTTATTGACCTTGGTTACATAGGAGCAGACAGAAATAAATTATTGCTGCATACCAGCAATTTTTAAAGATAGGAAAAATACTGTAAAATAAATTAGTAAACAGCCTATGAGTTCGTTCCATCATCGGGCTACTAGACATACGGCGGTGCGCTATCGGTACATGGTGGACATCTAGACATTCCACTCATACGTTTAGTGCGTTTTGAGAAATCATGCGTACAGGTAAGTACTGCTAAGGAGTGGAATTCCACATTAATTATGCGTACCTACAGCTAAGGTGTAAAATTCTCTGCCGGATTCTATATTTTTTTGATAGATATAACCTAAGGGTTTTAAGTCAAAAGTGAATAGGTTACTTCTACGCAAGCGTGTTCTATAGTCGACCAAAGCGAAAAAATAAACTTTGTCTCTCACTACAAATTAATCTCGTATAGTGAGTGCGTTCAGATATATGTTAACTCACATACACAAAACGCCTAGACCCAAAACAACTAGGTATCTATAGATTATATAAATATCCAGCAAGAATCAAACCCGTGCAAGCAGCGCAGCACTACGCCAACGATAATGATCAAACGAGAGTCAATCAATAACAATAATAAAAACAAATTCGTCTTCTTCAATTTAATTTCAATCAAACTTAACAAGAGATCTCATATCTTATTATTGCATTGTCCAGTTGACCTCCCACCCTTATATTACAGACATCAATAAAACTTCGATCAGCAGCACAAGGCGGGCACACACTATTGACATACGCACATTAATCATACGGTCACTGCGACTCCCGCTCGTGTGTACCGACCTTATTGTTATCAATCTATTTATTTAAAACATACAAGATTTTTGGAGGAGCTCGTGGCAAGATAATAACAGCCGCACGGTTCGATCTTCAAGGTTAAGCAACGCTTGCCAAGGTTGGTCTATGGATGGGTGAACATCTTAACATACCGAGTTTCCTCCGTGCCTCGAAAAGCACGTTAAGCCGACAATCGTTAAGGATAGTCAGAAGCCAGTAAATCTGACTCCAGTCATGCCATAAAGTACCATGTTACCCTAGTTAACGGGTTGTGGAGGTCTGGTAGGCAGCCGCTCCGCGAAAATACTGGTATTCAGCTAAATCCGGCTTGACTGGAAGCCTACCCCAATATAGTTGGGAAAAGGGTAGGCAGATGATGATACAAGATTTTTGGATGTGGTATTAGGTACATGCATCTGAAGTACCTATTCCTGGTTTGGCACCTAAAGTTTTGGCATCCAAGCTGTTTCCGTATCGGCACCAATAGGTATTTTAGATGGTAGTAATCAATACAAAATGCCAATCCAAAATACTTATTGATACCGAAACGTGATGAGCTTGGGTGCCGAAATCTTTAGTGCCGAAAAACTTAGGGCCGAAACAGGAATACTTCATGCATTTCATACCTTTTTAGAGAAGAAAGCTTTTTTGGGCAGGGGAATTATCAGAATGACTTCTCTCGCTCTTCTCTCTCGGCAGAGCGGGAGGGCGTGTCAGACTCTTACTGACAAATCCCCACACCGTTTCTTCGTTGCCTTTGATCTGGGGACACGGGTTCACCTTTCGAAAATCCTATCCATGGCCCCAATCCGATCCATAATTATGGATCTCACATCTTTTTACAGTAGAAGAGCTGTGTTGCGAGACTTTGCTTTTTCACAAGTTTTGTTTTTGATTACATTGTAATGTCCAGTTGACCCCCCACCCTTATAGTAGACACACCAATAAAACTTCGATCAGCAGGACACAAGCCGGGCACACACTATTGACTGCACATTAATCATACGGTTACCGCGGCTTCCGCTCATGTGTATCGGCCTTATTGTTATCAGTCTATTTGTTTAAAACATAAAACATTTTTGGATTTAGTATTACATGGATCTCACATCTTTGAGCTGTGTTGCAAGACTTGGATTTTTTACAAGCTTTGTTTTAGATGGCATTCTATCGTCCAGTTGACCCCCCACCCTTATAGTAGACACACCAATAAAACTTCGATCAGCAGGACACAAGCCGGGCACACACTATTGACTGCACATTAATCATACGGTTACCGTGGCTTCCGCTCGTGTGTACTGGCCTTATTGTTATTAATCGTTCCGGATAACTCAATCGCTCTGTGTTGACTTTTATGTGTGGGGGAACTAATGTTTTGAAGGTATGTTCGATGTTTCTGTGTGTTCCTTTTGATTTCTGTGCTGGTGAAGGAAAAATGATGTATGTTTATTTATTGCCTCTTTCAAAAGAAATTTATACAAGCAGTGTAGAAAGTAAGAGGGGAAGTGGGTGTGAGATCTTAAAGTATCAAAAACTAGCTTTAGTCCGCAGCTTCGCCCGCGTACATAAAATATAACCTATGTCACTCAGAAATACAGCAGCTTGCTATTGGTGAAAAAATTTTAATTTCAATCGGACCAGTACTGCCACAGATTACCTCATACAAACTAAGAAACAAACTTTACCTCTTTATTATATTAGTGCCTATAGATAATTAAAAAGATCTATTAGACCACATTTAAAAAATCCTCCACAAGTTTTTTTTTTATCGAAAACAACTAAAACAAAATTATTATACAAGAAAACACAATTTGCCGAACTACATCGCAATTCGTCGGCGGTAAGCTCTCTTGTCAACCATGCTTAAATTAATTTTTACACAGATTCACATTTATAGGCATCGATGAGCTCTGTTTTCAACCTTATCGATTCGATAACTTACTAGTTTTTATCTTCATGGCTACTTGTTTATATGTAGTTCAATGACATGGCTTTTTTTAAGGTGGGTGTTCATCAAAATGACTTATCCCGCTGTGATTGATATGGGGTTTCTATGTCCCCTATGAAAATCCAAGCAAAATTTTGGAAATCATCAAAAGTCGGGTTTTCAAAATATAATCACATTAGCATTATCTTACTTAATAATGTTAGTACCTCTAGAGCGATACAAAAACTGACGTTTATACAATAGACAAAGTTCTATTTTGGTAGGAAATCGTCAAATAACTTTTTCCGGCCAAGGAAAAGCGAGAGTGTTAGACTTTTACTAACTAGAATCCAACCCTGTTTCTTCAGTAGCTGCAGTGACTCACCTAAACAATATCGCAGCACTGGACCAGGTTTAGTTCAATTTCTAAAGAATGTTCTTTGCCTGAGCTGATGAAACAAACATGTTCATTATCTCTCTAGACTTATCTCTACTTCCTTGGCGTCGGCTTCCAATCTAACTGGATGCGGCTAACACCCGTTTTCAATAAACTATCTATATAAAGTTGCGGCTACTAAAGATAAACAAATCTATCCTTTTACCCTTACTTGCTTTCCTATAACCTACCGACGGATAGCATTTCCTACTAGAAGTTGTGGATTCATAGATAGAATCTTACTGTTTATCGGGGATAGCTATTTATCTATGAACTGCGGTGTGTTATTGAAAACGGGCGTAATTACCCGTATTTTACATGGGGCGACTTTTTATCAGACCTCTACAATACGGGTACCTGGCAACACGATACTCCTTGGATACACTGATGGTTAGACTTCCTGGCGTCTGTAACGACTGGCAAAAATCTACGAACGACAATAATTGGGACCAATAGCTTTACGTGCTTACTCGTAAAACAGTAGATATAATATAAATTGAAAAATTCACATTAATACTAGCTCAGTTTCCCAGACAGGCGCCTTAAATACTGGGCCAACATTACACATGAAACAAATATGATACAAACAAATAAACAAACGGGCAGATCTCATACCATCGTGATGAGGTGTAAGATAATCCTTTGATGGCACAACTTCTATTAGCACTAATTAATAGCACTGCAGTCACATGCGCGCTGCAGATAATTGAACAATGCAAAGCATTCATGAAAAATAAGAGAAAAATTGTTTATGAGTGATTGTGTCGCTTGTGATGGATTGTTTGTGAAATTTATTGTAGAACTTAAACTTTATTGTCCTTTGTTTTTAATTTGTGATTTATTAGCCAAAACTATGATTGTCAACAACACTGACCTATCCACCGTGTACATTCATCATTAAAAAAATAATTTGATTAAATCTTATAAATTAATTATTTGATATAGGATAATAGAAACACCGAACGCAAAGATAAAAATCTGTTCTAAAGTTCTTAGAGCAAAGTACATGTAATAGTTAAGAGAGACTCATGTATGAGAACTATGCTGATTCGTGTCTGAGACGATCTTTTTTGGGAAGAACCACACCTGTTTAGTCATTTATCAATATTAGTGTCACTTATTTTAGCCTCGCCAACTGACGAAAAAAAGCAACGGAAGATCAATTTAATATTTGAGGCCATACTCAAACTGTCCGAAAAATACTAAAATTACTGAAAAAGTAGAATAATCCACATCATCCCCATATTCACAATACAAAAGCACTTAAATAAAATTAAAATAATAATCTTCATAAAGCAAATACTGATGTCAAAGTTAATTTATCAAATGTCAAATTGTAAAACTAATCTCTCGATTGAAACATAATAAATTACGGACTCAACTAGTTCGAAATCTACACTATTGCTATTGTATGGTGCAGGTGACAGCTGTCAGATTCATACAGTGTCTCTTATTTCACCTACCTAGTCTTTTATTTCATATTATACCGTCTGTTTTTTATACCCTGAGACTAAAATGACATTACAACACAAAGGAACTAGCATAATTCCTATAGTAAGTTTGACATTACTTGTGTAAATTTAGTCTCAGGGTATAAAAAAACAGACGATAGATGCATATTTTCGCCCTGCTGTCATACTATGTAAACACATGACATACACACACACATGAGTTTGGACATTCTTTTTCATTTCTACAATCACAAATCTTCAGAACTACCAACTGCACATGCCATTACATTCCTCCATCATGAGACCATACTTAGCATTATTCCTCGTACAATAGCCGGCGACGGCGCATCGCGTGCGAACTGCCGACACTAATTGAAGGCCAGATCTGTTTGTTTAGCAGCACTACGAGCTCTCTCGAATGCTGCCCGCTTCGTCACGGACGCGACGCTTCTTAGCGAGATTGAGCTATTTGTAATGGAAGGTGAGACGCGATGTTTTGAGACGGTAAACAGTTGGATGGAAAATCTTGTTAGGTTAGTGTAAAAATTACAGCAATAATGTGATGATTTTTTTGAGGTGGGAAATTGTGTAATGCCTTCTCCTGCTTTATGGTGGAGTGAGAGGGCGTGTCAGACTTTTAATGACTAAAATCTACCTGTATATTTAAGTTGCGCCAAGTTTTCCTTTTTAGAAATTCCCCGTAGCCCCGGCTTTGGTCTTACTGTGCCCGTACAATTTTGCTTCTTCAGCCTTTCGAGAGAGCATTAGAAATCTTATGAGTTTTATCGGATATATCAAATCAAAAGTCAAAATAATTATTATCTCTGTAAAGTCTCTTACGCAATTTCACAATACTTGATAATATTGAACTGTTAACAACTTCTATTATTCTGTTAACGATTTCTAAAATACATACTAGACTTTCTTTAGGAAGCCAGTAAAACCACACCATAAAAATGGAAAGTCCTAATAATTATCTTTTAGCCTCACTTTACAATTACTACGAAGCTTAAAGATAACAATGTTATCTTAAACAACAGAACAAAATGCACTACTACTGCCCCATTTAGGTCGTCAAAACACAGTACCCACTGTTTTTTCAAAACACACACTTCAAAACTCCATACAGAAAATTTTCTAAAGAATAATAACAATATGGACATACCTATGTTTAAACGCGATTACCATCCCACAGCGGAGCGGTTCGCGCTTGACCTATTTCCGACTACAATCGTTAACTGGGTAACTATTTACATTATAAAAGAATTCTTTAGTATAACACTTACATTTTGAAGTAGATAGAAAACGATGGTTATATTCTTCCTTGTATATTTTCTTCGAGTGCTTGTCAATCATTTTCCGGACAGTTTTGAAGGAAATAGGACAAGTTTTTGTAAAAATTTTGCGTAGCTGTTAGACTTGTATGATTCTTGTCAGTGTCAATTTGGATTGACAGGAGTGTATGAGTTACGTGTTTTCGTAATAGTTACTTTGAACTTTCTCTTTTGTTAATGAGGTAATCGGTGCTAATTTTGAATACATTTTTGTTGAAGACGGATTTTTTTTGAAGTGAGTAATCATCAAATATCTTCTCCCGCTATGGGAGGAGCGAGAAGGAGTTTCAAGACTTTTACTGACTAAAACTAATGTAAACTAGTTTGCGTTCTAGGACCACGAGTTTTTTATTCAGAAAATCCCCGTGGCTCTAGCAGGCATCGGCTTTGCAGGGCCCCTACGGTTTGCTGACATATCTTTCTTCCAGACACACACACAGAGTCACTTCCAAAGTGGTAAAATATGTGTCCCTTCCCCTAACAACTAAAATAACAAAATGAAAAAACTAAAAAGAAATATATGATGTACATTATTATGCAAACTTCCAGCGAAAATTGGTTTGAACGAGATCTAGAAAGTAGTTTTTTTTTAATAGGTCATAAATCGTAATCCTTTAAGTTGGGACGGAACCCTCGATGCGCGAGTCCGACTCGCACTTGACCGTTTTTTTTTGATGGAGTCCCTGTAATATGGTTCACGGTTCTACCAAAAAATCTGTTTGATTTCATCAAGTCTCAGTTCAGTCACAGCCTCTCCAATAAAAACCGTCATCTCTCAACAAAGAGATAATTTTATTACAAGCTTCTCAAAGACGGCCTTGAAAACGTAACCCGATTAACGGTTTATTACTTTTTCATTCAATAAACCCTAAATTATGTTTACCCATTATACTTTACGAGTCTCTATTGAGCCAAGTGGACTAATTAAATTATTTATAGGTCCACATGTAATTAAGTTTAGGAGTAATTATGGACAATTAAAAATGGTTTCATCGCACGTGGCTTATTATGACGTGTTTTCTTGACGCAATCTTAGTTGTAATTGTTAACTTTAGATTTTTTATAATATTTCAGTTGTCAGTTCGTACTTGACCACTCATGTCTCACCTGATGGTAAGCGATCATGTGGTTAACAATACGCTTAGCTCATGATTTCAGCTGAAAGAAGTCTACTGTGGATATACGCCTACCCCCAATTGTCACAACTATGAACAGTCCTATGTATCTCGCATCCAATAGTTTCCTGCATCCCTTATCTGGTCATCGGTCCACGGTGTCTAGAAGTATCCTATTTAGTATTGACCTTACGATACCCAAGTTGTAGCTATCAGAAAACAGATAAGTTGACAATTCATAATTGAATCATCCTCTTGCCCGTATGATAATACGCATTTTTGTGGTTGACTCATCACGGTTCCTTTCTACCATACATCTTTATTAGTGTCATCATAGTTGAAATCTTCTTCATTCTAGGCAATTAAAAGCTCTCATTTGAGAAAAAATAGAGACAGTGATGGAACAAACCTACAGGTTATTTTCAAATTGGACGATCAATAAATTCAATAATGTTTTTATTTTACATGGGCACTTATAAAACTTCAGAAGCTAGTGCACTGTTTCAATTGATCGTTTCCTATGGAGAAGAACCGCCAAGAAATTCCATGGTTACGCTTTTTAAAAAATTATTAGGTTTACAATATTACCATATTACAATACAGACACATCAGTTAAGTCGACGACATTTTCCAGAATTAACAAAAAGATAAATAAGTCAGATTATGAACCACAATAAACAGGTACGCTTTGATGAACACACAATCACACACAACACAAGATATGCGTAACACGTGGAAAAGATAGATTATATTTTTTACCCTTTCCTTATTTTCCTCGAATACTTTCAAGAGCACAGATATTTCCTTAGAGAAAACATTGAGAGCGAGATACACAAATATCAATCCAGAAACGGTTTTCTAAATCAAGATATTTCTGACGACAGGGCACAGTCGCTGTCCAAACAGATTCTTGCACGCCATCGGAACTTAAATAAACGAAAAAGAAAAAAATAGACGAACATAAAATGTACGTCAAACGTATTATAAACAAGTAATAATTAAGGGATATATTTAACACCACTTCTAAGTTTGTCGTCAAGTTAAAAAAAGAAAACCAATAAATCTCTGCAACCTGTATTCTTTTAAGACTTTGCATTTGAGGCGATTGAAAAAGAACTTTATGGTAAAGTAGTACAGTTCAATTTGAATGTAGAAAGTTCTTTGCTACTCATTACACTAACGTTTGATGTAAAGTTCTTTGATCTAAGTGACATATTGTAAACTGTAGATGATTTGAAACGAGCGGGGGCACTTTCTGTGGCTAAAGATGATGTCGTGCGCATTGTTCGAAATATTTTCTACTAATTATAGAAACTTTAAAGTCAAAAAGATTAATGTTGTGGAGATTGACAAGGGTTGCTCTGCGAGGGGAGCACAAAAATGTGGTTATGATTGACGTGGTTATAAATAAAATGGGTGATATTGATAGATGTGGTGGTGTCAAACTAAAATATGACTCCATAGTTGCAATGTTTCCGGGTGCATTAAAATACAGTGACATGATTTGAAACAAAGATAAAAAGTAGCGCGTTAGGGATCAGTTTAAAAGACAAAGGAATAACAAAACAAACTATTCTACGCAAATGTGAGTGTGTGTAAAGCCACAGAAACGATTCTTCTTTTTGAGGTAGGAATTAATTTATTGATTTTTCCATCTGGAGTGGAGAATTTTAGTAACTAAAACCACCAGTGCTCTTTGCGTTTCATGGCTACGATAACTGTTTCAAACAATCCAGAAACCTGGCATTGGTTTTACTAGGCTCTTTCAGTATTGCTGACATTTTTCGAAGACGCACGTGGATCTTAGCGCACCGTCGACTCAGGCTTGGCTCTTACTGGATCGCAACGCACCTACCACCGTAATTAGAAATTGCCCTACGAATCGCGCCGCTCGGGGTGTCTCCAGCGCGAAACGGTGTGGCTTGGATATCTTCTCCTTTATAGTTGTTGCTATCTTGGTTTTTATTACAGCTTCGCAGAAAGAGATGGCTACTTCCCACTTCATCTCTCTCCATATTATGGCCCAAACCAGGGTCAGATGCAAGAAATCGCCACTGCCCTTATTGCCATGTCGGCGCTCCGCCCAAGCGGGACAGACCCCCAACATAAGCTTCACCGTGTCTATATTATTAAAACGTAATAATAACTATGTAAAATGACCAATGAAAATCACATAAAACAACCCACATTCAAAACGAAATACAAAAAAAACATACGGGCATTGTGCAGTCTTAATTTTTTTGTTTCTCTCGATACACCAGTGTACAGTCACAGCAGGGTATTAATAGTCAACTTTATTTTAAAGAACAACCCATTAATTAATTTAATTAACGTCATACGGTCGTAAAAGCATCGGTTAAAGAGGGGGATACACAGTTTCCTTTTTAAAAAGTCTTTTCATAATAAATTGTTTTCAGCAGTGTTGCTGCATATTCTTTTAAAATCTGAAATAATCGGGTTAACGCTGATGCGCAATATTTACCTGGTAAATATTATGAATCTTCAAACGAAAGCAAATACTGAGATTTTGTTTTTTGAGAGGAGGTTGTTAAGATTGGAATTGAGATGAAAAAAGAAACGGATGATCAAGTATCATTTTAAACGAATAAGAGTTTCTTAGCATTTGTATATGTCCAGGATTTCCGACGTGTGTTATGGAATGTTAATCACTGTTCTTTGATGAGAAACCTCTATAAGACACTTCATTAGCAACAAAACCCATTACTAAAACATCCAAACATCTATAAAAGCAACTTACCCTCCACATTTTTCTTCCATCCACAACTTAAGCTTTGCACTTATTCAATCAACGCTTTATTTATCTAAAGCATCGGCTTTCAAAGGGGAACACTTCCAGTTATTTATACAATGTCATTTTAAACATCTATTGAGATTCTCAGAATCTCCAGTGGTTAGATTTAAATAAATTTCTGTCTCGTTGGCGCCACAGCAATTAGTATCAGCAATGTGAATCATGGTAAACGCTTTGTACTTCTAAAACTTTGTGCCTTTGAATTTTCATTCGAATTTAAATAGAGCTAGAAATATGGGTTATGAATTTAGCTCGTTGTTTCAGTTAAACGTTTATGCTTTCATGTTTCCGAAACAGACAACTGTTTCGGAAATACAAAAGTGGCTTTAGAAACTGACGAGGTATGAGGGTCAGATTGGAAAAGATATGAAACTGTTCAAATATTTTTGCTACATACAAAACTTCTTAGACAGTTCTCTATACTATATTTATTTAAAAATTACAACACTCACACGTACTACATACACACTATCGTCTCAATTTCTTATAATCTCTCCTGTCGCAAGTTTGCTGGAAGATATTTCTTATGAAATAAGCAGTACCTTTGTACAAATTTTTATTTTAATGTTTCCTTCTCTGTGTATATGTATGTACATAATTGATAACATAAATAAATTGTTACCTTTTAAAAAATACCATAAAACTTACTAAACTTCCAACATAGAAAAAAATCATATTCAAAAAAACATCGTTCAATATCACTGAATCATCTTCAAGAATTTCTTACTCCAAGGTCTCTCAGAATTGCTACTAGTACAAAATCAATGAGCGGATATAAATCTCACAGTTCCAGTAAATCAAACTATCGAACAAATCATCCTACATTTAGATTCCCCTGCGTTGAAGAGCCAACTGAATTGATTGGCAAGGGCCATCACAACTATCTGAACAGTGGGATAATGGTAGCAGTTTGTTGGATCAACACTCGCTTGACACGAATTATTGAGATTACAAATAGTGTTTTGTCTGGGCGTCTATTTATGATTGCTATTCTAGCAATCTGTTGAAAGTTGCGGAAAATTTCAAGGACATTGAAGTGCTTTTAAGATCTGCTATTTGTAGTGTTATTTTTGTAGGTTTTGATGGATTGATCGATTTATTGATTGGGTATGAAAATGCTATTGCCAAGATTTTTATTGCTTTTATCATGTGATAGAAATTATTATGATGATTGACGTCATAACTGTTTGATAGAAGCTCAAATCACCAAAAATATTAGATAAAAGTCTATGAATATTTTTAAGTAACTATTACATAAGAAAAATAACGATTTGTGATTTGATATAAATTATGATAGTATAAATTCTATATTATGGTCCCCGACCACCAGTAACCTAACGTTGTTTTTATGCTGTAAACACTTGGGTTTCTTTTTCTTTATCATTAATTCGAAAATTAGTAGCAGACCCATTCATAGTCATAGTCATTGAAAACACAACCTTTGTCATAAAATCTTAAAATTTGTAAATCATAATTTGAAAATTTATAATATGTTCCTCTTCCGGACCATATTTTAGCTCTCATGGCCCATCAGTCGTCCGCGAACCGAAGTAAGTATAGAAGATGAAAAAGTTTTTTCGTAAACCCGAAAACTGTAGACAAGATCTAAACTCCCAAACAAGACAAATCTCCCCAAACAATCATTTCGTAAATGTAAAAATAAATGAGCATTAACGGCCACATCCGCATTTAGTGTCTGTTACTCTGTTCCCAACAATCTTATCGGCGCAGGTTACAAAATGCCCTCGACACGCGATGTCGTCCCGGTCCCTCCGATGCCATCTATCTGAGCGGCGACATCATGAGGGTACCTTGACGGGACAATTTGTTGCTATTCAATCGTCATTCGAGATTATTTTGTACAGGGGTCCTTGTCGGTTGTGTGGTTTTAAATTTTGGAGTGATGAATTGGTGTTGGGGTGTAAATTGTGATGAGCGTTAGTGAAGATGTTATCTCGTGTAGAGTAGGAATTGAACATGCGATTTCATGCGTTAATTAAACGGTGTGATGTGAATTTGATATCTGTAATTGTATGTTGTCTTGTGAGCCTAGCTGCGCTATTGGCTTGAAAAGAGATACCAACAACTTGAATTCGGTGCAGTCAGCTCAGTGAAACATAACTCAAAAAAATCTCTATTCTGAAATCTTTACGTCACCGTATTCGTAGTACCTATATTGCTAAATTAATCTTTTTTTTTTCGAATCCCTTTTTTTCACATAGCGGTCTTATGATTAAAATGTTTTTAAATAAGATTTAAAACAAATACCAATGGTAATAGTTGTTAGCATTAGAACACAATAAATCAGTAAAGAAAGAGTCAGTGTTAAGCCTGGGATACACTAGGGAACATTTTGTCTCGAAACACGACCCGCAACACTAAATTTACGTGACGCTGCAACGTTGCATATTGTCCTGCAACATGCCCCGCAACATAGTACGTGACGCGGGGCATGTTGCTTGCTCCCGCCTCGAGAGCGAGCGCATGAGTCCCGCGTCAGTATGCATGTTCCACGTAGTTGTTGAGCAACATGTTCCGCAACATGTTGCTCCATTTGTCCCCTAGTGTATCCTTGGCTTTACTATATAGAAATTTGCAACAAATTTTAATGTTTACCAACTAACAGTAACAGTAGTAGAATATACCAAACATAGTATATTTTAGACAAATAAAATTGCAGCTTTGTAAACACAACTGTATTATATTACAATGGATTCTAAGAAAAATCTACATTATCATTTTATAATATCAAGTGCATCTACATCTAGACGATACTCGGTTTCCACTTAAAACGTCAGCGCACCGGTTTATTTACTCGTATTTGTAAACCAAATATCATATCCTGTAGGAATTGTAAACAGTAGCGGGAATATACAAACTTCAATATTACTGGCTATAAATGTAGGAAGAAGAAATAGTTAGACGATCAACAAAATATTTTTCAATGCCTCAGTAAATAAAATTATAATCAACCTTCTAAATAACATTCAACCTTAAATAAAACGAGCTTTGGTTAGGTTATAATTCTCCGTAAGCTTTTGTGTAAAACATTAATTTGTATAATTTACTTCTAAACGGTAAAGGAAAATTTCGTAATGAAACCGGCTTGTCTTAGAATCAAAAATTCTCTGATCACATCTAACAATCCGCATTAAGTCCAAAAGTGGATTACGGTCTATTCTATCTCTTATAAAGAAAATTTGAGTCCCAGAAATGGGCACATTATAAGCTTGATTAGTTTAGAATTAAAAATGTTATTGTATAGTTCACTAATATTTTAGATTACTCTTAGCGTATCACGTGTATCTTCTTTAGTGCTGAACCGATACATAAATAAAAGAAAACTAGAAAAATATTTCTTTTTTTACACTATCCGCGAAGAGACTTTCATAAAACAATGTAACGTATGAAAAATCCTCCGTCTCTACGAACGGACAGAATTCGAAACCGTTTTGTTCGAGTATTTATTCCCGGTAGAAGTATTGTTTTTTGAAAAAACATCGAACGTTCAGATGCGGCTGCCATGATATTTTTATATGGTCACCATTCCGACAACGATGCTAACTCTTTGTGATGGTTCGCAAACGTTTTTCTAGTATTTTTATGAATATTTCACTTCCAACAGTTTAATTTAGATGGAGTTGGTTTTAGGGCTTACTGAAAGCTGAAATTGTGATGACAGGTTTTTGTTTAGAGACGGTTTTAGTCCTGAAATGTCAGTCAAAGTTAAGTCCATAAAAATATTTGTTGCTTTTTTTGTCGTTGTCCTAAAAACAGAGTCCATTTAGGTAATATTCGTAAAATGTCAAGAGGTCTAAAACTAGGATGATTGGCATAAGGGATTATTACCGCAATGGTTTATTTCAAGAGGCAAATAATGGAACAATAGATTTTAGTCAGTAAAAATCTGACACGTTCTCGTTCCATCCAGAGCGAGAGGAGTCATTAAAAGTTTTCCCACCAAAAGAATGTTTGTTTTCATGCTGATGATTTCGCGTATGATATTTCGAGGTCACCATAACGAACGGTCCTGTGCATCTCGCACCCATTGCATTAACGCGACTTCCACCAGACCAACGATCCACCTTGTGGGAGGTTTTCCAACGCTTCATCTTCCGGTGCGTGGTCGCTACTTCATAACCTTTTTTGATGACGTGTGGTATGGTCTACAGTACAATTTTCCTGTCTTGGTGTAGAAAAACGTGATCTAATAATAAAATCTCAGCGGGAAATGACCCGCGGTAAACGAATAGTCTTTTCATATACACAAAGCAATAAAACTCAGCCATTTGCTTATTTTTCATTACGGAATTAGCTCTACCGGCCAAACAGTGTCAATAAACGGGACCTCGGTCGCAAATCCACTATGTTCGCGTCCTGCCTGGCCCAATGACGTTAGCTGTCGTAATTATATAGCCATGCATGCTCAGTGAGCAAACAATTGCCGTCCGTCGGAAAATTAGGTGTGCGAGTTACTTTGAATGTTTAATTTGGAGAGCCTGTTAGTTGTATAGTGTAAAAGGGGTAATGTAATCAAATGTGAGGGCGGTAATTACGTGGTATTTTTAGGTGGTGTTGTGAGCCTATGTTTTTAGTGCCGTGTCAAAGTTTTTTGCATAACAGTGTGTTTTATTTTGTGATTTTATAGTAATTTAAACTTCAATTGACAATATACTTAATTTAGTTAGGTTTGATTTTTAATTTAATAACAACCAGACATTTTAAATTTTCATGTTCTAGTTTATTTGATGTGATGCCAACTATTATTATACATTTATAGTGAATGAATGTTATTAAAATGTTTGTTTGAATATGTTTTGTGTGTTTTTGTATTTGTGTCTATCTGACTGGGATGGGTATGTTATCTAAAATAAATGTTAATTATTACTATTATTCCATTTATTTTCTATACAATAATAACAAACATAATAAACGCGTATCATGAAAGTAGTATGTTCAGTATCAGCTACTAAATCGATTTCAGATATTTTTGCAGTACAATAGGTACTGCAAACGTCTACGTCTACGTCTTTTTTAATTTTTATAAACTAATGCTTGACTGCGATCCACAAGTAGGTTACTAGAACTATTTTAATATAATTTTAGATTATTTTATGGGAAAAAGAATGACCTATTTTGATAAATTCTTGTTAAATCATGAAAGCAATCACGATTTAGAACTAAATAGTTTTTATGTGCATGTGTAGATACCAATCCGATACGCTACCAGTGTAGTGCGTCGATTCCAATATTATTTGACTATGATAGCATAACTGATTAGTTATGAAAAAACCATTGCCGAAGTGCTAAAATTATATAAAATTCAGTGATTGAATTATCATTATGACTTAATTTTCTAATTGGGAGAAGGGAGAAAGGGAGTGTAGTATTGTACATACATATTATTTACATTTCAAAATATTCCCATTTTAAAAATATAAAAGGAACTGTAGCCCATCGGCATCGGGAATAGAGTATTTTTTATTATTATTTAAAATATTGACATGGTTTAGAACATTTAAGAAGTTTATACGGAGCACTTTTATTAGAATTTACTTACATATAAAACAAATTCATCTAAGTCGTCCATCGCTGTTATTTGGACACGGAAATGCTCAACATTGCCATGATTCCTAATAAAAATTGTTTGGGTAAAGAACGAACCGACATTCTAGTCACGCAAACTGTCGATCTATCGGCGAGAAAAGATCACGTGCGCTCAAACCCCATGACCCAAACGTATCGGCTCAAAATTGTAATTACCAATACATAGCCTTTATTCGAAACATGGACCGACGACCTGGCGAGGGTCGCGGGAATCCGATGTATGCGAGACGCACAGGACCGGTCGCTGTGGCGACGCTTGGGGGAGGCCTATGTCCAGCAGTGGACGTCTTTCGGCTGAGATGATGATGATTCGAAACATGAGATGGCTTGACTCAACTTCCATGCTACTAACACCATACCATCAGCGGGAGTATTGCCCATCTCTGTTGACAGCTTAAATGATGATCACTCGTGGATATGATGATATCCAGCGTTTTGAATTGCGATTGAATTGATTATATCGCGAATCCGGCCTTTAGCATTATTAGTATTATCCTTTTAATGTTCCCACTGTTGGAACTCAGGCCTCCTTTCTAGTAGGGCTGACATCCACCACGCGGGCCCAGTGCGGATTGATAGATGTCACTCGAATTTTTGGTTCTAGGACATACCGGTTTTCTCACGATGTTTTCCTTCACAATTTTGAGAGCATCCGGCCTTTAATATGCACAAAATATAAGAACAATTGAGTAATAAGAAATTGTGACATTGCACTCTGGACGGAATCGCGATATTATCACTTTTATCGCATCTAGGAACTCAGGGTATTAATGAACATCATTTGAACTATCAGCAGATATTTAGGCAATGCAGCTACTAGTCTCCACCGCAAACCACTAGGTTCTAATACCGCAAGTAGACCAATACCAAGAACTCGACGAATAATATCGTTGAAGATTATAATATTTAATGTAGGAAATCCTCAAAGGATATTTTAATATCGGCTTTAGAAAGTGCTTTCAAAATATTATAATAACCTTTGGTAAAACGTATTTCTAGGAATATCTATAATCTGGATAACAATTTGAATAATAATTATATTTATTTGCGTAAAATGTGTTGGGTACAAGCAATATTACTATAGGAGACTATGTAAGTGTAAAGAGCCCACATCACTAAGATGATAATATGCAAATATTCAGTCGATAGTGTTTTAGTAATATACCATAAATCACAAGGTAAGTATCTAAAGTTTTTCAAACTAAGAAAGCAAAAATATGAACAAATAATATTATTTATGAAAAATAAAAACACTTGACTAATTAAAACTACATTATACACTAACTCTTATGCCTAGTTCGCACTCAGCTAGTAATTTAGTTTAGTAACGAGTAATTTAGTAGCTATTTAGTTTCTTTATTAAACTAGTCGACTAAATTTTTAGTGTTCAGACGCGTTTAGCTACTAAATTACTCGCTACTAAACTAAATTACTAGCTTAGTGCGAACTAGGCATTACGCCATGTTTTAGTTTAGAGTAAACTAAAACATGGCGTCAAAAAATTCCTCCGCATCGCTGGCGACCGGAAGTGTGCCCAAAAGTGTGCAAGAGTTAGTGAACAAATTAATACCTAAAATATTTCAATTAATATTAAACACGCGTAATTGTAACCTTAATGGTTTCAATTTTACCAGAAATTTATGTTCATTTAAAAATAAAACAGCATGCAGCTAAATTGATAGGATTGAGATGTTTTTTTTAATCAGGAATTTGCCTAGCAAACACTAAACGATAGTAATCAGTTTTTAAACCTGCTCAGAATTTTTAGCATACAAAGGATAACGTTACCATAAAAAGCATACAATAATAAATAGGAGAAATATTTTCTAACTTAAAAAAATATATTTAAAAATTCCCGCTTAAAAAAACATCACATATCCTCTTTAAATTAATTGATTGAGTTAATTAACAATTTCAAGGTAAAGGAAGCGTGGTATCCGCGGGTGGGTGACGCATGGTGGAGGGGGTGAGGGGGGGGGGGCGCGGGGGGCGCGGGGGACTTATTATTAGGAAGCGGCGGAAGTGTGACGCGTGTCGACTAATGTAAGTTGATCTCTCACCTCGCTGGAGAGATGTGGCGTGGTGATGGTGATGTTTTTTATTGTGTTAGTGTTTTGTGTTGTAGTTGCTTAGATAATTTAGTAAAATATTTTTTTAATGAGGGCAAAGAAACTTATTTTTCAATTATAATTCTGAAAAACTGTATTATTGTATGTGTATCTTTTATTTTCGAGGTCTATCCTCCAGAAAATTAGTTTTCTTCCAAAATAAAACTAGCTCTTGGCAAATAGCGATCAATTAATCGCTCTCTATCAATGGAAGAATATAAAATTTAATTTCGAATTCAGTTAGCTATTACAGACATTATTTTCTACTAATAAACAGAACATAAAACAAAAATAGGTTCCATTTATGATAATTTGTTGTAGAATGTATGGATATGGATATGTTGTGATACCACTGAGAAACAAGATGATTGAAAAAAAAATCGAAAAAGAAATAAAAAATACAGAAAATCCCCTCGAACCCCGTGCGAACGCCGGCAATTACTTTTAATTATATCTACTCATCATCATCATCTGCTGCCTAGCCTTTTCCCAACTACATTGGGGTCGGCTTCCAGTCAAGCCGGATTTAGCAGAATATCAGTATTTTAGGAGGAGCGGCTGCCTACCAGACATCCACAACCCATTAACTGGGGTAACACGGTAGTTCATGGCAAGACTAGTCAGATTTACTGGCTTCTGACTATCCATAACGACTGCCAAAGATCTACAAATAACAGCTGGGACCTACGGCTTAACGTTCTTTCCGAGGCACGGAGGAAACTCGGTATGTTAAGACCCACCCATCCACAGACCAACCTTGGCAAGCGTTGCTTAACCGTAAAGATCCGTGCGGCTGTTATTATCTACTGCTCATACTAAAATATCCTAACATAATCATAAACATTTTCTCACAAAAGCCAAGGTAGTATACTTCTAAATTATCAACCACACGCCTATGGGGGGTTCCCAATAAATTGGTTTCGGCATCGAATAACTCAAAGTGTGTCTGAAACAAGAGACGCATACTTGTGGGTACCGGCTTGCTTGCGAGTTAATCATGTCAAATTACGACAGTACGGTGATGAGAAACAAATTGATTTGGAGGGTATGTCAAAGGTGAAGAAGTTATGGCTTTGGTTGACAACAGTGTAGTGGTGGTGAATGAGTACAATATTTTACGTCTCTTTAATAGTCAAACACACACAGCACACACATGCACAGAGCTACATGGCGTCGTGTCGCGAGAGAGCCGGTGGCGCAGGACTCGACCAAAACATGACCATGACCACTCTATCAAGAGTGCACGACGAAGAAAAAGAATAGTTAAACAATCCTTTTTAACATTCCGTACCCAACGGGTAAAAACGGGACCCTATTACGTAGGTTCCTCTAAAAGTAAGAGTAAGACTCTACTTATTATCTGTCGGTCACCGGCATTTCATAATGGCGTTCTAGACAATTGGAATTTTCAGAGATTATGTATTTTTGTGACCACTATAGCAACAAAAACTAAAACATAAACATTGAAGTGGGGCTCTCATTTACAAAACGTGTTTCTTTGCCATTTTTTGCTACGTGCGGTACGGCACCCTTCGAACCCAAGTCCGACCCGTATTTATGCGGATATTTTTTGAAGTAGGAATTCTTTTAATTTACTCTCATCCAAAAGTGCCGTCAATAAAATCTTCAAATGACCCCGCTCTAAAATGGAGCAAGTGGGCGTGTGAAACCTTTACAGATTTACCTATGTTTCTTTATTCACTTTCTGAAATCTAGGGGCACGGCAACTCTTTTAAATATTTTCGCAAAAAGTCAATCAATCAAGTTCTTGTCTTTGACTATCAACACATAGATGTATAAGTAACAATACCCCTGTATTTCCTGAAGGTCAGGTAGAAGTGTTCATAACACACCCACATTTTGCTAGCTATGTTAAGTCCCCTGTAAATAATAGTGGGTGATTATCTTAATCATTATTTCAGTTGAAAATCGTCCATTCGGCCTTTAACCTTTTGACTTCATCGACCTGACCATATGCCTAGCCTACTACCACTTAGGATTGCCGTTTCTTCGGGCTGTATCGGTAACCTTGGTTTTTTTGCAGATAGTAGATGATACTAATTTAAATTAGTATGATTTTGGTTCTGGTTTGCTAGGCATGGTTGCTGTAAATGTTATGATAATCGTATGTCACCAAGTTTAGCTACAGTTCCTTCATAGACACATCACATAATTGCTTCGTTTAGTTACTCTTTTATTTATTTAGTAATCATAGGGTTACGAACGCCGAACAACGTATTGTTTACGCAATATGGTTTAAATATAAAATCAACACCAATAATAAAAACACTTCATTCACAGAACCACTAACATTAATTACATAACATTTGGAACATAATATAGCCGACCCGATTCCCATTGAATAAGCCGATTCCAACAGATGCTGAACACCCACTATTTTTAATAAACTCACTATTATTAATAGATCATACAGTAAAAATACGTACCAATCAAAAGTGTACAATATATTAAAAATAATATTATTTTGTTTCAGATCCAGTTCCGGTACCAAACGAAAAAAAATATAGAGAAAAATTGGAGCAGTTCCAAATATTTTAGATTTCAAAATTGGAGGTGAAATAGAGATGTATCCGATGGTGAAATAGAAGTGTGTTGGGTGATATCAGTGACATCAATGTGTCCTATTGATGATAAAGTCGTTAATGGTGATAAAGTGCTGGTGATCAGGACGCCTGACGGTGATCAATGTGATCATGGCGAAGGATATGAACTTGTGTGTGCTGGTGATGGTGATAGTGTTACAGACTTTGATAGACACAAGTTTGGAGATCATAGATTCACGTGAGTAGATTTTACTGTTATTGAACTGGAAAAAACGTGATAAAATTAAACATTTAATTAAATTGAACCCATCATAAGTATCAAAATAACTCTAGGTAATAGTGACTGTGTCAAAAGAAAATTTAACGGACATATTCGTACGTCCTGTCTATTTAGTTTGAAACAGTAATTTTGCAGCACTTTTCAAGATGAATTCAAGATGATTTTGAATGTTAATCTGCAAATCCATCTGATATGCATGTTAAAACACAGAATCATTTAGGTTGTCTAATAGGGGATCTTAAAACCAAACATTATCAAAAATATCCTGCCCTGAAATGGAATACTATTTATCACCGTAAGATATCCCCGAAGAATGATTTTCGATTACCATGCGTGCAAAGTCGTAGTCCAAATAATTTCGCCAGTATCTCTCGGTACATCGTCCATTCATTGTTTGAGTATCACTCAAATATTTCATTCTATATTTACGCTTCCTGCGGAAATACTACTGCTGATGGATTCCAACCATTACGACTCTTGTCCAACGCAATATGGAATTCGTTTTTCCCGTTGTAAATCAAATACACCCGAGATTAAAATTTAGTTGATTGATATAAAAACCATGTGTGTTTTAATATTCTTGTTTGTTAACACTATTTGTTGTTTTATTTACATTTTATTACCCGTGTGGTTACCTAGTGAAATTAGGCCGACCAATATCATCTCGCACATGGGCACAGGAGTTCTTTTATATCCATCATCATCTTGCAACTCTTATTCCAATTTATTTGGAGTAGGTGCTTGCACGTCTTCTTCTATTTTATTAGCTATCTTCTTAACATCTCTTTCCTAGCCATATAATTTTTCACACATTCCATCCATCGTTTACTCAGTTGGCTATATCCATTACGGCAATAAATTTATACATCATCAACATTTTCCATGGGATTACCAAAGTCGAGTAAATTATCCATGTTATGGAGTACGAAATCTATGTAAAATAAACGAAAAACAGTCGTCATCTGGATGATTAAATTTAGTTTTACGTAGAAAATAGTTGAGATTATTTACTTTACTGAAATAGAAATATTTTGCGTTTGTAAATATTTCAAGATTGACGATGATTCATCGGTTTATTTTCATGGTGCAGATTTTAAAATTAAAACTAGATGTTTTTAAAATTTTACGACTTAACTTATTTATGTTGTTGAGTAATATTACTATTTACATTATACTAAATCACAAATTATCTTGGCATTTAAAATACAACTGTTTATTTCGTAGGCGCCATCATACGTGGAATCATAAAATAAGCGACGCTAGAAATGATTAATTTTAATATGTCGTCTCAGAAGTCAAGAATATTTTAGAGGAACTTGTACTTCAGAAAAATATTCCAGACGTAAACACGTCTAGATTTTTAATAAAAGCTCTGTGACGTGTGTAATACCCTAGGAACAGTTTTATATTACCATTTGTCACGTTTCACATAATTTACCAGTATGTTGAGTATGAAATAAATCCTACTTTTTCGCTGCGATGACAGGATTTTAAGCTATGAATAATTTCTGCTACGTCTTCCTCCATCTCATATTCATAAAAAAGCTAAAGTGCGAGTTATTTTTAGTTTCTTCGCAATAAATTTTAAGAAGCGTCAAGTTAGAAAAAGAAATTTTATTTCTATGTTCTAATGTAGCGGTCTATTAGCATTATTACGATATCGATACTATTGTGCGGGTAATAACAGTATGATTATGAGTCAGAGCCACTCAACACGACGTGTAATAATGATATATTTCCATCTAAAGGTCACGCGCGTAAATAGTCCTAAGCTCAACCTAGAAATAGTCGACAAGTTATGACTACCGCATAGTAGAAACTATCAGAAGATACAGTTGATGGAGTAGAAGTAATTACTAACAAAAACCAGAAATTATGGAATGTGTTTAATAAATTCTGATGCATCTTTCTGCATTAGTGTGCACATAAATTACAAGAAATGATTCTATCACCTTTCTACCATTAAAAATCCCGATGAGTGGCAAGTGTCCACCCATAAACTGTTGACATCTTTACGCACTAATCGTTTCACCTCGTTTTTGTACTGCAGTCATTGAAGAACTAGAAAAAATTGCCAGTAGACACCTGAATTATAATGAGATAGAAAGCAGTCTGATTATAATTTTAGGTGTCTTCAAGACCAGAGTTAATAGTGAAAAGTGGCAAGAGTACTCTAAACTAGTGCGCGTCACCATCAACGATTGAATCACTGCTTGCCATCAAGTGGGATCGCAGTCAAGCACCATTCTGTTGTATCTGTGTTAAATATATATTTTCTATTCTACTCTATCCTTTTCTGTTTCAACTCTAACTCTACATTCAACTTCAAACACTTGAGCAGGTACACCATTATGATTGCCTTCTGCATGTTCTTGTCCAGTTTCTCTAAATTAGTGGTAAACACGCAATGAACTTTCGTCGTCTATTTCAGATTCGTTAGAAAGTGTCGCTGTCGACCTGATTCTCTTTATTCTGGCTATCGTCCAAACTGAGGGGATATATTGCACCAGCGGTTTTGTCATACTATGCCTTGTCAATAAAATGAGTTTAGATATTACGGATTTTATCTAGTCTATATTATATATTATCTAGGTATCTTAGTCTATATTAAGATACAGATTATTGTTTCTATTTTATTCTTTATCTGTTGAGGTATCCTCAGAACATTCACTTTTTTAATAACACAACTAATTATATAATGCATACAAACGTTTTATACGTTACACTTTCTGGACTTATCTAGTAGTAGCGAAATGCACAAGGGTAAAATGAATAATGTACTCGTACATTCTAATTAATAAATGATTTAATAATCATTTTTGTAATCACACCAGTACTTCTAGAGATTAGCATAAACAAGCATAAAATTTTACCTCTTCATAATAAATTAATTTATACATTTAGACAACTGATATATACAGTTGAAAATTCAATCTGACACATTTATTTTCTAACTGTGAATATTTCAACTGTAATCTGCTACAAGTACATTCATAAAATTATAATAACAAAGGTATATGAACGAAAATACAAAGCACACACGAGCTTATCAGTGCTGCATTAATTTAAATACTAAACGGAGTCTTTAATCTGGCAATAAAACTCAGATTACTGTTAACCCTTCGTTAACGTACTACTGGGAATTAACACTAAGGTCAAAAAGGTCAGTTGACTTTAGCAATTAACTCGGCAAAGAAGCTAATGTACTTTGTGTTTCTCTTTTCCCATACTTTAGTAGGTAGTTGTATAATTTGAAAGCTGCATCCTTGCATAAATTGCAATGTTGCAGTTTTTGGTTTCTAAAAGCTGGAGTTAAAATTTTTCTCATTTTTTTCAACCTTTATTTTTTGTGTTATTATGTTTACTGGCATATAGTAGAAAATTAAATAATAATCTAATTCATTTCATTGAGTTATGCTGATTCGATACAATGTTGTGGTAACACAATTTATTAAGCTGGTAGGTAACATTCATGAACGTGATTTGTTTTAGGCTTTTTGTCTTAATACAATTATTAAGTAAATATAAATAGGAAAATAAAGAATTCTTCATAAATTAATCAAAGCAGCCGATACTACTTGTTAAAAGAATAATGATGAGTATACTTCTGAGCCAGTTGGTATCTACTGATCACGTTATTGTGTTAAAAAGTCAAATTATCCTTTATTGTTAACATTTATAATACATATTATGCAGAAGTGTTAGTGTACTGTAGTTGTATATTCTAATATAATATTATTATATCATTTGTAGATTAATTTTAACTAGTGTTCTAATAGTTTCATAGTACAAAGTCTGTGGATGACTACTAAAATTTTTAATAGTTTCATACAAATTACTCGTAGATTGTTTCCGAAAAAAAAAACATACTGAAACTGTCGCAGCAAAAACTCTTAAATTCTCATAAATAAATTTCCCATTTTCCAATACCGCGCACACACGATTAAACTGAAGATATAAACAAAGCCACAATACCATTAAAATTCAACCAAATCACCAATAAAGCTAAGCAAATCTATACAGCAATAAAAGAAATCACATAAACCCTACAACACACTCGCTGCAATCTGACCGCGGTAAGCCAAACGTTGTATTTCACTAGCAGGATTATGCAGTGCACTCCCGACTTTATCTCAAACATTAAAATACTTTATAGACACTTAGTCACTGGCTACGTTTATTGGACCTCCGGCTTTACTGTGAATAATGTTAGCGTTATTTGGATTTGAGTATTGGAATAATTGATTTTTTGTGCCGTATCGGTTTGGGACTTAGCGCCGGGGATTTGACTTTCTGGGATGCCAAATGAAGAATGGCTTATTGGTAATTTGTTTTTTTATTCGTGGAAAATAACGGTTTGAATTTTGTTTGTGTTACAAAAAACAATTCCAATATCACCTTTTTGAACAATGTCAATATGTAATTGGCAGATGACTGTTTAAGAGTATTATAAAGAAGGGCAAAAGCACTTAGTCATTAAACAAAGTGTCACACATATGTCTAAAGTAAATCCTATTCTTTATCTCCCAAAACAATGCTATCTCAACAATATTTACTTAATCTGTAGTTACGACATTTCTTATGCCATTAACTTTGTCTTAAGCTTTATTTTCACTTAATTGCTGTTTATCTAAACCCTCTTGGATTACTTTAAGTCCTTCAGTCAGATTCTTTTATGCCTACTTACGAGCTAACATAGCGTTTATTTTAAAACGGTGCTTAAAATAAATGTACTTTTACTTAAATTTTATTTTCGGTTAATCCCTCAAATGCTAGGACTTCAAATTTTCTTTTTACGTAGTTAGCATTTCATCAACTATTTTCAAAGCAAGATTAGGTTTTTTCTTTCATGATGTCAATTCTGTTTCGGTTTCGCCCAAAAGAATATTTTTTAAAACACTATTAATTTTTTGTGGAATTTAAAAGAAAAATATCAAACTAAATTATTTCTTTTGATATTCCATCGAATTAACTACAATTCAGTTTATCGTTACCAAAGTATTTACTAGAGCCTAAAATAATCTAGAATTCAAAAACTTCTTGGCAGAAACTGGATCTATTTCGGCCCCAATGGAGACAGGTGTTAGTACATCTAAATATATCAGGACTTATTTAGCCACGCGGAGTTCAAAACCCCTCGTAATTACTGAGGACACATTGCCAATAGCTAATCTGAAAACAAGCCACGCTTATGATGTATTATAAAATGTTTTGACAAAATGTAGTTGATGATGTGTAGAAAGACATATTTCTTGAAGATTCAAGGTTTTTTTAGAACTTCCTCGTGGAACCTGTGTTAAAAATAGCCAGTATATTTTTAATGTTATAAGTGGTTGGCTAATTTTAAATAGTTAACGTCGTCAATACCTTCTGCCAACAGCTTCGCCCGCGTAAAAGTCATTTCTTCATATGAACTTTGAACCTCCGTTTATCCGTTATTTTGGGAAATCCTCTCTTAGTGCTAGCTTACGTCTTAAAAGGAAACTTTGTGCAAAATTTCACGCTCTTAGTTCCAGCAGTTTTGCATGTGCGTTGATATTTTAGTCAGTCAGTTTATTTAATACGGTACGGTATTTTGTTTGGCTCTTTCTTCAAAATGTATCTATGCGTTCTCAATGGAACATAATATTTTCTTTGGCTGTAGCTAAAAGTCAAGGAAATTGTATTGGTTGAAAGGTATCTCTTGGTGGAATAGAATATTATTGTTCACCAAAAAAGTTATGATTTTTTTGGTGAACAATAATATTATTATTATTATTTTTGTGTTTAAAGTTATATGTAACTTAAACACAAAAATAGTAATTAATCTATAGGTACAATGGCGGTCTTATCGACAACCTTAGGACGGATTGTAAGAATTTAAAAATTATACAGGGAGTAGCATGTGGTGTACTGAAACTGTCTGCTTCTGTCTGGGGTTAAATTGAATCTGCAAGAAAAGGATGTTGTTATTTTGTACTTTGTCCCTTTTGGTTGTACTTTGATTTTTTGCTACCGTTTAAATTAATTTATCAAATGTAAACTTCAAACACCAGAAAAAAAGAATTCACACGCGTGAGCGTTACAAATTGACAAATTGATAAACGTGGTGCGAACAAAATTATAATCAACCAAACAGACAAGATGCCAAAAAAATTACAACATTTCATATTTTACTCCAATTTCAATAATTAAAGATACACGAGCGTATTTATTTTTTGCTTCTACACAAAAATATGTTTCCTGAATATTTTTGTGAAGGGACCTAAAAAATCTAGGCTGTTCAACTTTGGTTTCATATATCAACATCAAGCGTGGACATTGAAATCTGGTGCGTGACGTCATCTGACAGACGTCACGTTTTATCTTAGCGTGAAACCGTTGATGTGGGGAAAGTATTTTTGGTTTAAATGTTTGGAATATTATTTTTATTTTTAGGTTTTTTATTTAAGTACGACTATAATACCTAAACATTGACACGGTAAATTTTAGTAAAAATTTTATCATCTACCTCTACTTTGTTGAAGTAGTCTTGTTGTGCAATAAGTTTTGTGTCTGCCTTAAGACACATCTTACGGGTATTCACATATATCCCTGTATTAAGATATATCTTCTTTTTTCAATATCGGTATCCACCGCCGTCCCAACCAGCTGATAGTTGTCAAAAATTACACAAACAATAACAAAAGTTAACTTCACCACGTGGATACGAGTCTATATGCGTTTTGGCTTCAAGCCAATGTTCTAAGCGTTTCCTTCTGCATACAGATAGTTATGTGGTGGGTTTGTCTTTGACTTCTAATTACGATTTTCTTACCTTTGCTTGAGATCTTGTACTGAAACAGGGTCTTGATGCGTATCAGGAATATTCCAGGAATATGTTTATAAGTAAATTATTTAAATGTTTTTAGAGTGGTTAAATGTAGATATTTTAGAGGCACTTCCTTTCTCTATTGACATAATTTTAGTATGTATAGTATGTATTAGTATTTATAGTATGTATTAGTAAATATAGTATGTATGTACAATATAGATAAGTAATATAATATAATTATATAGGTTTACTTAGTATATAAGTTTAAATTGTGCACTGGATTCTACCCTCGAATATGTTTTCTCTTTGTAACTCAAAGGTTTGCTGGAAGAAAACTCATTGCTGAGTTAAGCTCGCCTTTGTACATTAATAATTTAATCACCATGTGTTGTAATGTTTGTTTTTGTGTACAATAAAGAATTAAGAATTAAGAATAACCTAAAAGAATCTTTAAGTCTTGATGAGTATCTACTACTAGTTAATGGTACGGGTTGTAAACCAGAACTGTTTGATCTGATTTATAGCCGATGCCTTGTTTCATGACTATTCTCCGGTTGTTCACACAAAGATCCACCACATCAAGATATGGATTCTATATCTGTTTATTTTTTTGTGTATCATCATAGTAGAAGAGGCTATAACATTAAAGGCTTGTGGACTTAACTGTGTGAACTCTTCCTAGCTTTCTAGTTCTGTCTTTAACTCCTTGATTCGAGTTTAACGACACGTCCTAACGTTGCCACATACCTACTAAATCCTATCCTTTCCTCTTACTGCCAGATGGGTTTAAGACTACCCAATAATAGAAAATACAGTACCAATTAATTTTATTACATTATGTGACCACACGCAAACACTAAACTAATACTATTTATGTTTAACAATGAACCATAATTCTGTTTTAGGAACACAGGAGTTGAGATTAGAAGACATTTACGATTTCTTCGCGAGCATTAACATGTATTAAGCAGTTGGTTTTAACTCTTTGTCCTTTTACTACGCTCCTGTTTTGATAGACTACTGTCTTTGTTGCTTTGTGTGAAGTTGTTAAAACTATTTGTCTCCGTTTTTGATAGTCTGTTTAGTATGTTTTTATGATTCTTGTGAAGAGATTGTCATTGGGTGTTCCTGAGTTTTGAGGAATGCTCTTACTAGTTGTCTATAAACTGGAGTGGTATTATTACAGAGTCAGGAATGCATGGGCGGCGCCGGCGGTTGCCTCCTTTTGCGAAGCTGTAATGCTAGCGAAGGAGGGGGAACGGACATACTCACGCTCCAGCCGCCGAGATCCCGACCTCGACTACCAGCCATCGTAGACATGGGCTTGTAGACAACGAGAAATGGGTAGCTCACTGTTCGGCCCTCCGGTAACCGTTCGGACTAAATTTGAGTCGTCGATGGCGCGTTGCGGTCCACGCGCGCCTCAAATAGATGTCAGCAAAACAGTAAGGGCCCAGAAGAGCCGATGCTTACTAGTACTACTACTTATCCAAGGGCAACTGAAGGAATATAGATCTTTTTCTAGTATGTTAAATCCTGACACGCCCTTCCGAACCGAACCGAACAAGAGAAACTTTGTGTTATCTTTGCAGTAAGCGTTTGTAGTTCATTGCCGATCACAATATTGCTTACCATTAGGAGATGTGGCAGTCAAGTGTGAGCCTGCTAATATAAAAAACAACAAATATGAAGAAGAAAGGTGGTGATGAAATTTCATACAAGTTACATAGTTGGAAGTAGATTAGTTTATTTTTTCACTCAAACTTTCTAATAAAATGCAAATCTGTCTAGAGCGTAACACAACAGTTACTTAATTTAAAATCTATTTCCTTCTAAAGCCAATTCTAACTGACAAGAAAGAAAAAAAAACATCTTCTATCTTTTTGTCCGTGGCGCTTAGGGCAGGGGCTAAATCTGGTTGATCTCTGGCTTCGCGCCAAGGCATGCCGATCCCTAAATATGCTATGTCGCCATGCAATTCTGTATTTAGGACACTTTTGATGGGGGAGCGCGTAAAAATAGACTTGTGATGAATTTTTCTACTATTAAAATTGAGATGTGGGGGTCGGTAATGGGTGAACTTCCTCTCATTACTGTGGAGTTAGTGTTTTATTTAATTATAGTATTAATAGAATATTTTTCTATACTCATATCTGTGCCTACTGGAATTAGTTCTGGACTATTCTTCGAGTTTTTTTTTTAATGTTCATAAACTAGCGCTTGATTGCGATCCCACCTGATGGTAAGCAGTGATGCAATCGTCGATGGTTGACTGCAAATGTGAATTAGGATATAAATAACAGTCTAAGGGCCTGTTTCACAATGTCCGAGTAGGCACTACTCACTGAATAAATTCAAAAATGTGACAGAATTCGTATGAAATTATCTGTCAAGTAAGATACTCGAAACTTAATCATAGGTGGTAAAACAGGCCCTTAGAGTTAATTAGGTATTTTGTATCGTTGTTTTGAATATGAAAAATACTTATGGATGTCTTATTTTAAAAGTAAACCTCTCCCGCTTTTAGTGTGAGTGGAGCGAGAGGGAGAGTCAAAAACCGACTAACTAAAAACCACTTTAATGCGTTCTTTAAGTGGTCTATCTGTAATCTTGCAGCCCAACAGAGAATGTTAAAAATCAGTTTATCATCATCTACCTAGTCTTTTCCCAACTATATTGGGGTCGGCTTTCAGTCAAGCCGGATTTAGCCTAATACCAGTATTTTACGAGGAGCAGCTGCCTACCAGACCTCCACAACCCATTAACTGGGGTACTTCATGGCAAGACTGGAATCAGATATACTGGTTTCTGACTATCCGTAACGACTGAAAAAGATCTACAATATGACAGCGGGGACATACGGCTTAGCGTGGTTTCCGAGGCACTGAGGAAGCTCGTTACGTTAAGATGGTCCCCCATCCACAGACCAACCTTGGCAAGCGTTGCTTAACCTTGAAGATCGACCCGTGCGGCTGTTATTATCTAGCCCCGAGCTCCTATCATGGCATAAGCGAGAACTAAGAAAGGATTTTCCAAAATATGTACACCTCCTGAGGTTATGAAACGGGGGTCCAAAGTTTGTATTGAGAAACATACTTTCACGCAGGCAAAGCCACCGGCAGAAGCTCGTCTTGTAAAAGCGATTCAAGTGATTCCGAGCATGATCAGTCCGCGAATTGTATGTTTTTAAACTGAAGGCTTAAGGAACGATTTTTTCACACTTAGGTGAGCTTGGAGGCTTGTATTGATGATTTTTATGGTTATAATTACATAAAGATATTTTTAACTTCATACAATCTACCACTGGCCTGCAAATTGAAAAAAAACGTAAGAAAATTTGAATTTCGCGGGCTACTCTGACGATTCCCCCTTAAATTGACAATTTTATGTTCTCGGTGTACAAATAAATAGATAAATAATTTTGATCATAGTATCAACTTTCCCATTACCCAAATTCCAACAAGTTTATGATTAAATTAACGTTAAAAGCAACAAATAGGTGTCTTCAAAAGTATCGCGAGCATCGTCATGTGAATAGAACATTTTGTGGCGTACGTGATCGAAATTGTGATTTTTCTCATTTTGACGAGAACCGCCATTTTGTGGAAACGCTCTGAGAGCCCTCTTTGTGAAGGATTCCCGTTTCGGTTACCAGATTTTCGGCACCAACATTTTTGGCACCTAAGCTATTCCCGATTTGGCATCAATAGGTATTTTGAATTGGGATTTTGTATTGGTTACTACCATTTAAAATACCTACTGGTACCGAATCGGGAAAAGCTTGGATGCCATACATTTTGGTGCCGAAAATCTGGGTGCCGAAACGGAAATACTACTTCCTTGTGACTCTAAGATGTTGATAATATTAGCCTTTATGTCGAGGATTTTTTTGCTGTAATATGTAGGTCATTGTAGGTAGGATGTCATTTTCGGTGCGTGTAAGGAAAATTGGCGGCAAATTATTTGTTGGGTTGTCGTCTTGTACCGGTTATGATGCGGTCTTTTTTATTTGATAAGCTTCGGTGACCAGTTTATTAAGTCGCAGGGGTGGCGATTCTTTCTGAAGAAGATCGATCTTTGAATTGATTCGAGTTAAGTCGATGAATTGATTCAGTGTTAAATCGAATTCTAAAGATCGCTCTAATGGTTAACATGCTTTGTAAAAAGCACGGTATAGATGATACAGTAACACTACTACAGTATACTTACTACAGTGCACAAGTGTTTCATGACTTTGGCATTCATATTAAAAAAAAAAAACTGAAAGAAAAAACGTGCTTTGTGCCAGTTGAGAACGTTGGCATCTGAACTATTTGTTGCAGGATCGGTTCCAGCATGGACAAACATCAAATTGGTAGTCTACAGGCACATAGTGGTCCGGTCTGAGTGTCTTATGTATGTAATTGTACACTCCCTAAACAGAAGTACCTAATTCCTATTCATTTCTTTTACTTACAATAGCTAAAATCATTCCTCATAAGTGAACAAAAAATATATTCTCCTACTACATAAGCAAGTAAAGAGCAGTACATTGAAACCGTAAACTAAATAACAACACAGGCACACTTGTTTCATTTATCAAAACATTGCAACATAAGGCTTCTAAATGAAACATCTTCAAACACACTCCGTCTTGAGTCAGAGATCCAACAGAGAATTAACGTATGTAACACTATGTATAAATATTGTCTCTGCATCACATATGCATTCTGCCATGAATTTGCATGAACTAGATATTGCAGCTATTGTAGCAAATGTGGCTTTCTCGTCGTCTGAGAAGTGTTACATTGAAGGATGGAGATATTTTGAGTTGGTTTTCTTGGAGGTGTTTGATTTTAATATGTTATTAGTGTCTGTTTATTTATTTACAGCTACATACTAGCTTTTACCAGCGGTTGCGCTTGTGTGAAAGAAGGTTTCTCCATTCATAGCTTTCATCATAATACGTTCGATATTAATGATTATGGTATGAGATAAAATGATTATAACAGCAAAAATATACATACAAAATGAGAAAAAAAACACATATTCGTAAATATAAAAAAAAAACATCGAACGTATTAAGTAAACATGTACAGAAGAACAATTTGTGGGTTAAGCTCGCCTGTGTGTACCACAACTTTCCTATTTTTATTATTTTTGAAAATATGAAATAACCTGTTATTTGGATATTGAAATATTGTGCGTTTCTCAGAATTCTTTTGTACAACTATTAATATATATTTGAAACCAGCTGCCCCTAGCGGCTACACTCACGTCAAATTAATGTTTCCCACCTTAATTAATATTATAAGTCAATATTTTAATCCCGGGTATAATTATTCTGGTATTTTTTTATTATATTATTTTATGACAGGTGATTGGATAGATTAAAAGAAAAAAAAAACGTGTTGCACCGACCCCAAGTAATATGGGACTAGGGCAGGAAGAAGAAGGATATTTTTATGTATCGATAAAAAGGGCAAAGGGTGACTGTACACTAAATAAATGAGCTCCCAAAAACGGTCGCTTGCACGAAGTGACGTAGCAATAAGCGAGTACCTATACCTAACCTAACCTAACATATCCAATTAACCAAACCAAGTGCCGATACCGATTTTCTTAATTTTTTTATTGGTTTAACATTTTTTAGAAGTTTATTATGTAAAGGAAGATGGCTCAGAGAAATCTAAAACCTACGTAGAGTTGACAGATAGCGAAGATAATTATGACAACGTCTATCGCGTTGGCTAGTATATACTAAATAATATGACTCTATAAAATTGCCCTGAAATCTTTGGATTGACTTTGAAGTGTAAGTTCAAATAGGTACGTTATTCTATTTTTGACAATAATTATTTATTGGTTTCTTTCGGCTTCGTCGGGATTGTTTTTTTTTAAATATTATAGCCATGTTATTTATAGCCATTTTTTATATGAAACCTTAGAAAAGCAAAAAAGAGCCTATTATTGTAATATCGTAAGATATATAATAACGTATGTTACGTCTCACTACTTCTCCTGTCCTCCATAATTTATCTTCCACATCTGCCAACTTATTATTACAGCTCAAAACGCAATTCAAAGTCTTCTCCTTCCCAGTCATTTGCCACAGCATCCGACCAGCACAAACGTGTATCGTAATAGCGACGGTCGCGCCGCATACATAAAACATGGGCCCTTTGCCGCATCGCACCAGCTATGATCTAATAACGTGGTGCGTAGTAGTGTAGGGGTACATTGTTTGGGACGGTATGGGAATTTTGATCCTTGACGATCCACTAAAGTAAAGTAAAAAAAGCAAAGTTAAGCTAATAAGTGAAAATATTTATGTGTTGATGATTGAGGTTCGTAGACCCTGTCAGCCTTTGAATATATAGCAAAGTGTACAAAATTCAATACAGAAAGGCTATAAACGTAGGTATTTTGTTGGGTAATATTATTTTCTGTTTGTTATTTTTACATAATAACATACAAAAAATTAAGATAATACATGACTGCAGATGGCTTTAGGAATTGCTTATATTTTTATTATACTTGGGTGCAAGACATCAATGCATTCTAAAGTGTTTTAATTTTAAAATATTTTATTTTTATTTTAGAATTTAATTCGATACACAAAGCTTTCATGATTTTTATAACTATGTTATTCAATACACAGAGTTTAGGCTGGGTATACTTCTTACATCTAAAAGTAACTATATTTAAGTAATTCTCATTGCACAATGGACACAGACTCTGTAACTCAATTGCTAGTGTTCTCTTTTGATGTAACGCCGTCTTTTACACGCGGCCCTTACACGCTCGCTAATGCGCCACCTTCTAACTATATCCAATTTGTTCTACCTTGGGGTAAGCAGACTGAGATACTGTTGTGATTTTTGAACATTTTACAGGGTTACCAAGCTTTCGTATGCGCCATTTTTTGAATTTTGAGAAGAAAAAGGGGAATTTTTTATGCTCGGTTATTTTCGTCACACAAAGAGTAATATTTTTTTTGGAGTTTCTTTGTGTGATCGAATACGAGAACTAAAGTTACCGACATAACCCAAAGTATCTCCAAACTCCTCAAACACAATGCTTATCTCAATAAGATATGTGAGCTACTAGAAATCCACAAGACACAGAAGAAGAAGATCTCCAAACTTAAGTGGCAGTGGGTAGGTTACATTGCACGGTTGATTGGAACGAAAGGTTCAGAAAGACAGCGTTGGTAGGCTTCCCACGAGAACGATAGATACCCTGGTGATGGTCATGAAAATTCAATGGATGCAAACCGCATGTGACCTATCATTGTGGCGACACTTGTGGTAGACTTAAGTCCGACAGCGGACGTTTTTCATTTGAAATGATGATGATGATTCTTTATCTTACATGCGAATGCCTCATGGTGGATTTGACAAGCTTTTCCCAGTGGGGAAAAGCCTCACGCATAATAGTGCGTGAGCGTGTTTCCAATCTATCTGGATTTAGCTGATTGCCAGTATTTTCAATGGGGCGACTGCTTCTGACCACTCACGATGAATGTTAGAGATTTGTTCTGAACGCCGGTACTAAAAGCTTAAAGTGAATTTCCATGACACACTAGGGGGAAAGAGATTTTGGTATGTAATGGACCCATCTATAAACTGACCTCAGTAAGCACGAGCGACCGTGTGACTGTTCTTATTGAGGCACATACCTCTTTATTTATACAAATTGATAAGAAGATCAGTGACGTTGATTGGATTAACTACGCAAATACTCTAGGCATCAGAGATTTTGTTGTGGAATTTTTTGAAAGAATTACTGCGACTCTGGAACACATAAAAGGCACCTAAAGAAGCACGAGTGAATTTCAGTCAGTAAAAATCAGACTCTCTCCTTTGATCATTTCCCACTTAAAAAAAAGGTTTCAAGGATATATTTTGTGCATCTTGGATATTTTGTGCACCTTGGACATACAGCTACACTACCAATCATGCTTACGAATGTATCCTGCTTAAGACAGTCATAAAATAAATAGAAATCTTAAAAAAAAAATTGGGTGTGCGTCATTAGATGAGCTATTAGGATAAAGATATGGATGATATCATAATGATGACTAATTGCCATCTGTTGAACGATTTATGAAAAGGAACGGATCTTTCAGTAAATATAATTTTTAACTAGCTGCTGCCAGCAGCTTTGCCCGAACGATAGTTGAAAACTGTCTTAACATACTTTCGGGACAGAAAACATTAAAAGCTATTAAAGGACGTAGTCTATCCGTGTGCTGAATTCCATCCAAAGTGTTGAGGCATCATCATTATTGTTCTGTCATTATCCTGTTTTATTTGGGGTCGGCGCAACACGTATTTTTCTTCCATCCTATCCTAACGTTATCACTATCTCCCTTTTCTTTCATATCTCACACATCCATCTTTTATAAATTTACACTTTTCCCTCTTCAAGCACGTGAATTACTCATAACTTTTGTCATAATCGATTGGTTAGCGTTAGACCACTATGTCACCTCATGGTAAGCGATAATGTGGCCGACGATGGAACACACTTTTCTAAAAGTAGTCTTTTCGCTCTTGACTTAAAGACCCCTAGATTGTAACTATCAAGAGACCCAGACTCTGGCAAGAAATTCTGCTCCTTAGCTGTACATACAATAAACTTTTGTACGTATAACTCTTTCAGTACCATCTTTATGCCTAGTCACGTCATGATCCACACTTTTTTGTTCTCATAGCCTGCTAAACCTAAAAATAGTTGAACTTTTTAAAGAATGTTTCTAGTTCACACGTGACACTTCCGCTCCCGCCTCCTCTGTACCGATGAGCCGCTTCAACAGAACATCAATCTTCATCATCATCATCATCATCATCTGCCTAGCCTTTTCCCAACTATATTGGGGTCGGCTTCCAGTCAAGCCGGATTCAGCTGAATACCAGTATTTTACGAGGAGCGGCTGCCTACCAGACCTCCACAACCCATTGACAAGGGTAACACGGTACTTCATGGCAAGACTGGAGTCAGATTTACTGGCTTCTGACTATCCGTAACGACTGCCAAAGATCTCCAAATGACAGCCGGGACCAACGGCTTAACGTGCTTTCCGAGGCACGGAGGAAACTCGTTATGTTAAGATGGTCACCCATCCACAGCCCAACCTAGGCAAGCGTTGCTTAACCTTGAAGATCGACCTGTGCGGCTGTTATTATCTAGCCACGAGCTCCTCAAAGAATGTTTCTAGTTCACACGTGACACTTCCGCTCCCGCCTCCTCTGTACCGATGAGCCGCTTCAACAGAACATCAATCTTCATAGCTGCTAATGAGTGGCTCCCTTAGGATTCGGACATACGAACTGTACGAGGCGAATTAATTTTATACTGTGTTACATGGTCCGAACTTACTTCTTTAATAAGTGATGGAAAGAGATTATTAAGATTTTATGTTTATGGTAAAAAAGTAATTCACATAAAAGGAGCATAGATTATAGAGCATTGAATATGTCGGGTGACAGAACAGAATGAAAGAAAAAAAAGCATAGCGCAGACCTCAAGTAGGTAATATGGGACAAGGGCAGGAAGAAGTAGATTCATTATTGTATATGTTTATTATAACAAATCACAGCAGGTGATTAAAAATAAGTGGGGTGTAACAATGGACCATTTGTTCTTCGAGCAATGCCCACTGCCATTTAAGCGATTTTAGCGATTCTTCAAGCTATTTTGGATGATAGATATAGACCAAATGTTCTGGACAGACCGCGTTGGAAGATGCAGAGTTGGAAGACCTCCGACAAGGTGGCCAAATAACTTAGTAAGGGTTGTGGTAATCCTATGGATGAGAGACGCTTAGGACCTTTCACTATGGTGTGGTGTTCTTTAGTTTTTATACTCGTAATGTTAGTATAGATTTATTTCAAAGAGAACAAAATCTATACTCCGTTGGTTTAGGTAGTTAACTAAAGGTAAACAATCTTGGTATGTCTTTTTATATTAAAGAGGTCGTATATAATATACACAAAGATTATTTAAATTTAGTTTGTTAGCTAACATCGATTTAGGTAAATACCTATTTGAAAAGATTTTTACATACAATTTATAGACAACTTTTAGATAAAAAGACATGCCAAGATTGTTTACCTTTAGTTAACTACCTAAACCAACGGAGTATAATGATGATAAACAGTACCGTTTACCATAAAAAATTGAGCGTTGAAGCACCATTAAACAATCCAATGTGTGACCGCCCTAACAGATCATGAAACAGAACTACCTACCTAATTACTCATACCTACATATGTAGATACGGACAGATGAACTAAGGCTAAACGATTAATTGTTATATTATTATTAAAATGGTTGTACAACCATCGTAGTAATTGGCGGCTTGCTGGGCTCGTATTGGCAAATGCTGGGTGCTGGGAACCGTTTATTAATTGGCCTTATTACTGAGATGTTTTTGCGATATCGTCACAGTGTGTGGTGGGGTCTATGATTGGTATTAAGATCAAATGGTTATTTTTATAGATTGGTGTTGTGGTCTTTTGTGGCTATTTGTAGGTCATCAGTTGTCGACCCTTTTTCGAATACCTATATTTAGGTTGGCTCCTAGTCTAGCCCATTGCAGCTGGGTATCATAATAAAAATATACAGATTAGAGAGACGTCGTGGGTTAATTTTCTAAGACACAAAAGGTAATCATATGTATTTTACAAGACTTGGAATAAAATGACGATTCATGATCACAGTTACAAAATAAAAATGTATGAATTTACACAACTACACTCATTTAAACCATCATAACTCTCCAACTTTGTACTTGTTACTTAGTCCATGAATCCCCGACCGGTCCTATGAGACTGCACTGTTATTGTTTTACTATTGTGTCTCGTTTTGTGGGTATGTGATAGGTTAATCACAGTCCATTCTAGGTTCTCTGGAAGAAATCGCTGATTACGATAAGGCCGCGGGTTGTATGTTTTAATTGTACTAGGTAGGTCTCTTTTGATAAAATGGTATCTAGGTTAACAATAAAGTATATATTATAACCACAAAAATCTAAATAATAAGTCTTAGGGCCTGTTTCACAATGTCCGAGTAGCCACTACTTAATGGAACAGTATTTGTATGAAATTATTTGCCAAGTAAGTTATTGGCAACTAGGTGGTGAAAGAGGCCCTTAGATATCTGTGATTATAACTAACTATGACTAAACTTTTTTTGTGGTAAGAAATCATCTAGAAATCATCTAATATTTCCTCTCGCTCTGACGTGTAGGTACTGTAACCATGTTACGATTACATTTGTTTTTAAAAGCAATGTAGATTTAACCATGTAAACTGAACACCCTCCTCACAGATGATCCAGTTATCTTAAAAATAATTCCTCTTCAGCACTCAGACTGAACTTACAAGACATTTCCATAATATTCTCCGAATCACTTACCATCAAAAAGGCAACGCAGGTCCATTTGCGTTTTCCCAGTAGACAAGGCGTAACTCGAGCCTTATTCTATTACTATTGAGCCCCGAAATAGCGATTCTTAGAAGTAAATTGGGTTTGTGACTCAGAAAACAATTCATCATCTTGGCGTAGATGACAGTAATTACTGGTGCATGGCGTTTCAGCTTAAAAGTGTTGTCACTAATCTGATGTCGTGCAGTTTTTTTTACGTGGGAAATCAAGAAATAATATCGTAACAGTTTGACATATATTTATATGTCAAACTGTTACTGACTAAAAACGAGTGCTCCTTCAATTGCCCTTTATTGCAAGGGCTGCGGTAACTCTTATATAAAAATCTGTAGCCCTAATAATCCGAAGCCCTGTTGTCTAGCGATACCCGGTAGACCAAGACGTGCGAATAGTCAGGCAAAGATTAGCTTACCACGGCTCTCAAAACATAATAGTTATGAAACTGGTTCAACATTATCATCTTTCTGCCCTTGTCCCATATTATTTCGGATACAGAACCTACGTTCTTTTCTTTCATCTCCCACAATCCATGTTTTGTTTGGCCTTCCTCTCTATCCCTTTACATGTATTCTCATAACTCTTGAGGCAACGTGCTTATCTTCTCTTCTCTTCTCTACGTTTACATACTGGACCGTGAAGTTACATATTCTGTTCTAACTAGACCAGGAGCTCGAGTCTGTATTGATCGAATATTTGACAGTTTTCGTATGTTGTTTATATTTACGTCAAAAATTGATCATTGAGCGGTCATTGAGACACGATTGCAATAGCAGACTTGACCCCCAGGTCATCAGTTAAAATCACAGTAAACGCGATCAGTAAAACAAGCGACAGTACAAAACAACTTATGGCGGTTCATCTCCCAGTGGACCGTTTTTGAGGATGACTTTGTACATTTTTTACTTGGACAGTTTGATGAGCTTCATAATTGGGACGTTGACTTTGGTCTAATCCTTCATTGGAGCTGTCTGTTTTAATTACAAGAACAAACGAGGTATTTTTGCCTTGTTGTTATTTTTAACATGGGTCAATAAAAATGCATAATTTTTTGAAATAAGGAACTTATACGAATATGTTTGGCTGACATTGAATTAATTGCTTTTATGTCTACACAATTTAATTTCGATGCTGAAAAAAATGTATCCAGATCTAAGTGTTTAATTAAATGCTGTTTCTGTGTTCCATAACACCTATAATTATCCATTAGCCTTCAGAGAAAGATTGTATAGGCTTATTCTAAGCATGTATATTACGTTGTAAGCCGTTTCGTTGTTCCGTATCAGACAGAAACAAGCTCAAAAACCAGCACATCGTCATCGTCATCTTCCTGCTCTTTTCCCGTGTTACTTGAAGTCGACGCAACACGTTTCTTACTTCGATTCTGTCCTGTCACCCGTCACACTGTCACTAACTAAACCATTTTCTTTCATATCATTTCTCACACAATCCATCCATCTTTTGTTTGGTCTCTGTATTGCTCTTCGTCCATCAAGAAACTGGTACATTACATCAAAACATATATATCTAAGTGAATTTCGTGAACACAAGATAATTTCTAAATACTAATTCAAACTCTGCATTCACTGAATTTTATTAAAGACACGTACAAAATATAACCCCACCAACACTGACGCAAACAGAAAAAATGTGAACAATATAGAACTAATAGCCTCCTAAAACCTGCCTGTCGCAATATCCACAACTCCTAGATTTTTATAGTTCCAATAACACCTCGTTATTCAAGTGGGAATCACGAAATTGGAATGGAAAATGGCGGGACAATATGGCGACACTATGCTCATCCAGTCATAGTGTCGCAATTTCCTCCCGCGCAGATGACGGTGTCTGTGTCAAATGTCTTATTTTATGAACTGACTGCGACGTATGCCGTTTGCATTAAATAGCGTGATGAGTTTTTTAGTATCTCGTGTTGGAGTGAAAAATTCTATTGGAGTTTTAGTTTGGATGGGTAGTTTGTGTGGGAAATAAGGTTCAGTTTGGAATTAGAAGAGATAGTATCTAAGCATTTGTTTTCGTACTTGAATTTTTTCTTGGAAAATATTTTTTTTTTAAACTATGCCCCGTACTAGGTATAATGTAACTCACACAAGTCACCCAAACCTGAAACCGGTATGGGTAGACCATACACACATTTTTTCCGTGCGGGAATACCTAGAAGCAATGACACGCAGAGTAGCAGCCAACCATTCAACCACGGCCTGTTGGTTTTTTTTTTATTATTATTCATAGGCTCGCGTTTGACCACTATCTCACCTGATGGTAAGCGATGATGTGGCCGACGATGGAGCATGCTTGCCTAGAAGTAACCTATTCACTCTTAACTCCTCAAATCGATTTTTTATATTTATTCCTTTTCGTGAACAAATAAAATGATGGGGAAACTGCTGTGGCTACACTTTGAGTCGGAAAAAAGATGGTAAAACTTATTGTTTAATATTTAATAAGTATTTATTATCCGTGGTAAAAAAGAATGGACCCATTATCTTTACCCTTTTTATTTACCTCCATAATTTCCTCATTTACCTGCGAAGCCTTAAACAATCCATAATGTAGATATTAACCTTATTATGAGAAAGTTATGGGCTAATAATAACCACCAATATTGTAAAAGCGAAAGTTTGCATGTTTGATACCTACTTCTTTACGATAAAAGAGTTGTACTGATTTAAATGAAATTTTATGCACACAAATCATGACTTAGCAAATCACCACCATCTGATAATGATAATCATCGCATCTTCTTCTTCTTCCTGCCCTTGTTTTACATCACTTGGGGTTAGCATACGCATAACACGATTTTTTCATTCTGTCCTGATATCACTAACTCCCTTTCTTTCATGTCACTCCTCACACAATCCATCCATCTTTTTTTTGGCTTTCCTCTCCCTCTCTCTTCATCTCCATGTGTATCATGATCGTCACATAGGATACTTTTTATTCCCATCGTAATTTTTTTCCAATAATTTTTACTTTCATGTAGGCAAAGTTAGTTCATGATATGGACGTAAAAATTAATATAATATGGCTTCACTCAAAGAAAAGAAACACCAAATAAAATTTCCTGTCATTTTCCCCTCATTGTTTTAAACCCCCCAGCCCCTATTGTTTCCGCAACCACGTAAAAAAAAGGAAAATTTAAAAGCCAGGAGACATCCCTTACGTTCTATAAATATTTTTCAATTTTCCCCATCGCGGTGACGCAAACCGTAAAATATAAAGTTACACTTTGTTTTTCTTTTCGCGTTAGTCTGATGTAAATGGTAGGTAAGTGGGTACATTAACTTAGACCCGTGTCCTTTTACTCACTTTGTCTATTTGTGAGAAATTGATATTTTTGTGGATATAGACATATAGAATGGTTTGAGTTTTCTTTATCCTATCCTGAGTTAAAGTAAAGAAGGTTAAAAAGAATTTTGGAAAAAAAACATTAATACGGCTGATTAAATCAAATGAATTCATTTTTAGTATTATTTTACACCAGTTATCTCTTTATCAATCATAATCACATAAAAGTTATATTTCTAAATATTAGTATTTTTCGATCGCCTTGTATATGATAATGTTCCGTTTGACCACTATCCAATTTTTTTTTAGGTAGGTATTATCATCAGAATGACATGTCCCGTTTTTGGGCGGAGCGTGAGGGCATGTCAGATTCTTACTAACTAAACCCCACCCCGTTCCTTCATTGCCTTCTCCTCCTCCTCCTTGCGTCGTATTCCTCAATGCTGAGGGTCGTGACCGATGCTTCATCACCTTAGCCCTTATGATGTTCCTTCATCTGTTCCTGTCTTTGGCGTTGTGAAGAGTGTCTTTGCTTTCTATCGTGGCTTCACTTTGTAGTCATAAAGCATCCTGGCTTCGTCTATTTCATTATGATTTCCATTGTATCTCTCCCCAGATCCATTAGTTAGTCTAATGTTAGTATTTCCTTCATAAACGCTCACGTATTAAAGGTAATGCGTCTTGCGTGCTCCACAGGTAATTGAATGTCAGTCACGGTGACGGACTATTGAGTTAAATTTGCATTAATAGTACTTGTTCATGTCAGTCTGCTAGTAATTACGGAGAATTTTGCTTGAAAAAACATGATTGTATTAACACATTCGAAAATCCGCTCGTTCTGATTTAGGCACTTAATGTATTTCGGACTAGTGCGAAAAATTAAAAAAGAAACACTTTCCACTTTACATGTAGGGGGGGCTACCCTAATAAAACATTTTTTTTCCAATTTTTATTTTACTACTTTGTTGGCGTGAATGATATACATATTGGTAACAAATTTCAGCTTTCTAGTGCTAACGGTCACAGAGATTAAACGAGGACGGACGGACAGACAGACATGGCGACACTATAAGGGTTCCGTTTTTGCCATTTGGCTATACGGAACCCTAAAAAAACACGTAAGGTTCTAGACAGAGCTATGATTTTAGAATGAATAGTGAATTTTTGTGTAACGTGTCAAAAAAAAGTAAAAACGTTAGAGAAATATTCAACAACAAAAATAAATATGTCAGCTACGTAAGGAAAAAGTTTCATTCTCCTTTAGTATTAAGTATTCATGCACTAAATATTTAGAAGACACTGATTCCTGTAACACAGGTGTTTCCACTTAGTACAGGAGGCAGGACTTCACTCTATTTGTACATGTTATTATGCCAATAAATTTAACTATCCTATTTATCTACCTCATCTATCTAACTTCAAATGCACAATTTAGGAAATCATTAAACATCTTCTCCTGCTCTGTCGACTCTCGTCTGGGTACTCGAGAGGGAGTGACTATTACTAACTGAAAACCCTCCTGTATTCCTTCATTTACATTAACCAAACCCGCTACACGCAGCGTAACAGTCAATTTCTCAACCATTGCATCAACGTCAACCGTACAGAACTTTCCCTTATGAACGATCTCACAGCTACTTTGCTACCATTTAAACCTCAGATTCATCACCATCATCACCATTTCAGCCGAAGGATGTCCACTGCTGGACATAAACGACCCCCAAGCGCCACAACGACCAGTCCTGTGCGTCTCGCATCCATCGGATTCCCGCAACCCTAGCCAGGTCGTCGGTCCACCTTGTGGGAGGCCTTCCGCTACGACTTCCGGTACGTGGCCGCCACTCCAGAACCTTCCGTCCCCATCGGCTATCCATTCTACGAGCAATGTGCCCTGCCCACTGCCACTTAAGTTTGGCGATTCTTCGGGCTATGTCGGTAACCCTGGTTCTCTTGTTAACCCCAGATTAGCATAAGTACTTATAATTACGACTTTTTAATGTACTTACTTATAGGACTCAGAACTCCTCTCTAGGAGAAGGAATGAGCCGAATTCCGCCACGTGGGCCCACCAAATGGTGCGGGTTGGTGGATGTCACATGTCTTCAAATTGGTTCTAGAACGTGCCGATTTCCTCACAATATTTTCCTTCACCGTTTTGAAAGACCACTCAGATAATATATCACAATTTCCTCTCTTAAATAAAACATCTCATAAACTTACTTAATACTCAAACATTGTTAAGATCCGTTCGTCCGTTTGCCGATATCTTATGCATAACGTCATAAAGTTCACGGAGTATTGCAATATCTTCGTACTGAGAACTGTTGGCTTTTATCTCAATTGCTGACAGCTTCTAGGTAGGTCTTGTGTTATCTTTTGTGGTGATACGGTGACTGTTTGTCGTCAGTGATTGATTTTAGGACTATCTTCGACTTGGGATGACGCAAAAAGATAAAATTATGGTTGCTAATTGTATTAAACCTATTGAAGGACATTGTTGACACTTTGCATGATCTAAAGCTGAGTTTTATCTTAGACAGAGGATATTAAGCATTGTTATACAACGTACTGTCTTTTGGACATATTTCCAATCGACAACCATGCGGAGGAGATTTTTTATGCTATATTGTAGATTGTTTTTATGTATTCAAGTTTTTGTGTATTATGTAAGGATAGTCCGCCTTTGTAATATGCATATGCTGTAATGCGCATAAAGCTTTTAAAATAAATAAATGCTACTAATTAATGGAGATTCCTATTAAATCTAGTATTTTCATTAGATATTTTAACAATTTACTAAAAATCTGTCATCTTAAAGTAGTAGTATATTAACTACTTGACTATTAAAAAAACTATTAGGTATTTAAAAAAAATAATTTAAAAATGCGTATTTGATTGCAATCCTGAGCAGTAAGAAATGATGAAGAAGGACATGAAAGATTTCAATTTGATATCTTTTACAAGATTGACGTCTCGTAATTTTATAATGCATTATGGTGTAAAGTTTCTGCACAAAGTAAGACCACCCACAATTATTCTTATAAAACTAAAAGGGCATTTTCTGAACTAATCTCAACATTAAAAGATCCTGTCTCGATCCAGCTGTCATCGAGCAGATAAACTTGAACGAGAAGACATTGATAATGCAGGCGGTTATCAAACGAGTATTGAAGCTTATAAAACTGCACACTTGTGAGAATCTATGAAGCAATATACCGGTTTAAAGTGTAATGTTTTTATGTTTGTAGACGTTTAATCATGACTAGTACGTTTATCAATTAAATGGAGGATATTTTAAATAAATAGGTACATAGCATGTATTTAAAATGGGTCATATCAAGATTATCTTGGAAAAGGTTAATATTGTTAAAATTCTAGAACGTCAATATAGTACCTAATAGTATTTTTAATAGCTAAGTAAAAATTAGCAAAAACTCAAAATAAAAACGTAAGCAAATAAAGACTTAGGGCCTGTTTCACAATGTCCGAGTAAGCACTACTCACAGAATAAATTCAAAAATTTGACAGAATTTGTATGAAATTATCTGTCAAGTAAGATACTCGAAACTTAATCATAGGTGGTGAAAGAGGCCCTTAGTGTATAGTAGGGCTGTAAGATTTTTCCGTGATACCCTGACTCTAGAACATAAAGGGTAACTCAAGGAACACAAGTGGTTTTTAGTCAGTAAAAGTCTGGCACTCTCTCTTGTTCTACTCAGAGTGGAAGACGTTATTTTATGAGATCCCAACCTCAAAAATAAGTAATTCTAGCGAAAGTCGACAAAGAGGAATCTACCCAAATCCAAAACCCCTACACAGAAAAAAACAAAACTACACACTACTCCGTATTCCCTTAACAAAAACAACCTTCCCCTATTTAACAACCCGAAACAATCTAACCAGAATAAATACGATAACTGTAGCAACAGCGGGATTGGCCCAGCTGCGCTTGCAGGCTGTCGGGCGGAAATTACGGCACTAGTGCATTCCACACCTACCCGTCTTGGAGCTACATCGTATACTCTGGCACTTTAGTAACTGCATGCATTTGGGCTGGTAGAGCATCGGAACCAGAGTCCTCTGTGTTGCTGAATGGGGGAAGTTTTGTAAGTTAACTGCTGTTGTTTTTGGAATTGACTAAATGGTCAGTGATTCGCTGGACTCGAGATGACAGTTTAAGAAAAGAAAACTCACGCCTTTAAATCGTGTACCACTTTCACGTCAGTATTATAAAGGCCAAAGTGTATTATTCTATTCAAAAAAAGATTGGCGACTTACTCGTAGGTATCTCTTCAAATCTAAACATTTTAAAATCTAGTTATTATGCAAATTATGGGTCGTATATCCATAGTTATTCTCCAAGCTTAATTTTTTTTGGGTTAATCAGTTGTTGGGAGTAATTAAAAAACCATGATTTTAGGGTGCAGCCCCGTTAAATTTAATTTATTGAAAATTATAAGTATTTTGTAAAATCTTCAAATATTTAACAAGTTCACCTATCGGGCATAGCGACTTTAATAAAGTTAGGAAAAAAAGGAAAAAGTAAAAATAATCAATTAGGTAGGTATATTGACTACCCAAACCAAATGGGATAAAAATAGAAATGTCAATAATGACGTAGATAGTTATATTTGCTTTTCGAGGTATGTGGTAGAAGGCGTAAAGTCTTACATACCTCTGTTGAAAAGGGAGGATCCTCTACCCAGACGAGTGTTGGCTCTGGTCTGGGCTACTGCAAGATTTGGATTTCGTACAGTTGTGTCGCATCGTATCGCATGAGCCTTCTAATGTTCCCACTGCTGGGACTCATGCCTCCTCTCTAGGAGAGGATATGGGCCGTAATCCACCACGTAGTCCCATGCGGGTTGGTGTATGTCACATATCTTCGAATTTTTGGTTCTAGGATATGCCGGTTTCCTCACGATGTTTTCTTAAATTACACAAAGTAATGCGCCTAGCTGGGTTGTACATCATCATCATCATCTCAGCCGAAAGACGTCCACTGCTGGACATAGGCCTCCCCCAAGCGTCGCCACAGTGACCGGTCCTGTGCGTCCCGTATCCATCCCCGCACGCGATTCCTGCATCACCAGGTCGTCGGGTTGGGTTGTACAGTTGCATATAAATATATATTTTAATTGTGCGAAGAACTCTGATACCTCTACGGGATAGTTTCTATATGAACACATAGACATAGATGTCATTACAGGCCACTAATTCACAAGGTTATCAAATTACCACCATAATATCCTATCAAGCAACCCAATCAAACCAAACCTGTTCTCAGATACAGCATTAAACACCTAATTTCGGTACATAATAATCCACAGTTCACTAGAACAATTGAATCGATAACTAGTAAGTTAATACTGTACTAAGTTAGACTACAGTATTGGATTATACCACCAACTGAATAGTGATGCTCAGGCGACAGAATTTTAGGGTCTGGACAGATGGGTTAAAGGCAGCATCATTTTACGAGAATAAAGTCTTTGTATCCTGATAGTTACAATTTAAAGGTCTTTATTCAAAAGAATACGTGACTTCTTAAGTGTACGGTAAGCGTGTTTCAAAGTCGACAACATCATTTCTTACCGTCAGGTAAGATAATAGCCAAACGCGAGCCTATGCACAATAAGAAAAAACAGCTGTTAGTAGCGACATCTATGTCGGCACATAAGGAACTATCCTGCATTGCGATTTCAGAGTGCCTTTGTACTCTCCTATCTGCATTATTATTTTTATGATAAAGTTCCTGGGTACATAAATACATAAAGAAATAATATACAACCGTCCAAGATTGACTTACGCGCAGTTGCCCGGATCAGACACGGCACCCATCAAGTTGAAAGATACTTTCTTTTCAACGGAGGTTTATGAGACTTTAGTCCCTGTTCCGCATAGATCTAAACGTCCGTTGACAGGCGTGATGCAAAATGTGAAAACCATTTTTCATAAAGGAAACATGGAAAATATATCCGTAGTACAATTGCTATGGAAACGCTTTAGCAATCATCTCGGCTTATTTTCTACTAGCAAATAAGACTTGTCTTAGTTTTGCGTAAGTGTAAAAAATCTTATAAAATCTCGATTTTTTTCTTGTACATGTATTATAATTTAAACCTTCTTTATAAATATACTGTGACTATTGGTGAAAACTGCATGAAAATTTAGTCACCAGTTTTTAAGTTTGTCGCAAACAGCACGGCAACATATTCTTATTCACTGTATAATATTTAAAAAAGCAATTCAAAGTGTGAAGTGCAAACTGTTGTTATTTCCATCACTTCATGAATCATGAATATTTTTATATCGAGTCATGAAAATTTTATAAATATATTCAGTTAAAAATATTAAAACTCAACGCAAATTATTTTTTATTTTTTTTTATGGTAGCGGAATCATTAGAATGACCTCTCTCACTCTTGGGCGGAGCGGGAGGGTGTGTCACTCTTACTGACTAAACCCCTACCCCGTACCTTCCACCGTGTCCACAAGATCGAAGGCAACGGCCTTTCGGATTTCTCATGTTCCCCAGAAGACGCAAATTATTTTCACTATTCACTCATTTTGTCACACATAAATTCCTCGACTCATGTTAAGCAACACCTCTAGTGTACTCCAGTGTGTTCCAACCTTCAAATTCATATCCTTTCGAGTGCAGAATTACGCTAGTCTACGCTCATCTAGCCTCGCCCTTACAGTGACGTTTCAGAAACATAATAGTGACGTTCTTGCAATTTCCTTCGCCAGCCGTTTCACGCTTCGCATACGTTTTATTAAGCGTTTCCTAAATTTTGAGAAGCGCAGCATGTTGGCTTGAGTCAAACTTAAGACGTTAATTATTTTAGACTTTAGACTAGGATGTTAGTGGTAGATGAATTAAGATACACTTCTATTATGTGGGAATAATGATGATATATTTTAGGTAAAATAAAAAAAAAATCAAAATGTAGAAATTAATACAGGCATTTAAGCCTTGTGAGCAGTGGTTGCCGAGTGGTAACTGCCCCGACTTACAAGTTGTAGGTCGCCGGTTCAAACCCAGCCAGGCGCATTACTTTGTGTAATTTATTTCATCACCACTGCTCTCAAAAGGGTGAAGGAAAATAACGTGAGGAAAGCAGCATGTCCTAGAACCAAAATTTCGAAGACATGTGACATCCACCAACCCGCACTGGTGAATAACGGCACATTCCCTCTCCTAGAGAGGAGGCCTGAGTCCCAGCAGTTGGAACATTACAAGGCCGATAATGCTAATGCTAAATTTAAGCTTTGCTTTATTAACGAGAATGATTAAAATTAACATAAATGTTAAGACACATAATATTATCTTGTTTATTACATAAACAGACTCAACATTATCATAGAACACGTGTATTGAAGAGAATTTTGAAGTGGGCGTGGATAGCCTACTCCGAAAATATAAGGAATAGCTTAAAATAATCTTGAATAACGGGCTGAATTTTGACGAAGACTAAAACTGTATAATCTATACTAATATAATAAAGAGGTAAAGATTGTTTTTTTGTTTGTATGGGATAATCTTTGAAGATCCAGGTTCGATTACATAAATGTATAGTTTGATAGAAAGCTGCTTTCTTCTTGAGTACTATAGGCTATATTTTATCTAAAAAAAATATGTTTACGTCATAAAATTACCATATTTATAACGGGCGGGCGGGCGAAGCCGCGGGCAAAAGCTAGTTGGATATAAATAAAATTATTATTTCTGTCTAGAAATAATAACAATAATTTATTTTATATAAATACTTCATTGTACACTAAGATTTTCCTTTTATTTATTTTATGCCTTATGAAATTAAACTGTTTATGTGAAAGTAAAATGAATAAATTGGATATTTTTGGGATTATTCGAAAGTAAGTATAATAGTTATTAGTTACATTTGTGTATTTTTACGATCTTAACGCGGACGAAAAAGAAAAGAAAGAAATAAAAATCACGATTATTTACAAAAAGGAACTAAAACCTACCATTGGTGTCCACTGGCTTTCCGTTACTCCCAGGCAACCTGGAATGAATAGAGGTTGCTTAGATAAAAAAATATGTTTATTGAAAAAAAAAACGCCACCAATCCCAAAGATTTTTATTATTACGTGCCAGTATAACATAAACTACTGCTTGACTGCAATCCCGCCTGATGGTAAACAGTAATGTAACCGTTGCTGGTGAGGCTTACTGGTTTATTCACTCAAACCTTGAAGACACCCAAATTAAAATCGGACGGGAAGACCGCTGCAGGTAAATTGTTCCACTCCTTCGATATACGCGGTATAAACGACGAAGCGAAAAATTTCTATAAGCTTTTTTATTTCTGTAAGTTCATAATAAACTATTGACGATTGCCTCACTGCTTACATGTGCCTTCTACTAGTCTAAGAGTGCACTTACTCTTGCAAAGAGATAGCTTGCAACCCACCAGTAGGAGCTTTATAAGCTGATTATTCTGGCGATGATAAACTAACTGCCTACCTACAATACAAACATTTTAGAAAGCTTTCAACTTTCAACTCCAAAAGCAATTCTAACAAGCTTTCCCCAAAACAGAAATATAGGTATATGCGTGCTATATTCAGCAGCAAATAGGGTACAAACAATGAGGGTAGTTTCTTTCAGGCACTGGCCCAGTTGTGAGTAAAAATGAACGTTGCTGCAACACAGTTGGATGCAAATTGAATGCGCAAGTTGGAAGTGCTCTGAACAATCGTATCGGACGCCGGTTACAGAGTCAAGGAGGGCTAGATAGGGGCAAAATGAATTGACATAGTAACTCCTGCTAGTAGTTTTGGCGAGGTATTCCTCGAAGCGCACCTGTTTTGAAGCGCACCATTTTTATTCTTCGAAGCGCACCATTTTGGTACGCTTCGGATAGCAATTAAAAATATTGAAATTTAATTCCTCGAAGCGCACCCAAGTTTAAAAATAGGGAAGTTGCTTAACCAAAAGTACTATATATCTATTCGAAAGTTACTCATAGGTGCGCTTCGAGGAAATAAAAATGGTGCGCTTCATAGGTGCGCTTCAAAACTGGTGCGCTTCGAGGAATACCTCGTTTTGGCTGTGTGACTGTAGAAAATTATCCCAAGGCAACATTCAACATACGTCTCGGAGACAAAGTACGCCAGTTACTACTCCAGGAAATAGTCTACACCTTTGCCAAGTTTCATCGAAATTCGTTTAACCATCGCAAACTTTTGCCGTTATAATTCTAAAACTAGCTGCTGCCAGCGGCTTTGCCTGTGAAAGTAGAAAATTATGCCAAGGAAAGAAACTCCTGGAAGAAATGTACCTGGTCTACCCGCGTGGCAAGTTTCATCCAAATTCGTTTGCAGTTCAAGGGTGCAGAAATAACAAACATAAACATACACTCACAAACTTACCTTTTTAATATTACTGTGATACCTATGTTATGCTTTAATATGAAAATAATGCAATAAAAAAATATTACAAACCTGATTAAAGATATTTAGAATATTTTTTATTCAGTCTAACAAACACTTGTCAAAAAAAAACATTAATAATTTTAATCTGCATCTAAATTGGCTGGATGTTGGGCTTCCAATTACTAAGAAAAGGAAGGCCTCTTCAGTCGTCCTAAGTCTTATTTAGACTTTAACTGAGGTATTGCAGTGTTTCTTTCTACTCACCCGAATTCTGCATAAAAACTACTAGGTTCAAAATTCCACATTGATCTATCACGCTCAATTAATTCCGTTTCCCACTACAAAATAGTGAGTAAACATTAACCTTTCCTTAAATTAATTATTAAGCATTAAACTTAATCCGTTAAGCAGGAAGCTAGAGCACGCATTACGCAGCCAAGCGCGTCAGCCAATCCGACGGCTCCGTCCAGGCTATTAACCAATCCGCGGTGAGCGTCATGCTGTGCCGGATTAGCTACACCATAGAGAGGCTCATTACGTCACGCCTGTGCTTTCAAGCGTAAACGCAATGTATGTTGTAAATAGTAAAACTACTTTGGTACCGGTTTTTAGTAAGATCTACTTATTTTAGAAGTTTAATATACCTAAGATTTTGTTGTATATGAGTACGCTTCTACGTTATAATATGTTACCAGCAATTTAGGTAGGGTAATTTTCGGATGGTTATAAAAAAATAACCAGTCTTTTTTTAGGTGAAAACTCACTCCTGTTCCTTCTTTACCTTTGTTCCTGGGCCCCGAGGTTACACGAAAGCTAAGGCGGACCGACAAAACTATGGAATTGTTCGAAAAAGTTACCGAAAACACGGGTGAGTTTTAGTCATTAAAAGTCTGACAATCACTCTCACTCCACCCCCTCTGGATGGAGTGAGAGGGGCCAGACTACTGGATGATATCCCAAATAAAAAAAAATGTCAACTCAATTAAGCCCCGTGTAACCGTTCCTAAGTCTAGAACATTGCGAACAAAGATATCGACTGTCTACTAACTTTGAATGCTATCTCAGTAAATGAACAGTCTCATTCACAAATATGTATGTATTGTTTGCGACCGTCCTGAATTAGTTAATGTTTTTACGTACAAACTTCAACATTTATCAAAGTTTTTCTATTTATTTTGGATAGGCTCGCGTTTGATTACTATCTTACCGCGCGTTTGATGTTAAGCGATGATATGACCGAAGATAGAGTACGCTTGCTTAGAAGTAACCTGTTCACTCTTGACATAAAGGAGTGAATGTGGACGATGATGGAGCACGCTTGCCTAGAAGTAATCTATATACTCTTAACTTAAAGACCCCTAGGTTGTAGCTATCAAGAAACACAGACTCCAACAGGAAAATTCTCTCCTTAGCTGCACGCACAAGAAATGTCTTCCCGAAACGCTTTGTACCTTTGGATAGGATGTCTACCATTGTACTGGAGGCGCAACGCTGGACGTATAGTGTTCCGATGATGGAACGGACTTAGCAGAATTAAATGATGCAATTTCAATGCACACTCCCCGAAATATAAACTATAGGAAACTGACAGACCAGCAAATCGGCATCGATGCTCAAGACTTTGGAGCTTAAACTCGACAAGTGCATAAATTGCTAAAAGAAAGAGCTCTGCATATAGATTTGGGAGTCTTTTTATGTAGGACCAATCAGTGGTCTGAAGAGTAATATTATGTTGTTGTCTTCGTTTCCCCAATTCTTTGGTACAATCAGCATGATGAAATGTCATTAAGAAATAACTCAAGAGAATTCAATCAGTGCTATACTAGTAGAATAGTCCGAATTCGAAAAAGAGACAATAACCGCTGCTTTAGAGGTTGAAATTAAAGGACTGATTAATTGTGAATGAAACTCTTACACAGATTCCAGGAATTTGTTGAAGATACTAAGTATTATTAAAAGTTTATGACAACGTCTCATGCTTATCATGCATCAGAGGTTGTTTGTTCCCTAATGCAATAATTGCAGTTGTTTCAATTCATTGAATGAGTGAGCATGAGACAGATTCTCTGATGATTCATGATGTCTTAGAACTTAAAATTATTAAATAATTTAAATAACATAATAATCGAAAACGTGACCCAAAACAAATAATCAAATAATGGTTAAAATAAATAAATTTTTAATAGCAATTAGGAAAAACTGAAAAATGGTAGGTAGGATTGCTATTAAAACTGAAAAATGGTAGGTAACATAATGATGTTACTACACTACTTACCGTAATTTTTTTTTTTGACACTGAGTTGGTTTTTTGTTTGTGAGTTCAAAACATATCGACAAACTATTTCTCCTTTCACGAGATTCTCTTCATACAGAACGATTATAACATTAACCTATTGATACCCGCAAAACGAGACACAATAGTAAAACAATAACAGCGCGGTCTCATGCGACCGGTCGGGGATTCAATAATCATCACACACCCTTCGATTCGGTTTAAAGTATTTGAGCTAACGATCTATAATGAAAATCATAATTATTTTATCATCTTGAAGCAGCTTCGGTCGTTCTCTTCCATCTACTAGTTCCAGCTTTCTCTTTTAATTGTTACTGTTTGTATATGTGCTTATACCAGTAAAAAATTAATTAAAACTGCAGCTCAAGTCCTCGTAGCAAAATATGTCTCCACGGTAACCACATACTCAATTATCTAGCGGACTAGCTAGCAAGCTAATGAGATAACCCACCCAGACGGACAGACGGTGATGTATTAATTTTGCACGCCTGATAATGCTCGCGGATGCTTGGCTGGCTCGCGTAGGGCTGGCTGGGTAGAAAGTTTGCCCTTGTAGTTTTAAACTGCAGTTTTTTGTGCAATTGCATTATTGTTTTCGTTACTGTAGTAAGTGGTTTTTACTTGAGAATTTGAACTAATATTTATGTGCTTACACTTGGTTGGTATCATAGCTAGATTTAACTTACTAAGGAATTTGACCTTACATTCCCATTAGGCCACATAAGAAATTATTAACATAGGTGGTCAAATTATTAGGCATACTGTCCCTTACACACCAATCATTTGCCTACAAAATGCAATTAAATTTGATAATAAAATAAAATCTAGGTACTGTCTCTCAGTGTGGGTTGGTCGATATCGCATGATTTGAATTTTTTTTCTAGGACACGTTGCTTTCCGCACAGTGTTTTCCTTCACCAATGGTGAAATAAAAGACACAAAGTAAAACTTTCTTACATTTTTATTTGAGACTTGGGGAGACTTATATCCAACAGTGGACATCTTTCGACAGAAATGACGATGAAGAAAATCTTTATACTAACTATATCACAAAATCTGATAGTAATAAAACAGAATCACACACTATTATCACTGACCTAAATACTAAAACAGAAGCAGCTAATAACGCAGCTAATTCCTACAGCAATGCTCCCGACAGCCCTGTGCTTCCTGCCGAATAGCGCCATATGCTTTGTTCGGTCAGTGAGATTTCCACGGAGATACTATCATTATCGTCGGTAATTGCGAAATAGGCGGATGCAGCGGAATAACACAAGAGAAGATTCGAATTTCTAGGGAAACTGGGAATAGTTTTGGAATTGGTTGGGGAAATAGGAAGAGGATGTGCGGTTTATGGGTTTCAAATTAAGTAGTTTCATTTAATTTGGCATATAGAATATCTTCTTTACGCTGTAGTCCAATCATTCGGTGAATTCCAGATTTCAGAATAAAAGGTACATTACTAGTTACAGTAGCATGATGCTGAGATAGGAACCTTTTTGATCTTGCATAGGTCTTTTTTATCTTTATTATGTTGTATTTTTATTTTATGTTATTTGTAGGTTAGTTACTTTTTATTTTCCTCCTAATGCGCGAGTCACAAATTAAGGTTTTTCTTTCTTTCTTATAAAAGCTGTTGTGACTTGAAAAATATCTTCAAGAACTCCAATAAAGCACAAAAGTAAGGAGATTCTAAATGGTGTAGGTAGGTTTTCACTTAACTCAAAATGCCGCACTAGACACAATTTTCTAATAAGTACTGACGTGAAATGATAAATACTATCAAACGTTTTTAAAACACAAAATTAATCAAACCACTTCACATAGTATTCAATGACAACAAATCAAATCTTCTACTACAATCAATAACATATCGTCATCAATACACCAACCATCAACTACAACATTTCACTAAACCCCGAAGGCATTAGCGTGACAACAGCCAGAATCCTCAAATCCTCACCTCAAATATTTTGATATTTGGCTGATATCATTCAGAAAGCTCCCATATTCGTTAGCCGGACTGGATCTTGTTGAAAAACCAAAATAATAACACTAACATCTTCACTTAGAATTCAATGACAATAGATCAAAATGTCCACTACAATCAATAACAGATCAATCCCTAAAGTGTCACCAATACACCAACCATCAACTGCAACATTTCACTAAACCCGAAGGCATTAGCGTGACAACAGCCAGAATCCTCAAATCCTCACCTCAAATATTTTGATATTTGGCTGATATCATTCAGAAAGCTCCCATATTCGTTAGCCGGGCTGGATCGATGGAGCTCATGCATATTCATGTCACGGAGACAATTAGCCCGCTCCATAGTTTTGAACCGGACCGAACCGTCAATTATATTTCACAATCTGTACGACGGTTTTTGCGAAGAGCACTGATTTGAATAGGTAACATCATGGTCAGAATATTTTACGTCGAGTGATAGTTAGGACCAAGTGTTTTGGACCTTCTTTAATTTATTACGTTTTTTTTTTAAGTTGGAAGTTGGAGGAATGAATGACTTAATTGAATTTGATGGGGACGTGGTTAGGATCTAAATTAAGATCAAGTTGTTTGATGATACGAAAAAAGTTGGGAAGATTAAGACAGCTGTTTATTTTACAAATTTAGTCATAATCATTAGTGACTGAAATGTTAATCTTGAAAATTGGAATAAAGAAAATGAGGACACTATAATTATTTATTAACGTCAAAATACAAATAGTTTATGCAATCAATAATAATGTTTAAAGTGAACATATTCACTAACATGACGTAAATTAATTTCAAAATACAAATTATACATAGCTCTTAGCAAAATGGTGCCTAGGGAGCACTATCTACCATTAAATTGGGCGTACACATGATCTCACCAATATTTCCCATTATCATTATTAGCAACAAGAGTTAAACCATTAACGCAAACCTAAGCCTTACTAATGTTTATACCTCCTACTTATATTTTCAAGGGATAATAAGGGTCTGTTTTAACGGCTATAGAATCATCCATAACTAAACATCGTAACTTTTGTTTTATGATTTCAAAATTAAAGGCTGTCGTAAAATAAAGGTCTTGTACGGTACAATGTTTAGTGATTAAACTATCTCAGTTCGCTACAACTCGAAATTGGACTAAAATTGCACAATGTTTACATCCTTCATTTACAGTTGAATCCGAAATTTCATCTGAACACGACGAGCGCAAACATTAGACTATCGTTGACACTGCGAATTATATTGACCCTAATTGGATAGCAAAAGCGCAGGATTCACCAAATGCAGAAAATTTAGTCATTTTAATTAAGTTTAGAAGTATGTGTGTTAATTAGATAAATAGTATTATAGAAACATTGAATAGAATAGAATAAACTTTGCTAAAGAATAGAATAAGCTGTTACTTCTTTTGTTATACAAACAAAAGAAGTAACAGCTTATGCAAAAACTTAAATCTATGGGTATTGAGCGGTCTTATTGCTTACAGCGATATCTAAATGTCGAATGTAATTTAGAAGCTATAGAAAACTGAGCAGCAACGATATATTAATACGGAACGTAAATATAAATATGAACAACAACCCTCACCCAACATTTTAAATTAAAATAACAAGCCACCCAGAAATTAATTCCGAAAACACCTGAAGCCAGGTAGCCTATCAGAATTAATCCTTAAAATCGTACCCTTTGAAAATCCTAAACTTTGATTTCTCTCCCAGCGATTCCCGGGATTACTCGCCCAGGTCGTATGTAAATCGTTCCGGGATTCCGGACACAATAAATGTGCGGGACGAATCCCGCTTGATCCGTCCAGTGCCGGACAAATGAAGCCAGAATGGAAAAGTTTAATTTTCATGGAATATGGAGCGAGATTTAAAAAGATTATGAGGAAATAGAGGTTTGTTGATGGTGATGTATAAATTCAACGTAATATACTATGTATGTTTTTCGAGATATATACGGTTGCTTGCACGGTGAAAATAAATATACGACATAATTAAAGACATGTTCAAAGCAAACAATATTTGAAAAAATGAAGGTAAAAAGGATCCAATATATATCTGATTCTTTTTCTATTTGGATCAATGAAGTCATAATATTGCCAGAGCGTTTATTAAAAATTCTTCACAACATAACTGCGTATGCACACTGTTGCATTTTAGGAATATTTAATTAAATATGACATGTAGTATAGATTCAGAAGTATATACAAAAGTAAAGATAATCTACTGCGTAAAATAAACAAGCGCAAAAGCAGTTTCACATACCATAGACGACAACAATTACACTAATCCCGACGCATTTCGTATTAATTACTTGAAGTACTAACCCTAATTCGACATAGGGTATGGAGTCAACTGTAGTGTGCATATCTTCACCTTTGAGATAAAAACTTGATAAATGTGATAAAAATAATTTTACGAGAGGACGAAAAAACTATGGCCAGTAAAATATTACTACACAGATTTTTTAGATCGAGTGTCTATTTAACCCTAGAGTGGACGCGCTATGAGCATTTTGCCGCCCTCATCAAAAAAACCTTGATAATTCCAAAAACAATGGCCCAATAGGTTTGCGTCTTTCAGTAGCTGGCTCCACTTTCGTTCGCAACTCGTGCCTAAAAGCTGCACGCCATCAGAGTATAGGGTTTCACTACAGGAGGAGTTTATTACCATCAGGTATCGCCGGGCGGCATTTTGCTCACCACGCGCCCACTGCCGTAGGTGAAATTTGTGTCAATTTTTTTCGTAAAATTGAAACGTAGACAATATTGTATGGTGCATTCATTATAAAAACTAAGAAAAAGTGTTTTGATTTCAAGATTTAAAAGTATCTAACGAAAACTCAAAGAATATAGCTGGTATAGATGATCAAATAATTGATGCTATGCCGACAGTATGTGAAAGAGATCGCGATGTTCTAACTAAGCTATATGGCTGATTACCGTGTGGTCATATATAATACCATAATGTAGTCTATTGAGACATCAAATATTTCTTTGAGAATCTAAATGTTCACTATGTACCTATAAAACAAGCGTTATCTTCGCGACTGAAAAAAGGATGTTGCAGACGCTCAAAATTACTGTGCAATGAATATTGTAGATACCTTTGTGAAGGCTATTTTGACAAAACACACCCAGCAGATGAAGAAAATAAACATTTTTGTTATGTTTTTCCCAATTTAATGAGTGTCATATAGGATAATGCGAGATAAGGTAAAATATTCAATTAAAATATTGAGTTTTCAAAAATCTTTTATAAATCAAAGTTTATGTAATAAAGTTCAATAAATAAGTTGATTTCTCATTATTTATTGGTATTTCATTAAAATCCTGAAAAAATAAATTAATTTAATAACTGCATTCCTACTTAGAATGGTCATAGAAAAAGGGCGGCAAAATGCTCCCCACGCGCCCACTGGCGTTACACGGGAAGACGCGCCCACTCTAGGGTTAAGTTAACATTTTGGATGTAACGTTTCCAGACGTATTCGAGTTATTATCGTAAACATGTCAAATGCTACTTCTAAGTTTTATGTAAAAGTACTTGCTATTTGTTCACTGATGGTGTTACAGGTAATATTTTTTTATTGTTCATATTACCTATTTTCTGAAATTTAAATAATGTATAGAATAAGAAACTGGTTAACCGACATAATCAACGCTCAGTTGAAACTACTTGGACTAGAAGCGTGAAATTTTGTACAATATTTATTTTTATAACGTAATCGTGAACAAAGAGGAGAGTTCCCAAAATTTACCCTCTAGAGATTTCAACAAACCGTAGGGGCCCGGCAGGGTCCGAAGCCTACTAGGGCCATGACATGTGTTGTGTGAAAGAGAATCCCGAGTCCCTGGAATGGAGGCAAATGAGGAACAGGAATGGTCCCTTGGTCAGTAAATTACTTCTCTTCACGCTCCACCCAGAGTAAGAGAAGTAATTGGATGATTTCCCGACAAAAAAAAGGTAATGAAACGGGGATCCAATATTTGCCATACAATCATAAAAATGACTTCCCCAAGCTTTCCATTCCAAGACAACACATAAAATATTTCCAGGATGAATCAGACGGCACTGTCGCACGGTCTCACGGAATCATGTCTGTCATTACATTCCCGCTAACGATCAGCTCGATTAAGATTTAATTGCTTGCTACTTTAACACGAGCGCGTGCAGTTGGTGCGATGATTGCGAAACGAATGAGATGATTTTTGGTCGTTGGTTTGGTGACTGTATTTTACATGGGATTTAAATTTATCTGGTGAGAAGTATTGTTGTGTTCTGAATGATGAACAATTGAGGGGATGTGTGATTTCCTTTTAAATTTCATAAGGTTATCACTTATCATCATCATAATCTCAGCTGAAAGACGTAAAAAAACTACTGGACTGTCTGTGCGGACGCCTTTCGGTGGAAAAGATATATGCTTCCCTTAAGTACTGACTCAACGAACTACTCTGGGTGTCTTGCATCCATCAGATTCCCAATGGATGCGAGACTTACCAGGTCTTATATGGACTTCTAACGCTGCGTCTTTCAATGAGCAGTCGCCACTGGAACGTTTCAGCCCAATCGACTAACTGTTCTAAGAGCAATGTATCTTGCCCATTACCACTTAAGAAGGAAGTCAATCGAAGAAAACTTATAAAATGAAATAAGGAGTGAAATATTTGCGGTTTGAAATATTTGGGTCTGGTAGGCAGCCGCTCCTCGTAAAATACTGGTATTCAGCTAAATCCGGCTAGACTGGAAGCCGACCCCAATGTAGTTGGGAAAAGGCTAGGCAGATGGTGATGAATTTTTGTAGGGCAATATTATAAAACGAACTGGTGACTTTGACTTCGTCCGTGTAAGACCCGTAAATGTTTTTGTTATAGGTATCGCACATACTTTCATATTATTATGCATTTAGTAAAAAAAACTTACTTTAATATTACAAACAGACACCTCAATTTTCTTTAATGGTTAATTGTATAGATAGGTTGGGTTAGATCCACCACGTGTAAGTTTGAATATACCTAAATTTAGAATACCGATACAAACCCAAATCAGTAACGTAGAAATATAATGTTACCCGAGCATGAATTTTGCGAACTAAATTCAGACTCAAACCGAGTATTAAATTAATAAGTGGTTTTGAAGCTAGATTTTATTATAGAATAATAATAATAACATCCCACAACTTTCACACAACGTTATCTAGTCTCAAATTAAGCAGAGATTATGTTATGAGTACTAGACAACTGATAAACATTTTTATTTATTTCTACTAACATAAATATTATATCGATCGTGCTCATTACACAAACATTTGTTTTTCCACCTAACAGAGCATGACCGAAGCTGAAGCTGAATAGCCTTTTCCCAAATATATTGGGGTCGGCTTCTGCATCGGATCTAGGAGGATAGGACGCCCGGGTGTCGCCACTGTGTGGACCGCCCGGAGGATACGGTGGAGCAAACGGTAGAGGTGTGCCCCGCTTGGGCGGAGCACCGCCGTGTCCTCATGGAGGCTATCGGCGGCGGCGACCTCTCGCGCCGGGAACAGGCCATGGTCCGGAGCGAGGAGGGAGGTGCAGGTGGTCGCTCCCTTCTGCGAAGCAGTGATGCTAGCGAAGGAGGCTGCTGACCGCGAGCACGCGAGGGAACGGCCTTCACGCCACCGCCGCCGAGATTCCGATCCCAATTTCCGACTACCATAGGCGCGGGCTCACGGACTGTGAGCACTGGGTAGCCCGGCAGGCCAGTAATAACCTGGACCGAGCCTAGTCGTCATCGGCGCGTTCTGTTCCACGCGCGCCTCAATCATCTTAGGCAAACTGTTATAATGTGGAATCATTGTGTCAGGCCCTATTGAAGTCTATCTTTCTTGATTGCTGGAAACTAGGAGTATTCATGGAATGTATAAATTCAAGACAAAAGTGCTCCATCGTCGACCATATCGGGTGAGATAGTGGTCTGACGGTAACCTTAGTAATATGAAGCCTTGCTAGCACGATTCCCCTTTAGGTGCTAGGCCGTAGGCGGTAGGAGCTGCGCCCACGCGTAGCTAAGCTACTGAAACTAGCTTCTGTCAGCAACTTCGTCCGCATAAATATCCATCATTACTAACGACTAGCTAACTAGTCTGTGGTTACTTCTAGGCAAGCGTGCTCCATCATCGGCCACATCATCGCTTACCATCAGGTGAGATAGTGGTCAAACGCGAGCCTATGTATAATAAAAAATAAATTAAAAAAATTGGAACCTTTTCAAGGTACAATTTTAATATCACCTACCCAGTGAGTAATTTTTTTTACTCACTGGGTAGGTGGTTAACAATGGTTCAAATGATAAATGATAAATGATATTTATTTTGCAAATAGGTTTCACGAAACACTTTTACACGTCAATTTTTTTTGTCATAATTATTAATCTAGATGAGGCCGGTGTTTCCTATCTGACTACCCTGAGAAGAAACACCGAAACAAACTCAGGGGTCACAGTCTCTTTTAAAAAAAAATCCATACAAAATGTATTGGTCAAATCATATGCGAACTATGCAGATTAGGGTCTGAAATGGCCTTTTAAAGAAAGAACCATGCAGATTTGAGTGGACCTGTCCAGTCAGTGCAAGCATTTGTCATTCGTCGTAAAGCTCAACTCAGGACTACTAAGGAGCTCAACGTCTTGACGAACAATACAAAGGAAAGGACATTTGGTTAGGCCGCAAAAATACTCAAATTGCCAGACATAAGTTAAAATTACTGAAAAGAAAGGAAAAAGAAAGCTATCCACATAGTCCTCACATTCACAAAAAAAAAAAAAGATAAATAAAATTTACAAAAATTGTAAAAATAATATGTCAGATTGTAAATAAAATGAATATTAATGTCAAATTGAAATATAAATTGTGCACTACTCCATTAAATTTACAATGGAAAAATGCAATCAAAAACAAAAATCCAAAAGAATAAACGACAGTACAGTGAGTACTGGAGCAGGTCAATCCCAAGCCTTATTGTCCTCAACATAGTCCTTTATAGTATAAAAAGCCTTTTGGCAAAGTTTACGCTTTACAAATGATTTAAATTTATTGAGGCTTAGTTCTTGAATATGACTGGGAAGTTTATTATAGAAGTGTACACATTGACATCTAAATGAGCCCCCTATTTTTTTGAGCCTAGTTGCAGGAACTACAAATTTGTGCTTATTTCTAGTATTAAAATTATGTATGTCACTGTATTTTTTAAACATGTTTTTGTTCTTATGGGCATATAAGATATTCTCATAAATATATTGTGAAGGCACAGTCATTACCTTGATCTCCTTAAATTTATCTCTGAGGGAGTATCTGGGACTTAAATTATAAATGGAACGAATAGCCCTTTTCTGTAAAACGAAAATTGTTTGGATATCGGCGGCATTTCCCCACAGTAGAATACCGTACGACATCACACTATGAAAGTAGCTAAAATAAACTAAACGGGCTGTTTCTAAATCAGTTAAATTTCGAATTTTTCTTACAGCATATGCTGCAGAGCTAAGTTTTTTAGATAATTTGTCTATATGTTTTTTTTTTTTTTTTTTTTTTTTCTGGTAGGGGAATCATCAGAATGACTTCCCCCGCTCTTGGGCGGAGCGGGAGGGCGTGCCAGACTTTTACTGACTAAACCCCTACCCCGTTCCTTCGTTGCCTTCGTTCTGGGGGGGACTCGGTATCAACCGTTAGGAATACCACATGTTCCCCCCAGAGGCTTCGGCCCTACCGGGCCCCTACAGTTTGCTGACATCTCCTTGAGGCGCGCGTGGAACAGAACGCGCCGTTGACGACTGGGCTCGGTCCAGATTATTTCCAGACTGCCGGACGGCGAGCTACCCAGTGCTCGCCGTCCGCGAACCCGCGCCTACGGTGGTCGGAAATCGGGATCGGGATCTCGGCGGCGGCGGCGTGAGGACCGTTCCCTCACGCGCTCGCGGTCAGCAGCCTCCTTCACGAGCATCACTGCTTCGCAGAAGGAGGCGACCGCATGCCAACCCTCCTCGCTCCGGACCATGGCCTGAACCAGGGCCCGGCGCGAGAGGTCGCCGCTCCCGATAGTCTCCACGAGGACACGGCGGTGCTCCGCCCAGGCGGGGCACACTTCTACCGTGTGCTCCACCGTGTCCTCCGGGCGGTCCACACAGTGGCGACACCCGGGCGTCCTCTCCTGCTTGATTCGATGCAGGAACCTCCCGAACTTACCGTGTCCGGTGAGGACCTGCGTCACACGGAAAGAGAGGACGCCGTGACCTCTTTCCAACCACTCCTCAAAGAGGGGCCTAACCGCCTCAATGACGGCGTGCCCAGCACTGGGTTGCGACAGTCGCAGTCGCCATGCCACCCTAAGATCCCGCCGGAACTCTGTCCGCCATGCCGCGACTTGTCGCGGCAGCGGAGTTTCGCCCCGGCGTTATAATTTGTCTATATGTGGGTTCTTCTTCGTATCTCCAGATATATTTTTTCACACAACACAACGACACCATGAATATGTGGGCGCAAGTAAGCTAAGCACAACCTGGATAATGATAGCGGTGACAATAGTCTTGGTTAGCGCAGCGGTAGGTTATCGCGGGTAGACACAATCCACTAATCACTTTATCGGCGCGGGCGCACGTAGGTCCTCAGGCTGCGCAGATCGAGACTGATGAGAAACGAATATAATAACGCGGCGGTAGAAACAAAGTGTTCTGTGGGTAGAACGAAATGTGTCGCCGGCGCATCATCGACGGTGCGCGTGTCCAATGCGTTACGTCAATATTTGTAAAAAAACAAAACACTACCTACGTTTAGTTTTGGTGAATATGGAAATACAAAAACATAATATGAACGTGTTAATACATGTTGGTGATTTATATATATTTATTGCTTATGTTAATATGTAAATTGTGAACTTAGGAACTCAACAAATCAGCAGGGCCGAAGCCAAAGTTAACCCATGGTCGCATGTGGGCGTGAGGCAAAGTAAAATAGGAGTGTATAGAGGTTTTAGTCACTTAAAATCAGACACGACCTCTCGCTCCTCGGGAGAAGTCATTCATCTTCTAAGTCCCTTGAGAATACCAATATTTTTTGTAAGATCTCTTGTCCCACATCTTAGTTTCAGCCCGTATTTTATTAATTACTTTATAGAATAGTATGACTTAAGTGGTATCTCACCAACGTGTCGCTTCAATTGCCAACTCTATCTTCAGCGTAAAAAGGTTCGAAATCCTTTATGATAATTGTACGGATAGCAAAGTGGTTGTTACTCTAACATTATAGGCCGTAGATCGGTCAAACGAGTGTAATGCCGTATGTACTGGTGGGGGGGTGAGGCAGAAGCGGTGGTAAACATTATTACCTATTAGAGATGGGTTTTAAGGCGTAAAGTTAAAGCGGTCAGAAAAAAAAATCGTTACAGAAGAAGGGGTAAAGGTGATAGTAACCTCTTATTCATTTTTGGAGACTCACCATCATTTCAGCCAAAAGACGTCCCCAAGTGTCACCAAAACGAACAGTCCTGTGTGACCCGCGTCCATCGCATTCTTGCAACTCTCACTAGGTCATCGGTCCACCTTGTGGAAGGCTTAAGCTTCCAACACTGCTCAGTTAGTGCTACAGAACCTTCCGACTCTGTCGACCATCTATTTTACGAGCAATGTACCCCAATGTGCCCCACTATCATTTTAGTTTGACGATTCTTCGGTCTATATAGGCGACTTTGATTCTCCTGCGGATATCTTCCAGCCTTATCCCAACCATTTTCACGTCGGGTATACGGACATGTGATCAGTTTTGTTACTATTAGGTCGCTGCTCTTTCCATATTTAGGTCAAATAGTATTCGAAACATCTTTAATTACTCAGATACCCGCGAAACGAGACACAATAGTAAAACAATAACAGCGCGGTCTCATAGGACCGGTTGGGGATTCAAACGTTAATGGAGTCCAACCATGACATTTCATTCGTATCAAAACCCACACTTTTTCTTACAGCTTCCGCCTTATAACGCTTCTATCTTGCACCACACACATTAGCCGCTCGCTCCAATTTGTGTTAGGGCTTATTAATGTGTGGAGACAAGCGAAAAACTCCCGTCAGCTGTATACCGCCACTATTTACTGAAACGTCGCCGTTTTTCATCTTCACCAGCTTAATATCCCGCCTTTGTTCTTCTAAAATATTTATAGCGAGCGATTTTTGGAAGTAGGTAGTCATTCTTAGGAAAAATATTGTGTTCTAGAAAAATGGGGCGAAGAAAATTTGTGATGTGAGCGGAAAAATTAGGGACAGTGGCTTTGTTGAGTAATTGGAGTGGAGGCTAGATTTGACAGGAATAGAGAGGCTTTTAACCTATCACATACCCACAAAACGAGACACAATAGTAAAACAATAACAGCGCGGTCTCAGAGGACCGGTCGGGGACTCATGAACTAACATGTGATACGTCACGCTACGTTATTTTTGACGGCACTATTGGCACAGTATAGAGTAATTGACTGCTGCACTGCACTCAGCGCTCACTGCATTCTGGTTCAGATTTTTTTTTATTGTTGATAGGTTTGCGCTTGACCGCTGTCTCACATAGCGACTATGCGGTCGACGATGGAGCGCGCTTACCTAAAAGTAGCGTAAACTGAACTCATGACTTAACCTATCAATACCCGCGAAACGAGACACAATAGTAAGACAATAACAGCACGGTCCAATGAGACCGGTCGGGGATTCATGAATTAAAGATACCTACCCCGTACCCTTAATATAAAGTTTATTTGAACTGACAATTCTAATTCAATCCGAAGATATTACAGTTCAAAGTGGGAGTTTTAAAAACGGTAATTTCGTAAACAAAAACCTTGGAGCTATTATAACACAGAATGACTTACCAGCACGGTTTCATAATTTTTTTGCTGAGCTTAGAAAAAAAAAACCTTTTCTTTACGTCAAACATCATCATCACCATTTCAGCCGAAAGACGTCCACTGCTGGACATAGGCTTCCCCCAAGTGTCGTCGTCACAACGACCAGTCCTGTGCGTCTCGCATCCATCGGCACGGCAAACATACTATGAAAAAAATAAAATACCACTACCTATAGCTTACCAGCAACCATGATATTTTTTAGAACAGAACAAAATACCAACAAAATAATGTAAAACTTCAGCGAAATTCTCTTCATGTTTTTATACTGTAGACAAATAGTGGAGCACAAATCAAAGTCTCTGGAATTCCGTTTTTCCTATTACGTGGATGATCAAAAAATATCTATGATTTCTTTCCGAGAACTGTGTTTAACGTGTACTAACGATTTCAACGGAAAAACGAACTTTTTAATTAGGGTTTTTTTCGGTGGTAAATCACCTAATGGCTTTTCCCGGAGCGGGAGGGCGTGTCAGACTTGTACTGACGTACTGACTAAATCCTACTCCTATGTTTCTTCTTTGCCTCGCACACTAACACGAAGAGTTCCGTACCGTCCGAAGTTAAAAAAAACAATCAATTGTGTTTTTTGCGTGGAAACCCCACTCAAATATTATTGTTTTATTCTGTTTTTAGTATTTGTTGAGTTTAGTGTTTGTTGAGCCACATTCTTTGCCATACACTCATCATCATCATCATCATCTCAGCCGAAAGACGTCCACTGCTGGACATAAGCCTCCCCCAAATATCGACAAATATAAATCTGTATTCAGAATGTCTCGTAGAGAGCCAACAACTTTTTTAGGATGCTCATCGTAGATTTCCACGACGCGACGTCGTATCGTGAAACGACGCCGCCGCCGCATCGTTGTACGACGCGACATCGTATCGTGTTTATGTGTTTGAGCCCTTAGCAATAGCGTCTCGTTTTTTACCCTTCAGGTACGGTACCTTAAAAAGTAAAAAACAACATAACCTTGTACGAAAAGTGACATAAGCAGGTATTAGAACAGCTAAGCAAATGAACTAACAGACATTGAATGCGTGATTAATTGTAAACAAAATTTTTGTTTACCATTCAAAACACAATGTAAATCGTTCCTGAATAAATCGAATCGACTTGAAAATAATAGGAATACGAAAACATAAGGAATGAAAGGAAATTGCAAAACAATTATTTCGTGAAATTCTCGAATCAGATAAAAGTCAGATGGGACCATTGACTAAAGCCGTTCATGCAATTTTCATTCATTTTGTGTTTAGCTAAGGAGTGGAATTCCTTGCCGGAGTCTATGTTTCCTCATAGCTACAACCTGAGCCTCTTTAAGTCAAGAGTGAATAGGTAACTTCTTGGAAAGCGTGTGCCGTCTTCGACCATATTGTCGCTTTTCATCATGTGAGATAGTGGTCAAGAGCAAGCCTATCAAAAGTAAAAATGTATAAAAAAATTACTTCCAACCTAAATTTTCCGTTTTAAGAATATTACCTCAGACTGAAAAGTAGATATTTCAATAGAACTCTGCTAAGTCATACCAGTGCCAAATAATTACAAGGCACCTTTTGAGCAGAGGCCTACTATGACAAAATGTGTGAAGGCAACGAATACGTGGATCTTGGGAGGGTCCATGATTTGAATATTATTATAATAATATAGCCTTTTATTCAGAGCTCTTAAAATTACAATCTTTACTGACATGTCGTTGAGGAGCGCGTGGATGGGCGCTTGGGCTTGATTTGGTCGATTACCGGACGGTCGGATGGCGAACCACCCATTGCTCGACATCCGCAAGCCCGTGTCTACTGTGGCTGGTAGTCGGAATCACAGTTTGGAGGTATTTGGAACAGAGAGTAAAGTTCCACATACCTCCGTTGAAAAGGGAGGATCCTCCGACCGTGGTGGTGGGGTGTTATGTCCGGTGGGCTTCTGCCCGATAGATAATTTCGGGCTGTTGTATCATTCAAATCGCGCGGCTAACTTTGCTTGCGCGACACAGGATTCTGTCTGACGCCACTTGTAGTAGTGTCGCTACAACAGTGACTGAGACGTAAGAACTTTCATTCTCTCACGCTTGCTGCCTCCTTTACTAGCATTATTGCTTTGCAGAAAGAGATGTCCGCCTGCCATTTCTCCTGGCTTCGAATCAAAATGTATCCATTTACGTCCTAAATACTAAAAACAAATCGTTCAAAACAAATCCTCTTCACAAATATCGCCATAATTCCAATAACGAACATAATTTTCACAAAATATTTATAGATACTGAATTCCGGTCGTAATATTATTCATGGGCAGTCTACACTGAAAGAGAATGGAGATCAAAGGGCCCGAAACGTGTGAATCGAGTTAGTGTCGGGAGACCCCCATCCCCGCGATGGATCAAGGAGGATGGGTACACAAAAGATCGGGCCATCATTAAACACGAAGTTCTCTGTACTAATGTGATGGACAATAGTAAACGTTCTCCATGCCAAAAAGGGGATGGGGCGATCCCCCTTTTTCCAATGATTTCCTTTGGAAAAATCTTTTATCTTTTGAATGTGATTCCAAATATAATGAGGACGCTTTTGAGGCGTCGAACGCTGGAGATTTATTTAGATGTGATGATGATAGGGTGTATATTTTTGATGGAAACGTAAATAATGGAGATGGTCAATTTTGTCAAATGAATAATTTTCCTTTTTAACGCAACAAACGTTTTATTTAATAGGAAAAATACAATTTGTATCTTGATACGCCACTTGTACATTACGAAGTTTCGTCGGATATTTTCGTGTATAGTAATGGTTGTGAAATACGGCAATCCATATAATACATGAATGATCTGCCAGAGACTGTGGCCCGCCAGGTTATTGTTGTTGGCCCATCTGGTGTTACTTAATTTTAATCAATTTGAATTTAGCACCCACCTAAAAAAATGTTAAAATATAGGTAATTATGCGAATACTCCGCCCATAGTTATTCAATCCAATTTGTATCAATCGAAAAAATCTTGATTCCATTTTTTTCATGACCCCTATGAAACAAAAGTTTGCACCGAGTCCCCCCCAGATTGAAGGCAACGAAGGAACGGGGTAGGGGTTTAGTCAGTAAGAGTCTGACACGCCCTCCCGCTCCGCCCAAGAGAGAGGAGTCATTCTGATGATTCCCCTACCAGAAAAAAAAGTACTACGGTCTAAAGCTATGTACAACTCATTCAAGATTTTCCAGACTGACGACTGTAGTATCTAGCGTTTAACGAGGGTGCGACTAACGTACTTAAGTATCGTCACTCTCGGAACCTCTTTTGAACACCCTTTTCATGCAGCCGCGCTTAATATCTGAGATAGCCGGCGCGTTTGCCAAGTTTTATTGAACACTAGGTTCTGCTTGTGGTTTTGTTCGCGTAAAAATCGAAAATTGTATCAAGGAGACATACATAAAGTACCGCATTACCCCAGTAAATGGCTTGTGGAGGTCTGGTAGGCAGCTGCTCTTCGTAATATACTGGTATTCAGCTAAATCCGGCTTGACCGGAAGCCGACCCCAATATAGTTGGGAAAAGGCTAGGCAGATGATAATGATATCAAGGAGACATACTCATAGTATAAAAAGTATTTCCTATATATCCGAAGACATACAAGACGTGTCAAAGACCATTCCAAAATTTTTATTTTAACCTAATGGCTGAAAATCGCTCTAATGAGCGTGATGAATATACTCGTACAAATACATACATTCCCAAAGGTTGATTGGTAGAAAACGCGTAAGGCATTAAGTCCGCCTCTGTGCCTCTGTGTGCATAAAGTATTTAATAAATAAATACATAGATAAATATCAAGGAGACTGCGATAAATGAGCGGTACGGTCGCCATGGAATTTCTACCAGAAAACCTTATCAGTTTTTTGTTAGAAATTCCATGGCGTAAAAACAGTTGTGGAACAATTAGATCTTGTAAGTTAATTCAAAAAAAGCGTTGACACTAGTTTATTCTGTCAGCTCGTGTGGCCAGATCTTAGCACATCTAAATATTTCATTCTGTACCTTGCAATAACCGGTTTCTTTTGTTTCAGATGTGATACAAGTGTGGTCAGCCCCGGGTGGCATGACGAGACTGCCATGCGACCTAGCGGCCCCAGTCAGCGAAGTCGCCTTGATGTTCTGGTTCAAGGAGGGGGACAGGATGCCTATTTATACGTAAGTCTGCATTATGACCTATTTGATTTCACTAACGGCTTCAATTTTATGTGAAAGTAAAAAAATGTACCAAAGGAACATATTTACTCCCAGGATAAAAAGTAAAAATACCATGTCCTATTTCGAGACATGTTCAATCTATGTAGGTAAGTACCATTTGAATGCACTTACGAGCACATTCTTACGCAAATTATACGAATACTTTATTTGTGATTGATTTTATATTGCACTTTTGTGGATACTTGTAATACAAAACTGCACCAAAAATTATAGTCTGTTAGGACTCAATTTGTTAAGTCGCAGTGGGTAGGGCACATTGCTCGCAGATGTTAAAGTGGCAACCAGGCACCGGAAGACGTAGCATAAGGGTTAGTCAACATCGAGACGCGAAGCCACGAGACGATGCAGGAAGAGGTCAATGATTTCGCGCTGCGCCGCGCGCCGCCGCGAGCTGCATCGCAAAGTTGCGAAGCGTATAGTAAAATCGTTGGCGACGCCGGGAATGTAAAAACGTTCCACTACGCAGCAAGACGCCGCGCGGCATCACGAGGCGCAGCGCTGCATGAAGCAACGTATTCTAAATTCTCACAATGAAATATGTATCTTTTCGTGTAGTAAATAAAGTTCTATTTTGAGTCACTCTATTAAAATGTGCACGCAGCGTCGCGTCGCGTCGCGTCTCGGTGTGAGCTGACCCTTAGAAAGGGGTGAAGTGGTGCGAGAATCGGACGTATGCGAGACGCACTAGATCGGTCATTGTGGTGACATTTGGGAGAGCCCTATGTCCAACAGTAAAAATCTTTCAGCTAAAAGGGTGATGTTGCCAATAATTAAAACAGCCACTGTACTCGCGCAAAACCCTCCCGTAACGATAATATTATTATGACCACCTTACACAGTTACTACAAAACCCACGTGTCAAAAAAACTAAAATTCTATTATAATTTATTATCATCAACTTTCACAAATAGTTCCCTCCCCTACTCTCATGTTATCAGTTCGGTCAAGTTTGATTCATTAAAATTGGGTCTCGAAGTTTCGATAGAAGTCGGAATGGGTCAAACTTTTAACGATGTGCTGCCAATGCTGGCAGGGGCCTTGACGGGGCCTTGAGGCATGGGGGCCTAGAAGCTCGGGGCCCCTGTACTCATTGACGAAATACATTCTGGAATTTCTTTTGAAGCTCGATTACATTTTTCCGTTTCTTTTTTGCTGTATCTTTGTCTTTGAAGTTGATTCTAGTGGATGGTGTTTTATTTATCTGTTTGTTTATTTGATTTTGGAAAAAGAATATACAGTTATGAGATACAAGCGAGTAATGTGAAGTGGAGAGTCGTGGTACTATAATGCAAAAGGTGAAGGACATTGATGTGGTTTTATGTATTCTGTGAATAACAGTGTGAGTTGCACATTTGTATGGTTTTCCCGTATTTATACGTATTAGTTAGTAGGTTGATAAAACCTACCAAGTAACTGTTAGTTATTCCTAAATAAATAAAAGTAAGATGTTTTTTTTTCACCTTAAAAAAAAACTCAGTAATACAAATAGCTCTTTCACGTGTGCTCCTTCAATTATGGAAGAATAAAAAAATATACAAAATTAGTTAAAAAAAAAGTTCTAGGAAAATAATATTTAAATTAAAATTTAGAATGATTAATTATTATTATTAATTGAATAACAATAAAAAGAGACAGACTCAATTATTTTTTTACAATGGTCATTTTGTATTTTAACTTTGGGAGGGCCATGCCCAAAACACAATAGTTTGACAAATTATTGAAATGCCTGCATAGTCTTTGAAGGGTGGTAAACTGACCCAGACAACCGTACAAAAAGAACGATCGAAATACTACGAGTATAAATAAGAAGACTATTAATAATGTCTATCATATACGAAGAAAAAGGACTTAGGATCCAAGTAGAAAACATTAAAAAAATTGTCTAACCGAAAAAGCAACCCCATGTTTTTTCTGTTAAGTTTTACGTTATCATAAATAGTATTTTAAATGTAATGCAAAGGGCAACTAAAGGCACGCAGGTGGGTTTAATTTACTAAAAGTCAAACATTCCTAACGAAGGAGTGTTAGACTCTGACTGAGAATACCAGAACGAAAACCTGAGAGGGCTAATCAGTTTTTGAAGAGAGGTAGACCGGTTGGACTAAGCCCACCAAAGAGTTTTGGCCGGCATGGCCCACGCACAATGGTCCGCATAGAAATAAGTGCGAAAATCACGCTCAAACATAGACCAAATAGATGTAAGCTTCATGTATTCACTTCACAACAAACCCTGAGAATACCAAATCCAATACTCAGAGACCAAACAGCAATACAGCAACTCACGTCTTCCTAATTACCGATATCCAAATAGCAGCAGCATCCATCCATTCCAACCATTCAAATGTACACCATCTTGCCTATCCGGCAACAGCATCGCATTATGGCTTAGCTCTCTATAGCTTGTATCGGCCATTGTGGCCGACTGATTAAGCCATTGAGATGGGACAATGGGCTTATTAAATAACGTCGCCCGATACTGGACGTGGTAATTCATGTGTTTGAATTGATTGATTGCGGTTTGCTGGTGATTGGCTGGCGAAGTATTGTCATGGTAATCTTGTGTGTATGTGATTTGAGACGGAGATGGTTTTGTGAATGAGTTTTTGTGTGATTATTGTGTAGTGGTAGACCAAGATGGAGATGGCAGGACGACTTGGATGTCTTCCTTAAGAATTGGCAAGAAGTGACTTAAAGTCGGGAACGATAGAAGGAATGGTGGGAGGCCTTTGCCCAGCAGTGAGACAACATAGGCTAGGTATAATATAATAATAATAACATTGTGTAGCGTCCTCTATGGCACCACATATGAACTAAGCTACGAACTTCTGCAGCGCACATTCAGAGGTCTTTGCAATATTTAAACATATACAACTGCTCCAAATCATCTTTTGAGAAGTTGCCTAGATCAGAAAAAAACATCCGTCGTAGTCATAGGGTCCTTCCATTGAGATGGAACAATGGGCTTATTAAATAACGTCGTCCGATACTGGATGTGAATGACATGAATTACGTATGAGTTTGAATTGATTGATTGCTGATTGGCTGGCGAAGTATTGTCATGGTAATCTTGTGTGTGTGTGATTTGAGACGGACACAGTGGTGTGAAAGGTTTCTGGGGAAAGTATTCAAATAAATTATAGTCGCGGGAATCCGATAGATGTGAGACGCGCAAGACTGGTCGTTGTGGTGACGCTTGGGGGAGGCCTCTGTCCAGCAGTGGACGTCTTTCGGCTCAGATAATGATGATGATGATGATGATTGGCGAGGCAATAATGAGACATTTCAGGCTTTTATCCAACTGTGGTCGTCTTTTGGCGATGTTGCAACAGAATTATCATAATTCTTTTGCAACATTTATGGTGTCCTTCGATCATTGTTGATCGAAGATGGTGTCACATTAAGTCACATATGAACTAAGCTACGAAATTCTGCATCGCTTAATTAGAGTTCTCCGCGCGATTTGAACATATACAAAAGTCCGAAATCATCTTTCGGGCAGTAGCCTAAGTAAGAAAAAAACATCCGTCTGGTCGTATCCTTAATTTCTTTTCAACGGAGGTTTGCGAGATTTTACACCCGTTCTGAATACCTCCATAATTCAACAAAATTTTTATCACCATCTGCATTCCTTGTATAATTATCATTTTATAGATTTAATTTCACTTATATACTACTAATACAAAATTTTGCTTGTAACTTTTTCATGTTACCTCACCATGACGGGGACGGAGCTATACTCCCTATCCCCTAACCCTTTAACAGGTCAGTTTAGGTCTTCAAATGGATCCCGTTAAGAACTCGTGGTAGATAGAACCTCTGATTTACTCTCCGAGTCCATTTATCGACTTAAGCTTATGTTTTGTAACATCACGCTACGACCAATATGAGGAGTTGAGTAAACAAAAAAACAGCCAGTAATAAACATACACCACACAACACTACCATAATCAAACTCAACAAAAACCAATAAAACAAAAAAAAAAAACACCTTAAACACATTTAAATACAGAGTATAATCCCATGACGATACACCATAATCCTATGGCATTCCATCTCGTTTATTTTCCGTGGCGTTTCATTTGTCTAATGGAATAAAGCCTTGTCGTCGATTGGAGTTGCCTGCCTACCCCGTTTTTGTAGCTGGCGTGCTATTCTGTTAGTACTGTTGTCAACATGCTTGCGTGGATCGTGTTTTGTTATTTTTTTTTCAAAAGGAATATTGTAGAGAGTGAAGAGATTCTTTCTTTTGCTTTGTTATTGACATTATGTTTTGTATGTAAGGAGGAAAGTTTTTAATTTTGCTTTGATCAGTCGCAGAAAGAAAGAAAAGGGTTAATAAATGAAAGTGCAGCTCTCAGTGGCCCAGTAGTAATGGCTCTGACTTACGAGTTGTAGGTCACGGGTTCAAACCTAGCTAGGCATATTACTATGTGTAATTTATTTCATCACCACTGCTCTCAAGATGGTGAAAGTTGGGTAGAAACTGGAATGTCCTAGAACCAGAAATTTGAAGACATGCGAGATCCACCAACCCGCACTGGGCTCTAGAGAGGAGGCCCGAGTCCCATAAAGGGAACATTAGGCATAAAACTGATTATGCCTGCCTATGTACGGCCCCAGTAACTCTTTCAAACAATCTCAAATGTTGCACCCACAGAAATCTAAATAATATTTTTGTGGTTGCAACCAATATCTGGTTTAATTAGCCAGCTAATTGAACGCCTAGGCCGATAGTTAATTAAACTGGAATCACTCAACGTTTAACAACTTGACCATATATTTATTACTTGATTGCATAAAATGTGCTTTAAATAATCTACCTTAGGACATATAGCAAGATCGAGCGAGGCTCATGATCCTTAAGTCGGTAATTAAATGGTGTTACTCAAGAACTGGTTTCGTGGCTAGATAATAACAGCCGCACAGATCGATCTTCAAGGTTAAGCAACGCTTGCCTAGGTTGGTCTGTGGATGGGTGACCATCTTTACATAACGAGTTTCCTCCGTGCCTCGGAAAGCACGTTAAGCCGTTGGTCCCGGCTGTCATTTGGAGATCTTTGGCAGTCGTTACGGACAGTCAGAAGCCAGTAAATCTGACTCCAGTCTTGCCATGAAGTACCGTGTTACCCCAGTTAATGGGTTGTGGAGGTCTGGTAGGCAGCCGCTCCTCGTAAAATACTGGTATTCAGCTAAATCCGGCTTGACTGGAAGCCGACCCCAATATAGTTGGGAAAAGGCTAGGCAGATGATGATGCAGATGATGACTCAAGAACTGGTTTGTACAGGTCAGGATAATCGCTCAATGTAAAACACTAGTGTTTATGCTCTATCTGATACATTTTTCGTAATTGACTATCAAGTATCCACGACTTCGTTCACATCGAAGTATTCCTGTTTCGGCACCAAATTTGAACTCAAAACAATGAATAATCACGGAAAATATCTCGTAAGTGACATTTTAAATTGTGAAATAAACCGTGACAGCCTAAGACCGTTTTCACATTATCCGATCCGATATCGGGTATCGGACGCCGATCCGATATCGGGGTAAGTAAAATGTATGAAATATGTACCTGTCTTTCATATTGTCCGACCCGATATCGGATATCGGAGCACGGAATTTCATACATTTTACTTACCCCGATATCGGATCGGCGTCCGATACCGATATCGGATCGGATAATGTGAAAACGGTCTTAAACAGACCTCAACATAATTGTAAATAATACTTAAGCTAGTTTATAGTTCAGATATTGAGCATCATGAATCACCATTATCTTAGACCAAACCGTCTAGCTTCCACAAAACATCGTCAAACGGTGGTCTAGATAAACTTTTCAGTTTAATCTATCAATGAGAAGGTACGAGTATCGTTAACAGTAAGTTGGTTGTCCAATCGTTATGAAATAAATTTAGAAATAACATTTAGGTTTTTAGAGTTCCGTAACTCAAAAGGAAAGAAAACGGAACTCATATAGGATCACTTTGCTGTCCATTTGTCTGACTATCAAGACACTTTAACCCGGGAAAGCGTGGAAGTGTCAAGTTAAAATTTAAATTATATACTCAGGTCTGTAGTCCCTTAAAGATATTAAAAAAACAAACTCTAAAGTTAACGAAAAACAAAGATATGGCCATTTATGTCGCAAAAAATGTATTTTTCGACACTCACAGAAGAGTCAAAAGTCATGGGTTACTTTCCATTGACCTAAAACCCTGGAATTTGGCACGGAGCAAAGCTTTTATAGCGCAAGGAAAAAATCTGAGAAATGTAAAGTAGGTAGTTATGTAATACTAAAAAACATTTTTGTGATCGGAAATATCTTTGAGACTCGATTCGGGAAACCCTCAGAGCGCGAATCCGACTCGCACTTGCCCGGTTTTTTACTACGACATAACACCAAGCAAAAATTCGGGATATCCAAAAAAAATCTCTTCTTACAAAACTCCGTAAGGGTCAAAGCACATCATATACCATTATAATCACATTCCGGTTCTGATCTGAAAATAAAAGAAAGCCCTTATCTTTGGACGTAGAGTCATAAAATCGAGCGTAGGGCGAGTTTACGAGGGATCGCGGATGGAGACAGACTAGCACGTCGTTACTCCTAATGTGAGGCCCTACGTGATCACCAGATGGGCACACAGAAGGTTATGTGACGATGTCGAATTGAATTTTAAAATGAGCTATTTTAACCGACTATGAAAAGGAGGTGGTTCTCAATTTGTTGGAATCATTTAATTTATTTCTTTATAGAGGTATGTTCACCGACTAGATGCCTGAAACGATTAGCATATTTTGCCAAAAAACATAATTTTTGGTTTGCTTTGGTCTCACGGTCCCAAATTCAAGGTCTTATTATTTATGGAAACCTGGAGAAATTGAAGGAACTCTTCAACACTTTATAGAAACACTTGTAAAGGTTAATTATTATTTAGGAAATCTTTCACGCTATTTAAGCTGAGGGGTACCACAACATATTTTTTTTACAAAAAATCTGTACAAAAAAAAACTAAATTTAACATTTCGGAAGTCAGTGTTAATATAACTAAGAAACAAAACCTTCTTTAAATTGAAGTTGTTTTTTGGGTACTATGTCCAACCGTGGACGGCTTTGAGCCGAAATGATGATGAAATCCACAACCTGATGCAAAACAAAGTGAATAAGTGCTTTATCAAAATTGAATTATTTGAAACAAGTTTAAAAGTAATTTTCCTCGAAAAATACGGCCTAATTTATAATAATTTTTTTAACAAAATTATTTCGTAAGTAGAGATAAAATTCCAATGACCGCACCAAACAAGATTTAGATTATAATTATATTTATATAGGTACCTTCAGATTTAGCCTAGTTATTAGGGATCCCGAAATAAGTCAGCACAAAGAGCTGTGTGGGCGTTTGGGCGCTATCCCTAGAATAGACACCCGAGATGAATTCCCCGAAGCCTTAAATTATCATGCCAATAGCTTTCAGAATATACACTATCATTATTTTGTATTCATGAATTTTGGTTGTCCATTTTTTTTAAGGTCATCTAATGACTTCTTTTTTTACTGCCTTTTTTTATTATTATTGATAGGCTCGCGCTTGACTACATCTCACCTGATGGTAAGCGATCGATGGAGCACGCTTGCCTAGAAGCAACCTATTCACTCTTGACTAAAATAATACCTATTACCACCCTACATTTATCCGTCTACAGTCTCTGGTTTTCTTAATATTCATTTCCTTTTTTATGCACCGAACATGGTATGTTCTCTCTTCACCACCCTAGATTGACTGGTAAAGAATGCCTACGACATTAAGTCCGCCTGTGTACCTTTTAATAAATAAGTAATCGATTTGATCCTTAATTTAGGCAAAAGCCTCAAAATAACATCTAAAAAAATAAAATCATTGTCATCAATCATGTTTTTCCGATGGATGCGAGACGCACAGGACCGGTCGCTGTGGCGACGCTGGAGGGAGGCCTATGTCCAGCAGTGGACGTCTTTTGGCTGAGATGATGATGATGATATTATTTTCTAACGGTTTTTTCTTATTATGATGGGAGGCTTTCAGACTAAGCTGATACTGTTGAATGTCAGTTTTAACATTTTTTTTTTTTTTTTTAATATACCATAAACTAATGCTTGACTGCAATCCCACCTGATGGTAAGCAGTGATGCAATCGTTGATGGTGAAGCGCACTAGTTTATTAAGAGCCTATTCACTCTAGTCTTGAAGATACCCAAATTATAATCGGACGGAAAGACCGCAGCAGGCAAATTGTTCCAATCCTTCGATGTACGCGGTATGAACGATGAAGCAAACCGCTTTGTCCGGACCGTGCAGGTTTCGACAACGTAAGGATGGATACTCGCCGTACGACGGTTTGTCCGATGGTAAAAGCGAGATGGCGGAATTAACTCATGTAATTCCTGCGCACACTCTCCGAAATGCATCCTGTAGAACACCGATAGGCTGGCTACCCTACGCCTGTGCTCTAGGCTTTGCAGATTGGATTTAACCAAATCAGGGTCTCCAATTAGCCTCTTCGCACGCCTTTCCACCGAGTCCAAAGCTGCTAGATGGCATTTTGCAGCGCCAGCCCATATGTGGCTGCAGTACTCCACACACGATCGGACCTGTGCTTTGTATAGCATAAGAAGCTGTCCCGATGTGAAGTACCGCCGGACCTTTGCCAGAACGCCGAGTTTTTTTGCAGCCACTTAGGCTTTGGACTCAATGAACCGCCCAAAGTTAAGGTCTGAAGAAACTTCAACACCCAAAAGCTGAAGACGGTCGGTGCACTCCAGTGACACATTCCGGAAAGTAGGAGTCAAGGTGAACGGACTCCTTTTTGCAGTGACTAGACACGCTTGTGTTTTGGCAGCGTTGAATTCTACCAGATTGGCTTCACCCCATTTGGAGACTGCCTCGAGGGAGACATTCACACGCTCTACCATAGCCTCTCTTTCGGACTGGATTAGCCATGAGGACATGTAGTCAATACCCATTATGGCTTCTTCCAGTTACGGTTCACGATACTATTGTATCATGGACTTGTGATAATGGCTTGCTACTGGCAGAATCTTGGCAGAACACATCAAATCTGAATATTACCAAATAACGACTGCCAAAGATCTGACAGAACAAATAACAATCGAAACAAGCAGCTTAACTTGCCAAAAATTAACATTTACAATTTATATTTTTTATTAATAACATAAAATAAAACTGGACTCCGATCCCGCCTGATAGTAAGCAGTGATACAACCGTCGATGGTGTAGCGCACTAGTTTATTAAGAGCCTTAAAGGCACCTAAATTTTAACGAACGGGAAGATCACAGCAGACAAATTCTTCCACATTTACATATCAAAAATGAAATGTAAAAAATCATAAACCATTTACCCCAGTAAACTGATTTACGCGCTATGAATATTAATGTTCAGGCAATTATCGGCATTGCATCGTCACTCAACCAGGCATCACTCGGTAAGAGACAATTATACGTCCAAATTGCTATTATTTTTCATATAACGTCCGAAATTTCTTTATTGAACGTTATTGATATGAATACGTCAATGAGCCGTGTGATTTCGTATTTATTGTCCGTTTTTGGGCTCGGCTTCGGTGTGGTGTACACAATATAGGTCATGTATTTGGCCAGTGATTTTTGTGTATTGTTTATCATCATCTACCTAGCCTTTTCCCAACTATTTTGGGGTCGGCTTCCAGTCAAGCCTGATTTAGCTGAATACCAATATTTTACGAGGAGTGGCTGCCTACCAGACCTCCACAACCCATTAACTGGGGTAACACGGTACTTCATTGCAAGACTGGAGTCAGATACTGGCTTCTGTTTATTCGTAACGACTGCCAAAGATCTACAAATGACAGCCGGGACCTACGGCTTAACGTGCTTCCCGAGGCACGGGGGAAACGCGGTATGTTAAGATGGTCACCCATCTACAGACTAACCTTGGCACGTGGATGATCGAATGAGCCGTGTAAATGTTTTTAATTATTTTTTTATTGTTTTGCTTTTTTATAACAGTTTTATGTACACACCAAATATAAGAAAAGAAGGAGACAGAAAGATAGGTACAAAAGTACTTTTAGTAAAGTTTATCTTAAGTATAATTTTTCAAGAAAAATGGAAGGGAGGCCTTTGCCCTACAGTGGGACACGACAGGCTCATAATAATAATAATAATCATTTTTCAAACGTACGTACGTTATGTAGGTTTAATTTTGGCTTAATTACTCAGATACCCGCGAAACGAGAGACAATAGTAAAACAATAACAGCGCGGTCTCATAGGACCGGTTGGGGATTCAAACGTTAAGGAAAAAATAAATCTATTAAAAATATAATATCTATTATTTGCTATTAGCACGATTTTTTTTTCATATTTTGGTAAAAAGGTAAAATACATTTAAAATCGTTTTTAGTTTTTTTTTTTTTGTTAATTCGTTTTATAGGGATCCATTTTCGTTTGCTTTTGCTTATGTCAGAAAGTACGAAATGTAGGTATTGTATCATAATTAATTAGACCACCAAAACAAAAAACCCCCTACCCAACCTAAATTTCAAAACTAAACAAACATCTAAACTAAACCTTGTCAATATTAATCATTTTAACACAAAACACCGATATGTTGGTGTGACAGCTGGAATCTGGTTGATTGATTAAACCGCCGGTTGAAGTTCGACAGCTCAATGTACTGGGGTACTGGTGTCGCGCGGGTACGAGATAACGCGCGTCAACGCGGGATGGGTGCGGTAGTCTGATCACATGTTTGTATATTTTACTGAGTTTTGGTCAGTGTTTAATGACTATTTCTTCTTTAATCCATTACATACAGCCTAAGGATCTTTCAAGTCAAGAGTAAATAAGCTACTTATATAATAACTTATGAATGAGGAGCTCGTGGCTAGATAATAACAGCCGCACGGGTTGATCTTAAAGGTTAAGCAACGCTTGCCAAGGTTGGTCTGTGGATGGGTGACCATCTTAACATAACGAGTTTCCTCCGTGCCTCGGAAAGCACGTTAAGCTGTTGGTCCCGGCTGTCATTTGTAGATCTTTGGCAGTCGTTACGGATAGTCAGAAGCCAGTAAATCTGACTCCAGTCTTGCCATTAAGTACCGTATTACCCCAGTTAATGGGTTTTGGAGGTCTGGTAGGCAGCCGCTCCTCGTAAAATACTGGTATTCAGCTAAATCCGGCTTGACTGGAAGCCGACCCCAATATAGTTGGGAAAAGGCTAGGTAGATGATGGTATAATAACTTATGAATCCCACAAAAATTACGGAAGTTTAGCCCCTATAATTGTCCTGTACTCGTCTCGCCATCTCCTCAGTCTGCCAGGACTCTGTCTCACTAATTCAGGGCACTAGTTCTGTCTAACTTGGGCCACAGTTGGTCCGATTAACTAATCGCATTTTAGATTCTGGCTACATTTTTGCACGTCAGCAATTTTTGTTTCATCATTATCATTTTTCCTAAATACGAATATTAATCTTTTTTTATTTTCATTAACTTAATCTAGCAAGCGTCGTTATATTGATCCCTTTCTTTTCACGTCCAACCAGGTCTTTAACAAAACCTAATGCTTCTAATTAAAATTTGCTATAGGTACAATAGCCATATCTAGCAATACTGTACTAATCTATTACCTAACAATTCACCGTTCATTATTCACCCCATCCTCCAAGAACCCATCAGCCTCCTAAATCTATAAAGACTTAACACAATACACCGCTTTCCTCACAAACCGCCGAACAATTAATAACGTTCGCAGCGTGAACAATACTCTCTTGAAAACGAATCTATTGACGTGACGTGACGTCCGACGCGTGACGCTATGATGTATCGACTTCGGTTTGACGTCGCGTCGAAGTCAGACGCGTGACTCTGACGTATTCATTTGTTTCCATTTGCTAGGCGACAGATGACTTGCCTCTATTCGGGGTGTCATAGTGTTGCTGTGTTTTGTAGGATAAGAGAAAATATATGTATGTTTCAGTGTTGTTGCTACTGTGTTGTCGAAAGGGAAGGTAAAAAAAACATGCATATTTACGGGTCAGTATACTATGTTATGGTAAAAGTCCATCTTCAGTTTATACCAATAAGCTAAACTAAAATCGAATCTCCAGGCAATTAAAATTATCCCGATCAAAATACCGTAATCCAACTTAGAATTCACAAATCTGGACCGAGCCCAGTCGTCAACGGCGCGTTCTGTTCCACGCGCGCCTCAAGGAGATGTCAGTAAACTGTAGGGGCCCGGCAGGGCCGAAGCCTCTGGGGAACATGGGAAATCCGAAAGGTGTCCACCGTATTCCCCAGATCAAAGGCAACGAAGGAACGGGGTAGGGGCTTAGTCAGTAAGAGTCTGACACACCCTCCCGCTCCGCCCAAGAGTGGGAGAAGTCATTCTGATGATTTATCTACCATAAAAAAAGCTTAGAATTCAAAAAACAATTAAAAGAACAGTTATATTAATAAAAATATACTCTGCACTCTCCCATTTATTATGTTGTTGATTATAAAATCAACAACATAGAAAATGAGAGAGTCATTGGCAGAGTCCAGTCCCTACTGGACTCTGCCAATGACTCTCTCGAAGCCTACTGCGCCATAGGTTTTGCAAAAGGGAAACTAAGGGCCCAGAAACGAATGCAAAGAAATAACATAGGACTACGTTTAAGTCAGAAAAATCCTAGAGCGACAGAAGTCATTGGATGATTTCCCAATCTCTCTTTCCGATTCTCCAAAATCAAAGACATCGGTCTTTAATTACATCGGTAATTAAATTAATAACAAAAAACCTAACAAGGCATATCTTAGGTAAACCAAAATTTACCTCAAAATTTTCATCAAACACATTCTAATTAACACCCCAATCACTCCTTATTGTTCCTCTCCTCTCAAAATCTTTACCGAAGCATCCGTTACCAAGATACCGTTTTAGTATTCAACCCATACAAAGGATAGTTTCAATAGTAACATCACGTTGTACTCGCTAATTAGGGCTGGTATCCGCACAATGATTGACTGGACAACAAAGGACAGACCGAGTTATATTTTGATTATAATTATAGATATTATAGGCAGGTAGGTATATTGTTATATGTATTTTAACTCCAGCTAGTGGTTTCGTTTTTTTTTTACTATGGATAGGCTCACATTTGACCATTATCTCAAGTGATGGTAAGCGAAGACGAAGGAGCATGTTTGGCATGGTATGGCATCAGCCTTAAAATGTTCCCACTGCTGGGACTCAGGCCTCCCGTTTAGAGGAGGGCCTAGATAGGCAGTAATCCACAACGCGGGTCCACTGCAGATTGTCTATGATTTTTTTGTTCTAGGACATGCCGGTTTCCTCACGATAGAATAGAATAAACTTTATTGTACACCAAAAAGTAATGGTACAGTTTATACAATAACTTAAATCCCTCGATCCTCCCCCGTTTTGAGAGCAATGGTGATGAAATAAATTACACAAAGTAATGCGCCTGGCTGGGTTTGAACCCGCGACCTAGGATTCGTAAGTCGGGACCGTTACCACTGGGCCACCACTGCTCTTCAAGCATGCTTACCTAGACGTAACCTATTCAGTTGTCTTCAGTATTTATCAGGAAACAGAGTCTGACAGAGAATTCCACTTCTTAGCAGTACGCACAATAAATGTGCTGCCAAAACGATTTGTAATTACATATGAGGGCCCGGACGGGTGGTACAACGCTGTACGTCAAAACTTTGCTTGCGTGAAAGAATAAAATTATCCCATGGGAACATACTCTTGGAATAATAACTTTCCTATGTACTATTCCAGAACAGGATGATATTTGACACACGTCCTAGGAGACGTTTTATCCGGCACAGTTTTCTAATTTAACGCAAGTGAAGCTACTGGAAACAGCTAGTATCTCTATAGTCGTAGTTAGTTAGTTAGCCTGTTGTGTCCCACTGCTGGGCGAAAGCCTCCCTCTCCCTTTTCCACATACGCCTATCTTCAGTCATTGCAGGCAAATCCCTCCGATAGTTGTCCAACTCATCTCTCCACCTTCGGCTCGGTCTGCCACGATGTCGTCTTGCGTTTAATGGGGTCCAGTAAGTAGTTCTTTTAACCCACAGCTCGTCTGACACTCTATAATCATAACATTTTCCAACCTTAAAACTTTACATCTCTCAACTCAAAGTTCATTAACCCCACTTTCTCTTAAGGTCATCTAATTCTCCCCTAAATCATCACTGAGGATTATTACCAACACACATGAGCAAAGCACCCTATATCAGCTTTCTACTCACGTACGCGAAAACATTGCGATTTTTATAACACTACTCGAGGCTCGGGTATACCACAGTGGGAGAACGTTCTATTACATGTGGTCAAAGGATGGTTCCCTTCCCTAATTGAATGGTTACGCGATTTGTTTGGGTTTGTGGAATATTGATAATTTTGTTTTTGTTTGTAAATCTAGAACAATAGTTTCAATAGGCATCTGTATAAGATTTTAAAAGGCAAAGTCCTAATTAAATCACTGACTCATCAACGCCCTTTTATGCTGTATAAAAAGAATAAGAAAGGATTTGGTAAAATCCACCTCCTACAGGGATTAAACGGGGAGCTAAAATATATATAGAGACCTACTTTCACAAAAAAGATAGCCTTTTAATAAAGAGGCAATCATCATTCTTATTTAATTTGTGTTGTTTAAATAATTAATCGAACATAGAAAAAAACAATAAAAAAAATATTAAGCGGAGAACTGTTACGTAACAGAAAAAGAATGAATTATTCGTATATGTGACGTCACGATCTACCCGCATACCAAACTTTATCGAAATCCATTCGTCTATTCTAGTGTGCAAAAGTTACGAACATACCCACACATCCACAAACCTTCTCCTTTATAATATTAATGTCCTTGAACAAAAATCAACACCAGTTATTAGATTTTGATATTATACAACCTTCATATTTTGATAACATTAAACACATTTTCCACGCGTGGGTTTCTGCGTAGGATACTCGTTCTAGGATCTCATAGTTCAGCAAACATTACATTTTTCCTACTGACTACTAAACCGGTTTGATCCTTTCGGGAAGCAGACGTGATGCTAGGTTCTTAGATAGGAAACATGTTATTTTTAAATACATAGGTCATCATCATCTACCTAGCCTTTTCCCCAACTATGTTGGGGTTGGCTCCTAATCAAGCCGGATTTAGCTGAATACCAGTATTTTACGAGGAGCGGCTGCCTACCAGACCTCCACAACTCATTTACTGGGGTATCACGGTGCCTACTTCATGGCAAGACCGGAGTCAGATATACTGGCTTCTGACTATCCGAAATGACTGCCAAAGATCTACAAATGACAGCTGGGACTTACGGTTTAACGTGCTTTCCGAGACACGGAGGAAACTCGGAATGTTAAGATAGTCACCCATCCTGGGCCCATCCACAGACCAATCTTGGCAAGCGTTGCTTAGCCTTAAAGATCTAACCGTGCGGACAGCCGCACTATATTCAAATTTTTTAATTAATAACAGTATTATCTAGCCATGAGCTCCTCAACCTAGAAAATATAGTAGCCTATTATTATAATAAATGTAACGTACATCAGTAGGTAAATCAGTGAGTCAGTCCTTACATACCAAAGCAATCCGTCGGCAGTTGCCAGTTGCATTTTATGCATCGCTACAGATTTACGGTTTGTACGCATTGCACTTACCTTTCGCAAATATTTTGACGTTCAAGAATTTCAAGCTTTTCTCGCTGCGTAGATGTTGTTGTATGTTTAAAAGGAGCTAAAGTTATGATCATGCTATTTTCAGAATTTAAGTTTCTGTCTACACACCTCATAAACAGAGTTTTTCTTTGGATTTAAAATAACGAATAAAACTCAGTGAAATGTTATCCAAACTACATAATTTTAAGTGAGTCACTAGTTTACTAAGATTCAATGTAAGCCCATAGAAACATAACACCCGTCTGTTTGGAGGATTCTCCCTTTTCATCGTAGGCACGATTATGTTGGACTTTACAAACTATTTCGTAAAGACTTGACAACAAAAAATCAATAGCATTACCTCAATCTTCGTCATGAAATAGGGATGTAATGGAGCTCCGTACCCGTAACTAAAACTATCGGATATTCGAAGTAAAAAAAGATCTGTTACCGAAACCGATATAAGTTTCGGATAGTTGCTAATAAATGTGGAGTTCTAAATGGTTACATCAGGTTTTTTTGGTTTTGTCGGGTCAAAACAATGATAATTTTAGACCAAAAAAATTCTAATATTTACCGTAACTAGCGGATAATCCGAAATAATTTTAAATTCTTAACCGCACCGAAATTTAGGAAAAGGCCAGTGATCGCTCAAGACAGAAAGGTTTAGAAGGAGAAAGGGTTGTTGAATAAAACCGTACCCGAAACCGTTATAACCTTATACAAACATCCGAATCCGAAATTTCATATCCACAAATCCTTAACATAAACTACAAAACATCTGTCTACAAACTTCATGATGTTAACAAGATCCGCGTACAACACACTGTCCATTCTTTTTCCGGTAGGGGAATCATCAGAATGACTTCTCCCACTCTTGGGCGGAGCGGGAGGGCGTGTCAGACTCTTACTGACTAAACCCCTACCCCGTTCCTTCGTTACCATCGATCTGGGGGACACGGTGACAACCTTTCGGATACCGTGTTCCCTAGAGGCTTCGGCCCTACCGGGCCCCTACAGTTTGCTGACATCTCCTTGAGGCGCGCGTGGAACAGAACGCGCCGTCGACGACTAGGCTCGGTCCAGATTATTACCAGACTGCCGGACGGCGAGCTACCCAGCGCTCGCTATCCGCGAGCCCGCGCCTACGGTGGTCGGAAATCGGGATCGGGATCTCGGCGGCGGCGGCGTGAGTTCCGTTGCCTCACGCGGTCGGCAGCCTCCTTCGCTAACATTACTGCTTCGCAGAAGAGGGCGACTGCCTGCCACCCCTCCTCGCTCCGGACCATGGCCTCTACCAGGGCCCGGCGCGAGAGGTCACCGCCGCCGATAGCCTCCACAAGGACACGGCGGTGCTCCGCCCAAGCGGGGCACACCTCTACCGTGTGCTCCACCGTGTCCTCCGGGCGGTTCACACAGTGGCGACACCCGGGCGTCCTTTCCTCCTTGATCCGATGCAGGAACCTCCCGAACTTACCGTGTCCGGTGAGGACCTGCGTCATACGGAACGAGAGGACGCCGTGACCTCTTTCCAACCACTCCTCAAAGAGGGGACTTACCGCCGCAATGACGGCATGCCCAGCACTGGGTTGCGACAGTCGCAGTCGCCATGCCACCCTGAGATCCCGCCGGAACTCTGTCCGCCATACCGCGACTTGTCGTGGCAGCGGAGTTTCGCCCCGGCGTTGCATCTCCACGCGCAAATCGTGCATGCGTGCAAGGACTGTTGCCTCCAAATCCCACGGTGGCAGGCCAGCAAGGAGGCTCGCCGCTTCGCGGGAGATCGTGCGGTATCCCCGCACCATCCGGATGGCCATGACCCTCTGGCAAGCGTTCAGTTTGGCCGCTGGTCGTTTACCTAGCGATGGCGCCCAAACTGGCGCCCCGTAAAGGGCCATGGACCGAACGATCCCCGCGTAGAGCCTCCGGCAGGGGGCGTCTGGACCCCCTAGGTTGGGCAGGAGCCGCTTCAGAGCGGCACTAGTCCTGTCCAGTTTGGGGGCCAAACGTCGGAAATGCTCCTCGAAAGTCCACCGGCTGTCGAGGACGAGTCCCAGGTACTTCATCGTCGACCCGACGCCGATGTGAACCCCCCCTACCGTTATTTGGGAACCCGGTGGTGGCGCGGTCCGAAGGCCATGAAAGCACATAGCCTCGGACTTGTGCAATGCCACCTTGAGTCCCAGTTGCTGGATCCTCTCCACGACTGTCGCAACCCCGCGTGTCGCTGTTTCGGCCGCCGCCTGGTACGACTCTCCCCGCGCCAGGACCAGCGTGTCGTCTGCGTAGCAGACCACGCTGACCCCGTCGGGGAGGTCGCCGCGCAGCACGTAGTCGTATCCGATGTTCCACAGGGGCGGTCCTAGTACCGATCCCTGCGGAACACCGCACGACATCTCTCGCCGTCTCCACTCTCCCTGGTGACCGGGATAGATGATGAACCTATCCGACAGGTAGGCCTCGATCACACGACGGAGGTAGGCGGGCACCTCATGGTACCGAAGTGCCGCCTCGATGCTACTCCAGGGCAGGGAGTTGAAGGCATTGGCGATGTCCAAAGACACCGCCAAGACAACCCTGCCCCGAGTCACCGCATCCCCCGTCGTGAGGGCTCTCACGCGCATGATGGCGTCCACGGTGGAGCGCCCCCTGCGAAAGCCGAACTGGCCGTCAGCAAGATCCGGCCCCACCCGTGATAGATGCCCGACGAGGCGGTCTGCAATTACTCTTTCAAAGAGCTTGCCTACCTCGTCGAGCAGCACGATGGGCCGGTACGCGGATGAAGAGTCCGCGGGGCGCCCCGGCTTCGCGATGAGGACCAGTTTCCCAGTCTTCCAGCGAAGGGGGAACTGGCCTCTCTCCATGCATGCGCTAAAGAGCCCCCGTAATCGAGACCCGAGAGCCTCCATGGCCAGGACCCAAGCCCTTCCAGGCACGCCGTCGGGTCCTGGGGCGGTGTTCTTGACACTAAGTCTTCGTACCACCGCCCTCATCTCCACCTCGGTCACCTCTTGAGTGTCGTCGTCGTCGTCGCTGGTGTGGTCCGCTACGGGCACCGCAGATGGCGGAGCCATGAGCGGGGGAGAGTGTTCCCCTCGCTCAGGGAACAGATTGGCCACCACACCCTCCACAAGCTGAGGCCGGAGACTCTGAGTTAGCGGGGGAGCCCATGGGCGGAGCTTGTCCCGCACCACCTGGTAAGGGCGTCCCCATGGGTCCCTGTTCAGAATCTCCAGCCACACATTGCGGGCCTCCAACTTGGCCCGCTTTATTTCCGTTCGGAGGGTGCGCCTTGCCGCTCTGTACCCCTCGTACAGCTCCGCCTCTCTGGCCTCCGCATCCGGCGGACGAATGCGGCGCCTGCGGTACCTGGTGTACCGGCGCCGCGCGGCGTTGCACGCTTCGCGCAGAGCCTCAATCTCCGGCGACCACCAGTACACCTGGCGCCGAGCACGTCCTGGATGGACTCGGGGCATCGCCTCGTCGCAAATTTGCGACATTGACTCCTGGAACCACTCTGCTTCGAGGTCGATGTCGACAGGCCTGTCCGGTGCTTGCACCCAGGCCTGTACCCTCGCGGCTTCCAGGAAGGCGTCCCGGTCCATCTGCCTCAGCGCCCACCGCGGACCACACGGGGTCTGCTCCCTGACCAGCGCGGTCGAGGTCCGGGCGGAGACGTCAAACCGGATGTACCGGTGGTCGGAATACGTCTCCACCCCCTCCATTACGCGCCAGTCGACGACACGCGGCGACAGAGCGGGGCTGGCGAACGAAATGTCCACCACCGACTCTCCCCGCATCCGCACGCACGTGGGGACAGAACCCCGGTTGAGGACGACCAGGCCTGTCTCCAGAGCCCAGTCCTCCACCATCCGACCCCGTTGGTTCGTGAGCCGGGAACCCCAAGCCAGATTCCAGGCATTGAAGTCCCCGCAAACGACCACGGGGAGGGATCCAAACCTAGCGACGACGGCATTCAGCTCCATGAGGGAGTTGTGGAGATCGGCGAGAGTTCGGTTCGGGGACAGGTAGACGCCTACCACTGCAATGTCCCCGACCCGTGCTGCCACGCAGCCCCGCCTTCTCGTGACGGCCTCGAGAGGCGGGGGTACCGGCGGCGGCCGACGAAATTAGGGTCACCGAGCCGCTCAGGTCCTGGACCCAGTCTTCCCTGGGCAGGACAAAGTACGGCTCGGAGACCACGGCGATATTGATCGACCACTGCGCCATGCTCTGGAGCAACAGATCCTGAGCGGGGGCGCAGTGGTTGATGTTCGCCTGGAGGAGACGTAGTGGGGCCGTTATTGGCAATCCATTACGGTCTCCTCCCGAGCCCCCCTTGAGGGCTCTGCCACAGCGGTTGCCGTGGCGATGGCGGCAGCAGCGGTGGCTGAGTCTGCGGTGGGCTGAGGGCCCTTCCGGACCTTACCCTTGGCCTTGGCGGGGGGGTCGCAGGACCTGCTCCCAGCCCGGTGATCTGCCGACTTGTTCGCCGCCGCACACGCATAACAGTGCGGTGCAGCGCTGCAAGCGGCAGCCTGGTGACCAGCCTGACCACACTGAAAGCAGCGGTCACTGCGATCCACCTCTGCTTTGCAGAAAGCTCCAACGTGATGCCCCACGTGGCAGCGGTAGCACCGCAGAGGTCTGGGCTCCAGCAGTTTTACCTGTGCGGAGACCCAGCCCACCAGAAGCCGTCGGCCCTCCCTTGTGATGGCCTTGGCCGCCGTTACGGGACAGCTTACCGTAACGGCTCGCATGCCCGTGCCGTCAGCACGGATGGTGCCCGTCCGGACTTGGTCGGTAAGACACCCACCCGCCCCGACGACAGCGGCCACAACCTCTTCCTCCGTCACGGAGTCATCCAGGCCCATGATGCGCATGTCAATGCACTTAGTGGGCCTGGATACTCGGGCCTCCTCAACATCTAGGGACGCCCTGATAACGTCAGCCAGGGCGTCCGCAGTGGGGCCACTGTTTGCCCCGGGGACCTCCAACATACGGGCTCCGGTCGCGGTGAGCCGCATTCGGAAGCCCCCAGGGACTCCGAGCTTTGCGAGGTCCACCGCCCGCTTCGCCTCCCCGATGACCTTTTTCCAGGTCACGCCCCTTTTCTCCGCATCCGGCTGCAGTGTGATCACTACAGCCGATGCCTCCGGGGCGCAAAGCCTGGCCTCTGTGGCCGTCTTTTTGCGCCGCTGCCGCCGTTGCCGTTTTTTGGCGGCCCTAGCCACCTTGCCCGCCTTTTTCTTGGCCCCAACAACTGTCCAATCCGTGTCGGCCAAAGATTCTGTTGGCGGGAGAGGCGGCAGGGACTGCCTAACTACCACCGCGGCAGGTGCCACTTTGCCCTTCGCAGCAGACGCCGCTTTGCCCTTTGTGGGAGGGGCAGGGGCTGTCTTCCCCTGCCGCTGCTTCGCCGCCGGGGCCGGCCCCTCAGGCGCCGGCGCCACGGCTCCGCGCCCGGCTTGCCCTAGCGGACCAGCTCTGGGAGTAGCAGACGTAGCCGCGGCGGTAGAGGCATACGATGCCACCCTCCGCTGACCAGAGGCCGTTAGCGGGGGGCGCAGCACAATTCCCTCCAGGACGGAAAGCTGCTGCTGTACCGTCCGCTGAAATTGTTGCTGCTGTTGCTGCTGCTGCTGCCGGAAGGCAGCTAGCTCTTGCCGCAGCAGGGTCACCTCACTCTCCGGCTGGGGCGGGAGCTGAGGCTGGCTTTGTCCGTGCTTGCATCCTCCTTTGGTTGCCGCCTCGGAGTCAGCCGCTCGGAGACCAACTAGGTCCTCCTCACCCGTCTTGATCCTGGATGATCTACGCTCCTAAGGGATCTCTGAGCAATGACCGTTTCCAAAATCTAGGTAACCTTGGCCAGAAATCGCCTTAGGCATAGAGGTTCAGAAGGCAAAAGGGAAGGCCTTTACTCAGCCGTGGCTATTAAAAAACCATATCTGAAACTGGTATAATACAAATATCTGAATCCGAAATTTCATATCCGCAAATCCTTAATATAAACTACAAAACATCTGTCTACAAACTTCGAGATGTTAACAAGATCCGCATACAACACACTGTCCATTCTTAACGATGTAGGCCCACTTTCCCGTTTTGATCCTGGATAATCTACGCTCCTAAGGGATCTATCTCTGACCAATGACCGTTTCCAAAATCTAGGCACACTTGGCCAGAGATCGCCTTAGATATAGAGATTCAGAAGGAGAAAGAGAAAGCCATTGCTCAGCCTGTTAAAAAAAAAACCATAGGTATCCGAAACCGGTAAAATATTATACAAACATCCGTATCCGAATCCGAAATTTCATATCCGCAAATCCTTAACATAAACTACAAAACATCTGTCTACAAACTTCCAGATGTTAACAAGATCCGCATACAACACACTGTCCATTCTTAACGATGTAGGCCAACTTACCCGTCTTGATCCTGGATAATCTACGCTCCTAAGGGATCTATCTCCGAGCAATGAGTAGGAAACTTTCCCTTGCTCTGACCTTCGCCGTAATTAATTGGATGGAAGCAGTTGTTTGACACCTGGTATTTTATTTCTAAGGGTAAATGACGTTTGTGTTTCAAGGAAAATTGGGGATGAGTAGAGTAGTTTTGTGAAGTGTGTTTTAGGGGTTGGTTTGTAGTTTGTGTTGAATTAAGTTGATATGTCTGTGTATAATCACATCTTAAAGCTGCTAGCTAAACTCAAATGTGTTCTGGCATATAATTTATCATCAAAAAATTCGAATGAAAAATGGGGGATGGAGGTAGAAGATTGAAAAATTCTCATACCTACCATTAAAAAAATATTACAATTGATAGAGGTGTTTCGAAGGAGTGCGACCACACACACAGTAACACGAGATATTTATAAATTACATTTTTGTAAGGCCAATGCCTTGCAAAATACTGATCAAATAAATTTTAAGTCTTTTTTGAGTCTATCGACATGAAGAAAAGATACAAGATATTTGCATATTTTTAAATACGCGATAACTATTCTTGACATTCTCTATATTAAGAGCCTCTTCCAACAGTCTAGACGACTGGGATCCACTGCAAGACTACTCTTAAAAAAACTTTGTTACTATGTATATTTCTAACCTACTTCTGTTACAAACACAAAACTACCAAAATTCCTTCACAAAAAAAAATCATTCACGTACACAATAAAAAAACACATTCAGAAAAAAAACGTACGTACGTAAACTACGAAATAAAAATACAATATCGGATACGTTACAACAAAATTCAGTTTCGCCTATGTATCGATATCTTGTTTGTTAATCTACTAAGTGCAGATTATAAGGAAAGTTCGAGCGGTGGATCCGAACTAAAAATACATAGGGGTAGCTTCGGAAAAAGTTTGGTGAAGGAGAATACGATTTTGCTGATTGCAAATAACGATTTTTCGTGCATGGAGATATAGGTGGCTGTGGTTTTGATTGAGTTTTCGACGCTGTTATACAAAGTTAAGTGAAATACTCGTATTTTCATCTATCATTGTTTTTTGCCCCACATTTAGAACTTCCTGTATTGTGGGTTTTTTTTCGTTAGGGGAATCATCAGAATGACTTCTCCCACTCTTGGGCGGAGCGGGAGGGCGTGTCAGACTCTTACTGACTACCCCTTACTGAAACCCCTACCCCGTTCCTTCGTTGCCTTCGATTTGGGAGACACGGTGACAACCTTTCGGATTTCCGTGTTCCCCAGAGGCTTCAGCCCTACCAAGCCCCTACAGTTTGCTGACATCTCCTTGAGGCGCGCGTGGAACAGAACGCGCCGTTGACGGCTCGGTCTAGATTATTACCAGACTGCCGGACGGCAAGCTCGTGGGTGCGTTCACAAAAAACATGTAAATTCACTTACGGGTATCTCGTGTAATTTCGAAGACCCCTGAATGACTATCTATTAGTAATAGTTAGTAATGGTTAGCTTATTAGTCGTCATTGGTCAATTGAATATCTTGAAAAAAAAAACCAGCCAAGTGCAGGTCGAATTCGCACACGAAGAATTCTACACCGTCCGTAGTAATAAACAGCCACACACATCATTGTATTGCATTTGTTGAATGGGCACACACTTTAATTGTTGTTATAGTGGCAACAGAAATATATCATTTGTAGAAATTTCAATAGTCCAGTTATCACTTTTCATGAGATACAGCCCGGTGAAAAACAGATGGACAGCGGAGTCTCATACGCTGCCCGCCCACGACAGACTTTTTGTAGGTCCGATAAATAATCATCCCGATAATCGTTGGAATCGAATCCTATAGTATATTCTGACCGATTTTTTGTAGGCCGTGTGCGTTGCACTATTGCTATCAGTGTGTTCTATTTTTCCCCTACAAAAAATCGTTCACCGATTGTCGGTCGTGGGCGGACAGCGATAGGGTCTCATTTTTACCATTTGGCTACGGAAATAAAAAAACTAATTTATAGAAACAGCTGAACTAAAATCTTTTTAATGTGTAAAAGAATTGACTATCCCGTATAACGACTTCAATAATTATAAATTCATGCATTATTTTACATCACAAAGCATTTCTAGATCGTCTGAAACTATTTTAGTGAAATGAAAACTGTGCTACAAGTTTGCTTACTGAGCTAGAATATTCAGACTTATTAATCAAAGTAATAACAATAGTTGAAGACGTTTACAAATTGTAGACAAAATACTGACGGGTATCGATCCTGCAAGAATGCTAAGTAGGCGGCTAGACGACCGACTGAAACGTTTCTCCTGAAGCTGAGTTTGCATGTGTATACTACACACATATACAAACACACATACGCACACATTCATACCCACGCAGACACTCACAAACACGCACTCGCACGCACATCACGCTTGATAATAATTATTGGTCGGCTTTTTCATAGACTATCAAGTTCATCATCGTAATCTCAGCCAAAGGACGTTCACTGTTAGTCACAAGCCTCCCCTAAGTGTCGCCACAACGAACGCTCCTGTACGTCTCGCATCCATCACATTCCCGCGACTTTAACCAGGTCATCGGCTCATCTTGCGGGAGGTCCCCCAGCACTGCGTCTTCTGGAGCGCAGTCGCTGTTCCAGAACTTTTCAGCCCTATCGACCATCCACTCTACAAGCAATATACTACCTACTTACTGCTACTTCAGTTTAGCGATACTTCGGGCTATGTCGGCGACCTTGATTCTCTTGAGGATATCTTTATTCCTAATGCTCACACAAGGCAACTCCGAGCATAGCCCTTTCCATAGGTGACTTTGAGCCTTCTGATGAGGCTCACTGTCACCTGAAACTCTCTCGCGCTACACCCATCCACCCAGAGTCGGTAGTTCAATACTAAACAAACTAAAAATATTTATCCATGCAGGTTCCAAAAACTGCAACCATACTCTGAACTAATTCTAATTATAAACTCTGTGAAATTTTGGGTTTAATTCGTCGAAAATTTAAATTCCAAATCACTCAAAAAGTCGTTCGTCTAGTTCAGAGAAACGTTTCACTAAATATTACTGTTCTGAGTGATTCGAGTTAATTATTAATGGTGTTAGAACAGATTTAAGTGGTACGCTACAGAACTCATTTATTAAAAGCTGCAAATATGATGGATTTTTGGTTATAAATTAATATTGTAATAGAGTTGGAGCAGACATTTTACTTTGGTGTTGCTTGCCTTGGTTTTAATGGGTATTAAGTAAGCGATTAGATTGGTTATAAAATAAATATATTTTTATGTATTAAATATTGAGATTTTTTTCATGTCTTACAGTCTGTTTTTGATCTGAAGGTGAAAATGACGTTAGATTATAGAAAATTGTGAAAACTATATCAAAATTGGCGGTTGCTTTTCCTCCATACAAGATATATCAACATCAACATCATCTACTTAGCCTTTTCCCAACTATATTGGGGCCGGCTTCCAGTCAAGCCGGATTTAGCTGAATACCAGTATTTTACCAGGAGCGGCTGCCTAACAGACTTCCACAACCCACAAACACTTCATGGCAAAAATGGAGTCAGATTTACTGGCTTCTGACTATCCGTAACGATCTAACAATCTTAACAAAAATATATCTACCTCTCTCGCCATGATGCCATTTTCTATGGCCGCCGTAGGGGTGTCATGGTTTATGACGTCAAAGATCATCACAGACTTCTTTTTCTTAGTTTGAAGCTTTATAATTTCGGCGTTGATGAAAATATTATTTTTTATACTTATTTACCGGAATCAACCTGTGTCCCATATTACTGACGTGACAAGTTTATTTCTTCATTCTGTTCTGTCAACTATCAGTTTAAGGGTCCCGTACCGAAATATCATCATCATTTTCCTGTCTCCGTCTCCCATGATATCTGGAGTTAGCGCAATACATTTTTTCTTCGAATCTATCTTATTAATCGTCATGGTAATGTCTAGCTCATTCTAGCTCAATCGAATATTCTCGTAAAAACTGATTCAAGAAAACATCCGAACGAACTGAAATGTTTGGTCTTTGCCAAAGATTAAACCACCCAGTTTTACGACTTTATTATCTACACCTACAAAACCATGCATTAGCTGGCATCTCACAACATTCCTAGATTTTATTTAGACAGTCTGAATTGAAACAACGCTTGTAAAACTGTTGCTCTATTTTCAGTTCATACATAAAACAAATCTTCTTACACATAATAAACCAAAATATATTAGCACTATATTGAAACCTCACTGTAGGCGTGGGCTTGCGGATGACGAGTAATGGGTAGCTCACCTTCCGTTCTGTTCTGTTCTGCCTAGGAGCGGGAGAAGTCATTTTAATGATTACCCACCTTAAAAAAACCGTCCGACTGTCCGGTAACTGTCCGAACCTACCCCGAGTCGTCGATGGCACGGAGTGTTCTTTCTATATGCACCTCAAAGAGGTGTCTGCAAGCCGTAGGGGACTGACGCCTACTGGAACCATGGGTTAGATTTCAAAAGGAAAAGCTGAAGCCCTGGAATGCAAGATAAAGCAGGAACCGGGTCAGGGTTTCAGTCAGTTAAAGTCTGCCACTCCCAACCCACCCTAGAGGGGAGAAATCATTGAAAGACTTCCCACCCTCAAAAAAAGAACTATATTGAAACCGCATTGAGGTTAAAACATAAGTGCTTTATACTACACCTCAATAAAAAGGCAGGTGAGGGAGGATTAGGGAGGGTGTGAAAAAGGGTGAGAAACCTTAACAAAGTAACATCATTAAAGGAACTCTAGCACTTTTACGTAAGCCGGGGTAAGAACCCGTGACATTTTGCGCCCCTGTTGCCTAACAACGGCGTAACAAGGGCTTGTTAAAAATATTTTATCTTTCGTAATTTATTTGTTTTTGCCTCTTTTTATATAATATTTAATAAACTAATGCTTGACTGCGATCCAACGTGATAGTAAGCAGTGCGCCTCGCCGCACTAGTTTATTAAGAACCTATTCACTGACGACCCTATGCCTTATAGTGTCTTCAGTGAGTAGGTTCTTAATAAAATAGTGCGTGTAATCGTAAACATCTAGGTAGGATAGATCGGAAGGTGTATAAATAGTCTAAATTCAATTAAAAACCACTTTTAGCTACGTAACAATTATTGGCTGCTTGGACCTCCCACGTCCGGCCCTGGTCCAGGCCATGGTACGAAGTAAAAGAAGTCAGCCATCTTCTTCTACGCAGCAATTATTAAAGAGGCAGCCTCACACCTTGGTCTTTGCTGGAGACGCCCCAGGCATCGAGAGTAGGACAATTTCCAGCCACTATAGACGCGGGCTTGCGGACGACGAGCTATGAGTAGCTCCGCGTTTTCTTCTTGCCTATTTATTATTTATTTATTTAAACTTCATGTACAGTGGTGGTACATAGGCGGACTTAATGCAACAAGACATTCTCTACCAGTCAGTCAGTATTATGTGTGTAGCTTAAATAATCAATAGTTTCCAAACTACAAAAATAAAAAAAAACAAGCAAACAGAATTTATACCAGTAAAGTTCGAGTATATTAAATTGCAGATACTTTGTAAATAGGCTCTACAAACTAAATATTTATTGAAAAAGTTTTGTATAAATTATTGCTGAATTTGCAGTGTTTTCGAGTACGAGCTCAAGTAGGCTCATCTGTTTGTGTGATAGAATTAATATTAAAATTTGTTTAATATACTATGATCATGTTTGATTTATGTTTCGAACAGAGCTTTAAGTTATTTTCGACAAACTTGTGGTGGCACGCCTCCTTCGACGTAATATGAGTGAAACAGAAACACGTTTATATCCAATAGACTGTTTATAGACACTTTTAAATTGTCAAAATGTTGGTCATTTAAAAAAGTGAAGCCTCACCATCAACGATTGCATCCCTGCTTACCATCGGGTGGCGTTCAAGCACTAATTTACATCACCTAAAAAAAAGCTAAATTGCATGTATTGCAGTGCATTTTGGGCACGCGTATGTTGTTATCTTTCTTAGAAAGTGACCCTAAGCAGATCAGTAGGAAAAATAGAAGGAATAGGGGGAAGGCCTTGCCCAACCGTGGACAAATTAAACACAATAATTTAAAGTAATAAGGTTAAGATGTTCTTTTTCTTTACTACATGTTTGTAAAAATTTGACGGAACAATTGGCGCAGCGGTTGTCGATCGGCTGCCGTGCTGAGTGTCGCATGTTCGATTTCCGCACAGAACAAATATCGCACCCAAGTCACAGGAATACTCCTCGTGTGAAACGAAGTTTAAAAAAAAATAACCTCTAACACTACTGACCCAATTCAGAAACTTCTTTCATTGTTACAAAACTTCACAATAGTTGGAATTTATTTGTTCTCAATTGCCATAAATTAAACTATTATAAAACTAAAAGCCCTCAAAAATTTTAATGCAACTGTTAACCAAAATGTGATAAATGATATTTCCAAAAGCAGTGACCCCTCTCCGCGGTTCCGACAAGTAGTCTTTAACATTTAACTGGTATGTGGAGACTTGGCGCGCTTCCAGCCAAGTTCGACCAATCGGTTCACATCCTAACTTGCTTGAAAAACGCGTAAATCTTGAGTAATGGTGCTTAAGAAGTAATGGTATGGCATGATGACTAAGTAGTTGCTTTGTTTTAGTGGTGTATTTGTAGGATCCTCTTATTGTTTTAGAGTTTCCTTCTTGTCCTATGTTACTTGAAATCGACATAACACGTTTTTTTCTTCCACTTAGACCATGTTATGCTATCACTGACTCCTATTTCTTTCATATTGGTCCTCACATTAGCTACCCAAATTTTATTTGGAGGGACCAAAAAAAATATGGGTCTCTCTCTTTATCCGCCAACATTCCATTTACGTGTCTCATAGCTCATCACTCATGGTTTTCATCTTTTATAAGTATTTTTGACTCAATTGTGTGCCTTAAGTTTCTCTGTGACAATACTGCCCTGCTGTCTGTTGATTCCCTGTGTCTCGGAAAGTACGCAAAAAATTAGTTCCGACTGTCATCCGTAGTTCTTTGACAGTCCGTTCAAGTAGACGCCTGAAAGTATCACACCAGTTCCACATCTAATTTGACTGGAAGTCGTCCCCTAAATAGTTGGGAAAAGGCCAGGAAGATGAGGATGTGTGAGCTTTAACGCGAAAACCTACAACTACATTTATATTTAAGTTTAGAAAAACATAATCATATATGAATAGCATTCAAGATCATTAAAACAACAGTTTCTATGCAACTACAGTACTACCACAGTAGAATTCAAGAAATACATAATAAATGACGAGGATACGTCTGCGGGATTCTCGGCAATTCCGCGAGTTACTGCGCTAGTGGACGCCGACTGAGTAATTACAAGCGCTGCATATGCATGCGGCACTGTGCTGCTGTTCTTATTTATATACGAGAAGATTTATCTTGTTTAAAGAATTTTGATGGTATCAAAACATAAGGAAGTTGGAGGGTTTTGTTTTGAATGAAAAAGAGATAGAGCGCTTTGACTCATAGTATCAAAATATTGGGGCATCGGAGACTTGATTTTAATGGAATAGAAATAGAGCACTTTTAACGAAATTTTATTAAAGAAACCTTATTACACATACCAGCATATTGCTCAGCGTGAGAGTAAAACATTACATCCTCACATAATTATAAAACCTCCTATATAAGACATATGTTAGGGATTCTCGGCAATTTCGTGAGTTACTGCGCTAGTGGACGCCGACTGAGTAATTACAAGCGCTGCATATGCATGCGCCACTGTACTGCTGTTCTTATTTATATACCGGGAGATTTATCTTGCTTTTTGGTTAAAGTATTTTGATAGTATCAGAACTTTAGGATATCGGTGGCTTTTGTTTTAAATAAGATAGAAAAAGCACTTTTAACAAAATGTCAACTTATTTTAAAAAAATTAACTCCGCACTAGGAACTCTCTCTACTAGTATATTTTGGGTGCATTCACAAACATTGAAACTCACATACAAACGAATAATATTACGCCAAATATCGCAAAAAGATGATGATGGTGATCACGTAATAATGAAGACTATATCTATCTACACATCGGAATTAAAACAAATTTAAAAAAAACATATTCAGACTCGAAACATTTTTCTGTTCTAAAAAGAAAACTCGGGGTCCTGGAACGCAAGGCAAAGAAGGAACACAGGAATGGATATTAGTAAGTAAAATTCTGACACGCTCCCTTGCTCCGCCTAAGAACGAGAAAAGACATTGGATGATTTCACACCACAAAAAAACCCTACAGAAATATGGAATGACGGCAGAATTAAGTGATGAACGCTATTCAATACACCTCCAGTCCCAAAACACAACTATATCAGTACATTCAAATATTCTTTAAAGAAACAAATTAATAGTAGTTGGTTCACAATAAAGCCTGGCTTGTAGTTTATTGCACAAGGCCCCGAAGCGAGCTTTACGAACTTACACGAGCGAAATTGTTTTTATCGGCATGCTTTGTTTGTTAACTATGTTGAAACTAAGTCTTTTTAATACGGTCTTGTGTGTCTTGAGAATGGAAGTGATGATCTGAGTTCATTTTAGGGATATTAACATGTTTATTAACTGCTCCATCATTGTTTTAACTTCAGCTATACTAATATAATAAAGAAGTAAAGTTTTTTTTTTTTTGTTTGTATGAGGTAATCTGTGGAAGTATTGGTCCGATTGCTACTCACCAATAGAAAGCTGCTGTATTCCTGAGTGACATGGGCTATATTTTATGTACGCGAGCGAAGCTGCGGGTTAAAGCTAGTTATTTATATGTATACGCATTTTTTTCATTTTTTTAATTCTGGTTGTATTTTTCCTATCGGTGTTCTACAGGATGCATTTCGGAGAGTGTGCGCAGGAATTACATGAGTTAATTCCGCCATCTCACTTCTACCATCGGACAAGCCGTCGTACAGCGAGTATCCATCCTTACGTCGAAACCTGCACGGTCCGGACAAAGCGGTTTGCCTCGTCGTTTATACCGCGTACATCGAAGGATTGGAACAATTTGCCTGCTGTGGTCTTTCCGTCCGATTATAATTTAAATATCTTCAAGACTAGAGTGAATAGGCTCTTAATAAACTAGTGCGCCTCACCATCAATGATTGCATCACTGCTTACCATCAGGTGGGATTGCAGTCAAGTACTAGTTTATGGTATATAAAAAAAAAAAAAAAAATTTGATTAGTGTCCACATTGAAAAATATATCAAGCCATTTTGAGTAGCCAATATGTGCCTACTGAATATTGCTTATACAAATGAACTATTTAATTTCACCTGCCCATACTTTTTTTTTCTTACATATAACGTAGCCCCACACTAGGGATTATTCCTGTATCGTGGGTGCTTTTATAAACATGTAAACTTACACAGAAAAGCCAGACCGACAGAAACAATATTTGTTCCGTGTGGGACTCGAACCCGCAACACATAGCGCAACAGCCAATAGCTTAACCACTACACCAACAGTGCTTTCACACTGCAAATACTGATACCATGTTATATTTTCCTATCATTTCAAAACTAAACACGTCATAGTGTTAAGATGAATATGGTACCCTACAAAAGACATTACATACAACACCAGTTCAAGCGAGCTTTCCATTTGTTCACAAAGCTTTTAGAATGCGAGGTCTGCTTATACTGGTTATGTCAACTGTTTGACGACGTATATTCGTACTTGTAAGATGCAGGTCATGTCGATAGCATTCAACATTCAGTTCAGACGTCTCAGTGAACTTTGTGATCTAACAGTCTCCACATTATTTTTAACGCTGAAGGTTTATTTACAAAATGATTTTAGATGGATAGCTTTTGGTTAACTCTGGTACGCAGCCGCTCCTCGTAAAATACTGGTATTCAGCTAAATCTGGCTTGACTGGAAGACGACCCCAATATAAATATATGTAAACACATGTACATGTATGTATGTGTATGTGTGTATGTATAAAGCTAGGTAGATGATATGGTTTTATTGAAACGCTAGGTGCTGCCGGTAGCTTCGCTCGATTGAAAGTGGAAAATTGACCCAAGGGATAATATTTCCGAGGTAAAAAGTAAATTGGTTGAAAATGAATCTATCTAGTTCGAAGACCAGTATTGTAAAACATTGGTATCATTTAACTAGTTTCATATGAGAGTGAGTAGTGACGATTGTGTTCAATAGTTATAAAATTTAACAAAACACTAACCTTATTTTCTAGGCGCTAAACATTATCAAACCGCAAAAGTGGACATAGATTGTTCACACGCTTAGGAGGATTTCCAATCATATCCTAAACAGGTAGTTATTGGACGGAAATCCTCAAGGGAAAAGAAAGTGTGGCCATCTCCGGAAAACTTAGCGACGCACCGTAGTGGCAGAAGTGATGGCCATCTGACTGACGTGGAGTGAGGTGAAGCGTAAAGCTCAAGACCGGTCGCGATGGGTGACTACTGTCAATGCCTTCTGCCCCAGCTATAGAAAATAGGATATTAAGTTTATAGGCTCACCGCTGAGTAGGCGTACCTACCTCCACTTACAGTCCATAGTTTTACAAACTTTCCAGTCCTAACATCAGCCAAAAAAATTTTAAGCAAAATTTTATTTACACAGACCTAACAACTCTAGCTGAACTAAATCTACATTATACAGATAACTCAATTTGAAATTTTGAATTAATCGCAGCATCATTCCGCGTCCCCCACAGGGGGGGGGGAGGCAAAACCATGAAGGGTGAGGAGAGGGGGGGAGCTCTAAATTAAATTTTGACACAGACTGAACGTGGGACCACTTAATTGCAATTTGCTTGACTTATTAGATGCTGAGATGGTGTAACTCAATTGTGATTCTATAAGATTTCAGTTGGTTACTTTAAGTGGGATATTAAATGTCGTTGGTTTTATCTTCAGGTCTTAATGTATCCAGTTGGTAGATTTTAACTCACTTAGTAATTTTAAAACAACTTGCTTGTATTCTCTTCTTCTCGTATCGATAGTTTTACTTCCCTCATAGTTTTTGGGCCCAGTGTTTCGACAAGTTTATTGCGGCGTCAGTGGTATTTTTAGGTTCTCCAAAGTGCAGAATTTGTAGGACTACTGATTTGGGCTGCTACATAAAATTCAATAGTGACTAGCTAGTTGGCCTAGTGGTTAGTCTCCACAACCTCTAGCATAATCCTGACTTCTATGCCAGAGGTTGTGGTCTCGAATCCCAACCAGGGAAATGGTTGGGTAACGAGCATGATCATTTGATCTATGTCTGGGTTTAATTTACCTATAATGTGTACTGTATTATTTAAAAAATTGTTAGTATGTTTATCAGTTTTCTGGTACACAAAGCACAAGCTCTGCTTATTTTGGGGCTAAATCACTGTTGTCGATACAATGACTGGGCATCAGGTGGAATCGCACTCAAGCCTAGTTTATATCAATAAAAAAAAAAGTGTTGTGTGAAAGTTGTTGAATATTATTGTTATAGTTCATATTCAGTTAGTATCTATTCTCCCAACCGCCGGAAGTTTATAGGACAATTTGCCAAATAGGCCTATGATAGAGGGTACAGGGAACAATGGCCCCAATTTTGTTGACACTAATTGTTTTGAACTTATGTTTTAGAGGCATGCGGAATAGGATGTTGAATCCCACAAATTTCCGCTGAAAAGGGAGGATTCTCTGACCAGTTGGGTGTGGTTTTTGGTCTGAACAACTGCCCGATTTTTGGATTGTTTATTTGTTTATTCTCACAACGGAACGCTTTCCAGCAATTACACCATTGGAACAGAAATTGGTTTAGAATCTGTTACATGCTATCTTCGTGGGAGCGTTTGAGTGGTAGACATCAATGGTGGGTCAAGCTTGCGGTCGCTTACACAGCTTCAAGCCAGCGCTCCTCCAAGATTCCACATCTTATTCCAACTTACACATATTTTTTACAAACATTTGGGGTTGGATCATTGTTATATATTTTGTTCGAATCGCAAGAGAACTTTTTCTGGCGATGTAGGATTTGTGTAGCGTCAGGTCTTTAGTTCGTATTCGGCCACATACTCGTAGATGTCACGACGATTTTACTATCTTTAAACATATTCTTTAGTTTAGGTATAATATTTATTTTTCCCGACTTGTTTTTATTTTATTTGATGGATAAATCCACCATTTTTTATCACGTTTGACCTCGATCTCACCTGATGGTAAGCGATGATGTGGCCAACTGTGGAGCACGCTTGCCTATTCACTTCTTATTTAAAGACCCCTGGTTGTAGCTATCACTATATTATCACGTCTCCTCGGATTGTAGTTTCTTGTAAATGTTAGGCCTCTAGTAAGGGAACAGGATAGTCCGTGAGAAAATGAAAGGTGGTTGAAAGCGATATGCCGGCAGTCAAGCTAAAGGGTAAGAAATAGGAATTCAAGACACCATTATCTTTAGTTTCGCTATTCCAATACAACGTACTAAAGGTATACTGAGGCATTAGATAAATCAACTTATGCCTGTATGAATGAAAATTCGGTCTTCGTTTGCGTTATTGTAAGCTCGTCACATTTTCGATTCGCCACACTTTGCGCCGGAGAATGACAATAAATAAAAAATGTGACGAGTTTCCTCTAATTGACAACTCACAGCCTGAATCACAGATTGTAGTGGCATGAAATGTTGCCCTTTTATTTTGGTGTGCTATCTTTGATGGATGCAAGGTGCATAGGACCGATCGTTGTGGCGACACTTGGGAAAGGCCTATGTCCAGTAGAAGATGTCTTTTCGCTAAAATAATGATTTTGTACTAATTGGAGCGAGTGTTAGAATTTCGTTGATTACAACCCATCGTTCCACGTCTGTGGTAACTCTTCCGAACAATCTCGTAGATGAAATGTTACTCTAAGGTTCAGGAAACTTATGAAAGGGCATAACAAAATAATCTAAAAATAATAAAAAAAGATCTAAAAAATACTGTTTGACAAACTCTTGCATAGAAGTTCATCAGTTTTATAAATAGTAAAACCCATCAGGCATGGCTTGATAAATTAATAAATCCTTTAAAAAGTATTTAATTTAAAAATTCAAAAGTTACACTGACGATTAATCACGACACAAATATAGCGGCTAACTTACAAGATCAGGTGGTTATTACCACGCTCTGGCATCAAACCTAGGTCTCAGTGCTGGCGGCCGGCCAAATCTTACCGCACTCTGCGTTTCAGCGGATCACAGGGATTGTGTCTAATAGTATTATATTTTTGTTATTTTAAGGCTCTTTGTGATTATGATCTCTTGGTACTTAGATGCATGTCTTAATTCAGTTGATGGCTCTTTTAAACTGTATAAGGAAAAAGCCAGTAAATCTGACTCAAGTCTTGCCATGAAGTACCGTGTTACCCCAGTTAATGGGTTGCGGTGGTCTGGTAGGCAGCCGCTCTTCGTAAAATACTGGTATTCAGTTAAATCCAGCATGACTGGAAGCCGACCCCAATATAGTTGGGAAAAGGCTAGGTAGACGATGATGAAGGAAAAAGCTGACGAAAATTTCTTCTATTGGAGGTTCCAGAAATGATTCTGGAACCTCCAATGGAAGAAATTTTCACTGGAGCATGAGCACTGGATCCATGGATTCATGTGTGCGTCAATGACACACACACCCTATATGTATGATACACTAGATCCTATCCTCCTATGTATATTTTCTCTAATACTTTAAGAGTTTGCTGGGAGAAAACTCACCGCTGAGTTAAGCTCGATTTTGTACATGCATTTTTTAATCAACGTTAAGATGTAGAACAACAATAATTATAAGTACAAATGATTGCGATGTTGTCTTGTACGTCAATTACTTAAACTTATAATTTTAGGTACTGTTATAATTTATCACAAAGCAGAAAAAGTACGGCAAAAAAAATACCGTAAAATATTAAAAAAAAACATTTAGCGCTACGATAGCCTACAAATACTAGTCTCACACACAAGTAACAGAAAGGCCCTTCTTATAACCATAAATATATTCTATTCACAAACAAAACACGGTATCGGCCATTCTTTTCCAAATTAAACCGCTCAATCTCCACCCGAATCAAAATAATAAAACTGTAACATCAGCGCTAAAAATTCATTGAAACAAACGTCTAGTCTAGACTTCGAAATGGTCTAGACGAGCATGTTCGTTGTACCTAATTTAAAATGTATTTTATGCATGTCTAAATCTTAGTAGGTTCGTTTGTCTTGGTTGCAATGTGTACATTTACTTGGCCGTTGTCCAAGTTGTCTCGGGCGGTCAAGGTATTAGCCGATACTGCGTTTTGGGGTATAACAGTGTTGAGACGGCGTAAAATTGAGTGTGCAGCCGGTAATGAAGTAATATCGCGATAGTGTAAGCTGATTAAGCGTTTTCGTGAAAGTATCTAATAAGATTGTTATGTACTACTATGTAGTTTTTTTTTGGTGTGATATCATAAAAATTACCTCTCCACCTGTAGGTAGAGCGGGATGGCGTGTCTGACTTTTACTTTTACACACTCCTGTTCCTTCTTTACCTTCGTTCCAGAGCCCCGGGATTCTCTTTCGTACAACCCTAGTTATGTAACTGGTGTGTCTAAATGTACAGTTGTTTTTATCACCAGTCTATGCAATGAGCACTGTGTTGCTTAGTAATCGAATTAAGGAGGTCTGATAAACACTCTAGCTCTATGTAAAATATCGGTATTAAGCTACGTTCGGTGATAGTGGAAGCCAACCCCATGCTAGTTGGAAAAAGGCTAAGGAGAAGATGGACTGTCTGATACCTTTTTTTGTGGTGATAAATCACCAAATGACTACTCTCACTCTATGGTGGAGCCAGAGGGCGTGTTATAGGTACTTTTACGGAGTAACCCTGTCTGTGTCCTTTACTTGCCCTTTGTGTCCTAGCATTGCGGTAATTCTTTCAAACGTTCCCTCCTGAAGCCCTAGTACAAATAACTCACCTCAAAAAGCATATATCGGTCCTACTGAGACTTTTCAGTGTATTTGAAAGGAGACATGCTCTTGTAGTTTGAATTGCAAATGATACTAAAATGATAAAAGCATTATTGTATGTAGCTACTTTTAGACCCAATAAACGTTGATTAAAATAAGACTTATGTGCATTGAAAATGCCGATTACAAATTAATTGGGAAATGCTAGACAAATTAATTGATTTCATTTTTAAACACGAAATTCTTACATTTTATTTTTGCTTTCCAAACAAAACACCAATAACAAAAAAAAGACGACGCGACATCTATACAAAATCAAAAGAATAGATATCAAAAAAACATCTCCTGTAAGCCGTCACAAAAACATGCACTTACGACCAGAAAAACAGAGCCAGCAAAAAACAAAGGTTCTTAATAACACTTCTCTAATATAGGCTCCCTTGAGAAAACAGTGGAGGCCGAGTTATTTATTCTGCTTTGAAGGAAACACTTGGTGAAGTATTCCCGTTTCAGCACCCAGATTTTCGGCACCAAAATTTTCAGCACTCAAGCTATTCCCGATTCGGTACCAATAGGTATTTTGGATAGGGATTCTGTATTGGTTACTACCATCCAAAATACCTATTGGTGCCGAGTCGGGAATAGCTTCATCATCTACCTAGCCTTTTCCCAACTATATTGGGGTCGGCTTTCAGTCAAGCCGGATTTAGCTGAATATCAGTATTTTACGAGGAGCGACTGCCTACTAGACCTCCGTAACCCATTAACTAGGGTAACACGGTACTTCAAGGCAAAACTGGAGTCAGATTTACTGGCTTCTGACTATCTGTAACGACTGCCAAAGAGAAATAACAGCCGGAACGTGCTTTCCAAAGCACAGAGGAAACTCGGTATGTTAAGATAATCACCCATCCACAGACTAACCTTGGCAAGCGTTGCTGAACCTTGAAGATCTACCCGTGCTGCTGTTATTATCTAGCCACGAGCTCCTCATCGGGAATAGCTTAAGTGCCGTTGGTGTCGAAAATCTGGGTGCCGAAACGGGAATAGTTCCACTTGGTGCTTGCCAGATCTAAGCAAATATTTCCTTCATTGTAAAGACACCTTCAGACGGGCGTGAGTGGTGGTGAAATGCTTCGTGTGTCTCTTTACGTACACTCGCTGTTGACTTGGCAGCGTTTGTAGACGCTTGTGTGTTGTGTTCTTTAGGATATTATTACTGTTTTGTTGGATAAGAAATAATGTGAAGCACTAGTTTCTTTTGGATCTTTCAGGGAGTAGTTTACGGCGTGAAGAAAAAAAATATTGTAAAAACTGAGATGGCCGGATTTAATTAGTATCATCACTGGTAGAACAAATTTCGCTCGAGGTTAAATGCCTGTCTACTATGATAGATATAATATTGTTGTGTCTTAACTCACATTGATGTCTGCAATCGCAAAAACACGGTAATTTGAAAAATTTACCCTTTAATCGCTTGTGTCGGATTTGTCCGACCAGTGTTTTAGTATTGTATTTGTCAGTGTCGTGCACTGTGATTGCGAGTGGGTACTACATCTCTTTGAGTCTTTCGATCCCCATAAGTTCGTAGATGTGCGACCCTGGCGGGATAAACGCAGTTTTTTTTTCGGATATATTCGACGTAGGCAATTAAATTATTAAAAAAGCATCTCAGTCTTCTGTCTTCAGAAAAAAATAGTTGCAGATAACAAAATGCAGCAACTACATATTTGTCCAAAATTACGTCCAGTTCTATGTGAGCGGTTCCCTACTCAAATATTTGCCCCATTGATTCATTCGTCGCTGGACATTTTCCAAGCCGGAAGCCGGATGGATTCTTGCATTGTATTGGTTCCTTCCTAAGACGTCGCCACTTGTTTTAAAATGTCACCCTTTGGCGAGAGTATTGACCGGGAATATGGAATGAGGATGTGGCTCATTTCTTATGCACTGAAGTGTTTTTTGTTTCTGAGATTTGAAAGGTTCAAGTGAGGATAGATTTTGGAATGTTTTATTCATTATTAATTTTTGTGGAAGATAAGAACGATTGTGTTGGAGTAGATTGCACAAAAGACATAGTTTTAAGGCCTTATTGAATTCTGTCCCCAATGTGTTAGTAATAAGCACTGGTACTATTTAATATTCGTCAAAAGCACTAGCTTGTATGTGCGTAGGACATACTCGTAGACTTTCTTTTGGGACATATTCGTAGACTATACATATCCTATTTTTAGGGTCCGTTTTGCTTGGTATTCTATGACAGATCTTCATGTGTCTGCACTGAATCGTCAAGACATCCAGTACCGAGTTAAAAAAAAACAGAAATCAGACGTGTTACTTGATGTTCTGTTCCCTGAAATATTATGGAGTCCCTTCGCCTTCGAAGGGACTCCATATTGGTGTTGCAAAACAGAGAGTATAGTCTTGCAAACCTCCGTTGCAAAGGGAGGATCATCCATTGTGGCGTTATGTCCGGTGGTCAATTGCCCGATAGGTGATTTTAGGCTGTGGTATCTGTTTTACTTACCTGTAGTTCTTAAGTAAGGCCATAGATGTCGCTACAGTGTTAATTTTTTGTAGTATTGAGTCTCTTTCGCCAAAACCTGCCAATATCTTACCTTTCTAAACTCTTTCTTCTTCCTTTCCAGAGTGGACTTCAGAAACGGTCCTCCAGTCCACTGGGCTGTAGCTGGAGAGTTTGGTGCTCGCACGCACTTCGTGCTCAACGAGTCTGATCCATCATCAGCTCATCTCGTGGTGGAGAAGGTGGCCCGGCAGGATGAGGGGGTGTATAGGTGCAGGATAGACTATGTCGATGCACCGACCAGGAATTATAGAGTGAATTTGACTGTTATAGGTATGTACATTACGAGCATATTTGAGATTTTGCTGAAGGATTATTCCAATCACCTTGAAGGAATGTTGAAGTATTTTGAAGATTAATTTTCCATTAGTGATTAAAACATTTTCAAGTTTACTGAGTGGCGTAATTTTTTATGTAGAGTATAACAATTTAAATGAACTAAAAACATATTCAAGTTGCTGTTGTAACTGTAAATAAGAGTATATATAAATAAGTGAATCATATAAAAATTTTGATTGATTTTTAACTTAACTCACCTAACTTGTAGCGACATCTATGTTACCACATAAGAACTAAAAACAAAATCCTTTATCGCAATATCAGAGTTCTTCACGTAATTACAATATAATATTACAAATCGGGCAGTTGCCCGGGCGAAAAACAACACCTGTCTAGTCGGAGGAGGCAAACCTCAGTTGAGGCCTTCCTCCTCAACTGAGGTTTGCGGGACTATATTATTAAACTTTAAAAAAGTAATAGCGCAACGTGGAACAGCCCTAAGAACATCGAGTAAAATGTTTACCAAATAGAATTCAGTAACTTTCCCGAACGGTGTGTAACATCCATTATCACTAAAGGTTAAAGGTTTACCAACTTAATGCTTAGAAACACGGGAATATGTTAAGCACTCTTCAGAAACACGTTACGGGAATATGTTCACTCTTCGTGTTTTATCTAGACCTAGCAACCCATCCTAGCTTCGTACGGTTGTCCTCCAGATCGAAAGCAACAAAAGAACGGGGTGGGGTTTAGTCAGTAAGAGCCTGGCATGCCCTCCCGCTCTGCCTAAGAGCGGGAGAAGTCATTCTGATGATTCCCCTTCCAAAAAAAAAGCATCAACATCCAATTTTTTTTTTACCTGGGAAATATCGCGATATCGTCTAATGACTTTTCCTGCTCTAGCGTGAAACGGGAAAGGTATCAGACTTTTACTGACTAAAACAACACCTATGTTTCTTTCTCTTAGGAAGGGCTTCCCTTTAGGACGTAAACCCATGGCCCCAGTAGGTTTTAGCCTTACTGGAAGACTACGCGCCGTCGACGACTCGGTTTCGGGCCGGACAGTCAGCTACCCCTCAACCCATCTCCGGTGCCTTGCAGTCAGTGTCCGGGTAGCTGTAGCTGGCGCTTGAGGATGCCCGAACCCTGATGCGAGCACCCGCCTCGTTCACTGGCATTACTGCTTCGCAGAAGGAGGCATGGATGCGCCGATGGATGCAACACTCACAGGACGGTCGCTGTGGTGACGCTTGGGGGAGGCCTATGTCCAGCAGTAGACGTCTTTCGGCTGAGATGATGATGATGTTAAGGAGGCAACTGCCGCCTATTCCTCCTCAACTATCCGATACTACCCTGAAAATTGCATAAAATAATTTGTCAGGCTACCTTGGGACATTCCCGTTTTGATTCTAACGATTTGATTTTGTTTGCAGTTCCCCCAGAAGCGCCTCGAATATATGATTACGAGGGTACTGAGATTCTGGGATCTGTGGCCGGACCCTTCAGAGAGGGGCAGAATGTACTCCTCTCTTGTCAAGCTGCTGGAGGTGAGTTTTATAAATACTATTTTTAAATTATGAACCTCTCTCGATCGATCGATCAGCTCAAATAACTAATTCATATTTTATGTGTTTGTATAAAAGATAGTTAAGAACAATTTATGAATCGACTTTAACAGAGTGCGATTTAACGTTAACCTCATCAATTTGATTTTAAGTGTGTTAAAAATCATTCTCAGGAAAAAGAATCTTTGTATAAATACAGAAGGTTTTTTTTTTTTATAATAGATAGGTTCGCGTGTATCCAATATCTCACCTGATGGTAGGTGGTTATTTAGTTCATGTTGGAGCATGCCTGCCTAGAAGTGACCTATTTAGTCTTGTCTTAAAGGCCCCTAAGTGAACCTACCTAGATTATAGCTTAGAATTCCACTCTTTAGCTGTACGCACAATACAAATCTTCCCGAAACGTTGTGTACTTATGAGTGGGATGTCCAAAATGTACTGGAGGCGCAATGTTTAGTGATCCGATGATGGAACAGAATTGGTCGAATTAAACTGATTGCGAAATTTAAACAAAAGTATCCTTAAAATCTAGAAAAACAATTAATTTAAAAGATCTTTGAAAGAACGAATCAAGGACGTCCTAATACTGATGATGGTGTACTCCATTTTATTAATGAAAAACCAATTTCACAGGCAAACCCCCTCCAGACGTATCATGGTACCGGGGCGAAGAGCGGCTGGCCTACACGAAGGAAGGTTCCGTATCTCAGTTACACCTGCCCAACTTGAGCAGAGAGATGACTGGTACCAAGCTGCAGTGCAGGGTGGAGCCGCCGCTTCTGCAGCCGCAGACTAAAGAAGTTACTGTTAGATTATACTGTGAGTATTTTACCTTGAGATAAATTTACTTATCTATGAAGAAATGTTTTAAAAAAAATATAATTTTACTTATCTTTGAAGCGTTGACTTTATGTAAGTCATCACAGAAAAGGTAGTTGGGAAATGGAATAATGAAAAAAAAAAACATGAAATAACTTTGTCCAAAAATGCTTACAGAGAAACTTCAAAAAAAAAATGCATTCGTTCTAATCGTTAACAGAGTTTCTTAGTTTTCTAATGAAGAATTCGCGTCGCCATAAACATTCGATCGTGTTAACGGTAAAACAAACTCGCGCTAGGTGCTCTAAAGTATTTTCTTTAACAAAGTGAATCTAATTATAATTACGAGTGTTATTTAGTTATAATTTTACTATTTTTCTCTGTAGAATTTCCTTTATACTTACCTTTTGTATTAGAAGTACATAATTATTTCCGCGCGGGATGGCATTAAGACGTTCTCAATTACTAAAATAATTATAATGTTTTCCTCCAATGTAATACAAAATTGTTCTACATTAATTTAATAATTAGGTATAACGTTTTCCAAACCACCAAATATCCACGTGTAAATACTAAAGCGGTGGTGGCCTAATGGTATTTGCCTCGACTTACAAGTTGTAGGTCGCGGGTTCAAACCCAACCGTGCGCATTACTTTGTGTAATTTATTTCATCACCACTGCTCTAAAAACAGTGAAGGAAAACATCGTGAGGAAACTTCAACCAAAAATTCGAAGAAATATGACATCAACCAATACATTCTGAGCCCGCGCCTTGGATTATGGCCCATTCCCTCTCCAAGAGAGGAGGCCTGAGTCCCAGCAGTGGAAACATTATAAGGCCCATAATGCTAAAAAAAGTACCTACTAAATATTTCCTTATTTTTTCTCATACAGTAAAACCTCAATACATTCGAGTGACCGGCAGTGGTTCCACAAGGGCTGGCATGGACAAGTCCTTTGTGTGCACCACGCGGGGTTCAAAGCCGGCCCCCAACATCGAGTGGTTCATTAACTCACAGCTTGTGGATTCCACGTTGACACAGGTGAGTTCATTATTCTAATTACTTTAAGCGAAGGTGGAGGGACGGTAACGATTTCTAAAGGGGCGAAAACCAAAAACATGACCAGATTGACTTGGGTAACACACATGACATTCCATGTGGACAGTATTTTACATTTGGGAGGCACCCTTGCTTCTTTCTTCTTCCTGCCCTTATCCCATATTATTTGGGGTCGGCGCAACATGGTTTTTTTCTTCCATTCTGTCCTATCACCCGCCATTCTATCATCAACTCCCTTTTCTTTCATATCGGTCCTCACACAATCCATCCATCTTTTCTTTGGTCTCCCTCTTCCTCTCCATCCGTCCACATGTAAATTCATAACTGGTTTCGTAACATGCGTTTCATCCCTCCTCTTTACATGACCATACCAAGATAAACGATTTTCTTTCAGCTTTTCAGTCACTGGTGCCACTTTCAAACTTCCTCTAATATACTCATTTCTCACTTTATCTTGCTAAATAGTGTAAAATAAATAACTATTTTTTATGCTTCTGTTTTGTCTCTTCGTTATTTAACACCGCCCTCTGAAATTAAAGGTCTTTTCACTTTTTATTGTGTTGAAGACGGTTGTAATTTTTTTTACTTAACTTGATACGGGATGCAACAGACTGATGCTGGCGACCTAGCGGCGTCTATGGCGTCACATAATAACTAATCATTCATCAAAAATTAAAATTCTCCGTGTGATTTGAATAGATACGACAGCCCGAAATCATCTATCGGGCAGTTGCCCACCAGACACAATATCCGTCTGGTCAGAGGATCCTCCCTTTTCAACGGAGGTATCTCTCTTTTCCAGATTTCTCCAAATACTTATTCATTCTTCTCTTACAGGTGGAAGTAGACGGAGAAGTAACGAAGAGCGTGCTCACATGGCACGTTCGTCGAGAGGATAGCGGGAGGCAGCTGACGTGTCGCGTCTCCAACCCTTGGTTTCCAGCGCATACGCTGGAAGATTCTGTCACTTTGGATGTTATGTGTGAGTAGAGTAACTCCTGTATGACTTATAAATTAGTAAATCTTGAGCACATATTATTATTGGGTATTCAGGATATTACGACGCTTGGGGGAGGCCTGTGTCCAGCAGTGGCCGTCTTTTGGGTGAGATGATGATGATGATGATATTACACACATATTATTATGCCCACTGAAATCTGTGTGGTACATTCCTCCAGAGTATCTTCTCAAATCTGTGTGGTTTTCTTAAGATTTGGCCATGTTTACTAATTTTCATTTTTTTTGTGCTTAATGAATAACATTTTTTTTAAATTTAATTTTTAATTTAATAACTGAATGGACTTTAAAAGAGACTTTGATCCCTAATTTTGTTTCGGTGTTTTATCTCAGGGTAGTCAGTTAGGAAACATGGCCTCATGTAGTTTCGATTGACGAAAAAATTAATCTATAGTAAAATACCATAACGGGTTTATACACTTGATCATTGTCAAACTAAAGCTGACGAATTTATTTTGTTCCAAAATCATTTCGCCGCAATCGGAATCGCAAAAAATTGCTGTTTTTTTTTTTCGCAAAAATCAAAACCCCATAAATTCTGTAACGGCCAATCCCGAACACGCGATTTACAAACAATACAACTGCGGACAAAATAATTGACCCAGTAACAAAAACAAGTGAAAACCTACGGGCGATAAATCAAATGCACACCACACACTAGATACGGGGAGCGGTGGAGTTCCGGCGGTGTTTGCCGGCGCGGCCCGAGTTCTGTGCCAACAACTTTGTCCCTAAGTTTAAATATTATCGCGAGCTAGAAGCCTCGTGTTCTGCTGTGATACACGGAGTGTCGCAATACGGGTTTATTATGAAGTATTTATGCTATTGTTTATAAACATAGCTCGCTGCAACTGGAATACGGGTTGGTGTTAGCATAAATTAGATTGTGGAAGTAGCTGTTTAGCATTTGATGAACATTAATTACTGTATTTTGGTGTTGAATGCTTTTCGGATTTTGGCAATTGCTTTTTGTGTTTCACATTCGTGTTATTTTCTCATTTAGTATGTGTTATACTACTTCTAACTGAACGAATATCTAACACCCAACTATTTCCAAACCTCGTTAAAGGTCATGGTCCGGAGCGAGAAAGAATGGCAGGTGGTCGCCTCCTTTTGCGAAGCAGTAATGTAAACGAAGGAGTCGGCCACACTTGTGAGGGAACGGACTTTCTCACACCCCAACCCTGATTTCCCCCTGATCCCGATTTCCAACCACCGTAGGCATGGGCAGTCCAGTAATCGCCAAGCCCAAGTCGTCTACAGTGTAAACTATTCCACACGCGCCTCAAGATGTCAGTAAACTGTAGGGGCTCAGAAGGTTTGAAACCTAGTGGCTATGGGTTCGCATCTGAAAGGAAAGGGAACTTGGTACGCCATGCAAAGAAAGAACATAGAAGTAGGTTTTAAGCAGTATAAGTTAGACACCCTCCCGCTCCATTCTAGGGCAAGAGAAGTCATTGGATGACTTCACATCTAAGAAAAACACATAAACACATTTACAGGCACTTTTGTACTGTGGGAGTAGGTCAGTTAAACCTTTTACTTATTACCATAAAATACAGCGTATTTTCCTAAACGCTAAACACTTTATTTTCCCCAGCATTACTCTTGCCAAGCGATAGTTAAGATAAACACATATCCTGCTTCCCGAAGCGTGGCTTATGTAATATGCATTAATATGGCGGCCATTAGATACATTACGCTGACACACCTAATTTACTCAAACCTAATGAGGTAAATGAAGCTATAAGCGGTCTTCTGTGAGTTGCAGCTATTTGGGCTTTGGGTTACGTTGTTATTATATTTAGAGATGGCTTTATTAAATTAGCGGCAGTTTGACGGCTATGCCATGCAGTTTGACCGTGCTACCCAGTTACTGGGTAGAAGAAGTTAAATAGATAGTTGATCCATGTAAAATACTGGTACAGAGATTTGACTGTGATGACTTCTTTCATTTTAGGGCGGAGTAGTAGGGTGTGTCAGACTTTTACTGACAAAAAACACACTGTCCAATGTTCTTTCAGTTGTTCTTGGAGACTAGGACCACGGGTTATCAAAAGTCGACCGATGGCTTTAGCAGACTTGGGCCCTGCTGGCCCTACGATTTTGGTAGCCCATCTCTTTGAGGCGTGTGAGTTTTGCTGGTGCCGGACAATTACCTATTGAATGACGGACGGCGCCTAAGGTGGGAGATAGTCGGGGTCGGGGTTTCAGTGGCCGGGGCGTGAGTATGTTTTCTTACGCGTGCAGCCGTCTCTTTTGCTAGCATTACGGCTTCTTCTTCTTCTTATCGTGTCGATGTCTTCAACTAATTTTTTTCCGACCAGTATTTAGCAACCTGTACGGCTCTATCGTTGGCCTCGCATAGATCCCGAAAAGTACAGGTGGTTGTGCAGGATGGGCAGCTCAGCAAGTATTACGGCTGATTTATATTGATACAGTAGCTGGCGCTGGATCAGCACGGTATTAATGCAGAACTGGATTCAAAAGGTTTCTATATGTAAATTCCCGAGATGATGTCCTAATGCCACTGTCATCTCTCCTATGGGAAAAACAATTTAAACCTAAACGCTAACTTCAACACCATTCAGTTTCAAACTATCATGACAACTCGGAAACAGCGTAAACAAAATCTACTCTGAGCAAAAACAAACTTTCCCTCTCCATTATATTTAAACAGAAATAGTGTGACAAGGAACAAACTCATAGCATTAAGTTAAACATAAACGGGTTGATGCGATTACTTCAAAAACGTAAGCCGAGGGAACTTTGTAGCCAAGTTTATCTCGTCAAGTTAAAACATTATCGCTTATTGTCAAGCCGTGGGTTGGTATTTGTGGCCTCATGTGTAACTTGTTGGTGACAATGTTGGATCAAGTTTGGTTATGTCGTCAATTTCATATTTAATTTGGTGAACAATTTTTTTTATACCTACTATTGTTCGTCTTTAAAACTGCTGGATCGAATCAAATCAAAATGTTTTTTTTTACTACAATATGGTACATAAGGTGTTATAGTAGATTTGTTTGAGCATACAGGCTGATGGGAGGCAATTAGAAAATCAAGGGGATACACTTTTGGTGTTGCAGTTTCATATACGATCATCTCCATGTAAAATTTAATAGGTAACTACACTCGATACATAAAAGATCAAAAAAGTTATGCATCGCGCGCAATAAAGGGGCAAGCGCTGCCATTTTAAGATCAATTTTGTTGCGTTTCAATATTTTGTTTAGTTTTGAATTGGATAAGCTTCGACGGTTATTTAGGTTTTATCTAAACATCGTCAGCTCTTTTCTCATGTTGTAAACGGTTGGAAAAGGCTTCTTAAAAACTCTATCAAATGATTCCAATAAAACTCCCTATGACCGCGTAAAGCAGTGCCAGGAACATGAAATAATGAATGCGGCCGAACGGATCATCGACGATGTCTGCGTTACGTACACGTAGTCACGTACAAAACATGTTATTTAGTCATTTTTCGGAATTTTGTGTTGACGCCGTGTATTAATCAATTTCGTCAATCAATGAGCTGAGATTTATTTTTCATTTTGTAATTTTAATTTGCTTTTTAACACAAATAGCAATGCAATGCTAGGTGTTAAAGTCCAAGCATTTAAATACCTACAAACCAAAGAGCGAATACAATAAACCAAGCACTGAACCTCCAAACACATCCGCTTCTCGCCAACCAAACACCAACACCAACATTTGCAATTTGCCACCAACACGTAAACATGGCGTCAGAATTAGCAGTCAGCTTATTTAACTTTTTGAAGTTTGTTAGTGAAGTTACACGCGTACAGGGATGTTAAATAATTTCGTTATGATATAAACACTTGAGGGAAAGCTGGATTACTGACGGACGGATTAACTTTGACAATGATAGAATAGGGAATGTTTTATCTTTACGCTCGTTGGTGGATAGGTTGGCGGAAGTACTGTTGAAGTTGGTCAAGTGTTGATTTAGAGGGTGTTTTATCTTTCTATGAATTTAACTGAGATTGAAGAAGATTTTTGCTGTTTTATTTGTGGTTATAACTACAGTCGCTTAGCTGTCTTCAAACGATTTCTGCCCAATTTAGAGGATCGAAACACTTTCAGCTAAAAGCTGTAGAAGGGATCATGCGGTTTATGGACCTTTACGGGGCTCGTCTGTTGGCTCTATTTACGGAATTTACTAGGGCCAATGTCGATGATAGTGCTCAGGAGCTCGTGGCTAGATAATAATAGCCGCACGGGTCGATCTTCAAGGTTAAGCTACGCTTGCCAAGGTTGGTCTGTGGATGGATGACCATCATAACATACTGAGTTTCCTCCATGCCTCGGATAGCACGTTAAGCCGTAGGTCCCAGCTGTCATTTGTAGATCTTTGGCAGTATAGTTACGGATAGTCAGAAGCCAGTTAAATCTGACTCCAGTCTTGCTATGAAGTACCGGCCATGTTACCTCAGTAGCAAATGGGTTGTGGAGATCTGGTAGGATAAATACTGGTATTCAGCTAAATCCGGCTTGACTGGAAGCCGACCCCAATATAGTTGGGAAAAGGCTCGGTAGATAATGAATGTCGATGATAGTGCTCTGTAATGCGAAGAATAACTATAGAACTACGGCTAGGTTTTAGCCAGTAAAATTCTTACACTCCCTCTTCCTCCATCCAGAACGGGAGAAGGTATATCAATCTATACAGCAAATAAGCTTTATAAAGGATCTACTCCCAAATTACTCTAACAAGAAGTTATTTGGGATCTTGAAAACACGTGTAAGATAAAACACGAGTTTTCTCTTTTCAACTATCACGTTGTCATTTAACTCCTTTTCCTCCATTCAGTTTCACTCATTAAAATTATCGTTACTTTCGCTGATCAACTAAAGACGATTATTCAATTCTTTACTCCAGTTATTTTATTATATAACCAATAAAATTCCTCACTTCATTTCGCCAACAGGGGACCATTAAAATGAAGTTTTAATATCTCACGTGGGAAATTACGAATAAAATTCGTTATTTTCGAAAAACTTATTTTATACACGTGCGAAATGCAGTAATACGAGTTGCAAAACAAACAAACAACGTAATAATTGTACTGTAGCCCGCTCCCCAGGTCCGAAGTGGGGCAAAGAGGAGACTGGGCTAGACGAGGCACAACTTTGAAGCCCGATATTGTTTTTTTGCTGAAGTTTATGAAGTAGAGGCTTGTAAATATTGATAGTTTCAAAACTTATAGTTACAGATTTAGCTTATCCAAGATCAACGTTTCTAAGTTTTCATTACAAGTTTTTGATTTCGATTTAAATAATTATTGTGTTCGTTCGATTAGGCAAAATTTGATTTAGCCACCTGCTTATAGCGTTCTATGGTCCCTTGATTCCTAGTTTTCTTTCCATTCCAGTCTTGATAGACTTCAATTTATGACATATCATTGACTAATTCTGTCATCAGTAAATCTCTTACATTCATAGATCTGTTTACCTATGCAAGGGTATGTAGTGGTAAGTCCCCTCTTTGAGGTGTGTTTTCCCTCGGTCCTCACCGGTCATGATAAGTCCGGGAACTTTCTGCACCGGATTTTTGCGGAAGAAACTCCCGGTTGCCACCATTGCAATGACCGCCCGGAGGACACGGTGGAGCATACGGCAGGGGTATGCTCCGCCTGGGCGAAGCACTGCCGTTTCCTCATGGGGACAATCGGCGGTAGTAGGCCCTCACACTAGGTTCTGGTACGGTTCGGAGTGAAGAGGAGTAGCTGGCAGTCGCCTTCTTTTGCGAAGCAGTAATGCTAGCGAAATAGGCGGCCGCACGCACAGTGTTGCAATGGCTCTCGCGACCCTGCCGCTGGATTCCCAACTCCAATTTCCAGCCACCGTAGGCTTAGGCTTGAGAAACGGCGAGCAATGGGTAACCAGTGCCATCGACTTCTTTCCCTTTCTAAAAACTTCATCAAAAAAGTTTCACAGACTAATTAACCCCTCTACAACCCCCGTACTCTTTGCCCAAGCATTATGTAGGTCCGACTTTGTCAGAGCATCCGTGCTCTGAATAAACAATTCTGTCGCTGTCTGCCCCAATAGAAATATTCACTTATCTGCACGCTCTTTGTCCTTAGCGGAGCAGCAGAGCTCTAGGAACAATAGTCGGTGGTCGATACTGCAGTGCTGATGTGGCTACAGAATTGTGTGTACAATGAAACATTAGCATTATCGGCCTTGTAATGTTCCCACTGTTGGAACTCAGGCCTCTTCTCTAGGAGAAGATATGGGCCATAATCTATAATGCGGGTCAAGTGCAAATCGGTGGATGTCACATGTCTTCGAATTTTTGGTTCTAGGATATGCCGGTTTCTTCACGATGTTTTCCTCCACCGTTTTGATAGCAGCGGTGGTGCAATAAATTAGAAAAATTAATGCTGATAAGGCTGGGTTTGAACCTACGACCCACAACTTGTAAGTTGGGGCAGTTAGCACTGGGCAACCATGGCTCTCCTCAATCTAATTAGTTACTTTAATCTTTTTCTTTCACTGGTTCTATTATTTGGGGTCTTGCCTCCTCACTTTCCTGAAGTGGCTCTATCTTGGTTGGTCAATTTTGGTAATTGAACAAGTATAGAGAGGCACTTGAGATGCCTCTCTATACTTGTTCAATTACGCAAGCTTCTCTTTATAGTTCACCACCGAATCGATGGCGAGTGGCCTCTACCTCATTTTTGTTCTAGTAAAAGCAGAACAATCTAAATTACGTGAGATCCACGTTTTTGGATGCATTCTTAGTAACAATCGCGATTTTCTAATTGGAGGTTTGTGCGACTCTAAAGTTTCTAAATGTAATACTATTAGTTAATAAAACTTAACATTATAAGCCTCTCAAAAACTCATTTATAAAAATTTGAAACTAAGAAATCTAATTAGCGTTTCAGCAAAGCCTGTCTATATTACAGAACTAAACAGCCTACGTTATTCAATAATTTATTCCGCTTCTATTTAAAGTTCTTATCCTCAAGTTACAAGTCCTTGAAACTATCAGTTCGCACAGCAAATCCTGAAAGGTCTCACCATTTTCTAACTTCGTGACAGCTTTAATCAATCAATCTAAAAGTTAGTCCTGAATTTAAGGAATATTGCTTATTAGGCAATAGCGGGGCAATTTTGCTTTTTATGCTATTCGTAAACGAAGAAATTCGAACAAAAATTAGTACCTATATATTCGAAACGTGTCGCGAATTACAAAAAAATATATTCTAGTTGGTAATGTTTCTGGAAAAGTTGACATACTCATACGCTCCAATTTTACGCTATTTTGCATTGTTGAAATAGCAAAGAATTGTCGAACTGTTTTACAAATTGAAATTGGTTCAGTGTTAAATAAAAATAAGAAGCAAGGTTTTTTCATTATGCTGGCTTCTCTACCGTCGCGCGTGGGAGACCTTATCCTTGATACTAGGTTTAACATATCGGTTAATCAAACCCCTGGTTTAAATCTTGAGGTATAGGGTTCAGTCATAACAATGCAATAAATAAAGTCATTCTACAGCAGGCAAAAAAAAACAGTGTCGATGTTACATAATATAAACATACTCGTAAAATTATGAGGAGCTCGTGGCTAAATAATAACAGCCGCACAGGTCGATCTTCAAGGTTAAGCAATGATTGCCTAGGTTGGTCTGTGGATGGGTGACCATCTTAACAATAGAGTTTCCTCCGTGCCTCGGAAAGCACGTTAAGCTGTAGGTCCCGGCTGTCATTTGTAGATCTTTGGCAATCGTTACGGATAGTCAGAAGCCAGTAAAACTGACTCCAGTCTTGCCATGAAGTACCACATATTAAACGTGGCGTTCCACAAGGAAGCGTACTGGGCCCAATATTATTCCTTATTTATATTAATGACATCATAAAAATAACTAATTTATGGTTAGTTCAGTTAGGCATTATTATTCGCCGACGACATATCTATTATAGTGACATCTAATAAAAAACATAATACCATTTTAGACCATGAGTTTGACATTAATAGTACAATTAACAAATTACTTCATTGGCTTGACATTAATCATTTAAAGATAAATTTCGATAAATCAGTTTACATTCAATTTTATCAATCAAATAATCATAATAATGACATAAAACTTAATATTGATAAAATCAAAGAAGTAACGCATACAAGATTTTTGGGTGTAATAATAGATAAAGATATTAATTGGAAAGAACACATAGATAATATTAGTACTAAAATAAATAAATTTGTATATGCACTTAAACAAGTCAAAAATGTAACTAACGTAAAAACGGCTGTAATATCTTACCGTGCATACGTTGAATTGTTATTACGTTATGGGGTTGTAATGTGGGGTAACAACACCGACTTCCAAAGAGCATTCATCGCTCAAAAAAAGTGCATGAGATCAATTTGTGGACTAAAACCTGATGACTCATGTCAACCAATATTTAGGAAACTTGGTTTGTTACCGTTACCATCTCTTTATATTTACGAAATATGTATGTTTGTAATGAAAAATAAAAAATATTTAAGACTGCAAATGATGTCAATCCTCGGAACAGACGAGATCCGTATAAACTTGTGTTGAATGATCTGCCTCGACTAGCTAAGTATAATAAAAATTGCCTAGCAATGTGTGTGCGCATCTATAATAAAATACCAAGGCAATTTAAAAACTTACATTTGAAATTGTTTAAAGTTCAGTTTTACAAATGGATGCTCGAACATAGTTTTTGTAGCTTAAAGGAATTTATTGACAAAAAATTTTGATGTTTTAAACTATTAACTATTGATGGCTTCTTACCTACCTTGCTTAATTTTAAGTATTTTGCATGCTTTGTTATAACCTAGCTAAACATGTATGTGCTATACAGTATTATTTAACACCTTTTTATACCATTTTTTATGCAAATAAACATATTATTATTATTATTACTATTATTACCGTGTTACCCCAGTTAATGGGTTGCGGAGGTCTGGTAGGCAGCCGCTCCTCGTAAAATTATTATGATTGGTTAGATGATGCACACGATTTTCTCTACCCATTCCTCGCAGGGTCAGGATTTTGCGCTGTTTGAGATATTCCAATAACAGTTATAACCTTTGTTGCAGACCCACCAGTGACTCAGATATCACTGGTAGAACCCAAGGAGCCGCGTCTTCTGCGAGAAGACGAGAATGCAGAACTGCTGTGTTCAGCTGACGCATCGCCACCCGCTATTAACTTTACTTTTTATAAAGGATCTGAAGTAAGTAACTGCAGAAATTCTGCCTCGAGTTTTGTTTGTTTCTGTTACACTTCAATTGAATGTATTCATTTACGAATATTTTAAAGTTTATAAAAATATTTTTAAACTAGAACTAGCTTCTGCCAGTGAATTCGCCCGCGTTTTAATAGATTTCTCCACAAAAATTTCGGAGTCCCTTTCATCCCCTTAGGTGGTGAATTTCGGGAAGTCCTTTCTTATTACTCACTTATGTCATTAAAGAAAACCTTGTGCAAAATTTCATGCTCCTAATGACAGTAGTTTTGACTGTGGATTGATATGCCAGTCAGTCAGTTTCTCCTTTTATATATCTAGATGTGGGCACACATGTTTACTTTTAGACCAAGAGGACTATGTCACGATGTGGCAAAAAGCTAGCTATTATCTGCCGCAACATTCTCTTACCTTATTGTCGCCCCGTAACTTCTTGTTCGTCGAAATAAAATCGAACTGATTTGAGGCAGGTTGCTCAAATTCTTGAGCTCACTAGCCCTTTGTCAAATTGATTTTATTTTGTAATTGGTAGATCTCGCAAAGTCTTATGTAAACGGTAAATCGTGGGTCGAATCAAGTTGACCACCCCTGATATAGAGCAACAAATTCATACGTCAAAGAATCTAAACGATTTTAAACTCAAACATTATAAAGAAATTCAACAAAGTTACCGGTAAATAGTAAGTTAGCATGTTCAAGTAGCTATAAGTCTTAGTTGGCGTGATTCAATAATGAGAATTTAATTGTTGCTTCATGAAAATTCAATTTGTTATAGCTGGCAAATAATAACTTCATAATAATGTTTGGTTTTACGTAATACGTTGTCATAATTAGTTTTCGTTTTATTTTTAGAGGCTTTGAAATATTCTGGAAGCTTTGAGAATATTGCTTGTAATTGTTTTTTTAATTATTTTGAAATATTCCTCCGTTGAAAACGTACCTAAAATTATTATGGATCAAAGCAGTTTTTTTTGTAGTAAATAAGTTATCAAGTTTTAAAGAAAGATCGAAACATAATTACTACCAAAACTCATATACCAAAGTACTTTGAGATTGTCTAAAAACATTAGTTTTTTTTGTATTTTCCGGTGACATATAGGCAAAGTCTTGATTCATTCATGACTCATTAACCAGTACAAAAATTCTTAGACCAAAACGCTGAAATTTTGCACAGAGGGTTTATTATGGTTTACACAAAGAATAAGAAAGGATTTTCCTAAATTCAGTGCCTAAAAAACCAAACCAAGTTCAAAGTTTGTATAAAGAAACCTACTTTCAAGCGGGCGAAGCCGCTGGCTGCAGCAAGTGTCGTAGGTACCAAAATTATTTAATCTGTCTTCATTTCCGTCCAGGTCCACTTAATCAGGGACGATCCCATCGGAGGACTATCCATAGAGAACAACAGACTGGTCATCAGAGGTCTCAGAAGACATCATTCGACGGTGTACCGGTGTCGAGCTAGAAATTCTGAAGGCAGTGCCTTGAGTGACCCGCTAACTTTGAATGTTTTATGTGCGTTACTATTCCTTTTACATTTTTCATTATAGCTTTCTTAGGCCACTACTGTGTATGTAATGTCTACGGACGCGTATTTCCGTAGACGCGTATTCATCACTACACGCTTAGTTTAAGCCTGCATAAATTTTACAAACAAAACTATGGAACTCTGTTGGAATGGAATGTATGGAATTATAGGCTAACACCACATGCACATCTTATGGTTATACATAATACTATAATGATTAATTTTACTCTTAAATCTCAAATAACAATAGATTTAAAAAAAACAGAGTTATTAAGACATTAACAAATAAAAGGATATTACAGCACAACTGCTAAAATTAAAAGCATAAAATTAAATTATAAAATTATGTTACAATAAATGAATTAATTGATCATTAAAATAAATTAAGTTAAATTTTGGCATAGCAATAATACATTTCATTACAATTATTTACAGCACATCGATAAGTAATAAATTAATAAATTAATTTAAAATAATTTTATTTACAATTAAAAATGATTAAGTTACCATTAATATAAATTCACAATTTATAATTTCAATGGATCAAGATGAGATAAAAAATAAAAATATAATTTATTAGCAATTGAAATGAACTAAGTTAAAATAAATTATAAAATTAAAACTAATAACAGATATTATTTTACTGATAACAAGCATAATGCTCGATAATTATTTTGCAGAATTTGTTTATAGTGTCGTGGTGTATATCTATAAGGTCACTGTACTTGTTTATAGTTCTGTATGCGATGAAGCTACGCGTTCGTGGACAGTAGTTATTAGTTGGCCTGAGGATAAATATTGTTTAGATTTGTCGTGTCAATATGGCAGTAGACAATTGATAGTAACCTAGGTATAACTTTTTTAGCTGTGATGACTACGATGGGTGCAACACAACACCTATCTAATTTCTGATTTTATAGCTAATCTAACGCTATTATATTACGAGTATCTATTAATTGCTAAAATGTGATGGTTACTTTAGTGACATTGGTTATTACTATATTTAATTTGATTACCATATCATCTGCTTTTTTATTGGTCTTATTAATTTGAATGTGGTGTTTTACTTTTCTATCGTCTCCTTGTCTAGCCCGACCAGAATGTGCAGCTGGTAACGTGGTGCAGCAGCTGGCTGGTGCCCCCGGTGGTGAAGTCAGAGCGAGGTGCTCAGTGACTGCACCAGCAAGTCGAGATGCTGGGCCGTTGAGGTTCTACTGGACTTATAATGGAACTAAGGACGTTTTGCCGGTATGTTAAAACCCTCTTTATTGAATACTAGCTGTCCCCTGCGGTTTCACCCGCATTTTTTGTTACTGCTCCGCTCCCGTGGGCCGTAGCGTGATGGTATATAGGCTATAGGATTCCTCGACAAATGGGCTATCTAATACTGAAAGAATTTTTCGAATCGGACCAGTAGTTCCAGAGATTACCCCCTACATACAAACTTACAAATTTTGCCTCTTTATAATATTAGTATAGATTACTAAGTTTTCTAGTACCTTTATGGTATATGTCAAACTTTCTGTAGTTATGGAAATTCTATTAGGTACCTTACCCAAGATTTTTTTATAAGTTTGCTTTTGACCACTATCTCACTTGTTGGTAAGGAAGGATGTTGGCACCGATAGAACACGCTTGCATAAAAATAACTTATTCACTATTATCTTAAAGACTGAAGAATTGTAGCTTTAAGGGAATAAAGACTTCGGCAAGGAATTCCAGTTCCTAACTGTAGGCACAATGTTATCCATATGGATAACATTGTGCCTTAAATAATATGCATTATTTCAATATGTGTTATATATATGTCATAGGATAATTTGATACTTCGAATCTTCGCGAAAATCCTAGGGGTTTTGCGAAAACGCGGATAATTAGACATAGGCGAAAAATTATCAAATCTTACTGGACAAAGTCAGGATTTTTGCGAAAATACTCGTTACTATAGTAAGATTTGATGTGCTCAACACTGATTGGCTACAATTTTGCTGGCTGACTTCTAATTGGTTCCTAGTTTGCCGATGATTAACTTCAAGTATTGTATCATAGAGATGACAAACAAAACACCGCTAAACCAATCTCGAAAGCATTTTTGTTGTTGAGTGGTTGACTAAGGGCCTGTTTCACAATGTCCGAGTAGGCATTACTCACTGAATAAATTCAAAAATGTGACAGAATTCGTATGAAATTATCTGTCAAGTAAGATACTAGAAACTTAATCATAGGTGGTGAAACAGGCCCTAAGACTTTTATGATATATGACACTATGTACATCCGTGTAGCACTTTTATTTACCACTTTATTTAAGTCCAAGTAGGTACACTATTTACGATAAAAAACAAAACACTTCTGCAATTTAACTCAGATACAAACGTAAACAAATAACATGCGGCAACAAATGATTGACATTTAAGACGTCAACCAATCAGAGACGATCTCGTATTGAACGCGCTGACCGACCAATCAGCGTTCTTATTTCATAACAGCCAGCGTTTCGTTTCGCAATATTGCTATAATAACGAGTATTTTCGCAAAAATCCTGACTTTGTCCAGTAAGATTTGATAATTTTTCGCCTATGTCTAATTATCCGCGTTTTCGCAAAACCCCTAGGATTTTCGCGAAGATTCGAAGTATCAAATTATCCTACGACATATATAACACATATTGAAATAATGCATATTATTTAAGTTACGAAGATAATGACGATTGCATCACTGCTTACCATCAGGGGGATCGCAGTCAAGCACCAGTTTATAACAAATCAAAATAAAAAATTATTTCCAACAGATCCCAGCAGCCAACGTGACAGTGATGGGTTCCACCAGCACAGTCATCCATGGTCTGCACTCAGACATTGAAGAAGACTTGGGTTGGCTAGCCTGCTGGGCCAGCAACGATGTGGGCAACCAGAGGGAGCCATGCCTGTTCAGGATCTTGCCTGCTGGTAATATTTTTACTTCAGAATTTTGACTAGTAGTAAATTACAATTGCCTGGTTTTGTAGAAAGCAGAACTAGTTCTTAGTAGTAAATCACGATTGTTTTGTTTTGTAGAAAGCAGAACTCGATTATTTTAATTGTTATGTTTGACGAATCCTTGTTTTGTTTTTATTTGTACAATATTGACTGGTCTACACTGCCCTCACATATCTATTAATATTGTAATATAGAAATATTGTGAAATCATCCACATTTAAAGTAATTATGAAGTTTCTTGCTCGATTTTCTCCATAGAAAACGACCAATTGGAATCGTGTACTAGTTTTTGACGTTTTATAAGTGATGGGCACTTATAAAACGTCAAAAGTTAGGGCACGGTAGGCCTATGTGAAATAAAAATATTTTGATTTTACAATACACTTAGATTGACACGAGTGAATACACATGAGTGAGTGATGAGTCTGAGCTATAACGGACGGGTTATAGTTACTTCACTTTTGCAAACCACAATTACAGTATCATCATCATCCATATCACTGCATGCCAAACCATATACCATCACAACACTTCCACAGCGCTTCCCGAACCACCAAGTAACTGCGAGATCGAAAACGAGCTCCTCCACTGCGAACCAGGCCACGATGGAGGTCTACCCCAGCGGTTTCTACTCGAAGCTTTGGAGGTACGGCATCGCGCTGAAACTGCGCAAGAAGACAATGAGATCTCCACTATGAATGATCAGGTGAGCGTGGCTGTGGTGCCGTGCTAACAAATCCTTCGCATTCCTTTGTGTCTTCATCTAAAAACTGTGTTTGCATGATCAGAGTTTCTTGACTGTTGATAATATCATTGCGAGTTTTGTTCTCGAAGTGCCTTTTAAGAGACGAGCGTCGTTCAGTCACTTTATGTGCCTCTTCATAACTTAAAACTTTGTCACATTTAACTAATTCTTTGATGTGGCTCATTTCTGACAATATCGTATTCGTCGTGCAAGATGACAAGGCTCCAAGACAAGTCTGGTATAAGTTCTTGTAAGTCGACCTTAGTCGGGAAACTGTCAGTTAGTAAACAACGCTTGTTGATCGATAATTCTTCTCATTGCGATCTTCGTACGTGTATTTTTTTCTTATGTGTATCGTCTTCTTCAAAGTTACCTTAGTTCATTTTATCATCAAATTCTAATTCTATTAATTTAGTGACTACAGTGATTTTCAGTAAAACTTTTACCTCTTTAATTTTTTTCATTCAATCTATTATGTTTCCGTACGGCCACTATAGGTCGATTGCATGTTAAGATTCTAACGACTGCATTTGTCTATGAAGGTATATCTTTTGACTTTTACTACGAATTTTAAAATTGATTTTTAAAACTTACCAAAAGAGTAGTAAAATACTTTTCAAAATTGGATTTAAATAAAAATATCTTTACATGAAAAAGTGATAGATTAGAAAAACAGAATTATTCAAGAATCTGTTTCTCCATCATTTTTTCCCTGTATATTCATTCAACCATATTTCACATATTCAAACTATTATTTTGATCTGGTTTTATGAATTCTGTTTGATTGGTGTCTAAAATATGTAAAAACGACTCCAAAAAGCGCCAGTTACCGTGCCCAATAGATTTGGATAACGCGTTCGGTTAGTTCGTGCTCGATTTTTGGTAGTCTTATTCCATCACAGGATATTTTGTTTGTTATATGTATCTGCATGCAGATTTTTCTAACATTTTATACACGAGTTAGGATTGAAAAAGTGTTATTCTATTAATCTATGCACCGTCCATTGATCTATGTTTTATTTTGTTCTTTCATTTATGTTTTAGATTTAAAATATGTGTATTTTGTCTTAAATCATAGCATCCTTCAACGGTTATCATATCTTTTGTTAAAGATTATCTCTGTTAAAGATTTTTCTTTTAGGAACGATAATTGTTATTGTCTGAAAATCTTTTATGATATTTTCAATTTGACTTCAGTAAGCGGCTTAACATTTAACAATAACGTAAATACTTTACAAAAAGCTTTCGTTTTTCCGATGATTATTCACTACATCAAATTTAATAAAACACCATTTTATTTTTCTTATCACAGGGTATGTCAGCTTTCGGATTGACTGAAGCAGTCTATCGTGTCAGGAACGACAAGCCGCAATTCGCTTTAGATGCTTTATCCCCTGGAAAATATACATTGCTGGTCTACGCAGAGACGCCGAGAGGTCGATCACAAAGACCAGCAGCATTGCACAGCGTACGAATACGAACTGCCGACGACTTGGATAGACCTGGTATGTATTAGAAATCAAAAACGAGAAACTACTACGAACTAGATAATTTAACATTAGATGTGCCACCAATGAGGTTTTTGTCCCTTAGACAAGTTTGACCATCTCCAACTTTTAAAATTTGACTGTTAATTCATAATTTGTTACGTTTTTTTTTAAGTACAATTTTTATTAAAATCACTAAATAAGATTATTGCAAGTGTATTAAAAATACTTATAATAATAATTTTCGAGCAATAAACTAAAAAACATAGCATTTAATATAATGGGACAAAATTATCTCGGTGGTAACTTCTAGTGTTAGCCAAAAATTTTGCATACCTTTGTTGTTTCTATCACCAAAGAATTCAAAACAACTTTAATCATAAACAGGACTACGCCATTGATGTGACTCTTGATCCAATAGCAAACAGTGCAAAACCAAACAGTAAACATCTTTGGCACACGTAGGTGAAATAGCTTCAATTCCTGCAAATATTTGAATAGCCTACTACCGATTGATCATCCTAGAATGCAGTTTATCCAGTGATTATCTAAGATCGCAACAGCTAGAAATGCAGTCTATGCTTTGAACTTATATTTACGTGGCTCCATACAGAATGTGGACGGCTTTCCAGGTAACTGATCTTTGGAATAGCTGACAATGCCATGCCTCACTTCCGTGACTTGAACGACGTGAAAAATCATTACATAGTTTTTAAATCACTAAGGAGCTCGTGGCTAAATAATAACAGCCGCACAGGTCGATCTTCAAGGTTAAGCAACGCTTGCCTAGGTTGGTCTGTGGATGGGTGACCATCTTAACATAACGAGTTTCCTCCGTGCCTCGGAAAGCACGTTAAGCCGTTGGTCCCGGCTGTCATTTGGAGATCTTTGGCAGTCGTTACGGATAGTCAGAAGCCAGTAAATCTGACTCCAGTCTTGCCATGAAGTACCGTGTTACCCCAGTTAATGGGTTGTGGAGGTCTGGTAGGCAGCCGCTCCTCGTAAAATACTGGTATTCAGCTAAATCCGGCTCGACTGGAAGCCGACCCCAATATAGTTGGGAAAAGGCTAGGCAGATGATGAGTTTTTAAATCACTATGTTGCCTAACGCCCGTTTTCAATAACCTACAGCAGTTCATAAATAGATAGCTATCTCCGATAAACAGTAAGATTCTAGCTGTCAATGTCACAACTTTTGGTAGGAAATGCTAACCGTCGGTAGGTTATAGGAAAGCAAGTAAGGGCAAAAGGATAGATTTGTTTATCTTTAGTAGCTGCAACTTTAGATAGGTAGCTTATTGAAAATGGGCGTTAGTATACTGCTGTCAATCAATGTATTTGTTATTCAAAGGTTATCATTATTAGACCCCTGAATCATAAGAACTTCAGCAAGTACTTTTTTCGAGTATTATTGGTTTCCGAAAGGTTTTAGTAAGGCAACCGTTTACCAGAAGACGCAACGTTGGAAGGCCTCTTACAAGGTGGACCGAGGACCTGGCATGGGTTGCGGGAATCCGATGGATGCGAGACGCACAGGACCGGTCGTTGTGGCGACGCTTGGGGGAGGCCTGTGTCCAGCAGTGGACGTCTTTCGGCTGAGATGATTATGATGATCTCAGTATTCGGGGTTCTTAAATAACCATGGTCTTGTTGTCATTTAATTACTCAGATACCCGCGAAACGAGACACAATAGTAAAACAATAACAGCGCGGTCTCATAGGACCGGTTGGGGATTCAAACGTTAATGTCTTTGTGATTCAAAAGTTATTATTAGTAGACCCCTGAAGTACAAGAGCTTCAGAAAGTACTTTGTCTCAAGTATTATTGGTTTCTATAATTTAATTTTCATTACCAGGTTCTCTCCAAACGATGACACCAGCGCCACCGGCTCAACAGCAACCCACAGACAATAGTGTGGCACTGTTAGTGGGAGCGGCCCTGTCTCTTGTTCTACTGACTATCCTGACCACACTGTGTGTAGCAATGATAGTCATGTGTAAGAAGAAGAGTAGACCCAGGGATCCGGAACAGAGGTGAGACTTTTTTTTCAGATCGGATAGAATAAGATAAACTTTCTTTTTTTTTACTTTTTTACTTTTTATTTCTTTATTTTTTTTTACTTATAATATATACATATAACTTACCGTAATATAGTAAGTTTATAGCAACGTTTTATCTTTATTATCTCTACCTACATTACTGAAGTCCATTCTTTTTTCACATCTTAGTGGTTTCAAATATATCTATGCATGCAAAATGATAATTATTACTAAAAAAAAATTAAAGCCACAATTATCACCCTTTTATCTGTGTTGGAAACCACGAAGCCTCTACGAATCAACTAAAGGTGACAGGCCGCGTAAATTCATAATTTATTTCAAAACAACTTTCTTTTACATTTTCTCATTTCAACTCCAACCCCTTCAATAAAGTTGTATTTTTAACTTAAACTAGGGCCAACAAACAACCATAAAAATGTTGCACGATTTTTTTATTACTGAACAATTTTCATTTAAAAGAGTTTTGAGTTTTCACGTCAATAAGAAGCCACAAGAGTGAAATTGCAGACGCGAAATTAAATCAAATAAATGGAAAAGGAGAAATATTCATATTTTTTATTTATCTTTTAGCACAATATTACGAAGAAACGTAGGGGTGTCCATGTATGGTGGAGGGTCAACGATCTCTTCCAACGTGGTACCCACAGTGGTCGTGAGAGGTCACAGAGGATCCAGGGTCCTGGCTGCGAGATGGTCAGGAGTCCTTGATGATGCTCCACTTGCTGTACTGGCTCTGGATACTAGGCCTCATGGTAAGGATTAGAACTTAGTATTTTTTTCTGTTATTTTGTATTTAATAGTCTAGCGTTGATTAATTATAATTAATGGATGAATTGGAAGTCCTCTGTGAGTCAAATGTTTCTTGAAAATTACGAATTGCAAAGAAAACTTATTTGTGTATCAAAAACTGTTTTTTTTTACACAGCATGGCGCTTAGTCGATCCTATTTTTATATGAATCACATCATTTCATGCTTTACAGCATATAGCTAAGGAGTCGAGTCTCCTGCAATCATGTTTCTTAATAACTAAGACACGGGAGGCTTAGAGTTAAGAGTATAGGCAAGTGTGATCAATCGCATCATCATGCATAATTGCTTATCATCAGGTGAAACCGTAAACAGGACCAATTTTAGCAATATTCACCGTATCTTTTCGCATAGTGAATCAAAATAAATTGATAGGGTCGATGACGCTTGCCTAGAAGTAACTTACTTTAATATTATATTCTCAGGCAACAAGGAACCACAGATTCTGAATATTTAAGTGGGAACCTGAGACTACTTGTTAAATGTAAATACAACAATTTAAAACAGCTCTTCAAAATGCAAAGCTACTTAAATGTAAAATACATTGTAAGCGAGACTTCATAAACAATTAAGAACAAAATTTTAATTAAATTATTAAAATGATACGCGTATAGTTTGTAAAGTTTCTAATTCGATTGAAATTTTGATTGCATTCCCCTTGAGACTGTGACGTTATTTGTAAACTTATTCAGAAATAATGTTTCTCTAATTATATTAGAATTTAGACAAAGATTCTGTAGGTGTCTTTATTTAATCGCTAAACGTGCTTGGAAATGAAAAATAGTATTTCTGAAATGAATTCGACTACAATGACTCGTTAAAAATGTAGGTTGTGCAAGCCGATGATATGCAGTTTCTATAACACGTCAAACTGGAGAATATATTGATTGTTACATAAAAAAGTCGACATGAAAATATGTGATTTAAAAATGGGTCCATGGAGTTTCTTGCACGTTTTTTTTCCATAGAATTCTACTCCATAAAAATCTACGCTTCGGAACGTGTAATTTAACTCTGACTCTTTTTGACTGACCGAAATTTTGAAAATTCAAAAGTTTCTGTAAATGGTCTATTTAAAATAAAAATCGATTTCTTATTTCTGTTAAACTATGAACCATATTTTTTTACACTATCTTGTTTTGTTGCAGGTGATTCAGATTCAAGTCGAAGTGAAGACGAAATACAGGAGACTGAATTTACGAGAAACGAATTAGAAACACACACTTAATGTAGGAGTAAAAAAAAAACTTATATTATCACGAAGAAACTTTTTTTAGGTAATATTGCTTACTGAGTGGAGAGATCAGAAGAACAAATAAAATACAAAGTGATAGATATTGCGTACAACTTGAATGAACTTGAAAAACACTTAAGCATAGTACTGTAAAGGTACACAAAAACAAATTGATCGACCGAAAATTTTGGTCTCTATATCTTCGTTTTTCCTAAGGTCTACCCAAAACAATTTTTTTTTTCAAAAACGTTGTCATTTGCGGATTTTAGTAAAAAAAAACACGCAATTACGTAATAATAATACGCTTAAAAATTATAAATATCAATATATTTATTTGAACAAACCAAAACCCAGTGATAACGACCTAGGTCTCTAGAATAATGACTAAGATAGCACGAGTGATGATAAATCGTGTGAGATTTATTATCGTGAGGAAATTTACTGCATCATGCACTTGGAGGACGCACGTATGGCGATTTTTCATGAGCTCACTGTGGTATCAAGGATATATTTTACAGACAAATTATAGTGGGATTTGAGTCCATTTGGGAATACCCACTTAAAGTTGGAAAGCTTGGAGAATTTAAAAAGATTTCTCATTTGAATTGTGGCCTCTAAAATTGAATAATTGTTATAGTGGAGTTATTTATCGTGGATGGATGGAGTGACTATCTCTATATGCAGTGTATAAATTATAGAGTGTGCGTCTAATGAAATCGCGACCTGGAGTTTTTTTTATTTAATTGGCAACATTATTCAGTCGCAATCGTAGTAAATAAAAAAAAAATTAAGTGTCATGACATGACTCTCTTACTATGTTAGTAACACCACATACATTTTTGGATTTAACCTCATTTTCTCAGGTTATGCTTTCATTAGATGGACTATATTTATTTTGCAAATAGGTTTATTAAAACACTTTTACATGTCAATTCTTTTTCGTAATTTTAACTAGATGAGGCCGGTGTTTCCTAGTCGACAAGAAACATCGAAATAAACTCTGGGATCACAGTCTCTTTTGAATACCATTTCCATACAAAATATGTTGTAATGGTCAAATCACATGAGAGCCATGCAGATTAGTATCTAAAATGGGCTTTTGAGGAAAGAAACACGCAGATTTTCATATAGCCATAGGCTTATAAAAAAATATGTAGGACTTTGTTAAAAATCATCTCGCACCACAGCAAAAATCTTAGACACACTTACAATACCCTATAACAAAACAACCAGTAATATAAATTACAGACACAACTTACTATTCAGCAGTAATATATAAAACCTAATGGAAAGCCTCACAATATTATAAATTGGATACTTACCGAGAATATTACTGACTAAGACCGCTGATCGTCAAAGGGTAACAGACACGTTACATATTGTAACTAAAATCGCAGTACGTGAGCTCATATAGAATATGATATGCTATAATATATCTAGGATAATAAATTGCTCACATTTATCACTCTGAACAATGTCTTGCAAACGTAATGTAATTTTTGTGTCTCATTGAATTTCATAAGATTGAGTACCTATTATCTTTTTTTTTATATATAAGTTATATAAAATATTGCAGAATAATTTTACAATTAAAATTCACAATGAATTATAAATAAGATTTTTTCAAAGATTAAGATTTATGATTTTGAAATGAATGATTAATTTCTAGAAAAATATTCAATTGAAATTTTATACAATTATTTTTTCGGTGTCACGATTTGATATAATTTTATATTTAAGTTTAATAATTTATGAATTGCATTTTGAAGGAGAAAAAATTATGTATAAATGCGATGTATGCATGACTCAGTATTATTTTGATAGTGATAAAGTATTTACTTGGATTTTGTATATAAAATATAATTTAATTTGTCTATACTTATTAAGGTTATGTAGAAATGTTGATTTTCATGCAAATACTGTTTTTTGTACTGTAAGTTTCAAATTGATGTAAGCTCTTTTAATCTCATCGTAATCATTTGTCAAATGATCATATAATTATGTTTTTGAAGAGGTGATAATATGTAAACGATTGTAATCATGATTCTCATATTTAAATAGATGATTAGTCAATTTGCACTAATTAATTTCCAATTATATTATAATAAAAATTTGTAAAAAATACTTTGTTGCAGTAAAGTTTAAAATGAAATCATTACACGTAGTCATTATAGCATTGTACGAAAGAGCGTTAGAATGTACCAAAAATGTAATATTTAATATAAAATTTAATATTGTATTACGAAATAATTTAGCTGCCATATTTACATAATACGGGTATTAAGATGTAGATATCTTAGTGAGTTCTTCCATAAATATTGTTTGTATAATTTTATGTATGTATTTAGTTGAAATAGTTTGGTAGTCATGTCTCACCGATTTTATTAAAGTCTGTTAAAAGTTTGGCATATTTTGGTATTCTATACATTAGTTATCTTATTTATTATTAAATTTAAGGAACCTTCAATATTTCGATCTTATTTTTTAAATAATTCTTCAAAACTTTTCACAATCTGTATACACCTTCGGTATTTACATCTTCAATTTTAATTCTTAATGTTTACTTTATAGGGTTTTTGAATACAACAGAAATCTATAAACCGTAACATTACCTTTTTGTTTTAATATTCATAGGCTCGCACTTGACCACTGTCCCAAAAAGTAAGCGATGATATGGTCATCGATGAAAACGTTTACCTATTAGTAGCCTTTTCACTATCGACTTAAAGACTTCAGGCTTTCAAGAAAGCTAGACTCTGTTAGGGAGGGTTCACTCCTTAGCTGTACGCAGAATGGATGTTTTGTCAAAACTTTATGCTCGTACTACTCATGCGACTAATCATGAACATAAGACCAATCAGAATTTTAAAGTAACTCAAACTAACCTGTAGGTCCTCGGTGGCACAAAAACGTGCCACTAAAAATGACCTTTTAACTTTGAGAACCCCTGGAAAAAAATTGTGCCAGCAAACCCCCGCCGATTTAAAATTGCACTCTAGTAGTATAATTACAGAAGCAACAGAAACAGAGCAATAACAGTTTATATTAATAATATTATTTATATTTTTTTTTTAATATTAATTATATTAAAATATAAATAAATAATGGCGGCCCCTCGGGGCTCTACAGGTGCCTTAATCAGTTGATTTACAAACATATTATATTACACAAACCCTTTCCAGTCGATACCAATCTACTTTAAATATGGTATTGAACCCATAACCGTATTCTGTATCCCCGACAACCCTAGTCCGAAACGAGGAACAACAGCCGGTAACTACGAAATCGAAGTGTCGCTGCTGTGAACCAGTATATCAATTTGCTTAACAAACAAAGTAGCCGACTGTACGATAACTGACACTCGATTGACTGTCTGAATCAAAGTGCGAGGGAGAGAGCGGATAGGATACGTTTCATCCTGTCCGACTTCTCACTCGCACTTTGTGGAGAGACTAGCGAGCTTTTACGTAGGGTAATAATTTTCGGGTGCTGATTTCGGAGGGATACATTAAACGTATTGCTGCGTTTCAGCTAAGGAGTGGAATACCTTGCCGGAGTCTGTGTTTCCTGATAGTGTAATCTATGGGTCTTTAAGTCAAAATTAAATAGGTTACTTCTAGGTTAACGTGCTCTATCGTCGGTTACATCATAGCTTACTATCAGGTGAAATAGCGGTCGAAAGATAGCCTGTAAAATAAAAATAGTAATGGACAGAACACAAAAAAGTGTCACGTACACAAGATTTAAATATTTATTTTGTAAGAGATACGTATAAGCAACCTAAAAACCTGTCTTGCTATTTAAACGTGACTAGAAAATACTAGAAATTGTTCTTTCTCTTTTAATTATGGAGTCCTTATGATAATTACTTACTTATTACAAAAATTAAAGAATGCTTAAAAATGTGCCATAGGGTAAAACCGGGATAGATGCCGCGCTAGTATAGATGCCTCGTTTCTAAAAACTCAACTACCAGAGAACGGAACAGCAAATTCATTGTTTACATACGTGCCACATGCATCCCCTGCATCCGTGACGTGCGAGTTGCTGTGCTACACGGACTTTTCTCGCTTGTGTGTCGAATTACATTCGCAGCAGATGCGAAGAACGCTTCAAAATTTCAAACGTAAGTATTCACTATTCCATATCTTTATAAACAGTTAAATGATTACATTTTATTTGAATTGTTTTAATACATTGGTTCTTTGAGAACACATTTAAGAGTCAATCACTGATATTTGCATTTGTTTTATTTATAAAATATTAAGAGGCATCTATCCCTAGTGAAAAGGATAGTTGCCCCGAGTTTACAAGGGATAGATGACTTTAGGGGCTTCTATCCCTCTATACTGCAAGAGCCCTATCAAAGTATTTACAAGTCATAGTCGTGAATATTTAGGGAATTTCCTAATGGATATTCTAATTCATGGAATATCTATAATTAAATAAATTAAAAAAAAAAACAAAAGAAACAATTATTGATAGGACTCCTAATGAAAGACTGTAGATAATTATATTTTAAATAATATTTTGCTTATTGTAGGTGAGTCATGCCAAGGAAATACAAAAGAAAGGAAAAAATAATAAAAAATACAAAAAAATACGAGCTCGAGTAATTTCTTGGACAACAGAGCAGCTACAGTCAGCTATCAATGAAATGGATAAAAAAGGGGGGATCAATGAACAATCCAGACAATTTGGGATTCCATCCAGAACATTACAAAGGCGTTACGCTATTAAAAAGAATGGGAATGTTTCGTTTGAGATGATTCTATGATAGTTTTAATATGTTATCGCTTAAACAGCTTTTTTTTGTATTTTTTGTTATAGAGATGCATAAATAAAAATATGTATAAGCATTTTATATTACCTACACATGAAGATAATCAATAAATATTGCATTGTGATTACGTATTCTTGTTGATTATTTAAAAAGGCATCTATCCCGCATCACAGGCATCTATCCTCCTAAGCGATTTTATAGTGAGGCATCTATCCATATAGGTAGGCATCTATCCCCAAAAAAGGTGTTTCGCAAGAATTTAATTTTTGCGAAACCAGTAATGGTTAGGTACATAAATACAGTTTCTAAAGCTCTATAAATGATTGAACTAACTATATTGCAGGGACTTTCTATGCAAACATGTTTGGTATTCAAATAATGAAACACTTTCGAAAAGTGGGGCATCTATCCCGGTTTTACCCTACTTTTGCTATTAATGTAAAACCTATTTGTTAATATAGATCCAGTATGTATGTACGAGTAGTTTTAAGATTACAGTCTATAATATAAGACCAAAGAATTGTAACAAAGATTTTTTATGTCTTTCACTGGAGACATTTAGAATATTTCATTTTCCATTTAGTTCCTAAAATTCATAGAAATAATATTTATTTTAGTACGGTTCAAAGACCTTGCTACAATGTAAAAATATCATTTCATTGTCTATATCGCAAATTGATTGCCCTCTGAAATAATGATAAAATTTACTAGATAATAAAACGCCAAACAATTTTGATTTAGTGTCTCCAGTCTTAAAACTTTGCCACAGAGCTTTAAAAATATAGAGAAAACTTGTTTGGGTTTTTCTTGGCTTGGTAAAAAAAACCCGCCAAGTGCGAGTCGGACCGTTTGTAACAATGAACGGCTTGTTATATGGGAGCTGCCACTTAAATATTTATTTTATTCCACTTTTATTTAGTATTAGTTGTCATAGCGGCAACCGAAACACATCATCTGTGAAAATTTCAATCGTCTAGTAATCATGATTCATGAGATACTGCCTGATGGTAGACGGATAGACCAACAGACAGACAGTCTTAACCCTAAAAGTACCTAGAGTCGGAACCCTAAAAACGATCAATCAACCAATTTATTTGAAATGAAATCATAAATAAAAAGAATATTAATCTCTATGGTAAAAATAACATAAGAATCATTATGAATACACCATTATTGAGTTTCCCCTTTTGATGAAATCCATTTGGTCATTCATTTACACGTTACGAGGAAAAAATGCCAAATGGCCGAACAAATTAATACAATTTGCTTTTGATATTCCCAGCCCTTTCTTTTAGCTTCAAAACCGAATGAAAACTTTTATTAATTTTATTCCTACATGATGGAATGATTTTAATTTTGCCGTAATACTCGTAATTAAAAAATTGGAACAAGAAAAATTGATATCTCTATGTTACAAATATTATAAGCTCTGTGACATTTACCGAATGATATAAAACAATATCAAATGTATACGTTTTAGTATTACATTGTACAGAAAATAAAGAAATATAAAGTTTATATTTTACCGTCTGCTTTTATTTTGGACCTGACATTGTTGGTGATATTATTACAATATGGAATCCATGTTTAATATCGGAGAGGTATCGTATTTGATCGGTCTGTTTATTGAAAAATATTAAAGTTGAACATATTTTCAGCATTTATATTGGACTATTAGTACCTAAACAAGTACTAAAATGGAACTGGACCCATCTGCCGAATGTCAAAACGAAATTCGACGAAGGCATCCATGACTGAATCCCGATTTCTGAACAGTAGAAGCTGGCGACGCGGTAGGCTCAGAAAGAAATGGCATGAGATGGACGTCTTCCTAAAGGATTGGCCAGAAGTGGCTAAGAACAGCGAAGGGTGAAATAATAGAAGGGCCCTCCCCTTTTGTTGCCCTGTTTGCCCTGCAGTGGGACACAGCAGGCTCAAAAAATAAGTCTCCTTTTCGTATCGATGCTCTCATTAAACTTTTCTGCCCAGTATTTGACAATCTATATGACTTTGTCATTGGCTAATGACATGATCGTTTAGATCCTGCAAAGTACAGGTGGTTGTGCAGGATAGACAGCATAGCAAGTGCCGCATGTCCTGGTAGCTGCTCCAAACTAGCACTGTGTTAAGGATTGGTTGAGGCAGCCCCGTTTGACCATGCTGTTTTTACAGTTTTTTTATGTCTCAAACTCAAAAACAAAAAATAAGTACCTACCCGTATCACACACTAGAAAACTTTAATACAAGAAAACCCGCAAACAGACTAGTCTTCTCATTATAATTCAAGAAGCATCTTTAATATGACGTTTCAAATCGCAAAGGCGATATGTTCAGAGTACAATGATATTTATACTTCTAAGCGGATTGCGAGGCGACGAAGTCAAGTCTTATAGAAATATACGAGATAATGGCGTCTTTGTATTTTAACGGAATATAAGCAATTTGTGGTGTATGGTGACTGTTATTGTAAAAGATTTAAAATGTAAGTGACAATAGGGTTAAAGAACTCTTTAAAGATTTCTTGTAATTTTGAAAGCATCGGTTGCACAAGAGCTCCAAGTCTTTGAAGTTAATTCTATAAAAATATAAAATCTAAAAATGTGAGAATGGTCATAGGACAACTGTTTTCGTTTGTAAAAATAATTACGCAAAATTCGGTAAACAAACAAAAAACCACCTCCAAAATCATCTTTTCAGTCGAAAGACGTACAAAGCTGGTAAAATGCATTTAGTGAAATTCCGTGACCGTCCATCAGGCCTGCAGTTACAATATAATTATGCTACCACCTAGCACACATAATGTTTTTCCTGAATAATTCTCAGATATCAATTCAACCACAATATGGGTCTTGCAAAAGAGATTGCCCGTTTTGTAAGGAAAGTTGGGTCCCAGTTGAAAAATGCTTGTGCCCTGAAGATTTTTATTTTACCTAATAGTAAAAACATAAAATTTTCATAATCGGAAACCTTTTTTCATTTTGTCACCCTGGTTCAGGAGATATCATTATTTTTCTGTTTTAAAAATCTAGGTTATAAGTACAAATTGACAGACTAAATATCACCATGAGCATGGAATTATGTCTATATTACTGTAATTCCATTAGTTTATGAAAAATTATATAAAAAATAATTTGTACACAAAAAAATTAATTATATTTTTAGGTTATTATTCCAAACAGGTACACGACACCACAAAAGAGACCTGCCCCGTGGCAATCTCCTTTAGGCAACATCGTGGTAGACCCAGGTGAAGTTGGCGATGCAGGTTTGACATTTACAGATTAGCCGAGGTCGAGGTTTGGAAGAAATGATGGTAAGATGTTGACGTTGTATGGTTTATGTAATCTTTAAGTCAAGAGTGAATATGTTACTTCTAAGTAAACGCGAGCCATCGACGACCGCATCGTCGGTCTCCAATAGCTATGTCCACACTGTGCCCTTTTTTGTTCAATAAGGGCATGCGTCATAGCGCAGTCAACAGCGCAAGTGGGTATGCCTTTGACGCATGTGCAATGACAGTTGAAAGTGTTGCGCGCGCAGTGATACATGACATGTCATTCCACGTCAGATAGATAATGCATTCCATAACGCATTCAATTGTTGAAAGCAAATAACGAAAGTTCAATAGAAAGATGAAGACGAAAGTTGAAGATGAAAGTGCACAGTGTGGACATAGCTATTAGGTGAGATAGCGGTCAAGCGCAAACCTATCAAAGATAAACAAAAAAATAAATGCGTTACTTAGTTTAGCAAGTGAGACACGTATGCCAGGTTTACCCTGTTTTCTCGTGACGTATGTTCCTACTTAGGTATCGTGGTATAGTTCTTGGCAACCGCTCACAGTCGTAACATACTGATGTGGCTTGAAGATGCTCGTACTGGGTTAGTGTAATGGTTGCTAAGACCGTAAACCAGTAAAATGGTTATGGTCACTGATCGTTACTTTTATCGCCATGACTTATCGTGTTGTTTATATGTCAGTTCTGCAGTTCAAATTATCTATAGTTTAATGTGAACTTAAAATTTCATTGATAGCAGTTAGTCGGCAATAATTTATATTTTATAAAAATAAAAATTATATCTACCAAACCCATCACACAACTTTAAACTTACGGATGCCCCATAAGTTCAAAGGTAAAATCTCTAAGGGCGATGTTCACCGACACCAAATCGACTGTTTTAGCAATATTTCCTGTTCCTTATCGTCGGTTATTAACGTTAATCAGATGGTTATCTTAAACTTATGTCGGTGCACATGGCCCTAAGTGCGTAATAAGATCAGTGGCCTTAACGTGACGTGTTAAAATGACATACGTGCAAAAGAGGAAGAGGGATGGAGCTATACATCCTATACTAGTCAAAACAAAATAAGGGCCACCACGTTTTTCTAGTATTTTCCTAAATTCTTGAGGTTTAAAGGTTATTTAATGATTAGACTTGATAACCTAATTGATTTTTAGTATAAACAGCATAAAATAATGAAGGATTAATTCGAAAAACCAAAATTACACCACTTTTCCTAAAAATTAACATTTTTGCGTGAACAAAAAAGAGAAATAAAAATTAAGTGAAAAAAAAAACAATAAGGTATAGGTTGATTTGTGACTTTCCTAATATTCGGTGTGCCCTCCTCGTTTTCTAATGCACTCTTGAAGCCTGGATGGTACTCTCTCCAACAGGTGTACCACTGTTTCTTAAGGAATTTGTTCCCAGCCTGATTTCAGGACGTTTATTAGCAGTTTTTCATTGTACACGGGTTGTTTCGTGCTTCAAACACTGCGTTTCAGTAAATCCCACATGTGTTCAATGGGATTGAGATCCGGACTGTTTGCAGGCCAGAGCAAAGCCTGTATTCCAGCCTTCTCTAGGTCGTCTCTGGTGGCTCTAGCTGTATAAGCGCGAGCATTATCGTGCATCAGGTGGAATCTTGCACGGATTCTTTGTGCATATGGGACCACATGGGGTCCTATGACCTTCTCACTATAATGTTGAGCAGTAATTGAGCCTTCGGTGAGAATTACCAAGTCAATTCTCCCTGATATAGAGATTCCTCCCCACACCATAATATTGGGGCCCCCAAATCTGTCACTTTCATGGATACAAGCATCCGAAAATCACTCATCTTCACGCCTCCAGACCCTAATGCGACGGTCATCACTAAAAAATTTTACTTTGCACTCATCCGTACACAATACTGTGCTCCAATCACTCATATCCCATGCCAGATGCTGCCTTGCGAAAGACAATAAATTTACACAGGGAGCATTTGTTAATGGTTTCCACACTAAGTGTCTCCTGGATAACGGCTGGTCCTTGTGCTACCGATTTCGAATGGTTTGATCACTAATGCGTGTACCCATCGCCTGCTGCAAACAGTTTTGTAAGGAGCGGGCTGTGACGTCCAGTTCCCTGCGCGCAGACAAGCGCACATATCGGTCCTCCTGTGCGGTAGTTGCTCGAACTTTGCTAGATCCTAGTCTCCTGGTTAGTCTCCCTGTCTCTTGAAATCGATTCCAAGCATTCTGGATCGCTCACCGGGAAAAACCCAGCTGCAACGCAACCGAATGCGGCGAATAGCCTTCTTGAAGCAATGTTACGGCCCTAGTTACGCGCAGTAAGTGCATATGTCGTCAAATTCTTGGCAAAAGGTTGAAAAAAGGTTCATTTAGCCACTACTAAAACAAAAATTCATCTGCTCTGGACAGAATCGTCATTTCGACTGAGTTAAAATCTGTCTTGAAATTGGGTAAAATCAAGTGGTTACAGTAAATTGTCAAAAACTTCCCACTTTACACACTTATGCTGTTAGAACACTCAAAAAACGTTTGTAAACAACTAAAGTAACACCACAATTAACATCAGCTACTTGAAAACGCATAAAAAATTTAGTATCGCTCCCGATGTCAAAAATAACAAGTGGCCCTTATTTTGTTTTGACTAGTATATATAGCTCTATCCCATTAACTGTTCAGTTTAGATCTGGCAAGGCCTCTATTAGTGTGTAAATCAGAATATTGGACTATGAAAAAGACAAAAATAAATTGCATTGTAATAGAGGTTTTTTTTAAGGTAGGGAATCATCAAATTGACTTCTCTCGCTCTGAGCGGAGCGGAAAGGCGTGTCAGACTTCTACTGACTTAAACTCATTCCAGGGTCCCGGAGGCATTGTAGTAGAGGTGAGAATACTGAGGTGTATGAATATGAGTGAAGAAAAGAGAGAAACTAAACTACTTACTAAAAGAGTAAGATTACTAAACTATTATTAGTAATAATTATTATACATGTACTTGTACATTGTACATGGATGCAGAGAAAGAAGGACGTCAAAGAAACGATGCATGAATAATGTGAGGAGTGATACGAAAGAAAAAGGAGTCAGTGATAGCATTCAGACAGTTTACATGACGGTGTTGCACCGACCCCAAGTAAAATGAGATAAGGGCAGGAAGATGACTTTAATCTCCTTTAGCTATAATATAAAAATAAATAGCTTTATTCTACTTTCAAGCTTTCTTTTTAATTGACGGCAGTGAGCATACTTTGTAGGCCAAGTAGTAAAGATGGAAACGTGTGAGGTCGGAAGTAATTACACTGTACTTTTTTTAGGACGTTGTTAGGTAATAATATTTTAACACCAAGTCGGAAAACTTACAAAACAGCATTTTTTTATATTAGTTTAGAACTTCTTAGATGATTGTAAGTGCCCACTTCGAGGAGTGGCTGGAAAGGAGTTACCTTCCGCACGTTGCAGGTCCTAACCAAATACGGTAAGTTCGGGAGGTTTCAGTACTGGATTCATGTGGAAGAAACAGTGGAGCATACGGAGAAGATGGTCTGTAGTGAGAGGGAATTGGAGGCGGTCGCCTTCTTTTACGAAGCAGCATTGCTAGCGAAGGAAACGGTCGCACGCTTGAGGAAACCGCCGTGATTGTGACCCTGATCCCGACTAGCAGCTATGGCAAACGTGAGCCTATGGACGAAAAGCAGTGGGTAGCTTGCCGTCCGGCCGGTAACCGTCTGGACTAAGTCCAAGTCATCGATAGTATGGAATTTTTTGAGACGAGCGTCTCACAGAAATCCCTAAGGTCGACTGATGGAAAATGCCTAAGGCATTAAGTCTTTGCACGTTAAGTTGTGCATAAAGTTTTTAAAATAAAATAAATAAACAAAACTGTAAGGGCCCAGCAGGGCCGATGCCCGCTAGGGCCACGGGGAATTTCTGAAAAAGAAACCTGAAAGTAGTCTGCACTCTTTGAATCCTCCTTCAAGTGTCACCGTCACACCGACCGGTCCTATGCGTCTCGCATTCATCGCATTCCCTCGACCCTCCCCAGGTCATCGATCCACCTTTTAAGAGGCCTTCCAACGCTGCATCTTCTAGTGAGCTATCAAAATTCTACAACCCTTCAGATCTTTTTAAATTAATTAAATCCCAAAAAATGCAAAATATATTCATCCGTTCGCATATACAATGTATATTATAAAACACAATTGTCAAACCTAATCGGTATTTTCTATTCGAGTACTCTGGCTGAATAAAAGAGGTGCCAATGTCATATGCACTAATAAAAAATGTAAAGGTTCAACCACCTCTTCTGGCGACCATCTTTTCAAATTATCTCTATTCTTACTATCATTGGTTCTAACTTTTCTTCAGTATATCATTCCATTCTCGCATTTAAAATGATAAAAACTTTATTTTCTTGGACATTTCGGTGATTTGTTGAAGAAACCGCGTGTGACTGTCACTTTATTTCATTATTAGTGAAAGTGGTATCCATTTTAATTTATAACTAGTAGCTGTTAATATTAAATTAATTTATAGTATCAAAAAATTGCGCTCTATATACTCTATACGAAATCTCTTAGCATGACAAATCTGGTTTCACCGGCGTGGAATTGTAAAAAAAACGCAAAATATTCCAGGACATGGTCTACTCTTGTACTTAATTTCATCCAAATCCGTTCGAGCGTGAAGAAGTAACAAACATACACATACACACACATTCTCAAACTTTCGCCTTTTTAATATTAGTGAGTGTAATTTTCATCTGTCCTACTACTGCCGCAATGAAAACGGCTATGCACGGAGTTTTCTTGTGTGATTGCATAGGGAATATTATAGATATTTGCAAGAGAACCAAAGACATTGACATTGCTCGAAGAGTCGCCAAACTGATGAAGCAGTGAGTACCGCAAATTCCTCGTAGAACAGATGGTCGATGGGGCCGAAAGGTTCTAGAATGGCGACCGCGCACCGAAAGACACAACGTTAGAAGTCCTGTCATAAGGCGGACGACCTGATGAGATTCACGTGAACGATGGATGAATGTGAGACGCACAGTACCGTTCGTTGTGGCGACATTTAGAGAAGGCCTATGTCCGACTGTGGACGTCCTTCGGCTGAAATGATGACGACTTCTGCTCTCTCAATTAAATTCCGCGAATAGAGAGTAGTATGTTTTTCAACACTAATATCTACATATGTCCATTATATTTTAAAAAATCTACTGGTTTATAAATAACACCATTCATCCTATCCATAACATGTGGGAATATGGATTACTCCCACATGTTCTTTTCACAAAAGGTTACCCTTTGTAGACGGAAACGACATATTAAGCATATTCAGATTTTTCCAGGAATATCCAAAAATTGGTTGAAATCTCTGCCACGTGACAGTAACTAATCAAAACGGTTGATTTCGTAGAAAGCTACCCTATCTTCGAAATATATTACGAAATATATAATCTATATATTCTACCGATACTCTTGCAATTTTCCCGTGGGCATGTTTTCGGAATTATAATGTTGTAAAGTTCTCTCATCTATGCACGTGGTAGCAATATTGAAGACATGAGACAACTTTGTACTAATAAAATAGTAAAATATGAAAAATAAAAACACTAATTAACTTATTAAAATTCCTAAAATCATCACATTGAGTGTCCAAAAGACTGGCAGCATTGCCACGTTGTTTGGCAACCCTACATTTACCGAGGTAATTATTTTCTTGATATTGGTTTTATAAAAAATCTTGTCGGCTAAGAATATGACAATAATACAAAAATCACCACAACCAATAACTGGGCACAAAAAATACTAAAATTCATCAGCTGTTCCCTACATTTATGTTGGCATATTTCGTCAAAATGTATGAAACAACTGATTATTTTTTCTCGATTTCAGGTTTGGTCCCATACCAAAAGTTGTTCATAATGATGAGTACAATGACCCCCCAAGAGGATGTGCATTAATTATGTTACATGTTGTATATTGGTAAAAATGGCTCAATTTTTAAGTATGCTTAGTTACTATGGTAGGATGCCACCAGGCTAGAAAGGAGAATAAAAATAACCTTAGCGTAGCTGGTGGCAGATAATATGTATGCGAGTCTGAGTATCGAGATGAATGTTATTCAAATAGAAGACTGCTAAGCTCTCCTCAACCTACGTAGGTTGAACACGTGTTCAAGACCTAAATCGGAAATATTCCTAAGATTACAAAAAATATGGTAAACTACACCCACTTTCATTTTCATACAAACATCCAAAGCAAAAATACGCAAACATCTGAAAGGTCACAAGTATTGAAAAGGAGATACAGATTACTAAGGATGTTCTTTTGTAGAACCTACACTCGACCAAACGACACGTGTTCAAAAATTCCACTAAATAAAACATCTATATTGCTCAATACAACAGTCCCACAAGGTGGACCGACGACCTGGCGAGGGTCGCGGGAATCCGATGGATGAGAGACGCACAGGACCGGTCGCTTTGGCGACGCTTGGGGGAGGCCTATGTCCAGCAGTGGACGTCTTTCGGCTGAGATGATGATGATGATCGCTCAATAGCTGGCAATTTAGTTATTTATTGATGTCATTATAATGCTACTAGCTTCTGCTAGCGGCTTCGCCCGCATGAAAGAAGGGTTTTTCATATAAACTTTGGATCTCCGTGTTATCCCTTTAGTGTGTATTTTGGGAAATTGCTCGCTCACGTCATAAAAGCAAACCTTGTGCAAAAGTTCACGCTCTTACTCCTAGTGTTTCGGCTGAGTGTCGATATGTCAGTCAGCTTCTTCTTGTATGTATACAAATAAGTCTTTAAGCTTTCCTAAGATGTTAAAACTAAATAATAAATATTATAAACAGTTTTAAAACTGAAATACCAAATTTTGATGACCGTGGACACTCATAATCTTTTCACGCAGCGACTTGGCAACTGAAATTAAACTTTTTTGGGACAGTATCCTTTACAAAGGGGACTTCAACACTTTCCTAGGTACCAAAAACTCCAATAAAACCTAGACTATAGTAACTAGCTAAGTTTTCAATAACCTCAGTTGGGCTAGAAACCATAAACTGGCAACAATATAGGACAGGAACGACGGGCTACGTCTAAGTATGGCTCGTAAAACGGAGTTACTGTTCCGAGCGCTGGTATGTGATGTGGTGGAATACATTGTATTTGGAGATAAATCTATGATTTGGATTGAAATAGAAGATAGTGTGAACATCTGTTTGATGTGGAGGTATTATGTGTCTTATGAACAGTAGCTATAATAAAAGAGTTTTCGAATCCATTTTTAAGGTTATGTCCAAAAGTTAAAAACGCGACTCTATTGCTAAAAATTGCCGCTGTTTATCTGTATGTCACCTGAATCTTATTAACTGTGATATATTTGAAACGTAAATAGTTGCTTCATTTAATAATAAATTTTAATGCTGTTTTTCGGAGCTCAAAAACTATGAGCCCATGACCATAATATTTTGTTATATATCTTACCAACTTTACACCAATCAAGACAGAAAAGTACCCTATTCCTTTGCGACCATAATATTTTTTTCTATATCTTAATTTCCGTCGAAAACCATCAATTGCTGGAAATGGGTAAATCTCTTCCATGCATAGTCACATCGATCGTCATCATCTTACCAGGTACAAAGATGTCTTAACATCATAAAACTTATGATATGAGAGAAAGATAAAGCTCTACAGGAGACATAAAACTATACCTTTCTGTGTTCTTCTCTCTCTTCTCTAAGAGTGTTTTAAATTATTTTCTTTTATTTAGCAAGTTAAAGTACCTGAAACAAGAATAAATAGTCATTAACAAAATGAACTCATGAAAATTAATGGTCTTTACCATGATGTGTTAAAATGTCAATCGTGGAAGTGAGAAAACCTGAGAGAGCTATACGACCGCCCATCCGTATCTCCATCCGTTTAACAGTTTAGTTTAGGTCGTAAAATAGGTTCCGTTAAAATCTCGTGGTAGGGCGACTGTATTTAATTCGAATCGATGTCAAACTCCTACTCATAAGTAGAAACACCTACATAGTTAAAATGATTATCTAAAACGCAATAAAAGACTAGATTCATTAAAACGCTGTAATTAAGTACCACCCTACTCGTTATAGAATGCCTAAAACTCATTAATATATTTAATAATACCCTTCAACCGCCCGAAGATAATGCCTGAAACTGTAAAGTGAAAAGCCTACTAAAATTAATAACACAATTGTCCTCATTAAGCCTCCGTGTTTTAAGTAACAGACACCTTCACATAACTGGAGAACGCACCAATAGCAAGATTCGAACAAAAAAAAATTAGCAGAAAAACAACTTAGTTTTTCTGTGAAAAGGGAAGAATTTCTTAAGATAGCATTCGGTTGTTATCGACCGTGACCCGCAGCCGTGACCGGGTCGCGCGAACCACCTGCTTGGTTTGAATTGGTATAGGGTACTAGCTACTAGGTTTGAATTGGTGTGGAGTACGCGGTCGCCTGGTAGTACTACAAACCAGCCGACCGTGTCGCGCCACCGATGCCATACAAATCCGTACTAGGCTGTGGGTGGCGCAAACCGAGCGCGGTCGGACTTCGCGGTTGCTAAGAACCGAATGGTACCTTTACAACCAACGCTAGAATTCCTTCAAATCCACTATGGTGATCCCTGTGTTCTCTCAGTAAGGCTAAGGGTGTTTGGGGTGATATCACGTGGTGGACGGTTTATATCATATAAAAACATTTACAGGCATTGCAAGTTCCAAATCGCAGACTTTAATGGAGAAAAACCAAAAGAAACTCCATGGACTGAAAAATTTGAAAATTGGCCTTCTGTAATTATTCTCATAGTGGTATTAAGCCGTGAACTGGGGGGGCAACAATATGAGCAGCGACTAAGTAGGAGTCGTAAAACGTAGCAATTGTTCGTTTAGATACCGACACTTATTTTGTTTAATGAAGCTTTGTTGCATTTACTTGTGTCGTGGTACCGCTTGAGACGAGAGTTGTGAACGAGATACTAGACAGATAGGTGCGGAATTAAAATTGGAGAAGCAACCATTTTTTTGTTAATAAAAGACTTAACATCTATGCGGGAAGCCAACCACACAACAGATAGGTAACGCATCAGCTAATTGCTATTGCCATCATCATGATCATGTTCATGTCATATTGATTTACAAAATATACTTCAAATAAAGAATTATATTACTCGTGATCATCATTATCAGAACATCTGCCATCAGAACACGAACTGCAGTAGCCAATCTGGAAATTTCAGAACCAACAACGGGCTTAGATTGGCTGCGGCAGGAATATTTTTGTCAAATGGGGTTTCCTTAACTCATCGCAAATGCAGTAACAGTGTGAAGACCTCCTTTCTTATCTAGCATGTACAATTACTTGAACCTTCCAAAACTTATATGTGGCCGACGACAGAGCTTTACATCAAATCGACACGAACAGAAGAAGATCATCATCTATCTGCCCTTATTCCATGTTATTTGGAGTCAGCGCAACACCATTTTTAGGGTTCTGTACCTCAAAAGGAAAAAACGGAACCCTTATAGGATCACTTTGTTGTCCGTCTGTCCGTCCGTCCGTCTGTCAAGACCCTTTTTCTCAGGAACGCGTGAAGGTATCAAGTTGAAATTAAAACCATATATTGAAATCCGCGGTCCCTTGAAGTTGTGCAAAAATCAAACTTGTAAGTTGACGGGAAAAAAAGATACGCCCGTTTATGTTGCAAAAAACGTACATTTCGACACTGTCAAAGGAATCAAAACTCATAGGGTGCTTCCCGTTGACCTAGAATCTTGAAATTTGGCACGAAGCAAGGTATTATAGCACTAATATCGGGAAAAGTCTGAAAACTGAAAATTTTTACGTCACAAGAAAAAAAAATTGAAATGTCTTCAAGACTCGATTCGAGAATTAAACTGTTTTTATAGGTAGGTTGGTACGAAACCCTCAGTGCGCGAGTCCGACTCGCACTTGCCCGGTTTTTTCTTCCAGTCCCGTCAACTGTCACGCTACCACTGACTCTCTTTTCTTTCATGTCGCTCTTTACACAATCATGCAATACAATCATTTAGAATACACTATTTTACATTTACAATTGTTGATATGTGAAAATGACACAACAAACCAAGCACAAACTATATACGAAAACCACACAAAACACATAAACACAAACAAAAACTAATTTCATTACTATATCTTTTGGCAGCATTGCCGACAAAAGACGATATCTTTCTTTTATGCATTCACGAAACTCCCCCAAACGGCAGTTAGTACCGTATTTCTTAAACACAAGAATCCTGCACGCGTCTAGATTGTTGGAAACCTTCACCCGTCAGAGAATAGGCTCTGCTGTTAACATACAAAGTAACTATTCCCCCAGCAAAGATGAGCCCAGCTTACGGATGAATAAACAATATTAGTATAAGCATACATAAGCTTTGCCATTCTTAGCTCATAAAAAAGGGATATTTCCCTACTAAACCATTCCATAAACACAAACTCTCTGCTTGATATTTTGCCGTCAGCAACACCCTTGTTTTCTGAATCATTGAATTCAATTTTCTCTGTTTCAGGGTTATGTTTAAGAATGTATTTAGATACTACGTAACGTCTCTTAATTCTGCTATAAAAGTATAGAGCACTTTAGTTTATTGCAATCTAAAGTTAATAAGAGTGGGGATGGCTGCCTTTCTGGGGATTATGTAATGTGCCTTTTTTAATCCTTGTGTAACAATGGAGGTAATCCTCGGAAGATGACGGTACTTGAAGAAGGTATCGAATTAAGAATGTTCTCTAATACGCCTTTGTAACCGTCTTTATGATTTTTCATTTCAGTAGGGCGAACAGTTTTACAAGAATGCGTGTGAAGTCATACTTTATGATTAAAATGTACTGAAAACAAAGTATTCGTTACACATATTCTGTTAAGCCGATTACAGATCCCAAATTTAAAACAATGCCGGTATTGTATATTCCTATTGGTCTTTGCCCTTTACAAAAACCTATACAAAAAATTCGGACAGAATTTTACAATTTACGAGTTACGGTCTAAATTCTCTAAAACGTACAGCAGAGTATCGTATAGAGGAAATAAAATACAGTGGAGTAACGTAGTAAGTTTAAATAAAAACATGGGCTCGAGAGCCTCCGTGGTTGTGGAAGTTTGGACGGAAGCCAAATTTCATCTTATAAGCTCATTTCACTTGATTACTTCGTTGCTGAACCAAAAGAGATATCATTTTAATGTCCTAATAGATGTTTTACTTGGTAAGTGTTATGTGCAAGTTTTTGATGTAAGAATATTGATGAGGAAACTTTTTGGTACCTTCGTTCTAACTTTGTGGCAGCTTATTTTTGATAAGGATTTGATCTCAGCCTTTGAATTGTGTATCATTGGATGCCAGAATTTTATCGAGTGATTATATTCATATTCATAATTAACATACTTACAGATTTTTGAAGTACTTACAGTTTAAACGAAACAGAAATAAAAAAGCCAATTAACTACAAGTCCTCCCGAATAGTGTCAGAACTAAAATTGTGAAGTGAGCACACAGCCTTCAACGCAATGAGTTAAAAAGGACAAGTAGTAGATTATTATACGGAACTTATATGACCAGATCATCTAAAGATATTTTAAGCAATCAACACGAGACATGAGTTAGTAATACAAGGCAAAATACAGTATGTAGACGGTTTTCTAGATGTATTCAAATATCACCTTTAACAATGTGGAGCAGCAACAAACAATCCTTTTACGAGTTCATATGAAAATAGAATGTAAATCTGCATATCTGAAACTGAAATAATCCTAAAGTTCCCCTAAACAAAGCATAATTATAACGTATCATAACAAATTAAGACACCGACACTCGATATATGTCTATTGTCTACATTTTAACTAACAGTAACAACCATAAAAGAACCGCAATATTTCCTATCTTCATGTTTTCCGCAAACATTATTTCATTACAACGCTTTTCTCTCTACGTTGGTTACTCCATTTTCTATAAGCTAGACCACAATAAAAAGAATTGAAAACAAAAAGGCAGTGTTTAGTCGAGAAAAGGAAACATTGCTATTCAAACCTTTGCGAAGTAATTTGTATGGTATAACTGGCAGTCGAAGGCATGATTTGTATGTAGCGAAGAAACTGCTACAGTTGAGAAGCGTTTTTTAAAAACGCTGTAAAAATAACAGCAATATACCGTCTGTTTTATATACCGTGAGACTAAAATGACATTACAACACAAAAGAACTGACACCATTAGTAAGTCTGTCATTATCTGTGTCAATTTAGTCTCAGGGTATAAAAAACAGACGAAAGCTATAAGGGGGTTGTAGCTATTTAGGAAACACAGATTGCGGCAAGGAATTCTACTCCTTAGCTGTACGCACAATGAATGTATTCCCAAAAGTCTTTGTACGTAGAGGTAGGATGCGGATGAATGTGCCTATGTATGTATAGTGTATATGTACTGTGGATGTTTATAATAATATTTTTCACACCTCAGATTCTTTGACGAAAAAACTTTCTCAGAGGCAGAGGTCGGCTATTCGGCATTTCAAATAATTTTGACGATTCCTCTCGCGTTTTTAGAACTAGTTCTAGAGATATCCATAGCTAAATCTATGTACACTCACTTATTATACTTTCTTTAACCTGTTTAATATCATTTTATATTCTGAACTCTTAAGTCAACAACTAAAGAAATGAACAAGAGTGCGTTTTCGCCGACCAATATGAATAAGCCTTACGCCTTCATTTGATACATGTTGCAACTATTGTAGTAGAAATATTTGTTTTCTATGGAATAACGTGGATAATTGATTTTCTTTAGTTGTAGTTATAAAGAATACGGTTATGATATTTGAAACTTATCTTTTGTTGGTTGAGAGAATACCACGAGAACACAGATTCATTTTCAAAGGAATAGAGAGATATAATTTGTTATACTGGACTGGACTTACTATTTTGTTACAAGACATTATCAGTATATGATAACAAAAGATATTGAGTGTTTGTGTGATAGTGTACAACTTTCTAGCTACAACTATGGAAAGGTTATGGCTTCTGCATAATCAGTCAGTAATATTAGAGGTTAGATAGGTAACTACTGTAGATCTTTGACAGTCGTTAAAGGTAGTCAGAAACACTGACCATCAGCATCCAAGGAGTATCGTTTTGCCCAGTAACTGGACTGTGGGAGTCTAATATGCAGTCGTTCTATGTAAAACACAGGTAAGTACGTATATTCAGTCACATTCAAGGCTAGGCAGATGATGAGATAGATAACAAAGCATATATATTCTGTTCAATAAACCCGGAGACTAAATTGACATAAGTAATGTCAAAATTTCTATAGGAATGACGCCAGTTCTTTGGTGTTGAAATGTCATTTTAGTCTCCGGAATTATTGAACAGAATATAGGTTTTGTATACCTACTGAGCATTTTACATTGGTCATTAAAAAAGTATTTCCAAAATACATTTCAGTATTTCTTACCAAATTCCAACTTACTTGATCCGCAACACTAAACCCAAATTCCGTAAATAATTTCAAACGAAGAGACAGAATTACAGCAAACAAATTAATGCTAAATCTAAACCGTTTGTAGTAAATTCAGCCTTCTTAACATCTAGTATCGAGGTACAATCTAAGTAACTACAGATTGCTGTGTTTCTGTGTTTCTACTGAAGCAGACTGATGAACATGAAATGCACGGATATTACATTTTGGAAGTACTGGATATGGCAGTGACTTGTGCGCTGAGTGTGAGTTGTTTTTACGTTAACGCAATTGAAACTGATAAGAACGACCCTTTCAGCGCACCGAACATCGACAAACGTGTCGATAAAAGTTACTTTATACACACTAAAGTTACTTTTGTCACACTAAAACGGCTGGACAGATTTTAAATTCAGCAAACGGGTAGATCATGATCTGGAATAGGACATGACGAGATTCTTCAAATTTTGAGGTAATAATAAGTTCCAATAATACTTTATTTTTTTCCTCCAGGAATATCTTTCCTTTGGAATAATGTTTTACTTTCATAAAGCTGAAATTGAGCACAGCAGGAGGCAGAAGTCAATACATAACACTACAGCTTTGTTTTTGAAGGAACAGAAATCTGTAACACCATCTTGCAATCAATAGGAAAAAGTGTTATACTAACTCAACTATAAAGTTTATGGTTTTAACTAAAATAGAATCACATCCTGTAAATTACTGCGAACCTGACATACTGTACATAACTCATAAAGGACCTGATAAATAAATATTTTTTGTTGGTAATCTATCTGCTCCTGAACAATAGTCTCCCCCTCCGTTTTACCTTTCGCAAGTCTATCTCTTCGTTCTTTTTCAACATCTTGCGAGCCTCATCACTGTTTCAGTCCAGGCCACAAGCTCTATTTTCCAAAATAATAAATATAATTTATGCTAATAATTTCGTACCACATCTAGTAACATTCAAATCAGAGCTCCACAACGGTACAGGCTACGACCGCGGTTACCCAACGCCTGACGTTTCGCCCAGCCGAATTGCGGGGAGTAGCGAATTTACTAGAAAACGGACTTCAACTGGTCTGATTGGGTCTTTGTCGATCCTTTCTGGTATACTTGAATACTTAGTCAGATGGTAAATAAGTAATTTTCAATCATAACTACGGTTTGGTGTTTGAATAATTTAAGAAGGAAGTTTCGTTTGTGATTGTGATTTGAAGTGTCGGATCGAATGACAGCACGTTTCACGCAGTGCTTGAGAAATTGGCTGATATCGTATCACAGATTTGATCCATGCACAGAACAAATATTTGAGTGGCCTGCAGATAGCTGCTCCAGGTCTGGGTGTTTTATTCTAAGTTTACATGGTTGTGAAGGTACCTACGATGGTGAAGTTATTCCTAGTGTATTAGTAGTAGTAGTGTTGGGGCAACGTAGTCTTTCAAAAATAAACTAAACTTACTATTGACTTGAGCTTGAAGCTGGAAGTCGGATTGATAGGTACTAAAAACTATACCTACTTAGCCTATAACACTCCACAATGGTAATTTTCAGGGGAAAAACTCATTTGACACAAAACAAATAACTAAAAAAACAAACATTTCTCAAAATGATATTTCAATTTCAAAATATCCAAAAAAAAAGTCGACAAAAAACCCAGAAAATAAGCAAATAAAAACATTCATTACGAAACATGTCGACCAAACAAACGAGACGGATCCCAATTTTCTTGCGGACGAAGTCGGGGTCCAAAATAAATAAATAGAAGACCAATCACGCCAAATGTAAACAAGGGTGCAGTGGTAAATGGAACTTCTGTGAAGCGAGAAATTATGAGGACGTGGTGACATCAAAAATTCTGGTAAACGGGAAACTTGGGTCCTTTTCTGCGAGGTACCTATACCTACGTCCTGTGTTTATCTAAGTAACGAAAAAAAAGACGTTTATATTACTGAGAAAATAAAAGAAGTTCTGTCTACCGTATGATGAACCGACGTCGGTTAAGTAGTTTCGCGATCCGTCTAACGTACTGCTAATATTCTAGTTGAGGGTTTATTATGGACAAAGAGAACAATTTATTGGCCTTATATTATTTGTGAAAGACCCTGTAGAGATATACACGTACGATGTCACATAGCAACTAAAATTTGAAATCCTACATCGCAGTTTAAGAGTTCTCCGAGCGATTAAGATATATACAACAGTCTGAAATCAACTATCAGTTACTCGAACCAGACCCCTTTTTAACAAATCTATGTTTCTACATAGTTTCGCATACCCCTAAAATTCAATTGATTAACTGATAGAAACATTTTACTTCTTTAAACGTAATAATATTCATATTATATCGAACTGGGCCGGACACGTCTGCCGTATGCCGTTTGACCGGCTGGCCAGTAAAACGCAGTGTTGGTACCCTGACATCGCACGACAGGGTCGTGTCAGGCCAAAAAGGAGATGACGGGATGACTTGGTTGTCTTCCTTAAGAATTGGCAAGAGGTGGCTCAAAGCCGGGAGCGATGGAAGGAATAAAGGGAGGCCTTTGCCCAGCAGTGGGACAGCATAGGCTAGGTTAATAATAATAAAACATATTTAGGCTAATTCATCATCATCATCATCTTCCTGCCCTTGTCCCGTTCTACTTGGGGTCGGCGCAACACGTCTTTTTCTTCCATTCTGTCCTGTCACTCGTCACGCTATCACTCACTCCCTTTTCTTCCATATCACTTCTCACACAATCCATCCATCTTTTCTTTGGCCTCCCTCTCCCCATGTTAGTTGTTAGTTTAAAATAATGAATCTTGGATAGAACTAGCATATCAAAAATCTTTACACTATGTCATTAATACAAGTACGACATAAGTTGACAACTGGCAGGCCTCATTGATACTGAAGTCTAAATCCAAAAGTTATTTTAAACTAGGTCGTAACTCACATTTGGTGGTTTCGGCCAAAATAAACGTTTGCACGGAACTTCAGAGCGAAACAAACGAATTAGTTTTATGGGCACAAAATAAAATGGACTAGCAGTTTAAAGTTGTTGGAATAGAAAAATCGATGAGGCAAAAGTTTTAGGCGATATGAAGTTTATTTGAATTATGTGGGCACACAAAATTATCGTATTTGAGGCTTTGCAACTCTTTTCAAATTGTAATAAATTTTTGTTTTACTTTTTTTATTAAAAAGCCTTTTTTGTACTTTAGTTTTCTAAATAACATTGCACGAATTTTTATGGATGAATGGAGAGGGAGAGAGAGGCCAAAAAACTATTTTGGCTGAATTGTGCGAGGATTGATATGAAAGAAAAGGAAGTTGGTGACAGCATGAGGAATGATAGGACAAAATGAAAAAAAAATCGAGTTGCGCTGAACCCAAGTAATATAGGACCAGAGCAGGACGAAGAAGAAGATGCACGGATTTTTATGTAGGTATATTGCTTTTCCACCACCCCTAGTTGACTGTTTGAAAATGCCTAAGGCATTAAAGTCTACCTTCGTATCTTTGTGTCACATGAAGATTTAATAAATAATATTAATCATTACTTTGGTACGTGATAAAAGACCAACAAAACACGTCCCTGCCTCATGACCGCTGCCGCTGGTTAATTGTAAATCCAACTTAAATATCTTAAAATTACTCTGACCTGCCTGTAGGCACTGGCTTTTTCCTTTCAAAGAAACCAGGGTGTGATAATATCATTAAGTCTTATCAAGATTGCCAAAAACGGAAAATGCTTCATCATCTCTACTTAAAAGTAAATTCATTCTTTGGCTCGGCTGTCCTACCACAGTACAAGATGATAAAAATGTCCAGTTTCAACAATATTCTGTTTAAATTCGGTTTACCTCTGTTTATAGAAAGAAAAAAAAATAATTTAGGTATTTATCATGTTAAACGTAAACGTAAAAAGTTTATCATGTTAAAGCGGTTTCAATTTTGAATATTTGATTGCAGTCTGCGATTGAATTTCTTGCAAATTATTAGATCACATGGCTAAGGTGATGAAGCAGGGAGGTCACGACCCTCAGCATTGAGGAATACGACGCAAGGAGGAGGAGGATTAGATCACATTGTGGTAGATATCATTAACGACCATACATTCGTCTTTATGAACCAACTAATTTCAGCCCGCGACTTCGCCCGCATGACTGAGATATAGCCTTAAAACTTTGGACTCCTGTTTTATCATCGTAGGGGGAGAATTTTGAAAAAAATCTTTCTTAGTTCCTTCTTAGCTCACTTACGTCCTAAAAGGACACCTTGCGTAAAACTTGCTGGCTATGCGTTTGTGGGCCATAAAGAATCACGGGATTGCGATGGATATGAGATGCACAGGATCGTTCGTTGTGGCTACACTTGGAGAAGATCTATGCCAAGATTGGACCTCCTTTGGCTGAAATGATGATGACGATGAAGTAATTTTTAGAATTCAATTTTGAACTTGCGCCTGTAGACCATCAACACATATACTTGCCGCATTTTGGTACCAGCCTTACTTAATTTACTGCCTATAGCAAAGTAGCTATGACTAAAGAAGAGGAAAGAATTGAATGGGCCTTCTGCAACTGCCAACATTTCTATGCAGCCAGCCATCTCCCTTGAGCACCGCCAGTTCAAACAAGCTGCAGCTCAGGTAGGTATTAACATTGCTTTGTGGAGCCCCGCCAACTTTGCCCTTTACAAAACTGTATCAGCCAAGCTTATCGCAACGGTAATGAAGTTCCAAACCGGCTGGCTGTATATAAGTTGGATGTTTCAAAGAGATTTTAATGATTAATTTGTTTGTTAGTAGGTATTCATGTTGAGTGTTGTAGTCATTTTGTTTTAAAATATTGAATTAGCTTATGTTAAAATTTCTAATTTAATTGTAGGTATATAATAATAATTATGATTTTGGTTAACTAGTTTGTGTTTGGTAAAGGTACTGCTGCGGCGCCCTTACATTGTTAACATTTCTACGGTCCAGACTATGAGTATCGCCTCGTGGTTTATACCGCATACATCGAAGGACTGGAACAATTGCCTGCTGGAGTTGTCTCGTCTTATTATAATTTAGGCGTCTTCAAGGATAAAGTGAATAGACTCTAAATAAACTAGTGCGCCTCACCATCACTGCTACTATCAGGTGGAATCGCAGTCAAGCAACAGTTTGACGAGAAATTAGATCCTGTACGTAAAATGATCAGACCGGTATAACACGCTGCTTCAAACTACCAGGCTTAAATGGGATTGGGAGGGTTATGTCACTTGCACAATGACCATAGGGCAAATGTTGTCACGCAGTTTCTGTAGAAGGAAAATGCCATCCAGGCCCGCCCAAGAATAAATGTCGAAATGAGTATAAGCAGGAACACAAGGACTGATCCGAGATGGTATGGAAGAAACATATCTGGATGAATTTTGGGGAGGCCTTTATACAGCTGTGGGACAGCCATGGCTGCAAAGAATTGTATTGCTGTCCTGTATTTTTTTTGCTTCTTTTAACTGCATAATTATTATTATTTGTAACTGAATGCGTGTTTGAAAGTAACCTATTTACTTTTTTTTATCTACCACAGTAATCTTACCCCTTCGTTTCTAAGAAAATCCAAGATCTTCTTTAAAACAATTCCACCTAAAAGATCAACAATACCGATATTTCCAAACTATTTACAAGAACTCACACGGTAATCATCGATCACAAACGTTAAGACGTTGTCGGCCAACCGTACGCCGTAGGGCTCCATAGACCGTGTCCCATAAATAATAGCATGACGCGACGTACCGTGAACCGACTGAAATATAGACGCAATAAAGACCGCTATGTGAACAGCAACATACTATGTTGTGGGTGAGCGGGGACTATCGGGCGTTTCGGTTCGTTACTATTGGGACTGAAAAAAGTTTGTAAATGTCGGGAATTGTGTGTAATGTAAATAGAACTGATAAGGATTCGAATAAAGGTGTTCCTATGGATGTCATCATCACCATCATCATCAACACCCAATTTTTGTCACAACGACCGGTCCTGTGCGTCTTGTATCCATTGGATTCCCGAGACCAAGTAGCGTAGAGACTGGATGCTGTGCAACTTCTGATAATCACCAGTTCACCAGTTTTTGCAGAAGGTGCAAAATTCTATACTACCATACTTATATAATATACTACGAAACCTGCCGTCCCAGCCTGGCAGAGCAGGATCGAGAAGCGTATTAATGAGGCCAGAGTACTCATTGGCAAACTATACTGCTTCAGGGAGGGCAATACACGACCGCGAGTGATGCGCTTTGTGAGACGGGCATTCTCGGGAACTGGAATCAGTCCCCGAGAATACATGTCCTGTGTCACGGAGCGCATCGACTTCCTGAAGCAGAAAGTTTGTGCATGGGCCAACCGTATTCGGCGGTATAAGCGGCGAGTCGACCGGTATACACAGAATCGCATGTTCCGGAGCGATGAGAGGTGGGTATACAGAACTTGGGAGCGACCTGAACAAAATATGGCTGAGGTGTGCCGCCCGGATGCTATCGCCACGAATACCTTCTGGCGCGGCATCTGGTCGGTGCCCGTCAGTCATACTGAGGATGGCTGGATGCGTGATGTCGAGCGCGTGTGTGAAGCTATACCAGAAATGGAAAAAATAACCATCAGTCCACTAGATGTGGCCAAAGCAGTCCGTCCGTTACCAAATTGGAAGTCTCCGGGACCGGACGGACTGCAAAACTTTTGGCTAAAATGGTATAGCAGCTCACACGCGCTCCTAGCAACTCAATTTCAGGCATCCTTAGAGTCCGGGTCGCTGCCTGAGTTTTTAACAACTGGAGTCACCCACCTGCTCCATAAGACAGGTAGTACCGCGGAACCCAAGAATTATAGGCCGATTACATGTCTGTCGACGGTCTATAAACTTCTTACATCCATCCTGAGAGTGAAAATTAATCAGCATATTGAAAATAACTCAATTATGTCTGCCTCTCAGAATGGATGTAGGAACGGGTCCCGCGGCACTAAGGAGCTACTCCTCATCGACATGGTCATAAGCCAACAGGTTCGTCGATCCCGCAAGGATTTGTCGACATGCTGGATAGACTACAAGAAGGCCTACGACTCTGTTCCTCATACATGGCTCATGAGGGTGCTGGAGTTGTATAAAATAGATGCAACTCTTCGCACCTTCCTTGGGTCATGTATGGGGCAATGGAAAACGGTCCTTCGCTATCCGGGATGTCGACCAAGCCGGGGGGACGATGAGCCTATATGGATTAAACGGGGAATATTCCAGGGCGACAGTCTGAGTCCACTTTGGTTCTGCTTAGCTCTGAATCCTCTCAGCACAATGCTGGAGGAATCAGGCTTGGGCTATCGGTTGAGAAGAGGTGGTCAGGTTTTATCTCACCTTCTTTACATGGATGATCTGAAACTCATTGCCTCCAACAAGTTGCAACAAATGGAACTACTGAAGGTAACTGAAACTTTCAGTAGTGCCATCAGGATGGAATTTGGTGTGGACAAATGTGCAGTCATGCATGTAAAGCGAGGGGAGATTGTGGAATCTGCGGGGATTCAACTCTCGGATTCCATACACCTTAGATCCCTCTCCTCGACCGAAACCTATAAGTATTTGGGTATGTCGGAAGCGTTAGGCATTAACGTCGCTGACATGAAGCAATCATTGAAGGAGCGCTTCTTTGGCCGCCTGAAAAAGGTTTTAAACAGCCTTCTGTCGGGTGGAAATAAGGTGCGCGCCTTCAATGGTTGGGTCATGCCGGTCTTGATGTACGCTTTTGGCATACTCAAATGGACTCAGACTGAGCTAGACACTCTGGATAGGCGAGTTCGTACATTGCTGACCGCAAATCGGATGCATCACCCACGATCGTCGGTGATGAGACTGTACATCCCGCGGAATTGTGGAGGTCGTGGCTTTTTAAACGCCAAAACTCTGCACAACCGCGAGGTGTGCAGTCTCAGAGAGTATTTTCTCAAAACCGACGTGGGTGTGCACCGAGATGTGGTAGCAATGGACGTGGGCCTAACCCCGTTGTCCATGGCTAAAGAGAACTGGCACAAACCTGTAGTACTAACTACTGATGACCGCAAGGAAGTATGGAAAAGCAAGGAGCTCCACGGGCGCTTTTATCGGGCTCTCCATGAGCCTGATGTAGATTTCTTAGCGTCCGTGGCCTGGTTACGGTTCAGTAACCTCTTTGGGGAAACTGAAGGTTTTGTCTGTGCGATTATGGACGAAGTTATCCTGACGAATAACTACCGGAGACATATAATTAAGGACGGGACGGTTGACGTGTGTCGGGCATGCCATCTTCCGGGAGAGTCCATTAGACACATTATCTCTGGTTGTTCTCGTCTGGCTAACGGCGAGTATTTGCACAGGCATAACCAAGTAGCCAGGATTATTCATCAGCAACTTGCTCTGAAATACAAACTTGTGGAATCAGAGGTACCGTATTACAAGTATGTGCCCGACCCAGTTCTCGAAAATGACCATGTCACGCTGTACTGGGATCGGTCTATCATCACTGACCGGACTATTGTAGCCAATAAGCCGGATATAGTGGTGATAGACCGATTAGCGCGCCGCACAATGATAGTCGATGTCACCATCCCGCATGACGAGAACCTCGTGAAAGCCGAGAAAGAGAAACAGATTAAATATCTCGACTTGGCACACGAGGTTGTCGACATGTGGAATGTGGACTCGGCTGTCATTGTGCCGATTGTTGTGACCGCCAATGGCCTGATGGCCAAAAGCTTCGACGACCACCTGTCGAAGCTGTCGTTGCGCGGTTGGATCAAGGGCCTGATACAGAAGGCAGTACTCCTGGATACGGCTCGTATCGTGAGGAGGTTCCTGTCTCTGGAGCCCTAACCACCGGTAGCTTGGACCCTGCTCCCGCTAACGGTGGCATTCTATTTTTTATATTTTTAAATGTTTTTTTTTAATTATTTTTGTAAGAAATATTTAAAAATATATTTAATATGTATTTTAAAAATAAATAAAGAAATAATAATAATAAATTATTTATTTGCGTAAAACATGGTATAAAATGGTGTTACATAAAATGGGAGCAGTACAATCATGTTTAGCTATTTTATGACAGCATGCAAAAATTTCAAATTTCAAATTTGTAGTAATGCACATAGTTAGGTACAAGCAAGAATGTAGGGAGACAATAAATCAACATTTCTTGTCCATAAACTCTTTTAAATTATAAAAACTATATTCACTTAACCACCCTTTTAAACTAGGTCGTAACTCACATTTGGTGGTTTCGGCCAAAATAAACGTTTGCACGGAACTTCAGAGCGAAACAAACGAATTAGTTTTATGGGCACAAAATAAAATGGACTAGCAGTTTAAAGTTGTTGGAATAGAAAAATCGATGAGGCAAAAGTTTTAGGCGATATGAAGTTTATTTGAATTATGTGGGCACACAAAATTATCGTATTTGAGGCTTTGCAACTTTCTTCAAATTGTAATAAATTTTTGTTTTACTTTTATTAAAAAGCCTTTTTTGTACTTTAGTTTTCTAAATAACATTGCACGAATTTTTATGGATGAATGGAGAGGGAGAGAGAGGCCAAAAAACTATTTTGGCTGAATTGTGCGAGGATTGATATGAAAGAAAAGGAAGTTGGTGACAGCATGAGGAATGATAGGACAAAATGAAAAAAAAAATCGAGTTGCGCTGAACCCAAGTAATATAGGACCAGAGCAGGACGAAGAAGAAGATGCACGGATTTTTATGTAGGTATATTGCTTTTCCACCACCCCTAGTTGACTGTTTGAAAATGCCTAAGGCATTAAAGTCTACCTTCGTATCTTTGTGTGACATGAAGATTTAATAAATAATATTTATTAATTACTTTGGTACGTGATAAAAGACCAGCAAAACACGTTCCCGCTTGATGACCGCTAGTTAATTGTAAATCCAACTTAAATATTTCAAAATTACGCCGACCTGCCTGTAGGCACTGGCTTTTTCCTTTCAAAGAAACCAGGGTGTGATCATATCATGAAGTCTTATCAAGATTGCCAAAAACGGAAAATGCTTCATCATCTCTACTTAAAAGTAAATTCATCCTTTGGCTCGGCTGTCCTACCACAGTACAAGATGATAAAAATGTCCAGTTTCAACAATGTTCTGTTTAAATCCTGTTTATCATATAAAAGTGGTTTGAATGTTAAAATATTTAATCGCAGTTTGTGACTGAATTTTCCTAGCGTATTATTAGTTTGAATCGTAGTAAGTTTTTCAAAGACCTTATTTTTCCCTATTTATGAATTAACTAGTTTCTTTAAGCGGCATTGCCCGCATGAACGTAGGTTTGACCTACAATCTTTGGTCTCACGTTTCATCCCCTTAGGAAGAAAATTAGTTCTTTCTTAACTCGCCTAGGTCACAAAAGGAAACCTTGTGTAAACTTTCACGCTCCCAGTCCCAGTAGTTTCGGCTATGAGTTAACATGTCAGTCAAACGGTTTCTTCTTTACATATACTTGCTGCTTTTGGTAACAGCCTTTATTCGTATAGCAAAGTAGCTACATCTAAAGACGAGGAAAGAATTGTATGGGCCTTCTGCAACTGCCAACATTTCTATGCAGCCAGCCATCTCCCTTGAGCACCGCCAGTTCAAACAAGCTGCAGCTCAGGTAGGTATTAACATTGCTTTGTGGGGCCCCGCCAACTTTGCCCTTTACAAAACTGTATCAGCCAAGCTTATCGCAACGGTAATGAAGTTCCAAACCGGCTGGCTATATATAAGTTGGATGTTTCAAAGAAATTTTAATGATTAATTTGTTTGTTAGTATTCATGTTGAGTGTTTTAGTCATTTTGTTTTAATATAATTAGCTTACAATACAATTTCTTATTAAAATCCTACGAGATGTTGTAAATGGTTGTTATTATTTTGTATTTGGGAAAGGTACTGATACAGGAAAATATACGGCGTGTATGTATCTATCGTTACATAATTATTAACACCTCTCCTGTCCGGGCTAAGCGTTTGGCCTCGACGTTTATACCACGTACATCAGAGTACTGGAACAATTTGTCTGCTGCAGTCTTTCCACTGGATTTATTTAGAGTTTTCAAGGTTAGATTGAGTATGCTCGTGATAATAAGTGCGCTTTACCATCAACGATTGCGTCACTGCTGCAAAAGTTTTATACTTATTATTAAAAAAAAAAATATTTAAAAGAAATTAGATTCTGGATGTAAAATCATCACACTGATTATGGAATAGCATTCTGCACTCTAAACTGGGCAAAACAGATGTGTTAAAAAAAACTACCAGGGTCAAACAGGATTGGGAGGGTTACGTCAGCCCCATGCTCAGTGAACACTGAGTAAGTATTGTCACCCAGTCCTGTACAAAAAACCGGCCAAGAACGTGTCGGGCCACGCTCAATGTAGGGTTCCGTAGTTTCCCTTCCGTTACAATAAGTGTCCCCAACTTTTCAAAAACTGTTCGTCCCATCAATTTCAAAATAATTTTCTTAGAAAGTCTTTATAAAGCTCTTCTTTTCAGATTTTTTTCATATTTCCTAAACTTATGGTTCAAAAGTTAGAGGGGGGGGGGACACATTGTTTTCAACTATTGATTTCTGAAATTATTGATGTTATCAAAAAATTATCTCGGTATTCCCCTATTCATTTTTAGGGTTCCGTACCTCAAAAGGAAAAAACGGAACCCTTATAGGATCACTTTGTTGTCCGTCTGTCTGTCCGTCCGTCTGTCAAGACCCTTTTTCTCAGAAACGCGTGGAGGTATGAAGCTGAAATTTATATCAATTACTCAAGTCTACTGTCCCTTGAAGCTGTGAAAAAATCAAACTTCTAAGCCAACGCAATCAAAAGATACAGCCGTTTATGCCGCAAATTTTCGACACTTGCAAGGGAATCAAAACCTACATGGTACTTCCCGTGAACTCAGAATCTTGAAATTTGGTACGAAGCAACGTCTTATAGCATAGATAAAGGAAAAATTACGAAAACTATAAATTTTTAGTTACATCACATAATATATATTTTTTTAATAATTTGAAACTTACTACCCATTTCCTCATAAACGCGTAGAGGTATTAAATTGAAATTCATACCAAATACTCAGGTCTATAATACCTTTAAGATGTAACAAAATCAAACTTCTATGTCAACGCAATCAAAAGAAACAGCAATTTAAGCTGTATATTTTGAAACTCGCAAGTACTCGCAAGGGAATCAAAACCTAAAGGGTACTTCCAGTCGACCTAGAATCTTGAAATTTGGCATGAAGCAACGTTTTATAGCATACATAAAAGAAAAATTCCGAAAACCTTAAATTTTTAGTTACATTACAAGATTTTCTTTTTTGTAAAATCTTTAAGACTCGATTCGAGAATTGAACTGTTTTCATCTTGATAAATTGGTACGGAACCCTCAGTGTGCGAGTCCGACTCGCACTTGCCCGGTTTTGAATACCTATCCAACAGTATATCACACGTTAGGGTTGAAATTAATCAAGAAATTACTTTCCACTTTACATGTAGGGGGGCTACCCTTATAAAACATTTTTTACCAATTTTTATTTTACCACTTTGTCGGCGTGATTGATATACATATTGGTACCAAATTTCAGCTTTCTAGTGCTAACGGTTACAGAGATTAAGCGAGGACGGACGGACAGACATGGCGAAACTATAAGGATTCCGTTTTTGCCATTTGGCTACGGAACCCTAAAAAGTGTCGTCGAAATCGACGCAGGAAGAATGAGTTGGAAGCCTACCACGAGGACTGGTTCGAGATGGCACGAGTGAAAAATGTTTGAAAGAATATGTCAGCTCTGTATATTTTTGCATAACTTCAGTATGTTTGATTTATTTGTGCCTGAATGTGTGTCTGAGAGTAACCTATTTATTTACTTTTGATTTACTTACCCCTTTGTTTCTAACTTAGAAACTTCTTGGATTTTAACAAAAATCCATTAAAACAATTCCACCTAAAAGATCAACAATACCGATATTTCCAAACTATTTACAAGAACTCACACGGTAATCATCGATCACAAACGTTAAGACGTTGTCGGCCAACCGTACGCCGTAGGGCTCCATAGACCGTGTCCCATAAATAATAGCATGACGCGACGTACCGTGAACCGACTGAAATATAGACGCAATAAAGACCGCTATGTGAACAGCAACATACTATGTTGTGGGTGAGCGGGGACTATCGGGCGTTTCGGTTCGTTACTATTGGGACTGAAAAAAGTTTGTAAATGTCGCAAATTGTGTGTAATGTAAATAGAACTGATGAGGATTCGAACAGACGTGTTCATAAGGATTCATTATCATTATCATCATTAGAACCAAAAATCATCCACTGTAAAACGTAGGCCTCCCCCAATTTTTGCTACAACATAAAGTAAAGTAAGAATTTATTTGTTTAAACATTTATTTATATATTTGTTTAAACACTAACATGATACATTGCATGCAAGATAATAATGGAATACAAGTTCTAGCATGTTCAGCCGCATGATTCGTGGCGTAAAAATTTTCAGGAAGAGATAGTGCATAAACCGTGAATATTATACATACGTACGTCTCGCACCTTTCAGATTCCCGCGACAAAGTAGCGTAAAGAGATTGGAGGCTGTGCAACTTCTGAAATGTTTAATGAAAACAAGTTTTTGCAGGGTGTGCATGATAAAATGCTTAATTGATAAGAATATGTGGTTCTTGATGAAGAATGAACAACAACGAAAGAAAAAATGAAATGAATGAAAGAACTAATCTGCGTTTGTATATCTGATTGTGTACTGTAGTCGTATCGTTCGTTATATCGAAAAATATAATACGATTCTCCTGAAAATTAACCATATGTATATGTATATGGTTAATTTTCAGGAGAATCGTATTATATTTTTCTAAATAACGAACGATACGACAGTTTTCTCTTCATGTCTTTCAAGAAAAATACCCCAATCACTTATCTCTCTAGCAAAAATGACGACGAAAACCTCCCATGCATTCAAACAGCTCACCGAATCCAACTCATAAACCGCAACTTTACGATCCGAATATGATGAGCTTCTAAAATTAAAACTCAGTATAACTCCAAGCTCATAGCTCGAACTATTATCTTCTATATCTACACAAGCAATTAAATATTATCTTCTATATCTTCCTGCTTTTCCTTTGTTGAGGACAAAGGAAAAGCAGGAAGATAAACTAGACTTAAAACTGTTCCAACAATCAAGTATTTATGGTCTGTCGTAAAAGTTTAACTAAAGGAAAGGTAGGTACTTAATAACAATCAGTTGCAGACTTGAAACTGGCTTTCGATACAATAGGCTTTCAATTCAATTTGTAACAGTTGGTGTGTTTACAACGTAAAGTGAATAGCGATCGTGAACTTGTATTGTTAGACAAATGGAATGCTTCCATTTGGATCCTGAGTTCAGGTGTCAAAGGAAGTGGTGTTGAGTTTCAAGGCGGTTTGATTGTTGAATATGATAAGGATAGTGACAATGGGTTTTCCCAGTACTTATTAACTACGGTAATATTACAAATATGTAGTAGATAGCTTTCTTATTCTTATATTCTTAAAAAAAGCAGTACGTATCCTTACCTCTATTAGACTTGTATTTCTTACTAGAGTGCAAAAATGTAGCTTGCTGGCTGCTTTCTGCTGCTGCGGTAATTTAGCTAATACTCGTATTTTTTCCTGGCTTGGTAGGAGCAGCTCCCGCCAAGCCACACGAAAAAAATCCCCAATCCATTTGTCACAGTAATTGTTTTTTTTAAGCGGATGTAATGTTTACTTCGTTTACTTTTTTATTCTGTAAGCTTATCTAAAAAATGCGACTGACTAACTACTGAACACAAAAACTTTGAGAAAGAAAGTCATGGATTCAAGAAGATGAAGTTTTTCCTCGCCCAAGTCAACAATAAATAGTCTTGCTCCTTCTGAATCCTAGAAAACCTAAACGTTCCTTATTCAAAACATTGCCTGCAACATTATATATATCTCCAATAGATGGAATTGTTGTGTAAGGAAGACGCGATTGTGAATTATTGGGGGAAATATCGACGGGAATACACAGATAGGTAAAAGCATCTGCCCATTGGGGTGCCTAACATAGATATTACGAGGGTGAAACGGTGGATAGCCCTCGTAAGGGGATGGGTCAGTAAATACTGATACATTTGCCAAACATCGGATGAACTCTAGAGGGTGTAATCGAGGGTAGTTTGTTTTTTTCTGATTGATTAAACTTCGATGAATGAAAATTGGGAGGGACAGTTGTTTTGGTAGTATAGATGTGTTATTTAGAGTGATAGTGAAAGAGTGCTATTTGGCGACGGTTGCAGATAGTTTGAAAGAGCCGCCGCGATCCTGAAACGCAAAAGGCAACTCAAAGAACACGGGTGGTTTTTAATCGGTAAGAGTTTTACACTTCCTCTGTTGCAATGTTGTTATTTAATGGTTTCCCAACCAAAACAAATTTAAGTTTTTTCAATAGGTACTTATTTTTGTTAAGATAATAATGGATGTCAAGTTATAAAGGCAAAGGAGTGTAAAAAATGGCGTTTAAGAAAGTCTTAAGCTAGTTTTTAGAACAAAAATTAAGGTCTGACAAACGAGTACGTAAACTATAAATTGGTTGATTGAATACCTAAATAAGTATTGAGAAGAATTTTGGGTACTTTACCAGTCGACAGCGATGGGGAGGAGTTTTTCGACGCCATTCTTTAGGTTAATTTTTAGTTAGTTCGTTAGGGTTTTTTTTTATTTTATTTAGTATAATTTGTAAATAATTTGTAACAGATAATTATAAATAAATTTCACCCCAGTATTGAGATCTATGTCTTAACGTAAGAACTACAAATGTGAAATCTCGGATTGCGGTAACAGGGTTTTCCACACGAATAGAACATAATAAATAAAGCCCAAAATGAACTGTCGGACAGTTACTCGGACCAGATAGAACACCCGTCCGGACGGACATCCTGTGCCGCATAGCTCTAAAACTTTCCAACAGTCAATTACATCGTTTCACTTGCCTATAAACTGACAATAATGTCTAAATACTCCATAAGGTCACAATTAAGCATTTATAAATCAGATCTCTAGATCCAGTAACCTCTAGCTCCCGTGTCCATAACTCCTTCTCACGAGATACATAGCTAACAGCAGCTACCAAACAACGCGTGAAAACAAATAAATCGTTGGAGTGAATAGCTACTGTTTTAATTCGCTCGCTACAGCGCTTCTTAGCAGAGTGCAAAGCTGCGTACAGCATACGTGGTCCACCTATCGCCCTGTACAAGGAGCTACAAAAACTTGGAGGGTACTATTAAGAAACTATCAGAAGTTACAGACACTTTAAACAGAGTGATATTCTGTCAGTGATAACAATTGCCGAAATTTTATAAGAATCGATCTAGCCATTTCTGAGGAGTTTTTTGTTACACGAGAATTTTATTAATTAGATCATTCTTTTTACCTAGTTATGGAATAAGGGGTATAATTTTACACTGTCTGCTTTTCTTCTTGAATCCCTTGTAGTATTACATAATAAGAGTGTTGCACAGTTAAAATCTATATTATTAGCTGAAGAGTTTATTTATTTGAATGCCCTAATCTCAGGAACTACTAGTCCGATTTGTAAAATTCTTACAATGTTAGATAGCCTATTTATCAAGGTCATCACATATGACGCTAAAACTAAACGAACCCTACACGCGGGCGAAGCAGCTCTGAAAATATCAATGTGTAGCCTAAGGATCCAGTCAATTAAGATCTGTGATCGTGAGTAAATACAAACTGTAACCACTTTCCTTGTGCACAGTTCCGTTTGCTTGTTTGGCACTCCAAAGCATAAAATGACCAGCAACTGCCAGGGTTCTATTTGACTTTATATTAGAGGTAAGATACACTGACCTCATCTTCTAAAGTGTGCTAATAGGTTAAAGTGTATTCTGTATTCTCTAACGTAGTAAAGTTCTTACACAACACAGCACGAGATAACTTAAAAATAGTTTTTGATAAACAAAAAGCCTTACGTAGATAAAGGGGCAAAATGTCCCCCAACATAACGTGCAAGGATTTCTAATTGTAAAACAACTAAATGCATTGTAAAATGTTAGAAGGCAAATTGCGGAATACTGGGCAACGTTGTAGTGTCACGTAGATTGAGCATTGCGCGTCAAGTTAAGGGACATTTTGACCCCATATATATCTGAATCTTTAATTAATTGATGATAGTCGAATTCTCGCTCTTAAATCTTCATAATATAATTTCATTGCCAATTTCTTGTACCATTTCGTACCTCGATGTTGGATGCATTAGGCGTCCAGTTTACGAGCCAGCCCCGACACGGCGACCCGTCGTGTGCGGGATCATTCGATACACGCTCCCTCTCGCTATAACTTGGCTTCGATTACGACCACTGTTAGTTTATTTAGTTAGTAAACTGACCCAACTTGACAACGTATAAGGGTGTTTATTAATTGTAGCAGGAAAGTTCGGTTCTTTCCTTGTTTGTGTTGAGCTGCTAAGCGACTGTAGAGTTACTTTAGGTGTAGCTAATAACATTTAGGTAGTGTTAAGTTTCTCCATTTAACTCTCTGTATTCGTAAGGAACACACATCAGAATCGATAATAATTATTATCCACAAGAGAACCAAGGTTACTGACATAGCCCGAAGAATAGCCAAACTTAAGTGGCAGTGGGCAGGGCACATTGCTTGTAAAACAGATGGTCGATTCAGACGAAAGATTCTAGAGTGAGTCGACCACGTACCGGAAGACGCAGCATTAAAAGGCCACTAACCGAGAATAGTAACCAATTTTTACTTACTGGATCTTAATCTTGCTTTAGTGCAATCGCTAATCCAAGATGCCTGATATATTTGTAGAGAGAGATTTTTGAATAGAACTACTTCATGTGACCCGTTTTATGAGTGGTTATACTTAAGGATCAAATAAAAACACACATCTCTGCCGACCCAACAAAGTATGACAGTTTCACTACATAAACATATGAGTTACAATCCCTAAAGCCCATATGTTCCGGCCGTTTAGGTCTCCAGGGCTCCACCGAAGAGATAAATTGAAACTAAAACATTTAAACATAGCTGTAATAATTTAAAAGCAAATTAGTTTTCGGCCAGCCTGCCAGTATTATTTTATTACGGAGAACAATATGGTAAATTATGAGAATTGTAAACAGGCTGTATTTGTACTGTAAAATAATTTAGTATTTTGTTAGAAAATAGGTATTTTCAACATCATAGGGGCAGTGCTGTAATTAGGATCATAGCCAAGCAGGGTCAATGCCTTCTGGGGTCATGATTATGCGAAAATGAACCCTGGGATCCTGAGAAGAAGTCATTGAAGATATCACCAAAAAAAGGTGCCGTAAAAGTGCACAAGTCTAATTATTTCAGTCAGTTGGGAAAGATCAATGTGTAGATACATATTTCAGCGTAGATTTTTATGAAAAAAACCTACAGCAAACTCAATTGGCACTCTTTGAAATCGATTCAATTATCGATCAAAATTATGGAGAACTATGTTTATGTTTATTGTTGTTTATCCTCACATTAGAACGCCATAACAGCAATTACACTAATGGAGCACATTTATAATAGTTCAGAATCTGCTGCTTTTCCATCATATACATATCTATATAGTCCTATCAAGGACTTAATTCACATATTTTATAGAGAAAGATGAGGAGCTCGTGGCTAAATAATAACGGCCGCACAGGTTGATCTTCAAGGTTAAGCAATGCTTGCCTAGGTTGGTGACCATCTTAACATAATGAGTTTCCTCCGTGCCTCGGAAAGCACGTTAAGCCGTTGGTCCCGGCTGTCATTTGGAGATCTTTGGCAGTCGTTACGGATAGTCAGAAGCCAGTAAATCTGACACCAGTCTTGCCATGAAGTACCGTGTTACCCCAGTTAATGGGTTGTGGAGGTGTGGTAGGCAGCCGCTCCTCGTAAAATACTGGTATTCAGCTAAATCCGGCTTGACTGGAAGCCGACCCCAATATAGTTGGGAAAAGGCTAGGCAGATGATGATGATGATGATGATGATAGAGAAAGATTTTCATAGATATCCTGACAGGAAAACCCAGGAACTTAGAATGAAGGCAAAGAAAGAACAAAGGAGTAGGTTTTAGTTAGTAAAAGTGACACGCCCTCCCGCTCCGCTCAAGAACGGGAGAAATCACTGGATGATTTCCCACCTAAAAAAAATAAAACAGTAACTGATAACGAATACCTACCTAGGCAAAATTTGGTGGTAACCTAAACCTAAGAGACAAACCTAATTCGGCAAAAACGGGGACAATAATAAGTTTATCTAACTTTACTTTCCCATCTTCATAAACCCATGTCCACATAACCAGTACAATTCAACAGCTGGGCCTACACTATATACATATAAAAATGAAGGCGGATATCCAATGGTACAGTCACGTACAATATTGCTACTGTGACGTCATCTCACCTGATGCGGCACCAACTTCTATGGAGCTAAAATGTTTGACGTTAAATGACGTATGAGCATTTGTGGAGCCCGCGGCTAGATAATAACAGTCGCACCGGTCGATCTTCAAGGTTAAGCAACGCTTGCCAAGGTTGATCTGTGAATGGGTGACCATCTTAACATAACGAGTTTCCTCCGTGCCTCGGAAAGCACGTTAAGCCGTAGGACCCGGCTGTCATTTGTGGATAGTCAGAAGCCAGTAAATCTGACTCCAGTCTTGCCATGAAGTACCGTGTTACCCCAGTTAATAGGTTGTGGAGGTCTAGTAGGCAGCCGCTCTTCATAAAATACTGGTAATTAGCTAAATCCGGCTTGACTGGAAGCCGACCCCAATATAGTTGGGAAAAGGCTAGGCAGATGATGATCTAACTTTACTTTCCCATCTTCATAAACCCATGTCCACATACCCAGTACAATTCAACAGCTGGGCCTACACTATATACATATAAAACTGAAGGCGGATATCCAATGGTACAGTCACGTACAATATTGCTACTGTGACGTCATCTCACCTGATGCGGCAACTTCTATGTAGCTAAAATGTTTGACATTAAATGACGTATGGGCATTTATTTGTGGTTTTGGCTGGTGTGAATGGGATGTGGTACTTATATATAATTTATTGATGAAAATACTTTAAAATTACTTCTCCCGCTCTTGTGCGGAGCGGGAAAGTGTTAGACTTTTCGTTTCAGGACACCAAGGTTCTCTTTTACACAACCCATGGCCCCAATAGGATCCTGCGGATTTACTGTATCTCCTTGAGGCTCGTGTGGAATACTACGCGTCGTCGACAACACGGCAGCGTGAGGGCAGTTCAAGTTCGAAAAAATGACATATTTTTTTTTTGCAGAAACTTTCCAAGTTATTGGCAGTCAGCATTGGTATTTTGTTAGCCGTACTGCGTATTTACTATTTACCCTCCTCTCCATCAGAGGGCAGATGAGGACGAAAGGTTCTGGAGTGGCAGCCACTTACCGGAGCGTTGGAAGGCCTCCCACAAAGTGGACCGACGACCTGGCGAGGGTTGCGGGATTGCAATGGATGCGAGACGCACAGGACGGGAAGAGTATGTAAGACAGGCAGATAAAATATGTTGCTTTCACTTTGTTGTATAACGTCTTATTCAGATAATGCATTAGGATATACAGTTTAACGAGTTTATCAAAAAATTAGTTTTGTGGTACTGACTAGGTGGTATGTGGGTGTTGGTGGGTGTACCCATAAGTTAAAAGTACACCTCCACGTAACCTTTTGAATCTAGCCTTATCTATAATTATGTTATTTCATCTAGGTATACTATAATACACTAAAGAAACTTAGTAAGTTTGTATATTATGTAAAGGTAATCACTGAAACTTCTGAATCGATTCTGAAAATTCTTTCATCAATTTCTGCATTATCCCTGAATGCTTATTTATAGATTACGAGTATTAAAGGTGAAACTGACTGATCAACACACAGCTAAAACTATTGGGAATAGGAATGTGAAACTTTGCACAAGGCTTCCTTTTATGACACAGACGAGCATAAAAAGAGCATCATCGTCATCCGGATTTAGTTGAATATCAGTATTTTACGAGGAGTGGATGCCTACCAGACCTCCAAAACCCATTAACTGGGGTAACACGGTACTTCATGGCAAGACGGCAGTCAGATTTACTAGCTTCTGACTATCCGTAACGACTGCCAAAGATCTACAAATGACAGCCGGGATCAACGGCTTAACGTGCTTTCCGAGGCACGGAGGAAACTCAGTATGTTCGAGCTCCTCTCGAGCATAAAGAGAGCATTATCCAAAATTTACCCCTCAAGGGATAAAACAGAGGTCAAATGTCTACAGAGACCGTCTTTCCCACGAGCACAGTCGCTGGCAGAAGCTACTAAGCTATATTTTTTCTAATTTCACGCAAACAAAGCCGCTGGTAGAAGTTAGTATTTATTTCTTTACTTTACAGTAAATTCAAAGATTAATTTCTGGTCGCGTCAGAAAGCTATTGAATTTTCATAAAAGTAAAGGTCAAGTTCAGTAGCCTACAGGGTAAGAATCTCAACTAAATTTACTGTAAAACAAATCTATCTAAATTATCATAATTTGATGGAATACAGCGTGCCTACGTCAAAAGCAATAATTTGAATAATTAAAACTTTGCTCTGTTAATTTTGTTAGGCGTTTAATGATCTTTTCTAAAACCCACGATTCTTAATTCGATTTTGTTCAAATGTTTACTTCGTTTTTAATTTTTATGTTTTAGAACTCTGCTATGATTTAAATGACAAGTATGTACCAAAGGGCACAGCATCACTTGTCGTTCATTTGCAAGATTTCGTGTCTAACTTGCTCATTTATAAAATCTACCAAAGTGTTTTGATTTGTACCAGAACGCTGTCTTCAGAGAAAATTATTATCTATAGTTTAATTTATAGTTAAAAATATATAACTGTAGTTAAAAATTGGGAGTATCTACATAATGAAAATGAATCAAATAATCGATTCCGATACCTTGAGAAAAAATATGAGTTTCAATAGACACAACGTAACATTGCTATAAAGATTTTACAAGTGTCTATATCACACCATGAAACAGAATACAAACCCAAAAATTTCAACCAAAAAATGTTACCAGCCTCAAATTATCCGCATACCTTCATCTATTACACTGCGGGCCCAATTAGCGGGGACAACCTAAACAAACCGAGAATAGACTGGCAACATTCATTAGCTATCATAACAAGGGCCTTCAATTTCATCACCGCTTAGATTTGAGGCTCCATTTTACAATGTATTAGTTTCCTCAGCACAGTTTAAACAGAAAGCAGGTGGATTTCAGTAATTCAATTTGGAGCAGGATTCTTCCATTTCTAATTCTTTTTACCCATACTATTTCGCGATGTTAGTCAAACAGATACCTATTAAAGATAGAACTTAAATATGTTATGCACTCATCATCATTATCGTCACCTCAGCCGAAAGACGTCTACTGTTGGACATAGGCCTGCCCAAAACATCGCCACAACGACTGGTTCTGTGCGTCTCGCATCCATCGGATTCCCGCAACCGCCAGGTCATCGGTCCACCTTGTGGGATGCCTTCCAACGCTGCGTCTTCTAGTACGTGGCCGCCACTCCAAAACCTTCCGTCCCCATCGATCGATCGAATGAAAGAAAATTAAACACGACGATTGATTTGGATTTGACATACAGCAGAATACTAATAATTAATAGAATAAATTAATTAATTGTAGAATACGGACATTGTTTTACAACAAAGTTGTAGAAAAAAAAAAAAAACACAGTTGTAGACAGTTAAGTTTTTGATGGAACGCGCAACTGCTCTTTTGACTCCTTTTAGTGCGTACCTACTAGTTTCGGTCTCAGAATAGGATTTGGAAAGAAAACAACAAGAATATTGGTAGAGGTTAAACAAAAAACGTGTACCATATTGTTATGTACATTTTTTTAGCAATGTTTTCTAGTTTATAGACTGTTGGTTCTGCAAAATCTGCAAGTTTCATCTGATCATATTATGTAAGAACAACGCAGCTTTTATCGGAATAGGTTATAGGCTATTATACCCCTAGTTAATAAGTTTACTATTACGTGGGAGAAGCTGCTAGTAGCAGTTTGTACGTAGTATTTTTTTTAAGAAAATGAGACAGTCTTGCGATGCGGTACTTTAAATACCTATTTACTAGGTTATGGAGCTCAAATTTGTAGGAATTGGTTGCTTCGTGTAAAATTTCGTCAGATGCACCAGGGTAGACTAGAAGCTGACGTCAGTAGAGTATGGAAAAATTAAGCAAACTATACGCAGTATATTAAACAATATTGTACTAATACCAACTAAAGGAAATCTATAATGTAACTGAGACTACACATCATGCTTTCATATCCTGGTTTATTAAAGAACACAAAGCATAACGTACGTCCAATTTACTCACACGAACGCTAGCACAAGACACAAAAGAACGACATAAACAAAGGAAAATATACCAAATTGCATTATACGTTCATATGCATAGCGAAGTCACAATTTTTCTTCCGTCTCAACAAACTAAAAGTTAGCAAAAATATTTCTGTTGTTCGTCCAGGCTCTAACTCGCAAAGAAACAATTTAAACTTCTACATCCTCTACCTACTGTCATAGTTTAAGTTCTTCTAATAAATTAGGAGTACTTTATCTTAGTGTTGTTAGGAGTTTGGAACTTGGTAAAGTCTAAAACAGGTGAACTAGTAGAATTATGCTTATCCATCTATTTTGTACGCGGAAGTTTTGGGATCGGTGGAGTTAGTTCAGCCTTCTTAGCAGGAGATGCGAGTCTAGTAATTATGGACTTGTTGAAGCTAGCTAGGGGATATTTGTTTGCGAAACAAATTAGCCTAGTTCAGGTCAGTGAGAGCTTGTAGTACTGTAGTATTTTCGCTGGCTGGCTGAAACTATCTCAGGCGATATGCTTTTCTATGCTTCTTTAGTTTAAGTCAAAACTGCTCCAGATTGTTACGTACCTTGTAAAACTATCTTAATATTTAAACGAGCTAAAGGTGATTTAGCATTACCGGCCTTTTATGTTCCCACTGTTGGGACTCGGGCCTCCTCTCTGGGAGAGGGAATGGGCCATAATCCACCACGTGGCCCCAGTGCGAATTGGCAGATGTCACATATCTTCGATTTTTTTATTCTAGGACATGCCGGTTTTCTCACGATGTTTACCTTCACCTTTTTGAGAGCAATGGTGATGAAATAAATTACACAAAGTAATGCACCAGGCTGGGTTTGAACCCGCGACCTAAAACTTATTATATTACTCAGGGCAGTTATCACTCGGCCACCACTGCATGGCACTATATTATAAATGTGATTTAGCTCTTTTGAATTTTATATTTGAATTGATCTCTCTAGTGATCTCCCAATTAATTTGCTATTATACAGGGTGTGTCAGATATCGACGCAGAAACGAATACCACGGATCCAGTACCTCCCGGTGATGAATTTTTACGTCGGCTTTTTTCAATTTTTTTTAACAAAATGTTAAGTTATATTTCCGGTATAATTTATTATTAACATGTGTATATAACTTAATTTGTAACCTAAATTACTTCAATTTCTAATTTAACAGTTTTATTTCATAACCTAAGTTCTGATTTGTAATCAAATCGTTTTAATTTGTATTTCTTTTTGATCGTAAGTGAATCGTTTTAATTTGTTACTTGTTTGTACTTCTTTTTGTTTACGATTAATTTGTTTTCATTTGTACTGTAACAGTTTTACTATTTACATTTATTTCTTTTAGATTAAATTTTCAGATATAATTTCCATTCTGATACTTTGTAGTTTTGATTGTAATCAAATTCAGTTTAATTTTATTTTATATAAATATTGGTTTAGATTTTATCTCTATCTGTGAATGATATGTATACTTGCAATTGATATGTTTACCCGGAACTGTCTTCTCTCAAATCTCTTTTGTCTAAATGTTTAATTTAGTATTTATATGTCAACAAATTTTTGGTGTGTCAGATAAATAAAATAAATACTGGCTTGTCTCCTTTTTAGAAAGATCTTACATAGGAACAACCTAGTAGCCAGGATTATCCATCAACAACTGGCTCAAAATATTCTGCTACCGACCAAGTTCTCAACAATGGTCATATGATATTGTACTCGGATCAGTCAAATATCACTAACAAGACTATTGTAGCTAATAAAGTAATAAGCCTAATATAGTCGTTTACTGAATCCGAAGTCGTACCACAATTATTGGAATTACCACACCACCTCACGTGGAAGTATTCCCATTTCGGTCCCAGATTTTCGGCACCAAAATTTTAGTCACCCAAGCTATTTCCGATTCGGCACCAATAGGTATTCTGGATTTGGATTTTGTATTAGTTACTACCATTGGGAATAACTTGGATGCCGAAACTTTTGGTGCCGAAAATCTGGGTGCCGAAACGGGAATACTTCCTTACATGACCCTCGTGAGAGCCGAGTAAGATAAGCAAATCAAGTATCTTGACTTGGCTCCTGAGGTTGTCAACTTGTGGATTATTGTGTCTATAGTATCGTGAGCTAATGGTTTAATAGTGACGAGCCTAGCCCAACATCTTATCGACTTTTCTAAGGCGACTGGATCAAGGGTTTGATTCAGAAAGCAGTGCTTCTGGACACGGTTTGTATAGTTTAGGAGGCTGACATACGGGTAGACACACATCCTGGAATAGTACGAAGGATTCTTTTATACCGTAATATAGGGAAACGCTAAAGCAGTACAGACTATTAAAACAAAAGTATTGTTATTTAGCCTGCCGGTCAAACTATGAGCGCTTTTTTTATTTATAGGAAAACATAACTACTCCAAATAGAGTGAAACAGACTTTTACTTATTAATTTTACGGTAACTCTTTCAAAATTTGTAATAGTTTTCCATTGCATATCCTTTTTAATTTACATTTCACTTTTAAAACCTCATAACCTTCAAAAATAGGTAATTTTAAACCAATACCAATTAACTATCGCTTGTTACTTTAATCCGTTAATAATATATTTAGCAAACTATATCTTAAACACGACTTCACTTTAATACACTAAATTACTACATCTCAATTTGCAAATTAATTTAACAGACATTTAATTAAAACCTGTTTACTCAAACACAGTCAACAACTAAATTATCTTAAAACAATTATTGTTGAAATTGAACCTAAAGCTTCGGTTACAGTAAAGGCAAGAAGCGGGCGACGCAGCGGATCCCATTCGCATATTGTAAACGTGGTTCACACCATTGATGGCAGTGATAGCGCAAGAGAAGACGTTAAACCAGTTAAAGAGGTAGTAATGATCGTAAAATAATCACTGCAAAGGGGACAGACTAAAACCTCTCTACATACTCGTATTAGATGCATCGGGCATTAGAAGGTATTCAACGATCTCCGCCACCCAAAAGGTATGATCTAAAACAGACTTGGGGAGTCTGATACCTGTAAACAGGTTTTAAACGGCAGCGAGGAATTTTCCAAGAGTCGTGTCTTGGAAGGAACTGCTTGACACGACTGCGTTACTGCTTGAGAGGACGAACGCTGTCGGTTTAGCATCCGCCTAAGCTCATCACTCTGAACAAACTCTTAATGTAATATTATGAAGATCAAAACCAATTCAGAACTATTTAATTAATTAATTACTTGAGCTTGAAACAAAATATTTACACAGCATACTCTATTTTTAAAGCATTTATATTCATTTTGAACAAATAGGTACTTAGGCGCCATAAATTCCCAAAATTAAGTTATCAATCTCTATAAAAATAGTTGGAATTTAGTTCATAATTTTAAACTTGAACATTACTGATGGAGCTTAGCAAAGATCAATGGTTGTAAAATATTTTCAGAAAAACTGCAGTATTTTTCGTCAACCACCTTATGCCCCTCAAAGTGTGTGTGTGATTGTATGTGTCAAAATCACAAAACAAAATCAATAACTTTGAAACCTCCATAGATCCAGCATGGTTGAAGATTTCGTGAATCAGACTTAACAAATTTAATTCAAAATAGACATATAACCAGAAAATTCATTTACTCGTAGAAGCGTCAACGTTTATACAAATACTTTAAACGTCAATAGAAATCGCAGTACAAATGTAAACAAAGTAATGACTAGTAGAGAATCAGTATCGCTCCTTGTCAATTTATATCGTGTCCAAATCGAACAAACACAGCATAGAACGAAACTCACTGGCAGAACACAATGGTGTATCAATCCTTTCTGTTTCACATAATTTCGAAAAGTCTACATTATAAGCATTTTTCTCATTATCTTCTTTAACCATCTGTATAAATCTGTGACCCCATAAAATATCACTTTCTGTATAACTCGTCCTTGCTTGTACTTGCTGTCCCGTTGATTCAATAACCCCTTCAAAAACTGCCAATATCTCAAATTTTCCCACCAAAAGATCTGCAGCAGAAATACTGTATAAAGGACTCTTTTCATCTATTATGTGGATAACAGACACAGGCCATAAGAAGAACGTAGATTCACAGCCATCCATTTCAACATCCAGCTCATTTTGTTCATAGTTTTCATCATGGTCATCCCCTAGTTTTAATACGAAGACTGAAGCTTTAATATTGAGTATCCTAGACTTTCTCATGTCTCCTACCCTAAATATCATGCACAGTTTTCCGTCTCTCAATGTGACTACTGCTTGTCTGCTAAACAAAATCGTCTGGGTTCTCCCTTTAGGTCTTGTGAGCTTCGCGAATAGGATTCCAACCATAAACGCTTGAAATATTGAACAGACCATGCATTGTAAGCACATAGCCGTAATCGTTTGAGGACATTCCAAAGTTATGGCTCTTTTGCCATAAGCAACTGTAGTATGAACTTCAATACTAAAGAGAAAAGTGGAGGTAAACCCGTAAATGTTATTGACACATGGCGTCCAGTTAGTTTCATTCTGGTATGGAGGCAGATGATCCTCAGTCAGGTCTCCATGAGTCAACGCGATGATCCAGTAGATGAAGCCGAAGAACAGCCAGTCTCCAGTGAAGGCTAAGAAGAAGTGGACAAGGGTCCACCTCCAGCGAGCCTCGACCATGGTGACAAACCATCGTGAGAAGAACCCTTGGTGGTTGGTGTTGCTTTGATCGATGTTGAAGTCACCGTTTTTGAAGACAAATCTTTTGGTTTGTTGGGTGGAACGAGTTCGCTTCTTTTGACTGTGAAGTGGTCCTGTAAAAAATTGTATCTGAAGTTTACTTGAAGAACCCTATTCATTGTTGACATACATGAAAGTAAGTAGGTGAGCCAAACAAAGTAAATCTGTACGAAGAATTTAATGTATCTACGTAATTGTAGAGTTGCAACAAGATAAATATTTATGCACATTATTATCAAGAATATCAGTTATGTAATTTTGTGGTTTAACAACATCGTATACGTTCACTGAATTCACGAAGTTGCATATCCACACATAGTTTTATTAATATATATTGGTACTTACTGTTGTGAGGATAGTAAACTCCTGGTTCTAAAAACACAGTCTCAGTATAATTTTCTTCAGTATCATCAAAAGGTTCACTGAAACATTTAAAATCTTCCCTTTCACTCATGACTGTTTTGAGCTGAAATATGAAAATGGAAATACAATTTAGGAGATGTGGAATGCAGTATTTAGTACCTACAAAATCTCTAACGGTTTTGCTGGGTTTTCTGTGAACGAGATATGGTAACATTTCCTTTGAATTGTGAATGAAATATTGTTGAATGGTTTCTGAGAATCAACCTTTGATGGAAAGTGAAACGTATCAGTTTGCAGAGCAAATTGAATCGATTTGTTGCAACTGTTGGTAATGGGTTTTATTTAGAAATAGACGGCTTGACTGTTTTGACTATTGATGAAATAGTTCGTCTCTAAAGGTAATCAATTACAAGTTAAGGTCTCTTCCAATAGTTGCGAAATTGTTTAAGACCGTTTGCGCACTCTAACTTACTATTGTCAATTTATTGTACTAGTTTTAAAGGCTGAGTTTAAAAGACTGAGCCCTCCTAGCACGGGTCCTTTTTAAAAGCAAATAGCTTTAGAACAATTTTATAGTTACAGTTAATTTAATCAAAGAGATGGTGTGCATTTTCACGTTTGGATAAAGAAACAGATGTTTGTAATGTATGAATTATTTCATGAATTGACAAATACCTAGTGAGTGAGACTCGTACAGAAAAACGCCAAAAAAGAGACGCCTTACCTCGTGTCAAATAGTTTTGTAGGTTTTGTGGCACTTTGTCGTGTGCTGTTCCAAAAACACAAGTATTGCACAATCACAGCATCAGTACTAAAATAGATCTCGATGTCTACCATTCTTGCAAAGCCACCGCTTACTGATACGCTATCTCAAGATTTTCAACTGTAATTAAAATTGTAGATACTTAATTCATCTAGTTATGATAAGAGATAGTATTTGTTCCTCAAGATTGAATGACTTTGTGAGGTTAACAGTAGCGAAGATGAATATTTTGATAATCACTACATAATTTATTTATAAAGTGCAACAATGTTGTAAGTGTAAGAGCGTTTTCGCATTATCCGATCCGATATCGGTATCGGACGCCGATACGATATCGGGGTAAGTAAAATGTATGAAATATGTACCTGTCTTTCATATTGTCCGGCACGATATCGGATATCGGAGCACGGCACTTCATACATTTTACTTACTCCGATATCGTATCGGCGTCCGACACCGATATCGGATCGGAAAATGTGAAAACGGTCTGACACTGAATGCCGCACTAGGACAGATAATAATGATTATAATAGGTAAGGTTAGAAAACAAAATACAACAGCTTCAGCACAATTCATTGAAGACTAAAAGGTAATGAAATGATAAAGATAACATTATTACAATGTATGTGTTACTGTAAAAGCTCGAACTATGGTAAATTTTAAGATTTACCTTTTTTATTTATTTGTGATTTTCAATTATATCGAGAACGGGAAAATGGGGGGCACCGGCTTGTTAAGATAAAGGTAAAAATATTTAAGATCAGTATTACTAATTACAAATAATAAAAAAAAAAACAAATAAACGTGTTTTCTTTCTTTCTTTCTTCTTTCTTTATATCCCAATCTGATGCCCAATTGGGTATGCAAAAGTTAAAGCGGTAAGTAGCTTCAAGAGTTTAGTTTGCTTTGAAGAGTTGCTGAAAAGACGTCACAGCGTTTTCACCTTCCGCTCGACGCAGGTCCGCACCGGAGATGTAAAGTTCGAGAGGTTCCTGCACCGGATTTGTGAGGAAGAAATGCCCGGGTGTCACCATTGTGTGAACCACACGGAGAGCACAATGTAGCATAAAGAAGGAACTTATGGGAGTGGTGGAAAAAGGATTAAGAAGGAAAATGGATTATTTGCCACCTAACAAAGTGACGTAAATTTTAAGTTTTAGTATTATGAAATTATGTATATTTAATATTAAAGGTTAGTCTTTTCCAGTTTGTGAGGATCATTGCTTCACCTTTCTTTCTATCCTTAAAATTCCCAGTACCGCGATTTGCAAATTGGTCATACATGCCTATTAGCATGATAAAATTTATTTATAGTAAGTAAATCTTCTTGAAATAGACGAACAAACAGGCTGACACGCAATATCTCATCACAAACTTTTCTGTACGCATATTAATAGAATATTTAAACTTGCTACTTCAGAATGAGATAAGATTTCCATGACGTATCAAACAGGTAATATTTGTTTTGGCTTATGCCAAGATTTTGAGAGATACACATGTAGTCGAAATACTGCTAATTGTTAGGTAAGAATTTTAATTGGTATGCTTTGGTATGTTATGTAATTTTGGTGTTAAATTGTAGCTGTATACTTTACTCCACAAGCTGCGCCAAATCTTTGGACGAAAATACATCTTAATAGCTGATCCGGCAAATATTGTTCTAACAGAACATATAAATTATCCCAAAAAATGGTGTAGGTTTTTTTCAGGTGGAATCTAATGACTTCTGTTCCCGCACTAAGTTAAAGCAGAGATTTTTCCATCTACCGTTCCCAGTTTTGTGTCACCTCATTGGAAAACATTCAGTTCAGACTAAAATACAATATTTATACTTACCTCATTATTAGAAAGACGAGTGATTATGTGCGCGTGTTACTTTTTCACGCTCAAACGGCTCGGCGAAATTCGTTGAGACTTAGTACACGGATAGACCATGTCATGATATAGGCACATAGGAGACCTGAAGGTATGTTGCCATGGGATAATAATTTTCTACTTCACATGGGCGAAACCGCTGTCAGCAGTTGGTACTGCATACATAAAAAGAGCTCTTTGAGCTGATAAAGAACAAACACAATTTTAGTGGTAGCAAACACTTTCTATTTACTATACTCTTTTAACTAAGAACTGCAAATAAGAAACATTGTACGTGATCTGGAAATAACAAGTACTTTGTTTAGGTTTAAACAAATAATTGTATTGTCACGTTCTTCCTCTGAAATATCCGTCTAGTTTTCAATAGCCATCATCATCATTTCAGCCGAAAGACGTCCACTGGTAGACATGAACCTCCCCCAAGCGTCACCACAACGACCAGTCCTATGCGTCTCGCATTCATCAGATTCCCACAACTTTTACCAGGTCACCAGTTCGCCTTGTGGAAGGCCATTAGACGCTGCGTCTTCCGGTGTGTGATTACCTCCAAAACATTTTCTTCCAATATATCATGGAGGAGCTCGTGGCTAGATAATAACAGCCGCATAGGTCGATCTTCAAGGTTAAGCAACGCTTGCCTAGGTTGGTCTGTGGATGGGTGACCATCTTAACATAACGAGTTTCCTCCGTGCCTCGGAAAGCACGTTAAGCCGTTGGTCCCGGCTGTCATTTGGAGATCTTTGGCAGTCGTTACGGATAGTCAGAAGCCAGTAAATCTGATTCCAGTCTTGTCATGAAGTACCGTGTTACCCCAGTTAATGGGTTGTGGAGGTCTGGTAGGCAGCCGCTCCTCGTAAAATACTGGTATTCAGCTAAATCCGGCTTGACTGGAAGCCGACCCCAATATAATTGGGAAAAAGGCTAGGCAGATGATGATATCATCTCTTCTGTGAGCAATGCCCTGCTAACCGCCACTTAAGTTTGGCGATTTTTTAGGCTATGCCGGTAACTTTGGTTCTCCTGCGGGTATCTTAATTTCTGCCATAGCCCTCTCCCTTTCCATTTCCCGAAGCAAGGCCGATACCTACAGGGGCCAAGGGTTGTCTTCCAAAACCTGAGACCCTGGAACGCAAGACAAATAAAGAACATTGGTGTGGTTTTCATCAGGAACTTTCTGATACGCTCTCCCGCTCCGCCCAAGAGAATGGAGATATTTGATGATCACTCACCTTATTAAAAAAACAAACGGACTTGCCATATTCAAACTGTAGCACGTTCAAAGTACCCAATTAATTCTTTTCCAACAAATCTTGGTTCCCTCACCGATTTCTATTAACATCATTCTTAACACACTATCAGTTCTCTTCACACAAATGCCCGTAGAACTACAGCCATTTATTAGATATAAACACTGCTAACGTTATGAACTTATCGGCACACGACCGAGGGGATAAAAGGCTTCCCGCGTGATCGAACTTCCCCCCTACTCCCCCCTTATCGTATCGCGTAATTCATTACGACATTATCTAACACAAGAAATTGTTTGGAAAACATCAGCGCTGTTGTTAAGAGTAAAATGGTGTATGTTCCTATGTTACTTTTTTTTGGTGCTGGTTCGTGGTGTCTGAAATTATCAGGAATTTTGATATTTCAATATTGTGACGTTTAGTCATATGTAATGACTATCTTAATAGTTAATTAATCTGAAAATAATAATATGTAAACACGAGTTTGAAAAGATAGCCGTTAGAATAAAAAAAACTATATTCTATCTACAGTAACAAAAAAATAAACAAAAAGGTTGTGACTTCTTGTATAAAACAAGAAAAAGAAACGTGACTGTTAACACTACGAGTACCTAAATGTTTTTTTGATAAGAATACAAGGAGATTTAAAATACAATTTTCTATTTCATGTTAATGTTGCAGGTTCAAAAAGCTGCTATTATTTTGATGCCTTACACTCAAACTACCTCATCAAATTGAAAGTCCCCAGAATTCATCAAACAAGACTTATGGCGGTTGCCCTCCGCACCACATCCGGCAGAGGTCGGGTGAGAGGGATTCTGACGGATGACGAGCCATCCCTCCGCGCAGTGTTTGTCATTCTATTAGCAAAGAAAACATTTTCTAGCTATACTCGAACCAATAGCGAGGACGGTGCGTTTAATTGGGAAATTAAATAGGTTATGTTGTGAAAAAATGTATTTCATCCTTGTATTGTTCAAAGAGATAGACGTGTTGCAATTTATTTTTTTGTTTCACTTACTGCTGTCAGTGATTTTGTCCACGTAACAGTTATTAAAGGTAGGTTTACAGAACATAATCTTTACGTGTGCCAAATTTTATCCAAATCCGTTCAGCCGTAAAAAAATATTACGGTAATAAACATTGGCCCTTGTAATCTATACTCTCTCAGTTACGATTTGCCTAGGCAGCATATTACCAGGCAGGTAATAGAAACCACTACTGGATAGTTTAAACAATTCTTGGACACACCGACTGGAGTAAAGTCATCATCCGCACACTGACAGTTGCTTGCTGTGATAGCAATACAAACTATTGGAAATTTGGGAGAGGTTCCGTAATACCCACTACTGGGGTACAAATCAAGACTACGTGCCCTCAGTAATGGAAGAACCTAACGACATTTTACTTCAACTAAGAGTAGAACAAACCACAACCGTCGCGCTTCTTCTACTTCATTTAAGACATGAAGCAGTCTTCAAATTTCATGATAGTTACAGTAAAGAGCCCTTCAAATATAACGCTTAATAACTTACATGACATACGAGTAAGTGTCATAACTTATCGCATCTCCAGAACTCTAGAAAAAAAATCATAAAACACAAACACATTTACATCCTATTCAAGTAACGATATAACTAAAAACGCGATATAAAACCTTATAAAGGAAACATCTAAACATAAAATGAAAAGGTTTCCCTAATATTAACATAAGAATTTCATCAGCGCTCCTCTCCTTGTCCGAGGGTGTCCGAGGGATACCGAAGTTGTCCGAATGTGTCCGAGCATCGCTCAATGTCGAGCTAGATCTCATATCCGGACAACCCGACCGTTTTCAGTAACGACTAACGTAAACTATTCAATGCTTCAGTGTTATGTTTTGTACGAGTTTAGTAAAATGTTGCTTGAATTATTTTGTGTTTACGTTTCCATTTTTATTAATTTAAAGACTTTGTTAGCTTTATTTTTCGCTCTTTGTTTAGCTTTATCTTAGAATATTATAGGCAATTAATTGCATGTAGCGGAGATGAAAATGTTGAGAAGGTGTGATAGAAGATAAAGGGAGATATATACTCGTACATATATAGTTAAGCAACGCTTGCCAAGGTTGATGTGTGGATGGGTGACCATCTTAACATAACAAGTTTCCTTCGTGCCTCGGAAAGCACGTTAAGCCGTAGGTCCCGGCTGTCATTTGTAGATCTTTGGCAGTCGTTACGGATAGTCAGAAGCCAGTAAATCTGACTCCAGTCTTGCCATGAAGTACCGTGTTACCCCAGTTAATGGGTTGTGGAGGTCTGGTAGGCAGCCGCTCCTCGTAAAATACTGGTATTCAGCTAAATCCAGCTTGACTGGAAGCCGACCCCAATATAGTTGGGAAAAGGCTAGGCAGATGATGAGGAGCTCAAACAGATGAGTTGCATCTTACCAGCGACAGAGATAGCAGCAGCCGTCGACTTTCCAACAAATGAAAATTAGCGGCAGCCGCCGTGTGTGTCAAGTGTCACTATAAGTTAATGGCTGACCCCGACGCTTTGTCGGCTACAGTCGCCCAATGTCGACGGTTGCAGTTACCTATGCCGTTGGCATCTTGCCGCTCCTGTGCATGAACTCTTAGTGGAAGTTTGAAAGTGGTGCCAGTGACTGAAATGTTGCAGGGAAATCTTATGCTGGTGGATTGATGAAACGTATTTTATTAAAAGAGTTAGGGTGAATAAATGAAGAAAGAGGCCAAAGAAAAGTAACGTAGAATACTTTTTATCCCGGTAGTATGTTCCCTTGGAATAATTTTCCATCATCACGCAGGTGAAACTACTGGCAGCAGCATAAAGTGGATAAAGATTAGTTATATAACTTGTCTCTTTGAAGAAAAATAGCTTTTAAATGTTAAATTTATAACCGATCAATAAATAAATCTCACCAATAAATAAATATAAAGCAAAATTAGCATCAAACGAGCCAATTACTAGCTCAAACTACCAAATTATTTAGTTGCTTCGATACGCCTTATTTCAATTCTTCTTTGAGTTTTGAGGCTGTGGTGATGCTTTCAAATAATCCCCGTACTGGTATAAATCGGCTGCTGTATAGCCATCCGATTTCTAGATCCGATCCCCTCTCCTAGAGAGGAGGCCTGAGTCCCAGCAGTGGGAACATTATAAGGCCCATAATGCTAATGCTAATGGCCCCGTCAGGTAAACCACGTGGAACACAGCATGTTGTTGATCGAGTTCTGGTCTTCATCGGATGGAGAGCTACCTATTCCACAAGCCGGTGCCTGCAGTGACCAGGAACTGCTTTGCGACTCCCAACGCTGAAGGCGTCTCCTGTGGCAGTTGGGGCATGAGGATTACATCTTCCTGATGCTTTTCACCACCTCTTTTGCCCGCATGACTGCTTCACAAATGAAAGTAACTGCTTCTCATGCACTCTAGTTCCATGCCAAGGCCTAAATAAGGTTGATTACCTTCTCACAATCCTTTTCTTCTTCTTCATTCTTTTCTTTTTTGATTTAGCGCAGTTCTGCCAAAAAAGAAAAGGGAGAAGACCGCTTGTACCCGTAGATTTAAGTTATTGTATAAACTGTACTGTTACTTTTTGGTGTACAACAAAGGTTATTCTATTCTATTCTCCGCCCAAGCGACGGGACGTACAGATCTTTACCGTATGCCATGTTCAGCGTGTCTAGCAATAATATTTACTTTATTAGTTAATAGACTGCATGTAATATTGATATCTTATTTCTTATCAGCTAATTTTGAAAGGCTAGAACGAATCGTTACTAATGAAAGTAATTACATAAACATTGTACAAAGGTTTTTTATAAACCAACTATGTGTATAAAAATCATGCGTTTACTGTTAGTCGTTGGGGACTAACATGCATTGTTTTAAAAAAGTTTCTAAATAAGAACAATTTGTATTGATCTTAAAAAAAATAGAAATTAAAAAAAAAACGATCGCAAGGTGTGTCAAAAAAAAATCTCTGGAAAATGAAAATCATACTTTTAGTGTTTGCACTTGGCATCAATATAGGCTTGACACAGAAAAACTATCCTTACTGTGTATGCGTATCGTCATATTTCCCAGTATGTGGTTCCGATGGAAAGACCTACAGCAATGAAATGTGTATGCGGTGTGAGGACCCGGCTGTGACAATCTCCAGGTATGGGCCTTGTGATGACCACGAGTATGATGTGCTGGTCAAACTAGGTATGATACACCCGAAGAGGAAACTGCGAATGTTGTATTAAAATTGATGTCGTATGCTATTTAGTTTTTTTTTCGTGTATACACTTAGAAACAGTAATACGTACCTATATGAACATGAAACGCACTGTACGTAAAAAAAAAGAAACTGACTATCAAGGCACAGCCGAAACTAAATCATAAAAAGGTTTCCTTTTATGACGTAGGTGAGCACTAAGAGAGCATGTTCCACAAAATTCACACCCAAAAGAGATGAAATTGGGGTCCAAAGTTTGTATGTAGAAACCTACTAGCACGCGGGCTAAGTCGCTGGAAGAAGCTAGTTATATCTATGGGAGTGGAAAGGTTATTTAAGTGTAATTTAGATCCAATATTTTAACTTTTTATTTGTCAGCCTCAAAGAGGATAATCAGTTATTATCATGAAGTTTTTATTATTCGAAAGGTTTGGCAGAAAACTTGCAGTACATTCACATGTATTTTTTTTATATATATATAGAGGAGAAGTGGCATGAAAGGGACGCGTATTGAAAGGGACAAATCGAATTACTCGTAAACTAAGAAACGTCTCGAAACGAGAATATTTCTGTTCTGTGGCAATCCCGAAGCCCAACCATTCGTACCTAATTTCCCACTCCTATCACTTCAAACATGGCAATGGCGAGCAAGTGTTCGTAATCGTACACAAAAATAAATTTTCGTTATTCTTTAGAAATGCTTTGCAGAATGTTGTAAATGGATAAACATTGTTTTACCAGTGTTTTCGATCGACTTAGTTATCGACAGATACGAGGACAAAAGGTTAGTAAACTTGTGTTCATTGGTAAGGATTTAAGGTTATTTTTATTATTTTTGTATCATATTTATGAAAGGGACACGAAGAATGGTTATGAATGGGACGTCCCTTTCATAACTGTCCTTTTCATAAATAGTACATTAATTAGCTAATTTCTACACAATCTCTGTAACACCTAGAATCTGGCTAACGAATGACCAGTTTTAAGCTTTTCTTATTATAATGTTGTGCAATAAAAAGTATTTTATCTATTTGTCTATCTTTTTTGTTGATTATATAGTAATATTTTTGTTATTATTATTTTTGCAGTTTATGTTTACCAAGAACACTTACAAAAGCACACAAAATGGAAAAAAACTGTGAATGAAACTGTTTATGAGCATTATAATTGTCTTGGTCTCTCTTATATATCTTAGTTGATGATTAAATGTAACCAAGAAATCAAATAAGTAATGACAATTGAGTAAAACTCATATGAAAAAGATATAAACACCTAATTGGCTTAAAAAAAAACAATTAAAAAACGGTTCATGTCTGTTTTATTTCAGTTTCAGTTTTTCTCCAAATAATTGATTAAAAATTATTGGTTATTTAATTTTTTTGGTCATTGTATTACTAGTAAAAATTTCTTAGTACCTAAGTCGATTTATATTAGGATAGCCAGATAACCAAATTTTAAGATTGTTGATTGTTATAGTTACTTAAAAAATTAGATTTTTAAACATTACCAAACTAGTATTAATATATTATAAAGTGATTTTACATGGATATTATGTACTGTCCCTTTCATAAATGAATCCGTCCCTTTCAATACAGAAAATTTATGAAAGGGACAAAATCTAAATTTTTTTCGTCTATCGTTAAAATGAGTACCTAAGAATAAAGATATGTTAATTATTTACTTTCATTTCATTAGAAGATGAATGTAGGTTTCTCATTCAGGTTCAACCTATTTAAAATATTATATAGAGCATTCACTAGAGCCTCTAGAACAAAAATGTCTCTTTCATGCCACCTCTCCCCTACCATAAACTAGTGCTTGACTGCAATCCCACCCGATGGTAAGCAGTGATGCAATCGTTAATTTTGTCTATTCGTATTTAATTATGTTGATACAAGTCGATATATTAGGGGACAAAATGACCCCCAACAAGACGCACAGCGCTCAATGTCCAATGTAACGTTACCCAGAGTCCCGCAACTTGTCCTTCAGCGTTTCACAACGCTTTCACGTGACACGGGACATTTTGTTGGACAATTTGATAACGTTGCGAGTCATTTTGTGGGACAGTTTGTCCCCTAGTTTATCTGCGACTTAATGTTATTGTTTTGAGAGATTTTTGTAATCACTTTTATGGATAAATTATCAGTAATTTTAATGAATTTAATCTTTAATGTCAGTATTTATTGCGGTGTCCAACTGGGATTGGTTTAAAGTTAATTAATCTTAATTCTCGCTCTAATCCCAACTAGTTTGGACAGTCAAAAGATTAAATAATCAACCTTTTGTTTAAAACTTTAGTCGAAATTAACTTTGAAGGTTAGTATTTAAATAATTAAGTTTGTCCTGTATATTGTATAGGTTTAAATATTTGATTTTAATCGAAATTCTGGGATTTGTTATAACGTAAGTTATAAGCAAAAAATCTTTAAGATTAAATCTTGTACAGATACATAATTAATTATTTGTAAATTGTTAGAATTCTTTGGGTAAGCCCAGGGGAACATAAACGAGAAGAGTTTGACATTTTAGTTAATTAAGAGTCCAAATATTCTAGACTATGTATTATCTACAAAGAAAAATCTTTGCTAAACCTTGGTGACTTCAAAACCACTTACTTCAGCTTGAGTCATAAAATTTAATTTACCAGTAAAGGGAAAGTCCAAAGTCAAGTTATTCAAGCTTTCTCACATTATAAATATTTTTTTACAATTGTGACCGTACATACATCTGCTGTTATAAAATACTTTTAAAACTACAAAATTAAATCTCATATTCGTCAGAAAATAAATTAAAATGATAATGGTACGGAACCCTTCACATGCAAATCCGACTGGGAATTGGCCGTACATGATTTATTTTCCTTAAGCAGCAACAAAGTACAAAATAAATACAGTTCACAACATTACACTAAACAAAACTATTTCAGTAACGACATTTTCACGAACAGTTTTCTTTCTCTGCTCTTGTAAAATTTAAATAAAACGCTTATAAAAAGTTGAAGTAATAAAACGGGAGAATTTCTCTAATAACTTATTCAATGCAAGTTTCTCGTTCAACGCATTCATGGCTATTATCCAACCTTAAAATTTCATCTTTCCTCTAGTAAAATGAGATGGCATCCTGTTAAAGCGAAGCGAAAGATGTGCTACGTTTTTTTTTTGGGGTGACAAATGATGAATTAATGAATTTCTCTTGTTCTGAATAGAGTGAGCAAGAGTTTTAGACTTTTACCGACTACCTAACCCTCTGCTGAAAATAAACAAGACTCGAAATTTCCGAAATCGCTATACTATTTAAAAAAGTTTTAGAATACCGGTACATTTTGGACCATTTTGTCTTTATCATCGACCTTATAATATTCCCACTGCTGGGTCTCAGGCCTCCTCTCTAGGAGAGAGAATGGGCCATAATCCACCGCGCGGGCCCAGTGCGTTCTGGCGGTTTCCTCACGATGTTTTCCTTCACCGTTTTGAGAACAGTGGTGATAAAATAAATTACACAAAGTAATGCGCCTGACTGGGTTTGAACCTGCGACCTACAACTTGCAAGTCGGGGCAGTTACCACTGGGCCACCACTGCTCTTCATTGAAATTGTCTTATTAATGCAAAAAAAATATACACGTCGCTTCCGACATGGTAAAGACAATATCTACTGTAGGTAATATAATTGGCGTGAATCCCAGCGCCAGTGAAGGTAAGAAAATTACACAGCTATAATTATAAAACACTAAAACGAGAAACATACTATGGATGCGAGACGCATAGGATCTGTTGTTATGGCGACGCTTGGAGGAGGCTTATATCTAACAGTGGACGTCTTTTGCCAGAAAAGATAATGATGATGAAAATTAAAAGCATGGTTATAAAACAGACTACCTAAAGAAACGTCCGTAGTTCATCTTCACATCACACTAATATTATAAAACCGAACAGTTGTAAATGTTTGTTAACTACTTCATCACGTTGAAGTTACTAAAGGGCTTTATTTTTATGAAAGGCAACAGCTAGATTAAATTTAGTTCTTTTATTATAAAAAACTATTAAAGACTACAGGACGGAAAATATTACATGTAACTCAAATAAAATTTATCTCACAGAAAAATAAACTTGGTCTATATAATTTCAGCTTTTACTGCACCATCGCCTTTACCGCAGGACAGTGCCACACGTTTCTGTTTTCCATCTACGGGCACAGTGTTTTTGTTTTAATCTTATTACAGTGCCGTTTTGTTGAAACGACGCACGCTATTGTTTTAAAATGTTGTGCAGATAAGTAGGTATGCTTATGTTTATGTATTATTATGTAAAACGTTTACACAACACATTAATTGTCTAAGAAGTGGACTTCCTTTCCAGAATCTGTGTTTCTTGATAGCTTTTATACGGAGATGTTTAAGTCAAAAGTAGGTTATACCTAATTCTACCTAAGCACGTTGCAAAATTGACCACATCTTCGCTTTCAAATAGATGAGATAGTGGCCACACACGACCCTATAAATAACACAAAAGAATATTCAGGAATTATGCTGGTCATTCAATAAAATACCTAATCATTGCAAAAATAACTAACGCCCGTTTTCAATAACCTACCGCAGTTCATAAATAGATAGCTATCTCCGATAAACAGTAAGATTCTAGTTATCAATGTCACAATTTTGATAGGAAATGCTAACCGACGGTAGGTTATAGGGAAGCAAGTAAGGGCAAACGGATAGATTTGTTTATCTTTAGTAGCTGCAACTTTAGATAGATAGCTTATTGAAAACAGGCGTTAAAGTACTCAAGAAAAACAAAAGAACAATACTACCGATGTATAAACTTAATGAACTTCAAGTAAGTTATAATCGCTCACTTATCTTCAAGCATGATAGTGAAATTACAACAGCTATCAACTTTACGTACCAACAGTTTTCATCGCTTCTAAGTTGCATAACTTCGCTCATGGGTGAACAGTTTAAGTCTACAAACTTCTACGAATAATAACGCTTGCATAAGTTAAACTTATACTATATTAGGTTTTAAATTTTGCTTCTAGGATGTTAAGCTGCCCTAAATTGTTTCTTTTAATTTTCTTTACTTTCCAAGACTTGGGGAAGTCGTTATGAAAGTACTTACAACTCTTTCTTGTAAAGCCCATAGTAAGTGACCTCAGTAGTAACAATAGTCAAACGATGACAAGAAATCATTCTTAATCGTTCGGGTTTTTGGCCTTCGTATTGGCTTATACGATATATTATAACCATGATTTCGCCGATAAACTAAGATGTGGTCACTTTAGTAAAGTATATCAGAATCATCATCTTTCTGTGCTTGTCCGTGTTATTTGGGGTCAGGGAAAAACTATATTTTCTTCCATTCTGTCCTGTCACCCGTCTCGCTATCATCACTAACTCCTTTTTCTTTCATAGCACTCTTTCACACAAATCCATGAATCTTTTCTTTGGCTTTCCACTTTCTCTCTATCCATCCAAATATAAACACATAACCAGTAACATGCGTTTAATCTGTCCTCTTCACAAGACCATACCAATTTCAAATTTCCTCAAAAGAAATGAAAAAATATAACATGTTTATTTGTATCAAACACAAACTCAGAGTGAAATTCGTCCCGCCTCGTTCACCTAGGTCTACCGCAGAGTCGTTCCAAAAATTTTCATCAATATAGCTAGAAATCACTGTTGGGTTGGGTTGTGGAGGTCTGGTAGGCAGCCGCTCCTTGTAAAATACTGGAATTCAGCTAAATCCGGCTTGACTGGAAGCCGACCCCAATATAATTGGGAAAAGGCTAGGCACATGATGATGATGATAGCTAGAAATGACTGTCTAAGCAAGTAAACCCTAAATTCCTATATAACAATCAACGCTTCATAATATTCATCATGCAACGAACGACACTGCCACTTGTGAAACTATTCGAAATTTCAGGCTCTGTTACATAGCAAGCGGCGATGTTTAAGCTTAGATTTAGTATTTGCTTTGATTTTTCCATAATTTTTAGTGTTTGACTTGTATTTTAGAGCTAAAAATTAATCAATAATTCTACTACCAATTCTCTGTGCAAAAGTGTTATCATGTTAAAAGATAATAGGACTCATCGAAATCTTGACGAATTTCTAATACGGGTTACCATTGATAAGTGCTATATTTTAGAAATAAATATTTACAATATTGCAGTTAATCTATGTTTTTATCTCTCTGAAATCGAGACTATGACATATTCTTATATTCCAGTAACAAAATGGGAATCTCATAAGATAATAGGTAGATAGGATTTTTTTCGCGATATAAATTCCAAATGTTCAACTGGCATTCCAGAAATCTCTGTAGACTAACATTACAGCAGCACACAATAATATTTCACTCCCTAGAACCCAGCAGAGCACTCAAAAAGCGCGTGTCCAATTGGAGGAAGACCAATATTTTATTTAAAACCCCATATCAAAGGCTCACGGTACAGTACCCCCCTGAATTATACACCGTTCTGCGTTTAATGGGTTTAATTTTCAAACTCTTGAAAAATATCTGTGCAAAGTTTCAACGTTAAGTGCGGCAAGAGATTCAACTTGGACAAGTTAAGGAAATCTTTTGTCAAGTTCATGTGACGTCGCGTAACGATGAATTTTTAATTCGACGTCAATTTTTTGGGTGGGAAAAGTTTGCTTTGATTTTTTTTTTGTGTGGCTTCAAATTGATATGAGGATTTAAAAATGAAAGTTGATATTTAAAATTATTCATCGTTACTTAATAAGTTACGACTTAAGGAAATGGGGATAAATAAAAATTGAAATGCAAAAACAGACGTGGAAATGATTTGTTCTTGGTTTGATTAAATTTATAAGTAGAACGTATAATTTATCGGAGCTACTAATTAAATCTAGTCTTTACAGGAAAAACTATCATAAGCGACAACCTAATAATGCCCATAGTGCCTATTCTAATGGATCAGTAGATTTATATGAATAACATTTTTAAAGCTATATTAGGTTAAATACTTTTAAACTAGAAAAGAAAACGTGTCATCTGGCAAAAACCGCAAACAGTGGTTACAGATTTTCTTGCGGATAAGGCTGAAAAAACTGTTGCCCACGCCTTATATTTGCCTACTGGCTGTCTAAAAAAACGATGAGATGATTTTATTAAATGTAACCCAATTTTCTAAACCGGCATAATGACCGGTTTCCCCTTTTTTTGTAAATTAACATTCAAACAATCTCTTTGTTTATTATTTTCCATACAGCCTCATTTACGAATTCCGGCCAATTTATTTCAACCCCTGTTACACAATAAGCAGATTTCACCCCCATTCACCCCGTAAAAGTAAAACAAGAACTCCATTGTAACAGTTTCTTCGTATGCAAAGCATTTTTGTAAGCGTTCAGGTGTGAAGTTCCCATGTGGATGATTTTATGCCTCATCGGGTCACAGTCGCCTGGGATCGCGATATCAGAGCTCGGAAGTTTTGCTTCCATTCAAATAAGACTATAGATACGGACGGTACAATACATTTTATTTTTGTAACTTTGCTTTTATTATTTAAAATATTTTCGTTGTGATTTCAAAGAAATTATCAGTACAAAAACTGCATCAGAAATATTTGTATAAAAGTAAATTAAACGGGATAACGAATAAGATCTTTTTCAGAAATAATAAAATGTATTTTCAATCTATTTTGTTTTTATAACAGTTTATTCAGAAACCGTGCATTGGAGAACGCAGCGTTGGAAGGCCTCCCACAAGGTGGATTTATGACCTGATGAGAGTTGTGGAAATGCGATAGATGCGAGACGCACATGAGTTCGTTGTGGCAACACTTGAGGGAGGCCTATGTTCAGCAACGGATGTCCTTCGGCTGAAATGATGACGATGACAGTTTATTTCTGCCATTATTTGTACAAGTTTATCAGTGAATATAACGTCCAAATTGTGTAAATCATTTTCAAGACAATGGAGATAAAATTATCTTTGTTTTAAATGAATTTGGAGTTTAATGCATTTACTAAATTGTAGTGAACTCCAAAACCTCACGACCTCAAAGTTGCTTTAGTTATCATAAATTAGAATCTTAGCGCAAGTTTGAAAAATGCTGTCTAAACAAGCTAATATCAAACATTTATGAACTCCAGCCATAGAAGATCGCAGGTTACAGATATAGCCTGACGAATCGCTGAACACGTCAAAAGCCAAGTGACAGTGGAGAGGAAACACTTTTATTTGACGACAGTTAACACGATCACACCAGTCAAATAAAATAAAAGTGGCAATCTATGTTGTCTTTAATTAAAAACATTCTATGTGTCTCAAAGCTGCGCCAAAAATAATATATATATTTCAGCAATGTCGCTTGACAGAAAAATACTATTTTAGTTATTTTACGCTGGTCTTCTAATAAACCTACATTGACAAGTGAAGGAGCAAGGGGTTTCAAACATCTAAAATTATCTACTTAATTACGTAACATTCAATATCAAGCGACCGGCAGATAAATCTCTAAAAGTCTCCAAAAGAAATATGCACAAAAAATCACCTTAAATCTTCAAACAGATTTTTCCAATACACGTTTTATCCTGATCCTTTCAATTAGCACGACACGGCACCCTGGAGATCTTGCAGACTTATTTAGCCGAAGGTAAATAATCCAATCGTGGAGCGATTCAATCGGTCTCAGAATCAATGGATGCAAATCGTTGGTCGGGTGTCGCTTAGAAGATTAAGCGTTGTAGTAATTAGAAGAGTAGTGTTGTCTGTGATTAGAAGTACAGATGTTGTTGTGCAGGTTTGGTTAGGTTTTCCTTCCTTTTTTTAGAAAAGGATTTTGTGGTCTGGTTTCTTATAACAGGAGAGAACTTTAGATTTTTCTTCTATTCAAGACATAAAATTAAATAACACACTAGCTTTTGCTTTCGACTCACCCGCAAAACTTATGACATGAATATAATTTTTACACAAGAAAAGTAGAAATATTTCCCTGCTGTGGAATTTCTATCTGATTTTAATTTAGACTTAGTAGTAAGCTCTTAATAAACTAGTGTGCCTCACCATCAATATTTGCATCACTGGTTCAGTACGTGAAATCTCACGATCTCACCTTTATAACTATTTAAAAAAAAATACATATTAGTAAAATAATTTTTCCTATCACATACCCGCGAAACGAGACACAATAGTAAAACAATAACAGCGCGGTCGCATGAGGCCGGTTGGGGATTCATGAACTAAAATCAGTGCAATGATTTTAGGAACTACCCATTACATACAAATTTAAACATTTTTATCTCTGTAGAATAGTACTATAGATAAACAAATAGCTGTTTACCACTGCAACAAAGTTTGACAACAGTTTCGGGAGTTCAGTAGTTAGATGAGCAGACGACATTGTTACCAACGTGATTGGAATCTTAATGAAGGTGATTGTCACCAGAAAAGAGAGGAATGTGCCCAGCTGTAGACGGAGTTAGGTTGTGTATGATTATACTGATGATGGCAATGAAGACATCACGTAAGAAAGAGTTTACAGGCGAAAGAAACACCCGGGCGTCACCATTGTACGGGCCATACGGAGCATACGGTGGAGCAAAAGGTGGATGCGAGTCTTGGTCGGGGCACCGCCGTGTTTTCATGTGGGCGATCGCCAGGGGCAACTTCTCGCGCCAGACACTGGTTCAGCCTATGGTATGGGTGGTAATGGGTGGCGAATGAAAAGTGATATTAGCTAAACCTTAGGGGCCCAGCTGGACCGAAGTCTACTAAGATTATGGTCGACTTCTGACAGGGAAACCCGAGGGTCTAAAATGCAAAGGGCATCTAAAGAAATATAAGTGAGGTTTTAGTCGGTAAGTCTAAAACCGTTCCGCCTTAGAGCAGGCCAAGTCATCAGATTTTCCACCTTAACAAAAAAATCCAGTCAGAGTTTCTTGAAATTTCTGTGACCAGCTTTAATTGAGAACGATGTAATATGCAACACAAACAACACCCAGTCCAGTGTATTCAACGTCGGCACCATTAAAGAAAGTCCTAAAAAAATATACCTTCTTTTCAACTAAATTCCCAATTACTGAATTGTATTAACCTTTACCCGTTAACCCCTTACACGTGAATTGGCTAATGATTCTTATACCTTTTTACCATTTAAGTCTATTACTGGGAAAATAAACGGGCAGTTCTAATGTTTCTTGTATGTAAATTGAATACGAATAAAGGAAAAAGTATTTAGTATGTAGGTCTAACTCACAGATTAAAATGGGTTTGCAGACGACGAGTGATGGCCGGTAGCTCGCCTTCCAGACGTACGGTAAGGACTGAGCCTTGACCTTCGAGAGCGGGGTACGTCAGATTTACCTCAGGTTTTCTGCCACCTGATTCACTCTCATCACTGCTTCACAGCAGAAGGTGACTTTCCAGGATCCCTTGCACCTTACCAAAACATGAACAAGGGCTAGCTCTTGTCTAGATGCCTGAGGTTACTACCACCAATCACCTCTAGGAGAAATGCATGAGCAGAAATGTTACTATTAAGCATTCCCCAGTAGCAGCTCCTGATCCTGAATGTCTAGCTTTTAGCGGAAACCTCGCCCTATATATACAACTTGTGAAACATTTGTGTATTATACACAGGACGGACCACTTTTGCCTATTTCTTCGGAAAACACAGGCTTAGTGTTAAATTATGAAAGATGCTCTTTAGAAAACCATTAACGTTTGAATCCCCAACCGGTCCTATGAGACCGCGCTGTTATTGTTTTACTATTGTGTCTCGTTTCGCGGGTATCTGAGTAATTAATTAGCAATTTCTGACGAAGCTACAACACTTCCCACATACTTTCAATGCAACGTTTATCAAAACATCTTCTTCTCCCAATGTAAGAAGCAAAATAAATACTACAAATTGAACCTTAACCGGTCTTACTTCAATTTACAGCAAATTCCAGCCAAGCGATCGCACGTTGCTAAACGAAAGAAAGCACTCGCATTCAGGCTCTCGTCAATACGACTCTTCCCGAGAGAATCCGAATTATTCCGAACATGTTCTTTCTAAATTGGTATGGGTAACACTGAATAGTTCACGTGTGTCAGATATTTTCCAGGACTTAATAAAACAGGGTATGAGAAGATGCACTTGCGTTTGGGAGTGTATTTTGGTTGGAGTTATTTGTTTAAATTATTTTGTTATTCAGATTTTTTTAAATATCACTAAAACTAATTTATAAAACAAATATCATTCACTCTGGTAATTTTGTGAAAATTCAATCAAATAAATGCATGATGAGTGACATCTTCAAGTACTATTTGGACCTCACGACCACGAGTTTTAACCCCGAAACGATTAGACATAAATACCCAATGAGGTTGGTATATTTGCACAATTTGAAGTTTTTGATCCCCATAGCAACCACCCAGTTCTTCTAAACGAAGAAGAAATAACCATTGATATTTTTCGCTCAATTTTCCAACGGTTTTCAGACTATTAAGTCTAAGTTTCTTTACGACTTGTTCTTAAATATCAGTGTATTATAGTGGAAATGAATAGGAAATTGAATATCTAAGTGAAAATAAAAACGCTTTAGACACTATAACTAATAAAAGCCGGCCGTAAAATCCTGCACTTCTGGAAAATATCAAGAAATTTTTCAAGCGTTATTAAACTGTTTCGAGAAATATTCTAAGTGAAAATATAAGTTAACTACTCAGTAGATGAAAACTTAATAGTCCAGGTTTCACTGAGAATTCAATTAGAGCTCCGTTCAGGTGCGACTCGAGCCGGTTTGAACCACTCCTAGCCGGTGTAAGGCGGAAATATCCAGATATTTCTAGAAATTTCACTCCACGCGCAGGTTAATTTAATTTGGTGCACAGAAAACTGTGTGAACGTTATTGCTCCAACCGTTTTTGTGTATATTTTTAGAATTTATACTAATAAAATGTTGACCAAAAAAACAGGGGTGAAGTTTCTCTATTTCCGAATGTTATTTCTAGTTTTCCTGTTGGAAAGGGGACGAAATTGTTATTTTTTACCAGTTTTTTAGTCGACTGCAAGCAGTTGTAATAATATCGACTATTCCAGTGTTATCATTGGAACTTGATAGAAAGTAATTGACATATATATTTTTAGTTACCCTTGAGGGTTCTATACAGAAATGGATACTGTACTTTTTTTTGTTTTAGAGGAAACATAACCTTCAAAAAGCGTGTGGACTTTTAGGGGAAAGACCAAGGAGTGTGAAATTCTTACCTCACTAAAACCACCCCGGTGAATCGCCATCAGCACATGAAAAAAGCCCCCGTGACTCGTGACTCTCCTGACGGATACTATATACCATTTACCTAATTACAGAAAACTTAACACAACGTAAGTAAATCTGTACTCTGTACGATGCTAGACCAGAATATATTTTAAACACAGTAATGTATTCTTCTAGCCACTAGCTGGCTACGTAACCCCGGACCAAAAAACTTAGAAGCCCGACCTATAAATATACGGTCTCGGGATAAAGGTCTTAGCAGCGACATATGTTGACGCAGTGGGACAAGTTTACAAGTAGGTTCTAACCCGTCACACAAACATGGCGGGATAGGGAAGGGACAGTGACTTGGAATATTTGATTAGTTTTAGTTTAGTATGTTAGACAGTATAATTTTCGAAAGAGTTACCACGACCTTGGAACGCAAACAGAAACTGAAGGAACACACAGCAGCTGGGTGGTTTTAATTAGTATAAATCTTACACCATGCCTCATTTTACCCAGACCGGAAGAAGTTATTTGCTGATTTTCTACTTAAAAAAAGCAATATGCTTCAGATATGATTCTTCTTCGTGTCGATGGAAAATCAAAATTTTATTAACTTAACCATAAAGACAAGAAAATAAATGAGACATAGTCTGTTATTGTGTGTCTATAAGAGTAAAAAAAAAGTTTTGTTATTACTTTTCTTTTTCAAAAATTTATACAGATGTTTGAGGGTCAAAGAGTAACAAACATACACATTTTTGCCTTTATATAATTATATTTCTATTCACCCTTAGTTTCAAACGACAGACAAACCCAGTTCTAAATCTAAAAGTAAAACGTTAAATACCTATTTTAAAGAACACCAGAGCATCACTACAGCGTCCCAAACGACAGTTTAAGACCGTTTTCACATTATCCGATCCGATATCGGTATCGGACGCCGATACGATATCGGGGTAAGTAAAATGTATGAAATGCTGTGCTCCGATATCCGATATCGGGTCGGACAATATGAAAGACAGGTACATATCTCATACATTTACCTTACCCCGATATCGTATCGGCGCCCGATACCGATATCGGATCGGAAAATGTGAAAACGGTCTAACTGTGTGTCCGCGGATGAGCGATGTCGCGGCCAAGCGTGTTGCTCATGAACTGACCACATTCATTAATTTGACGTCACTGCTTTATTTGGCAGTGCGTAAACCAAATAGTTGGTGGAAACTTACTCAAAAACTATAATTTTTGAAGAGTTATCTAGCGGGTGGAGCGAAAGCCCTGCTATGCTATTCTCTAAAAGTCATTTACATGGCTGTAAGCTGCCTGCTGCCTCAACGTCGAGCTTGTCGCAACCTACAGCCATGAAAATTACTTTTAGAGAATAGCATAGCTGGTTGTGGTACCATTTTGATTGAGCGCCATCTTGGTTATATGTACAACTCTATCGTTGGCCTCGTATAATTCCTTGAAGGTGCAGGTAGTTGCGCATTCTGAGCAGGAAAAAAATTACGCATATCTGTGAAGGGGCTCTACACTGACACTGTATTTGTAATGGGTCAACGAAACCCCATTTGGCCATATTATCTCTGCAGCGGTCAACATGAGCCCGCAGTCGCTTTAGTTTAAAACTACAGACAAAGCTAATTCTAAATCTAAAACTAAATCTGTAGTACCTACTTTAAAGAACACCAGAGCATCACTACAGTGTCCCAAACGACAGTTTAACTGTGTGTCCGCGGATGAGCGATGTCGCGGCCAAGCGTGTTGCTCATGAACTGACCACATTCATTAATATGACGTCACTGCTTTATTTGGCAGTGCGTAAACCAAATAGTTCGTGGAAGCTTACACAAAAGCTGTAATTTTTAAAGAGACTCTTATCTGACTTTTTTTTCAAGTGGAGAATCGACAGAATAATTTCTCCCGCTGTTGGGTGGAGCGGGAGGGCGTGTCAGACTTTTACTGACTAAACCCCACCCTATTCCTTCGTTGCCTTCGATCTGGGGTCACCGACTTGCTGCTGCCAGCGGTTTCGCCTGCGAGATAGTAGAAAATGATCACATACTCCTAGGATAAAAGTATCCTATAAGCTATTCCACGTCATGATCTACCTGTATACCAAGTTTCATCAAAATCCAATCAGTAGTTTTTGCGCGAAAGAACAACATACATACATCGTCTCAAACTTTCACTTTATAATAATAGTAGGAAGGATTCGGAGGTAAGAGCAGTCAAATTCAGAATTTGAACTACGAGGTGGTTAGTCAGTAATTTAAAACAAAAAAAAAATGTTTTTTGCAGAAAACAGTTTGGAAAAAGCAGAAGGGATTGTGGAAGTTGCCTTTTTATATGTTTTGTTGTGGGTAGTTTTAAAGATTTACTAACACTAGTCTATGCGAAAATTGTTGCTAACAAATTGGATAATGTGATTCTATTCTGTACTTCTTTTAGGTTACTTTATCGTGTAATCGGTAGTTTAGTCTGCGAATATACGCCCTGCAGCAAAGGAGTTGTTTCATTGTTATCCTACTATTTCTAAGATACGATGATCTGAAATCGCGTATTATTAAAGTGAATGCTTCAGGCAGCCCGCGAAACTGAATTTTTTTTTACGTTTTTTGCAATTTGCAAGCCAGTGGTATGTTGTATGAAGTTAAAAATACTTTAGCGACTATAAAACGTAACTAGTTACATAATTATAACCATAAAAATCCATCAATACAAGCCTCCAAGCTCACTTAATTGCAGGAACGTTATAGACCTCGAAAAAATCGTTTCTACAACTAACGTAAACGTAACGTAAGAAAATTTGAATTTCGCGGGCTACCCTGAAGCTTCCCCCTAAAACAAAACGAATAAATAGATACAAATTAGTTGTATCGATTTTCTCAACAAGTCGCTGCCCAAAACTGACCTACATTCCGAGGAGAGTTACCTAATTGAAAAAAAAAGTATTAACGAGTTTTCAACTCAAACGACCAATTCGAAGTTTAAAAAAGCCAAATAAGGAAATGACGAAATTTTCACGATTTAACATTAGAAAGGACTTGAAACTTTCGATACGTGAGTTCTGTTTATGTTACCCGGGTACGGCAGCGAAAACCGGATGTCCGGGAAAGGAAGTTCGCAATGCGGGTACATAAAAGAATGGGCCAATTTGAGGATGTAACTGTAAACGATGTTGTTATGTACTGCGGATCGTTTATCTTTCGGGTAGGTACACTCGTTTTGTTGAAAGAAGTATGTCTATACGAGTTTTTGGCAGAAACTAGTTACCTACGCCTTTTGTTGAGGTAGGAAATCATTGAATTACTTCTCCTGCTCTGGGTGGAGCTGGAGGGTTTATCTGACTTTTACTGACTATCACCACAGCTGTGTTCTTCAATAGCTCTTTGCGTTCTAAGGCCTCAGGTTTTCTTTTTCAAAAAATCCCTGTGGTCTTAGCGAGCATCTGGTCCGTACGATTTGCTGATATCCCTGTGAGGAGTGTGTGAATGCGCGCGTCTTTCCAGCCACTCCTCTAAGAGGGAACTTACCACCATAATTATGGCGTGCCAAACCATTACAAATGTCTAAAATAATATGTCACTACAATTTTCTGGTACTAACAGTCTATAAGTTATACTTCAAACAGAAGGACATGGTGAAACTACGAGTACAAGGGTTTATTTTTAGTACTCATCATCTGCCTAGCCTTTTCCCAACTATGTTGGGGTCGGCTTCTAGTCAAGCCGGATTTAGCTAAATAAGTACCAGTAATTTACGAGGAGCGACTGCCTACCAGACGTCCACAACCCATTAACTGGGGTAAGGTAACACGGTACTTCATGGCAAGACTGGAGTCAGATTTACTGGCTTCTGACTATCGTTAAAGTACTGCGGAACCTTAAAAAGAACGTCGACAAACGAATAAAATATTAAAACATAAATAATAATTTGGGCGACAGCACAACGACCAACAAAAAGGACACTCCGAATATTACTAAAAGGTGCAGGCAGCCATTTTTCAACTGAAAAACACTGTTTATTGGAAAGCACGAACTGATTGAATCATGATAAGCAAATGGATATCGGGCATTTGTTATTACAACCTACGAATGTAAAAAATAAGTATTTATTTTAGGCAACCAACTTACAGGATAACTCCTGTATGGGTACTATTGGTTGGTAGTTTATTTGTGTTTTTCTTTGTCTTCAAGGCTAGAGTATATAGGCTTTTAATAAACTAATGCGCCTCACCATCAACGATTGCATCGCTGCTTACCATTGTGGCGAGATGGCAATCAAGCACTAGTTTAAGTTATATAAAAAAATTACATACTACTGGACACCACAGGGATTTCTATCGTTTAGATTTCGGGGAATGTGCGTTGGAACCGCAAATTTTAATTCAGCCAAGTCCGTTTTATCATCGGACCATGCTGTCTTTTAGTCCGATGTATGACTGTCCGGCGTTCCGCCACCAGTACAAGGTTTTTTTTTTTTTTTTTTTCTGGTAGGGGAATCATCAGAATGACTTCCCCCGCTCTTAGGCGGAGCGGGAGGGCGTGTCAGACTCTTACTGACTAAACCCCTACCCCGTTCCTTCGTTGCCTTCGTTCTGGGGGGGACTCGGTGTCAACCTTTAGGAATACCACATATTCCCCCCAGAGGCTTCGGCCCTACGGGGCCCCTACAGTTTGCTGACATCTTCTTGAGGCGCGCGTGGAACAGAACGCGCCGTTGACGATTGGGCTCGGTCCAGATTATATCCAGACTGCCGGACGGCGAGCTACCCAGTGCTCGCCGTCCGCGAACCCGCGCCTACGGTGGTCGGAAATCGGGATCGGGATCTCGGCGGCGGCGGCGTGAGGACCGTTCCCTCACGCGCTCGCGGTCAGCAGCCTCCTTCACGAGTATTACTGCTTCGCAGAAGGAGGCGACCGCATGCCAACCCTCCTCGCTCCGGACCATGGCCTGAACCAGGGCCCGGCGCGAGAGGTCGCCGCTCCCGATAGCCTCCACAAGGACACGGCGGGGCTCCGCCCAAGCGGGGCACACTTCTACCGTGTGCTCCACCGTGTCCTCCGGGCGGTCCACACAGTGGCGACACCCGGGCGTCCTCTCCTGCTTGATTCGATGCAGGAACCTCCCGAACTTACCGTGTCCGGTGAGGACCTGCGTCATACGGAAAGAGAGGACGCCGTGACCAACCACTCCTCAAAGAGGGGCCTAACCGCCTCAATGACGGCGTGCCCAGCACTGGGTTGCGACAGTCGCAGTCGCCATGCCACCCTGAGATCCCGCCGGAACTCTGTCCGCCATGCCGCGACTTGTCGCGGCAGCGGAGTTTCGCCCCGGCGTTGCATCTCCACGCGCAAATCGTGCATGCGTGCAAGGACTGTTGCCTCCAGATCCCACGGTGGTAGGCCAGCGAGGAGGCTCGCCGCTTCGCGAGAGATCGTGCGGTATCCCCGCACCATCCGGATGGCCATGACCCTCTGGCAAGCGTTCAGCTTGGCCGACGGCGCCCAAACCGGCGCCCCGTAAAGGGCCATGGACCGAACGATCCCCGCGTAGAGCCTCCGGCAGGGGGCGTCTGGACCCCCTAGGTTGGGCAGGAGCCGCTTCAGAGCGGCCCCAGACCTGTCCAGTTTGGGGGCCAAACGTCGGAAATGCTCCTCGAAAGTCCACCGGCTGTCGAGGACGCCACCAGTACAAGGTGGATATCCCACCCATACGTACAAAGTTTTTTGGGAATACATTTATTGTGCAAACAGTGTTTTCTGATAGCTAAAACTTAAGGGTCTTCAAGTTAAATCTGCCAGTAATTATGGCCAGAACTGGCCTGTTTGTCTAGTACTTAGCATCCCTGAACACCTTATAGGGCAGTCGGGTATAAAATAACATCATGGCATTCTATAATTGAAAGATAAACTTTTTGTTTTACCTGGCACCTAGGCACTTGACATGGCACCTAGGCACTTGACATGGAACCTAGGCAGTTGATATGGCACCTAGTTTTATCATTTAAAATACGCATTTATAATTTTAATAATTTAATGTTAAATAACAAATCAAATTAAATGTAAGTAAATAATTATAATCAGTGAAGAGGTACCAATCTGTCCGAGTGTCGGACTGATTATTACATTTATCGTTTTAAATTTTGTTTATATGAAAATTTTGCTGTAATTTAATTTATAGGTACTTAACCAGCTTTAATTTTGATTGAAAAAGAATATTTAATTATGATCGTGCATACGATGATTATCAAGTAGTTTTATATTAATTATATCTGATATATATTTTTTAAGGATAGGCTTGCGTTTGTCAACTATCTGGCCAGATGGTAAGAGATGATTTGACCGACCAGATGGAGCAAACTTGCCTAGTAGTAACCTGTTCACTCTTGACTCAGACCCCTAAATTGGAGCTCTTAAGCACTTAGCACTCCTTAGGTTCCACACAGTATAATTGTTCCTAAAACGCTTTGTAATACTTCTTCTAAAATCTTGCCTATCACTGAAAACCAGTAAAATAATTTTAGAAGATTTATATTTCTAAAACTATAAAGACACGAAGTCATCACTGTGAGATAATTAATTGTGTTTCGTTAGTCGGGACGCGCTTACTCACGAAGAGTCTGTGTTTGAACCTAATTAGTGTGTTTACGTGTTTTCAGCAATTACACAGCGTTGTAAATGTGTAGACACCTTTAGATTTCGTTTGTTTTCTTTAGTGTCTTAAAAATGAATTTAATTAATTAAAAGTAAAGCGTAAACCAAACTTAATCGCCAAGTACAACATATAGAAAGTCAGGGTGTCAAGATTTGAGACACTAACAAGTATTTAATTATTGGTCTACTACTAGACTTTTGCCCAGCCGCAAGCATATTGACGGCTGGAAAAGTGTCTAGTTGGAGGAGGCGTATGTCCAAAAGTCGTCTTTGAATCGAAATGATGTTCATCGTCATTTCGGTGCTCGTAGTGTAATTTTTTAAAGATTTACAATAAAGAGTATATCTATCTAGTATACATGATTACAGTTATAGTTTTTGCTAAAATTTCAATCATACATCAGGCTCCCTTACAAACAAAATATCCTTACAGCATACCCTAACATGCCTTAGATTCACATTCTACCAAAGGGACAAACTAGGGATGTAACAGAGGCTACTTTGCGATGGCAAAAGCGGAGGTGGATGAGATGATGATAGAGCTTGACCTCTGGTCGTAAAAAAGCAAAAATAACAATAAGAATTAGAGTCTGTCTACACAAGGAGTATGATATTACCCAGTAACTGGGTTGTGGAGGTCCGGTAAGCAGTCGATCTATGTAAAACATGAATTAAGTCCGCCTGTGTATCATTATGTTGCATAAAGTTTAAATAAATAAATAAAACATATATTCAGCCACACACGGTTGAATGGAAGCTGACCCCAGGCTAGTAGGGTAAAGGCTAGGGAAATGATAAATAAGAATTCAATTATTGTAATCTTATTGATTGCTAATATTTTTGTGATTGCAGTGGTGCAGTGGTGGTCCAATAGTAATGGCGTCAACTTAGGTCGTGGGTTCAAGCCTAGCCAGAAACTTTTTTTTGGGTAATGTATTTCATCATCATTGCTCTCATAACCGTCAAGGAGAATAAAAATACGCTTCAGCTGCAACAATGTTATTGCGGAGGAATTTCTTACGGAATTTCCGCACTTCTAGATACGGAGGCTAAGTCCGTAACAACCCTAATGAAATACCCACTTAGAGCATGTTTGCGCCGATAAACGAATATGTGACGTATCACACCAAGGGATCGACTAGCCCAGTTCGAGATTCTCTGACCCCTAAACAAATATTGGAAACTATGTTTGTACAGAACCCGAGTGTCCGATGGCTTAGCTCTGTATTTGCTCCGACTTTGTAATTGGTGATTGGCTTGGTTTGTCATTTTCTTGGTGGAATTTTAAATGTAGAATGTGGACAGGTAAATAGTTCTGACTTATACTACTACTAGTAATAAGGTCTTGCGTGAGGTTTATTTGCTGGGGTTAATCAAGGGTTAAACTTTCGTGAAAAAGTTTAACAAATAAATAAAAATTTGAAAAATTAATATCATAACAATAATTATACTACGTGTTAAAACGTTCCTACTGGACAATCTGTGGACTGTCGTGGTTTTTGCTGCTAAAAATCCAAAACTCAATCAATTTCGACTAAAATCCATTTGCATGAATTTGAAACAGCTGAATAATTGCTTTAACGTTTGAATCCCCAACCGGTCCTATGAGACCGCGCTGTTATTGTTTTACTATTGTGTCTCGTTTCGCGGGTATCTGAGTAATTAAGCTTCTACCTTGTATTTTTTTTAAAACTTCATACATCACAAAAGTGTAAAGGCAAACTTAATTTCTTAGCCAGTCAGTCACGCTCACGGGTGGTGAAGAGATGAAACGGAAGGGCCTTAAAAAAATATTGTAAACAAAAATATGTGTACGAAAGTATACGTAGTTGAAATAAACCTACAATAGGAGTATATTACCGTAAATACCTTTTATTTAAGAATGCTTATACACTGTGTGCTAGGTTTAATTTGATTTAATAACTCAACGATATAAACGGTTTGTTTTTAAATCCCATTAAATTAAATTAAAAAAAATATTATTATCTCTTTCCGATTCTTAAACTATCCCACTTTACAATATCACATCTACCCTCTCTTTTATTTCCTACAACTTAAAAAGAGATAGCACGATCGTTCAATAATAGGGAGTTTCAGAGAAATTGTGAATTGAAGTTTCCAAAATGGGATTTGTCTTGGAAGACGTAACAAAATTGCTGACTGTTCGCTTGTCATCAGATCATAAGATGGTTGGGAGTTTCTTCTGCTGATCTGCAATTGGTCATGTTAATAAAGGATTAGTTAGCGGCTTACTTATTGGAAATTCTTTTGCTAGCGTTTTAGTTAAAATTTCTTAAGAGTTCTGAGATTGTAGATTTAGTTATGCGTGTCTTTGGAATGTGGGAGATTGATAGAGTATGCATCATGTGATGCTTCTTTTTTTTCAAATAATTTATCCCGTTTTGAGTGGAGTATGAAGGCGTGTTAGAGTTTTGCTGACTAAAACCCATTTATCTTCTTTCAGTGGTCCTGTGCGCTCCAGGGTTCCATTTGTTGTGCTGTAAGTACTTAATATCCTCATATGCACAATTTGTCTCCTTTAAATAAGGTTTGCTGTGAGAAAACCCAATCACCTGTGGCTCACCTATGAACATCAGTTGTCCTATTTTTATTGTTTTAAAAAAATTGTTGTAACCAAAGCTAGCATTAGAGGATAAATGAATATTTGAAATAGCATGTAATAGATGTATGTTACACTGTACTAACTGTTATAGACTTGCGACTATTTGAAACTTATAATTGTAGTAATAACAAGAAAATACCTTAGTTTGCAGCTAAACATTTCTAGATTCTATGCCGCACCACAAACATCTAAATACCATCAACACTTTCTAAATTCCCCAAACATTTCAGTCTCCATCAAATATTCTCTAAACAGACTGCAAACACAGCATTTAAAAGTGGTACGCCATAATTATTTTATTTACACGTTAAAAACGGACCAAGGCCAGTGTTTATTGTGCCACAAAAAAAAAGAAAATATCGTTCTTCTGGCACAAAATAGAATAGTACAGAAGGTTGGAAGGAATCCGTACAATAAGGGGAACTTACAGTGGAGGTCTATCCCGCTTGGGTTCCGCCCGCCGCCGTTTTCACGCGGGGGCGATCGGCGGCGGCTAACTGCCGGGCCCTTGTTCAGGGCAAGGGAGAATGGTAGGCAGTCGCCTCCTTCTACAAAGCAGTAATGCTAACGAAGAAGGCGACCGCACTCGTGAGGGAACGGACTTCCTCCTTCCTTGCCTTCTTGCCTGAAATATCTATTCAATCTTGACTTAAAGACTCCTACGTTGTAGATATCAGAAAACATAGTCTCCGGCAGGGAATTCCACTCCTTGGTTGTAAACACAATGAATGTGTTCCCAACATTTGGTTAAGCGGTCATTGATCCTTCTACATTTATTAGAATAGAATAGAATAGAATAGATTTATTTGCTTAGAATGTAGGTACATAAAATAAGTTGTTAAGTGCAGATATAATAGAATCCATGTACATTCTGCCTTAAAATAAGCATGCAAATGTAATAAAATGTAAAGAATATACATCAAATACATGTAGATATTACATCAAATTATTGTCATTTAAGAATTCTTGCACAGAATAATAACATTTATTTACAAGGAGTTCTGTTAAACATTTTTTGAACTTTTGCAATGGCAAGTTTTTAATTCGATCAGGTATTTTATTATAGACTAAAGGAGCCATACAAAGCACATTTTTTTTTAATAAACTAGTTTTAAATACACCCGTGCTAAATAAATTCTGGTACTGAGATCTCATAGCTGTATTTCGTTTTCTAGTTTCTATTAAAGTCGGAAATAGAGATCGATTTGTTGCTACAAAAATTGCTATTTCTAGGATATAAAGGCATGGAAAGGTTAATAACGTATGAGACTTAAATATAGGCACGCAACTGTCTGTCATTTTAAGGCCAAATATAGCTCTTAGGCAGCGCTTTTGGGCTTTGAAAATGCTTTCTCGTTCACTACAGTGACCCCAAAATATTATACCAAATCTTAAGACGGAGATTACTAGACCATGGTAAGCCACTAATATTGTTGGTATATTTACTTTTTTTGAAAGATTATGTAACATAAACGCGGCTGTACTTAAACGTTTACATATATCTTCTGCTTGCGGCTTCCAAGTTAACTGGTTGTCAATTAAGATACCTAGAAATTTTGTTTCATTTACTTTTTCTATAGTTTGACTATTGAAGTTTATGTCCATGTCTCCCATATGTATGCGTTGATGAAAGTGCATGATTTTAGTTTTTTGGAGATTTATAACTAGATTGTTATTGTTAAGCCACTTTATTAAATTACTAATTGTATTATTAATGTCATTTACATATGACTCTTTATTGACACATGAAACAATTGATGTGCTATCATCTGCGAATAATACCATAGGATGGAAAATATGACGTGGCAAGTCATTTATGTATAACAGGAATAGCAAAGGTCCGAGGACGCTGCCCTGCGGGACGCCATATTCTATTACCCTAAAAGATGATGTAAATTTTAATTCCTTTCTAGATTTTAGACACAGGCTCGATATCTCCGTACATTGCTTACGGCCCTTTAGGTAAGTTTTTATTAAGTTAAGGGCATTGCCACGAATACCATACGCTTGAAGTTTGGTTAAAAGAATATCGTGATCGACACAGTCAAAAGCTTTCGACATATCGGCATATATTGCGCATATAGGTATTTTAGAGTCTACTTTTGGCATTATTTTATGGAGGAAGTCAAAGATAGCCATATTTATGTTTTTGTTTTTTCTAAAACCCTTTTGTTCATCACACAGTATGTGGTATTTTGTTAGAAAGCTATAGAGAGATTCATAGATAATTTTTTCTATAATCTTTGAGAAGATGGGAATCAATGCAATTGGTCTATAGTTTACCATTTTGTCTTTATCGTTCTTTTTATGCAGTGGTTTAACTACTGCAGTTTTTAAACTTTCTGGAAATATTCCAGAAAATATGCTTACGTTAATGATATGAGCAAGGGGCGCAATTATACAATCAGAAACAAATTTTACAGCTTTGGTAGAAATGCCATCATATCCAACGCTCTTTTTATTTTTTAAGTTCTTAATTACACGCATGACATCCTGCGGAATAACTGGAGACATGAATATTGAATGTGGGTTAAAGTCTATGTTAACATTATGTGACGTACGTTTTGTTTTACCCGAAGTCTGGTCAATGAAAAAGTTATTGAAAGTTTCGGCTATAATCTTAGGGTTTGTTATTAATTCATCGCCTTTTTTTAGTTGAGTGATGGGTTCTCTTATAATTTTATTATTGTTAATAATTTGCCAGGCAGTTTTGGATTTATTTTTGGAGTTATTTATTAAATAGTTGTTCTGTGCTTTCTGGGTTAGCTTTATGATTTTCTTGAATCTCTTTGAGTAATTAATAAATGTACTTTTATTTTTATAAGTTGGTTTTAGCCTCTGTTGCCACAGTAATTGTCGTTGTCTTTTGCTACATATTCGTATACCCCGAGAAATCCATTTTAATTTTTTCTCAGATTTTACTGTGACTAATTTTTGAGGGCAGCAGAGATCATATAAAAGCAGGAATATTTCTAAGAAGTTATCATAGGCTTTGTTTGGGTCTTCTGTGTTATATACATCAGAGAACGATAGGCTTTGAAGATGTGTTCTAAATTTAATAAGATTTTCTTCAGTTAAATCTCGTCTTAACGTTCTCCACGACTTTATTTGACTAGTTTTGTTAACTTTTATTTTCATTAATTGGGCTGTATGGTCAGATAATCCAAAGTCGATTACTTCATGATGGCAGTTTTTCTTAAAATTATGTGCAAAATTGTCTAAACAAGTTTTACTGACAAATCGAGTTGGTTGATTAATTTCTAGATTGAGGTTGTAGCTCCTCAGAAAGCATTCAAATTCTAACGTTATTCTATTCTTGTTTAAAACATCTATATTAAAATCTCCACACATAATTACTTTTTTTAGGGGTTTGATACACACTTTTTTTAAAATAAGATCTAAGTTTTCATAAAACTTACTCAGGTTACACAGTTTAGGAGGTCTATAAACACATATAAATACAATATTTTGAAAAGGTAGTTCAACAGCGCAACATTCTATAACTCCTGATATCGAGCACTTCATTATCTCAGGTAGTTCTTTATACTCATGTCCATGTCTTATTAGAATACAAGCACCACCACGTTTTTTATTCTGTCTAGCGTAGCATGCCGCTAACCTGTAATTAGGTACATTTAACAATTTTTCTTGGCCTGACATTATGAAATGCTCGGTTATACATAGTACGTCTACAACTTTTTATTTACTTGACAGTTCTTGAATGTAAATATTTAATAAGTCTGATTTATTTAGAAGTCCGGCAATATTTTGGTGCAAAACATACATGTGATTAAAGAAAAAACTCACGACTTGGAGACACGATGTTAACATTTTCATCAATTATACCTTCACATTCAATCGATGAGCTTTCAGATATAGTTAGAAGTAAGTTTTGAAATATATTTCGCATTCCACAGTCGTTTATCTTTCTATTGACTTCTGAGAACATAGTAAAATCATAAAGTAAATCCCAATTCGAATCAAACGGAGTTGCGTAGCCATATGTTTGTAAATCAAGATGTAGTAAATTATTAAAAGTCTCTATACGCCAATTGAACATGGTCGAGTAGTTACTTAATTTAAAGGTGGGGACACATAATATAACATTTGTATGCTTAATTTTTTCTAATATCTTCCTAGCTTGTATTATTATTTCTACATAGTTATTGGTTCTTTGAAAGTCTTCCTCTCCAACTAAAATGACACATTGATCATTCATTGTGTAGTCCATTACTTTTTGATGTAGGTTACTGATTAGTTGTAATAATCCACAGTTTGGAGAGATGTAGTGACATATCTGATAGTTTGGAAATGTGTCTTCTGCGATAGATAGAATATTGTTTATGTTATTGGCACTAATAATGCATAGTTTGTTCCTAGTGAATACTGATTTGGTAGCCTCTGTCGCCTTACTTCGGTTTTTTTCCTTTTTTGACGTCTTTGTAGTTCTACAAAGACGGCCAACCAAGGACGGAAGGACTGTTCAGTCCTTAGGTGTGTTGGATATTTCTGTTTGGGTCTGATTATTGTTCGGCTTCAACATGTCACATGTCGTCTCGGAAGTTTGAGTTTCTTTGTCAAGAGTGTCGGTTTTTGTTTCATAAATAATAGAAGTCGTGTTGGAGGCATTATTAATTGTAGAATTTGGTCGAATCTTGTAAGTCTTTGACTTTTGTTTGCACGATGGTGTAAAACTTTTTCTGCCAGGTGTCAAGCAGATCTTTTTGCATGTTTCGACAGTTTTTAACGCTTTATTGACGTTCTTATCGCAATTTTCTAAATTTTTCGTGTACATAAGCAGAGATATTAAAAGGAAAGGTCAATGTACTTTATTATAAAATCTAGCGCCGTGTGCTCGCTATACGAGAAGACTGACTGTGCTGGCCTTCCCGTTTTCTTGTATAGAGCTTGACTTCTATATCTCACTGTTTCGTGCGTTGGTGCAGTTGATAACCTCCTCAGTAATTAGAGGACGAGAAGACTCGTAAAAGTTTAAATGAGTAACTGTCCCTTATATAATTCAGTTATCTTTACGTTTTACGTTTACGTTTGCGTTTACAAACGTCATGTCATTTGTAGGAAAGAGTTGTGATGGAGTAATGTTGTTGAGAAGTCATTGGAAGAATTTGTTAGTAAATAAAAAGTCGTTTTCAAAAATACTGCGTTAGATTATTCCATTGCTGCATACTATACGCTTCTATCCTTAATAACATCAGTTGTATTTTTTTGTAAAGTTTTTTATTTTACTTTTTTTAGTTATGGTACTTACCATAATTTTACTGTGATTATAATCATAAGTTCAGATCTGAGTAAGTCTAATCTACAAAGCCTGGAGCACAGGTGTAGGGTAGTTAGCCTATCGATATTGTACAGGCTGCATTTCGAAGAGCATGCGCGGGAAATCTGTGACTTGATTTTGCCAGCACCTATCTACCATCAGACAACTAAACGTGCTGCGAGTACTTGGATACTTACATTCTTAGGAAGGGTGGACCCTGACATTGTTAACACATCTACGGTCTAGACTATGTGTTTTGCTTCGTCCTTTATACCGTGTACATCGAAGATCTGGATCAATTTGCCTGCTGTGGTATTCCCATTCGTTTTTAACTTAGGTGTCTTCAAGACTAAAATGAATAGGCTCTTAACAAACTAGCTATATCACTGCTTACTTTCAGGTGGGATCGTAGTAAAAAGCTGGTATACTCGTATATCATCAAAAACAAAAACATGTTCACATGAGTGTAGTTTTAAAAAAGAAGAAAAGAAAACGTAACTAAACTTTATTTAAGTGTATTCTCAACCATACATCCTCCCATTAAAATTCTCCACGCGTTACAAACTCGGAAAGATCATGAAACATCTTCGTATCGACAGCCGTCAGATCGAAATACAGATGTTTGTATTCACAAAGCTTTTCAGCTATGAATATTTTAATTTCCGGTTAGTCCGTCGTTGAGATTAAGGAGACTCTGTTTAAAATACTTTATTAAGTGCTCACCCTACGCAGCTTTGGCATGAGTATACGGTCCTTTTTGTTCCGTGTGATGAATTTTGAAGTGAGGTATGCCGTTTTTTTGGTGGTGTGAATTTAAAATAAATAAAAAAGATTGAAGGAAAGAAAAGCATTTCATTTTGGCACAGATTTGACACAAATATTTAGTGAGTAAGAGGTTTAGTGAAAAATCATCTTGCAGCACAGTTGCACAATTTTCTTTTTGCCTTTTGTGTTTGTGAAAAAAATCATCAAATATCTTCACCAGCTCTGGGTGGTTAAAGAGGGACTATCAGAATTTTACTGACTAAAACTCTTCTGTGGTCTTTGAGTTCCGAAAAGGAATCCTGTGGTCTTAGAACACAAAGGACCACTGAACGACACAGGTGTTTTTTTAGTCAGTAAAAATGTGACAAGCCCATCTGCTGCATCCACACAGTGGGAGAAGTCTTTAGATGATTTCTCGCTTAAAAAAAGACTGCAGTGTTTTTTTCGAATAATCCAACAGACACATCTGCCTGCCTTTTCAAGTACAACAAAAATAATTTCAACTTATAAGCCGGCTTAAAAATCTGTATGAATTGTAGGTATGGTGTTTGCTATCCTGCTCGGTGCAATCATCAATTTGTTTTTTGCTGATAGTATTCCACCAAGCTGCGAAAATTATGGTATATTATAAACATTTTTTTAATGTATTATATAAACCAGTGCTTGACTGCAATCCCACCTGATGGGAAGCAGTGATGCAGTCGTTGATGGTGAGGCGCACTAGTTTATTTCTAACCTACTAGCGTGAAATAGCAGTTTCGTCTGTGTTAAAGTAGAAAATTCATCATCACCATCTTTCTGAGCTTTTCCCATTCATCCAAGTCCATTCATCTGTTTGAGTCTGAAATAGTTGATTGTTAACTTGGCCGATATTTTACGTATAGTGTAGCCAGAAGTGCTGTGCACTCCCTGAGGTATGTGCGCGGCGAGACGGGGGGGAGAATTGACTGCTGCGCTCTGTCAGTGCGCCGTCAACGCTCGTGGCGGCAGGTAGTGTCATCTGTATCGGACTGTCTATGTCAGACGCACATGGGATAAATATTCAAAGATGGGTCGTGCGTTATCTCGTGATATGAAGACTGCCATTTTTAAGGTGGCTGAATATTTTATGAAAAGAAAAGCAGACAAAGAAAGCTTTGAATTTAAAAATGATGTGAATATTGCCAAAATCGTTGCGGAGGCTACGGGGTACAGCAAAAGAACCGTGCATAATGTGATTTCTGCGGGTTATTTATCAATTGAAAATTCAAGCCAATTAAAATTTCAATTTCCAAAAAAACCAAAAGTTCTAAAGAAAAAACACGTTGTGGATGATTTTGACCTTGGAGTTATCAGAAGAAAAATTCATCAGTTTTACGAAGTTGACAAAAAAATACCAAGTGTCCGTAAGTTACTATCAAGTTTGAGAAAGGATGGCATATTGACTTGTGGACGGGAATATTTAAGACAGCTTTTACACAAAATGGGCTACCGTTTCAAAAAATGCAAATCAAAGAGACTTCTTCTTATAGAGCAGCCTAATATTACAGTGTGGCGGAAAAAATATCTAACACAAATCAGAAATTACAGAACGCAAAACCGCAACATATATTTTCTTGATGAAACATACATCAACGCCGGTCACCATGCCAGCAAATGTTGGCAATCATCGTCAGAACCCGGAATTCATGCTGATATTGGGAAAGGACGGCGATTGGTAATTCTTCACGCTGGTTGTCGAAATGGCTTATTGGATGATGCATTGACTATATTCAAATCAGATGCTAGAACCGGTGACTATCATGGAGATATGAGCGGACCTACTTTTTATAAGTGGGTAGATGAAAAGTTAAAAGATAAGTTGCTGCCGAATTCTGTAGTTGTAATGGACAACGCGTCTTACCACAGCGTTCAGGTTGAGAAGAAACTAACTATATCAAGCCTCAAAAGTGAAATGCAGAACTGGTTGCTACGCCATAATGTAGAATTTTCAGGAACCATGACAAAGGCTCAACTGCTACTTCTTATCAAAAATACACAAAAAGAACCCGTGTATAGAATTGACGAACTCCTGAAAGCCAGTGGACACACTGTTCTGCGTTTACCTCCGTACCATCCGGATTTAAATCCAATTGAGTTGGTCTGGGCTGATATTAAAAACAACATAGCCCAAAACTATATTAATTCTTCTCTAGACGAAAAAATAATCTTATTGGATAAATTGTTTTCGGAATTCACGGCGGAAAAATGGCAGAGATGCGACGATCATGTCCAGAAAAATGAAAACGATTACTGGAGTCGCGATAGTAGGTTCGATAATGTTATCGATTCATTCATAATAAATTTGCAAGACTCTGATTCAAGTTCCGGTGGCGAAGTGGAAGATGAAGATGATGACGAAATCGAAGATGAAGTTGAAACGGAATCTATGTCAGAATAACTTTCGTTAGAATATATGATTGTTTGTTAATATAAAAAAGTCCTGCTTTGAATTATAAGTTTAGTTCTTATTTGTCACCTGCACATTTTTAATAAAATAGGAGTATATTTGGGTTATATTTTAATCAACTAAGTAAGTATAATATATTACAGATAGCCTCCGACCGTCGTCCCGCCCCAAGTCTTGCTTTAGAAATGCACACTGAAATCGTAAGATCTGTCCGACATGTATCGATCTCATGTGAACTCATGCACTTTTTTCTTCGCCTCCCACCTCGCCGCGCATACCTCAGGCAGTGTACAGCACTAATGGTCACACTATAACACAAGTTAAAATCAAAACACCGAACTATAAACGCTTAAACATAACTAAGACCCCTCAAACAAACCAATTTAGACGCCAACGGCACCGTTCAATCACACCAACAACCTTACAATAGGAACAAAATTATATTCCCCACTCCCTACCACCAACGAATTTCAACAAATTTTAACAACCCGGTTACCATGACAACCGTTAACAAGCACAAAATGTTTACAACGGGGACTTAGCAAAAAAAAACGTTCCGTTTGTGGAATTAATTAGCTAGTCACAGGAAAATTTTGAATAATAATTAGTATTTCTCAGAATTGAGATGCGAGGTATAGGTGAAGAAGGTTCGCTTCACGAGACGAGCGAAAACGTGAGCACGCTAACACATGTACGATGATACGTACTCTACTTTCAGTAGCACTCAAATCATTTTTTTGATTTCCAAGTCAAACGACTACTCCTAAGATTTTTATACCGAGTAAGTAACTCTATTAGACTGATACGATAATATAATTACTTTGTTTTAATCCAATAACATGTCCTGCTTTAGGGTAAAGTGGTTTTCCTTTATAAAAAATCTGTGGCTCTAGTTAGCATCGGCCCTGTTGGGCTCCTACGGTTTGCTGACATCTCTTTGAGGAGCGCGCGAACACTATGGCGTGTTGACAACTTGGGTTCGGTCTTAAAGGTTACTCATTGCATGTCGCGTCGTCTGCAAACCCGCGCCTGCCATGTTTGATAGTTAGGGTCAGAGTTGCGGCGGCTGGGACTTAAAGATGTTCGTTACCTTACGTGTGTGGCCGTCTCCTTCGCTAGCATTACTGCTTCGCAGAACAAACCGGCCGCCCGCCATTTCCCTTTGCTCCATACTACGGCCTGAAACAGCGCCCAGCGCAAGAAGTTGCCGCCATCGATTGCCTCCACGAGGACATAGCGGTGCTCCACCCAAGCGGGGCACACCTTCACTGAATGCTCCACTGTGTTACCATATCCGGAGAGGACCTGCTTCACGCAGATAAGGACTCTGTGTCGCCTTTCCAGCCACTTCTCAATAAGGGGACTTACCACCATGATTTTAGGGTGCCCTTTCTAATAATTAGTACCTAGTATCGAAACAAAAGTAACGAAAATTTACTAGTATTTACCAGTATCTGAATATCTGTACTCGCAACAATCACCGCACTTAGTCATACATTTTCGCTAGTTTAATAAAGCTGAGCTTCTGAACCCATTTATTTTGTGATCGGCACAACAAATTGTAGTCATTAAAATATGAAATTCCAGTCGAAGCTACTCTACAACACGTTTATTAGATATTTTGATAACTCAGCAAAATTTGATGACGCGGTGACGAAATTAAATTTCGTCGAAGTTAAAACTCGGTATATACTTTGGATGTCAAGTGCTTGGCGTAATTTATTTTGTTAAACATAATAATGATTAGAAATGTATGTATATTATTGTGTTTATGTTGTTAAATGTCTGTATATTCTCTTGTACACTCCAGTCAGTCAAAGCCATTTACTTCACAATTTCATTTACCAATGTATGTCAATTTCAATCTATTGCCAAAATTGGACTGAATGAGCATAAAAAAGGTGCTCAAGAAAAACTGTTTTACAGCTGTAGGTTTTTACTTTTTTGGTTCTAAACAACGTTTAACATTTAAAACACCGATTTTTTTATGATTTTCAAAATGTCTTAATAGATAATGTTGAATTTTTGGTGTTTCATTACAAAATACTCAAAATGACTAATATTTTTTAATCAAAGTGAAACCCTGTGTGTGATCAATGTCAATAGTTATTAAAAAGCAAAAAAAAAATTAATATTTTATGTCATAAGGTTATGTATTTTATGTCGAAAGAGTTTATTGAATATTTTAGCTAACAATGATTAGCGTCAACATCTTCTGACTCCGGTCTTGCCATGAAGTACCGTATTACCCCAGTTTATGGGTTGTGGAGGTCTGGTAGGTAGCCGCTTATCGTAATACTTACTGGTATTCAGCTATATTCGGCTTGACTGGAAGCCGACCCCAATATAGTTGGGAAAAAGGCTAGGCAGATGATGATGATTAAAAAGCAAAAATAAATTAATAAAGAAACTGAACAGTTTCACGAATGAATCCAACAATTCCACAAAATTCAATACGGCAAAATGAAGAATAGTAAAGGGACGATTTTTATAAAAAAAAATCACCTTAAAACGATTAATCACGCTAACAATACTTCAAATTACGATTAAAATTAAGAAAATGTTGAATTCGCATTCAGTCGCATAAAATATTCAAATTCTTAAAACAGTGGCTTGGAGATAACGTTTTAATGTTACGAAATTGTAAAATTTTACCTTATCTTACTTTTAATGTGAAGGAAAAACAACGTTTTAAGGGACCTTGGTCGTAGGAAAATGATTTGATAGAAGGTTTATTTGGAAAATACGCTACTCATATAGGCTTTTATTCTATCATAATCTTGCCCAAGTCGTCAACAGCGCGTACTGTTCCACGCGCGTCTCAAAGAGACGACAGCGAACTGTAGGGGCCCATCAGGGTTGAAACCTTTGGGGCCATACCACCATGGGTGTTCTTCCGAAAGGAAAACCCGGGACCCTGGAACAAAGGTAAAGAAGGTCTGACACGCCCTCCTGCTCTACCTAGGAGCAAGAGAAGTCATGACTTGGGAGTCCTAAAAAAAAACTATCATAAACTTTTCATCAGGCCTTTCCCAAGCGTCGTGTCGCCACAATGACCGGTCCTGTGCCTCTCACATCTATCGGATTCCCGCGACCCTCACCAGCGGGGGTATAGCCTATCTCTGTTGACAGCTCAAATGATGATCACTCGTTATACCCAGCGTTTTCAATTGCGATAAAAGTGACGATATCGCGAGGATATAGTCACTGGAAGGCCTCCCACAAGTTGGACCGAAAACCTGATGAGGGTCGCGGGAATCCGATGGATGCAATACGCACAGTACCGGTCGTTCTGACGACGCTTGGGGGAGGCCTATATCCAGCAATGGACGTCTTTCGGCTGAGACGATGATGATGATAGTCACTAGAAAGATATTGAAGTCGTATACGAAGAATTCAAATAAAATTATTTTTTGAAAGATTCCCTTTATTCATAGACCTTCTGTACATTACTGTCTCCTGCGCAGGGAATGGATTTACGGTCGCTGTAACTAATTGAAATTATTATTAAAACTTTTAAATGTCCAGATAAAGGTGCGTCTGTCTCTAATTACTACTTTAATGGTACCTACCTGTTGTTAATTATATTTCAGCTTGTACTTTCTGAACTTGAAAATGTGAATTTCAGTTTTATGTAAAATTTATCTAAATTGTTTTTTTTTTACCAGCATGATAAGCAGTGACTTAGGTCAGTTACTTTACAATAACTTTTTATAACTTGTTACGTGTATATTACTATACTTTTTTTTATTTTTAATGTGTGGATGATGATGATTATTTTTGTTTTCAGTAATTTTAGCATTAGTCTGGTAGTTCGCGACTTTTTTACCATTGATATAAACTACTACTTGACCGCGATCCCACATGAACTTTATGCAGCCTACAAAGTTCGATGGATCGTGAGCACCAAGTCAAATTGAACTACACGTGTATTAACAACAGCTTGCACTAATTGAACAGGATCACTCAAATTCGTATGGTTCTTTCCTCAAAATACCAGCTCAGACATTAATCTGCGTGGTTCTCATATGATTTGACTATAACATACTTTATGGACTTCAAAAGACACTTTGAAATCAGAGGGAGTTGATTTCAGTGTTTCTTCTCAGTGTCTCATTAGTCAGTGACCGTTCATGGTGGCGACACAGGGGGGAGGCTCATGTCCAACAGTGGACGTAGGTAATATTGATGATGATGAGTCAGTCAGTAAACCCCCGATGTCAAAGCGTTGTATTTGCAAAATAAACATCAACTTATTTCTTTTTAAAGTAGGTATCAAACATAACCGTCTATAATCTTGCTATTCCTTCCAGAAATAGATACACCTAAACTCGGTACCCAGCAACAATGGTTTGCATTAAATATAGGTTAAATGGTACCTAACAACCAACTTCCTTACTCAAACTCATAAACAATGAACGCCATGATTAACAACTGAAGATGTTTCCACCTTTAAAATTGACTACGGAAGAAGGTTCTCTAAAGGTCAAAGCCTTTGAACTTACCACTTACAGTTACCAAAATTTAAAGGCACAATCATTACGAAAAGGTGTGCCTTACCATTTAACTTGGAACTTTGATCCATTGTCGAATGTCCCGAAGTCGATGTCGTTTAGTTATCGATTACTGCCAGTTTTTAGAGACGTTGATAGATCGCCCCGAGCGGCCATTCTGCTTCCACCGGTTTAACCTATTCTTTGGGTTTAAGTTATGAGCAGAAACAGAAACATAATACGTTTATTTCAAAAAGCCTATTTACAGGCTCTTTTAAATAAAAATGTCAGTCAGTCAAAAAAAAACTGAAACGAATTTGCTTTAACATTCTAAACTTTCGTTTGTTTGTCATTATGGCGTGATAACCCAATAGTCCAGTCAAAATAGACTAAATTATTATTCAAGTTTGCATTAATTCCCAACAAGCTGGATTTTTGTGCAGGCCTTAAATACGTCATTACGAATGATATGTCAAAAGTCCCCATCGATCCCGCTTGTGCGTTGTTTTTTATTCGAGGTCAAAGGTTACAAATTAGCGTTTTTTGCGTATATCTCTGAAACAACGAGAGCTATCGAAAAATGGTTCAGGCAAAGTTTGTAGATCGTAAATTTGTCTACAAAAAAGATCATCATCCCCATCATCCCTTAGCATGAGTGCATATTCGTATTTTCTATGTTTAAAATAGCCATAATTCGAGAACAGTGCATCGTAGAAGAAAAAGTGTTGGATCTTTTTTGTAGACAATTTTACGATCTACAAACTTTGCCTGAACCATTTTTCGATAGCTCTCGTTGTTTCAGAGATATACGCAAAAAACGCTAATTTGTGACCTTTGACCTCAAATAAAAAACAACGCACAAGCGGGATCGATGGGGACTTTTGACATAACATTCGTAATGACGTATTTAAGGCCTGCACAAAAATCCAGCTTGTTGGGAATTAATGCAAACTAGAATGTCTATTTTGACTGGACTACAATAGTTATGGCAACCACCACTTATACATGTTCGGAACTAGGTAAGTATCGATGTGAATTTTTAAATACATAGGTATACTGTTCAAGTGTATCTAGGACATTACTGACACCTCTGCCTCGGAAAGTACGTTATGCCATAAGCCCCATTATCATTCAAAGAGCATTGACTGTCGTCTATCCATGGAGCATCATACTGTATTAACATGGAGGATTTATTTACAAATCGAAAAGTCAGACAAAGTACAACGTCCTGAAAAGGCGTGTAATTTTTTTTTCCGATTAATTCAAAGATGCTAGTGCGGGGGCGGTGAGACGCGGCTACCATAAAAATGCGCTCATTATTCGACTTTTAGACTCTGTATCTAATTAATTTAATAAAAAAATATCAAACGTTCTATACTAATTTTCGAACTTTAGTGTGGGTAGTGCAAAATATGGGGGAGTTGAAAGAGTAAAGGAAGATGCAGTGTTGGAAGACCTCTAACTTTGATAGGGCCCCAGACGGCTAGACGAAAAAATAATAGGATCAGTTTGATGTAGCATCGTTTGGGAGAATCTGTACATACAGCAGCTGTCATTATCTCTCGACTTAATTAATAATGGTAACGCTTTTCTTCAATTTTGATTTTGAAAATCCTCTGTTGTTGTACTTCTAATATTCTTGTTTACATCTGGGATACACTATATCCCAATGTTTAATTTCTTACATAATCCTCCTCTAACGTCTTCCATTGCTTTCTGTATTTTGCAACTCCTCTCCATTTCGTACTCCCATCTTTTGCGTTGTCGACCTCTACTTCGTTTATCGTTTCTAGGGTACCTACTATTCTGTCAGGACTTTGCTGGTTTTCTTACTGGTTTTCAAGATCTACCCAAGCTTACATAGAATTACAGAGTTCATAATATTTATTATTAATAAGCAAGCTTCTACCAGCGCCTTGCCCCGCGTATTAGTAGATAATTCCCTAATTGGATATACTCCCAGGATAAAAAGTATCCTATGTGCTATTTCAGAATATGACCTAACCTTATGCTTTCAGCACTTCCAGCGTAAAGAAGTAACAAACACACTCAAACTTTCGTCTTTATAATAATTATTTATTAGCGTAATCTCAAATCGCTGCCGCTTGTATCTTGCTAAACATTACCTACTTTCATTTACTAAGTGTAAATATAAAGCTGAAACTTTTCTATTACTGCCGTTTGAGATTGGCCAGATATTTCGGCGTACAGGTCTTCAATCAACATTCTTTTTTCCAAGATTGCAGGAAAATATTTTTATGTACAGGGTGACTTGTAATTTAGCGTTGTTGTTTCAGGTGGGGATAATGGATCTTACATGGGAAAAAAATGCCTGTAAAACATAAATGTTCTGTTTCTCTGAATTTCGTTAGGGAATGAAATTACAGCATACTGCAGATATTTTAATAATTAACTGAATGATACAATTATTTAAATATTTAAATTCATTTGTTCTTTGACACATTGTTCGCAGAACAGAATACAGACAAAGAGTGCGACCACGTACTGAAAGTCGCAATGTCGGAAAATCTCCTACAATTACCCGGTAAGAGACATGGGAATCATGTGAATAAGTTATGGTGACACTTTGAGGAGGCCAATTTCCACCAGTCTTTTGGTTGAAATGATAATGTTGATGCTAACAGTGATGTTGAAATATTTCAATAAACTCTTCCGACATAAAATATATTATTATACACAACCTTATGACATAATAGTAGATTATGTGACTAGGGAGTAAAGCAGTGTTTTTAACCTGTGGCGCCCCGTGGGGACCGCCATTATTTATTATTTATTTATTTATTTAATATTAATAAATTAATATAAATAATATTAATAATATAAACTGTTATTGCTCTGTTTCTGTTGCTTCTGTAATTATACTACTAGAGTATAATTTTTAATCGGTCAGGTTTTGGTGGCACATTTTTTTTCCAGCGGTTCTCAAAGTTAAAAGGTAATTACTTGTTTACTGGCACGTTTTTGTGCCACGGGGTTCTACAAGTTAAGGCGAGGGCGGCATGTTAAATTTAATCCCGAACGTTAGTGAGGGATTTATATAATTCACTCCCGAGCATCGCGAGGGAGTTAATAGAGAAACCTGAGTGAAGTGAGGAATTAAAGCCGCCCAAGACAAAGACAGCTTTATTCCCGTGTTGGATACTCTACTTTTTACACCATCTGTGAGATAATTACAAGTCTACTACGATTAATTAACTAGGTACTATATATCGTATAAAACAAATTATAAATAAATTAAAAAATATACAGCATTATTTACAAGTTAATCGCAACTCGAAATTAGAAACAAACAAAATTCACTACTTCAATAGTACTCTATAACTTTACTCTTTTTTAGAACCTCCTCAGTATGTAACCACATTTATTATTCTTTTTTTTGTTAGTGGCCAGTTTCATTTTTGAATAAATTTGTTTGATGCACGTACATTTTAAATTACTGAAGGCGTATTTGACGTTCTAAATTAAAAAAAAAAAACATTATTCCCTAGAGATCGGCCATACTGTATTATCTCCCTAGGTGATAACGATTTGCTTTAAGTGCAGGTTACATGACACATAATAGGGCCATTATCGAGCAGGTGGTGTAAAAAATAAATTTATGAAGTAACTGAAAATTTAAATCAATTAGTAACTTTATAACAAAATACATTGTATTGATAAAATTATTTAATTTGCAAAATGGCGTCGTTCGTTTCGTTTTCACTTTTTTGAAACAAAGTCACCCTGTACATAATGTCGCTTACTATTTCACATATACGTACGGTACCCACATTCAGACAAATTGTTACTCATATTGGAGGAAGACGAAAGTGTTTCTTCTTTCTGATATTTCCTAAACATTATGTAGGTATGGAATTGATTGAATTTCTCTCTCAGATTGATCTACTCGTAGATTTCTCTCTCGTAAAAAGGAAGGGGCATCAGGCTGGTGTTGTGAATTCGTGCCTGAAATTAAGAGAGGCCTTCCCGATCCTTCTGTCGTCAACTTGAGCACAGTTTACTAAATAGTTACTTCACTTGAGCATGGTTGTTTCATCTAAAGCAATCGAACGCCATGTTTGATAAGGAGACAACACGAAAAAAGAGAGAACGCCTGAACACTCTGTTGGCATTCCGTAATTTCGCAATTCATAAGAATATTTTACAATACTTGATCCATATAACATAGAACAAAAGAAAGAAGATGAATGGTCAGAAGTGAAAAATAGTCCAGCAATTATGGAAAAAATAGCCTTGACACTGTCGGTAATCACGCAGTATTATACAGCTACTAGCATCTAAAAGTACTACAAGTAGGTACAAGTACTTCTACGCATCTGACAGCAACACAATATTCAAACGACACGATCAAGGAAAGTAGGAATTCATCATCATCATCTCACTCGAACGACGCCCACAGCTGGACAGGCTTTTCCCAAACGTCGCCATAACGACCGCTTCTGTGGGTCTCGCATCCATCAAATTCCCGCGACCTTCACCAAGTCATCGTTCCACATTTTATCATTGTGCTTTCCAAGGTTGAAGGAATTCACTTTAAAATTAAATAATTATAATCATAGATGACGATAAAAAAATCAATAAATAGAACGGAAGTTGTTAATGTAAAATTAGATTCACCACAACCGGACGAGCAAATATTTTAGAGAAACAAAAAGGAAGTGGTCAAATTAAAACCTTATCAAAATAATCAAATAGTGGTTTTGCGTCCATTTACGTGTTGAAATGTCGCCATTTGCAAAAGGCTTTACATACCTATAATGAAGTCCGAATCACGTATTAAATTATTATAATCAGCTCTTTAAAAATCATGAATAAACAGCTACAGTACATCAAAATAACAGAATGATTTAAATTAAACTGATTTGTAATTAAAATGTTTTCATGTTGATGGATCATCGAAAAATATTTGCCTCGGGCCAACATTGTTTTTGGAACAATATTCATGTACGACCAATATTTTATTAATTGCATTTTAAGTAAGTAATCCTGTTAATATGGATTATATTATGTTTAATACTTAAGTAATATTATTTCAGTTCCAGTGAATTTTAACTTATATTTTCGAAGTCTGTAATCTGTTCATGTTTTAATTCTACTTTTATTTTCCTTTTTTTATTCGTTTGATATATCTTGGAAGTAGAATTAACGGGTTATTGTGAACTCGTCACATTTTTGTTTCGCCACACTTTGCGCTAGCGAAAACGAAACGAAAATTATAGAATTAATGTTCTTAGTTGTCACACACTCACTGCTCCCAAAATACGTAACATAAATAAGTAAGTCACTGGATTCTGAAATAGGGACAGGAATCTTACCAAGCTCAGGAATAAAGCTTTCACGTATTTGAAACAAAGTATTGTGCTAATAAAAAATGCACCTATTAGTATTTCAGTAGATTGACTACACATTACTGACCATACATTCCACTATCTTCATTCATGTACTCAAAACCAGCCCCCGAAAATACAAGAAACTTCCAACCCAAACTTATCTCTTCCTAATTACATCCGCAAGATATTCTATCAATATACCCACAGTTTCAAGCTTACTTCGAAACATCTCGAGTCGGATCGTGTAGCTAGTACTACAACCTACAAGTATGAACTATGTGCCGAAGTTGGGGGTACCTGCAGAAGACCCAAGCATTAATATTGTAACCGACAATGTTTGTCATGTAAATAATGAAGGAAGGGATGGAAACTTGAAGGACTAGCGGATTGTGAATAGGAAGGTATTGAGTGGCAGTATTGAACTTCAAGGGGTTATAGGAATCTGTATATAGGTTCTGGGGTTCTTTAAAAATCTTCTTCCTACTTTGTGTAAATAAAACTGCTTAAAGGATTTTCGTAAGCCTATTACTAGAAAACATCTGAGGTGATTGTGTTTGTAAAAAAATATCGTCATACCCTGAATAAGGTTTTCAAACAAACTTAATAGTATCTACTACATATTTTACATGAGAAATTCACTGGTCCTCTCAATTAATACAAAAATTTGTATTATTTGAGAGGGCCAGTGAATTTTACGGATCTGTATATGTGTAATAATGAAGTATAATTTATGTGTGTTCACATCTTCTAAAAGGAAAACCAGGGGTCCTGAAATGTGTTTTCAAGACCTCCTGCCTTGTGAGGCAAAGAAGGAACGTATAAGTGGGTTTTTAATTACTCAGATACCCGCGAAACGAGACACAATAGTAAAACAATAACAGCGCGGTCTCATAGGACCGGTTGGGGATTCAAACGTTAACTTTGTCCTAGAGCGCGAAAAGTAATTGGATGATCGAGATGATGCTGAAGAAGAATGTGTAGATAAACTCAGGGGAGGACTTTTTCCAGCAATGGGACAGTAACGGCTAGGACAAAAACAAATTACAGTGCTAGAATGCCGTTATTTTTTTTTCTGGCAGTACTCGTATTTGAAAGTTTTAGTACCTACGCAAATGTCTGCTAGAAATTCCAAAAGCTACTAAACGGTAACGTACCCTCATTTTATCAGCAATGTCTGTTAAGTCACGTCTTCTTAAGATGTGTCGTACCGTCTCCTTTCAATGCCGTTAAAAGTACATTAAAATAGTTTCAGCGAACGGCAATGCTAAATGTAGAAATGTCTGGCGTAGGTTGTTGGTAGGAACAAAACCTCACGTCTTAATATGCCTTTACTACCCGAAGACTTAAAAAGGGGTGTATTTTTGTATATTGGATTCTTATTTAATGACTTCTTTTTTTTAAATGATTTGAACTGCTTCACTACGATGTCATTATGTGGTATGCAGTGATGTTATCGTAGATGGTGAGGTGCACTAGTTTATTAAAAGCCTATTCACTCTTGCCTTGAAGCCTAAATTAAAATCGAAAGAGAAATACGGTACGAGAACGGTAATGATAAAAGAATAACCTCAACAGCGCTCACTTAAACGATAAGTAATAACAACAAACGGCAATCAACAAACCCCTACAAACAACGTATATAGAAATTATTCCCCAAGGATCGTTTACTGTATCGTAAATTCTGGGTACTAATACTGGGCGCGTAAATTATCATGACTTTTTAACGAAGACCCGAAACACGTGGGAAGCTAACAACGTTTTATTATTCAAAAGAGTCCAAAAATATCTTCAGAAGTATGCTAACGTTAATTTTAGACGTTGTTATGAGATTACAATGTTCCGAAATATCTTCAAACTTTGGGAAGATTTTTTAAACGGTGTAATTATAGCCTTCTTATGAACGAAAGCGTCCTTTATTTAGAACAGAATATAATTACAATATAAGAAAAATCTAAATTAAGCTTCAGACAAATTAAGAGACAAAAAAATGTCCTCCACCCTGACGAGCAACGTTCTCAAATTGTCCAACAACGTTTCCGGATCATCGCATAAAATTTTGGAGGAAAAGTTGCTGGACACTGGGCAACGTTGCGGCATCACGTAGATTTAGTGGTGCCAGATCTTTGAAACGAAGAGCCGGACAAACCAAATAGTTTAGCCGGACATTTGAGTAAAAAAGCCGACTGAATGAAATAACAAGTCATTGCTGGTCTGCAGACGCTTGCAATTGCAAGAACACATGACAAATCTATAAAAATTTACAAATTTAAAAAGCCTAACAAAAGCCGGACAGGCCGTATTTCGACTAATTTGGCCGGACACACAACCAAAAAGCCTGACCGGGTCCGGCTTTATCCGGACGGCTGGTAACGCTACGTAGATTGAGCTCAATTGCATTGCTCGTTATGTAAGCAGACATTTTTTTCCTCTAATATTGTATTTGAGGTTTTAAACATACAATTAACTACTCGTAAATATGATGTTAAAAATTCTTCCACATTGCTGTCGGCAACACACTAGTGTTTAAAACAATGGCAGCATTACCACATTATAAGGCAATGCTTAATCTCTGGTCGAGGTAAAAGCCAGCCCTCGAGTCAAGCGAAGTTTCAACTATGTAGGCATTTGGATTAATCTTTAAATAGTGTAAGAGAATTCTTCATTACGACTAAGTTTTGAGAATTGAGTATTTTGAACGGCTCTAACCGTAGGGTTTTAAAGCCAAATCTGGACAGGTTTTAATGCTAAGAGTTTGAGAAATATTCAACTTTAAAAGCTTAAATCAAAAATCAAAGAATAGTTCAGTTGTGCCTCGTAATGTTAAGAGATACCCAGGTGTACCAAATATAATAAAAACTGTGTGGCTATGTATGTTGCAAATACATTTAAAATATTAAATATCACAATTTTTGAAAATAAATTCTCTAACTGGCTAAATGAAAATAATTTCTAAACTATTAAGGAATTTCTCGAAAATGTACCGTTAAATTTATAATTCTCTATGGTTTAATTTTAAGCAGAATTATGTTTGGATTCTTTTTATAATGTAACACCTTCATCATCACCTTCTTATAGCGTATTTTTTTATCATTGGGAGCCTGTTGTGTCCCAATGCAGAGCAAAGACCTCCTTTTTATCCTTCCACTATCATCTGTCCTTAGCTACTTCTGTTCAATTCTTTATTCCAAGTCGTCACGCCATCTCCTTCTGGGCCTACCATTTCGCCGGGTCCTACTGTTTGGCAATCAGTCAGTTGATATGCGGCTTGTGTGGTCTACCCGTGTTTCTTTTGACAATAAAACTAAATATCATGATTATTATCTCTTTATTCACTTTAATATTTATACTTTAACGGACGGGTTACTAAACAAGTCTCATATTTGACTTCCATTCACAAACCTGTCATGGGAAACACCAAAAAAACATAAACACAAAACGAAGGAACTTAAAATCAAAATGACGTTGTGAAAATAAATTCTAAATATTCCTTACTAGGTCGAGAGGCAGCACCGACCACCGACTCACTGACGTGACCACTACAGTGTACAAATATTGGGCAAACAAGAGTCTGCTATAATAATGTTTGTCGCCAATGTTTGTTTTCATTGGGTATAATGATGCAGTGTTGCATGTTCGAGGACGAGGGCAAATGGTGGCTTACGTACTTATTACTTCGTGTTAGGTTTTTAGAACTTTAAAATCACACAGAAACGGTTGAACGGTTCTGATGAAAGACATAATATTTGGTACGGTATAAACCATGTTCTGGAATAGGACAATTACATAATACCTTAATTTTAGGGAGTGTGCTGTTGGGCATAGGCACTTTCGCCATTTACGATACCATTGGTAGAAGCAATTTTTTAAAGAAAGTACTTCTGAACCAAAAAGTTTTACATTAGTAGGCGTTTGTTGCCTTCATATAAAACCTCGTTGATCTGGTGATAGTAAAAATTATTGCAAAGCTCTCTCAAGTGGGTTTTCCATTCATCCATTCCTGAATCAATAATTATTAATATTGTGATATGGAAATCAGAAATAAATTAATTATTTTTAAAAGACTCATCAGTTGTAGGTCGTGGATTCTAATCCAGCCAGGCGTATTAACATTACCAGCCTTGTAATGTTCCCACTGTTGGGACTCAGACCTCCTCTCTAAGAAAAGAGGGCGCATTACTTTGTTTAATTACAATACAGGAAAAGTTTGTAACCACTGCGTAAATTTTTTTTGGTGGCTCTGTGTAAGTAATAGAACACAGATCGATCTTCAAAGTTAAGCAACGCTTGCCAAGGTTGGTCTGTGGATGGGTGACCATCTTAACGTAACGAGTTTCCTCCGTACCTCGGAAAGCATAGACTGCCTACCAGACCCCCACAACCCAATAACTGGGGTAACACGGTACTTCATGGCAAGACTGGAGTCAGATTTACTGGCTTCTGACTATCCGTAACGACTGTAAATGACAGCCGGGACCTACGGCTTAACGTGCTTTCTGAGGCAAGGAGGAAACTCGTTATGTTAAGATCGTCACCCATCCACAAACCAACCTTGGCCAGCGTTGCTTAACCTTGAAGATCGACCCGTGCGGCTGTTATTATCTAGCCACGAGCTCCTCCTTCCTCGATTGCCTAGCATAGTAGGTATAACGAGTAAAAGAGTAACCATGTGAATTATTGCTCTTGCAAACGACCAGTTGGACAGCCAATTCATTAACACAAAATAACAATGTCTTACCTTACAGTACCTCTGTACTTGATACGCATTAAGTAAAGCATATTGGATGGGCTCGTTGGAGAAGCTATTGCATTACTCTGAACTTATACGAAACCATGTGACCCTCAACGGTAGGAAAACCACAAACACTCACCTTGCAGTTCATCAGGAGTTGACGGCATTTACCAGCGACGGAGCCCTTCAGACGCACGCCGGGCTGGCCGGCCAGATATTATCGCGAACTCACAGATTTTCTCACTATTCACTAACTATACACTCACTATTCACTCACTATTCGCTCACTTAGGTACCACTAACTATACACATTGTGTGTATAGTTAGTGGTACCTAATATTCACTCACTATTTCATTAGGACAGGCAGTATTGATCGTAAGTTAATCAGTCAATACACTTCGCGGTTTTACATGGGAAAAGGTTTTTTCAAGCGCACGAGGCGGCCATGTCGCGTATATTTTTTGAATTTTGAATGTCCTTTGAGTTCCAGACTAATTGGCGCGCGCGCGTCGACCAATGACGGCCAGGGGACACGCGAGTCTAGCTCCGTCGATTATGGCGATAAGTTTGAATTAAGAAGGGAAACAATTTGAATGTTCTTTTTTTGGATTTTTTATGACCTGGTCACTTGGACCTTTAAGTCAAGTCTTATTTTATTTCAATTTGGAAATGAAAATAAATCGGGATTGGTTATAATGATATCATTATGTTGAGTATATTTAAGGGTTTCCGGTTAAAAAAACATTTTCTTGTCCGTATTTATATCATCATCTACCTAGCCTTTTCCCAACTATATTGGGGTCAGCTTCCAGTCAAGCCGGATTTAGCTGAATACCAGTATTTTACGAGGAGCGGCTGCCTACCAGACCTCCACAACCCATTAACTGGGGTAACACGGTACTTCATGGCAAGACTGGAGTCAGATTTACTGGCTTCTGACTATCCGTAACGACTGCCGAAGATCTCTAAATGACAGCCGGGACCAACGGCTTAACGTGCTTTTCCGAGGCACGGAGGAAACTCGTTATGTTAAGATGGTCACCCATCCACAGACCAACCTAGGCAAGCGTTGCTTAACCTTGAAGATCGACCTGTGCGGTTGTTATTATCTAGCCACGAGCTCCTCTGTCCGTATTTATATCAATTTTTAAAAATACTTACTTCTTGGTTGGACTTACCTACGTATAACAAGTACTTGCTGAAAAAAACAATATATTTTTTCATCTATTTTATGACCCACGCGGCTGGGTAAAGCCCCCTTTTCTCTTTTCAAATATCGCTGTCTAGGGCGATCTCTAGCCAAGTTTGCCCAGGGAACATTGTCAGATTGTCACACCAACTTTGCCGTGGTAGACCTCCACGACGTCGACTCCCCTAAAGCGTCCAGTAAGTGACAATCCTCGTCCATCTATTCATGTGCATCCGTGCGACGTGGCTGAGCCCACTATCACTTCAGTCTGGCAGTTAATTCAAGATTTGTTAAAGGGCAATGGAGCCTATTATAATTACTACGCTGCGCTCCATAACTTAGGAGATGTCGAAAAAAACAGCTAGGTTGAAAGAATATTTATGTGTACTTACATTTCTTTTTTAAAAAAAATAGGTTTTATTACAATGATATTTTACAAAAAAAAGCTAAGTGGGCTGAAAGAAACTGTGTATTTTATTTATTACAAAATTTTGGTCTCATTACAATGATATTTTACATCAACCTAAACCAAAATAAAAGAAAGACTTTCTTTATAAGTACTAATTGTGACGGAATTGCATGGAAGATTCTAAACCAAAATCGTTTGCACAGGGTTTCATCGTCTTAACCTATCACATACCCGCAAAACGAGACACAATAATGTCAACTGTTCTGTGGCCTTAATAATATGTCTTTTATGACATAGATGGCGCTAGTATAGTAGTAGGATTGGAAAATATACATATCTCTTTAAAGAACATTACTTTGTTTTTTGCTATTTACAAAATTACTTAATCTTAACACAAAGTCTCCTACGACATTACAAACCTTATAAAGCAAAGCACGTAATAACTGGGATTCGAACTCGGTGGCATAAAATTTACCGATTCCATTAGCCACTAGACCATCGAGTCATTACGCAATGAGTTGAAATTATCCTACTCTTTATTATATTGAAGTTGTTTAGCGACTTTAGCCCGTATCATAAATCTCAAATGAATTGAGGGTAGTTTAATATTAACTGTATAAAAATTAAATCTTTTTGTTCAATCATAACGTTCATTACAATCTTTGAGTAAGTTTAGTTACGATTGCGTTTAACAAGTTTTTAACATTTATTTTATCATGAGTTCGCGATCAAATATTGATATGGCTACGAGGGCCCAAATAATAGCATTGCATAATCAAGACTTAAACGTAAGTAATATTTTAAAGTCACGGTTCGTTATTTATTTTATTATCCACGATTAACTATACACGAAAATAATAAATAATATATTATTTCCTTTATAGGCAAAGACTGTCACTTTTGGATAAAGCGGTTTCAAGAAGAGGGTTCGTTGGAACATCGTAGTAGATCTGGTAGAAGACGCCATATTGACTCATACCAGCGTCAGGTTATGGTGCAAGGTTATGAGGGAAATGGCTTTACACGAACAAGATATTACGCAGAGTTGTTTGATACATCTTTGTGGACGGTGTATCGTGCTCTTTATAGTGAAGGGCTGCATTATCATCGACATGCTGCTAAGCCATTGCTAACCGAAGCTCATAAAAGAGCACGATTGGAGTTCGCTAAATACAGAAATTTCGACTAGAGCAACGTCATCTTCAGTGATGAAATACTTTCAAATCCAGCACGGGCAAGTTAGGTTGTGGCGTAGGAATAAAACGCGTTATGACAGTGATCACGTTGTGTCTACCTCTGGATCCGGTCGTGTAACAGTGAACATGTGGGAAATGGATGAGTGCTGACCAGGAGAACTTACTGTAATACTCAGTCGTGCAAATAGTGTAAACTACATAGATGTGCTGAATGACGTCATGCTGCCAACCGTGCGGAATTTTTTTTCCTGTAGAAGAAATGCCTGTAGTGATAACGTTCGTGCAAGACCATAAAATTGTCCTATACACCGTTCCATAATTGTGCAAGAGTGTGTAATATTCAGGGTTCCTGTTAAACCGAATAAAAGACGAACACGGCCAGTACAACCATTTATGCACAAACTCTCAACTAGATTAAGTTTAACAATCAATCCGTATAAAATAAACAAAGAAGCGCAATTCTTGTAACAAAAAGGTTATGTCCGTATGAGTCCGGATCGAACCAGCGGCATGTGTCCGCCAGACCACCGGCTGTGCCTCGAAACCAATCGCTCCTTTATAACTGCGGCGATTATGACGATGACTAGTTTGACAGACGGACATCAAATCTGTTTAGCCAGCAATCGGATATACGGATCATTCCTTGGCCTGCGAGATTACCAGATTTAGGGTCCGTTCACACAGACCGGCTCGGAGAGGAGAGCAGATTTTTTGTCAAGTTGAAAATAAAGTTTTAAGTATTTGTAGTAAGGTTTATTTTTGCATGTGCACTGCGCGTTCAAGCATTCTTAATGACAAAACAGTGCACATGCAAAAATAAACCTTACTACAAATACTTAAAACTCAGTTTTCAACGTGATGAAAAATCTGCTCTCCTCTCCGAGCTGGTCTGTGTGAACAGACCCTTAAACCCCATTGAAAGTTTATGGGGCGTTATAGTTCAAAGGTGGGACAATAGGAACGAAAGGACTTAGGAATCACTGACTTTGCGGGGTCAAAGCTTATATGAATAATTAATAAACGGCGAACACACGAAATATTAAAAAGAGAATATAAAGTGTTGACTATTGGATTGAGTAATAACAAAGACCGGGGTAGCTATAATTTATTTGATAAATTACAGTGATCAAACTTAGTGTAAGTGGGATTTTAATCACTACTTTATAACAACAAAATGTTATTACACTAATGATTTTGATTTCTTATATAATATAAGAAATTAAAATAAAAACAATATAATTTATATTTATATTGTATTCTTTTCCAATATAAAAAAAAATATTTATTAAAAATATATTTTATATATTATACAAATCAAATAAAAAAACAAGTTAAATTAATACTAAAGAAAGTCTACTCAAACAACAATTAATATGAAATAAATCAAATTATTAAACAAAACAAAATCAAAATTATATGCACAAATAATAAACCGAAACAATTGTATTAAATCGCTTATATTCTGCACTGTGGCGTAGGCCTTATAGGCACGCAGTAATCATTCAATTGCATCCTACCCTCATAAGTCAAATTGTTTTGCGGTTCCTTGTGTGAAACCTACCTTCTTATTTTTGGGAAATAAATACCTTAACCGTAAGTAGAAAACTAGTTAAATACACACGCACGCACACACCACGCATACACTATACATAAATTATTATGCACACCATACTTTTAATGCACAAACCTTCGCGCTAAGAGGCAAATTAGCGTTTAGATACTAAATTAATATCTTGCCACAACAATTTTTTTGTTTTTAAATACATGTTATTTATATTCCTCGTTATGTTATACCTGATTCCGTGGGGTGAGGACCTGGTGATCTGTAATACAGGTTTACACCTATAATAGACACCAGCTCCGCACACTAGACTGATTTTTTTTTGTTATGTTAGTTAGGTAATTTTAATCATGTAAGTCTTGTTTTTGTGGGTGAAATAATGATATTATTATAAATTACTCGATCCCAAAATTACAGCTATAACCCGGTCTTACAATTTATTATTGTTATTGATTTGAGGTCAAGCTTCAATTTCTTCCTCGTTCTGGAACGAATACTTAAGCTATGAACCTTAGTCATAACATAATGCACAAATCAATCATTATAGTCAATACCACTAACCATAATCATGCAAAACGTAATATTTTTATAATTTATGAGTGGGTAAAATATTTACAGAACTACTGTCTAATGACATTACAACACAAAAGAACTGGCATCATTCCTATAGTAAGTTTGACACTAATGTGTCAATTTAGTCTCAAGGTATAAACAACAGACGATAAGGTTGCATATTTATAGGGAAGGGTATTGTAACTTTATGAATCAAACTAAATAATAGGAGAATGGCACAATACAGTTTTCATTTAGAATACTTATAATATCTACTACTAGTTTTATTTTTTTAATGTCTTCCATTTTGTAATAGAGTTATTCAGTTATAAATTTTGCTTGTATTTCTCATAACAAGTGAATTAAATAATTGTTAATTGGGTGTAAAACTGTTAAGTTAGGTTATACACTGTATAAATAAGAAAGAAGTAAAAATTGTATTCTTCTTTGAGAATTAAATGTCTTAAACTATAATATCACTAAAATAGTTTAATTTTTTATCCTTTACTAATTCTCGTAACTTAGTAAATCTTAATCTGTAAGAAAACTATTACTAATAATGCTAATACTTACCACTATTTATGAAAGTAATTTATGTATATATATTTATATAGTGTTAATATATAGTAGTATATGTATACTTGTGTATTATGCCTTTATTGCACCTTATACCTAATATTTTTATATTATTTAGAACAAAAAATAAAATAAAAAACGTTTAAAAATATAAAAAAGAGAATATAAATTATATTATACAATAATTACATTTTTAAAAAGTCGACTTAGAACTGGGATTTGAACCTGTGCCCTGTGGAACTAGCTTTGATATTCTGCCATGCTAATCCACCTGAGCTACCGATCTAATTATTAGAATATGCGAAAATGAGAGCTACTTTGTGAATGTAGGGATTTTATTATTTATGATCTACGCCATCTGTTGTCGAATTAAATAATATACCAATTGGCTTTTTTGCTTTAGTATAGATGGCGCTGTATTAAGTACTCGGAAACAAGAAAATAAAATCATTTATGTTTGTTTTTTATTATATTATTATTACTTAGTAATTATTTTAGGTATTAAAAACCATATTAAGTGCCACTGCATAATAAGATTTTTAAGCTATGCTGTGTTTTTTAAATGTTTGAACAGCGCCATCTAGCCGTCTCATGAAAGTCATGAAAGGTTTTGCAAAACCTCACAGTCAAATGTCGACCTAAGGTCTACCATGCAGCTTTGTCAATGTTAGTACCTATACAGCACACACACATAACATAAAGGTGGTGTCACACTAATTTGATGTGAGGTAACGTGCCTCTCGGGAATAATAGGACGTGAGCCCGTTCCGAACAATTATTATCGTAAATTTTACATGAAAATGTAAACAATTTGGCATTTTATTATTTTATTCGGATTTTTTTTCTTTTGTTTCCCTTTTCTGTGAGCCAGCCTTAATTCTGATTTGTTTACTATGAAAGTGTTAATTTAGTTTTTATAAATCTTGTAGGCCCTTTCAAGGCCAAAAAAATGTTTTTATTTCACATGGGCCTACATGGGCAAAAAACGTCAGAAGTTAGAGCATTGGCACATATAAAACGTCAGAAGTTAGAGCACGGTTTCAATGGGTCGTTTCCTATGGAGAAGAACCGGCAAGAAAGTCCTTGGTGGACCGATGACCTGATGAAGGTCGTAGGAATATGATAGGTTGTTATAGCAACACTTGGGGAACGTCTATCACCAACAATGAACGTCTTTTAGCTGCAATGATGATGAAATCAAGTATTTGTAACGATTTGCTTGAAACCTGTATTCTGATTTTTTTGTTCTTGTGACAATAACTTTGTTATTTATTAGCTGACTTATTGGCTTAGGTAGCTTCCACAAGAAGATGAAGTACAACATCACTAGAAATTAAAGGCATATAATGACGTCTTCCGCTCTAGAGTGGAGGCTTCTACTGATTAAACCACGCCTGTGTCATTCAGTTGTCCGTTGTATTGTCCCCGTAAAAGGACGAGGGGTGGTTTTTACTTAGCGTATACATGAACACTAATAAGTGTACCTAGTAATTACTCCAATCGACCAGTCCAAGTATTTTACTAAAGCGTCGGGTATTAATTCAGTACTTACCTAACTATGCAAATAGTGCAAGCATATTCGTAAGAAGTCGGCAGTAGTATCACCGTAGTAGTAGAGCGTTATATATTTCCAATAACGGTGTAAGTATGTCTATTTTGTACCAATTGTTTGTGTACCTATATCTTGTATTTAATTTATTAATTTGAGTATATTTTATTATATTTAATTTCACCTAGGTACTTACCACAATTTTTCTGTGCGTCACCCAATAAATGACCAGTAAAAGTTGCCTTAATCATTACATCTACCTCTAAACTTCTCTGCTTATAAATTATTTGGTAAATAAATAAATATTTAAACAGCAGTTTATCAGATAATTACATAATAACTTACCATCGGCAAGTGGCAACGTATTTTTGAACGCAATGTCTACAAAGAAAGCTTGTCTAGTATAATATATCCACGTTTCAGATGTCGAGCTTACACAAAAAACACCCTTAAACATAGTATCCGGCAAAAAACCTTAAAAAACACATGGAAGTCACACGTCACGTAAAGAAAACATCTCAATCTTCCGCAAAATTAAGACCCCATAAACCACTTGACGGAAGTGCTACCAAAACCCTCTTGTTTTTGTGCACGGCATTATTTACAAATGCTACTAAACGTGTCGAATGTTTAAATAAAAAAGGGCGGAAAAAAAGAGAAAAAACAGAAAAAAACATCGGCACGTGGAGACGAAGCTTTAAAGCGCAAGTTCTCGCTTTTGTGTATGCGTGGAATGCATTTGTGTGCGTGCCGCTGCAGGTACGTTACTACGGAGCTCAGTTCCCTTCGGGTAGGCACTGGCGTACGACGTGTCCACGCTCCCCGCTTGCGCGAACGAGACGCTCGACGAAATACGTTTTCGCGACAAAAGAAAATACTCGGAAATTGTTCAGTTGAATTTTGAAACTGTGAACAGAGGATACTTTAGTGTGTTTAGTGGAGTTATAGGAACTCAGTGGATTGAGTGTCAACAGTTTGTTGGTTTTTGTGAATGAATGCACAGCTGTGAACTCGTGAATGTTTTTGATTTAATTTAAATTTGGAATTCGGAAGTTGATTGCAAGTAAGTTTTTAGTGATAGTTTTTTTATACCCTACTTTTGCATGATAAGATAGTACCTTGGTAGGAGGAAATTGGATTCCATTTTTAAAATGAAAATGGAAGTGGAATTATTTTACAAGATATATGCAATTACCTACTCTAATTTATCGTTATGATGTTTTAATTATTTAGAATTATTTAAAAATTATGGTGTATCAATTTATTAAAGTTTCGATTCAAAGTAGGTTCTATTGCTGTAGGCAATCAATTTAGATAGGTATAGGAGTCTAATTAAAAATCAATATCTGATTGCAATTAAGAGAGAAATGTATCACAGATTGCGACCATTCGCAAAAAATTAATTATAAAAAATCTCAACTATCATTCTGTATCAATTACAGGCTGTCAATTTTTTTTCTAAATCTACTTACAACTTTAATCTAATCTTTATAATTATCGCACAACATGTCATTGATACAAACACATTTTTTACTCATATCAATCACACTGGCATTCATTTCGCAGTTCATTTGTTTCCTTTTTTTTCCCAAAGGTGAGGTTCAACAAAAAAAAAGAAATAATGACCGCTACCTATTGTGATTTTAATGATTTTGCCGGAACATTTCAAACGAATTGTCATTGCATGAAAAAAAATATCCGTTGCTACAAAATAGAGTTAATTATTGGGTAAAATTTCAAGTTGGTTCCGTTCTGAAGGTTAGATAAATAAGGTATGAATGACATTCAAAATGTAACGTTCTTTTTATAGACTTGTTATAAACTGTCGGGTTAGGTAAAGGTACAATTAGTGTTTCAGAACTATAATATAGTATTTATTTGGAATATGAAGGGCCCGAATTCGATAAATACTTAATTGCTCTATGTTTAGTGACGATTTTCGTTCTAATAGCCATTACGTCTTGTAAGTACTTACAAGTTACAAATAATATCTGTATTCAATGTATGTAAAACTAGCAATAAGAAAGCTTCTATGCTAAGTAAGCTAAAGATGTCGTATATTTTTAGTTCCTAAATTATTCCGGCTATACATTTTAGTACCGACTTTTTCATTAATAGTAGGCACCTACCCAGTAATCTAGCGTGAATTACACATACCATTATTTTTTGTGACCTACAGCGGAAGTTTATGAGAAAAAACTGTTGATAAATTCTATCTTTTTCAAGCATAAATATGACAACACTTTCTACATTTTTCTAAGTCCTTGGTTCGCTGCAGTGTTTTTCTTAGTCTTTTTCATTTTTCAAATGACTTTACATTTTTTCATTGCCTTTGGTCCTATTATACCTACATAGGGTTTCGCGTCTGTCGTCCGAGAGTGAACCTTTATAGGTTCACAAGATAAACCTACCCCCGGGATATATTCTTTTACTGTCAGTCTTCTTTATTGAAAAAATTATTTTCTTAGTAGTGTTTTTCTTGTCCTGAATAGGTACGGTGTTTAAGCCGTTAACACCATGTGAAAATCGCAGATTTAACACACAGGCTTACTACTTCTTAGGTTAGTTACTGACAAGAAACATGTAACCGAGATATTTGTCCAAAACATAATTGATAAAGAGTGTCCATGGAGTTTCTTACACATTCTTCTCCATAGAGATCTACGCTTTCGCAAGTGCAAATAGCATAATTTTTCGGACTGACTGATTTCTCGTCATTTCTCAAAAGTGCCTGTAAATGTTTTATTTGAAACTAGCCACCCGCTCCGGCTTCGCACGGGTGCAAAATAATCTTCTTTTCTCTAAGTACTATATTATGCATGTAGGTAGGTATTATACATATAAACCTTTCTCTTGAATCACTCTATCTATTAAAAAAAACCGTTACGTAGTTTTAAAGATCTAAGCATAATATATAGGGACACACAGAAAGACAACGTAAAGCAACTTTGTTTTATAGGTACTACCTATATTGTAGTGATAGTGATAAAATGCTTAAGATTTTGATAGCTGCAGAGATTCAACTCTAGGCTTCATTTCAGTTGAATCTTGTGACAGATACGTCGAGAGTTAAGCCTTCAAGGTGTGTCGGACGTAACATTCGAGTAGATTCTGTTCTACGACAGGCCAGCTCCAAACTAACACAGTTTAAACGAGGCTTAGTGGTAATTGAGACAGCGCTTACTCTGAAGGCGCCTTTGAATATTGTCGCACTTAGGTTTGGGACGTTGTGTGACAAAGCGTATGATAGTGACAATAGAGGAGCCTTCCTGGTCGCTGATTGGTGTTCGGGAATGTTTGAGACATCGCACCGGGCACTACGGTAACTACGCTACAGGTTTTAGACGGGTTAACAGGAGAAATAGCTGTTTGTGTGACAAATTGATAGGATATTTGTTGGGCTTTCTATGGTCTGTTAAAGGCTTTTTTATGGTTAGAACAGTTTGAAACAAAAATGTTAATTTTGCCAAGGGTTACGCAGACGTGGTAGGCTATTTAGGTTTTAAAGAACTGGATATCAGCATAGAGTGTCTACGAACCTGGCCTCTATTTTTTTTAGTTATTAGTAGGCTCGCGTTTGACCACTCCTATCACCTGACCAGTTATGCATACCTATATCGTAGTCGTATTGTAAAATTGGGCATTTCATGATGTAGGTACCTCGTAAGTCATTCACATAATGGTAGGCCAGTTCATGAAATAGTCTCCTTAAACTTACTTAACCTAACCTGGATCATTATAATGAAATGGTCTACGATTTCACCTAAAAACGATCTAAGAAATAGGTAAGAATAGATTTTCAAAACCAAGACACAAAAAACCGTTAAATTATAATTTGGTTACTTTTTTCGATCTAAATCAAGTTGTTAAACACAATCGCCGGGCAACAATGCTAAGAATTGATTCCTATCTAAAGTTTAGGTAATTTCTAGTAGTTTACGCAGACGTGGTATGTGTAGTAAGGTACAAAAAGCAGATATTGGTATGAAGTGACTGCCGGTCTAACCTTCTGAACTCCAGCTATGCATGTATCGTAACATTGGGCATTTCATGCTGTAGTTAGCCAATTCACATAATGATTGACCACTTCATGAAATAGTCTCCTTAAAGTAACTAAAACTCACCTCGGTCATATCATGAAATAGTCTACGATTTGACCTAAAAACTATCTAAAGAAGAAAAAAGAATCGATTTTCAAAACCAAGACAGAAAAAACTGTTGCATTATAATTTGGTTACTTTTTTCGATCTAAATCAAGTTGTTAAACACAATCACCTAGCCAACAATGCTAAGAATTGATTCCTATCTAAAGTTTAGGTAATTTCTAGTCGTTTTTTGTCCCGCGTTCTATTCGGCATTGAGCCATAGTTATTTATGGTCGAAGACCTTAATTTAGGCCAGGCCTAAACATTGCCTACGTTTTTTTTCGTTAGTACTTCTTGACCTGTAAAATCATTGGTATAAGTAAGGGGTAGAAGTAAATCTCAAACGATGGCATTTCCAAGTACTCGATATATTGTTTCAGTGTAGCAAATAAATGATTTATCTACCCTTTAAAAGTATCTTCTTAGGTGGATAATCATTGTCTTCATAATTTCTCCCGCTGGTCGATGGAACGAAAGTGCGTGTCGGATTCTTATTGACTAAAACCCACAACAATGATTCTTCATTTGCCCTCTCTGCTTTTCTAATCGCGCGAAGAACTTGTATATCGCAAGTAGGATTTTAAATTTTAGTTTCTATATGGCGTCATAGATGTCGCTACAAGAATTCGACACAATATTCGGATTCATTGGATCAATTTCTGACAGCCCGAATAATAATTTAATTAAATTAACTTGGGGTATTTTAGGCAGGTTCATTGTTGGTTCCATTGTAAACATAGTTCATAATATAATCATTAACGTACCTACTTATAGTCGTACATTATCTACCAGTATTTTTGTTTAATGTTGTATTCTTTTTTCCACATTGTATAAAGGCCAATTCGTTTTTTTTTCTGTCCGACATCAGGCAGTTTCAGAACATTCCCATCTACAATATCATGAGATTATGATATGTTAAAAGGTTTGATAGAGTTGGCATATCTTGTTACATAAAAACTCCAAAATAGATAAAGAAAACAATTTTTAATACAGTTGCTCAAAAATTGGCGTATTGCAGGGACGTTTAGCGTTCGGGAAGAGGGCTATTACACACTCGTGCTTTTTCTTTACCATTCCCAAACTCGTGCTTTTTCTTTCCCAACTGTCAAAATAATGTCTATTAAAAAGAAAAAATCAACCACGAAGTTTTTACTAAAAAAGTTTTTAGTGCAAATATTTCTAAAAAGAAGCTACTAATTTGTTTCAATATCAGATTTAATTATTTGATTCAATAAGTTAGGCTAGGTTTCATTTCATATCATTAAATTTCATTTCATATCAATAAAAAAATGTACTAAAGACTTGGCTGTATGGGGCATAGTTCCCTTTGTCTACCCAGAATGGGTGAAGGAAACAAAAAAAAAACTGCTTATATTTTTTACGGTTGGCGCCAGTTTTGATTAGACAGTTGAGTTTATTGAGTTTTTATTATTTTATTAAACTGCTTCATTTTTTCGCAGCTGTATTAAAAATAGTTGTTCAGTACACGTGCGGAACCGTCATTGCAACTTGTTCCGACTGTCAACCCTCACCTTCGGCTGCGCCTCGGCTCGGGTTAACATTTGTCGAAACTCTTTGCAATGACAGGCTTTCCACACTTGTAATGAAATATACTATTACAATATCGTCTTTCTCTAGATCTTTACCACTATTGACACTATACACACAAAATTCATTTTTTGTTGCGTATGCTACATTATCTGGTAACACCCGTCATAAGCTATTTCAGTTTTAAAGTAATTCAGATCGTCTTTCGACATTTTCCTTCAATTAACTACGATTCCTTGACCGACTTACGACTTTAAATGTTAATTGCCAAATCTTTTGTCACGAATATAATTTGAAAATTGTCGTAAACTCCCAAGTTTCTTTTGTAAAAGAAATTTTTTGAAGATATTAAAATCAAATTAGCTTGATTGTTACTGAAAGTACACGTGTTATATTTATCTTTGATTAACTTGACAATATAGAAAATGTATATATGTACTATTCCTTCTCTTAGAGAGTAGGCCTCAGTCCCAGCAGTAGGACTATTAAAAGGTTGATTATGCTATAAGCACTAGGTAACTTAAACTTGTTAGTACGTGAGGAAAATGCCAAAATAAGCAAGTTATTTTCCCAAATGAGAATATACTCTTTCTTTATCTATGAGTATAGAACCTACATTCACATTAATTTTGCCAGTAACTTATTAATTTCATGAAATAAGACCCAAAACCATTTCAATTCCATGGCTGACCTCAAGCTCTAGTCGTCAATAGCGCGTAGTACTCCATATGCTCCTCAAAGAGATGTCAGCAAACCGTAGTGGCCCAATAAGAGCAACTGAAGGATAGACTGGTTTTAGTCTCCAATACCTCGCACTTTGGCTGCACTAAATGGTCTCTTGGATTCTTATCCAACAAACGATCTGTTTGCGGATGAATGGAAGATGATTTTATTGAACTGTCAGGAATACTGCGAGAGGATTTAATATATGTGATGTTAATGATTTTATCTTTGTTAATTACTTTAATTGGTTGTCCAATCGTTGTAATTAAATAAATAAATATTATAATAATAGTAATACTTGAACCTGAACTCTTCCATTCCATCCTAGAGTTGTAGATTTCATTGGATAAATTACAACTTCATAAAAAGAATCTAAGCAAGGAATTAATGTTTCACAGTACCAAAATAATTGTGACCAACAGATCACTGAAACTCTTCTTTAAAGAAAACCTTAACTCCCAGATCAAAATCATCCCAAAACACAAAACAAGACAGGAAAACCAACAATAATTTCCAACCCTCTTCTACCGCGTTTAGCACGGCCATAAAACCACCTGTCCTTTCCATTAAGCTAAACGCAGCCACGTAAATAGTCATAAATTAACGCCCATGGGAACTCCTTACCCCGTGGTTGACTTTGAACTTGAGATGGAAAGCAAATATTTGAAGATAAGTGAAAGGGTTATGTTTGACACGATGTTGTTTTATATGACTAGTGAGTACTTCAAGTCTGTGCGATCGTGACCTCTGTGCCTTGGCTAGTATGCTTTGAACGGTTGAGAGCAAACTTTGGGTACGTGTTTTTTGGGTTACTTCGTTTTGGTAGCAATGGTTTTTTTTATTATGCATAGGCTCGCGTTTGATGGTATGCGCACCTGATGGTAAAAGGCCTATTACTACACCACTCGTTTTTACGAACGGTCTTAGTCTACCTCGCGTAGTGTAATAAGGGTAAGACGGTCTTCGACGGGGCTCGACGTAACGAGTCCACGTATCGAGTAGTGTAATAGGCTCTTAGGCGATGATGTGGTCGATGATTGAGCACGTTTGCCTAAAAGTAACCTGTTCACTCTTGAGTTAGAGACGCCTAAGTTGTAGCTATCAGGAAACACAGACTCCGACAGGGAATTCCATTCCTTATCTGTACGCATAATAAATCTTATTGGTGTTGCTAGCAATCCGTGTTAGCTTTACAAGGGTGTTTCAAATCTGAAATTCTCGCTTATATCTGTTATAATATCCTTGTATCCTGTATACTATACTATCACTCTTTGATTCTGTTCATTAGTAAAAATTGCTTGAAAATCTACCTACTGCGTTTTTTTTGAGCTCAGGGATTTATTTTGTAATAGGAATGTAAATCATAATTAGATTTACTAAAGGAAGTCGTGGAATGCATTGGCATTTTAGGTCGCAAGATAAAGTTAGAATAAAAAGTAAAAAAATAAAATGTTTGTGAATGAACCTGCGACCTAAAAATAATTGACATTGTGGGTAATTTTTTTTTAAAATTGCTTATTAGAATGGGGGCGTGAACAAACACAATAGTGAATTGCATTGCGTGTCACTAATCTGAAGCCATGACTTGTCAAAGACGTTTTTGATTAAACTCATTGTAACGCGTCTTTGAACAGATAATCTACATGTAACTTGATTCAATAATTTTGTGTATAGCATAATTTAATCATTAATAATTTTAAATATAATAATAATTCTTTATTGTATTTTATTATTGTAAGCACCTAATTTTAATGATACTTATAACGCTGCGCCGCGTAGTCGGACGCTAGGTAGGTCGAGTAGGCACCGTAGCCGCTAGCGCACACTCGCGCACCCCTTCCCGGCCCCGCGCGGCCGCGTCCTGCGAACCCCGCGCGCGCGCTCCAGTCGTCGCCCGCCCGCGTATGCGATCGATACGTTTTGGTAAAACACGCCACGCGCCCGCTACCTTCTTTCTGCGGCTCTCGCTCGCTCGTAAAGTACGTAGCATTGTTGTGTTTGTGCTACCCATCATTAGACTGTTATTGTGATTAAACTGTTATTGTGATTAAACTTATATTCTGATTAAACTGGCGCTCAACTCGAGGCCAAACCAAGTGCTTACGTACCATGCCGAGACCGACCCGAGTAAATCGCGCGGTCTTAGACCGCGAGCAGGAGGATCGCAGCAGTGACGAAAATGGCGAACCATCAGTGAAGTCGCAGGAGACGCGCGCCCGAGGCGGCGCCGCTCCCGCGCACGTGCTCAAGTCGCAGGAGACGCGCGCCCAAGGCGGCGCCGCTCCCGCGCACGTGCTCGCAGCGGACGACTACGATGCGACCTTGGAGACGCGCGCCCCGGAGGGCGCCCTCCCGAGTCCAACTTCCAGCGGGGCCCGTACTGGAGCGCCCCAATCTCTCGATACCGAGAAGCTATTGACGACGATTATGGAGACATTTGCCCGAACGCAGGCGGAGACCAATCGCACGCTTGTGGAGACCCTGCGTTCGCTACACAACAACAGTCAGTGGAGCCCGATTGCGTCTACACCGAGTCCGACAGCATCTACCCCAGTGGTTGCCACCGCCGCCGCCACGCCCAGCGGCAACTTCGCGAAGTGCACTGCGCGATTCGACGGCCAGTCACGCGACGCCGAGGTGTTGGAGGCATTCATCGACGCGGTGGAAGTGTTTAAGGAATGTACCGAAGTGTCCGACGAGCACGCGTTACGGGGCCTCTCCATGTTGCTGACGAGCGACGCGGCGGTTTGGTGGCGTGGCGCCCGCGCCGGCATCGCGACGTGGCCGGACGCGCTGGCGCGCCTACGCGCTACCTACGGCGTCCAGCAGCCAGGGTATAAGGTACTCCGCGAAATGTTCGCCAAAGAACAATCAGAAAATGAACGTGCAGAGGTGTTTGTGGCACGACTACGGTCGTTATTAGTTAAGTTGCCTTACAGTGTTCCGAGTGCGATGCAAGTCGATATTATTTACGGTCTGTTACACCGTCGTATACGCAAACGATTGCCTAGAGATAGTGTCCCTAATGATGTAGATCGATTGTTAGAGAGAGCGAGACTCACGGAAGACTCCATCGAGGAGGTTAAAAGGTCAACGGAAACTCCCGCGCTTGTAAACTCGAATATACCTACGCGCGAAACGATATCACCTGAGCGTAGCGTTACCACGAGTTCGGCCGCTACCACCGGTACGAAACTCGCCTCAAACTCGAACGAAAACTCGAAACGTTCTCGCGTTCGGTGTTCGCTTTGTAAGATATACGGTCATGTTTCTACTGATTGTCGGAAGGCAAATAAAATAGATTCCAAGGTCAACAACCCAATACGGTGTTATGGATGCGGTCAACCGGGTGTAGTGCGTTCTAAATGTGATATTTGTAATTCGGCGTCAGCGTCGACCAAGAGAGACGACAGGCCGTCCTTTAATAGCGCTACTTTCCATAAGGCACCCGACACGAGTAATGATTCTGATAGGTACGTGCGTTGGGCTAACATAGAGTCAAGTAAAACACACCCGATGGTAAATATTCACGTTATGGGTCGTAATGGGGTAGCCGTTGTTGATACCGGCGCTACGCATAGCTTAGCGAGCTCTTCGTTATACCGGATACTGGTAGAATCGGGTGTCCAGTTCCGTGACATCAAACGTTTAGTTCGGTTAGCTGACGGGTCTCGATCCTCTATGGACTTACTGACTGCTGAGGTGCCCGTCACAGTTGAGGGCCGTGTGGTACCTTGCGACTTTTTGGTATTGCCAGGCAGCGACACGCAGACCTTACTTGGGGTCGATTTCTTGTCCAAGGCGGACATGATATTGGACGTAGCCCAGGGTAAGTGGACATTCAGAGACGCTCCTGACAATTGTTATGATTTTGTGTACACCTATACCCTCAACACAGTTGGTACAGACCAAGCGCGCGACGATCATGCTGAGTTACAGTTACGTCCAGATGAAGGTTCTAAGCTCACCGCCGAGCAGCGAGCTAGACTCAACCGCTTCATTAGTGAGCACGCACAGCAGTTCGCGCGCGATGGGCCAGCAACGGAGTTTGCTACTCACCGTATTAAGGTACCGCCGAACCAAGAACCGTTAGCATCACCGCCATACAGGTTGTCTCCGCCCAAGCGAGAAGCACTCGAGAGGGAGTTGCAGGAGATGATCCGCGCCGACGTGATAGAAGAGTGCGAGTCTCCATGGGCGTCGAACGTTGTTCTTGTAAAGAAGAAGAACGGTGGGTTTAGAGTGTGCGTTGACTATCGGAAGCTCAACGCAGTCACCGAGCCCGGTCGTTACCCGCTCCCTAGGATCGAGGACGTCCTGCATTCTGCTAAGACCTCGAAGTACATGACCACCCTCGATCTTAGGGCGGGTTACTTCCAGGTAGGTGTCGAGCCCGACGACAGGGACAAGACCGCATTCACTACGCCGCTGGGTACGTACAGGTTCAAACGTATGCCCATGGGATTGCGCAATTCAGGCGCTACTTTCCAGCGGCTGATCGACCGATTTAAGTCTAATCTGCCAGGAATCGCTTTGGAGGCATATTTAGATGATCTGTTAATCTTATCGGACGAGTCATTTGAGAGACACCTCGAAGATCTCACGGCTGTATTCGACCGGCTTGCGATGTTCAGCCTGCGAGTCAACCGTGAGAAAAGCCATTTTGCCAGGGAATCAGTGAAGTATCTTGGCCATATTATCAAGCCAGGTGGTATCCACGTAGACCCTGACAAAACTTCAGCGATAGCAGATATGCCGACCCCTAAGAACATAAAACACCTTAAGTGTTTTCTTCAAACCTCCAGTTGGTTTAGGCGATTCATCCCTAGGTATGCGGAGGTCGCTAAGGCACTAACGACTTTGTTGAAGAAAACAAGTACGTGGCAATGGGGTGATGAGCAACAAAAGGCTTTCGAGCACATTAAACAGCTGTTGACAACGGCCCCAATACTGCGTCAGGCTGATGAGACGATGCCGTTCGTCCTCAGGACTGACAGCAGTGCGTATGCCCTCGGGGCGGCTCTCCTCCAGGGGGAGGGAAGTGACGAGCGTCCTATCGAGTACGCCAGCAGACTGTTAACTGCGGCCGAAAAAAACTATAGTACGACTGAAAGGGAGGCCTTGGCCGTCGTGTGGGCCGTCACAAAGTTCCGTGGGTACATCGATGGGGCGGAAGTGATCGTGAGGTCCGATCATCAACCGCTCAAGTGGCTTATGAGCATGAAGTCGCCAAGTGGGCGATTAGCTCGGTGGGCACTCACCCTCCAAGAGTATAACCTCAAAATTGAATACACGCCAGGCAGGGCAAACGTTCTAGCTGACACGCTGTCGCGTCCACCGTGCACTGAAGGTTCCGATTGTGACTTGTGTTACGTTGTCGCTGACATGCCATCACGCCGTCCTAAGGACGTTCGGGAAAGTCAGATGTTAGACCCTGAAGTACGCAAAATCGTCGAAGCATTGGAGTCTGACGATCCTTTCAGGGGGAGGCCATGGGCTGATAGAGGGTACGTACTTACAGAGGGTGTATTGTATCGGTATGGGCCCGAGAATGAAGATAATGATGACGCGAGTCTGGTAGTCCCAGAACAGGAACGGATGAAGATCTTGTCGGACTACCATGACGCGCCAACTGCTGGCCATCTAGGCGCGGAGCGTACTTTGCAACGCTTGGCTAGTAAATATTACTGGCCAGGGATGCGTTCTTATGTCACGCAACATGTCAAACACTGTGTACAGTGTCAAAAATATAAGGCCGACACTAGAAAACCAGCTGGATTATTACAGACGCCTGCTTCAGCACGTCGATTTGAAGTTTTGTCTGTCGATCTTTTCGGGCCTCTCCCCGAGACTGCCACAGGTAACAAGTGGATTTTGATAGTCGAGGATACCTGCACTCGGTGGGTAGAGTTGTTTGCCCTCACCAAAGCTACGAGTGAAGAATGCGCAAAGGTTCTGGTTTCGGAGGTGTTCTTGAGGTATGGGGTTCCCCGTAGGCTTATCAGTGATAATGGTGTCCAGTTCATCAGCGAAGTTATGCAGCAGACCTGCCACGCTATGGGTATTAACCAATCGCTTACCTGTTACTACCACCCAGAAGCGAATCCGGTTGAGCGGAAGAACCGCGACCTGAAGCCGCAACTGGCGATTCTGGTAGGCAGAGATCATGATACGTGGGATATTCACTTACCTGCAATCCGATTTGCCATGAACTCGGCTGTTACGTCGGGTACGGGTTACTCACCCGCTTATCTGAACTATGCACGCGAAATGCGCGCACCCGCCGATGTTATATCTGAAATGCGTACCATTATCGACAATGACAATTATATAGGTGACATCACTGCTTACCTGAAGAAGGTGTCGTCGGTGCTCGTCGACGCCCGTGACGTTCACGAGGCTGCTCAAAAGGTGCATAAAAGTTATGCTGACGATCACCGTCGTCCTGCCCCAGACTATAAGGTCGGGGATTTGGTCCTCTTGAAAACACAGGGTTTGAATGACACGAATAAAGGTCAGACGCCCAAGTTCATCCCGCGACGAGACGGCCCTTATCGTATACAAGCTATTGCGGGCCCAACCGCCTACGTATTAGAACGCATTAGAGATGGTACGACGTTAGGCAAGTATCATTCGTCAGTGCTGACACCTTTCGTTGGTCGCATCCCAACCGAACCTGTGACAGAAAAACGTAAAAGGGGGAGACCACGCAAAGCTAACCCGACCGCGAGGACGCAATAGTCAGGTTAGAGGGGGAGTGTATAACGCTGCGCCGCGTAGTCGGACGCTAGGTAGGTCGAGTAGGCACCGTAGCCGCTAGCGCACACTCGCGCACCCCTTCCCGGCCCCGCGCGGCCGCGTCCTGCGAACCCCGCGCGCGCGCTCCAGTCGTCGCCCGCCCGCGTATGCGATCGATACGTTTTGGTAAAACACGCCACGCGCCCGCTACCTTCTTTCTGCGGCTCTCGCTCGCTCGTAAAGTACGTAGCATTGTTGTGTTTGTGCTACCCATCATTAGACTGTTATTGTGATTAAACTGTTATTGTGATTAAACTTATATTCTGGTTAAATACTTTGTTATATTTTAAAATAGTACATATTAGTAGGTACATATTTATTGTACACACCTATCACAATGTTGTCTTTTGAACTTAAAGGTTTGTCTGGTAGAGAATGCGATGTTGTATGAAGTCACCTATGTACCACTACTACCTAAGTATACCTACATAAAATTGAAATAAATAAATAACAAAAATCTTTTTTTCTTAAATATTTAAGTATATTTATGGTAAAATTTACAAAACATTTTCAATTTAAGACCTCCAAATTCCGTGTTTTTGTTTGCAAAAAAGAACAACAGACCATGACCCATATTATTTATGTATCGCCACCAACACAGCTGACTACTCGCTACCTTCATAATCCTCGAAACCTTCCTAATTATTTAGCAACAATCTTCCTTTCTCGCTGTTCCGTTTAAAAACATAATTAGTACTCCTCGAAGAGTAATCTCCGGAGATTTATCACAAAATTAACGGACCCCCGAAATAATGAAAGCTGTAAAGTATTTGAATATTTTCGTGTTTTACATTTTCAAGATTTTTCCGCCAGATTGAAATGTCCTGATTTTCGTAATTAAGTTGGTATTGCATTAAATTCCTATTAAATTCGGGGGATTAGGCAATTGGAACTGCTGCTGTTTTGATTTTTTTTCCTTAGGTATCCACAGAAGTAAAATTCTCTTTATTTCTTTTTGGTTGAATATTATCGTTTCAACTAGAGCTGAGGTCATTTTCGAACAAGTTACCGTGGCTCTAGAACGCAAAAGGCAAGGATAAAAGTGTGATAGCTCTCGCTGCACTCGAGAGAAGTTATTTGGTAAAAATACCCCCTCAAAAAAATAAAACCTTGTTTTCGAAGCAAAGTCATAGGATTTTTTTTAAAGGTAGGATTTCATCCAATGTCTTCTCCGAACGTGTCAAACTGACTAAAACCACACAGTTGCCCTTTGCCTTCTAAATGAAGGTTATGTTGTGTGTTCCAATACTGACATTAACCATTTCAATTCAACCTTCCAATATTTCTTCTAAACACAAAACATTCTTCAAAAACCGGGCAAGTGCGAGTCGGACTCGCGCACTGAGGGTTTCGTACCAACCTACCTATAAAAACAGTTTAATTCTCGAATCGAGTCTTGAAGACTTTTCAATTTTTTTTTCTTGTGACGTAACTAAAAATTTTCAGTTTTCAGACTTTTCCCGATATTAGTGCTATAATACCTTGCTTCGTGCCAAATTTCAAGATTCTAGGTCAACGGGAAGCACCCTATGAGTTTTGATTCCTTTGACAGTGTCGAAATGTACGTTTTTTGCAACATAAACGGGCGTATCTTTTTTTCCCGTCAACTTGACAAGTTTGATTTTTGCACAACTTCAAGGGACTGCGGATTTCAATATATGGTTTTAATTTCAACTTGATACCTTCACGCGTTCCTGAGAAAAAGGGTCTTGACAGGCGGACGGACAGACGGACAACAAAGTGATCCTATAAGGGTTCCGTTTTTTCCTTTTGAGGTACGGAACCCTAAAAAACATATTATTTTTGACTACCACTTTAGCTGGACTTAATAACACGTTACGAAGTAACCTAAACATTCTTTAACCTTGAGATGCAAGCTAGACGAGTTACAATACATTGCATGCTACAAATTGTAGATTCAACAAAACCTTGAAGTAATATAAGTAGAAAATAACTAAAAAAATAATAATATCTTGACGTAAGTTACAACCTTTCAAATCACTCCAACAACCAGACACAACACTACAATGCTGAACATAATTTCATATTACGACACCACATCATACAGCCCTTTTACATACAAATTCAACGGTATATTAAAAAAACTGGGTAAGTGCGAGTCGGACTCGCACACTGAGAGTTCCTCACCAACTTACCTATGAACTCATTTCCGAATCGAGTCTTGAAGATTTTTCCGAATAGCATTTTTTTGTGACGTAGGTATTTTCTATATTTTTGCCATCAGATCTTGCTGCAGGCGAAATTTCAAGGTTCTGAGTCAAAGGAGAGTATCTATCCTATCTATTTTGATTACGTAGCGAGTGTCGAAATGTAGGTTTTTTGGCTACATAAAGGTCCACATGTTGTTAATATGGTTTTCAATTCAACTCGATACCTCCAATCGTTCTTAAGATAAAGTCCGATTACAATTTGGGTGTCTTCAAGACTAGAGTGCATAGGCTCTTAATAAACTAGTGCGCCTTACCATCAACGACTGCATCACTGCTTACCATCAGGTGGGATTGCAGTCAAGCACTGGTTTATGTAATATAAGAGCGACAGACAGCAGTCAGACGGTCAACTAAGTGATTCTATAATGGTTCCATTTTTACCTTTATTATTATTATTGATAGGCTCGTGTTTGACCACTATCTCACCTTAGTAAACAATGATGTGGTCGACGATGGAGCATGATTGCTTAGAAGTACCCTTTACACTATTAACTTTAAGACCCCAAGGTTGTATCTATCAAGAAAAACAGTCTCCAGCAGGGAATTAATATTATTGTGAGGTACGGAACCCTAAAAAAAAATATAAATATAATAAGCCGTAGTCGTTCCTTTCATCTGCATGTCTGGGGATAAGAACGATCCATTTAAGGACGTCTTCAGAGCATTCGTACTTATACAACAATAGGTAATTGCTGAGGACGTCTCTGTGGATTTCTGCTGATTTTTTTTTGGGTATATCGTTGAGTTTTATGTGTGTTACGGTTGCCACGGTAATGCTGTTAGGATTTTATAAGCTGGGTTTTAGAGAAATTGTGAATCTAGACTAAACATAATTTTAACAAAACAGAGTTACTATGGATAAGAATACAGTTTAAATATAGAGCAAAACACAGTTCAAATGTGTTTACGTATTAGCTCAGGGTTTCTCAAAGTTATGGCGACACGTACCCCTTTTAAATTTCCCAAACGATTGTGAACCTCTAATCACCTTCAATCCAAAAAGAAAAGACCATAATATAAGAAAATTTTGTAATGTTTTTATTTCAATAAAAGGTCGACACAAATAAATATGTTAATATAAATGTGGTAAAATATGAAAAGCGTACCGTTCGCACTTATCTAGCAATCTTTACGAAAATTGTGAACCCCTTATCATCAAATGATGAACCCCTAAGGGCCTATCCTGCTTTGAGAAACCGTGGTTTAGCTCATATTAATTCTGAGTCGCACTCAAGTGCGAGGTTCAGATTTTTTTTTCACTATTAAAGGCTCACGTTTGACCACTATCTCACCTGCGGTGCTATTCTTTAAAATTACGACGAGCTTGTCGTCGAGGTCAGCCTTCGAACAGCGAACGCAAATGTATGAAGAACTGTCATTGTCAATTGCAACTGTGAGTTGACAATGCCAGTTCTTCATACATTTGCGTTTGCTGTTTGACGGCTGTCTCGACGCCGAGCTCGTCGCCATGAAAATGACTTTTAGAGAATAGCATATCTGATGGTAAGCGATGATGTGGTCGACGATGGATCACGCTTGCCTAGAAGTCAGATTCTGTAATCAAGCTTTGAAACTACATAGCATTCAGTATTTGCCTAGCCCATAGTTTTCGGTAACATGTAAATAGTTTAAAGTAGATACATACTCGTAATTGTTACTTGGAAACAATTCTGACCCAGAATTAATTAATCCCAATTTGGAATTAAAAGGTTTAACAAAAAAAAAAGAAAACGTTCCATACTCAAATTACGCAGCCCCAAATTGCTGGTCTGTAAAGTTTCAAATTATATATCAGTTAATTGGAAGGTACTAGTATATCAGATGTTTGACATAACCCTTTCAACCTTGCCTAGGTTATGTTGAATTTTATGGTTACCTTAGGTACTACGTCTTATCGATCCAAATGACTATAGGTTAGGGCTCTCGTTCACGGCGGCTTATTTGCGGCAGCAGCGTTACTAACGCGCTACAGCCGCATTTGAAACGCGCGTCAACAGCGCCACCTACGCGCTACTGCATCGCGACTGTAGCGCTGCTAACGCGTGACTGTGTCAGACGACAGCGGGGAGAGGACGGAGGGAGGGTGGCGCGTGAATGATTAACAAAAACAATCTGTCACGTTTGCATTATTTTCGACTGTAGCGTGTTAGTAGCGCTGCTGACGCGCGTTTGCATCGCGACTGAGAATCGTGGCGTGAGCGGGGGTAAGCCGCTAGCGACTGCATCCCGACTTTATCGAAGCAAACGCGCGTCAGCCGCGCTACGGCATCGCTTCAAAAATTTGTGGGCGAGGCCCTTAACTGTATACTAGGAAAGCAATAGAACACTAGTGAAACATGTAATTGGTACATTACTTATAATCGCCGTAGACTAGACGGCTGGGTTTGCGACTTGCGATTATGCGCCTTTTTATTGGTAGATCGGTATAATTGCTATGGTATTACAGGCTTTTATAAGCTTATGGTTTGTTTTACTTCGCATTCACTATGAATATTGTATAATCGTCGAACTTAAGTGGTAGACGGTTAGGAAAATTGATTAATGGCGCCTGAAGTAGCGTAGATTGCATACCAGAAGACACAGTGCACCAGTACCTCCCATAAGGTTGACTGGTAAGGGTCGAGGGCAAAGAGAATTAAAGTCATTGGTCGAGGGTAACCAATGGATTCGAAACGCACAGGACCGGTCATTGTGGCGACCTGTGGTGGCGACACTAGGGGAAAGTATGTGTCTAGCTGTGGATGTCTTTTAGCTAAAATGATAAATGATATTTATTTTGTAACTAGGTTTGTACAAAGACCTGTAGACGTCAATTTTTTTTTTGCCATTTTATACTAGATTAGGCCCTGAGAAGACACCGAAACAAACTCAGGGGTCAGTCTCTTTTGAAGACTTAATGGATAGAATGAATAAATACGATTGAATGGCATTGGATGATAATAATGTGATGTTGGATTATCATGTCTAGACAACTACGTGATAGTCCTGATGCCTCAGTGATGAACGTATTTTAGAATGACGAGAAGACGTTGATGCTCTATATTTTGTTTATCTCTATTTTTTGTTTAAAAAATAATTAAAACCGAAAGACGCAAATCCCTGTGAAGATGATTTATATAAAACTACCAAACAACTGTCAAACAGGTCTGCCCGTCAAACTATGATGATTTATGTGAAAAAAATACGTTTTTCTAAGTATCCGGAAGATTAAGCCGATAAATATTGACATCTGTTATTATGTAACTCAAAGGTCAAGAATGATGTTAATAATTTAATTGCTTAGTATTATGAAGATTCTATTGATGATAATGGTTTCATAATGTTTTGAATTATTAGACAAGTAGTCTGTTATTGGCTGGTATTTCCCAAAGAGTAGCTTTAAGCGTGATAGGTCGTTAGCAAAAATCGTGGTTATTTTGTAGGCTCATAATTGTTTGCATTATAATCCTGCCATTCACTGGTAAAAATAGTACTGTCAGTCAAGTTTTTACTGTTAATTAGTACGCCAGTGCCTAAAGTACAAAATTATCTAAAAAAAATAATTAAAGTAGGTATGTTAGGGGTTATGTTAGGGGTTGCACATGAGTCTTGAGCTGGCCTTAGAATGTGAACCAATCTATACTAAAATTATAAAGAATAAGGATTAGTATTTTTGTAAGTTTTATATTTTGCTTTGTAATAAATAAACTCAACAACTTATGAACCGATTTTAAACATTTTCTTTTAGACAACGCAAAGGAATTTGATAGGGTTTCTACTAATAAATAAGATAAATAAACAAGGAAAGTTCATGTATATGTATAATTTGCGTTATCATCATCATCTGTCTGGCGAAAGACGTCCACTGTTGAAAAAGAGACTGTTTCAAGATTTAATTTATTCTAGTCTAGATTATCCTTTGTTTGTCTAGGCAAAACAAATAAAAACCTGTCGTAACGTTGAGACACTGCCTTTATCCGAATAGATATTTTATCTGAAACTTTTATATCGGTTTCGGTTACAGTGATGGATATTTTTTTATTTCGGATAGGTATCCGATACTTTCAGTTAACCCTTCGTGCGTAGACAAGTATTATTCTTACGTTATTGCACGTTTTTTTACTAAAATCCTCAAAATTACAAGGTTCTTGAAACCTTTTTGCTTTGGGTAGACCTTAGGAGAAACGAAGATATAGATACGTACCAAAATTTTTGGTCCCTGTGTACACGGGTGTACGAAATTTATTCAATTTCAAGGTCATTCAAGCTGTACAGACGTATGTAACATCGGCATCGAAGCTGTGTAAAATCCCGATTTCACATAACTAGAGATGGCAGGGCACATTGCTCGCAGGATAGATGGTCGTTGGGGCCGAAAGATTCTGGAGTGGCGACCGCGTACCCGAAGACGCTACGTTGGAATATTTCCTGCAATGTGAACCGATGCCTTGGTTAGGATCTCCTGAGAATCCGACGAATGCGAGACGCATAGGATCAGTCGTCTTCGTTTTACTTGAGGGAGGCTAACGTCCTATAGACGTCAATATATAGTAGACGTCTTTCGACTAAATTGATGATGATGATGAACAAATCACTACCGTATTGTAATGTTTCTGTTCGACTTTTACTTATCAACTACATTAGAGCTTAGAAGAGCTTAGAAAGGTTAAATAAAGATAGATCGATTAAAACACTCTGGTCTGGTCTCTCAAACTGGTCAAAGCAAGCTTTTAGTCTAATAACATAATTCTCTAAAGTTTTCAACTAGATTATAAGTAATCTGAATGTTATCTTCATCATTGAATTTTTGGTAAGAAAACCAATTTTATTGCCCTTTGACCTTCAAGGAAATAACATCAGAATCTCCTGTAATTACTATGCCCTTGACATTATTGTTTCAAAAGGCCCAAATTCTTGTAAATCACGTAAACAACATGCTAATTCTCAAACTAGTTTATGTTTAATTAAAGTATATTTAAAGTAAAACCAACAGATTAATCTGGCGTTATGAATAAACATTCGAGTTTAAAATATAGGCGGATGAATTTCACGCTTGGGTCCGGTTTTTAATTGGTGACAAATCAAACTAAGTAGGTTTTCTTTGGTTGGTGAACTCGAAAAAGGCCAAACTTAAGTGGTAGATTGACACGCCCTTCCGCTCTGCCTAGGAGCGAGAAAAGTCATTCTGATGATTCCCCACCTATTATTCGTTATTATTGAATATTTCTCACAGAACAGATGGTCGGTATCGACTATCTGTGTGAGTGTTCTGCGAGGAATATGCCTAGACCACATTTTTTTAACCAAAAGGTTATGGAGTAACTGCGTACCGGAAGACACTGTGAACCGATGACCTTGTGAGAGTCGCGAGATTCCGATGGTTATAAGTTCCTAAGACGGACAGGACCGATCGTTTCGTTGCGGTATAACTTCTAGGAAACCAATGTCCAGAAGTGGATGCTTTCAGCTAAAGGGATGATGATGAATCTTGAGATTTGTTTTTCAAATAATAGAGCCTAAACTTCCGATCTTCAGAATTCTGACCATTCAACTTGCGTAATTTATCATTGATTTTTTTTAAATAATCAATTTCATTTATTTGCTCGTAGTAGGTCAATAACTACCAAATATACCAAATTATAGTATGTTTCCAGTAGATAAGTCACGTGACAGGGAAATAGCAGGTGTCTGGCTATTCCATCTGTAGTATCTCGTTGGTAACGTCCATCTAAAGACGTGCTCTATGTGTCGATTGCATTGGATATTCCATTGATAGTTGTATTCGCAGAGACTTCAATATAATTGGTTTCTCATAACGATTGAGTTGTCCTCTTCAAAGTTAAAGTGTTACCTAAGGCTTGATTTTCAATAGTCTGAGCATTTTAACTTAAGAATTAATATAATACAATTATGACGTGACATCAATCTTGATAGCTTTTTTTACAGAAAATATTACCTATGTTAAACAGCTTAACATATTTTCTGTAAAAAAGCTGTCAAGATTCATGTCATGTTATACTTTTTCTTAAAAAATATAAATGACCTTTTATTTTTTAAGAAAAAAATGTGTCTGCGGGCTGCGTTCGTTAGAAGGAGTCACAGCAGCCCTAGGACGCAAAGGGTAAAAACTCTCCTGCTCAACGCAGAGCCTTTGTAGCGGACTTATTCGATGACGTTCCATCCTTAAAAAAATCTACACGTGCTATCTCAGACTAATTAAAAGTCAAGTCAGAATCAATGACTACTTATCATGTAAGTAGTGTCTTTAAAAATATATTTTATCATATCATCATCATCTCAGCCGAAAGACGCCCACTGCTGGACATAGGCCTCCCCCAACAGAAGTTATTTAGGTATTGCTTTGTATATAATTATGCTAAAACAAGTAAGATAGTTTACATCAATGTAAAATGGGATATGCGGTTTTCTTTTACGTGAGAAATCATCTAATGACTTCGCCTTGCATTCCAGGCCCCGAGTTTTCCTTTCACAAGCGAACCCATGGCACAGATTATTAAATAGTTAAAACCCCATGGCCCCAGCTGTGCTATTCACTAAAAGTCATTGTCAATTGCACTAGCTCTCATGGCTGTGACACATACACACAGACAGTTGTTCATACATTTTTTTTTTTTTTCTGGTAGGGGAATCATCAGAATGACTTCCCCCGCTCTTGGGCGGAGCGGGAGGGCGTGTCAGACTTGTACTGACTAAACCCCTACCCCGTTCCTTCGTTGCCTTCGTTCTGGGGGGGACTCGGTGTCAACCGTTAGGAATACCACATGTTCCCCTCAGAGGCTTCGGCCCTACCGGGCCCCTACAGTTTGCTGACATCTCCTTGAGGCGCGCGTGGAACAGAACGCGCCGTTGACGACTGGGCTCGGTCCAGATTATTTCCAGACTGCCGGACGGCGAGCTACCCAGTGCTCGTCGTCCGCGAACCCGCGCTTACGGTGGTCGGAAATCGGGATCGGGATCTCGGCGGCGGCGGCGTGAGGACCGTTCCCTCACGCGCTCGCGGTCAGCAGCCTCCTTCACGAGCATTACTGCTTCGCAGAAGGAGGCGACCGCATGCCAACCCTCCTCGCTCCGGACCATGGCCTGAACCAGGGCCCGGCGCGAGAGGTCGCCGCTCCCGATAGTCTCCACGAGGACACGGCGGTGCTCCGCCCAAGCGGGGCACACTTCTACCGTGTAGTTCTTCATACATTTGCGTTCGCTGTTTGAAGGCTGTCTCGACGTCGAGCTCGTCGCAGTCTACCATAGCAGTACCTAGATGATATAAACGGGTAACGTAGCGTAATCATACAACACAAGCACCAACCCACCCCATTAAACACAGTGTTAAATAATGATACATTTATCCTGTATTATTCCAGTTTTACGTGTAATTAATATGCCGAATGTGATAGGTTGGAGCCCATTGCCCGCGGACGTCATTACTGAAGCCGGTCGGAACGGCCATCAGCTGCCGGTTCCCATACATTTACTCCAACGGATCGTGTTTTGACGTGGTCAATATTTATTTACCCGATGCGAGATTAGGAGAATGTTTTTGGACTGATGCTGGGTGAGCTTTTGTAGATCAGATAGTGTAGTTTAAAAAATAGCGTATAGAATCAGCCTTAGAATGTTCCCACTCACTGCTGGGACCCAGGCTTCCTCTCTTGAACAGGGTATGGGTCATAATCCAACACGTGGGTCCACTGCGGGCTGCTATTTAAAAATGAATACGTTGACTTACCTACATATGTGTTAATGTGTCTTTATTACCTACCTAGATTTCAAAAAAACTTTGGAGAAACTCGATTCGATTGCATGTTTTCTTTTTTTGTTACCTCAGAACTGTCATTTATCTGACCACTATCTCACCTGATATAAAGCGAAGAAGGAGCGCGCCAGCCTATAGGTTGTATCTACTAATTACAGTCGCAATAAGAGCATTATATGTTTCCCAAGGCACGGTATATATAGCTCAGTGTGAAATGGACTGTTATCCACAAATCGACCTTTACAACCTTGAACTTTCTCTCTTGAATGGCACTCAATCACTCTTAAGCGGAGCGGCAGGGCGTGTCAGACTTTTACTGACTAAACCCCATCCTGTTCCTTCTTTGCCTTCATTCTGGGGTCACGAATTTCTCTCTCGGAATCCAATCCATGAATCCAGAGTTTTTTTTGCTGGAGAAGTCATTCTGATGATTCCCCACTTGAAAAAAAAACCTAGCTTAAATCTGAATCCAACGATATACTCGTACCTACCAATGATTGCCGCTACAAATGAGGTCACATTTCTTCTAACTACTTTGGCCAACTTTATATCCGTTTACGTCAAAATATTTCATAACAGCCTTACAGAACTAACCAGTCTATCGTGGCCTACGACAAAGCTTGGAACTAACTCCAGTAAAACTATAAACCCTTTTTAGTTATATCAGTAGCGCCATATTGAAAGATCTGTTTATAATGGACTTTTATCAGTTTGCTAATAAAGTCATAATGATGTGTGATAATGTGAGAGCATTCCCGTTTCGGCACCCAGATTTTCGGCACCAAAATTTTTAGTACCTAAGCTATTTCCGATTCGGCATCAATAGGTATTTTGGATTGGGATTTTGTATGGGTTCATCATCATCATCATCATCTCAGCCGAAAGACGTCCATTGCTGGACATAGGCCTCCCCCAAGCGTTGCCACAGCGACCGGTCCTGTGCGTCTTGCATCCATCGGATTTCCGCGACCCTCGCCAGGTCGTCGTTCCACCTTGTGGGAGGCCTTCCAACGCTGCAACGCTCTTTCGGTACGTGGCCGCCACTCTAGAACCTTCAGTCCCCATCGACCATCTGTTCTTCGAGCAATGTGCCCTGCCCACTGCCACTTAAGTTTGGCAATTTTTCGGGCTATGTCGGTAACCTTAGTTCTCTTGCGGATATCTTCATTTCTGATGTGATCGCGCAAGGAAACACCGAGCATAGCCCTTTATGGGTACGGGTGGTATGGGTTACTGACATCTAAAATACCTATTGATGCCGAATCGAGAATAACATGGGTGCCAAAAATCTGGGTGCCGAAACGGAAATACTTATACATAATATCTTAATGTGATAGCCAAACGAGCTTGATTCGTTATCACTTTTTTGTGACTATGTATCACTTTACTGACGTGTTAGATTTCTTGTTGATCAAGTATTCACTATGTGATTGCTGTGTGAAGTGTGATCTCTAATGATTGTTGATGTTTGAAACGTGATTGTAGAAAAGAGTTTGATGGTACTGCCGTAAATCTTTTGATTTTATTGTGTTGTTGCCGGTTGTAAGGTTGGAGTGTGAATATTGATTTATAGGAATGGAGACTGAAATAATTACATACAATCTTGGGCCTAGGTGTAAGAAGATGAAAGTGGTGTCAATTAATAGCTTATATATTATGAACCTTTTACTGACAATTCTGCGGATTTTGTCAATCTGAGAACAGAGATATAGAGATTAAGTAAAAGTGAAGTTATGTGACAATCTTTAACTAACAGCTGATTCCTGAAGTGCAAAATATGTTGTTTTGCAGAAATATTATATTTACTAGAAAATGTTTGAAAAATCATAAAATATAAATGAATGTCAACGACTTCAAGCATTAGGTAGGAAACAGGTAAGGAGATAGGAAAAGAATGTCTAAAATAAAAAACAAATCATTTAATATAGTGTTTTATTCGTCTTCAATTATAATTAAAATGTTGTCTAGAAATTGTGCAGGTAGTGCTATATGATCTTGGTACCTAGCCCAGCTAAAGTACCATATAATGCACATTATTTGAGCGCAACAGCCTACTGTTCGTTTCACTTGAGCCAAGTTCCAGCACGCTTGACAAACACAATCACTACTGCTTGCCTAAAAATGGACCATTTTTATCAATGTTCAGCTACATAAACACCACCTAATTAACTATTGTGTATGAGGGTATTATAACATTGTTTGATAAATAAATGATTCTTTGCCATAACTGTAAACAATCTCTGTAGGCCTTCTAACTACATGTATTTTAAACCTGCCAGGATGGTAGCTGGTTAGATGAGGTTATATTTACTTACAGACTGAGGTGCAAGCCATTGCCGAATTACTGACAGAATTGTTTCATCGTGTAAGTGTCGTCGGCCCAGTGTATTGCAGTGACCAGTGGATATCCAACAATTCACACAGTGATCCATACTCTCAATAATATCCAATCCACAAGCCGACGACGGTAAAATCCAAAATAACACTTCCACGTCAAACGTGTGAGCAATCTTCGGTGTCCAAGGGGCAAGGGTCGTACAAGGTAGGCAGGGTCAGAATCCGTGAAATACAAAGAAGTGGTCGTGAAAAATGATGAATTATTGGGAAAGCACTCAAAACGCATCAGAAAATACGAAATGAGTGAGCAAACAAGAACAGTCGGCAATTACTGTCAGTGACATACACTAAAAATAAGAAGAAAAATAAGAGAGATTTGAATCGATAATCATTAATATTGGTTTTTCAGTAATTAATTGATATTTGATTTATTAATATGTACATAGTTGATCGAAGACTATATTGCATGTAACTATATACAGTGCATTTAATCACTTTGAGTGGATTTTTTAGTGCAAAAGTTTTATTTTCGTAACTGTGTAATCGATTACTGAATCGATAATCTCACGAAAACTACCTTTCTCATATTTCTCTGCTTCTAGAATGTGAATTAAAGTGATTTTGCATATTCTTAGGTAAAAAAATATGACTAATTTTTTGGATCATATCTTAACTTCGTACTTTTGGGCCTACCGTTTTCCATCTCCTTTAAGTTAGGGAAATACAATGAAAAATAAACAGTTAGTATGATTTTAAGATTAGGTTTTTTATTTTATTTTTAGGTGGGAAATCATAAGAATGTTTTCTCCCGCTCTTGGACGGAGCAGGAAGGTGTGTCATACTTTTACCGACTAAAACCCTCTCCTTTGTTCCTTTTTCCTTGCTTTTAGGGTATAAGGTATAAGAACTCAAACTCATCTTTTTAACCTATCACATATCCGGGAAACGAGACACAATAGTAAGACACTAACAGCGCGGTCACATGCGAACGGTCAGGGATTCAATAATTAATGGTATGAGAAAATGAGATAATAATAGATTTGGGCCTAGTCCGCGTTATTTATACGTTTATATTATTATTACGTTTATGCGACCAATCTTAAAAACTAGACTAAAAGTGTAAAACGTTAAATTGACTATAAAACATTGCTTTGTTAGTTCGGAATTCCTTCATCAAAAATCGTTAATGACTTTCTCACTGTGTGTACATGTATGCATACTCGTCTACTCTCCAATATTGTTTTTATTTCAAACACGGTAGCGCTTACAGACAGCAATCTCAGATGCCCAAACATCCGCCGCAAAACATCTACAGCACAAATATTTGTTCCGACCGGGAATCGAACCCACCGATAATCGCTTCGCATCGTTACTTTGTTTAAACATAATGGCTGATTGCATCTTTGTTTTAGCGGTCGCGAACATGACTTGTAATAATAATGAAGATGTGAATGACTTATAATGTTAAGCAAAAAGGTATATTTGTTATGGAATTACCTGGTAACCAGCTAGATATCAGATATCTAGGTATCGTAGGTTCCATATTAAATACTGCGTAAAGTTGGAAAGTGACCCATACATGGTTGGAATCATGAGCCTGGCTATCAGATACTTTTTTGCCTGATTCAAAATTGTCGGCTTCCAGTCAAGCCGGATTTAGCTGAATACCAATATTTTATGAAGAGCGGCTGCCTACCAGACCTCCACAACCCATTAACTGGGGTAACACGGTACTTCAAGGCAGCATAGCCATAAACTTACTTAAAATAGCTGAACAAACAAACATCTAATTACCGCTTGCTTATTATTTAAAACTTAAGTTAATCATAACGTCGATCAATCACTGCGATACCGTCGACCGATATTAATGAATAAACACGAGAGAAAAACTTTTTATTTTCCAACTAATTACTTTGTTCAATATCATGTTTAAACATAAACATGGTAGAAAACTGTTTACTTTGTCATCAAGTGTACATAGGCTCCGGGATGTAAGTGTGTTTGGCCTCAAGTGTAAATAGTCTTCTTCGCGACAACGTGTCACAATATTATATTCTGTTAGTAGGTAGAAAGTATTCCCATTTCGGTACCAAAACTATTCTCAATTCGGTACCAATAAGTATTTTGTATGGTAGTAACCAATACAAAAATCCCAATCAAAAATACCTTTTTTTATTAGCATTATCGGCCTTATAATGTTCCCACTGCTGGGAATCAAGCCTTCTCCTAGGAGAGGAAATAGGTCATAATCCACCGCGCGGGCCCAGTGCGGATTAGCGGATGTCACATGTCTTCGAATTTTTGGTTATAGGACATCTAGGACGTGTTTTCCTTCACCGTTTTAAGAGCAGTGGTGATGAAATAAATTATACAAAGTAAATGCGCCTGACTGGGTTTGCACCCGGGACCTACAACTTGCAGGGGTAGTTACCACTGGGCCACCACACCTCACACACAAAATACCTATAGGTGCTAAATCGGGAATAGCTTGGGTGCCGAAAATTTTGGTGCCGAAACGGGAATAATTCGTAGGTACTGCTGTAGGCTCCACGTGGAAAAGATTATCCAAATGAATATTAAATGTCTGTAATTTTTTCTCCTATGAAACACAATTACTTTCTGTTGTTAATATTCCTGATGTTTCTTTTAAGATCTTTGCTCTAAAGAGAACAATGTAAATCTACTCTTCAGGATCGAGGCATATTTCATGTGTGTGAGTAAACCTTTGTTTCCTATCATAATGGAGTTATTTTCCATTCTAATTAGGTTTAGCCATAGATATGCTTTCATTATATGAAATTTCTTTTGTCTGCATTCTTAAAGGCACTTAATCATCATTTCTAAGTTGAGTACAGAATGATTCAATAACTTCTTTCGCTGTACGAGAAGGAGTGTCAGATTTTAACTTACTAAAGTCTACTTGTGTTTTCTGAGTTACCTTTGCTTTCGAGGACCTGCAGCGACTCTTCCAAAAAAATTCAAACCCCAGGCATCATCTCCAAGCCCTTGTTCTATGTTATAACTAAGGCTAACACAACACGTTTTCATCTTTTATTTTGACTTATCAATAAGCTTTACTCTCTTTTTTCTCATATCATTCATCATCTTCCCTTTTGCTTCCTCTACTGTACAATCAAGGACAGATTGTTTTTCTTTCTCACTATTCTTCACATCCACTCCCCAATTCAATTTAAACTCTCACCAAAGAAGTTTCCATCCGCCGTTCGTAAGCAAACACTATTCTATCCTATCATCATAAGATCCCATAATCCCACCGACCCATAAGCACAAAACCTACCCTTAATATTAAAATACACCCTTTCTCGCATGTTTGGCTTGAATAAAAAGCAAACTTACAGAATTACCGAAATCTATGTAAATATCGGAGTCGACCCTTCCCGACTTTTTACCCTTTTTTCAGGGATCCGGGAAGGTATCGTTATTCGTCAAGGTCTTTTAAAATGGGAATAAAAAAAGAAAATAGATAAATAAGTCTTCACTTTTGCTCTGGGTCATCAATATTCTTTTAAATCAACAACATGGTCAAAGTTTCAATTAAACCTTTTTATATAGGTAAACCGTTTTTGACTATGAATAGGGATTGCAATTGCTGGATCCAGCATCCAGCAATCCAGCTGGATCCAGCGCCTTTTTAAATATGCTGGATCCAGCATAATTATAGTGCTGGATCCAGCGATGCGGATCCGCAAACGTATCAATTTCTATTGTTTAGTTTCGAATTGGATTCCTAGTACATACTGTGATGTATAACGCAGTTTCATGTTCTAAGTGTCTAAACAACTAGACAACATGTAGAATCATTGAAGTAGGTAGGCAATTTCGGTAAGATGGAGCCAGTAAAATCTGACTCTAGTCTTGCCATGAAGTACCGTGTTACCACAGTTAATGGATTGTGGAGGTCTGGTAGACAGCCGTTCTTCGTAAAATTTTGATATTCAGCTAAATCCGGCTTGACTGGAAGCCGACCCCAATATAGTTAGGAAAAGGCTTGTAGATGATGATGATGATGGAGCTGAAAATGTTATTATTTTATTGATTACTTTCGGGAAATTTACCGAGAACGCTGGAAAATTAGAATGTATTACATTCGCCTTGTAATGGAAACTTTCTAAAGGCTAGCTGTATTAATGGTGCAAAACCAAAAGCAAAAAAAAGTTAATTCACTTATTTTCTTTTTACCTGTAACTAAAGGTATCACTTACCTGTAGCAAAATGTTTCTAGGCATGGTAACTAAATTTAAGCTTTATAGAAAATCAATAGTTATTCGTTCAGCTTTGGGTTAATGGCATTAATCCTATTAGGTTTTTTTCCTACCGTAACCACCATTACTGAAGTCTAGCTGTGTGTATAATACTCGTAAAATGTAATTTTATTAGCTTTATGTTAGTATTTGTTGAAAGATTTACTCAATCGTTTTAGTGCTGAGCAATTTGAAAAGGCTAGCTGCTTTTTGTAACCTGAACGGTAGGTACTGTTGTGGGATAGAGGGTATGTAGATATACATTTGTAGAGTAGTGTTATTGAAGACCTTCCACAAAGTGGACCGATGTTGTCCGTACCCAGGTGTGGTGCAGCAAAGAATTTCCACAGATGGGGGTTCTCGGACGGTTCTAATCTTCAGTGTTTGCGCGGCGTCTCTCCACAGACCATGTCCCATATTCCATCCTGCACCACGTGTCCTGTTGCCTGATCTCGTGAGGATCTAATGACAGCGTTAGTAGACGGCATTGCCGTGGTCGAGTACTGGACCAGGCAAAGTATTTGACTAGTTTTTCCATCGACACGATAAGAAATGCGATGGATCCGAGACGTATAAGACCGTTCGTTATGTTGACATTTGGGGAGGTCCATGTCTAACAGTGCATGTTTTTCGGCTGAAATGACGATGAAGATGTGGTCTACTTTTTCAGTTTTTTTTTTTTTTTGAATCATCAAATTTTTTCTCCCTCTCTGAGTGGAGTTAAAGGGACTGTTCGATTTTTACTGACAATCCACCCGTAATACTTCAGTTACCTACGTTTGTATTCCGATGCTGTAGTGACTCTTTCTAACGATCCCGCAGCTACTGATACCCTCGTTGCCTGGTTTGTAGTAGCAACAGGTTCACTAACAACCTAAATATAATTGGCAAAATATGAGAGTTCTAAGAACTAAAATTAATACAAAACTTCTGGGAAATCAACAAACATCGAACCATTTGAGGTATAAGGGTTTTGTTTACAGTGCGAAATCATCCAATGTCTTATTCTGACACGCCCTCTTACTCCACAGTCAGAGGGCGTGTCAGACTAAATCCAACCTATTTTTCAGTCGCTCTTTGCGTTCTTCTTCTTCTTCTTATCGTACGGTTAGTGGCCAACCTGGTGTCAGAGTTTTCAAGCTGCCCGAAGGTCTCTAACTTGGCTTAACGACTGCTGTCAGTTGACAACAACCGGGACCGACTTTTTACGTGCCTTCCGAAGCACGGAGACGCCCAGATGAAATACCACTAACCGGTCACCCATAGAACCAGGGCATCACCTTGGCGCGGGCTTGCAGACAATGATTGGCAAGCTACCCGTTGCTCGTCGTCTGCAAGCCCGCGCTTACGTTGGCCGTGGTTGGTTCTGCGACTCCTTCCAACTGAGGCATCTCCTGTGGCGGGAGCTTGGGGCGTGAAAATAACGGGGTGATTTTTAGTTAATTAGGGTTCCGTACCTCAAAAAGAAAAAACGGAACCGCTAAGGCACAAGAATGGTTTTCTTTTTTGAAAAATCAAAGTCTCGTTTCGAGAATTGAACTGTTTTCATAAGTAAGTTGGTACGGAACCTTCAGTACGCGAGTCCGACTCGCACTTGCCCGGTTTTTATTTAAAGGTCAAGCTTTACATTTTTACATTGAAAACTGCTTTTTTTATTTTCACACCATTGCTTGTAACGGGAACAAATAGTTTACAGTCTCTCCATATCTATTTTGTTTTAATAATAAAAACGAGTGCTTGACTACGATTCCGCCTGATGGTAAGCAGAGACGCAATTATTGATGGTAAAGCGCACTGGTTAATAAGAACCTATTCACTCTAGCCTTGAAGGCACCTAAATTATAATCGAGGAAAAGACCGCAACAGGCAAATTGTTGCAGTCAGTCCTTCGATGTATTTATTTATTAAAGTTTACCAACAGTTGTTACAGATGGTTTAGATAGGAACTTACAAGTAATAAGTGTCTTAAATCTAACTGTACAACCAATTACAGGCAAACACCACATGCAAAATGCTCCTGCTAATTAAAAATTAAATGCTTAAATATAAATTCTGTTTTTACAATTATTCTATTTGCACTAATTATAAACATAATTCCAACTACATATTCAAGTTTTTGACAAACACCGATATTGAATCTGCGTGGACGTCAACCAGGTCGCTGCGTTCGTTAATAAGCTTGCACATGCGGGGTATAGGCGAATTAGCACCAAACACTGTACGGCGAAGAGGTGGAGCTAAGGGCGTTATAGGCTTGCGAGGCGGTACACGGGGTACTCTGAAACTGAATTTGGACACCAATTGTGGGCAGTCAATGGTGTTATTGAGCAGTTTATATGCGAATCTCAAATCCAAGACCTTTCTCCGAGCTTCCAGTGAAATCAACTTGTACCAGCCTAGCCTATCATGGTAAGAGAGATATTTAAATTGCCTTCCCTTTGAGTACCCTATGTACATGGTATAAACAACGAGGCGAAACGCTTCGTCCGGTCCAGTAGAGGTGTTAAAAATGTAAGGGTCGATTGGACTTGCCATTTGTCGAGTTGTCCGATGGTAGAAAGGTGATACCGAATCAAGTCATGCCATTCTCGTGCACACACTCCAAAGCCTCTACTTCTATTACTTTGAAAAGCTGTGAAAGTTTCATCCAAGCCTCTAGCAGCATCTAAAAGACTATAAAATTGGTTTCTGCTAACCAACAGTTCAGAATTACGGTCGATTGAAGCAATTTGTAGTTGGTTGTTACAAGCAAAACGTTTCCTAGGCCAGACGTGAGATCTTAAACTGTTCTACCTTATTCTTGGATAGAAGAAAATCCTTCCTCTGTAGAAACAGGATAATCATAAATCATAGTACTTTTAGGTATTTTCGTCTCGTCTCTTTTACTAAACTGAGAACCGAGCCAAGAGGATCATCGGTAAAGTAGCGCTTCTTGAGTCGAAACTCCAAAGTCTTCGGCATCGACACTGAGTTGCTAGCCTGCCGGTTTTCTATCGTTTATATTTCGGAGAGTGTGCACTGGAATTGCTCAATTTAATCCTGCCAAGTCCATTCCATCATCGGACCACAAGACGTACGGCTCGCGCCACCGGCCAGGAACATTCCATCCATACGCACAAAGCGTTTTGGGAACACGTTTATTTTGCGTACAGATAAGGAGTGGAATTTCCTGCCGGAGTCTGTGTTTCCTGGCAAAAGAAAAGCTGGATGGATTGTGTGAAGACCGATGTGAAAGAAAAAGGAGTTAGTGACAGTAACGGACGACAGGATAGAATGGAAGAAGAAAACGTATTGCGCCGACCCCAAGTAATATGGGATAATTGCAGGAAGAAGAGTCCGTGTTTCCTGATTTTCACAAAAAACACACACATAATTTGAAATAGGATTTAGCAAAACACGCACCCACAAATTAATCCGTAATAATTGTAGCAGTTTCCGACCTACATCTAAAAATTTTGAACTCCAAAAGTTCGCCTTACCTATGCGGATTATGATAATTCTGAGGGTCAAAATATTTCGTTCACATTTAAAATAATATCCGTCCAGTTAGGAGGTAGGTACGTGTAACCGAACAAGTTTAAATCTACTTATCAACCTTTGTTCGGCGTTATTAGATGGAGTTTAATCTGATTATTATCTCTTCGAGCTCGTAGTAAATTTTTAGCATGGTTAAACTGAACTAGATTATGTGTGGATAGAAATCCTTTTGTTTGCCATAATCTAGTTTTTTTAAAGGTGGGGAAGTTATTTAATAACTTTTCCCGAGCGGAAGGGCTTGTCAGACCTTTACTGACTAAAACCTTCGTTCTGTCAGTTGCTCTTTGCGTTCTGGGACCTTTACTTAAAAATAACTATTTTGCGTGAATTTACGGAACGGAAAATTAAAATTAAAAAATTAACGGAATTATTTATTGCCAACGAAGGTTTTATCTATCTTTTTCCGCGTTGCTTTTTTATCCTCTTTACCATGCTTACGTTGACGATAGACCAGTCGAGAAGGGACCTCTTAATTGCTGGCCATTTATCTATAATTCTTTTCAAATAGGCAGAGACATCATCCACAACAATATAACACATTATTGGCTACATTATGTTTCAAGAAAAACCAATGCTACAAAACATTTCAGGCCTATTTTGCAGAAAATCAACGAAAACAGGTCACCATAATATGCGATCTATTTCAGGATAAATCGGTAATTTTCCAGAAATCATTTCTAAGAAAGAACTAATAAGCAGGTATCTGTGTACTGAGTCGATAGCTATTAGTTCCACTAGTGTAGTCTATTTACCCAATCATTGGCCCGAAATTACTAGATGGTAAATAAAGGGAATTGATTGAAATACTGATACATAAGATGGGTAACTAAACATCATGTTTTTTCGTTTTAACAAAAGAATAGTTGTATATTTGTTAAGACTTTCTGTAAAAGAAATAAGGGCGTTAATATGTCGTGTTAAAATGGCAGTGCGAGCGAGAAAGAGGGGTGGAGCTGTACACCTTGTTTAGTTCCATACCTTAAGGATTCAGATCACAACTGTGGAAACTAAAATCTAAAACGCAGTAGCTTGCACAAGCTCATTTTCTTAAGCAGCAATTCACTCAGGGCAAGCTTAGATTTGCAATTTTTCAACCAATCTATACCTACTCTAAACTAATTTTATAACGAGGGAAGATTTGTTTGTTTATATATTTTGTTTTAATGAACAAACTCAAAAAATTTAGAGATTATCATTTTTCTCACACATACGTACCTATCAATAAATGTATTCAACTTTCTTTCTCACTACTCTCTGAACCTACCTCCACTATGAAAATTATGTCCTACTACATGTCTTCTTCCATACTATGCTATTTACCCTTCATTGCAGCAGTCATTGCTTTTCTAGATGTTATCTCACACCTTAATATCTTCAGATGTGTTCCCATTTCTTATAACCACATTCATAATACCAAAACTTTCCTCCCTATCTCTAAACCTACCTCCAGTATAAAAATCATACGGTCCATCCATCGTCTCGTCATCTACAAAGCTAGGCTCATCTCCTACAAAAAGGTATCTTCAGCCCTTTTTCAATCTCAAGCGTGTGAAGATTAACATAACCTTTTTAAATAAAATGAGAGCTCATTCTTTTAATACAACGTTATTCGCTTCGTCATGACACATCGCACTTTCAGTTGGTTAGGTAACTCCGGACTTGTTGATATGGGATTTATTAAGTTGTGATGTTACGTGAACTTACTGGCTTTAGTAGGTGTAAAAAATGTGGTTGGTTTTGTTAATTATTAGCTTCCAACAACGGTTTTTCACATGAAAGGAGAATATTTTTTCAAGGGAACTGCTACTCTCGGGATAAAAAGTATCCTATGTGCTATTTCAGGACATGGTCTAAATGCGTACCAAACTTCATCCAAATCCAAGTAACAGGCATAGATATGTAGCGATATCCATGTCACTACATAGAAAGTAAACTACAATATGATATGCTGGCTTTAGGAGGCGCAAAAAGATGTGGTTGCTTCTAGTAGCGGCCGTGTGAATATAGAAAATTAGCTCAAGGGAAACCTGGAATAAAAAGTATCTTACGATTATATGCATTCCACGACATGGTCTACTCGTGTGCCAAACTGAATTCTAGTGACAAGTATAGACACCAAATTGCTGCTATACGATATTAGAGCTCTCTGCACGATTAGAACATAATTACAACAGTCCGAAATTAGCTATTAGACAGTTTCCTGGAATAGAAACAATACCTGTCTCATTGGGGAATTGTTCCTATTTAACGGAGGTTTTCGGACCTTTAAACCCTGTTCCATATACCTCTTGACACACATATTCATTTATGTACACTTTTGCTTGTATAATGTAAGTGTGATTTTGGTAAAGTATTTGGCTAAAGTTAACTTGTTGGCTTAAGAATGTTAGTAAATATTTATCTGAATTCTCTATTTTTTGTTACTTTTGCTCTGCTGATGTTAACTGTTAACTTCTTTGTTGATTTGTGCTAAGATTTGCTCAGCAGAGTCATGTAAGCCAGACAATCCGTACTAATATTAGGTATAAATTCGAAAATAACTATTGTCTGTATGTTAAGTTTTTTACTTAAACCGCCAACCCGGGTGCGAAGTTAGCGTGAACCCTAGAAAAGGACATAGGCTACTTTTTATTGGGGTTTGACTTTCATGTCGTGTCCGCAATAACAGTCATTCATCTAAACGAAGTCGCGAGCAAAAACCTCACGGTTGCGCCAAATAAGTGTTAAGTCCACGATCCAATTCAATTGGTTTTTTTTTTTCAAAAATCAAGTTTTAAATCATCTAACTGTGGCATCAGTACTATAGAGTTTCTTATCGGAAATGTGAAACGGCTCTTTTCACATTTTTTTGTCATGAATTTAAATTTTAATCGCTAAATGTTTCTTGGTGATATAAAGTAGCCATAAATCTCCACAGATTTCTGGCTCCTTTAAATAAATACTAGTTAGCATACTTCTAAAATTGACTTAGCTTCATTATGCTTTTTTGTAAGACTGTTTTTACAATGCTATCTTACAATGAGTAATCACTGCCAGTCACAATGACTCACGTTCGCAATAAATAAATTTTGATTATACGGTAGCGAGTAGCAACACTTAGTGGGTTCTCAATTTCGGCCACACATGGTTGCCACAGTAGTATCTCTCGCAGTTTTTAGAACCCTGTAATCATGTGGTAGATTGTAATAATAGATATTGCTAATTTCAATAATAGTTTTTGCACTATCTTGATTTATGATCTGATATTTTATGTTTTTAAGTCATTGCAAATCTTAAAGTAACATTTCCTTTTGTTGTTTATTACCAAGTCTACCTTACATTTAGCAGGATACAAATTCGTACAACTTTTTGGGTCAGTTGGGTGACTCGACATTATTTGCTGTTTCTGGAGTTTCATATTGGCATAAGTGAAATCTAGAAAAATGGACCAAGGGTTTAAGAAACCTCTGTTGACAGTCAATTCTTGAAACTTGCATTTTAATACATTGGGACTGATAAAATACTGTTGATTGGCTAGGAGTTTTTTTTTAATTCTTATAAATTAGTGCTTGACTGCGATCCCACCTGATGGTAAGCAGTATTGCAATCGTTGATGGTGAGGCGCACTAGCTTATTAAGAGCCTATTCCCTCTAGCCTTGAAGACATCTAAATTATAATCGGACGGGAAAACCGCAGCTGGCAAATTGTTCCAGTCCCTCGATGTACGCGGTATAAACGTCGAAGCGAAACGCTTAGTCCGGACCGTTGACGACAGATTGCTACACGTTTGTTTTCTTTAATCACTTTAAACCTGGCTATTAGGAACTTGAAAGTGTAAACCTAAATAAGTAATAAAAAGTCCTAGGTGTTTTAAACTCCCATACAGGTAGAAGCCAAAAAAATATCAGTTTATACGTATATTATAATGTAGCCTGTACCAGTGTAGATACCTAAATAAAATTATAATCTCGTTATACGAAACTACTTTTTGAAATAAAACTCAAATATGACAGAGCCTTTGTAAATACCATAACACGATTTCAAATACTTTCGCTTTCAACCACTCGAAAGAACTTTGAACTCTGCAATTATTTTTAGTTCAACAGAAAGTTCTGGATATAATTATATAGAAATCGAGATTGACCACTAAAAATCATATTTGACATTTAAGAATGACTTATGAACATAGTGAACAGATACTGAAGAGTATTTCAAGAGTAAGTTTTGATAAATCAATTAGAAAAATAGGATTAAAAAAAATATATAATTACTAATAAAAAGGTAAAAAAAGGTGCAGCTTTGGGAGGTCTCCCACAAAGTGGACCAATGACTTGATAAGGGTCACAGGAATTCGATGGATGCAAGATGCACAGGACCGTTCATTGTGTCGACTTTTTGGGGAGGCCTATGTCCAACAGTGGACGTCTTTCGGCTGAAATGATGATGATAATGAGGTATTTTATTAACATTCGTTCAGACCTGGAGTGGGTCACTATGACTTGTCAAACATTAAAAGAAAATTCACATAACTTGACACTACCTCCAAACTAGCGAACAAAATTAATGATACCAATCAAATTATAAAATTACCATAAACTTTATATATGAAATGGCATGCAAACGACTGAGGTTTCCCCATAGAGACCTCGCTTCGTCAACCTGCCATTGTACGGTCCCCATGAATACATGTTTTGATTTCACTTATGTCAGCAACACCAAGAAAGACGCATCAATTGAAATGGAACTCTATCTTTGGTGCCATATGGTTGGATTTTGTATGCGATGCTTGTATGTAATAAGAATTTGACTTGAAGACATGTCAGTTTGTATTGACAAGCAATTAATTTGGGTTCTTCTTTTGTTAAATATTAAGTGTTTATGTTATGGTGTAAATTGTTTTAGTTTTTTTATTTATTGATGGTTGAACTTCGATCATTGTCATTAATGTCTTAATTTTCAGTATTTTTCTAATACAAAAACTATTCTAATGGCCGTAAAACATTGTTATAATTATGGTTATATTTGGAGTAACTATACTAATGTTATAAAAGCGAAAGTTTTTATGTGTGTGTGTAAGGTTCAGTTGAAAACCAGCGTCAGGCAACTACCACGTAGTTGTCTGGCATTATTGCTGAACTGGACCTATTTGGCGCAACCGTGTGACATGCAGTGTCAAATTAATTGTTACTTCTATTTATGTTTATTTTTATGTTTTATGCTTTAGATTCTATCTACAGGTTTTGTTTCTACACTGTGTGTTTATATGCTTGTTGGCCAAATAAATCATTTTATTTCTTTCTTTCTTTATTTAAATCCCTTCAAGTTTTTGAAAACTTGAAGGGATTCGAATGGCACATGTGTAGACTATGGCTAAGAATAGAACATACGAACCACTTTTTAACTCAAGAATATGTTCCTTTGGGATATTTGCCTACTCCCACTCTGCACGCGTATAAAGTCTCAGACAGGGACTTGAAGGATAAGCATTTTGTTTTTTATTTTATCTATATTAAGAATAAGAACAAAAATATTCCACCTTTAAGCTTTGTCGGATTATTTTTATTCAATTACGTCACGGAAAATTTGACGAGACTTAAATATCTTAAACACTGTTTTAGGCTATCACGGTTTGTTTCACAATTTAAATTGTCACTTACGGGATATCCGGGCCCAATCACTGGATCGAATTCCACAAGCCAAGTGTCTTGTCCACGGACAAACATTACATACCCAGGCTGACAAGAGAAGCAATTGAAATAAGTAAACACAAAAATTTCAATCGAGAGGATGGTTTCAAATTGTCAAGTACGTGGAATCCAGTTGTGAACATGATAAAAAGGGGGATCCGGCATCACAACAAAGACTCCGAAAAACGTGGTGATACAGTGAGTGTGTTTTGCCGTGATTTAGTGTCGAGTTGCAATAGTGCGCGTAGCAAGAGACAAAGAAAGAGGGTAGACAGATTTGTCTGCTCTTAGCAAATTTTTTCCATCCACCCGCACTCTCCAGTCATCCCGCGTTCATGGCGCTTGCAACAGCGTCGAAATATCGGGAACTCAAAATAAATAAAAACCACGGAAGATATCCCGTAAGTGACAATTTAAATATCTTTCTTACAATAGTCTTTAATTTCTCAGAAATGGTTCTACTCCACAATAGTTGACCTATAGGTAACCTATAATGGCAATGACTTTCATCTTCTAGGTATTATACATTGACAATAATAATATAGGTGTATACATCATCATTTGATGCGTTTATCAAAGTTCATCGTAGATTAAAAAAGTAGGTTTCTGTTCCTTCTTAGGTTACATTCGAAGAAAAAATACATTTATGACAACACTATAGCATACAAACTTTGGACACCCATTTCATAACCCTAGTAATGTATTTTGTAAAAGTTCTCTTAGTGCTTGCCTTCGTCATAAAAGGAAACCTTGTGCAAAATTAAACGCTCTTACATCTAGTAGTTTCGGCCTTTTGTATATTTAGATCAGATACAGAATGACTTATTGTAATTTGTAACACCACCCTATAGCCCCACCCTATAGCCCCACCCTGTATAAGTGTCCGGTTGTCACTTTCTCCAATCCCTTATATTTGGTCGTGATCTATACTCTATACTAATATAATAAAGAGTTAAGGTTTGTTTTTTTTATTTGTAGGGTGTAATATCTGAAGATCCTGGTCCTGGTTCCTGAGTGATATAGGCTATATTTTATGTGACTCACTTACGATATTATTATTTTTTCTGAATTTACTTGGTTATCCGACTTCCACGCGGGCGAAGCCGCGGGAAAAAGCTAGTCACTTATATTTGGTCGTGATCGTGAATATAGAGTGTAGACTATGTTAAGTAAAATAAAATCAAAAAAGTAAAACTCAATCTTTGCCTTGACAATCCTCTTTCTTTTCATTCTGACGAAATACTTTTAGGGTCTAATTAAAATTATTATAAAACTAATCCGCTTACCGCTTAAATTATTATCGTACACGGGTACCTTTGACCCTAATTAATTAAACAAAGGGAGTGATTAAAAGGTAATGGGCCCAGCGAGTGGGGTTTACCGTGAGCTTGTACAGTGTCAGTGTCGTCTAAGATGAGGGCAGAAGGACCACATGAGATAAAGCGCGAAAATCGTAAAAATAAGCATGGAGCTGTCTCATATTTTCGCACCGCCTAAGAGCAGGAAGATGGAGAAATAATTCTGATGATTTCCCACCTAAAAATAGTCTCATAGTGTTTTTACGTGGGAAATCACCAAACATCTTATCCTGCTACCACTTAGAGGTGGAGCGGAGGGGCTTCTTTTTTCCTTCGGTAATTCCTTTGACAATTTGGTGACATCACTTTGATGCAGGAACACAAAACGTCTACTGGCAACGAGCCATGGGTAGCTTGCTCAGCAAAACCATGAGAGCCCAGCACGTTCTCAGCCTACTTTTTTTCCGGTAGGGGAATCCGCGGGTGGTTCTGAAAGGAAAACCCGGGGTCCTGGAACGCAAGGCAAAAAAGGAACATAGAATTGCGTTTCAATCAGTAAAAGACTGACAAGCTCTCCCGATTCACCCTCGTGGGACCTAACCTAAAAAAGACCACGAAAATACATAAAAACAAGCAGTCTATACTAACACTATACTTAGAGCAGGTCACAGAAAACTGAACCTTTTGCAGACGACCTGTCTCGCACCAAAGGTTTCCAAGGGCTTGCCAGGGATAAAGCACTGAGTACTATGTTTCTAGGATTATTACGCGATTAGGACGAAGCTCAGACATGTTCGGAGTATACCTTACGTAAGTGTACGTATGAAATGTCTGAGTAGTAGATGTTAAGCGTCCTTGAGGGTAAGGAGACACTAATTTGTCATTTTCATTTAAGGAAGGTGTAATTTACATGAGGTAAGTTTACTTCAAGCTGGGATAGTAGTTATGATTGTGATAAGTTTTAGTGTGGCAGTGTCTTTGAGTGAAGTTTCTGTGTTTTTCAAATGTCATTTATCATTGATCTCGCTTATAAAAAAATTGAATTTTGCAAAACTAATTGTGATGTTAACTTGTAGTTAAACCACTTGAAATAAGAAATAAAATACAAAATGTGACGTATTGTTCTATAACAACTCATAGAAACAACAGTATAGAAACTTAAACTCAGTATGTTAATGACATTGCTTTTAAGTTGGAAAGTTTTTTGCAAGGACTATAGTTTTTGCTCTTAAGGACCACCACTGATCCTAGGACCAGAGAGATGAGAAACCACTATTCTAAATCGAAAAATGCGGCATACCGAACTCAATTAGTGTTGGTGGGTTGGTGAATTCGTGTTTTTTGGATTGTTGACCTTGGGCCAACATGTGGATTGGTGGCACACAATGGATTGTTGACGCTCGAGTGTACATCTTGGGTTCAAACCTTACCTAGATTTGAGTCCAGGACGTACACTTGTCGTTTCATTTCATTTGTATGTCCTAGGACCAGAAATGCGAAGACATGTGATATCCACCAACTCGCACGACTCATTCCCTCTAAGCTCCAACAGTGGAAACATTAAGGCTGATAAAAACTTACACATGAACTTCAAATCAAAAACAATTGGTACAATAATAACCCTACAAACTTTAAACTTCACAATCATTATACTTATAAACTTCTTTCCCAACACAGTGATTAAGAAAACAAAATAATTACAGTGTACTTACGCAAGCAATTTTTCCGCTGGGCGAGTCGGACACTGGACAGTGGACATTATCCTGATTGTTTTTATTTTACTGTCGTACGTCCAGTGGACGGCAGTGGACAGTTGGTTACTGGCGAAGAGTCCAGTGTTTGTTTTGTTTTAAGTTGCTTTAATTGTTATTGTACTTGGTTACGATTTAGTGGTAGTGGGATGGCTGTTTAGGTTTTTAGATAGACTGGGTTCTGCCAGTGACTTTGACCGGTTTCTTTGTAAAAACCTTGTACCCTCGTTTCATGACTTTAGGGTGTGAATTTTGAATAATCTTCTCTTAGTGCTCGCCTATAACCTTGAGCAAAATTTTACACTTCTAGTCCCAGTAGTTTCGACCGAGCGTTCTATGTCAGTCAGGTTTTTAGCCCACAGTTCATCTCATATGCGGCAGACATTTTCGGCCTAATCCCACTAAAGAATAGAAAGCTTTTCGTTGAATTATGATTTAGGTACTTATTTCCAAAATCCTACTCGTCTGCCTAATTAGCATCCCACAGGCTAAAAAAAGTAAAATTAAGTACATTACTACGAAAACATCATCAATTCTTAGATCATTTTTTCAAGTTTTGTTTATTTCTGAAAATTGTACCTGGTCTCGATAATTAATTATCTAACTTTTACTATCTGTATTTGATACATCTCAAGAATCGTTCTGAAAAAATTCGCTTAAACAAAATTCAAATACCACGTCCGGCTTTAAAAGCATGACAACATTGCGATCGCAATCATTACCATTAATGTATGTGGGCGTACGATTTACTCCATAAACGTTCTGAGGTCAAACCCTGGCATTTTAAAGAATTCGTTTCTAAACAATGAGGCCGTGAAATCTGTTGTTTAGCTCCCCATTGTGTTTGGGAATAAAGGGAAAGTCCATTAAGTTGGATTTAAAAAGATATATCTAATTTTTTTTCATGGAAATCTGGATGTGAAAGAAAGCAGCGTTCTGACTTGTTTTACTGGTGGACGAGTTTTGGGTTCTAATTTCACAGACAATGTGAATAAAGAACTTGGTTGAATTTTGTTTTTATTTCTTAGTAACTTGTACTAGCGGCTTCGCCCGCGTGGAATTCGAAAATTATTCTCTGAGAACATACTCGCGTGACAAAAAAATATTTTATATCCATATTTCATCTGAATTCGATTAGCTGTTTGAGCGTGAAGAAGTAACAAACACAAGTCACAAACTTTCACCTTTGTAATTTTAGTATGAATTTTCTGTAGACCATATACCTAAATATTGGTTCCGTACGAATATCAAATTTGCGACGTAAAGTGCCACAGGCAATCGTTTAACCACTACGTCAACCGTGTAGTTATTTTAGTTGTAATCTGCTTGTCATTATGTTGGTCTACTATTACTCTCATTGTATGTACTTACTCTCTAAAATAGGGCATTATTAAAAGTCAATCAATGCCTTCGATCTAACTGATCGACTTCTATCAACGTCGATTAACGTTAACGATCGACGATCAACAGATTAGTATGGTATCACTTATTGCCCCGAACTAGTATAGTCAAACGGGGTCAATAGGAACGCTGGAGTAAATAGGAACAGGAAGAGGTTTTTCATGTTATTTAACAATTTTTACCATTCATTAATTGTAATAAAAACTCGATGTTTTGTTATTTAAAATCAAAAGTATACTTGTGAATATACTTATATTACAAACGAAAAAATACTAATCAAAATGTTCCTTTTCACCCCTGCGTTCCTATTCACCCCGTTTGACGGTACTCCTATAGATATCTTGTAAATGTACCCACAAACACGTAAACATCTTAGTCACGTTATTTCCTTACTCGGTACTAGGAAGTCTATTCCAGAAACAATTTTGCTGCAGATGTTTCACCAAACAAAGCTTTGCCGTTTCTCGTTAAATTAGCAATGGTAAGAATAGCATGTGACTGGCAGTGAAAAGCCAATTAGTAATGTCTTTTGTAGGCCATACGGATTCGTGCCGCTATTCCGATTGGATGACCTAATTATTTTCATTTCTGTAGAGAACCTATTAATATTAGAGCACCTGTGACTTCTAATACCAGCCTAGTTTGACCTAGTTTTTTCAGTATGTTCGGCTCGGCTTTCACTGTAACCGGATGCTGATGAATTCCAGTATTTCACGTAGAGCGATTGCCTATCTGACCTCACAATACCCTATGCCAAAACTGTTATCCGATTTTTTTTCTGGTTTCTGACTACCCGTATAAACTTTAAAAGATCTACAAATAGAATAGGTAGTATTGAATTTACTGAACGCAGGCAATACTATACAACAGCAACAACATAAAATTGCTAAAAAAAGAGTACAGAAATACAATACAGTTGCGCTGAGCAAGCCCGAACCGAAAGGGAAATGACAGCCTAGACCAACAGTATACCGCAGACTAAAAATAAATAGTGTTTTATTTTAAGTTCTTACGATCCATCCTAAGGTTGTCTGGAAGATATCGCTGTCAGCGATAAGACTACTTTTGCATCCATATATTTAAGTTTGGGTAAAATTGTTGTTACTATTTTCATGTACAATAAATTTTATTCAATTTTACTCTATTCTTAATGTGGGTATTATCCTAGATTTTTATAGAAAACTCAGTATAGTATGCAATTAATGTTCACTCATCCATGAACCACTAGCTTCTGATATTTTAGACCTCAGTATACTTTGCTTAACCTTGAAATTTGACCTTTACAGCCATTATTATTTAGCAGCGCACTCCTCAGTCCTAGTCTAGTTCTTGACACTTAATTTTTCAAACCTATCTCGTAAACCTACGTCGTATTCGCGTTAGTGCACTTTAGCGCCCTCCGGGATAAGATATCCATCTACCCTCGTACAAGACTCAGTACTTTTATACCACCAATCCCGAAGTGCGCATACTTAAAAGATATTACGTTCCTCGACTCAACGTTATTTTAAAGAGCCCCGTTGATATTTAAGATGTAAGCCATTTTAATATCGGCTTGCTATTGAGGAAGCTTTATTGGCGAAATATGAAATTTCTCAGAGGGTCTACATTGAGGGTGTCTTTGTGTAGAGATTGCTGCAATTTCGTGTCTTATAAGATTTTGATGGTTATTCAATGTTAGGGGAATCTGGGGTAGTTAATTTTTTGAATGAGTGTACTTAGTTAATTTCTTGGTGATAATGTTGATGTGATTACACTAATATAGACGTAGTATAGGTAGACGGAAAAATAAAAAATTATTTGTCAAAAAATCTATTCATTATTATTAGTAACGACATACAAAACTTACGAACTAGTGTTAGTATATATATATACCTTTGGCAATTAAATAAATTCAAGAAACAAGTCAAAGTCAATAATAATAATTAAACCATGCAAAAAACAATGATAATAATTAACAAACATACGAGTATAAGAGTACAACACATTATACTACTTCAAACACATATTGCTGAAAACTCTACATAACCCAAGCTTAAAATTTCATAACAGTAGTAAAATTCTTCATAGGACATTATATTCACACATCTATCGGTGTTCATATGAATGTCAATCAGTTCTTTCTCTAACAACTAGCGCAGACGATCAATACGGCGCTTAGCTTCTGTTTCCATGCACTTCTCAACCGGTTCGGATCATAAAGAAACCGGAGACGACCCACTGTAGTCGCACAGTCCAAGCTTCGGACAAGTGAAAGTAAACCGTCCGACCATTGTGTACGAGAACCATTACAGACACTTGACAACTCCTAAAACAAATAGCCTATCATTTGAAGTACTACCACATGACAGCTATTAGGCACCATTTATTATTGACACATACAATCAAAAGTTTACCAATGCTTACGTCACTATCAACACATTAATATTCACTGACTACCATTTAACTAAAAATAAAATATATATTTCCAGTAGTGCTTCAAGGAAATTTGTCAGTAAATAGTAGGGGTTCAACAGGGTCAAGCCTTGGGCCATGTGTTATGTGAAAATGAATTTCAGGACTCTGGAACGAAGGCAAAGAAGGAACAGGAGTAGGATTTTAGTCAGTACAGTAACAGTGTGACACACCCACACAAAGCCCTACCAATCCTTCAAGAGAGAAGTCATTGGATGATATCCCACCAAAAAAATAATATAACACACGATTAACGAAAACCGAATTATATGGTTTTCCCTTTCGCTCTGACATTTGGACACTTGTGTATGAATGTCGACGAAAAAATCTGTCCTTCGGTTTCATGGCATTTAATAATTAAAAATATCACTGAAATGTACGCTGGCATTGCATTGATTAAATTCCTTGTTTGGACGTATTGTAGTTTTATATTTTATTTGACTGTTGTCCGAACGTGTTGAAGCTTGTTTGATTTAACATGGTTACCTACAGTTAACATGGAAATAACATGAGCGCGCAAAATTAAGGGACAATGGTGTTTTGGTATCGGTATTGATTTAATTAGATTTTATGTGCACCCGGATGTGCGTTTTGAGGGTTCTGATTTTGAAAAGGTTGGTAATTAGGTCCTGTATATCTGCAAAAAGGCCCATACAACACTTACACCAAGGATATTATAGATACTTACTACCAAAGGAAGAGATGTTAGAACATCTCCTGCGCCTGATTGATTTAACCTATTGGCCTATCATTACATAAAATTATAGTATTACAGTAGTTAGAGATGTTGTGTGTCACAAGCTCTGTCTTGTCTAAAGGATCTTGAAATTTGACCCAAATTTCAATATCTTTGAGACACAATTCTTCTAATAGAACCTTATTATCAATCAATCTAACCAGTGCTTGATATATTTAAATTGCAACTTCAAAACTTATTTTCAGAAAGCCTTCCACCCTGGACCATTTGTCGCCAAGACCATAATATCCATAGCTGCCTTCAAACGCACCATTCAAAATTTCATACCATCAAATTTAATCCTCAAAACCCATAGGTGAGAGGAAACCACAACAGTTGTAGCTCAATAATCCACTTACACTTCCGCCAACTTTGGTAATGATGCCGAATACACGGACGGTTTCCAATCAACAACTTGCATATGCAAATAGCCCGGCTTGCCCCCCGGATTCTGCGTTATCCCATTTAGTTCCCATTCCGAAGCAACATTCGGAACCCTAATTGCTTGCCCTGTATTAACGATTGGAAGGGTTGAATTTATAGAGGATGGGATTGCGTTGTTGTTTGACTATCGTTTTTTGATTTCTGGATTCGAGAGGAAAGTTTGCGATATATCTATTTTGGCTATGAGTTGCGAGATGAATGTTGTTCAGGAGTTTGGATTTATTGTTATAGGTTCGGTTTTATTGTTATTGGTTTGCATCTTGTTTTTCTGTATTTGAATCTGTTATATTATTTTTCTTTGCTATTGTGAATTTCAGATACATCTAGTATTCGTCTAAACTGTTGTTCTAAATCTGTAGATTTCAGTATATCCTGCGAAGTCAAAAACTGCCCCATATTCGAAAAAATAATGTGTCGTTTTGCTTGTATTACTTGAAACATTTATTCAGTTTTCACAGTCTAGCAATAATTATGTAAAGCGAAATTCTTTGTATCCACAAGAGAATAATTATTGGAATAAAATTATCTCAAGACGATTACAATTTCAAATCCTTCGAAAACCTTACAACTGGCGTAGGTACGCAACGATTTGAGTTCCAATTCGAAGCATTACTTAATAAATCTCCTTAGTGATAAATCTTTCAAACCGGGTTTTCAATAAAATGTAATAAAGTGTCCTAAGAAATTCTACACAAAAGAAAATATTACATTTCATATATAATAAAATCTACTAAGTCTATTCGCGTAATATTATACATTTCAAGCACACTTGGAAAAATTTATACATAATTATTGATACCAAAAATGATACCATCTTTGATCGAGCAACCAATTACTAGATCTACGAAATATAGCTCATACCAATTACGATACTAATTTAGCATAGAAATTACTTTTGGCGCAATAACGTTCAAGATATCAATATGTGACAGCACACTAATAAAGGCCCGATATACATCTGCCTGTATATTCCAAGCCTATATATATTCCAATAATATATTTACATTCATACATCTGGCCAATTTAGTTCTAAACTCCCTGGGGGTGTAATATATTATTCTGGGGGGAAAGGGGAGCACAATTGCCAATAAATATGCGTTACTTTGCAATAACATGCGATATGAATGGTTATTGTTAGTGGTTGTGGTTTCCAGAGGTTTTTGGAATGAAAAATATGGAGCAGTTCCGTGTTTGGGGTAGTATTAGCACCCTCTTGCATTTTACAGCTGGGATTGCTTAGAATTGATTTGGAAGGATTTGAGTGGTTTATCTCCGGATCAGGTGGTTGTTTCAACTGTTTTGTGTTTGTTTTATGTTAGCGATAGATTTAGGCGATTTTGAGTTATGATATTTATTTTTTATAGTAGAGGAGATAAGCATTTAGGGTCTATGTTTGTTTTTCTATTCACATTTTAATTATTTGAGCTTAGCTTAGCTTTATCTGACTTGTAATGTTCCCACTGCTGGAACTCAGGTCTCCTATCTAGAAAAGGGAATCCACCACGCGAGCCCAGTGCGGATTAGTGAATTGGGTCTAGGACATGCTGGTTTCGACTACTACTACTACCACTAAATAATAGATTTTTCAAGCTAAATAGTGTAAAATTAACATGATTTGCTACCAAATTACCGCGAAGATTTTTGGTAACTTTTAAACCATTGTGATTTGATTCGTCCCAGTAGTGATTTGATTGTTCCGTTCTGCGATCGTTTCATTCCAGTTACATCTTTTTCTTTTTTTTTCGAGTAGCATTCAGCCGAAATTGGTTTTCTGTTTTAATTTTAACGGTGCCGGAATTTTTTGATTGTGTCAAGCAATGATTTTAATCCAATAAGTTTTAGAAAAGCCGTAATCAGTGTGTTTAAAAAAACATTCAGGTGCTGTTATAAAAACGTTTATACAATTATACATAAGCTTAATGCAAAAGCACCCGAAACTAGATCTGTAACAACAAACGAAATTCTTCTAAAAAAAAAAGGCCACCAATAATAGAATAAGACATACTCCTACTTTTTATTTGTCCCAAAACGCTTATGACAAAATTTTATTGCCTACTTCCAAATACTCCGCAAAAGGTCGCACCTACTCCAAACAAGGTTTGAAAACTACAGTTTTGCCCCAGTTCTCGGAAATATATTCAACTGGAACCGAACCCGCGGAGCTTAGCGTGAAATATGTTCTTGCTAAGTTATCTATGTACAAATGATTTGTATTTTCTATTACCTAATTTTCACAGTCTTTGCTTTGAAAGGTTTTAGCTTGTAAATGGTGAGGTTATAAGGCTTTACGTCTACCAAAATATAAAGCTCTTGGTAAATATATTTCTTGGCAGTCTAATTTATTAGTGAAGGAAGTTATGCAATATTATTTGAGTAATGAAAATAGTTGCGGTCTATCGAAGAAGGCACATACCAGTCTGAGGCTGTTATGTATCGTGTGAATTGTTTTATATACTATATCTTGCGGCTTAGTTTACATGGTCTCGGAATTGGAACATTTGCTGGAAGACATCATGATATATGGTGACATGTATTAAACTCAAGATGTTAGTTTGTGTGGCTTTGAACCGTGCCGGCGCATTTAGATGCCTACTGTTTGAATTCAACTCGAAGCTAACGAAAATTTAATAGATGAAACTGATACTAATACCGAAAATGTTGTTACTGTTAAAAGAAAAGATAAAGATGCACCATAAGACGAAAACGAAGACAACGAATCCATTTCATCAAAACAGTCTCCCAGAAAGAAGATAATTTATTATGATGTTTTGACTAAAAGCTTATGAAAGGAGGTTAATACACCTAGACATTATCTTGTCAAGAACTCTGACAAGGAAAATTCCTTTATTAATTCATCAAGATTGTCTACCTACAAAACAGTCTGGAGTCATAAAAATAAAAATTCTAAGAAAACTCTTCCTTAGACACCTTCGTCAAACGAATTTACCCTCTCCCGAGATTTTTAACTGTACAGAAAATATCACACTTAATTACGACCTTTTCACGCGGACGTTTTAAAGCTTGCCTAAGTAATATTTAAGGGCTTCAGAATCCCTTCGCCTTCAGAGAGCGACGTTAATGTATTTTGGGAATACGCCTTCGTGGATGGCGCTAGGAATTTTTTAATTGAACTCAATGTTTCTGTTTTTGAGCTTTCTTTTCAGCAAGGGTAGTTTGACCCAAAAATGGTTGAATGGTTTTGTTTGTACTACTAGAAAAGCGTTAAAGATTCCTAAATTCTGTAAAAGGAATTTATTTATCTAAATAGTGATTCATTGGATTAGACTTTGCTTTTTGCGAAAAAGTATCATGTTTTCTTTATCTAGTCTCACTCCTAGACCCTTTCAACGAGCTATAATTTATCTAATGGTTTCCATAATATAAGCATATATATTGGAATTCTGAATAAATAAGTCCATAAAATATAGCTCGCCCAAAAAATTCAACCGCGAAATTCTATAGACCTCTCGAGTTTCTTTTGACATTCTAATAAGCCTTTTTTCTCGTCCTTACAATTCGTAACCAGCTGATACAACATTTTCGGTTTTTCGATGAGCGTTGAAATACCTATATGGATAATAAAAGTCTATTCGTATAAAAAAACGCCTCCGAACGGCATGATTCACTGAAGGATGCGAGTGTGGGGATAAAAAGAAGTAAATGGACCGACCATTAGTTTCCATCCCTTTCTGTGGGTTTTCTATAGTTTTGTTTTATACAGGATCGCGACCTCGGCTGTGGTTTAGTCGATTTCTGGAACGGCAAATGTTTGTTTTAAGTTAAATTTTTTCGTTTACTTTTGAAGAAAGTGCTGAAAATTACTTGTTCCTTACTAGTTTGATAAATATTTATGATTGAAATGTTAATAGTTTTGGTTTGTATGAAGAGTTTGATGGGAAATAAATTATGATATTTATCATTATTTACCTACTTCCTATCCTAGGTATTTACCTACCTTAAAAGAGGTTCCAAAATGATGACCTATTCAATCACAAATTGCAGAAAAATTTACAAAAAATACCTACATCGTCCTTTTTGACATAAAGCTATTGCGATACTTACAGATGACAGTATTTTTTTCAAAACGATCCTGTACGAGTACAGACCAGACACACAACCCATCTCGACAGCTACATTCAAAGTAAAGAATTTCTTTCTCCCCAGTAAGCAATTCTGGTCCTCCTACAAGTTGATTAATTAACTTGTTAATGTTTTTCGGGATCTTGCTTTACCTTTTTGTGTAGCTTCAAGGATAAATGAAGGGATCGGATAAACTAGTACTAATGTTTGGAAAGGAGACCGAATTTTATTTATTTATGTAGTCTTTGAATAAATGTACAATATTATACGGTACACACAATAATTATAAAACTAAGAGATTTAGAAATTTTTGTAGTACCTACAGATGTCAGATTTATATATAACACTTAATACAAATGTAGCGGATACTAAGTTCACTTAATAAGTGAACTTAGCCCTTGTGTTTTAGAATAGATGGGCATGTATGCAACTAATATCTTTACTTTTATCTATACTAATATTATAAAGAGGTAAAATTTGTAAGTTTGTAGGTTTGTAAGTTTGTATGTAGGGGGTAATCTCTGGAACTACTGGTCCGATTTGAAAAATTCTTTCAGTGTTAGATAGCCCATTTATCGAGAAATGCTATAGGCTATATACCTTCACGCTAAGACCCACGGGAGCGGAGCAGTAACGAAAAATGCGGGTGAAACCGCAGGGGACAGCTAGTCGCAATTATTTAGAAGTGTACAACATTTTGGGATTGGGGACTTAGACCCTGACAGAGATTTTTGGAAAGGGGGACGTATTACTTTGATTGAGCGTGGATAGTGTTTATTGGATTCATCATCATCATTTCTTGTCTCACATCCATCGGTTTATTGGATTACTCGAAAGTACTCATATCATAGCGGATTATCTGGCAATGGACACTAGACAGTCTTTGTGTTGAGATTATTGAGATTCAAGACGAAACAAGATTTAAAATCAAGTCAATGTATCAGTATGAATATAAAATAAAGGATTAGTGATAAATTCACACCACGCACTTTCATTACAATCATAAAATTTTCACTTTCATAAGCTTCTCATTGATATTCATCGTGCTCACTGTAAAGAAGTAATAAACAAACGCCAACGCAAAAATAACAATAGTGCAATCCTATCGAATTTCCAAAAATACCCACATCTATACAAATTTGATAAGCCAACCCTTATAAGTTTCAATAAACCCCTTTACTTGGGCCACCTGCTTTGTCGAGCACGTTCGAGCACGCTACGTCTCTGCTGAAAGTACTTGCGCATGTTATCGTCTTTTATCTCATAAAGTGTCACGTTTCGTTGTACTAGTATAGAATACTGGCGCTTTTACTGAATTGAGTCATCGGCGGTAGCGGGTTACGGGACTTCTAAAATAATGTGCGTTTCTTAGTTTTTTCTTTTTGAGGTTTATACCTGTTTTCTTATTTCTTTATTATCGTTATTGTATCCGTTATGTAATAATCTTTTACTTCACAAGTAGCTGAACTCAATTCAATTTATTGTGTTTCTTTACTTTTCTCAATTTTAGCAGTTTCAATGTGCTTATGTTTTCTTGTAATATTACTTAGTATCACTACTTTATCCTGCTCCTTCAAAAGGTCATATAAAAAGTATTCGGAAAGTATTGGGGGAAGCTTTTGAATCTAATCTATATGTTATTAGTCCATTATGTTCCAGTATTGAGCTTTAACCTCCTCCTTTTTCCGCAAACGTCTTTTTTAGGCCACTGCAGTTCCCCTGGTAAGACCACCCAAAAGCTAACAGTCCAACAGTATATTTATTTACATATGTGCACACAAACACTTCAAATCGAAAAGAACAAATACAGTTAGAAGAGTGCGAAGATGCTGCTTATTTCATACGAAATTTCTTCCAGCAGATCTGCGACAGGACAGTTGACAAGTAATAGAGTAATACAAAAAATACAATATTTATTCCAGTCATGACAAATTGTTTCAGAATCAGTTTTGATTTTAGATGTACCCAATTTAAAGGCTCAGCTTAGTATTCATGGTGAGACTTTCAATCTAATATCAGCAATAAGAGTAAAGCCTTTGACACTTAGCATTTATGATAAAAATAGCACTACTCCAGTATGTTGAACTTCGAAGATAAATAAATAGGTTACTTATGATAATTAAATGCCAAAGGGTCATCTCATTAACCGGTCGCATTATCAGTAATATATTCACTGTTTGACGCCACGATATTATTAATTAAGCCTGATTTATATATTTTTAACAAATTGGTATGTTCCTGGGTCAAATTTGAGTTATGAATAATTTTAATGGTTCTGACCAGTCTTCTATTTGAACTTTCTTAGGTTTATTTATGGATCATTCCGATAAATTGTAGTATAATTATGTTCTGTCACATTATTTATAATCATTGTTTGATTGTGTATAGGACTTTTAAGATAGTATATGGCACTGGTCTGTTGGTCTAGTTTTCAGTGGCCCTGACTGCTATGCTCATGGGCTCAATTCCCGTCTTAAACAAATGTTTTTTTTATCGGTTTATAGGTTTTCTAGTAATCCTGCTACAATCTCAGCTTAGTTTGGGACTAGATGGCATTGTATGAAAAGTGTGGAATATTACTATTATGATATTATTTAACTTATAAAACTCACATTCATCGTTCATTATTTCTTTAGTGAATCATATTTACAGAACCAGAGAAACATTATCATATTCAAAATTAAAATTTATTACCAAAATATTACAGCAAAGGTGGAAATAAGAGCGTGAAGGAAGGAAGGAAGGAAGGAAGGCAACTAAGCAGATTGTTAGAGTAAAGTTAAGTGGGTTAATTAATGATCCTCGAGTGCTGTGGTTGAGTGAGCAGACTGCTACATTCGTACATCATTACACTTAATACGGCACTGTTTCTTACGAGGAACGAATTCGAGCCTTTAACGAAATGTAATTAAATGTTAATTTAAACCTTAGACTTGAGAGTGCTCAATTTGTCTTCTGAAATCTAGACTTATCTGTGATTTCATTAATCACTTTGATTATAAGTAATATGTGCTTTTGTAAGGTAAAACATTGTAACCGTAAATTTATTTTCACAACTGTTTACAATGTTTAAAGAGAAAGTCTGAAACGCATGGTATTGAAAAGAGTTATGAGTACATATAGACGGATGAAGAGGGAGAGACAAGCCAAAGAAAAGATATCTGGATTGCTTGATTGCAGAGAAAAATAAATGGTATTTAGTGATAGCAAGACGCGTGACACGACAGAAAAGAAGAAACAAAAGTTGCGCTGACCCCAAGTAATACGGGACATGGGTAGGAAGATGACGAAGAGCTGTAGGTATAAAGTGTTGAAAAGCTCATTAAATTCAATGCTATTATCGTTTATTACATGTTTTACGATAGTGTTAAGTATAGTTTATATTTAGCAAGGTATTAAAACATGTTAACATATTAGATTTAGATGACCTATTGTTGTCTCTGCATTATAAATGCCAATTCTATTTTAATTTATTATTGAAGACCCTTTTACCTTTTATTTGTCCTTTAAAGGTTATTTTTATTGTCTGAGTAAAAGAGTTATTTACATATTGGAGGAAATGTAATGATAGCAAAGGTTTGACGCACGTTTTATTTTTTTTTGAATCTATAAAATTTGCCTTTCCTACTAATATTATAAATATGCGAAAGTTTGTATAAATGTGTGGATGTTTGTTCCTCTTTCACGCCAAAACAATGGATTTCGATGAAGCTTGGTTCACGTCTGGACTATGAATGACCATGACTGGAGAATGCCTAAGTCATTAAGTCCGCCTATGTACCTACTTTGTGCAATGACAATAATAATAATAGGATACTTTTTTATCCCGAGAGTATGTTCCCGTGGGATAATTCTCTGCTATCACACGGGAAAATCCGCTTACATAATACTTGGCAAAATTACCAAAATCTGATGACTTGTACCACATCATTAATGTGTCTCTTTGAGTGAAAATTCTGCGGAAAATGATAAATAACGGTACTGACGGCCGCCGAATTTTGATGGGGCACCCTTTTGTATCGTATCTTGTTTCAGAGTGGGCTTATCCGTTCTTCGTATAATAGTGTGGACATTTGCCTTGTTATCTAAGACGGCGTCCGACCGATATCATGGCTAATGGATTTAATGGTGGGAAGGCTTGATAGCTGATAAATTTTACATAAGTTTGGGTTTGATACGTCGGATCTTTGTTGTGTTCGATTATGAGATAAAACGGGGTGAGTTGGGGCTTGAAATGTCAGGTGCCAGTACTTATGTGTTTGGCTTCTTCCTGTTTTTTCGTTTATTTTTTATTGATATACTGAGTTTTACGGTTTATCCTTTATTTTAATTACTCAGATACCCGCGAAACGAGACACAATAGCAAAACAATAACAGCGCGGTCTCATAGGACCGGTTGGGGATTCAAATGTTAAGTGTTTTATCTGACTTGACGTTTCAGTTTGCTTGCCATTTTTAATATTCTCATACTCAAAGAATTTTCGAAACGCAAAAGTTTTTTTTTGTTGTTATGGACGCGTTTGACTACTGTCTCATCTGATGGTAAGCGATGATTTGGCCGACGATAAAGCACGCTTGCCTAAAAGTAACCTCCCATACAGCCATATGAAGTAGCAGTTACGACTTTATGTCGACATTTTTTGTGTCGTAACGGAAGTTATTTGACACATTGTTCCGTAGCATAACGTCGCCGTGTCGACTTGTGTTTCGACATCGTTTCGAAAAGTGGGGAATAATCGTAACAGAATAACAGTAACTTTCAGTCGCATTGTGACTTCGCCGTGTCGACACGTCCGCGACTTACGCGCTCACTTTGTATCGCACATTCAATCATTCATTTTTTCGTTTCGTTCATTCTATACTTGAGAATTTTTATTGTAATTCGTTCTTTTTTGTGGATGTCATAGACAAATCTTCGCCGCCATCAGAATAAAATGTAAGTATTTATTTACAGATTTCTGTGATTATTGCATCTTACTCGATCGAAAATCCTCTGCGAAATTAAATGTATCGTGTAGTTTTATGTCAGTGTAATAAATTAATCGATGCGCCCTTCTGATTTAGTAAAATACTTAAAATATTTTCTGTTATTGTGATTGTTTTTAATTAAAAAATTACAAAGTATCGTATTTCCGAGTAATGCAGAAGATTCTATTGATGTGGCTTACATAAATTTAACCAAAATATATTATAGAATACTATAATAATAATATAAATTTTGTAAAATGATGTGGATAATTTTGTATCTACTTGAGAGATGAAGCCCAACACAATGTTTCGTAACTGTGTTTACATGTGTCGACATTTTGTTAAGTTTCGTTACATTGTGACTGTTTTAACAAAATGGAGTTTTATTATTGTATGTTTGCAGTGGTTCTCAACATGCCGTACAAGTTAGTTTTATCAAAAATGGAACTAGTGAAGAAGTATCTAACTGGCCTGGTGCCGGAAGGATGGAAATTTTTCGCCATAGGTTTAGCAAGAAACCTAAATTTAATTGAGGAATTATGGAACTGAAAGAAAAAACATAAAATAAATATATAAAAAGAACAAAATTTAATATTAAGTATAATTAATGAGTAGGTAGATGTTCACATTTGTTTTCATAATGTTGAGAAAATTGGGATAAAGATTATGTTATCATGGTAAATTGACGAAAATAGTTTTCATTTTATACATTTTAACGTGTATGTTTTTGATTCTCCGATTTCATAATTAAGTGTATTTGAAGACTTAAATGGTTTCTCAAAGAAATTAAACGTTTTTTATTACTTTTTCCTGTGATTTTTATTTCCCCTTGAACCTTTATTGCATATTCCATTTCAATAATATTAAATATAAAATGAATAATATTCAATAATATCAAATATAAATTAGTAGGTAACTGCGTCAGATTTGTTGAGGTGGAAGGCAGTGGAAGCGCATTTTCTGGATTTGTTACTTGACTTACATTACTTAAGGCGGACGGCAGTGTCAGAGAATTAATTGCCTGCAAGAGTAAAACGGGCTGTCATGAGTTTAAGAGAAATTTAATTAATTAATTAATATATTTTTCATATTTTTTTTTATACGAGAGATATTCGAAAATCACAAATAACCTTGTTGAATCATATTGCTGACATCATAAGACCTTTTGACACAACAATAAAGTTGTTCTACGACTTTCGAAAATTAAACAAAAGATCAGCTGATCCATACATTTCTGTTCACAAAACGCGACAAAAGGTGTGATCAGCAGATTTTTTGTTGAATTTTCAAAAGTCTTAAGTCTAAAATGGTCCTGCAAGGTTATTAGTGTTTTTTTAAATAACGCTGTGAATTATATTATTTTATCAATGAAAAATTCTTAAGTACCTTGTTGTCTATTTTCTGAACTTGTCCTCATCTTTACTTTTCTGTAAAAGCTCTAAGACAGATGAAAACGCTTTGGTTGCTTACGACACATAGTTATAAAATAAAAGATCAATAAATATATTAAATACAATAGCACACTTTGAGAACCCCTGTTTTCTGTTTGGTCAAATTCAACACTACATTTTCGTAACCGTTACTACATTTGTGTAACTCCAAAAGATACTTTAAGTAATTTAGTTTCGGCAATGTGTCGACAATTTAATTTTAATATTTACACAGGAATTCAAAGTAAACACAATGTGTCGTAAATTAATTAATTATAATAAATAAAAAAATTGTCGTAACTTGTCGACACAGTTACAACACTTATTTACTGTAACATTTTTCAGTACAAAGTGTTGATATCGTTCCTACACGCTGTAACCAAAATCCGCCAAGTTACTTAGTTACGACACTGTTACGTTGTCTTGCTAATTTGTGACTACTTGAGAATTTTTGCGACCGAAAATGGTTGTATGGGCTATTAGTAATTGTTGTGGAATATGGAACATTTTTATAGACGTTGTTATATAATACTCTTATAGCTTGAAGTTGGTAAGTTGACCAATTCCATTATCGATTTCTGGTTATACGATAACTTGTCCCTCATATCACTTTACCCATTCATTAATGCTACAGTAAAATGACATTTTAATCAAACCCTCATTTTAAATCCACTGAAATGATAACACAACATTTTCTTTAACCAAATACCAGTTTATTACAGAAATATTTGTGGAATGCAAATTAATTAATTCGAACTCTCCAATCAGCTGATTTACATACCAAAGCAATGTTATCAAGCGTGCGTATTATCTACGTATAACTTCGAATGGCGATATTATTGAGATTTTGATTGTATTGCTCGTTTTATGCATGTTTCTATTTATCGACCTAACATCATCATCAGTAACTTTCGTATGTATGAACACGGATTCTGTTTGTAGTTTATCAATGATTGGTTATTAAAATTTGGAGTGCATTAGTTAATTTTAATTTGGTTTCATTTGAAAGTTAAACTTAATGATTTTATCTCTTGATATAGTAGTTGAAAATCGCTTTATAATTCAGTAAAAGTAACAGATTGAAGAGACATTTATTTTAATAAAATTAAGAATCAAAAAACCAGAATAATTGTAGCAAAACAGAATAGTTAAGATAAAATGTTTTCGTTAGTTTCTGAATAAAGTTACATTAAATGTTTTTCTAGCATTTTGAATACAGTTCGGGTAAATAACAGCAACGAAAAAATAAGTCAGCTTGTGTGGAGTACACAATTGTTTTGCGTATTTTGCTCTGAGAAATAAAAAGCAATGGTAGCGTCAGTCACAAAGATAGATTAACTGTCGCATTTATTTCTTTGTGCTGCTATTTTTCATTCATCAAAATAAATGAAAAACTAAAGACCTAATATAAAACCATTTTCTGCTTTTATCTTTAACATGAAGTCTATTTTTCGTTTGCTTTTTGCATTTAATAAAGCATCTTTTTGTCATCATCGTTAATATTGATAGCGTTTTTGCACTTTTTGTAAATATAACTGAATATAACCTGCTAATTTAGTACTAGCAGAGTCGAAGCCTACTGAGGCCATGTGTTATGTGAAGGTAAACCCTAGGTTCCTGGAAATAAGGCAAATAAGAAACAGGAGTGGGTTTTAATCAGTAAAAGTCTGACATGCTCTCCCGCTTCGCCCAAGAGTTGGAGAAGTTATTTGATGATTTCCCAAAAAAAAACTTATCTACTCCTTCTAAATATCTTCTATAACAGCTAAAAACTATGAGGCTCTAAAAATTATATTGTATTCATGTAGTTAGTTTTTGGGAACCTATTTTTTTCGATAGTATCTTCGATTGCGCAAAATAAACGATCTTTAATCTGCAAAAATCAACATTTCATATTTTAAGTACCTGGTCCAATTATCCGACCTCCCAAAATATTTCCCTCCAGATTTTTTTATTTAATATCTTGCCATCCCACGGAGTGTCACTCCTCAAAGGGCGACTTACGGCGTCCCATGGACTAATCTGACCGTTATCTCCAGAGGTCTACAACAGGCCCTCTGACGGAGAGGGCATTATCTGCGTCCCTCGGGCCTCCATTCAGAATGGAGGGCTCTAAGGCACTTCCATTGCTTTGTCCATTATGAAAATTTTCTCCCCCGTTAATATTTTTTATGAAGTTGCGTAGAAAAGGAATATTTTTGTGAAGAAAGTGTTGGATTACTTAATTAAGATATTGAGGTATCAGGTTGCGTTCTTTTGGTGTTTTCTTGTTTTTCTGAGTTGTTTACAAAGTATGTGCTTTCATTTTTTGCTAAGTATTTCCTATGTTTTTTAGGGAAATATTATACTTTCTTTATTTTTACCTAAAAGAAAAGATAAATTAAGCCCATAAAGCATAATGAGGAAGGTGAAAAAATGTCTAAGTATTTATGATGGGTTCCACGTTTTGATGGGAATTGATCCCATTAATAAGGTTTTTTTTATTAAGTAATGGATTTCCCTTTGTTCTAGAGTTATTTTTAACCCAAATTGATTTGTAGATGGTGCTTTCTTTCTAGCATTGTCACAAACAAAACAATTACCACCACAAAAAATGTTACTACATCCCTAGGGAATCAAAAATTACCCTTCCCCTGCGAATAACGAGACTATTATTCACCATAACCCACAGGATTCCTAGTTATTAACCTACAAACGAACGGCCATAATGTACATAATTGTATCAAATTAAAAGCGGTGGGTAAGGCACCACACTTCGCTGCTTTAATTACAAGCATTGACCTGCTAGCTTTGAAAAGGTTCAGCAAAAAAGAGTTGAAAACATAGGGGCGTCACTGAAGCTAATTTTGTATTTGGGTTGTATGAACTGGAGGAAAGTGTGAAATTACTGAGCTTACCCATACAATTTGGGATCGTAATAAGAGCTTGATATTGTAATTTTTGGATTGAATGGATTTATGATGAAGGAGGTTTAATGATCGCTCAAAATGGGTCTAATTTTCTAGACTAGTTGTACCCTAAAGACAAAGGAAGGTCTAAACCTACATTTATTTTGACGAGGCAGTGGAACTCTTTTTTCGTGATGATTATAATTATATTACTAATAATTTTACCCGGATAATTAACATTTGAAAAGTACTTGATTGACTATGATTAAAATAAAACCAAAAAATAACAATAAAAACACTTAACTAAAAGTTAAATATGGCGTCAATCAACACCTCCGCATTGCTGTCGCCTGGAAATGGGCCCAGAAGACAATGCTTATCCTTTAACTGAGGTAAAAGCTCTTGGATCACTTAAAGTGACAACAAGATGTAATCAATACCTAAATAATTACGTACCTACCTAAAAACATATCTACTACTCTTAAATGAATGTTTACTAAGAAAATATAGGGCAATTAAAGTTTAACCTATCATTATACCCGCGAAACGAGACACAATAGTAAGACAATAACAGCGCGATCCTATGAGACCGGTCGGGGATTCATGAATTAAGAATGAAAAAACCTTGTAGCCCAAAAATAACGTTGTAATTTTTCTCTAGTTTATTATCTACAAACTAAAACATCTACGCAATTCCAAGAAAATAAAATCTCACAAATTTACACACAATAATAACCACCATAAATAATATAAATAAGACTGTTTTCCACCCCGAAGGGAAGAAAACTAGTATTTCAGGTCTTGCCGAGGCTTGACCTTCAGAGATAACCTACCTTACCTTTCCATACACACATGTATCTACTTACGTCACTTTTGTCTCTGAGCGTGTTCCAGGTGCGGGGGTGAGGCGCGGCGCGACTCGCCCCCGCGCGGGGGAGGGGGCGACGGCTGCCGCGCAGCGGTAGCGCGCGATCTCGTTAGTATGTTTACTCCGAAGAGCCGGCTAGGACTTACTTCGGTCAAGCCTCGGCAAGACCTGAAATACTAGTTTTCTTCCCTTCGGGGTGGAAAACAGTCTTATTTCAGTTCTGTGCCTTCGGCTTGACCTTCGGAGACGTGTCTATCTTCTGCCGGCGCCCTCTACTATAGCGTACTGTGATAGAAATAGGTTTAAAGTATCCTTGAAATAAAACTAATATCTTTATGTAAATGAAGACATTTTATTCCCCTTAGGAATCACAACTCCAAAAAAGTCTTATCTCAAATATCTTAAATCTAAATTACAGCCTTCGAACAGCAAACTAAGTATTGGTCTAAACAAATAATGGACCTCTTTCCAATAAAAACAAAATATGACATCAGTCGATATAATCTTAGATACAGAATTAGACTTTTCCAAACTAAAAATAACAATTACTTATATGTTTATTAATTAAAATAATGAGATCTTTCCCAGTCTTACTGAATCATAATAAAATCACAGCTTAACAATTAAAACTAGTCAGACTGCCGAGAATGAACTATTAAGAGGATTGACAACGTTGGCATTTCTAGGACGTTCTAGCGATTTGCAATAATGCTTAAAGAAATTGTCGGAGCCCCTCCAGTTCCCTCTTTTTAAGATAAAGTCTAAAGGAACATTATTTTGATAGTCACTTGATGCAACGGCTGATCTAATTGAGCCCGGACTATAGTCTGTGCCTAAATCTCGAAAGGGAGTTTTAATCCAACCAGCAATTATAGCTCTAGTGGCAGCCTTTACTTCACCACGTGTAGTGATAAAAAGACTATTCAAATTGGGCCGGGCCCTTCTTCTACTCGCGGACAAGTCTATCAGGCAGTTTACCCATTTGACTAAACTTAATTCTGGATCTCCTGAGCAAGATAACTGCCATCCTGATTGCCGATTCTTTATGTTATCAGTCTTGGAGCCAAATTTGGGCCAGAATGATATCGAAGAGCTTGATCTATCACAATGTTCATCGTCAATGCATAAGAGTGTAAGATCGTGGATACGACGACCTGACGCCAACAACAAAAGCAAGGCTACATGCCGAGAAACCTGGAATAGGCTATCCTCACTTGGGCAGTGAGACATCAACCATCTTAGGAGATCGTGGACGTCCCAAATTTGTGACTTAGATGATGAGGATGCGCACTTTTTAACTCCTATAGCTTTGACTATTGTTGAAACTAAAGGGTGAGCTGCCAACCTTTTTTCCTGCGTGGGATCAGCCAATGTTAAAATAACTGACTTATGGACCAAGATGGTTGACGCTGCGAGCTTTCTTACACGGGATAGGTACCCCAAATAGGTAGCTACGTCCTGGGGTCGAGGATTACTAGGGCTTTTCCCATTTTGTCTGCACCACGAGACCCACTGTTTCCAGCTAGACTCATAAGTGCGCCAAGTGGAATCACGCCATGCTGACTGTACAAGATCGATATCGCCGGGATCCATACCTACTATGAGATCACCCCACCCCGTATCTTCCAAACCTCGAAAGAGAGGTCTTCTATGTTCGGCAGAGGGCAACCGGTTGATAGGTCGACTAGACAACTGTTGAGATTGCGTATCTGAAAGGGGCATTCCAGAGCCCTCCGTTTCAGATCGCCCCTCCAAAACACCGTTTCCCATCGTGGAACCATCAGTAGGTAGGTTCCCGAAGACTGGTTGAGGTGTCGTAGAACTCGGGGTATGAGAGGCGGAGGTGGAAAGACCCATGCCAGTCTGAAATTCCAAATCTGGCTGAATGCGTTGATGAACATTGCTTGCGCATCCCATGCTTCTATCGACGCATATGTCGAGACTACTTTTGATTGACTGGTTGCGAACAAATCTATCTGAGGAATACCCCACTTGAAAAACACTTTTGTCGTAACCTCCTCTGTAACATGCCAATCCGGGAGACATTTTCCCCTTGACAAACAGTCGGCTATAGTGTTGTAACGGCCTGGGAGGTAAAAGGGATGAATGGTTATTCCTAGACTCTCCGCTAGTAATAAGATCCTTTTGGACTCCTCTAACAACACCGTAGACCGTGTTCCTCCCTGATTCTTCAGGTACGACACCACCGTTCTGTTGTCGGATTGAATCATGATTGATTGTCCTGCTACCGTGTACTGACATTTCTTTAGAGCTATATATACGGCGAATAGTTCCCTTCTGTTTATGTGCCAAATAGCTTGCTCTGTGGTCCATTTCCCCAATAGATGACGATCGCCAATCTGAACACCCCAGCCTTCGTCTGACGCATCTGTCGTGACAAAAATTGTAGGCTCTGGAATGAATATTTTTCCTGGCCTTCTCACGTTGAGTTTCCACCAACACACGTCGTTGATGGCTTGTGGCGGTAAGACTTGCAGCCGATTGGGATTGTGCTGAGACAGTTTTAGACCGGCGCGCTGAATATATCTGGTGAACAGACGCCCCAGGGGGGTCACCAAAGCTGCAAAACCCAGTCAACCTATGAGCGAAGTTCCCAACCGCCACGTCCATTGACGTTTTTGATCTACTTTCTCTAAATCTGTCAATATTCGAACTATTTTGTCTTCTGGAAGACGTTTCTCGTTCCTCTCTGTATCCCACACGATCCCTAGAAATTTTATTTTTGTTGTAGCCTTTAGAACCGACTTTTCTAAATTCACACACCAGCCAAGGCTTTTCAAGAGATCCACTGCGTAAGTCATTTGACTTTCTAGTATATCCGGGTCCTGATGTGCTAAAAGGAAATCGTCTAAGTATACTAGAATTCGAAGTCCCTTGGATCTCAGAAACCCTGCTACCCATTTGCTGATGAGAGAGAAAGCTAACGGAGCGCTGGAAAGGCCGAAAGGAAGGGACGTCATCTGGAAGAGTTCGTTTGCATAACCGAAAGCGAGAAATCTCCGGTGGCTCACTTTTATTGGCACATGAAAGTAGGCTTGACTTATATCTAGCTTTCCTAAGAAGTCGCCGGGCTGAAGAAAATTGGGGACGTGAGTCTGGTTTACCAAGCGAAATTTTCGTGGGCTCAGGTAGCAATTGAGGCGACGAAGGTCGAAAATTTGCCGGAGCTTTCCGTTTGTCTTTGGAATGAGAAACATTCGCGACAGAAATCCGGTTTTGGAATGACAATTCTCGACTATGCCTTGGGCTAAAAGCTGCCCAAGCTCTTTGGACATCGTGTGTGAGGGTTTTGTCGCGAATCTTTTTAAGTTTTCGTGTAGCGGGATTGAAGGCGGCTTGGACATAAAAGGTATTGTGTAACCTGAAATTATTTTTAAAATTGTTTTTGGGGCCCCTATTTTTTCCCATTGTGGTCGGAAATCGCCCAGCTGCCCCCCTCGAAAACCGTCAATATGTGGCACGGGGTTTCCGGGACTTCTTGTTGTTCCCACCTCTTCCCCTACGTTGACTGTAGTTAGACGGTCCTTTAGATGCCGGATTGGTGGGTGACGGATGGTGGGAAGATGAGTGGTGGGGCGATGAGTGGTAGTTACCGGAATACTGAGTCGGTCGGGTGCGCCAAGTTGGCTTCGCTCCTTTGGACCTAACCGGTGGGGCTGGTTTACGAAAGGGATTCACGGGCTTTTCTGAGGTTTTTGGTGAGATAAATATAGTTGCTACTCCTCCGTTATCCTTGACTAGAGTGCTAAGCCGCTTTTCCTCGAATAAGTGGGTTGATGATGGTGGAATGTTTTGAAGTGCGTTATTCAGGATTTCATTCCTTGTCTTGAAGGCTTTACGACGAAGGTCGATGGTTTCGGACCGATGTGCGCACACAAACTGAAGGAGTTGGTCAGAAATTGTTTTGAAATTAGAGTCCTCCGTCACTAGCTGCTTTAGTTCTGCGCTGGCGCTTGGACACTTTCTGATTATGGCGTTGAGGCTTTCCGCAAGAGCCCTACGTTGCAGCAAAAGCCCGTGCGTTATCGTTCCTAACAAACTTTCCTGCTTCGTTACCCAAGGAGAAGGTTGAGAGGCTAGAGTGCCTAGCTCCGTATTCACATTGAGCGCGCTGAATACCGACGACGCTTGTAAGTGCTTTTCCACTTCCTTATACCGAATTCGGTTCCAGCCATCAGTGCCCAATCTTTGGCACTCAATGCCCTCTTTCTTAATTTGAGGCAAAGGCTCGGGAATGAGAGGGTCTGCCTCTTTGGTTGCGGGTAGAAATTCTAATTCCATCTCGTCTCCTTCAGCATGACATTCCGGGCGCAGAGGAGGCGCTCTCCATGACGGAGAGTCAGAGGTCTCCGAAGCAGTGTCTTCATCCCTGTTAGAGAAGAAGTTCTCTTTTTCGGATTCACAATCAGAATGCTGTTGCTGCTGTAGCTTTTCTATGAGAACCGCAAACATGCCCTCTACCCTTTGCTCCAGAGCCTCGATTCTGGCGTCCCGCGATGTGGAAGGTGAATCCGTTCCATCCGAGTCCAATTTTTGTCTACGAGTCGAAGGTTCTTGACTCCTTGAAGTAGACGAGGACGTGCTTCTTCTCTTTCTAGAAGTTTCTTCAGTTTCAGAGCGTGCACCGGAAAGAATTCGATCGGTCTCAGCCCTAGTGTGTAACAGCGGCCGCAGTGACGTGACCGACTGCTTAAAAAATTCAGTGCGCGCTGCTGAACCCCGAATGCGATTAGCCACAGCTGGTGGCCCAATAATAAGCGCCCGCGTAAATGCCCAATCGAGAAGCTTGCATCTTATCTCCCGATATCCTTTCTCCGAAAGGTGATCAGCCTCCGGTAAGAAAGCCCGGACTAAGCCTACAGTAGGCAGGGCAAATACTAATTTGTTTAGGATATTGGGATCTATCCTCTCACCGAACACCTCTTCTTTTGTCGCTGTAGTCACTTCCCAGCGGGCCCAGCCATCCGGGAGATATTCTTGAGCTAGGACCTTCACCCGCTCCAAAATTTCTTCGTCCTGGTCCGTAGCTGCATGCTCGTCCAGTAGCTCACCGAGCGTTACCAGGATTTGTTGTTGAGTCATCTGAATCAAAAGTGAGGCGTTCAAGAAAACCCATGCAGTTACAATCATTTGACCTCTAGCAGTTCACCGATTAAGCAAAAAAACCCTCGGACATTCTGAGTATATAAGAGCCATGCCGCTCAAACTATGGGCCGCGCCGCCCAAACTCTGAAAGGCGCTGCTCAAACTTTGAGCCGCGCCGCCCAAACTTCGAGCCGCGCCGCCCAAATTTCGAGCCGCGCCGTCCAGAATTCGAGCCGCGCGGCTCAAATTCTGAGCCGCACGACTCAACTTTCGAGGCGCGCTGCTCTTTGCTCGGTGGACTGTGGCTGAATGGCCGACGTGTCCTACGAACGCAGTCTAAGCGTCGCAATTGTTTCATGTATATTGTGGATGGTATGTCCGACAAATACAATAACTACCCGAGCATCTTTTGTGGATGGCATGTCCGACAAAAATAATATGCAGCAGGTCAAGCGTCATCGAGCATGCTAAGCTAGCAATATTTCACAAACAAAATAAATTTCACAGAAAAATCGCACCTTGAACATCACACAAAGACAAAAAGTAGTTTAAAATTAAAAGGACTTACCTCGATATCCAACGGTAAGTCACTCACAATCACAAAACGTTACAACAACGTTGAAGTATTAACTTTTCGTGAAAAAACTGTTTTATTTTGATCGTAATCACTACGTAACAGAAACATGTGCGTACAGTTGGTAAACGTAAGCGTACTAACGAGATCGCGCGCTACCGCTGCGCGGCAGCCGTCGCCCCCTCCCCCGCGCGGGGGCGAGTCGCGCCGCGCCTCACCCCCGCACCTGGAACACGCTCAGAGACAAAAGTGACGTAAGTAGATACATGTGTGTATGGAAAGGTAAGGTAGGTTATCTCTGAAGGTCAAGCCGAAGGCACAGAACTGAAATATCAAATTAAAAAGGCGGCTGAAAAGCCCCGGCGCACTTGGCTACTGTAATTACACGCATTGACCTGCCAGCTCTTTGCAACTTCTTGACACCCTTACTTCGCACTCTCATGAGTGTTCTGTTCAGCTATAATAAGGCTGACTGGAATCACGCCCGTGTTGCATAATCTGCAAAAAAAAAAAGTGACGTTGGTATGACGTTTATCTGATTTTGAAATTAGAATGTCAGTTGAAATTCGTTTGGGGAGTTTTTTGGCGGGATATTTTTGAGTGAAGTTCAATGAGATGTTTTATCGTCTGTTTTTTATACCCTGAGACTAAATTGACTCAAGAGATGTCAAACTTACTATAAGAATGACGCCAGTTCTTTTGTATTGAAATGTCATTTTAGTCTCAGTATAGTTACCTATTTTCAAATTGATTTCTAGTGGACATTGTGATGTAAAATTGGTGTAGTTTTCTATCTGAAGTGAGTGTACAACAGGACAATATGTAGAATTATTGAAACAGGCGAGATCTCATTACAATGGAGGTGAGAATTTTATTGTACTGTTGACTACCTCCGCGAAGTTTTCCAAGAAAGCTGGCCCGATGCATTTAGTGCCAAATACTGCTAAAATATTAGAATGCACCCGTATTCTAATGTAACTCAAATAAGATATTAACAACTAAAAACGAAACGGTATGTTCAAATAAAAGAGAAAAAAATTAAATTCTTTTGTTTTATGTATGTTTGTTAGGAATCGAGTGTGAAATCTTCAGTTTACATAGTTTGTCTACATTTGAGTGATTCTTGTTTGGTATCATCAATATTATTATTTTTAGATGACATCGTTTTAACGCAGTTAGAATAATACTAAAGTATTTATATCTCGTATATTAAATAAAATCACACGATCCAATAAAAACACAAGCAATTAAAAAAGACCCGAGCAAAATTTATGGCTTATTTAAATCGTTTTAAATACCAAATTCATACATAACGTAAACAAGGCTGTTAAAAAAGTTCTCCTTAAATATAATAAAATCCTAAAATAAATACCGAAGGCAAAATTAATCCAGTACCTACGAGTCCGAAACAATATAAATTTTATTCAACACACGAACACACACGAAATTAAACAAAGTTTAGCGGTATTAACATTGTTCTCGTTCCGCAAAGTCGGTTAATTAAACAATAACAATTTCAGTAATGTTATTGACTTTTTAAATTCAAACACCGTTTTGTGAATGAACGAATTCGCGAAGTTTTAAGAGACCCTTTTACGGGTTCGGTTAAATTTGTCGGAATTATTGGGTTTCGTTCACTTGTGGGAGGAGGAATTGTTTGCTTTTCATTCATACATACTCGTTTATGAGAGTTTAGAGAGTATGAGAGTTAAACTTTTCTTATTTTATTATTTTTACCATGTACAATACCTACAAAAATCTATCCTGTTTGTAAATAAATAATAACCTGTAAAAAAAAACATTACCATGTAAAGTAGGTACTTATACCTACTATAGTTCGTCTAATGAAAGCGCGACCTGACGATAAGTCCAAAAATTTTGTATGTGGTATTACTAACTAGTAGGAGAATCATATTTTGACATTGCATTTTTTTTATTTCCTTCAATTGCGGCTGAATAATGTTACCAATTAAATTTAAATAAAAACTCCAGGTCGCGCTTTCATTAGACGCACTTTAGCAGTAAATAATCTACCTGTAAAATCATTTGCAAACTGCACAAAATTAAAATGGATTCAAAACAAAATCTAGCATGTTATTATTTGAATATAGAATAGTTTTATTTCTTCATTCAAGTTGACATTAAAACCAGCCAGTATTTTTAGATAAAACTGTGATACGAATCTTCTTTCCAGCCAGCATGTTGCCAGGTTGCTGCTATCTATTTAAAAACATATTAATTTATGCATAACGCCATTTTTGTTTTAATTTACTTAAAAACTTGCTTATTTTGTGGTCTAGCTTCTTAATTATTTTTAAAACTCATTTTACTTGGCTTCACATTCATAACTTTAGGTTGAATCTTATGATTGGTTTTTCCCACACTGAATTTGACTTTCATAATTTAATCTTTTTGTTCTATATTAGGGTCAGCTTTCAGTCTAGTTAGGTATTAAGTATAATTAAGGCTAAATTCTAGTGAATACCAATAGGAGTATTATATGAAGTGAATTGGCAAGATTTTCTTATACTAAATTTGTTATAGGATGGTTTCGGTGACAGCTGTCAGATTCATACAATGTAGCTATCTATCCTTTTCTCTCATCTTAAAGATGCATATTTTCGTCCTGCTGTCACCCAACTCATGCTATGTAAAAAAGACTATAATTGTAACCAACTTAATCTGTAACGACTATCAAAGATCTACTGCTTAGGACAACTAAGACCAAACACTTAACGTGCTTTCTGAGATAGAAGTCCCAACCATAGCTCGCATCACAAAACTTTTAAGATCGGCTCGTATGAATAATATTTAGCCACAAACTTTTAGCCAGGAACCGTCACAGATGGCGGGTGTCTCGCTATCTCAGTAACAAGCTAATCTAGCGGGAACTTGACTATCCTCAGTAATGAAGAATACAGCTCTAAGAAGGGGAGGACGAACTCTTTTATAAAATTGTCCCATATAATTGAGCTTTGATATACATCTATAATTTATTGATAGGTTTATTTTTATAAGGTTTCTTTGTATAATGTGAATGTGAAAACACTGTAGATTTCGCGGATTCATATCATAGATTATAATTTTTGTTGCGCTTTTTGGTACAAAACTGACAGATCTACATTGTCTTCTCGTATCTGTCAATAATTTGTAATATGAAAATATAATAGTTTTTTTTTTAAATAACGTCATAAGTTTTTTGCTGGTTTTTTTAGAAACTACCATTTGGAATAGTGCGCTAGCTTCTGATGATTTTTAAGTGCCTTTATTAAATTAAAAAAGAATTAAATTGGAATTTTAAAATCTTTAGAGATATTTCAGAAATTCAATTACAGCCTCTTTCTTTTATTTATTTCCCAAAAAACCTATTATCATTTCCTCTCAATTATACATACAGGTAATAAAATTAATTTTATGCCGTATTCTGTCAACCGCATACATATTTATTGCGATGCGACATATATTAATTAAATATCTCAATATTAAGATGGTTTTTAATGGTGGCACTCGTGGTAGGAACGATAAATCTTTGGAAACGTGATTGATTTTGGACAAAGCACCTAATTAATTATGGTCATGGAGTGTGATTGCTCTATTGATTGAATATAGCATCATGTTCATTGGTTTCCTTGATCGGTTTTATTTTATTGCTTAGTTGCGGTCTAGGTTAGTGTTTGACTAGATTAATCTAAGGTACCACACCAGACCATTATGTAAGACTTAACCTACCTATTTTTCTGTTTCCTACTTCTTCTGTTTTATTCTTATGTGTGTACATAAACAACACAATCAGCCTTATAACGTCTTTTGGAATTCAGGGTTTTTATCTATTGTTAATATTGATAGGCTACAATCTCACCTGATGGCAAGCGACGCTGTGTTCGACAATGTAGCGCGCTTGCTAAGAAGTAACATAGTCCACGTCTTTGATTAGTTAGTTCTAAGACATAACGTTCTCTCTACATGAAATATAGGTAGACCTACATATTCTACAGCGTCAAAAACGCTGTCTGGGTCTTCTCTAAGTATGAGTGTAGTTTTATGTGTGTACTGTAGGTATATTATCAAAAGTTACACTACTTTTTAACTGATAAAATATTTTTTATTTGTTTCAGGAACCTTCTGAAAACGTCGAACATAAAGGATGTAAGTAAATCTCCTTCCGGAAAGTTTTTCTAAAAATAAAGAAAACCCAAATTGAAATTCTTCCTCCGCACGCATGAAACCTACCTTTTTTAACCAACCATCCGATTGACCAGACCAAGTAATAGAAATTAGTTCAGGTGGGCCCCGCTCATCCGCTTCGCCGGTCAACCGTTCAATTGAATGAATTGAATGAATCGAACGAATCGTTCCCTCGATCGGGTACGCGAATTCGATAGTTAACGACAACATTCCATTCTACAGTTGGTCAACCCTACTTTGGATTAAGCGTTCCTAATTTAAAGCTTATTTCTTTTGCGTTAAGGTCGGGAATTATTCGGGATATTTTTTCGAAGGTAAATTTAAGATTGTTTTCGAAGGGAGTTTTGTGATGACTAAAGAATTGATTAGTCACAATGTTTTATTACTTTATTGGAAAATTCCAATTGTTTTTGGGTCTTTTTAAGGGAAAGTTGCTTGTTGGGTGGTAAATGCTTGATATTTTTTCGTTCTTGTCGGATCCCCTGCGGAGGAGAACCGAACAAATTTATACATTCCACAGTATGCCTTTTCTCAAATTCCTTTTTATCATGTAGGCGGCTTTTGCTGTTCGACTGGAGAAAACCGTGTAATCAATAATCTTTTGAAAGCATACAATTTACTTTGTTTTCTTCCGATGATTTTGTAAGCTTCGGAAGTGACGCGAATTGAAAATGATTTATTGAGTAACCAACATATTACATTTTTTTAAGTTGAACTTGTCTAATGACTTATGTTGCTGTAATCGGAGCGGAAGGGCCATGTCAGAGTTTTACTGACTAAAACGGCTCAGGCACAAAACGTCTCTTTCGCATAATGTCCCCTGGTCGTAAAATATCTCTTTCGCAAAATGTCTCATTCGCAGAATATCTCTAAAATTTCTATGTTGAAAAAAACTGAAATTGAAAACCACACCAATGTTCCTTTTTTGATCATTATATTCCAGGGCCACTGGTTTCTCTTTCCGAAGTAAACCCATGGCCCTAGTAGGCTTTGGCCCTCTCGGGCTCTTACAATTTCACTAACTTTTACCGACACTTTACAGTATACGAGTAAGAACACGTAAAAGTAAATAGTTTTTCTTACAAGACAATTTACAGGATATTAAATATCTGAACAAGACGTGTCTCAATATGTTTTTCATGGCACTTGCCTTCTCAATTGCGTCACATTTGTATCGCTTCACTTGACTTACCCGGGCCGTAGAAAATGAAATAATACATCTCACACAGGAAAACTTCGGTTATACAAGTGTTTTCAAAATAGGACTGGTTACATTTTCTTTATTGATTTAAAGAACCTTGTTGTTGCCCCAGTTAATGGGTTGTGGAGGTCTGGTAGGCAGCCGCTCCGCGTAAAATACTGGTATTCTGCTGAATCCGGCTTGACTGGAAGCCGACCCCAATATAGTCGGGGAAAGGCTAGGCAGATGATGATGATAGAATAACTTTGCCCCATACTAGGTCACAAACATATAAACTCACATACATAACCTGGACCCGAAATAACGATTTGCGAATATTTGTTCCTTACATTAATCGAATTTAGGACACGTAGCGTAGCAGCCAATTGCTCTACCACTGTGCCAATCGTGCCGCCAAAGTAGTAGTGTGCTTCCAAACATTCTGGGTAGAACGAAAGAGAACCCCGAGACCCTGGAATGAAGGCAAAGAAGAAACAGGAGGGGGTAGAAGTCTGACACGTCCTTCCGCACCACCTAAGAGCGGGATAAGTCGTTTTGATGATTTCCCATCTTAAAAAAAACACCCAAGGAGTGTTTTTAATAGTTGTGCTAATAATGCAACCTATAACTCAAGCGATTGTAATACTTATTGCTCCTCAGTAATTCTCTGATTAATTTCGTTGCTCCAAAGTGATAGAAACGCTTTTCCTGGAATTCTCGAGCTTCTCTTAATATTTGGCCATCATTTTTTTGATGGTCGCTGTTTGCACGATCCAGGCAAATTATTTGGAAGGCTTGTTGCTAGGTGGGACTTGACATGTCATGTGGAAGCTATGGTTAGAACGACTCGTCCCTTAAAAGAAAGGTTTGCACAATACCTGAATAGCACATACGATATTATGATTTCCACGTCACAAAGACCAATTTCACACGATTTTTAGCTATGAAAGCAACGCAATATGACCAGGTCAGTCCACCATTTGCATGCATTTGGACGCCATTGCATTTGGAGGTTTCAACAAAATTGCACTCCTTATTCTCATATTCGGGAAGCTCAATCTTTTTCACTGAATATCTACGTGCATGAAAGAGATGGACATAGGAATGTCTACGAACCCATCGCGCATAAAAACCGCGTAACCACTCTTTTCCAAATATTTTATTTTACTAGTAATTGTAAATCTAGCGCAATGGTCTTAAAGCCGTCTATTATTGAATATAAGCTTTTACAACCACTAACCATATAGCTCCATTCTTAATTACTCATTACTCTACAAAGACCATCACCCCGCGGGCTTAACAAAAATATAGACTCATAATCTATGTGTAGGTCAAACAGTCATAGAAATCGTCACTGTGAACTCCAAAAGGTAACTAACTGCCTGAAGGTTGAATTTGCATATAAATTGTACGGTCAGACAAGACCGATGTCGACATAATTGCAATTTTCAGAACTATTTAGCATTTACTTTTATAAACATGGCGTCTAAATTAAAAAAGTTTGATGAATCACGTCTGAAGTATTTTTACGTCTAAATAAACTAGCAGATAATTTTCTTGGAGATGTGATTACTTTTTTTAATATAGGCAAACATAATTTATGAAGTTGGTTTAACTGACAGTGGGTTGGGTCTTGTGAATCGGCTTGTCAATAACGTAGATTAGATCAAGAGATCTTAATCTTAATAGGATGTTGATAGCTGCTAAATGAGAGCAGTCAGTACTTGAGTAAGATTAAGATAAACCTATGTCTAACAAGTTTATCTTAAGGAGATGTGCTTTAACTGGAGTTGTACTGAAGCACTGCCACTGTGAACTTCGAAAAGAAATATCTAGCAGTGAATTGATGGAATCATAATTCGTATCACCATTAATCAATAGGAAAAAATTGCAGACCCAATAACAACCCGTATAACCCAAAATTTTACTGATATAGAATGCCTTGTTGCATTAAGTTCGTCATTGAACCACTACTGTAGAAGTTTAAATAATCGTCAGTACCTACATTTTTAGGCTCACCTAGCTTTTTTCCAACTATGACGAAGTTTTCTCCGAATCAAACAAGATTTTTTTTTTATTTATTGTTATAAGCTAGTGCTTGACTGCGATCCCACCTGATGGTAAGCAGTGATGCAATCGTTGATGGTGAGGCGCACTAGCTTATTAAAAGCCTATTCACTCTAGCCTTGAAGACACCTAAATTATAATCGGACGGGAAAACCGCAGCAGGCAAATTGTTCCAATCCCTCGATGTCCGCGGTATAAACGACGAAGCGAAACGCTAAGTCTGGACCGTAAGATGCAGTTAAATGCCAGTATTTTACATAGAACGACTTCCTACAGACCTCCACTACCCAGGAAGTGAGTAACGCGATACCTCTCGATAACTGTAGTATCAGTTTTTGTTTTACATTTTTGATGTGCAATAAATTTTATTCTATCAATAACGACTGTCAAAAATGTTAAAATATAACACTCTAGAGCTAGACCAACGGTTTAACATATTTTCCAAAGCATGTAGGAAGCTATAAGTAGTCCGTCTAATAAAAGCGTGACCTGAGAAAAAGAAAATTAAATCAAGAATAAATAAAGTAAAATCCAAAAAAAAAGTGGTATTATTAACTTGCAGGAGAATCATGTCTTGACATTTCACTTTTTTTTTTCTACAATTGCGTCTGAATAATGTGGCCAATTAAATTTAAAAAATAAACTCCAGGTCGCGCTTTCATTAGACGTACTCTAGGTATTTTAAGATAGTCACTCACACAAATGGACCTCAGCAGACGTTGCTTACAAGCAAGCTAGTCCTCACAAATCTCGATTATTGAAACAGATATCCAAACTACACAAACTTATCTATTGATATCTTCTCAGTGACAAACACTTAAGCCGGATCATAGACGCTATTAGTGTAAATGAAAACTGACACTTTCCCGTAGCCACGCCAAGCCTATCACACTTACCCACTTTACATCAAAAGCACGTAATATCACGGCCCCGTCACTATCTTCCTAACGAAAATTGCGATCCGACGTCGCTTTGCAGACAAAGTGCCTCAAAGGACACAATTTTAACGTCAAAATAAATTTACCCGTGGAAAGGGGTAATTCCATATTTTCTGGAGAATAATACTAATTCCGCTCTCTCTCGGTCTAAAAGCAATTTTATTTTTGTTAGTTATTTAAAAGATTAAGAAAAAATATAGAGATATTATAATAAAGGTTGATCGTGCTCTGCGTTGCTGTTCCATATAAAATGTCAAAGAAAAAAATGGGGGATTGAGATAAAAGGTTAAAGACATCCTGGAATCTGTTTTTAGACGTACCAAATATATTTAAAAAAAAATGAAATCGGTTAGGCACTTTCAGAAGACATCTATAACAAACGCTTGTACACAAGATTTTTATATATTTTTTTAAATTTAAAAACATCCATAAAGATTACTGTATCTTTTTATTTACACCCATCACATTAGACCAACCCAGAGAAAAATATAGATGCACACCTACTTACAAGTTACAGGGATAAATGACCCAAATATATATCTCAAATGGAGGTCAGAAGGATGGATGTTTATAATCCAAACGATCGAACCTTTGCACTGGGATACATAAACAAAAATAAATATGATATCACGTCTGTATTTCTTGAAGTTTCAACCTCGAAGCTAAAATAACAACGGTTACACGAGTTGATTTTCCACCGTTGGCGTGGGTTTGTGGAGGACGAGCAATGGAATAATATTAAATGATAGGCTTGTGCTTGACCACTATCTCCAAAAAACATTCCAATAAAGAAGAAACATAGATTCCGGCATGGGACTCCACTCCTAAACTGAAAACACTTGGCCTAACCTGGTAATCAAACATTTCAATCGGACTTTCAGCTGTGTCAACTGCGGTAGCACTTGCAAATGTGTCCTGTGCGTTTAGCATGCATGGAATCCGTGCGACCCTCACCAGGTCGTCGAGCCATGTCTTACAGTACATGTTTGCCTCTCCAGAACCTTTCGTATCCATCGACCATCTGTTCTATGAGCAATGTGCCCTACCCATTGCCACCATAGTTTGGTGTTTCTTTGTGCTAAGTCGGTAATCTTAGTTCTTTTGCGAATATCTTCATGATCACGCAAGGAAACTCCGAGCATAGCATCTTTCCGTTGCCCTTTAAGGCTTCTGATGTTGCGTGCTATAAATAAAGAGGGATCAGAGGCTAATGAAAGTAATGGAGTAATAAAAGTAATAATTCCTCGTGTAGTTGATTGTCGCTCGAGCTGTAAATGTCAAGTAATGAAATAGAATGTACCCATGTCTCTTGTTAACATGATGTTTCTGATTTAATTTAGAAACCGATCAGGAATACTTGGTGATAAAAGTTTGGAGATTTTTGAATAAGCATTTGAATTAGATTTTGAACGATTTTGTAAAATGTTGTTTAAAAACTTTGACTGGCAAATAAAATACATACTCTAAAATCAGTTGGATTTTTTGACCAAATTTTCTCATACTCAACAAAAAATCAATTTATCCTCGCAATTATGGACAATATTATACAAGTCAAATACTGGTCAACTGTTTAGGAAATGCTTAGAAATAGTTCCATCAGATGCTCTTAGAAACTTTTTTATGTCAATGAACTTGAATATGAACACTTAATTCATGAATCCCTGACCGTCCGCATGAGACCGCGCTGTTATTGTTTTACTATTGTGTCTCGTTTTGCGGGTATGCGATAGAAATCAAAACGCAACAAAGGATTTTAAGAATAAAAAGATTAAAGCCATCAACAGCCTTAAAAACGTTACCATCTTTCTCCTTCAACACAGTTTATGTTATTACATCATCACTAATTCATCGGATAGAAAATCACTTTAAGCCATCCCTCAACCACCTCTTACGACACCTCTCAAAACAAAGGCTGTTCTATTTTCGCCGGATTTCATTACAACTTATCACTCAAACCTAAACGAGGACGCTATGACACCTTCCATTACAGAATTGCCCACTCAAGTTAAATGCCTTTTGTTATCATACGTAACATTAGATTTAATTACATAATGTATAGCTTTTAAAGATATGATAATGATTGAAATGCCGTAAAACAGGTTGTTATTTTAAATGTGTTAAAAACTAGGGCAGTAATTTTATGAGTTAGATTTTGTAGGAAAATTGTTTTTCTTATTGTTGATATGTTCCCGCTTGACCGCTATCTCATCTGATCGATGCGGTCGACGATGAAGCGCGCTTACCTAAAAGTAACCTATTCTTGACTTGAAAAATTCCCGGGTTGTAGCCATCAGGAAACACAGACTCTGGCAGGGAATTCTTGACTGTAAATCCTTGACTGTACGCACAATAAAATAAATGCACTTGGCTGTGCGCAATAATTTTATATGAGTTAAATTTTGTAGGAAAATTGTATGGCGGAAATTACGAACATAATTTGCATAAATCTAGGTTGTAATTATCAGGAAACACAGACTAGGTATCCTTGCCAGAATGCCTATTCCAATCTTTAGCTGTCCAAGCCCAATAAATGTAGTCTCAAAACAATTTGTACGTATAGATGGGATGTCCATCATGTACCGGTGGCGCAACGCCGTATGGCTAGTGGTCCAATGATAGATGTGTTTGTCGGCCATCGATGACGACATAACTTGACAATTACTTTACTGATTATATTCATCTTTTAAAGTATTATACTTCGTAGAACCTTCCTTACCTTAAGTACCTTCACTTACGGGGAAAATAAAAATTTAAAAATGTAGAAAACTTGGAAAATGCAATAAAACTGCGACCATTTAACCTTGGCGCGTTTGACAGTCCATAGCTAAGACAGAGCTACTTCTGTCGGGTTGTGTACACTACAATTGCTATAGAATGGTGCAGGTGACAGGTGTCGGATTCATACAATTTAGCTTTTAGCTATCTATAGTATCCTTTTATCTGGTCTTAAGATTACATGTTTTCGTCCTGCTGTCATCCTACCCAAGCTATGTAATAGACACCTTAGTCGATGATCGATTTGTTCAGAAGTCAAAAAGAACACATTACTTTACCGAAACGTAACGTAACTTTAATCCACACTGGTGAAAACCCAAATCCAGTAATACTGTTACGTAGATTTCCATGAAAGTGGTAGTAAACTTTCAAACTAATAAAACAACGTGAGTACCTCCCTTTATCTTTATTAGAGTCGACGTTGATTCACAAAAACTTAATTCTATTAATTGAACGTTTAAATTAAATGAGGATCCGGTAAGTGGGACTGACGTTTTCTCCTTCAATAAACTACGGAAATTTTAAATCGAGGTTTATGTAAAAGAACAACCTTTGGGTGAAAATCGGTCTGATTGACTTCTCTTAATGTAGAGAGTGAAAGTACTATTTTTTTTAATTATTTAAACTAGAGCTGGACTGCAATCCTGCCTAATGTTAAGCAGAGATGCAATCTTTGATGGTGAAGCCCACTAGTTTAAGATTCTTTTCACTCTGGCTTTGAAGGCATCTAAATTATTATCGGACGGAAAGACCGTAAGAAGCAAATTGTTCCAGTCCTGGTGTACTGGTGATACCCTTAAATCACGAGTGAATAAGTTCCCGTTAGTCTAGCGTGTTCCATTATCACCTTACAATCAAATAAGACGGTGGTCAAACGCGAACTCATAAATAATATTTCAAAAATTGAAACTAGTTGGTTTGTAACAATTGCAGAACGTAAAATCTCAGGTTTTAAAGTACCTACAAGATTTGCCTACGGGCAATGGATTACAACAAGATCGAGTTAGAAATATCAACCCGCACTTTATAAGTTAAGGAGCGCATATTGAAAAAGCCAGCCAAGCTATAATGAGAGTGCATATCACAAGAATGCATCCGGTGAAAATAATAGGCAAAGACCATCACTCACTGGACGCCTGCGGAAAAACGTCGCCCGCGGCGAAGGTGAGGTGATGATCTGATCACGTTTACGGGTCAAGTTTAATTACTCAGATACCCGCGAAACGAGACACAATAGTAAAACAATAACAGCGCGGTCTCATAGGACCGGTCGGGGATTCAAACGTTAACTAGACATTGCGCGGTTCGACACCGAGTTGCTAGCCTGTTGGTTGTCTACCGGTTGCATTTCAAGGAGTGTTCGTCGGAATTGCATAGCTTAATTCCGCCTAGCCCGTTCCATCATCGGACCACCAGGCCCACCTACCCTACTTTATGGTAGACATCCCACCTGTACGCACAAAACGTTTTAGAAACACATTCATTGTCCGTACAGCTATGGAGTGGGATTTCCCTGCCGGAGTTTGTGTTTCCTGATAGCTACATACCCGCGAAACGAGACACAATAGTAAAATAATAACAGCGCATGAGACCGGTCGGGGATTCATGAACTAAGTCAAGAGTGAATAAGTTACTTTTAGGTAAGCGCAGCCATCGTCAACCATATCGTCACTTACCATCAAGTGCCAACCTGTCAACAATTAAAAAAGGGTTTAGAAGAAGAAGAAAAGGACACCTATTAGACTTGGACTTGGAAAAAATTAACAAAAAATGATTCCTTATCTCCTTTCTGAATCGAAATAAACTTGTATTTATAGCCAGAAATCATTATCCGATACACTGTAAAGACGTGCATGTCTAATCGAGCAAAAACTTTGGTGATTTATGTTATCAAATCAGTATGCTAATGAGTAAGATTGATCTTATGTGTAGGTTAAAGACGTTTAATCCATCTTCTAAATATCAAAAAGACTGGTTTAGTCTAATTTTATAAATTCGAGGATTTCATGTCATTTAACAAATGCGACTAATTTGGTACACATAAACACAATTTTAATTGCACAGATAGTTATAGACACAGATATACTTAAGTGTGTTCAAGCTTGTTTGTACAATGTGCATAAAGTTTTAATAAATAAATAACAGCCACACGGGTCGATCTTCAATGTTAAGCAACGCTTGCCAAGGTTGGTCTGTGGATGGGTGACCATCTTAACATACCGAGTTTCCTCCGTGCGTCGGAAAGCACGTTAATCCGTAGGTCCCGGCTATCATTTGTAGATCTTTGGCAGTCGTTACGGATAGATCAGAAGCCAGTAAATCTGACTCCAGTCTTACTATGAAGTACCGTGTTACCCCAGTTAATGAGTTGTGGATGTCTGGAAGGCAGCCTCATCATCTCATCTGCCTAGCCTTTTCCCAACTATATTGGGGTCGGCTTCCAGTCAAGCCGGATTTAGCTGAATACCAGTATTTTACGAGGAGCGTCTGGTAGGCAGCCTCTCTTCATAAAATACTGCTAAATCCGGCTTGACTGGAAGCCGACTCCAATATAGTTGGGAAAAGGCTAGGTAGATGATGATACTTAGTGTGTTCTTACACACACACTTGCAAAAACCTCGGTAGCATTCGGTAGGCCAGACGTCATTCGATCCGACATCTATTTTCCCCAACTTTATGCTACCAACCGAGGTCAAAGCCACTACTCAACGTATATTTTGTTTTTAATTTATGTTTTTTTTTAAGTAAAGAAAAAAGTCAAGGTTGTCGAAGGCCGGATTCCGGTTGACGACCTGAGATTTCATAATTTTTATTAAAGTCGTTAACAGGTGAGAAACAAAATATTTTAAAACCATATTCAATTATTCATTAACGAAAATGATACTATTGCGAGTCTAAACTACTTACAAAACTGTTAAATTATTTATGTTTTATCTTTTATGTTGATCTGATTATGAAATACTAATTTAATTGTGTCAAACATTACTTGAGAATATTTGGATGAAAGTTGTTCAATTATTATTACTTGGTGGCTTTTTGATTTGAAGATAATAATTAATAAATATTTCTAAGTTTTCAAGTAATCCTATATTCATAAGAAATATAATTCATAATATTAATACAAAACGATAGGTATAGTTGAGAAATTCTACAGAAATTAACGTTAGCAAATAATATTTTTTAGGCTAATAATTTTTTGTCCTTCACCACCAATTATAAAATTTATTAAGTTTTTACTCATCTTTCAATAATAAAAGAGACATGTTTACTTCTGTACATCTCACCAATTAGGCACGACATTGATTATTGTTTTTTTTATTCACTATCAGAACTATTTCCATTCAAACTAGCGGCCTAACCAAAGCTTCTAATCTGAAATCCCTTTGTTTTATGACAACCAAGCACCCATCAACACAAAATATTGGCCTTACCAAGCTGCTTATCTATTTTATGATCTCCACCGATGCCGTCAAAGATAGGATTATGTTAATACTTGACATCTTATCCAGGCACCCATTAACTTTGCATTTCTTAATAGCGTTGTTCGATTAAGGCTCTGTTATTGCATGGGTCCCTGGTAGTTATGTTTTGTAGTTTTATAGTCATCCGGTGATTAAATTGTCGTAACAGATTAATTTGGCCACGTATTTCGACGTTGGAGTCTCTATTAAGATTTTTGACATAGCAAAAGCATCAGATTTGTAAAAACTCTTGCATATATTATAGTAAACTAGACATACGTGCGCCAGTCGGTAATGATGCCCACTGGCAAAGCTAAGACACGAATTTGAAACTTACATACTATACAAAGATTAATATGTTGTAAAACTTATAAATTCGATGTACTCATCCTTAGCTTCTATAGTTCGTGTATATGTAAGCGCGACCAGAGAAAAAGAGGTTAAATCCAAAAAACATATATTATGTTGTATTACTAACTAGTAGGAGAATCATGTCTTGACACTTCACAATTTTGTTAATGTCCTACAATAGCGGCTGAATAGTGTTGCCAATTAAATAAAAAAAAACTGCAGGTCGTGCTTTCATTAGACGTACTCTAGCAATATTTTTGTAAGTTTTTAATTTATTTTACTGTGTATGCTTGCCGTTTGGTAACGAAAGTCTCTACCCACTCACTTCCGTTTTATACCTTTCTCAGTCCCCACTATAGCGACTAATCTTGTCCATTCATCTTTTTCTTCTTCTCATCTTTCTCTCCCTATTTTGGATCTTTCTGCGCTTAATACAAAAAAAATATCATAGAATTTATAAACCTACAGTAAGTCATAAATACATACCGTCAAAATCCTCCACATACAAAATCGACACACACATCTAATTAAATTTATAGCAAGATCAAATTTATAATTACCCGACAGGTGCGTTCTAAAGGTGGTATCATGTAGCTAAAGACCGTAGGACGCTTGTTCAACACGCTGTGACGTGTTCAACAATGGGCTCTCTCGAACAGCAGGAAACATGTTCGAAGCTGTGTTTGAGGTAAAGGAGGAAATATCCACCACCCACGTTTTTAATTAGGGAAGAAACTTCACGCTGAGCTCTTTGTGAGGTTGGATGTTTGCTGTCTTTAATTTAATTTTAGGTGTAGTTAGTTTTTTTTTCAATAGCTTCAGTTGATTATGCTCAAGTTTGTCAATATACGTTACATCCACAGTTACAACATGATTGTTGCTTGTTTGCATTTTATCGTTCTGTGTTGTTACAATAATAATGTTTGACGTAATGTTTTCCTCCTTTCTGGTGACTACTGTCAAATTTATATTTTCTTTCTGTCTTTCTTTCGCATTTTCGACCAATACTATTTCGTCATCATCTCAGGCAAAAGAAGACATAGGCCTCTCCCAAGCGTCGCCACAACGACCGGTCCTGTGCGTCTTGCATCCATCGGATCCCCGCGAATCTCGACAAGTCATCGGTCTATCTTTTGGGAGGCCTCCCAACGCTGTGTCTCCCGATACATGGCCGCCACTCCAGCACCTTCCGTCACCATCGACCATCCGGTACTATTTACCTGTTCATAATGCAAGTTCGGCCAGCAATTATAAAGTTACCCAACTTTGACAAAATTTAGTTCTACTAACAACTACGAAATTGACTACCAGACTAGAATTAACTGTGTACCTTACACGTGCTCCTCATAAACTCAACCAAGAGTAACCGCTTTACACGTGCTTCAAAACTCTTCCTACAAGGTTATTGATATCAATACTAGCGAATGTGAAGAAGCTTATTTTACAGAAAATATGAGCTACTTTTATTCCGAGATAGGCAATCCCCGGGGATATATGAGGGAATATTATTCATCTTTTTTATTCAATCGGCAGAATAATAATGTTATCAGACTGTGTAATCCTTGTCGATAACACGAGGAAATTATTTTGTAGCAAATACAACACTATGTATTAAGGCCAATAAAATAAACATGATAATTCCTGTATTTCAGATAATATGGAGCACACACAGGTTGAAAAGAAAATATGTTGCTACGGTAATAAAACGATGGAAAGTATTAGTGAAGGAATAATCCTTCACTAATACTAATATAAATATATATCTATATAAATCTAAGCACAGTTAGAATAGGGTAAAGATATCTATCATATTGATATATGATAGAATATGGTATTAGAATAGTTTTTTTTTTAAATACCCCCACACGAGGTTTTTTATTCAGTGCTACTGTTTTTTTAGATTACTTCTGTTGAGTGCAAAATGCAAAATGCACCCGCATTTGCAAATATATAAACTCACATACACAAGACCTACAATTATCTGCAAGCCATAAAAATATTTGTGTCGTACGGAATTTGAATCCGCAACCAGCAGCACAGCCAATCGCAAAACTAATGCACCAACCACAAACCAACCGTGCTGTCAAGGTAAATATAATGATGAATAATTTATTGAATAATCAAGGAGTCCCAAACGAATTTACCGGTATTTATCTAGATATTAATAAAGCAATAACGGTAGTACGATATATTAATCAAAATTCACACACACAGAGACACAAAATAGATCAAGGTCAAATGCAGTCCATTTGTAGTGTATATAAATAAGTTGTTTTGCTGCTTGCTTAGGTGACCTATGAAACTAGGAACTAACACAAAGTGACTGTGTGTATACAGCCAAGTAAAGTTGGAAATGTGTGTCCTAGTAAACTTTTACCAGTTTTCGAAACTACTGAGTTAGAGTTAGTTGTAGATACTCGTATAACTGCTATAAATGGAGAGGAATCTCCATATCTCTTGTCTTTCTGTCTATTATGATAATTATATGGTTTCTAGTTTACAGAAAACTTTCCTCATCAATTGTATCCTTACATTCTACCAATTGAGACTGTGATCAAAACACTTATTATTGTAATTGACCCAGATGATGACTTAAAAAAATATACATATTAAAAAATCAGAATTCTAAATTTTGTTTTCAGTTTTTCTTGTAAATCGAACTAAAATAAAGATAAAAGATTCAAACCGAAATCAAAATATCCCTGAAACAGTAAAAAATACAATTGGTCTAAAATAAATAAAGTAAGAGCTCGACTTGTAAGAGGTTGAGTCCGTTCCCTCCCGGCGATATAGTAAGCCTCCTAAAATCCGATTCAACTATTTTTGGGACCCGTTAAGCCCGAAAAATAGTAGGATCACACTGTTTTGTGCCATCAATGTTTTTTTTTTGCTTTGTACTGTTTTAGTTGCCATTATTATCGAGCTATTCTTTTTTGGGTCATTTGTCTTATTGGTTATCTTTGCCATAATTATTTTCCAAGTTTATTTTATTCTTTTATTTATTATTATTGGTAATTACGTTAATGTACCGTTGGTGCATCGTTTGAGCACTATTACAAGTGTTAAGAGTTCGATATTCACACGAAAGTATTTTTCGTGTAAAAATCTAACTCTTCTTCTCTGTCATTTGTATGACCTAGAAATAGTAGTTGTTCTGGAACTGGGTGTTTTGTGTATGTAGATTTATATGTTTTGTGAACACACTCACGAATCAGGAGTTAATATCCTAGTGTCCTACAGTAGGATTTACTTAGCATTCAAAACAAACGAAGCGATTTATCAATTCTCCTCATTCTGATCAAATTTTAACGAAAGCTTGATGTTTAATGACATTTAGAGTGGCGTGAATATCAATCCGCTCGATCATCACAGCCTAAGCGGTAACAACAAAAATTCAATAAGCATGAAACCGAACGCCTCAGCAAAGTCACATTGCTCGCTCTTTTCTCCAACTTTGAGCGTCGAAGTTGCGCCCGGGGCGTCGCTGTAACCTTTGTTCGACGGCTGATTGCCTTGTTCTCTAGGGGATCGAGATTTGAATTTATCATTAGTACTCTCCCTACTGAGGTTCGATGCGGTTGGACCGCTCAAATATTCAGTAGCGCTGCTTGTTTCCAAAGCTTTTTGTTTTCGATGTTCCTCAAGGCTCCCAAATTTGAAATTCTTTGCGAGTTTTCGAAATTTCGTATCAATTTTCTCGGTTACTCTTTTTATTTGAGCGATTTTGTTTTAGAAGTTTTAAATGAGATTATTGTTAGTACGATGGAATGAATATTATGTATTTCTGTAAAAGACTTCCGAATACTATTGATTGAAATATTTTTTTTTTTAATTTCCTCTGTTTTATTTATCAAAGCATTTTTTAGCATTATCGGCCTTGTAATATTCTCATTGTTGGGTCTTAGGCCTCCTCTCTAGGAGAGGGAAAGACTAAAATAAATTAAACTTATTATGAAAAAAATTACATTCCTATCGGACTTTCTTTCTTATCACATCTGGAACTAGTACATAAAACAAAATGTAACATTTTTCCATTTCACTTCTCCTATTAATTTAAGAATGTAGTCCGTGACCAAAAGTGTACCACAGTACCGTACAAACAATTCACAATTCCACCAACTTCTGTACAAATCGCTTTCTATCAAGTTGATTATTCACACGCAATAATTTGGCGTGGGAACCTAGCATCCACAAGTACGGAGTGGGACTGTGACAAATATTTGAATGACATGCGACATCTACTATCCCCGAAATGTTCACGCTATACAAATATAGACTGATGTGAACCAATTTGGTATAAAGTGGTTTGATTGTCAGGTGGGTTAGATTTAGAATATGGAAGTAAGTGCAAGCGCTTTGAGCTTTTTTTTATATAAATATTAATATACTATAACAGGAGAAACTGACCAACTGACATATCAACGCATATCCGAAACTAGAACTAGGAACGTGAAATTTTGCACAAGGCCTTCTTTTACGACGTAGGTGGCTAGTAAGAGAGGTTTTCCAAAATTTACTTCCTAAGGAGACAAAACGGTGTGCATACAGAAAACTACTTTCACGCAATCGAAGCCGCTAACAGCAGGTAGTCTTATAACAAACAAGTTTTTCAGCATCTTTATCCTCAAAACCCATACTGTAACTACCAATAAATTTGAGGAAATCAAAAAAGGTTTCCCACCAACTAGTCCCAATGTTACAGCAATAAGCTGAGAAAATAGGCAAGATTACAGAAAAGATTACTACTCCCATACAAAGGGAAACAAGCGTGACTATATCGTTGAACATTATTTCGGTAGCATTCCCATCCACAACGCGTAGCCCGATCAATAGTAATCTGATTGCCATTAGTTTTATCGCTTGTACTATCATAAGGAAAAAGTTGCTTGGAATATTTTTTCTTTTGTTTGCCTTTAAAATAAGATTTACTTGGTTTGTCTTCAATGTGAGTTATATCTTGTTCTTTTGAAGGTTCGTAGAAGAACTGATTGTCTAGTATACTAGTATTTTCATATAATTCTTACGAAATTTTCTAAATCTTTGTTCCCCAATTACTAGTTTTGTAAAAACGTATAGATCCTATCCTTTCTGCCATAGTTCTATTTAATTATTACATGCAAACTTAATGTTTGCCATCAGCTCGTATCTTTGAACATTCGCGATTGTTTGGACACTTTCACCTTTTCCAACATTTGTACAAGATCGTATACTATCGTCATCGTCAACCTGGTAATGAATGTGCTAGACAACCATATCTCTATCTAGCTGGATAACCTGACTGGGATTTCTAGTAAATGTCAACATTTTAGGTATTATGTACCTTCTCACGCTATGCTACACTTACGTTGATCATGACAACATGACGTGATCAGTAGCGATTCAGAAAGTTCTATGTTAAGCAGAGAGCGTCTACAACCTGATGTATTTCATTGTTACATATTTATGTATATCACCTATATTTCTGACCTATTTTTGCTGGCTTCCTTTTCCTTACTACGGCTGTTATGAATAGAGTAAGCAACTATGTTTTGTTGAGTTCGTTTGTTGGCATAGCAGTTACTATAGATAGTTACTGAAAGGTTGTTTTAACAGATATTTTACTTTCCAGAAATGAATAACTGAGTAAACTAAGATGAAAATATGTTTCAACTCACTGTTTATATTACAAAATTTTCTTCTGACCTCTTTTTAGGCCGATGTAACTACATGGTTTGCGTGTCTCATGGAGATTAAGAATGAAATTAACACACACGCAGAAATACCGTTTACTTCCCACATTGTACCACATGCTCCTGATTCCACCAGAGAATTCCAGATTCTTACAAAACCAGGAATCCACTAATGGGAATACAATTTCATCTTATTCCCATTCGATACGCAAGAAATTTTAAACTCAAGCATAACTGGCAAGAATCGTTCAACTTAGGAAGTACGTGTGCTAGGAATTTTAAAATTTCGTGTTTAAAGTGTAAGCTTGTAGGAAATTCTTTTTGATTTATCTTGAGGCGTGATGGTTAGGATTTGAAGCCAGTATGAGCTTTTAGCACCTGCTCCATCTATCTTTTATCTTGAAGGACGTCAGACTACGGCTTTTTACTGGTTGTTTGCTGGGCAATAGGTATGTTACATGTATTTTCCTTTATGTGATAGGTAATTTTTTATAAGATTTTTAGTTATAGGTTAGGTAAACAAGACAGAAGTTTTATGAATTGAGTGTGAAACAAATATTCAAATCTAAAACATTACGTTTTAAAACTCCACATTGCTATCGAATGGTAGCTTGCACAAAAGAATTCAGACATTGCCATGCTGTATAGTAAAGCCAACACTTGGGTCAACAGTGGTGGTTCTTATGTCGTAGGTTTTAAACCCAGGCAGGCGCTATTCATTCACTATGTGATTAATTTGATCAAAACGGAGAAAGAAAACATTGTGTGGAAACCGGCATGTCCTAGAAACAAAAAATTCAAAAAAATGTTATATTCGTAAACACGAACTGGTTGCACGTGGTGGATTATAATTTATTGCTCCTTATACATATAGCCAGAGTCCCAACAACGTGGATATTAAAACGATAATCATTCTTATGCTTGGATCAAGCTAAGTGTCAACAAGATACCATCATTTTAATTTCATTTCACAACACCATAAATATCAGAAGCTAAGTCCCATAAAAACTGATCCCCATACAAAAACATGAGAGTCACACCACGTATAATCCGGCTAAAATTAATCAAACATGACACTAGCACTGAGGTCCCCATTAATCCAGGCAAGCCATTTTAATATGCATGTAAAATTTCAAAATCAATTAATATTCAAATAGAAATTTTATTGGTAATCAATACGTAAGGGTTAGAAGTTATGGTAATGGTAATAGTATCGTTGTATGAGCTTGTGATGTTAAGATAGTGTTTGTTTTGAACTTGTAATCTGAAGAGGTTACAGAGGTAAGAGGTGTTGTTTGTTTAAGTTACAATGTTGTAGTGGATGTTTCTTGTTTTGTTTAGAAAAATATGTAAGTAGAAATGAAGAAAAGATAAAATGCTATACCGATTGTAAATTATAGGACAGAAGGAATTATTATTGATGATGATATCGCACTAATAAAAGGTGAGAAATTTAAAGTAGGCATATGTGTTATTGTTACTTTGGATAAAATTCGGCACACAAGTAAACCCATGTCCTAGAATAGCACAAAATCTTTTTTTATACCAAGTGAATATTTCCTTGCGAAAATTTTCTACTATCACACGGGCGAAACCACTGGCAGAAGCTAGCGTAGTAGTAAAGGTGACAATACTTTTAAATAAGCTAAACAGATAAATTTAAAAACTCCAAACAGTTATTTATTTCAAGGCAGTCAGCTCAAACGCAATCCAACGTCTTTTTGTAACTGACACTGGTTCCTTACAAAAAACAAAGATGATATAACTGACCTATCTGGAACGGTAAGCGATCAATAACCAACTGTGTCCAAGTGCTCTCATCTTCGAACCGATTCACACTAATATCACCTTTAGCAACTTATTTACATTGATAAAACAGCAAAAACGAGCCTTGATAAATTAAATATGCTTGCAAAAACATACGGTAGTCACAACCAAATATATACAGAGAAAAAAACAGTTTGCATAAAATTTAACGTGTAAGTGTACTTAAGTTTGTCTTGTGTATTTTTACAATTATTGCTACAACTTAAGCGTTTTTAAGTCAAGAGTGAATAGGTTACTTCCAGGCAAGCGTGCTCCGTTGGTCGTTGGACGCTGGTCACATCATCGCTTACCATCAGATGAGATAGTGGTCACACGAAAGCCTATCAATTTAAAAAAAAAATGTAATAAGGCTAGAGTGAATACTAGGCTCTTTAATAAACTAGTGCGCCTCACCATCAACGATTGCATCACTGCTTACCATCAGGTGGGATCGCAGTCAAGCACTAGTTTATAACAGAAAAAAAATGTAATATAAAGTAGTATATATCTTGTATGCTAGAACGGCTTTTTTAGCTCTATAAGGCTCGTAAAACAATTTCAATAAATATACCAACGACTACATTTTAGAGTAAATGCCATTCAAAAGCAATATCTAAAATTAAATCATTACTGCCTCAATAATCTTCTATAGCCTTACGTAAGTAAAGTACTGCTAGCTGCTCTATCCTGTAGTTCACTCAAAGATATCATTCACTCATTCAGCTATTCATCTCCGGCGGAAACTGTACTCCAGAACAGACACGGCGGGTTTCATCCACAGGCTAGTATCGAACCATCTTGTCCATTCTTGTACTACCTATAGATGCTCTATGTTCGTTGTATTTGAAGTGATTGAAGATAGCTTTAGCATTCAAGATAGTTTTATAGTTCTGTTGCTTCCAGGTTCAAGCCGTGTTTGACGGAAACCATTTGCATGAATTCGCTTTATGTCCGAAGCACCGATATGGTTTAACGGGAATTGTCAATATGTAGGGTTTATATTTGAATGGGTTCAGATGGTTTTATTCGAAACTATGAGGAATATAAAAATACCTCAGGCCTTATTTTAATGGGAACTTAAATTGGATATTCAGATTTAAAAAAAAAAACAGTATCCATATTTCACACAAGGGGTTTTCTTCCTTCTAATTTTATAAAGCTTTGTTTTTCCAAAACCTTTAGTCAGAGGTGAACAATTTTTTTCTAATTTTAGTATAGTGAGGCCATATAGAAATGTGGATATTTTTAGTGGGCTAATCTATACTAATATTATAAAGAGGTAAAATTTGTAAGTTTGTATGTTTGTAAGTTTGTATGTAGTGGGTAATCTCTGGAACTACTGGTCCGATTTGAAAAATTCTTTCAGTGTTAGGTAGCCCATTTATTGAGGAATGCTATAGGCTATATACCATCACGCTACGACCCACGGGAGCGGAGCAGTAACGGAAAATGCGGGTGAAACCGCAGGGGATAGCTAGTAAATCATAAATTAATATTGTAATTCATTTAATTATTATTTACTTAATAATACACTCTGAATTTAAAAAAAAATCAGTTTTTATGCTGTTAATACTCGTATAAGCCTGATTGACAGCTTACCTAACTCTCCTTTGATAATATCGAACACGGTGCACAAAAAAAAATTTACGTCATAAAAATAACATGTCAAGTCAAAATATTTGTGAGAATATTTTGGTAATAAATATCATGTTTATGAAATTTCATACAGTTTTTCAAGAGTGTTGAAAATCGTCGTGTGTATTTGTGATTGTTATCTCTAAGCTCTATAACGGCTTCGTTTTCGGCTCAGGTGTGTTCCGTCTTGACAGTAATTACCAAATATTGCCCTCTTTCATAATTTTTTTGAATCATATCAACTTACCTTCTTCATTTTTTATATAAATTTTAAAATATGACTTTTATTGTATTGTGAGACTTTGTTTCGTCGATCAAATCGTTTGTTGGAAACTGTAATATGTAAGCTATCCCATAGGATAGCTTGCATAATATACCACCATACAATATTTCATATCTGATAGGTTTATGCAATTGACACCCTGGCTGTCTGATGTTAAGAGCGTTACACCAGAGCGAACCTATTTCTAAAGCCTCAGCTGGCCCTGTGCGCTGACGCGATTTCACTTCTATTATATAGCAGTACTTAATAAATTATTTTAAAGTAAACAAATAATATAATACCATGTCTTTCAGCAGAAAAATATACAAAAATTTAAAAATGTTTCTCAGCCATACACAAAATTATAAAATTTTCGATAATATAACGTTGATATCTTATCTAGTAATCAAACAGATTATTGTTTTATTGTCCGCTGGTAATCATTGATTTTAGCTCCTGCGTGGTCTTAAAGAACGGACGCTCTTAAGTGCTAATTGCAAATCGATTTATCCCAAAAACCCAAAAAAGGAAAAACACAAGTTAAGCAATAAAGTCGTAGCCCAATAAATATTTATCGCTAATCGATAATATCGATGTTAATATAAGTATACGTATAAAGTATTAATTAAAACACATTAATATACACATTAACACAACTCGTCTGTCCGTCGAACTATAATATATTATTTTGTGTTCGTATTTGGTCTTTCAAGGTCAATATAAGCAATATGGTTCTCATCAAATATGTTTACCTAAGTCTTCTATATTTTATGCGTATGATTTATCGTAATAAGTAAGTAATATAACTTTTACCTGCTGATTAGGATATTTCAACTTATAAGTAAGTTTTTATAACATATTTATGATATCTAAAAGAAAAGAAACTGTAAAAGTGGAGAAGAGAAGTTTTTCAGTAGCCGCATTAGTATAACCTGCCAAGAGCTGCTCTTTTCTTTTTATATCTATGGGACACCAGAATTTTTTTCGCGATTTCAGGGTTAGTCTCATACTAAAAGTTATTCATAATGATGAGTATTGCCAGTGTTTTCATTTATTGTCGTATTTTCATATCCACATTGTATATTATCATTCCATAGATGCCATCTTGCCTTTCTATCCAAGTCTCTAAAATCAGTATGGTAATAACACCGGACAAGGGCAGAAAGATGAGGTGATGATAGAAAGAAATATTAACAAAAATAAAGTGACTTTTAAATAAAAGCTCAGAGTAGTGTTGGTCCAGAGCTTTTTGTTTAAGATTAATCTGAAATATACTATAATATTTTTAATATACCATATTTTTGTAAAGCAATCTTGGCTCTCAGTGTAGCCAATATCATAATTTAATGTCTGAATTGTGAAATTTCCAAAAATTTATTAAACACATCAATGCATTATTATGTATATACTTTCTTAACACCGGAAAATAACATAATAAAACAAAAATATAATACTTATAAGATTATCTTTATTACATTATCACAATATCTCGAGATTAACGTGAACAGGTGTCAACATCAGTCGATAAATAACAAAATATTTCAATATGTATGGACGCATTAATTTGAAATTTAAATAAAGATGGTCGGCTCGGTTACATGGCATTGAATATGGAAGACTAGACATAGAGGAACCGAATTATATTAGTGTTATACAACACTTTTAGTAGTGTGTCGTAAGCAGAGGTCAGGCTACTGCTCGCGAAAGCTTCTTCCAAATCTTTGCGGATGAGATTCAGAACACGTGTTGACCTTGTGATAGCTACAAGTTCTAACATGTGTCGTAGGTTTTATTCTTACTTTTCTGCTGAAAGAACCAACAAAGAAGACATGAGACTTAAATCAACCCGCACTAGATCCGCTTTTTATCCTCTATCTATAGAGAAGACCTGAGTACCAGTCAATGACTGGCCTGTTGGTCTAGTGGTTAGTGACCCTGACTGCTATGCCGGAGGTCGTGGGTTCGATTCCCACCCAGGACAAATGTTTGTGTGATGAGCACGATCATTTGTTCTGTGTCTGGGTGTAATTTATCTATAATATGTATGTATTTAGAAATATATAAGTATTATATGTTTATCAGTTGTCTAGTACCCATAATACAAGCTCTGCTTAGCTTGGGACTAGATGATGTTGTGTGAAAGTTAAAAAAAAAAAAATGAGGCGTTGTAGGACTGGCTATACTTTCAAAACAGTCATAAGGGAAATGTCGTGAGAAAACAAAATGTCAAAGGACTAAAAAAATCACTATCATGAATCATCTACCAACAGGCTTTGGTTCGGCGTAGGGATTTGGCCTTCCATATAACCCCGTAACCTTCCATATAATGAACTTCCTTCTCTTTCATAAAGAAAAGCCTCCTCTACTAGCAGATTATACTTATGCCATTAGATTCCTCTCTTTTGTCAGCGTTTTACGAGTGGAGCAAGATTGGTAGTAGGGTTGACTGTTTAGGGTGTGTCGGAGCGGACCATTTAAGTTCTTAACGAACAATCCAGAAGGCTCTCTTTATACACTTCGCGAATACCTAATGACTGTGAAACGTATAGGGTCAAGTGTGGCGGTGGAACAACGGAGAGGAAAAAGCTTGACTCTGGCTATATAATATTGACCTTAGCGACAAAGCCAGAATGCCTCATATGTTGTTATTTACCGACACGAATACTGTCCTTAATGAAGCTGCGTGAGAAGAAATAGGTCATCATTTTTTTGTCTTGATTTCAATTCATTTGGGGTCTTGTCTTTTATATCTTAGTTTTTGTTTTTTAAGTTGCTTGCCGCAGGTGCACCTATGAGAACTGCATAACCCAACTCACCTGTGCGGCCTTTATTAAACTAAAACTTTCAGTCAGGACTCATACAATATCTAAAACTTACCAAAAACTAAGCGATTGCTCATTAAGAGTATCCCTTGTGAGAAAGGGACATCGGCTTAGGATGTTGCTGGGGAGGAGAGCAAGGCACGGGGTTAATTGACTATTGGACAGTAGCAGTAGCAGGACGAATTGCAGCGGCGCGGGCTGGTTCAAGCAAACGATGGGGCCAATATTAACAGGGATGTCGCAGCGGTTTTCGGTGGTGAGGATGGAAGCTCTGGTCTATCTTCAAGAAGTGCTAGTGTCTCGATAGCGCTATTTCTCTTGGAGCACTGTTATAACGTCAACGGTTTTTTTTTTCATAATTAATAGTCTTTTTTAGAGTAGGTATATCTCCAGATCCTTTAAATGTTTTTACCTCATCATATTGATCCATATCAAACAAAAAAAAACTACGTCGCGAATTTTATATTTTTATTTTCATTGATAGAATAAAAAGATCAATGTCCCCTTAATTACAACCCACGCTATTCGTAGAAGCTTCTAGCATATTAATATTCGAAACAACATTACAGTCGAATAGTTGAATACCTAGTAGTAGGCGTGAATGACAGGATATCCGATTAATTGGCCAACACTAGTAGACACCCGTTTTATTCCATTAATGCAAGCAATTTGTGAGAAATCGACACTATGAGGTAAATGGTTTCTTGCGCAAGCGGCTGTGCCAGAGTGAAGAGATTGATAGCGTTTCTACACTCAGGAGTATGTCAGAGGTTTACATAAAACGTAATTAGAAACATAATCGGCTTTATAATATTCCGGGACTCAAGCCTCCTCTCTAGGAGAGTGTATGGGCCGTAATCTACTACGCGGGCCTAGTGCGGTTTCGTTGGTATCAATAGCATCAATAATTATCATAAGACCTAGGTTTTATGATTATTATTGGTTGCTGTGGCTTAGACAACAAAGCTAGGCGCCTTAAAAAAATGTTTATGTTCAAAATCTAATCCTCGCCAATTTTTTTAATAAAATATTCATTTTCATATTACCTACAACGTTAGTTAATTGAAAATAATAATAATTTTGTACAATATAATTAAAACGCTTAAAACACAAATACCAAATTATATTTTCATTTTTAATTATTTTTATTTAACATTTAGGTACTTAATTATTATTGTGCAGACGGTACCCGTCAATTTCACCAGATTTTAATTATATGTATCTAAAAACTAGTTTCTTAATAACGATCTCAATTCGCCCACACATTAACGATATCAAAGCATTAAAAATTTAATTTCTAAATAACGACATAACTAAAATTCTTTATCAACGCAAAAAAAATAAAATTCACAGCGGGTTTCTATTTCAAAAACTAAATCTATTATTTTTCTCCTGTCATAAAATATCTTTAAGATAATATATTTACATAAAATTAGTCGCCACATTAGGTGGAATAAATTAAAAAGAATATTATGTTTACTTAGCATTATTAATGAAATCTGTTCTTGGATTCAATTAAACTTGACTTGTGAATAGTTCTGTAGCGAGGTCATTAGGTGACCTTTGACCTCTTAGTGCTTGAATCCGAAAATAGCAGGAAGTTTCCAAGTTACATACGTCAGTAGAAATCTCAAAATATACCTAATAAATATGAATAATTTAATATTAATAGTGTGTACCTAGTAGTGATTTTATTAAAAAATAAAATTGGTATCCTAATTATTGGTATATAATCGACGTCCCACTTTAGTAGCGCTTGGGTATTGGTTCGATTTTTTTTATTTGAGAAATCATCCAATGACCTCCGTGCTTGGGCGAAGCAGGAGGGCTTGTCATTCTTTTACCGACTAAAACCCACCTCTGTTCTTTCTTAGCTTTTGTTCCAGGGCCCCGGGGTTCTTTTTTGCACAACCCATGGGCCCAGTAGACTTCAACCCCGCTGGGCTCTTACACTGACATCTCGACGACTCGCAAATACGCTAGAACTAGTTTAACCTATCAATACCCGCGAAACGAGACACAATAGTAAGACAATAACAGCGCGGTCCTATGAGACCGGTCGGGGATTCATAATTTAATGTGTATACATCAATGCAGTATTATGTAAAGTCGGTACTGACCAGTGGGGTTTTCCATCTTAAGTTTTTCATTAGTTATAAGTAGATGAAGTTTGGATTTGTGGCTTGATGACATGGAGCTCTCGTCCTATAATAAGGTATCCACTTAAACATAACTAGTAAAAAGTTACCGTACAAACCTTAAAACCACTTACAGATACCTACTCCGTAAAAAAAAAAAAAAAATCGCACACAATATCAACTACCCGACTTGATCTCAAAACATTACACAGCCAACTCTCAAAATCCAATGACCTATACCTTAAACATTCACAAAGTTAACACAGTACCGTACAACGAACATACACAAACAACGCACAAACAGTATAAACTTATAACTCCATAATTCATTCGTCATGATTTCGTTCCGAATAACAAGAAAGCCGGGCTTCGGTATAAATAATTAATGAAGTAAGAAAACCGAGTGAAACACTCCAGTTTTTACGCTCCAAAAGATATTGTTTTAAAGCTCTTAGGATTTAATTTCCGTGGTGATGGGGCGAAATGTAACGGACTGGGGTGTTGGGCCAAGGGAAATGAGATTTCTTTCAATGGCACCTTGTAGCTATACCGTAATGTCATTGAACAGATAGCTACGAAAGTCATGGATCGTTTTTGTGGAAAAGTTCATACCTTTTTTCTGTGTAAAAATGTCTTACTAATATTGTATAGGCGAAATTTTGTGTGTATGTTTGTTTAATCTTGGCGATGGGACGGGTGAACTGAGATTTCGATGAAACTTGCTATACGGGTAAACTGGAACAGCATTCTAAATCTTTAAACATGTCGAATAATAGTGAATTTCAATAACTAATTAACATTGGAAAATATTAAGTCAGCTGCTATTCAGTATATCTTTGTAATGTATTTTAATTATTTTCCATTAGGTGTAAAAACACAACCAAGATGAGGATAAAGCGGTCTTTGTCTTGAGTAGCTTGAATTTCTCACTTCACTCAGGCTATATATATTAACTCCCTCGCAGTGCTCGTGATTTACTTATATTAACCCCTCACTGCGTTCGGGATTAAAACTTAGCAACCTTCGTTTTGATCTGAATTCAACATGCCGTCCGCGATTTAAAGACATAGGTCCATCCACTAGTGACATAATCTACTATTTTATCACAGGATTATGTTCCTTTAGAATAATTTTCCGTTTTCAAACGGGAAAAGCCGCTGGCTGAAGCTAGTGTATAATAAATTACAGACAAAAATATATTGCTGCGGTATTTTTTGTGACGCGAATATTAGCGGTACTAGGAAACTGTTCGCGTGGGCGGCTGTACGAGTATAAAGGACCGCTTTTTATAGGCGCCTTCCTAGAAGATGTTAATTAGCGATACTTATTCATTATATTAAAACATTTTAATTAACTGCCAATGAAGATCGTCTTTTCTTAATTTTTATTAGACCACCTGGTGTAAAATTATCTAAAAGTTAAATTATATGTATTTGAATCTAAGCCAATAGACGTGTCTATTAAAGACATTACTTCACACCATCAAGTAGTAAAAGTATTTACCAAGGTTGTGGCAGTAATCAAAAGAGTAAACATGGCCCTGGAACGCAAAAGACAACTCGAGGAACGCCCTTAAAAAGATGTCAGCAAACTGTAGGGGCCCAGTAGGGTCAAAGCCTTTGGGGCCATGGGTTCTGAAAGGAAAACGAAGTCAAAAAAGGAAGGGATTGGGTTTTAATCAGTAAAACTCTGACACAGCTCCGCCCAAAAGTGGGAGAAGACATTCTGATGATTCCCGATCTTAAATAAATGGTTAGTTTTAGTCAGTGAAAGTTTTAGACACCCTCTTACACCACCCAAAGCGGGAAGTATCATTTGACGATATTCCACGTCCAAAAAAAAATAACTTAACTAAAAATGCCTGGTAGATATCGCTGTCAGCGATAAGACCGCCATTGTACCCATAGATTTAAGTTTCTGTACAATTTATAACTTCTTTTGGTGTACAATAAAGTTTATTCTATTCTATTCTAATGCCGTTTGGCCTGGCTATTTGTTGATTTTCCATCTAAAACAAGGCACTTAGTACACTCATATTTACTTAGTTATTTCAACTAAGCCTGCAGCTACCAAACGGGCGCAAATCCGGATTCCTGGCTGTTATCAAGCGGAAAAAGCATTAAAAATAAACCGTTATACCACGACAATATTGATTTTCAAATCGTAAAGAGATCAATAAAAAATACCTGCAGCAGCCGCGGAAACATACTCATAATCTAATAATAGTCCCTCACGCTCCCGCCACCGGGATTTCGATCCCGATTTCCAATCACCGTGGGCGTGGGCTTGCGGACGACGAGCTATCGGTATCTTGCCGTCCGGCAGGCCGGTAATAATCCAGACCGAGCCCAAATCGTCAACAGCACGTACCGTTTCACGTGCGTTCAAAGAGATTTCAGAACAGCAAGATCAAAGGCTCTGGGGCCATGGTTGAAAGAAAAACCTGGGACCCTGGAACGAAGGCAAAAAAAAACAGAGTGGGTTTAAGTCAGTAGAAATCTGACACGCCCACCCGCCCAGAAGCAAGAAACTTATGATTATCCACCTTAAAAAAACCCTATAAACAGTAAATCCAAACTATATAGAACTATAACAGCATTTCGTAACGTTTAAGCCAGCCAATCACAACTCGTAAACGAGCTATAAACTTTAATCCCTGAACGCTTGCTATTCCTCTTAAGAGCATCCAACCCGGGTTTCCTACAATCGCTCTTACCTCGGTCTTAATCGCTTTTCCCTACAATCGCTCTTACCTGATTATGACGTTACTATTCTAAATATTAAACAGATAGGTATATCTAACGGATATTATCTGGGTTTCTATAGAAATGAAAATATATTTTTGTGTAAAACTATTCCAATAAAGACTTCTGAAAATCTGCCATTAGATTCCTCTCTTTTGTCAGCGTTTTACGAGTGGAGCAAGATTGGTAGTAGGGTTGACTGTTTAGGGTGCGTCGGAGCGGACCATTTAAGTTCTTAACGAACAATCCAGAAGGCTCTCTTTATACACTTCGCGAATACCTAATGACTGTGAAACGTATAGGGTCAAGTGTGGCGGTGGAACAACGGAGAGGAAAAAGCTTGACTATGGCTATAATATTGACCTTAGTGACAAAGCCAGAATGCCTCATATGTTGTTATTTACCGACACGAATACTGTCCTTAATGAAGCTGCGTGAGAAGAAATAGGTCATCATTTTCTTGTCCTGATTTCAATCCATTTGTGGATTGTCACCACATGTCTTCTATAGATTAGTTTTTTTGTTGTTTCTTGTAGATCAACTTACGAGGTTATCATTTGCATAAGCGAACTCGCCTGTGGCGATCTATACCTATAAAATAAGGCCTTCAGTCAGGACTTAAAATATCTAAAACTAAACTGAAAACTAACCAACTGCACAATAAGAGTACTTACTCCCTGTAAGGAATGGACAGCTTAGGTTAGGTAAGGAGGACAGCAAGGGACAGGCTGGATCGAATATTGGTCAGTATTTTAGAATGAATTAAACTAGCAGAGCGGCAGCTGGCCCGAACCAGGGAGTGGGTCGAAAATTGACGGGGTCCCTTGCAAGGGAGGGTAGACATTAGCGGGGAACGGTGCTAGTTTCCCTATAGGTCATTTGAAGCAAGGTAATAGCGTCAAAAGGGTTTTTTTCCTAATGATCTTTTTTTAAATGTATCTAGCAATTCTTTGGAATGTCCCTCCACTCATATCGATCCATATCAAACAAAAAAACTACGTCGCGAATTTTATATTTTTATTTATTCATTGATAGAATAAAAAGATCAATGTCCCCTTAATTACAACCCACGCTATTCGTAGAAGCTTCTAGCATATTAATATTCGAAACAACAGTCGAATAGTTGAATACCTAGTAGTAGGCGTGAATGACAGGATATCCGATTAATTGGCCAACACAAGTAGACACCCGTTTTATTTGATTAATTCAAGCAATTTGTGAGAAATCGACACTATGAGGTAAATGGTTTCTTGCGCAAGCGGCTGCGCTGGAGTGAAGAGATTGATAGCGTTTCTACACTCAGGAGTATGTCAGAGGTTTACATAAAACGTAATTATAAACATAATCGGCTTTATAATGTTCCGGGACTCGAGACGAAATCTACCACGTGGGCCTGGTGTGGCTTGGTTGGTATCAATCATAGGTTTTATGATTATTATTGGTTAATGTGGATTAGATAACAAAGCTAGACGCCTTAAAAAATGTTTATATTCGAAATCTAAACCTACTACGTTAGTTAATTAGGTACCTACGACGTTAGTTAATTGAAAATAATAATAATTTTGTACAATATAATTAAAACGCTTAAAACACAAATACCAAATTATATTTTCATTTTTAATTATTTTTATCAAACATTTAGGTACTTAATTATTATTGTGCAGACAGTACCCGTCAATTTCACCAGATTTTAATTATATGTATCTAAAAACTAGTTTCTTAATAACGATCTCAATTCGCCCACACATTAACGATATCAAAGCATAAAAATTTAATTTCTAAATAACGACAAAACTAAAATTCTTTATCAAGGCAAAAAATTTAAAATTCACAGCGGGTTTCTACTTCAAGAACTAAATCTATTATTTTTCTCCTGTCATAAAATATCTGTAAGATAATATATTTACATAAAATTAGTCGCCACATTAGGTGGAATAAATTAAAAAGAATATTATGTTTACTTAGCATTATTAATGAAATCTGTTCTTGGATTCAATTAAACTTGACTTGTGAATAGTTCTGTAGCGAGGTCATTAGGTGAACTCTGACCTCTTAGTGCTTTAGTCCGAAAATAACAGGAAGTTTCCATCTACGTACGTCAGTAGAAATCTCAAAATATACCTAATAAACATGAATATTTTAAATCTTAGTATTGTGTAGTTTCTACCTAGTATTCTTTTAAATTCTAATTGTTGTTATAATATGTTAAGGAAATCGCCACTTAAATAGCGCATCTGTATTGGTATCACACGCTAGTACGAAGATAAATATTTAAAAATAGGCAAAGTGGTACATTGGGCTTTCCCATTTTTTATTTGTTCATTGCAGGTGTAGTCTGGATTTGTACGAGTAGCTTGACATTAGGTTCGGTCCCTATAAGAGGGTATCGACTTAAAAAGGAACTAGCAAAAAGTTACTATATAACCCTTCTAGTAAAAGGGTCTCCCAAAATCATAAACGAATATACCGTAAAAAGAACCTAAGAACCAAATAATCGCACACATCAACTACCCGACTTGATCTCAAAACATAACACACCCAACTCTCAAAATCCAATGACCTATACCTTAAACATTCACAAAGTTAACACAGTACCGTACAACGAACATACACAAACAACGCACAAACAGTATAAACTTATAACTCCATAATTCATTCGTCATGATTTCGTTCCGAATAACAAGAAAGCCCGGCTTCGGTATAAATAATTAATGAAGTAAGAAAACCGAGTGAAACACTCCAGTTTTTACGCTCCAAAAGATATTGTTTTAAAGCTCTTAGGATTTAATTTCCGTGGTGATGGGGCGAAATGTAACGGACTGGGGTGTTGGGCCAAGGGAAATGAGATTTCTTTCAATGGCACCTTGTAGCTATACCGTAATGTCATTGAACAGATAGCTATGAAAGTCATGGATCGTTTTTGTGGAAAAGTTCATACTTTTTTTGTGTAAAAATGTCTTACTAATATTATTAAGGCATGCAAGGTGTGTATGTCTGTTAAATTTTTACGATGGGAGTGAACTGAGATTTCGATGAAACTTGGTATACGGGTAAACCGTGCCCTGGAACAGCATTTTAAATCACTAAACATGTCGAATGTTAGTGAAATTTATAGTTAATTAACATTGGAAAATATCAAGTCAAAATAATAAGCTACTATTCTGTATATTGTCTTTGTAATATTTCACATTAGGTGTTAAAAGTGAAGTATCCAACACGAGGATAAGGCTTTCTTTGTCTTGAGTAGCTTGAATTTCTCACTTCACTCAGGCTATCTATATTAACTCCCTCGCAGTGCTCGTGAGCTACTTATATTAACCCCTTACTGCGTTCGGGATTAAAACTAAGCAACCCTCATTTTGTTCTGAATTCAACATGCCGTCCGCAACTAAAAGACATATATGTAGATCTATCCACTAGTGACATATTATCGTATCTACTATTTTACCACAGGAGTATGTAACTTTAGGATAATTTTCCGTTTTCACACGAGAAAAGCCGCTTGTTCAAGCTAGTGTATAATAAATTACAGACAAAAATATATTGCTGCGGTATTTTTTGTGACGCGAATATTAGCGGTACTAGGAAACTGTTCGCGTGGGCGGCTGTACGAGTATAAAGGAGCGCTTTTTATAGGCGCCTTCCTAGAAGATGTTAATTAGCGATACTTATTCATTATATTAAAACATTTTAATTAACTGGCAATGAAGATGGTCTTTTCTTAATTTTAATTATAATTTTTTGTTAATTTTAGACCACCTGGTGAAAAATTATCAAATAATTTAGTTTATGTTGGAATCTCAACCAATACATACTTCTAGACGTGTCTATTTAAGACATAACTTCACACCATCAGGCAGTTAAAGTATTTGCCAAGGCTGTGGTATTCAAAAGAGTTACCATGGCCCTGGAACGCAAAAGACAATTTGAGGAACGCCTTTAAAGAGTACTGTGGCCCAGTAGGGTCCAAGCCTCTGGGGCTATGGGTGGGCTTCTGAAGGGAAAATCCGGGACCCTGGAACAAAGGCAAAGAAGGAACGGGATGGGTTTTAGTCAGTAAAAGTCTGGCACGCCCTCCCGCTCTGCCCAAAAGTGGTAGAAGACATTCTGACGATTCCCGACCTTAAATAAATTGTTAGTAAAAGTTTTAGACACCCTCTTACACCACCCAAAGTGGGAGATATCATTTGACTATTTCCCACCTCAAAAAATAATAATTACTAAACTAAAAATGCCGTTTCGTCTAACATTGGTCGCCATTTGTTGATTTTCCATCTAAAAAAGGCAGTTTTAGTACACTCATATTTACTTAGTTATTTCAACTAACGGCCGAAATTAATAATCAATCCACCACATATCGGAGATTGAAAAACAAATGCGACCATACAAAAAATTTCATTTTTTTCTGTTGTTTCATTTGTTTTTCAATCTCCGATATGTGCTGGATTGATTATTAATTTCGGCCGTAAGCCTGCAGCTATCAAACGGGCGCAAATCCAGATTCCTGGCTGTTATCAAGCGGAAAAAACATTAAAAATAAACCGTTTTATCACGATAATATTCATTTTCAAATCGTAAAGAGATCAATAAAAAAATTTAAAGCTGCCGTGGAAACATACTTATAACCTAATAATAGTCCTTCACGTCTCCGCCGTCGGAATTCCGATCCCGATTTCCAACCACCGTAGGCGCGGGCTTGCGGACGGCGAGCTATCGGTAGTTTGCCGTCCGGCAGGCCGGTAATAATTCAGACCGAGCCCAAATCGTCAACAGCACGTACTGTTCCACGCGCGCCTCAAAGAGATGTCAGCAAACTGTAGGGGACCAGCAGGGTCGAAGTCTCTGGGGCCATGGGTTGGCTCCTGAAAGGAAAACCCGGGACCCTGAAACAAAGGCCAAGAAAAAACGGTGTAGTCAGTAGAAATCTGACTCGCCCTCCCGCCTAGAAGCGAGAAAAGTAATACTGATGATTATCCACCTTAAAAAAACCCTATAAACAGTAAATCCAAACTATATAGAACTATAACAGCATTTCGTAACGTTTAAGCCAGCCAATCACAACTCGTAAACGAGCTATAAACTTTAATCCCTGAACGCTTGCTATTCCTCTTAAGAGCATCCAACCCGTGTTTCCTACAATCGCTCTTACCTCGGTCTTAATCGCTTTTCCCTACAATCGCTCTTACCTGATTATGACGTTACTATTCTAAATATTAAACAGATAGGTATATCTAACGGATATTATCTGGGTTTCTATAGAAATGAAAATATATTTTTGTGTAAAACTATTCCAATAAAGACTTCTGAAAATCTGCCATTTAGCGCGAACTTTGGCCCTTCATAAATGTACTCATAAAATATATCGAACGAATTTCTGTTTTCAAAAAATTTTAAGGTTTTAAAACAAAATCGTTATTCCTGGAACAAACTTTGTTAAATATATGAGTCATTGGCGGAATTGCTGAATGCTAATAGAGCGATGAGGCTTTTTACATTGCCTTCTTTTCAAAAGCATTGCATTGAAACAACAAGTTTACGTTGTTCAAACCTCTACGGTTCAGACTAAGCGTTTCGCTTCGTCGTTCATACCGCGTACCTACATCGAAGGACTGGAACAACTTGCCTGCCGCGGTTTTCCCGTGCGATTATAATTTTGGTGTCTTCAAGGCTAGAGTGAATAAGCTCTTAATAAACTAGTGCGCCTCACCATCGACGATTGCATCACTGCTTACCATCAGGTGGGTTCGCAGTCAAGTACTCATCGTCATCATCATCTCAGCCGAAACAGCTGCTGGACATAGGCCGCCCCAGTCAAGCACTAGTTTATAACAATTAAAAAAAAAGGCTTTTAAACCATGCTAACAATGACTATAGATGAGTGAGGAAAGGCCCTCTTAAGCCCAATAGACGTAATACTTAGTGCTGCTGGCTCCATCGCTATTTACCTCATAAAACCGAACCGTGACCGTAACCAAACACATTTCTTAGATCAATCAATAGATTAGTTTCGTATTACAGTTATTAATTTTAATATAATTTCACTTAATTTGATTTTAAAGCATTATTCCGACGCTTTCTGATCATTGATGGTGTTAACGTGTTTTTTAAGTAAAGGTATGAAATTCGATAGATGGATAGTTACTTGGATTTAGATGATCAAGCTGTAGATTGCGATACGGGTTTTTTTTTTACGATGGAACAAATATTAATTTTGATAGAGATTTTTATCATCAAAATCTTTTTCATGCCTGTTACAATTTGAAATTATTAAGGCTTTAGACTACTTTTAGGGGTCCCTAATAGCATTGGACTAATGGAAATATTAGACGTTTATAGAATTTTTATTGAAATATTTGTTTAAAAGAAACCTAAAAATCCATTAAGCTACTTTAGTCCTAATTGGAAGTAAAATAAAATTAAATGGTTTTTCAATACGTTTTAGCAGTAAGCATAAATCATATTTTTTCATGACCAGAGTTAAAGTTACTTCAAAATTTTAGAGTAAATTAAATTAAAATATTACTAGCCTAACAAAAGTAATCAACATTAAAATCAGCGACCATAAAATCGAATTAGATAGATCATAATCTGTCGATTCGCCGAATTATTAGATAGACTACATCAAAAACTAAAATATGATAAAAACAGCCTTTTTATAAAGCTGTCAAACTGCGGTATTATTCAGATTTATTGTATTGACGTTTGATTTATTTATTTGCATTTTGTCATGCGTTATTTTTGGAAGTTTTATAGTCGAATTTTTTGGTAGGTACTGTGTTTTTGGTCACTAGAATTTACTAGCGGTTTTACTGATGTATAGGTAGTCAATTATCCTAAAGGGATGTAATCTTGCCACGGGCAATTAGTGAACAAGAACTGTGGTTCTAGATTGGAGGTATTCCTCGGAGCGCACCAGTTTTGAAGCGCACCAATGAAGCGCACCATTTTTATTCTTCGGAGCGCACTTTTTAGTAGCTCCCGATAGCAAGCTCTACTAAAAAGTGCGCTCCGAAGAATAAAAATGTGCTCTACTAAAAGGTGCGCTCCTAAGAATAAAAATGGTGCGCTTCATTGGTGCGCTTCAAAGCTGGTGCGCTTCGTGGAATACCTCCTAGATTGCAAAAGACTACTGAGCGACACAGGTTAGTGTTAGTAAAATCTGATGGATGACTACGCGCAAATTACAAGAAAAATAGCTTATATTGAACTTTTCCGCTAAATAGACGCTGACGATTTGTGCTTGAAGGATGCAGTGATTAGTGAATACCATAATCGTATTTCTACGCCATTGGATGAGAAACCCGCCAGCTGGCTGTCTCGCAGACTCCATTCAGGTCACAGGTCGGTTGCAAACTTCTTATCATTTGGGAGCTGTTTTCTCTATTTTCCTTACCTTAAAATAGACATCCATCATATACTGCTAAGGGCCTGTTTCACCACCTATGATTAAGTTTCGAGTATCTTACTTGGCAGATATTTTCATACAAAATCTGTCACATTTTTGAATTTATTCAGTGAGTAGTGCCTACTCAGACATTGTGAAACAGGCCCTAAATGTCATATACAAATCTCAAAATACAGTCAACAAAATTATAATCCAACATCGCGCCACCAGTGTCAAATAATCTGCCCTGTCACAGTAAAATCAGATTCACACTAAAACCTAAAACTATTTCGATTTATCGGTTTGACATTTGATTTATTTATTAGTGTTTTTCATGACTTATTTTTGGTAGTTTTTATGGAACATGTGTTTAAATAAAAAAGTTTATGTGTGAAATGTGTGTAATTAAAACACAGATTATTTATCTATTGCGTGGTTAACTTTGCATACGTTAAAATAATCTTTTAGGTAAAGTTAAAATATACAACTTGTTATCGTATTCAATAAAAGGAGCTTACATTCTATTACATTAAAGTGTTACCTTATGATAAAATAACACTAAAAAACGGTGATTTATTGTCACATTCAATTATAAACCCAAGATTTGTTCCATTGAAAAAACCCATAAATAAAATGTACTATCATCAAGAGCAATTCACTCCAATTTACCACCTTTACCATCCCATTGACTAATACTATTAAGTCTTACATCAAGTAATCTTTCCCATAAAGTGGGAAAAACATTACCCGATTAGATCGTAATAAGAAAGTGGGATGTTACCGACAATTTAATGCTTATTTATCGGGCTGACTGTACTCGCTCGTCGATTGGACCACTTACCGATTGTACCTATTTCGATTAGCTGGGGTAATGGATATCGTGTTAAAGAGAATATTCTATTGGTGAGGTTGTAAGGATGTTTATATACGTTTATATAATGTAGGACAGGGGCAGGAAGAAGAAGATATACCTATAAGGTATTATAAGCAAAGCTGAGTGGCGGATTTGTTAAAATTGTTAATAGGCTTGCACTTGACCGCTATCTCACCTGATGAAAAGCGACGATGTGATCAACGTTGGAGCACTCTTGCCTAGACGTAACTATTCACTGTAGACTTAAAATTCCCCAAGCTGTGGCTTTCAGGAGACACAGACTCTGGCAGAGAATTCCACTCTTTAGCTGCACGCACAACATTGAATGAGTTCTCAAAACGTTTCTAAAAGCGGATAATATTCATAATAAAAGTGGTAGAGTATTAAAAAAAATTGTGAGTCTAACAACTGACAGCCGAAACCAATAACCTATCTGTCACATATCGGAGATAGAAAAACAAATGAAACAACAGAAAACATGATAATTTTTGTATTGTATCATTTGTTTTACAATCTCCAGTATGCCAAAACTGGAGATCGATAGGTTATTGGTTTCGGCCGTAAATGGATTTCGATTAAATTTGGCACATGGGTAACCTATGTCATATACAATACATAAATTGTCTTTTTTTCATTCGGACAAAGCCACCAGCAGCAACTAGTTGGAAATGAACAGTAGAATCGTCTGGCAAATATTTTTAATAATTCATAAAGAATATGAAAAAATACGTTACTTGTAATAAAGGAAACTTAATGAAATTCTAAGAATGGAAGACATTAATTAGCTTGATAACAAATCTACTAGATATTATCTTCCATTGCTTTGATAAATAAAATAGAATGTTGAATAAACACATCTTATTATACATAGCGCTCCTCGTAAAATACTGGTATTCAGCTAAATCTGGCTTGACTGGAAGCCGACCCCAATATAGTTGGGAAAAGGCTAGGTAGATGATGATGATGATGACTTCATCTTGTTCCACCTACGACGAAAGAAGCCATTTGATTAAAAGTTTTATACTTTATAGAGGCGGCACTTGTGGTAATTTACCTTTTTCTACTTAATTATAAATATTTATGAGGCTTCTATTATTTCAAACGATTTTCAGGTTCGCCCTGCCAATTGCTGGAAATAAATTATGTAACAATTTGAATTGGAGCACGTATGTTCCAGTATTACTTAGTACTCTGACGGTGTTACTAGGCAAGGCCTATATACAAAACCGTTTTGAGAACATTATGTACGCACAATGAGAGTATTAAACTAGAGACAAATTGGGCCCACGTATGCCACGTCAGCTACATGTTCTGACATCTAGACCCTTGAATTTTTTTGAAAAGAAGTCGACTTTTGAATTGAGTTGAACTAAGAAATACCAGCCGCATTTAGTTTAAATTGACAAAAAAAAATGACGTGTAAGTGGTTTTTGAAAAACCTATTTCCAAAAATGAATATCATCTATCACTCACGTGGGACACGTGCGACAGCCTGGCGTATGCCAAATGAGTTTCTAAGTAAAATCATCTACTTTCAGATTCAAGAGTGAGAGTTTGTGAGAAGAGGTAATAATGCGTAGCATACGTGGCATACGTTGGTTCAGCTTATCTTTATAACCGTACTCAGTTACGAAGAATTTCCTGAATTCCCTGTAATCTAGGTATGCTCTGATAAACCTTGGGGATTTGAAAGTCAAAAGTGAATAGTTTACCTTTAAGCAAACTTGCTCTAAAGTCGAATATATTATCGCTTACCATCAGAAGAGATAGTGATCAAGCGCAAGTCAATCGTGACTTAGACCTGTTGTTCACGGACGCGTAGCTTCATACACGCATATTCGTCACCTTACGCTTAGTGTACGACTGCATGAAGCTTACATACAAAACTATGAAACTCTGACGACGAAGTGGCAATGTCGTGCGGTCACGTTGTTTTGTTCTGTTTTGTATTGTTTGTCGACAGAATTTCTAGCGTAACTATAATGACGAATAAGCCTCTATGATGCTATGTGTCTGTGGATATTAGGCTCTAGTCTTAACTAATATAATAAACGGAAACGTATGTTTATTTGTTTTTACATTTTTATACCTAAAACACTTAACCAATTAAAATGGCCATATTTAAAGTAAAGAAATAATTGTGCTTCCTAACCAACGTTAATGTCAGACACTAGTTGCTAAATTATTAGTTGTACCCGTAGGGGTAACCCTTCGCCACATCAATTTTAACAAAACTTGATCCAAAAGAAGCCTCTTCTAGCACCATTCCTAACACCTCTTTTATCCGCAGTAGGCTAACCACGTACGAACATAACCTAAAGAGTGTTATCAGTAAAATTTATTAAGGGGAGTTTTACCCGTTTTATATTAGGGTAAGTGGGATTTAAGATACAGCCAAACGGAATGATGCTGTTAAAATATCAAATGCTATCAAATTCTCTGAATGTGTTGATACCAATGTGGATAAGTTTATGCAGAAATAATAACAAGCAACCCTAATGAACTGTTTTTACTATATTAAAAATACATTATTCTGAAAGTAATAACAAGCATAATAATAATTAACCTTCTAATGTCACCACTGAAAGAGGAAATAGAATGAAATCCTTTACACAGCCCCAGTGCGGGTTGATGGATATCACATGTGTACAAAATTTTTGTCTTATGACATTTCAGTTTCCTGATAAAGCGCACGCTTACGCGCTTTACTTTGTGTAATGTATTTTATAATAATTACTCTCAAAACGGTGAAAGAAAAGATCGAAAGGAAACTGGCATGTAGTACATGCCAGTTTCAGTAGAATAAAAAAAAAGGAGATTGGTTTTAAAATGTTACTATACTAGGAATTACTCCTGTACCGTGAGTGCATTCACAAACATGTAAACTCACAAATACAAGACACTCAAACCGGACACTATACTGAACTGTATCAACTGTAGTCCATACTCGTAAAAATATTTGTTCCGTGCGGAAATCAAAACCACGACACATAACGCAGTAGCCAATCGCTCAACCACTGCGCTTCCAATACCGTCACTTAACTATAAAACTACCACGACCTCACCCAACGTAAAACATAAAGAAAAGAAAACTAAGCTTCGCTCATCGAAACGTGATTGAACTACCAATTACCAGATTTTCGTATTAATCACATTAGTTAGGATTAATTCCTAATCGGCTTCCCTTCGCCTCGTTATAAAATTTTTATAAATTAAACCCCATTTTTGCTCTGAGCTTGGCTTCGTTATTTTTCTGGAGTAGCTTATGTTCCTTTTTCTTTCTTTTCCATTCTTAGTGTCAAAGCTGTGCTAGTACTAATTACTGGTATATGTATGGTTTTAACGTGAAGTACTGTTTCGCTGTATTTACTTACGTTTAAAAAATATAAATGCTTATACTCGGAATTATTTACAGCAGTATCGTGGATGCATAAAATACATCAGTTACCTAGAAACTAAAACCAGTAACTGTCGATCCTAAAAATATTTGTTTTGTGCAGGAACTGAATCCACAATACGCAGCACAGCAGGTAATACTTCAATCACGGCTTTAACCGTGCCAACTTTATTTAAAAAAATAAATAAAGGTCTATGTCTAAAGGTATCATCCGTGCCTCGGAAAGCACGTTAAGCCGTTGGTCCCTTGCTGTCATTTGTAGATCTTTGGCAGTCGTTATGGATAGTCAGAAGCCAGTAAATCTGACTCCAGTCTTGCCATGAAGTACCGTGTTACCCCAGTTATTGGGTTGTGGAGGTCTGGTAGGCAGCCGCTCTTCGTAAAATACTGGTATTCAGCTAAATCCGGCTTGACTGGAAGCCGACCCCAATATAGTTGGAAAAAGGCTAGGCAGATGATGATGATGGTCTAAAGATCCATCAGCCCAGCATTCTTTCTGCCCTTGTCCTTGTCCTACTTGAAGCCGGCGCAACACGTTTTCGCCATTCTGTCCTGTCACTCGTCATACCATCACTAACTCCCTTTTCTTTCATTTTTTCTTTGACCTCCCTCTTTATCTCCATCCATTGACATGTAAACTCAGTACTCTTTTAGTATCATGCGTTCATCCCTCCTTTTCAGCTTATAAATGCTGTCTTCTTTATTTCTTCAACACCAAGAAATATCTAGAAAAACGTAGTGTGTACATTAACGCGTAAGCAGGTACGTACTGAGGCCTCGCGAGCGCCGTCGACAATTCTCATTCAGGAATCGAAGGTGAAACGAAGCGTTCAGTATTTGCCCCCCTCTGGGATTGGGGCCAGGAAACCTGTTTATACTTAGACCGTTTTCACATTATCCGATCCGATATCGGTGTCGGACGCCGATACAATATCGGGGTAAGTAAAACGTATGAAATACCGTGCTCCGATATCCGATATCGGGTCGGACAATATGAAAGATAGGCACATATTTCATACATTTTACTTACCCCGATATCGGATCGGCGTCCGATACCGATATCGGATCGGATAATGCGAAAACGGTCTTACTGTGAAGAAATATTATCACAGTCATCACTATTCTATATAAGGCGCCAGATAAACTTGGAATAAAGTAGATTGACCTTTGCTAACTTTTCTGCAAAGGTACCTGAAAACAAACAATGAACTGTTTTTCATTAATCCTGAAATGTGAAAGTGTGGATGTTTGTTACTTAATCACGCAAAACGGCTGAACGGATTTGGATGAAATTTGGACATGAAAAAGAACATAGGCTACCTTTTATCCTTTTTTTTTCTGAAGTCGTCGCAGACGAAGTCGCGGGTAGAAGCTAGTAGAAAATATTTATAATTATGATACTCGTAGATGTTGATTCAAAGCAGTTTCCGTATTTGAATAAATATTATTTTAGACACATAGAATTTCAAAGATGCGTGACGATACGAAGCTTGGGCGGTTCACCAATAAAACATAAACAAGCGCAAGCACTGGACCCATTTGGCTCAATCGTAAGTTTCTACATGGTTTTCATACAATTTGTGTAGGTATCTTCTGTTTTCCAAATCAAATAACTATGTTTCTTTATTTCTTTTTATGAGACACTTATCGATTTTACCAAAATATTTTGCTGTACCTACCGGCCTGGATGTTTATATTTTCTACATGTGAGGTTTGTGTCTGTCTGTACAGAAATTGTGTTAATTTAAAAATAAATAAGCCCAGAAATCTTAATTTCGTATTTATTTAGTAACACTTTCATAGTTGCGGCAACTCGTACTCATAATTCAATCACCAAGACGTGCTTAGCAGTAAACAGTTTATAAAATGTGTATTTTGTTTTGCTGTGAGAATTGTAAACAAGACTTCATTTCACTGAGAGATTCTCGAGAAATTTACAAAACATCATGTCTATCAGCACCGGCCTAATGGCGCATCCATACGGTCAGTAGATTATACAGAGATATTTATCTGCTCTGCTATTCTGTGAAGATCTGATTGGCAGTCGTTCCATGTAAAGCTCATGTACAGTACCCGGCACGTAACTTGGCAAGATTTTGACGGAGTGGAGATAAATTCGCGCACAAAAAAGCGAATGAACGAACGGGACGTAACGCAGTGCGGGGGCAAAAGTCGACTAACGCACCAATCATAGACTACTATTATAATACTGCACCAATCGCGTGCCGGATCGGCGCTACCTCACACCCCGCGTCCCGTTTGACCATCAAATAGATCTAAAAACGATTTCTGCGCAACTAACGACTCTTGCCAAGTTACGTGCCAGGAACTGTATACAGCCATGTCCGGATAGACCGGAGCCGATCTTAAGTTATTTGAGAAAAGGTTAGGCTATTAGAGTTCCGGCGGGATCTTAGGGTGGCATGGCGACTGCGACTGTCGCAACCCAGTGCTGGGCACGCCGTCATTGAGGCGGTTAGGCCCCTCTTTGAGGAGTGGTTGGAAAGAGGTCACGGCGTCCTCTCTTTCCGTGTGACGCAGGTCCTCACCGGACACGGTAAGTTCGGGAGGTTCCTGCATCGAATCAAGCAGGAGAGAACGCCCGGGTGTCGCCACTGTGTGGACCGCCCGGAGGACACGGTGGAGCACACGGTAGAAGTGTGCCCCGCTTGGGCGGAGCACCGCCGTGTCCTCGTGGAGACTATCGGGAGCGGCGACCTCTCGCGCCGGGCCCTGGTTCAGGCCATGGTCCGGAGCGAGGAGGGTTGGCATGCGGTCGTCTCCTTCTGCGAAGCAGTGATGCTCGTGAAGGAGGCTGCTGACCGCGAGCGCGTGAGGGAACGGTCCTCACGCCGCCGCCGCCGAGATCCCGATCCCGATTTCCGACCACCGTAGGCGCGGGTTCGCGGACGGCGAGCACTGGGTAGCTCGCTGTCCGGCAGTCTGGAAATAATCTGGACCGAGCCCAGTCGTCAACGGCGCGTTCTGTTCCACGCGCGCCTCAAGGAGATGTCAGCAAACTGTAGGGGCCCGGTAGGGCCGAAGCCTCTGGGGGGAACATGTGGTATTCCTAACGGTTGATACCGAGTCCCCCCCAGAACGAAGGCAACGAAGGAACGGGGTAGGGGTTTAGTCAGTAAGAGTCTGACACGCCCTCCCGCTCCGCCCAAGAGCGGGGGAAGTCATTCTGATGATTCCCCTACCAGAAAAAAAAAAAAAAAAAAAAAAAAAAAAAAAAACGTCAATAAGCTTGGCACCCATTTTCATACAAAGTAAATATATTTTAAAATTGAAGTTTAATTGGTTAAGGATAACTGTTTCAAAATTATAAGCCAACATAAAAATATTGGAGTTTTAATAGAAGCTTCTAAAAAATGATTGAAGGACTAGCAACTCAACACAAATAAACTAAGTAATTACGAGTGTTTCCTTAACAGCAGCCGCTACTTTCATAGCTCCATGATAATCCCCGTCCGTGAATTTGTTCCCATAACTCCATGGTAGGATGTAATCTCAGCGCGGTGGATCTTAAAGCCTGCTCTGATTGGATCGCAGACGTTTTTATCACATTTTCTTGGCGAACTCCCCGTGACTAGGAATTTGTGTTGGCAAGAGGATTATTCAGTAAGTTCTGTTATTTGAACAAGTGTGTTGTGATACAGGTGAGGAGCTCGTGGCTAGATAATAACAGCCGCACAGGTCGATCTTCAAGGTTAAGCAACGCTTGCCTAGGTTGGTCTGTGGATGGGTGACCATCTTAACATAACGAGTTTCCTCCGTGCCTCGGAAGCACGTTAAGCCGTTGGTCCCGGTTGTCATTTGTAGATCTTTGGCAGTCGTTACGGATAGTCAGAAACCAGTAAATTTGACTCCAGTCTTGCCATGAAGTACCGTGTTACCCCAGTTAATGGGTTGTGGCGGTCTGGTAGGCAGCCGCTCCTCGTAAAATACTGGTCTTCAGCTAAATCCGGCTTGGCTGAAAGCCGACCCCAGTATAGTTGGGAAAAGGCTAGGCAGATGATGATGTGTTGTGATACAGGTGAGGTATACATTTCTTTCAAACCCGAGGTAAGTACATTTCCAAACAAACGCTTCTACGTGGTTATGACGTTATTGATAATTTCCTCTTGATATTTATCAAACAAATATATCTTGCGGCTATTATTTTGCTTTCCATTACAATCAAATCAATTTGTGTAAGACTAACAGAGTCATTTTTAAATTAAAGAAACACGTATTTTCTGGTTTTCTGAAACTCAAACAAGTTTTCTGAAATATTCAATGACAGAGTTGTCGACTTTCAGTCTAACCGGATGCAGCTGAATACCTGTTTATAGCATAGAGCGATTGCCTATCAGACTTCCAAAACCCAGTTACTGGACACCACGATAATCCTTAGATAGACTGATGGTTAGACTTCCTAGTATTTGGCTAGGTAGCCAAACCGCTTCTATACAGGTGGATCGAAAGTCAAAAATCTACAAATCAAAATAGAAACTATCGACTTTACGTGCTTTTAGATAAGCTAGGGTAGTCATTCCAAGTAAAATATATCCAACAAAATCAGATTTGAATAAAAAACATAATTGTGAAAAGACTGATTGATTGAACGACTAACAAAATAAAGTAATCAGAAAACTCTGTTAAATAAACCATTAAAGTTTCCTGTCGAAAACAGAAAACATTCTATCGCTCAATTTAGAAAAAATTAGCCACTACAATTCAAATTCTGAATTATTCGTACAAATTCCGAATTAAATCGCAATAACATTGATTAGTTTACGTAACAAAATGTTGATGAATCCACAACTGACACATTATTTCATATTTCCATAATATTTTTATTTTCATACTCGAGAATAATCGGCCATTTCGAATGTAGATATTGAATCAATCAATCGGCTTTATTTTTATTGCTTAAATCTCTTTATTTATTGCTCTGCTTATACGTCGAAGATAGTAAGATTTATAATACAAATGAATATTAATATTTATACAGTTACAAACTATGCCTTTGTAGGCTTGCAATTTATAGACATGCTAATTGCCTATCTGCATGTGTATGCATTTGTTTATTTTTTATTGATTTGTACATGCGAATGCTTTTGAAGATAAATTGTAAATGCATTTAACATGAATAACAAGGTGGTATTTATGGTTTCATTTAACAGTGGCTATATCAGGATAAGATTTACGATAGAATTGTTAATCAAGAGTGTTCAATTTATCACAATTGTGCTTATGAAGCAAGAAAGAGCTACAAGACGTATAGCACTATCGCTCTCTGATTTTGGATCATGATTTTTGAAGACGTCATGTTCGAACCCCAGAACTTCTGCAGTTCATGATTGCAAGAACTATCTACTAACTGTACTACAGCTTTATTCCACAGACAATAGTAAGATTTTAATTAGAATGCGTGACAACCACACTGAGACGGAACCATATACTGGTCTAATAACATTTGAATCTAATCAACACATATAAAGAAAAAGAAGATTGCGCTATATTATCAAATGCCTGAATAGTTCTTAGGAACTTTTCGGATTTGGTCTTGTATCAAGCTAATCTTGTTTCTTGAACCAAAAACTTCTTCTAGTACAAAGAAGACAATAATTTAGCAAGCTTTCTAAAGGTGGATTGACGATATCAAAATTATATTTACTATAGCTTCATCGATTTCAGTAATGTCTAAGATAAACTTGGAAAATTTCATATTAATATTATAGGAGAACCTGCTAATGACTCATATATTCTTAGTAACTAATAAACTAGACCGTAAAATAATGACCTAAAGCCGCTCATTTACACAGTATTTATTAATAAGGCCCTAAAAGCTTAAGCCCCTAGAATACATAACATAAGGCCTTTAAACCTAAACCCGGCTAACATATACAAGTAAAATGTAGGTTCGTTTGAATTTCGCAATCGGGCCCAACTCACTACTAATGAAGCGGCTGTCGGCTGTTTGTCCGTCACGGCTTGTGACACGTCGTATCGATGTTGGAAATTTAAAACGGGAATTATTGAATTTGAGAGAATTGATATTTAAATAACAATAAAGGTATGAAATATTTGGTTCACAAAAGTGAATTTGTACAAAATAATGGTGTCAAAACGACACAAACAAAAATGTGGAAAGTGAAATGATGTCTTTGGTAGTTAGTAAATGAGAAACTACACATTCAACTAGATATTTTTTGCATATCTATTTAAAAATTCAAGCGTTAAGTCCACCTATAATGATTAACCACTAATATGTGTACATATTTTGTAATAACGTAACTCCAAATGTTAAGTTGTCTATCTGCAACCATAACCAATAAAACTATACAACAATAACATAGAACAAGACACTCACATTTATTAGATGCTGAATATACAAATAATTTTACACACAGTGTTTACTCTCTATACTAATACAGAGAACAGATTACTAAAGCCACATGATACTACTTCTAAAAGATAACCAGACAAATTGTCTTATCTCAGAAACCAACTTCATGTTTAGACTTATCCAAGATTCTGCTGAACATCAAAATTTAGGCACAAATTCTGCTACTAGTATAAATATTAATTCCTAACATACTGGCCGGGTAAACTTTAATAACCAAATGAGTTAGGTCTAGCCTAGACTGCCTAGAGCTTGAGGCTTCTTAGCAGCAAACATTGAAATACTAGCGGTCGAACAAACATGATGAATTATCATAACACGACCCTTTCGTCCCTAGGAGACTTGTGAGCGAAAGGTAGATATACTAAGAATATATATAGCAATTTAATATGAATCGTACAGTGCTTTATGAAAAGGCTTCTCAAGGGAAGCAGTACCATCATATTCATTTTTGCTGCTTCAAAGAAATATGTTTATGGTAAAATTACTGGTAGAGCAGAATTTTCAAGATAGTCTTGGCGCGACAGTATCATCGATGTTTTCTAATCATCATCTTCCTGCCCTTGGGGCAACGCAACACTTTTTTTTCGTCCATTGTATCCTGACACTGATCGTTATACACAATCCACACAATCCTTCCATCTTTTGATTGGCCTTCGATGTTCTCTTCTGCCATGTTATAATTCTTTTATTTATTTTATTTGAGGTATATGTGAGGTATTCAAGGCTCTGTCTTCCATTTGACAGTTTGATTATCACAATTTTACTTTTCATCATTATCATCACCAGTATCTTATAATAAATGTCGTATCCTGCCAGTCCCTTTGACTAGCTTTAAATTATCACATCCTGCACCCAACTCACCCTCAAACCAACCAGAACTAAAGACAAAACTCGCACATAAGAGAAATACATTCGAATTTCACTCCTCTCACTAATGAAGCGGCCGTCAATCAGACCGTTTGTCTGCCCGTCATCCGGCCCGGTACAAATTAGTGACAACTCCCTGCCCGAGTATTAACGATCTTGTCTGTTACGGTGTGAGTGGCGGCTACACTGCTTTGTAATTAATAGACCTATTGTTGGTAAAAATGTGTTATCAACATGTGATAGTTGTGTATGAAAAGATTTTTGATTAATGGTAAATTTTGAGTCAGTGTGCTTCTTTGTTGTGGGTTAATAGTCTAGAGAATCAATAATCTCATACTTTTGTAAACTATTTTGATGTTCTAGTTCTTCAGGTGTTAAAAGACCTATTTTCTCTAAATTAAAGGTACCGTTGAAGGTGGTATTGACGTATTGAACCATCCAGAGACATTAGTTTCACTGTCCCATGGGGAAACCCCAACCCTCTAAGAAAATATTTTATGGGCCTTCTGCTATTTTATGGACCCATTTTTTCTTAGTGAATTGGTCTGTCCCATGAAGCTTCACTTCCTTTCTTTTACCTTCGTTGTGTCAGCTAGTAACTTTTTAAATGCGATCTTCATTTCATCAGACCTATCTTAGCCAATCACAGCCGACAGAATATTATAGCACACTAGTTTATGCCTTCACCTGACTATGTGAAATATAGTCTATGCCACTCAAGAATCAAACAGCTTTCTAATGATGAAAAAAAATAGCAATTGGACTTGTAATTTCAGAGTCTATCTACAAACAAAAAAAAACTATCCCTCCTTATAATATTAGTGCAGACTACGTTCAGTAGCAATTAACTGTCCGATGAAAAAGAACATAAATATTTCCCAATCAGTAGCAAAAGCTACAATTTACTGCAATCACCAATTAGAGCGATAAAAAATGAAACAAGAACAGAAAATTCTCATTACAGGATCGTATTACGTTATTTACTTTATGCAAATAAAGGCATAAATAAAAAATGAGAATATTTCTCTACAGAAACTGCATGAGATTACTTTTAAGAATAATGGCGGTCATAATTTGCGCCGGCTAGTCGGGAAATTAAATGTTGTCCCATCGGTGGGCGAGACTTCGAAAGGGGGGAATGTTCTGCATGGAAAGGCTTTTGTTATACAAGTTTACGCTAGCAAGAAGAAAAGAAACTATGTGAAAATGTAACAATTAGAAAAGAACAAAACAATGAATAACTCGTGTATAGAAATAGGGAATGAATGGTTGTAATGAGAGGATTTTAAAAATACTCAACCGGAAAAGATGTCAGATATGACAAAATATTGCATTAGGAAATAGCGCTGAGCTATTGACAACTTCTTTTAAACATGTTTATTTGGGTTTGAAACGAAAAAATGTTATACATGGCGAAGCGTGTATGTCTTCTTAATACTATAACATTATAAGATAAATCACGACTGGCTGCAAATAATTAGTACATTTATGTGGTGATCTGTTGAGAAAAATATGTTATAATACACCTTCTACTATACCTACTATACCTTCTGCTCCTTTAATCGAATGCTAATTACTGCAGTACTGTCTTTTATGATTTGTCGTATGCTGTACTTATTATCGATATCCCTCCATTTGGCTCTCTCGTCAAAAATCTTGTAGTTTGGGTCTTACTGCATTTGGTCAGACCATCGTATACGATTACATCAGTTTTCTTCATTTCCATCTTCTTAGACATCATTACTTTTTCCAAGGAGTTGACTGACTTTTTTCCAATATGGCTAATATATTCTTCTTTATTTATATACAATAAAGGTTACTTCAACCGCTTACAACTCTTCACCATCATTAGATCAACGAATCACGACATCACAGTACAGTGTCAAACACGCCTTGATTAACGTATTCCGTTGTCCTATATACATAGCCGTTGGTTCTACCCATCGATTGTCTGGTTCTATCAATAATTGCTTTTAATCATTAACCGGCTGTGTTTGGACGGGCCGCATTCCCTAATTGGCTTTAGTATGGCACTGACTTAGTGTGTAAAGGATTAGTGTGGTACCTACTGGCCGATTGATTGGCATTAGTGTTGTGTTCTGACTTTGACTTGTGACTTTGACTTTGACTTTCGTGAGTTTGGTTGTGGTGTTTTCTCTTGTGGGTTTTTAGTTAAAAGATAACTTGACTAGTTACATCTAGTAGTCATTATCATTACCAAATCATTATCTTATTTTCTTGTTTCTTTAGTGTGTTTATTTTTTTTCCATTTGAATAGATAGATTAATCATATTTTGGTTATTTGGATATAATTTTCATATTCTTTCTTTTTTATATGCATCGATTGTCTAGTTCTATCAATAATTGCTTTTAATCATTAACCGGCTGTGTTTGGACGGGCCGCATTCCCTAATTGGCTTTAGTATGGCACTGACTTAGTGTGTAAAGGATTAGTGTGGTACCTACTAGCCGATTGATTGGCATTAGTGTTGTGTTCTGACTTTGACTTGTGACTTTGACTTTGACTTTCGTGAGTTTGGTTGTGGTGTTTTCTCTTGTGGGTTTTTAGTTAAAAGATAACTTGACTAGTTACATCTAGTAGTCATTATCATTACCAAATCATTATCTTATTTTCTTGTTTCTTTAGTGTGTTTATTTTTTTTCCATTTGAATAGATAGATTAATCATATTTTGGTTATTTGGATATAATTTTCATATTCTTTCTTTTTTATATGCATCGATTGTCTAGTTCTATCAATAATTGCTTTTAATCATTAACCGGCTGTGTTTGGACGGGCCGCATTCCCTAATTGGCTTTAGTATGGCACTGACTTAGTGTGTAAAGGATTAGTGTGGTACCTACTAGCCGATTGATTGGCATTAGTGTTGTGTTCTGACTTTGACTTGTGACTTTGACTTTCGTAAGTTTGATGATGGAGTTTTCTTTTGTTTGTTGTTCTAGTTACATCTAGTAGTCATTATCATCGCCAAATTATTATTTTATTTTTTTGTTTCTTTAGTATGTTTTTAATTTTTGGTTGAGTTTGTCTTTGAATAGATAGATTTATCTTATTTGGGTTATTTCAATATCATTTTCATATTTATTCTATTTAAAATCTGAATGAATTACGATATTGATCAAAGATTTGAATTTGTTGAAATTATGTTTACTTGTTAAAATGCTTTTGAATGATGATTTATATCATTTAAAAGATACTTAATATATATTTATTGAAGCTTTTCACAGAAGAAACCTTAATATGAAGGGTTTAAATAATATTTAATTAATTAACTTAGTTCAATGAGACGTATACAAAATTGGTAACAAATTACTTATCGTAAAGTCTGAAGGTCATATCTTCGTTTGACCCTAGTAAAATAAAATTTAAAGAAGAGCTTTTTATTGAGAGACATGTTCAGTATAGACTGATTTATGAGGATCTGAGGGTAGATGAAATGGAAATTGTGGTTTCGATTCGTGAAATAGTTTTTTTATGCAGTGGTAACCTATAATAATTTACTGTATAATGTTGTATACAACCACTTACTGAGTTAAAATCTTGGATTTATTTCATGAAAAAATTGATCGTCGATTTACATTTTTTTTAATTGTTGCGTCACATGAGAAGCTTGAATAACATAAGTGCCTTCACAAACATGTAAACTCATACGCACAAGATACCCAGACCCAGATCTGTAGGTCATACAATTTTATTCTGTGTGGAAACTTATGACACTTAGTGTGGCCACCAATCACTCAACTGCATCATATACTATCTAGTGCATACTGCGTAAATAAAGAACACTAACTCTATCAGAGTCATAAAAGCTTTCCCGTTCCCTTCCTAACCTAATTAACTGAAGTAAACTATAATAAAACTGATACAATGTTGCTATCGTATTTCAAGCCGATGTTACTACAACTATATTTTACAGCGAGACTTGTTCGCGTATTGGTATACACGATAAAGACCACCCCACAATGTACATGGGCCACACTGGACACGCCATAATCATGGTGAAAGATGGGTTCCTCTTTGCTGAATAAGTATCTGGGCTGAAGCATGAGTCTAGGGTTTCTGACCATGATTTTTAGCCATCGCAGACTTGCGGACGACGAGTAATATGTAGCTCGCTATCCAGCCCTCTCGTGACCGTCCGACGTGAGTCCAAGTCGTCGACGGTGCATACTGTTCCACGCACTCCCCGAAGAGACCGACAACCCAGGCCGTTGACGAATAAGAAACCTAGGACCCTGGTATTAGGGCAAAGAAGGAACAGGACAGAACTTCTACTCACTAAAACCCACTGTTTTAGTCAGTAGTCTGATACGCTTGGTCTGCCCAGAGCGGGAAAAGTCATTTTTAATGATTTCCCACCTTAAATAAAAACTCCCTAAAGAGATGTTATCAAAACCGTAGCGGCTCAGCAGGGCCAAAGCTTACTCCATAATTCGAGTTCATATAAGACGTATGAAAACTACAGGAATTATGCCAGTGGCACAGGAACATTAATTTGTTGTTGTGGCTTGTCGTCATGTGTGGCAACCCTGAGACGGTACTCCTAGCTGACGAGAAAGGAGATTTTTGATCTGATTATTGCGATGGTAAAATGTCAGAATATATGACACCAGTCTTGCAAGGAGTATTGTGTTACTCAAACACTGGGTTGTGGAGGTCAGATAAGCAGTCGGTCCTTGTCAGATAATCGCAATTCAGCTGAATCCGGTTAGACTAGAAGTCGACACTAATACGAGTATATATATATGTATATAGTTCGGTTTAGGCTAGGCTGATCGATTGTTCACTACAACTTGTAGGTAACTATTTTGAGCTCGACCGGGTGGATATCAGCTGGGCTTGAATCTTAGTTTGGATATTCTCTCCTTTATGGATAATAATATGTGTGTGTATCGAGAAGATAGTCTACAGATTAAGATCCAAGATAGAACATTGTTAATTATTTCCCATCCCTCCCCCTAAAATCCTACTGGTCCTTATTTTGTTCGCCTCTCTATTTGCTAATTTTGTAAGACAAAGGAGACTATCTTACAAATCACAAGGAATCCTAATGTGGAAACGACTGCCATTTTAATTTGTGATAATATTTTTCTGAATAATTAAGATTGTTATTACTATTATTGTACTTAGCGGAAATCAAAACACTTGTTTTATGGTTGGGTAAAAAGACACTTCAATCTTTATTTTGTTTTATTAGCTAAGTAAAAACATAAAACAAGGTGACTAGCAAAACTAAACCAATTAAGTTAATTTACTACCGAAGAAATGTGATACCTTGTTTGGCTCAAACATTACCATATTTAAAAAGTTAAAGGTTAGTAAAACTGCAACGCAAATGACATGTTTAGTTTTAATCGTGTACTTCAACGTTTCAACGGTCACCTCGCACGAACTTGGAAAGCAAAGAAATATACAAAAATGTTTTTCAAACATCCTTCGTAAAAATAGTGACAGGTTACCACAGAGTTACCTTCGTAATGCGCAATGGAAACATTTTAATTTGAGCAAGAAACTGAAACCTACATTATTTTTAAGGCAGTCAAAAACTTTACTAATTTATGTTAAAAGATACAGATTATTTTTCAGTCTGCAAGCGTTAATAAGCCTTTCTTTTGACATCGCACCACTGGCGTAGCTATCGAAAAGCTAGGCAGGGCAGTATCGCAGGGCCCCCAAACTCAACGGACCCCCAAAATCTGTTAAATAATCCTTTTTGAACAAGCGTATATTTCTTTCACCTTCGAAATTCAAATATAGGTAATTGGTTGCAATTTTACTGTAATCATGTCAATTCGTTGTGGTAAATTCTGAGGAAGTTCCTTCCGCTCAACTTAGAGCTGGAGTAGTTATTTGATTATTTCCGACGTAAAAAATAGACGCACCAGACTTATTATAATCGACCCTCGTTTGAACCTCTACCTCATCGACGATAGAGCACGATTGCCTAGAAATAAGTCCCTAGGTTGTAGCAATCAGGAAACATACTCCAGCAGAGAATTCCAATCCTCAGCTGATTTTTTTGCACCAAGACCGTTGGACACCTAGCTACGCCACTGCTTTTGATTGATATATTGATACAGTCACTTTGTTTCACATTACAATCCAGATAATGTAACCTAATTTTTCACGCTATTAGTAAATCAATTAAGGGACTAAGTAAAACTTACTTAATAAAATGTGTGTTATCCCACCTTTAATACATTGAGGTCAGAGCTAAGCCAACAGTCGTTCAAAAACGACTCGTCACTACCAATTGCCATAGATTTGGGCAGCGATAGGGCTCCGAAATAGATTTCATGGAACTTTCTGTTGCTTTTTGTAGGTACCAGTGGTTAGGTCACGTGAACAACTCATTTGGGTGGCTAGGTGGTTGGCACTGAGGTAGGAAAGTTGGTAAAACTGGCTGGTTGTAGATAGAAGTATATGACTGGATTCTGTCATCACATTTCTACCATCAGACGAGCGGACGTACGGAGACTGTTCACTATTACATTGTTGTCATCTCTACAGTCCAGACTACGCGTTTCGCTTATACCGCGTACCTCGAAGGAATGGAACGATTTGCCTGCTGCGGTCTTTCCGTTTGATAATAACTTAAGTGTCTTGGAGGATATAGTAAATTGGTTCTTAATAACTCATTGCGCTTCACCATTAACGATTGCATTACTGCTTACCATCAGGTGGGATCTTAGATGGGAGACTAGCAAATTGTTCCTAGTGTTGCGTGTGTGACATACAGATCTGGAGATACGAAGAAGGATTGTAGTCCAGTATTGCTATGAAGTACCGTGCTACCCCAGTTAATGGGTTGTGGAGGTAGGCAGCCGCTCCTCGTAAAATACTAGTAATCAGCTTAGTCCGACTTGGTTGAGAAAAGCCTAGGTGGATGGTACGAAGAAGGACTATAATTTGTTTGCCACCTATCTAGTGAGTACCAACACCACACATACACCATCCAAACGATACATGATCTCATCTTTTTAAAATGACCTACAATCAAAATATTTTATTAAAATATTTTTAGCGTTACTGTTAAAACATTTTGGTTGCAACGTACAAATGAAAACAACTGACAAAAATGAAGGTAGCTCAAAAGTGGTAGCAATTTTTGATAAAATCAAATCAATCAACTTACCAACCCCGACACAAAACCCGGTTTTACCAACAATTTCAGCTCACAAATTACAAAATTCAACCTAAAAAAACAGAACACAACAAACATAAAATTAAATAACACTATCGATATGTATCTGCCAATAATTCCTAGACACGAACCAATTACGGTTTCCTATAAAAGCCGACCAAACAAAAAACGGCAGACAACACACCCTTAATCTTTGTTGACTGGGGCCCAATTAACTTGGTCGGGTAATGACGCCAGTTTGCTCACGCGACCATATTGCCACGTTTAGGGAGTATGCACATACAGCGAACTATGCGCTGGAGAGCTAAGTTGATAGAAGCTAAGTTCTATTGCCATGGGAATATGGTAAATGCTCCTGGAATACGCTGAAAGGTCTTCCACCTCTCCTCATCCTACATTACACTTTTAATATATATCTCTTCCCTTGCTAAGAATTTGCTTTGCCGGCTGCTGTATCCGCGTAATAGTAGAAAATTATCCCAAAAAAATCGGCATAAGAAGCCAAAAGATATGGTCAACACATTAACCAAGATTCGTCGAAATCCTTCCAGCCGTTCGACCGAGAAGAAATAAGAAATATACATACACCCACTTACAAACTGTCACCTTTTTAACATAAGTGCGATTAAAATCAATGAAATTTCGAGTACATGGTCAAACGATTAAACTTCTATCAACTTCCAACAAGTTCGCAGAAACAATTGATTGCACTATCATCATCATTTCAGCCGAAAGACTGCTGGAAGCAGGCCTCCCCCAAATTTCGCCAAAACGACCGGTCCTGTGCGTCTCACATCCAGCGGATTACCGCGTCCCTCACTAGCGTAGCAAGTTTTGGCCTATCTCATCGTTTTTAATTGCGATAAAAGTGACTATATCGCGAGGATTTAGTCACTAGATAGGATTTAGTGACTTTTCAACGCTACGTCTTCCGCTACGTGGTCGCCACTCCAGAAACTTTCGTCCCCAATCTATAGCACTAATGATAAATCAAACCTGTCTACTTCAACACGGAACTTCTCCGTATCGTCCACAGTATGTACATACGCCTTTACAGCAACAGTAATCATAGCCAATGATAAGGATTCAGGGAAATTGTACTGTTTGTTTGATTTTGACGTGGATGGGACATTAATTGCGTACGTAGGGCGTTAGGACAACATGAATTGACTGCTCATATTTGGATTATGTGGTGTTGCTTTTAAGAAGACGGCAATTTCGTTGTATGTGGTACTGGTTGGTGTTGACATCGCTGATGTTTGAAGTATAGATAAAGTGTAGTTGAAAACCGATAGAGTAGAATAAATATTTTTTTATATTACAATTTAGTGCTTCACTACAATCCCACCTGTAGTAAACAGATGCATTGCATGATGGTGAAGCGCACTTGTTTATTAAAAGCCCACGTGAATCATAAAATCTGGCAGAAAGACTGCAGCAGAGAATTTGTTCCATTCTTTTGATGTACGTGGTATAATCGACGAGGCGAAATGCTTAGCTCGGACCATAGTTTCGACTGAGTTCAAAGCTGCTAGAATAGAATCTCTTATTAAGCCATTGCTAAACTATCAACTTCGATTAACTTACAAATTGGCATAAATGAATAAGCGACCCTTCACCAAAATCAATGACCTCTAATCATAACTGACAGTGATTTGACATCGCCAGCTTTAGAAATAACTTCTAATCCAAACTATACATAGCTCATCCACAAATCCCAAGGGATTAAAAAGGCCCCAACTTTTTAATGATCAGACCTCAAATTACGTGAGCTTATCGGAGTCTAGCGAAAGTTTTGTTGCAAACGGGAAGCTGTCCGGTAGAAAGTTCTTAATTGATCTATTGATAACGCTTTTAGTTCCTACTTCATCGGCCAGTGTTGGATGGTTTTATTTTGAAGTTATAGGCTCATATGTAGGTATACGGATACTTTTATTTTGAAGGTGGTTGATTATCAAAATGACTGGGCGGATCTGGACTAGACTAAAACCCACTCCTGTTTCTTCTTTGCTTTAATTCAGGGTCCCGGGGTTCTCTTTCGTGGTGTATGTGTATTGGGCATATCAATGTGTAGAAAGAATAAGTGACAGCTTACAAAATTGTCTTTCCACTGAGAGTTATAAGTACTATTAAGGTATATTCAATTTAATTTATCAGTGCAATTTTGATGGTAGATCGTGCTGGAAGGTTCTGAAAAACACAGCATTACAAGGCCTTTCGCTAGATGATTACCTGGTAACCGCTGCAGAAACCCTTTCTATGCAAGAGGGATAGGACTGCTGAATCATCGATTGAATTGCAGAACAGGCGATATAGTGGTATTTGGGCTATGTTTAACAGTGGACTTCTTTTGGCTGAAATAATGATGCCGAAGGAATGAACATTTTTATTATGATGAAGATCTAGTTATGCATGAGTAACACAGAAAGAGGATACAAACAGGAAACTAACAATGTGCAGACACAGACAAGGATAAAGAACATAATAAATGACAATGTACAATACAAGGATCGCAATAAACGTTCCGAAACTAAGAACTAAGTTACTGCAAGACAAGATAAGTTAACACAAAAGACTAATCCATTACAAAGTAACCAATACATAAAGAGTGCTTGAGTAAGTTATGCCGTATCTAGTTTAAGCAAACAAACACTTTATATATTGCACAAGAACAGAAATTTTCTTGACAATAATGCATAACATAGTACAGTTATAGTTGTACAAAGTTGTATGTTTGTGGGGTCGGGTGACTTTCTAGGAAAACAAACTTTTCACTCTCATCTAGGAAAGGTAAAAGCTAACAAAGGTCCTGTATCACAACGTTGTTTTCCTTGAAACTGAAATAAGGCATCAAAGAATAATTTAAATACAAATATGTGGGAAATATTTTTTATTTCCCTTCAGGTTTTCTTAACCAGATACTCGTATACGTATGTATAGATATTAGACTGTGGTTCTTCAGGCTTTCATAAAGGTGTTTTCAATACTCAATTAATTTGTCAGTAAACGAATATTACAGAATACAGAATAAAAAATTAAATTAAACTCTTATAGATCAATGAGACGACAATCTGACACGACCGGAGAGCGATCGGGTGCCTAATTTATGATTTCATGCTATTCGAGACACGAAAGTATCGCAGCACCAATTTCCAAACTCTTGGCTGCTTTGGAGAAAACCCTAATAAAAAAACTTATAGGCACTCTATGCTCGATGAGGGAATCAAACTCAGGACCTCAGCAGTACTTAGACCAACGAAAATGGTACAATACTAATTTTAATTTAAATTTCTAGCAGATACAAGCTGAAAATAACTAGTAAATGCAGATTTAAAATAAAATGAAATGCAAACTCTTCAACATTTTCCTCCCATGTATAAATCTTCAGAGATTAAAAATTCTAGACAAGTCTCGATTATTAATTCATTTAATAGGCCACAGTGGACTTCCTCTGTGTTTTATTAAGTTAAATTGCCAAGTGCTATGAGAAGTTATCCTTAAGTTGCAGTATAATAACTGCATTATTCATTTTAATTTTATACGAGTGTTGGAATCTGTCTTTAGCTGTTGCTTATTACAAAAATTTGCTGCAAATGTTATTACAGCCTTCCCTAAATTTTGAAACGCTAGTAATAGTTTTTCGATATCATACAAAAATAGTTAAAAATTCATCGATATTAATGTTTGAATTCCCAACCGGTCCTATGAGACCGCGCTGTTATTGTTTTACTATTGTGGCTCGTTTCGCGGGTATGTGATAGATTAAAGAAGTTTCGTAACCAATACATAATTATTATACCTTAAATAAGAATAACGTACCTTTAGTATAAAGTTTATTTAAACTTACAATTCCAAGTCAGATCAAAGATATCATAACTCAAAGTATACCGTTTCAAAAAACGGCAATTTCATGATAGGTTAAATACATTTCTGTGTGAGGTTAACATCTTTTAAAATACGTTAAAAAATCAGTATCGAATAACTGCTTAAAACAAAAAAATATAGCATCGGTATTTAAGGTACTTTCCTTTCAAGAACCCTTTTTAACTGTCGTAACATGTGTATAAGCTCTTCTAAATATAGCTCCGTTTGATCGACTGTATTTCACAAAAACCCATATTTTGATCTGTCCGAACAATATCAAACAAGGTCAAGATTTTCACGGTATCCCGTACCTCTTGATCCAAATACCGTCCTTACCTTTTTCAATGGGGTCCTCTTGAAAATTACACGAAATCTCAACTCCTTGTATAGTCCCTTTAATACTTGTGGTCTAAACAGAACTCTGAGTGGGATTAATATGAATCCCGCTGACATGGACAAGCTTCCAACGTTAATACACTATTAGGTAGGAAGACGACGATGGTGCATAAATAATTGTAGATTTCCATCCTACTAACAATAGGAATCCTGGCCTGATTTCTATTGTAGGCCTTTATGAAGTGTCCGGTTTGTTTGCAGGTCGGAATATATTATCTGATTTCGGTTATTTTAGAACCGTTTTAGGTAGATAGATATAAAATTGATATAAGATAGATGCAGGATAGATACAAAAAAGATACGAGGCAGATACAACATTTATTTGTATGTGACCTATTATTTTGGAAGTGGTACACTTAATTAATTTAGAAATTGATCAATCGAGGGAATAATTGAATTACGTACTCCATGCTGTGCTGTCATAGTTGCTGCTTTAAAGATGAAACTGAAGATAACTATCATCGTTATTTCTATTTATGCCAAAACCTATTATCTTGGGTTCAAATATACTTACCTTATTCGTAAAGATCTGCAAAAAATTATGACTCATAATCAAAGCTATTGAAATATATACGAATGATCAGAGAGCGCTCCGCAGACATTACCTACCCTGATAGAAATAAGGCTTAATATAGATACGTCTAGGTAGATAATGTTCTCACAAATATCTACAATAATAAAAAAAAACAGACAAAAAATCCATTACATGGATTCTATTTAAGTGCTCTTCATACACAGATAGTCTTAACAAAAAAAATCTTTAAGCCTCACGTTACAATTTCATACTGTCTCTTATTGTTCGGGCGTCGGTTACAAGCGTCGTTACAGCTCTGTCGTTTAGAAATATTATTGCTTTCGTGTTATTTCGCATCATTGTCTCGTTTATGGCTCTGATCTTTGTAGAATTACCTACGGTTGTACGAGTAATGGTTAGAATTTAAGGTATTTAGGTTTATAAAGGTTCTAGCTGTGTCGATGACCTTAGAAAATTGACTGGGACTAACTGGTGGACTGTGGGGTAGTTCAGTTTGGATTCTATAGCCAGCGTTTAAAGTCGCAGGGCAATTCTATTCTATTGCGGGTGCGGGTTTGTGGTTGGGCAGAAATGGGTAGCTAGCCATCAGGTAAGAACCAAGCTCAGATCAACGGTGCGCTATATTCCACACAAGCCTCAAAGAACTTCGAGCAACATTGACGGGGTTCACTAGAGACCTCAGGATTATTCGAAAGTCTTAGTTTCCACTATCTTACGATATCTATCCAATATTTCAAATTTAGCAATGATGTCACCGACGATGTCGCATATTTGGATAGAGGTAGCCTACTCACTCTTGTTTCAAGTTAGATAACGCATCGCTGGAACTCAATGGGTGACAGACTACAGGTGGATTTTAGTCAGTAAAAGTCTGACGTTACTGCAACCTAAGAACGCAAAAAAAATCTTTACGTTCCAAGGCTGGCAGTAACTCTTTCAAACACCCCTATACCCCATTTTATCTTTAACCCAAATTCTCGATAAAAGCTTTACTGTTTTTATCAAATTACACCCAAAACATGTTGTTTAAGTAAAACTTGCAGAAAATGACAACAAACAAGCTTGAACACTGAACAGGCTTCGTGCAAACAATATCATGTACTTTCGTGAACTTGTCTCAAAGTTTCAGCAATTATTACTTGACAGGGGACCAAGTTTCAGGGCGGGTACCTATCTTGTAGCGAATATTTTTAGATCCTGTTTAATACCGTATTGATTTCAGGATGAAAGCCGTTGTTTGTTATTAGGAAAGTTGATAATACGTTTTATTTGATTTTTAAAATACTTCGTAATATTCTAGTACTTAGTAAAGAACCTTGAAATCAAGCGATTTTGGCGCACATTTACTGTGCATACAGTTAAGGACAGGAATTCCCTGCATTTTTTCTGTCTGTGTTTCTTGATAGCTACATTCTAGCGGTCTTTAACTCAAGAGTGAACACGAAAAGTTTATTTCTAGGCAAGCGTCGCTTCATCATCGCTTACCATCAAATAAGATAGTGGTTAAACACACGAGCCTATCGATAATAAATAAATGAATAAGAAAAACTGGTCGCTTCTTGTCTGCATACACAAAAAGTCTTATTATACACTTATGTATTGCATTTAAGGTGGGCGCGACGTTAGAATTATCCATACAAACGTAATACCAAAATCATTTGAAATTTAAGCATATTTACACCATAATATGATGTTATTCGGATTCAGACAATAATTATCTAGGTTCCTACATCGTCTTTTTGTTGAAAAACTTACCCCAAACGAAATTTAAGCGAATTTAAATTTGCACATTTTCACAGCGAAAATGTCATGTTTTTATTTGTTTTTTTCTATATTATAAACAACAATATTTCAAAGTATCTTTCCGTAGGAACACAGATATTATTATCAAGTTATAAATACTCGAAACAATATTGGAAATACATTAATTTTTCATTCATTATTTTTGGTATTACGGAACCTCTCCCAAATTTCCAATAGTTTGTATTGCTATCACAGCAAGCAACTGTCAGTGTGCGGATGATGACTGTACTCCAGTCGGTGTGTCCAAGAATTGTTTATACTATCTGGATTGCTTCCATCAACCTCAAAAACTTATTTTTTTGCGTCTCAACTCGAGATAGCGCGCGGTCTCCGCAGGCCTCTTAATAGAATTTTTATATAGATTTTTTCGCTAGCTGTATTTGTTTAGCAATTTTATTAATATGGGCTTAATTCTAGTAAGCAGTTACTCCAGGAGCTTTGTAGAAGCAGACGGCTGGCTATTTTTTTTTAATGAAATCATCAAATGGCTCTTCCCTCTCTGAAAGGTACGAGAGGGACTGTCAGACTTTTATTGACTAAACTCCACCCTTGTTCCTACAGTTACCCATTGCATTTTAGAACCACGATGACTCCTTTAAACATCCTGCACTGCAGACTGCTGCAAGCCCAAGGGAAATAATTGACCTATATTCCATTCGAGATATAAACTTTACACACAAACGTACGAATAGATGCAGCTGTTAGGTTAAATACAAATCTAACGTGTGCATGTAGACCTCGGTCCTGAATCAGCACCGACCACAGTCTGAGGCAGACTCCTGAGATAGCAATAACATTCATTACATGAGTTTCGTTTGCTAACCACAGCTGCTCCTGTGGTATTAGATTTAGTTTAGCATTTCTTGCAATTCCTAGAAATCTAACCGAATGGTTAGATTAGTTTTAGTGAATTTTTTTAAGTGTCTTTGTAAAGTTTTATGTTCAAATTTGTTTAAAGCTCTTGGAGATACCCGCGACACGATAAAGCATTTCCAAAAAATTTTTGCAAATTGCAAAAATTGTATCGCCTATCTTATGGCTTCAGGCCATAAGACCAAACCACTTTTTTTAACGTGCCGTTGACACCCGTTTGTAGCGATACAGACGTCATACACACGAAAGTCCTGTATACCTTCTGTAGAATTAAATAGCGCCGTCGACGAACGTTTCTAAATCGTGTGACAACGGCGCATTTAAAAAAGTAAAGGGAGTACATAGGCCTTAAGGGAGCCTAAAAACTTAACAAGCCTAAAAACTAACCTAACCTAACCTAACTTTACTTTATTGTAGTCACAATTTTCGTATAAAATATGCATTCTAATTTATATCAATATCATCATCAGCCTAGCCTTTTCCCAACTATATTGGGGTCGGCTTCCAGTCAAGCCGGATTTAGCTAAATACCAGTATTTTACGAGGAGCGGCTGCCTACCAGACCTCCACAGTCCATTAACTGGGGTAACACGGTACTTCATGGCAAGACTGGAGTCAGATTTACTGGCTTCTGACTATCCGTAACGACTGCCAAAGATCTCCAAATGACAGCCGGGACCAACGGCTTAACGTGCTTTCCGAGGCACGGAGGAAACTCGTTATGTTACGATGGTCACCCATCCACAGACCAACCTAGGCAAGCGTCACTTAACCTGGAAGATCGACCTGTGCGGCTGTTATTATCTAGCCACGAGCTCCCAATTTATATCAATATGTTAGTACATTATTCTGAAGCTTTCACAGACAAAAACCAACGAAAAAAAAAAGAATAATGAATACAAGGAAAACTCACGAAGCAACACAATTTAAAATTCCCTCAATACTGAACTGAAAAAAAAAACTGTTAATTACCATTTCCCAGAAACCAATAACAAAATTAACATCGCTATATTCAAATTGAGCGCAAAAAGGAAACGAGCAGGAAACACCAATGAATAATACTAGTAACGTATTGCTACCCTGCCAATTTCCTGCGGTGGCTACCGGATCCCAAATGCTGGGGCTTTGGGCATGGTGATGAGTTGACGCGAGTCCTGAGGCGGGGGCGGAGTAACAGACACATTGGTTCAGGATGGCTATCACAGTGAAAGTCCTTTTCAGAGAGTCTATTTTATGAACGATGAGAAGGTGACGAGCTATAAACTATTTCAGATCATGCAACTGATTTATTATAATGCAAGCTTTAGACATTCACATCACAACAAGTAGTGAGACAGTCCTTAGACTAGACGAACTTTACACGGCTGCCGATAAAGGAAAGAACTCCTATAGGCCTCAATCATGTGTACATTATAACGGAACTACGATTCTCGATTTAAAATTCTGAACTTCAGTTCAGTTCAGTTATTATTACATTATTTAGGCTGAAGTAAAGTTTACTTGACATCCTGTCTTGTCGATTTCAGGCCAAGAACATAAATCTTTCCAAATACTCCGTTTGGACGTTTGCCCTTAGGCCAATACTCCAGCTAGGGTCTGTCACTCCAACCAGAACAGGAAAAGTTTTCACCTAGATCATTTCCAAACCCAAGCTTCAAAGTCAAAAGTTTGAAAGATCTGTACTCGACTCAGACACTATGACAATAGAGTCATTCTCAATTCATGTCAAGGAGTAGCACACATAACTGTCAATATCATGATTCGAGCAAGAGTCAGGTCAGAAGATTAGGCCTCTCTAGGTCTTACACATACACGGCACGTTTTTCGCCGTGCGTAGCCACGGTTAATTCGCTGTGCGTACGCACGGTGTGCAGTATTTTATGAATCACAGGGGCAGCTTGTTGACACAAACGGTGGCGCTACAGCACAGGACGCCGCTGTGTTTAATCAGTGTTATATCGCAGTCTATGGCGTCTTGTACACGGTACGTTTTATTAACCGTACGGCGCGTTCTCCGTACCGTGCACAAAAACGTATCGTAGTCTAAGGCCGCCACCACACTCGCACCCGCCCTCGTCACAGCGCATTCTCTAAACGCAGCCTGAGTTCTCAGCTCCCCGTTGTATGCTTAACCGCATTATCTATTCAGGAATTGATTTGTGTTTGTGATAATGGAAGGTAGTGCACGTCTTCATGAATATGTGAACAGGTGTGGGTTTTGGCAAATTTTGGTTGTGGTATACCTAAATGGTTATTTTTTTTAGAAAATTATTAGATGTTACAGCTTGCGGTTGGAATCAAGTATTGAGAAGATGATGCCAATAAAATAATTATCAGACGTGGTTCGTGGTACTATCTTATTATATTAGGAATGAAAAATAAATTATCATTATTTGAGCCGAAAGATGTCCTCTGCTGGACATAGGCCTCACCCGAGGGTTTTGCTGCCCATTCTCTGGTGTGTCGATTTGTCGCTTTTTACGACACCTTCGAAAAGAGATAGGATGGTCTTTACGTTCACTACTACGTACTATTCTTTACGTCCAGACACCGTACGGTTGCAAAAGAAATACATAAATTGAAATATGAAGTAACAGCGTACAAAATTACTTAAATTTAAAAGCGTATGTAAAACATTATGATTGATATAACAGTGATAGATAAACTTATAAGTATAGCTAACAAAATAAATCAACATTTTACTCTTCCAACTTTTATCGAATCATCTTAAAGATCCAAACATTGAACTTATTAATTTCGAGAAAATCAAACAGAAAAATTACAAGTTCCGTCCGTACACTCCAATAAAGGTTTTCAAATAAAATGAAAAGTTGGACGGTAATCACAGTGAACTCCGATAACTGAGCCTTTGGGGATCCTTCGCAAACAGATGTATTTGTTCAATGTATAATGAAGACTGAGTTAGTTAGCGATCGAAGTTTTGGAATCCCGAGGGGGCGTCGGGATAAGATCTTGCAGGTTCGAATTGTTCGTCTACTGTTTGAAGAGTTGGAATTTGAATTGATGTTGGACTAATTATTGTGGGTATGTCGAACTTCTATGAAGACAGCACAGCTACTGATAACGGTTTGAAGGGTTGATCGGATATCAGTAATGAGAACTATAGAGGGATTGGTACTTGTGTGGTTGATGTTTATTGAAATTTAATTGTATGTAGATGCTTCACATGCAGATTATACTAGTGGTAATGACGGAGCAACTTTTATTATTTAAAGGCTCGCGTTTGACCACTTTCCCTCCTTTTGGCAAGCAATGATGCGGCCAACGATAGACCACGCTTGCCTAAAACTATCCTATACTCTTGAATTAAAGACCCCTTTGTCATAGCTATCAGGAAACACAACCTCCGGTAGTGGTTAGTTGAGCTTTTGCCTCGATATAAGAACTAAAATTGAGTATAGAAAGAAGCTCAAGGTGGTCGGTTATCGGCATGGTAAACCCCTGAAAAGATGGAGCCAGTAGAATTGGCTCCATTTAGCGGAAAAAAGACTCGCCTAGGTTTTAGTAGCATTTAACTTGATCAGTACACAGAGTTGTAAGTACATTCTAAAACCGAGAAATTAAACATAAAAAACCTCACAATTTCGAAATAAAAGCTTTGAATAATTTAGCGACCATGAACCCTCAGTTCTTAAAATCTTGATGACAAAGTTAAATAAAGCGAGAAATAATCCGCGAAATGAGTTTTAAAATTCTGAGTTCAATGTAAACTTTTGATATTTTAATTTGTCTCGACAAGGCATAATATAACATTGTTTATTCACTACCTAGTAATCCTGAAAGTAAAATTAAGTAGTAAGGATTATTACGTCTCATTATTTAATCAAGACGTTCGGGAAGTAAATATTCTCTTCAGTGAAACCAACTACTAAGCTGGTTAAGCTAAAAGAGGATTTTTCTAGTTAGAGGGATTGATAAATTAACAAGGAATAAGTAAAAGGATAATGTATTAGTAATGAAATAATTACTGTCATTAGTTTTATTTATTTTTTGCATGTTCATTAGTGGTGCAGTGGATTTAATATAATAAGCCATTCTCTACCAGTCATCTTTTGAGTTAAAAACACTATACTGTATTAGGTGTATACCTAACAATAAATAAATAATATTTAAAATCAAAATCAGTATCACAATAAATAGCAACCTTTAATAACTCTTCCGTTTGAATTCTGATTACGATGGTCTCAACAGAGATTACCGAAGTATACAGGACAAATTATAGTGCACACATTTGTGCACTATGGGCATGCCATGGGTTTGCTTCTGAAAGGAAAACTCTTGGCCTTAGAACGCAAGACAAAGAAGGAACAAGAGTGGGTTTTAGTAAATAGAACGCTCCACGCAAGAGCGAGAGAAATCACTGTGTGATTTCCCATTTAAAAATAAGCATGTGTGCACTATAACATCTCTATAAATTTATGTATATCTGTCAAAAGCAACCACAAGTTGCAGGCACGACACCAACGACAAAGTTAATGAAACTTTATAATTAATAGGATGCAAAATATAAAATTCTGACGAAGACCTAACCAAGTTTGAGTCTCTAACTACAACAACCTAATTACTTTTTCACTTTTTAACTATTTCAACGCTCAGCTTTTGATTACATTTGGTTTATCCTGGTCGAATATTAAAACAATTTTATTAGAAACGTACCTGAATTAATTTTACTTAAACTTCATATGCCTATTATGGTCTATTGGCTATATGGGTAGACTCAAGTATATAACTATAGAATTGATTTATTCGACGCAGGTATTACAAGGAATACCTGCGTCAATAGGAAGCAACACAAAATAACATAATGAATAATAAAATATGAGTCATCATCATCTGCCTAGCCTTTTCCCAACTATATTGGGGTCGGCTTCCAGTCAAGCCGGATTTTGTTGAATACCAGTATTTTACGAGGAGCGGCTGCCTACCAGACCTCCACAACCCATTAACTGGGGTAACACGGTACTTCATGGCAAGACTGGAGTCAGATTTACTAGCTTCTGACTATCGGTAACGACTGCCAAAGATTTCCAAATGACAGCCGGGACCAACGGCTTAACGTGCTTTCCGAGGCACGGAGGAAACTCGTTATGTTAAGATGGTCACTCATCCACAGACCAACCTAGGCAAGCGTTGCTTAACCTTGAAGATCGACCTGTGCGGCTGTTATTATCTAGCCACGAGCTCCTCCTCCAATAATAAAATATGAGTACTAAATTTTAATACAGCAAACAATAAAATACTAACAAAAACTACTAATAGGCCTTCTCTCTAGGAGAGGGAATAGGCCGTAATCCGCCACGTGAACCTAGTGGATAGGTGGATGTCACATGTCTTGGAATTTTTGTTTCTAGGACATCGTTTTCTCACGATGTTTTCCTTCACCGTTTTTAGACTAGTAGTGAATAAATAAATTACACAAAGAAATGTATCTGGCTGGGTTTGAACCCGCAACCTACAACTTGCAAGTTGGGGCAGTAACTACTAGGCCACCACTGCTACGAATATATTAAGTATCGATGTATTGGTGACCCGTAAAATACTCTAAATAGCAGTGCAAATCAATACGCTAATGTTATAATTGATCCAGGATATACAAAATGTCAATTTGTGCTCGAAACAGGATGAAATTTAAATCCATTTTGAACGACACTCGTTAATTCTCTAAAACATGCAATTTGATCAATGGCACACAAAGCGATTCCGGCTGTTTGCTTTTGTTTAGCAAATGTTTTTGAAACGAATGGTAATTACGTTTTTGATGTTTGTTTTTGGGCGTCATCAATGAATTTGTTTGCCGTTATTCCTCCTGGGTACTTGTGACAGTTGAGTGAATTTGTAAACAGTGTCAATTTTGTTCGCAAATAAATTACGGCACACTCTCCTTCCTCATCAACATTTCAGCTGAGAGACGTCCACTGTTGCTACAATTAACGATCTTATGCGTCTCGCATCCATCGGATTCCCGCAACCCTTACCAGGTCATTAGTCCACCTTGTAGGAGGCTTTCCGACGATGTGTCTTTCGGTACGCCGTCGCCATTCTAGAACTTTTTGACCCCAACAGTCATCTGTTTTGCAAGCAATGTGCCTATTTCCACATAAGTTAAGTGATTCTTCGTGCTATGTCGGTTCTCATCTTCATTCTTGATTCGAACACGCGAGGAAACTTTGAGCATAGCCCTTTCCATTGCCCTTTGGATACTTTGTTCTGCATTATTTAAGAATTCTATAATCTTTATTATCGTTTCTCTTTCTGACACGACCAAACTGTAATCCCCTTCCCCACCAACTGTGTTCCCACGTTGTCGTCGTGGTGGGGCTTGCGTATCTCTATGATCTTGAGGGCTATGCCGGTAGAGCTACTCATGCCGGAAGGCCTCAAGTGAGAGACCAGACCAAGAGGAACACACTCAGAGCGGAGTCCAGTCGGACCGCCAGGGAAGGCGCGCTGTCTGGCAGGCATCGCCATCAACAGCTGCTGGTGCTGTCAGTCAGCAATATCGGAGAGTGGGTTCGCCTCTGGTACGTGTCTGCGTACCAGACATGACCAAGATGGCGAACGTGATTATTGGGGACCCCACCCCATTATAAAAAAAAAGGGGGAAAAATAATAAAAATGGACGCGACTCTAAAGAGTTTTTTACCCCAGGAGGGTACCGACTGTCATGCAGTCGGAGAATCCCTCACCAAGCAGAGCTTGGTCTGCCCCTCGTATTCTGGGGGGGGCAAAGAGCGCGTCAGGTCCCCTAGGGATCTGTTACCGTCCTCTGTGGACGCATTGAGCCAGGGTGGCTCACTCACCGGTGACGTGGAGTCCCTGGGACCAGTTCCCAGCACATCCGCGGCGCCGGTTTGCACTGAACAGGTCGGCAGGAGTTCTGGCCTGAGGGAGGTGAGTGGAGACACGGAGTCGGACTCTGACGCCGCGTCTTCAATCACCTCACAAAGAATGGAGGTGGAGGACACACCGTCCAGGAGGAACGAGTTCCTCCTGAAGCGTCCCTCGTCTTCTGACGAAGCGTCAGCCCGCAAAATCTCCACCGCTGGGCGGGGATTGGGCCGTAAGACAGGAAAGGGGAGGGGGCTCACTGCCCAGGAAGCCACCCAGCGACACCAAGAAATTGCCAGGGAGGGGCGCCACCCCGGGGCAACCAATGGGCAGCCCGGCCTCACAGCGCCGGAGCCGTCTGGCAGCGAGCCAGATGGCATAGGGGAGGCAATAGCCAGATTCTCCGAGGTGGTGGCAGACGCCTTAACAAGCGTCTGCAATAAGAGGTCGAAGTCCTCGAAGGGGAAAACCAAACTTGAGGCTGAGACTTCAATTGCCAAAGCATTGGAGACCCTTGTGGATTCCCTGAAGACGTCCTTCAACGGGAAGATTGAGGGGCACGAGGAGGACCTAGTTGGTCTCCGAGCGGCTGACTCCGAGGCGGCGACCAAAGGAGGGCGCAAGCAGGGACAAAGCCAGTCCCAGCTCCCGCCCCAGCCGGAGAGTGAGGTGACCCTGCTGCGGCAAGAGCTAGCTGCCTTCCGGCAGCAGCAGCAGCAACAGCAGCAACAATTTCAGCGGACGGTACAGCAACAGCTTTCCGTCTTGGAGGGAATTGTGCTGCGCCCCCCGCTAACGGCCTCCGGTCAGCGGAGGGTGGCATCGTATGCCTCTACCGCCGCGGCTACGTCTGCTACTCCCAGAGCTGGTCCGCTAGGGCAAGCCGGGCGCGGAGCCGTGGCGCCGGCGCCTGAGGGTCCGGCCTCGGCGGCGAAGCAGCGGCAGGGGAAGACAGCCCCTGCCCCTCCCACAAAGGGCAAAGCGGCGTCTGCCGCGAAGGGCAAAGTGGCACCTGCCACGGTGGTAGTTAGGCAATCCCTGCCGCCTCTCCCGCCAACAGAATCTTTGGCCGACACGGATTGGACAGTTGTTGGGGCAAAGAAAAAGGCGGGCAAGGTGGCTAGGGCCGCCAAAAAACGGCAGCGGCGGCAGCGGCGCAAAAAGACGGCCACAGAGGCCAGGCTTTGCGCCCCGGAGGCATCGGCTGTAGTGATCACATTGCTGCCGGATGCGGAGAAAAGGGGCGTGACCTGGAAAAAGGTCATCGGGGAGGCGAAGCGGGCGGTGGACCTCGCAAAGCTCGGAGTCCCTGGGGGCTTCCGAATGCGGCTCACCGCGACCGGAGCCCGTATGTTGGAGGTCCCCGGGGCAAACAGTGGCCCCACTGCGGACGCCGTGGCTGACGTAATCAGGGCGTCCCTAGATGTTGAGGAGGCCCGTGTATCCAGGCCCACTAAGTGCATTGACATGCGCATCATGGGCCTGGATGACTCCGTGACGGAGGAAGAGGTTGTGGCCGCTGTCGTCGGGGCGGGTGGGTGTCTTACCGACCAGGTCCGGACGGGCACCATCCGTGCTGACGGCACGGGCATGCGAGCCGTTACGGTAAGCTGTCCCGTAACGGCGGCCAAGGCTATCACAAGGGAGGGCCGACGGCTTCTGGTGGGCTGGGTCTCCGCACAGGTAAAACTGCTAGAGCCCAGACCTCTGCGGTGCTACCGCTGCCACGTGGGGCACCACGTTGGGGCTTTCTGCAAAGCAGAGGTGGATCGCAGTGACCGCTGCTTTCAGTGTGGCCTGGCTGGTCACCAGGCTGCCGCTTGCAGCGCTGCACCGCATTGTTATGCGTGTGCGGCGGCGAACAAGTCGGCAGATCACCGGGCTGGGAGCAGGTCCTGCGACCCCCCCGACAAGGCTAAGGGTAAGGTCCGGAAGGGCCCTCATCCCACCGCAGACTCAGCCACCGCTGCTGCCGCCATCGCCATGGCAGCCGCTGTGGCAGAGCCCTTAAGGGGGACTCGGGAGGAGACTGTAATGGATTGCCAATAACGGCCCCACTACGTCTCCTCCAGGCGAACATCAACCACTGCGCCCCCGCTCAGGATCTGTTGCTCCAGAGCATGGCGCAATGGTCGATCAATATCGCCGTGGTCTCCGAGCCGTACTTTGTCCTGCCCAGGGAAGACTGGGTCCAGGACCTGAGCGGCTCGGTGACCCTAATTTCGTCGGCCGCCGCCGGTACCCCGCCTCTCGAGGCCGTCGCGAGAAGGCGGGGCTGCGTGGCAGCACGGGTCGGGGACATTGCAGTGGTAGGCGTCTACCTGTCCCCGAACCGAACTCTCGCCGATCTCCACAACTCCCTCATGGAGCTGAATGCCGTCGTCGCTGGGTTCGGATCCCTCCCCGTGGTCGTTTGCGGGGACTTCAATGCCTGGAATCTGGCTTGGGGTTCCCGGCTCACGAACCAACGGGGTCGGATGGTGGAGGACTGGGCTCTGGAGACAGGCCTGGTCGTCCTCAACCGGGGTTCTGTCCCCACGTGCGTGCGGATGCGGGGAGAGTCAGTGGTGGACATTTCGTTCGCCAGCCCCGCTCTGTCGCCGCGTGTCGTCGACTGGCGCGTAATGGAGGGGGTGGAGACGTATTCCGACCACCGGTACATCCGGTTTGACGTCTCCGCCCGGACCTCGACCGCGCCGGTCAGGGAGCAGACCCCGTGTGGTCCGCGGTGGGCGCTGAGGCAGATGGACCGGGACGCTTTCCTGGAAGCCGCGAGGGTACAGGCCTGGGTGCAAGCACCGGACAGACCTGTCGACATCGACCTCGAAGCAGAGTGGTTCCAGGAGGCAATGTCGCAAATTTGCGACGAGGCGATGCCCCGAGTCCATCCAGGACGTGCTCGGCGCCAGGTGTACTGGTGGTCGCCGGAGATTGAGGCTCTGCGCGAAGCGTGCAACGCCGCGCGGCGCCGGTACACCAGGTACCGCAGGCGCCGCATTCGTCCGCCGGATGCGGAGGCCAGAGAGGCGGAGCTGTACGAGGGGTACAGAGCGGCAAGGCGCACCCTCCGAACGGAAATAAAGCGGGCCAAGTTGGAGGCCCGCAATGTGTGGCTGGAGATTCTGAACAGGGACCCATGGGGACGCCCTTACCAGGTGGTGCGGGACAAGCTCCGCCCATGGGCTCCCCCGCTAACTCAGAGTCTCCGGCCTCAGCTTGTGGAGGGTGTGGTGGCCAATCTGTTCCCTGAGCGAGGGGAACACTCTCCCCCGCTCATGGCTCCGCCATCTGCGGTGCCCGTAGCGGACCACACCAGCGACGACGACGACGATACTCAAGAGGTGACCGAGGTGGAGATGAGGGCGGTGGTACGAAGACTTAGTGTCAAGAACACCGCCCCAGGACCCGACGGCGTGCCTGGAAGGGCTTGGGTCCTGGCCATGGAGGCTCTCGGGTCTCGATTACGGGGGCTCTTTAGCGCATGCATGGAGAGAGGCCAGTTCCCCCTTCGCTGGAAGACTGGGAAACTGGTCCTCATCGCGAAGCCGGGGCGCCCCGCGGACTCTCCATCCGCGTACCGGCCCATCGTGCTGCTCGACGAGGTGGGCAAGCTCTTTGAAAGAGTAATTGCAGACCGCCTCGTCGGGCATCTATCACGGGTGGGGCCGGATCTTGCTGACGGCCAGTTCGGCTTTCGCAGGGGGCGCTCCACCGTGGACGCCATCATGCGCGTGAGAGCCCTCACGACGGGGGATGCGGTGACTCGGGGCAGGGTTGTCTTGGCGGTGTCTTTGGACATCGCCAATGCCTTCAACTCCCTGCCCTGGAGTAGCATCGAGGCGGCACTTCAGTACCATGAGGTGCCCGCCTACCTCCGTCGTGTGATCGAGGCCTACCTGTCGGATAGGTTCATCATCTATCCCGGTCACCAGGGAGAGTGGAGACGGCGAGAGATGTCGTGCGGTGTTCCGCAGGGATCGGTACTAGGACCGCCCCTGTGGAACATCGGATACGACTACGTGCTGCGCGGCGACCTCCCCGACGGGGTCAGCGTGGTCTGCTACGCAGACGACACGCTGGTCCTGGCGCGGGGAGAGTCGTACCAGGTGGCGGCCGAAACAGCGACACGCGGGGTTGCGACAGTCGTGGAGAGGATCCAGCAACTGGGACTCAAGGTGGCATTGCACAAGTCCGAGGCTATGTGCTTTCATGGCCTTCGGACCGCGCCACCACCGGGTTCCCAAATAACGGTAGGGGGGGTTCACATCGGCGTCGGGTCGACGATGAAGTACCTGGGACTCGTCCTCGACAGCCGGTGGACTTTCGAGGAGCATTTCCGACGTTTGGCCCCCAAACTGGACAGGACTGGTGCCGCTCTGAAGCGGCTCCTGCCCAACCTGGGGGGTCCAGACGCCCCCTGCCGGAGGCTCTACGCGGGGATCGTTCGGTCCATGGCTCTTTACGGGGCGCCAGTTTGGGCGCCATCGCTAGGTAAGCGACCAGCGGCCAAACTGAACGCTTCCCAGAAGGTCATGGCCATCCGGATGGTGCGGGGATACCGCACGATCTCCCGCGAAGCGGCGAGCCTCCTTGCTGGCCTGCCACCGTGGGATTTGGAGGCAACAGTCCTTGCACGCATGCACGATTTGCGCGTGGAGATGCAACGCCGGGGCGAAACTCCGCTGCCACGACAAGTCGCGGTATGGCGGACAGAGTTCCGGCGGGATCTCAGGGTGGCATGGCGACTGCGACTGTCGCAACCCAGTGCTGGGCATGCCGTCATTGCGGCGGTAAGTCCCCTCTTTGAGGAGTGGTTGGAAAGAGGTCACGGCGTCCTCTCGTTCCGTATGACGCAGGTCCTCACCGGACACGGTAAGTTCGGGAGGTTCCTGCATCGGATCAAGGAGGAAAGGACGCCCGGGTGTCGCCACTGTGTGGACCGCCCGGAGGACACGGTGGAGCACACGGTAGAGGTGTGCCCCGCTTGGGCGGAGCACCGCCGTGTCCTTGTGGAGGCTATCGGCGGCGGTGACCTCTCGCGCCGGGCCCTGGTACAGGCCATGGTCCGGAGCGAGGAGGGGTGGCAGGCAGTCGCCTCCTTCTGCGAAGCAGTAATGTTAGCGAAGGAGGCTGCCGACCGCGTGAGGCAACGGAACTCACGCCGTCGCCGCCGAGATCCCGATCCCGATTTCCGACCACCGTAGGCGCGGGCTCGCGGACGGCGAGCACTGGGTAGCTCGCCGTCCGGCAGTCTGGTAATAATCTGGACCGAGCCTAGTCGTCGACGGCGCGTTCTGTTCCACGTGCGCCTCAAGGAGATGTCAGCAAACTGTAGGGGCCCGGCAGGGCCGAAGCCTCTGGGGAACACGGTATCCGAAAGGTTGTCACCGTGTCCCCCAGATCGATGGCAACGAAGGAACGGGGTAGGGGTTTAGTCAGTAAGAGTCTGACACGCCCTCCCGCTCCGCCCAAGAGTGGGAGAAGTCATTCTGATGATTCCCCTACCGGAAAAAAAAAAAAAAAAAAAAAAAAAAAAAAAAAAAAAAAACTGTAATCCCCTTACAATAGGCACATGAAGATCCGTCAACTTGGATAGTAATAACCATCCAATCCGATGATTGACGTTCCTTCAAATATCTCCGCTTATTTCTCCAAGGGATCTCTCCATACTTCATCTCCATAAGGGGTGACCCTTGAGAAAATCGCGTACACAAACCTCTATAAACGGAACTTTATGTCCTTGAAAAATATGAGTGCCATGGCCTGGAGTTGCTGAAACATATTCATATGATCGTAGAGGCAGTAAAAGTTAAAGCTGAACAATAAAGCGGATAGTTTTATGTTGGTTTTATATCGTCGACAGGTGAGCCACGGGGATGTTCCTATATTTTATCGCCAGGAACTGAATTCCGTACACAAAAGAATCTATGAACGTTATAGGAAAACCGGGGCTTACGAAGACAAATATTGCTTTGAATGCATCGCGAACATATCTGGAATGCTTGAAATTCATGTTCTGTTGTGAAATATTCTTGAATTTTCTTGTGAGTATTGTGTGTTTATCCTACTTTAAATTCTTGTTTTATGTCCTTTTCATATCTGGTTTCATTAAGTGCATTCTTGTGTGTTCTGTCTTCTTATTGGCTTATCCTTTGCCGGTTGCAGTTTTGTAACAAAATAATGCTTATTTGGACTGGTAGTCGCAAGCGCTATAAAGCTAAGCATGAAATCCTGGGTTCACTTCTCGAGTTGGCCAAATTAGTGAAATGTTAGTGTTTGAGGCTCTACCATGAGTTTTTATCTAAAAAGTCCTCGCTAACGTTGAACTTGCTAGCGAGCTAACGTGGATCCCGTGGATGAAATAGTTTCTGTAATGTCAGGTAAGCTTGGTACATCGTGTCGTGTAGCTAACTTCACCTCTTATGTTTTGTTTCTTTCTTTCTCACTAATAAGAAGAGATAACGGCTCGCAAGCTCAAAATGTAGTGTTATCGGACTCAGACTCTTTAGAATCAGAATAAATACTCTTTCCTGTGTAATAAATCTAGACGAAAAAATAAAATGACACAGATTTTGGTATTCTTTTAATTCGTAGGCTCAAATTATATTTTATTTCCAACATATAAAATATATATTTTAATTCCAATATATGACCATAATTTGTCTTATAAATTAAAAATGATAGTTCTTAAATTTTTTGCGAATATGTTTCGGTCTTTTCGGTGAAAATCGGTTGCGATACCTCGCTATTAATGAAATGGAAAAAAACATGCAACTTTCGAATTGTCAAATTATCGTCTCTGATTAAAAAACGAAGTTTAATTTCCGGAGACGTTAGCGAGTGTTAACTGTGTAAACTCATGGTAGAGCCTCTGTACTATAAGTAAGTACACGTATCTATCAGACCTTTCGGGCAATACAACAAGACGATATAAGTCTTATTGAATCTTGGAAGGAAGGTGTCGTTTAGTTAGTTTATGCAGTGTAGGCGTCTAGAGGCGACGAGGGATTCTAAAATATCATTGCCTCATCAGTAAGGACGCTCTCTTTGATGTAAGTATACGGGACCAGTACTAGTCTGGGGAAGGGAAAGTCACCGAAGGAATACTGGATTGGTTTTGGTCAGTACAAGTCTAACAGACACCTGCGGCCACCTCAGGACGACGAAATTTGTCGAGAATGTCCAGCACAATAAAAAATATATTGTAGACTGGCTAGAACTAGTGAAAAAATTTACTAACCACTCTCTCATAAGCATTCAAGATTCAAGATTTATTTATTGTTGTTTGTCACAGGTGTAAATTTAGTTCTTAAAATTAATATCATAACAATGTATCACTGCAACATACCCATAGGGTGTACAAACTTTAAATTTTTACAATTACATGTCAAAAGCATTTATCATTTTCGCACCAAATGTCACAGAATATATTATTTTTAATATTGCACTAGTTTAAAGTTTTACGATGCCATCATAATTTTAGCTTGCACCATTAACGGTTGAGCAGTTTAAGTTTTTATTTTCCCTAGGGGTTTAGTGAACTAGTGAGTGACGTGTCTACGCTCCACGAGTTAGATCTTTACAAGCACGTTGATATTTGTCAAACGTTGTCGTCACCTAATTCTGGCCACAAAATGTCCAGAAATAGGTATAATTAAAAACAGGTGTAACTAGATGCACTGTCGACACAAACAGAAGAACTCTCTTTAGCTAATTATTTTTTTAAAATTCTAATGCAAAATTTGTTTGATCGTAGCCTCTTTGTCAATAAACTTTAGAACTTAAAAACAATAATACAATGCAAACACTGCACGTCGTTTCTTGTTCCATTTGAACTGGAGATAACAATAATAAAGAAAATAATAAACTGAAGATCTTGGAGTTACTCGTAATATTAAATAAGTTACTTCTAGTCAAATGTCCTCCATCGTCGACCTTTTTAACCACGGGCTGAGATATATTAAAAAAAAAACTTAATTATAACTATTTTGTTCACTTAAAAAACTACTTATTGATCTAACATTAAAAATAATTCGTTACTTTAACTAATTCAATTCCAACCTAAACTAAAACTAAACAGAGCTACATCCCACACAAACCTCTAATACTTCTACAAGAAAAATAAATTGGATAAAGATATTTTGAACTGGCAGGGGAATGCAGGAAATTCTCTCTGTTCCGCTCCAACGATGTTAAATTGTAAGAACTAGGTAGCGACTTCAATTTATAGGCTCAACTCCGACAGGGCGATTACTGCTGCAGGCTTTTGAAGTCGATGCTCAGACTTTCATGAAGTCAAAGGGCTTAGTTTCAGGATTCTGATTTGCAAGAGTCCAATTTTACTAGCTTTGCATAAGGTAAGTCTCTTTTTTAGTATGGTTAGGCTCGCGTTTGACCACTATCTCACCTGATGGTAAGCGATGATGTGGCTGACGATGGTACACGCTTGCCTAGAAGTAATCTATTCACTCTTAACTTAAAGAACCCAAAGTTGTAGCTATCAGGAAACACAGACTCCGGCAAGGAATTCCACACAGGTGTGTACTGTACGCACAGCAATGTGTTCTTATAACGCTTTGTGCGTAAACATAAACGGATTAGGATGTTGTTGATTTTTTTGTTTTTTGGTTTATTTTACTTTTTTCTATCCAATTTAAGTTTGCAATTACTTGTACTCGTCCACATTGATGGTGTGCCAAATAAACGAGTTTTCTTTCTTTAATTAAGTATCTTTCTTATTATTCATCATTATCATTGTGTTGCCGCTGTTACTGATCCTGTAAGTTTTGCTTCCAATGGTACGATAAAAACGACCGATTACCTGTTGAAAGACCTTTCAACGCTATGACTTTCGGTATGCGGTCACCACTTCAGAACCATTTAGTCCACATCTAACATCTGTTTTGCGAGTTCTGTGCTGTGTTCACTGAACCTTGCTTCTCCTTTGACGTCCTGATTACCACTACAGCAGTCAATTTGATTTAATACTTCACACAGGTTCTGAGTTTTGGTTCTAGGTACTGTTGGATGTCGGTCTCCTCTCGTTGTGTTCCTACAGCCTTTTGAGGGTATCGGTTGTGAAATAAATTATAAGTTTCAAATAGGTTGTCTAGGTTCTAACAACAAAGACACGTTATTCGGGTCGTGGGCAAACACTGCTCGTAATATCGTGGTTCTTCATTTTTTTTTATTGTTTTAAACTAGTGCTTAACTGCGACCCCACCTGATGGTAAGCAGTTAGGCAATCGTCGATGGTCTTCATGATTAAATTGATATTGAACAGGTAATAGCATTGAAATACAGTTTTTGTGTTTATGTTTTCAGATTATACAAAAAACTAAAAATTATTTGAATTTATTTTATTTCATGATATACTGTGCACTCGTTCAGTCACTGCGTTGTTAATTTACGAATATAAAGAATAAATTAATTGTATTATCTACCTTACAATGACCCCTCTGCTGAGAATGAGATATTCTCTACGAGAGAGATTTGACCATAATCCAACGCACGGGCCCAGTGCAGGTTCCCAGGTCAACTTCCCATAACTTACCCAAAAATAAAGGTGTACTTGAACTTACCGTATGAAATGAAATAAATCGTTTTAAGCGCAGTTTAATTCGTCTATAGCTCGGGGCGAACTAATAGGACGGGATAGGCTGATTTGAAACCGTGGCCACACGCATTCACTAGCGAAACATACGGGCTAATTAGTTGTGCGTGCCCGCAGAAAAATTTAAAATGTTTTTGTTCGGTCAGAATTTTAGTAGGGTTTGTTTGCACGCAAGTTTTATAATTTAGGTATTTACGTGATGGTTTTAGGTAGTATTTAATTTAAAACTAATGACTTGCTCTGGCTTGACTTGCTCTGGCTTCATACAGCTGTTAGAAAGCTTTGAAATTCTTGGCTTTCCTCTACTATAACATGCTTATGTTATAAACCGTCCTTATGAATTCATCTGTCTATTAGTTACAATTGCATGAAAATCCGTTGACTGATTGAAATCTGTAATGAGGAATATTGTTTTACAATAGGTAAAGGTAAAACTGTAAACTAAAATCCAAGGAAAAGTCTACAAATCTATCAAACAGACAACACTTAAGCAGCAATAGAAGTATGTAGAGTATCCAAAAACAGGCTTATGTGACAATGTGAGAACGATAGGACATCAATAAAATCAAAAATAGTAACATTTTGAAATAAAATTTGTAAAGAATGGTTATCATACTATCGCATTACACCTATCCACGCATCTACGCGACTCTTTGAACTCCAAACGCACAAGCTCAAAATACACACCTCTATATTTACAAACCCTGCAATTAAAAAAGATGTTATCTCAAACCAGTGTTACCTATCTGTTAAATTATACAACTCTAATCTCACGTTAATGTCCAACAAGTTTATTTACCAGAAAATATTATTGCTTGTGTAATACTCTGAATGCTAAGTCGTGTCACGGTTCAACGGAGACGTTGGTATTAATTAAGAGCACGGACCATGTTAATGGTAGCTTTAATTTTAATTGAACTTTATGTTTGTTCGACGATTTAAAAGCTTTTTATGGGACATTGGTTGGAGTTATTGAAATGGTGGCCGTTTTGGGAGACTTCTCATCTGTAATGTATAAAAATGAATCTCTATTTAAGTTGGGTTTCAAGTTATGGCGTGGCGTAACCTTCCTTGGTTACGCCATAACTTGAGAATAACTTTACCGATTTTTTTTATATACTGTAGAAGTTATGTACGGATAAAAATACTTCTGAAAATTGCGCAGAAAATTATAAAATCACAAGAAAATATTAAAATATTTGTTACTTTATCATCGTGCGTTTGACAGTTCACAAATAAAATATGAGAAACACTTTATTCTTTAGTAATTACTTTTTATATCAAGGCTTTAGGAGGCTGTTCCTAACTACCTATAAAAAGAACTAAAATAATATAGTATTTACTTGAAAAATTAATGAAATTGTTGAAGACGCTAATCTAGAAGATCTACCGAACTCCCTGAAGTTTATACTCATTGATGTGTATAGTGGTCAATCGCGAGCCTATGTATAATAAAAAAAAAAATCTTCTTATAATAACTAATGCTTAGATGTGGTCACTCATCGTATTGTAAACGTTTCACAGTAGGGTTTGCCACAGAGCTATGGAGTACAGTATTCACCATCAACGTTTTAGCCGATAGACCTCTATTAGCTTACCTCTACTAGGCCACCCCCAAGTGTCACCGACCGGACCTCTGCGTCTCGCATCTATAACCAGGCCATCGGTCCCTTTACTGGGAGGCATTAAATCTTTGTACGTTTTCATGAGAGTAGACGACAGAGACTTGTAAAATATCATCTACTACGACAGTAATCATCATCATCATCATCGTCTCAGCCGAAAGACGTCCACTGCTGGACATAGGCCTCCCCCAAGCGCCGCCACAGCGACCACTCCTGTGCGTCTCGCATCCATCGGATTCCCGCGACCCTCGCCAGGTCGTCGGTCCACCTTGTGGGAGCCCTTCCAACGCTGCGTCGTCCGGTACGTGGTGACTGCGACAGTAGCAGATGGTATTTTACACACAGGGGACACCCTTATCCTTTTTTAAAACTGCGGTTAAATTTTAAAAGAACATTTAAACAAAATTCCTTAATTAGATACAGCAGTTATCCAAGCATCCCCATTTTAAAACGCGCAGCATTTTGAAGGAACAAATAACGTAGAACCTCAATGCACCGTGGTTTGCAAGACATTGTATTTTTACTATGTTGAAATTTCTTATTATTCTCCTTAACTTTGCAGGGGGATTCGGTCGAGTGCCTTTGTTATTTTTCATACTGCGCAGAGGATTTGTTTATTTTCTTGGGTTTTTTAAAATAAATGGAGAGATAGCCGCCATTTTGGTAAGCGATGAGATATGTTAGACAGTTGTGGATTGCTTAGTGTTTAGTTTTGGGGGTTTGGTGATGGTAGTCATTAGTAATGATGACTAATTTGTTATGGTTATGACCATTAAGGGAGGGGTCTTGTATTGTATAATTACAACACAATAATAAAATCTGAAATTTGACTTATAAACTTTTTTACTTCTTGGCAAGCGTGCTGTAGTATCGATAACATCGTCGCTTTCCATTAGATGAGATAGTGGTCTAGCGCGAACAGCCTCGAAGGTTTCTAGCCTTAGGAAGGGGAGAATCCCATTACTTAGCTGTGCGTACAATGAATGTAGGTCTAGATCATCATTGACCTTTCAAAGAAGTACTTGGTCAAAGCATTCCTATCAAAAAGTAACCTGCCATTTATAAGGTGACATTATCTCCTATCTCAAATTCAAATTCAAAATGAATATTTTTATTTTATTTTATATGGACAATTATAAAACGTCAGAAGTTCCTGCATCTGAAACTTTTAGGTCGACCCTAAGCACTTCTTCAACCCAAATATTGTCAATATACCAATATTTTTTATACTAATCACGCCTCACAAAAACGTTCCCCATATTTAAAATCTTGACTACGCCATTGCCATTTTGCGCTAAAGCAATTTCCTTACCGGTTGTGCCCTAAAAGATCACGTTTCGTACATTGTACAGCATCCGTAGCGTCTGGAGATAACCAAATTAACTTTAAATTAGTTATTAGAGTTCTCCCGGTTCGTTTTTTACATCGTTATTTCTGAGATGTCTACGCTTTGGTAATTTTTCGAGGGCTCTTGGATATAGCTGGATCGATCCAATGTCAAGATGTGTTCAAGGTTAATCTATATTCGAGTATATAAATTATATTTTATTAAAGCGTGCTGAAGATATTGTGTAACTTTTTATTTTTTTCACGAAGTTATGATTTATTAACTGTGATCGATTAATTTGCTAGTGGAACAACGCAAACTATCCTCTTGTTTAATTTAATTTCTTATAGTCCATCTTAGGGTTGTCTGCTAGATATAGATGAAAGCGATAAGAGGTGTTGCTTCAAAACACGCCTTCACTCTTCTGTGACAGCAGCCTTCTTCATGCATTCATATATGATGATGAACTATTTACTGCCGCTTTTATCTGGTCAGTACACCTCATAGGCGATCTTCCTAGTAGTCAGAAAACCTCAACCTTTCCCAGGACCACAACTAGTTCAATAGCCACCTCCACTTGACGGCATACATGGCCAATAAAAATTATTTCCTACGTAAAACAAAAACGGACGGTTTTGACAATATCCATAACATCTGATTCTTTCCCAACAACTTCTTCTAAGTAAACAGATGACACAGAAAAAGATATAATCCCTACACTTCACAGCATCTCAGACATTTCGAAATAACCAAATTAACTTTAAATTAGTTCTATGACTTTCCCGACTTGTTTTTTTACTTGATTATTGCTGAGACGCTCGTCCCTATCTTTCGTTATCTTTTCTCTTTCATTTTCCTTTTCTTTTTTGAGTTTCCCGGCTATAAATGGAAAGGATGAATAAATGTGTTTTGCTTCATTTTAATTATTTGCGCCTGACTTATCAAGTAGCAGTTGTAATCGGATTGAAATTAATTAAATTGGCTGCGAAAAATATTGTTGTGTAGATTATTATTATTTCAAAACAAAAAACGGTAATCTACACTAATTATAAAGAGCTAAATTTGTTTATTTGTTTATAGGAGGTAATCTCTGAAAATACTGGCCTGATTGCCAAAACTTTTTCACTGCTAGACAGCTGCTTTATTCCTGAGTGTGATATTAATACGCGGGCGAAGCCACAGGCATGAGGTAGTGGTCGCCGCATGTGTGAGATCTCCTAACATTACACCTTCCACCTGACTATTCAACCATACATCCTGTGTGCTCTATTCACAGCATCTTAAGTTTACTTCTGTAAATGGTAGTTATTTTAATACCAGTCTTAATATAGAACGATTTTCTATCAAATGAGCCGTTTACCCACGGCCACAGTTATTTCCAGCCATCAATGCCGCCATAACAATACCCATTAACTATCTTGTCCTTGTACTGAAATCGCTTTTCCAAACTTCCAATTTCAAAGTTAACAATAGACAATTTTTTAACTTTATTTTCGTCTTTGTTATCAGTTTTAATGAAAAGAGGTTGTATAAGGTCTGAATTGCTTTCACGTTAATGAGATGACCTTGATTGTCGTTGACATAGACGCTGCTGCTGGTTTTATTTGAGTTCTTAATGAGCGTTTTCCTTTTCAAGGTGAGCATAGATTTTATGCACTAATTGGAGCTTCGCTATTTTAAGCTGCATTTGCTTTTGAGATCGTGGAAATTGCCAGGGCAAAGAAGAGGTCAAGAAAATTATATCTAATGTCAGTTTATTTGTATACTGCAAGTCTGCAACTCAAAAGCTTTAGAGCTACTGTTCAACTAGGATATGGTCCTAGTTAAGGTGATTGGGTGAACTGAGGGTCGGTTAGTACACTCTAAACGCGTAATCAAGAGGGGGTGTAGTCAATAATCACCTATACTTCTCAATTATACGGAACGGTATAAATTGAAGTTTCAAAAAAATTACCAAAGTACAGGCCTATCCTAACATTTATATGGGCTGTTTTGGGTTTGGACCCGAAACACCTATCTGTAGGTCATACAAATATTTGTTCCGTGCGGGCATTGATTGTTTAACAATTATTTCACCCTAACCAATTAAACAATCTTTAACAATTATTAATATAACCAAATCGAATCTCCTGCCTCTTCTGTTCTACGCAAAATTAAGTCACAATTTTTACGTTTAGTTACCAACCTATTAAAACGTAGGCAAATTCTTTTCGGTAACACATTTCAGGCACGCTAAAAACGTGCTATTTTTTTCTTTCCCAAAATTAGCGTGAAAATGTTTTACGTTTTCAACAGCTTTTAGGCTAATGAGTTAGCCTTGACTGCTGTTGACCTAGAACTGAGTTCATAGCAATTATTTATAACTAAGGCAGATTTTTGATATCCCTAAGAGCTGGAATTCCGGCCAATTTGAATTAGGCTGAATATTTTTGTATGTTAATATGGAATTTTTGGTACTAAGTATTTTATGATTAAATTTTAGATTTCTGTGCTGTTTAAGTGGTTTTTGGGGTAGTAATTATTGTATTGTAATTTTTGTTATGTTAAAGCTAACAACTGTTATTACTAACCTAAGGTCGACTGGTAGAAAATGCCTGAGGCATTAACTCCACCTTTGTACAGTGTTTCTTCATCATAATCAAGGCCTCCCCCAAATGCTGTCCCACAATGATCGGTCCTGTGTATTTCGCATCTGTCGGATTCTCACAACCCTAACCAAGTCCTCAGTTCACCATGTCCTTGAGGTCTTCCAAAGCTGTGTCTTCCGCTACATGGTCACCTGTTTTGCGAGCAATGTACCTTACTACAGTGTCCATTGCCATTCAAGTTTGACGATTCATCACATAAAATTTTAATAAATAAATTACTATGGACCGTAAATACAGTACTAAAATACCCCAAAACCGATTCCCCAAAAACTGCCCAGTCATATGAACCTAATTGTACATCCCTATATACACTTACAAGAAAAAAAAAACTCATAAAACATGCGCCATTCCATTGAAAATAAAATCCGGCCGAACACCAGGAAACGGTGGGTAGTCGTAAAACATAAACGCAGCTGATACTGCGAAAAGCCCAATGAATCGAGTTGATATTTTGCTACCGAAGCAACCAATAAGTTTACGCTTCGAGCGGAAAAGAATTAGGCTGCGATGGAAGAGACACGGTGTGTGAGCGTAGTTGTAATAAGAATAGGAATGTAAGCTCCTCATACACACACATACACACACATATACGCACACACACACGTACACACACATATGAAAAACATATCACACGTTTTGTAATATTAATTTTTTTGAACACAAAATAATGTTGAGTTCATATTAATAGTAAATACGTAATGTTACATGAAAGTATTAAGTCAATAAAATATTTGAAATGTTGAAATTCTCTGAAATTTAGAGGCATTGCGAACATTAGTTTTAGCATAATTTAAATTGATAGTTACATTTTATAAGCAACAAATAAACTTGTACAAGATATATTAAAATAAATCTCGATCTAATTTACAAAAGTTATATTGTTAAAGCAAAATAAATCCATTGTGAATTATTATAATTTGTGTATATGTAAATAAGTATGTGTGTAAGTAATATGTTAGTATATAAACCTATTTTCAGTAACGTTTGAAGTAAAGGAACAACCAGCTTATAACTACAATTTAGACTGAGTTGTTTGTCACTGGAATAACGTTACTAAGAAATTCCTGGAAATCCCTTTCAGATCTCTAGTTTCTTTCATCCAATTCAATTGTAGAAAACATAGCTCGTAGTGATCCTGTACAGTTTCACTGAGTGTTTACATCCAATTTAAAATCGAGCAAATAATGTAGGTGTAGTAGTAACTCTTGTGTTTTGAGTATAACACTCAAAAATAATAATACTTCAATGGTTTTACAATTTTCTGCCTCTTCTTTTAAAAAAATGGTGGCAAAGAAATAGCCTCTGCGTCTCGATTAATAGAATATGGTTAAAGCATTCACTGCCAATTTCTTCATTCAAAGTAACAACCAAAGTAACAGCCAAAGTAACGTCATAAAGTAATAATAACGGTTAAATTCGTTTCTTCACAATTTTAACTGTTAGTTTTGTCCTTAACTTTAACTGTTCATTGAAAGGCTGTTAAATCCAAAGTCACTGTTATTTTGACAAAATTGTATAGGTTTCATTGCGTTTATCCCTACATTTTATTTTAGTCAACTTTTAATTTAGCTGTCAGTTGGATGAAAACATTGACAAGATGACATTTGCTATTGACAACAGTAATGGTCAAGGAAAAGTTATTACTTTAATTTTAGTTTTAGCTTTTATGAAGAAATTGGCCGTAAGTCTGCATTTGTAACTGTAAATATTAATTCACCAATAAAACCTATACTTAATTGTTTTTAGAAAATGCTTTTAAAAGTGTCTTTACTTAGAAACTTAATTCATTCACTCACTTTACTTAAAGTCTCAATTTAATAAACACAATAATTTGACATTTAAAACATCAAGAGTTAATAACGTGAACATATTTAATATCGTCTTAACAAGAAAGACCCGTTTAACTTATTCAGACTGCAGCCAAATTGAATCTTCTATGAAAATATGAATTCAAAATCCATTTAAGAAACTTCAGAATAGACCTCTTTGTACGTTCTTGTCTGTGGTCGTAAATTAAAAAGTTTATGTAAGAGTTTTGTATTAAAGTGGAAAGTTTTTAATTTTGTGGACTCATATTCTTGTGAACGCACTATTTTCTTATTGAGAAGCTAGTTTTGTTCGTTTCTTTACTTTTTACATTTACGTACACGTATTCTGTTATTTGCAACTTTCGTGTCCTAGTTTTGTTTAAAAGTTTCGACAAACAAATAATTTACAAAGAGAACGTCAATTTGACTTAAGAATTGAAACCTTATATAGGTAGATATAGCTTACTACGGTACTAATTGATCTGGCAAACGTTGTTCTGCCGTATTAATTATAAATTATCAAAGAAATATCGTAATGAAAAATAGGCGGTAGTCATCAAACCCACCAAATATACACAAGTAAGCGGTCAAGCTGCGTCACATAATTTTTGGTGACAAACACCAAGACGCGAGATAAATTAAATACCTACCTACTATTTAAAAATTGTTAATAACAAAAAAAAATTGGAATTCTCACAAGTCAGTCAAACAAAGAGCGAGTTGCTATACCAATCCATAGCACTTCCATTCTTTCTAACTCCACACTCCCATAGTCGTGTAAATGATTTTTATTTCAATACGGGGTCTCGTATAAATCACAGGGTTCCGCGCTTTGGTGTCAAAACGTCGACTCAACCCATTAGGGGGTGAGACGGGATATTTCTAATACTTAGGGCCTTCGCCTACGGCGACTTTTTGTAACGCGAACGCTACTAATGCGCTACAGTCGCATTTGAAACGCGCTACTGCATCGCGACTGTAGCGCTGCTAACGCGCGACCGTGTCAGACGACAGCGAGGAGAACAATCTACATACAAAATCTTACTGTATCGCGTTTGCATCGCGACTGTAGCGCGTTGCTGACGCGCGTTTACATCGCGACTTAGAATTGTGGCGTTGGCTGGGGCAAGCTGCTAGCGACTGCATCGCAACTGTATCGATGCGAACGCGCGTCAGCCGCGCTACTGCATCGTTTCAAAAAGTCGCCGTGTGCGAAACCCCTTAATGCTTTACTACGCATTTAATGGGTATGGAAGCAAAGCTGCTCTAGTTCATGTGTGAATATTATTGGTTTATGACTGGCATGATTAGGATGTTAGCGAATGACCTGTTGATGTAGTACTTTGATTGATGTTCTGTTAGAATATAGATTGGACCGTGTAAGTAGCTTTCAAGCGTGAAAATGCCTTGAAAACTAATGATTTTCACCTTAGTAAGAGACCTGCCTTACGTATCTACCGTCTCTCTTGCTAAAACTAACGGGTAAAATTTAGAAAGCAGCTGCGCCACTGGTGCACGATGGATATTTCACCCCAAAAATACGCACAAAACGTTTTGGTACCAAACGAATTCATTTTGCATACAGCTATGAAATGGAATTACCTGCAGGAGTCTGTGTTCCCTGATAGTTATAACTCACTCTTGACGTAAATAAACGTGTTTTTTTTCTTCTGTTCTTTCTTTCATTGAACGAAACGACGAAATATCATAATACATCTTAATAGAAGATAGTTAATGTCATCATTGTTTTTTTAACATTACTTATAACATCAGCTTTCTTAGTGATATGATTATTACGAATTGGTATTTTAAGCAATAAAATAGTTGAAGTCTTTTTTTTAAGGTAGGATCAGTCAGACTTTTACGTCAGACTTTGACGGACTAACAGTCAAACTTTTACGGACTAAAAACCACTCTTTTCCTTCTTTGCCTAAGGTTTCGGGTTTTCAAAAGCCAACCCATGGCCCCAGAAAATAGTTGAAACCTGAAACCTATAATAATCCATTGTTCCAATCGGCTGATGACTTGATTTAAGGGCGGCACACACATCACGGGGCCGCTGCCACCAAATTGACGCGCGTAAAATATGGCTGCGTTCGCCGGTCTGACAGGCCATGTCCGCGTCATCGCGCGATGATTTGTGGATTGACTTTAACTGATGTCTGTGTTGAGATTTGACTGCAATTTGCAAGTACCTAACACTATACATAACTTACATAACAGTTGCTGGCTACAGCATTGTTCAAAGATCCAGAAATCATAAAAAAATAAATATTCTTGGTATAAAAGATGATTAACAGCGATTGAAAGTGAAAAATAAATTAACAGCCAAAACCACTGAACAAATAATCATACAGATAATTGTTCCAGGTGTTTAGTATATGTGAGTTTACTTTTTACTGAACGCACCCATGTTACGAGACTACCTCATACTTAATCTGGGGCTTTTTAGGTTCGAAACTATTCAATGCAAAACTTTTCCCACTCTTGGCCAAAGTGGAATGTCAGATTTTTACTGACCAAAACCAACTCCCATGTTCCTTCTTTGCCTCGCGTTCTAGGACTCCGGGTTTCGGAAACTAACTCACGGTCCCAATAGGCTTCAGTATTGCTGGGCCCATAAGGTTATATCTATCCTTTCAATTACAGTTACAACTACTATGTATTGAATTCCACTACAGTAGTTCACACCAAATATCCAAAAGTTGTCTCCACATTTTTTGCGACAAATATTGGCCCAACTAAATTTATTCTGGGATTAAAGTCAAATAAGACGACAATAGTCAATACTCCGTGTAATATTTGTTAAGTGAAGTCAACTGAATTTGCATGACATACCAATCAAATGATAATATTTGCAGGTACTTGTGTACCGCCAAATATTATTTTTTCATTAGCCAGTAAAACGCAAACGTCTACAAACAAGGGTGTGGTTCGGAAGCTGTTGGAAGCTTGAGAAATTTTGTTTGGGTGTGATAATACCTTGCTTAACTTACTTTTATTTAATCTCTTTGAATTACGTGTTAGTTTGTTTATTGTGTGACCACATGTTGTCTTTTTTAACGCTAAGGTTGACTGGTAGAGAAAGCCTTGTTGCATTAAATCCACCTATGTACTTCTACTGTACATGAAGTTTGAATAAATAAATTAATAATAATAGACATACTTACGCCGTACTCTCTCTAGTCTTTTTTCTTGCTTAGCTTCTGATATTACATGTTTCTGCATAACAGTTACCATTTGTTTAGGGTATAAAATCATCAATCGTTTGTGTTTCTTAAAGCTACAACTTAGGAATATATAAGTTGACAGTGAATAGATTACTTCTAGGCTCTTGCCTAGAACTTGCACTCTTGTTCTCCACTGTCAGCCACATTATCATTTACCATCAGATGATATAGTAGTCAAACGCAGGCCTATCCAAAATAATTTTTGTATCTTTTGCCTTCATTTTTACCACGTTTATTGCATTTCTCTCATTGACTTTTACAGTCTTCGTGTAAAAAAGGAGCAAGAAGAATTTTCAGAATTTTCAGTTTACCCAGTATATTCCAGGTTCGACTTATTCAAAATATACCGCAGCGCCTTTACCTATGACGTCAATATCATAATATAGTTTCCACATTATTTATTTGTATAGAGCCTTCATCTCGTAAACAATGGCTGCCTACAGTGGAATATTATTCTGCCATTATGTTCACTTAATAGACTGGAGATGCACAAAGGGATACTTTTACTTGTTCTCAGTTATTGGAAATAGGTAAATATGGTTCTCTTGCCTGGAATACGTAACACTATCATAGATGTTTCTATGTAGGTTTAATAGTCAACCAAGCTCAACTTTTTTTTTCTTCAGATGGGTAATCATCAGAATGAGTTGTCAGACACAGACTAAAACCCATTCCTGTTCCTACTTTACCCTAATACCAGGGTCCTAAGGTTCTCTTGTGTCAACTCAGGCCCCAGTAGGTTTCGACCCGGTCAATGACTTCTATGCTTCATTATCAACATCTCAGCCGAAAGACCACTGCTGGACAAAGGCCTCCCCCCAGCGTCGCCACAGCGACCGGTCCTGTGCGTCTCGCATCCATCGGATTCCCGCGACCCTCGCCAGGTCGTCGGTCTACCTTGTGGGAGGCCTTCCAACGCATATGCTTCGCTGTGAGAAAATTTTATTTAAATCCCACCTTAAAAAAAAACCAAGGCAGTCATTGAGCGGTGAAGCAATTCCAAATTCTGTGAAAACAACACTGATAAATACCTCTCATATAAATATGTCAGAATATTCGAAATCTTAACGACATGACGTCACAGGGAAATCTCACGAAATATCCCTTCGGCTAAACTTGGCTTGTCAAGTCGTAAGTGGTAGAAGTTTCCTGATTGCTTCCAACTTACTGGCTAACAGGAAAAATAATATCCACTCGTTATATTTTGTCACTGTGTCTTTTTTTTTGCTGAGAGTTTTCTGGTATCAGTTGGTTAAGTCAGAAACTGAGAAAGGTAAACTGTATTAAACACTGTTTTAGGCTATCACGGTTTGTTTCACAATTTAAATTGTCACTTACGGGATATCTTCCGTGATTTTTCATTATTTTGAGTTCCCGATATTTCGACGCTGTTGCCCGTAAGTGACAATTTAAATTGTAAACTGTATTTGTTCGTTGCTTTTTAATCTTGTATCTTAGGTAGCAGATTCCTCTGGATTTTTCTGTATTTTTTTAAGTATTTTTATCAATGCAAAACTACTTTCTAATTAGAAAAAAAGTAGGTTTAAGCGTAACGAAACAACTGTTGTCGATAGCTGCACTATCGTGTTAGGTTATATAATTTTTAAAATAAAGATTATACTTATCGATACCACAAATAAACTAAAATCTAATTATTATTATTGTTACTTTATTTTATTTCTGTAATTTACGTACGACTGACGTGACTAAAAGCAAGGCATTAATTCTTTTTACCTGGAAAACAGTCAGATGTATACGAGAGCATTCGTATTAATCATAAACTCATATTAATTCTGCTTATTTTTGTTTCAGGAAACTGCAGCTGATGTAATCCTTCGTTATGTAGTGTAAGTACAAACAATACCTATATATAAGGAGAATCATATTCCTGAGTTGTATGGTAGAGACAGCTAGGAACATAAAGAACTAGGTTTTTGGATGCTCGAGGATTAAGATTATATTATGACCATGTGAATGACATGACATGTTAGGACGACACTTTAACGCAACCAATTGTTTTCTTTGCAATAATTTTATGACTCTTTTTATTATTAGCCTATCACATACCCGCAAAACGAGACACAATAGTAAAACAATAACAGCGCGGTCTCATAGGACCGGTCGGGGATTCATGAACTAAGGATAGGTTCGATCACTATCTCACCTAATGCTACAGGACGATGACTTACGTTTACTCAGATGTAACCTACCTATTCACTATTGACTTAAAAACACCTAGGTTGTAGTTATTAAGAAATACAGCTTCCGGTAAAAAAATGCACTCCTTAGCGCATATATTCCCGAGAGATCAAAATTCTAGAAAAAAGACTCAACTGTGTATGGTAACAAAAATACTCATACAATAATCGTTTTAAAAATTTGTAGCACACCTATTCTTTAATCTATCACATACCCGCGAAACGAGACACAATAGTAAAACAATAACAGTGCGGTCTCATAGGACCGGTCGGGGATTCAAACATTAAAATTATATGTTGAGCAAGACGACGAGTTTCGAGTAAACAAACGTTTTAATCACATTATTATCATCTTTGCCTGCAGGCTATAAAGATCATCTCAACTTATTGTAATTGCTTATTTGTTTGTTTACGTTACTGTAAGATAATCTCTTGAAGTACTGATCTGATGATAGAAAGGTACACGTTTCTGTGAAATAGGTCGCGTGAGAAATGCCGCGGGCAGGAACTGGTCTGTACAAACGTATAAATACAATTGAAGTGTCTGTTTATAATATCAAAATAAAAAAAAATACATATAAAAGTATATTCGATACCTTCCTTTAACAAAAATGCATTTTATTTCATCTGCCAGCCTGTTTATTCCAGTTAATCTCCAAAATGGCTGGTACAATTTTGACGGGACTTTCACTGATAGATAACAGATGTTGTAAGAAGTTACTTAGGGTACTATTATTTATATAAAAGTAATTAGAGTTTCTCTCAAAATAATACATCTTGAAATTGTAACCTAATGGCAATGTGCTTGTTTTAAGACTGTAATGCAATGTAGATGAACTCGCGAGCACCAGCTAGTTAGAAATAAAAATAAAAACAATGAATTTCTTTCTTCGTTCCCACCACACTCACCCAAGGACAGTCTAGCCAAGACCATTAATATTTGATGATGATGAATGAGCCCACTGGCTGTTTTAGGGCAGATATATACCAGCAGGCTTAAGCGAAATGAGTTATTGTGACGCTCACGGCCGCGCCATCTGTCATTATTTGCGTATAAATGTGTGTGACCTTTAAGTAAAATGTATGGCTAGCCTTTAATATGGCTCTTGTGCGGTCGATGTGAAATGAGTGGGTTGGTTCAGAAAAACTCTCGGGAAATTATAGGTTTTTCTTCTTTTATTTCATTACTAGGTGCTAATATGCAGTCGGTTTTTTATTTGGTTAATGTATTTGGTAGTGGAATCGCCAAACTTAAGTAGTGGTGGGCATTGCACGTAGATGAGATGGTCGATGGAGACCACTTACCGGAAGATGCAGAGTTAGAAGGCCTCCCACGAGATGGGCCGACGACCTGGCGAGGGTTGTGGGAACCCGATTGTTGCGAGACGGACGGGACCGGTCGTTGTGACGACGCTTGGGGGAGGCCTATGTCCAGCAGTACGACGTCTTTCGGCTGAGATGATGATGATGGTGTGTGACCTTTAAGTAAAATGTATGGTTAGCCTTTAATATGGCTCTCTTGCGCGGTCGATGTGAAATGAGTGGGTTGGTGTAGAAAAACTCTCGGGAAATTATAGGTTTATTTTATTAATAGTTCTGTGACTAATGTTTGGATCACTGGATGCTAATAGGACGTCGTTTGTTATTTGGTTAATGTATTTGGTACTGAAATCGCTAAATTGAAGTGGCAGTGGGCAGGGCACATTGCTTGTAGAACAGATGGTTGATGGAGACGAAATGTTCTGGAGTCCACATACCGGAAGACGCAGCGTTAGAAGGCCTCCCTCAAGGTGGGCCGACGACCTCGCGAGCGTCGCGGGAACTCGGTTGCAAGACGCACAGGACCGGTCGTTGTGGCGACGCTTGGGGGAGGCCTATATCCAGCAGTGGACGTCTTTCGGCTGAGATGATGATGATGATGATGGTGTGTGACTTTAATTAAAAAGTATGGCTAGCCTTTAATATGACTAGCGTGCGCGGTCGATGTGAAATGAGTGGGTTGTGAAAAACTCTCGGGAAATTATAGGTTTTTCTTTTATTAATAGTTGTGTGACTAATGTTTGAATCACTGGATGCTAATAAGACGTCGTTTGTTACTTCGTTAATGTTTTTGGTAGTGCCAATTTTAGGTGGCAGTAGGCAGGGCACATTGCTCGTAGAACTGATGGTCGATAGGTTCGTTACTAAAAGTTCGGTCCATCATAGCACCAAGTGTCGCCAAAAGGACCGGTTCTGTGCATTTCGCATCCATACCCGCCACCATCGCCAGGTCATAGGTCCACCTTGTGGAACGTCTTCCACCGCCGCGTCTTCCGGTACGTGGCAGCCAGCGCCGCTCCAGAAACTTTTGTCCCTATGAACAGAGTAAGCTTACTCGTAAGCTCGGCGACAATTCGGGCTTTGTCGGTAACCGTAGTTCTCCTGCAGATAACTTTATTTCTGATGTGATCACGCGAGGAAACTTCGAGCATATCTCTTTCCACTAGCATCTTTGGGTCCCGTTTTTACCCTTAGAGTACGGAACCCTAAAAAGGCTCAGCAGATTGATTCGAGGTCAAACCTTACCGGCCGTATAAATTCACATTCCACCAACATCAATCACACCGCAATTTTATTTCTTAAACCATATAGTTTGCCAATTCGCCATTAAAAACATCTTGTAAACGGTTATAAGATAAAAATCACGAGAGGAACTATATCAAAGGCGAACCGCAACGGGTATCGTTACACTTTTATTGGTCTATTACTGTTTTATAACAAAGAATATCGGTAGGGAGCTTGCCTGCTATAAAATCCTATGTTTCTGATGGTTCTAGGCGCGAGTTAGAGACTGACAGCGATTACTAACACACAAAACACTATTACTATACTCTTTGAAACAGGTATTCTATAGGATTCACTTTGAAGACAGTGCGCAGGAATTAAATGATAAATGATATTTATTTTGCAAATAGGTTTCACGGAACACTTTTACACGTAAATTTTTTTGTCATAATTATTAATCTAGATGAGGCCGGTGTTTCCTAACTGACTACCCTGAGAAGAAACACCGAAACAAACTCAGGGGTCACAGTCTCTTTAAAAAAAAAAAAATAAAAAAAAAATATCCATACAAAATGTATTGGTCAAATCATTTATGCGAAATGACCTGTTCCCCAATCACCTTTTTCCTATCGGAAAACTCGACGTATGGCAAGTGTACACTGGCATTGTTGACACCTCTACGGTCCAGACTAATTCCGCCTTACCGTTTATACCGCACACATCGAAAGACTGAAACAATTTGCCTACAGCGGTGTTCGTTCCGTTCGATTATTATAATATAGGTGTCTTCAAGGCCATAGTGTATAGGCTCTAAATAAACTAGTGCGCTTCAACATCAACGATTGCATCACTGCTTACCATCAGCTGGGATCGCACTCAAGCATAGTTTGTATTAATTAAAAAAAATGCATACAGCCTCGGCTGTTTTTAATTAAACACCTTAAACACACATAAACCTTATTTATAATTTCTTAATCAAACACTATTGTTTATCAATTATTTCCACTTGTTACAAAAGTAATTGGTTCTCTTGAGAACCGTTATAATTGTTAACATTTCAACCGTCCCTGTGGCGCAGAGGATAGCGCGTTGGACTTCTAATCCAAAGGTCGTGGGTTCGATCCCCACCAGGGATGTGGAATATTCATGTGAAATTTACATGTGAATTTTTCTAGATATATTTTGGTGGGAAATGTGTTGAAATGTAGTGGTAATAGTAGGTACATGTAATATGAAAAAAAAATCGAAGGCGGATATGAATTGAAATAGTGAGTTAGTATTATTTTAGGTTCATAACTCATTTTTTTTGGTGCATGATTATATGAACCAAAAATTGAGGAGCTCGTGGCTAGATAATAACAGCCGCATAGGTCGATCTTCAAGGTTAAGCAACGCTTGCCTAGGTTGGTCTGTGGATGGGTGACCATCTTAACATAACGAGTTTCCTCCGTGCCTCGGTAAGCACGTTAAGCCGTTGGTCCCGGCTGTCATTTGGAGATCTTTGGCAGTCGTTACGGATAGTCAGAAGCCAGTAAATCTGACTCCAGTCTTGCCATGAAGTATCGTGTTACCCCAGTTAATGGGTTGTGGAGGTCTGGTAGGCAGCCGCTCTTCGTAAAATACTGGTATTCAGCTAAATCCGGCTTGATTGGAAGCCGACCCCAATATAGTTGGGAAAAGGCTAGGCAGATGATGATGATGATGATGATTATATGAACCAAAATAGTACATGGGTTACAGGATTATTAAAGAGTTACAGTGGCTCTGAAAGGCAAAGGGCACTTGTAGGTTTTAGTCAGTAATAGTCTGACAGTCCCTCTCGCTCCACCCAGAGCGAGTAGTGTTATTTGACGATTTTTAACGAAGACTGATTTTATGAGGAGGATTTGTTTAATTTAAATCCTAAGTTTTTTTTACTATTTTATTTAAAAGTTATTTAGTTCAGATATTATGTTTTATTAAATTAAATATTTACTTAATGTAATGATTATAGTGTTACAGCACTTTCACCGAAATTTCCTAAATAATTTATACACATATAATAGTCTAGCTCTAGTTTATCTATACTTCTATACTAATATTATAAAGAGGTAAAATTTGTAAGTTTGTAGGTTTGTAAGTTTGTATGTAGGGGGTAATCTCTACAACTACTGGTCCGATTTGAAAAATTCTTTCAGTGTTAGACCGTTTTCACATATTCCGATCCGATATCGGTATCGGAAGCCGATACGATATCGGGGTAAGGTAAATGTATGAAATATGTACCTGTCTTTCATATTGTCCGGCCCGATATCGGATATCGGAGCACGGCATTTCATACATTTTACTTAGACCGTTTTCACATTATCCGATCCGATATCGGTATCGGACGCCGATACGATATCGGGGTAAGTAAAATGTATGAAATGCTGTGCTCCGATATCCGATATCGGGTCGGACAATATGAAAGACAGGTACATATCTCATACATTTACCTTACCCCGATATCGTATCGGCGCCCGATACCGATATCGGATCGGAAAATGTGAAAACGGTCTTACTCCGATATTGTATCGGAGTCCGACACCGATATCGGATCGGATAATGTGAAAACGGTCTTAGATAGCCCATTTATCGAGGAATGCTATAGGCTATATACTATCACGCTACGACCCACGGGAGCGGAGCAGTAACAAAAAATGCGGGTGAAACCGCAGGGGACAGCTAGTTTGTAATATTTACGATTCTTATCAATTACCTAGCTAATAAATTATTATGCGATTTCGTAATTTTTTCAGTGCATTCCTTCGTCGGTATATTTGTTAATTTCACCTTCTCTAACACAATTAACCAGTCAAATAAGCTCATGGCTAAATAATAACAGCCGCACAGGTCGATCTTCAAGGTTAAGCAACGCTTGCCTAGGTTGGTCTGTGGATGGGTGACCATCTTAACATAACGAGTTTCCTCCGTGCCTCGGAAAGCACGTTAAGCCGTAGGTCCCGGCTGTCATTTGTAGATCTTTGGCAGTCGTTACGGATAGTCAGAAGCCAGTACCTAAATCTGACTTCAGTCTTGCCATGAAGTACCGTGTTACCCCAGTTAATGGGTTGTGGAGGTCTGGTAGGCAGCCGCTCCTCGTAAAATACTGGTATTCAGCTAAATCCGGCTTGACTGGAAGCCGACCCCAATATAGTTGGGAAAAGGCTAGGCAGATGACCTTCTCTCGGATTTTTTTCCTATGATAGTTTTCTAAAATGACGTTCACTAGATGGTAGCACTGAGTTGTCAGTTTCAGGCCCTTATCAAAACGCTTATGTTAATGACATTAGTTAAATTGACGTCAACGTCATTTAAACATATACGTTTTCAAAAGTAGAAGACATGTCAGTTAAGTGGCGCCACCTGATGGTATGAATTTGCTTGAAAACTGTCATTACTTATTTGAAATGAAACTTAGTTTTTTCAGTATTTATTCAAACCTGATCGATTATTCATATGGCCTTACCTTCTGTTCTAGAAAAAAGAAATGTTTGTTTAAAAAAAAAAATAGATAAGATTTTTTTTTATTGTCATTATTACTGTTCTTAGGGCCATGTGCACCGACATAAGTTTAAGATAACCATCTGATTAACGTCAATAACCGACGATAAGGAACAGGAAATATTGCTAAAACAGCCGTTTTAATATTAAAACAGTCGATTTGGGGTCGGTGCACATGGCCCTTAAACCAGTAAATCTGACTCCAGTCTTGCCATGAAGTAACGTGTTACCCCAGTTAATGGGTTGTGGAGGTCTGGTAGGCAGCCGCTCCTCGTAAAATACTGGTATTCAGCTAAATCCGGCTTGACTGGAAGCCGACCCCAATATAGTTGGGAAAAGGCTAGGTAGATGATGATGTTTTAATTCACTAGGTATTGTTTAATTCATGAATCCCCAACCGGTCCTATGAGACCGCGCTGTTATTGTTTTACTATTGTGTCTCGTTTTGTGGGTATGTGATAGGTAAACTATACATTGTGTGTCAGACATCGACGCACAAACATCGGTTCTGGTCCCCCCCCCTTCCCCCTAGTGAAGGAATTTTTCGTCGGCTTTTACCTACGTTTTTAGGGTTTAGTAGCCAAATGGCAAAAACGGAACCCTTATAGTTTCGCCATGTCTGTCCGTCCGTCCGTCCTCGCTTTTAATCTCTATCACCGTCAGCACTAGAAAGCTGAAATTTGGTACCAATATGCATGTTAATCACGCTGACAAAGTAGAAAAATAAAAATTAAAAAGAAATATTTTATTAGGGTAGCCCCCCTACATGTAAAGTGGAAAGTGATTTTTTTTTAATTTCAAAACTGCCGTGTGATATGTAATTGTTGGATAGGTGTTCAAAAATGAATAGGGGTTTAATAAAATATTTTTTAATAATATCAATAATTTCGGAAATAATCGCTCCAAAAGTAAAAAGCAATGTGTCCCTAATGTGTAGAAAACTACTGTTGCGACATATTAATCTATCACATACATACTCGCGAAACGAGACACAATAATAGTAAAACAATAACAGGGCGGTCTCATAGGACCGGTTGGGGATTCAAACATTAAAAACAAAAACAGGGCTATGATTTTGAGAAGCTTAATTATAATTATTTTACTTACCCAGACAATTAATTTCTTATTATCATGAACAAATTAGGGCTGAGTAAACTTGGATAATTGTGTTAGATAAACAATTCATATCGTGCAAACTTCCTATTCGCCTTTAACCTGTACCACACGTAAACAATCGGTCCTGTATAACTTCGTTTCTTTGAACGCGGCCTCTTTGTAAGACCAATCGAATTAAATAAATAAATAGTACACACTTAAAAGAATTGCTAATGAAATACCGACGCTCAGCTGGCAGATGCTTAAACGTTTTACAGACTATTTTTAAATGGAAAATTTTAGTTTTTTTTTGTTCGGTGTTAAAATTTTTGAGTGGAATGGTTCTTGTGTACGTTTTGCTAGCTGTTGTGATTAGCGTTTTATTTAGAAAATTTTAGGTATCGTTGATAGCGTCCAACCTGAGATACATTTCTTTATAACCACTCTTACATTATTATGACGTAGACAACTTCTGGATTCTAGGTTTCTATTGCATCTTATTTTTTTTGTGTAAAACTAATCCAGCAAAAACTTTTAAGATTAAAAAAAAATCCACGTTGATCCTGGTACAAGTTTTGCGAAATATATTTCGCGTTACTAAATTCTGTCACCCAGTCTCATCTGTCAAAATAAAAGAAGTTCTTTGTTGGTTTTCTTTAACGAAAAAGTTCATTTAACGCAAAAAAGGCATAATTATTTTAATTCATTGATATAACCGACATATTTTATATTTAAAAAGGTGTCCATGGCGTTTTCCGTACATTCTTCTCCATAGCGATAGAGATCACGCTTTGAATTCTCCAATTAGTTTCTATTTCTGACTGAGCGGATCCTCAACAAATTCAATAGTTTCTGTAAATGGTTTTATTACTATCAATGCTTCGATTTAAAGTTTTTTAGATCATTGTGAAATCACTGAGTTGTATTCTGTTAAATCAAATGAAATGAAGGAATCTAATAGCTTTAAGGTTAAGGACCTAGCTTAAAAACCGAGACGTAGAGAGGTTAGCGCTAGATTATGTCAGTGATAAGACCGCTATTGTACCCATAGATTTAGGTTTCTGAAAAACTGTTACTATTTTGGTATACAATAAAGTTTATTCCATTCAAAAAAATCAAAATCAAATAATGTGTTTATTTTACATAAGCCTACACTTATAAAAAATCGAAGCTAGTGCACGGTTCCAATTGGTCGTATCCTATGGAGAAGAACCGGCAAAAAAAATGATTGGGTTTATAATATTTCCACATTAGAATACAGACACATATGTTAGGACAATGTAGAAAGTGTCTATGATACGTGATCGAATAAAAAATGAATACATCCGAAGGCGATCCAAGGTGACCGACATAGCCCGAAGGGTCGCCAAACTTAACTAGGCGTGGACATTGCTCGCAAAACAGATGTTTGATGGGGCTGAAAGGTTGCGGCCGTGTACCGGAAGCCGCAGCATTGAAGGCCTCCCACAAGGTGGACCGAGGACCTGATGAGGGTCGTGGGAATCCGATGGATGCGATACGCACAAGACCGATTACCGCGACGGTTTGGGGAGGCATATGACCAGTGGACGTCTTCTGAAATGATGATGATGCGGTACGACGGTTATGTCCTATGATACAAATTAACTTAATAGGGCTGGGACAAAGTAATATCGATAACAATGTATCAGCAATATCGGTTGTCGAAATATCGAAATGTCTACAATTGGAACGCGCTACGAAATGTCTCGTGATCCATCTCTAACATATCAAACTTTTGACAATCGCATAAGTTAAAGGAACGTCAGTTTCGGTAGCGCTCACATGTGACTTATTTTATAAGGGAAAAACGAATTCTTCTTAAACCAAAAGCAAAACGAAAATGATTTTGAGTTTATTTAGTTAACGAAAAAATTGAATGATTAATTGTCAGTAGTAGTCTGCCGCTGGCAGAAGCTAGTCATTCATTCATTTCATTCATTTTGCAATGCCCGCATGAAAATACAAAATTATCTCATAAATACTCTGTGCATTAATATTTATGCTAGCTCATATTGCAGTTAAATTTCATTCAAATATGTTATATGAATATGTGATATGTTATGTATATGTGTTGTTTGTGAAAAAGTTCATATAAACTTCACCTTTGAAATTAATTAGTATAAGCATATCATAACATACTCTGCCTTTCAGTGTTTCCCCTACTGGGACTCAAACCTTTTCTCTAGGAGAAGAAATGGGTCGTAGTTTACCATGGCTTGGTTAAGGTTAGTGGATGTCACACGTTAGAACTCTTAGATCAAGGACATGCCTGTGCAAAGTTTTCCTTCACCGTTTTGAGAGCAGTAGTGATGAAATAAATTACAAAAAGTACTGCGCCTAGCTGGGTTTAAGTCATGACCTACAAATTATAAGTTGAGGAGGAGGTAATATTAATTTAATTAATTCATCAAAAATCTATCGATAACGACTAAACTACATCACTAGTTTGACAAAGGTAAAACCCGTCCTTTTAGGACCGCAAAAAACTACGGGTATAACTTACATACGGTTGAACCGGGACTAAATTACACAAATTAGTTGTTTGGCCCGGGATTAGTACCCGGTTCCGGGTATTTGTCATGTAAGCTTAAGGGATGATGATGTCTTGTTATAGTTTTGGCTGGGGAAACTTGTGACGGAAAATGGTGTCATAAGCTTGAGACAAGTTGTTTCCTTAATAGATTGTAACGTAATGGGTTTTAAAGAAGATTGGCACCAATTATCAAAAGACAAAGTGATTACATCAGAAATGAAGATATTCGCAGGAGAACTAAGGTTAGCGACATAGCCCGAAGAATCACCAAACTTAAGTGGCAGTGGGCAGGTACATTTCTCGCAGAACAGAAGGTTGATGGAGCCGAAAGGTTCAAGAGTGGCGACCACGTACCGGGAAATGCAGCGTTGGAAGACTTCCCATAAGGTAGACCGATGACCTAGTGAGGGTCAGAGGAATCCAATGGACGTGAGACGCACAAGACCGGTCGTTGTGATAATGATAAAGGATTGGGTAGGCGATGTATTTACAGAATGTGACATGATAGATAGCCAGAGCAATATGGCAGTAAGACCTGAAAGGCAAGAGTCGTCATCGCCACAAGAGGTTTAGAATACGCTGGCGGGGTGACTAGAGGCATTGCAGGGTTTTCAGGTAAAGGATATAAAAACAAATAGAACATTTTCGGAGACATTTTTGGCCAGCACTGCATTAATGGTTCTTTTCCCTACTTAAATAAAGCCTCCTTTAAGTCTTTCCAAGCATTCTCCATTTCCCGCTACGTATCGAACCAGTCCTTGCAGTACGTGTATAGATCATCTCGCTACCTCTTTTTAGGCCGGCCTTTATAAGTAGATCATCTCACTTACCTCTTTTTAAGCCGGCGGCGTTTTCCTTTTCTAGGAAGCCACTACTCGGCGACATTTACCCCGCTGTCTCTATCCATGCGGTTAACTTGACCCGTCCAATTCCATTTGGGCCTGGTAGTCTTTTTGCTCAAGTCTATTATGCCCGTTTTGGAGCGCAGCATTTTATTCCTTACTGTAGCCCTAGTCACTGCATAGTATAAAACAGTCGCTTTCTCCGTCCCTATATTCCTATGTATGCTTAAAACTTTCAAATTACGCAACGGATTTTGATGCGGTTTTTTTATATAGTGATTCAAGAGGAAGGTTTATATATGTATAATATAGTAGGGAAACACTGATAATTTTGCACCCGTGCGAAGCCAGGGTGGGTCGCTAGTTAAATATAAAAAGCGTATATTAATTTTTATATGTAAAATGTCACAAAAAAAATTCATTCATGTGGATAAATCAATTAAATAGCATTGAACTTAGCTAAAAAGGCAATTAATTTTATATGTAGTTACGTACACATAGGTAGGTACATCCTCTGTCCTACCAAACGAGTTATAGATTCACGCGTGATTATATGCTATATACGCATATATATATTTATCTCATAGTACAAACCTATAAATAAACTTTCGATTTTACATAACATTTTATCAAAAACTCATTTAATTAAAATAATGTCACCATATCGAACTTAATGGTATCGAATACGGTCACAGAACATAACCGTGAGTTTAATTTGAAGGGTCACACAGATGATGACGAGCAAGTGTCCGATAACCGTCCGAATCGAATTCATGTCTTCGACGCGCGCCTCAAAGAGATGTCAGCATAACCGTAGGGGTCCGACATGGCCTATGCCTTCTAGGGCCATGGATCGACTTCTGAAAAGGTTATCCTCGAAAGCAAAAGCTACTTCAAAAGTCACACTTAGATTCCTTTACCTAAAGGAACATAAGTGTGATTTTAGTCAGTAAATAACTAACCTAACCTAACTTAACCTAACCTAACACACCTCTCGCTCCGCCCTAGAGTGGGAATAGTCATTAGATGACTTTACACCTCAAAAAAGTAAGCACACGGATAGAACTTAATTTCTATGATGTTTTATCACTGTTCAAAAAAATCAACAGCAAAATTAAGTAAAAACCAAGTTAGTATTGAGTTCAAGAACCAAGAAAATATCAATCTGCCTACCTTTTTTCTCAAACTGTGGTCAGCTTCCAGTCAAGCCAAGTTCAGCTTGATAGCAGTATTTTAGATGGAGCGACTGTCTATCTGACCTCCACAACCCCTTAATTGGGTAACATGATACATCATAGAAAAACTGGTGTCGGATTTCTTTGCTTCTGACTATCTGTAACGACTGTCAATGATCTACAAATGACAGTTAAGATGTACTCTTCGCAGCTCGGTGGAATCCCAATAATTATGTAAAGTGCGCCCAACCCGTGAAAGGTACTATTCCCATACAACCGCTTTCTTACGTAATTATGACGTGATTATACATCTTTATCTAGATATGTTTGAAACACAGATATCATCATTCAAAAACATTCACCATCATCATTATCGACTGCTTAGTATAGGCCCCCTTTCGGCCACGTCGACAACTCGGACTAGGTGTGGACGGTTACGGCTGGATAGCGAGATTCAGTGCCGTAACTAGCCTATTATGCACCCGGTGCGAGCTTTCAAAACTGCGCCCCTGAAAAATGCTCTAGCCAGGCTTAGTCTGAGTCTTAGTCCACACTTACGTGGCTGGAAGTCGGAGTTAGGGTCCAGGTGGCTGGGACGCCAAAACGTCCGTTACTTCACGCGTACTACCGTTTCCTTCGCTAGCATTACTGCTTCACCCAAGGAAGCAATCGCCACCCATTCCCTTTCACTCCGGACTATAGTTTGTACCATGGCCAGGCGCTGCCACCGAAGACTGATTGCCTTGTCACCAACGACTTTCATCCGACTACAAATTTCGGTGTTACGCACTCAATTTAGTAGCGTTGTACCAAAAACATTGCTTTCGAAAAACATGTTACGATAACGATACATAACATTTATCATTTTTGTTTATGTGAAGCTAATATAAAATACAAAATTCACACATTTTGTTATAATAACTCAAGATAAATTAATTCACTGACATGTAACAGCAATTTATAGCTAAATCTATTGGCGATAATGTAAATGATTTTAATAAAAACCTTTGTAGCCCTATTCTGTATTGTATTATATTTTATAACCTTTGAATATATTATGCGTCGATTATTATGTAATTTGATTTAATGTATTCATTTAATAAATTAATGATTTCATGCTAATTTTGTAATCGATCAATAACGAAACGAGTTTGCTTCGATAGCATTTTTTTATATAAATCGATTCACGAATTTTTATTTTCGATTGAGATTATATTCATTCATGCAGATTGTAACGAAATTGATGTTAAAAGACTGGCTGAATCTAGTATAATTTTAGCTTCTACGACCCGTAGCAAATATTGAAAAATAAAATACTTCGTTTCTTATAGTAGCTATGTGTTCTTCATAAATATCTTACCGGCAGCCTTTGTATCTATTGCTGGATATAGGTCGGCTCCTGATATAGGCTTCTGGAAAGAACATCCGTATTTCTCGCTGTATCTTTTTTTGTGATTTATGTGCTAGTATCTTCCATTTCTCAAAATATTAGCAGTCTTTAAATTTGGATGGGCAAGAAAGTATTTTACTTAAACGGAACGTGATCATCATTTATTGCTATTATGCTAGCGTAATCATCAGCCTCATAGTGTTCCCATTGCTGGGACTCGGCCTCGTCTCTGTGAAAGGGAAGGGTGCCCAAAATATTCCCAATTGGTATAAACCAGTGCTTAATCGCAATCCGACATGATGGTAAGCAGTGATGCAGTCGTTGATGGTACGGCACACTAGTTTATTAAAAGCCTATTCACTCTAGCCTTGCAGCCTTTTCGGGGGGATATCTTCAAAAGACTCCTGGACTTCTGGGAAGACGACTCTACAAGACTACCCTAGATCTACTCCCTCTGTGTAACACCTATTCAGGCACATTTCTACAGATACTGTTAAATATTCTCTCTTGAGCCTCATTTTGCAACGTAGCACGTGACCAATGTGCTCAAATCTTTTCAAACCTAGTTTAAAAAAAAAAGCTGAGGCTGATAGCTGAAAGATATTATATAGAAGACTAAAACTATTATAATGTTCTCCACTTAAAAAAAAATCGACATACAATGCTAATTAAGGACCTAAAGGAACCAAGAAACAACAAAAGAATACGTATCGTATATTTTCTCGCGATATTTTTATAACTCTATATTTTTTCCTTAACGCACAGAATACGTCCGCGTATTTCCGATCTATTGAATATTGATCAGTTGTATAAATTATCTCTAACACCTGTTTATACGGAAAATCGTCGTGTTGGCCAAATTGGCAATTTACATTCGGAATCACCACGAAACCGTTGGCAATTTGCAAGTTACGTTACTAAGAGTGGCTGATGTTATATTAATAGGTTAGGGAGTTGAACGATTAATTAACTATAAGATAATACAATGTTTGCTTTCTCTTGTTTTGAATGGGAGTTTAGCATAATATAATAATAATATTCATGATTCATGTTATGTTGTTCTGGATAACATTGAAACATGGATAGAAGAGGGTGAGTAAAAACATGTAGGTAACAATGATCCGATATAGAGAAAATATCTCGACACGATTTGTCGATTTAACTGGAGAGACTGATTTGTAATTTTAAGAACTGATGACAAAGATTATTTAGTTACGAAAAATAGCTTGAGAATCAAAATCAAATTAAAAATAATATAATAATAAATTTTAAAATATAGTTACAAAGCTGTTAATAAATAATTAACATAAAAGTTCCTATCACTTTGGATTTAAACACTATCAAAGTGTTTCGCCTTTTCCGTTTACACTGTGTACGTCGAAGGACTGGAACAATTTCTGTGCTGCGACTTTTCTGCCCGATTATAATTCAGGTGCCTTCGAGGCTAAAGTGAATAGGATCATAACCTATCAATACCCGCGAAACGAGACACAATAGTAAAACAATAACAGCGCGGCCCTATGAGACCGGTCGGGGATTCATGAATTAGTAAACTAGTGTACTTCACCATCAACGATTATATTACTGCTTGCCATCAGGCGGAGTCGTTATCAAGCACTAGTTTATAAAATTAAAAGAACTACCAATATAGGTCTATATGTACCTAACTAAGCTTCTTCTGAGCGTGTCGATGGCAAAACTATTGAAATACCATGCCTGGCCCAGTATTCGGCCACGGCAATGCCGACCACTGATGCTGTCATTATGTCATGACGTGAACATGTAACAGGGCACGTAATGCAGGATGGAAGGTGGGACATGGTCTGCGCAAACACTGAAGATCTGAACCATCCGAGAACCCACATCTGTGGAGATTGTCTGACCTGACTACGCTATTAAGGATAGACACAACAAATGCCAATACCAGTAGTATTCTTACTATACTAAGTAATGTACTAATGATACTCAATTTAGCAATACCATTTGAAGGTTATGCTCATGCTAAGTCCAAGGTTGAGATGAGCTCTCTTCCAGCACCTGGATCAATCCATTACGATCTATTAATACATAATGTGTCAATACCCACTCGAATATATCCATTTTGAAACGGATTACTCACGAATTTATAAATTTGATGTATCGAGAAAAGTGTGGTAGGTAATAAAAAAGAAGTTTCATTAATTGAATTACGTTTTGGAAATATTTGTTTTGATGAATATGTTTTATTGATGAAGTTAAATTAAAAGTATTAAATTCATTGAAACCGCTGAAATAGAAATAAAATTTATTATATTTGGTTTGAGTTAGGTACTTTTGAGTCTTTTTAAAATTAAAATTATTTTTTCCCATCTATTTCAATTCTATAGTGATGAATACGCGTCTATTAAGCTACTTATCTATGGACAGTAGGCCTAAGCCTAAATTGTTGTTGACAAGTTTAAGCTTGAAAAATGAAAACACATCCAAAAAAATTCTAAAAGAACAACAAAATTGTTTATCGCAGCTAAAATTAAAAGATCCTAACTACATCATTAATATTTAAATACACAGATAGCGACGTCTGCGTCCACGGAAAGAAACAAAGTGTCGAGATGTTTGCTCTTATAAAATTTTCATGTTTTCTCATAAATAATAGACGAAGCTATGTTCGCTTTGGAAGACCGTAATTGTAGAACCCTGGTATTTCAGCACGCCATTCTAGAATTAAAGAACGGTTTTCTACTTTGTGATGACGGATTTCAAAGCCTAGGATGAAAGAGGTAGACGATGTTATTATTTTATTAGCCTTTGAAAAGGTAAAGCTACTTAAAAAGCAAACTTGGAAGTTAACGATGAAGTTTGTTTATAAGTATCCTAAGAATCTTTTTAAACTAAAGAGAAAAACTATTCTAAGAATGAAGTCGATTTATTTTAGCAATTTTGTTACGTCTTCTGGTGAAACAAATAAGGTTACTTCTAGGCAAGCGCGCTACATTGTCAACCATATTGACGCCTAACAAGAAAAAAAAAACACAACTAGTAGTTCCTGTGCCATCCTTCCAGCTTCCAGCTCCATCATCAGATCACTACGATGTACCCTTTCCCCTCTTCATAAACAAACCAATTTGACTTGTAACGACAGTTTTGCTTTTATCCAATAAGGCGTTTAATTTCATCTCGGTTCAGTATCGAATTATGACATATATAACAATATGACTAATTCGAAAGAATAATAAGAAAAAAAAAACATAATTGGTTTGAATTGACCGAGAAATCGATTGATATACAAAAAAAGGCACATAACTACAACCCGACATGTGGGTACATGTCGGGCTGTAGTTATGTGCCTTTTTTCCTTCATTTTGAAGTTGGTAAAAAATGACAACAAAGGAATGACTTAATTTATTTCTCCTCGATATAAGGAACCAACAGTATCTCCAAACATTACAGAAAAACTCTTTTAAGGCCTCCTGCGAAGATTCTACGTAATTTCTAAATTGCCATCCTCTCCGAATCTCAATAGGTACTGCAGGGAAATATTTTAATGGGATTCGAGAAATGCTCTTTGATTTAAATCGAATCAGAATTGATATCTGTAGGTGTCCTTTATTATTTATTGAATTCGACATTAACATTTCAGATATTTAAGGAATTGTCTGTAACATTATTCGGGGAAGTATTCCTTGCGTTTTGCGACATAAAATTTAAGGGAATATGATTAATTCAGTGCCAAGAGAAATGAAAGAGAGAAATGCTCTGCTTTATTAAAAGTAATAAGATCCTTAATGGATAAAATCGAATTTATAAAATCACAGGTAGACGCTACGGTTTTTGTTTTAAATATTTACAACACACAGTTACTCGTACTTTTGATTTACATAAATTTATTTGATCACAAGTAATATCTTTTCCAGTAAATTGTTAGAAAACTTTGAACAGGAAATAGAGCCAACTTTTATGACTTCTTCTTAGTTTTTCTTATTACTTGTAAGTTAAATCCAACCGTACTTTCTTGGCACTTAAATTAGAAATAACTGAGTTGCTCAGGACTACTACACTTTCTGTATATTTTATTTAACCTAAAATTTCTTCCTTTACTAATTCAGGAGAACTCTATCAAGGCTAGGTGTCGCAGTGTCTGCAGAACCACTTAGGAAGTTTTAATTTTTAAGATCACACAGTGCATAAATAATGAAAGGCTGCCAACTCGCTGCCTCACAACTCCTACTAAGATATTCTAGCCTCCTTTCATACGTCTGCACAACTTCAAGCTGCACATATTTATAAAATTTCCATTTAATACGACCGTCGCAGTTTTCAACAAGATCTGTCTGCGGTATAAAATCTTGGCGAACTACTAGTTTCAAATTTGTATCAAAAGAAGCTATTTCATATCGTGCCTCATTGATCAAAGTATTAAATGTTAGAGTACTTCCAACCTTTAACACTTAGGAACTCCTCTAGATGTTTTGATTAGATTTTCGTGTTTCGCAACTAGTCAAACTTCGGATGAAATGGACTTTTCAATGGATTCCAAAGTCATAATTATCTTTAAGATGTGTCCCTGTGATGCTAAAATTGCTGAATTTTCCTTGTTCACGAAGTTACTTTTTAGGGAGGTGCGGGGTTATCACGAAGTTTGTTTTATCTCGGAGAATTGGAGAAGTGGTGGCCTTGAATATTGTTCACTTGGTAATCAGCGAATTCAATTAGCGATAGTAACTATTCAGCAAATTAAGCGGTATTTTGTGGAGTATTTGGCAAATTTTCATAAATTGAGGTTTGAAATATTTCAAAACCGATGTTCAGTCCACAATTTTGAAAGGAATTTCGGCGGTTTATGTAATTAATGTTTTATGGTAACGAGTTTTAGATTCTTGAGAGCCATAAACTGTTCCTGTCAGTTAACTCCCCCATTTTCCGGGACTCTGCATCCACGGAACATGCTCAATTTTTCTTCCATCCCTCGACAACCACGGAGATTGACTATTAAAATCCCCACTTCGAGAGTCAACTTTCAATAGCCTATCTCAACCTCGTTAACACAAACGTCAACGTTGAAAACTTTAACCTCAATTCCCTCAGAAAATTATATTTCATTTTTATTTGTTCCCAAACAATTTTCTTCATCTACGTTCAGCGTTTCAGCGAAAATAATTTTTCGTTGAGTCAGACCGTTAACCAATTTACTTTGAGACGTGACCCAAGCTATTTATGGGACAAACTATTTGATTTGGGGCCTCAGCAAACAGTGACCTTTGATCATACCTCTCTGATATAACTCAAAGACTTTTTGTATTGACCTCCCAAATGAATTTGGTTTTATTTGTTCCAAAACAATATTTTGTACTTTTAACTACAGCATGTTCGGATTTGATCGAAATCTAAGTCTTAAATTGTAATATTAAAGTTTGCTGTGATCTAGATTGCTATTAACATAGTTCAAAGCTGTGTTCACGAAGTTTGTTTGACAATTTGTTTTGTCTCTTAAAGTTGAGAAATTAATTTCTATAAAGTTTATTATATACCTATGTATAGGTATGTTCGAGTATGTCTACTATACAGTTTGACTTTTGATTACGATTAATTTTTGGTAAACTAAATCTAGGAATGGGCAGGGCACATTGCTCGCAGAACAGATGTTCTATAGCAACGATGTACCGGAAAACGCAGCGTTAGAAATCCTCCTACAAGGTGGAATGATGACCTAGTGAGGTTCGCAGGAACCCAGAGACAGACAGGTCCTTGTACGTCTTTCGACTAAAATGATGATGGTGATACTAAATCTTGACCTGTTACAAAAAACTGAATCCTAAATGCAATGGTTTTTTTTTTTTTTTTTTTTTTAATTATTGATAGGCTTGCGCTTGACCACATTTCACCTGATGGTAAGCGATCATGTGGTCGACGATGGAGCACGCTTGCCTAGAAGCAACCTATTCACTCTTGACTTAAAGACCCCTAGGTTGTAGCTATCAGGAAACACAGACCCCGACAGGGAATTCCACTCTTTAGCTGTGCGCATAATAAATGTACTCCCAAAACGCTTTGTACGTATGGGTGGGATGTTCACCATGTACCGGTGGCGCATTGCCGTACGTCTAGTGGTCCGATGATGAAACGGGCTTGAAGGAATCAAGTTGTGCAGTTCCTGTGCACACTCTCCGAAATGCAACCGATAGAAAACCGACAGGCTAGCAACTCGTCGTCGATGCTCCAGACTTTGAAGCTTCGACTCGAAGAGTGCATCATTACCTATGATCTTCTTGGCTCGCCTCTCAATCGACTCTAGCGCCTCAAGCTGGTACTTGGCAGATCCGTCCCATAAATGAGAGCAGTACTCCATACATGATCGAACTTGTGCTTTATAGAGGTTGAGCAACTGTTCCGGCGTGAAGTACTGTCTCACCTTAGCCAGAATCCCCAGTTTTTTGGCAGCCAGTTGAGCTTTCGCCTCTATATAGCAACCGAAATTGAGAGTGGATGATAGTGTTACGCCAAGAAGCTCAAGATGGTCGGTAATCGGTACGGTCACATCCCGAAAAGATGGAGCTGGGTGGAATTGGCTCCGTTTAGCAGAGAAAAGACACGCCTGAGTTTTAGCAGCATTGAACTTGACCAGATTGGCATCGCCCCAATCGGAGACCGCCTGCAAGGACAAGTTCAAGCGCTCAACCATAGCCTCTCGGAGAGACCGGACCTGTGACCCACTAGCACGTGCGTCGGATACGCATCTCTCAGCCACAGTGCTGTCGTCTGCATACCCAAAGGTACCGGGCTTAAGAAGGTCATTAATATATATATTTTCTTACTCATTACTCGGCTCCTATGAGTCGGAGTGTGATGTATACTTTTTTATGTAGTAGGTATACTTTTTTACCTATGTGTCATGCTTCATAACCATTCCTACTACCTTAACCAGTTCATGATTAAAATCTATTTAATTTCTGTCAGAATTCTGAAGAGTCGGTAATTCGAAACCATAGGCACGATAAAGATAATCGGGTCAAACCCAAATTCTAGAAAGCCTCATAAATTGAATTTTAATTCGTTTGCCAACAAAATGTCCATGTTTCAAAAAACATACCCGGAAAGTGAGAATGAAATTATAATAACTCTCCGAACTGTCTCAGTTAGTAACTTTGGTCAGACCTCATTTGGGAAAAACACTTGTTTGTCCCCAAGAATTAAATTGTATAAGACGCTCCGAAATTTTATTAATGTTTTATTAGGATTCTTTCAAGGACTCCCTTGAGTTATTACGGTTTGGTATCCTTTCTGATTTTCCTCTTCGGGATTTATTTTATAGTATAAAGTATTACGTAGCTCGTTGATTGAGCTTAAATAGTTCATAATGCCCTTTTTTTTGAGTGAGAAATTTTGTAATGGCTCAGGAGAAGGTGTGGTGATCAAAGAATGTTTACTAATATAGCTTTTAACTGGTTTTTTTTAAATTATATTTATAATTATCTACTTAATTTACCAATAAACTACTATTATTACTACTACTATTATTATCACTTAGTCTAATCAATAAATTTATAATTTATGACTTCGTCTGTATAGAGCAATTTAAGCAAATAGTCTGAAACAAATTCTCTTTACTCATGCAATCACATTTAATATTCCGAACATCAAACAACTATCAGAAAAATTCCATAACAGAAACTCACTGACAAAAAAATAAATAAAATCAATTACGGACATTTCGACATAATCGAATGTAATCAAAGAAAATTAATCAACCGACATTTAACTACAATCAACGTTAAAAAATTCACTTGTTTTCCCAACTGAAAAATCGTTCCATTCGAAGCCTTCGCGAAGAACAAAAGACGGCCAAAACAAAGGCTCTACCACTACAATAAAAAACTCTGGGATCTTTACCTTGTGAACCTTTTTATTGTTGCCTAACCTTTTCCCGCTGATCCACTCTGGTTTAATAACCTTTTGCAATGTTGCAAGTAAAATGGGATTTCACAACTCAATGCGTACCTGTGGGCTATGAAAAGATGGTTCTATTGTTCGCTGTAATTTTTCGGAAACGATCGCGCTTGTGTTCGGGTGAACTCGGATTTGGAACAGCTGGCCCAAAAAAATAAGCAACAGAAGGTTGGCTCCGTACAGTGAGCAAAAACAAACGCACCGCAAACGTTATCGAATACAAAACAATTTTTCCATAATATATCGAAAATTATAATCTAACAAAGATGTAATACAATCTTTAATATAATGCTTATTTATATAATGGCGCAATTTCAATGGTCGTTAACTCGTTCGGTATACCGCATGCGGGGAGTCCCCGCAGGCGAGATAACTACCAATGAAAGTAACATGTTCGTTATACCGTCTACGGTTCCCCGAATGCGGGCCCTGTGGCATGCGTTCCAGAAATCTCTCGCACCTCGCATGCGGGCCCTATCGACTAATGAAATTGCGCCATTAGACGTCTTTGCAATTTTAGTGAAGTCACTGATTCTAGTGCTACGTGATTAACCTGTGTTACAGAAGCCAGAAAATTATATATAAGACATTATATAATATCATATTATGAATATATCAATCATACGAAGTCTGCAACTTTACGGTGACATATACAACGATCATATACTAATGAGCACTCTCAATTGCTCTTACGTAAACTCGGTGTTCATAAAGAATGTCTATGTTTGGATGCCTTTGCTGTCGTTATACACCGTCTGTCAAATGTTGAATAAAATTAAGATTTTATAGTTAATTAATAAAGAATTAATTAACAATAAGCCAACGATGAATCCCACCACTGGAGAGTCCAGAATCATGTACGGAATCCATAGTATTCTATTTATTGTGCGTCGATGTCTGAACAAATTGTATAACAAACCTTCTGTATCTGTGTTTCATGCAACTGGTCCGATTGTTGGTGGACTGACATTTATAAGGCCTGAACTTGGAGTGAATTGCTGTCACTGTGAATTAGAGACCGTTGCCACGAAGTTGTGAAGCAGTTGTAAATTGTGAAAGTTTGCAGAATAGTTTGAGGATGTGCGAAATTATGTCGTCCCCTTGCCTATTTTATTAATAATGTCAACATCTGCTTTGATAAAGGCTATTGTAGAAAGGAAGATAAATTTTAATTTATTGATACAGGATAGATTAGATGAATCTGCCTGCTGCGGGTTTTCCATCCGATTATAATTTGGGTGTCTTCAAGGCTAGAGTGAATAGGCTCTTAATAAACTAGTGCGCCTCACCATCGACGATTGCATCACTGCTTACCATCAGGTGGGATCGCAGTCAAGCGCTAGTTTATAACCATTAAAAAAAAATTTAGTTGTCGTTAATATTGTGCGGTTTTAACTACGCATGCGGGATTGCCCCGCACGCGTAACCCCCGCAAATCCTTTATAGTCTGCTTTCTACAAGTACTTTTAGATTAGATTTATATTTAGTATAAAATAATAATGTCTTGTTTAACTTCATGACACTTATTGTTACGGAAGAGCGGAGTCTCCTAACACAGGCATTACCTGCCTAAAAGAAGGTTCCAATCATATACAATGTAAAAACTAAAACTTGTTATACCAATAAACATTATTATTATTATTATATTATTATACTTATTGTAATGTATGGAATACGCATGCGGGACCCGCGCGTTTATCTTCCATTGTACACAACCACAACGCAAAGTAGCCCGCAGAAAACTAAATTGAAGGCTTGCGGCTCACGCTGCGTGAAATTTTCTGTACACGTGGAAAAATCTGCATGTTATTAAATGCACCACTAATGTTTAATAGCCGGCTTTTGCAGCATAATTTAATGTCCTAAATGCACTGCTTTTCCAATATTGTTGGCAATTTAATAAAGGACAGTTTTCAATACAAACCACGTACTGTAAAACGCTTTAGCCGGTTAATGGAGTGACGCTTTCAAAGTCCGGCTATTTTGTACGTGAATTGAAGTAATTTATTTCCAGTACTTTATCAATCTCAACAGAATATGTAGCTATAGGAAAAACTGCATTAATAATACGTTCTCTCTCTCTGAAATCTGTCTGATCTAACTTGCTCCCCAATATTTCAAGTCTGTCAAAAAGAGATTTTATTTCTGATCCACCCAATCTTATAATCCTAATGGTTTTCTCTCGATCTTGTTTATTATTTTTATTTGTTTCTCTTTTTTATTAATCTTGATCTGATTGCTTGGCATCTATTTTGATATGGTGTACTTTATTTATATCTTCTGTATTTTAAGGAGGTTCTTCAACTCTATTTAACGACTAATCAGTCACTGTTATAATAAAATTATCATTATTTAGAATGTCTTATGCAGTATTAACATTCCAAGCTGTCATCTTGTCTCTTAAGATAATAAAACCATCACCACCAATGGGTCAATTAACGGCTGTGTTATATTAAAATAATACTATTAAAAGATTGGAGACATTGTGTTTTGAACTAAAGTCGTTATAAAAGTTTTTGGTCAACGATTTAGTGTCTTGTAGAAGTTTGGTCGTAAATGAAGAGCTGTAACAGCTAAATTTTCTTTTATGTGTCCTGTCTTTGCTTCATTTTATAGTATTTTAAAAGATCTTTTAGTTTTAGTACTATATTTTTTAGGCCTTTAGGGATTTTCTTATTTGTATTAGAATGTCTGGACTTGGAGTGACGAGAATGGATAATGTGAGAAATGAGTATATTATAAAATGTATTTAAGTGGTACCAGTTACTGAAAAGTTATAACGGTATTATTTGTTTTTGTACAGACAGATAAGGATAAGTTGAAAGAAAAGGGCGTCAGTGATAACGTTGTCCTTTACAGATTTAAAAGACTTTTAAGATTAATTCGTTACAATACTGTACAAATTTTGATTAAATCGGCTTTCTAAATTAACTTAATAAATTAAAGAAGGTATATTTCACGCACCACCTGTTTTATATATGAACTAGTGCATGACTGGAATCCCACCTGGTGGTAAGCAGTGATGCAACCATTAATGATGAGCTGCACTACTTTATTAAGAGCAGTCTAGCCTTGAAGATACATAAAAAAATAGTATTTCTCACATTCCAAAATAAGACACCACATTAAAATCTATTTCCTCCAAAAGACAAACGACAGATTCAGCTCCATATATCAGTCACACAACAATGAAAGCTGTAAAGATACTATCACCAAACTCCATCATATTTGGCAAAAACTTCAGCTGGCCTATTATCAGAACCATCAGTATATCATCTTCTAACATAATAAAACTGGTTGGAGAATAAGAAGCACCCTATAAAACGCCCATAAAACCATTCAAGTTGCGCTCTGCCGTCAAAGATGTGTCGGCATTAGTCGAAAGAAGTAATTTACGCTTTTTTTTATATCCTACTTGAATCACAATGAAAATGGCCACCGTATTTGCTAGATTTAAGATTATAGACACGTTGGATATTGTTATGGCGGGTGGGTCTGGGGTCGCGTTAAGAATTTGCTGATTTTTTCCTTATTGGTTTAGCTGCGGCTGGCTTATCTTGAGAGGAAGGAATCGAATTTTGTGTAATAGGATTTTGTAAATTTTAATTTATTTGAAGTTAGCTCATTTTCATTTTTTTGTGGTGCTTCTATTAAAGTTCAACTATATTGTTTATCAGTTACATCAGACACTTAAATATCTGATGTCATAGGATGAAGGACTGGAAGAATTTGCCTGCTGCGATCTTCCCGTCCGACTATAATTTGGGTGTCTTCAAGGCTAGAGTGAATAGGCTCGTAGTTACTCAGATACCCGCGAAACGAGACACAATAGTAAAACAATAACAGCGCGGTCTCATAGGACCGGTTGGGGATTCAAATGTTAATAAGCTAGTGCGCCTCACCATCAACGATTGCCTCACTGCTTATCATCAGGTGGGATCGCAGTCAAGCACTAGTTTATAACAATTAAAAAAAAAGACTTTCTAAGAAATTGATTGTGATAATTCACTCTGTGTTATTAACGCAAGATATCACTTCTGTTCTTATGACAGACACTCCGCTAAAGGGGATTTTGTGGTTACTTTTTTAAACTTCTCAGACAAGCATATTTTAGCGAACCATCAGTAGTTTTAGTGGAACACAGCCAATGACAGCCATATTTTGTATAACAGGAATAGTTAAAATAGTGCACCTCACCATTAACGATTGCATCACTGCTTACCATCAGGTGGGATAGCAGTCAAGCACTATATTACTAAAACTTGCGGGACAGTTAAATATTCATAGTAATGCTAACCCATTCATAGTTATCATTACTTTAGTCGACTCAAGTTCGCGTGACATAAGAAAATGTGTTCCAGTGAATTTCAAACTCACGTTGAAATTTCATGAATTAGTTATTTAGTGTGTCACCTGTCCTAAGAAAGCACTACCTTACTCATATATTACGTTGAGTCACTGCCTTTCTATACCAAGCTCAATATCTTAACACGCACACTGTGATAAGCAACCCAAGCTTCTATTTTTTAGATATTTCACGAACACATAAAGGGCTCGTTGAAAGCTTTTCTCAACGCCTGGTCTCGGATTTATCGATCTCCGACCATTCTGAGGAGCTAAATCCAGGCCCTCGTATCCTACCCTCGACAACTATCAACACTATTACAATTTGTCGGGAGAGTGTCTGTTTGTTGGCAATGCTGAGTACACTGCAGCCAAGAGTGGAGCTTTAGAATATTTATGAGCTGTTTATCAGCAAAGTCAATTTTTTTATGTAAATAGTCTACGAGACGTGTCGGACTTCACGGGCGGAATACTGTTTTAAAATAGACATTTTCTGTTTATATTTACTCTAGTTCAAGATAAAGCTTGACTTAGAGCGGAATCTTAACAGAAATGTCTGGAATTTTTCGGAAGATATTTTCGATTTCATCGTTTTCGTGAAGCGGGGAACACGTCTGCTCCATATTTCTGAACAAGGTGACGACATGAAATCTCAAACACAATTCGGAAATATATAAAGGCCAGGCCGTGGACAAAGTGTAGTTGATAATAAACGATGTTATCTCGCAGATCCTTCAAGTTTCTGCGCATGGACAGCCGACCTTTTCTTCAAGTCGTTTCCTCCAGGGATGATAATATTTAGTGTTCCAATCTTGGGATAACTTTGATTTTTAGGGTTTTCTTCGGATTTGAGCTGGATTGGAGTAAAATTCTGTTTATATCTCGAATAGGACACTCTGTTAGATGTTGGGCGTTGAAAGGTATTTTTAGATTTTTCGCGCAGATGTGATTTTATCATCGTTTTTTTCGGAATATATTATACTTTCTCTGAGTGGTAAATAAATTGGATATGTAAATAGTACATTGGGAATTTTATGACTTTTTAATATAGATATAAATTTTTCTCTGTCAATAACATGCCTTAGTAACACTAATGATGTAAGTATAGGTATGTACTTACGTTACGTTAGTCTGCAATAATATTATAAGCAATGTTAGAGGAAAGGGTGGCTAGAGGAAAGATAAATGGATTGTGTGAAGAGTGACATAGAAAAAATAGGGAATCAGTGACTGCATGATGGTTGACAAAACAGAATGAAACAAAACAACATGAGACAAGGGCAGGAAAATAATAATAGAGTACGCATGCAAAATAATATTCCACAATCCCATCTTGTCCTACACTAAGCAGAGCTTGTGATATGTGTACTAGACAACCGATTAATATATTTCTAAATACATAAATATTATAGAATCATACTCTTTTGTCGTGGGTGTTAATCGATTTCACGACGTCCAGTATAGCTGTCAGGGCCACTGGCCACCAGACCAACTAGACCAGGCGACAAATGATCAGGTATTATATTTCTAAATTCCGCTTCTTAGTTTCAATTACAGGAAAACAGTATTTAAAAACTAATATCGTAAATACGAAAACCTTTTACCTCCTAGAGAACAACATAATGATATTTGGCAGCAAACACCAATAAAAGTGACCGTTACCGTGTTTAGTAGTGCCAGAGTAAGTCTGTGCCAAAGTTAGTCCGTTTTAGTCTATTTAGTCCAAAATTAACTTGTAGCAGTTTGGTCTTTAGAGCATCGTTTCTATCAACAAGGTTTAGCTTTATGTGTAGTGTTTTATTTTTTGGCTTGGATAGGTTCTTTGATAGACTTGTACTTACTGATTGCTATAATTTGACGTGTTACTTATAGCCTCAAGGTTCAACGACCTAATTAAATGACAAAAATGTTTCGATATTCCGGCCCAAAATACTTTTTACTCATTCTATAACGGTAACAAAACCATAATATAATCGCTTTAAATAAAGACGGAATTTAATATTAACTCGTACCAAGCTCAAAATTTTCACCACTCCATAAAGTTTCGAAACAATTTAACACGTAAAATTCCGAAACCCAAAAAGTATCATACGAAAATTTTCAAATCAATCCGCCCAACATTCCGTTCGCAGGTATAAACGAAATAGCGAAAAACATTAACCGTCCGTGAGCCTAAGGTAAATGTAATTCACGGGGCAGACGACCCGGGGCAAGATTAAAAAACTTTTTGAACAACCCTGTGGTTTGGAGAGCAAAAAAAAATATTAATGAAATTTTACGAAACCTCCCCGTTGACCGAAAGGAGGGAACTTCATCAAAGTATTTTCTCTGTAGCGGATAGGCTATTAAGAAATTTAATTTTGAGGTACAGTATCAGAGCCTAAGTGTTGAAGGGTTGACGGGCGGTTGTCATCGAATCATTTAGAAATCAATTTTGCTTAAGTGGTATCGGAAGAGCTTGAACTTAAATCTGATTGGAGGGAAGAATTATGTCAATATTAATCATGAAGATTGATCGATGACCTTTTTTGGAGCTGAAATTTTATAATAGATTGTTATGGAAGCTGTTGAAAGAGTGGTAATTTTGTATAGGTACTTGTATCAATTAATTTATATTAGTTTGGTCTTTCAGTGGAACACTTAGTCCTTTTGGGAACACATTTATTGTGCGTGCAGCTAAAGAGTGGAACTCCCTGCCGGAGTCTGGGTTTTCTGATAGCTACAGCCTAGGGGTCTTCATATCAAGAGTCAATAGAATACGTTTTGGCAAGCATGCTCCAACGTTGGTCATAATCATCGCTAACCATCAGATGAGATAGTGGTCAAACGCGAGCTTATCCGTCATCATCATCATTTACCTAGCTTTTTCCCTTTTTCCCAACTATATTAGGGTTGGCTTTGAGAGTCTTTGACCTTCTTGGGCATATCAATAATAAAAAAAAAAACAATTCACATAATTTTATTTCACGCCCCTGTTCCTCTTTAAACTCAAGAATGAACTCCTTCGCTAACTTTTATGCTTCAGTACTATTTCTCCTAGACAATAGGAAGTACCAAGATAACATTTAACTTAATTACTTTGCTGAACTCTAGTACACTTCGGACTAAATCATACCATTTAGTTTCCTTAACATTAAACGGAAACTACATTACACCGACACACGAGAGCCACGCTAAATTTGTACGTAGAACCACGTCGTGTGGCGTCGCATGGCGTTGCGTGGCGTAGATCTAATGTAGCTCTACAAGTCTAGTTGCCGTATACCTAAAATGTTTGGAGACCGACGCGCCCAGATCGGCGCACATAAACAACACGCACATAAACGACGCCCGGATACGTGGTTTATGTGTCCGCATTGTAGTTCTACCTTTATTGGAAGGAGGATCAAGGTTTCTTCCTATATCAACTGCTAGCGGTATTCATCATCATCATCTCAGCTGAAAGACGTCTAATGCTGGACATAGGCCACCCCCAAACGTCGCATCAACGACCGGTCCTGTGCCTAGCGATATTATATTGCCTTAAATCTTAAAAAATGGTATAAAGTTTTCTTCAAACTTTTTTTTTCGCCCTATAAATGTACAAAATTCCCGCAGTAAGTAGTGTAACATTTTTCATAAACACTGTATTTGACACAATACAATTGCTTAATAAAAACAGAACACTGTCAGTAAAGAAAACAGTAAGAATTTTTATCACATAATCCCCTACTATTAGCACCCCTACTCTCCATCAGCATACACCAGAAAATAATACTGATAAAGTCGCAAAAATGATTTACTGATATAAAGGAGGCTCATATACTGAGAGTGAGAGGGGTGTAATTGAAACACTATGATTTATTTGTGCTCATAGCTGTTTTTATCTACGGCCTTATTTCTAAACAAAGGGAAAATGGAGGAAAAAGGGTGGAAGGAAGTGTTTTCAAAGTTTGTGGGCTGAGGTTAAGCGTGGTGGAAATTAAGTTGAATAGATAGGGTTAATTTTTATCGTGTTTTACTTTTATTTGATTTCATTATACATTAATTGTTAATGAAGGATAAGTGTTTGGTGTTTTGATGATTAAAATAGATGTATTTTACATGCAATAGTTAATATTTATCTTCTATAAAATTAAGCTAAAATGGGTTATGTGAAAATGAACCCCGGAGCCTTGGAACGAAGGCAATAAAGGAACAACAGAGTAGGTTTTAGTCAATAAAAGTCTGACACGCTTTAGAAGTCATTCTGATGATTCGCTGCGTAAAAAAATAAGCTACAATTTTTATGACCTATTCTACAAAACAAGCAAAAAGATAACTCAAAAACTCTCTTACACAAAGTTTAACATAAACCACCTCTGCCTACTTCAGCAATACTGCTATATTTTATATTCCGAACCGCCCAACTTCGAGTACCCAACCGACTCTTATCCCAATTTCCTCACAACTGATGTAAACACAATGGAAATACCGCATCTATACCGTTTTACCCCACTCTCCCCCAAAAAGGGTTCCTGGGCGGAGTTAGTGAATTATGGTCTTTTAAAATCTTTTTTTTTTCTTTGTTATCGTTCTGAGTTTTTCGTTGCGATAAAGAAGATTACACCATTTATCTTACGGTTGACTCTGGAACATTTGTGCAGTTTGTATAATTTTATTTTTTTGGGTTTCTCGGGGTTGAAAACATTTATTTGTCTTCTAGTGAAGCGGTTTTATTGATTGCCTTCATATCTAGACGTAAGTAGTAAGATAGGGGCATACATTTTTATTTGCTTGTGTTGTTATCCGTTCCGATTTTCTTATTCGAGGTTAAATGTAGATGAATGAGATATTGTGTCGGGGGAAAAAAATTATGAACTTTTTTTTTATTTGGTACTCGTGCTTGACCGCGATCCCACCTGATAGTAAGCAGTGATGCAATCGTTGATGGCGCTCTAGTTTATTAAGAACCTATTCGCTCTAGCCTTGAAGACACTTAAATCATAATTGGGCGGGAAGAACGGAGCAGGCAAATTGTTCCAGTCCTTCGATCTTCTTCAGCGTGTCGATGGCAAAACCAGTCAGATACTTTGCCTGGCCCAGTACTCGGCCACGGCAATGCCGTCCACTGATGCTGTCATTAGGTCCTCGCGAGAACAAGCAACAGTGCATGTGGTACAGGATGGAAGATGGGACATGGTCTGTGGAGTTCTTCGATGTACGCGGTATACTTGATATTCATGTTTGTTTTTTGGGGCCATTATTAGTGGACCACCATAGCTGATGGCCGCCTAACTATTGCCAAAACAACACTTGTTCGTGAAGCAAAACAAACATACATCACATTTCACACTTGAACACCAAAAATTTGTTCAGCTGCTTTTTAACAGATCACAAACTTGCATGCCTTACCCAAAAGCTGATCTCAAGTATTTATTTTCCAAACATAAATTAATTATTCATACATTAATACATAGAGTCGACAAACATGGAGTCTTCCATAGTGTTTCCTCAGCGATAGAATAACATTGTACAGAATAATTACTTATAAATTATACATATATGAACGTGAATAATTAATGCTTATATGGACCATGCTAGGAACATTATTTTATTAGAGTTTTATATGTTTGGGATGATAATAATAACTAGCTACGAGGGGGGAGGTAGTGGGTGGGGTGTAATAGCAAAATAATACAATGAGGGATCGAATTTCGTGGAATATTATCTCCCTCGGTTGGAATCTATTGATATTTTGCACCATTTTAACTAATCTGACTAGCTTTCATTTCGAATGCGTGAAGTTGGCAGATCATTTTTTGGCAGAGCATGAAAAATAGAGTTTTACTCGCATGCAGCATAGTTTTAGAGTTCCTGATACGTTTTAGGAATAGTACTGATGTAGTTCCTGGAAAAAATATCACATGAAAATATGATTCGCTAACTTCCGGTAGCAGATTTTTTTTCCGAAAGCAACGTTTTAAAATTGCTTTAGGTGGACAGAGGAAGGTTCTATATTTTTTAATTACTTTTAGTAATAGTTTTGTCAATTAGAGGCACAAAAAAACTTATTAAACTGATAACAGGATTACTTAACTAATGTTTGTTAACTGGCAATAATGTTTGTTGTGTTTTCACAAATAATTCAGGTAATAATCAGTAGTTTAGATGTAAATTAAACAAAAAAGAATGAAATATAACGTTAGGTAATTGATTTTGAGCATGGTTCAAGATTTAAATTAGCAAAAAATATATTTATTCTACTCCAAACTGTTATACTGTCCCACTACTGGGCTAATGCCTCCTTTCATTCCTTCCATCGTTCCCGGCTTAGATCCACTTCTTGCCAATTCTTAAGGAAGACTTCCTAATTGGCCCGCTATCTCCTTGGTCTGCCGCGACCCCGTCGTGCGATTTCAGGGCATCATCCTTGTGTTTTACCCAGAAATTGTATTTTAATATATAATTTAATTCGACTTACAGATTATTTTATTCAAATACTCGTATAGCAACAAAAGTTACCATTTTTTTTACTTATGCCTTATACACTCGAAACTTAAACAGACAAAAAATATTCAAACAAAACTTACAAGTCACGAACCTTATTTTCTGTATATTTAACAAATTAAAGCGTACAATTGTATTTTACCCACCCGTTATGATTATGTTTGACGACAAAATCTAGGTACAAAATAACCCTTTAGGTACTTGGTTACCCACCTACATTAGGTTTACAGTTTCTGATTAACTTAAATGTCAAATATAAATGGTAGTTTCATTTACATTTGGGAGTATAACAGGTAATTGGTTATTCTAGTGTTAAGCATAATATAGTTTAAACTGGTTGTGCCTTAGGTAGTTCATGTTAGTGCCTAATCACGTCTGAAACTACAATCTACATTGTGGTAATATTTCAATAATTACGATTATTCCGTATCACCAAACACTTTCATTATCATAAACATCCGTATGGATATTATCTATTTTTATCCGTAGGGAGGTTAGGCTAGATTTCTTTCGAAGTTTGAAGAAAACAGATGCTTTTGAACTACATACAGTACGGCCATAACAGTTTTTAACAGAAATAACAATTTCAAATTGCATTTATTTTTTTAAAACCTTGATTTTTGTATGATATTTCAAGCGCCAAAATTCGCAGGGCCGCCTAACTTCAGACTCGCAAACTTATAACGGCCGTACTGTAAGAAGCTATGTCAACTGTGTGCTCCGATCAACTATAGCTGTCGTCGCAGATCGTCTGCTTTTTCTGGGAATCGTACGTTAGTATGTCGCTCGAACCGGCCAGTTTCAGCTATCCCTTGCACTCTCTCCGCTCTCATAGATGCTAAACCTGATTGTGTCGTGTTCGTAGATGAATGGAAGAAGATCTTTGTCTGTCTGTTTGGGAGTATTGTCAGATGAGTGTATGATTGCCGTGTATATTTGTTCATATTTGAGGGCCTATGGCCATAATTATTGTCTTTTTATTTACTTTTTTTTTTAATAGATAGGCTAGGCTTTACCACTGTCTAACGGGCAGTAGAAAAAAAAGGGCAGTAGCCCACAGGACATAACACCTCGTCCGGTCGGAGGATCCTTCCTTTTCAATAGAGGTTCGTGGGACTTTACTTTCTGTTCCGCGTTCTCCAAAGGGGTCGATCTTCAAGGTTAAGCAACGCTTGCCAAGGTTGATCTATGGATGGGTGACCATCCATAGATCATTATTTCCTTCGTGCCTCGAAAAACACGTTAAGCCGTAGGTCCCGGCTGTCATTTGTAGATCTTTGGCAGTCGGTAGGGATAGTCAGAAGCCAGTAAATCTGACTCCAGTCTTGCTACGAAGTACCGTGTTGCCCCAGTTAATGGGTTGTGGAGGTCTGGTAGGCAGCTGCTCCTCGTAAAATAGAGTGGTATTCCGCTAAATCCGGCTTGACTGGAAGCCGACCCCAATATAGTTGGGAAAAGGCTAGGCAGATGATTACTGTTGACTTAAAGACTCCTAGGTTGTAGCTAGCAGAATCAGACTCAGGCACCGAATTATACTCCTTAACTTATAGGTTAAAATTCATCGAAGCATCATATCTACCGGTCCCATATTTCCCCACATCCAGTAAGTTCTCGTGTGATGTTTTCACTGGGTCATCGGTCAACCTTGTAAGATGATTTACCAATGCTGAGCAAAGACGAACAGCCAAATGGTTATTTGATTTTCACACACTTTAGCGTTACTCAATTTTCTTCAAAATGTTTTGCAATGCAACTGCGAATAAGGGGTCACTGCTGCGGGCCTCCAATCGAATCCAATTGGCTTTGGACCTGCTGGGCTCTACGATTTCCCGAAATCTCCTTGAGACGTGCGTAAAACACTACGTAATGTCGACGACTTGGTCTCGGCCGAACGGTAAACTGTTTATTGCTCACCGTCTGCAAGCCCACGCCTACGATGGCTAGAAATTGGGGTTGCAGTTAGAATCCCGGTGGCTAGGGCATGAGGAAGTTCGTTCTCTCACACGTGCGTCTACCATTCCTTCTCCCTCCGGCCCAAGGCCTGTACCGATCGAAGAAGGGGCAAAGCTGCGGGCTTGCAACAACCTCTGCCTGTTTCCTTTTGATTGAATACATCAACTCGGGGAAGACGTTCGGGCATCATCGTCTACCTTCGTCACCTTTCGGAATCTAGCGCTTTACTAGCGAGAACAACCAACCACACACATGCGCCTTGTAAATTCCATCTCTTTACCTACAATTTAGAATCAATAAACATTTAAACTACGTAGATAATTATCACCTACTACCGTGTTATATCTCACATCTCTGCCACCACGGAGGTCAAACATTTTCCGGTTTAATTTAACCCACAAACTTTCAACCAGTTTCTAGAATGTCCAACATATGCTCGTAGATATAGTTTGTGTCGTAAATTTTATCAGCTGATTATGTTTTGTCGGTATTAATAGGTTAATTTTCTTTTTTTAAGATAATTTTGTTATGATAGTGTAGAAAGTTGCTTATGAATGGTATTGGTTTTGGACTGTCTCCGTCTTATTATGTAGATCTGTCACCATATATTTATTTTTTAATGTCTCTCGGGAAGAAATCTGTGAATGATAAAAAGTAACGTATTAAAGGGTTTCGTTTCAAATTCGGAGCCTTAAAATCACCGTTAAAATGAAATAGACAAGTTGTGTTTTTTCGTGTGTCTAGTTTTTATTTTTAAGAAAAAATAAAGATTGAATTATAACTGAGCCTAGACACGTGAAAACTTAACTGCCCGTATTGCCTGTATGCACTTAAACGGGACAACGGTAATGATATCGGTCCTTGTCTCCTTGATGGGGCCAATTATAATGGGGACAACGGCCATACACAAAACCCACATACATTTTTTAAAAGATTGTATGTATTCGCCTACAATGGATTAGCATAAAAGCCTAACCACCTAAATTATTATCTACAAGAGAATATACGCAAAAGCTACGTAATGGGAATAATATTATGATATGAACATGTTAACATAAGATTTTCATAATATATCTTATCGTATATCAAAACTTCTGGCACTTGTAACATCTACGCATAGAGATTATAATATCAGTTTGTACTTTAACCTAACGCCTAAAATTATATCTGCTCACGAAAGCTGGCTACATTTTATCAGCTAAGGGCCATGTGCACCGACATAAGTTTAAGATAACCATCTGATTAACGTCAATAACCGACGATAAGGAACAGGAAATATTGCTAAAACAGCCGTTTTAATATTAAAACAGTCGATTTGGTGTCGGTGCACATGGCCCTAAGCCTTTTTTTTTTAATTTGTCGTGGACAAATTTCCGTGAAATTGGACGCACCAGAACAGAAGTATTTTACGTGAAGCAACTGCCTATAATAATGATATTTATTTCGCAAATATGTTTTAAAAACACTTCCTCATCATTATCATCATTTGAGCCGAGGGACGTCCACTGTTGAACAAATACCTCCCCCAAGTGTCACCACAACGAACGGCCCTGAACATTATTATCGATGTAATTTGTCTCAGCTCTATTGAGTTAATTTGTGTCATAGGACATAACCACCGTACCGTATCATCATCATTTCAGCCGAAAGACGTCCACTGCTAGCCATAAGCTTCCTCCACACGACGACTGGTCTTGTGCGTCTCACATCCATCGCGTTCCCGCGACTTTCACCTGGTCATCAGTCAACCTTGTGGGACGTCTTCTAGTGCTGCGAAAATATTTTGACACGTCACTTTAAACTCAATAAACCCGGTGGTTCCTAGTTTTCTACCCTGAGAATAAGCACCAAAACCAACTCAAAGGTCAAATTCTATCTAAGTCCATACATTAAAAATGTAATGGCCAAAACAATATAAGAACCATGCAGGAAACAGGTACAGTCAGTGCAAGCAGTTGTCAAATTCGTAAAGCTCAATAATCTGACCTCCACAACTCAGTAATTGGGTTATCCTTTGACCAGACTGAGGTCAGATTTCCTGGCTTCTGACTTACAAAAGTTAAGTCATCATCATCTGCCTAGCCTTTTTCCAACTATATTGGGGTTGGCTTCCAGTCAAGCCGGATTTAGCTGAATACCAGTATTTTACGAGGAGCGGCTGCCTACCAGACCTCCACAACCCATTAACTGGGGTAACACGGTACTTCATGGCAAGACTGGAGCAAAAGCTAAGTAATGAATATAAATAAATACTAAAAAGGTTAGCCCACTGTCTGGGCATGTGCCCATTTAATGACAATAGGCCCGCTCTACAATACATAGGAATTGATTCTTGAAAATGTGAATACCTATTTGATGAAGTTAGACTTGATATGTATACTAAATTGATTTTTAAGATTTTTACCTATTCTACATAAACGTACCTAAAGATTTTTTAATCTGAATCTGCAAAATTATGATGTATCGTAGAACCTAAGCATAAAATATTACTACCATTTTTACTACCTACTTACTTTTAGGTGGGAAATCATCCAATAATTTTGCTTTCAGAAGCCAGTCCATGGCCTCAGTAGGTTTTTACTCTTTTTTGTGGGCTAGACTACGGTTTTGTTGACATCTCCTTGAGGCGCGCAGGAAACATTATCCTTCATTGACGACTTGGGCTTGGTGGTTCTTACATACTTGTTTCTGGTTTGTAGTCTGAATCTGCAAAATTATGATGCAACTGAACCTAAAAATATTGCTAGCATTTTGCACCCTGCCACGTAGTCGCAAATCCTGTCTAGGTTTAGGCAGACTTACATTATACATTTATAGGCAAGTGCCTACATCTCTGCTTACCCATTTGATTCACACTCCAGCGCTTCCTAGAACTTAAACATAAATAGAACAGAACTGAAACAATAATATGTTCAGCGTAGTCTGTTTTAGGACATTTCGCATACATTATGCTAGTGGACGCCTGAGGATATAAGCGGTAAGATGTGAATATGAAGTTCCTATACGAGTATGTCGGAGTTTGATATTTAGTGTAGATTCTTTTGTTAGGACTTCCGAAATATGAACAGAAATAGAGCTGGAGAAGGATGCTCCGTATTCCTTGGATAGCCTTTCGGACCAACGTACTCATTTTACAAGAACTCCAAATTTCCTCACGGCTGTCGTCTGGATGTCTTTGAAAAATTCTGCAATACTTCCGTCATGATGCTAGGAAAGACGGTGGCCACCTCGAAAGGATGAGCCTTTCGAGGTGGCCACCGTCTTTGGCCTGTGGCCGATAAAGTAGATTAAAAAAGGCATCATAAGCGCAGCCCAATATGTTTTTCTGATCATAACATAACATAAAGGTCAAGTTTCTGTTATTGCGCCCGCGAGCGCAGCCGATGGCAAGAACTGAGTCTGTAATAAGTTTTAAATATACTATACATATATATAACTATACATACTGCTACATACTTGTACTGCTGTTATTTGAGTATTTGGATTTTCAATATAATTATTTCATCTTTGATGTTATTAATTCTAAGAAAACTATATTGTACTGTAAATTCTTCAAGCAACTAAAATCATACAAAATGTTATTAAAGATAGTCTACGTGCTGTAAATCAGTTAAATTGCAAATTTCGAAAGCAATTGAATCGGAATATCTATGATCAAATATTCAGCAGTATTCCTCATGAATTCGCCTTTAAACACTGTTGCAAACTTTCACTCCACCGTCTATTATAAATATGCCGAGAGGGAAATGACGAGAAATATAATATACTCAGGAATGATCTAAAACGGGTAATTTCAATACCTGACCTAGTTCCGACCAATAGGTTTCAACGCAACATTCAACGTTATTCACAATATCAATATCTTTTGCTGGAAGAAATCCCACGGAACTCTATTATGGCACACAAAACCAGTTACCGACATCATAAACCACATTATATTATACCATTTTCCTAAACCAGGTATCCTAAAATAATATATTTTTACGAGAACTACCAAACGTTTGAGAACGCAATACTTATAACCTGCTCGCTTTATATGAAAAGTTTATTGTACGTAAAATTGAGTCGGACGGAGTAATAAAAATGATTTAGATTATGTAGCCTTAATTTTACAATAGGTTACGATTATGCCGACTTCCAAACATTTTAGTATGAAACCCTTAATTTAAGTGAAAATATCGCGCAGTAAATCATTTAAGAGGCTGTTAAATTAATATGTATACCGCTATTGTAAAGCCTGTTTCAGTGGCAAGCGATGCGATAGCTGTGAGTGAGCAATTTTTTATTACTTTATGCATATTGAATGAGGTAAAATGTTTTCGTGTCACGTTTTAATCCTGCTGTTAAAGTTTGGGGATTTATGGGCGAATGGATCATCAAACAAAATACTTAATCCAGTAGCAGTTAAAATTTTCTCTCATTGCTGAACGCTCTGATTTTAAAATCACTTTGACATGACGGTACTCGTATTATGATATTCTAGGTATGCAACATGTAACTGGAATAATGCACACCCGTACACCGCAATTCGAAAATCAAGTTACAATCATAATTTAAACACTGGAATTTTACTACGCATAATCAGCCCTGTAGAGTTCCCATTGCTGGGGTTCAGGCTTCATCATTGGAGAAAGAATTTTACTTAAATGCATAATTATAAGTAGTGTTTTCAAGAAGTTGACGTAATTGTAGGTAATTAAATTGGGGATCGGGTAGCGCATATCAGTATTGGTATCTACGCACGCACATATAAACATGCTTGTGACGTTATCAAGGTTAAATCAAATAGGTACATTTTTATCTATACTTGATTATTTTAGGATAAAAAACTAAGCTACACCTACAACATTAAAATAAATTACCCACATAGCGTATCTTACACTACACCACGACCCTACTCGGCACAGTGCCTCGGAAAATTCACTCGCGAACCGACCCCTGAATAAGAATGAAGTTTTTGCATCACATTTTAATGTCCGCTAATATTATTCGGTTTCTTCAGTGGTGACTGTTTTAAAATTTAAATATCACTTACCTATGTTCAGACTTTATTAAGTTGATATTAAATTACTTTGTCATGCTTAAAGGAATATGAAAATTCAATATGATACTTGGTTTGGTTTTATGAGGTTTTTTATTATGTGATATGAGGAGTATTATAGGATAGATAACGGTATCTTCGTTTCATATGAGATCATAATCGGTGTATGTAGATATGTGTGTGTAGGCAAAGATCCTATAGAGTTTACAATAACCCTTATGAAATAAAAAGTTATCTTTATTCTTGTTTACTGTTTATATCTACGTTTTAAAAATAAGAACAAATTAGATAGGCAATGCGTAAACATATTACTATGAAGCTAGATTCACTCTTCTGAAAGGAAAACCCGGGTCCTGGAACGAAAGGCAAAGAAGGAACAAAGAAGTGGGAAATACCTTTCTCCTCCACCTAAGAACCGAAGAACTCATTCTGAGGATTTTCTACCCAAAAAAACAGACACTAAGTAAAGACTGTTTAATAATGAACGAAAAAGAGTCGAAAATAATCACTCTCACCAAATTGAAAAGAGCTACATTCTCAGCGAAACCTAACAAACTGTAGCCTGAGTTAGGTGCTATCACATAAATCCTACGCCTGTTCAGAACCAAGAAAGAAAACCTAAAAGTTAATTTAGGAAACAATACTCAGTCAACATGTCTAGACCGTTCGGTAATTTAAAAGCAAGCTTTTTTATTACCAGTACATACTTGACCGCCACTCATTAGTTTAAAAAAAAAATAGGGTATGTGGGAGACTTTAAATGACAAGGGTATACTGTACCCATCTCAACACAACAGGGCTACCATCTGGCGAATCATTTGTATCGTCCAGATTTTAAAAATGATGGCCGAACTCAACAAAAACAGACTCACTTTTAGGGATCCACTTTTAGTATTCGCAATTTAAAAGTCCGATGAAATTCGAAAGTTGTTGTAAAACTTTTGTTTTTTTTTTTGTTTCTGTCAGTTGGAGGACTGTAATATCCGAATGTTTTTACGTGTAGGTTGGTAGCCCTGAGGTGTGTGTGGTTAGGAATACAAATGGCGGACACAAGACCGTGTGTCCTCCGATGGCTTCATTTGAGGTCCGACGGAGAATATTTGCATGTTTTGAGGACAGTGCTAATAATAAGTAGGTTGTGATTTAAATAAGGTTATTTGTTTATTTATTGTGAGGATTTTTATTGTTGTGGGTTTACGATGTACGATCACAGTGGATAAAGAATCAGTTACATAATAAATTAATATAATATAATTAAAAATAATAATAATTTATTATCCGCGTTAAATATTTTTCCAAAGAAATAAATATCTAGGTATGTGTAAAAAAGAGAAATAAATTCCATTTATTACACGCTTTATCACAAATCTGTCATTTTTCATTTTGGGTTTCGTAAAACACTTATTTCCAATTTCGGCAATGTGAAATGCAACATAAGTTTTCACTTATAGAAAGTACTTTTTCAATGAAACTGTAAAATGGAAAAACATCGTGATGATTTATTATTTATAGAACCTTTATAATATTCTGTGTTGAAAACTAAAGTAGTAATATTACTAATATGAAAGTTTACATATTTAAATGTTAATTTTAAATCAAGTACACGTGTATTCTCCACGTGTATACAGATATTAATGAAACATCTCGTAAGCAAAGCTTGTGGCAAAACCTAGTGATGAATACACTATGGTCTATCGGTTTAGGTAATTAACTAAATGTAAACAATCTTGGCATGTCTTTTTATCGAAAAGTTGTCTAAAAATTGTATTTAAAAATCTTTGCAACTAGGTATTTACCTAAATCGATGTTAGGTAAAAAACTAAATTTAAATAATCTTTGTGTATATTATAGATACGATCTCTTTAATATAAAAAGACATACCAAGATTTTTACCTTTAGTTAACCACCTAAACCGATAGACCATAAATATTTTCAACAAAATTAAGTGCACTAGAACGAGCCTGTGAAACCCATAAATCTATAAAAGTCCATCTCATCAGTAAACCAAATTGTAACTCGTGCCAAATTTCGTAGTAAGCTTCCAAAAATAGCCTAAATTCATCACCATGGCAACCAATCCGTCTACCACACATTCCCCCAATTTACGGGAAGATTTAACCGAAAACCACTTTACTCTCAAAATGGTCCTAGACCCCTGAACAAGTGCCAAAAAATATTCGATTTCATTGTACACGTTTATTGATAACTGACAATCACTTGGCGATGTCAACACATCAAATCTTCAGGAGAGAAATCTTTTCAACCCTCTTTGAGGGCCTCGGACTGGAAATACAAAGGTTCGGGAAAAATAGGTAGAACTGCCAACTCATTCTTACTGTTCGATAACTTAATATAAGTAGGTTATATTTCTTAACCTTATTTTTGTAAGGGTTGAGAGTTGAGTAACATTCTCAGAATCCAAGAGGAAAAACAGGACAGAAATGTTTCGTTATATTTTCCTTATACCAAATTTTGAAAGTCGAAATTTTGAGTTACAACATTGTCATGTTAAGATTTTCAATTGCGTTTTCCTCTTTAACCTATCACATACCCACAAAACGAGACACAATAGTAAAACAATAACAGCGCGGTCTCATAGGACCGGTCGGGGATTCATGAATTAAGGCCCTCGTCCACAGTAACTTTTTGCAGCAATGCAGTAGCGCTGCTGTAGCGCATTCGTACCATACCAATACAGTAATCCAGTCGCTAGCTGCTTGCTCTCTGAAGCAAACGCGCTACTGTTGCGATACAGTCGCGCGTCTGTCGCGATGCAAACGCAAAAATTAAGATTTTGTATGTAGATTGTTTTTGTTTTTCGTTCAAGAGCCACTCACCCTCCGTCCTCTCCCCGTTGTCGTCTGACACGGTCGCGCGTTTGCAGCGGTATAGTCGCGATGCTTTAACGCGTTAGTATCTCTTCTGTAGCAAATGCGACCAACGCGCGATAGTAGCGATGCAGTCGTGCGTTTACGAAACGCGCGTCGGCTGCGCTACATATAGTATAGTCGCCGTGGGCGACGGGCCTTAATTATCTCTATAGGTATTTGAATTTTGTACATTAAATCAGAATAAGAGAAACCTAATTTGAAGTTAAATAATACATATTGTTTTAAGACCAACAGGGTCTTAATACTTGCCGAAGTTTTACATATCCAGCTATCTAAAAGTTTGTCTATCGATTTTATTAAAAATGATTCAATCAATTTTAATTTGAACGACCATTTTCCGATTTACAAGCGTAACTTTGATTTACCAAAGTCTTTCTATTTATTATTTAACCCAAAACACGCATGTAAAACCGTTTTAGTAATCAAATCAATTGTCGGATAGAGCCCACCTATTTTAATGTTGGAAAAAAAACTATTTTTGTTTCCGTTTTTAATAACGAACTGTTTAATTATGTAGGTATGTGCCTAACTACTGTTCAAATTGTTTCCGAGTTGCTACGCCAGTAATATAGCTACGCATGAATTGTTTTTCGATGAACTATGAAGTTGGTAGATAAACAAACCTATTTTCATTATTCTATTCCAGTAACAAAATGATTGTGAACTTATATAAATTCTGATGTTTGTAAATCAAGCATTGCTCAATTATATAATACCTATATTAGAATAGAATAAATTACTCTATGTTGTACGATTACTTATTCTATTCTGAATTCCAATATTTTACGAGGAGCGGCTGCCTACCAGACCTCCACAACCCATTAACTGGGGTAACACGGTACTTCATGGCAAGACTGGAGTCTGATTTACTGGCTTCTGACCATTCGTAACACGACTGTCAAAGATCTACAAATGACAGCCGGGACCTACGGCTTAACGTGTTTGCCGAGGCACGAAGGAAACTCGGTATGTTAAGATGGTCACTCATCCACAGACCAACCTTGGCAAGCGTTGCTTAACCTTGAAGTTCGACCCGTGCGGCTGGTATTATCTAGTCACGAGCTCCTCCACAGTTACACTCATATACTTATAGCAATTTTCTGTTTTTCCAGGTAACCACCAACCCTAGTGATAAAGTGCAAGTGCAGTGTAGTGTAGTGAAGTGCGTGATGTCAGAGTGAGGCCTGTCGAGGCCACTGGAGGCCCGGTGACGTCACGCGGAGGCCATGTCCAGGCCGAGGCTCAAATGCGCCGCGTGGGCTTGGCTAGCGGTCCTCGCGGCCTTGGGGAGGACCACGGCCTACACCGACACCGAGGAGTTCTTGAGTGATCTTGATAAACCAGGTGAGTTATAGAATAAGAAGTTAATGTATAATCGTGAATTAGAAAATTTAAAATATTGTTTACCATAGCACTTATCAAAAACTCGCAGCTCTATGATAAATTGGATTTTTTTACTTGAAATATTGCCAATTTACCATTGCGGATATCAATTCCTTGTACTTTTTTCTACTGAATTCGTAAACTTTGTCAAATTAGATATTTTGCATCAAGTGATTGAAAAACTGTAAAACGTATTGCATTTTTCACTAAAAGCGCTCTTTAGTAGGAATATTATGACTATCAAATTATCACCCAGTAGCCATATGATATCCTACATAAATACGACAATTATAATAACTACTTCACAATACCTACCAAAAATTTCCTAACACCGCCACACTTAATCAAAAAACAGTTCACATGAGAAACAAACACATAAACATCATTTACACCACAAAATAAACATTAATGAAACTAAAAACATTTACGACTTGCTTAAATAAACAGAAATAGAGTTCATTAGTTCCCACATCGCGTATTCCAATAATGTCGATTAGATGCCCGCTTTTTAATTATAGGTGGTTCACTCAACCTGAATAAGTAGGTAGCAGAAACCGACTGGTTTGGAGTACTCCCGTTTCGGCACCAATAGGTATTTTGGATTGGGCTTTTGTATAGGTTCTCTACTATCTAAAATACGAAGCTCGTGGCTAGATAATAACAGCCGCACAGGTCCATCTTGAAGGTTAAGCAACGCGTGCCAAAGTTAGTCTGTGGACCTCTGTCTCTATGTTAACATACCGAGTTTCCTCCATGCCTCGGAAAGCACGTTAAGCTGTAGGTCCCGGCTGTCATTTGTAGATCTTTGGTAGTCGTTACGTATAGTCAGAAGCCAGTAAATCTGACTCCAGTCTTGCCATGAAGTACCGCGTTACCCCAGTCAATGGGTTGTGGCGGTCTGGTAGGCAGCCACTCCTCGTAAAATACTAGTATTCAGCTAAATCCGGCTTGACTGGAAGCCGACCCCAATATAGTTGGGAAAAGGCTAGGCAGATGATGACCACCATCCAAACTACCTATTGGTGCCGAAACGGGAATAGCTTAGATGCCGAAAATTTTGGTATAGAAAATCTGGATACCGAAACGGGAGTAGGTACTCCACTAGTTTGGGTCGAAGATAGATGTTGCATCGACGAAAATTTATCTTCGACTGACAAAAATGTTCATATGAATTTAGATAGAGCATCTGCTTGTTAACCTCTTTCTTTGAATTATTGTTACATCACAATCTTACCTACTTTCACTGATAGCTGACTTATATTAATAGTCCTCCAGTTGACATGAAAATAGATTCAATGACTATTAGATGTTTATCTTGATATAGAGGAAAATCAAAATTGTGATAATGACCTTTGAAAAACAAAAGAAACAAATTGAGAATAAAACATTGTTGAAGTTTTATAAATAGCCAGATCTATAGTAATTAAAATAAGCGTACGTGAAGGCCCTCTCTTCGTAAATGATGCATACGGATCAATTCTGTAGTTTCTGTTTACTCTCGTAGGAGAAAGACCTTTAAAAGTCACCAATATAATAAACACGAAAGTTTGTGACTTCTGCACGCTCAAACAATTTTCTACTTCCACACAGGTGAAACCGCTTGCAAAAACCAGTGCCAAATAATTATGTTTTTTTTTTAATCAGAAATCCGTAATCACAACTTTACAATATCCTGAACATCGCAATCCTGCTTTTATTAATACCTAAATATATATAAATACACATCTGTACATCGTCACATCTATCTCCTATCAATTTTCTATGCGCACCGGACCCAAAATTACAATAATATGCCGCGCAATCAATCAAAAAACGACGTGGGCGCATCGAGTGTATAAAGTAATGATTAGAGATCGGAATTCGGTAGAGTTGTTTTTGTACTTACAATGACTTCATACAGCGAAAGAATAAAATGGTTACCTATGTCTTAAAATCCCTTCGATTAATTGTAACCTATCATATACCCACAAAACGAGACACAATAGTAAAACAATAACAGCGCGGTCTTATAGGACCGGTCAGGGATTCATGAACTAAAGAGCAGAAATAATCCCGAAATTTATTAAATAAAAAAGGTATTTACTTTAAAACAATTTAAACTACTGCACGCGCGACGCTGCTAAACTTACATCAAGGACATCGGATATCCGAAGTTGCAAAATCCTAATGCGCATACGAGTGGCGTTCCCATATTTATAGTTCGCACAACATAGCTTGCGTGATCAAGAGAAATATTTATCATAATTTATTTGTGATGTTGTTGACCACACAGAATTGTCTATTAGAAAGAAATCCCGGGAAGATCTATATTAATTCATGAATCCCCGACCGGTCCTATGAGACCGCGCTGTTATTGTTTTACTTTTGTGTCTCGTTTTGCGGGTATGTGATAGATTAATATCAACATTTCGATGCAAGTACATAAATAACTACCTAATTCTGATCTCTAGTAACGATTTTTAGCGATAATCATCAAGATTAAGCTCTAGTGCACCAATTATAACATTGGTGTTTAATTATGGTGATTTTCTAACTCATTTGAGAGCATTCCAAACGGGTATGACGTGTTGGAGAAATTGATTGGTATGCACGCTATTAATTTTGAAGCTGTTTAATAAGTTGCGTGTGGTTGTGAGGTTGGTAGCCGTGTTTTGGTTTTGGAGTTAAAGGTTGTACACTCATATGTTTTAACTAGCTAACTAAGATATAAAATATTAAAGAAAATAGGGGCAGTAGGGGGTTTCCTTAAGTGGGATCATCATCTGAATGAGTTCTCACGTTCTTGAGCGGAGCTGGAGGGCTTGTCAGATTTTTACTGACTAACGGCCGAACGCATAGTCCAGCTAATGGTTCATTAGCGTCTCTAATGTCCATTAAAGTTAAGTATTGTCAAACCTTCACTGAAAAACTGTGTAAAACTGTCAATGTGACAATTTCTTAATGGATTGTTTTGAAGTTAAGTAATCATTAACGTTAATAAAGGTCCCTGAGTCCGGCCATAAAACTCACAGGAGGGTAAACAATAACCTATGACTTATTTTCTCAGACCTGCCAGTTATACACAAAAAATGACAAAAATCAATCAAGTCATTTCGGGAGCGTTCGATAACAAAACACTTTGACAAAGCCACACTTATGTTCTTACTTTGCCCTTCTGTTCCAGGACCACGTGTTTCGCTTTAGTATGTAAAAATCACATTTTATAATAATAGTAGGATACCTAGTCTTGAAATTAAACAAGAAAAAAAGCTGCAAAAAGGAAATTTTATACAATAAAATAATTATATAATAAAATAGATTATAATTATTTATGTGCTTGAAGTTTAGATGAAAGTAAGTTGTTAAATAATATAAAATAATTAACCTATTAAAGCCAAACAAATAATAAAGTACAACTATCAAAACATAAATTACAAATACGACTTTTCTAAAATATTTAATGTCCATTATCAATTTAAAAACCCACATAATAACAGTAATAATCGCAAGTTAAATAACCTATCAATCACAAAACAGTAGACGCACTCGTTTACTCAAGATAATTATCATTTACTGTTAGTCACACATCGTGTGTCAGGTATTTATGCTGAATAGCTTCCGCTGTGCCCTTTTAAACTGTTTTATAAGTGAGAAATAAAATGAACATTAAAATTTCTAGTAGCTAGAAATCATTGAAGGAGTTTTTGAGGAGGTCAAGCATTTTTATTTGCATAGTTTGTTGAGCTAACATGGTAGAACGAAGAAAATCTCTAGAAATACATTTCTGTCATCATGATTATATTCCTTGTAGACTGATCATCACAGAATTACTACTAACCACTACACTTGCCGTCCGGTAAGCTGAATCGGGCTTGGTCCTTACCGGACTCGATACGATACGAGACTGCACGATGCTTTGTGTTCTACGGGCAACTTAAAGATAGCAAAATTGTAACAGCCAGTTAGGGCCGACGCCTGCGAGGGCTGTGGATTGTTCGAAGGAGTTACCGCAGCCCTGCCAGAGCTGCGGTAACTCTGCTCCTATAAAGGGTAAATGATGGAACGCCGTAGGTTTCAGACAGTAAAATTCTGACACTGGGAAGACCCAGTCCATCCAAAGACGGAAAGATATGTGATGACTTAACACGTGCAAAACCATCTCCAGAAAGCTTTCGAACATTTGTTCAACTTCAACACCTGAAGAAACCATTCAGGGGAAATACTGTTAAAAGCCTTCCGATAGAAATGAACGCTTCATTAGTAATTAGATATTTACACGAAGAAGCAAGCAAAAATAAATGTGTTGCTAGGAAGCTTTTAGCAACACATTTCCATCTACACTTTACTGAGAGCCAAACACGTGATAAACGTACCTAAATTAGACGAAATCATTAATTACACAGGCCCGCTTTACACAATATTTTCAAACAAAACAGTGTAAAACAAAGTTTCGTATGTAAATGTTTCTTACTCCGTAATTATTAAATATTCATTTGGACCTCAGGATTGAATATAGAGCTTCATTAAATAGCTTTTAGTTGTAAGCTCTTAGACTTTACAAGTACACTCAGAGTGCTTAAAAATTAGGATAAGATATTATTTATTAAATTGTCAATTTTGTAATAGTTTTGAAGTATGACGGGCAGGTTTAAGCATAGCTAAATCTGACTCAAATAATATTGATAAGTATTTTATTCATGTATTCAGGGTTTTGCACCTTTATTAGTCAGCAAAAATAGAAACCTTAGCGAAAATTTTCAATCATTTGTGACAATGTCATCGAACTATGAAAATTTTCGCGTCATTTTTACAAAAATAAAAACGTGCTTTCACTTGTTGTAAGTCCCGATGTATGACATGTGATATGGCAGGCATTTTGAAGCCTGCGTGCATCAAAACGATGGCGATACTCACCGGTCCTCGCTGAAGACCTGCGCTGTAGACTAGTCGCACTATGTGTGTACCCACGGCATTATGCTGAGCGTTCGGCCGTTTTGCGGGGACGTGGCATATACATTATTTCATGCTGTTTTTTTTTTGACAATGTCTAATAGTAAATTAGTCACTATTCCCACAAGTAAAAGGTTTTTCTTTCTTTCAAACTACCGTTTCCTCGACAGTTTCATAGTTTAGTTGCTCTGAGCAAGCGTACACCAAGCGTATAATGACGAATGCGCGGCTTTGTCAGTCTGCCCATGTGTCAAGACCCTTTTTCTTAGGAATACGTGCAGGTATTAAGTGGAAATAAATACTAAATACTCAGATATGCTAAGTCTAGAAGACTACTCTTTGGAGGAATGAAATAGAAGACTCCTATTTAAACACAATCTACAGATAAGACCGTTTATGCCTGGTTTAGGCGCCATTTTAATATTCACAAGGAAATCAAAACTTATGGGTAGAGTCTTGAAATTTGGCAAAAAGCCAGGCCTAATAGCGCAAGTAAAGGAAAAAATATGAACACTGAAAATTTCTAGTTACATCCCAAAATAATTACTTTTTTGTGGTTCGGAAAAGTCTTCGAGACTCGATTCGACAATCGAATTAGATATTTACATAGGTAGGCATGGAAATTGCGGTGCGTGAGTTCGACTCGCACTTAACCAGTTGTTTTTAATATTAATGGTAGCTGTCGCGGTTGGCCACTATCTCACTTGATGGTGAGCAATGATGTAGTATACCTACTCGTATACAAGTACCAATGTTACTTTCTCTCTTAACTTTCAAAATAAGTGAAGACAAAATCTGCATGGTGCTCATATGATTTAACCATGTAATATTTGCTGTATAGGCTTTATAGGCACAGCTGGACATAGGCCTCCCCAAAGCGTTGCCACAACAACCGGTCCTTTACGTCTCACATCCATCGGATTCCCGCGACCCTCACCAGGTCGTCGGTCCACCTTGTGGGAGGCCTTCCAACGTTGCATCTTCCGGTACGTGACCGCCACTCTAGAACCTTCCGTCCCCATCGGCCATCTGTTTTACGAGCATATATCAGTATCATATATTAAATCATTTTCCCAAGAAAGCACATTAGGGGATGGGATAACCAGAGGAACTTAAATGTCACTAGGTATTTCACACCGAGCGCCTCTGACCTCCGAAGCAATGATATATGAAATGAACTGTATAAATCGATTCAATCTTATTCTTGATTCGATTCTCGTAGGTTCAGTTATGCACTCGATTTCACTCAAATTAAAATAGATTTTTCACGCTGAACGATGTAATATGTTACTAAGGGCGGACTTACACGGTACGGTTTTAAATGGCCGATTTGCAAAGGCACATGTGTGCTGCGAAGAAAAAAGTAATGTGTGTTTTGTCAAGCCTTGTGTAAGTACCTCTGTGCTTGCTTTCTTTAGCTGTAGGTAATTGGCTCATTTTGCTTACGGATCTGACTTACGGTTGCGGGTTCAAATCCAGTCAGGCGCATTACTTTATGTAATTTATTTCATCACCACTGCTCTCAAAATGGTAAAAAAATTTGGTTACATTGAAGTCAAAACAGCAAGTTTAAAAGAACAAATATAGCATAGGCTGTGTGTAAAATAATACGGAAAAGGGTGACTAATACAAATTTTGATATAAGAAGAAAATTCGCGATAAAGGCGATGATTTTAGCACTGTTGACTGTGATCAACCCTCAACACAGTGCCATTGTAGAGCCACTGCCCAGGACATGCGGCACTTGCTAAGCTGCCCATCATGTACAACAATCTGCACTTTACAGGATCTATACGAGGCCAATACCAAAGCCAAACAGGTTACCAGATATTAGGCAAAAAAAATAATTGTGAAATCGTACCTTTATCGGCACGAAAAAACTAAATATGATCCAGGTTTATATTCTGTATCAAAACTAGGTACTTTACCTAGCATGACGAGATTAACAAAATTATAACTTATTTCATAATAATTATAACCCACTACTAGAACAAACACTGGCCATACCTAAAACCTAGTGTTATGAACACAATAACAATTCAAGCTCAAAGATCCAAATCGCACAATAAATACAGTTGATAGTCCATATTTATGCGCAAACCGATGACCTGTATTTTCCACGATACGCTATCTGTAATATCTGATGTACTTAATTCATTGCCGTCCTGAGACCTATACTTAGTAGTGGGTAAATACTGAAACATCATAATTATTGCGTTCTTAGTTGTAGTGGTGAATTCGATAGTGTTTTGTTAAGGTGGGATATTAACTGCGCTCTAAGGTGGAGTGGGAGGTTGTGTCAGACTTTTACTCACTAAAACTCGGTTTCCTTTCAAAAATTCACTGTGACGCCCTTTTGGATCATAGAGGAATCGACCCTGCTGGTCCCCTACGGTTTGCCGACGCACTCTCATCTCTTTGAGGCCCGCGTGGTAAACTGCGCTCCGTCAATGACTTAAGCTCGGTTCTTACGGTAAGGTTCTCAAGGTACGCCTGCGGTGGCCGGGAAATGGCCTGCGGCTCCCGACGCCTAGGTGTGGGGGTGATTTTTGTAAAGTCCGTATTTATTTTTTTGTAAATCTTAAAATGAACCTCTGTGCATAACTTTCTAACTCTAAGGGTTTGGGCTGGACACTAATGATTTTCATTTATTTACAAAATCGATGTCTCGTATCATATCTCTTTGTAAACATGACTCAATTCTGTTTACAGTGTATATAAAAAATAATACAGGCAATAATTCAAAGGAGAAGACTTCAATATTTGTTAGGGAAAATTTCATACAATCATCATTCAATGCTTGGTTAAATACGAAATTTATTCCATAAATCAACCCTTAAAACAAACCCCAAATTAATATTCATCGAAACTAAACCCTTTCTAAACCCAGAGTACAACAAATCATTAGAAAATTACCATAAGAAAAAAGTAGAAGAAATATACCATTATCATTAAAAACGGAATCGCTGACAACCCCATAATGTTTATAATGTAGACAAAAACATGGCAACACTCCGTTAGTTATTGTTGCCAGTGGAAAAAAAGTTAAAATGTTAAGGCGTGTTCAGACACAGTTAGCGAGAATAATTTAATTATCTATAAATATTTATGTTTGACCGCTACTCGGTGATATGTAGTTAATGAAAACTACTGTCAATAATTAATTGGCTATGAATTCTGAATAGACCTATTTTGTATTGATGAAAGCACATTAAAAGGTAGATTTCCGAGTAACACGATAACTACTGGCACATTATTATTATTATAGAATTATTTCATTATCACTGCCCTGAAAATGATGTAGAAAAACATTGTAATCCGCCTCAGAAAAAAGAAAAAAAAATAGACATGTGATATCCACCAACCCGCATTGCACCCGCGTTTTTTAAGGTGGAAAATCATCCAATACCTTTTCCCGCTTTAAGACGTAGCGGCAGGCCAGACTTTTACTGACTAAAGTCCACTTCTATGTTCCTCGTTTGATTTTTGATGCAGGACCTTAGGGTTCCCTTTCGGTCCACTGCGGCACTCGTGTGGTGGATTAACACTCATTCCCTATTCTAGAGAGAAGGCCTTAGCTAAAACTAAGGCTAATGCTAAATTAGGAACATTATAATGCTGATTATTTATACATATTATTATTATGTTGTGTTGAACACTTTACTAATGGACTAAAAACTGGTGTTGTTATTTCATGTAGGTAAGCACTCTATTTATTTGGCATATGTGTTATAAAATATGTACTTATATAGCAGATATTTGGGCACACGCATGTTCATATTATGTAGGATTAGAATTGATATGAACTGCAATATGATCTTCATACTTCAAATCGGATTTTTTGTCCCAAAACAATATAAAATAACACTAAACTGTGAATTGCCGTCGCAAGCAAAAAAATCTAAGATGCAATTTAACTTGACAACAAAATACATAAAGACAAGTCTACCCAAACCTTCCAACTCAGACACTCCCACAATTCACCATGATAAATACGAAAAAAAAACCCTTTTCGCTCTCATATACCGTACCCAATATAGATACCGAAACCATTAACCTTGCAATATACTCTCTAATCTACTGTACATGTCTGCAAGCGCCCTTACCTAAAATGTACATCGGTACTGGGCCCTCATACATTCCACTGTCATTGTGTCGGCTTTTATTAGCTTTTGTCACGCGCTCAGCCCGGTCGAGTGGCCCGGGCGAGCGGCTTGAGCGAGTAGCGACAGTCAGGTGGGTTCTGACGGTGCCAGTAATGCAGTAAATTAATTATTAATGGATTTTAGAAAGGAGGGAATAATTATTTAGTTTGGGCAATGTGATGGTGTTGGTGTTGATGTTTCATTATTTATTTACGGTTGGTTGTGTTCGTTTGATCCTTCAGTGAGGTTTAAGGGTAACTATGATTCCTTTGAAATTATGTTGATCAATATAGATTAGCATAGCTTGTAAAGGTAAAGTTAGATAAACGACAAATGAACAAAAAATAATATAATAAATAAATTACTGGTCTCTTTTTTGTTAAAAGTTTATATTAAAAGCTTATTGCAAAGATATAGCTCTTTTTATGTGTTAAACAACATATTAGCAATAATAAATAAAGGTAATTCTCGTGTTCTATACATCAGATCCATCCTTCACGGTCCCTGCACACTTTTATTATTACAGCCAAAGTCAATTTCGTAGTTTCTGCGTTACATCTCGACAAACCTCTCGAGATTCTCACGAGATTAAATATTTGATTTAGTCTCGGTATTTTTCTGATGGCCTGGTAATGGCTTTTCATTATTTTCTGTCTCGTATTATTATCGGCATTACACATTTCTCGCCTCGAGCGAAAAAAAAAATCGCATGAAATAATTCATATGTATGAAAAGGGATCTCTTAACCTCATTCCGGTTCGGTGATCCCTAAAATAAACGAATCGTTTTTTATTTCAGCAGATTATAATACATCAAAGACTTAACATATGACCGAACCTATACGAGTACGATTCTTAGTAGATTACGAGCATAACTCATCGCCATTCGACGTTTATTTCTAATAAACATGATATTTTTGGGTACACATTTCAAAATTTAATCTACAATACGTATATTGTTCGTTTTAGGGGTCGGTGGGTGAATTATTAGAACGTTTTTGTTCGTTTCGTGTAGGTAAAAGGCATTATGCTGTGTTTAATTGATTTTCTTGGTGGTCGTGATAGAATTTAGTATTTAATTATCGCGGTGCGCGTGTTATTAATGGTTACATGTTCCAGTTTTGTCGATCTGATTGGGCGATGGTTTAATAATGAATCGACTTTTAATGTGAAGCAATAAAGCCTCTATCTTTTTTTATTATTATTTTTTATTCAAAAGGCAATGCTAGCGCTGTGAATATTCTTATTATCCATTAATGATAGGGTAAGAATATAATTTATTTATACTATACACTATCTAAGATTTTGAGTTTTTTTTGTTTGATATCCAAAGATAGACTGCTCTCATAATCTGAAATCGTGTGACAAGAATTTTGCAATTTGAGACAATCATGTTTTCAATCATTGCAAATATATTCAATACTCTTTATGCAGCACAATAAGAATTACAACAAAGGCAAAACGCGCAATATCGCGTGCCGTTTACCTTTCTCAGAAATTCATAAGTTCTTTTTGTAATATCATTTAATGTCAAAATATGAGACAGTAAATGATATTCTGTAGACACACGACATTATGTACTGTGGAACGGAATGTCAGTACTAATGTTATGTACATACATAATATAGCCTAGGTCCTTTATAGAGGCAACCGTATAGATCAAGAGAACGAGAGATATTTTGTCATTTATCTTGGTATTTGGTTGGTATTTAGGTACAGATTTTCGACATTATTTTCCCTCGCATGTTTGATTCTTTGACTATTGGCCTCACTGTCCACGGATGCGTTTCTTCATCACTACATTGTATAAAACAAAGTCGCTTTCTCTGTCCCTATATCACTATGTATGCTTAAAAAACTACGCAACGGATTTTGATGCGGTTTTTTTAATAGATAGAGTGCTTTAAGAAGAAGGTGTATGTGTATAATACATGTATATTAGAGTAGGGAAACGCCAATAATTTTGCAACAGATTCATCTATACTAATATTATAAAGAGGTAAAATTTGTAAGTTTGTATGTTTGTAAGTTTGTATGTAGGGGGTAATCTCTGGAACTGCTGGTCCGATTTGAAAAATTCTTTTAGTGTTAGATAGCCCATTTATCGAGGAATGCTATAGGCTATATACTATCACGCTACAACCCACGGGAGCGGAGCAGTAACGAAAAATGCGGGTGAAACCGCAGGGGACACAGCTAGTATAAAATAAAACAAATTAATGATCAACAATTTGTTTTATTTTAATTTCATTATAATTCTTCTTTGTGCCATTTCTATATTTTGTCATTCGGCTTCGTGACATTTTTATGTTAAAATTGTATTAGGTATATTTAACGTGAAATAAATGTTTATTATTATAGACACATATTCGCCATTTTACGCTTGGTGTAGCGAAGCGACAACGTCGTGCCGTCGTGTCATTGCCGCTTTGTCGACACAGTTTCCTTGTTTTGTATGTAAGCTTCACGTAGGCGTATACCAAGCATTGTAGACAGTAAGCCCAATTTTTTTTCTCTCTTCGAAGAATCATCTAACTTTTGTGACAGTGGGCAGGGCACATTGCGCGCAGAACAGATGGTCTATGCGGTCTTAGGGTTCTGGAGTGGCAACGGGGAACCGGAAGCCTTCAGGTTGGAAAAACAAAATGTTTTCCCTGGTAAGGATTGTGGAAATTTGATAGCTGCCAGACTCAGAAGACCAGTACAGTTTTGTGACATTTAGGTAAACCAGTGGATGTTTTTCAGCTGAAATGATGATGTTGATTACTGAATCACCTAACAAGTTTATTAGATAAATAGCAGCAGCGATATATATCATTTGATAATTTTACCTCTTCAAAAAGCTAATCAAATAGTTATTTTTTTCTTGAATACAACAAACCTTTTGTATTTTTAAGACAACAGCACATAAGTAATCATTTATAACTTTCGAAAAGTATTGGAACAAAATTTAAATTACATACAGAACCCCTCAAATTGACTAAAAAATGCATCATTGATACCCATTTATTTGTTTATGAAAATTGATTTTATGGTGGGAATAAATGCTATTAAATACACCGGAACGAACTGTAGGATTATTTGTCAGTTGTCATATTATTACTATTATTATCCTATTGTTATCGTATTAGTGTCGATGGATTATTAATAATAACTTTTCATTATAAACTCGTAAAGTTTACGACAATATCAATGTGGATAGCTTTTTGAATACGTAGGTAGTAGATACTTGTATTTTCTGTTTTTGGGTTATTATTTAGTAAGCTTATTTTTGTATGCTTGCACCACTAAATAGAATCCATTTCGATCCGTCTATCGTGGCTATAAAAGGCTTGATCTTTCATCCAACGCTATCTTTGAAAAAGAGGCAATACGAAAAAATAATTATTACGTTATTTAATCATTTAATCGAATTTTTCATAACACTAATTCCAGAAAATGCATGATTTTTAAAAACTTTATAAGTTTTTGGAAAGTTTTTGATGGTTAGACGGACAATCAAGTGATCATACAACGGTTTTGGTTTTGCCGACTGAGGAACGGAACCCTAAAAAGAAGTTTTTTTTAATATCACCAGATGGCGCTTGTACAGTTTTAGTATAAATTGACGATACTGAAACGTGATCAAGAAAACCTGATTTTAGTAAATATATAATTGAAACTGACCTCTTTATATAAAACATACTACATAAGTACCTACAGAATTTAGCTAAAATTACTATAATCGGCGAACCAACCACAAAGCTAACGCTAATTAAACAATCAGCTATTTTGAAAACCGAAACTCATTGGCGATTATTTGAAAACCGGTTCTTGTTTCTCTAAATTGACTATTACGCACGTTAACAACAAATTACGTAACGAACGGAAAATTAGATTTAATTAATTTAGTTTATTTCGATAGTTTGTTTGTATTAAAAAAGTTATATTGGTGCTTGAAATTGATGAGGAAAGTATGAAAGGTCGCTTATAGCAAACGCGTATTTGAAATCGATGTGTGAAATCCTCGCATATGTGTCTGTGTTGTAATATCGAAGTCATTGTAAACCCAATATCATCATCATCATCTGCCTAGCCTTTTCCCAACTATATTGGGGTCGGCTTCCAGTCAAGCCGGATTTAGCTGAATACCAGTATTTTACGAGGAGCGGCTGCCTACCAGACCTCCACAACCCATTAACTGGGGTAACACGGTACTTCAAGGCAAGACTGGAGTCAGATTTACTGGCTTCTGACTATCCGTAACGACTGCCAAAGATATCCAAATGACAGCCGGGACCAACGGCTTAACGTGCTTTCCGAGGCACGGAGGAAACTCGTTATGTTAAGATGGACACCCATCCACAGACCAACCTAGGCAAGCGTTGCTTAACCTTGAAGATCGACCTGTGCGGCTGTTATTATCTAGCCACGAGCTCCTCTCATTGTAAACCCAATAGTGTTTTGGAAAGAGTAACCGGGAGTTTCTTGCCGGTTCTTCTCCATAGGAAACGACCAACCATAGGCTTACGTAAAATAAATTAATTTCGAATTTGATGCCAAATAAAACGTAGCCTATGGATATGGATCCTTCGGATTCAAGCTTACACTATAGCAAATTTTATCCAAATTGGTACAGCAGTAGATATAGCCGTAATAGTTAAGAGCAAATAGGTTAATTATAGGTAAACGCGCTCCATCGTCGACCGTATCGTCGCCATCATCATTCCTTAAGGTGGGATATTCTCACTTAGTCATCAATATTACTCCTCCCGCTCTGGGAAGCGAGAGCGAGAGGGCGTGTTAGACTTTTACTGACAATTATCCACTCCTGTTCCTTCTTTGCCCTAATTCCGGGGTCCCGGGGTTCTCTTTCGTCACCCCAGTAGGCTTCGACCCTTTCGGGCCCGAAAGGGTCGAAGCCTACTGGGCCTATGGTTTGCGGACATCTATTTGACGCGCGCGTGGAATGTAGACTATGGAAATGGCTCCTTGGTATTCAAGCTTACGCTGAACCAAATTTTATCAAAATTGGTACAGCAGTTTAACCGTAAAGTTTTACATACAGAACAGAAGATACTACCCGGGAATCTTTTAGTCAAGAGTGAATAGGTTTTACTTCTAGGTAAGCGCACTCCATCGTCGCTTTCCATCACATGAGATAGCGGTCAAGCGCGAACTTATCAGCGATAAAAAAACATTCATAATATCAGTAAGAATTGGAATCCTTGTAAATGTATAAATAAATGTAATGTACTTACTTATTACGTGGGTTGATATAGAAAGCCTGAAACAGATCCTATACTTAAAATAAATCTCTCTAAGTAACTGTAAAGTAATTCATAGTCTTGCCAAACTTTTTATTACTCCAACAGACTTTGACACGGGTAAGACAGTTTTTGTCAAACCACAAATACAGCTGGTTCTAAAATAATGTAGAAGCTAACGTATGTTACTAGTAGGTACCCAACCTATAATGGATGGATATAGTATTAGTCTCTAGTATGGTCGATGGGCCCGAAAGATTCTTGAGTGGCGACCGTGTACAGGAAGACACAACGTTAGTACTACGTCCCACAACATAGACCGATGATCTGGTGGGAATCATAGATGCGAGACGTACAGGACCGATAGTTATGGTGAAACTTGGGGGATATGTCCGTCCCACGGGCGACATCTTCCCTACCTACCATAGGTACTTAGAATGGAATGGAATTTGGAGTCTGTGTTGCGGGGTTTAAGTCAAAAATGAACACGCTACTTCTAGGCAAGTGTGCTCCATCGTAGACCACATCATCCCTTGCAATCAGGTTTAGTGGTAAAACGCGAGTTTATCCACAAAAATAATAAAATAAAGTAACGTATTTTTAAACGAAGAATTAATAGCATCTTTCTACAAGCACCAGGATCTTTATGAACATTTTCATACAATAACAGCAGCTTCTTACCTCACCTACTTATTATCTGCAGAAAAAACTCCATCAAACCCCTCGAGGTGTTAATTGACTGGACCTAATAACAGAGAAAATGCATAATTTACTTCATTATGAGGAAAAGCCACAAGCCCGCGATAGATGGAAGTCGGTAATTTATTCCAGAAAACCATTAAAACTAGGAAAAAATATTCGAAGCTATTCTTCAGAGTAGAGTTTTGCATTTATGAGATGTTTTCGTTTGGTACTAGAAAAGCTGGGTACAATTTTATTGGAGGGAAGCTATTTAATTTTAAGAATACTATAGAATACATAACTTTATTGTACACAAAGAAAATAAAACCATAAACTTAAAATCCTCCGCTGCCACCAAATAAACTAAGGAAAGTAACAAAAATTGACACAGTGTTTGAAGATTATTTATTTATTTTATTTACTTTAACATAACACGGCCAAAGGCCAATTACATTAATTAAAGACATGTCTTAAACAAAATTAAAATGTTATATAAGTAACTACTCTGCATTCATATATTATATTTTATTTGTACATTATATTTTATTTGTGTCTTCTCTCAGGCCATCTAATGAGGTAATCTGCTCAACCGGCCTGCCTGCTGACCGGCTGTGGCCTCAACCTCTAAAACATTAAAACTTAGCAACTAGCGCTAGAGATATACGTGTCAGACTTTTCTAAACTAAAACTTGTCCCTTCTTTGCTTAGGTATGGATCGAAAAAAAATATGGGAATACTATTAGCATCACCTTGTGAGAAAATTATCTTGTTCCGTATTAAGACTTAAAGGTCGAAAAAATTACCTTCATGAATTTTCAGTAAAAGTCAAAAGCATAAAAATTCCTTTCCTGGAACAATTCAGAAAGAATAAGGCTTATAACACAATACATCTAAAAAAAGCCGTAAAGAGAACCTCCTGTAAGTAGCTTTACGTAGAAACTACACAGATATTTCGCTCTTGTTACGAACCGCCCATTCTTCCGAATAATACTTACCTAGCCTTTTCTCATTTCTTTCAAGCCTCTCAAGAAAAGTCTACACCGTCCGAAAACCTTCCATTAACTTACAGAAATATCGGAAGAATTTTCCTTGCTAACGTAACCCCCTCGCCGCGATCTGGCGGTCTGAAGTACCCTGAAATATTTGGCGTGCCAAGTGCCCTACACAACGTTCGTCACAGTATCTTCGTCAAAAATGTTGTCGAAAAACTGTAAGTGGGAGTGGGGGCTGCCGTAATTAAACCTCGGCATTTGTTAGAGAAATGCGTCGATGAGATTGTTCAAAGGGCTCAGCGTTGGAGGGTTGAAAGGGGCCTCCTGCAATTATTTTTTACGGGGCTCTCGGTGTTAAATTTTTGTATTGATGTAGGTGAGTACGGAAGTGTGGGATGGGTCTGGGAACAGAATTTATTTTTTGTTTGTGGTGTGACTTTTGTGTGAAGGTGTGATGATATTTAAAAAAGGAATGCTGAGATTTTTTTAAATATTATAATGCATTTTTATGTTTTTGATTATTTTGTATTTATACTACACCTTATATCTTACATACCTTTTTATTACGTATATACGTGGTAAAAACTGGTGAAAGTACCCATAAGATATTTTTTACCACTTTGTAGGCAGAGCTATCACATTAGCTAGGATTGAGTTTTCTAGAAACCCATGAAGAAAAGTTACATGGCTTGATTCCGCTATCACCTTCCTACCATTGGACATCTTGGCGTTTGAGTATTCACTCTTACAGTTTTGATTCCTCATTGTTAACACCGCGTACATCTAAGGACTGGAACAATTTGCCTGCAGTGGTCTTCCCGTCCGATCATAATGTATTCAAGGAGCAAATAGGTTCTTAATAAACTAGTGTGCTTTACCATCTACGATTTCATCACTATTTACAGGTAGGATCGCAATAAAAAATTAATACATATAATTTAAAACAAATCGAAATCAAGTCAGTGTAACACAACACACAAATCTAATTCAAAAACTATAACTTCGGTTCTTATAAATATTCAACTAAATACCATGATAATATATTACTAGCCTACCTTCATACGCATTGCAAATGTTCGCAGCGAACTATACTTGTCATAAATCACGAGGTAACAATTATGGGGTTTCCTATGTGGTTGCTTTATGCTTTTGTTTTTAAGGGTAGTTATTAAATGTTGGCTGTGTTTGTTTTGCTTTTTTGTGGTTTATAGGCCTTTCTTGTGTTGTTTTGTGTGGTCTGCTGTTGATAGCAAGTCAAGTTTGTCTACTTTGGTGATTACTTATGATAATAATTTTTTGCAGTTACGTTTACTATACGATTATAACATTTTCAGAGTGTGTTTATTAGAAAAAATATAAAATAACATACAACTGTCAAAGTAAATGAAACTGAATTAATGATTTTGTCAGAATAACAGATATATGATAGCAAAGTATCGTAAATTATACATTAGTTGTTTTTTTTTGGATTTTAAATTGTTATACATTGGCGGTAAATCCATCAAAAGCATTTATTTAAAATAAGCCATTCATAGACACTTTTAATTTATTTGTCTAGAAAACAGTTGACAAGAATTTTCAAGAAGTAATTTGCAAATTCAAAGCGTTGATCTCTGTAAAGAAGAATGACCAAGAAACTTTATAGACACTCTTTTAAATCATGTAATACATACCCAATATTTCGGTAACATACTCGTATTTCTTGTCGCTTCTATTATGTAAGAACAATGTAAGGTAAAGAGTAATTTAAAAACAATAAACAGAAACCCATAACCATCAACCCAGCCATTTATCCCATCAATGCACCAGAAAACGAAATATAACCGTAATATATTGTATACTAGCTCTCGCCCGTGACTTCGTCCGCCTCATCACCGTAATACATTGTATATTTATTAAACAAAAACTCATCTCCCACGCACCCGACCGAACACAGGCGTCCTTTAATCTAAAAACACATAAATTACTCCACACGTCAATGCGTACACAGTTTTTTTAACTAAACCGTCTTTTTTGTTCGTTGTTCGTTCCCAAATATTTCAATAACTCGATAACTGTCTGCTACTAGTTAAGCCAGCGTTATAGTTGGATCAAATCTAATCTTTTATCTTAAAGTATCTTAGGGTGTTTGTACAGTCAATATTGATAGCTATAGATATGCGGAGATTTATGAAGCGAGTGATTTTAATTACGGGTTTATGGGAAGAGTTTGGGAGAAACAGATGTTACTATAGGTTCAACAATAATTAATTTATGAAAGATATTTAAAAATCTACGTACGTAGTAAATTCGTAGTATGCTTTTAGCAAGTATTTGTCAACTGTATTCCAATATTTTAATGGTCGGCGCAGCATAACTGCTTCTAAAAAGGATAAACCATTCAAGTTAATATTTATTGATGTGTGTAGTGTAGTATTACACAACTGCTACCGAATATGCACATGAATGAACTGTATTCATCTTAATAGAGACAAATATAAATTTACTTTTTAGGGCATAACTAATTTACTTTATGGAAGACTAGGTTGTGTAAAAGAATAAGGTCCATCCATCTGGACACTACGTTAAGGCAAAAAAAAATCGAAATACATTAGTCGAGGACCACTACTACAGGCCGCCACTGCTCTCAGTTTCTAATGACTTTGTTTAGATCAACAAATCAACGTACGAAAAAATGTATACAATGGATCATTACACAAACTAAAACAAAGGCCCATCTTCTCACTATAGCATCGCATATCTACGTCTACGCCACTACCTCACCCGCTCGTCGATCTTCGTGTGTGATCCGATATCGACGCATAACATTACTTTTATCAGCGCGTGCGCAACCCATCCACAGATACTGTTGCGATAAGACTAGGTCGTTAGAATCTTTTGATCTAAAACTCGCGTAGGTGTGTTTTGGTACATGTTTCTTATTTATTAGGAAATGAAATGATGTGTATTGCAATGGATTAGATGTGTAAACTATTAGAGTGAGTCTAATGAAAGCGCGACCTGAAGATTTTTTTAAAATTAATTGGCAACTTTATTCAGCCGCAATTGTAGGAATTAAAAAAAATGTGAAGCGTCAAGATATGATTCTCCTACTATTTAGTAATACCACATACTTTTTTCTCAGGTCGCGTTTTCATTAGACGGACTATGTATAATAGTATTTATTGTCTTTTTCGATAATGGGTAGGTCACCATCTAGGATCAATTCCTGCTCGACCACCGCGTAAGTATTGCGCGCTGCCGACGACTTGGGCTCAGTCCTGACGATTACCGGATGGCCAGACGGTGAGCTATCTATTGCTCGTTGCTGGTAAACGGAGCGCGGGTCATGGTGGCTGGGGTATGAATATGTCCATACCTACCTTTACGCTTGCGGTCATTTCTTTCACTAGCATATGACTTCTCAGAAGGAGCCATCTACCTGCTATTCCCCCTCGCTCCGGACCATGGCCCGAACAAGGGCATGGTGCGAGAGGTCGCCGCCTCGAGGAGACGGTGGTGCTCTTTGCTTAGCGGGGCCCACCTTCATCGTATGGTCCACCGTGTTCTCCGGGAAGGGCACACAATGGTGACTCCCGGACGTTATTTAAGCCATGGTGCTAAAGCTAGTTTGCTTATAATTACTTAGTTGTGCTACAAGTACACACTTAAAGTAACTGATAATATAAATAAGACCAACGATCACGTCTAAGATACACTTCAATAAATAAGCTTCTACAAATAAAAAAGAACTGCTCAAAATCAATTGGAAGATCTTTGTCGGAGTATCAAAAACGCTCCTACAACTTTGAATGTATCCAATTTGATACTTATTCTGATTGCTGAGATAAATCAGTATCATTTAGAGATGAACGAAAATAGTTAGAAGATAGGAAGATGTCGGACATGGGCGTTTATATACGTCGTAATTGAAATTAGTTTTGATACGAATCTTGATAGAATCAGATTACTGTTCGCCCACGATTCTGCGACAAAGGTAAAAAATGTAGTTGCGGTTTTGTGTAGGTTTTATGATTAGATAGAGCTTCTGGAAATAGTTTCTTCATCTTCCTGGCCTTTTCACAACTAGCCACCGTAGGCGTGGGCTTATGGACGGTGGGCAATGGGTAGCTCGTCGTCCAGCCGTCCGGACCGTGCGAAAGTAATTTCATATAAGAAATGTTCCATGCGCCGCTATCAGGAATTTCAGCAAAACTGTGCAGGCCCAGCAGGGCCGAAGCTTAGCCATGGGTTTGCTTCTGAAAGAAAAATCCGAGGTTCTGGAACGCAAGGCAAAGAAAGTACGTAGGAGTGGGTTTTTTTTAGTCAGTAAAAGTCTGATACCCCCTCCCGCTTCGCCTTAGAGCGGGAGAAATTTTTTTTTTTTTTTTTAATATACCATAAACTAGTGCTTGACTGCAATCCCACCTGATGGTAAGCAGTGATGCAATCGTTGATGGTGAGGCGCACTAGTTTATTAAGAGCCTATTCACTCTAGTCTTGAAGATACCCAAATTATAATCGGACGGAAAGACCGCAGCAGGCAAATTGTTCCAATCCTTCGATGTACGCGGTATGAACGACGAAGCAAACCGCTTTGTCCGGACCGTGCAGGTTTCGACAACGTAAGGATGGATACTCGCCGTACGACGGTTTGTCCGATGGTAAAAGCGAGATGGCGGAATTAACTCATGTAATTCCTGCGCACACTCTCCGAAATGCATCCTGTAGAACACCGATAGGCTGGCTACCCTACGCCTGTGCTCTAGGCTTTGCAGATTGGATTTAACCAAATCAGGGTCTCCAATTAGCCTCTTCGCACGCCTTTCCACCGAGTCCAAAGCCGCTAGATGGCATTTTGCAGCGCCAGCCCATATGTGGCTGCAGTACTCCACACACGATCGGACCTGTGCTTTGTATAGCATAAGAAGCTGTCCCGGTGTGAAGTACCGCCGGACCTTTGCCAGAACGCCGAGTTTTTTTGCAGCCACTTTGGCTTTGGACTCAATGAACCGCCCAAAGTTAAGGTCTGAAGAAACTTCAACACCCAAAAGCTGAAGACGGTCGGTGCACTCCAGTGACACATTCCGGAAAGTAGGAGTCAAGGTGAACGGACTCCTTTTTGCAGTGACTAGACACGCTTGTGTTTTGGCAGCGTTGAATTCTACCAGATTGGCTTCACCCCATTTGGAGACTGCCTCGAGGGAGACATTCACACGCTCTACCATAGCCTCTCTTTCGGACTGGATTAGCTCCTTACTAGCCCGAGCACCCGGCAGGTATCTCTCTACAACTGTGCTGTCATCTGCATACCCATAGATACCGGGCATTAGCAGATCGTTGATGTGCAGCAGAAAGAGAGTTGCAGAGAGAACAGACCCCTGAGGAACCCCGGCATTCGTTGTCATGGGTTCCGATGAACATCCATCGATAACGACTCGGAGAGACCGTTCACTCAGGAAGTCTTTTACCCAGGTAATCAGACCAGGAGAAATGCCATACGCTGGAAGCTTACTCAAAAGGCTTGCGTGCCATACCCTGTCGAAGGCCTTCGAGACGTCTAAGGAAACGGCAAGACCTTCCCCATTCTTCTCGAGGGCCTCGCCCCACAAGTGAGTGGCATACACTAGTAGGTCCCCAGTAGACCGATTGTGGCGAAACCCGTATTGTCGGTCACTGAGGAGATCGTTACCTTCCAGGTATGCCATGAGGCGCGAGTTCAATACACGCTCCATAATCTTGCAGAGTATGGAGGTTATCGAAATCGGCCGATAGTTGGCAGGATCGGCACGACTGCCCTTTTTTGGCACGGGTTGCACGTTGGCAAGCTTCCAGGACTTGGGCACTATTCCAGTCCTATATGAGAGGCGACACAAGCGTGTCAGAACAGGAGACAACTCGGGCGCACAAGCCTTGAGAACTATCGCTGGTACACCATCTGGGCCACTAGCTTTATTCACGTCTAGACGACACAGCGCTCTCAGAACCTCTTTATTCCTTATGCGAACTTCGGACATTGAAGAGTCGCAATGAGGCAAACTCGGTGGAGTAGCACTGCTAGTGTCAAGACGCGAATTATGGGCGAAGAGAGATGCAAAGAGACCTGCCTTCTCTCTCGCCGTATGAGCCAGTGTTCCGTCAGGTTTAACCAGCGGAGGCAGTGTGGGTCGACAGAAGTTCGCTTCGACCGATTTGGCAAGGGACCAGAATGCTCTGCTACCAGATGGCTGTGCAGAGAGTTTTTTGCCAATATGAGTAATACGATCGAAGCGAGCCCTCCTTAGTGCCTTTTTGTAGGACTTGGCAGCATGGTTAAAGGCTCTCTTCTTTGAGCTCAGATCCGGAGCTTTACGATCACGAGCGTCCGCCCAGGCAAGAAACGCCGAATGCTTACGCTTTTCAGCTTCAGCACAATCGGCGTTGAACCATGGGTGAGCTGAGCCACCGACGGGTACGTCACTATAAGGAATGTAATACTCCATAGCTTGACGCACCACGTCGGATATAGCATCCGCACAGCTCGACGGATCTTCTGAAGAGAAGCAGACCTGCTGCCAAGGATAAGACGCAAAGAAATGTCGCATCTCATCCCAATCTGCTGATTTGTATCGCCACATTCGCCGCTCACCGCGAGAGTCGCAGTCAGGTGGGGAGAAGGTCGACACAGACTTCACCAGACAGTGATCTGAAGTTCCTATAGGCGAGGAGACTGTTACAATACATCTGTCCGGGTCGGTAGTCAGCAGAAGGTCCAGACAATTGGCGGTATAACCGACTACATCGGGCACCCTGGTCGCTTGCTTAACCAGCTGGGAAAGGCCCATCGCTACTGCAAAGTTTCGCGCTTCCCTCCCAGCGTGGTCGGTCCTCTGGTATGGGAAAAGCCAGTCTTGATGGCAGGCGTTAAAGTCCCCCAGAGCGACGAATTGCGCGTCAGGGTGCCGATGCAGAGCCATATCGGCAGCCTCACTGAGGTGGTCAAACAGCCGAGTTGTCTCCTGATCCCCGCTGTGCGATCGGTAGACACAGGCATAGACAATTTTGTCCATACCGGTGTCCACCAACAGCCATAAGGTGGATAGTGAAGGGTCTTCAAGATGACGGAGACGCTGACAGCAGATGTCATTACGGACGTACACACAGACCCCGGCACGCTGCAGGAAGTGATGCTCCAGTGAGTATCCCGGGTAGTTGAGGTACGCCGCATCTGGTGGACATCTGATCTGGGTCTCCGTCAAGAAAAGCAAGTGAGGCATGTCGGTCTCAAGATGGTGGTGAACCGCATTGAGATTTGAGTGCAGCCCTCGAATATTCGAGAGCTGCACTTGAAAAGAGAGGACGTGCCTCCGCTGTACAGACTTGCCTTTCTTTTTTGGACCTTTCATAGATTTTTTTTTTTTTTTCCAATTCGGAGTGAATAGGATCGATGGAAGATGGCAGTTGAGTGAGGTGTTGCGATATTAGGTCCAACAACACGGTCAGCGTTGCTGCGCCAATGGAGGGTTGATATGGAGACTGCGGGGACGCCCGAACCCCCCCAGGGATCGCCATCGGGTCCTCTCGTCCGGTCGCCAACCGGCACGATGGGGCCACCCTGGGATTTTTCACAGATGGCGGGGCAGCCTTTCGTGTGTGGCTGGCACACTACTTGGGCCCCCAACTGTCTGCGGTCGGCCAGCGGAGTAACCGTGCTTCGGATCCCGCTACCCTCCATGATCAACCATCCGACACAACAACAAATAGCGCATCATACCCGGCGTACATCGCAACACAACTACTCTGACCCATCTTCCACCATACGGCTTCACCAGACATCAAGCCGGAACACGACGTATCGCTTGGCGGCAAGACTTTGCCTGGTGGGTGGTAACTTTAAGCCGGCAGCCGATGCTAAGGCCTACCACCGAATTTACTGCTCGTTTAGCACTACCCAGGGGACACGTGTAGGGTGGTCAGAACTTAAGTAGAACCTACGGACGCGAGCAGTTCATCCCCCAAATTATTGGATAATTACTCACCATAAAAAAAGCCTTTTTCCAACAAGATTTTTGAGGTGAGAAATCATGCAATGACTTCTTCCGCTCTAGGGTCGAGCGGGAGGGCGTTCCTAAAACGTTTTGTACGTAAAGGTGGGATATCCATCATGTTTCTTGCTAAACGAATTCCTCCTAAAAAACACTTTCCATCTACCATCACACAAAACTTTAATCAATTTTAAAACTTACCCTCTTATATTAAAGTTGAAACTAAAACAACACATAAAGGCGCAAGGGTCTGAACAATAAGCCCCACTATATTGTAGTACTAGTAAAAGACACTCGCTAGCGAAGGGAACCGCAATGCGTCATAATTCCACTCCGATGCCTAACTGCCTAGTTTTCAACGGGATAACTTAGAAATTATTGGCTGAAAATCATAGGAAATGGCCGTGGGAAATTGGGATAGATCAATGGATTTATAGATGTTATTGTGTATGTATTTGGGGTGAGTAGAGAATAGAATAAACTTTATTGTACACCAAGAAGTAACCGTACAATTTATACAATAAGTTAAATCTATGGGTACAATGGCGGTTTTATAGCAGTGGTGGTCCATTGGTAACGGCCCTGACTTAGGGGTTGTAGGTCGCGGGTTTAAACCCAGCCAGGTGTATTACTTTGTATAATTTATTTCATCACCACTGCTCTCAAAATGGTGAAGGAAAACATCGTGAGGAAACCGGCCTGTCCTAGAACCTAAAATTCTAAGACATGTGACATCTATCAATCCGCACTGAGCCCACGTGGTTTACGGCTCATTCCCTCTCCTAGAGAGGAGGTCTCAGTCCCAGCTGTGGGAACATTATAAGACTGATGCTATGCTATTCTATTCTATTTGGATCGATACAGCTTTGTATACTTACTGTTCATTCTTACAGCCTATTAATTTTAAGCTCCTAATATTATTTCATGAATCCCCGACCGGTCGTATGAGACCGCGGTGTTATTGTTTTACTATTGTGTCTCGTTTTGTGGGTATGTGATAGGTTAAAAAGTTTAATATTTTACAAGAAAGAGTATCTTCTGTCTACTTGTATCTCGATGGCTCTTACGCATAAGGCCTTTTGGCAAAAAGTGCAGGCGAGCAGTTTTTGTAATTAATTGTTAATGATGTAAGTAATTTGTGAAATAGTTTTAAGCGATGTTCTTGCACTGTGTAATTAATTATCAGTTTAAGATCTCAGTACCAGACACTGAATGTTAGAAGAAATAGTATTTAACATTTTTTGTTTTGTTTTCATGTTACAATTTGACTTGTAAAATAAGTAGCAACTTTGTGCGTAAGAGGCATCAACTAAGTAAACGATGATACGAATGATTGCGTCAAAAAATTTTATTTAAAAAAATGTGGTTTTCAATTTGGTCAAACAGGTGCGTTTACTGAAAAAATAATTTGTGCAAGCTTTTTGTTCTTAACAATTATATTTTCAGTTAGTGAACGCGCACTGCCTACGAATCAGGCACTACCATGACGTCTTAAAATAATCATGGTTCTGGCGTAAGAGAGAGATAGACCTATACAGGTCAATTAGTACTATTCTATACTACATCAGTTTCATGATGATTTAGTTGGTTCTTGAAAAGAAGTGGAATAGGTAATGCCAAAAACAGTACAGTTGACAGTTGTAGCACAGTTGTGGACCGATGACCTGGTAAGAGTCGCGGGAATGCGATGGATGTGAGACGTACAGGTAGAGATGGGCAGTGGGTTAAAACCCAATCAATCCGTTTGGGTTAAAACTGGGTTAAAACCCAAATCACCCGGTTTTAACCCATTATCAACTATTTTAGTGGGTGAAAATAGAGGAACATGCGATATGATTGTTACACGCTTGAGAACTGAACGTAAGCTGCGAAATTGAAAAAAAAAGTCGCTTTGAAACACTATTTTGACGAGAAATCACTACCGCAAAGTAATAAATTGTAAAAATCTAAGATTCTATATAAGAAGGCTATCTTTTTTGTTTGTTAATGTGATTTCTATTTGTGTTCAGGGTGTAGGCAAGGGGGTCTACCTTTTAAAGCAGAACTTTTTTCGTCATAATATTATTTTGCATAACAACGCATAGCATAATCTTCATTTCGCAGAAAGTTGTTTGGCATACACTCACTTATCGTAAATTCGAAACTCATAACTTTGTTAGTCCGAATCATCTTTAGGCATAATTTTCGTGACGGCGCGGCGCGGTGCGGCGGCGCGGTGGTGGGGTCTGTGTTCGCTCGCTTCGCTCGCTCACTACGACCCCGCCACCTCCTTCTAAACTAACCTGTCCGAGTCGGGGTGCCACTAAGTCGTGAGCTCGCTTCGCTTGCTCTTAAATCTTAAGTTATCCTAGTAACTGAATGACAGTGATACAGACACAAACTGATGACTATTTTTTGTTAAAAGACTTGTATCGTTATAATCGGGGGCCCAAGCCCAGTTTTGACCCTTTTTAGTCCTTATATCCTGCGACACTGCACTAAAGTCAAACCGTATTATTATGGCAATCGTAATTATGCCAAGTAAAGTTCTGCCATGTTAAAAGTATGCCGTTGCGAATTCGGACATGTGAATATTCTGCCAATCAATAGTTATGCTAAATAATTTTTATGATTTAAAAATATTCGATTAAAGAAGATTATGCCAAGAGTGTTATGCCAAACGAAATTCGGAGAATTAAGATTCTGCCAAATAGAAGGAACCCTAGGCAAGGTTGTTCAGATAAGCAGGATCAAGTCACTATTCAAAGCCGGGTCGTTATTAAAATCACAAACTCAAAAAATATTAACGTACGCACTCTAAACAATGAGAGAATCAAGTGCAAGAACGCGTGCATGCGGGGCAGGGAATCTTGCGCACACTGCACTCCCCCTCTACCCCGCCCACCCACCTCGCTTGCCTTTTGAGCACTTCGTGTAAAACAATGCATTTGTTGGGAGCAAATAGTGGTCCCACTTCCTGGCTCCCGGCATATCTAGGCCTCAAGTTTGCTATTACAATAGTGTCAGAATGGTCTATCATTGATTTCATAATTGTTTATTTTTACAAGTTTTGGTAATCTATTAATACAAGTCATTGTGACTTACCAATGGTCAACCACTGACACTCCATTGAAAGAAACGGCATAGAACGGTAATCTCCTAATACTATCAAATGAATATTTGACTTACGTGGTAGTTTGCTAAACTTTTTACAGTTCTTTTGACCAGTAGCTTACCATTACAATGTCATTGAGCAGAACGTTATTGCTTTCAATATGCTCGATATTGGCATTTTACTACAACTCTATTGCGAGACCACTGACCGATCATTAAGAATTAGCAGATTACGAAATTTTAGTCAAATAATAATAATAATAATATTCCACAACATTCACACAACATCATCTAGTCCCAAACTAAGCAGAGCTTGTATTATGGGTACTAGACAACTGATAAACATACTTATATATTTGTAAATACATACATATTATAGATAAATTACAGCCAGACACAGAACAAATGATCGTGCTCATCACACAAACATTTGTCCTGGGTGGGAATCGAACCCACGACCTCCGGTATAGCAGTCAGGGTCACTAACCACTAGACCAACAGGCCAGTCAACTGACAATGGGATCATGTTGGAATAACAATTTTATAAAAATAGCAGACTCAGGCCCCTGGTGTTGTTCTATTCAATTTATTTAGGTTACAGTATTTTATTAATGTTTTACAAATGTTTACTACAAGATTTGCTTGCTTAAATAATAAGAAAAACATGTTTTAGTTTCAACCCAAGCTAATGGGTTAAAACCGGGTGATAACTGGGTTAAAATCAGGTTTTAACCCACAGATGGGTTTTAACCCGGGTCGTTACCCATCTCTACGTACAGGACCGTTCGTTGTGGCGTAACTTGGGGGAAGCTTATGTCCAGCAATGGACGTCTTTTGGTTGATTGAAAAACAGTTATAACATATTTATTCCTTGTACATATGTATAGAAAAAACTTAAAACTTCAGCTAAAAAAATAAACCTACTGCAGCACACTTAATAGATTCTCTAAAAACTTACATATTTTAACTTAAACTACCCACAAGAACCACTAAAAACACTCCCACCATTTTATTTCTCTAAAAATCCAAAAAGACGCACCCAGTACCGCATACCGCATTAAGACAAAGCTTGGTTCCCCTCCTAGACTTGCGCTAGCAGCTAGACCAACCACAAGTCTAGATCTTAAGTACTAAAGCTGTTCCTAGGTAATTACTTTCGCAAGGGAACGCTGGGATCAAGTGACATTAAATTAATTATAAACGGAGCGTGCTACTAGATATTTTAGTATTCATTTGATGGTGGAATCTTGATAGTTTTATTTTTGTGGTTGTTCAATTTTGGTTTAGGTGTAATTAGGGAAGTGTTTCTATGGGTAGTTTTCAGACGATTATAGTTAAACTAAAGTGTCTCACAGTCAATATACAAAGTCTGTGAGATACCTAGTGTTTCGAATGTTCATATAAAACACTAGCGGCCCGCCCCAGCTAATTTATTTATTTACACTTTATGCACATAAAGGTACAGAGGCGAACTTAATGCCTTAAGCATTTTCTACCAGTCAACCTTTGGGTGATGCAGAGAAGATTAGTGGGAGGTGCACTAAAATAGAGAGAAAATGCTTCGCATAGGTGCAAAATTATCAGTATTTCTCTGCTGTATGATACGTAATTTATACATGTAAACCTTCCTCTTATTCTATCTATTAAAAAAAACCATATCAAAATCCATTGCGTAGTTTTAAAGATCTAAGCATACATAGGGGCAGACAGCGGTAAGCTACTTTATTTTATACTAGCTGTCCCCTGCGGTTTCACTCGCATTTTTCATTACTGCTCCGCTCCCGTGGGTCGTGGCGTGATAGTATATAGCCTATAGCATTCCTCGATAAATGGTCTATCTAACACTGAAAGAATTTTTCAAATCGGACCAGTAGTTCCAGAGATTACCCCCTACATACAAACTTACAAACTTACACCTCTTTATAATATTATTATAGTATAGACTATGTAGTGATAGTGAAGCGTGCTACTAGATATTTTAGTACTCGTTTGATGGTAGAATCTTGATAGTTTTATGTTTGTAGTTGTCCAATTTCGAGTTTGCTGTAATTGGGGAAGTATTTTGATGAGTAGTTTTCAGACGATTATTGTTAGGCTGAAGTGTATGATTGCTGAATTATATGAGAGACGGATTTTATAAGGTTTAAAAATATTGTTTAGTTTTAATAAGTAGGCAAGTAATCTTGTTTGAGGTATGAATATTTACACTAACAATAATTTATTAATAAATACATTTTTTTTTAAATATGTTACGAATTTAAGTAAAGTAAAGCTTTTTATAGTGATTAAATATAATAAATTATGAGCTTTTCTACTACATCCTTTTCTTGTTAAGGTGGAAAATCATCAAATATTGTTTGCGCTCTGACTAGTCCAACAATTTTTTTACAAAACACAAGTTGTAATAAAAATGATATTTATCGATTCAAAAACAATTTGCCCAAATTATTTAATTTATTTATACTTTAGAAAGTTCAATAAACTTCACATCTTACTGCTCTAATAAAGTTAATAAGCTGATTGTATAGGAGATTTCACTTTGATCTAATATTGAGGTTACAGTTATAAACGCAGGCATTTCCGTGGGATGGCATTATAGCTCAGATAGTTATATGCTAAACGAATTATATCCGTATTTATATGAGTCGAGCTTAAGCTTCATTATTTACGTCGTTGAAATAAATATTCATTAACAGCCCAAGTGGCAACTCAGATACATTTATTTCATCGGGATAGACCATCAAATTAATGTGCCTGCTGTCTTTACTTATTATTTTATTTTATTTATTAAGGATCACCAAATTTACAAGCACTGGAAATATACAATTACAAATTAAAAACACAATTCAAGTGCTGTAACACTTAAAGTTTATCACAATACTGTTTTAAGATTGCTTCGGTGATAGCTATCAGATTCATACAATTTAGTTATCTATCCTTTTCTCTCATCTTAAAGATGCATATTTTCGTCCCGCTGTCACCCAACCCATGCTATGTAAAAAAAAACTATACATTTTTTTTTTTTTTTAAAATGCATTAAATGTCAAAAGAAAAGTTCAATCTATCAAGTGAACACTGAGGAAGGAAGGAAATTGACTGGCCTACTAGTCTAGTAGTTACTAACTTGCTTGCACTATTATAATATTAGTATGATACAAAAGCAGCTGTGGCATAGTATAAGGGCAGCCATAAAAAATAGAGAAGCTCTAGAAACATTCCAGAAAGTATTATTATGTACTTACTCACAGAAAAACCGGGTCAGAAACTTCTACATAATTTAAACAAAAATTACACCCTTTCTATACTAACTAAAATCTAATGAACGTCATAACTGAGTCATTCTTTGAAAATACATCAGTAGTTGTGCATTGATTTACGCGCAGAAATAAAATTATGAGTCCAACCGACTTTTAAATGAACACTTTCAAACTAATTGGTTTGTCAAAAGGTTACCTAACGCCATACTGCGATAGTATCGCTGAAGGAAAATGTGAAAAATTTAACGACAGAAGGCCTACTTTAAGTGACCTAATAGTTCAATTAGTCGAGCTTTTGAACTGTGTAAGCACTATTCACATTGGGCACGCCAATATGTCGCTCACCGTGCTGCCGTCTGGTAACTATCCGGACAGAGCCTAAGTCGTCGATGCCGCGTAGGATTCCACTTCATAGAGTTGTAAGCAAACCGTTGGTGCCCAGCAGAGTCGAAATCTACTGACGGCCATGGGTTAAACTAATTAAAATTGACCATTAAGGATTTACACCATGACCCCGGTAGGCTTTAGTATCCCGGCGGCTAGGATGTGAGGACGTCCATTCCCACTCGTGTAGCCGCCTCCTTCGCTAGCATTACTGCTTCGCAGAAGAAGACGGCCGCTTGCCATTCCCCTTTGCTCTGGGCCATGGCCTGTATCAGATCCTGGCGCAAGAGATTGTTTACGCCGATTACCCTCATGAGGACGTTGTATTGTCCCGCCCAAGCGGGGCATACCTCCAACCTCTAAACGCCAATATTATTTGTTTTGTTAATAGATCAAAGAGATTCCTCGGACTGTGTGGTAACCAAAGAGCAGTCGATGAAAAGCTACCAGTTCGTTGTGGGTCTTCTCGATCTTCGTGTTTAGTGTTTGCGAGTGACGGTTTTATTGCAAGACGTTATAAATAGCAATAAAATTACTCGCTCAATGGCGCCGCGCTCTTTGGATTGATTTATTATACCTTTTAATGAGTAGTTTGACGTAAGTCGTTTTAAATGAGATCTCTATCTTTATTCGTTAAGTTTGGCGTTTTAGGTAAGTTTATGGTACCTTAATTAATCCATAGAGTATCGTTGAAGTAGACTGGATGGTCGCTTTTAGAAATGTTTGGTTCGGTGTATCTTCTGTGCTAGGAAACACCAGTCTCGTCTAGTTTTAATTGAAAAAATATTGAAGTGTAAAAGGGTTTTTTTAAACTTATTTACAAAATAAATATCATTTTTCACTGTGGTCAGAATTCATTCATCTGATAAATACGTATAGTTAAAATTAGTCTAGATTTCTTGAAGATTGACACTGTAGATCTTCTAGTGTTCTAGTTATGGCATTCTTCTTTATAGCTGGATAAAATCAAACCATCACTATGAGACAATATCAACATCAAACACAAGTCTTCACTTGTGTTTGATGTTGAAAGTGATGCAGATTAAGAAAATAACTAAAAGGATGGATGAAGTAGACGCTTTGTTGACAGATTTTCATAGTTTTGTATATACCTAAGCTGTAAGAAAGCGTACTCCAAACGTATAATGACGCAGATATGTCTTTGAAGCTACGCATCCGAAGAAGGCCTAAAGAAATTACAGCAGCAGAATATTGCGCCGGTCCCTAATAAAATTATAACAGGAACACCGATAACAATATCACCATACCATCACTTCACAGAACCCTCTAAACCCATAACCAAACATAAGGGAATAGTTCTTCTACCCCCTTTACAAAGAAAAACGAAATAACATAATGAACTCGCGAAGTTTCAGTGGAACTTTGCATAGGGTGCGTATTTTTGGTAGCAAGGTCGCTGGGTCCTTCTGCTCAAACAAGTTTAGTATGTAGATAGTTTCAAACTGCGTTAGATATACTGAAAGAGGTTCTCTAGTATGTTTTTGTTTTAAATTTTCGATCAGAAATGGTTTTATACTCTTTGAGTGAGTTGGTTACCTATTATGAGTTTGAGTTGGTTTTAGTTTACGCACATTTTTATTGTGTAAAACTAAACGATTTTAATTCTGTTTTTAACTTGGCATTTTTTAAACAATCCTTTTATTGTACGATTAATTTTTTGTCGTCGCACTCAAGGTTTAAGTATGCGGAAGAAACAGTCCAAAGTAAAAATAGTCGGTGATTGACAGGACCGATCACGTACATCAAGAAACTGGAACAGTTTGCATGCTTCTGCCTTCCAAGTCTGATTATAATTTAGGCTTCAGTGACTATTCTCTCTAGTCTCTATTCTCTTAATAAACTAATGCGGGCTCACCATCAATGTTTGCATCACTGCTTACCATCAGGTGGGATCGCAGTCAAGCACTAGAAAAAAACAAACCTTTTGTGCCAGCCCCAAGTAACAAGGGATAAGGGCGAAAAGATGATGAAGAAGTTTGCGGGGAAAGAAGTGTTGCCCCCAAAATAAGTTGGTACCAATAAATAACGGTATTTTTTTATGAATGACGAATGCTGATGATCATAGCATTCAATGAAACATCATACAAACAAACATCATCATTTATCATCATATTAATTACTAATCATAATCAAAATTAAGCTCTCTATATTTCGTAAAATTGATAAAGAATTGACGACATCGCAACGCTTATGACCCTGAGCCCTTCTTACATAATATCAATCCATACCTTGATACACATCACACGCTCATCTTTAATCTTTAAAATATTTAATAACTAACACCAATTATAAAATTATTTTAAGATCAAAGGTCAAATTAACCTTTAATGTTTATTTTATGAATATTCAACGGTTACAGTAATTTGGGGTAACTTGGTACCTTCATGACTCTTGGTCAAAGTAGGCTGGGGTCATATGGTACCAGTGGCTTTATTCGTCAAAATAAATTGGGGGTGTTTGGGTAATTCTTTTTTTAAGGTGCGAAATCATTCAATGACGTCTCCCGCTCTGGGCGGAGCGAGGTGTCAGACTTTTTCTAAATAAAACCACACCTGCGTCCTTCAGTTTCCTTTTACTTGCTAGGGTTTTGTTTTTAGAAAATTCATGGGGTCCTAGTAAGCATCTCAGTCTGCCATTTAAGTGTAAGGTAAGGCCCTGCGAGGCCCCAACGGTTTGCTGACATCTCTTTGAGGAGTGCGTGGATCAAAATGCACTACCGACAACTCGGGCTCAGACCAGTCGACTAACGAACGGCTATCCTTTGCTTGACGTCCACAAGCCCGTGCCTACCGTGGCTGTTAGCCGATTTTAATCATAATCTGCCTAGCCTTTTCCCAACTATATTGGAGTCGGCTTCCAGTCAAGCCAGATTTAGCTGAATACCAGTATTTTACGCGGAGCGGCTGCCCACCAGACCTCCACAACCCATTTGCTGGGGTAACATGGTACTTCATGGCAAAACTGGAGTCAGATTTACTGGCTTCTGACTATCCGTAACGACTAGCCGATTTTAATAAGTCTAATAAATCTCAGTCATTTCGGGTCATTCGGTACTTACACTGGTTTCTCATAAACAACCCGTAACATCGTAAATAAAGTTATCATTTTATAGTGGTTGTTCGTCAAGGGATGATATTTTATTATGGACGTGATAGCCAAAGATATGGCCCTGTTTACGAGTATGTACATTCTGTATGAGTAATAAAATGACATGTTTATTAATATGACCGTATGTAAATGTTTAACGAAGTAAATGGGTTCTTGCTTTTCATAACCTTATAATAATATGTAATCATAATAAATTTTATATATAAACCTTCTATATAATAGATCTAAATATGAGTAAAATATTTTTTCATTTTGTCATAGTATTTCTTAGTCATTTTTTTGTATAAACTAGTGCTGCACCTGATGGTAAGCAGCGATGCAATCGTTGATGGCGAGTCGCGCTACTTTATTAAGAGACTTTGCACTCTAGTCTTAAAGACACCTAAATTATAATAAGGCGGGAAGAACGCGACAGGCAAATCGTTCCAGTCGTCCAGTGCCATACGAGGTGAAACTGTTCATCCGAGCCAGAGGTGTTAACAATGTAAAGACGTACTTGCCGTACGTCGGTTTGTCCGATGGTAAAAAGGTGATGACAGAATCAAGTCATGCAATTCTCGCGCACACTTCAAAGTGTATCCATCTTCGATCAACAATGTATCCATTAAAATACCGAAAGGCCTAAGTATGTTGTCCATTATATGTAGATTTACTTTGCTGTCATGAATATGTTTAATTTATTGACATATCCCCACCAATAATTTTCAAATTGACTGTTTCCTGTATTCTCCTTTCCCAGCAAAATGAAACAAAACAGCTCACTATTATATACAGCGTGATACAAAAATATTGAGTGACCTTTCGACCTACGTTAGAATGGCTGGCTCGGCCTTGCGAAGGCATTTATGTTTATTGATGCGTCAAACGGGCCCGTCTCGTTATTTATTTGAATGGATTTCATAAATAAGTAATGCAATGTTTTCCATGATCTACAAGAGAATTTTCTTTCATATTTCGGTTTGATTTTTGTGAAGTTAGTAGTCTGTAAGCTGAGAGGCTTGAAAGAGGTTTAGATGGAATTGGATTTTCGAAGAATTGTGTTTGTTGAATTGGTATTTTTATTTTTTAGTCTAGTTTCTGAAGTTTTTTTTTTTCTTGGAAAGTCGCGTAATTTGTATTTTTGGGATTTTCTTTCTCACAGTACCAAGAATGTGAGTTATGTTCAGACCACCAAACCTACCTAATATACACAGATAAAAAATTATAAAAATTGATCAAGCTTTTTTCGAAATAGTTCTAAAACGAACACTGTGACACGAGATTTTTACTTAAGTACCTACGACTTACCTACTCGTAGACTAACTGATCCAGCAAACGTTGTTCTGCCGTCTAAATTATTATCAAAGAAAAAATGGGGGTTCAGGTAGGAAGTTAAAAAATAGCCTGCGACCTATTGTCAGACCTACCAAATCTATATATATAAAAATGAAACCCGTTTTCCGTTGTCACGACATCACATGAAAACGGCTTGACCGATTTGGCTGATTCTTTTTTTAAAATGTTCCTTGAAGTTCAATGATGGTTCTTACGGAGGGAAAAATTCTAAAAAAAAAAGGTAGGTAAAGTAGGGTAGGTAGGGTAGTGTAGGGTAGTGTAGGGTGGTGTAGGGTAGTGTAGGGTAGTGTAGGGTAGTGTAGGGTAGTGTAGTGTAGGGTAGGTAGGGTAGTGTATGGTAGTGTAGGGTAGTGTAGGGTAGTATAGGGTAGTCTAGGGTAATGTAGTGTAGGGTAGGTAGGGTAGTGTAGGGTAGGTAGGGAAGGTAGGGTAGGGTAGCGTAGGATATGTAGGGTAGTCATTTGACGGGAGCGAAGCCGCGGGTAAAAGCTAGTATATTATAATAGGTATACATATTGAATATATAAGACTGATATATTATTTATTTTTTTTATTACAAAGAAAGTGTTCGCTCCATCTATGCTATAAGTAATTTGATAAAAGTCGATCAAACCTTTTCGGAACACTTCGATAACAAACACCATGACACAAGATTTCTACACATTACATATTCACTCAAACTCAAGTACACACTCCATTACAAAAACCCAGCACAATACAAACCTCATCTACCCCCCCCACTCCCCCCACTGACACACTTCTTTACCATAAACCCCGGTACACGACAATTTTCCGTGACGTTGAGGCATTGAAACGAAGTCATTTTGCCTGCATTTAATAAAAATAACACTTTTTTTTTGAAGCCGGTTCAAAGTAAAGGGTTCTCGTCGCAGTAATCGAGTGTCATTACTTGACTATGAATAAATTAAACAAGTTTCAGACCCGCTTTGGGTGCTGGTGTAAATTTTGAGCGAAGGAGATTTTTTTTCGGTTTTTTTTTTGTTTTTGCAAATTGCGGTCCTGTTTTAATTTTAAGTGCTTTTTCGGTGCGGTATTGAGTTTTGGATTTTGTCGGTTGTATAAAAAAGTTAAACATGAGAAGGATAGAGATATTCACGATAAAAGATTATACATCTGCATTTTACTACAGATTTCATGTAAGTACTGTCTGTTGTAAAAACTGTTTAATTACTTTTGCTTTGCAAAATAACCATAAATCACATTATTATTTGTGGAAACAAAATCAAAATTAGCAGGAAATCAAACGAGATATAACGATATTAAATAAACATATTGACCTCTTTCTTCAAAACGCCGTTTTTTATGGCGGCTGAACGGGTGTCATGGCCTTTGACGTCAAACGTCATGTTGGACTCTTTCATAACAGTAGCTTTGAAGCTTTATAAGTTCGTTGTTGATGAAAATATTTTTTTCATATTTGTTTACTGTAGCTAAAAAGTATTAAATTTAGTAAAACACTTTTCTTTTCTAGCGTGTGTAATCTTTAACATAAAATCGAGACAAAGTAAAGCCTCTTCCTCGTGATTCAATTTTCAAACGAGGTTATATCAAAAAGACATTAACACCAGCCATCACGCCGTATTCCCATCAAACCAACCACAAGTTGTATCGTATGGCACGAGTGAAATTCGTTATTTTATCACATTTGAACTCGGCCCGCGTTAAAATTGCCAAAGCCCGCCGGCAAATTCACCCTGTAAGGCGGCTTTTTGGCTTAAAAAATATTATTAAAGGGTTAATGTTAAGGGTTATTCATAACACTTTAGCGTAACAACGGTTTACAAAAAGGTTCTCCGCTGCTTCGGAGTTTTTGGGCAGGATTTTGAAGACATAAAGGTTCGTTCGTGGCTTGAATCGCAATGTTGGAAGACGGATGTTAATCAAAGTGTTTCGTGACAGTTTATGTACCGGCTGCCTGAACATTGTTAGGGGTTCATTGGTACTTTTTCTGTAAGGTGAAAGCGAGGACTGTAAATGTTAAGGTGTTTTTCGTTTTGTGAGCGTCGTGTGTTGATTTGAAGGAGTAAACGAGGGCAGTTTGTTTCGCACAAATTCTTCTGTGTAAATCAAGTTTATGGCCGGTGAAGGGTGAAACTTGTTACGGTGAGTGGGGAACTGTTGGTAATCGTCTCGAGAATAAAGGTGCTGCATAAAAACAAAGTTTACTGGCGTTGTGGTTTACACATTACGTAATACATTCTCCAGCTTGCGTAAACTAAGCTCGTTTGATTACCTAATATCATGCCTGTGTTTTTTGGAATAGGGTGGCGTGTGAAAACATGTAGGTACATTTCAATTTTCGGTTTGAGCAGTGGTGGAGCGATTAGCTACTGCTTTACGTGTCTAGGGTCTGATTGGTTTCTGATTCTTACGGAATCTGTGTTTTGACTTGTACAGAACAAATATTTCTATAGCTTACATATACAATGTGGGGATGACAATAGGATCATAAATGAAAACAGTGGCAATACTCATCATTACGAATAACTTTTAGTATTGGACCGACCCAGAAACCGCGAAAAAAAATTCAGCTGTCCTGTACATTTTGTCGACTTATGCAAACATAAATGTACGGGACACCTGAATTTTTTTTCGCAATTTCAGGGTTGGTCCCATACTAAAAGTTATTCGTAATGATGAGTATTGCCAGTGTTTTCATTTATGATCCTATAGTCATCCCCGAATTGTAGATGTTCGAGTGTGGGAATCTTGTGTATGTGAGTTTTCATGATTGTAAGGGCATCCATAATAAAGAAGTAATTTCTATAGTATAAGGCAAGGTTTGAAAAACAAAATGACTACTATAATAAATGAATGTAAATCTACTACTGTAATGTCTTAGTTTTACAAAAAAAAAAACTGTTACAAGTAAACAACCTGACAAAAAAAAAACTACGAAGCTTCAATACGTTTTCGAAGAATCTTATTTAAAGTCTCTTTTCCTTTTCCCTTGTAAATAAATAGCCAACAGTCGTAATGAGCTGTTTTCGAACACTCCAGTTCTCATAGTCTAGCTATCTAGACATTCTTGAAGTTTTATGTGTTAAAAAGTACCAAGTTTCCCTATTAGCGATTGTATTGCGATTTTGTTCTTTCTTTTTGAAAGGAATCTAGGTAAAGACAAAAATGTAATACTACGTTTATTTCCAACTAGATTTTGTCAGCGGCTTTACCTGCCTGAAAGTAGGGTTTTTCTATATAAACTTTAGACCCCCTTTAGCCCCTTTTTCCTATTTTTAAGTGGGGAATCAACAGAATGACATCTCCCGATCCTGGACGGAGCGGGAGCGGGACGGGGTGTTAGACTTTTACTGAATAAACCCCATCCTGTGCCTTCTGAATTTTATAGAAGCTTTTTGCAAAATATCACGTTAATATGCTCAGTAGTTTTGGCTATGCGTTGATTTGTCAGTTATTAAGTTTCTCCTTTTATCCATACTAATATTATTGTTGCGAATGTAACTAACTGTGCCTGTCTATTATGCTTTCACGTTTAAACCGCTGAATAGATATTGATGTAACTTGGTACAAAAACAAACTAGAATTTATAACCCATCCAAAATGTAGTATATATTCGTGGCATAGTATATCTATTCCCATATTTCGTCAATTTTGTTTAAGTACCATGTAATTTCAAGCTTACTACTCCTAAGCTCAGCTAAAGATAATACACAAGATAATACAAATTTAGCATCGAACCCGATAGTAATAGTGCTAAGATTACATCTGATTTAAACCTAGATAGTGCCACTTATCCGCAGGTGCTCCTTTTGACATACAGATCCGTTTAAGATAAACTTTAGTACTGTGATTGTTGCGTTATTTATGTCCAATAGAGATATTTTGACTAGATAATTTAGTTACGTTGTTGAAATAGGTTGCTGGCTTCTGGCCTCTGACTTTTTGAAGTTTAGTTTATAATATCTTTTCGAACGTATTTTTATCGTACCGGAAGACGCAGCGTTGGAAGGCCTGCCACAAGGTGGACCGACGACCTGGCGAGGGTCGCGGGAATCCGATGGATGCGAGACGCACAGGACCGGTCGCTGTGGCGACGCTTGGGGGAGGCCTATGTCCAGCAGTGGACGTCTTTCGGCTGAGATGATGATGATGATCTTTTATAGTAGATTATTGCATCGAGCACAAAGTAATTTATTATTGCACTGAGTGCTTGATTTAGAGCCCGAGCGTCAGCGAGGGCTATAATCTAATAGGCACGAGGGCAATATTAAATTACTTAAGGCGAGGTGAATAATCTGCTTTTCTTTCAACTATTACCTATAGGAATAGTAGATAAAAGAAACTCATATCAAACAGTTAAAATAGAAGTTTCTATAACACTGTCGGCTTCATTTAGAATGTTTTCTGGAGTTAATGTGTCGCTAGATGATTCCATTTTAATTCGAAGCCGAAGCACTCAAATTCAAATAGTATCACACTTTATCGTTTCCAAAAATATTGTCAAAACAAAATTAACAAAGTTCCCGCCAAAACACTTTTTTAATTTTTTTTCATTTTTATATCAGAGTTAGCAGCAATCATTTTTTAAATTTGGAACAAGTAGGATAGAAACAAATAATACGTACGTAAAAAAAAAACTGCAATAATGAAATTTCATACATTTTTATTGCTCTAGAGCAATAAAGACTCGCTTTATACTGAGTTTTTAGTGTGATTATGATGAAATTAAAGCATAGTTGGAAGAAAAAGTATTTTGATGGAGAGTTAAAAATTTTGCTATGTGGAAAGTATCATAATTAGCCTTTTAATGTTCTCACTGCTGGGACTCAAGCGTCCTGTCTATAAGATAGAGTGGGCCAAAATCCACCACGCGGACCCAGCGCTTTGATTGGTTGATGGATTTCACATATCTTCGAATTTTTAATTCTTTTGCTTCACTGCTTTGAGAACAGTGTTGATGACACACAAAGTATTGCGCCAGGCTGGGTTTGAACCCACGAGGGACTTGTACGTTGGCGTAATTAGCACTGGGCCTGGTAGTCCACTATTTGGTACACGAGCAGTTGTTGCTCGTGTGACAAGTTTCATCGAAATCCGTTTAGAGCGTAAAGAAGTAAAAAACATTCAACTGTGGAACAAAAACGCAGGAAATGGGAGTTGGTTTTAGTTAGTAGAAGACTGACACACTCTGCAGCTCCGCCCTACACCAGGAGAAGTCAATAAATGATTTCCCACCTAAAAAAAAGAAGGCAATCTATTTTTTACAGTATTAAAAAAACTCATCTACTCCAAGCATTATGCTAACCTCAATCCCTCCAGCCAATAGGCTATTCCTTATCTGAGCTGGAATGCACAATAATTCATGTTTTATCGACAGAACACGGAAAGTATGAAACACTTTTTCCAGAAAATGTAGATAGCGCACGAAGTCTAAGATAAATTCAGTTTTTAAAAACTGTTGGAGGTCCTGCTTCGCTAGGTTATTTAATATTTGCCTGGGAAAGATTTTAAGTGGGCTAGAATGTAAATGAAAGTGTACTGCTAAATGAGGTTTATTTTGCATATCAATTAATTTATTTATTGAATTCTTAATTCTTTATTGTACACAAAAATAAACATTACAAGAAATGGTGATTAAATAGTTAATGTACAAAGGGGAGCTTAACTCAGCAATGAGTTTTCTTCCAGCAAACTTTGAATAAAAAACATTGAATACTTTATTTTAGGTACAAATTAAGGTATTTGGTTACAATAACAAGGAAAAGTTTGTAACTAAAACACATACAATGAGCGGCCTTTTCGCAATCCCCGATCTTTTCTAGGAAACCTAGAAATTTATTAGTTTATTTAAACTTTGAACAAGTTTAAATAAACTAATAAATTTTCTGGTGTTGTTAAGCTAACTACTCTGAAAAAATACATTGAATCAAACACAAAGGTCAAAGTCTATTTTAAAGGTAATACAGTAGTAGGTAAATCAACAACTGCCTAGCCTTTTCCCAACTATATTGGGGTCGGCTTCCAGTCAAGCCGGATTTAGCTGAATACCAGTATTTTACGAGGAGCGGCTGCCTACCAGACCTCCACAACCCATTAACTGGGGTAACACGGTACTTCATGGCAAGACTGGAGTCAGATTTACTGGCTTCTGACTATCCGTAACGACTGCCAAAGATCTACAAATGACAGCCGGGACCAACGGCTTAACGTGCTTTCCGAGGCACGGAGGAAACTCGTTATGTTAAGATGGTCACCCATCCACAGACCAACCTAGGCAAGCGTTGCTTAACCTTGAAGATCGACCTGTGCGGCTGTTATTATTTAGCCACGAGCTCCTCCTCGAGTAGGTACATGTAATGGTTAAATTATTTCAGAACTATGCAGGTTAGTATCTAAGATGGTTTCTTGAGGAAAAAACTACACAGATTTGAATGGACCTGTCTAATCAGTGCAAGTTACGAGTACTAAGTATTGATAAATCAGTAAACGTGTAACTTAAGACTAGCAGAAAGATCATCGACTCAACGAGCAATACTTACTAAAGAAAATTAATTAATCATTCGTTAACCACAGTTAAAATAAACTTACAGATTTATGTCTTCCAGAAACTACCATTTTCTGTGTCGAAAACTAATAATTTTGAATAAATAAATAAGTTTCTAATAATGTTTAAAATGTTGTTGATAAATTGATTACAGAATTATTAATTTGTATTTCTCTTTTCTTGCAGGTAAGTTGGAGGTTCATTTGCAATATGTATAACTATCCGGTAAGAAAAACTATTTTTGCTGAAACATAAGGACCAAGAGACAATCGTAGCTCCTTAGCTAGTGGTAGTCAAGTGACACCACATACGAGTACATAATAGCTATGGTTTATGTCTATACATGGTAAAAAACGGATATTTTAAGATTATAATGTAGTGAAGATGGTTGTAAAAAATCACGATTCATTAAAAAACCACAAGAAAAGCAATTCCTAATAAATTCATAACCCTTTCCGCATAGAAGAGAGTATCTTCGTAAAAGATGTAAAAAGATAAGAGCACAATTCAAAGACATTGTTTAGCCTTAATTAGGCTTAAGATAATTTGATGAAAACAACCGCGAGTAATGCTAACAAAACGCGAAAAAAAAATGGCCGAGTTTATTTCTGTATTTTTTAATGTTCCAGTGGGTTGAAAGGACCTGTCTCGACGAGGAAATTGGAGGAGCGCCGCACTTCAGTTGAATAGTGTGACCAAAAGTTTGATTTTGCTTAAAAATCCCATTTGTTTTTAAATTACCTTGGGATTTTATGTTTGGGAAATGGTTGCCAATTATATTACTTTGATTGTTTTGTTGGTTCTTTATTCATTTGATTCTGGTTGATAAAACGGATTTGGTAATACAGAAGTACGCTTTCTGGGTAACCTAGCTTTATTAGTACCATGAAACCCTATAATAGACTTTAAAAAATTTTTCTTTGTCATCTCGGTGTCACAGTACAGTGTATATAGCCTAAAAGATGACTAATAATTTTGATGAGACCTTGACCGCGAACCCACGTGATGGTAAGCAGTGTTACAATGGTTGATGGAGAAGCACATTAAAAGAAGAAATTTTACTAAACAATAAAACCAGCTAATAACAATTCGTGAAGCTTAAGTTTTCCCTACTCCCAAGCAGTTAATAATTTTGCATTAACCGAAACATTAACATAAGTCAAACTTCGAAAATGGGCTTGTCATAAACAGATTGAGTAGGTAAAGGTCGCACTGTTGTAAATTGATCGAAATGTTCATTTTGTAATACATAATTTAATTTCATAGTAATTAGTCAGTTTATTTATTTCTGGAAATAATTTATATTTGCATTTTACAATTTAACTTACGTCCGGTATAAAATAGGTATAGAATGCTGATCATGTTACAAAATATCGTGCTTTTTTAACTACATAATATAAAATTATAGTGAAAAAATGTCAAAAAATAAATCCATTTTAGCCCACCTTCGTGTCCCGTCTTTGTCCTATTGCTGACTGGGTTTCCCATTCTCTTTTCAAACTTTTCTTCGTATTGCGCAGTTTCTGAGCAAATTCGGCCCACAAACACAATAAGATCGCCATACCACCTTCATCGTGGATTTGTTGATTGGACCATATATGTGTCCTCATCGTCATAATTATGACAACCAGAGAATAGACATACACGTATATGGACGTCTAATCTCTTGGATTTTGGAGATTGGAGTTAAATGAAAAACCAACCTCAAGATTTGTCATGTTAGTTCTAAAAGTCATCTATTTTGTATGCAATTATATTTGCTTTGGTTTATTCGTCAAACAAAATTCCCATCACTAGGAAAACTATCCTATTACAAACACAAAGCATAGTGTCACTACTCTCGAACAGTACACGTCACGGTCTGATGTCGTCCCCCGTACATTTATAACAATATTTTGTTCTCTTCCTTTCTGTAACCCGACCCTTTATTTAGAGGAAATTACCCTGTCTCCGTATACCATGTCCTTGCGTTACTTTAAGCTTAGCATTTTAATATAAACAACGTTTTTTACACGATACCGTTTTAAAAATATCGCAGTTGAAATAACATTGTTTGTTCTACATTATTTCAAATAAGATTAGTCTTTTTTTACTGTGAAGTTACAGTTGGGTAAAGGAAAAGGATATTCGTAATCCTAAAATAGCAACTGAAGGACATAGGTTTAGTTTTAGTCAGTGAAAGTCCAAGTTTGATTCCCTTACGAGCTGTGATGCTCGCTAAGCGCTACAAACACAGCTTAAACGGCCTATCTTTATAATTATGTTAATAATCTAACTTCTAAAGTTAGTTTTTGCATTGCTCTAAAATCTAAAGGGTGAAATATTAATATTTGATACCACCACAAATTACTGATACAAGGAGCCTTGGCAGATGGACAACAAAGTAATCTTATATGAGTTTCGTTTCTGCTAAGGTAAATAGAACATTAAAAGAGTTTTTTGTCATTAATTTTATGTATTTTCCAAAATTTTATAATATCACGTATATAAAACTTTGTCTTAGTGATAGATACATTGTATCAATTAAGAAAAAAAAAAACCTTATTTATATAAAATAGCAGCAGCAATAAATATTTCATCAATAATTGTAAATTCCAATTTAAAAAGCTTTTGTTTCCATAGTTATAAAAAAACAAACAGTGAAATACTCCTTTGTACAATATTGTTTAATAATCCATAAAGCATAACAATTTAATTTCCAGAAACAGATTTTCTGAAAATGTATTACATATATTTTCAATATTTCATTCAGCTGTTTTCCAACAAAGACACATTTTTAAATTCCAATACCACCAGATTTGCGTGGCATTTTAACAAATAATGTCACGCCCTCTCATGTTTTAAAAATATTTACTCATCTCGCCGTTCCGAACCCTTTATTCGGAGGAAATTAGCCTGTCTGGAATTTAAAGGTCCTTTTAACGAAAAAAACGCTGTTAACAATGTTGTGGTATATTTTAATTGAGAAATTTTAATGCTTTCAATACAAAATGATAATAATAAAATACCGTACGGATTTAATATTAATTTCGAAATTCCCATCAGTGTCCCATCGATGGGAAATTTCGAATTAATACTGTAAGCTCTCTTGAATTTTGAAACTTACTCGGGAATTAATAATTGTTGAACAAATTATGAAGTTATTAGCTAAATTGGTGTAGGGGATTCAAACTAAGTTCAATATCTCAAAAGTTGATAGAGCCAGTTTCCTAACAAGTTGTGGGTCTTTACAGTATAGCAGTAGATAGTCTCTTTTAATACCAGTGGTATGGACATATGTATGCTTACGTTGTAGCAAAATTGGACGTAGTTAAGCAGAAAGGACTCAATCCACACTTTGGCCAAAATTGAGTTAAGTATGCCATCGTACTCCCGAGGGTCGAATCTATCATATAATGAAAACCCTAGCTTTAAAATGTACATTCAAACTAGTTTTTTCACTACTCCGACTCAACCCACATGTATGAAGAGCATACAAAATGTATTTGCTGAATTAACTCAGTCCACTTAAATTGTTTTTGAGTAATGAGATTGCTATGAATGTGTTCCTAAGGTCGATAAAACAGAATAAACTCAAACAGTTTGAATCCTTTCTAGGAATTAGTTTTGATTAGAAATATAATTTTACCAAATAACTGAAAGGACTCAAACAGATTGGGTCGGTTCCGATTGGGTCGTAAAATATACCTTTTGGTTTATCAGAAATGACTCAAGCAGAATGAGTCGTTAGTAAGAAATAGATGTTAGACTGATTATAATCATTAAGATTATTGAATTGAAACGACTTAAAATATTTATGTATACGTTGAAGTAGTAGTAATATTTAATTAATCAAAGTTATAACGTTTGCGTTGTTAATAAAAGACATGGATGTAATAAAACTATAAGTATTACTTTCCTGAAATTTTTACAGTGGCAATATTTTGTTGATAGGTGGAACTCTAAAAAACTGGCAACTCTGCCATTTTTTCGCACACTGACTAGTAAAACGCGTGTTTTGATTTATTTAGTTTAAATTAGTTCATTCATCAAAAGAGAGCGGAAGATTTTCGTAATCAAATTTCTCAAGACTTGGCGCGTGCCAAGATCCCAAATTTGAATGTGTTATCTACAATCTCGAAAAATCTCTACCTTTGCCCCGTATTTTTATAAACGTCAGTTATGGCTTTAAAATGCTGGGATTCATGTTGGCCCTAACGATCAAGGACGATGCTATGTCTGGGTTGAAGGAGAAGCCGGAAGAGGAGCCCAAGGAGTTGGCTCGTGCCTCACGAGCAAATTTACACCGCAGAAGAATACATAAACATCATGAAAATCTCCAAAAAGAAAAAACCCCTTCACGTTCTTCTTCTTCTACCTGGCGTTAATCCCGGCCATTGCGAGGATCCGCCTTTCTACTAAACTTTCTCCACTTTGCCCGATCTTCAACATCCTTCCCAGTAACGCCATTGGCTCTCATGTCAGACTTGACGACGTCCAGCCAGCGCTTGCCAGGGTGACCACAAGACCTAGCCTCAAGGACAGCCATATCCATGCATCTCCAACGTACTCCCTAGGGCGGCGCATGATGTGGCCATATCATCGCAGACGACACTCTTGCAGTTTTTCTCCCACGTCACGGACACCCAAGACTATCTCGGATGAATGAGTTGCTTATGCGATCAGATCGCGTTACGCCGCTCATCCACCTCAGCATCTTCATCTCCGTGACGCGAAGCTCCGGGGTGTGTCTGCGCCATACAGAAGGAGAGGCCGTATGATGCATTTATATATCTGCCCCTTGAGCTTCGGAGGCATTTTGCGGTCCAATACAACGCCTGTTACCTCACACCTCTTCGCCCAAGCAGCGCCTATACGTGCTTGGACATCGTCGTCCACGTTGCCAGACTCGTGCAACACGGATCCAAGGTACGTGAACTTATCCGGATGATGTTTGGATCCACACTTCAATTGGCACGTTATCCGTACGTTTCCGGTTCTTCATGTGGCGAAGAGCAATGCGGGTTTCGTCGGGGGAAATAAGGGAAATAAGTCCAAGATTTGGAGGCGGTTCGGGAGGAAGGTTCTTCTTCACGTTAATAAAATGAAAACAAGATTTTTTAAGTACGAATAAAATAGAAAAAAAAAGTTAATCGCAAAACATGTACAATGAATAAAGATAAAGTGAACTGGCTAAAACTAAACAAATTTTATTGAAAAAAAAGATCCTTACCTAATAACGATGACTTCAGAGAGTAGAGTTATATACAAAAGCTGGATTTGTCGAAAAGAAACAAAGATGTTTTAATCCAATCTTCAAAAGAAGAATATGAAGTTCTTTGGCCTCAGGGAAAACAAATCCCTCAAGCTAAGCTCCAAGATCTTAGATCTATGTTTAATTTAATACCTGAAGACTGTCATCCATTTTACAGTACCCTTAAGAGAGACTGCAATATCAACGAGGATGTTGATGGATACGGGCCATCTCTTGACTTCGACTCGACGAGGATGAGAGAAATTAATAGAGTGCGTCTAATGAGAGCGCGACCTGGAGGTTTTTTTTTTCAATTTAATAGGCAACATTATTTAGCTGCAATTGTAGGAAATAAAAAAAATTGTGAAGTGTCAAGAGATGATTGTCCTAATGGTTAGTAATATCACATACAAAATTTTTGGATTTAACCTCTTTCTCTCAGGTCGCACTTTTATTAGACGGACTAGTGCATCTAATGAAAGCGTGACCTGGAGTTTATTTTAAAATTTAATTGGCAACATTATTCAGCCGTAATTTTATTGTAGAAAATAAAAAAAAAGTGGGGTGTCAAAATATGATTCTCCTATTAGTTAGTAATAACACATACAAAATTTTTGGATATAAACTCTTTTTCTCTGGTCGCGCTTTCATTAGACGGACTTATATGCGTGACCATCTATGCGCTATTTCTACTTTTTTTTGTATGTCAATCATGGCATTTTTATGTGATTTTGCTAGCTTTATGTTTATTGACAATAAATATATAACTTTTTAATCGTTTTCGTTATAATTATTTTTTTATTAGTAGATTTTCTAGTCGAAGGGTAGTTTTGAGTCCATTCTGAGAAAGTAAAAAAAAATACCTGTCTTAACAAACTTAAGTTTAATTGTAAGGACTCAACCCACATTTCAGTTAATATCTCGAAATCTATTGCAAAATATATGATTATATTTGATTGATAAATAAAATATAAACTATTATTTTAATTAGGGAGCAAAATTTAAAACAAAGGTGTCTTTGTTTTAGAGAAATTACAGCTGAAACTTCAAACGCCCATAACTCAAAAGTGACTTTTTGTGGATTGAGTCCTTTCTGCTTAACTACGTCCAATTAACATTATATTTCATTTAATTTATTTGTATACCATAAGGTTAGGCCGCTTCTCGTAAAATACTGGTATTCAGCTAAATCCGGCTTGACTGGTAGCCGACCTTAATATAGCTGGGAAAAGGCTAGGCAGATGATGATGTATACCATAAGGTGAATAGGCTTAAAGTTAAGGTACAGCTAATGAAACCTGTAAAGGCACATTAACACAGGTAACTAAAATAAATAATTAAATCAAATCAAACATTAAAAAAATTGCTCGCAAAACAGATGGCCGATGGAGACGAAAGGTTCTGAAGTGACGAAGACCTCCTGGAACACATGTTGTTGGAAGGCCTCCCACAAAATGGACCGATAACCTGGTGAGGGTTGCGGGAATCCGATAGATGTTTTCCCGTCCGGTTATAATTTGAGTGTCTTCAAGGCTAGAGTGAATTGGCTCTTAGTAAACTAGTGGGCCTCACCATCGACGATTGCATCACTGCTTATCATCAGGTGGGATCGCAGTCAAGCGCTAGTTTATAACAATAAAAAAAAAAATGTAAGATGCACAGGATCGGACGTTATAGCGACACTTGAAGGAGGCTTCTGTCCAGCATTGGAAGTCGTTTGGCTGAAATGACGATGATGAAACATTTAAATCAGGAAAATTAATATTATAACAGAAAATATTCAACATACTTAAATGAATTCGAATTATGGTTTAAATTCTATGTTTAAAATAAGCTGTTAAATTCAAGTATGTAGTTCAAACACATTCCACGTATTCCTTCATATTCACATGGAATATTTTTCCTGTGAATTACTCCGTACATAACCAATGCCGAAATAATATAGCACATAAAATTTACATACATACGTACCTCGACGGAGTCCTACCAAAAACATATCGTGGAATGATTACCATAATATTTCCAGGTCTATATCCAATCTCGGTACTTACATCTCAATGCTTGAGTACGAATTATTTTTCTTTGGAAATGTTCATCCGTATTGTTCGCTGAAACTTTGGAACAACTTCACAAACGGAGGGCACCGTGATATGAATAAATTAGAAAAGTTTTCTCTTGTTGTTGGGCCAGAGAACTAACGGGATTATGACGATTGTATTATGAAGGAGTAGTGGACTCGTGGGACGGATATATTTTAAGAGTATTTTCATTAAAAAATGATAGAAATGTATGTGACTGTTCTGTACAGATACGAGAGTAATAAAACTTTTGTTCAGCAGGAGGATAAATAAGGTAAACAATAAAATAAGGAATAACATAGTTAAAAAACTGCAAAAATGATCATCTCGAGCATTCCCTAATTTTCATTTATCACAATAGAGTCAAATGGAGCTCGTGGCTAGATAACAACAGCCACACAGATCGATCTTCAAGGTTAAGCAACGCTTGCCTAGGTTGGTATGTGGATGGGTGACCATCTTAACATAACGAGTTTCCTCCGTGCCTCGGAAAGCACGTTAAGCCGTTGGTCCCGGCTGTCATTTGGAGATCTTTGGCAGTCGTTACGGACAGTCAGAAGCCAGTAAATCTGACTCCAGTCTTGCCATGAAGTGCCGTGTTACCCCAGTTAATGGGTTGTGGAGGTCTGGTAGGCAGCCGCTCCTCGTAAAATACTGGTATTCAGCTAAATCCGGCTTGACTGGAAGCCGACCCCAATATAGTTGGGAAAAGGCTAGGCAGATGATGACAATAGAGTCAAATGAGACTTTCCAACAATGTTCTTTAAAGAAAATGTCTGCTAGTGCACTTTAGTACGTGGAGTTGATTTGGTTCCTGACAAGGATAGTTTTTTTCTTTTGGTTTTATTCCTGTTGCAAATTCTAAGGAACCATGTGAATGTGTGTACGATGTTCGAACTGCTAAAAGGATCTGGATGAAAGACATACATAGGGTAGATCATGTTCCAAACTAGGACATGTAAGTTTTTATCCTGCATAATGTTTTTATGAAATATATTCACTTAAACGTGAGCAAAACCACTGACAGAACCAAACGAATAATGTTCTACAAATAAACAAACCAGTTTTTTGCTTTATAATATTAGCCTAAACAGCACTTTCAATACAAGCTAGAAAGATGCACCTTACAAAGACACCCTCACTAAAATGTCGTACTCGTATATCCTTCAGCCTTCGAAATATAAAACGGTTTTGAACTTGCATAGCCTTAGGGAGATACCTGTCTTTTCCGGAACATAAAACTCCCTGGAGAGAGGTTATGTTGTCATCCCAGTACCTTTTAGATGTAATCAAGCGGGAAACAGAGTCGACTCTTTATTTTAAGAGCTATGAAAAGGGCAGAACTCTTAGTTACTTGTGTCAAAATAAGGAAATAGTAGGTCTTTGTGATGTTGTCCTACAACATGGTAATACTGTACAATAGGTTTAATTTCTTGGCAATATAGATAAAATCTCTTCCACATGGTTTTTAAGATATCGATGTTTAAACCTCTTAAGGTAGTGTTAAAGTAAGATTATAATAATGATAATTTTACACAATATTAACACAAACATTTTTTTTTTTACATTAACAAAGTATTTTTATTCATATTAGATTCTATGAAAGTACTATGGACATGTGTAAAAGTGCGAAAGGACGCCTATTCTTAGTTTTAAGATAATATTAATCACGTATAATAGTCATAGTAATAGTAATGCCTCTGGGGAACTTGGGAAATCCGAAAGGTGTCCATCGTGTCCCCCAGATCGAAGGCAACGAAGGAACGGGGTAGGGGTTTAGTCAGTAAGAGTCTGACACACCCTCCCGCTCCGCCCAAGAGTGGGAGAAGTCATTCTGATGATTCCCCTACCATAAAAAAAGTAATAGTAATGTACCTATTGGTAAGGGATTCTTGCAATCATATTACATTACAGCCAAGAAGTTTCATTACAACGTCAAATAATCAAAGATGTCACAGATATAAAAGAACATAATTATATGAAAACAAATTGGTCGAATAGTAATCAAATTAAAAAAAATTAAATAAATGGAAAGTCAGAATAAATTACAAATAATATAACTATAATTTAATTATGTAACTTACGGCCGAACGCATAGTCCAGCTAATGGTTCATTAGCGTCCATTAAATTTAAGTATTGTCAAACCTTCACTGAAAAACTGTGTAAAACTGTCAATGTGACAATTTCTTAAGTGATGATTAACGTTAATGAATGTCCCTGAGTCGGGCCGTTAGACTTAAATTGCATATTTGTCTCTTAGGCTGTCAATGTACAGATCATTACTTGGTCTACAATATCCTGGTTCGGTCTGTCTTTACGATATTTCTTTCATGACGACAGACCGAATCCAAGGCGAAATACCAAAAAAATCCCTTCATTTTAGATAAAAAAATAAAAATTACTGCTAAAAATTCGCTAATTTCATGTCCACCCGCTTATCCGCGCCTCGCGAGGTTAAAATGTCTTCGCTATCATAATGGTTATATCGCGCCGCTCAGGTTCCGTCGGTACTTTTTAGTGTCGGCACGCCACTTTTAGGGCCGAGCGGTACTTTTTGGGTAGGTAAGTACCTACTCTTAGTTGTGCGGACGTTGGTAAATTTTCCGAATTACACGGAACTTTTGACGGGGCCATCAAAGCTGGGTATTGCTTCGTTAATAGTCGTTTGTATAGAGCTTACGGATTATAATTGGCTCTGTGATTGTGTGTTTTCTGGTTGTAAAAAGAACGGTTCAGTTTGTAAGGATTTTGGAGTGAATTCAGGAGTTTTATTACTATTATATTTTTTTATTTATTTTTTATAAATAGGTAAGTTGCTAGAGATATTGGCTTAAAAAATTGTGTTTACGAAGTGAGTTTGAGACGGCGACATCTCCCGCCCTGAGAAGAGCGATCATTTCAGACTTTTACTGACTAAAACCACCCGTATCCGTCAGTTGCCCCTTGCGTTCTGGTTCTAATTTTTTAATGAACATATTTAGTTTCTCGAATCTTTTTCGTCGCCGGACTAAGCGTTTCGCCTCGTCGTTTATACCGTGTACATCGAAGGACTGGAACAAATTGCCTGCTAGAGTGAATAGGGTTTTAATAAACTAGTGCACCTCACCATCAACGATTGCATCACCGATTATGGTCAGGTGGGATCGCGGTCAAGCACTAGTTTATACAAGTAAAGTATAATAATAACCAGTTTATAACCGATTGTCCTGTATATCACATCGTATAAAAACAGCAGCCCATCAAAAATCAATCCAGTTGCTAAATTACGACCTTTAGCAATATGTACACTTACATAACAAATAACAGTATGTAACCAACGCGATCGTATCGAGCGCTCCCGACATAACGTTTGTTCGAAAACCTAATTTAGTGTCAAAACCACGTAATCTAGATATTTTTGTATTGAACCTAAAGGGTGATAGGGGATCGGACCGTTGTTTAGAGTATTCCAATATTGGCGATCATTTCCATTTATGTTTGAAATGAATTGTTAAACACTGTAAAAAAATAATTTTGAGAGAAATGTATGATTTTTTTAATAACTGTTTCTGTTATAAAACATGTCACTCATGACGGGAGTCACCAGAAACTGTACAAGTACCGTGTCGTGGCCATACTTTTAGATACATTTCAATATATCAAACATCTTTTGTCCTACAAATCCTGCCATAATGTGAGTGTGTCGGACCGGTCAATTGTTTTCACAATATTTTCGCAACTGTGAAATATTAATGAAAGTCTTTTCCCTTGCTTACTACGCACTATTTAGGCTTATGGCTCTCGTAGACAAGCGTGTCGCTACAGAGCTTAATATATTGCTGACAGCGATATCTACCTGACCACCTTAGGATAAACTGTAAGATCTTAAACTGAAAAAGCCAGCAGTGTACTGCTAACAAATATTAATTAACCATAAATTGAAAAAATAGGACACATACCTACTTATTTTTATATAAAAAAAAGAAATTGTTCTACGAACAAATCCGTAGAACCTTCCTTTCTACGAAGAGACATGATGTGCGGATAAGTCTTTACTCGAAAATGTTTGGCAAAAGATGACTCTAAGGAGCTCGTACCCCTAAGGCAAAGTCACCCTGTTACCACTTCGTTAATCCTGAACCCCTGCACCCCTTCTTCCCCTAAAATTCCTTTATTAACGGCCCTTTTTTCCTACAAAATAAAAGCTTACAAAACATTTCCCCATCGGCCCACTCACGTGTCGAGGGCGCGTGTCAAATTATTTTTAATTGACCCTGTACTTTTTGGCAAATTGTGACTTTCCTGGCTTCCTCTTAATTTAGCCTGGAAATACACGGAAAGATTTTGTACTATTTATTGTTTGGAAAGAAAATGTAGAGAACTAGCTGCTGTCTGTGACTTTGCTTGCATGAAAGTAGGTTTCTTCATTTAAACTTTTGAACCCAGTTTTATCCCCTGACAGGACTACATTTTGAGAAATTTACTCTTAGTGCTCGTTTAATTTATAAAACGAAACTTTTTGTAAAATTTCACACTCCTAATGCCAGTAATTTCGAATGTGCGTTCATATGAACATATCAACGCACGGTCATTATTTTCTTTTATAGACAGATCATTTTAAAATGTAAAAAAATACGTGTAAAATTTTAGCGGTTCTTCTAGTAAATAAATTTAGTTCTTAAAATCCTAAAACTTTTAATCCTGCCAACATTACCATGCCTCATACCAAATCTATCACAATTACATCAGATCAAGTAGCATTACGAAGCTTTCACGGAGCTCGTTTAGCAAATTGCTGAGATAAAAGAAATCCTTGGCGTGCATTCACGGAGCTCGCTACGTTACACTTTGCACATTATTATGGCGGTGTAATAGCTTCATGGGTTATGAGATGGTAGTTTCTTCTTGGGGAATAGTTTCTTTTGTCTTTAGGAAGAAGTTTTAGTAAGGAGAAAAATTTTGTTTTGGATTTTATTACGGAAAAAAAATTAGTTAAATAAAAAAATATTTTTGATAATTCTTTAGTTACTCTTTTTATTTGTAACAAACTTTTTTGTTTGCTACAAATACAGTTTAATCCTTTATGAAGAGGATTTAATAAACGGAAAAGACGTTTTTAGTATCTCTATTTTTCGTTGTAAATCGTCGATTTTATTTCTATTAGAAATCCTTGGCGTGCATTCATGAAGCTCGCTACGTTCTAAAATATCCCAAAGGACATATTCCTGGGGTAAAAATGTATGTTTAATATTTAAGAATTCAAAATTAAATATTAAAATCATAACAAAGACTTGTTAATGTCGTTAAACCCATTTAAGAATAAACCTCAACGAACTGAATCCGTTTCTCAGGAAAAATTGAGCAACTGTAAGTAGATGGAATAAGCGTTGCCCAGCAACCTTTGAGTCGCTTCTTAATAAGACCCCGTACCTCGCTTTAAGATGTGAGTTAGGACCAATCTCTTTATAAATCTTTGTTTGTTAGTACAAGCCACAACCTACTGTCTCAGTGTTTCTAGTGTGTTTTTTTTATTAAATTTCGAGAGAAAAAACTCATACAAATATTATCTAGGTTTTTTGTATTTTCGATGGCCTGGTGATGGTCGCGGTAATCTGATGGGTGGTAGACGCACCGGCGGTACAGGATCGATCGTTCAGCAGTAGATGTATTTCGGTTGGGATGATGATGATAAAATTATTTATTTATATTGAATTAAATTAGCTCCATTGTAATGCGTAGATAGGAAATTCCATATAATACAAGCGTATTGAAAATGAAATATTAATTAGTTAAGGTTTTCATAGATAAAACATAGCACATGAATAGACTATAACTTTTAATAAATCAAAGGATAGGTTATTTTTATTCCGTCACCGTATCTCATGGGCAAAGCCACGAGCAGAATATAGTAGAATAATATTTAGCCAAAATCCTGGACTAAATACATCCCCGCTTTTCTGGGAAATACGAGCACAAATAATGATTGTGTTTTTAGGTAAATGTATCGTAAAGATCTAACGTAAATAATAGTATGTATTATGTATGTATAACCGCTTACCGGCAGAGAACATGTCGAAAAGACTCTTAGGCCAATTTCACCTGCGGATTATCAGCTACAAAGAGGGATCAGCCAGAGCTTAGCAGGTTTGGAAACTATTCTCCGTAATTTATTGCAAAATACTGGCTGAAGTTTCAGGAAATAATGATTTGTTAGACTGAAAACTTTTAGTTAGTTTTATAATATGAGCTTATTGAAAACATATAGAAAAATGCTGTTGTTTTTTTTATTATTAGCTCGCTTGATAAGTCATTGCAATCCGTTCAACTATTTGAGCGTGAAGAAGTGATACATTATATACATATAAACACTCACCTCTATAATATTAGTACAACGATGGTCAATGGCAATAAATCGCCCAGTATTATATGCGCTGTAGCTGGTCTGTTGAAATATATAATATATTTTAAATAAGCAGCATTTTGATCGTTTTTGAGTAAATACATTACCTAATAAATAAATGTACTTAGAATGATTGACGATTTCGTCAATCATTATAGTATTACTTACCTGCAGTGAAAAACGGAAACTCTAATTTATTTCAATAGGCACATTTTTACGTTACGTTTGCGTGCGCAGACTGTTTTCACATCACCATGCGCAAGCGGTGCGTGTCTTTGGCGCGTATAGCACAGAATCAGCCTTATAATGTTCCCACAGCTGGGACTCAGGCCTCCTCTCTAGGAGAGGGAATGAGCCGTAATCCACCACGCGGGCCCAATGCAGGTTGGTGGATGTCACATGTCTTCGAAGGCGCGCATGTTGCGAGGCAGATCCAATACTGTTCTAGCGCTGATTGCTGGCGATTGGATTGCCCTAATATCGGACATTGCTGTAGCAGACATGTTGCTGTTTAGTGTCTATGTCTGATAGAAACCTTGATGTGTAGTGCTGTTACTGTGTGGGATGTTGTATAATGGCTGTCTGAAATAATATATTTTAATTAGTGTTTAGTTTATTTACAAGTTACATTTGAAAATACTTAACTATTATTACAGTATAATAAAAATTAATAATAAAAACCTCAAACTAATTACTAACTAAAAATAAACTCTCAAAAGGTGAACCGATGACCTGGTTAGGGTCGCGGGAATCCAATAGATGCGAGACGCACAGGACCCGTCATTGTGGTGACGCCTTGGGGAGGCCTATGTCCAGCAGTGGACGTGTTTCGGCTGAAATGTTGATGCTGATGAAAAAAAAACAAAATATGGAGTCAGAAAAAAAATCCACGCCGCTATCGACTGCTAATGTGCCCAAAAGACTGGCAACATGTTGTCTGAAATAAACGCTTTTAATATTATTTATAACAATACACAACAAAATTCAGAAATCAAATACTAGAACAACCAACAAAGAAACCCAGGTAACCCAAATCAAAATCCAACCAACATTACAGATTCCCACAAAACGATTAATTTCAGAATATTCCACGGATCCCAAATCCGTTGTTTTCAGACCTATACAAGCAATAAAAGTGTTTAATTAGTCAAAATCAATTCACAGGAGAGTTAGTTGCCCGGTTTCCGAAGCAAGGACGATAAATCTAAGGGAATCGTGTTTTGTATTAAACAATGGCCTGGGATCGAAATAATGAATAGGGCCCCTTGGTACTATGGACCCTTTGTGGCCCATGCTGGTAATGTATGGTTTAGACTGGTGGGTTTGTTGATTTTTGGCTGATTTTGGAGGTACTTGGTGCTGTCAGAAGTTAAAAGAAAGAAAGGCACACGAAAAGACCAATTTTAAAATAAAATCGGAAGCATACAAAATAAAACAGCTAAAAATAATATAGAAAACTGGTTCGTGAAAAAAATATATGGTAACCCATATATAAATGCTCCAGTCGATACGTGCCCACTTGGAAAACTAAGACGCATTTAAAATGACATAAATTATACAACTCAAGTGAACATAGCACGTTCACAAAAAATCAAAGGAAAGTACTGAATCATTTTACTAATATTGATATCAAAAGCGTAGTTCAACCAGAAAAACAATGTCATCAATAAAATATTGAATCTCCTATCATAAAACATAATTATTCCAAGCTCATGATAACCAAAGTGTGTACAAAGTACTTACGGGCATAATACTATTATCTGAACCACTTCATTCGGATACTCTGGCGGAACATTATCATTTCAGGAACATAAGAGGATTGCCCACAATCAAGCGCGGTGCCAGCCTGCCGAACTTAGCCGAGAACAGTCGAAGTAACCCGAAGTAAATTAATTTGGCAAAATTCTGTATTTCTATGAATAATTATACATGGCCGGTTGATTTTGCGTATGAGGGAGAATTGAGTTTCGTATGACGCAAGAATCTGTCAACGTTATTATAGGACCCTTTGAGGTCGAAAGTATCCACAAGACAATTACTGGAACGGCTATGTAACAGGCTCTCTTTAGGCTTATAACTAAGGTATTTATTAATTAATTGGTCCTGAAATAGATCTTAATTATTGTTAGTCTATAGGGCAGTCCCTTTGAGTCTATTTCTAATGATGATCTTACAAAATATAGTTGTGCATCATCCATAGGCCATAACAGTCATAATCAACCTGACAATGTTCTCACAATTGGGATACAAGCTTCTTCTCTAGGAGAAAGATTGTGTCTTTTTCGTTTCCTTTTAATCCACGACACGAAAAAAAATCAAAGATATGTAATCTTCTTTTTGTTTTTGCAGTTTGTGTAACTATGCGTGCCAAATAATTTTTTTTTCTTTCTTTCCTGTGGGTATCACTCTGAACAGAGTAGTCGTGGTCATCAGTTCAGGTGTTGGTGGCAAGCTTCACAACACGCCACCACTCTTCTCTGGTGGCCGCCTTCCTCGTGCATTCATGTAGTGATGATGAGCCATTTACTGCCCCTTTTAGCCATGTGATATCCTGGTACCACATGACTTTGGGGGTAGTGGAACAGAGAGCAAAGTCCCACACACCTAGATTGAAAAAAGGATCCTCCGGCCGGACGAGGTGTTATGTCTGGTGGGCTACTGCCCGATAGATGATTTCGGGCTGTTGTATCTATTCAAATCGCGCGGAGAACTTTACTTATGCGATGCCGGTTTCTGTGACGTCATAATATGTAGTAGATTGTAGTCGCCACATGACTTTTTAATTCATGAATCGTCGACCGGTCTCTTTGGACCGCGCTGTTATTGTTTTAGTATTGTGTCTCGTTTCGCGGGTATTGATAGGTTAAGTTTCCTACCGATATTTTCCGTCACCATTTTGAAATCAGTAGTGATGTAATCAGTTACACGAGTAAAGTGCCCGCGTGAACAAACACTTTACTACGTTCACATCGAAATTAATAATTAATGTTAGTTGTTTATTTTCATTTTCCCGTAATCTTACTTACTTAGTCTCACTTCCTATTTACCATGAATAATGTTACTCGTGTAACTGACACTCAAGGTCGACATATAATGTTTCTCTATTTTTTTTTTGCTGCTGTGGGGAGGTCCTAGTGACTTGTACCAATGGTTTTTTTCAAAAACTTTCTTCTGGCACCCTTCTTTCCACCTTAACAGAATCATACAATCATACCATACATTCTATGTATTTTTTTATAGAGTTTGGCTGAATCCCACATGCCAATGACGTTAACAAAGTGTATGTACCTTTTTGTAAAAAAGTTTTATTTTTATTTTTTACGATAACCAGTATTAGGTAAATAGTGGGAGAATCGTATTGTAAGGCAACTATTCTATATAGGACCGTTCCTCGCTGTTTTTGGGTTTAGCTATAAATTAATTCTATTTATAGCTAAACCCAAATACAGTCGGGATCTTCATCATCATCATCATTCAGCCGAAAGATATCTACTGTTGGACATGGGACTTCTCCAAGTGTCGCCATAACTGACAGTCTTGATTGGTCCGGTCGATGACCTGTGTCCAAGAAGAAAACTTACTATTTATGTCCTTACAGGATATACAGATGATAACTAATTATCGTAAAAATCTCTAATCTGTTACCAACCAATACTTACGTGTGTGTGCAATTATTAAACTCGTTTCATTTTCCTTATAACATTAGAACTAACGGACTGTTAGCAACGTGTCTTTCTTAGAAATCTTTCTTTGCTTAGCAACAAAATAATGGAGGATAATCTTATTTCTATCACAAAGTAAAACTTGATCGAAACAGAACAATTTTCGGGGAAAATTACGTTGTGATAGATACTAAAATACTTTCGAATCGCGAAATTTCGATTATTCTTACGATTTCAGTGTCATCATCGTCACCATTTCAGCCGAAAGACGTATATTGTTGGTCAAATGGACATAGTCCTCCCCCTAGCGTGGTCACAATGAACGGTTTCATGCGTCTCGCATCCATCGCAATCTCCTGACTCTCACCTGGTTATCGGTATGTCTGTGTAATAAATAGGCTTTGAACTCCATCATCATTTAGGCATATAGTTGGCGCAGTTGATGATCGATTGTCTGCTTTTCTGAGTGTCGCGAATTCGATTTCAGCACGGAACAGATACATAATAATACCCATGGCCTAAAAAAAATATATATTACTGTTGTTTCGTGTCTGGGTGTCTTGTATAATTATGTGAGTTTATATGTTTGGGCAGGGCTTGACTAAACTCCTTAGGCATCTTCTCAAGGTCATTAGACCTAATAAATGTTACATATACTAATGTTTTTTTAGTCCTACGTCTGGTCTAAATACCTTTTAACCCTTCGAAGGTCAAAATTAAGCGGTTGTTACAAAGGGAGGTATTAAGGCTGGCCAGCCAAGTTCATTATCAACAGCGAGGTATAATTATCAGCTGTGTAAATACCGAGGAGGTCGTAAGTGTGTGTAATTGTCTCTCTTTTTATCCCTCTCGTTATTATAATGTGGTGGTAACCGTAAGGGTTGGGGGGCGGTGATAGCGATACTGTTGAAATAAATGCATGTTTTGACCTTAGCTGCTGGTGATGTAACTAGCCAATATGTAGCTTTTGGATTCATTGTTGAATAGCTGAAAATAATAAGCATTTCTTTGCCGTTTTAGAGTTTTTCATGTGGCTTAAAAACATGTCCTTACTTTGATATTTTTCTTCGAATCGTGAGCTTCTTGAGTTGCACTGCCTGGGCAGGTCCTTTCAAACCATTGCCGTTTTACTGTATGGACTTTAAACAGACTTAGCTCCCAGGGTAGTCAATTAGAAAACATTAACTTCATCTAATTTAAATTAACGAAAAAACTGACGCGTAAAAGTGTTATTTATAATTTATTTTCAAAATAAACATCATACACAATTTTTTTATGATGTAGGTAATCAAGAAACATTATCAGATCATGTCTTTCTCCAGGTTAGTTGGAGGTGGTTTCACCTACTAATATGTTGAAAGCTAAGTAAATATTGGCATTAATCCAACCTCCAATAGAATAACATAACTTGATAATATTTCACAAGTTAGTCAAAACATAGTATAACCTGTAGGATATTATAAACACAACACGACCTATCTAAGAAGGCTTACACGCACAACTAAGTAAATCTCCTTACCTTCCCACACATCATATGCCTAGCCTTTTCCCAACTATATTGAGGTCGGCTTCCAGTCAAGCCGGATTTAGTTGAATACCAGTATTTTACGAGGAGCGGCTGCCTACCAGACCTCCACAACCCATACCTTCCTACACAAATATGTTAAATCCTTCTTCCAATTAAATTATTTCATGAAATAATTCAATCCGCTTTATCATGCCACTGTGACCCCACCCTGCGGTGTGTCAGGATATCCGAAAACAATAAAACGCTCGAGCGATTTTAATCCTTTAAGGCTTTGTTTCGCAGACCGTTAAGGGTCGTTTTTGCTTGATTAATCTAATCCTTACCATAGTAATTGTCTGCTTACGTTTTCCCGTCTATAGTAGTTCCGTATTTGAGTGATATACGGGTTGCTACTCATCAGTGTTGCTGGTAACACTCGAATAGATTGGCAGATGGTATTAAGGTTGTATACTGAATACAATACCGAAGTAATAATGATGTTTATTGCTGTATTTTTGTTGTAATAAGGATCGAGTGGAACAATTGTGTATATCTGCTGTCCAGCCCCTAAAGCGCAGTAAAACATGGGGTTTTTAGGCTTTTTTACTGCGCTTTAGGGGCTGGATAGCAGATATATACTTCTATTCATATAGAATGATGAAATATTTAAAAAATATACTTGTATTGAATAGGTAACAATAACGAAGTAGTGAGCTAGATGCGATAAAATTTCGTCGTAAAAATGTCCTCCCAATAAAATAAATATTGGATTCTTAAAAGTAAAATATTATATTATGAAAGACTATAGGTTTCATTTAAGTGGATTGCGTGCACAGGTTGTTGATAAAAGTAAAGATATTGGCATTATTTTTATCAATAGCCCGTAAACACATACTATCCAAGGATATTCCAATACTGTTCATATTTTTATAGTCATCGTTTTCTTTAAGTATTCTCATTTCTTCGCAGCTCGGATCGTTGAGTTTTACAATAAAGGAGCTCTGAAGTGCAGGATCGTTTTGAAGATTGAACCCTGAAATAAACACTGACGGAATAAAGGTGGCTTTTAGTCAGTAAAAATCTGACTCCCCCTTTCGCTGACTCAGAGTCATCACCATCATCATCATCTTAGCTGAAAGACGTCCACTGCTGGACATAGGCCTCCCCCAAGCGCCGCCACAGCGACCGATCCTGTGCGTCTCGCATCCATCGGATTCCCGCAACCCTCGGCAGGTCGTCGGTCCACCTTGTGGGAGGCCTTCCAACGCTACGTCTTCCGGTACGTGGCTGCCACTCCAGAATCTTCCGTCCACTCCAGAACCTGTGAATCAGAGTGGAGGAAATTATTTGATGATTTTCTAACAAATCGCAGAAGTCGGAGTTGGAACGGGCTTGGGCGTGAGAAAATCTGTTCCTTCACGCATGTGACTGCTTCGCTAGTATTATTACTTCGTATAAGGAAGCGACTGCCTGCCATTCTTCCTCGCTCCGGACCATGCCCTGTACCAGGTCCCGATACAGGTCGTTGCCGCCAATCGCCCCTACGAGGCCAAGGCGGTGGTCCGCCCAAGCGCGGTACACCTCCACTTAATCCTCCGGCCGGTGTTATCGACAACGTTTTCGAGTGAAATATTGTAACAATAGAAATAACACGTCAATCTAATGTAGGTAAACAATATAATAAAAGATCAAACGAAAAACTCCCCTTTACTATACGAGTAATAAAGATAGATTTTAAAGCGTTAGTACAGTAATCCAACATCATCCATCATAGTCGCGTTTCCTAGTTTCAGGTTTCCTTTCATTTTTCATTACAGTTCATTTTTATTCTGAAAACAGCAGACATTAGCTGTCATGATAGTGAAAAATCCTGGATATTTATGGCATTTTTATCACCTCCAGATAAGTTGCAGATAGCTTTAACTGGTTGACAATTTAATGCAAATACTTACTGTTCTATTTTAAAGTTTATCTGATGGATAGTGTTTATCTAGAGACCTGAATTTTAGTGACGTAAATAGGTAACATTTTTACTTGGAACTAGTAAAGTGTTCCGATATCCGCCGAAGATACCCTAGGCGCCGGTAAAAAGGATCCTGTATACTATTCCAAATCATGGTCTACCTATGAAACAAATTTCATCCAAATCCATTTAGCCGTTTAAACTTGAAGAAATAACAAACACACACTGACATGGAAACTCTGCCAGGGTTTGTGTTTCATGATAGCTATGACCTAGTCTTTAAGACAAGAGCGAAAAGGTTACTTCTAGGCAAGCATGTTATATCGACGGCCACCACTTGATACCATATCAGGTGAGACAGTGATCAAACGCGAGCTAATCCATAATAAAAAAAAATATTAAAATCTTTGTAATACATATTTGTTTAATCTATTATTATTTGCCTACAATAAAATCATTACATAATTAAATTTTAATATTATAAACCTTAACAGATTTACATAGACACTTAATTACTTTAACAAAAATTAATCTTCTTTGCGTTCAATTAAAAAAGAAGTTAAGATAAAAACTAATGAGGTAATTACACAGGCTAAGAACGCTTGTGATATTAAAAGTTAAACTAACCAGTTGACCAAATCGTTTACATAATTAGATTGCTACTTTATGCTACTCTATGGACTAGTTTTTTGGTTATATTTTAGTTAAGTTTTGATTCTGTTTAAATTAATGGTAATAGTTTTTATAAGTGATAGCGCAAGTTTCACGTATTTTTTTTTGGTTCCGTAACTTAAAAGGATAAATCGGGACCGTTATCTGTTACCGGGTTATCTCAGGAATGCCTGGAGGAATCGAGTTGAAATTTAAACCATATACTCGGGTTTGCGGTACCTTTAAAGCTGTGAAAAGAATCAAACTTCTAAGTTAACGAAAAAACAAAGATGCAGCCGCTTATGTCATAAATCATAAGTCATTTATTTCATTACAATTTAACATTGTGTAGAAAAATAATTTATAAAATAGACATAAAAAATCCTAATATATTAATGACAGTGAATAATTGGATTAAAAAAAAAGTCAATAATATAAAAAATTGAAATAATGTCGTAAATAACATTCAATAAGATGTCACATATATAGCTGAGTTCAATAAGATAGCCATTTCCAAATGATGATGAATGAGAAAAAAATAAAAAAATAAATGAAGAATAATATAATAAGAAATAATGTCAAATGTCAATAATTTATACAATAAAAAAAATAAAAAAATAAAAAACAATAAATGTCAGTTGTACAAAAGCAAAAATATAAAATGTCAAATTAAGTCCAAATCATTCATCATTCATGTCAATAATAAATTAATAGTGATCATAATTATTTTATTCTCATTCCAAATAATCTGATAATTCTACAGTTGTTTGTCCTCTACAAACTCATCAACACTATAATAGCCCTTCCTCAATAAGTAAGTCTTTAATTTGTTTTTCAATGTGTGAGCACTATTTATGGTTTTAAACTCTACTGGCAACTTGTTGTAAAGCAAGACTGACTGATATCTGGGACTGTGGTGAACAACATTCAATTTAGGTTGGATGAGATTAGGTAAGTCTTTCCTTCGAGTTTTCTGTCTAGCTTGTCTTTGCTCATCGGTTTCGAATTTATATAAATTTTTGACAAAGTTGGTCAGTAATACTAATATATATAGGCATGGTGCAGTCAAAATGTTATGTGTGATAAAGTGGTCTCTACATGATTCCGTCTGTTTCAACCGGAGCATTGTCCTCAAGGCTCGCTTTTGTATCACAAAAGCCGAGTGGATGTTATACTTATAACTGTTACCCCAGAACTCAATGCTGTACCTAAGCCTTGACTCAACCAAAGCAAAGTATACCATCTTAAGCTGGGATAAAGTCAATTCTTCCCTCAGGCTTCTAATAGCATAGCATGCGGAGCTGATAGACTTCCTTACGGATGATGTCTCAACCTTCCAGTTTAGCAGTGCATCGATCTGGACTCCCAGGAACTTGACGTGGTCAACCACTTCGACTTTCTCACCACAAGATAAAACCTTAAGAGTACTCTTGTTACGGACGTTCGATTTGAATAAAACACACTTCGTTTTCTGTACATTAAGTTTAAGATTATTTGTACCAAACCAGTGTTCGAAAGCTCTTAGCATGTCATTAATTTTAATTTCTAAATTATTTAAGTTTTCAGCAGATACTATAGCGTTGGTGTCATCTGCAAATATTATTAGATTTGCGTCAGTGATACGCTTTTTTATAAATTCAATTAAGTCATTCAAGAATAGGATAAAGAAAATTGGGCCTAAGACTGATCCTTGAGGGACACCACGTAGCACTGTCTTGAGGTTGGAGTTGAATATTTTTTCTTCTCCGTCTACTACAGACTTTAATTTTATAAATTGACGTCTATTTTTTAAATAAGATTTAAATAACATTAAAACCTTCTCCCGTACACCGTAGTGTTCCAGTTTCGCAAGCAGAATATCGTGATCCACTGTGTCGAAGGCAGAACTTAGATCCAGGAAAATACCTGCTACTTTTAGTCTGTTGTTGAGATTGCGGACAACCTCGTCGATTAATGCCTCAACAGCGGGTCTCCCTTGTTTTACCAAAAAGAAATTGCCAAATTATCACTTCCCAAACAATTTTTCGCATAATTTCATTTGCCAAATTATTACTTAGCAAATAAACTCTTCACAAATAAATGTTACGCAAACCTAATGTTTGGTAAGTTAACGTTTCAGCAATAATTTGCTTACCAACTAGTTCTTTTACCAATTTTTATGTAGTCAAACATTTCAGTTGGTATAACATATTTTACCCAAAATAAAATTAGCCAAATTTTGGTATCTTCAGTTTACTGTTTCTGGTTTTACATATAAAAATATGCTTCTGGCACTCGCCGGCCGCTGCCGCGGCACCGCTCGCTTCGCTCGCTCGGCTCGTGCGTGGTTTGGTCACTACTCTAACCTAACCTAACCTATAGTTCTGGTAGCAGTTCGTTTTTCATTCGTCGTTTGTAACCGTCTTTATTTTTTTTTCATAGCAGTTAATTTGATAAACTGTTTATTTTTTAATGATTTTTTGCCGTAATAAATCATTTAAGACCAAATGCCTTAATGAAATTATTCTAGGTAATATGCTGCCAAAGTAAAAATTTGACCAAATGAAAATTTTCGAACTAAAGTTTTTCCAAATATTGCATTGGTAAAATAAAAGGTTTCGAAAATTGCTTTGGGTAATGAAAATTTGGCAAATTCTTTTCGGCAAAACGGCAGACTCCCCTCAACAGCATCAGTGGTTCCCAAAGATCGCTGATAACCGAATTGTTGAGTATTCAGGATTTTGTGCATTCGGACGTGTTTCATAAGCCTGTCTTTTATAACTTTTTCAAAGATCTTTGATAAAACCGGCAAAAGAGAAATGGGTCTATAGTTGCCAGGATCTGTTTTTGAACCTTTCTTAAAGATAGGAAGTACTCGCGCGATTTTAAACTGATCAGGAAAAAGACCTGCCTCAATACACTCATTGTAGAAAGAAGCTAGTGGGACAGCTAATAAGTCAATATTATCTTTAACTACATTCAGAGGGATTTCATCGTAGCCAGTAGAAGATTTATTGGCCATATTATTAACTAAGTTAAAAATCTCTAAAGGTGTAACCGGCTCGAAACTCATATCAGACTCTACCCTGCTAACACTTTCTTTTAAGTATGTTATCGCTAAATTTTGGTCACACGCATCTAGGCAAATATTGTTATCGAACTGTTTAGAAAAAATGTTAGCCACGTCTAAACCGTTATTAATAATTTTGTTGTCAATTTTAAGAAATATTTGATCACTTTTAAGGTTTCTCGTAGTATTGCGTCGTTGATTGACAATTTTCCAAATCATCTTGCTTGAATCTGATGCTTTTTCTATTAGTTTTCTAACGCTATTCCTTTTTGCACTACTTAAAACTTTCCTATACGTTTTAATATACCTGTTTCTATATTCAACAATCGAGTTGTCACTTTGCGCTTTATCATATGTGTTAAGGAAACGTTTAACTTTGCTAGCTATCCTTATACCATTAGTTATCCATTTGAAACCACTACTTCTTTTAACATTAACCCTTACTTTGTACTTTTTAAAACTAGAAGAATGGATTTCTTTAAATTTATTTATGAATGTCGCAAATAGGTAACGTATATTTCGACACTTTGAGAGTTTGAATCAAAATTCATAGGGTAGGTACTTCCCGTTTACATAGAATACCGAAATTTGGCACAAAGACTAAGTCTTATGGCACAAATTTAGGAAAAATTGTAGAGTTACGTCACACGAAAAAAAAAACGCAATTAGGAAAAAATTTGAAGACTTGAATCGAGAATTGAACAGTTTTCATAGGTAAGTTGGCACGTGCGTGAGTGCGGTTTTTTTTATTTTTGCAATAAAACCACACACTGCCAATCAAACACTCAATCCAAAACTCAATTCATAAACGAACCAGAACCCAATCACCGACAATAATTAACCAAATCCATAAATGAAACCAATCCAAAATGGCGGCCATAGGATTAATATTCCCAATACCGCGATGATAATGTTGACTAATTCGTCGACTAATCTTCACGCCATTGCACCGCGGTGTACAGAGTTAATTTATAGTTTTATACGTGAGAAAGTACGTTAAGCTGTGATGATCTGTAATTATTGGAGGTGATGTCTTTCGAAATTGGTGGTTATTGGTTAGGTGAGTATTATCTGTGAACTATGGGTTTAGAATAGTATGATGTCGTGACTTCATTTTGGATTAAATAAAAAAGTAACTCATTAACATTATACAATAGATACGTAATGTCTGTGCAGGTATATTTGTTACTCCTTAACTTAAAACGGCTGAACGGCTTCGATTCCCGCCTAGAACCAATATTTCTATGGCCTACAGATTGTTTTAATCTGGATGTCTTTTGTATGTAAGTTTAGGTAAAGATTAGTGAAAGTGCCCACGATACAGGAGAAATCCCCAATGTCAATTATATAAAAGTACAATCCCCTAGATTCCAAAAATTTTAAAATATCTAACTATCTTTTTTTTAAATTATATAATTTGAGTAACATGACACGAATTTGAATGAGGGGTTATCAACCACATACCAATAGTTTTATTTCACAGTGTGATTGTTCCTCGGCGCTTTCGACTGTCCGTTACTGCTTTCGATATTTTTCTCCATACCTTACGCTTAATATTTATTATGACCTTTAAATTAATGAAGGTTATACTCTAGCTGATGAGTAAACAGTAGGTATATGAATGATTACGTGTTGAAGTGTCAATTCGGTAATAAATCATATAAATTAAATTGGGCGTATTTAAAATGGTTACGACATTGCCCCTCAATTAATTTTGACTTATATCTAAGGATGTAGCAATGCTCATAGAAATATACTTAGCAGTAATTTTATTCAACGCAATTTCATTCGCTTTAAATTTAACATACTTACATAGACCATCGCGTAAGATTTCCTTTTTTTCATTCCGACATTCAGAACTTTCATAAAAAAGCGTTGTTAAAGTTATACTTACTCTGTGTAGTAATATTTTAGTTAAGATCACTAAAAAAATTCAAAACCTAGAGGGTGTTTAAGTTGACAGTGAATAGGTTACTTCTAGGCAAGCGTACACTATCGTCGAGTACATCAACGCTTACTTAGATGAGATACCTAGTAGTCAAGCGTGAGCCTATCAACCAATAAAATAAAAAATATGAACCTTATCGAAAAAGCATTACCGTTGGATATGTTAAATCTACTCTGTGTGCTAACATTTTCTGTAAAGGTCAAAGCTGACTAAAACAGTGTACCTATCGTTTTCCGACCGGCCGGCTGCGAGCCTAGCCGGATGCAGCCGATTACCTGTATTTTACATGGAGCTACAAAGTGTCTGTTTTTCACAAGTCTGCCAACCAAGGTAACACGAAACCTCGGTGCAAGACTCGTATCAGATTTGTGACTTGTAACGACTCAAAAATCGACTAATTCTAGTCAACCAATGGGTTGTTTGTGGAGTGGAGCCTATTTATACCTATAACAACTGTAAAAAATCTCGCCTAGTCTGACGATAAAATATCTGACCGTCAGTCTATCAGAGGAGTATCCTGTTTTCCAGTAACTGGGTTTTGGATAACTGAAAGGTAGTCCCCTCCATGTAAGACAAGTTTTCAGCCACATTCGGTTAGACTGCAAGCCGACCTCAAGCTAGTTGGGAAACGGCTAGGAAGATGTTAAGGCCTTTTTATTTTCTCAAATAACAATGTTATTCGCTTGTAAAGATAAAGATAAATTTATTTGTCAAAACATGGGTATACATTTTAGCATGCAGGTTGTTATAAAATAATTGTCCGTCCATGTTTCACTCTTAAGGCGTGCAAATTTATAAAGTTTACAATCATCAATCATTTATCAACATTACACAATATGAATATGATTGTAGTTTTCTTAGTGGGGTTAATACTCTTACATTTACCTTATTAACTTAGTGTTAGTTTGTTTTGTATTTTTATAGAACATGGATCCTTGAATGTGTAAAGGCTAGGATGCTAGCTTTCTAGGATCATCTAGTTTCACCTTTCCTTAGCAACGATATCATCAGTCCACCATTTAATTGGTCTGTATAAATTTCTATTTAACAAGAGTTTGAATCATCATCATCATCTACCTAACCTTTTCCCAACTATATTGCGATAGGCTTCTAGTCAAGCCGGATTTAGCAGAATACCAGTACAAGAGTTTGAAATAAAAAAAATATTTTTTATAAACTGATTAACCGACTAATATCTGGGCATTCCAAATAAAACCCTAGGTCCCCAGCCTAAAAAGACAAAACCATACTTAAAAACGAAATGAAAACACTTATCAAGTGAAATGAACCAGATATATTGTTCTAATTAGCCATTAAAAGGTACGTGGTACATAGCGAGCCTTAATTAGCAGTTTGGGTACAGACATTATAGCACTCTGTTTTAGGACAATATTCTGAATTTAATGTACGTTATGAGAAGGCGCGTCGCGGCGCGGAAAATTAAATTTATATTGTTTTGTCTTGTAATTTGTAGATATAGGTATAAGTAACTCGTCTTTTGGAAGGGGAGATGGGAATTTTGTTAAATTTATTTTGATATTAGCTTCTGCTTGTGGCTTTACCTGCGTGAAAGTCGAAAATTGTTCTGAGGGAATATATTTTTGGTATAAAAAGTATCATAAGATCTGTACCAGGGTATGATCTAACCGTGTGTCTAATTTCATACAATTTTGTGCACCCATTTGAACGTGAAGGTGTAACAAAGATACACACACGAACAATTACATACAAAATTTTCGCTTACTAATTATATTAAAATGTATTATATATATATTAGTGTGTTAAGATTTAGCGTACGTACGTCTGGGTATATAACTCATATACTTACTTGAAAGTAATGATACATAATGTAGGAAAACGGAGGTTCTTAACCTAAACAGTCAGCCATCTTGATTTCAGGCTTGAAATCTAAACCCTGTCTGTACTATTTCTACATGATTCGTGTGGGGATGTGTAGTGGCCAATACTATACCAAAATACCAGACAAAAGTAGACTGTCTCTCATGATGTCATCGGCTGTGCTTTTCAGCAGAAACCATTATGTACCAAATATAACAGATATACGTTTTCCTGATTCGTTTGACTTGACTACCCAGGAAGTTAAGTCAAGAGCGAATAGGTTACTTATAGGTAAGCGCGATCTATCGTCGAACTCATCATCGCTTACCATTCATAGTGGCAAGATACAAAAACATACGTTTTGCAACCCTTAAATCTAAAAACGTCTATTTTTATGTAAGTACGTGATCATTATTAAGCTTCAATTTAAAAGTAATTTTCATTTTATCTCTTTACAATCAAATCAGCGTAAAACATGAAAGTAAAACAAAATAATTTATGTATGTAAACCGTACATATTTCCAAGTATGATTCAGGCAGAAAATTGAATTTACAATCCATTTCGATCTAACACCGGAGTGGAATAATATAAATCCATTTATTTTAATAGAAAGCTATTATGTATTCTAGGGATTATTCTCATTTCAATGATTAGATATTACATTTTTCTATGTTGGATGTTCTTCGCTTTGAGTGAAGATCAGTATGTCTGCTGTCATCATTCTTCTTGATTATCCTGATTGATTTATGAAGGTAACTGCCTCATTGACCAAGTGAGGGTGACGTCCTGGGTTCGATATCCAGATCGGCAGTAAACTAATTATCATTACAGTAAAACTAATTTCAAAATAACAAAATATGATAACTCTTCTACATCGCTGACCAAAAGACTGTCGGCATTGCCACGCTAAGAGGAAGCCTGAGTCCTGATAATGCTATGCTAATTACCACTTTGAATGGCAACTGCCAAAGGTAAAAGTCAGCCTTACGCGAACATACATCATAGTTCTCATTTGCAGAGAAAAACGTCAGACTTCTTTCTCAGACTGGAACCAACGAGTGTTTACAGCCTTACAAACCAACAACACAACTTCAACCATCATCATCATCTGCCTAGCCTTTTCCCAACTATATTGGGGTCGGCTTCCAGTCAAGCCGGATTTAGCTGAATACCAGTATTTTACGAGGAGCGGCTGCCTACCAGACCTCCACAACCCATTAACTAGGGTAACACGATACTTCATGGCAAGACTGGAGTCAGATTTACTGGCTTCTGACTATCCGTAACGACTGCCAAATGACAGCTGGGACCAACGGCTTAACGTGCTTTCCGAGGCACGGAAGAAACTCGTTATGTTAAGATGGTCACCCATCCACAGACCAACCTAGGCAAGCGTTGCTTAGCCTTGAAGATCGACCTGTGCGGCTGTTATTATCTAACCACGAGCTCCTCTCGCAACAACACAACTTCAACCATAAAAATAAAAAAGATACGAACATCCAAATCGAAGTAGAACAAGCTACAATAATTACAACCGAACCTCCACTTACACAAGTCTGAACAATCCCGATATTACGCCAAATTCCGATAATACAGCCTTCTAGTACGAACAACCTTAATAGCTTTTTGTTGGGCCCGCTCTAATTAGCTCGAAGCCTTCTACTATACAAGAACGATCCTTGGTTTTATCGAGAAGAAGATTCAGAAGGACTGAAGTAATCTACCTACAAGATGGACATGTAGAAACCAAAAAAAATCTGCAACTGCTAAAACCTTCCTTTTTTGCCCTATTTCCGTGGTCCTGGGGTTCTTTTTCGTCAACCCAGGCCCCCAGTAAGCTTCGACCCTGTCGGGTCCCTACGTGGAGCAATACGAGCCGTCACCGGATGTACGTACATCGTCACACCCTCGCCGTCTAGCCGTCCGGTAACTGCCCAGACCAAGCCCAAGTTGTCAATATCGCGTATGTCTAACGCGCTTCTAAATAGATGTCAAGACACCGTAGGGGCCCAGCAGGGCCGAAGCCTCTGGGGGGAACACGTGGTATTCCTAAAGGTTGACACCGAATCCCCCCCAGAACGAAGGCAACGAAGGAACGGGGTAGGGGTTTAGTCAGTAAGAGTCTGACACGCCCTCCCGCTCCGCCCAAGAGCGGGGGAAGTCATTCTGATGATTCCCCTACAAGAAAAAAAAAAAAAAATCTATGGAGATTTTTTTAGTCTATAGAAGTTTTATATGCTCTTCCACTCCACCGTCCCGCCCAGGAAGGAAAGGATAAGATTGTTTGATGCATTGACACATTTCAAGTCCTACTCATCTTCACTACCTTACATCATCACTCATCCAATAACTTATTCCCTACATACCCACCATGAACAGTTACCTCCTCACGAAACGCTGTTCGAACTAGGTATACTGACCATTTTTCTCCACACCACCGACTAATAGGCTCCCACAAATAATGTACAGAAGTTTGGTAGACTAATGTAAATAGATTTTCCTTATCTCCCAGTGTTTGAGTGTGAAGTGAGTGGGATGAAGGTATATTACTTACATGGCATTGTTAGATAAAACATTTGGGCTTCGGGGTAGTTCGAAAAAGTTACCGCGGCTTGGACCTCAAAGAGAGACTGAAGAAATACAGTTGGGTTTTAGACAATAAAAATCTGACACTTTCGCGCTTCACGCAGAGCAGGAGGATTCGTTTAACCCTTTAATCATCATCAACATCATCATCTCAGCCGAAAGACGTCCGCTGCTGGACATAGGCCTCCCCCAAGCGTCGCTACAGCGACCGGTCCTGTGCGTCTCGCATACATCGGATTCCCGCGATCCTCGCCAGGTCGTCGGTCCACCTTAAGGGAGGCCTGAGGGAGGCCAACCTTTAAACGCTTGCGTCGAATTAGTCCGACGAGTGTTTTCGTGACCTATTCGCCAGAGTCGTGTGTTTGCCACTGGATATTCCAACTCGTTTAGCTCATCAATACCCATAGGTGACAATGTATTTCGTTGTAGTTGTGCGATCCTTATAGGTGGTCTTTTCAAATTCTGCAAAAACCACGTCACAACTTGCCATGTAATTATTTCAGGAATAAATAAATTAATGATTACTTTATTTTGTTACAGGTAAATGGCGTTTTCATTACTAAAGTACCTCTTAAAAAAGTTTTAAGTAAGATATATACATACATAATTACATATTGTATTTAACGAAGGGGTAACGTAGATGGTATAAAATGTATGTGAACCTTCCACACATTTGCAGGGGCCCGACAGGGTCGAAGCCTTCTGGGGCCCGGGTTGACGAAAGATAAGATCCCGGGACCCCGGAATTGGGGCCCCCGGAATAGAAAGGAACAGGAGTGGGTTTTAGTTAGTGAAAGTCTCACACGCCCCCCCGCTCTGCGCAGAGCGGGAGAAGTCATTTTGATGATGCCCCACCTAAAAAAAAACCTTTCACACATATGATCCAAGACTAACAGGCCTTGCATCCATCGGACACTCACCAAGTTCTTTCAAAATAACAACATTTCAAACCTAAATAATAGAAACAAATATGCCATATTTAGTAACAGACAGACCGTAAATCGCAAATAAATTGTAAAATATTCCAGCGGAGAATCGTTGAGCGTGTAAAATCATTCACAGTTCAAATCATCCTCCGTTCATTTGGCACGCGATGGATGCCTCTGAATACACTTAAAATGGCTAAAAATATAATGATTTGCAGACAGGCAATGATCTTTTATAGATGGGACGTGTTTTTAAGACTGTGTTAAAAGACTTATCGTGAAGAAAAGTATAATGATGAGATATTTTAGACTGGAGTGCCTCAAAATAGTTTTCGAAAAAGGTTAAAACAAAAAAACCAGTGCTTGTCTTGTCCACGATCCAACCCAATGGTAAGCAGTGATGCAATCGTTGACGGTGATGAACACTAGTTTACTAAGAGCCTGTTCACTATAGCCTTGACGACAAAGAAGGCGTCTTAATTATAATCGGACGGGAAGACCGCAGCAAGCAAATAAAATTGTTTCAATCCTTGTATATACGCTGTATAAACGACGAGGCGAAACGCTTCGTCCGGACCGTAGGGGTGTTAATTATGTAAGGATGGATACTCGCCGTACGTCGGGTTGTCCAATTATTGCAAGGCGTAACCCTTGATCACTATCTCACCTGATGGTAAGCGATCATGTAGCCGATGATGGACCACGCTTGCCTAGAAGAAAACAGTCCACTCTGAGCATAAAGACTTCTTGGTTGTAGCTAACAGGAAACAGAGATTCCGGCAGTAAATTCCAGTCCTTAGCTGTACATATAATTAATGTGTTCCCAAAACGTTTTGTGCGTATAGGTGGGATGTCTACAAAGCTAAGTAGGTAAATGATTCAACAGCATTATTTTCATATACTTAATGGCAGCACTGGTATTAACCATTGTACACCTGTAGTATTAACTATTGTACCAGTGTACTAGTGTATTTTATAACTAGTGTGTACTACCTTAGTAGTTAGTAGTAAAATACATAATTTATATGGTTGTCTGTTTCTTAATCTTAATGATTACTTATTAAAATACTTCGAATAAGGAAAATACTCATTTGGACCGGGATTCTGAATTGAGTGTAATTTGCGAGGAACGTATCAAATCTTAATTTAAAGACAAAGCAGACAGATGCTGTTGACTTCCACGACTGCATACAAAAGGAAGAGATTCGCAAAGACTTGTCTGCATGCGTGCTTCATATTTTGAAACATTTTTATAGTCGTAATATCAAAACATTGCAATTATTAGTAAACCGTTGCTTGTAGAATAATCTGACAAATGATCAGAATGATTGCATAGTACCTATTATAAGTCCGGTTTTCAATCGATAAGGTAATTTTTAGAGGCATTATCATGATTTTTTCTGTCGTAGTAAATTAGCAGTAGGTATAACTTTTTATACACACTATCTATCTAGAATTTATCTTGAAGACTACAATAAGTATATTTTTCTGGGTCTGTTTACTGCACTGGATCATAAATAATTCTGTGTATTATAAAACTCGTTATAAGTCCGTTTTAGACAAAGACAAAGTTTTAGGTAATTTTGTAAAAAGTATAATGAAACTTGCGATTAGGTCGTTCTTCCAGTCCTTTTCGAGTGAAACAAGAAATCTCTCTTACTGAAATCTATTACCATTTAGTTACCGGCTCACTCAAAACTCACACAATCTATTACCACCCCACGATCTACTACCGCATCACTCTTACGGGACACTAGAAAAATGTCCCCCTATTATCCCTCCCAAATCATAACAATGGCGTGATAAGTTCAAACACAGAACCTCTCAGAGTAGCGACCTGTTATCCGACCGATTACGATTAGGACCCTGTTCTCGGCCAGCCTCCATTAGGCTTATTGGCTTACTGGCAACTCGCCATCACTTACGGAAAGAATTTTTCTGGACGATCCGGAATTTCCTAGCCTTTTACTAGCAAAAGTAGTAATTGGGCATTAAAACTGGTTTTTTAACGGGAATTATGCGGTAATGATTGAACTCATCTCATCTCATCTGCCTAGCCTTTTCCCAACTATATTGGGGTCGGGGATTTAGCTGAATACCAGTATTTTACGAGGAGCGCCTGCCTACCAGACCTCCTCAACCCATAAACTGGAGTAACACGGTACTTCATGGCAAGACTGGAGTCAGATTTACTGGCTTCTGACTATCCGTAACGACTGCCAAAGATCTACAAATGACAACCGGGACAAAGTCAAAGTCAAATATTTTTATTTCACATAGGCCTACATGGGCACTTATAAAACGTCGAAAACTAGTGCACGGTTCCAAATTGGTCGTTTCCTATGAAGAAGAACCGGCAAGAAACTCCATGGTTACTCTTTTCAAAAAACTATTGGGTTTACAACATTTCCATATTACAACACAGAGTTAGTGTTCCGTAACCTAAAATCTGGACCCTATAACTATGACTAAGATTACCGACAAAATTGACGGGGTCAGTTAGGGCCGATGTAGTTATGCCAGGGCTACGGATTTTTCGATGAAGTTACTCGAAAAAAAGGTAAGTAACTGAAGGATCAGTGTGGGTAAAAGTCTGACACTTTTTCGCGCTCCACCTAGAGCGAGAGAGATCATTTGAACCATGAAGTAACTTTCCACAAAAATATATATTTTTTTAATTCTCATCATCTTCGTTTCAGCTTGTAATTACTCGCTGCTGGATAATATTCCTCTACTTCCCGTTTTACATTACCTCGTCACACAAGTACTTTACATCACCCTAACTAAGCCTCCTGGTGTCACCGTACATCCTAAAACCGAACACAGCAATATTCCAAAACCCAATAAATGATAATCACCATGAACATCCATTCAGCCTTTCATCCCATCAGCAACATCTATATGATTGATATATAATCCATTCAAAATTAGACATGCTAAGCACCTGAGCTCGAACGCGGCTGATAAAATAATCCATTGAAGTAGGTGGGGGGGGGGGGGGGGGGGTGGTGACGTCATCGATCAAACCCGGATGCATGTACCATCGTGTTGGGATTATGTACGAATTTGCATTGACATGATGCAACGACGAATATTAAAAGGATTTTGTTGGTTTTTTTTGTTGTTTAAACTAGATTTTTCGTTGTGTACTGTTTGGGATTTAAAATTGCTGTGTGTTTTGTTAGTGTTTGTGTTTTTTTTTTTTTTTTTCTCTTCGGCGGCGGCGTGAGTTCCGTTGCCTCACGCGGTCGGCAGCCTCCTTCGCTAACATTACTGCTTCGCAGAAGGAGGCGACTGCCTGCCACCCCTCCTCGCTCCGGACCATGGCCTGTACCAGGGCCCGGCGCGAGAGGTCACCGCCGCCGATAGCCTCCACAAGGACACGGCGGTGCTCCGCCCAAGCGGGGCACACCTCTACCGTGTGCTCCACCGTGTCCTCCGGGCGGTCCACACAGTGGCGACACCCGGGCGTCCTTTCCTCCTTGATCCGATGCCCGATTAGTGTTTGTGTTAGTGTGTGTAGTGTTGCATAGAGTATCAGCCTTCATTATCCCATTGCTGGGACTCAGGCCTCCATTCTAGTAGAGGGAATGGGACGTAATCCAACATGCGGACCCAGTGCGGATTGGTGGATGTCACCAGTCTTCGAATTTTTGATTCTAGGACATATCGGTTTCCTATGTTTTGTTATGAAATAAATTTGACAAAGTAAAAGACTTGCCTGTGTTTGAACCTACAGCATACAACTCGGTAAGTCTCCCGACTTATGAGTTGTCGGTCGTTATCTCTAGATAACCATTCCTCACAGTGTAGCGTTGACTATTATAGAAACGAAAGACATGCCACATTGAATAAACAGATTTCTACGGTGTGATGTATAAAAAACTAAAAGTAGAAATTTTACGTTGCATAAAAAGAGCTTATCTTCGTTGCGAAGACATTCTTTAGTGAGCAGTAACCATGTAGGCGTGTAAATTAACAGATACAACAGCTGGAATGACAACAAAAACTGATCATTATTATATCTCACCGCTGTAATATGTCGGAAAGTACCTCACCCAACACAAAGGCACAGGCTACCAAAATAAGAAAGATATTATTCGAAGACAAAGAGCTTCTTAACAAATAAGATACGTTTTTCTCTAGTAAAGGCCTCTTTATACAAGTCAAGTGAGAAGCGAGGACGATCCGTCACAGATCTTCCAGTCCATTTTGTCCCTACGTTTGTACTACTATCTATTGAATTTTAGCCGTAAAATTCTCCTGACCATACAAGGCCGTACAAAAATGGGTGCCAAAACTGGCTGGCCGGTAGTAATTTACGATCTCATGGGTCGGAGCAGACGGGGATAAACGGGGTTCATATAAAGTACTCCCGGCATTTTTGTTGGTGCTTCGTTTTTTTTTTTATTTTAATTTATCTAGCACGGGAAAGTGGGCGGTGTTTGGAACCGTTATTTTGTGAATACACTGTTTTTACGTCTGCCCTATGAATTGAAAATGTACGCGGTTTTTTTTTTGGTTGTTTTTATTAGCTGCTTTGCAGTTGAGTTTCTTTCATGACTTGGTGTTACAGAAAAGTTTGCGGGCTTATGTGTGTGAAGATAAATTCAACAATGACGCGATATGAACGCTTCTATGTGTAAGATCTCATCATTTTTACCAAAATTTGGTCTAGCACTTACTGGTACTTTTCGTGTGAAAAAAGTTAATGTTAGTCCTAGAGATTCTGAACACTTTTCCTGATAAAAAGTGTGAAGGTATTGTTGTGAGTTTGGTAAAGGCTCACGGCACTCTCACAGCTTTACTTAATGTGAACTAACTCGAAATTCAATATTCAACACGACATTTTGGTGTAAACATCGCATGACGTGCTCCCGGGGGACGGCGCAAGGTATGAACTTCTGGCGTTCTAATTAATCGTGTTAGAATTTTGTTTGAAGGATCTAAGTCGGGATGGGTTTTGATTTTATTAAGATGGGAACGACTTAAAGTATTTTATGTTTGAAATTTTCAAAGAATCAGGTTTAAATAAACTGTAACTTTGGTTTTTATGGTTTATAGTTTAAAAACATAGGACAGACATAAAATAAATATCTACGTACATCTTCTTCTGCCTGGCGTTAATCCCGGCCATTGCCAGGGTCCGCCTTCCGACTAAGTTTTCTCCACTTTGCCCGATCTTTAACAATATAAATATCTACGTACATATATCTTAATAATTATAAAATGTATATTGATATTTGGTTAAAACTGACTAAATTCGTTAAGACGTGTTACAAACTTATACTCAGAATTAAAGAATAAGATAATTAGAATCAAAAGTAATGAATTTAGATTCCAAAATTAATGAAGGTATTGTTGTGAATTTCTTACTGTTGTGAGTTGTGAGTTAATGAAGCTGCATCGATTTCTGAATGACTACAGAACGTGGCGTCTCACTAGAGATATTGTACAGAAATAAGGCGTTGTTTTCACTAGTGAAGTGCTATTGGTCCGCTGCCCAGGTTGTCCTGCACATTACATCGACAAGTGACGAAAGTAGCTGACGACGCCCGAACAATAAGTACAGTAACCAACTTCACTTTACCCTTAACCTTCAAAACCCGCTGTCACAACCGCCTCGCTACCTCTTCTACCTCAAACGGCCCCCATTCTGTTGCGTCATCGATCATCTTCACCAACGCTTTTCGTTCCCCCGCTCACGTCGAAAATTACTTACGGGACCTAACTACATCACTACGTCGACAAAAAATAACGCCTCAAAAGAAAAAATATAACACGTACGTAAGAAATTTCCTCGGCAAAGCCCGATCGGTTTGACCTCGTTTGATAGTTGAATAGGTTTTGCATATAGCTCTGAGGAGATACTTAGTTCGAGTACTGTGCCTTTATGAGGAAAGCGCAGGAGGAGGTGGCTATAATTACTTGTGGAGGGAGGGGAAATATCGGATTAAATTGTTGTATCTTGCTTTTTTTAGTGAATCAGGGTAAGTGGTAACGTCTACAAATTAAAAAAAAATGTATGGTGAGAGTGTAGTTTTGATTATAAGTCATAGTAAAGTCTAATACACAGCCCGGTTTCGTCCACTGAGGGGTTAAGTTTCCACCTATACCCGTCCGGTCACAGTTTAGGAGCTGGTGGTATGATGCCTTCTAAAGCAGCCCCAGATCTCTTCCCGGTCGTGCCAGATTACCATCACATTAGACATTCAGCATTAAGGACTAGAGAGCGGTCTGTGCTTATGTAAGAGTACCTACACACGTCTTTATCATCATCTGCCTTTCCCAACTGTATTGGGGTCGGCTTCCAGTCAAGCCGGATTTAGCTGAAACCAGTATTTTACGAGGAGCGGCTGCCTACCAAACCTCCACAACCCATTAACTGGAGAAGAATGGAGTCAGTCGAGTACACACGTCTTGTGCACTATAAAATCTCTTGTTAACTGGCTAGTCTCTGTTATGTATAGTATATTGTTGTACTTGGCTAAACTCTGTTGAAATTGGCCACCGTAGTCGAAATTCGGTCGAAAAGACAATTTTTATTTTCATTTCATAGATAGTTCATCAAATGTTGGGCATTAACCTTTCCATGCAATCACTTGCATGATTTTCCACTTTTATCGAACTGAATGCTACCAAAAACAATTTTCCCAAACCTTTCTTCATTTAACCAACTGAAATGTACCGGCAAAACAAAATTCACTTGACGCCCCATGAATTTATCTTTAGCTAAATCACCAAGCTTCCTAAAAAAAGTCAGCAACGGTAACACATATCCGAATCATAAAACCTTGTGTGTTGACGTCACACCGTAACTGGAAGAATGAGGTAATGCAGGATACTAGACGTCATTATATTTATGAGGTAGCGCGAGGGAGATGAACGTCACCGATGACAAGGCGGAATAAAAAATTGAGCTCAGTGAGAGAATTTTTGGGGAGGAAATATTATGAGTTATTTCTTGATCTTGTGAAAGGTTTGTTGAAGTTTTAAGTGATAATGGCAATTATCTAATAATGTTAGAGGTTTTGTGACTTCTTTCAAACCGTGTTGGTATAAGTATTTTCTGTTTGAATGAGTTATATTTAAATCTTCTTGGTTTGATAAAGCTTAGCTAATGTAGTGCTAGCCAGAGTCACCGTGTTACATTATCCTCGCGTCAGGCCGCCAAGTAAGAGTCCGAACCAACCTGAAGTCGTCGACGGTGCGTAGTGTTTCACGCATGCCCTAAAGAGATGTCCGCATACCCTACCGAAGACTGCTGGGGCCATGGATTGTACGAAAGAGAACCCTAGGGCCCTGGAACGAACGCAAAAAAGGATTAGGACTAGGTTTTACTCAGTTAAAGTCTTATACACCCTCGGGAATTCCGTTCAAAAGCGGAAGAAGTCATTGGATGATTTCCCAATGAAAAAACGTCCCTAAGTTGTGCTTCTCATACACCAATGAACAGTTGCACACCTTTTCGCGATGTTTTTGATGACTTTTCAAGTCATAATCAAATGTTTCATTGACAAAACTGCGTTTATTTTTAATAACTTCTACTTCCATTAAATCGCTACTCTATAACCCATCTAATTCACTAGAGCCTCATCACAAAACCGTACCGTTTACATGAACGAGTAACAATACGTTTACAACAGGCTGCCACGCAGGTCGCAGGTTGTAGCAAAATAATGAGCGCGCGTTGAAGCGGCGAGTGATTTCAGGCGTAAGTCACACGCGGCGATTAGTTCGCGGGTGCTATACTGTCGAGGTGGATGTGATACGGGCTTTAGGTGTGGCTGATTTTAGTCATCGCATACTTTTTTTGCGGTCGGAAATGATCTAATGACTTCTCCCGTGTCCGAATTTCATAGACTAAAACCCACCTGTACCTATCTTTTGATTGCCGTTAGCGGGCATCGGGCCTGCTGGGACCCTTATAGTTTTGCTGATATCTCTTTGAGACGCCCATGGTAATCTACGTGCTGTTAACGACTCAGGCTCGGTCTTTATCGGACGTCCGAACGGAGATCTACCTACTGCGTGTTGTCTGCAAACCCGTAGTAATTTCATAGTTGGGGTTCAAATACAGGATCTAGCTTCCACTTATACAAACCAGTTTAGCATCATCACAAACCTTTACGTTTACAACAGGCTGCCACGCAGGTCGCAGGTTGTAGCAAAATAATGAGCGCGCGTTGAAGCGGCGAGTGATTTCAGGCGTAAGTCACACGCGGCGATTAGTTCGCGGGTGCTATACTGTCGAGGTGGATGTGATACGGGCTTTAGGTGTGGCTGATTTTAGTCATCACATACTTTGACGGAAATGATCCAATGACTACTCCTTTATTCGACTTTTGACTGACTAAAACCCATCTTATTGCCGTTAGCGTTAAACGACCACTGCTTATTGCCGTTAGCGTTAAGCGTCCACAAGTCTATATACTTATAATTCCTTTAGTAACATGTGTTTCATCTCACTATATGACCATATTGACCAATTTGGTCGGAGAAAATTTAGTTTGAGTACATCGACGCGAAAAGAAGAAGACATGACCATACCAAGACAAACGATTCCGTTTCATCTTTTCAGTCATTGGTACAACTTTCAAACTTAGTCTAATATCACATACATATTCTCATCTCCGCTAAATGAAATCTAAGTAATAAAATAAATGTAGGTATGGATGAAAAAATATTCAGCTAAATCCGGCTTGACTGGAAACCGACCCCAATATAGTTGGGAAAAGGCTAGGCAGATGATGATGATGATAGATGAAAAAATATTAATTTCTAATTTTGAATCGAACAATGTCGAGACGTGTACGAGTAAATCGTATGTAAATTAATTATGGATGCACTGGATTACGAATTGTGGTTATATCTTACCTAGACAGAATTTATGATAAAAATTTCATAAAAAAAATAAAACAAATAGGAATTTTTCACCACATATGAATACACAAAGAACTGACTCCGAAATCCATTCAAAGCGCATTGGATTAATTCTGCCTATATTTATGTACGTTCACGCAAAAATGCTTTTTTTTAATTATAGAAACTAGTGCTTGACTGCAATCCCACCTGAAGATAAGCAGTTTTTTTTTTCAAGTGACGAATCATCAGAATGAATTATCCCGCTCTTAGGCGGAGCGGGAGGGCGTGTCAGACTTTTACTGACTAAACGGGTAATTCCTTTCCTTTCGGAATTCCAATCCATAGCCCCTAGGAGGTAAGCACTATTGCAATTATCAAAGGTAAAGCGCACTAATTTAATAAGAGCCTATTAACTGCGTGGATTTAATATTAAAACTAATTATATTTATGAAATGCTCTGCTTTATGAAACCTGAGCATCAAAAAGAATAAGCTTTTACAAGAGAGAGAGAGGGCGTGCAATTACAGTGTGAATTAAATTGAGCGAGCGAGGTACTAGGCGTTCAGAAATCAAAGGACGTCTTTCAGGCGTGTACATCAAACCAATGAACCGTATGTCACTCATTGTTATTTACTCCCCCCGTTCTTTTATTAGCTGTAACGAAATTCTTGACAAAGGTCACAGCAGAAACACGAACCTCCTTTAGGCCGAGACTCCACTAAAGCGATGAGACGAGCGGAGAGGAGATGTTTTTTAATCAACCAATAGAATTGTGGTATTGACACATGTCCTCTCCGCTCAGCTTCAGTAGAGATCGCTGTGCGGAGATGTGTAATATTTGTATGGCGTGATGGAAGCGGAGATGTGAGCTGTGCGCGGACAACCCGCAGTGGAGACGAGAGATGTAACAGTCACACACATCTCCGCTTTGGTGGAGTCCCCCGAACTGAAAAACATCTCTTTTTGCACAGCACACCGCACATCTCTGCTTTAGTGGAGTCCCGGCCTTATTCCGTTCCAATGTGGGTCGTAATAGTGTTACTCGAGCCCCAGCTGTAGCTATTATGTACGTGCGATTATAATCTTTATATGTTAATAGGTATAGGCGAGAATGGCGTGGGGTGAGGAGTTTTTGTTGGTACCAACTTGGCAATTGAGAAGCACTTACAGGTATCGATCGGTGTAAGTGTAGTTTAAGTAATGCAGGTATTCATAAATATGAGGTTGTATGTGATTAAACTTTCATGCTCGTGAAGGATGTGGGGGAAATTGTTATGTTCAGGATGGTTTCCTAATGGAGTATCCAAAGTTTTCAAGTTTACTGATGTACTTAGAGTTTAGACTACAATGGATATTACTGGTTACTAAGTCGTTTATTGTTTACCTTTCAAATGTTCATAAAGTCCCCGTCAAAATATAGGCTTTCAGAAAGGTTTTTTTCAAAGAAATCTAGAAGAATTTGTCTTCCATTCCACAGTTCCAGCCGTAACAATGGCTCCTTCTCTGTCACTACAGCGCGTCTCTGGACTCTCGTTCGTTCCCTGACTCATGCGGACTCCTCCTTCGCTAGCATTACTGCTTCGCATATGGATGTGATCGCTTGCCATTCCTCCTCGCTGCGGAACATAGCCTAAACCCAGGGCCTGGCGCGAGAGGTCGCTGCCGCCGATTGCCTCCACGAAGACACGGCGGTGCTCTGCCCAAGCGGCAACCATCGCATGCTCAACCGCGTCCCAACTGTCATAACAATGGTGACACCCGGGTATTTATTCCGCCTGGATCCGATGCAGGAACATCCCTTCCCTTTATTGTGGTATCTTTCTATCGCGCAGTGATTTGCTAGAAGAAAACTCAACTTCTCACCTTGTTATAATCCACTTATAAATAGTAATTGTGTACAATAAGTAATTATTAAAGAATGTTTCTATTATAGGTACTGAGTTCGAAGTTATTAACCTAAAAATAATAAGACAACACCAAGCTTAACCAAAGCCTCTACGTCTCATCAAAGAACACTCCCAAGACATAATCCCACACGCTCCATGATAATCAGCTCAAAAAGGATTTAGGGGAAAAAATAACAAAAACTCAAGTTTCCAAAAAAAATATTCACATTTAATTTTTATTTCTCGGTACACAAGAAATTGGCTTAATCTCCGAACGAAAAGGATATATATTATCATGTATATAGAAACATTCAGTGATGTTTAATACTGAAAAGATCAAAGACCATCGATTAACGTACGTTTTTCCCATTTCAGGATCTCTTTGGGTTATTTTACGTTACTTGACATCAAAGGGTTACTTATAATATTTTTTTCTTGTATTATTGGTAAACTCGCGGTTGACAACTATCTCACGAAGTGGTAAGCTACCTATACATAAATACCAACTCCCTTAGTTTTAGTTAATCGTAAGAACTTTATTTTTATCTTTTCTTACAAAACAATTACTGTACCTACTCATTGGCCTAAACTGTATCCAATATAACTTTCTGAGAGGTTTGGCGCTGTATACCGAGATACAGGTTTTTACCTAGTTCGGTTACAGATGCACTTATACTTGAAAATAATAGCTTAGTAAAGTTTAGATTTTAAGTTGCTTTTGTACAATGTATGTTTGAGTAAATAAATGTTATTATTATTATTATTATTATTATAATGTGATCAATGGTAGAGCACGCTTGCCTAAAAGTAACCATTCAATGATTATTTTTTTAATTAATTTTTATTCTTATTATTTATCTACATTCTACATTCGTCTAGATGGATGGAGAGGGAGTCCAAAGAAAAGATGAATGACAATCCATTCATCTTTGACTGAGGACTGATATGAATGAAAAAGGAGTTAGTGAAAGTGTGACGGACGACATGACTGAATGGGAGAAGAAAACGTGTTGCGCCGACCCCAAGTAATATGGAATAAGGAGAAGAAGAAATTTTATCTACATTGTTCTCAGATACTAGAAGCGATAAGAATTACATAATTCTCAGTAAATGGTTGAAATTATTACAAGCTACAAGACATTACTTCCATTTTTGTACTAGCTTTTTTTTTTGTCTCTTGGGTGTGGCACTGTATACCGAGGTTCAAGACTCGTCCGAGTACAGATACTCTTGTGTCTCTCTGCCTAGCCTTTTCCCAACTATATTGGGGTCGGCTTCCAGTCAAGCCGGATTTAGCTGAATACCAGTATTTTTACGAGGAGCGGCTGCCTACCAGACCTCCTCAACCCATTAACTGGGGTAACACGATACTTCATGGCAAGACTGGAGTCAGATTTACTGGCTTCTGACTATCCGTAACGACTGCCAAAGATCTCCAAATGACAGCCGGGACCAACGGCTTAACGTGCTTTCCGAGGCACGGAGGAAACTCGTTATGTTAAGATGGTCACCCATCCACAGACCAACCTAGGCAAGCGTTGCTTAACCTTGAAGATCGACCTATGCGGCTGTTATTATCTAGCCACGAGCTCCTCGTGGAGATACTCCTATCCTACAGATACTCTTGTGTACTAGTCTATAATTTGTCTATATTATACGCAATAATCCACGCATCCCTCACGAGATGTCAGTAAAACCGTAGAGGTCCAGCAGGGTCGAAGTCTACTGGGGCCATGGATTTGCTTCTGGAAGGAAAACTCGGGACCCTAGAACATAGGAGTAGGTTTTTGTCAGTAAAAAGTCTGACACGTTCTTGGTGTTTTCCCATCTGAAAAAAAAAGTAATACTATCGGTTAAATAAAAATTATTATTAAAAAAAACTCAGCGTGAGCGACAGTTTGATACAAATGTGTCTCTTTTATGCACGTAGGGGAAAAACGTTGGAAAAATGACATTTTCAGGAAATTGTCTGTCAGTTCGCGAAAGTTGAATACAAAAAAGCTTGACGTTTATCATGTGGTGTTTACCTTCATTTTGCTGGGTGTTGCAGAACCTTAAAAAACACGAATTACGTACGACACTACAACTTTTTCTGCAATTTATCGTTCCTTTAAACTTTAAGCTGTAAAATTTACGTTTCAATTTAATTTGTAAAACTACAATTTTCACAAAATAGTATAACATAATAAAAGTATAATTAGCAATGTTACCACAGCTGGGATTCAGATTACGGATTAGTTAATGTCACATCTCTTCAAATTTTCTTTTCTAGGACGTTCTTCACTGTTTTGAGAGCAGTGGTGATGAAACAAATTACAAAAAGCAAGGTTCATGGCTGAGTTTAAACTCGCGACTTACATCTCGTCAGTCGGGGCCGTTGCCACTGGGTCACTACAGCTTATTACTATGTTAAAACAATTTGGCCCTACATTTTTTCGTCCAACTACACAAATCAATACATCACGCTAACTAGGTCACAAAAGGAACACATGAAATAAATCAATGTTCGGAATTATCATTAAAATGTTATTAGGGAGTAGTGATACTAATCTAAAGGGTAAAATGTTCATTTCGTAATTAGTCCAGGACTTTGTGGGTTCAGTATGCAGCGCGAGTCGATGCGACTGTACTTCATGATTTAACTGAGGGTTTAAGTTATAGGCGGCAGCGGAATGAAAACTGTGCTCGAACTATGGCGGTCGGTATTTTTCAAACAATAATTATAATCATAAGATTAGTTGAAATGATTTAATTCTGAAGAAAAAGTTGCCATTTTTTTTTTGAAAAATAAGCGCAATAATGCGGAAAAAATCTTATTCCCGTGATCCTTACTCTGCATAATTTTTGATTTTGCCAAGTTTAGAGTAGTGCACTAACCAGTACTAACATTTGGTAGACTACTTAACTTTTCAAAATCATAAGTAAGTGTACTAACATTTAGTAGATTACCTAACTTGTCAAAATCAACAGTTGTGAAGCCAATGATCAAAAATTCTGATACTATGCTGATAGCAGACTTGAGACTCAGGTTGTTAGTCCTTAAGAACCATACCAACGTTGCGTCTTCCGCCCCGTCCGTTCCGTATTCAACGTGCATGTTGTCACTCTGGAAACACGATATACAGAAACCATTATTCTATTCCTGCAAACGGAATAATTAACTTTGAAAATAACAACTTGGTAAAGCATTATCAAATACAGTACAGCGTGTAACAGTAATAGATGTTACATTTGCATTTTGGTTACGTTACAATCTTTAGATGTCAGTATTTTTAGTATTTATCTAAAAACTGTATTTCGATTTATGTATCCTAGAATTTTTTCATTGATTTCTCTTGAACACAGTTTAGTTGTCCAGAGTGTGAGTTAATTTTACGTTATCGCAATCGACATATTTATGACGTACGGCGCTCCAATTGGTCTGCCTCCAAACCAAAAGCGATAAACGTTTCAATCGCGTTAACGTAAAAATAACTTGCACTAAAGCTTTTTCGTTCATTTTAGTTAGAACAATCTGCGCAAGTCATTATATGCTTATCACCACGCTAACCGCTCATCGTTTAAACCGCTGAGTTATTAAACCATTAATCAGGAGTGATATAAAATATACGAATAATCTCTGGTCGCTGAAATTGCATCCGAATTTCAGGATTTGTGTAGCGTTTCATAATAAATTATTAAATACGCTTTTTAATAAGTAGATCACTCGTATTTATATTTATTGATAAGTACAGTTATTACATTAAATTATCATTTCATAGTAATCAAATTAAAGTGTCTGTTTGTAATAGCAAAATAATAATTTCTTTACTAAATATGAAATGGTTGATGCGAGATCGGTGGATGCGAGACGCACAGAACCGGTCGTTGTGGCGGCGCGTGGGTGAGAGCTATGTCCAACAGTGGACATCTTTCAGCTGAGATGATGATGATGATGAATTATGAAAGTGTATACATAGCAAATAGAAAGAAATTTACAGCTGTAATGCAATTTAATAAAAAATATCTATCCGTATGTTTATTCTAATATTTGACTGACGGATAGCTGAGGTTACAAGGAGTAATTAAGGCTACTAACTTTATATTTTCTCAGAATACATCTTTGAAAACATGGTGGGACTTTAACCGGTGTATATCTAATGTTATAACGAGTAAGTAACTTAAACTACTTTTTATTTTTTGCGGAACGGGACTCAATTTAAGACGGGACATCTCCGAAATTTATAAATGTCAAAAATTCACGCTAATTTCACTAATAGATAGCTTAGATGTGTTATAATTATTCGGATATGCAAACTAATAAGTTGCCCCAAAAACGGAGAAAAATGTTTATAAACTCCACGCAAACAAAGTCGCGGATACTAACAAGTAATAAATAATATCGCTACCTTTGGGTAGAAAGGTCGTATAAACCATTTTGGCCAAATTGAGTTAAATATACCATTTTTCTCAGATTTTTTTTCTTTATCGATCTGTATATGCGAAATGTAGAAATTCGCTCAAAAATGGTTAATACGACCCAGAAATTTTCGGTCATAGCCTCTTAAAAAAGGTAAATTTTCAATGTAAAAGCCAAATATTATTTTTTTGTTATTTTGTTATGACGTAATGACCATAATTTATATTAACGAAGGGTGTAAAAATAGTCGTTAATTGTAAATGGTTTATACGCCCTAAAGTGTTAAATGCATTAATTGTAAATGGTTTATATGCCCTAAAGTGTTAAATGCATTACTTAAACCCAGGTTAAAATCGACGTCGTAAATCCAAAGATAGTTCGCAACGTTTGGTGTATATGTTACTGTAAATGCCAGAACTATGGTAAATCTTAGGTTTTTCCAGTAAAACTTAGGGTTTACCAACACGAGTCGGTAAATGTAAGAATATGTAAAAAAGAAACGATTTAATCGGGCTTTTACCATTAGAATTTGGTACATGCTAGGTCTTACCGGTGAGGGTTGGTAAATGTTGGTTTTGGATATTTTTTATCGTAGATAGGTTCGGCGCTTGACCGCTATCTCACCTGATGAAAAGCGACGATGCGGTCGACGATGGAGCGCGCTTACCTAGAAGTAACTTGTTCACTCTTGACTTAGATTCCTGAGTTGTAGCTGCAGAAAACATAGACTCCGGCAGGGAATTCCACTCCTTGGCTGTACGTACAATAAATGTGTTCCCAAAACGTTTTGTGCGTATAGGAGGGATGTCTATCATGTACCGGTGGCGCATCGCCGTACGCCTGGTGGTCCGATGATGGAACGGGCTAGGCGGAATTAGGTTATGCAATTCCGACGCACACTCCTCAAAATGCAACCGCTAGAAAACCGACAGGCTAGCGACTCGGCGTCGATGCTCAAGACTTTGAAGCCTCGACTCAACGAGTGCATCATTACCAATGATCCTCTTGGCTCTCCTTTCAATTACTTCAAGCGCTTTAAGCTGATTGATATCGTGCAGATCCTTTCCAAAGATGAGAGGATACTTCATATACGATCGAACTTGCGCTTGATAACGTGTGAGCAGCTGTTCCGGCGTGAAGTACTGTCTCACCTTTGCAAGGATTCCTAGCTTTTATGGAGAAAAGTTGAGAGTCGACGTCAACGTAACACCAAGAAAATCAAGATGTTCGGTTATCGGCACGGTTGCACCCAGGAAAGTAGGAGGAGGACTGAATTGTCTCATTTTAGCGGAAACCAGACACGACTGGGTTTTAGCAGCATTGAATTTGACCAAATTGGCATCGCCCCATTCAGTGACTGCCCCCAAGGACCAATTCAAGCGCTCAATTTTAGCCACTCGGAGAGACTGGATCTGTGACCCACTAGTTCGTGCACTGGATATGTATCTCTCAGTAACAGTACTGTCGTCTGTGTACCCAAAGGTACCAGGCTTAGGCGTCACTCCAGGTACGGATGGTATACGCTAGAAGATCACTAGCTGACCAATTTCGGCGAAAGCCGTATTGACGGTCACTTAGGAAGTCATAAGTTTCTAGGTAACTTAGTGTTAAGTAAAGGGTACATAGTCTTACAGAATAATGCATAATTTTTAATCAATTATTTTAATTAATAATTATTCAAATCCTTACGTACCTATGAGTAATTATTAAACATCAAGTACTACTAATCAGTCAAATCGTTACCTATCTATTGATAATGTTTATCTCAACATTTACCGTGTCTTTGAGGTAAATCCTAAGATTTACCAAGTGAATGGTAGTAAAAGTCCGAAATAAACGATGATCATAGAATGGTTCGGATTTTTACCATTAAGAGTTGGTAAATCTTAGGATTTACTGGAAAATCTTAGGATTTACCTTAGCTCGGGCTTTTACAGTAACATATAAACCATGATCTTTACTTTAGGATGTTTGTCAAGTAAAATGTGTAAGGAATTAACCTGGACTGAATGTGGGGTTAGTGAGAATTATTAGTATGGTTGAAGTCAGAATAGCAGTAAATGGAATGAAGAATGGTAAGGCCATTGGCCCAGTTTGGAATACTAGTTGAAGTGTGGAAATTACTGCGAGTGGATGGACGGATGTGGTTAGCGATGTTCTTCAATAAGTTGTTGAAAGAAGAATTCATACCTGATGATTGGTGCAAAAGTTCTTTAGTGCCCATCTTTAAAAACAAAGGTGATGTTCTTGAGTGCAACAATTATAGAGGAATAAAGCTAATGTCACATACTATGAAAGTCTGGGAGGAAGACGTATTGAAAGGCGGTTGAGATATAAGAGTGAAATTTCACAGAAGCAATTCGGTTTTATGCCTGGTCGGGGTACAACGGATGCAATTTTCGCTATACGCCAGCTGTACGAGAAATACAGAGGTGCACATAAAAACTTGCACATGGTATTAATTGACCTCGAAAAGGCATACGACCAGGCACATCGTGAGGTTCTGTTGTGGGCCCTTAAGGAGAAAGGTGTGCCTGGGAAGTATACGCGTTGCAAACTTAGCGAAACGCAGGTGCTAATTACGACTTTACTGCCGTTTCCGACCAGTGACACTTGAGCTTTCCCTCCCCTCTTGATTCTTACGTATCGGAAAGCTTAGGGTCCAATGTTCAGCTAATCAGAGGTCTAATTGAACTGGTGGATGTGCTTAGTAGTAATATTATCGCACACGTATAAATTGACAGGATTGCCCATAGGACCTGTTATTAGCGTTTGTTATTTGCTGAGCCTGGATTGGAATGCTTGTAGATATTGTAGGACAATGGATGTATAATTCACATGATATAAATATCACATCTGACTAGCAACGAACCTGTTTTGTGTTAATGATGTACTCGTCAAGTCGAGGCTTCAACACCGAGTTGCTAGTTTGTCGGTTTTCTACCGGTTGTATTTCAGGTTGGGTGTCCTAAAATGCAACCGGTAGAAAACCGACAAATCGCATAGCCCCAATCGGTGATGCACACAGAAATCTAAATAGTAAGTCAATATTTAGATTTCTGTGGTGATGCGCCTCCGGTATCATCTCATCAACCAGTGGGTTTGGTTTAGAGGGTTTAAACCCCCTCCCCCCTCCTGCACTCGTACTTCCCCCCCCCCCTGTACCGTTAATCCGCTAAAGTAGTAATTCTATAAAAGTGTAAACGTCAATTCTAAACCTTCAGTTTAATCTTAATCCTATTGAATAAATACAAAACTACTACAAAATTAGCATAAGCATTATCGGCTTTATAATGTTTCCACTGCTGGAACTCAGGCCTCCTCTAGAGGGAATAGGCATAATCCACCGCGCGGGCCCAGTGCGAAGTGGCGGATGTCACATGTCTTCGAATTTTTGGTTCTAGGACATGCCGGTTTCCCCACGATGTTTTCCTTCATCGTTTTGAGAGCAGTGGTGATGAAATAAATTACACAAAGTAATGCGCCTGACTGGGTTTGAACCCATGACCTACAACTTGCAAGTCGGGGCAGTTACCACTGGGCCACCACTGCTCTACTACAAAATAATGCGAAAAATAAACTTCTTGAGTGCAACAATTATAGAGGAATAAAGCTAATGTCACATACTATGAAAGTCTGGGAGGAAGACGTATTGAAAGGCGGTTGAGATATAAGAGTGAAATTTCACAGAAGCAATTCGGTTTTATGCCTGGTCGGGGTACAACGGATGCAATTTTCGCTATACGCCAGCTGTACGAGAAATACAGAGGTGCACATAAAAACTTGCACATGGTATTAATTGACCTCGAAAAGGCATACGACCAGGCACATCGTGAGGTTCTGTTGTGGGCCCTTAAGGAGAAAGGTGTGCCTGGGAAGTATATGCAGTTGATTCGAGCGATGTACAGTCGGTGTAGTACCCAAGTCCGGTCTACAGTAGGCACCAGTGGCAGTTAGAATGAGGCGGTCGGCCTACATCAGGGGTCGGCTCTCAGCCCTTAACTTTCCCTGCTGATAATGGATGCTTTGACGTTACACATTCAGGAAGAGGCCCCCTGGTGTATGCTGTTTGTCGATGATATTGTGCTGGTTGCCGAGAGTGACCTAGAGGTCCAGAGCAAATTGGAGGTGTGGTGGCATAGACTGGAGAGTGTTGGCGTGAAATTGAGTAGAACCAAAACAGAGTACTTGTTCTGCGATTTCGGCGGTTCCTTCAATCCTTCGCCTTTAGCCCTCGCTAGGACATTCATACCGATTTGTTCCGACTTTCGGTACCTCGGGTCGCTTGTCCAAGGAAATGGTGAGGTAGACCGGGACATAACACATCCGATCAACGCAGGATGGATGAAATGGCGACAGGTCACGGGAACAACTTGTGATCCACGGATGCCCCTCAAGTTGAAGGGTGCAATCTACAAGTCCATGCCATGATAAGACCTGTCATACTGTATGGATCAGAATGTTGGGCTGTGAAAAAGATGGATGAAAAAAGATTGCATGTAGCGGAGATGAGGATATTGAGATGGATGTGTGGTGTGACAAGAATGGACAAAGTGAGAAATAAGTGTATTAGGGGAAGTTTCAAAGTGGCGCCAGTGACTGAAAAGGTGGAAGGAAATCGTTTGTTTTGGTATGGTCATGTAAAGAGGAGGGATGAAACGCATGTTACTAAAAGAGTTCTGAATTTACATGTGGATGGAAGGAGAGGGAGAGGGAGGCCAAAGAAAAGATGGATGGATTGCGTAAGGACCGATAAGAAAGAAAAGGAAGTTATGGTCTATCGGTTTAGGTAGTTAACTAAAGGTAAACAATCTTGGCATGTCTTTTTATCTAAAAGTTGTCTATAAATTGTATGAAAAAATCTTTGCAACTAGGTAGTTACCTAAATTCATGTTAGCTGATAAACTAAATTTAAATAATCTTTGTGTATATTATATACGACCTCTTAAATATAAAAAGACATACCAAGATTGTTTACCTTTAGTTAACTACCTGAACCGATAGACCATAGTGATAGTGTGACGGATGACAGGACAGAATGGAAGAAGAAAACGTGTTGCACCGACCCCAAGTAATATGGGATAAGGGCAAGAAAAACTTTACGACCAACACACATGGCTCGCATTTTGCGCGCAGCGACAAGCAGAAGAACGAGCGCAATAGACAGGTACCGGACAGATACCATTGATTAGAAGGTATTATAATACTTAATAAATGTTGGTTCAGGTAGTTTTATTTTATTTGAAATTGGGTATTAGAATAATAATAATTGAGTTCCTACTAATTCTATGAGTAACAGGATTATTTATTAGTCAGAATTCAATCTATGATTATAAATGGTTTTTGATACAAAAAAAACCGGGCAAGTGCGAGTCGGACTCGCACACTGAGGGTTCCGTACCAATTTATCAAGATGAAAACAGTTCAATTCTCGAATCGAGTCTTAAAGATTTTACAAAAAAGAAAATCTTGTAATGTAACTAAAAATTTAAGGTTTTCGGAATTTTTCCTTTATGTGTGCTATAAAACGTTGCTTCATGCCAAATTTCAAGATTCTAGGTCGACTGAAAGTACCCTTTAGGTTTTGATTCCCTTGCGAGTACTTGCGAGTTTCAAAATATGCAGCTTAAATTGCTTTTTCTTTTGATTGCGTTGACATAGAAGTTTGATTTTGTTACAGCTTAAAGGTATTATAGACCTGAGTATTTGGTATGAATTTCAATTTAATACCTCTACGCGTTTATGAGGAAATGGGTAGTAAGTTTAAAATTATTAAAAAAATATATATTATGTGATGTAACTAAAAATTTATGGTTTTCGTAATTTTTCCTTTATCTATGCTATAAGCCGTTGCTTCGTACCAAATTTCAAGATTCTGAGTTCACGGGAAGCACCCTGTAGGTTTTGATTCCCTTGCAAGTGTCGAAAATTTGCGGCATAAACGGCTGTATCTTTTGATTGCGTTGGCTTAGAAGTTTGATTTTTTCACAGCTTCAAGGGACAGTAGACCTGAGTAATTGATATAAATTTCAGCTTCATACCTCCACGCGTTCCTGAGAAAAAGGGTCTTGACAGACGGACGGACGGACAGACGGACAACAAAGTGATCCTATAAGGGTTCCGTTTTTTCCTTTTGAGGTACGGAACCCTAAAAATTACATAAATTTGGGTTTTTACGACATTAAATGTGACCATAAGCTTACCAAAAATGGATATACGACCCACACAGTTTTTTCAAAGCACATTTTCATGGGGTGTATAAACCAAGAATTGATTTTTTCTTAGACGTAAATGCAAGCTAACTTTGAAACTAAAGAAGATAGACAGGTTTTGATGATTTAACCTTTTTCATTTGCAAAATGTAAGAACCTTTCTCATAGATAATTTTTTCATAACTTCAAAAGCAAAAAAGCTATGAATTTTTTTGTAAAAAAAAAATAGTTTTTCGGCTCTACTGAAAAGTTGGGTTTTGGTTTATACGACCTTTCTACCCAAAGGTATCGATATGATTAATATTGTATGCGGTTATTCGGAATTCGTGAATCCGTATTTTATATAGTTTAATTAATTTTCTGATCGGTAGTCAACGTTTATTTGATTTAATAGTCATTTGAATGGTACTAGTAATTTGGGAAATAAATAAAACTACGGGTTCTACTAATCTGTGGTTCTACTTCAATATTTGTGTAACGGAAAACTAATAAGGACTCGTAAAAACCTACTACATACACACATCAAAAGTGTCTAGGGATCAACATATATTTTTGCAATAACTTTTCTCCTGATTGATATTAATTAAAATTTTCTTTAAGGATTCATCAAATAAAGTGTTTTCGTTTGTCACAGTAACGATAAACCAAGTCACCTTTGCATTAATAAAGAAATTTGCTATTTTCCTAATAAAGGGATTTTTGACATTTGAACCACTAACATTAAATTTCGAAAAAAAGACTGAAATAACAGTTTTCTTTAAAATTTTATTGGGTAACTTAAACAATTAATAATCCGTGTTTCTACCGCGAACACTAACAACACAAGAACATTGGTTTGGCATACTCAAAATGAGTTCATCCAAATCACGCTGTGGAATGGCCGCCCATGTTCGTTGCAACAACAAAAAAAAGGTCTTCTTGCGACTGGATACCCTCCGTATTCGGCAGAGCTCTTCTCTGTAGCATATCCCATGCATGCTCAATCGGGTTCAAGTCTGGCGACTGAGCAGGCCAGGGCAGGACATTGATGTTAGCTGCGGCGAGAGTCTGTCTTACAACTCTTGCGGTGTGCGGTCGTGCATTATCATGCATTAACTGAAATAAGGGACCGATTTGCACTTGTAGAGGAACGATGACGTCTGATACAATCGTCTCAGCATAAATTTGAGCGTTGAGGTTGCCTCTGATCCAAATTAACTCAGTTCTTCCGCCGATCCAAATACCCGCCCATACCATGATGGTTCCACCACTATAAGGATGGACTTCCTGGCAGGATTTTAATCGCTGTTGGCGTCCAGGGGTTCTCCAGTGTCGTATACGTCTTGTATCCGGTCTCATACCAAAACGAGACTCATCAGAAAAGCACACGAAACGCCATTGTTCTTCTGCCCAATTTCTGTGTTCAAGAGCCCATTGATATCGAATCCTACGCTTGTGCATTGCTATAGGTGGTACCCGCAGCGGTCTTCGGGAATGAAGGTTCACTTCATGCAAGCGGTTTCTGACTGTTTGGTCGCTAATTAAGTTCCCTGAAGAGTGATGAAGCCTCACGGCTAACATCATGGCGGTTATTGTTGGAGCTCTTCGAGTTAAGATTTGAATGTATCGGTCTTGTCTCCGTGTGGTCCAGCGATACCGTCCTCCATGGCGCTCAGCCACGGTACCAGTGCTTCGAAAACGTGTCCAAAGTCGACTGATAACACTCTGACTTGTATTCAGAGCTAAAGCCACAGTACGTTGCCGGGAACCAGCTTCTATCATTCCCACGGCTCTGAGCATTTCTTCCCTGCTTAAATGACGTCGCCGCTCCATAATAACGTTGGTTTTAATCAGTAGTAGGGAAACAGTAGCACTAATAATGTCTTCAATGCGTTGTATGTTTTTATAGGGAAAATATTGACAGCTGATTTTCATCTTTTACTCGAATTTGATTCACAGTTCCTGATTCAAATTATGAAATGCACCAAAAAGGATCCATATAAATTTATAAAATCATAAATTTAATCTCAAGAAATCCGCATAAAAATGCTTGATCCCTAGACACTTTTGATGTGTGTACATGTAAGTACAATTGCATGCTATATCGAGTTTTTTCAGTAAAAATTGTTATGATCTGTTACGGTATCCGCTCTATCTACCTACTGCGGTCTCCTTATTCTCTGCCTTATTTTTTGACATAAATTGCTTATTAAACCATCTATCTCACTCAAAGTTGCCCAGAGTAAGCTAGACAAATAAATATTTACTCTATTTATTTATGTCAATTATTAATTATACTCGTATACTCCAAAACATACTTTTCCGCTTCATAGAAAACACTGACGTTTTTGACAACTATTTTTATATTTAAACGTTATAATTATATGAAATTTAAGTGCTAATAAAGCCCATCCCCTCTCTTAGAGAGACGGCCTGAGTCCCAACAGTGAGAACATTAAAAAGGCCGCTAATGCTAATGCTAATATTTGTTATATTACAACTAACCCGGTAAAAGACTTATAAATATAAATAAATTCAAATCCTAAAACTAAATAATAACGGCAAAGAACACGCAAAACGTTTCATGTTCTTTAAAGTAATAATAAATCGGTGCTTCAGAAACTTTAACACATACATAAACTTAACAGCTTATGGAGAACTTTAGTATATGGTAATCACGAACCCTGCATCATGCAACTAGTTACAACATATAACTACCATTGAAATATAAAGGGTTGCCGCACACGGGCCACCGGCCACAGCCACAGAATGTCGCCACCAGTATATTTCTTGTAGTTTTCATACATTTTGCATGGACATGGCCGCCGCACGCTACAAATTGTCGCTGCTCGCTTCTTATGGCCCGCATAGACCACTAAAGCCGAGCAGTGGTAGCTCCGACTTACGAGTTGTAGGTTCAAACCTAGGCAGGTGCCATTACCTTGTGTAATTTACATATATCTTCACCACTACTCTCAAAACAGTGAAGGAATACACTGTGAGGAAACCGGCATGTCCTAAAACCAAAAATTCGAAGATATGCGACACCCATTTATCCGCTTCAGGCGCTTGCAAGCCTGAGTTCCAGCAGTGGGAACATTATAAAGTTAATTATGTTATGCTAGACCACTAAACAAGAGCACTAAGGTTACCGACATAGCCCGAAGAATTGCCAAACTTAAGTGGCAGTGGGCAGGGCACATTGCTCGAAGAACAGATGGTCGATGGGGACTGAAGGTTCTAGAGTGGCGGCCACGTACCAGAAGACGCAGCGTTGGTAGGCCTCCCACAAGGTGGACTGACGACCTGGCAAGGGTCGCGGAAATCTGATGGATGCGAGACGCACAGGACCGGTCGCTGTGGCGACACTTGGAGGAGGCCTATGTCCAGCAGTGGACGTCTTTTGGCTGAGATGATGATGATGATGAGACCACTAAATGCTAAAACGAAACGCTGCCACACGTCACTCGCGCAATTAAACCTTCTTCGTCAGAATTCATTATGATACTACGCGCATGGATTAAAAAAGTAGCCATCACCGGCCACTAGAAGCCGCGCATTTCAGCTATCTTTGTTCCTTTAGCTTTTGGTGGCCCGTGTGCAGCGACCCTAAACAGCGTACTGTGCAAGACGATAACCGCATAACTGTCAAAGCAAATAATAGCAAGTATACATAGTACGGCGATGTTTAAGTTCTAAACATTTTGGAAGTAGGACTTTTACATGGTGGAATATTGGCCTGGTGATGTGCGGGCGAAGTGTAAAATCTGGCTAAGTGTGATCAGTTGAACTCTCGCAAGAAAGAGGGAAAAAACACTGACAAAATAACGTTTCTTGTTATATATGCAATATAAATACATGTTATTCTGTAAAAATTTCAAATTTTACTATTATTTATTTACTAGCTGTCCTCTGCGGTTTCACCCGCATTTTTCGTTACGCTCCCGTGGGTCGTAGCGTAATGATATATAGCCTATAGCATTCCTCGATAAATGGGCTATCTAACATTGAATGAATTTTTCAAATCGGACCTGTAGTTCTAGAGATTACCCCCTACATACAAACTTACAAACCTACAAACTAACAAACTTACAAATTTTACCTCTTTATAATATTAGTATAGATTGTTGGTGGCTTCGCGTTCGTTAAGCCGACCCCAATATAGTTGGGAAAAGGCTAGGTAGATGATGATGTTGGTGGGTTCGCGCTTGACTTCTATATCACCTGATGGAGAACGACGATTTGGTCGACGATGGAGTGCGCTTACTTAGAAGTAACATTCACTCTTGACTTAAAGATCCCCAGGTATAACCATCATCAGGAAACATAGGCTCTGGCAGGGAAATTTCATGCCTACTTCTTACGATTTATGAGACATCGAACGGACGAACAAACAGACGAATGGACGGACTGTGGCTTAGTCATAAGGTCCTATTGACACCTAAAAAAAAAACATTCGGATAAGGAACCGTAGAAACTTTCAAGGCATATTGTTGTCTGCAAAGTTTCAGTCAAAAGTGTTGATTACTCGTATCAAACTTAACCAATCGCGAAATCACAGCGGTTTTCTTGACAAAAACCAAAGAAAAAACCTTTTCGTCCAAATCCCTTGTCTTTTAAGAAATCAGAGACCCATAAATCTCTAAATGTCAGAGTCAATAAACCAACTTTCACTTCTAAATAGGTAACCCATTAATTCCTTTAACGAAATCCGTTTCGCACGACAACCTAAACTGTATACGAACACGAAAATTGTTCAAGAAACGTGAACTTTAAAAACCGTGTCGCGGCATTTGTATGATGTATAGCATGTACAAGTACAGTACGTACATAATTCTTGCATGTACACGTACAAAATGTACATATTGTACATAATTCTGGAGAACACATAATAAAGTATGTGCGCCGCGATTGTTGCGGCTTCAAGTTTGTGTGTTGTCGCTTGCTGTCGTGTGGCGTGGTTGTAGGGCTGGGGTGCTACTGTTAGCGAGGAGAAAATATTCTATTGAGCTATAAATCAATTCTCTTAATGTAGGTACAGAAAGAAACCTTGTATAAATAAATAGGATTCTTTTATACTTAAGCCCGAGTCGTCGTCAGCGCGTAGTGTTTCACGCGCACTTCAAAGAGATGTCAGTAAAATTGTAAGGGCCCAGCAGGGTCGAAGCCTACTGGAGGTTGTTGGGTTCATGGGTTGGCTTCTAAAAGAGAAACCCAGGGTCCTGGAAGGTAGGGAAAAGAAGCAAAATAGGGAGTGGGCTTTAATCAGAAAAGCTTTGTATACACTCCCGCTACGCTCTAGTGCAGGAGAAGTCATAAGATGATTTCTCAACCTAAAAAAACAACAAAAAGAAAGCAACACCTGATGTGGACGCGGGAATGCGTTGGATATGAGAGACATAGGAACAGTCGTTGTGGCGATACTTGGGGGAAGCCTATGATGATGTACCAGAGTACTTGTATTTCTATTATTAAGCAAAAGATAATCTAAAAATCTTATCACAAATCGCTATCACAGAGACCTTCTCACCAAGTTGAATGAAACTTGTAATGCCGTTATTTTATTTCATGAAAAAGAGTTCATTTTGAAAGTTCATGAACATGTTTCAGTTGTTCTCAAGTTATATTTGTGGTTAAATTTGTTTTCTGTTGATTTGTTTTCGAGATACAGTTTCTGTTCAGAGTTACAAGTACAGCCTTGCGGTGGAATTTATTGTTCTTGGAGAAAATTGTGTAGTTACTAGGAGTAGGTATTTTTTAAATGGGAGTGAGCTTGTTGTAAGTATTTAATAATAATGAACTTTATTAAAAGTCTAGCGTCGCCATTCCACCTGGAGAAAATGCAGTGATGACGCCCGTGGAAATCTTTTGAATTCTCAGCGTTTCTCAATTTTTTTTTTGTTTATTCTTGAATACTGTTTTAGTTTATACTGTTTTTTTATACTTATTAAACCAACATGCAAAAACAACACTCACTCATACTCATACACACATACTCAACATCACTCTCAATCTCACTATATTCTTTGACGTCGTGAGTATAGATAGTGATCATATAAGTAGATTAAAAATAATATTTATTGTACAATATTTGCACACCTTAATAGGTAATAATGCAGTGTTTCTCTATAATTATTTGTAACATCTGTCTACCTGTATTAAGCAAATAAACGATTTGATTGATTGATTGATTGATTGATTGAGGAAACCGGCCTAGAACCAAAAATTCAAATGCGTGACACTCACCAATCCGCATTGGCTTGCGTGGAGGATTTCAGCACTTTCCTTCTCTTACGGCCCATTTCTTCATCAAGAGTAACAGCCAACGTAACGTCATAAAGTAATAATAACGGTTAAATTCGTTTCTTCACAATTTTAACCGTTTGTTTTACTGTTACTTTTGCCCTTAAATTTTGCAACTCATTGAAAGGCTGTTAAATCCAAAGTCACTGTCATTTTAACAAAATTGTATAGGTTTTACTGCGTTTATCCCTATATTTTATTTTAGTCGGCTTTTAATTTAGCTGTCACTTGGATGAAAAAATTGACAAGATGACATTTACTATTGACAGCAGTTATGGTCAAGGAAATGTTAAGACTTTAGTGATAGTTTTAGCTTTTATGAAAAAACTGCCCGTTAAAGAGGAGACCTGGCTCGCAGCAGTACGAACACTTAAAGACTGATTATCCTTTAGGCAAACAATAACATAGGCAAACAATTCTAAAGGACAACCAATTACGCAATTCCCACATGGCATAATTATTATTATTAAGTCTAAGTGTACGATAAATCTCATTCATACCATCCACCTCTATTGTCCCAAATTGTCGGAAGACCCCCATACCCAGTAGTTTATGTAAACAGACAATTATATTAATTGATGTTATGTTGTGTTACAAGACTTTGTATAGTGTAGTTTTCCCATGCTTTATTTGGTTTCTGGAACAAACTCTTAATGGATTTTTTTTTTGGTCTTTTCGTCAAACCATTTTTCTAAGACTCCCGCAATCTGACTACCCCTAAAAACAGTTTTTCAATTAACAGGATTATTTATTTGTTTATATGGAAAGGAGTAGTGGTAGATCTTACTTTGTGTAATTTCGAAACAATGAAGGAAATTGTCGTGCCGAAATCAGCCTGACCTAGATTTTAAAAAATCGAAGACTTGTGACATCCACCAATTCGCACTGGGCCCGCGTGGTGAGCTCGCGTTAGAGCACTCTCTAGAGGAGAGAATGGGCTATAATCCACCACTCTTCCCAGCAGTTGGAACAATTTAAGGCTGATTATGCTATGCTTTATTTATTCAACCTTCATGCAACACAAAAATACAAATGTGGATGTAATGCCTTAAATATCATCACCTTGTTGTCAAATTAGGATTGGAGGCTGTCTGAACGTGCCTCAATAATGAAGGTATAGAAAAATGACATCATTTTGCATGTGTTTTGGACACTAATTAATTATAGATATTTTTTTCAACTATTATCCATAGGCTCGTGTTTAGTCATTACCTCATCTACAAAGTCTATACGATGATGTGGTCAACAATGAAGCACGCTTGCCTTGAAACAACCTATTCTCCTAACTTAACTACTTTTAACTTAAAGACCTCTAAATTGTTGCATGCAATAATATGCTTGAGGTTTATTTAAAGCTGTGAGGATTTACAATGACATGAGGTATTTGATAGCTAAACGTAAACCAAGATTTTCTACATAATTTGTGAAACAACCGACTAATACCCACCCATATTTCTTTAACTGTCATTTGGTGTCCAGAGCTGTAGTTACTCTTCCAAACCCCGCAGCTCATCTTATCAGCTTATCACCTCTACCTAGCAATTTATTTTTTTATTGGTTTAAACTAGTGCTTGACTACAATCCCACCTGAAGCCCGCACTAGTTTATTAAGAGCCTATTAATTAGAGCCTTGAAGACTCCTAAATTATAATCAGACTTAAATTTTAATAGACACGATGCTGCTACTAACCAATATTATTTCTAACTCCAAAAAATTCAGCACAAAACAAACAAACATTTCCTCAAACAAATAAATATTCCCAAAACTCATGCACACTGAAAATCCGCGTGAATTTCAGTGTAATGGCCGGGGCCAGCCTATTACTGGGCATAATCCGAGACGGTAAGCACGCCACTTATGCCTCTTACGCCCCTTATGCCCTTACGACGTATTGTCAGGATGCCTTCACAATGCCCATAGGAGATACGTGAGGGGCGTGTCAAGTAAGTTCGGACTTGGCTGAATTTGTCCGGCCGAGATTTTTGCTGTGTACGCCAAATAAAGATGAGGGCTTATTGGGTTGTTAAGGTTTCGGGAGGAAAGATTTTTTTTGTTTGATCTTTGTGAGATGAAATAGTGTGTAATTTTTGGGTATAATGTGTGTTACTTTTTATTTCGTAGAGTGGTTTTTATGAGTTAATACATTGACTGACTCTGAGTGTAACGCGAGGGAGTGTCAAACTATTACTGACTAAAACCAACCCGTGTTCCTTTAGTGGCCCTTTGGCCCACGGTATCTCTTTCAAACAATCCCGCCGCTCTAGCCGCCTAGTATATTTTTGCTGATATCTCTGTAATGCCTGCTCGAAACATAACGAGGGAGTTACCTCGCCATCTGCAAGCACGCACCTAAGGTGGCAGGGAATTACTCTGCGACTGTCTATGATTTCCTCTCCCTCTCTCACTCTTTCCACCGGAACATTGGCTCCTGAAATGCAAGTCTTCTAACCTAGATCAGGAGCCAAAATTTCACTTACTGACTTTCTTATAATTATATGAAAATCACCATGGCTATTATATCATAGTAGCTACGGTGTCCATAGAAAACAATTGTAACATTTATGACATTGCATTCAAAATGATCCCTTCCCCGAAATTCCCAAAACTATTCATAATTACGCCCCACCACTCACACTTCGCTCAGTAAGGCAGTATTATTGCTCGAACCCGCAGTTTCAGTGCTGAAACCTTCCGTACATGCTTAACTGAACCACGGCCGTATTGTAATGCTGCCCAAGAAATTCTCCACGATGTTTGTGCTATTGTGTTCCTGTAGTCCGCGATGGTTCAAGCTATGAACTTAAATGCCTTTAAATTCTATCCTTCTTCTTCTTTTCGTATCGATGCTCTCATTAAACTTTTTCTGCCCAGTATTTGGCAACCTGTTTGGCTTTGGCGTTGGCCTCGTTTAGATCCTGCAAAGTACAGGTGTTTGTGCAGGATGGACAGCATAACAAATGCCGCATATCCTGGGTAACTGCTCCACACTGGCACTGCGTTAAGGATGGTTCGAGGAAGCCCCATTTGGCCGTGTTGTTTTTACAACGGCCAACCTGGGTTCGCAATCGGTTAAGAGATTTCCAGAAAAAAAAATCTGTTATTTGTAAGGTTTTGCTTCCAAGGCGTATTGTACAGAAACCGTCCTTTTTTTTCAAAGAAGAATCGTAGAAAAAAATGGACAGCTTGTTTATTGTCTAATGCACTTCGTAATTGCACTACTATTTACTTTTTATCAATGCCAGCATCTTCTTCCAGACGACGTCCACTGTTGGACATAGGCATCTCTTAAATATTATCACAATGACCGATTCATTTCCTGTTTTCCTGCGTTCCTTACTGACTCATCAGTCCAGTGTATGGGAGGCCTCGTATCTGTCACTTTTAGACAGTATTTTTCTACAGAAGCTCAAGACTTCACAGCTTTACCGCAGGGGACAATTAACATACAGTCTAATTTTCATACAGAAATTATACCGCGCTCATAACTCATACCATACCCTCATAAGCATATTTGCTGGCAAAGTTTGCCATAACATGTAGAAGGGTTTAATAGCGTTTTGTTTTCATAAAACATAATGGTTGATTTGTGTGGGCTGTAGTGTGTGTCTACTATCTGCTAGGCGCCATGCGGTGACCTCTTATGGCCTAGTTTAGATGTGCAATACGAGTGTGGCTTTGATCGGTGACGGGTATGTAAGTGTCATTGGATGTGGAGTTGTAGGTTTTATAAAAATAGAATAATAGTTAAGCTTGAAAATCTAATGACTTTTCCCGTTCTAGGGCGAAGTCTTAAGGCTTATCAGACTTTTTACTGACTACAAACACCCACGTGACCTGTTGAGGGTTGCGGGCATCCGATGAATGAGAAACGCACAGGACCGGTCGTTGTGGTGGCGCCATGGCGGCGTTGTGGGACATCTTTAATGAACTAGTGCTTGACTGCAGTCCCATCCTACAGTTACCATTTGCGTTCTAGCACCCACGGGTTTCCCTTTAAGAAGTCGACCCATGGCTCCAATAAACTTCGGCCTTGCTAAGCCCTTTTTTGCTGACATCTCTTTGAGGCGTCTATGATACATCACTGCACTTTTTTGTCTACAAGGCACATTGGTGATATGTGGTAGTATGAGTAGTACTTTTATATAAGAATGTAAGTATAGTAGCTATTTTAGCCAAATGACTACCAAAATCCAATGTAAAATCGACTCTCAGTCTAACTAAATACGACTGAAATTCACTTACCAATCTACATTTCATTGCCCATACAAATCATTGAAATAATGACAAACAATAACCGGACAACCATGACAACCACACGTGACAGATGGAAGCAGCTTTTATAACGTTGTGGTTGCCGCAACCACGATGCGGCTGATTATCAATAGGACCGCAACAGATTTCGTTTTGTGGTTCCGTATGTGTACTACATTGACATGAAGCTGTCGAAATATATTTTATTGGTTTTTAGTGTTTTGAATTGTAAATGTTGGAATGAAAGGGCTTTTTTAAACTTACTCCATACGAGAAATTACTGGCCCGGCAAGGTCGAATCCTACTGGGTACCTGGTTTGAACGAAAGAGAATATTGGGATCCTGGAATTAAGGCAAAGAGGTTACAGGAGTGGGTTTTAGTCAGCAGAAGTCTGACACACTCTCCCGCTCCGCCCAAGGCGGGAGAAGTCATGTCGATGATTTACCATCCTAAACAAAAACACACACAAGGAATGACTACTATATCAAGACAAGGAATCACTCACAAACTTGGTAGTTCACATAATTATACAAAATACCCAGACCCAGAGCAACTAACATCCTAATAGCTCGCCGTCCGGTCGTCCGGTAAAGATCGAGCTTGAATCGTCAACGGCGCGTAGAGTTCCACGCGCGCCTTACAGAGATGTTAGCGAATTCGTAGAACCAAAGTCCGCCAGGACCACGGGGAATTTGTGAAAGGGAAACCGTAGTCCTAGATAGTAAAGGGCAACTGAAGGACATAAATGAGTTTTAGACAGTATAAGTCTGACACAACCCCTCACACGATCCTACCGCGGGAACGTCAACATCGTTGGATGATTTGCAAACTAAAGAAAAACAGGCCTGTATGCCTGTCATATTTGCTCCAAGCAGATAACGAACCCGTGACGTGCAGTGCAGTAGCCAATCTCTCAACCACTGCTCCAGCCGCTAAAGTTTTATTTTAATAACAATTGGTGTTAATTAATTTTGACAGTAATTACATGATGATCTAGTTTTAATGGCCTTTTTGTTTTATAGGAAACTTTATAGAATTATAACGCTGTTAATGGGTTTTTAAATGCTGACGCAATATATTGATTGGTTGGAATGCATTAATCAGATTACTAACATTATGAACATTTTCTAGTGCTGGTAAAGTGGTGAAATACGAATGACACATTTTTATGTTTATTTAATTTAATTTTAGTGTTTTAATAGTGATAATTGCCCTTTCCTTGAGATCTTTTGATCTAAATTATTGAAGGCTACGCGTGGGCTGTTTTGTAACGCCTACCAGAGGTTTCGCTCGTGTGAAAGTAGAAAAATATCCCAAGGGATAATACTCTTGGGATAAAAAGTCCTATGTGCTATTCTGAGACATCGTTTACCCGGGTGCCAAATATTACCCAAACCTGTTAAGCTGTTTGAGCTGGAATGAGTTACAAACAAACATATTAGTGTAATTAAAAAGGGTATTCAAAGTTATAGACTAAAACCTACCTATGTTTGTTGGTCTAGTGGTTGGTGACCCTGACTGCCATGCCGGAGGTCGTGGGTTCGATTCCCACACAGGACAAATGTTTGTGTGATGAGCACGATCATTTATTCTGTGTCTGGGTGTAATTTATCTATAATATGTATGTATTTAGAAATATATATAAGTACCTATGTTTATCTGTTGTTTAGTACCCATAACACAAGCTCTGCTTAGCTTGGGACTAGATGGCGTGGTGTGAAAGTTGTGGAATATTATTATTATTTATTATTATGTTTCTTCCTTGACCTTTGCGTACCAGAGCCTCCATAACTCTTCCAAACAATACCACAAGCCCGGACAATAAATTCCTGACACCACATTATCAAAATCACAGCTCCACCCAAAAACACTGGCCCACAATAAACAAACACACATTTATACTACAAACAGTTAACTGCCGAACTTTTTACTCGCAAGTAAAGTGACGGATTTATCAAGGGCCCTTTACACACGGGCGGTAAAAACTCTCGCCGGAATAAATACATCAGTTCGGTGCTGCGGACTTTAATTTATCGCTCCCTGTGGATCGGGCCGGACAGGTATAAACGGGTCGGCCGCTCCAACTTAAACGATAGATTTGCGTGAATTTTTGAAAGACTTTCCTCGAGTTGGTCTGGTTTAATTTGTTGAAGTGTTGTAGGTAAGCTTCTGATGCAGTGGCTTGCAATGTTTCCACTGCAGAGAAAAGCTAGATGGATAAAAAGTATGCGTAAGCAACTTACTAAGTTTCTGTTGAAGAGTTCTCACCAATACCTTAAGTTTTTGGATAAAAGAAAACAACGTGAATGCGGTTGCAAAGCATTTCACGCGAATTCCACGCGAAACGGCAGCTGTGTTCTACGTGTGGGTGAAGTCACCGCTTCATCCGCCATTTACCTATACGATACAAGTCACTGCACTGGAAAAGTTAAAAAATACAAATTAGGTACCTACTTTGATTTCGGATGTTGGTACTAAATAACTAAGAAACAAAACTAGAAACGTTGACTGAGATTAAATGTTGTTTTTTTGTAGAATTTTAAGTTTCACATTTTCGTGATTTTTAGGTATGTTAAAAAAAATTATACCTTTTAATCTACGATAGAAGGTGACCTACTCGTATATTCCATATCAACCCACATTTTCATTCTACACTTAAAATAAACGTCCTAGGTACTTTTTAAAATTAAAGCAGTCTATACTGCAAGTCACTAATTACTTGATCATAAGACTCATTTTCCACTCTCACTCAATGACATAAGAGCATTGAATTGATATATTTAATTTCCACTCAGTAATCAGCAAACAGCAATTAAATATTAAACCAAACGTAATTATCTTCTCATTCAAACGTTTAAGTAAACGCTCCCATTCCCCATCTTTGCTGAGACAATCTTGCCTGTATGTATATTTGCGATGATCTCGAAAATTACTGCACACATTTTAGTAATTCGTTCACCGTTGTGCAATTTGTTGGTTTCCGGTGAAGTGGCTTGAAGATGGGCCTAATAGGGTCGAGCGGAGAAAGTTGAACAAATTACAGAGGTTTGTACAATGATAGGTGAAATTTTTTGATAATTTGGGATATTAAGAGTAATGATAGAGAATTTTTATCACTGAGTAGTCAACCTCTGTGGTAACGTTTCTTTCATTGATTTGGTTATAATGAGCTTTTTAAGCTATTCTGATGAAAAAGATTCAGATATAGTATTGATTTTTTTCGTAGTCTTTAAGTGATTGTTTTAATACTTACGTTAGCTTCTGTTTTAATCTAATTGAAGTAACGAAGATTGATTGATTTGAATTAAATTCTACTAGCCTTTATTTCTGATAATATAAATACATTTTCTCAGTTATGATTTTTGAAATAATACAGACTACATTATGATTTTTCAATATTAAACAACGCAACTAATTGAGAATTATTAGATATTATTTGTAAGAAGTTGTAATTATAATTATTTATGATTTTACAAATGTATCGTTTACTTTATATTAATAATAATTAATAACATAATACTCGTAGTAGTACTAATATGACAGTATTATCTAGTGTTTTTTTTATTTAAAAACTTTTTTCTTTAGACAATTTAAATAAGTAAATAGTTATCATAAATTGAATGTTTAATGTATGATTCATACACTTGCACTACCATTACGGCAGTCAGACGTGTCTTCAACAAATATTATATCAATCAAAACCAATATTTCCTCAAATCCATTTCTATCCCAATACCGACACAATATAAAAAAGCGCACACAAAAAATCTAACCCCAAAAAAAGCCCCATGAACAGGTTATTTAGTCCATTACAAAACCCATGCTGAGTTAATAGATTATGGTTTTATCATCAGGATGACTATTAATAACTCTTTTTTTTGTTCACAGGTGAGCGATGGTGTTCCTATGGGGATCAGAGGTAATCTATTTATTTGGTTTCTAATGAAGAATGTTATGGTATTAGTTTTTATGGTTTTTTGAATTGTAGTTGATTTATTATTTAATCAATGTTGAAGAGAGATGTTTGGGAATTCTCAAGTGGTAGGTGGGTTAGACACATTGCTCGCAGAATAGATGGTCGGTGAGGATGAAATGTTCTGGAGTGGCGACCATGTCATCATCATCTGCCTAGCCTTTTCCCAACTATATTGGGGTCGGCTTCCAGTCAAGCCGGATTTAGCTGAGTACCAGTATTTTACGAGGAGCGGCTGCCTACCAGACCTCCACAACCCATTAACTGGGGTAACACGGTACTTCATGGCAAGACTGGAGTCAGATTTACTGGCTTCTGACTATCCGTAACGACTGCCAAAGATCTCCAAATGACAGCCGGGACCAACGGCTTAACGTGCTTTCCGAGGCATGGAGGAAACTCGTTATGTTAAGATGGTCACCCATCCACAGACCAACCTAGTCAAGCGTTGCTTAACCTTGAAGATCGACCTGTGCGGCTGTTATTATCTAGCCACGAGCTCCTCGGAGTGGCGACCATGTACCTTGTTGAAAGGCTCGCCAGGTGGACCGATGACTTGGTGGGGACCAAGTCGTAGGTCCACCTTGCGGGAGGAGTTGCGGGAATCCGACGGATACGAGGACCCAAGGGTCGTTATGGCGACGCTTGGGGGAGGCTTACGTCTAAATGTGGACGTTACTCGCCCGAAATGATGAGGTGTGTTTGATTCTAAAGAAGTATTATTTACAAAGCTTTTTCAGTAAGTAAATAGGTATAAAGACTCGTGATTCGATTATAAGACAATACATAATTATACATAGAACCATAATTTCGATAAAAACGTGCTCTTTTCGCACTTGCCTGTGAAATTTGTACTCGTATGTTGAATTTCGTAAAGATTTCACGATATTCTGCAAAAGTATAGATAAATATAATTATATACATGCATAAATAAGTACCTACTTTAAATTAGCAGTATTTAACATGGATTCCTATTTCAACTGAACACTTAACGAAGTGAAAACTACACTGAAATGCAGGTCGTTCCAGTATACAGTGTTGAAATCATTAAAGCACAAACTTAGGATATAAACACGCGAGTTTTAGCGAGAAAATATGAGATTACAACATGCATTCATAGATGTGTACATACTCGTACGTTTAGGCCGCGTTCCTACTATGACGTTTTTTTTATGTACGCACCTACAAACCTAAGTTAGGTTTGTAGGTGCAGTGGTGGCCCAGTGGTAACTGCCCCGACTTACAAGTTGTAGGTCGCGGGTTCAAACCCAGTCAGGCGCATTACTTTGTGTAATTTAATATACCACCACTGCTCTGAAAACGGTGAAGAAAAACATCGTGAGGAAATCGGCAAGTCCTAGAACCGAAAAAAATAAATAAAATAAATAAATTATGTGAACATCTCCATTGAAATGTATAAGCCACGACACTTTAACTTCACGACTGTCGTTACGGCAAAGTAGGAACGCGGCCTTAGGAAGGTAAACTTGATATCCTTTCTTATTCAAATAGAAATATAATATAAATATGTGAACAATGTCTGAATGGCCGTACTATGAATAGGAACCATTTTTAAAGTAACATCTTTTTAATATAGTTTGCTTTATAAAATTCAGATCTCATAAAAGTTTGTTTATTTCTTTAATAATATATTTGAACGTAAACGTACAAAGAATGCATTGTGTGTTAAATTATACTTGTATATTGAGAGGTGTATTAAATTTGTATGTATGTATTATTTAACTTTATTCCTATTATGACTTAGAATAGGATGTTCTTATTTAGTGCCTTATAAAGGGTAAAAGTATCGGGTGAAAGTAGGTTTCAATTCACAATGCACAATGATCAAACATTATAGAAATATAATAAAATCGGTATAAAGGCAATAAATATGTCCACAAAAGCCTTTTCTTGTCCAAAGATGAACAAAAATATATCTTAAGTTAAATATATCTTGAGTCCAAGGCCAAGATTGTTGCTAGAAAACTCGGCGTTTTGGCAAAGGTCCGGCAGTACTTCACACCGGGACAGCTTTTAATGTTATACAAAGCACAGGTCCGATCGTGTGTGGAGTACTGCAGCCACATATGGGCTGGAGCTGCAAAATGCCACCTGGCAGCTTTGGACTCAGTGGAAAGGCGTGCAAAGAGGTTAATTGGGGATCCAGATTTGGCTAACTCCAATCTACAAAGCCTTGAGCACAGGCGCAGGGTAGCCAGCCTTTCGGTTTTTTACAGGATGCATTTCGGAGAGTGTGCGCAGGAATTGCATGAATTGATTCCGCCATCCCCTTTCCACCATCGGACAAGCCGTCGTACGGCGGGTATCCACCCTTACGTTGTCCAAACCTCTACGGTCCGGACTAAGCGTTTCGCCTCGTCCTTCATACCGCGTACATCGAGGGACTGGAACAATCTGCCTGCTGCGGTTTTTCCGTCCGATTATGATTTGGGTGTCTTCAAGGCTAGAGTGAATAGGCTTTTAATAAACTAGTGCGCCTCACCATCGACGATTGCATCACTGCTTACCACCAGGTGGGATCGCAGTCAAGCACTAGTTTATAACGACTAAAAAAAAAAAAAAATCTTAAGTACAAATCAATACAAAAAAGAGATTAATCTGTTTATTTCGCGACTGATCTTAAATCTATATTCAATCTATTAATACAGACGCGAGCTAGTGGACGACGAGCAATGAACAGCTCGCCGTCCGGACGTCCAGTGAGGAATGCGCTTGAGTCCTCGTTGATTCGTCGTGTACTCGTGTTACATGTGCGCCTTAAAGTGATGTCAGCAAAATCGTAGAGGCTCATCAGGGTCGATGCTCGCTGGGATCTTGGGGCATTCCTGAAAAGGAAAATCTTGTGTAGTTTTACTCACTTTACGATATGTCATCACGATGTTTTTCTTCACCATTTCGACGGTAGTGAAATAAGTTACACTAAGTAAAGTAAGCACCTGCCAGGGTTTGAACCCGCGATCTGAACAAACTCATGAGTTGGGGTAATAAACCACTGTTCACAACATAAAAAAGAATACGAGTAAATAATATAATCTGTTGTTCACATTCACACGATAAAGCCTATTACAATTCCGTGCGCCCGATGGTCGTAACTCATATTTAAATTTTATTATCACTCAAATATCCTTTTGGCTACGCAGGAGTATTATAATGTTATGAGAGCTGTAACTTCTACATTATCTTAACGACTGTGGTGGTTGGTGCAAGGTAGAGACGAAAGCTCATATTCCTATCTTTTTAAAATCGATATAAACTAGTGCTTGACTGCACTCGATGGTAAGCAGTGATGCAATCGTTGATGGTGAGGCGCACTAGTTTTTAAGAGCCTTTTCACTCTAGCCTTGAAGACATCCAAATTATAATCGGACGGGAAACACTCAGCAGCAAACAGTTCCAGTCCTTCGATGTACGCGGTATAAACGAAGAGGCGAAACGCTTAGTTCGGACCGTAGAGGTTTGAACAACGTAAGGGTGAGAACTCCTCAAAATGCAACCGGTAGAAAACCAATATGTTAGCAACTAGGCTTCAATGTTGAAGCTTCATAGATAAATTCATGAGCAGCATCATTATTTCAGCCGGAAGACGTCCACTTTTGGACACATGCCTCCCTAAGTGTCACCTCATCGAACGGTCCTATGAGTCTCGTATTCATTGAATTCCTACGACTCTCGCCAGGCCTTCCAACGCTGCGTCTTCCAGTTCACGAAAGATACGGCGTAGATAAATTAAATTGTAATTTGTGACACATATTCTACGATAAATAAATAACATTATTTTTTAGCATTATCAGCCTTGTAGGTAATGTTCCCACTGCAGGGAAACAAGCCTTTTTTTAAGAGAGGTAAATAATTGCAAATACAAATATTCAACTTCCATTTAAACAGAGTCAAAAACAATAGTATCTCACGTTTATAACTTGCCCCACTACCCCCAACTGCCATAAAATGGGGATGAGTAGTGAAAAAGACATCAGGCCCCGAGATTCGAGAGAGGTGTGAACCGATCACACGACCAGTGTTTATGGCCCGAGATATTTACTACACAATATGTTTATATAACAAAAGCTATTCTGATTGTTATGACACGACTGTTATAATTAGCTATTTATATTGTATTGGTATTAATAAGGAGCTCGTGGCTAGATAATAACAGCCGTACGGGTCGATCTTTAAGGTTGAGCAACGCTTGCCAAGGTTGGTCTGTAGATGGGTGACCATCTTAACATACCCATAGCTTTCCTTCGTGCCGTAAAGCACGTTGAGCCGTAGGTCCCGGCTGTCATTCGTACATCTTTGGCAGTCGTTACGGATAGTCTGAAGCTAGTAAATCTGACTCCAGTCTTGCCATAAAGTACCGTGTTACCCCAGTTAATGAGTTGTGGAGAACTGCTAGGCAACCGCTCCTCGTAAAATACTGGTATTCAGCTAAATCCGGCTTGACTGGAAGCCGACCCCAATATTATAGTTGGGAAAAGGCTTGGTAGATGATGAACAAAAGCTATTCTGATTGTTATGTCTCGATTGTTATAATTAGTTATTTACATTTTATTGGTATTATTACGGAGTTAAATAGGAACAGTTTATTACTTTAATGAGTAAATCAGTGGCAATTATTATCATAGCGTAGCGTATTTAGAAATGGTTGATATGCAATTAAAATGAATTGGTTATCATTATAGCTTTGGAGTATTGTTTGATTTTGTATTAATTTAGAAATTAAATATGATGGGACTTTTTAGGAAGTAGCACATACCATGAAATGGTTTATAACTAAAATCATATTGTTAAGAGAAACTTCTCGGTTACGTGAAGTTTCTTGGTCATTCTTCTCCACAGGAAAAGACTGATTGAAACCGTGTACCTACTTGCTTTTAATCTTTTATTTGTACTCTTTAATTGCATTGTGCCACCATATGCGGAAACTTAAAAAAAAACATATTACTAGCACACCAAGAGACCAAGATTAAATGTCTTTTGATTCATTCATAAGACATTTAATTTTAGTCTTTGGTCTCTCTCATTTTTTTTTACTAAAAGCCTTCGAAATCTGAAACAAAAATCTCTGAAATGGCTAGATCGATATTACGAGAGTTTTATATGACGGCCTTTTGACTTACGAATAGTTTAGATCTGTCATGTTTTGTTATAAGAACAAATCATTTATAAATTTCCTCAAAAACTTCTCACGAACGAAATCGTGGGTAACAGCTGGTCCTCAATAAAATAGCAAAATAAATAAAGCTAGGTAGATACATAATAATCATCGTGTAATTTTTTTCTATACCACTGCTCTCAAAACGGTAAAGGAAAACGTCGTGAGGAAACCAGCATGTCCTAGAACCAAAAATTCGATGACATGTGACATCCACCAATCCGCAATGGGCCCGCGCGGTGGATTATGGCCCATTCCCTCTCCTAGAGAGGAGGCCTGAGTCCAAGCCGTGGGAACATTATAAAGCCAATAATGTTAATGCAAGGTACATACCTAAACTACAACTCTCCATCTCACCCAGATATCACACAAACAGCTTATCATAACGAATTGGAAAGCAGCAACTCTCTACTTAGACAACAATTTTTCTCTGTGACGACTCGTCACACAAGATTGGCGTAGGCTGTAGGGGTGTAACAGGGGGTGAGAGGGGCGTGTTTCACCCCCGCGAGCTACTCGTCCGGAACAAACGATGGGCACTGATCAGCTATGTTGTTGTTTACTCATCGCTAATTATATGATAGCAGGTATAGTCCGTCTAATGAAAGCGCGACCTGAGAAAAAGAGGTTAAATCCAAAAAAATTGTATGTGGTATTACTAACTAGTAGGAAAACCATGTCTTGACTCTTCGCAATTTTTTTATTTCCTACAATTGCGGCTGAATAATATTGCCAATTAAATTTAAAAAAAAAACTCCAGGTCGCGCTTTCATTAGACGCACTCTATTGAGTGGTTTTTTAGCACGTTTTATGAATAAAGCGTTTTGGGATCTCATTTATTGTGCGTGCAGCTAAGGAGTGGAATTCTCTGCCTGAGTCTGTGTTTCCTGATTGTTACAACTTAGGAGTCTTTAAGTGAAGCGTGAATAGCTACTTCTAGTTAATGTAGTGGTATGGTATGGTAGTGTGCGTTGGCCACATCATGGCTTATCATCAGGTGAGATAGTGGTTAATTCAGAGAGGGTGAAGTTATTTGATGATGTTAATTCGTCGATAAAAGACTATAATTATGCAGTAAACTATTTTAACAAAAATTTTTATGGTTCAAATTGACCTCTAGTCCATTAAATTTCGTATGATTTATCATGCTTAACTGGTCAGTAACTTTATTTAATTTCGAAGTTTTATCTCGGATGTCACATTTACATTTCATTTATTAACGAAAATCATATTTGAAATATTCAAAAAGGTTATCTTTCAGCTCTGAATACACTTTATGAAACATTCAAAAAAGCATATCTCTCAGCTCTAAGTACACTTACAATATTTAACCCCATAAAAAATCCAGCAGGAACTATCTCACGCAAACCACAATCCACCTTTGTGTGAGCTTGAATCCTTCCACTATTATTAAGTTTAGACTCCAGTTGAACCATAGCAGTTTCTTTGTAAGCCTTCAAAAGCATTCCAGCGTAGCCAGCTACAGCTAAATTCCTCATACATTTCACCAATGTAAACGCGGAACTAATAAAATTTGTAAGTAAGAGAGCTAAACAAAATGGTACAAAATTGTTAGTCGTTGCAACATGAATAGGTTGTAACGTAATATAAATAAATTATTTGCTTCAACGTGCGTTGTTCGCTGCAGGTTGCGGCGTTTTTGTTGTGGGTAATAAAATATAACATGTTACTGGAATAGTGTAGCTACAACCTTATTTTAAAAGATACTTCATTAAGAGTGGAACTGTGAAATGATAATTATAAAACAATCTTTTTAAACAGTGACATTTTGTATAAAAAATAATTTCAGCCAAATGGCCACCGTGCATTCGATGTAGATGTTATATTCTGGTGGACCAATTTTGGACAACATCTTGTCATTCAACATCTCATCTCAGCCGAAAGACATCTATTGCTGGTCATAGGCCACATCTTCACATTAACTTATCATAATACCCGCGAAACGAGACACAATAGCAAGACAATAACATTACAGCGCGGTCCTATGAGACCGGTCGGGGATTCATGAAATAATAGGACTCAACTCAAAGTATTTTAACGTAGCAATTGACTGTGGTTTGTCTGCATAGACTAGATATTTCACATAGGCCCACAGAAAGTAATCGGACGGTGTTAGATCACACGATGTTGGTGGCCAGTTGAAGTCACCACCTCGCGAGATTCGACGTTAGACGAATAGAGCACTAAATTTGATAATAAATTTTAATAACTTCTTCGCATTGTTGAAGCGTGTAGCGTTTCATTGTGAAATGTGACGACTAGATATATCATGTCTTTGAGACCAAGATAGCCGCTATGCGCTATCAAAGTTGGAGCGTCCCTATTAATTCATGAATCCCCGACCGGTCCTATGAGACCGCGCTGTTATTGTTTTACTATTGTGTCTCGTTTTGCGGGTATGTGATAGGTTAAAATACCCTTTACGTCATAATGAGAAAATTAAGTTACTAACATATTTTTAACCATAAAATTTTACTTAAATGCACATACGTAGTGTTTTTTTTTTAAGAAATTAGTTATCCTAATAGCAGGCAAATATGGGTAAGGATGGGTACACTTTTAATAATAGATATCATTATCCTGTACGTCTCGCATCCATCGGATTACCGCGACCCTCACCAGGTCAACTGTCCACCTTGTGGAAGTCCACAAAAAAACGCATCGATTATGCATATGCTTAAATGCTATTCTTACATATATTAAAAACTAGCTGTCCCCTGCGGTTTCACCCGCATTTTTCGTTACTGCTCCGCTCCCGTGGGTCGTAGCGTCGTAGTCGTGATGGTATATAGTCTATAGCATTCCTCGATAAATGGGCTATCTAACACTGAAAGATTTTTTCAAATCGGACCAGTAGTTCCAGAGATTACCCCCTACATACAAACTTACAAACCTACAAACTTACAAATTTTACCTCTTTATAATATTAGTATAGATGTTGATTGTCCTATAATAAGTGATGCCAAAGTTCTATTGAATTATCTCAATAATCTCCCTCTATCTTATCAAGTCTTTAAAAATACTCCTTTAAAAAAGTAATAGATACTGTAGATATCTATCTCAACAGTACGTTTTTATCTTAAAACCCACGATTAAAAACTACTTTGCATTAAATTACAAAGAAGCAACTAACTAGCCACAGGGCAACAAAATAATACAAGACTTCACTGTGATGTCTTCTCTCATTGTCCGTCTTTAATTAATTCCTTTCATTGTTACTTTGAACTTCGTCATTAAGACTATAGTTTTTATAAAGAACAAGTGGTCTAGTACTCGTAGTAACGACCTGAACTTACAAGTTCAAACTCAGACAGGCACTTTACTTTGTAATAAGTGCTTCAAAATATCAGGATTCATGAATTAACTAAGTCTCACAAAGGTCGAGCCAGTGCTGATGCTTCAAATGTTATGTACAATTTGAATTTTTAGCGCTAGTTATTTTTTTTAGAGCGATTTTGACACAGTTATATCTGTCCCGACTTAGGAGTTAGAAGTAACGTGTTTAAACCCAGCCAGGCATTTTTGTAAGTTATTTTATCACCACTGCTCTCAAAACGATGATGGAAAACATTACGAGGAATTTGGCATGTCCTGGAACCAAAATTTCGAAGACACGTGACATGCATCAACCCGTAATGAGCTTGGGAGTTGGATTGCAGCCCATTTCCTATCGTAGACGTGACAGAGAAAGCGTTGCGAGGAAATTGGCATGTTCTACAACCAAAAATTCGAAGACATGTGACATCTATCAACACGCTATGAACCCCAATGGTGGATTGCAGCCCATTTCTTCTACTAAAGAGGAGGCTTGATTCCCAGAAGTGGCAACATCATAAGAGTCATTATGCTCATATGCTATGCTTTGGAAGCATCATAAGATTGTAAAGCGTTAAATGACTGTTCTCAATCGGGGTGGAGCGAAACGGGAGTTAATGTCGCACTTTTACTAACTACAGTCAACAACACATCATGTCCCTTCAGTTGTCCAGTTGCTTCTGTTCAAAACATGAGCCACACTTTAAAGTGCCCCAAGTGCCCGGACACCTGCACTTTGGACGATTTAACGTGTGCCACCGAAGCTACAATTAACGTAGCTACCTACTGGGCCCAAAGAATTTGACGAGTTTAGCTTCGATTCGAAAAAAAGAAGTAGTCCAGTTATATTTAGAATAATTTTGCAGTCCATATTATCCCTCGGATAAAAATAAAAATCTCATAAAAATTTAAAGATAAAACCCGAATAATAAACGTTGCAAAACTTAAGCCACATTGCTTAATGCAGCATCAGATTAACAAAAATATGGTTATCCACATAATCCCTTAAGCCCAGTTAAACAAAGTCAAACATTGTACAATGACTTTCGGCTGAAACGCTAATCAAAGTAGATGTTTGGGGTTGAAATCCTATTAATTCAGGACCTTCTAATATAGCCCCGATGTTTTGTATGAAAACGGTCCAAAGTGATTTGATTAAGCAGAAAATTTTGCCTTTTTGGTCATTATTGGAAAGGCTGGGAAAGTTGGCATTGCGGTTTGGGTCTAATAAAGAGGAATGTTCTAATTAAATTCCTGAAAAAAGCTGAGTTATCCGGAATTAAACTCACATAATGTTTTCTATGAAGTCCTGGTACTCAGCAGTCGGATATGTAAGATTCTTGCTACATTTTTTGGAAGAATGAAGCTCTTTCCAACCCAGCGCTTGATTAATCTTGGGTTGATTTCAAATAATTCTTTAGTTTTCCACAATAATTAATTATATTTCTGACCTTTTCTGTTGTCCAAGCTATGCAGTTTCTTGTAAAATTTAGCTTAGCAAGAAGCGCTTCCACAAACCTTTTCCAGTAGTTTCCACTCTGTTCTACTTCTGATATTACTTGATGTTCTACCTGCTATTTTTATACTGTTGTCGGTCCCTCTCCGATATGATCTACTTTGATTTTGCTTTCTTTTCATAGAGTACCTGTTAGGGGTAATTATTTTTCACCTCTCATCTGATGCTCGTTGGATATGTGTATATACTCGTGGCCTATTTCGATCGAAGCACTGTTTTGGCCACGTCCTTGTTTTATTTTGCATTGTAGCGTTTCTCGTTTTGTCCATCGGTCTTTAGGTGTATCTCCTCTTTGCCATACCTTTTTATAATGCGTTTTATTATTACATTTGACGAGTATACGTGATGGTGGGAAATAAAAACATTTCTATAATTTTAGTTTTTATTTTATTCGGCATCTTACTAAAATATTTCTTTCAGCGTCCAATATTCATTCCAGCTGCGTCTCATTCTCTCTGGGCGACCTTTTAAAGTAATAAAGTATCCTTGGTAGTAATACTCAACGTTTTCACTGTCTCATTGACTTCTAAGTTGACTTTTTTGCTCTTTACCTTACCATAATTTATTAATAACCTACTATTTCAATCAATGAAAACACTATATAACATTATCCACACAGACACAGCCAGGCCACAACACTGTTCGCTGAAGCACAGCCTTGTTGAGACACAGGTGCCTCCCCTTAGACACAGTGCATCAAACGCTTCTCCGTGTACCCGACCGTATAATTGTCACAGTACACACTGCAAAGCTACTGCATCATACAATATGTCATGCTTTTCAATATTGTATGTTTAACTATTATAAATTTTCCTCCTGCTGAGTAACGTGCAGGCTGCCCTTTCTTAATTATTCTGCATTCCCTTTGTTTTCTCCAGACCATCCCTTAAAAACAAGTCCAAACCATCTCACCATTGCTTTTAAACTTGTCTCTATGATAATGTCCATCAATAAACCAAGAGAACTTCTTCTTCCTGCCCTTGTTCCATATTACTTGAGTTCGGCGTGAAACATTTTTTTTCCATTCTGTCTTGTCACCCATTACACTATCGCTTCTTTCATATCGCTTCTCACACAATCCATCCAATTTTTATGTCCTCCCTGTTTTTCTCCATCTGTCTACATGAACCAAGCAAATTAAAAGTATTCTATGTGCTATTTCACAACGGACACGTGTAACAAGTTTCATTGATCTTGTTCAGCCTTTCGAGCGTAACTCACAAACTTTCGCCGTTCTAATATTAGTTAGATAATATTATTCTCTTATTTATAGCTTTATTTTTGGTTGGAATAATCATTAAGTAAGTAATTTCTCCTGCCCTGAGTGGAACGGAAGGCAGTGTCACATTTTTACTGACTAAAACCTACCCGTGATAGTCTTTGCGTTCTGGTTTCTGCACTTAGTCCCGTTGAACCATTGTGCGTGGTCCTGCCGGTGATTCTTCAAGTATTATTTGCATTCCAGACCCACGGTAACATTTTCTGGTCATGGGTTTACTTCCAAAGGGAAACCCACTGTCCTAGAACACAAAGGGAATAAAGAAACATAATCATGATTTAGTTAGTAGAAGCGGAGCGGGAGAAGACGTGGATGATTTCCCACCTTAACCTATCACATACCCGCAAAACGAGACACAATAGTAAAACAATAACAGCGCGGTCTTTTAGGACCGGTCGGGGATTCATAAATTAAAAAAAACCGATGACACATTCGAATACTCCCGGAGTAGGTACACATAAAGAGAGCAGTGGTGTAGACTTACGAGATCTTCTCCTTCTCGATTCGACGCACTATGTGGTATTGGGCCCTAAAAGTTGGCCAAAAATGACTTTTTTTATTTTTGGTAAACTATTTCATACTGTGGATCATTCAAAAGTTAAGTAGTTGGTCTACAAAATGGCCAAAGAATTCCGTGCTAGCTTATCATCCCGAGCCGCTAGCTCAGTCGGACGTTACCGTTCGCGTAAGTGATCGTGTGATTGTTCGATGCGCTCAAATTTTACTTGTTTTTAAAACGTAATATTTTAGACACGAACGGTTTTGTGGTGATTTTTGTGATAGATTCCTCTCAGGCAGGTATGGAACTATATGGAAAATGTTTTTTTTCTAGAAAAGTTTCAATCAATTTTAATATATAGGTCCAAAAGTAAGTTGTCATAAATGATTGCTAAAATTCTTACTTTTCTATGTTTAAGAGACTTTTTGTTATATTATTTAGCATTCTTCCATTCATTCTTCCGTTCGTTTCAACTCAAACACAGTCTCTTGACACCATCACAGTTACATCCAGATACACTACCACCACATTCACACTCCCACACTTACATACACACACTCACTAACACATTCACACTCGCACACTCATCACCACACACACTCAAACACTCACCACCACACTCACACTCACACTAGATCCAGCACAGTCATTTTACTTTTATATTAAATTTTCCCTAAATTCAATGTTTTACTTTTATTTTGTTAAATTTTATTTTTATTGTATAATACTATATTGTTTAGTGAAATATTAGCTTACCAGCTATAATATTCTTGTGGGTTCATAGTGTCCAAGTCGCAGTAGAACACTGACTCCTAAGTCACAGGAATTCCTAGTTTAGGAGTCAGGGTTTCAACTATTGTGCACCTCAACTACTCGTAATGTAACTTAACTGATATTTTTAACTTGTTGTAAGGATTTGTGTCAATAAAGTATTATTATTATTATTATTCTTTAAGCACAAATCCTATTGTTTCTTGTAGAGTAGACATTCTAGAACAGGTTTATAAAAAATACAGCCGCCCGTACCCGCCCGCTTTTTTTTGAGATTTTTTTTCGTTAGTACCTTATAATCTTGCATAAATATTCGTTCATAAGATTTAGTCTTATTTTGTTACAGAGACTTCAGAATTAAGGTTTATGACTTGGAATGAGTTGTATGCTGTTATGCAAGGTTGTGATGAGTCAAAATTTGACCGAAAATTGACGTTTCTGAAACAGCGACTGCTGAGATCCTACTGTGATGATGATATAAAGCAAAGATCGCTAATATATAACACAATTTTAAGCAGCTATTGTGCTGCTAACCATTTAAAAAACAAAATCGGCCAAGTGCGAGTCGGACTCGCGCATTAAGGGTTCCGTACCAACTTACCTATGAAAACAGTTCAATTCTCGAATCAATAATATTTTTTTCATGTGACATAACTAGAACTTTTCAGTTTTCAAACTTTTCCCTATATTTGTGCTATAAAATCTTGCTTTATGCCAAATTTCAGGACTAGGTCCACGGGAAGTACCCTAAGTTTTGATTCCTTAGAGAGTGTCAAAATGTAAGTTTTTTTGCGATATAAACGGCTGTATCTTTTTTTTCGTTAACTTACAAGTTTATTTTTTGCACAGCTTCAAGGGACAGTGGACCTAAGTATATAGTTTTAATTTCAACTCGGTACCTACACACGTTCCCGTGATAAAAGGTCTTGTTCCGTTGTTGAGGTTCTGTTTTTTTCTCTGAGGTACGGAACCCTAAAAAATTAAACCAAAGAAGATTCGAAGAAAATAACGTAGAGTGCCTATCTAGATCAATATCGTTACCCAGAAATACTGTGATAAAACTGGCGAGATGTATGTGGCTTTATATGGGTATTACCCTGTGTCTTCGACACTGCATAAAGTACTTCGTCACGGAGCTGAAGTGATACAACACGCAATTCTTCCAATAGGTCAACTTTCTGAAGAAGCTGCGGAATCTATATTTTAAGAAAAATAGAAAGATTGCGTACAGACGTATTAAATTTCCTTCAAGAGAGTGACCTGACCAGTGAAAATGTATGTAATAGTGACGAATAAATATATATTTCTAACTGTAGTAAGTCTTTTATTACCTATTTTAACTTATATACTCTAAAAATCGTCGTTTGAGTCTTAAAATAGTTTTGACCAAGTTTTAGGGCCGAATACCACACTGTGCGACGGTAAACTCGCTAAATTTTTTGGGCCCAGTAAGTGGCCACGCTGCATCAGTGGCGCTCATTAGATCCTCCAAAGTGCAGGTGTAGGGGCACTTGGGGCATTCTAACATGTGGCTCATGTTTTGGACCGGAGCACCGTACTCACGTATTGACTTACGAGTTGTAGCTCACCATCGAAATCCAGCAAGCCGCACTGAGCCCGCGTGGTGAATTACGGCCCATTCTCTCCCAGAAAGGAGGCCATCTCAGTAGTGGGTCATTATAAGGCTAAAGATCATCATCATCATCTGCCTAGCCTTTTCCCAACTAGGTATATTGGGGTCGGCGTCCAGTCAAGCCGGATTTAGCTGAATACCAGTATTTTACGAGGAGCGGCTGCCTATCAGACCATTATAAGGCTAAAGATGCTACATATAAATACCCACAGTTACGTAACACGTACATATAACTACTGAAGCTCCAGTCTACACACACAAGTGTCACCGGTTAGGCACGGTGTATCAACACAGCTCGATCTGCCAGACCGTGTAATTGTCGCACCACATGTCTTGCCAGGCTTGATCGTAACGTATGCTGGCACACACTTGGATTAGTGTAGAAAGAACTTATAGGGCACTAGCTTGTGCCATCTTCTTCGCAGTAGAAAATATAAAACATGACATGATAAGGTGACATTAAATAAGAGAACGGTTTTTTTTAACCTATCACATACCCACAAAACGAGACTCAACAGTAAAACAACACCGCGGTCTCATAGGACCGGTCGGGGATTCATGAACTAAATTGGTTCACTTGTTTTTTAGTTAATTCGTTACAAAAAAAATACAAACCTTCCCTCTTTCTAGTTTTTATATAGATAATTATATTAATCAATTATATTTATTTTGTAAATAAGTTTTATCATTTTTTTCGTCAGTTTAAACTAAACCAGGCCGGTATTTCCTAGCTAACTACCGAGTGGAGAAACATCCAAACAAACTCAGGGGTGAAAGTTCCAGTCCATATAGTTTTGTAATGGTCAAATAATTTTACTTGTAATAGGAACGTGAACGTTATTTATTTTCTTAATAATCTTGACATATTCTGTACTTGCCAAATATTCTGATTTATCTTTTACACTAGGAATGTTATAAAACTTTGCTGAAACTATCGGATATCCGAAATAAAAAATATCCGTAACCGTAACCGATAACTATAAAAGTTTTAGATGGTAGATTTATTTTTCGACAGGATTTTATTTGTTTTGCCCAGCTAACTAAATGTACTACTAACTAGATTAGAAAAATCAATAAAATCGGGTTATTTGTATTGCAGTTTTATTATTTTAAAAACTATCTCAAACTAGTGAAATAATTTCATAAACCGGTTCCGGATACGGTTACTGTATGTTACATGTGTCAAAATGTATGTGTACACACATATTTTATCATACCATATCATACCGTAACACTTACTTTATCGTACCATAGTAATAGGAGTAAGAGATAGCGTGACGGATGACGACGGAATAAGAGAAAAAAAAAATGTGTTGCGCTGACCCCAAATAACATGTAAAAAGGGCAGAAAGATGATGAAAGATATTTTAAAGGCAAAACTTTATGAGTGTTACTTATTCACGAATAGGTGAAAGAATTTGGATGATTTGACATACGAATAGACCATGTCCCGGAAAAACACACAATTTTTAGGGTTCCGTACCTCAAAAGGAAAAAACGGAACCCTTATAGGATCACTTTGTTGTCCGTCTGTCCGTCCGTCTGTCAAGACCCTTTTTCTCAGGAACGCGTGAAGGTATCAAGTTGAAATTAAAACCATATATTGAAATCCGCGGTCCCTTGAAGTTGTGCAAAAATCAAACTTGTAAGTTGACGGGAAAAAAAGATACGCCCGTTTATGTTGCAAAAAACGTACATTTCGACACTGTCAAAGGAATCAAAACTCATAGGGTGCTTCCCGTTGACCTAAAATCTTGAAATTTGGCACGAAGCAAGGTATTATAGCACTAATATCGGGAAAAGTCTGAAAACTGAAAATTTTTAGTTACGTCACAAGAAAAAAAAATTTAAAAGTCTTCAAGACTCGATTCGAGAATTAAACTGTTTTTATAGGTAGGTTGGTACGAAACCCTCAGTGCGCGAGTCCGACTCGCACTTGCCCGGTTTTTTTATTTCGTGACTATATGTTCTAAGGATAATTTTCTAATATCACGCGAGTGAACCCATTGGCAGCAGCTAGTATTGAAGTAGATTTTAGTGAAGTTAAAATTAGATATGAAATAGATTTCGTTAAAGTGAAAGTTTACTGTGACCAAATTGTAATCCTAGTTAGAGAAGTTTAAGCCGATATTAATGAAGCAATTTTAGTTGAGCTTTCGAATTTTAGTTTGCGGTTACACAAAAAATGTTGGAGTATTTTCACAGATCTATTTTGTCACAATTTTCACGGTGAGATTTTTTCTAAATAGCATTGCTATGTACATTATTCTTCCACGGGGAATTTATGAAAAGGAACTCTATGATCCTAGACTGCAAAGGGCATCCAAAGGGCATAGTTGTAGTTTTAATTAGTAAAAGTTGGCACGCCCTCTCAATTCATCTACATTCTCACGGAAGAAATCTCACGCTTTTTTTGAGATGGGAAATCCTCCATTGTCTTCTCCCGCTGCGAGAGAGATCGAGAGGCAACAGACTTTCAATGGCATAGACCTACGCGTCGGTGACGTCTGTGTCGGTCCTTACCGGACGGCCTGACAGCATGCTACCCGTTTCTTGTCGTCCCTTAGCTCACACCTGCTGTAGCCGCGACTCCCGACGTCCAGACCATCTCCTGTGGTGGCAGCTAGGGCATGAGGACGTCCGTCTCCTCACCAGGGAAACCATGTCTTTACTCACAATACTGTTTCATAGAAGGAGATGACTGCTATCCATTCTCTCTCGCTCGGAACTATAGCGTTTCCTCTTGCATTATTCACGTCAAAAATAGTCATCATCATCTGCCTACACTTTTCCCAACTATATTGGGGTCGGCGTCCAGTCAAGTCGGATTTAGTTGAATACCAGTATTTTACGCGGAGCGGCTGCCTACCAGACCTCCACAGCCCACTAACTGGGGTAACGCGGTACCCATTCAAAAATAGTATTGTTAACTTATTAAACGATACAAAAATAAACTCACAAAAGCATACAAAAAAAACCTCCCAAAAAAGTTTAACCTTCATAACTCCATTCATCCTTTCTAATAAGATTAGGAACGGCGAGCAGCCCTAATCCTGCCTACCCTCTCTATCCAGTATTCATACATTCTGACGGATGACCTTTACGTCTATTTATAAACTGCACATCTGTCCTTTGAGAAGTTAGAGGGTAGTTTAGAATGACGATTTAATTAATATTAGGGACAAATTCTTTCCTACCCACGTATTTAGTAACCACGTGGGTTGGACTGAGGATGTTTCAATTTTTTCTTTTGTGACGGTACTTACACGTGTGTATCGTGGTATTTTTATTTTTAGATTGTACTTACCGAAATTTTCTGTAGTTTTAGTTTTTCATTATGGGGTAGATAAGTGTTAGCAAGGTCATTCTAAAAAAAACATACATTATCATCATTATCCTTTTTATAATGTTAGACTAGTGAATCGGTCGTTGGTGTGTCATAAATATATTTTTACGTGTAGGCATATCTTGTATTGTATCCTTGTCTTCTGTATCATTCATAACCAAAGCATTATCATCCATCAGCAAACCCGATGCGTACTGTAAAATGCTTTGTCTTGAATTATTGACTGATAGATCAACGCACAGCCTAAATCGCTGATCGTAAACACCTTAAACTTTATGATAATTATGTACTTTGTATGTTGTAGGGACCCGATAATAAAGGGGGTTCAAACTTTATATTGAGAAACCTATCTTCACGCGGGCGAAGCAACTGATAGAAGCTACTAACTCAATAATACACGAACAAGATGAAAAAGCAATTGCCAATCTGTATTTAGGTGGAAGGTTACTATCATTAGCAGGCTGTTCCACTTCATTCAAAGGTTAAAATTAGTCTCAATTGCTATGTATAGATGTCGCTACTCGTTATGCAGCCCATTTCTAACCATTATCATTAGGCAAACGCTTTGCAAGTCTGATAACAGCACATTTTGTTTTATCACCCCATAGCTTGATTCTACTGAGGGGGAATGGTGTTCCAAAAAGTTCTTCCTTAAAGCTGATTTGAATTCGAATGAAATTAATTGAATGGGAGTCGATTCTTGTATACCGAATTCCGGAATTAGAAAATCCTTTTTACGTAAAAAAGAAGTGTATACGTTGCCTGCCTTCTTATTAAAATTAGGTATCTAAAAGTATATTGCTTCTTATTTGTGAAAAAGAAATCCCTGTATGATCAGAACAGTTGACGAATATTCTTTCTCTGATCTTCTTCTTAGTCGTGCACTCTTGACAGAGTGGTCGTGGTCATGTTTTGGTCGAGTCCTGCGCCACCGCCTCTCTCGCGATACGACGCCATGCAGCTCTGTGTTTGGTGGCTTGGGAGTTGTGATTTATGCTGCAGTGTGAAAAAAATGCTTGTTTGCATTTTTTTTTAATTATATTGATAAGCTTGTGAATGACTAACACTCGTATCTTACTTGATGGTAAGCGATGATGTGGTCGATGATAGAGCACACTTGCTTAGAAGTAACGTATTCAGTATTGAGTAAGTAAGTCAATAGTGAATACCCTATGACCCATGACCCCAGGTTGTAGCTATTAGAAAACAGAAAGTCCATCAAGAAATTTCACTCCTATTCTTGCTCTATTCCTATTGTCTATTGTGGGTACAGCTAACATCACAATGAATGAATAAATAATATCACCGAGTGCCTTACGCTAATCTACTACTATTTTTCGATACTGTGAGAAAAAGCCAGAAAAGTTTATGTACCAGTGTGTTTTGGGAGTTTTGGTGGGTTTATAAATATCCCGACATTCTTTAAAACAGTAGGTACATTGTTCGATATACAGAATGACTCGTAATTAGTGACTGATACTTAACCAGGTGATTGTAAGTACAAAAGTTGTTGTTATCATAAGTATGATAACCAACAACTTTTACTATAGGACCAAACCAGAAAACTTGAAAAAAATCAGCAGTTCAGAAAAAGCAGTTCAGTTTTTGCGTTTTCATGTTTGGTCCCATAATGGGTTGTGGAGGTCTGGTAGGCAGCCGCTCCTCGTAAAATACTGGTATTCAGCTAAATCCGGCTTGACTGGAAGCCGACCCCAATATACTTGGGAAAAGGCTAGGCAAATGATGATGTTTGGTCCCATAGTAAAACTTGTTTGTTATGATTACTATCACGTGCTTAAGTATCGGTTACTAATTCCCAGTCAACCTATATAGAGATAAAATTACAAGATTCAGTAAGTCCTTCAAAAAGCATTGACTCTTGTCCGTTTCCGTTTTCTCATCATCTTCAGTTATTGAACTAAAGATGCGTTTATAATCGTACAGATGTTGAGAATGATCTTAGTACGAAGGGTCAACGACACATCATATTTGCTTACACCATTAAATGCAATTGCGTGTGAAATATACAAACCGATGGTATAGCGCCTCTAAATATAACATTTATGATCTTAAATCAAACACGTGCTGATGTGTTTGACTTGCTCTTTGCATACATCTCCAAGGGAAATGGAATATCACACAAACAAAACGAATATAATTATCCAGTCATCTACGGAAAGAGCAGTGGTGGCCCAGTGGTAACTGCACCGATATACAAGTTGTAGGTCGTGGGTCTAAACCCAGCCAGGCGCATTAATGTCTTTAATTTATTTCATCACCGCTGCTCTCAAAACGACGCAGGAAAACATCGTGAGAAAGCTTCCATGTCCTAGAACCAAGTAGACATGTGACATCCACCAAGGGGCCCGCATGGTGGATTACTGCTCACTCCCTCTTTTAGAGAAGAGGCCTGAGTCCCAACAGTGGGAACATTACCAAGGCCGATAATGCTAATGCTACGGAAAGAGATCATAGTGGAAAAAGTCACTGCACTTTTACATGTATATCGCTATCGATATCAGGCTAACTAAAATTCCAAATAAAAACCATCAAGGAAGTCTTTAATGAAGTAACTTGAAACCTAATTAGCTAAACGATCGCAATTAAGCTTAAAGAGACTCCTCTCAACCCGTTTTCAGCTCAAATAGAGCTATTAAATTAAAATACGCTACACAGAAGCTCCATTGACAGTAATAAAAATTGCTAACAAAACTAATTAACAGATAATTAAAAACTGGAGCAAAAACAGTAGCTACAACAATAAATACAGTCACAAATTGATAGCAGTTACAGAAAAAAGTTGTAACCGGATGGTTTGATGTGGGTATTACGAAAAAAACCCGGCGAGCCAGCTGCGCCCGCGCCGCACAAAGGTCTCTGTTTACTGTACGGTAGCATATGCTCATTCTGTTTACGTTCCGTTGCGTTTCGCGCCCATGTTTATATGGTAGGTTTTTTTGGGAATCATTTCGACTCGGAGGATGTGGACTTAGCTTCAAGTAGCTGACATTTTTTTAGGTTTTTTTCTGGTTTAACGACGGATGTGGTAATTTTATTTCTGTCAAGTACTACTTTAGTGTTTTTGAGTGCTGATTTATCGCCAGTTAACTTTATCTATCTGAGTCTTTTGCTCTGCCATAACACCTGGGAGAGACCTCAAATATTCATTCTTATCTAATTCTATCTAGGTCTTTATTGTAGGTACACAAAATCTGTTATTAAATACCGTGATTTAAAAACTCACGTACAATGCTTCTCATTCTTGTTTTCATTTAAAATCAAGTCGTGGATTTTGTAACGTCAAAGCAAATTTTTGAATATCGTTCTATTTTCATTTAAAATTACTGCTAAGATTAAAATAAATCTAACCAAAGCCCGCATTACGAATAAATAAATCAGCATTAACGACTAAACTGCTACAGATCAACATTCTGCATAAATTATAACAGCAATCAATAACGCGGACATCAAAACATTTGGAAGGAACATCCATTCTACAAACGCTTCCCATCCTTTCTCGGAACTATTCATAGGACGCAAAGGCAACTTCAGCGGGAGACTGTCTGTCTGTCTGTTTGTTGAACTCGAACAATAAACAGATACAGTCAGACGGTTTACTCAAAGTCCAGGCTATACGATTACAGTGTAATCTGATGTCTTGGAACTTGAAGCTGTGCCTTTTGCTAGTAAGGATTTGTGTATAGTCTGAGTGTGAATTTTGAGATCACGGTCAAGAAGATTTTTGGATTTATATTCGTTTGGGATGTCGTGGCTGACGGAATAATTGTGTTTATTACTTATACACCGTTTTCTAGCTCGAAAAGAACCAAAAGTTTATGTTTTTTCGCATCAGTTATGAAGAATAAATAAACATGCAGTGAACTATTTATAATTGAAGAGTGTAACAGCATATACGCTATTGTCGATAACTTTTTTTCTTTGAATAACCTAGATACAAGTTATGGACATTGGACAATGGCGTATAATTATGCTTTTATAACCGTCAATTATGTTCTTAAGGAAAAAAACAATGCGTCTAATCATTTGACTCAATATCTCATGAAATTCCGTCGTTTACCAGAATTATAGCATTTTCTGAACATCTATATTTCAAAAACATACAGTTGGCTACTTCAGAATTCCAGTGGCCAGCAATGTCCTTTATCAAGCTAGCAATGCAAGTTTCAGACTACCGTCACTGGCGTATCTCTTCAATGAATCAGAATTCTCCAAAACCATCGACCATCTCGATGTTCATGGAAGCGAAGTCCAGTGAAGACAATGCGAAATGCTCTGTCGAATTAGAATCGCTCCATCGCATCCCATAGGTGTCATGGCAGACAGCTATTAGATTATACCAGGTAATTATAATGCTAGCTTTGAGGGAAGATAGCGAGATAAATGAATTAAGTTCATGACTAGAGATAGTGGTTGTGATGACCACATAATTTTGAGTGCTTAGTTAGACGCATATCTAGATGGAGTAAATAGTTGATGTGCATAATACTCTACAAGTCGTGTGTAGTTTTACCCTCAGTACCCGGCGATAAAAAATGCATATCGACGAAAGAGACAATCGGCTAATTTCGACTTCGTAAAGCGTTATCTCTGTCGCTCGAAATACAAATAGTCCTGTATCTTTTAAGGGCTGTTAAAACAATTATGATTTGCTTCTTTAGATTGTACATTGTATAAAATACAGCAATATTTCTATACGATTGATGTGCAAAATTTATCACCGGGTTCTGTAAGGGAGATAAAGCTTTTGAATAACATAATAGATGAAAATAAGGTTGAATAGTATAGATTTTTTTTTCATTAAGATTTAAGACCGTCTATGTCCCAATTCTGTGCATAAGGTTGACGACGATGGCGTTAAACGATGAAATGGTTCACAATCTTGATCATAAATTATTAGAGAAAACTACAGATTCGTACAAATTAAACCACATTCAAATTTAAATCATGCTTACCCTACTTCTAAAAACAAATTTCAACCCAGAACTGTATTTTTTTAAAAATGCTACACACCCTGCTCTCCCATCCCGTAAGACTTTGTAAACAAACTTAACCTTTCCCAGTAAGGACGAGATAACGTAAACAGTTTAAGCAGCAGTATGTGCGCATACGTCCCTGCACTCTGCTTATTTTGATATTTCGACCCATTTTAGTATGAGAACGGTCCTAACTTTAGAAACCCTTTGTGATGTTTTCACATAAGAGAACAGATAACAGCAGTTTGGTAGATGGAACGAAATTTTTTGATAGTGAAATGATATTTAGTACTAAGGATTGTTTTGGTGTTTTTCAAGTTCAATTTTTCAAGTGAGTTTGAAGAAATAATAGTATCTAAAACTTTATATTGTAGAAAGTTATCGACATAGACCGAAGAATCGCTTAAGTGGCAGTGGGCAGGGCGCATGGCTTGTAAAATAGAGGGTCGATGAGGACGGATGGTTCTGGAGTGACGACTACCAGACGAAACAGTGTTGGAAGGCCTCCCAACGACCAGGTGCAGGTCGTGAGGATCTTCCGCTATTATCCTCTATTGCAAAATTTCTGTCTCGTTTGTATAGTACTCGTAGTAAGCTCGCCCGTGAACATTAGCCAATTTTTATTGTTTTGTAAAAGTTGTGTGTACAATAAAAGATGTGAATATGAATAAAAAATGTATTTCTCAGATAGCAGGTTTGCCAAGACATCAAAGGTAGAATAATATAAATGATATCTTTGAAGTTATTCATTTCAATATTAGATACTACTAAAAAAAATAGAAGCTTTCCACGATCTGCTGGATCAGAAAACTTGGAAAAACTAACATGTCCAGTCTTTCTTTTGCATTCATTCTCGACCAGTAACGGTTGGATCGCAATGCATACAATATGTCCCATTTCAGGGACTCGTTTGTGATTCTCGGAAGGATTATAGATTTTATTTTTGCTGTTGAAATGGATAGTTTGCTCCTACGTGTGTCTATCTATGTCGTCTTAGTATAATTGTTTTTGAGAAGCTTTATCTACAAAATTAAATGAAGTAATTTAAGAAACTTACAGTCCATACTGTTTATCGTTCTATGTAGCGTCTTCGCTTAATATTCCTGCATTTTTAATATTTAACATTATTTTTAGTATCATCTTCATTTTATGTTGAATATAACTATTCCCTTATTATGGTATCATTTTTATTTTTCATAAGCGTTATTTTTTCAATGAAGTCATTGTTAGTTCGAATAAACTGATAATTTTAATATATTCTCATTTTTGTATTCTGTATTCAGATACAGTTTATTTATCCCCTTTATCATTTCATATAATCGAATAGAAAACTCCACTATCTTCAAAACAAACACCATAACTCTATCTACCGCTCCCCCAGCACGAGATAGATTCGTTCCTGGCATTTCTGTTTTTATATTTTTTCTTTCTGCGGTAGCTGTTTGTGTAAACGCTACGCCAAATCCGGCCTATTTTTGTTACCGGCCACTGAACCGTTTCCAGCTTTGTTTTGATTTCTACCAATCAGAAATTCAATATAGCGCGGGAGCATATATAATCAAGATTTTTTTTTCGTCGTTTCTATATTTTTATTTTTTAGTTTTGACTAAAGCGTTTGACACGGTTTTTATGGAAACTTGCTGAATATTTGATTTTGGGAACAGTTTTAGATTCGGTTTTGGTTTGAATGTTTGCTTTTGATTTATATTTTATTTTTAAAAGTTTATTGCTATTTTTTGTGGTTTCGTTTTTTCTTTTCATAGCTCTGTATAAAATGCTTTGTTTAATGTGTCAACTGTGATATTTAGTACATTTATATGCACAACAAGTACATACAGTTCTACTGCGTTACTAAAACATAGATGTCTATCTTTGTTCAATTTGATTACTATTTTATCGACAGTAAACAACTCAGAAATAACAGTTCTTGATTTTCAATGGAAGTCAGTAAACAGCTTAAATTAATTGCGAGTTACCAGTCAATGTTATTCGATTTCAAACACTACAAATAACTTTAACAACTTCTGATTTTAGCAAGTTGCTTGATGTTATAATACGGCGTAGTTTAAGGATCAGTAGTGTCAGACAGTAAATAATCTTCTGTTTACCAATCTGAAACTAGCTATTTATATCGCAGCCTTACTTCAATAAAATCGAGATCTTTCTCTACATATTTTTTATCCATCATCTCTGTATTCAACGATATGATTCTTACCTAGCAGTTCAGAAACCTTAAAAATCATACACTCTTAAAGAAGATTGGCAAAACCCCATAAACTTTCAGTATTACATACAGGCTTAACGTTTCATAGAATGAATATATGGATTTGAATGCTACAATAGAGTATAACAAAATATGTAATGGTAAGACATACATTAGAGTTGGGGATATTAAAATGATTTATAGACATAACCTCAAAATGGACCACCAAAAATAATACAAGGTACCTACCTAATTATGTGACTTAGAGCTTGACCAGAAGGGGCGAATTCGTCGCGATTCTCTCGTGCGTATCACGCGCGACCATTGCGCCCAGAAAGAGCGTATCAACGCCGGAGCATTCAACAATACCGTATCAAATGTAGGTGCTCAATTTCCCTGGATATGTGCACTCGCTTTGGAGTTCGCGCGTTTAACTGGACGCAACATGGGGTCCTTAGTATCTCGACTCGCGTGTAATACGCGCGAGTTGAGGGTCTGGCGTTGTGCACGCGATTTACGCGCGTATTTTGAATTCGCGCGATGCTTATGGACGCGACGTATTTATGCTAGTATCTTACTAGTATATTACTAGCACGCGAATGAATTCGCGCGAAACGTTTCGAGACGAATTCGCTTCTTCTGGTCAAGGTTTTAAGGCGGACCCTTGGATATCGTCCTATTTAGCTAACTATCATACGTGGCTACTATAGTAATTAACGTACCTTTTGCGGGATTCTCATCCGCTCTTAGATGATCCATGGTTCATCAATATGTTGGTCGTCAACAGGATTAAAGAAAATGAATAAAAATAGAATTGGTAAAAAACAAAACCATTGTATTTTAAATAATATATTTTTATTATAATGGTAACAATACATTGTCAAGAAATACCGCAGGGGGATTGTTCCTTCGTGTCGATCATAAGCTGAATACCAGACTACACTCATAACATGTGAACAACAGCCCACGGTTCTGAGTCCTACTATACAATTACAACAGTAGCCGATGATGGCGCTCCAATCTTGCTGTTCCCTTTCCAGCTTCCGTTTTCTCCTTTAAACTGGTCAAATCAAGACATGTCGGCGAAGGCGTGATAAGCGCACAGTACAGTTTATACACCGAAAATCAACTGCTGATATTGTTATAGCATGAAAAACATTCACAGGATAAATAAGAGTCTTATCTCAGTCCTGCGCAGGTTTATATACTGAACGTAAATTGTAATGTACTAAAGTAACGTGGTGGCACAAAATAAGAGTTCACACTTCATTTATAAATGCAGACAAATAACACGAACGACGAATTATGTTTAGGCAGGGTCAAACCAAAATATCATGACAGTTTATATTTTTTTTACATTTGACATAAGTAACAACTAACGTAATAAGCCTATTTTATGCGTTTTGTTTCCGTACCCTAAAATCATGGTTTTTTAATTACTCCGGACTGCTAATATTATATTTTAACTTGGAAAATATCTAACGATGTATGACCCATAATTTGCATATAACTAGATTTTGGCATGTTCGGATTTGATGTGATACCCAACTCGCCAATCTTCTTTAGGCATGTATTTTTTTCTAAATTCTACGTAAGAATCTTAATCTGTAGAACCTTAACTGCTACCAAATCCTACCATTACACCAATGAGGCAACTGAATTGACTGAAGTAACTGATATTTACCGATTATCTCTCCCTCCTTACTGTCTGCAGTAACAAGTCTTTCGTTAGAATAACCGGTGGCTGCTGTAATCATCCAAACTGTGACGAATTGGTAATCCTATACCCCAGGCTAGGTTTACCATTTAACTAGACTCAAGGTATCGGCTACTTCCCTGAGAAAGATTTTGAAACAAACGCATTTTATTTTCTCTATTGATCAAAGTAATACCCTAACAGACAGGACAGATTATTTCATTAAGAATCTGAATCAGCAGGATTATAGAAATCTCTATCAATCAAAGTTTTAATAAAATCAATAAGGGATTTCTTGTTGAGAAAGCTTTCATTTTCATTTAGGCTGTATTTCATAAAAGATTTACCTTACCTCAGCAATATTTTATCCAAAATAATCTTTACGAAACTTAGTTTTAAGTCAGCTCTTTTTTAAAACCGGGCCCTCAGCTCTCAATCCTAAATAAGGTACTCGCAGCGAAACCTTTCAACTTTTTAATTCCAGTTAAGAAACTTTTCAAGTAAGTGATTTAAGAAAACACTTATAATTCACCGGGAATCTTAGAAGAGGTAGCATAATTTCCGAAAAAAAAAATTCTAACCCTCACTTTGCTAATTCCGGAAACTTTGGCCGGAGTGTTCGAGGACACCTGTCGGCCGTTACGGTAAACTTCGGAGAGATTCCCTCCCTTTTTTAGTACCTTTTGAATCGTTTATCTCAGCGGTGCTTCGGGATGAGTGTATTTGAAACTTCCCGATTGCCCATTATGCTGTTTTTCTTTTTTCCGGCGTCGAACTTTTTCGAACGCCAATTGTTGGCGCTTTGACGAAAAAAAAAACAAATCGGTGATTTTCGGGTCGCGGGTTATGGGCGGTTTGTTGCATACTGTGACGTAATCAAGATTTTTTTTGGAAAAAAAAAACGAACGTGTATTTTTCCCGCAGATAAACGCATACAGTTCCGGAAGATGTACGTTTCCAATAGATGAATTTAGGTTCGATTTTTTGTTTGCAACGCGGTTTTGAACGAGCAGAAATGTTTGTATTTTATGTTTTTGTTTGCATACACGAAAGCAATTTAAAGCCCTAGTATTTTTTAAACAATACTCCAAGCGCATTGTCTTGCTCCATTCTTAAACAATGGGAGGTTAAAATATTTTCATAATAAGAGATTTTTTTTGAGAAAATTTTTAAATTGCAAATGTTATTACATATTTTTGTTAGCGAAGTAAGTACCGTGCGAGCTGCAGGAAAAGAGCTTTATTTTATTGGTCCGATAATAAAAGATGTTTGAATATTCAACACATTTCATGATAATATTATATGAACGGATAAGCCGAGAATTTTATAGATTTAATTTGAAAATCGTGACATCATAAAAAACTTAGCTATAAATAATAGATACTAAATCTTGTCCTTTGTGGAGCTCAAAATACCTAGATTTTTTTTCACTTTTTTTGTTATACCTTGATAAAGACTTGTTCTTGACTGCAATCCCACCTGATAGTAAGCAGTGATCCAACCATTGATGGTGAAGCACACCAGTCTATAAAGAGCCTATTAGTCTTGAAGATACCTTAATAATAATATAGTCGATCATAAACCTTATACATATTACGATTATAATTAGTCAAAATGCTAAAATTGTTCTCAATATCCCAAGTAGAGGATTTTAAAAGAATCTAAAAATATATTTCAGCTATTGTAGTCGATTATTCTCAGTAACATAGGTTAGATACCTATAATGCAGGAAAAGTGTTAGGAACTAGTTGTAGTTATTATCAGCGGCAGAGGTTTTAACATATCGAAGGCCCACTCAACTAGATATCATTGTATTATGATTAGTTCCCATGTCAGTATTATACATGATATTGCCCTCCAATCTCATAACAAAAAAGACATTGCACAACAAAAAATCGACCTTGTGAAACGACTGCCATACAAAACGAAAAGAAATGCATTTCTATTTTTATTGAACAAAAAATACAGTAAAATATAATCTTGATAGGCGATATAACCCGCACACTATGGCTTAGGGTCAGGCCATTGTGGGGCCATTCGTGGCCCACGCAGTGGTTACCGATGGTATGGCCATTTGTCATAATCTCGTGTTGGCCGCGACGCTCGGAGGTTAGAATGTAAATGTAGAATGTTTTGGGTGTTACGGATTATTTTGTAGTAAAAATAGGATTTGAATTGGATTTGATAAAATTTAGGGTTAGTGAGCGCTCTCACTAACCCTAAATTTAAATACATATACCGCTGTATATGTACTGTGAATTGTGATCTTAGGATATTGCATTTGGTTTAAAAACATTTTATTTTAAAAAAGTTGCCATTAAGTTTCTTGCTTGTTCTTCTCCATGACAAACGATCAAGTGCAACCCGTGCTTCTGACATTTTATAATTAGTATTCATGTAACCTACCTAAAATAAAAACAATTTGATCTTTTACAATTTTGTTTATAATATAGGTTTTATGTGTCCAAAAGGCTTAGGTATACCTATTAAGTTTTTTTTTTTATTTTGTTTTGCTTTGTCAGTTGTCAATTGCAATACCTATTATAATAATATCAGCACTTTTATCGATTACAAAATTATTTGCAGCAAACCTAGATATTTTACCATCAAATGATTTAGCATCCATAAAACTCTAAAATCACAGCAGTAAACGATCAAGTATTAACATACCGTGTAATGAAACCAGAAACAACATTAATAAATTTAAAAAATAATACAGAAAAGTAACACAGTTTATCATTCCGTAACTAGCAGAACGGTTATAAGAATACTTTGTGTAGCGCCACGAAATTAATTTTACCTTAAACATTGATTAATGGATAGGAATGAACAAGTCGACTTGGAAATAATTTGATAGCAGCCGACTTTTGGACTGGTTTGCTGATAATATCTTTTTTTTGTTAAGATTTTTGTACGGATCGAGTAATAATTGCTTGATTTTTTTATCGATTGAGAGGAATAGAGCTCGCCCAGTGTTAACGATCCTGTCTTACGAGTTGAAAGGTCGCTAGGTTTAGTTAAAGTTATGTGCACAATTGGATTTACCCAGTTATGCAGATAACTTTGAGTGATTTATTTCATCGCAAAATGCTTAAGGAAAACATTGTGTTAGAACCAAAAATTTGAAGATATCTGACATCCACCAATCCGTACCTGGCCCGTGGATTATGGCTCTTTTCCTATGTTAAAGAGGAGGCTTGAGGACCACAGTGGGAACATTGTAAGGCTGATTAGGCTTATCATTTATTCTTATGACCACTTTTAACGTTTTTTTTTTTTAATTGTTCATTCATTACTAGCTTCTACCAGTCTTCGCCCACGTGACTTTGAGTTTCTCCATACAAACTTTGGATCCCTTTCATCTTCTTAGGAAGTGAATTTTGAGACTTGAGAGTTTTTTTTTATATTACAGATAGATATAGGCGTATAAACCTGTCTTAGCTCTTATTATTTGTGAAAAACTCCCGCTCTGGGTGTCAGACCTCAGTAGTCTTATGCATTCCAAGGCCATGGTGACCTATCCAGTTGATAATTCATTAGCCTACCATTTTCATTCATTCTGAAACTACATTTAGTTCAACAAACATTAACAAAAGACCCCCAAACCACACGATATCACTCCCAAAACGGAAAAAAACCCATTTTTATTGAAGTCCGGTAGAAAGTTTACAACACAAACGAACGTATGTTACATAACGTTGTAAGATAAACAAACTATATTCGGATCAAGACGGGAAACATATAAACAAGCGCCATAATGAGTAACAACAGTTCATACAATAACTTCCATGGATACAACTTCCTGGATTTTGTCGTAACTTGTTTATCTGTTTTTTGTTTTACTTTACTTTGTTTTGTTAAAATGTTTCTTTTGTGTCTTGTTTTTAGGATGGTAATTTATTTGAGTAATAATTAAAATGAGGAAAGCTAATATTGTAAAGCTAAAAATAATCTAAGTTTGTTTACGACTTCTAACAAATTCAAAGTCAAAGTATTATTATATTAAGGGCCTGTTTCACAATGTCCGAGTAGGCACTACTCACTGAATAAATTAAAAAATTTGACAGAATTTGTATGAAATTATCTGTCAAGTAAGATACTCGAAACTTAATCATAGGTGGTGAAATAGGCCCTAAAATTTAAAATAAATAATTTACAGGTATTTTTGAATTGAGTTGATCAGTTAAAGAAATTAATTTCCTTCGTACTAATAATTTTAATGCGAAAGTTTGTATGTACAAACATCCATTTGTTACTCTTTGAAGTAAAAACTACGGAATGATCCTACCCTCGAATATCTTTTCTCTTTGTAACTTAAAGATTTGCTGGAAGAAAACTCATTGCTGAGTTAAGTTAGCCTTTGTACATTAACTATCTAATTACCATGTTTTGTAATGTTTATTTTTGTGTACAATAAAGAATTAAGAATGTAACTTAGTATGCAGGTAAGTAGATTACGTCCTAGAATAGGATATAGGATACTTGTTTTTCTGGCAGTATGTTCCCTTGGGAAAATTGTCTACTACCACGCGTGCGAAGTCGCTGGCTGCAACTAGTGACTAACAAAGGCCATTATGAAACTATCTCTTTAATAAAAAGAATATAAGTCAAACCACTAATTTATAACAATTGTTTATTAACAATTAAAAACTAAACTAAACATGCTCTCCAATTAACTTTCATACCTACTTATTAATTCCTATAGAATATTTGAATTTCAAATACAAAAAAAAATTACGCAAGCACTTCGGTATCCGACTGTACCAAGTAGCCAACCACAGGTGGTAAACCTAATCTCTTACAGCGAGGTACAGACGCCCACAAAACGCGACCGAAATAAGAAAAACTATTGTTACTCATAGTTTTATTATACTTTTTGTTTTACAATATTTTTATCTGTTTGTATGATAAATGGCCAATTATTTTTGTGTTCGTTCGGATGTATTGTCTGATGGCTACTGGGTTTTATGGTAGACATTTTTTTTTATTGTAATTTTTTTGTGTCGAAATATTTGTGAGTAAAAAATTTGAGCCAATTAAGTTGAGACTTTACAAAACTTACCTACTAACGATGAAACTATTATAGGTAGGTACGTCTAACAATTATGAACTAGAATATGTTTTTTGTTTTCAAACAGAATTTTAACTTGACTAGATTTTGTAATTATTGTGTATCTCGAGTAGTTTCAGACATTCATTTTTTAAATATATATTTTACTTAAGCAAAAAAAGAAACAGTTACGAAACCATTTTATTAATTAACATCATCTGCCTAATCCTTTCCCAACTATATTGGGGTCGGCTTCCAGTCAAGCCGGATTTAGCTGAATACCAGTATTTTACGAGAAACGGCTGCTACCAGACCTCCACAACCCATTAACTGGGGTAACACGGTACTTCATGGCAGGACTGGAGTCAGATTTACTGGCTTTTGACTATCCGTAACGACTGCCAAAGATCTACAAATGACAGCCGGGACATTTTATTAATTAAAATAAAACTTAAAAGAATTTGATTGTTATAAATGATGGAGGAAGGCCTTTGCCCAGCCTTGGAACATTACGGGCTAGTAAAAATAATAATCACACTAATATTATAAAGGCAAAGGTTTGAGAGTGGGTGTATTTTTGTAACTTCTTCACGCTTGAACGGCTTAAAATATTACAGTAAAACATTGAAAATGGGTATTTTTTACGGGGATATTTTTTCTGCTAAAAAAACGTAGAACTTTTATCTAGACTCTCTTAAGCGGTGTGACGTCATAACCGCTTTGTCAAGCTCACACCCATACTATTGACTTCACCAACTTATTATATACATCTTAAATTACTACCAAATTTATCATTACTCAAATACCTTTCTCTATAACATTAAAATAGACAAATCCATACATTTACTTCTAACGACACTTACCTCGTAGCTACCAGATATTGTTTGAATTTGTGACATTTGTCCCACAGCGGCATTATTGTGCCATTATGATACATTCAGATAAATTATCTTTGACATAAGAGCTGGGATACACCCACGTGGCTGAAGAGATTTTATTCGACTAATGTGGTGGAATTGGTGATAATATATACGTACTATACGCGTACATACGTATATATACGCATAGTGTACGGAAGTCAATAGTACGGTTGTTATACAGCATTGTAGTCATTTTGAAGGCACGTTTGGTGCAGTGGCTGAGCGATTGGATGTTGCGCTGCGTGTCGCTAGTTCGATTCGGGTTCGTTTTACAAATAATAAAATAGCCTGAAGATATTAGTTCTGAGTTTAGGTGTATTTTGTATGTGAGTTTACATATTTGTGAATGCAGCCACGATACTGTAAAAAGAAAAATACAAGATTAGGTTCTCCTCTCCATAACATCTCATATCTTGTGAAATCGGTGTCAACTAGACATAGTTACACTTCTCTTAACCTATCACATACCCGCAAAACGAGACACAATAGTAAAACAATAACAGCGCGGTCTCATAGGACCGGTCGGGGATTCATGAACTAATAATGTCTACTAATCACACTAATAATATAAAGACATATACGTTTGTATGTACGACGTACATACGTGTGTACTCATTCATATACACACAACATTACACACCTAGGTGAATATTTATAACTCTTTCACACTCCAACATTTTTCGTAACAGATTTAAATGAAATTCGCCATTCGGGTCTGTACCTACACGATAGGGCCCCGTACAGACCCGGTTGTGTACATAGTTAATTTGTCTGTTGTACGCAGTATCTATGTAAGAATCACTTAAGTCTACTTTACCCCTCCGTACCCTATTAGACAAAGTACTAAAGGACTAGGATGACACAGCGAGACGCTAGCCTGTTTTAGGGCCCATCACTCGAGCTCGTAAAATGAAATGTAGGATAACGGATAACAATGTAAGCCGGTAATAGTTTTAGACGGTATTTCTTAGACATTGTTTAAGTTAGGTTCTACAGTGTTTAGTTTTGTGTGTTTTAAAGCAGCATGTCTAGATTCTAGAGTGAGTAAATTCTATCGCAGGTCCAGCCAGTGACTTTGGCCGAGAGCAGAAAAAAGATTGCATAATCAGCCTTTTTATTTGGTCCACTGCTGCTTCAACTCAAGCTTCTTCTCCAGGAAAAGAACGAAGATACTCCTGGACAAGATCTAAGAAAAGATACTCCCGGGATATGTTATGTACTATTCAAGGATATGGATTATCCCTGTACCAAATTCCATTCAAATTCTTTCAGTCGTTGGAGCGTGAAGTATTAACAAACATACGCATGCATACACTCACAAACTCTCACCTCTATAATGTTAGTATGATAACTTCTGTGATTTTCCTACAAGTATATCAATTTCTAATACCAGTGTAATAAAACAGATCACTTCAGTATAAAATAATATATTTATTACTCAATCCTTTATCTATACTAATATTATAAAGAGGTAAAATTTGTAAGTTTGTAAGTTTGTATGTAGGGGGTAATCTCTGGAACTACTGGTCCGATTTGAAAAATTCTTTTAGTGTTAGATAGCCCATTTATCGAGGAATGCTATAGGTTATATATCATCACGCTACGACCCACGGGAGCGGAGCAGTAACAAAAAAATGCGGGTGAAACCGCAGGGGACAGCTAGTTCTCAATAAGTTAGTTAGTCAGAAAACTGTGTTCCAAAGCATGATCTCTATGGAGAAAAACACAGCTTCACTACAGATAATCACGAATACGCTTCAGTGTTGCTAGTGCAATAAATGAATTGAATACAAAATTAATTAAATTATATTCCTGGCTACGTAATAAAAGCGACAAGAACGATGATAGCTCATAATAGGATTTAAAAAAGTGTCCATGGAGTTTCTTGCATGTTCTTCTCCATAGAGATTGACTGATCCAAAGTGCCTGTAAATAGTATATTTGAAATAAACATGTCTCTGTTTGTGTTTCGTCTACAAAACCGAGTAATCTGATTACATATCAAAACCTAACATTAGCGCCTAACTACTCAAATGCTAACAGAACCCACACTTAGCTCTAGGTAGTTTCCAAATATTAGGGTACTAACCTAAGATTAATGATCTGTCACCACCTTTCCTACATCGTAATCAATCAACATAGTGATTTAGGAACAAACTAGTAATATTTTAATATAACGATGGGCGATTCAGAGATGTTAATGTGTTCAATCCAAATCGTTAAAATAAACCATCGATTTGACTCACCATCATCATCTGCCTAGCCTTTTCCCAACTATGTTGGGGTCGGCTTCCAGTCAAGCCGGATTTAGCTGAATACCAGTATTTTACGAGGAGCGGCTGCCTACCAGACCTCCACAACCCATTAACTGGGGTAACACGGTACTTCATGGCAAGATTGGAGTCAGATTTACTGGATACTGACTATCCGTAACGACTGCCAAAGATCTCCAAATGACAGCCGGGACCAACGGCTTAACGTGCTTTCCGAGGCACGGAGGAAACTCGTTATGTTAAGATGGTCACCCATCCACAGACCAACCTAGGCAAGCGTTGCTTAACCTTGGAGATCGACCTGTGCGGCTGTTATTATCTAGTCACGAGCTCCTCATCGATTTGACTCACCATTTTGCGAAATAATCAACTTGTTTCGAGTAAATAGAATCGATCGCTAGTTTTTAAATGTACGAATCAGTCACTCTCACTCGAAACTTTAAACCATTTAGGAACAACTCGCGAATGAACTATGCGCCAGTTGTAATTTATTTATTTATACTTTATGCACCGAAAAGGTACAAAGGCAGACTTAATGCCTTAGGCATTTTCTACCAGTCAACCTTTGGGTGATGCAGAGAAGATTAGTGGGAGGTGCAATAAAAGATTGAGAAAAAATTGTATTAAAGAAATAAATCGCAGATAATATGAACAAATACAATATAAATGTAAATACAGAATTCAATAAATTAAATATAAATACATAAATACTCTGAAAATAGGTTCAAATCGATGCAATAACAGACCGAGTTGGACTCCAGTTAAAGTCGAAACAATCGAGATGTTGGTACAATCGGAATAATCGAATAAAACCTCTCGCTATTGCGCATCGCTATTTTTATACACTACTAGCTGTCCCCTGCGGTTTCACCCGCATTTTTCGTTACTGCTCTGCTCCCGTGGGTCGTAGCGTGATGGTATATAGCCTATAGCATTCCTCGATAAATGGGCTATCTAACTCTGAAAGATTTTTTCAAATCGGACCAGTAGTTCCGGAGATTACCCCCTACATACAAACTTACAAATTTTACCTCTTTATAATATTAGTATAGAAAAAGCTAAATCTGCTCTTATATCAAATCGATTTTAATTTCCAATCGGTAATTATATGCAATCCTAATCGGATTACTAATTGATGATAAATTTCACAGCATCCGACGTCAATACCGACTTTTTGTCGCCTAATCGGATTTAGTTTGAATGAAAAGTGGCGTGTGTGGGCGTTTAGTGACAAGTCAGTACTTGATATGATAATTATAAGCCAGTCATGCGTATTTGACTTTGTCACCGCATTTTTTTGGTGTTGTAAAAGTTGAGTGTTTAAAACGCAGATATTGGTCTATGCGATGAAAGTGAAGTCAGTAAAAATCTTACGTCCCGCTCCACCATACAGTGTAATTAGCATTAAATTGATTCGTTAAACAAAAGTAATTTCAAATGAACATTACAGTAATCTGTCAATGATCCTAAAGTACGCTAAAATGGTTTAGTATAAACATAATAATAATCACACGTTACCCAAAATGGCATTCCATATTGTGTTAATAATAATTTAAACTTAGAACTAGTGTTAGTAACATAAAGAACAAAATATAGGCACTTTCTAAGCCGGGTCAGACACTCTAAACCTGTCGAATGTCTATTTGTCCGCGTGCAGTCGTATCCACCGCCTTTAGATCGGAGAGTCCCTCTTGTCAGCCACATAATCCATTTACTAAACAACATTACCAACATTCCTTTATCAGAGTCGCTACAGACAAAACCTAAGTACACATATCATACTAGATATAATATTATGACGTAACAGAATGTGAGAACTAAACTATGACTTCCCTCAATTATATACGTATACTAACTTAAACTAGCGCGTTTAACTGAACAGTTAGTCTGAATATATAGCTTAGATAAACGGGCTACAAGCACTAACAGTTAAGGCGACGTTACACGAGCCAGAATCAACATAAAGTTTAGTTAGCGCGCGAATGTTGAACGTTTACTGCTAAAATACGGTTGTCATTGATAAGGCTCTATGGTTATGGTGGGGCTTAAAAAATTGTTTAGCTTTTGAAAGATCAGCGCTTTGAGCGATTTGTTTTTACGTTACTGCAATCGAAATGTTGCCGCGTTTGGCTCTATGATCGGTTAAGAGGCCTGCGGAGACCGCGCGCTATCTCGAGTTGAGACGCAAAAAAATACGTTTTTGAGGTTGATGGAAGCAATCCAGATAGTATAAACAATTCTTGGACACACCGACTGGAGTACGGTCATCATCCGCACACTGACAGTTGCTTGCTGTGATAGCAATACAAACTATTGGAAATTTGGGAGAGGTTCCGTAATACCAAAAATGATGAATGAAAAATTCATGTATTTCCAATATTGTTTCGAGTATTTATAACTTGATAATAATATCTGTGTTCCTACGGAAAGATATTTTGAAATATTATTGTTTATAATATAGAAAAAACCAAATAAAAACATGACATTTTCGCTGTGAAAATGTGCAAATTTAAATTCGCTTAAATTTCGTTTGGCGTAAGTTTTTCAACAAAAAGACGTAGGAACCTAGATAATTATTGTTTGAATCCGAATAACATCATATTATGGTGTAAATATGCTTAAATTTCAAATGATTTTGGTATTACGTTTGTATGGATAATTCTAACGTCGCGCCCACCTTAAGCTAAGCTCCTCGAGCGGGCCAATCAGAGCGCTGAACGTCATAAAACATATCGATCGAGTTAGACGTAAAGCAAATTAGCACTAGGCACTCTGAAGACACAAAAATAACAAAGTGTTTGATTTAAATAGATATTGCCACTTCAGTAGATGCGAGACGTAGCTTATGCTTAATTATACTATCAATAAAAACCTACTTCTTTGTTTCAAAGAGTTACCTTGCCCCTGGCAAGCAAATGGCAATGAAAAAACACAGGAGAAGTTAAGTCATTAAAAGTTTGACATTGCCCCTTCGAAACTAGAAAGCAATAGTAGTTTTGTAATGATTTCCCATACAAAAAATAAGATTGAATCATATTTTTAATGTCAAAATTTTATGAATCAGACGAATTTGTGTGAAAAGGCCTTAAGCCCAGTAAACAGAGGCATCCAACACGGCAGAGGTGAACTTTCCAGAATGTTCTGATAATGCTCCTAACATAGCTCTAGCCGAGAATTTAAGTATCATAGCAGCTGCAAAATTGCTCACTGCTAGCTTTTGATTGTAAAGCTTAACGCTGTTAGGAGTTATGTGGGTTCGTGGTAACCGGCATTTATATTTGGAATTTAATAAGGTTTTAATGTGCAATTGTGCTGTTGTAATAAAGTCAAACTAGATTATGTTTTAATCGTGTTTTCTAAGGAACTGTTTAGATTTTAATTTAATGAAAATGTTGTTTGGAAATCTAATGAAATAATACAGGAAAAAATGTTTTACAAATAAGTCGGTGGAATTTTCAGTCGTTGTTTAAAAGGGAGATATGAATCTAGCATTCTAGAGTTTATAAGTCTCAAAGGAAGAGAAGAGTACTAAAACAAGTTCTCAAGAACACACTGGCGTATAGTTTGGCACAGTTTGCTGAGTTATTGCGAGTTTCATTGAAGTGTTCGATTCAACTCGTTGTTTTCTGCGTTCAGATAAATAAATAAGTTTGTAAGGTAAGACTTGTGTCGGGTATCCACAATTTTTTTTACAGATTTAAAAAAAAATGAACTGTAACATTTTTCCTGAATGATTGTACGAGTATTTCCGAAATCTCATTCATTATAGATTTAAAACGATCAAAGAGAAACATCTTTCGAGATGGTTATATTTTGTGCGTACCTATACGCACTATACTAGGTTACTATTCACAAATGTATCTATCGTTTATGGGTACATTGTCAGACTTACTGCTGATAGAGATATCTACCAGACTACCTTTGGGTGAATGGTAAGAACTTAAAATAATAAAAGGGGTCAACAAAACATAACTAAACAGTACATTTTAGGTAAATTTATAGATAATTTAAAATGTTATTTCGCTTTCATAAATGCTTTTTTTTTTAGATGCTAGAAAATATTTTTGGCTAATAAAAAATTGCATATTTTCTTTTTTATTTGTACAGTGACTTTCTACATAAATGTTTTTTTATGGAAATAAAACGTGAAAAAAAATATTGAACACGGTACTACATACCGATTCTGTAAAACAACTCGAAAAATGCTCAATTACACCTTTTGATATTTTTTTTATGATTCATAAATTTCGTTTCACATACGTAAACGATTTCATAAAGTGGTATTTTTGTGTGAGCGGATTTTCAATTGAAGTTTAAATTCTGTTGGATTAATTTATTACCAACATTCATTTATTATTCACTGGGTAACATTACAGCTGGTTAAGTTTTTAAAATATTTGTCTAAATTAGTGTTTGTCAATATGTGGGTCATGTACTAGGAGTCATGACCCACATATTGACAAACTAGCTTAGTTTAGCTTAGCTAGTTGCTTGGAGCACAGTCGTTGCAAGCTCAGTGAAATTAAAATGCGTGGGTTATTGGTATGATTATACATTACACTATAATATGATTGTAAAATCGCAATGTTTATTTATTTTCAATTTTTTCGTTAATTTAGATCTAGGTACTTTTGATACGAAAATTTTGTGTACTCAAATTCCATTATAAATTCAAAACTATGGACAAGATTGCATTGTGCCCGTTCGATCACCACAGTTTTTTGGTCCTTGGGATTCGTCACATTATTTTTTACGAAAAAGGACTCAGAGATTGAGAAGCTTTACTTTGAAAATAAGACAGAGGTGTGCTTACAACTCTTTACCCTGCCACATAGACAGATAGATAAAACCAATAATGGTTACAATATAAAAGAATTAATACACCAAAACTCAATCAAATTACAAATACAAAAAACTATACAAAAAAAAGATAATAAAATACAACAAAAAACAATGGCTTAAACATAAAAATATTTTAAATAAAAATAACGAATTAATTAAAATATATCAAAGTCACATTAACAACTTTACATGAAAACACCAACAAACAATACTCACAGCTTTTTAACCGAATGACAGAACCAACTTCGCAAACTTCTCAAGAAAAGCCGCATATCATGCAAGAATGTTCCAAGAACACCGAGTCTCTAATCAGGACAGCGTTCCCTCTGGGAGGGCCGGGCGGACTATGGATGAGGCACAATTTGGCAAGCCGGGCTTCATACAGATAAGTGAATGAGCTCGCCTGCATCGATTGGACTTGCTCTGGGAAATTGTGACTGCTGTAATATCTGTGTTTGATAAAATTGTGGCTTCAATTTTGTTAAGTTCAAGCAAATAAGATGGATTGCTGGTTTATCTACATAAATCCAAAGGGCATTGAAAAGATATAGATGGGTTTTAGTCAGTAAAAGTCGGAAAGCAGGAGGAGTTGATAATCAACTTAAAAATTATTTTGATAAATTGAAATAAAAAAATATTAATACAATTGACGTTAAAAATACATACGCAGCTGGCATGAAAGCATACAAGTAGCTTGCATGCCATAATAAAATCCCCCAATCAGAACTTGTCTTCTACTGGCATACAAGTCATTGACAAGCTTTTATGCAAGCTACAGGCTTATTTATCACCGCCTTCATGATTTTTCCTACTGTTTTGTAATGATTTTTACTACAACACACTCAAAAGTACCTGGTTAAAAAAAATAGCTACAGTTATTGTACTTCGTTTTGGTTAGAACTGAGGAGTGCAATATGCTGAAACAGATCCTATAATAGCTAGTTCGGAAGTGGACGCTCTTCGTAGTTTTGGTCCCAGTATTGCCTAATCTATGACCAAAACTACGAAAAAACTGAATAAATAATATTGCAATAAAGTTATTATTTCAAAAAGAAATTGTAGACCTGATTAATGAAAACTGACGTAAATATGCAATCAATGCTTATATGCACAAATGACACATTCATAATATGTAATATGAATAGTTTCATAAACCAGCTTCTCTGCAAGCAAATATCATAGCATTCATAATTAGTTATAATTGCCTAGAGAATTGCATACCGTCGTGCACTAAGAGCCAATTATCCTCCAGCATCCCATATCGCCTTAGGATCTTACAAAGATTAAACTCCAGTCCTCCAAAGCTGGTCGCAGTTTTTCTTTCATGTCGAATCAGCACCGAAACGATTTATGTTCGCAGTCTCGTCGTAAGGAGAGTTAGACAACCGTGGGTACTTGTGGTACCCCGAGATGTGTTTACTCACCCGTGGCTCAACTGGCTTTGGGAAGATTGACTCAGACTGTACCATGGGTTTCTGGAATTGTTTTCGTGTTTTGAACATTTTTTTCGACAGTTTTGCGCGGCATGTTTGGGAGATATTTTGTTCTCTAATAAAATATGTATGTAAGCCATTTAATAAAATCAGGACCCGTGTGAAACCAAAACGGTTCACTAGTTGATATTAAACTTTAAATATTGAACTGTATTATGAAATCTGTTACAAACTAGACATTGATTTGCAGGTCATTGTTTTGACCATTACGTGTTACCAATCGTCATTTGAAATGTCAATGGTCTTGAATCAGTCACCTATTGTATTTCCTTAGACAGATTAGTGGTGCTTGTAGCTAAAATAATAACAGTCACACAAGTCAATCATCAAAGTTAAGCAACACCTACAGAGGTCAGTCAGTGATGGGTGACCATTTTGAAATAATGAGAGTCCTTTGTGCTTCGAGAAACACGTTAAACCGATGGTTTCAACTGTCTTAGATCTTTGACAGTCGTTACGGATGATCTGAAGATAGGAAATCTGGCACAAGTCTTATCAAGGAATATATGAGTAGTGTTACCAAATTGCCAGGTTGTGTAGGTCAGATAGGCAGTTGCTCTAGGGACCAATTCTGAAAGTAACACCAAACATCGTGGGAAAAAGTCTAGATAGATATTGATCCTAGGTTTATTTTGTAACCTTACCAACCACATGCTCTTAGTAGAAAGCCTTCCAAAAATAATTCTTTGTTTAGATTACTTCAGAAATCACAATTTGCCGATAAAGCCAAACTTACACTATCTCAATATTGACTGCTGAACGCTACATACCTACTTGTCCAAATACCGTTTTCCTTTCTAAATAAACATCTTGATAATATTCCTCCCAAAAATCTCTTTCGAGAACCAACAGTAGAATCATGTTTGCGTTCTCCGTACGTTTTTTGAATGGCACCCTCCTTGCTTTCTGATTTCTAAATAAGATACGGTTTCAAATCTCATGTCGGAACGTCAGACATTCTGTTATTGAATGCAGTTTTTGTCTGTCCCAAAGATGTTTGGCGACGAGAAATTTTTCGTTTGCGAAGACATAAAGGGTGGAGTGGAGGCAGGATTTTTGCCAGAAAATAGATGAATGTCTGCTACCAAGATATTTGCTCTGATTAAGTTTTTAGTGCCAGTATTGGAGAAATTGGACGGTAAGATTGGAGATTGTTCGAATTGCTCGTTTTGAGATTTGAGAAAAAGGATTTCGTGAAAAGTTTTTATTGTTAGTCAGAGCATTTGTAATACTTACAATTGACGTTGCATTTGTCTTGATTTATTAGGAATTTTTCACTTACTAAAGCGTCTTTAGACTTAATACTGTCATTTACATCAGTATCGACTACTTGAGCATGAAACAAACCGCCTCCTAAATAATGTTTTATTACATTTTCGTCGTGTTACACATACAAATTCTATTCTAGTTTCCGTCTTCTAGCAATTTTCTCTAGATTCCTGGAATTCTTAGGCAACATGACAAGCGCTAGTTTCCAATAAGCAGGGACAGTATTTCAGCATCACATTTGAAGACAGCAGAGGTAAATATATGTGCCCTCCGAATTTCGAGAGGCACGGACATTCGCCCACCTGCTCCCGGCTAAAGAGAAATTATGCGTTCAATTTTGTTCTTGTGGAAAGGTGGGAGCATTGTGGTAAGAGGTAGCGGGATGAGATGTCTCATTTAGTTCCTGTTAGGAGCAATAAACATGGTTAAAATATTGGAGAATGTTTGGTTCGTGCTTATATAAACGGGATTCATTTGTTTTTTTTTCTCTTGGACTCAAAGCTGCTTTTTTATCTTGAACTCGAGCAATGTGCTTATTTGCAATAGCTCTTTTTTATCTTTTGTTTTAATCCAGTCTTCAAAGCTTTTAATTTATTTTGTAGCTTTATTTATACCATTTTGTACATTCATTTATTCTTTATCTATGTAACTAGTATTTTTTCCGTGACTTCACTCCCGTCCTGCAGTTGTGTAGATTTTTCTTCCTTTCTTAACGGAAAATAATTTTCATATTTGTAAATATGAGAAACAAGGAATACTTCACTGCTTTTCACTTTTCTACAATATACGAGTCATCATCTTCCTGCCCTTGTCCCGTTTTATTTGGTTTATACGAGTAAGTTTAGATTTATTATTGTTACATTATATTTGCTCAACCGCAGATAAAAATTGTAACATTGAACCATACGTCTAACATCCTATAGATGATAACCAAATAATCTTTATTCATTGCATTATCTTTCATCAAAACTAGCTCCCTCCTATTACCAAGTCCCTACCCCAAAAGTCATGAAAGCATTGGGAACCAGAATAGTTTTCCTTAGAGGTACACCGGCTAGATCTCTTATTTCACACACATAGTTTATGCTAGCTTCTGATGTGTGCTCATTTAGGTTGATATAGTTATTTGTTTGCGGTAATGAGATTTTTCTTTTAGTAATTTTTCTGAGCTTTTTTTTAAGGTGGGAAATTGTGCTATGAGTTTTCTCGCTTTAGGGCAAAGGGGAGAGCATGTCAGACTTCTACTGATTAAAATCCGCTCCTATATATATTCCTTCATTGCTTCGTGTCAAAGACCTTGGATTTCCCATTTGGAAACCAAACTATAGCCCAAGTAGGCTGCGACCCTGCTGGGTCACTATGTTTTTGCTGACATTTTTTAAGGCACATGTGGAAGTGTAGTCCAAAAAAAGCCGCAAAGAGAAGTAACCCTAGATGAAACTGTATACAGAACCTTATTTCTTGTCTACCACTTAAAAGCCGATACGATTCCAAGCTAAATCACTATAAAAACAGCGACCATAACAATAAAACACATGTTCCTAAATGTTTTACAACGACACTTTATAACCGAATAACTCACGACGTATCCGATCAACAATAATATCACATAACACTTACTATTGAAGAAAAATTTAAACAAACAAGACTAAACCATACTTGCAACACCAAACGACAAGATCCTATTGGTTGTTAGAGAGAATAGAACGTTACAAGTTGAAATCTGACCAATGAGTGCGCTGCATTCGTATCGAAAGCAAGTCTGTCTTTACCTTAACGCTCCGGTTACTCAGTGGGTGGCCATATCGGTAACAATGGAGTTTGGGAATAATTGTGTACTGGTTACTTGACTCTTTGACAGTTACTAACACTTATTTGATCGTCAGGAGTGTAGGAGGTGTTGTTTGATAAAGGGATTTATAATAACCCAATTGTGGGCAGCTATGTCCAATGGAACTAGTAATGGTTGACCAAATCGAGCAAGTGATACATTTATATCTGTATCAGCTGCTTGTTTTTTCTTGTAGATACTAATCTCTGTTGTGCAGACATTTCTCTTAGTTTTTCTTTTCTGTAACAATCATTTTTGTTTTTATATTTTAAAATATTTGTATTGCCAATTTACTTGTTTATAAATTAAATACTCATTTTATTTACAAATCCTTTATATTTACGACGCTTCATCCTATTACAAAATTTTTGTCTCCCAATAATAGGTATATTTTTCTAGTATAATTTTTGATAGGCTCACGCTTTTCCATTATTTCAACTGGTGGTAAGCGATGATGTGACCTATACACATTTGACTTAAACGACCTCCAGGTTGTAGCTATCGAGAACTCAGAGAGTCTCTGACAGGGAATTCTTCTCCGTAGACGTACGAACAATGAATGTGTTCCCAAAATGGTTTTGTGTGTATGGGTGGGCTGTGAGCGTCCACTGTGTACCGGTCGAACATCGTCGTACCATCTGAATGCTGCCATAAGTTTTACCATTTTTGAAATTTGTATCTTTATTATTTAGAGGAGCTCGTGGCTAGATAATAACAGCCGCACAGGTCGATCTTCAAGGTTAAGCAACGCTTGCCTAGGTTGGTTTGTGGATGGGTGACCATCTTAACATAACGAGTTTCCTCCGTGCCTCGGAAAGCACGTTAAGCCGTTGGTCCCGGCTGTCATTTGGAGATCTTTGGCAGTCGTTACGGATAGTCAGAAGCCAGTAAATCTGACTCCAGTCTAGCCATGAAGTACCGTGTTACCCCAGTTAATGGGTTGTGGAGGTCTGGTAGGCAGCCGCTCCTCGTAAAATACTGGTATTCAGCTAAATCCAGCTTGACTGGAAGCCGACCCCAATATAATTGGGAAAAAGGCTAGGCAGATAATAAAATAATAATAATAATAATAAATCGTTTATTTATAGCATAGGACACATTTAGAATAAGGTATATTAAAAGAATAAAAAGATGATGATGATGTATCTGTTTCTTTATTATTCACACCTTAAAGCTTTTAATAATTAATTGAATCATTAGTAGATTATAGCCTGGACTAGACTTTATTCTATTCTAAAAACTAGCAAATTCCTTTTATCTATTGGCAGCACAAATTTTTGATTCTTAACCACAGTAATTACCGTTTGCAAAAGCTAGTACTTGTGCATAACATACATAATAATATGTTAATGGCAAGATTAACATGTTGGTTTAAATAGCATCGTTTATACGAGGGGTGATCCAAAAGTAATGATAATCGGACATTTGTAGGGCACGTAAAAATATGAAATATTTTTTTTTTGTTTCCTCATATATCCAGTACTTCATCATAAAAAAAACATAAAAATAGGCCACGATTACAGGGAGTTACATTCATTTGAATACGAACAGTCGGAGAGTAAAAATCAAAATGGAGAAAAATTAAATCAGAGCTGTCATTAAGTACCTCTGTTTGAAAAAAAAATCTACCAAAGACATACAAAGTGACATAGTTGAAACATAAGGGGACTCTGCTCCTTCATATTCCACAGTTGCGCGCTGGTCAAAGGAGTCCAAGCTGGGTAGAACATCCACAGAAGATGAACATGGCGAGGGACGCCCACCCACGTCCCACACTGCAAAAACAGTAAAAAAAGTCGAAGATCGATATCTTCGACTTTTTTTTTTAAAAATTAGCAGGTCAAAGATTGACCATAAAGCATGTAGCTGAGGTCATAGGGATGTCATATGACAAGTGTTCAAAGAATCATTGCGAACAAACTGCATATGAAAAAGGTCTCTGAAAGTTGGGTGCCGAGAATGTTAACCGACGAGCACAAATCAAAACGTGTCGACATTTCGAGGGCGAATCTCGAAAAGCTCCAGACGAATCAGGATTTTTTTTTGTCTCGTTTCGTGACTATGGATAAGACCTGGATCTACTATTTTGATCCAGAAATCAAACAAGAGTCTAAGACTTGGAAACGACCCTCTTCCCGTCGCTGAAGAAATTCAATGAGTCAAGTTCGGCAGGAAAGGTTATGGCGTCCGTTTTATGGGATGCTGAAGGAATTATAATAGTGGAATACTTGGAAAAAGGAGCCACTATTATGGACTCTTACTACGCAGACCAATTAAGAACATTGCGGCAGGTCATCCAAGAAAAAAAACGTCGCAAACTCCGAGTTAGAGTATTGTTTCACCAAAACAACGCACCGGCTCACAAGCCGCAGTTGCGATGGCTGCCATTCAAGAAACGGGATTCAAATTGCTTGAAAACCCACCCTATCCTCCAGGCCTGGCACCCAGTGACTTATACCTCTTTTTTCGGCCCAAGAAACACCTCTGAGGCAAAAAAAAATGACAATAATAACGAGGTGGTGACTACTGTAGAGGCGTTTTTGGATGACTAAGCCAAAGATTTTTTTTCAAAGTGAATTGTGGATTTAAAAAAAAATGGACTAAATGTATTGACTTGCTAAGAGACTATATAGATAAATATAATTTTTTTATAGTTAAAATATCCTTATTTCATATTGATTATCATTACTTTTGGATCACCCCTAGTATACTACGCTAGCTAGGTGGACTTGCAATTATTTAGTGCAAAAGCCCCACTTAGTTTCCAATTTGGATTAACCTAAATGTGGTCTATATTAAAAGTGCCCTTTATACTGCTACCATTAAATATTTGACAGCCTTTCATCAATTAGGGCAGCTAACTAAAATGAAGTGCAATTTATAACAATTTCACTTTCACGGCAATTTTTCATACGAAACAATTATAATCTAAATCCGGTGACAAATGACGGGTAAAATTCATCAGTTCTTCTCCAATTTGTTCATCCATTAATTGTTCAATAAATTAGGTGTTGGAGCAACTTGGGGCAATTTTTCAAACATTAAATTTAACGTGGGTATCGATCTGGCCCACTCGTTCATCACCCCACATTATTCTTGGCTCTATCGTATCACTGACAGAAGGTTTTGGCGTCCAATATCTTAAGATACGTTGTAAAATTCAAGATGTAGCGGAGAATACTATTATTTATTTGGTTTTAAGTAGCATATAAATCTTTGGGCTCACTAGTTATAAAAAATCTGTAAATATGTATTTATTTATTTAACGATTTATGTACACACACAAAAGAATTAGAAAAGAAAAAGGAGACAGAAAATAGGTACAAGGGTAATGCTTGTTTCTAAAGAAAAAGCTTTTTCCTAATATTATTAACAGCCTTGCGCTTTTTCACTTGATTCTAAGGATAATGTTGTCAACGATGACGTATCTTTGTATTAAAATACCTTATTCTCTTTCGACTTAAGTAGGTACTCCTAGGTTGTAACTATCAGGAAACAGATTCCTTTTCTCGTATCGATGATATTAGTCCGACAATATAATTCATCACTTCCGAGGCATCGTCAGTGAAATCGCAATCTATATTAATGAAAGTAATACTGACTGATTGAAATATCAACACATTGCTGAAATTACTGAGAACAGTAGTCTGGAATTTTGCCCAATGTTTCCTTTTATATCGAAGGCTAGCACAAAGAGAGGATTTCCCAAAAGTCCAAATTTCTACTTTCACATGGGTTTTTTTTTTCCTGGAATCATCAGAATGACTTCTCCCGCTCTTGGGCGGAGCGGGAGGGCGTGTCAGACTCTTACTGACTAAACTCCTACCCCGTTCCTTCGTTGCCTTCGTTCTGGGGGGGACTCGGTGTCAACCTTTAGGAATACCACGTGTTCCCCCAGAGGCTTCGGCCCTGCATGCCGGGCCCCTACAGTTTTGCTGACATCTCCTTGAGGCGCCCGTGGAACAGAACGCGCCGTTGACGACTGGGGAAACCGCTAGTAGAAGTTAGTAGCAACTGCTACGCAGTTCGTGAGACATATTTTATTATTAAAGATGTTGATTTTCTTTTTATTTTACTTTTTTTATGTCTAATAGTTCGCAATCACTTATACTGGTCCACATTAATGGTGTGCCAAATAAACGTGTTTTCTTTCTTTCTTTAGTTTGTAATTAATAAACGTTTTAAGATTTAAACTAAGTCAGAAAATATTTTATTATTTTTTGTGTATAGAGATATCTGCATTAAAATAAAAAGATAAGGTAGGAGTCGTCCTACGTTATCTTTTTATTTTAATGCCGCCATAAATTTACATTTTCATCTAACTTATTAATCAGCATCTTTCTCCTATAAAACGAAATCGTTCTCCGACCAATCTCCAAAAAATTCGATATTTATAAACCCAATACAGTCTACTAACTCCAATATTAACTCCATAAATATCTCCAAAAATCGCCGTCACTCCCAAATTGGTCCATCCCGTCAGACTAATGCCTGTCACAAGGGAAGAAGTATCGCTTTATATAAATTCTCCCGTTCAATTAATTTCAGTTATGTCGAGACGATATCGACTTGCTTTAATTAACCTTTGTGGGTGATACTTCAAGACGGATAAGTTATATGGTAATGTTAGGCGTAGGTCGAGGTCAAGATTCTGATGTGATTTTTAGTTGGGCCACCTTAGTTGTAAGAGGTGAAGAATTGGTTGTTGACAGCATGGTTAGCGCAGTGGTTGAGTGATTCGCTGCTGAGCTGCGTGTTGCGGGAGCGATTCACAAACGGATAAAATGCATGTATGTAGCTCCGGGCCTAGGTGAGTAATGAGTAGTGTTCATGACTTATGAGTGCGTTTGTGAACGTATCCATGCCACAATACCTGAATCATTCCTAATGTTATACCATCGGCAGTAAAATTTGCTTATAAGTTCAAAATGATCATCATCGTTATTTCAGCCGAAAGATGTCCACTGTTGGATGTAGCCCCCCCCCCCTTCCAAGTGTTGCTACAATATCCGGTCCTGTGCGTTTTGCATTCATTGGATTACCGCAGCCATTACCAGGGGTTATTGACTGCACTTTGTAGAGGGCATTTCTGATTTGAAGTCCAAAAGCATGGCTTTAACTTACGCTGCCGAAATGTGACGTAAGACGTTGTCGTTTATAGCATGTTACCTGGTCGCAAATCCCAGAAACCAATTGAATGTCGCGCTTGCTACCATTATTCGAAGAGGCAGTTTTGCATAAGCCGATGACTTTTTCAAGTATTGATTAGAAAATGCGGTATTGCCTTTTAAGTGCAAAATATGATCATTGTGTCATTTATCTATTTATTCTATCATATACATTTGGTATATACCTTTTAAGACAATTGTATGTATTAATAAAATGAACAAATAAATTAATTAATCACCTTAAATCTAATTCTAATTTAGAATTCACAAGCAAAGTGAAAATACCCTCAGTACAGACAAAATCATACATATGAGAATAGCACTTTACCCTATAGGGCATTATTTCTATTTTGGTTGATGTTACCTAACAAGAGCAAAACTAAAATAAAGTTAGTTTTTTTTCGAAGTGACAGTGTAGTTTTAGTAGTTTCTGCTGATGGAGTTTAATAATTCAGAGGCCAACAAGTTGAATGGAGTGGCGACAAAGACCAATGTGACGTAAACTAGTGCTGAAACATGCTGGCCCAACGGAATAAAGAAATAGCCAAAAAGAGCAATGGTCGACATAGTTTTTGGTCACGAGAGAGAAATCTAAACATGATAAATATTAGTTTGACCTAAAATATAATTTAAATTTTGTTCAGAGATTAATATAATATAATATTCCACAACTTTTTCACACAACGCCATTTAGTCCCAAGCTAAGCAGAGCTTGTGTTATGGGTACTAGACAACTGATAAACATACTTATATGTTTCTAAATACATACTTATTATAAACCCAGATACTGAAAAAATGATCGTGCTCATCACACAAACATTTGTCCTGGTTGGGAATCGAACCCACGACCTCCGGCTTAGCAGTCAGGGTCACTAGTCACTAATCACTAGACCAACAGGCCAATTTATAAAATGTGAATAAACCCCCTTACTATAACTACGAAGAAGGTAGATGTAACTAAAGGGGTGGTAAACTTAACAAATTAGTGACAACCAACACACCAGTGGCAAGCTCAAAGGGAGCAGATGGAAATAAAGGTGAAGTAGGATATGATAGTTTGTTGATTTCTGTCATTGAAAAAATTATAGGATGCACGGTTGATAATTTTATGAGCTTTTTAGATTTAACCGAAACGGAACTCTTCATAGAGTTACAGCAGAACTGTTATAACGCGTCCATATCTCCAAAGTTCATCATCAGATTATGTAAATTTTTGTATGAGACGAATTCGGGAATATAAATAAACAATTTAAATCCCACTACAATTGGCCCAGAAATCGGTCTTTTCCTACCAAACCTATTTAGGTGCATATCTTTTTTTTTGCAATCGAATTGAAGGTTGTGCCAATAGTGACAATAATTTAAGTACGAACCTAATCATTTACAATGACATATGCTATATCTCTGTTGGTAAAAGAATCCACGCTTCATACATGGTCCTTTATTATAAACATAAGCTAACTAAAATTAAACTATAAATTGGTGCATTTAACTGAAGTAAATTTATCTATTAACTCAAACGTTATCAGTTTGTAAACACGAGATAGTAATTTAATACTCGACGATATTAAACTGAAACTCAACAAGTTCCCATAAAACATTTTAATTGCACTTTCTAGTTAAACTATAGTTTCGTGTAAATCGTTTATAACTATCAACTGGTTATTATGTTCATGCTATCTAGTATCGTATTAGGAATTAGCCCTCAGTTCCTATACAAAGTTAAAGATCGGTAATCTCTTATTAAATTGAAACTTAATTGGATATTGTTTATAACAACTGCTCTTACGAGCTTTTGAGTTTTGAAATTTATTGAATAGAAATTTTCAATAAAGTTTGTAATCAATCTTGCTAAAGGTTTTATTAAATTTTTATATTAGCTAAATGTGGTGTTGAATTTGAGATAGTTGAAAATGTGATACTTATTATGATAGAAACAGGTAAATAATTTCGTTTAATGATCGTAAGAAAATTATGATATTATTATACAAAAAGGCAAAAACATAAAATTCGTTCTAGTAAACCCATTAAAACAAAAGTATTGATCGAAATTAAAATAAAAAAGAATACAAGAAATTGGAACCGTGGAATGATATCGATAATTATATAGAAAAAAAAAACTATATTAAATAAAGTATAATTAAAATTACAAAAAATATATATATATCTAAAACAATTCGTATGGTCTGTATTCGATTGATGTTAAAAGGCTCAACATGTATTAGTGACATGGCAAAATAAGGAGCACAAGAGATATAGGCACCCTCTATACTGAACCCAGTATTGTAGAGGGTGTCTGTAGGCTTAAAAAATATGTAGGTGAGTTGTTCTACAACGCTCATATAAAAGTCAACACGCACCTACCCTATTTATCTTTACCCATTAATATCTAGCCAAAATAAAGGCTCGTATTTCACAACAAAACACAATCGACCTATCAATTCTGCGAAGGCCGACTTACTTAGAGCTTCAAGGATAGATCGAATTCAACAAAGTTAAAGTGGTACTCAAGCTGAGGGTGGAGAATCGTTGGACTAGAATTATAGAACATAGAATAATACTTGGAGATTTGATAAAGTTACATAGTGCTTGGATTGAGCCCTTTTCAATATTTGAAAAAATCTTAAAAGGATTATCATTATATTCATACTTTCATCTCAATCTACTCTTACCTACTGAGGTTAAACAAAATGGTAATGGTCAAAAACGTGATTTACCGTTATTTCCAAATTCAGATAATTGAGATTAGTAAAACACAAATAAAGCCGATTCCGAAGCCTATTTTCAGTGTCAAATTTGATGTCAAAAATTAACAGGTTTTGAAGCTAAAACAAAGTTTGACAAAAACTCAACTTCAAATTCAGAACTCAGGAATTACACTTAACTCAATTTTTGTACTTAGTAAGTAGTTTTATATGAATATGAACCCTATAACTATAGCCTTATAGTGTATATTCTTATAAATGACACTGATCATGTTATTATTATTGTAGTCTAACCATCAAACACCATAATTGAATTGACCGTATTGTAAAATCCCAAGAGCGTATATCCAACAATACCATTCATTATAGGCCTAAAAGCAGTCTGTCAAAAAAATCTCAAGTTGTTAATAAATGATCTTCATTACCGTATGGTCTCGTGTATCAATCAAACGAATGACACAAGCGACCTTGGCTCAAAATGTACCAAATGTACCAATATACTGTTGTTTTTGCATACTGTGACTATATACCTTAATCACAATCATGAAGCTGTTGTGAAATCTTTTATGGTCGATAATGGGCTAAGAAGTGCGCATTAGCGTTGAGTATCTGGAACTAAAATCCGTGTATAAGTTTGTAAATGGATTGGTGCAATGAATCGAGAAAATTTGGTGATTGAGTGGAACATACTCTTGAAGATATATAGTATAAAATTGATTAATTAGCACAAGAAAAAATAAGAATACCTTTTTTTTCTAAACTGCGACATATCATCATCATCTGCCTAGCCTTTTTCCCAACTATATTGGGGTCGGCTTCCAGTCAAGCCGGATTTAGCTGAATACCAGTATTTTACGAGGAGCGGCTGTCTACCAGACCTCCACAACCCATTAACCAGGGTAACACGGTACTTCATGGTAAGACTGGTGTCAGATTTACTGGCTTCTGACTACCCATAACGACTGCCAGAGATCTACAAATGACAGCCGGGTCCTACGGCTTAACGTGCTTTCCGAGGCACGGGATTAAAATATAAGATTATTAAAATAGAATTATTATTATTATTACTCTAAACTACGGCATATATAAGTGCGAATTTAAAAGCTTAAAGAAGCACTAAACTTCCTTAGCTTAATCAGCTTTACAATGTTGCTTCTGCTGGAACTTACGGGTCCTATCTATGATTGGGAAAGGGTCGTAAACCACCACGTGAGCCCGGTGCCAGTTTGTGGGTTTACATTGTCGAAGTTTTGGATCTGAGACGGTTTTCTGACATTGTTTTCAATCTCCGTTTTAAAAGAATAGTTGATAAAGTAAAGTACCCAACATAAAACTTCTTCCCGAGTTGGAACTCCTGACGTAAGACTCGTAAGTCAGGACTGATAGCATTGGGGCTACCACAGTCATGATAAATAAATAAATAAAGTTTTACATTAATAAATTAAAGGTAAGATTGGTCCAGAACGTTTTTGCTTAGGAGTGGAGCAACAAAAAGCATATGGGCAGATTGTATTCTAATGTATATCGGGCTGGTAGCTACGACTAAAGTGCATATCGTGCGTGCGATTTTAAAATAAAAACCTCCAGGAACACACAAATCTTATAGAAACTTTTAACGCTTATCTCTTCCCATTTAAACCACACTCCAAAGAATTTCGCAAGTCCATCTCAATGACAGTGAACCACAGAACCATGTGGGCGCTGATCGATGCCCGAGCAAGCTGTCAGGCACGAGAGTGTAGAAACAATTAGTTTTTTACAATACAGAACAATGCCTTCGTTGTTTTGAGGCTATTTGTCTTGTGTGGGCTGGTTTCAAGGTCGTTCGAGAAGACGTGTGTAGTAATCAACAATTTTTAATTAATATTTTGTGTGGGGTCAAGATCTTTGGCAGTTCTTACGGAAGCCAGTTAATCTGACTCCAGTCTTGCCATGAAGTACCGTGTTACCCCAGTTAATGGGTTGTACAGGTCTGGTAGGCAGCCGCTCTTCGTAAAACACTGGTATTCAGCTAAATCCGGCTTGACTGGCAGCCGACCCCCACTATAGTTGGGAAAAGGCTAGGAGGTAGATGATGATTTTGTGTGGGGTCAACTGTTGTGTAAGGAGGGATATGTAAGAAATGAGCATTAATTCTAGTGTGACGGTTGATAGGACATAATGGAAGATAAAACTGAGTTGGGACAAAGACAGGAAGATGATAGAAATCTCATGTTTTTGTTTGGAAGTAAACAATACAATTACATTATTATAAACTGGTATCTAACTTAAATATCGTGTTTATTATTCAACTAGCTGTCCCCGCGTTTACATTCGTGCCTAGCTACAACACTCGAGAGCGGAGCAGTACCCAATACTGCTCCGCTCTCGAGTATTGTAGCTTCATGGTTAATACTTTTTAGGCATTCACAATAAATGGGCTATCCTACACCAAAAGTGGTAATTCCTGAGATTCACGCGTTCAATCAATCGAACAAACTCTTAGCTTTATAATATCAGACTAGATATATCATTATCTTCTCTTACAGAAGTCGTTACATGGCGATTACAACCGCTATGTTTAAAACGTCACACCGAATTGGAAATCGTTCCTAATCGATATCATATAGGTACTAGCTTCTGCCAGTGGCTTAGTCCTCGTGAAAATAGGTTTCTCCGTACAAACTATGGACTCGAGTTTCATTTCCCTAGAGTAAAAATTTTGGGAAATCCTCTTTTAGTGCTTACCTACGTCATAAAAAGTTACCTGGTACAAATCCTAGTCCCAGTAGTTTCGGATGTGCGTTTATACGTTATACTAAATTTGTTATAGGATGGTTTCGGTGACAGCTGTCAGATTCATACAATCATCATTATCATCATCTGCCTAGCCTTTTCCCAACTATATTGGGGTCGGCTTCCAGTCAAGCCGGATTTAGCTGAATACCAGTATTTTACGAGGAGCGGCTGCCTACCAGACCTCCACAACCCATTAACTGGGGTAACACGGTACTTCATGGCAAGACTGGAGTCAGATTTACTGGCTTCTGACTATCCGTGACTATCAGATTCATACAATATCTATCCTTTTCTCTTATCTTAACCTATCAATACCCGCGAAACGAGACACAATAGTAAGACAATAACAGCGCGGTCCTATGAGACCGGTCGGGGATTCATGAATAAGATGATATTTTTTATTTTCGTCCTGCTGTCACCCAACTCATGCTACGTGAAATAGACTATAGTTACTCCTTCGATATCATGTGTAATTGTGTATCACTAACGTTAACCAAGCAGTAATTATGAATCACAATAAAATTGTAGTTTTGTAATGTTCGAAACATGACCAATGCCTCGCCTTAAATCTATCTAATGAGAATTAACACAATCCCACAATGTTAAATGGACTGTGTAGGTGATGTTGAGTGGGATGATAATGTTTTGTTGAAACCATTAATTGTGGTACCGGTATTGTTCGTGTTGTTTATTTCATAATCACCGACCTTAAGGTCAGCGCTGGACTTGTTATAGATACTCGTATATTGAATTCCAAACTTGTTTTATTTCACTTAGGACTACACGGTTACTGGGAATGGTATAAAACGTCAAAAACTGGCGCACGGTTCACGTTTCTATGGAGAAGAACCGGCAAGAAACTTCATATGTAGTTACTCTTTAAATTGATTATTTCCACAATATTTTGTATTCATAGATAAGTATGAAAATATGTAGCATTATGCTGAGCGTTTGGTTGTTTTGCATGGACGTGGCGCATATTTCTTGCTGTTTTTTTTTTGGTGTTGTATATGTTTTGTAAACTGCCACTGTTCATGTAAATAAAGAGTTTTTCTTTCTTTCTTTCTAAAAGACAATGTAGATCGGTCAACTTGCAATTAAAAACTGTGTGTGTGTGTGTGTGTCTTGTTTGTTTACGTAAGTTGTACCTACTACGCCATGTTTCTGCACCACCCTAAGGTCAACTAACTAGTAGAAAATAGAAAATGCCTTAGTCATCAAGTCCATTAAGTCCGTCTTTGTACAATGTTTTTGTGCATAAAGTTTCAATAAATAAATAAAAACTGAAAAAATTAGTAATCTATCGACCCGTGGAAACTGAAGTATTCTCACATTACGTTTTAAAAAGTGTCTGTAGAAAAAAATAACTAGTCTTTTAGCCTGCAAAAAGAAAAAAAAGTGTACACATATAAAAAATGAAATTAAAATAATGATAAAGGCTGAAACGATGAGCGTAATGAGCAGTTTACAAGAAATCCATATAGGTCAACTGTGTCCGTAGGGACTTAGGGACCACCATGTTTTTCTTAGAAGCGAAGCAGTATAAAATATGGTTAATACAAGTGGAAGACTAGTTCCTGTAAGGTAAAGCCAAAGCAATAATATTTTCCTCTGTGGAGAGGGACTTCAAAGGAAGAGGAACAGAATCAAATGACTCACAAAGACTTTAATATTTATATTGAAGTTGTTACAGGAACTCTTTAACAGGAATGTCATTTATTCATAACAAATTATAGGGTGAAAGAGCCATGGTTGTCCATGAAATTCAAATTTTCTTAAGTTTTTTGATGCAGGTTAAAGTTTGCGACAGTAACTTGTATTTCTTTATGGGATAGTTCATTTAGTTCGTCTATTGAATGGCTATTTCATGAAAAAGTCAATTAATTGGCTTAGTTGAACTTAGAGGGTCGTATTGATTATGATCTCTAGTGACATTGTTTTTGCAATATTTTTCTCTATTTAACCTGTGGGTCCCCATTTTTTATTATTTATTTAATATTAATAAATGAATATAAATAATATTAATAATATAAACCGTTATTGCTCTGTTTCTGTTGCTTTTCTAATTATACTACTAGAGTACAATTTTAAATCGGTCGGGGTTTGGTGGCACAATTTTTTTCCAGCGGTTCTCAAAGTTAAAAGGTAATTACTCGTTTACTGGCACGTTTTTGTGCCACGGGGTCCTACAGGCCACAGCATCTAACATTTATAGGTTTATTTTTATTTTTGTTTATGTAGCCTCTTGTTATAATGTGATTGTGAAAATACTAACCATTTAATTTTTTTAATTAGTACTTAAAAATAACATTCAAACTTTGTCCATTACTATTTATTTATTTATACTTCATGCACAAAGTACATAGGCGGACTTAATGCATTAGGCATTCTACTATTGTTATTATTATTTTAAAATGTATCTATTAATTATTATTGTTTTCTTTTCAATGTTAATTGTATTGCACAAACTGTGTAATCATTAGTTCATTGTGTATCATCAATGTCTATTCTATACACGTTACCTACGTCTATGCTATACATAGTGACAGGTAATTAGTTCACTGCCTACGGACAAAGAATATTGAAAAGAGTAATTAACGATTGTTCATAATATCTATGTATGTCTATACAAGAATAAACTGACTGACATATTAAGAACAGTCGAAACCACTGGGACTTCAGTGTAAAATTTTGCAGATTTCCTTTTATAACGCAGGCCAGTACTAAGAGAGCGTTTTTTGGATGAAACGGGGGTCCAAAGTTTTTATGAAGATACATATTTACATGCACGCGAGCGAAGCCTTGTTAAGCAGCTGTTTTATATCATACAGAACACAAATTATATTATCAAAGTGGAAAGCTTTAGACATACGATATTTCGCCACTCTTATTAACTCGTAAATGTCTCAAAATCTGATGTTTCTGTATCCATATTTCGCTACAAAAAAGCAAAATAACCATAAAACAAATCATTAACAAATTCCCACAAATAATTCAAAAGTTCAAGATTTCCAAAGGTTTTTCTCCAAGAGAAGAAGGTAGTTTTAACACAACTTACCTGTGAACCCGGTCTCCGCGGTATTTCGGTACTCTCTCGCCAGGTGTACCGAAAAGCCTCAATAAGAGCCGTGTGAGCCGCGAATACACCCGGCTTAAGGGTATGTAACACACTGTTTGCAAAGTCCGAGCTACACTAAGTTCTACTTTATGTTCCGGCGTTAGAGCTTGCGAAGTGTGTGTTATATGGTCTAACTAAAGTGCTACTTACTACGTACATAGTTAGTTGTTTTAGAAAAAAACTTTGTTGAAAAATTTGTGTTCAATTTCGTGAAAATTTGGTGCTCAAAATCAACGTTAATCTTTTATTGGAGCCATAGGGAATTATTGAAAAGGCGAGCCATAGTCCTCACGCGAACGGTCACTAAAGGAACATAATTATGTAGGTAGGTTTAAGGCAGTAGAAATATGACAAGTCAAGGCGTAGTCTGGGTGTTATTTATAAATCTTTGACCGGTGAAATCTGAATCTAGTCTTATCATGGGTCAGGGTTAGACGAAGAGCAATGAGTAGCTTACCGTCCGGTCATCCGGTAACTTTCCGGATCGACCCCGAGTCGTGGACGACGCGTAACGTTCCACGCGCGCCTCAAAGAGATGGTAGCAAAACCGTAGGAGCCCAACCGGGTCTAAGCCTACTATACTAAATTTGTTTTAGGATGGTTTCGGTGACAGCTGTCAGATTCATACAATGTAGCTATCTATCCTTTTCTCTCATCTGAAAGATGCATATTTTCTTCCTGCTGTCACCCAACTCATGCTATGTAAAAAAGACTATAGAGCCATGGGTTGACTTCTGCCAATAGTTTTGTCAGCGTGAAAGTAAAAAAATATTATAGATTAAGTCACTCAAACACAAAGTATATTCTACCAGTGATACAGTTTAAAAATAAGTCCAGTAGTTTTAGAGTTTATTCATTACAAACATAAAAATATACAAATCTGTCATCTTTATAACATTTAAATAGGTATATTGTATACATTTACTAGTTTTTATGTTTATATAGTTAAACAGACTATTATACAATACATATATTTTATTAAATTTTGACTATAGATTTCTTAGAAGCATATTCTTGCTCACATTTTGTTGAATTATTATTCAATTATGATTGGACGCAACCTAGCGATGATCTATACATATAATAAAACAGTAAAATTGTGCATCGTTTGCCGCAAATGGCGCCAAAACTACTGAACCGATCCTGTTCAAATTTTGCATACATAATCCTTATAGGACCCTTATTGCTTTAGGCTATATTTTATCACGCTATTTGCTATGGGGGGTGAGCAATATTGCATTTTGTCGGTTTTGAACGAGTTGCCCCGAGTTCGAATCCCACCTACAATTTATATTTCTGTCAATGTTTTATCTTATTGTTTTTGGAAAAAAAATACTTTTACCATTTTTTCATAAAAAAATCAACATTCCTATTTGATTTTTCCCAAATATTTTGTAAAAACTAATCAAAACACGTTATAAAATCCAAACGTCCACGAAATTCACATACTGCAATGTTACATTAGTCCATTTAGCTGCAAATTTATCTACTGAAATGAAAATCATCACGCTATCATCGACGAAGAGCGGGGCAGTCATTTATGACATTTATATGAGAACGTCTATTTTGCTTGGTTTTCATCGAACACTGCAGCGTGATTGATTAATGACTAGACTGGGACGTAACAGGGTGGTGGTTCGAATCCCAGAAGGTGTTTTAGATTTTTTTAATTTTTGTATATTTTTTTTTCACATATTTTTACATTCTCACAATTTTTTTAACAAAATTATTACCTAAAAATATTATTATTATTGTTTAACCAAAAAAAAACCATGGTGACAAATTTTACAACTGCGGAGTTGCACCCCGTTTTCAAAATACAAACAATGACATCCTTCTTCTTCTTCCTGCTCTTATCCCGTATTACTTGGGGTCGGCGCAACACGTTTTCTTCTTCCATTCTGTCCTGTCGTCCGTCACACTATCATCTGCCCTTTTCTTTCATATCAGTCCTTACACAATCCATCCATCTTTTCTTTGGCCTTCCTCTCCTTCTCCATTCATCCACATGTAAATTCAGAACTCTTTTGGTAACGTGCTTTTAATCCCTCCTCTTCACATGACCATACTAAGACAAACGATTTCCTTTCAAAATACAAACATCCATTTAATTTTTTTTAACTAAAGGCGATTTATATTTTAGGTGATTTCTTCCACTCTAGGAAGGAGCACGAGGGGATGTCAGACTTTCACTGACCAAAACCCATACCTTTGTATGTTCCTTCTTCGCCTTGCATTCCAGGACTCCGGGTGGAGGTTATCAGCAGTAACGACCTCTCACGTCCGGTCCTGGTACAGAGAGAGAAGGTATGGAAAGCAGTCATCACTTCCTTCCGCAAATGAAGCGAAGAAGGTAGCAGAAAGCGCAAAGATGATGCCCTTGGCATTACGAGTCGCAGGGCGATTCCATGATACCGTTAGCGCGGAGTTTTGGACGGTGCACTATTGGCATTTCGCTGTTGAATAAAGACTGGTCTTAGTCGACTGACGTTGCGTTATGTGCCACGCGCACCTAAAAGAGATACGCATAAGAGAACGGCCCTAACGGGCTTCGATAGCTGGAAAATTGTTCGTATTCTAAAGGAACAAAGTGGGTATTTTTTACTGCTCTGCATGCTCTACCCGGAAAAATCGAGAGTTCACAGACTGCGTTCGATCATCAGCATGTGAAGTCGACTAGGTGAAAATACTCGCACACAAGAATTCGTTTATTATTCTCACTAAAGAAAAACATTTATTTGGTGTATTAGGGTGTCAGTCAAATACCGCACCAGAAAATTCCTGCCTGAATAAACAGGTAATATAAACACAAAAAAATGATGGTGATCGGTAAACGCCCTATACATATGACACCTGGGAAGTGTCCAAGTGGCGATGGGAGGGGTCTAAGGATGTCCTGTTTCGCACGGTTTCAGCCACGTTGCTTCACTCTAGGAGGTGACTGCTTTCCATTCCTCCTCCCAGCTCATACCATGATCTGAACTAGGGTAGGAGGATTCTGATTTTGACCCGCAAACAGTACGGCGGTAATCCGCCCTAGCGGGGTAACTTCGATCGTAAGGTCCACCGTGTCTTCCCGCCGAATCCAAAACATCTACCTCCCGAAACACTCATGTTCGGTTAGGACCTGCGTAAGGCGCTTGCGCTTAGAGTGAATTTATCATAGTAATAATCATGGTGTGCCAATATTAGTCGCCCTAGAATGTAAATTGCAACTAAAAGAATACTGTGGAATTAGTTGGTAAAAGTCTGATACTCTCTCTCGGTCCACCTAGAGTGGGAGAAGGTATTTGGTGGTTACCCAACAAAAAAAGAGGCAAATACTAAAGGCGATTATCGACCCTTATTTGGTTTTTTGAAGAACAAATCATTTTCATTTTGGTTTTATCGCAATATGAAGTAAACTAACGACTTTACCCATAGAGTAGGCAATTAACTATTTAGAACGTGAACTCTGCGGCTCTGTGCTTCGTTGATGTTTTTAAGGCAATTGACGTCGTGCGGAAGAAAAACCCGGGTGTTACCATTGGGTGGATCGCCCGGAGGACACGTTAGATCATAAAGCACTGGTGGGCCACGCTTAGGCGGAGCACCACCGTGTCCTTGTGGGGACGATCGGTGACAGCAACCTCTCGCGCTGGGCACTGGTACAGGCCATGATCCAGAGCGAGGAGTAGTGGCAAATAGTCCCCTCACGCCCCAGTCGCTGGGATTCCGACCCCGATTTAGAGCCACCGTAGGAGTGGCTTGCAAATGGCGAGCAATGGGTAGTTTACCATCTGGCTGTCCGGTAATGATCCAGACGGTCAACCGTGGGTATTGTTCCACGCGTGCTTCAAAGAGATGTCAGCAAACTGTAGGTGCCCAGCAGGTTCGAAGCCTCTGGGGCCATGGGTGAGCTTCCGAAAGGAAAACCCGGGACCCTGGAACGAAGGCAAAGAAGGAACGGGGTGAGGTTTATTCAGTAAAAGTCTAACTCACCCTCTGAGAAGTCATTCTGATGATTTTCCACCTAAACAAGAAACCTGGGCACGCCGTCATTGCGGCGGTAAGTTCCCTCTTTGAGAAGTAGTTGGAAAGAGGTCCTCACGTTCCGTATGCCGCAGGTCCTCACCAGACACGGTAAGTTCGGGAGGCTCCTGCATCGGATTCAGGGGTAAAGGGCGCCCCAGCCAGACTTGGGCGCACTGTCTGGACCGCGCGGAGGACACGGTGGAGCACACGGTAGAGGTATTGCGGTCGCCTTCTTCTGCGAAGCAGTAATGCTAGCCAAGGAGGCGGCCGGCCGCGAGCGCGAAAGGGAACGACCCTCACGCCCCCGCCGTCAGGATCACGAGAACGATTTCCGACCACCGTAGGCGCAAGCTTGCGGACGGCGAACACTGGGTAGCTTGCCGTCCAGCAGTTCGGTAATAACCCGGACCGAGTCAAGTCGTCAACTGTTCCACGAGCGCCTCAAGGAGATGTCAGCAAACTGTAGGGCGCGGCAGGGCCGAAGCCTCTGAGCACGTGGATCTGTATTCCGAAAGATAAGCTCGGTGTCCCAAAATTGAAGGTAACACAGGAACGGGGGTGGCGTTTAGTCAGTAAAAGTCTGACATGCCCTCCCGCTCCATTTAAGAGCGGGAGAAGTCATTCTGATGATTACCCATCTGAATAAAAAAACCTAAACAAGAAACCTACTGGGGCTATGGTTTCGCTTCTGAAAGGGAGACCCTGGAACGTAAGGCAAGGAAGGAATATAGAAGTGAGTCTTAGGCAGTAATAATCTGACACGCACTTCCGCTTCACACAAGAGCAAAAGTCATTAGATGATTTCCCAACTAAAGAAAGTACTAATTGGAGTTTTAACTTAAACAGTTTTATGTAAAATTAATTAATCAGATCTTTTCGGAAGTATAGGATTAGATACTTAGATTACTTTTGTGCAGTTTCACGAACTTAACGCGGACGAAGTCGCGGGCAACAGCTAGTTTACAATATTGCCGGTAAAGTTAACACTATAAAGTGTGAGACAAGTGATTATTCCGCTATCATCGCAGTTGATTGGCAGTGTCATTAGCACTAATTATCTCCTTTACATAGAAGCTGAACTATGACCTTTTGAACTCTGCACTAGTGTCATTGTCAGAGGTATACTACATTCCAATAATGTTTGTAAAATAGCATTAGAATTCCTGGCATTTCGTATTTTCATAAATAAAATGTTAAAATTAAAATTGTAAAACAATATTTCACAAATATCAAACAAATCTGTATTTTAATAGGGCAAGAAAGTGAATTGAAATATTTTTTTTATTTATGACAAAAATTAATTTGAAATCTGGCATGATGTGCCTGTATTAAGTTTATCATTAGGTACATTAAATTTTCAAATAAAACTTATCATTTGTGTGTAACTAACACTCATCCTGAGCTTGGTACAGTAATTATGAGTATCTATATCATAATTCATCAAGACTTCATTGGCAAAAAAAATCAAAACAGACACTTCTAAAACCATTCCCCATAGATTCTGTCCCTTAACCTGCTACCAAAGAATCGCACGAGTGACGTCATATAATAAGACTAGCTCCGTGCCGCGGATCGCGATGCAAAGCCTTTTATGATAACTGCACGGCCGAGTTCAGCCGGTTATTGTTGGAAGTCCCCGGGGAACGGTGGGCGAGTTCAGTGTCTTCAAATATTTTGGTCGGTTGAAATTGTTCTTGTACTGTGGATATAAGGCAGTAAGTAGGTTGTATGATTGAGTATATTTCATTTTGGTATAGTTTTTTTTTTTACTAAAGCACTTGTAACATAGGCATATATTTAGTAAAAAAAAGTTGTGTCGTTGCGTTCCAGGACCCCGATTTTTCCCTTCGGAAGTCAACACATTGCAAAGCCTCAGTAGGCTTCGGACTTTTGTTCTGTCCCTACACTTTTGCTGACACCTCTCTAAGGTACACATGCAAAACTATGCGTCGTCTACGAGGTTTGGCCTGGATGGTTACTGGGTGGCCGGACGTCGAGCTATCCGTTGCCCCCTTTCACAAACTCACGCTTAAGGTGACTGGAAATCGGAATCTGAGACCCGGCGACTGGGATGTGAGGACTTCCGAATCCTCACACGTGTGGCCTCCTTTGCAAGCATTACTGCTTTGCAGAAAGAGGTGGCCGCCTGCCACTACTCCTCGCTCCGGACCATTCCTTGTACTAGAGCCCGTCGCCGATCACCCCGAAGAGAACACGGCGGAGTTCTGCCCAAGCGAGGCATACCACTTCAACCGTGTTCTAATTTCAGGATACTGAGAATACAGACCATTGCAATTGTTTAAACACTTTTACTAAAAAAAATGGTCGGCCAAAAAATAAAATCATTCTGCCTATTTTGTGTGTAATGATTCTACCTATTTCAAGAATGCAGACAGTTCTAAATCTATTAAAACAAACAACTTTTTACATTAATCATATGTTTCTAATAATATCGTCTTGAAACAGACATAATTGATTGCAAACAAAACTCTAGAGGTATCAACATATAATTTACTCACGTCCTATTTAAGGCACTTAATAAGCAGTTAGATTGTTTGAAATTATAGTTTGTCTAATGGTGTTAACGGCAAGTTGTTATCGGCTGTTAACGCCAACATCCTTTTGTAATTAAATAACAGATATAAATCTATATACCTACATACGTATCAGTCATTCAGATCACAGCATTTTATAATATTTGTATTAACATATAATAAAATGCTGATTGATCAATCAACGCACAGCCTAAACCGTTGATCGTTAAGACCTGAAACTTAGAGAGTATGTTATTTGTATGATGTAGGCATAGAAATGAGTTTTTCATAATTCTACTCCAAAAGGGGTGAAAAAGGGGGCAGTTTGTACGAATAAACGTGATTTCTTGGCTAAGTTTCAAGTAGATTATACTTGAAACTTAGTATAAATAATAAACCAAGTAAATAAAAAAAAAGGTTTACATAATTCGTTTTTTAAAACTATAGATATAGGGGTGTTTAAGGTTGTATTGGCGAATCTCAATATCCTTGGGTTAATAAACTTGAAACTTTGCACAAATTCCAATCGAAATGAATAATAAAAACTGACATTATTACAAAAGAATTTTCAAAACTGCCCCCAAATTACATATTTTTTTATGAAAACGTACTCGTAAACGAAGTCATTAGCGGAATGCTAGTTCAGAAATAAAAATAAATATTTTGTATATGTTACGGCTAATACCCGAAGTGCGGCTACACCTAGTATTAGCCGGTTAGAACTAGGTGTAGCCACTTACTCTTGGTTAAACCTAGTACGAGCCGATTGTTTTCGGGTAAAACTAGGTCTAGCCTTCATCATGCTGGCTACAACTAGGTCCAGCCATTCCCTGTTGGATAAAACTAGATGCAAACAAGTTGAAACAAGTAACAGGCGCCTGGCTCACGCGAGACGCGTCGCGCTCGCCATATAAAAATGTTCCTGATAGTTCCTATTTACGAGTATATTAAAAATTGTACTTCTAATAATTTGTGTTAATTATTACAATGTGATTTATAAGATTAAAAAAGCTCTCTACGTTTCTTTTTATTGGATGTTTTTTTAATATCTAAAAAAGTTCTGCCGATAGCATGCCGGCTACAACTACTCGTATGTACAGCCAATCCCTGTTAGATAAAACTATGACACACTCTGCTGCTGCAGACGCTGTGAGTCACACTCGCTAGTAGACCTGCAGTAGATCAGCAGCACCTGGCGCTCACAACCTGCTGAGGCGCGTGCCTCGCTATGCCCTCCACCCCGCGCCGCTGCTGCAGATGCTGTCAGTCATGAGTGTGACGCAGGGCAGAAGGCTTGGCGAGGCACGCATCTAAGTTTTATCCAACAGGGATTGTCTGGACCTAGCTCCAGCCGGAATGATATCGTATAGACCTAGTTTTATCCAACAGGGAATGGCTGGACCTAGTTGTAGCCGGCATGATGAAGGCTAGACCTAGTTTTACCCGAAAACAATCGGCTCGTACTAAGTTTAACCAAGAGTAAGTGGCTACACCTAGTTCTAACCGGCTAAAACTAGGTGTAGCCGCACTTCGGGTATTAGCCGTAACATAGGTATACATCCAATTCTTATTTTTTAATTGAAATTTATAGCAAGCTAATTAAATGATTTTATGCTGATGTTGAATATCAAGTTTATCTAGATGATTACATCTATTCGTGTTTACAAATGTCCTACATGATTTGAAATCTAATTAGCGATCCTATAAATTACTATTCATGTTCTTATGAAAAGAGAACTGTCAAAACTAATTAGATTGATACGATTTCCGATTCAAAAAATTCTGAGAAATAATTTTAGTCAGCAGAAATTAAGTTGTTCACTCAATTTAGTAACACTATAAATTAGTCGTCAATCGAATTAAAATAAAATTAATGATTAACGACAAAATTATTGAAATAAGAACCTTAAAATTATACACGAAACAGGTAGTTTAACTCATCATTATAATTATAAAGATTGAGTCATTAATGACAGGAAATGCCAAAATGAATCACGAAGACCAAAAGATGATTTTAGGAAATTTACACAAGAACGATTTTCGCTAAAGTAATGAAAATCGCATAATCGCAAGACAGTTATTTGATGTGAATGTTGATAATACGGAAGACGAAGATGGAATACTGAATGGGAATGATGAAGTAATGTGAGTAGGCTTAGCAGTGTTTAAACATTTACTTAAGTACGACCGGGATGATGCATTCAAGGGGAATAAGTAAACGGAGCAACCTAATTAAGGTTATTTCAATTAACTGGATGTCAATTAACTCAGTGGACAATGTCTTTAATTAGTAATTTATGGGTTTTGAAGAAACGTAGGTAGCTTTTTGATATTTTATTCTTATGTGATTGGTAGTAGGACAAGCACTTTTTTGCTAATTCTTCGATAACTCGATAACTATGTATTTCAATAAATCACGTTTTTTATAATCTGTACTTTATAGATACATAATTATATTTAAACTTATTAATATTACCTATAGCTTTAAAATTTAAACCTCTAGGTACTTATGATTTCGCGATAAATTTACTCGCAATAAAAGTCAGTCCCGACCAAAACCACATGTCTCTCAGTTAATAAAATTGACAAATTTTATTATAAAATAAATTGTAAAAGCCAACTTAATAGTTGAAACTTCGTAATAATTTTGCTCAAATTATTACTATTAGAGCATCGGCTCAGAATTAGAATGTATAGAATACATTCTGTGGTACTGAAAGAGAAATTTCACAGCAAATGATGTTGAAATTTAATATATTAGAACATCTTAGAGAAGCTTACTGTTTACCAATACAACCCAAATTAATTAGCTAGTAAAACCTAATAACAGCTAAATATATTAGTTTACGCAGACTAAAATATTTACTATAATAATATTTGCCCCTAAAGCAATTTCCTCGTAGCGATCCAATAAAGATTAATAATTAAATTATTACCATAAATAACAATATTTACTCGCAACAGGAACGTGGAAATATAATTTAAGATGTTAAGCTTTATGAACGATTTAATCTTGGATTAGAAATTGAAGAAAAGATTTCATTTGGTGTTGACAAAATTAATAAAAAGAATTTTGTTCGAAATTTTTGTAGATCGTATTATATTGTTGATGTCGAATAGGTATATTAACATTTTTATTAAATTAAAAAGCTTAAGTTTATAACGATGTCTAAAAAATTGCAAAAGAACAAACTGTAGCAAATGCAGGTAAAGGTATACAATAACTTAAAATGGATCTGTAGTCACAGGTACACAGCGTAAAACCAATGACTTTAAAACAACTCAATGAAACAAGAAAAAATATAGAAAATGCAACTAAAGGCACAAACCACTAAATAACTTTAGTTCCGTAGTCACAGGGTACGCAGAGTATAAAACAACCCAATGTCGATATAACCTGCTAGAAGAAACTTGATGCAACTGCTGCTAAAAATAAAAAACGCTGAAGCTGTTTCGGCAGCCACAGGTACGCAACTTGAAGCCAATGAATAAAAGAATGATTATAAAACCTACAAGAAAAACTACAACAAATGCTGTCAAAGGCACAAAACCACTAAAGTTAGACCTGTAGTCACAGGTACGCAGCGTAAAGCCAATCAAACCAATGCTAATGGATCAGGGAGTGGAAATACAGTTCGTTATTTGCCTTCCGAAAACGCAACGTCCATTTAATATTAACGAAATTCATTCATCTGACACTATGTGCAGTTTTACACTAAAGTTAATTTTACTAGAAAATAGCGCTTGTACCTAACAGAAAGTCACCAATTTGGAAACATTTTATTTATTTTTTAATACTTATAGGGTCGTGTTTAACCATTATCCCTAGCGATGATCGATCATATGATGGTGAAGCACACTTGCCTAAAAGTAACCTAACCTATCACCTACCACCTATCTAACCAACCAACCTAAAGCCTATCCATGATATGAAAAAGGAGTACGTTAGGATAACAGCAGGTAAAGTTCTTTAATTTGAACAAGACACAGAAGAAAAAAATCGTAAACGCAATAACTTAACTATTTATCACCATTAATCATTATGTTTTCCCATAAAAATGGAACCTAAAAAGTCGCAAACTTATAGAATGCCGAATACCATTACAAGCGGAAACCAAGTCCAACGAACTTCATGATGTCAGACTCTTTAGCAGTAAATCGATATGACCAACCAACATTCTTGCTATTCGCATAAAGATACCATCAGTATTTATCTAGTTCCGGTTCGTACTAATCCACGTCATTATTAGAACCTTGGACTTAAAAATAGTCCTATAATAAAAAAGATTGACATGCCTTATGACTGTACAAAAACCGTGTAACAATTGTGTGCAAAATATTTTATGTAATTGACAGGCGGCTCTTGCCTTGGGCGTTTATACAAGTTATAACTGTTTTGAGATTTAAATCTTTGGTACAGCTATCTGGCATTGAAATAATCTTTGGTTTTTGCAAAGGTTTTTTTTTTGCTTCGCACCTTTTCTGCATTATTGGCCAGTGTCAAGTTAAGAAAGTGTGAAGTTGTCATAAGTTTCCGTAACGAGTTCCATTAAAACGCGGAGGTAACAGATTCTTATTGTTTTTGCAGTATTTGGCAGCAAATGTATCGAGTCAGCTTTCTCGGCAAGTTTTGCTGTGGTAGTCAACACTACAATAATTTTCAGCTCCATTTTATCAAAATCGCGCCTGTTTCTATGATTCTAAATATTCTTTAGCTGCATTGACACTTGTCTTGAGACAAAAAACTATACCAATGACAATTTCTACAAGGAATCAATTTGAGAATAATTAAAACAGCCACATAACTTCCAAAACATTTTTTTAAAGTTTCTGTCCCTCTTAAAGATTGCAATCCCAGATGATAAGCAATGATGCGATCGTTGATGATGAGTTGCACTATATAGTTAATAAAGTCAAGTTTATATTATTGAGTTAGTATAAACTTAATTTTTAATACAGACGATTATATTAATAACTGATTATGTATATTGTTAACTTCTTTTACTGCTTGCAAAACTTTTTATAGCTTCAAAACACAGAGAGTACACCTCAAGAGCATTTTACAACGATAGTGATAATAACAATTATTAGGTCAACTTTCTAAACAATGATTGACACTCAGCTAATTGCTCACCTTGATAGAACCGTGTCGTGATCGTCTCTCGTTTATGTCTCATGTATATTTGTTTATTATTAAGTTATTTTTAAAGTTTCCTATAAGTTGTGCATTGCTTTATATGTAGTTTTAAAGTTTTTTTAATTTTTTGACGCCATATTTTAGTTTAGAGTAAGAGATAGTTTTAATTAGTTAAGTGTTTTTATTTTTAATGTTTTTTCTCTATATGTAGTTTGGTTTACGTATATCTATCATATTTTTACTCTTCTTCCATGTTACTTGGGATTGGCGCAACACGTTATTTTCTTCCTATGGTCGTTGATTCTGTCATAGCACCCATCACGGGATCACTAACTCTTTATTCTTTCATATCATTCCTCACACAATTCATACATCTTTCCTATTTTGCAACATGATCAGTTTTTAATAATATGGTATATCTTCTTTTCATTTATTTACGTATATGACTTTCTTTATAAACAAATTCAACTTTGACTACCCCCGAAAAATGAAGAAACTTTTGAGATCAGAACAAAAACTGGACAATAAAAACTTGGAAACGACTAATTTTCTTTATCGTCGAGTACTTTGTCTTTTATTGCGAATACTAAATTCTATTACAATCAGTAGACACTGGAGAGTTTTCGCAAAATGCTATTAACAACTTTTTGAAACGATAAAATTAAAATGTCTGAAAAGTTTTTCGGGTCACGCTGTATCAAAACTTGACGAACGGCGCCAAACTCGATTTCAGTTTTTTCGTTGACTTCAAACTTATCTGCGGCGTTTCTAATGTAATTAACATTGAAATAAAACTTAAATATAAAGTTTGTAGTCTTCTCAAAACTCGAGCTTTTCACATTGAGAATTTTAATGGATTCATGAAATATTAAAACCAAGTAATTTAATTTTAGGTTTTCAAAGAAAATGATTTAGTGCTTTATTCTATTAAAAATATAAAAAATAATGGCAAACTCTTTCATCCAACATGAATATAAAAATTAAATTGAAACCATCATCTGCCGAGGTTTCCAATCTCATTTTACTTTAAATATGTCCCAAAACGTACCTACAAAAGAACAAACTTGTACCCTCAAAAACGTGTACCTTTCCCGGTCGGTAAATACCCCAGTGATTTACTTGAACAATTTGCATACATATCACATTGCTACCGTTTCAAATGTTGAAGTATATACTTGGACCTCATAATATATTAGGCCGAGACTCTGGGTTTCGAGTACCGTATATATTTTCCTTTGTAGATATCTAAATATGTATCTATCTTTTGCAGTTGCCTGCTTTTTGTTGTGACTTCTTTGAGCTTATTCGATTATATTCGTTGATCAAACTTGGGATGTGTACACAAACTGTAATACGGCTTCATAAATGATCTTATAATATGTATATGCACACAATGAATCCATATAATATTTATTTGACAACTTATAACATACCCACAAAACGAGACACAATAGTAAAACAATAACACCGCGGTCTCATAGGACCGGTCGTGGATTCATGAATTAAACAGATTATTGACCAGACTAGAATGCTTGACCTGCATGTCTCGAAGTACACAATAATATATCATAATTCATCGTTAAAAATCTAAATCAGCAAGCCTGTACCACATTGTATATTATACACCAAACGTATATAATTATATGTTTTGAACTATCACCACTTATGGAAGCTTAATAACATTAATTGGCCTCAAGTGTTACACTTAAGAATGAACTAAAATTAGTCACAATATAAAAGCCATATGCTACTTCAGGTCAAGTTATAACAGACTTCAAATTTACAATACCATACATGAAAACGATTATATTCGCTCAATACCCAAAAAAGTGTGGGTTCAAGAATATCATCTAAATATGCCGTTAATACATAAATCTCCAATAATAAAAGGTCGTCGATAAACAAGAAAAATGTCTACGTAGGCGATGAGTAGGTAAGTAGACGTAAGACTACCCACACGAGATTATCTTTTGTACATTATAAGTGTTTATACGCCGGTGCTGGCGTTTTACTAATATTTCCGTGACCAGCAAAGAATCTATCTTGTCCGGCTAATCGGATTAGAGCTACTTCCTGAAATTACCCAATAAGATACATTGGTATCGCTACCTACTTTTTCTTCTTATAAATTGACTCTTATTTAATAGATGTCTCTCTCTTGCTGCGGTTATATCATTATTTACCTTCTTAAATTTTTTATCGTCTTCAAAAAACAAAGTTATAAACATGTTCTGTGAAAACTGTATCAACAGATTGAATTACGAAAGCTTTTTGTCAATTTCTAGGAAAATATGTGATGTCAAAGGCCTCACTCAGGCTGTCAAACTATCAGCAATTTGGTAGGAAAGTTCACAGAAAAACTTTCGCAGTTGGAATTTACAGGGGAAACAATGTGTTTTAATTATTTGTTGAGTTTCCTGTTCAAAGAATTCGTTGATAGTACTCCGAATCTGTTTATTAACAAACCTTTTTTTATCATTAATAGCAGTTAGCACTACCTACTCCGAACATTTTGATTGGTTTACGATTTATCAGCTATTTAGTTTGTGTACCTAGTTTCCATAGAAATTATTTTCGTCATAGAAAACCATTTATATTTTTGCAAATTTTGGAAAACAATAAGCAATTTATAAAATATATTTTTCATCACCATCATCATCATCATCGTTTCAGCGGAAGAATGTTCACAGTTAATAATAATAATAAACCTCTGCGAAGTTTTGCCACAACGAACGGTCCTGTGCATCTCGCATCCAAATATTTTATTATACCGTAATAAATATAAAATGACTAAGAAGCGATTGATGGATTAAAGTATTTATTTTTATCCTTCGTCTTCACTATTTATACCTTCAAAGCTAATAAAGGACAAAAAGCTAAAAATAAAAACCCAATATTCTTTACTCAGATAGTGGCGTGTCGTAAAAATACAAAAAAAAAATAATGGGCAACCGGATATTGCTACCCTTTGGGTTACGTCACAATTATTTATAAATTCTCCCCAGGTTGTTCAATAACTTGATTATTTTGGGACTAAAGTGGTTTTTTTACGTCATATTACAATATTGTTACGTTGTCATCATCTGCCTAGCCTTTTTCCCAACTATATTCGGGTCGGCTTCCAGTCAAGCCGGATTTAGCTGAATATCAGTTTTTTACGAGGAGCGGCTGCCTACCAGACCTCCACAACCCATTAACTGGGGTAACACGGTACTTCATGGCAAGACTGGAGTCAGATTTACTGGCTTCTGACTATCCGTAACGACTGCCAAAGATCTACAAATGACAGCCGGGACCAACGGCTTAACGTGCTTTCCGAGGCACGAAGGAAACTAGTTATGGTAAGATGGTCACCCATCCACAGACCAACCTAGGCAAGCGTGGCTTAACCTTGAAGATCGACCTGTGCGGCTGTTATTATCTAGCCACGAGCTCCTCCAATATTGTTACGTTGTATAATAAGTAATTGTCCGGGGGATGGCATACACTTGGTTACATGATAAATGCATACTTGAAACTTCATAAGTGGCTTCCTTTAGGCGAGTTAACTACATTTTGTATCGACGACTTTTTTTAAAGTGCTGCATTTTTTAAGTGAAAAACAACAGTAAATTGATTAACTCAGAAAAACATCACCCGTACACCACGTGTCGGAATACGAACTCTGTAAAAAATGTAATAAAAGAATGAAATTGTCTCAAAAAATGACTACGGCTGCCTCTTACAGTCTTTAATTCCAGGCTATGATCTATTTTAGTCTAAGGGCCTGTTTCACCACCTATGATTAAGTTTTGAGTATCTTACTTGACAGATAATTTCATACGAATTCTGTCACATTTTTGAATTTATTCAGTGAGTAGTGCCTACTCGGACATTGTGAAACAGGCCCTAAGAGTAAATACACTAATGGATCAGGTATCAGTTTGGCAAATATCTGATCAGTTTATCATGTGGCTGTACTATCAAGTTCTAATTTTATTAAAAAAGGACTGTTTACAGGTTTATTAACTACTAGCTTTAGCCCGCAGCTTCGCGTACATAAAATAGCCTATGTCACTCAGGAATACAGCAGCTTTCTATTGGTGAAAAAATTTTAACAATCGGACCAGTACTTCCACAGATTACCTCATACAAACAAAAACACAAACTTTACCTCTTTATTATATTAGTGTAGATTAGGGAATGCAAATCCGTCGTGTTTTGAAAATCCGGATTTTTTCAAACGGATTTTGGGTCCAATCCGGATTATCCGGATTTTACGGATTTTTCATGAAAATTTAACAAACCTACTTATATTCGTTTATTAACATGATGTTTCCCTTCACTCAATTTCCAAAGGTTTAGGTATAGTTTTGGAAACATCGTGAGGAAACCGGCAAGACCTAGAACCAAAACTTTTAGGACATCTGGCATCCATAAACCCACACTGGGCCCGCCTGGTGGATTACGGCCTCTCCAAGAAGCCGTTTTCCCAACATGTAAAGACAAAGAATGTATATTTTTTCCATTTTTGGGTTGGAAATTATCCAATGACTTCTCCCGTTCTGGGCAGAGCGGGATATCAGATTTTTATTGACTAAAATCCACTCCTCTTCCTTCTTCTTTGTCTTCGTTCTAGGGCCCGGGGTTCACTTTCACATAACCCATGGCAACAGTAAGCTGCGACCCAGCTGGGCCACTACGACTTGTATCACCTTGAGACACACTACGCGCCGTGGCGGGGTCGATGAGCTACCCATTGCTCGCCATCTGCAAGCCTGCGCCTACGGTAGCTGGAAATCGGGGTCTGGATCCGGGAGCTAGAGTGCGAGGATCATTCCCTCGCACGTGCAGCCGCCTCCTTTGCTAGCATTACTGCTTCGCAGAAGCAGGCGACCGCCTGTCACATTCCTTTGCGCTCCGGTCCATGGGCCGTATCAAGACCAGGCGTGAGTGGTCATTGCCCAAACTGAGCATACCTTTAATAATAGTCCTCCAGACCGAATTTTGATCACGGTGGCCTGATGCCTACTGAAACCAGGAAGCCTGACGTATACTGCAGATATTATAGTGCACAAGTGTGTACGTAGACACTGGCGCACTCCCTGTTCTTTTAAGGAAGGCAATTCAACACGACCGGAGAGAGATCAGGTGCAGGACCCACAGTTTGGCTTGTTTTCAGAGGCATGGGGGTATCATACCACCAACTTCCAAACTCTGGGCAGCTATAGAGTAATTCCTAATGGAAAAACCCAATAGCACTATTTGCTTGACCTCTAGTTCGAGCCCAGTACCCACGCTCAGCATTCGCCCTTACGAACCTAGAGTTCGTCCGACAAGACAGTCAAACGTCACACCTTAACCATAAGCTCCACCGTGTCCTCCAGGCGATCGAACCGCACAATAATGACACCTGGGCGTTTTTTTTTGTATACTATTTAAGTAGTTATACTGAAACTAACAATCCCCTTGGCAGAGTCCCGAGTCCGCCATGTAATGTTGGGGTTCCTAATGGGTGTTATCAAGGAAACAACCATATCGGTTAAGTACTATTTAATGAATGCCCTGGAAATAATGTAAAATAATGCATATAAGGTATAGTGCAAACTCAGCATACATACGGTTATAAAGTAGCGTACTTACTTACTAAACTAAAGGAGCATACATATTATTCTTACATTTTAGCACAAATCCGGCGCAGAAACCTCTCGAACTTATCACGTCCGGTGAAGATCTGTGTCGTGTGGAAGGTGAGGACGCAGTGACGTCTTTCCAACCACTTTTCAAAGAGAGGACTTACCGCCATAATTATGGCGTGCCCAAAGAATGTAGTAGGGTTGGTAATCTTGGTTATCCGTCTTCCACGCGGGTGAAGCCACGGGCAAAAGCTAGTGCTAAACTAATAATAAAAGTAGATTATATTATCGCGAATTAAAATTTCTTATTATTCAGAAAATCCGCGGATTTGATTTTCAAATCCGGATTTACAAGTCGAGTAAAAATGTGCGGATATCCGGATTTTTCGGATTACGGATAGTCCGGATTGCATTCCCTAGTGTAGATAAATGAGGAATACTCATTTTCAAATCATTTATTCTATAGTTTCACTTGACATCTTACAACACAGTCGCCACCCAAAAAAACACATCGCGTGAAATCTTTCATATTATAATAAACATCAAATTATAAAATAAAGTAGCGATAAGGGTGTTCGTGCTATATATAATCTCGGAGGTACTAACTAGGAGAACAGAAACGTAAGTTGTGAGTAAATGGGTAATTTTCCTCAGTGTTCATTTCCTCACTGGGTTAGACGAGCGGGGTCACACTCCGCCATTTTGTGATTTATTTTGAGTGCTATAGTAATTATTGGGTTGGCAAATTGTTGGGTTATGGTGTTACGTGACGTTTTGGTACTATTGTAAGCACAGTTATACGAGCATGATTAGAGGTACTATTTTGAGCATTCAGCATAGAAGATGACTTAGGTTTCACCTTCCCCATAAAATGCCTAAAAAAGTGGACAGCACACCCTCCGCACAAGACCGGTCGTTGTGGCTATGCTTGGAGTTCTATGTCCAGTAGTGGACGTCTTTCGGTTGAGATGATGATAATGACACTCGCCGACAGTTTTTAAAATGCTGTTGCTATTAGCCCTAGTTCTAGCAGCTAAAGATGCAAGCTTCTTCTATATGATCGTATGAAAGCCGTTAGTTCGATTCTAAGTGAACATCTTCGACGTACAACAGAACCGGGGCAATCTCAACCACATTCTCAAAACTATTGTTATATAGGACATCTAGCTAGTTTAGGCTGGAAGAAATACGCTATTACTTCAATTCTAGTAGAAATACAAATTTAGTCGATCCATATAAAGATAAATACGAATCTAAGGCAATGACCTCTCAAAGCAAGTATGCAGAATAGACAACAAATCCTAAAACGAAACGAGCAAAATATCTATAAAAAAATAAAGTCATATCCGTGATAAACTTCATTCAACCAATAGCAGAACTACAGAGACAAATAAAAATCGACTTACAAAAAAAAAACTGTCAACAAAAAACATCTTCATGAAAGACAACCCATCGTGAATAGAAATAAGCTTTAATAACAATAAGTTTTAATATAAAGTAAACGTGAATGTAAATATAGGTAACGATCTTGACTCAAACGTGACTGGCTTGCAAGAAACCACAGATTTCGGTTACATATACCAATATCCGGCCTTTATTACATTTAAATTATTCTATCTTATCGAAGTACGAGTTTTTATCAAGCGATGTTTTTATGCTTGGCGTTATTTTTACGATGAAAGAAAAACAATCGCTTGAGATGGGTAGCGAGGTTACATTTGCGATATCGGATGGAAACGCTGCGCTGACGTGACTCCGCTCGAGTGCAGTCATGTTTTTTAAACATGCTGTGTGTATAGAATTTACGATTAGATTGGAGCTACTTGCTCTATTATTATGGAAAAGTATTGCTTTCAATTTGTTGAGAGTGTCTTGTTCAAATTTTGTATGTACTCGTTACCAATTGCTTTGGTTAAGATCAGAAACAATGACTGTTTTGCCTGTGTCTTATGTGACTTTGTTTCAGTGTTAGTAATTTTGTTCTTCTGTTCTTCTCTGTCAATTATTACAGTGCTCATCATTCACTCCCTTTTCGGGCAAAATAAAGGAAAAAAATAGGTACTAAATATTATATTTTTGCCAAAAAAGTTTAGCTTTATACCACCAGTTTTAATATTTGCTCTCAAAAATTCTAGAAGCGCTCCACCAACGCAATATTAAAGAAATAAACTCCAGTTTTTTAATGCTTGACTTTATTAAATAAAATAAAAGCCATATTTTATATCGCGTAGTGTGTTCCGTGGCTGCGATGTGAATACACGAAGTAGGTCAACTCAGCCCACTGCCGCTTACACGAAAAGTTTTCAGCCTATTGACGACATGGAGAATCAAGACTTGAGTGTTTTGATTTGCATACTAATGCGGGAATTAAGATGGAAATAGGAATAAAATTTTTGCGAAAAAAATTTGTTTAGGGACTCTTCTGTAGGTTGAGTGACAGAAGAAGAAATTCCTAATAATTTTTAAATGTAATAAGTCTGTATTTTTGGTTATTACTATGTTTAATAGATACCGGTATCCATCTAGATAAACATACCTAGTAAAAAGGGTTTTGTGGATTATGTTTTACCTTTCACGTCAGCGGATCAGTGTTATAGTTTTTAACAAACTGAAAGAGGTTTGAAAATTAAATTTAATGCGTACAAAATCTACACAAGCCAAACTTAACAAAACCCTATTTTTAGTCAAACTTTTTGACCTTTACTTTCATTGGGATTACGGAGACAAAATGTCAAAATCTTCGTAGACAAGCAAGTCAAAGTATTCTTTTAAGAAAAGAAAAACCTCTGGAGATTCTAAAAACACACAAGCATTAAAGAAAAAGACAAAGGAAAAGATAATATTGAATTTGCTCGCACGATTACTTTTTGCTTTGATCCCAAGAATATTCTAGAACTAGCTTTATCGTTTAAAACTGGAACAATTTCTAGTAGTTTTGAAACTACACTCTTGATCTTATGTAATTAAAGCTATAAAATCTCCAGTTGGAGATTTAATCACTAATCTGTGCCTACCAGGTAATGGATAATATGTAGGGAACGCCTTAGAGTGATCCTAGTGTTAGAATTCTATTAAAATACGTGATTTTATCGCCATTTTACGACTATTGGTAGTTTTTATGCGTTTGACCTTCAAATGGTATAAGTTTATAGTAGGATTCAATATTTCTGGAACCTAACTATAGGCTTTTGAAAGGATTAAATAAAGCCTTCTTATAGCTTTAAGAATCTTCGATTCTAACTTAAACATATTCTTATCTCTCTTCAATTTAACCTATCAATACCCGCGAAACGAGACACAAAAGTAAAACAATAACAGCGCGGTCCAATGAGACCGGTCGGGGATTCATGAATTAAGTAGATTTTATAATAAATAGTCTAAATTGGTCCTTAAATTAATAAAATATTTGATATCCTAAAATTAACTCTAAAAATAATGATTTTGATATAAAGCTTTTTGGTAGATAAATACTTTATCTCAGTCTGGTTTTATGCTTTATATTAATAAAATGTTCGTTGGTAGTTAACCAGTATTTATTTTTAGTGTATTTACAACCCAATCGATATAACAGCTTTATTAGAAGTCTATAGACAATAGAATAAATAAGACACTGTATTTTCCCGTCAGTATTTACTTATTTTGCTTAGCTCATTCCAAAAACATTTTCCATCTTCCAGGTACTATATTTTCATACCAATCGTTCAATTTATTCTAGTTCTTGTTGAAACGACACTTTTATTTCGAATAAAAGAAAGAAAACTGTTCGGAACATCACAAAAAGTTTCACAATCGGCCTTTGCCAACTATCAGCGTTTGTTTGTTAAACAAATCATATCCAATACAGATCAAAGAATATTTTGCTCAAGTTGGCATGTTTACTGGCAATATTCATGTTCTTACTTTTCCATCAAAACTAGTCTGTGACGGAATACTTGTAACAAGGTATAGCGTGTGCCCCGGGGCACCACAATTTGTGTGAGTGGAGGGAGCGCGTGAGCAATTATAGACATTATAATTTGTACGTTTAGAACGAGAATCGCGTGACGGGAAATGAGGAGCATTTTTTGAGGGTATGTAATTATATTCGTATTTAGGATGTGGTTTATTGGATAACATCGAACGTGTGTAAGTGTAGGTCATGATTTTTGGTGGAGTTATGGAATTACTCAGTTATAACGGTAGGTTGGAATATTTTCATCCTTGAGTTTTATATATGGCAGTGTGCCTACATACTATCATGAATCATTGCTTATGATAGCAATCTTAGGTTTTATTACGGAAGCTATAATGATTCGTTTGTATTGGAAAAGTATCTCAATTTGATCTTTGAATTATGAAAAATAGATCAGAGCAATTCTTGTGCATTCTTTTGAAAACTATTGTTATGGCTACCAACTACCGATCATTTGTTTTTTTTTTTTATAAATTATTGATAGAATCGCGCTTGACCACTATCTACCTGCTGGTAACGATGACCTAATTTACGATTATTTAAAAAAAGTAATTATAGGTATTAAGTTGTGATATAAAAATGATCCTGGGTCCTATGCAGCTCGCATCCATCGGAATGCCGTGAACCTCAGCAAGTCGCTGTTGCAACACTGCGTCTTGCGTAACGTTACGTAATCGTCTCTGAATCTTTCGTCCCCATCCGCCATCTGTTATACTAGGAATGTGCCCTGCCTACTGCTACATAACTTTGGTGATACTTTGATGTGGTTCTCTTGCGGATATCTTAATTTCTGAACAGCCCTTTCTATTTTCCTCCTTGGGTGAGTTTTAAGCTTTCTGATGAGGCCCACTGTAGTTACTCAGATACCCGCGTAACGAGACACAATAGTAAAACAATAACAGCGCGGTCTCATAGGACCGGTCGGGGATTCAAACGTTAAAACTGCGTAATAGATTAATATTCAGTATCAGAAACCAGGACCTAAATGACGTTTTCTTCCACAGTGCCAACATCGGACGTGCAAGGAGTACTGGGCAAGAAGGCTTCCCTCCCCTGCGACATCCAGCCGCTGCACTCGGATGACGACGTCGTGATGGTGCTGTGGTTCAAGGAGTCGGATGGTGACCAGCCTTTGTACAGGTATGATAATATTTATTATATTTTGTTAAGACGTGAAGGGAAATAATGAAATGTAGTTGACATTCACAAGGCGCGTAGTATTCCTCGTGGACCTCAAAGAGTTGTCAGTAAAGCCATAGGGGTCCATCAGGGCCGATGCCCGCTAGGGCTATGAGGAATTTAAGAAAAGAAAACCTGTGGTCATAGAACCTAAAGGGTGATTGTAGGAATGTAGGCACCTACTGGTTTCAGAAAAAGTTTGATCCTCTTTACAAAAATCAAATTCAATCAAAGAAATGTTTAACAAAACAAATATTTTTAAAAATAATATTGACAACAGAAGTGAGTGCACGGTTCCAATATTGGTAATTCCTAACAGAAAAAATCGGTGAGAAACATCAGGGTTTCTCTTTAAACCAAACATATCATGGTTTTTACAAATTTTTGATCAACTTTTACCAAAAAAATAATCTATAAACAAATTATTAAATAAGGAAGCGTACCATTAATCAGAAGTCACAAATACCAACACGGCATTCAAATTACTAACAAGTGATGGTTATGTACCGGTACATGAAATACTGTTTATTCTATCAACAGAGAACACTTAAACTAATGATAATGTTGGCTGGCTATACGAATTGATGATATTTGAGTGATTAATATTAGTGGTAACCGGTACTCAGCTGATTTGGTTCTTGGTGAATGATGATGTTTATGGTTAAAGCAGTATTCTGATACCCACTTCCTATAACTGAGTTGATTGACATAATCTGATCGTTTGACAAGCAAATTGTTTTTTTTTTGTTATTGGCTGATGACAGATGGAGTAGTTGTTAGAATAAGTTATTTTTAGAGGTCTCAATTTCGTAAGAATTTTGCTTTTTTTATTAAATTTTAGTTCACGTTTGACCACTATCTGACCTGTGGCCGACGATAGAGCACGCTCCCCTAGAAATAAAGCTTGCTCAGTTGATTGCATAAAACCGTTTTTTATCATATTGAAAAAAAAACCTAAAAATATAGTTTGTTTTTCATTTTAATTGAGCATTACCCCTGTTATCTGTCACCCAACGTACTATCAATAACTCCCTTTTCTTTCATATCACTCCTCACACAATCCATCCATCTTTTCTTTGGCATACTCATATTTCTCTTTTTCATCTATCAACGTGTAACTCTTTTTGTACATCCGTTTCATTCCTTCTCTTTACATGAACATACTAAAATAAACGATTCCCCTTGAACTTTTCAATCAGTTGCCCCACTTTCAAACTAAAAGGTTCTAAATAATGGAATCAAAGTAATAACTTAATTATTGACAAACTTTACTCACAGACAACACTAATGAAATTAACCCGTGAGAAGGCGCGCCTCTGATTGTTACATGGAGAGGCGCGCGCGAGCAAATTACTCACACTACTTTAAATGCTCATATTTCTGCTTTTAAAGTACTTAATTACTCATAATGGATTTAAATGAATAAAACAAGGTTTCATATGTAAGAAAATAAGTATTTTTATTAAAAATATAAAACATAAATGCAACTTCTGAAACCAATAACAAAACAACTAATTTTTATTTTCTAATTTTGACAGTTTTCATATAAATCACGATAAAAAAACTTTCATATCAAAAACTTAAAAAATAACTCTTTCATGGTGATCTGGACAAGTGTGCCTCTCGAAACATAATAAACACATATATGTGATATGTTCGGTGCAGAGTAATTACTTGCACGAAGTGCAAGCTTTTTTTGACCGTCTATTCCTACGTCTAGGACATATGTATAGAACAGAATCCGCTTGGCCTAGACTCTGAAATAGGTCTAAGAGCCTTCGATTACAAGAAAAAAGAAAGAAAAGAAGAATATTCGCATCTAATGCCACCATTATCACCAGAATCCTCTTCCAGCCACGAATAAATTTGTGCTTGACGTCGGTCGGCCATTTTCCATGTGTTTTGTAGCTAAAAACAATTTTTATAATTATTAAAATATTACTATAGAGTATTTACGTAATATTAACCCTTTTAATATAAATAAATAACATAATATAATCTAGAAAATACAATTATACTTTTTTAATTGGAAAAATAAATACTTACACGGACGGGCGCGTGATGAGCAAATTACCGCACAATGGTACGCGGCCTCCACAAACACTTAATTGCGTGATCGCAAGAGCACTAATCGGCACGAAATTTGCGTCAGAGGGAAGGGGATGAATAGTTAGGAAGGTACCTAGGAGCTTGAGACGTTAGGGCGTCGTTATCACCAAAAAATTTTGCTTTAAATATTTGTGTGAGTGAATTGCTCATAGCGCGCCTTCTCACGGGTTAAAAACATTTTATAACAAACTTTCTCCAACAAAGTAATGCTATAAATGCTTTTTAAATACAGCTCGACCATTGAGTTTTCAAATCATAGGTTTTAATTGACGTTATTGAAAAAATAATGTTATAGTACCATACAATAAAGTAATTTTAATAAAGAAAATAGGTCACAACAAAGTATAACATAACATATCATAACATAAAAGCTTTATTTTTGGCAATCGTCTTATTTTTAATCAAGAGCAGTGGTGGCCGAGTGGTAACTGCCCCTACTTACAAGTTGTAGGTCGCGGGTTCCAGCCCAGCCAGGCGCATTACTTTGTGTAATTTACTTTATCACCACTGCTTTTAAAAACGGTGAAGGAAAACATCAGTGAGGAAACCGGCATGTCCTAGAACCAAAAATTCGAAGACATGTGATATCCACCAATCCGCACTGGGCCCGCGCGGTAGATTACGGCCCATCCCTTCTCCTAGAAGCCTGAGTCCCAGCAGTGGGAACATTATAAGGCCGCTAATGCTAATGCTTGCTTTTAATACACACCTAATAAAAATGCACAACAGTTTTGGACTGGCCCTGTTTCTAAATTATTTTTTGCAGCGTATCCTATATACCAACAAAATACTCATATCACCAAAGCATCGATAATACAACACCATTACCAATATCGAATACTAAAGCTTTCTTATTTCTTCCACCAGCTACGACATCAGAGGCCGTTCCATCAACCAGCCGAAGCTCTGGTCTTCCCCCACAGTCTTTGGGAACCGCGCCTTCTTCCGAGGCAGTGCCACTCCGGCAGTCCTCATGGTGGACAATGTGATAGCCAGCGATGCTGGCGTGTATAGATGCAGGGTAGACTTCAAGAATTCGCCTACTAGGAACCTCAAAGTTAATTTTACTGTTATAAGTAAGTTGTGGTATAGTTTTTCAATTATAGTTTCTTAACAACATGGAACTGGGCAGGCCATATCTGCCGCATGTCGCAACAAAATCGGGCGAAGGAGACAACTGACTGGGTTCCGAACAGCAGGAACCGGCGACGCGGTAGGCCCAGAAGGAGATGGCGTGACGACTTGGACTCCTTCCTAAAGGATTGGCCGGGAGTGGCTAAAGACAGAGAAATGTGGAAAAATGGAAGGTAGGTCTTTGCTCTGCAGTGGGACACGACAGGTTCATAATAATAATAGTAACAACATTAACTGAAATGTCTGAAAAACATGCTAAAGTGATTTTAAGTTACACGGGTAAGGATAGAATAAAGATCATTCAGAAGACTTTTAAGAAGGTAAAGAAATCACTATGGCTACTGCAAATAATAATAATTAAGTTATTATAGTTAGTTTAATGTACCGATGCTGCATTTAACGCAACCACCTCCTGGGCCCAAACAATGGAATGACTTTACCATCGATTAAAATTTTGAAATTAGACTTAATTTAAAGATAAAAATAATAAAATAATATGTTTTTTCCACAGTCCCACCAAATCGCCCAACAATTTTCGACGCAAAGAGAAGAGACCGGGCGAAACTGGTGGAGCCTTACAACGAAGGATCCAACGTCCTCCTCATCTGCGAGGTCGAAGGAGGTAAGTTGACGACTGATATAATAATTATAAAAACTGCTTACAGGAGTAAACAGAGTGCCAGTTAATACAATAATGGTTAATAGCCAAACAAATTCGAACTTCACGTTCATCATCCGATTATGATTTGGGTGTCTTCAAGGCTAGAGTGAATAGGCTCTTAACAAACTAGTGCGCCTCACCATCGACGATTGCATCACTGCTTACCATCAGGTGGGATCGCAGTCAAGCGCTAGTTTATAATGATTAAAAAAAATAAAAAAAAAATAAGGCTACTTGTTGTTCAGTAATAGACGTAGATCTTTTCAACTGCACATCATTATACATCTCGATTCTCGGCAACTTTTATCTACTTCCTACAAGTCTACGTTTGCAGATTTGCAGTCATTTGCATCCAGTCAAAATATCTGATTTTCTTCCTACAAACTTCCAATTAAAATGTTTATTTGCACTCTGCTATATATAGAACTTGAACTATGTATGCTTAGGTAAGTACTTTTACCAACAAAATCAAAATGTCATGAAATATACGAATTCAAATTATTTGAACACGTTTATGTGAACCAATTAATAATTTGTTAGTAGTAGTTCAACCCTATGAGTACCTATTTAGTTTGTAATATGTTTGTATATTAATACATTTTTAATTCAAAAACACTTTTGAAACTTCTATTTGAGGTGGAATTTAAATACTTGAGTGGTGTATTTATAAATTTTAGAGCAATAATGAATGAATTTTAGTCTAAAATTATTTCTGGCAATATGATTAAATATATTTTACAGAAAGGCCTCAAACCAACGAAATATGGAGTGGATTCTGAGTAAAGCTTAATGGATATTAATATTTTATCATTGAGCCTAAAGCTGTCAAGAATTAAATGAAAGTTTATTGAATTTGTCTATAATCTAAAGGTCTGCAATATTATTAAGACACATAATATAAAAATAAATCAGTGTAAATAACAAAAAAATAATGTATCATCAAGCTTAGGACAACACATGTATTTAACCTACCTAAACTACAATTATCTGACTCATTCAGATTTACTGAAATAGCTTCAACAGAGACTGTATAATCTAGGTCTAAGATAAAGTTATTAAGTTTAAGCTAACACAGCTTACTTGTAGCTAGATTAAACCTTAGCAACTGAAGAGCAAAAGGAAATGAAATTAGATGTATAAGATTTAAAGGGGTATCAAGTGAAACTGATAATGTGGGAATCGATATTTTGTTGTAGCTGTGTAGTTTCTAGGCATAAAAATAAAAACTAGATGGAATATTAATGATGAGCATTACTACTCGATCTAGTTTAACTGAGGTATATAAGTGTATGTTGATACAAAATATATCATACTAGCTTTTGTCAGCGGCTTCGCCTACGTAAAATTAGAAAATTATCACAAAGGAACACTCGTGTGATAAAAGTATCTATTGTGCTATTCTAAGACATGTGTGCCTAATTTAATTTTGCTGTTTGTACATGACAGAACAACTAACTTATCTACACACATACATTTATAAATTGGTTTATTCTAATAGGTTGCGATAAGTCAATTCGTTAGTGTACGGCCTGAGTGCACGCTCTATTCGAGCGTCGGGCGGGGAGGGGCGTGCAGCGTTCATGTTAAACACGTGCTACCCGTAGTGGCCGTCCTGAGTGCCGGCCGAGCGGAGCGTGCGCAGCAGCGGGCTTGTTTGCGTCGAGCGGGGCGTCGCGTGCAAGTTCAAACCAGTTTGTGTTTTGCAGCGGTGATACGAGCGTTCTAGAAGGATGTCGTTTGAAGAAATAATTTCAGAAATACAAAATAAACCTGAAATATGGTTATCTTCGCGTATACCTACTCATGAAATTTATCTTCATTCACCCTTAATGTTTCAAATAACGTAGAAAACTCTCCAAATTGTTTTCTTTGCTTCACAATGTTACTAGGACCTTGTCTTGACTCATAATTAAATTTTAGCCACAAATTTTCTTCTAAATACATATCAATAATTATCGTACGACGCAGACGCCATGATCGACACAAACGACCGCCACCAGGCCATCACAAACGCTGAGCGTGCACTGAGGCCACTTAAAGAACGCGCTTTCGACCGCTCTTCCCCGCTCCGCCCGACGCTCGAATAGAGCGTGCACTCAGGCCGTACACTTACTGATGACATTTTTAGAGAAACAATTAGGTCTAGGTATAAAATTGTGAAGAACATAATATTACATGAAGGGTAATCGATTTATAATGGAGCATCTAGAATGAACGAAAATTAAAAAAATAAATCAGTCTACCACCATTTAAAATATCCATAAGCTAAATCGCCCTAAACCCTAATGACTCAAACATTGATAAAACAAAACGAATCTATAACAAATCTTTAAAGCGACCCGACCAATTAACAGCCGTAATTGTACCCTTCGAGTGTTAAACAATAAAACATTCCAATCCCCATACAATTTGGGCCCGAAATAACAATAGCACCATAAATGATAAACACACAGGATTCGTGGGTGTTAATGATGGGAAATATATGGGAAATGATATTCTCGATAACGGTAAATCTATTTTAGAGGCTACGAAATAATCCATACATGGTTTCTATTTGGTAGGAAATGCATTCGTTCGTAATGAACACGGAAATATTCATTGCGATGTAAATGATGATCGGTATAACCAAGTTGGCATTTTAGAATTTCTTTAATCTGATAACTGTTGCATAATTTTGTGTAGTTCTTAACCATTTTGCAAAGTTGACTTCATTGAGTACATGGATGATTATGTTAAAAGTTATATGAAAGAAAAGGAAGTTAGTGATAGCATGGCGATTGACAGGATAGAATGAAAAAAAAAAACATGTTTCACCGACTCCAAATCACACGTGTCAAAGACAGGAAGATGATGAAACTTATGATGTCACTATGTTTTTCTAGTTCTAAGAATACCAATATAACCAATATAATAATAGTATAATATAATTTAAAATAACACACACATTTTACACTGTCATATAATTTTATCCCTAGTCAGATCCATAAGTAGAAAAGAAAGGTCATTACTTCAACCTAAATGCTATCAATGAAATCAAAAATAAATACCAAGACAAATCACCTTCTTGATTTTAACATATTTCACTTCTTGATGAAAGCCAAGTTGTGTCAGAAAGAAAAATGAAGCCATTAAACTCCGCTATGATTGGAGCGACAATTTGTCACTAAGAATAATGGTGGCGACCACAAACTTCAGATAATTATCGACAAATGTGTCTATTTCGGCAGGGGTATCGATTTTCTTGTAGGCTTTCGTTTTTGTTTCTATTTTAATATAATTTTTGTGTTTGAAGAGATTAGTTACTTAGTGGGTAGTATTTTGGTGAAGATAATCTACGTCTTTTGTACCAAATTTAGAATTGGGGGATTATTGAGTTGTAGACCATCAGGGTTTCTAGGTCAGGAGATAGTGTGACGATTTGTACTCCCTAACCTAAAGGATTAGCCAGAAGTGGCTAAGAACAGAGAAGAGTAGAGGAATGGAAGAGAGGCCTTTGCCCTGCAGTGAGACACAACATGCTCATAATGATACTTATAGACTGCTGGAAAGACATCGACGCTTTTGTTATTTTGAAAAATAATTATGATGATAATCAAAATTATAACAAAAAGAGTGAAAGCATAAAAAACAACTCATTTTCCAATACAAGATGGATGCAATGACATAGTATAGAGCAGAGTATAGCATAGTATGTCTTTATGTTTACTATGACAATGTTAAGAGTAAGATAACTTAACAAATTTTTCCATCCACAGGTAGACCACGGCCACGAGTAACGTGGTACTTAGAAAACGTGGTGATCGACGACTCGTTCGAGCAGCGCCCCGACGGCGTGACGGTGAACACGCTGACGTTCCCCAACGTTGGGCGACAGCATCTGAACGCCAGGCTCGTCTGCCAGGCCTCCAACACCAACCTCGCGCAGCCAGAGACCAAAGTTCTTATTTTAGATATAAATTGTGAGTATGAAGTAAAGTATTTGTATCTACAAGAATAAGCCTCATCACTAGCTCCAACACCAATATCAACACCAACATCAGCACCAATAGTTGTAATAACAGTTGGAAATGGCATTCACATCTACCTATATATATCTATTTTGTAGAGGCCCGGCAGGATTCTGGGGTCGAAGCCCACTGGGATCCTGGGTTGAAAGAATCTCGGGGCCCCGGAACGAAAGCAATGAAGGAACAGGAGTGGGTTTTAGTCAGTCGAAGTCTGACACATCCTTTCGCTCCGCCCAGAATGGGAGAAGTCGTTTAGATGATTTTTCAACCTAAAAAAAATATATACCAATCTAGGTATTTAATACTAATAAGTACAGGATGCGAATGTGAAGTTGAACCCCTAGCTCAGTATATGCTCTATCTATAGGTACAAAATATCTCATTAGGTCACCTAAGCAAACCTTGTTTTGTTTCTGACAACGCTCCGTGGAGATGATGAGATTGGCTTCACAAAAATAATTTATTTTAAGCTTTGTCGGTGCAGACAACAGTAAAATAGCAAGCACTTCATAATTTTCACGCTATTGTATAAAACTGTTGTTATGCTGTTATTCCATAAAAATAAATCATAATAACAATTAGTTTTTGCATTTTTTCCTCCAATTTGCTATCAATATTTTAATAGTTGACACTTCGGCGTATTCAGCATTTTATTTTTGTCACTGAATTTTAAAAAGATTGCAAATACTAAAATACTAGGAACAAAAAATTTCGACGATAAACATGTTACGAGTATTCACACTGATATACTTTATTTTTGTCGCAGTGAAACCAATAACAGTAAATATACTGACAAAAGAGAAACAAGTGTCAGCCGACAAAAGGTACGAAGTGGAGTGTAAGACGACGGGTTCAAGACCAGAGGCTTATGTCACGTGGTGGAAGAACAACAGACAACTAAAAAGGATGGCGAAAAATGTGAGTTAACTGTATTTGCAGATGGTTTTATTTCGAATGCATTTTTTTCGGTTCTTGGGACCAATAAATTATGATGACATAATTAAAGGACAGACACAATAGTAAAACAATAACAGCGCGGTCTCATAGGACCGGTCGGGGATTCATATTGTCTCGTTTTGCGGGTATGTGATAGGTTAAGAAATGAAAAAGTTCGTTTACACATAATTTAAAAAATATCCAAGTATATATCAAATATTGAACTAAAACATAAGTTTGAAGAACTTTTTGAGTGCATAATGTTTGAATCCCCAACCGGTTCTATGAGACCGCGCTGTTATTGTTTTACTATTGTGTCTCGTTTCGCGGGTATGTGATAGAATAAATTAATAACTTATGCAATAGAGAGAAATAGAGTGCGTCTAATGAAAGCGCGACCTGGAGTTTTTTTTTAATTTAATTGGCAACATTATTCAGCCGCAATTGTAGGAAATAAAACAAATTGTGAAGTGTCAATACATGATTCTCCTACTAGTTAGTAATACCTCATACAATTTTTTTGGATTTAACCTCTTTCTCAGATCGCGCTTTCATTAGACGGACTATATAACTGAAAATAATTTTATAGAAGTCACCTGATATAGTGCCAGATTAGTAAAAACTAAATTATTTCTTGGACGATACGACTTGTTCTAGTTTTTTGTTTTGAAGAAAAACTTCCTCAAACCTCTTCATTTTTACCTACAAGTCGCTCAACTTACTTTTAATCACACAACATCTAAATTGATCTAAAACCATCACTACAACAAAACAAAAACCCGCTAAACCTTAGAACCCTCATCTCCTTTGTTTATAACCTTACCAATCTCAACACCAAACACCAGAATCACTTCCAGAGCATACAATATCAAATGCAATTTAACGTAAAGCGCATCTTTTCACAGTTTTCTGAGAACAACGAGACGTTGAGCGTGCTCAGCTTGGTGCCCGGGGTGGAGGACGACGGCAAATATTTGACGTGCCGCGCTGAGAACAAACACATACAGGACTCCGCTATCGAGGACAAATGGAGGCTCAATGTTCACTGTGAGTATTGATGACGGGGTGAAGGGTTTTGATTGGGGAAATGAATTGATTGTCGATTATTTTCTTTTGGATTTTAACATGGAGAAAGACGAATTTACCGAGAAAGCTGCATTTACCAATTATAAAACGGATAATGCTGTAAAGCTTTCAGATAATTTGAAGACAGTATTTTTTAAATGATAGATAGGCTCGGCTTTTAACCACTATCTCACGGATCTGATATCATTTTGTGGATCAATTGAAAATAATATATTTAAGAATTATTCCTGAAGAAAGCAAACATAGGGAGCATGCTTATGTAACATAGTCCTTCACTTCTGTTATTCATTGGTTATTCATATGTTAAGATGTGGACATTGGAGTGGGTTACATGTTAGTGCATCTACAGTCGGAATTTTAATTCGATTCCAGATTTGACAATTTCAGTGTTACAACGTTATGACAAGTACTAAATAGTGACGTTGAGAAATTATTCGTTATGGAAATGGAATATTTCCGAATCGATTCTTCTCGTTTATAATTTTACTCTCGTATACAAAGTATATCAGGAAATTAAATATTTCTGAACCGATAATTTAGTTTTGACGATTAATTAACGATCTGAGAATTTTCTTTTATAAGTAATTGTGTGTGAAATAAATAAAAAAATGTGATGATGAAGGAACATGAGCTACATGCCCCTTTACCTGCGCCCATATCAGTTCGATAGGGTTTAGCTCGCAATGGTAAGGGGGCAGTCTTAAAACCGTGATCCCATATTGTGCTGCCATTTCGTCTACAGCAGCGATTACTAATTAATAAATAATTATTATGAATAATTATGTATTTATTTAAATAAAAATCAATAATTTGGTCTTTAATTGGCACACTGATTGTTTATCGATTTTTGTGTTCATCACTACACTATTATATGTGGTATCATTATTTCACAAAATGACAATAGCTAATGTCAAATCTGGAATCAAATTAAAATTCTGACTGTAGTTTTAATTTTTTTTCTTTTGTTTTCTCTAACGTATAACTGTTTTCTATCCCCAAGAAAATAAAAATAAGCGCTTCGCTGTGAAGCACGTAATTCTAGTGTTGTAAGTAATTTCGAAGTTGATAAAAATTTCAAAGGTAAAGATTTTCATGCAAGCACATACACATTTAGTTAAAAGCACATATCTTGCTAACGAAGACAAATGTAGCCTTGTGGGTAAGCATTAATCAGAATTGAAAGGATTTTGATTATAAAAACGATGATGGATCTCAAGATTCAGCGTCGGTATTTTCTTTCTTTACGAGGTAAAATTCGTCTTTTTATAAATAGGATATAATGCGTTAACTTGAGATCTTTTTTTTTTAGTTTAACTATTGAATCTAATAAGATATTTTTTTTAATCCGTATAACAACTGTTATATAAAATTTGTAATTAGAATTCACTGCCAATTCCAAACCAAAATATTAGCAGAAGATTATGTAGATCTTATGAGTGAGCTACACGAATAGAAGTAGTGTCAAATTTCAAAATCTGTGTTGTTAATTTCTTAAAAGATCATTAGATCAGTTGTTGTGATCATTATTGTACTGTGCGTCCATTTGGGCAAAATAAACACGTTTTCTTTCTTTCTTAGATCGCAGCTTAGGTTTGTGAGAATATTTGAAAGAACCACCTGAGTCCCTTATCTTGCCCTTTCTTCTCCCACCCCTGAATAGGACACTAACCTCCATGGATATTACACAATTTAACCATTACGTATTTACTGTATGGACTGTAAAGGAGATTTGACCTCCTAATTTGTTTCGGTGTTTCTTCTCAGGGTAGTTAGAATCACCGACGTCATACAGTTTAAACTAATGAAAAACTAATGTGTAAAAGAAATAATTTAAAAAGTTAAAGTGCTTAAAGTTACTGTGTTTTGTTTATCAAATGTTAAAGTAGTAACGTAAGTCTTACATAAGTCTTTAGAACTATGGCAAAAAGGAGCACCGTCTACTAAAGTTTAAAGTTCGAAACTGTGATGTGTAACAACTTATACAACATGAATTTTCTCGTTTATTTTCTAGTAAAACTTTACAAATATCTTCGAACTTGTCTGAAGCAACTTTGAGTTTTAATGAAAAAACTAATTCTAAAGTAAATATCGAAGAAAGTGGTCTCGGAACACGTGTCCCGACCACTGTATTATCAAGTTCGTAATTCCACTCGAGTCATCTCACTAATTCTGATATCAACTTGTGATTGGATAACTTTGAAGTTCTCGAACTTTCTTTGTTAAAACACTGTTTTTCTTTCACTCCCATTGACTATATAGTTATCTTTATTTATTCGTTCAAGTATCTAGTTGAAGAATGGTTGGAAATTGAAGCTGTTATTGTTTGATCGAATTCAGAATTCATGTTGTTGTAATAACATTGCAATTTTTGTTCCATTATCTTGGGTAAACTCGTCTACACTTTACTTTTGAGAGCCCTTGAGAGTTAGAAATATAAATTTGTAAAGAACATCTTTACTTGTTCTGAATTTCGTATACTTAGCTACTTCTTTTCGTGTTGATGGATCATATTTTGTTACTAGTTACAATGGAATTATGTACTGCCATAAATCTAATATTTATACTAAATAATAAAGAGATAAAGTTTGTTTTTTTGTTTGTATAGAATAATCCCTAAAGATCCTGGTTCGATTGCATAAATGTACCTATATATTGATAGAAAGCTGCTTTCTTCCTGAGTGCTATAGGCTATATTTTATGTAAAAAAAGTGAACTAAGTAAATTCAGAAAACTCACGCGGGCAAAGCTGCGGGTAAGAGGTACTTATGTAATATTTTATTTTATAGTAAGTGAACGAGTGATTGTTTCACATAAGGTTGAAAGCGTCTTTCAAATTAATAGGCCCATTAAATTATTAAAAGGTGCGTTTAAAATGTATCGCTACATTAACACCTACTAATACTAATCGTTTTGTTCACAGATGTCCCAATAGTTGACCTGAAGATGGGCTCAAATCTCAACCCTGATGAAATCAAGGAGGGTGATGACGTTTACTTCGAGTGTACTGTCAAAGCTAATCCCAAGACGCACCGCCTCGTCTGGTTTCATGATGTGAGTAATTGGAATCATTGTAATTCACTTAGAATTAGCTGCAGTACCTGCATCGTCTGTAATGGTGTTATGCCATATAGCACGGGTGGGTATCTTATAAAGTAACTGAATTAGGAAGTCTGTTGACTGAATAAAGCCAAGTGTAATAATGGAAAAGTTCAGACAAAATGATGTTGCCCTAATGATTACGATGTGATGTGTAACAACTTGAATTTGTGACAACAAAGTGAATTTTCTCGTTTATTTTCTAGTAAAACTTTAGAAATATCTTCAAATTTTTCTAAAGCAACTTTAAGTTTTAATGTTAAAAAGACATGCGTTACCAAAACGTCACGTGACATTTGAACTTTTGACAATTTTAGATAGAATCTACACATAAATAAAACAATATTATCCCATCTGCCTCGCTCCCCCAGAAAATGAGAAGTTATTTTGATAATTGACCGAAGGTTGACTGATAGAGAATGCCTTGTTGCATTGACGCTCGTTTTCAATAATCTACTGCAGTTCATAGATAGATAGCTATTCCCGATAAACAGTAAGATAATATCTATCCATCCATAACTTTGGTAGGAAATGCTATCCTTCGGTAGTTTTTAGAAAAGCAAGTAAGGGCAAAAGGATAGATTTGTTTATCTTTAGTAGCTACAACTTTAGATAGATAGCTTATTGAAAACGGGCGTAGCGCGTATGTACCACTACTGTATAAATAAATAATTTCTCACCGAAAACAAAAACAGGCTCTGTATCTTCAATAGCCATTTACGACATGATCCAAACATGCAAGTCTTTGTCCTGATAAAAATAATAATGATGATGGTAATCTAATTGGCAATCATAGCTGATATTCTTATCCAATATAAAAGCAGCGTCTGGGAATAATGAGATTAACGAAAACCAATATACTGAGACTAAAATAAATCGAGTTAGTAGACTTGTTGTGATCCTACTCAGTGTCAATTTAGCTTTGTTTTCTGGATATTTTTTCGGTCTTATCATTCAATTATTCTTGGAAGTTACATCAATAACGTAGTGACTATACGATAATTTGGAATTCCATAAAAAAAAAAAAATTTTCAGCATTTTGATAATCTCTTGTGTTTGTTGAGTTTCGTAAGGTTCGTAAGTATGACTGTGTCATACTTGATGCAATAAAAAAAATAAAATGCATCTAATTCAGCTAACCTAGGCCCATAATTACAAACAAAACAATTCAAATAATATTAACAACATAATTTCAATTAGGATAAGTATTAAAATTAAAGCAAAACTAAAATTAAAATCAGAATTAAACTAGAATTCAAAATTACCTTTAAAACGACAACAGTAATACGACAAGCTTTCATAGAAATTCTTACACCTGAAAAACGTTTATGAATTTTTTAAAAACATCTTTGGATAGAGTACGTCTAATGAACGCCCGACCTGGAGTTTTCTTTTTAAATTTAATTGGCAACATTATTCAGCCGCAATTATAGGACATAATTTTTTTTATGAAATGTCAAGACATGATTCTCCTACTAGTTAGTAATACCACATACATTTTTTTTCGATTTCCTCTTTTTCTCAGGTCGCGCTTTCATTAGACGGACTATATTACCTTAGCATTGTCTTGTAGCAATTGTCTATAGACTATGCCTTTAACAAAATGAACAAGCAATTTCATTAGAAATTTAATTTCAATGGAATTTTCAACTTGTATCGTGTTTTAAACGTACAGTAAAAAAACTACTTTGCATGTAGGTACAATAAAATATTCATGCCGTATAAAATTACTTGCCTTCAGGTCCCAGTAAACTGCAATTCCTTCATGTATAACGGTTCCTGGAAATGCAACGTTGTACGGTATTCTGTTAAAAGACATTTAATTTATAACTGTAATGCATTGGCAACCGCAAGTGCACAAAGTTATTTGTAATTCTGTATGTTTTGCTCTCTGGACATCGCAATTGTTCTCTTTGTAGTAGCTGAAGTATTTGTAATGTATGTTTAATTTGTTTTTAAAGTGTTTAGGCGGTCTTAGTTATGGGATTGTGTTTAAGTTATAAGTACGTAGTGGAAACCTGACCACATGGTTAATGAAATCTTAAAATAAGTTCATTATAAATGACGTTTGAGTGTATAAAAGTTTTTCAGTAAATTAAAATTATATTGTTTTGTCAAGTTGGTCAAGACAATGTGCTTAATATTAATAGACGTTTACAAAATCTGCAGGGCAGTTTTGTGTTGGATTTTTGGGCAGTAGCGACTCTACGAACCCGATCTCCCGTGAGAATTCTTTATGAACCAGGTGATAAATGGAGCCCTTATAGATTTTTCTCGTGTTTTAATTGGCTGGCCTTGAGGAATGATTTCCAGGAGCAACAAGAGCATTCACACTATACTAGCTAGTGCCAGTGGTTTCAATATTAATATCCTGCTAAAAACTTATTAATTTTCAAATGCCATCCCAGCAAGTCTTTCAATGGACATTTATGTCTATAGTTTTTTTTTTTTGAGAGAGACACTGTGTTGTCTTCTAAGTAACTTATGCCGGTAATTCAAGGCGTTGCTTGACACTGACCATCGATAAAAGAGACTGAAACGATTATATACAATCTTGGGCCTTGGTGTAAGAAGATGAAAGTGGTGTCAATTAATAGCTTATATATTATCAACCTCTCACTGACAATTCTACGGATTTTGTCAATCTGAGAACAGAAATATAAGAGATTAAGTAAGAGTGAAGTTATGTGACAATCTGACTAACAGCTGATTCCTGAAGTGCAAAATATGTTGTATTGCTCTAATATTATATTTACTAGAAAATGTTTGAAAAATCATAATATATAAATGAACGTCAACGACTTCAAGCGTTAGGTAGGAAACATGTAAGGAAATCGGGAAAAGATGTCTAAAATAAAAAAAAAAACAAATCATTTCATATAGTGTTTTATTCCTCATCAATTATAATTAAAATGTCGTCTAGAAATTGTGCAGGTGGTACTATATGATACGGACATTTTTATCAATCTTCAGCTACATAAACACTACCTAATTAACTATTGTGTATGAGGGTATTATAATATTGTTTGATAAATAATTCTTTGCCATAACTGTAAACAATCTCTATAGGCCTTCTAACTACATGTATTTTAAACCTGCCAGGATGGTAGCTGGTTAGATGCGGTTATATTTACTTACAGACTGAGGTGCAAGCCATTGCCGAATCACTGACAGAATTGTTTCATCGTGTAAGGGTCGTCGGCATCCACTGGTCACTGCAATACACTGGGTTTTGCAGTGACCAGTGGATATCCCACAATTCACACAGCGATCCATAGTTTCAATCCACAAGCCGGCGGTAAAATCCAAAATAACAATTCCAAGTCAAACTTGTGAGCAATCTTCGGTGTCCAAGGTGAAAGCAAGGGTCGTACAAGGTAGGCAGGGTCAGAATCCGTAACACTTCATAATTTTTCACGACCACTGCTTTGTATAAAAATACAAAGCAGTGGTCATCAAAAATTATGAATAATTGGGAAAGCACTCAAAACGCATCGGAAAACACGAAACGAGTGAGCAAACAAGAACAGTCGGCAACTGTCAGTGACATAGACTAAAAATAAAAAGAAAAATAAGAGAGATTTGAATCGGTATTCATTAATATTGGTTTTTCAGTAATTAATTGATATTTGATTTATTAATATGTACATAGTTGATCGAAGACTATATTGCATACAAGTATATTATATACATTTAATCACTTTTTGAGTTAATATTTTAGTGCAAAAGTTTTATTTTCGTAACTGTGTAATCGATTACTGAATCGATAATCTCACGAAAACGATTTTTCTCATATTTCTTTGCTTCTAGAATGTGAATTGAAGTGATTTTTCATATTGTTAGGTAAAAAAATATGACTAATTTTTTGGATCATATCTCAACTTCCTACTTTTGGGCCTACCGTTTTCCGTCTCCTTTATGTTCATAATGTTACCTGCACTAATAGGTATCTAATAGGTGTGTCGGTGTTTTTGATCGGTTTGTGTTGTGTTATTTTTATTTTTTCAGGTTATGCGTTTATATTCATGTTGGACGCCAATAAATTATTTTTCTTTCTTTTTTTTCTATGAGTGCAGGTATTTTGCAACTGCATTTGTTACCTTAGGTCTATGCGTGTTTAAGTAGAACTTGTACAATTAGTATATGTAATTAATTATTTTTTCTCTCTCAGAACTCGGAAATCTACCACAACGAGGGTGCAGGAGTGATCCTGAGCGCACAGAGCCTGGTGCTGCAGAGCGTCACCAGGGCTGCGGCGGGGGACTACACGTGCATGGCGGCGAACAGCGAGGGCAAGGGCACCAGCAACCCTGTCACACTGCTGGTTCGATGTAAGTATTACTAAATGTAATTATTTTTTAGTTAAAATATAGTGGCAAATGTAGGAAAGTGATTAAATAATAATAATAATCAATTTATTTATTCAGATAGTACAATCCATATGGTTAGTAAAGACATACACAACTTACAAACTGGTATTAGTGCATAAATATCAAAATATCATCATGTAAGATTTAATTAATTTACCATAATTATTGCAATACAAACGACACACACTACTTCTGAGTACGGTTTGTAGGCAACACTTGCGTCTTCGTACAGTGTTTTAGTATGAGGCCATCAGTCCTATCCGCCACAGTGATCAAGAGACTGTTGGCGCTGCCCCGCACCAAAAATTATAAAATACCTTCGAGTAGACGAACAGTGGTGGCCCAGTGGTAATCGCCCTACGAGTTGCAAGTTATGGGTTCAAATCTAGCCAGGCGCACTACTTTGTGTAATTTATTTCATGACCACTGTTCTCAAAACGGTTAAAGAAAACAAAGTAAGAGACAAATCGAAGATATGAGTCATGCAATAACCCGCACTGGGCCCGTGTGGTGTATTATGATCCATTCACTTTCCTAGAAAGGAGTTCTAAAAGAAAAGCATTTATCAATTCTTCAACTTTATACAGACGTAACTTTACGATTTCTGCAACGAACACATTTCCAATTTTATCTCAGCGACTAGCATTTAGCCAGGTATTGCCAGGGATTCGATATACCTACTCGTAGGGCTGCTTAATACTTTTAATTATTATGAACCATATCGGTCATACATTTTACATATTTATATCAGTACTAGCTTTAGCCCGCAGCTTCGCCCGCGTACATAAAATATAGCCTATATCACTCAGGAATACTTTCTATTGGTGTAAAAATTTTAGCAATCGCTCATACAAACAAAAAAACAAACTTTATCTCTTTATTATACATATTTATATATTAATATCAGTACAACAGTTAAATGACCTTTGGATTTGTTACGAGTAACGTAGATTCACCTAGTTCCAATTCTAAATTCTTACATTTCCAAGTTACCGTCAAGTTTTTGTTTTGAACCAGAGACCAAAAAAAACATTCCAGCAAGAAAAACAAAGCGTATAATACATACAAAACACAACATAAAAACAGTTTTACGTCCAACAAAAGTGAAAGACGCCTCAACAGCATCATAAAATCTGGTCACTACTGCATGACCCTTTAAATAGTCAAAAAAGGGTCAAGAGTGACCAAATAGGACAACACTTTGACACAACTATAGCTTTAGTTGTAACAAGAAAAGATCTTTGTTTAAAATATAAAATTGTTAAGGGATTAAAGACCATTTCGAAAATCTTATCGTCCATGATAAATAGTCATAATCATTAATTCAGTCACAAGAAACATGTAACTGAAATACAAAATTAATTTATTAGATTAAAATAAACTTATACAAAACAATAATTAAAAATACTTTTTTGTAGGTTTTAAAAAAAATATGTAATAGATATGTTAAAAAGATAAATAAATTGATTAAGTAATAATGAACATAAAATAATTCGATATTAATAATAAAAAAAGCTAGAAACGTTTATAATTCAAAAAGCATCTCTAAAGCTGGGTTTTATATCAAAACAGTGACCCTACTTTTGAATTTTGTTGATTGCGCATTAGACACTAATAGTAGCTCAACTTTATTTCATTTTACGTAAAAAAACAACCTTAGGTGATCTTTTGAGGAGAAAGCCACTCATTTATAAGTGTATCTGTCAAGGCAGTGCACTGACTAATGCTCAATTATATCTCTCTTTGTGTTTATATCAACTTTTGATCACGAAAGAACCACTCAAATATAAGTGAACCAGTCCAGTCAGTGCACGCATTAGACACTAATTGTAGTTCAGATTTATATCTCTTTGTGTAAATATCAACCCTATTCCGCAGTACACTCAACGAATCGTTTGAGGTTAACAAAATTTTAGACTCGGTTAGATTGCTCTGGGACCTAGTTGGTACAACGTTTTGAATAATGCTTTTAGGAAAGATGTTACGCGGACGTTTGGTGGAATAATGGCCACGGAATTGGTTACTCAGTAATAAGTGTTTTGTTAGCCAATTCAAACAATGTAAATGGAAGTTTAGAGTACAATGTGACTGTGGGACAATCGACATTTGAATATTTGACCTGGTTCAGGGTTTTGAACAGTTTCTGTACAATCACTTTTGGTGGAAGCACGCTTAGTTTAGTTTTGGTATTTGAAATGGTTTGAACTTACCTCATGCAAGGTAATTTTGGTGTTTCCTATTAATTACATATTTAGGGCTATAGTTTAGAAGAGGTTTCGCTTGCGTATTTTTTTTTTATGTGATAAAACCAGTGCTTTCTTTGACTGCGATCCTACCCGATGGTAAGCAGTGATGCAATTTTTATCGATGAATCGCATTAGCTTATTAAGTCTATTCCCTCTAGCCTTAAAGACAAATTATAATAAGACGGGAAGACCGCTGCAGGTACAAGAAAATCGCACCGATACATTCCTACTACTAAAGCATACTATTTCGTAATATAATAATTATGCTCTACATTTTAATTTATACGACTAATGAGTAGTGAGTGCTTAAAAAATGTCAAATAATATGCAGGCTTCACTAAAAAGTATAACTAGGTATGGTCTGTTTTTTAAACCCGGAGACTAAATTGACACAAGTAATGACAAATTTACTGTAGGAATGACGCCAGTTCTTTTGTGTTGAAATGTCATTATAGTCTCCGGGTTTAAAAAACAGACCATAGATTAGTTCATGAATCCCCGACCGGTCCTATGAGACCGCGGTGTTATTGTTTTACTGTTGTGTCTCGTTTTGTGGGTATGTGATTGGTTAAGAAGGATAGTATTGTAACTCTATTTAATAAGAAATAACTACAAATTAAGAGTCACATCTCCAGAAATAGTGTAAACCGAGTAAAATATGTCAACGCAGCATGTACCAAACCGAGCATAGAAACACAACAGCGAACCCAGCGCAAAAATCTAACCATTGTAACCATTGTTTCTCAAACTGTCAGTTGCACACTCGAAATAAAATCTGAACCAACACAACAGCAACTGTTTTCCACGCGAAAAACCAACAATTAAGGGTACAGAACTAAAAGACCGAAATATCATCACTTAAACTGTGGAAAATTATATTAAAATTTGTTGTTTCGAGACAAAGGGAGTTTAAAATTCTCCGTCGGGGATCGTAAACTGTTCTCGTTTCTGGCAACCACGGGAAGTGATATAAAAACCTGAGAAAGTGCAATTTGCTTGCAAAATGAATGAGGGGTTGCATTTCGAGCCTGGAATGGTCCTTTTATAAACAGGAGTCGGTTTGATGGCCGGTTTGTGGAAGTTGTCGCATGAAGATTGGATGGAAGGAACGTTATTAAGTTAGGCAACGTTTTAGTTATGAGGATGCTTTTGTGTTGTGCCAATTTCATGTTTATAGTAGCTATATGTATAAGTTTGTATGAAAATCTTAATTTTGTAGACAAATATGGCTTGGAAACTCTTTGTCTGTCTGCTTTTCAATATTTGATTTTGTTCGTATGTAATTTGAACAGCGAATTGACAAAGGTTTGATATGTATATGGAAAATTAAACACTACGAGTATCATGGAGCAATATCGTGTCACATTCTATTTACGTATTTCAAAAACACTTAAATAACTATATAATTAAAACGACGCTTTTTTGTGTTAGTAAATCTTCAAATCATTTCTTCTGTTCAAGAGTGGAGCGGGAGGTATTGTCAGAATTTTACTAACTAAAACTACACCTATGTCCTTTAGTAACCTATAAAGTTCTAGGACCACGGTTTTCAGGTTGTGATATTATTTAGATATACAGTCATTAAAAAATTAGATTTTTTAATACCGAAAAGCTTACAAAATAATTAATCTACCAATCACACCTACTCTTTTACCACAAATTTTAAAAACAAACCCCACCTGAAACTCAACACTATCAAGCTCAGTTAAACTACTTCAATTACGTCACAGCTCGGACTTGTCATTAAAAGTGCCGGCCAAGTGTTCGAGCTGCACTTTTATAACGATCGCCAAGTTTGCCCGGCCTTGTTAGACGCGACGTCATATTCTACGTCATACTTTGCCCGGAGTTTCCTTATTGTTTATGGGTATTTATTAGTGGAGTAATTTGTTGGGGATGAATGTTTTTTTAGTATGTTATGTACTCGTATTTAACCATTACATTACATTTCGTATACAATTTGAATGTGCAGAAAGAAAAGAAAGTAACAATAATTCTAATCACAAAATAAAAATTAAAATTCAATGTTAAAATTAATTCAATATTAATGTCAAATAATAAATAACAAAATACAATTTCCAACAAAATAATTTGAAGTTATGTATAAAGTGTTCGGAAAATAGTGCTCACAAAGTAGGGCATCCCCCCGGGCAAGCATGGGTTCACGAACGATGAGCAAGTGGTTAAACTCATCGTCCGGTCGCCGGCCGTTTGGCCGAACCGAGCCTTAGTAGTTCACATAGCGTACAATTCCACACAGGCTTAAAAACATGTCACCAAAGCCCAGTAGGGACCCAGAGGGATCTGAAGAATCTGATGCACTTGAATTTGCATGTGAAGTGCTATTAGAATCGTTTATCTACTTTACGTATTCGTGATCCTGATGACATCCAAACTACACCACATGCTCAAAAATCTGTTTTCTCTCTTAGATGCTCCAGTATGCGCTGAAAGAAGAGATGGAGAACTCTTCGGTGCACTAAAACAAGAAACAGTTTCTTTACACTGTTCTGTGGACGCCAACCCAGCTCTAGTCTCCTTTCACTGGACCTTCAACAACTCTGGAGAACAAACGGAACTTCCACCGAAGTGAGTATTGATCTTCAATTGTTTTTTGTTCGGATTAATTATTTCTGCGTCTAACCCTGAATTAAAGTATTTATTTCTCAAACTCTACTATAGCCTGAAAATCTGTCAAATCTTTGCTTTAAAGTAGAAACAGTAAGTAAAGTAGGTTTGAAATACTTTACCCAGAAACATTCTCAGTTTTCTAAAAGCTGCAAAAACACGACGGCACGACGCTGCCGCTTCGTCGACTGAGTTTCATAGTTTTGTACGTAAGCTTCACGCAGGCGTACACCAAGCGTATAATGACAAATACACGTCTATAAAGCTACACGTGCGTGGACAGTAAGCCTAGATTTATGCTTTACATATACGAACTAGTAATTTTTTTAAGTCTGCCTGTCCTAATTAAACTAGGCAGCTTCATCATCATCATCATCTGCCTAGCCTTTTTCGCAACTATATTGAGGTCGGCTTCCAGTCAAGCTGGATTTAGCTGAATACCAGTATTTTACGAGGAGCGGCTGCCTACCAAACCTCCACAATCCATTAACTGGGGTAACATGGTACTTCATGGTAAGACTGGAGTCAGATTTACTGGCTTCTGACTATCTATTATTCCCCATTACACTATTTTAAACCAAACTAGGACAGCAAAGGGTACTTCTCAATAAATTAATGTAGGAGCAACTTTGTTTGACACTAAACTTCAACCTGCCGTTGTTTCCTTGCGTCGCCCTTTCATCTTCCATATTTAATATCTCATTGAAAGTACACAGAGTTGGCCCAGATAGTGCTTTGTAATTTGTAAACAATTGCGAATTAGATATTGTAGATACTGCAGCGTGAAGGTACTAATTTTAGATGTTATAATAACGTGTTGTAAGCTTTGTTTGTTGTGAAATAAAAATCGGAGAGGAAGGTGTAACAAATGTAGTAACATCTGTGATGACGTCACACAGGATATGAATCCTGCATTGCTTGAATAGCCCGAAATCATCTCTCGGGCACTTGCCCATCAGGCATAACTGACATCCGTCTAGTCAGAGGATCCTATCTTTTCAACGGAGGTTTGCGGGACTTTACTCTCTCTGTGTTCAGCATACTCCCAAACAACTATGGGTTACTTTAAGACCACGAAATACAAATTCACATAAACTAGACAAGAGAAGGCACTAACGGTTAATGAAAATCTTACCTAACTTTAGTAACTGGAGCTGAATGCAAGTTTTAGCTGTCACAACTATTTCCAACATTCATGTGTATTTCCAACATGAATGTTGCCAACGGCAGAAGGGACTGTAGCCGTCAACACGTCGGTGGCAACTGTTTTCGCGCCGACGACGTCCGTCGACATTCGAACTTCGAAGATCAGCGGCTGCCGTCGTGTGTCAAGTGTTACTATAGGACGACGGCTGCAGTTACCTCGGCCGCTGGCAAAACTACATTTGTTTGTATGAGTTTTTAGTGACGATGTTGTGATACGTTTGATGTAACGCACTTTGAAAATAACTTCTATATCATGGGTGCGTTCACAAACTTGACAATGATGACACTCCCAGACAATGGAACATTTATCTATAGGCCATGCAAATATTGGTTCCGTATATTCGACTTTCGGCATCTTTAAAACAAATATCACGAACTCTTAATGCGATTCATTTTACGGGTTAAACTGAATTGTTAGATGGAGCTGTATAGGATATATAGCTTCATCCTTTTTTTATCGCTCGCACGTCATCGTTTGAACACGTTATGGTAAAAAAAATAATGGTCCTTGCTTCCAGAGTATCTTAAAATTTTCACTCTCCAACAACTATTAACCCCATTTCTCCTCCGTCCAGGTTATACAGCAGTCACGGGCACACCTCAACCCTCAACTATACTCCAACCACGGACATGGAGTACGGCACCCTCGCCTGCTACGGAGAGAACGCTGTGGGGCAGCAGAAAGTGCCGTGTCTGTTCCAGCTGGTTGCTGCTGGTGAGTCATTGCTTAACCAACTATACTCCTACATGGAGTACGGCACCCTCGCGTGCTACTGGGAGAACGCTGTGGGGCAGCAGAAAGTGCCGTGTCTGTTCCAGTTGGTTGCTGCTGGTGAGTCATTGCTTCAACTATACTCCAACATGGAGTACGGCACCCTCGCGTGCTACGGGGAGAACGCTGTGGGGCAGCAGAAAGTGCCGTGTCTGTTCCAGTTGGTTGCTGCTGGTGAGTCATTGCTTAACCAACTATACTCCAACATGGAGTACGGCACCCTCGCGTGCTACGGAGAGAACGCTGTGGGGCAGCAGAAAGTGCCGTGTCTGTTCCAGCTGGTTGCTGCTGGTGAGTCATTGCTTAACCAACTATACTCCAACATGGAGTACGGCACCCTCGCGTGCTACGGAGAGAACGCTGTGGGGCAGCAGAAAGTGCCGTGTCTGTTCCAGTTGGTTGCTGCTGGTGAGTCATTGCTTGTCCAACTATACTCCAACATGGAGTACGGCACCCTCGCCTGCTACGGGGAGAACGCTGTGGGGCAGCAGAAAGTGCCGTGTCTGTTCCAGCTGGTTGCTGCTGGTGAGTCATTGCTTAACCAACTATACTCCTACATGGAGTACGGCACCCTCGCGTGCTACGGGGAGAACGCTGTGGGGCAGCAGAAAGTGCCGTGTCTGTTCCAGTTGGTTGCTGCTGGTGAGTCATTGCTTCAACTATACTCCAACATGGAGTACGGCACCCTCGCGTGCTACGGGGAGAACGCTGTGGGGCAGCAGAAAGTGCCGTGTCTGTTCCAGTTGGTTGCTGCTGGTGAGTCCTTGCTTAACCAACTATACTCCAACATGGAGTACGGCACCCTCGCCTGCTACGGGGAGAACGCTGTGGGGCAGCAGAAAGTGCCGTGTCTGTTCCAGCTGGTTGCTGCTGGTGAGTCATTGCTTAACCTACTATACTCCAACATGGAGTACGGCACCCTCGCGTGCTACGGAGAGAACGCTGTGGGGCAGCAGAAAGTGCCGTGTCTGTTCCAGCTGGTTGCTGCTGGTGAGTCATTGCTTAACCTACTATACTCCAACATGGAGTACGGCACCCTCGCCTGCTACGGGGAGAACGCTGTGGGGCAGCAGAAAGTGCCGTGTCTGTTCCAGCTGGTTGCTGCTGGTGAGTCATTGCTTCAACTATACTCCAACATGGAGTACGGCACCCTCGCGTGCTACGGGGAGAACGCTGTGGGGCAGCAGAAAGTGCCGTGTCTGTTCCAGTTGGTTGCTGCTGGTGAGTCATTGCTTCAACTATACTCCTACATGGAGTACGGCACCCTCGCGTGCTACGGGGAGAACGCTGTGGGGCAGCAGAAAGTGCCGTGTCTGTTCCAGTTGGTTGCTGCTGGTGAGTCATTGCTTGTCTCGTCATCAGAACTTTGATTCGTTTTAAAGCTGCATTTTTGTCTGACGATCCGAGCGTGAGAGGAGCATAATGCGTTCTTTTTAGAGGTTTTAGGGTCCTTTCACACAGACCGGCTCGAAGAGGAGAGCAGATTTTTTATCACGTTGAAAACAGAGCTTTAAGTAAGTATTTGTAGTAAGGTTTATTTTTGCATGTGAACTGTTTTGTCATAAAGAATGCTTGAACGCGCAGTATACATGCAAAAATAAACCTTACTACAAATACTTAAAGCTCTGTTTTCAACGTGATAAATAATCTGCTCTCCTCTCCGAGCCGGTCTGTGTGAAAGGACCCTTAAGATCGCCTATGACAGACAAATTTGTTGTCCGTTTATTTATCAGCTCACCGGCATCATATCAGAAATGAATCTATCTGCAAGAGCCTTTCACAAGGTGGACTGATGACTTCGTTGGGGTCACGGGAATCTGATCTATGCGAGACGCACAGGATCAATCGCTGTGGCGACGTTTGGGGATGGCCTTGGTAAAGCTGTGGACGTTCTTATTATGATCAGCTCACCTATTGTAGACACAGCTTTAGAGTTTGCCACATACAATTAATTCCTCGTGTATCGGATGTTGTGGTTATTGACCGTATAATTCCGATTGGCCAGTCAGTGGACTTTATCGTATCAAGGGTCAAAGTATGGTCAAAGTGTTCTTCAACCGACCAGAAAGTTTATATCTCAGAGTAACCCTTATGATATAAACTTCTGCTTAATTTTGGTCCTGAAATAATAAGCCATTGTAGTTCTACAACATAAACACTAGAATATTTATTTACTTTGCAAACTAATTTTCTGTTATTAGGACCCTCGTTGGTCAAGATATTTGTTGACAGAACACAGATATAATATTTAGGTAGGTATATGGAATATTAAGTGTAAGTTAGTATGAATGTTATTTGTCTTCTTGCCTAACTCATTGTAGAAATAAATATAAAAGGCTTTTTATTATGTTACCGCACGAGTAACAGAAAATAAAAATTTATCATCTCACATATTTATACTTAAATTAAACTGTTTATTTCAATTTACACTTAAATAAAATAATCAATGACGAGAGATTGAGAGACGTTAGTAGTAACGGTCCTGAATTTTGAGACGTACGTCGAGGGTTCAAACGCAAATAGGCGTTTTACTTTGTGTAATTAATTTTATCACAATTGATTACTCTCAATACGTTGGAAAAAACATAGTGAGGAAACCGGCATGTCCAAGTTCTCCAAAGAAGATATTTGTCATCGACTAACCCGCACTATATCCAAACAATATTAAGTGTATACCATCTAATCATTAAAAGCATAAATTATGTTTGTCCAGGTCGTCCGTTCCACCTGCAGAACTGCTCCGTAGCCAACCAGAGCATCGACTCGCTGAACGTGGAATGCGTGGAGAACTTCGACGGTGGACTGCCACAGACCTTCCTTATGGAACTACTAGAATTGCCTTCACTCATTGTAAGTATCGACCACCTCTCCTCTCTTAACTCTAGCCATAATATGATCAGAGGCTCGAAGTCATATTATGAGATCATTTCTATGGAATTTCCTTACGAAGCAATGGACACTTAACCATTGATATACTTTGCTGGTTACCCTATCGGGATACAAGTAGAGGCCTTATAATTAAGATCATATTTGTTGTACAGGTTATATTTTTCATTAACACGTGTGTATAATATAACATGTACGAGTATGTATAAGTTTGCCCAGCTTTGTTACCCAAATTATTCGAAACTGCCCAAATATAAGTACCTAAACAATTTATAATAGAACTGGATTATAATTTAGGCAACTTAAAGGCTAGAGAGTGCCTTGTGCTCTGAACTTGTGATAAACTAGTCCACTTTACCATCAATGCTTACATCATTGCTTACCATCAGGTGGGATCGCAGTCTAGCATTTTAGATAGTTTAATACAAGTTTATATCATTAAAAAAAATGCGGGCTTATAACGACGAACGTTTGCCTTTTCTCAAATAAATATTTAATTTAAAAAACAAAGCAATGTCAGTGTGTATAACCCAATGCATCTGAGATATTCGCTATAGTTTCAATACCAAGAATTCTACTACTAACAATACTATTATTTCCCAGGTCCGATACAACGTTTCCACGAACCGAACGCCTCCGTACTTCGAGATCAGAGGTCTGCCCCCTGGAGTCAGCTACAGGATCGACCTGTATGCTGTCAATGCTAAGGGCAGGAGCGATGTGTCCACGATCGAGACTGTCACGTTGAAAGGACAGGCTAAATTTACTGGTAAGTCATTCGTTTCTTTTTCGGTCTTATTATTTCTCTTAGCATTTGCGATTTTGTTCAAAGGATCGGATCAGTTTCCTGAACAAAAATAGCAGATATCATTAAAATACAGTGAAACTTTGTATTAGTGCATGATATTTTTTAGTGGATGCTCCCAATTTTTTTTTTATCAAAGGTTAAAACAATTTTACGTCTTGTAAAATTTATTGTAGAATGGTGCAGTTTAACAACATAGTAGGGTAGGTAGTTACTTCACTTACACATTTAATTATTTCGGAGAATCGTATAATATTCTACTTTGACTTTTTTATCCTAGCCAATTTTGCATCACATTGCTGAACAAAGGCCTCCCCTCTCTGCTTCCAAACCTCTAGGTTTTGCTCAATCTCCGGTCAACATTGGCACTAAAATGTGATAAGATTATCACACCACCTTTGCTAAGTAAAGGTAAATAATATTTGAAAACTTACTCGTAGCATCAAAACCCATTCACAAATAAAATAATAATCCATAAACTGGCTTGCTGTTATTATTGATCCTTAGATGCTGATTAAACCTATAATAATATAACTTTAAATTTGTTTAAATCATCTCAATTCGTTCAAATCAAACAGGCCAAATACGATATTTGAAGAAAAAACGTGTACAATACCAAAACCCGCCTGTTACAATTTTTACTGCCGACAACATTGACATAACATCACGTAAACCAAACAAACACACTATGGTGACAGTAAACTTTATACTATCTCTCAACCATGGATTTTAAACGCACACATAAGCATTAGGGTCAGCTCACACCCAGACGCGACGCTGCATGCACATTTTAATAGAGTAACTCAAAATAGAACTTTATTTACTACACGAAAAGATAGACATTTCATTGTGAGAATTTAGAATACGTTGCTTCATGCAGCGCTGCGCCTCGTGACGCCGCGTGGCGTCTCACTACGCAGCTGAATGTTTTTACATTCACGACGTCGTGCTGCCAACAATTTTACTAAACGCCTCACAACGTTGCGACGCGTCTCGCGGCGGCGCGTGGCGCAGCGCGAAATCACTGGCCTCTTCCTGCATCGTTGCGTCTCGCCGCGTCGCGGTGTGAACTGACCCTAAACCTCTTTACACCCGATCCTGGAACACAATAGCCACTCGTGTTGCTATTTCTTCGTTTAGAATCCGTTGGTATCGCCATTAAGTGCTTCCCCGAAATAAGCTGTTCGCACCAGTTCTCACGCTCCAAAATGACGCCCACATAATAGTCCAGTCATTTTAGTACTTTCACCTCGGAATTCGAGATACCCAGCTGTAAGTTTGTAAATAGTTGTATATTGACACCCTAAAAGTTGTCTCAAAACCTACATATGATAGGGTGTACGCAACTATTAAATTTCAAGGTCAAAGGGCCCAAAAATCGTTTTTTTGCACTTTTTTTGTAAATATCTCATTTCCTAAAGGGTTTTTGCTATTTGTATATTTAACAATATTGTAGAATACAAAATTCTCTACAAATTTTGCATAAAAAACTTTTTCCTACGGTGAACCGTTTTCGAGATAGAGGGCGGAGAGCGCACGGTCACAGCATCACTTCAGGTCAACTGGTTCCTCCGGTCGAAAACGCGCCATATAAGTTGAAATATTTGTAAATTTTTATTAACTAGTATATTATATTTTATGATTTTTTTCCTAACCTATCCACTTTTTATTCAGTATTAATTTATTTAACAACACTTACCTGGCGTGTCAGACGTTTACTCACTAAAGCCCACTCCTGTTCCTTCTTTGCCTTTGTTCTAGGGCCCCAGTCAGTGTACCCTTTCACATACCCCATGGCCCCAGTGGATTTCGACCCTGCTGGGCCCCTACGATTTTCTGAAATGTTCTTGAAGTACGCATTGATCATTACGCGTCGTCGACGACTTGAGCACAATCCGGATGGTAATTGGACGACAGGACGGCGATCTACGCATTGCTCGCCGTCCGCCGTCGCTATGGGCTTGTGAACGGATGTACGATGGAAAGGAGCAGTGCGTACTGAACTGAACTCACTTACTGAGAATATTATTAGTTTCTCTTACTATGCTATGCTTTTTTTAATTTAAATATCTCTATCTTTCTTTAATTTTCAAAGTAAATAATTAGGGTATGTCAATTATTAATAGAAATTGTAGCAAGAACCTATTTTGGGCACGAAGGAAAAGTGATTACTGTTAACAAAAATAATTTAAGAAATTAGTTTCTCGTTTTGAACTTGTATGGATATTATTTTTTTGTGGCTGGTTTTCATAAAGTAGTATACCATTTTGGAATCTTGATTAGTTGCACCAATGTTTAAAAAAACTTGCCATAGTAGTGTTCATACTTTTTTTTAAACCAGGACTAGCTAAAGTTGGCTAAAAGTAAAAATCTTCAATAAATTTGGGTAATCACATAAGTTTCATTCATTTTTGTAATAAATCTAGAGGAATTCTGGATTTTTTAAGAATAGCAGTAGATAGCAGTTTTATTCAGGTTGTCGCTACAAAAAAAAGAACAGCAATATTTAAACAACTGTGGTAATGGTAGAGGAAAATATCACAACAGATCTAAATTTTAAAAGAATTTATTTGTGTTATTTCACTTATTACTTAAAAATTGTGTGATATTTTTTTTGTATTTTTCTCCGAATAGTCACGACTATTCAGACAAATATTTATAATCATTGATTTATCGATAGTTCATTAACTACATATAGGTATATGGCGCGTTTTCGACCGGAGGCACCAGTTGACCTAAAGTGATGCTGTGACCGCGCGGTCTCCGCCCTATATCTCGAAAACGGTTCACCGTAGGAAAAAGTTTTTTGTACAAAAATTGTAGAGAATTTTATATTCTACAATATTGTTAAATATACAAACAGCAAAAAACCTATAGGAAATGAGATATTTACAAAAAAAGCGTAAAATCCCGATTTTTGTGACCCCCGACCATGAAATTTAATAGTTGCGTACACCCTACCATATGTAGGTTTTGAGACAACTTTTAGGGTGTCAATATACAACTATTTACAAACTTACAGCTGGGTATCTCGAATTCCGAGATTCTTACCTTAATTGAGCTAATTTGACTGGACTATAAACTTTGAATTGGTAAACAGATCTATACAGAAGGTTTACTAAATTTTACGTTGTATTACAGCGTTAGACGATTCCTAGATGTTTTAAAAATCTACAGAACCGGAATCTTTAAAATGAACGATCGATTCATTTTTCTAAATAATCGAGATGTATTTCGATTGTTTCGAGTCAAGGAAATCGATAGCTAATTCGATTGTCGTTTGTTCGAATCAGTCACCGTCATTCACCGAGTTTCGCTCGTCGCTCAGTTACTGGGGTGAGGGGTCAGTCGATCCAAGGTACATGTTACATGTTACAAGCTGCATGTTGTTAGAGGTGAGAGCATGCCAGACTCGAGTCGAGCGAGTCGCGCGTAATTCTAAACCATCGAATAAAAATCGTAATAACAGACCGAGTCGGACTCGAGTCAAAGTCGAAACAATCGAGATATTCGAATAATCGAATAAAACCTTTCGCCATTGCACATCGCTATTGTACGATAGTTTTAGGATGCAACCGTACACTATTAAATAATGCATCAGTTGCTCCAGTTTATAGGACGAAAATAAAGACCGAAATTGTCGCTGATATTTTTCTGGGTCGAAGGACCAAAATAGGGCGTTAAATTTTTAGACTGAAGTAAGCTATCCATCGGACTCCTGCAACTCTCACCAGGTCATCGGTCTACCTTGTGGGAGGCCTTCTAACTGCGTCTTCCGGTATGTGGTCGCTACTCCAGATTTTTTCGCCCAATCGATCGCATAGGACCGGTTGTTATCGTGACACTTGGGGGAGGCCTATGTCCAACAGAGGACGTCTTTCGGTTGTAATGATGATGATGATGTCGTAAAATGTCTTTTTGTAAATTCAAAATAACATTTTTGTACTAAACGCATTTAAAAGTATTTGACGCCTAAAACAAAAATTGCAATTTTTATCATTTTTGTGTCTGTTTGTATTTTCGATAAATCTTTTACTGACAGCTGATATCATAAGGAGTAACTTAGGTTATTTTTGTATATGAAAACTCCTGGAAATTGTTGCCATTTGCTCAGCATTGAGCTCGCGATTGCTTCCGCGTTAATTATAAAAATGGTACACAAAAGTTTCTCATCCTTAGATTATCTAAAATAAAATCGTTTAGAATACGTTGTAGACGAAACTTTCTGTTTATACCTAATTTCTTGAGAAGATGTCGTATTGACTGAACCTTCTGCTCTATACTACATTGTGCTAGATCTCAGAAGTCTGAATTTGTTTACTTGTTTGCTATCCAATTCGAACTCTTAAACCATTATAATGTATTTCTCTGTACCGAGTTCTCGGTTTTTATTACTTGCAAACAGTATTGGGAAATTCCTTTTATAGAATTCGCTGGAATTTAGATAGTTGAAATGGGTTTCCTCTAGATTTTTTACTAAGCCTGGAATTGTCGCGCTAGTATAAAATACATGGCCATCTGAAACTGCCGAATTCGATATAATATAAATATTAAAAGGTTGAGTAAATCTGACTCCCGTCTTGCCATGAAGTACCGTGTTACCCCAGTTAATGGGTTGTGGAGGTCTGGTAGGCAGCCGCTCCTCGTAAAATACTGGTATTCAGCTAAATCCGGCTTGACTGGAAGCCGACCCCAATATAATTAGGTAGATGATGATGAGTAAACCAATCATAGTTTACTGAGCGTATCAACACTCAGTTTTTTTTTTATCTTAGGAATTCAAATGAATAAATGAAGAAAAATGCATTGACAGTGCTGCCAAAAGGGTCTTGCTTGACAGACATACAACAAAGTGATCCTATAAGGATTCCGGTTCTACCAACTTAGGTAAGGAACCCCAAAAATGGACTAAAAATAAAGTAAAAACAGCTAATATCTATAACTATTAGAATTACTTTTGGGCGACTAAGAAATTCGATTTGGTTTTTTTTATTATTATTTAGGGTCGCGTTTGACCACTATTTCACCTGATGGTAAGCGATGATGTGGCCCACGACACCAGCACATGTGACCACGCTTGCCTAGAAGTAACCTATTCACTCTTAACTCTACAACCTTTACGTTAGAATGAGAAACAAACTACCATTATCAAGAATTACCGTTCAATTTAAACCGTAACTCAACTAGAATGAAACGCCAATGCAATTTCTTTGCCGCCAATCGCCCGGTAAGGACCATAATAAAACCATGGCTACAAGCCAGTGCTTAATTCCTAGATATCCGCAAAGCTAAATGTGTTCTAATAACTTGGTCACGCTACCGTGAACGGGTTTTATTTCACAATTCCCGATAGCAGAATGAGTTAATAAATGGTTGGGTTGTTTATACTGAGAAATGGAGAGAGGTTGTTAGTATAGTTGTGAGTGCAAGTATCAAGACTGATGTTTTGGCTGTATAGTTGGCACGTATTGATAAGATGATATCAATATTATAATTTTGATATTTTATGCCGAGTTTAGGGACTACACACACTTATTCAGCTCTATTCGCGTTTCGCTGAACAGTTTTGGTCACACTTATACAGCTCTACTTCTATCAGCCGCGTACAGCGGCGTAAGAGAGTTATCTCCGCTAAAGTGCTTCTATCTACTACGTACGGCGCTGAATATGCTGCGAAGACGGTCAGCTACTCAATTAGTATTGTGCCCTCAACATGGACAGTTCTATGAGCGATATTTTTGTCGGAATAGAAAAAAAATACGGAGGAAAAGAAAAAAAATACCGTATAAAATTACAACGGGAACGACAGTGGGTCGACCCACTTTGGGTAAATAGAAATTTGGTTAGAGAAAACGCGACATCGCAAATGGGGTACCATTTAAAGCAAAATTATATTTAATTTAAAGAGCATTTTCGGATAAATCTAATCTATCCAGGAACTATACAGGTCGCAACTTGTCGACAAGGAGTTGAGAACCATACGTGTGCAGCGCTGTTCCGCCGCATTCAGCGTCGAACGCAGTGGAACAGCGCTGAACGCGGCAGAACAGCGCTGAACTCTATCTAAAGCATTCGCATGATAAAAACACATTTGTTCTCATTTTATACTTGTTTGCCGCGAAAGCTGAATAAACGCGGAAAGCTGAATGGATGCGTACGCGTCTCCATACAAAATCGTTGTTTTCTATGGACATACGCTGAATAGAGCTGAATAAGTGTGTGTAGTCCCTAAAGTGGGGTAACTATGGTCCTGGGGTAAAACTTTGGCACAATCTTTTAACCAATAAGAACTTGTGAAACTGTGCTTGCTGTGCTTCTATTGTTTAATAAGCTTGTGCCAAAGTTATACCCTAGGGTCAAGGTAATCCCAGGTCTACGGTACAATAAATGTCACTCATAATAAATGCTCTGAATTGGCTATTATTCAACTAATTTTAAAATTGGTATTCTTTTGTTTTATGTGTTTGTGTGTGAGTGAGTAGATACCATTACCGATGTACGTTCACAAATTAATGTTACTCATTTCTCACTTAAGTAAATGCCCTTGAGATAATTACTATTTTGACGAGGACTAAACCATTCTCAGTATCTAGTACTTGGCAAGAGACAGTAGTGCTCATTTTGTTTACATTATTCGCAGCATCATCAACTTTACCTCAATTTTTATAAAACCACATGTAGACAGGAATTACTAAATGAAACATGGGTCCAAAAACCGCACGCCTCCTACATAGAGCAAGCCTATATACAAGTCTATGTACCGACCAATGTACAGCTCATAACTATTTTGGTTTCGCCGTACACAGGAGGTAACAACCGCAAATTTTAATAATTACAGGTAGCGTTGCAGCGGTCAATAAAGCACCTAATTTGAAACCAGGTTCGCTTATAACTACTTTGCTGTTTGGTTTAAATGGTTTACTGTGTAAGTAGGTTAAGTTTAATGCAGTCAGTAAGGGGAGGGATCTCCTCTACGCGTCTATCATCAATCTGGTCATGGTTTAAAAGCTTGTTGGTTCTTGTTAGGCAAGGTTTGATAAAAAGGCAACGCGAAAAAACAATTGAACGGAATGGTCTATTGGTATTCAGTAATTCCATCATTCACTCGAATCTTTCACAAAACAAATAGTCGATGATACCGAAAGGCACTGGAATGATGACCACGTTTCGGAAGACGCAGCGTTGAATATGAGACACATAGGATCATTCGTTATGGTGATCTTCTAAAGAGGCCTATGCCTAACAGTGGACATCTTTCGACCGAAATTTTAATGAGGCATACTTCTTCTCTGTTTTTTGAACAAATTACATAAATAGCTGATGAGAGAAAGTAAAGAACATACATATTATTGCGCCAATCTTAAGTAGTACGACTGGAAGACGATGATCAAATCCTTGCTCTTTAAAGTCTAAACCTTAAAACGTGGATACTGAACCTAGCTCAAGTCTCAAGATAATACAAGAACAACGCGAAAGCAGTAACAAGTTCCAGAATTAGCTTATGTTTCCATACTTATAATGTAACTTGAAGAAACAGCGGACGGCACTTTTCTTTTTACAGTTTTCATTACAAGTTTTCTTTTGAGTTTCCCAGTTGCGTTATGAACAGATACTTAGTAGTTCTTCAGTTATTCTGTTATACTTGTTTTATCTTTGATTCCGAAGAAGCTATTGTTATTTTAATTAATGCTGTTTTGTCAGTTTTCATTGAAGAGGAGAAATTTTCTTTTAAGTTTTTTGTCCTTTTTGCTACACGGATATTTATATGCTTTTCATATTAATTTGCTGTCTTTATACGCTGTAATGAATACATTTCCAGGAAAGTTTATTTTATTTTGAAGCTAATACCTGTGTAGGATGTATTTTATGTCCCTTTGAAGGAAATTCTCTCTACTCCACTCCACTCATTCACTATTGAACCGGCAACAACACTTAAACTATGCATAAACATTTATTGTGCGTACAGCTAAGTAGTGGATAGCTAACTTAGGAGTATTTAGTCAAAAGTGAATAAGTTACTTCTAGGTAAGTTCATTCTACCGTCTGCCACATCGTGGCTTACCATTAGGTGAGATAGAGATGTGCGAATTAAATATGCATAGTTAAAAAAAACTGAAGAAAATATCCATAAAATAAAAGTAACACCCATATATTTAAATAGCATACTATGTTATGTAAATTAATCAATTTGTGTTGTAGAAGGCTGACTCAAGATTGATTCGAATAGAGGAAATGACTTAGAACATGAGTATTACTTGTCAAAATTACAGTATCTATGAAAAATTAAACATTACTAGTTTTTAATAAAGCTCTTCATAAAAGCCTAATAAATATTTGTTCGCAGTAATGTACTGTTAGTTTAGCGCCTACCCCAAAGGATTAGCATATCGCGTCGTAACATTCACATTTCCATTTAAAAATGGCGTGCTCATAGTTTTTATGTAAACTTTTAAAACACCAGTATTTGTCACATTTCACTGTGTTGGAAATGATTAAAACTTACCTTGTTATAAATTTTAGAAATTTAATTTAATTTAGAATTTTCTGTTTTAGTTTTATAAGTAGTACTAGTATAAGGAGCTCGTGGCTACATAATAACAGCCGCACGGGTCGATCTTCAAGGTTAAGCAACGCTTGCCAAGGCTGGTCTTTGGATCCAGCACCATCTTAACATACCGAGTTTCCTTCGTGCCTCGAAAAGCACTTTAAGCCATAGGTCCCGGCTGTCATTTGTATATCTTTGGCAGTCGTTACGGATAGTCAGCACCCAGTAAATCTGACTCCAGTCTTGTCATGAAGTACTGCGTTACCCCAGTTAATGGGTTGTAGAGGTTTGGTAGGCAGCCGCTCCTCTAAAATACTTGTATTCAGTTAATCCGGCTTGACTGGAAGCTGACCCCAATATAGTTGGGAAAAGGCTAGGCAGATGATGAGTTTTGTAAGTAGACTTACTAGTATAAAATATCACTTGTGGCCCTTATGGGCCTAATTCTATCAATATATTTTTTGGTAATCTACATATTTTATTTGTGTGATAAGTCTCCTTCCATTTTGTTCGGCTATCTGCGCAGATTGTGAAAAATTCGATGTGCTCATGATAGATTACGCAGAAAAGGTCAAGTCTACTCGTAGCTTCTTTGTCAAAGATAATCCTCCAATTTATATATCAACGTACAGTAAAACTACTGATACTAGGAACGCAAAATTTTGCACAAGATTTTCTTTTATGACGTAGGTAAGCAGTAGGAAGGATTTTCCAAAAGTTACCCCCTAAGGAGAAAAAACGGAGCTTCAAACTTTAAAGGAGAAACCTACTTACAAGCGGGCTAAGCCGCTGTCAGAAGCTACTTTTAGTTACAATTATTACCTAATTACTTTATCACTAACTCTTGAGGCACTGGACAAAGTAACATTGTTTCCACGATTATATTTAAGTATCGTGCAGTCAATGGGATTGATCACACTCAACTAGGGTTGTGAGATAGTTCGGAAGAGTCATTGTGGCCTTGGAACGCAAAAGGTAATTTAAGGAACACGGTGGGTACAAGTTAGCAATAGTCTGACACTCCTTCTCACTCCAAACTGAGCGGGAGAAGTTATTTTAGGATTTCCAATTTAATTGCTGCGGTCTTCCCGTCCAATTTTAATTTAGGTGTCTTCAAGGCTAGAGTGACTAGGCTTTTAATAAACTATTGCGCCGCACCATAAACGATTACATCACTGCTTACTAACAGATGGGATCGCAGTCAAGCACTAGTGTGTATTTTTTTAAATCCTACCCTCAAAAAATGGGATTGATCAATTGATATTTCGGTAGCGGATGTTTTAAAAAATGCAGCACTTTTTAAAAAGCTTCTACACTACAAAAAAGTATCGATATTAATTTATTTCTTTTTTGTCCCCAGGTGAAGGAAGTGCCCTCGGCATGTCTCCGGTGCTCGCGTCCATAGCGGCCATGTCAGCGCTCTTGGCGACGGCGGTATGCGGCGTGCTCGCCGTGCTGTACAAGCGGCACGCGGCGAGACACCGCCATTTACCGGCTAAGCATGCGCCTTTAAGGTACGTACCGACGAGAAGTCATTATCTTCATCATCAAAGTCGAAAGACGTCCACTGCTGGACATAGGCCTCCCCCAAGCGTCGCCACAGCGACCGGTCCTGTGCTTCTCGCATCTATCGGATTCCCGCGACTTTCGCCAGGTCGTCGGTCCACCTTGAGGGAGGACGAGAAGTAGTACTAAGTAATTTTGGCAGCCCTATAAATTTTTGTATCGGTCAGTTTTTGTTTGTTGTGGCATGTGGATAGAAAGAGAGGAAGGCCAAAGAAAAGATGGATAGATGGTGTAAGAAGTAATATGGAAGAAAATGGAGTTAGTGATAGCGTGACGAGTGATAGGATAGAATGAAAGAAAAAAACGTGTTTTGCCGACCCCAAATAAAACGGGACAAGAGCAGGAAGATGATAGTTGGGAAAAGGCTTGGTAGATGATGATGAAGGGCAGGAAGATAATGATGGTTAGCTTGCACGCCACGATTCTATACTGTCGCGATGCAAACGCTATACAGTCGCGTGTCTGTCGCGATGTAAGCGCGATATTTGTTTTTCATTCACGCGCCACCCTCCCTCCGTCCTCTCCCCGAAGTCGTCTGACACGGTCGCGCGTTTGCAGCGCTACAGTCGCAATGCAGTAGCGCGTTAGCATCGCTTTTGTAGCGCGTTGCAAAAATGCGACTGCAGCGCATTACAAAAAGTTGCCATGGGCGAGGACTCTAAATGTATGTGTTTTTAGCATTGCTTTTATAATTTTCCCACTGCTGGGACTCAGGCCTACTCTCTAGGAGAGGGAATGGGCCATAATCCACCGCGCGGGCCCAGTGCTGATTGGCGGATGTCACATGTCTTCGAATTTATGGCTCTAGGACATGCCGGTTTCCTCACGATGTTTTCCTTCACCGTTTTGAGAGCATTGGTGATGAAATAAATTACACATTTACACCCGCGACCCGTTAGTGCGTTTTCACATTTTCCGATCCGATATCGGTATCGGACGCCGATACGATATCGGGGTAAGGTAAATGTATGAGATATGTACCTGTCTTTCATATTGTCCGACCCGATATCGGATATCGGAGCACAGCGTTTCATACATTTTACTTACCCCGATATCGTATCGGCGTCCGATACCGATATCGGATCGGATAATGTGAAAACAGTCTTACTTGCAAGTCGGGACAGTTACCACTGGACCACCACTGCTCTGTCTAAATGTAGTGTGTATATGTTTATTACTCCTTCACGTTAAAACATTACAACGGGTTTTACTGAAATTTTGAATTTGAAATTTTACATTAACACATGCTGTAATTTATAATAGGAGGAAGTGCTAATTCCATACAGACAAAGCCGCTGTCAGAAGCCAGTGAGAACTATGACAGCACTTATACCTATGATGCAAGCTGAGCATTAATCCGCTGGCTTCATTTCGTCTCCCAGGACCAGTAAAGTTAAATCGATTCCAAGTTCTCAATTTTGAATCAGACTAGTTCAGGGTGTAATTTGACTTGTGAAGTCTAGCACTAGTTCTGTGCTAGGTAATAGTCGCATCCGTAAACGAAATGTATATGCTAGTTATTGTGGTGTATGGCGTGAGGTTAGGTTGGGATGCATTTGGACTTTAGTTCATGAATCCCCAACCGGTCCTATGAGACCGCGCTGTTATTGTTTTACTATTGTGTCTCGTTTCGCGGATATGTGTTAGGCTAAATTGGAAAGAAAGGTAACGTCAAGTTGCAGCTATAATTGTTTTGATTTTTCTGTGAAATCGTGAAACATTTGATTGTACTTACTGACATACAGGATGTAATAAAACAGGTTTAGCCTTTTCCGAAAAATTGGACCGCCCATGTTAGTTTAGATCAGACGATGTTCTATTAGTATGTACGGAAAGCTCTTATTTTGCGATTTCACTAGAAAATTAATAGTAATTATTTAAGAAGTTTCTTATAAGTTTTTTATTTCTAAAAGCAATTTTAATCATAAATTTGATTTATATGCAAGACTCTCCATTCGTGACTTGTAGATATATTTGTCAATATTTAATGAAGATACTCGTGGAACACAAAAATCTAAATAATATTCATAATGTCAAGGACTGATAATACACAGAAGCAGTTGACTGAGTAGGTAGAAATTTTTACATAAAACAAAAATAAAGTTTAGGTAGCATTCATACGACGTGACCAGCTCACTGCCACTTTAACCTGGCTGTATTTCCTCGACTTTTGTCATGTATTATTTAAGCTATGAAGTGCTGCGTGATGTTAATATATGTCTTTTTTTGGAAGTGGAGTCATCAGAATGACTTCTCCCGCTCTTGGGCGGAGCGGGAGGGGTGTTAGACTCTTACTGACTAAACCCCACCCCGTTCCTTTATTGCCTACGATCTGGGGAACACGGTGAGCACCGTTAATATTTAAAAAAATATACCATTAATATAAATATGTAATTGTATATATGTTACGGCTAATACCCGAAGTGCGGCTACACCTAGTTTTAGCCGGTTAGAACTAGGTGTAGCCACTTACTCTTGGTTAAACCTAGTACGAGCCGATTGTTTTCGGGTAAAACTAGGTCTAGCCTTCATCATGCCGGCTACAACTAGGTCCAGCCATTCCCTGTTGGATAAAACTAGGTCTATCCGATATCATTCTGGCTAGAACTAGGTCCAGACAATCCCTGTTGGATAAAACTTAGATGCGTGTCCCGCCAAACCTTCCGCCCCGCGTCACATGTGTGTTGTCACATGAATGTTTTTTTAATATCTAAAAAAGCTCTGCCGATAGCATGCCGGCTACAACTATGTACAGCCAATCCCTGTTAGATAAAACTAAGACACGCCCTGCTGCTGCAGACGCTGTGAGTCACACTCGCTAGTAGATCTGCAGTAGATCAGCAGCACCTGGCGCTCACAACCTGCAGAGGCGCGTGCCTCGCTATGCCCTCCACCCCGCGCCGCTGCTGCAGATGCTGTGAGTCATGAGTGTGACGCGGGGCGGAAGGCTTGGCGGGACACGCATCTAAGTTTTATCCAACAGGGATTGTCTGGACCTAGTTCTAGCCGGAATGATATCGGGTAGACCTAGTTTTATCCAACAGGGAATGGCTGGACCTAGTTATAGCCGGCATGATGAAGGCTAGACCTAGTTTTACCCGAAAACAATCGGCTCGTACTAGGTTTAACCAAGAGTAAGTGGCTACACCTAGTTCTAACCGGCTAAAACTAGGTGTAGCCGCACTTCGGGTATTAGCCGTAACATATATATAACATTCATATAAATATGTATGTATATGTCTGCTATCTTTTAATGTATGTCAAACAAAACACTCCGTTAATAAGTATAGGCATACGTCAAAGAACTCATTTTAAATTAACTTGAATGAATACCCAAATCAATTTTGCTAACCCTATTATGAGTACAAACGATTAAGGTACTTATATGACGTAAAAATTTACTAATAGCTACTTATAAAGTTTTCTAGAAGTTTAGCGGAGTGTGCTTGAAAACTGACGGCACGCAACACGCCACTCTAGACGCGGGTTCATGGCTAAAATTGGTGTAAAACATGTCAGAAAACTGAAATGTGTATTGTAAAACTTTGAAGTTAATCACGCTAGAATTTAACAAAGTGTTTTCGTCCCTGCCCTTACACAAGCTCTTGTTTATAATACCTGAAAGAACGCATGTACTTAAGCATGTATAGCTAAGCGCACGTAAAAAACTGTGCAAGCGAGACATGTACAGTCGTTCCGTTACTGCCTTAGGTTCTCCTTTGGGATTATAAGATAATACACAAAATTGCGTATTATTCGCGTTGGAAAGCCTCCCACAAGGTGGACCGACGACCTGGCTAGGGGTCGCGGGAATCCGATGGACGAGAGATGCACGGGACCGGTCGCTGTGGCGACGCTTGGGGGAGGCCTATGTCCAGCAGTGGACGTCTTTCGGCTGAGATGATGATGATGATGACAATTTTTTTTATGTAATGTCGAGTTTTACTGAAGGACCTAGGAGACCCCATAACTCCATAGCACAGTGCTCATAGGATTTGAGGTAAATATCATCAGTATAAGATACACTGCTGCACTACACCGAGAACTTTTTAAGGGAACATCTTCCACTCAGAAGAAAACCGACGAAGATGTTCACATTGCTCTAAAAACAAACTATAACTGGTACTTTAGCAGTTTTAAGTGGAGGAAATTTCTTTAGGTAAATATAGGTGTAAACAGAAATTTTTTGTATACATAACACATCATGAATTCATGATAACATTTTTTATGTAGTTTAGTGTTAGGCTTATTGGCAATACAATTCACATTACAGCTAAAACGATGACAGTACTAATATCTCATAATTCAAAACCACAACCGACCATTGTCCGTTCGAATCAATAGAGCATGGCGGCTAATTACCAGAAATTAGACATGGGCCATTTAGATGGGTGACCGTTTACGCATTTAAGACAAGTAGGTGCCATGAAATTGACAGGGTACTCGATGGAAGTGAAAGTTGTATGAGTAGAGACATGGTATGGATTTTTGTGTCTGTTAAAGAGTGTCGATGGAGTTTCTTGCTAGTTCTTTTTTAGAGATTTTCGCTTCCGAAGGCGCAATTAGCATCATAAATATCATATTATTAATCACTCCTCTTACGGTCTCCTCGCAACCATTGTTTGGGTTCTAGTCTGCCTGCCATTATCACTCAATCAATTTTTTAACCTATAGGTACTAGGGCTTTCAGTCTCGATACGTTTCCCGAGTCCCGGGAAAAAATTTCGAGACTCGGCCCAGTCCCGGGATTCCCGGGAAAATCAAGACTTTCGAGACTTGAAAAAGATTTATGTTTAAAGGGTTGGTATTTAGGTAATTAATACATAATTATTATTTCCAAAAACTTTATAAAGTATTACAAACTTGATTTGTCTTTATAATCAAACTAGCGGTTGATTGAATTTGAGTTTGAGTCATCGTGGTGAAAGGATTCGTCAGCTAGACTCTGCATTACCGAGTGCTAGCTGTCCAGGGTGCGCCGGGCGTTTAGAATCGTAATACGATGTTTTTAACGCCACTCGAGGAGGCTCCTTTCATGCACCCTATAGCTCCACCGGGGGTTCGCCGCGAAGTAGCCAGCCAGATAGAAAAAGCCAAGCAGGAACAAGACAGCCGACACCCCTTATACTGACACCAACTCCCACGTTCGCGCCTAAAGAGTCGAAAAAGTTTTTTAAGGTTTACGATGCCATTAAAGAACAGCCCTTCGGACCAAAGACGTGAACTGTGGAGGGGAAGACACCCCACCCCTCCTAACTTCATCTCTCCGGCAGAACACCTGCCACCGGGACATGAACTGCAGTGGCCAACCTGGAAATCTTTGAACCGACTACGGGCTCAAGTTGGCCGCTGCAAAGATAATCTGGCCAAATGGGGTTTCCTCGACCCGCCACAAGTACCGTGCCAGTGTGGAGCCCCTTCACAGGATATGCGTCATCTCCTTTCCTGCCCAGCATGCCCAACTACCTGCACCTTCAACGACCTATGCAAGGCCAACGACAGAGCTGTCCAGGTGGCTAGATATTGGTCGGACAAAATTTGAGTTGAATCGACACGAGAAGAAGAAGAAGAAGATCAAACTAGCTCGCTTTGCCTATGTCAATCAGTGATAAAGTGTGATCTAACACAGCCTTCAATTTCTTTATTTCGCTCAGCATTTGAGATTTTACGTAGTCAGCTTGTTTTAGACAAGGAAGCCACAGACGAGGGTAGCAATAATTGTGATTTTTTAAATAGCTCACGTAAATCTTCAGATTCTACAAAACTTCGAAACGGTATTCCATCCAGAGAAGCCATTCTCGAAACTTCAATTTCAATTCCGTCAACCTTTTGGAAGAAATCTGTCATCTTACTTTTTTCCGGTGGTTTATATACTTCATCCTCACTTTTTGATGATGTAGCTATACGTGCAATATAAGCTGTTGAAGCTGGTTGTACTTCCTTTAATAATATCAAGTTATGGATACTTTTAAGATGTTTATGAAGACCACTGGTATTCCCCTAAAGTCTTAAATATTTTATGGCATTTTTTGCATTTAGCAGAAGTATTATTCTTGGCTCGTAAAAAATAGCACCAAACCGAAGACGTATTATGCATTTTGGTAAGTACATCGCAATAAGCTATGGTGTTATCTATGACCAGACACAAAGAAAAACGACTGGTAAACCAAATATAAAGTCCTACCTAACTGATCACAACGGCCATTTCAGTAACCCTCTCAGCGTCACGTAAATTCACTTTTCCTTCTCTCACACACATCTGACACACCATAGCGACCAAGTTATTCCAAACTTGTTATATGCAATCCAAAATGACGATAAAAATAACACACACCGTGGAAGTTTGAATGTATTTTGATCAATTCAGGATTTAATAAAACGAAATAAAAATGTTTTCTTCGTTTTGATAAGTATTGTTTTAAAATAATTCATAATAAATTAAATGTGAAAACTATCAGACTAATGCAAAACAAACGTAATCCTACAAAGTAATAAGAGTGATTTACCTACCTAACCTTTTTTAAACAAAAATTGATTCTTATTTCCATCAAATACATCGATCACACGTACATCGTCAAGAACAATTAATATAAAAACTGATTCTTTACAATACCTCAGGGTAAGCGTTAATTTTAAACTTTTATAAACGTTCATATCATCACGGCAATATAACCTCAAATCAGCTAGAAATACCTAATATTAAGATAAAATTGCATGGTAAAGAGTATTAGTAATAATTGAATCTAAAATTAATTATAATCTTTCAACGTCATCGTTTTATAGTTAGTAATAAAAACAAAAATGTTTGTAAATTCGTGGACATGCTACAAATAAAAAATGTAAATTACCATAATTATACGAGGAGTTAAATGTACTGATAATTAATTATATTTGACAAAGTCTCGTTAGTCCCGGGACTGCATGTGTAAGTCTCAAGTCTCGAAAATGGGGAAAAAACGCCGAGAGTCTCGATATTTTCGAGATCGAGACTCCCGGGATGAAAGCCCTAATAGGTACCGTTTTCTATTAAATTTCTGTCTATTAGCATTTAGAATGTGTTTTTCGATTACGTCTAATTATTCAACGGCGTTCCAGATTTTTATTTAATTATTGCAAAGACTCCTTTGCATTAGTTAGCTGAAATCCGGACTCTTCTATCAGTCTCTGTATCTGTTTCACGATTGAAATACAAAAATTGAGCAATGTTAGCTGACTGTGGTCAATGATGGTTGGTTTGTTATCGTAGTTTAGCTTAATTTCAATACCGAAACGTACTAAGCTAATTGGTAGCTGATTTATATATTATTGATAGTTTTCAAAATGATACAGTTTGCTCCAGTACTTTAAACGTTCCTTATTGTTCTTTGTTAGATCGCTCTCACGAGGAGGAGACATGGTTTTGTGTCCTAATTTGAGCCGTAATCTAAGACAAGCCATAATTTAGGAGCAGTATGACTTCTAAACTCTCTAATGTGATCGATTTAGTATATGTTTTTTTATGATTCTACATTTTGAGAGCAGCGCTTTACAAAATTTCAAACACAAAGTTCAATTACAAATCTGGGTTATGTCAACACTTTCAGTCAACTATTCACTGACTTAATTCTTCTCTTCCCAACAGTGAAGCAATGTACGTAGAACGCGCCCCTCACTGCCCGACCCCCGTGAAGCAAGAAGCGGAGTCCCGAGCAAGCAGCACGGAACCTCGGGACAGAGGCGAGAGAGGAGAGAGGGCCGCAAGAGGGGCGCTCCTGCACACATCTGATCCGAGAGAAGCTGACGATGCAGACCCTGATATCATACCTAGTTTGTATGGTGAGTTTTTGCAACTGTTTTCTTGTATATTTTATTGAAGATAGGTTTCCGATTGACAACTGAATGCCTTACGTGATGACTGAACTGCCTGATGATTTACCATCAGGTAAAATAGTTGTCTATTCAGTCAGTTGTCAATTGCTTACAAAGATGTACTCGACGATGGAGCAGCTTGCCTTGAAGTTAACTGCTAAAATATTTGAATAACTTCTCCTGCTTTAGGTGGAGCGATAAGGAGGCATGTCAGACTTTTACTACTAAAACTAAATTGTGCTCCTTTAGTTGCCTTGACTCCGGGAGCCTACTGGGACCATGGGTTTGTCTATTGGGGCCATGGGTTATATGAAAATGAACTCTGAGGTCCTGGAAGCAAGGAAACAAAGTCTGATATTCACTAAGCCCCGAGGTCCCGGAAGGAAGGCAAAGAAAGAACAGTCTGGCACACCTCCTTCTCCCGCGGCCAGAGCAGAAAAAATCATTGGATGAGCAAAGCATTTTTACCTAAAAAAAAGACTCCGGTAGGGAATTCAAAACTAACATACATGGATTTTATTCAATCTGAGATATACTAACACGTATTAATAATAACTCTCAATGATTGTCCACCCAGAACGAAGGCCAGTATCAAACGGCTACATGAGTCTGCAGCGGCCGCCGTCTTCGGGGAAGATCACCAAGCTGAGCGGAGAGGACGTGCGCTCGGAGCCGGACGGCGGCGCCTATTACACAGACTATAGGAAAAAGGATTATAGGATACCTTTAACTAGTGTGAGTATGGTGCTGGAGTCAATTTTTGCATTTTGTTTTGACTTGTGAGATATAAAAGTAAAATATTGAAGCACTAAAGGCCTGTTGTCAACGGTCATGGATCTTCATAGATGCGGGTTCGTCATCATACGCTTGGTGTACACCTGCTGACAGCTTACATATTGACTGACGATGCAATTAATGACGAATACGCACCTAGGAACTTAAGTGTCTGTGGACGGCATTAAGAAACCACAAGGTTTAATACTAAGGGCAAATTTTATGGTGCAAGTAATACCATTTGTGTGATTAATTATAGAATAGACTAGACAATTAACTGTTTAATAAGGATCAATGATAATGATACCATATAGCCAATTTTGGCTGCAGCGACTGCATTCCTTGTCCCATAATGGTTGCGAACTCAAATATGCTGCTACCCTCATCTGACTTGCATATCTAACTTTGGCCGAAAATTTTCGAGTACAGAACCGACATGACGGATCAATGAGGACTAATAAGATTAATAAGACCAGGATCCTTCTGTATAGCATTACTTTAATTTTTATTGACCAACGATTCCTCATCCGCAAATCTAACATAAACTTTCTCTTCCAGTCGTACCATAGTTTAGGACGCGTGAACAAAGGCGTGAACGCGTGCAGCCCGAGTTCAGCGACGGGCGTGACGTCATCGCTCACGGCGCACCGCTTGCGGCCCGAGGTCGTGACGACGTCGCATCGGGTGCAAGAGAGCTGTATATAGAGTCGTGTCGGACTCGTACCCCTCCTGTGTAAATAGCCTTTATGATAAGTATTGACGGAAGAGTGATGGGGCTGTGTAGAAGTGATACTTGTGTTGGTCGCGGTAATTGTTTATTTGGTCTTGTATGATGGTAGCATTTATTCTGTATTTATACCAAAAAGCAAAACCACTTGTAAAGTCTGTGCAGTCAAACCTAATCAAACTTAATTTGTTTTCTGATATTTTTACGTGATCGTAATAGAATCGTAGGACCTTTGTTTAAAAAAATCGACGGTAATGGTCACTTCTACACAATTTCATTATTCTCGTGGTATTGACTGTGTTCCTTTATAGTCTAATGAAAACGAGATTTTTGTAAAAGATTTATGAATTTCAATTGTATGTTTGTATGTGATACGCTTGGTATGTCATGACGTCGGTCTGTTCTAATCATGGAGTACAACAACCAGTGGAGATCGCGTACGGCGTTACCGAAGTCACTAAACGTACCATATATCAAGGTTCGGGTTTGCGGACGGCGAGCACTGGGTAGCTTGCCGTTTGGCAGTCCGTTAATAACCCGGACCGAGCCCAAGTCGTCAACGGCGCGTTCTGTTTCACACGCGCCTCAAGGCAAACTGTAGGGGCCTAGCAGCGCCGAAGCCTTAAGGGCCATGGATCGGATGCCGAAAGGGAAGCTCGGTGACCCTAGATTAAAGGCAACGAAGGAATGGGGTGGTGCTTAGTTAGTAAAAGACTTGCTTCGCCCAAGAGTGGGAGAAGTCATTCTGATGATTCCCCACTTGAAAAAACCCTATCTCAAGGTTATGCCGCCAAATTTTCGCCACTCGCAGCAATGGCAAGTTTACCTACGAACAGTGTGATTGGCTAATGAATTGGTTGTTCATTCATCATTCACAGCGAAATTCAACCTTCCCCCCGCCGGTGTATAGTGAATTTGATTTAGAAAAAAAAAACGTACCGAATGAGAATGAAAGCACCTCAGTAAAAACAGAGTGCCTAGTGCGAGTTGTTTTTACGTCAACGCGATCAAATCATTTGCCGCGGTCGGCTCTCTGATTGGTTAAGAGCTTGTAGCGGGCCAAACGTCGAACATGGCGATTGCGTTAACTTAAAACAAACTCGCACCAGGCAGTCTGGTTTTACTGAGATGCTTCCATTCTCCTTTTTGCATTATCTGATGAATTGACAACAACCAATTCATCAGCCAATCACAGCAGGCGAAGCTCTACTCTCCCCCCGCTGTTGTTTAGTGAATTTGATTTAATTACTCAGATACCCGCGAAACGAAACACAATAGTAAAACAATAACAGTGCGGTCTCATAGGACCGGTCGGGGATTCAAACGATAAAGAAACATACCAATGCCCTCTCCACTGGTTATTTGCTTCACGATTCTAATGTAAATAGTAGATAGTTAAGTTATAATGGCGGTGTGCACAATGTTTGTCCCTTTCCTTCGTTTCTTTTGTGGATTCTGGAGTGTTGAGATTTTTCTAGAAATCTGAATCTGTTTTTGTAATTTTGTACCCTGATGAAATACTGAACTGATTAATGGAAGCCTCTATTGTAAACGTTTTTTTTGTATCATTTCATCAGAACTGTGACGGTTGAACTATATCTGGTCGCACTTTTATATGCTTCTATCCTTCTCTGTAATTTAGAACTTAGGACAGTTCGACGAAGAAAGAGGATAGGAGCGTCTTCCCAACACGAGAGTGCCTAGTGCGAGTTGGTTTTACGTCGATGTGATCGACACGATTGTCGTTTGTAGCTCCAATTGGCCCGCTCCAAGCTCTTAACCAATCAGAGAGAACAACGCGATGAACGTTTCGATCGCATTAACGTACAATCAACTCGAACTCAGCGCAGAGGCTAAAAATAGTTCAACCTTTAAACGATTTGGTAAAAAGCAAAAATACTAGTACATATCCATTAATTTTAATGTGTCAAGACAATTTGATAAAAGCCATTTTTACTTTACCAAATCATTTGTAAGTTTCCAAGTAAATTTAGAAATAAATTATTATGTTAACTTAAGTAAAGCTGTTCTTATAAGTGATGCAAACTTTGATTAGCTTTAGTAGAAAATTAACATCTTAAAAAACAATGAGTATTATTTAAGTGGTATTGATCACATTCTTGGCAATTATTTGGTCTGTATTACCTGTAACCATTTTTTTATTTTAATTGAACATCTTTACCCATTTTGGGGACATAGATCGGTATTCCGAAAGGTAAGCTCAGTGTCCCCAGATCGAAGGCAACGAAGAAACGGGGTGGGATTTAGTCAGTAAAAGTCTGACACGCCCTCCCGCTCCGCCCAAGAGCAGGAGAAGTCATTCTGATGATTTCTCGGCCTGAAAAAAACCCAGAAGGAGTATCAGACTTTAACTGACTAAAACCCTCCCATATTGATGTTCTTTGAGGACAGATAACCATGAACTTATGAACATCATTAAACAACTATATTCGTTCTGAGTGGAGCGAAAGGAACTGTCAGACTTTGACAGACTAAAATCCACCTGTTTTCCTGAGGCCCATCGCATTTGATGGCACGTAATCATGAACTTACGACGATAACTCTTGTCATCAACGCACCAGTTTTAAGAGCCTAATTTTCCAAGAACAGTACGAGTAAGTACACAACTTGAAAATAATTACAACTTTAAACAAAAAACAAATATTTAAACTCCACTTTGATATTCTAACAAGTAATTGTAAAACCTTTTAACACTTTTAACGATTCAAAGAACCAATAATCGTGACGTGGTCAAAAGTAACACAAATGTGTTGCTTTTGGGATGAAATTAACAAAGTTTTTAACTGTTTAAGAGGAAAAGTAAGAAATAGGAATATTGAGAACAAATGTTTGTGAGTAAACTAGAGTATGATTGATTCTGAGAATGAGCTAGTTGACTGATCTTGTAGATCAATTGAAAAGTGAGGCGGTTGTGGGCCAGGAAACTGGCGATTTTAGAATGATAATAGTGGAGTCAATTTTGTTCTATTATTATAATTATGTGTTACGAAATTTAAACATTGGTAACTAGATTTTGTTTGTTAATTACGGCTCAGTTTTATTTGCGTAATTTTATTAGTATATAAAAGTACATATTCAAGTTTTAATATTTCTAATTTTGATGTGAAAGTGTTTCTATCTCCCTTTTACTGTTTCACATATTAACTGCTAAACGGATTTAAGTATATTAAACTTAGACAATATCTTGGAACGGGACATAAGTTACTTTTTCTGGAAAAATATTCACTTGGGATAGATTTCAACACAGTTAGTTTGTAACAATAATGCGGATAATCTATTTCAATGACAGTGACATGACAAAACAGAATCATAAACAGTGGCCCTACCATGACCCCTAAACGCGGTCCATTTCGCAATCTAAACTATATTGTTAAAGGAAAGCTATGTAGTATATTCTTTCTTTTTCATTCACACGCCTGTCGTTAAGGCCCAAGCTCAGTATATTCCTATTCAAAACACGCTTTCCGCTCCGCTTCATCTCCCGCCATCTCCATAGCCCCACACCGGCCACACGCGAAGTGTCGTTAAGTCGAACGACAACATTTATCCACAGTTAACGCACCGCCAGTGATTTAACTCTGTTAAGTCGCTGTAAATTGCTGACAAGTACTCACAAGATATAACATTGTCAGAATTATGTGGTCGAAGCTCACGCGTGACAGGCGACACGAGTTGTCTTACTGGGTGTCAGTGGTACTATGTTGACGTGTGATGTGATGGGACGCGAGGTCGGTTAGTGTTCTGTACGAGTAATACTTTGATTGACAAAAAAAATGTAGGAACAGTTCCCGGCACGTACGCACGTACGTTGCGCAGAAATCGTTTTTTAGATCTATTTCGTGGTCAAGCGGGACGTGGGGTGTGAGGTAGCGCCAATCCAGCGCGCGGCGCGCGATTGGTGTAGTATTAAAATTTATAGTAGTCTATGATTGGTGTGTTTGTCGACTTTTGCCCCAGCATTGCACGTCGTCTGCGCTTTTTTGTGCACCATGTGCGAATTTACCCCCACTAAGTACGCCAAAATCTTGCCAACTTACGTGCCGGGTACTGTATAAAGTAGTGTATATACCATACCTACCCCCTAACCCACGAATACATCCCAGCATTGTCCGATACGTTTATGGGATATCGCTATAGTTTTTAGCAAGGAGGATCACGCTATTCTATTTACTTTTTCGAAAAAGTATGATTCCATGTTTTAAAATATTCTAATTTATATCTTATTTCATGACTCCTAATTCTAATAGTAACTAACGTTGTGGATTTTTAGTGACATGTTAAATTAAAAATATTTAAAAAAAGATAGGCATAAGTTCCAATGGAATTTGAATACTTCCCATATAAAATACAGTTTATTGTTTAAAAATATGATAATTTTTATATTACAAGTTCTGTATTCAAAAACGCAGAAATCTAAAGTATCTATCTAAAACAAATTATTAGACTATCGATTTTGGAACCTATTCGTTGTAATTAACAAAGCATTTGTTCCAAAACTCATTTAAAATCTTCATAGTTCATTAAGACAGACAAAATAATTGCCATTTCAAGTACAAGATGACAAGTTTTGATCAATACTTATTTACTGCTCAGTGTAAAATAACACTTTAATCAAACTAGCGAGTGTACTGTTAAAATAAATTATTTTTGTAACCAAATATGTACTTTGTGTAATTGAGTTTGTGTGAAAAGGCGTGACTCCACTGAAAGCGATGCTGATGCTTTATTTAATTTAAACTTTTATATAATAACTGTTTTTGTGGAATTAACATGTTGGATTTTAAAATACTTGGAACCAGCGTTTGTATCAGCTGAATAAAAATATTTTGTTTATTTTTAACTCCACAACTACTAATTGACTGATCGTTTTTACTCTGAAATCTACTATTTTGTATTTATTACATATTAAAATGTTTTTTCATTTTCAAAATGTTTTTTGTTATACATAAGTAAAATAGACTAATGATTAATTATTTATTTGCATGAGCAGGTAAATATTAATTATTTTTTTCTACTAATTGTACAGAAGCTATAAATAGCCTAATCATAGCTTCCAGTGGAGTCTCAACTTAACGTGAAATTCATCTGCTCAAGATAATCAAGTGTAATTGTGCTAACGCTCGTGTTTGTAACTAAATTGTTAGTATTAAGTTCTGTAATACTTGCTTTAAATAATAACCTATTCATTTTGTACGATGTGAGAAAAAAATTAATAAATTATAACTTGGTTGTGTAGCTGTCATGTTGTCTGAAGTGTGTTCAAAAAATGTTGTTGGTAGAAATTAATTTACTACAGCCCTATTTTACATACATATGTCACATTCACTTTTAAAACTGTTACGGAATTTTTCACGGTACTCAACAGTCTCGATTATTTTTCGTAGGTCTTTGACAGTCGATACCGGTCAACACCGGTAGTCAGACGATTGAAAGTCAGAACATTAGTCTATACAAGGAGTATTGCCCAGTTCTGGGAGTCTGATAAGCAGTCGCTCCATGTAGAACACGGGTATTCAATCGCATCAGGTTAAACGTATAGAAAGAAAGAAAGAAAAATGTTTTATTTGGCACACATACATATACACACAGTGTAGAAAAACATTTAGGAACTTAAAAATATACATAAATAAAACTATCAATTAACAAACACTGTGTGTCACACGGTTGCGCCAAATAGGTCCAGTTCAGCAATAATGTCAGGAAACCACGTGGTAGTTGCCTGACGCTGGTTTTCAACTAGACCTCCTATAGCCTACTCAATCTATTTTGGAAAAGGCTAGGGTAGGGAGATCACGACTCAAGACTTAAAAAAATGTTTTATATACCACAACGAACTCAAAATACCAACTGCAAGCGAACATACAAATGCAACAAAATTATTCCCATTTTATGCAAGCATGGCAACTCTCTCGTCTGGGTCAAGCCACGCGTGCACCGATGAGATCGTAAACCCATGCCAACAGACGCTGCGTCGACGGCTGCAGATAATATTCTACTTTATTTTAAAGCGAGCGTACGTATAAATACGTCGTTGTGCGAAGCTGTGCGCCGCAGTGGAGTCGAGGGTTTATGTAAAATTAAAGTTGAGGGAAAAATTGTGGGTCAATGATGTTGCTGAAATGGTATGTAACTGTGTGAGATTTATATTTTTTGTAATTCAATTTGTTAGTGACTTTTTTTATTCTGACATACAATGTGGAGATGACAATACAACAATAAATGAAAACTCTGAGAATACTCATCATTATGAATAACTTTTAGTGTCGGACCAACACTGAAATCGCGAAAAAAAGCTTTCTCGTACATTTTGTCGATTTATACAAACATAAATGTATGGGACAATTGTTTTTTTTTTTGTTATTTCAGGGTTGGTTAGATACTAAAAGTTATTCATAATGATGATTATTGTCAGTGTTTTCATTTATTATTTTATTGTCGTCCCCACGTTTTTTAAATTATATTAAAATTATTTCATAACTCCACGTAGTTAGACTACAGTCACTCGGTGGGCTGACGTATTTTTTTTGTTTTGTACTTAACATACATTATTTGCATGCTCATCTGATGGTTAACCATGCAGGAATTGTAATACTTATAAAAAAATACTGGTTTTTTTTACCTATGTTTTATTATGTCAATGAAAAAATGATTTATGTTTGCAAAAGTTCAAGTAGCTAATTTGTAAATGTGAAGTGTTCTTGAATTATATACTTTACTGTGTAATGTTATTTATTTAGATCTTCAACATAACAGCAACACAACCAAAACGTATCTTCAACACTTCGAAACTAAGTTTTGAATTCCATTGCGTCTTCGAAACAATTCTTCCATAACTTCTGTGTATATAAAACGCAATGGATTCCGCACAACCCGATCCTTGTACCTACTTTTAGTACCCGGTGTTTGTACCTACTTTTAATACCCGCGTCCATTTTCAAGCAGTTTTGTAAATGATGTAAAATTGTAAATAAATCTAGACATAAGTAACGAAATTATAAAATCTAGTCTAATTTAGTACTAACGGTGCTAAGTATTGTACATTTCTAATTAATTGGTAACAACAAAAATAGGTTAATGTCAATTGCCGACCTCATACTAAGTATGGGACTTTAAATATTGTTAAAAACATTGTTTCTTGTAAATGTTTCCAAATAAATACAATGTCAAGCATTTATCAATTCTTTTGTTTTATTGTGATCTCAACACACACACGCACACATACATACACATACACACACACACACACACACACACACACACACACTACACTGTCTATCAGCCGACATGTCCTAGAACCAAAACTTAAAAATAAAAAATGTAATATCCACCAATCCGCACTAGGCGGCTTCGTCTGCGTGAAGGTTGTCGTCTGGTTGAAGAAGAAAATTGTCCCAAGGGTACAACTTCTTTCGACTATAAGCTAGTCCAGGACATAGTCTTAGCCGTTCAAGCGTGAAGAAGTAACAAAGATACACAAACACAAGACAAACACGCACACACACACTCACACAATACACAGCCCATATTTTTTTTAAACCCACCTAAATATCCACAAAATTCAACCAGCCCCATTGTTATATACGAACTTCATAAACTTCACAAACGCAACAGGACTGCACCTATCACTACCTCAACCCAGCTACCGTAGTTGCATAGAAGTGGCGTTGCTCCCCGTGATTTTATTTTACTATATCGGGCATAGCTCGTCTCGCCCATAAAGTCGGCAGTCAGGAGAATTGCTCAATAAGGCGGATGCAACGGTTTTATTGTCGCACGATCCGGAATGAGGAACGGAACGGGCGGGGAGTGACTGTATCAATTGAGGACGTTTTTGTCAAAGCGTTTAGAGTCAAGTGCAGGAATGGGTGCTTTGTTTGTTGAGTTTGAGTGAGCTTTTGAGGGAATTTTTCTTAGCAAAATAAATGGGAGTAATTATAATGACTATTCGATTAAGTACAGAGGAACTACTTCTTCTTCTTGCTCTTGGTACATATTAATTGGGGTCGGTGGAACACGTTTTTTTCTTCCATTCTGTCCTGTTGCCTGTTATGCTAACACTAACTCTCTTTTCTCACAAAGAAACAAAACAGGCCAAAAATAAAACAAAAATATGACAAAATCAAGCCAGTAGTTCCTAAAGGCAGGTCGAAAGCTTCTGCAATGATGACCGCTTACCTACCGGAAGATGCAGCGTCGGAAAGCCTCCCACAAGGTAGATTGATGACGTGGAAAGGTCGCTGGAATCCGATACATGCGAGGCGCACAAGACCGATCGCTGCAAAGACGCTTGGGGAAGACCTCTGTGTCCAGTTTTGAACGTTTTTCAGATGAGATTATGATGATGAATAATTGAAATTCACACTGTTAACATTTTAACTGTCAACCGTCACTGTTCATGCCATGTACAATTGTACATATATAGGTACAGTCCGCCGAAAAATAGACGGTCGATCAGCGAATGTTTAGTAATATCAAAGGTTCTGCTAGTTAACCATTGTGTACGGCTCCTTCAGACAAAAAACAGATAGGTACAGAAGTCAGTCTTATATCTACAATTCCTTGTAGAAAGCCTTCTAGCGCTGCGTCTTCCGTTACGTGGTCGCCACTCTAGAACCGTAGGAGGCCTTCTAGCGCAGCGTATTTCAGTACGAGGTCGCCACTCTAGAATCTTTCGTCCCTATCGACCACCTGTTCTATAAGCAATATTCCCTACCCACTGCCACTTAAGTTTGATGATTCTTCGGGCTATATCGGTAAACTTGGTTCTCTTTCAATTATTACAGCTATAAAAAGAAAATAACATTACGACGCCATGAATGTGCAAGCACACTTGGCCGACTTCATTTTTATTGTTCTTCGGAGATTTCAAATACACCAATAAGAAACTCTAAGGTGAACTTATTTTTTATGTTTACAGATACCCTCACGAGAAACATAAAATTTGAAGACCGGAAGCGGTTAGGTACATTTAAATTCGAAGTTTAAATTCACAAATGGAATTACAGCGACAATACTTTTATGAATGCAATTGAATTTTGAGCAGATGAAATACGAGCCAAAATGCAGTGGCATCCAATTCGGTAAATTGAAATAAAATTTTGTCGCTGTCTGGCCGATATCTGTCCAATAGATTGGTATAGGGTTGCCAGAATTGGAAAATGTTTGAGTGGTTAAGTGAATTTTTCTTTTGACGTAGGTGAAATAAGAATGCGTTGAATTTAATGTAATATGTAATTCGTATTCCGTTTTTTATCTTTTTAACATACTTAAGTATTAATTACATTTTAAATATTAGAGAAGAATATAAAAAAAAAACGAGTGCGAGTCGGAATCGCGCACTGAAGGTAAAGGTTAGGTTAGTAAAGGTGTAACACTCCCTCTCCTCCACTACCCTGAGAAAGAGAAATTACTTAATATAATTTTATTGAACCAAACCAAAAGCGGACATAATAATATTACCTTAACGCATTTCCTACTAGTCAACCTTCTAGTCAACTACTATGAGTAACAACCCTATCTAAACCTTGAACTATCAGTAAAGAACCACATTTTTATCCTCCCCCCCGCGGCTAACAACAACAAGTCGATTTATGATAAAACAAACTTACCAACATTACTATAGAAAACACTTTTACAGCATCATTAAACGTGATAATGCGACCATTTTTTATTTACTCATTCTAAATGTCAAAACTAACAAATTTTGTCTGAATTATTAAAAATTGTTTTAATAGTCGGAGAGTTCAAGGAAAATTATTGAAGTTAAAGATAAAAATATCAATTTCTTTGGTATTGTTCGTCAAGTCGTTGGGCCCCTTAGTATCCCTGCTACACGAATACTGTCAAATGCTTAGACTTATTGATCCAGTCCATTCAAATTTGTGTATTGTATTTGGATGTTTAAAACATTAGTAGACCATGTCTTGAAATAGGAAATTTTTGAATCCAGGCTTATTGAATCCAATTGCGACGACGCGTTAGGCCCAGAAGGAGATGGCGTGACGACTTAGACTGCTTTCTAAAGCCAGAAGTGGGTCGAGACAGAAAAGAGTGGAAAAGTGGAGCCTTTGCCCAGCTGTGGGACACAACGGGTTTATAATAATAATATTGAAGCGAAGCCGCTGGCTAAGCTGGCTGGTAAGCTATTAGTAAAAAAACAACAAAATAGGCTATCGTCTGTTTTTTATACCCTGAGGCTGAGACTAAATTGACAGAGGTAATGTCAAACTTACAATAGGAATGATGCCAGTTCTTTTGTGTTGTAATGTCATTTTAGTCTCAGGGTATAAAAAACAGACAGTAGTGCTTTTTTTTAACCTTTTTACTTTAGATTTTAACTGCCCAGACAGAATACTTGAACTTTTAGTATACTAGCTCCTAAACCACAACAGTAAATGACTAGAGGAAGTCATGAATTTAATATTGTTGATGTTAACATGCTAACCAAATTGCTGTCATCAACGCTGTTCTTAATGAATAAAAGCTTTTAGTTAATTTAATAGGGTTAGCAGTCATGGCTCATGGTGTCGCACCATGGGTCCCGAGCGTGGGTGTCGTACAAATCATGTTGACAGTTGGTGCCTTATATAGGCCTTTTGAATTTATAGTATTGGTGGAGAATATGTAGGAAGGTTTATAGAAAGATGATGTGCCATGTGATGATTGATGAAGAGGCAACCTATAAAAGAGAGATAGTGCTTGACTGACTGCTTGGTTGGCATTCAGTAATTTCCACCATTCCCTCGAAGATTTTTAAAACATACGTGTTGTATAGCCGGCGGCACATAACTTGGCAATGCGCAGAAATCGTTTTTTAGATCTATTTGGTGGTGAAGCGGGACGCGGGGTATGAGGTAGAGCCGATCCAGCGCGTGATTGGTGCAGTATTATAATAGTAGTTTATGATTGGTGCGTTAGACGACTTTTGCTTCCGCACTGCGTTACGTCCCGTTCGCTCATTCGCTTTTTTGTGCACCATGCGCGAAACTTGCCAACTTATTTGCCGAGTATTATACTTGTTCGAAAAAATACGTGATTTTTTTTAAAACGTTAAAAGTTTTTTTAAACATTCGGTATTCAGAATTTTAATTCAATGTGCAAAGTGTCCATAAATATTATATTATTACTTTTTTCATGAATATAATAATATTTTGAAAATAAAAGTTTTCGCGTAATAGCGGATTGTCAGAAGTCTTCACAAGATTAGTTTTACACAAAATGTGTCTTCTTTAAATAGAAAAAGAAACCTAGAAACCACAAGACATCTGTGTATCTTGAGAAAGATATGAAATAACGTCATAATCGCATAAGAGCGGTTGAATGGGAAGTCGTTACGGGTTAGGCACTACGTTACTTACACGATAAAAACAAAAAGTTGCTACTAAGCTACGTAATAACTGTATTAGCAAACTCTTTTCTAGTATGAGGTCATAAAAAGATAATATAATTTTCCAAGGTCGCTTTTCTGATAATTAACTATTTAGGTTTTTAATAACTAGATTTATAATATTTAGGCTGCGGATTGCAGAATTGCTCAAAAAAGCTACCGTAGCCCTAAAACGTAAAGGATAACTGAAGGTACACAGGTGTGTTTTAGCCAATAAAAGGTCAACAAAAAAAATTGGTACCATCAACAATTTAATTCTTTGTAAACTAATATGAATTCCCCGAGTGGCAGATACGAAACGAATATTTTTTTAAATACGTTGCGCTTTTCCAATTGTACCTTACCCAGACTTTTTATAAATACGGTTTTCGTATCGTATCATACACGGCGAACTACAAAATATCAGAAGGTAGTTAATAGCCCCCAAAAAACAGAACAAATACTTACATTCTTTTTATCAAACCAGGAAGTGTAAAAAACACAGGGTGACTTAATTAAAGCTTCGCTTATCGCTTCCTACTAATAAGCTCCCATTAACTAATAATTAATTGTTCACTTAACTACTCCAATAATTTGCTGCTCAATTATAGACTTTATGAATTTTAATTTTCAAACATTATTTTCATGGTAATGAGAGTTGATTTGATTTTCACAGATCACTGATACTGTTTAAAATATGAGCGAGAGTTATTTGTAAAGCTTGCTTTCGACTGGATGAGCACAACATTTTATAAAGAGTAACTGTCCACGGACGCGATGCTTCATAGACGCATATTTGTCTTTAAACGCTTGATATATAAGGTATGGTTTATAATAATGTCAGCGATACAATGCAAGTTAATTTTTCAACAAGTGTATTACAACTGGGGCACGTTACCGACTAGAACACGTACGCCTGGTATACCCTAGTTTTTATTAAACGCCAAAATAAATAAAAAATCCAGGCAATATCCTTATATTACCCTGCACATAAACCCTGGTCCTTAAACACAAAATCCACCACCCTAAACCAATCAACCACCATTAAACTTTCAAAGAACAAAAACGATGCATTAATAGGCCCAATCATCACGCTATTAAGGACGATGGCATGGGCACATTTGTAGCCCATTCCATCAATTACCGCATTACGAAGCAAGCGTGAAGTCGAATTAAAGTGCCATGATCAAAGGTAAATTAGTTTTGTGAAGGGATCAATATGTGTTTATCAATATGTGGGAACGTTTGCTTGTTGTGTTGTAGATGGTTAAGTTAATGTTGACTTTTTGGGTGTTTGTGGCTATGAAGGAAGCGCTTTGGAGACGATGAAAACGAGAGCCTATGTCAAAAGATGTAGGACTTGCATCGTGGGCTTAAAGTAAGATTGTTTTATTTTTATTCCAGAGTAGGTAAGCGATAGCGCTAGACAACCTGTATAGCTCTGTCTCTTACTCACACAAGGTGGGTTCCCAATATAATCATGTATACCGTCTTTAAGCTAGAATGCCGTTATTGAATTGGAATGGGTTGCCTCTTTCTGCAAAGCAGTAATGCTAGCAAGGGATATGACCGCAAATGTGATGGAAAAGACATCCTTGACAACGCGACGTCACAAAGCCGTGAAGGAAGAAATCGTGAAGTTAGCAGTATATCCTAAAACCATAATTTGAAGATAACCCGCACTGCCCAGCTACTTACTACGCCCGTTCTCTTGCTTAGAGAATAGGTCTGAGTCCCAGTAGTGGGTAAGGCTGATATGGTATGGTAGGTTTATTTTTCTAATTGGTCGGCTACAGGCAGTCTGCATGTACCCATTGTCAGTCAAGGCTTCATCCATGACAACCAGTTCAAAAGGAAAACCCGCGGTCCCGGAACGCAAAGGCAAAGAAGGAACTTAAGTGTGTGTTTAAAAGGTTAAACCACCCCAGAGCACGAGAAGTCATTAGATGAGTCAAAGATTTGAAGGTGAGACCTTAAAAAAAAGGGTGACAAACTAATGAATGTTTGAAACATGATTTAAATAATTATCATACATGCAATAAATGGAAGGTTTATAAACACAACATTTTCTGATAGTAATGCAATATTATTTTTGCAAACAATGCATCAGATTAGGTTACCAATCACACATTGTTTCTTTGGCTATTAGTAAATTATAACATTATGCTACAACACAATATCGTATTTTATTTCATTGTATCGTTTCGTATATTATTTTATTTCATTTCATAATCTGATTAAAATATAAACTTGAATATGCCAAAAAAGTATTCTAAAGCATCATTTTTATTTCTAGGTATTCAGTCAGTGTGTTTTAATTTCAATAACCATTTGAATTCATTTGAGTTTGATTTAATTTTTTATTTTTATGGATGCAGGAAGAATATTGAGTAACAATACGATTTTTATTTAATAGCTAAAAAAAAGTAAAAGTACAAAAATAAATAGTTTATTAGTTTAAATTTTTACTTATTTATACATAGTTTTAAGTACATATTGTCTTGTGAGTGGAAACTCGAAATAAATAATTTATTACTGGCCGTTGAGTGACCGCACTGTGACATCATAAAATCATCTTCCTTCCGATGTTAGACAGAGACGGAGCACCAAAAACAGCACAATATGAATAGCACTATCCCTTTCTCACACCTAAATTTTGATTATGTAATGACGTCATAGTAGGAGGGCAGGTATAAGCGCTAGCGTTTCTACCAGTGGGTTACCTCACCCGCTTCCTTTGCAGCCATCCTCGTACCCACGAAACATAAGCGCCAAAGTACTTTATAGTAAAGATAAATCGCTCAATAAACTAAAAGTCTGTCCTATTAATTATTTTCATTTTAACAGCGGAGTGATGTATAGACATTTTTTACTTCCAGTTATAAATTGGGTCCCGATTTATTTGGAAGAGATACATGTCGTTTATATTGTTTTAAAGGTTTCGAATGTTATGGTTTAAAGTGAGATAGGTATGTGTGGTTGTAAAACCATTATTGTCAAATGAGTAAGAACGACTGATCAAGTTTCCTCCGTGCCTCGGAAAGCACGTTAAGCCGTAGGTCCCGGCTGTGATTTGTAGATCTTTGGCAGTCGTTACGGATAGTCAGAAGCCGGTAAATCTGAGTCCAGTCTTGCCATGGAGTACCGTCTTACCCCAGTTACTGGGTTGTGGAGGTCTGGTAGGCAGCCGCTCCTCGTAAAAGACTGATCTATAGGTATTCAGCTAAATCCGGCTTGACTGGAAGCCAACCCCAATACAGTTGGGAAAAGGCTAGGTAGATGATGATTGATCAAGTTTGTTTCGGAGTCATGCATAGAGGGTTTCTTACAAACTTACCAATGAAAGTAGTTCGATTCCAGAATAGAGTCTCCCGAGTCTCGGAGTTTTTTTTTAATTCCATAAAATAATATTATTTTCTGACGTAACTGCGAAAAGTATAGTAGATAAGTATATATAGTTTTGGTATTTTTTCTTTATATGTGCTATGATACCTCGATTCACATATTTCAGGATTTTAGGGCAACGGGTAGTAAAAGTGTGTGCCACAAACGGAGTATAACCGATTTTTTTTTTAATTGTGTTAATGTAAAAGGTTTTTTGTCTGGGAACCATATTGTGTGTATTTGGTGTTAATTAGCAACCTCTACGTGTTCCTGAAATAAGGTTTCTTAACACCCGGAAAACAAAGTGATCCTATAAGGGTTTCGTTTGGCTGACTGAGGAAAAATCAGAACCAGGTTGGATGGACATTAATACGAAAGAAATGAGTTTATTCGAAAAGTTAGCAACTGGCAAACTATAAAATACAGTAATCAATGCTTGCAATGTATTATTTTATTTTTATCACACCACAAATTCCAATTTAAAACTCCCAGTACTAATCTCCAAACAGTTCCTACTTAGCACCCAAGCAAACAATCGACAATCGATTCTTGAGAACCGCTTCAATCTAGTCCGGAGCAGTTCGAACCGGTTCAAACCGGCTGAAACAAGGCGGCTGAGCTAGAACAAAGAGCGCACTCCGGCTGCACAAGTGAACGCTTCCCGTTTATGAGTTGCTAGTACTTACTGCTACTTTAAATGTAAATTGTGTGCTGATGGTTACTGTGTTGAAGCTTAAAAAGTTTAGCTTGGGGAAGGCCTATGTCCAGCAGTGGACGTCTTTCGGATGAAATTATGATGATGGCAATTTATTAGGCCAGGTGCGCATTAGCGGCCAGGTCGCGGCAGCCATCGAGATACATACATATACGCGGCCAGCGGCCACAGGTGCGCGCGCTCTATGGCGGTTTCATACTAATGTATGTATCTCGATGGCCGCCGCGACCTGGCCGCTGCGGACTGGCCACTAGTGCGCTATTGCTCTTAGTGTTTCACCGTCTAAAGAAAAGCATCCTTTGTGGCTTGAATTATTTAAGGATCTCCTTGCTAAGTAAAAGTAGGTATGACATAATCAATTTATCGGCTGCACAAGTGAACGCTTCCCGTTTATGAGTTGCTAGTACTTACTGCTACTTTAAATGTAAATTGTTTGCTGATGGTTAGTGTGTTGAAAAGCTTAAAAAGTTTACGTATGCTTTAGATATTACTAGCTTTCGCCCGCGGCTTCACCCGCGTGGTGTGTTGATAAAAAGCAGCCTATAACAAAATTGAAGAATAAATAAGATTAACTTTTTTTTTTTTCCTTTTGACCGGGATAAAAAGTATCCTATATGTTAATCCAGGGTATAACCTATCTACGTACCAAATTTCAACCAAATCGGTCCAGCCGTTTTTGCGTGAAAGAGTAACAAACATACATCCATCCACACAAACTTTCGCATTTATAATATTAATAAGTAGGATTGATATGTCATGATTTCGATTTGTTAGTGTTTCATTGTTTTAAGAAAATCATCCGAAATGGCTTGATTTTTTTTGTTTGGTATAGGCTCGCGTTTAACCACTATCTCCCTGATGATAAGCGATAATGTAGCCGACGATGGAGCACGCTAGCCTAAAAGTAGGTATATTATTCACTCTTGACTTAAAGACCCCTAAGTTGCTGTAATTTGACTTATTTATAGCTATACGCACAATAAATGTGTTTCCAAAACGCTTTTTACGTATGGGTGGAATGTTCTCCTTAAACCATGATAAGTAAAAGTAAAAAATATTTATTTTATTTTATAAGGGTGAGGGTAGCTGAAGGGGTTCCCTACTTGTCTTCGAAACTTGATGGTTCGATTTTTATTATATCGAACACGGTATGTCGATAATTCAGTTGTACGATGTTTTACTGCATCGATGATTTATTGGTGCGATGTAACGTTTGTGCGGAAAATCCTGTTGCGAAAAACCTTACACCGATTGTTCATTAGTTCGGTATTTTTTTATTGTACCTATGTCGGTTCGAAACGCCTACTGTTCCTTGACATTTAATATTAGATAACTTTAGAAAGACGATAAGGAAATAGATAAAAAAGTAGACGATTGAGGTATGAACATTTTGGACTTTTGAGGGTATCCGGTAATTGGCTAGCATCTAAATGTCTTTCCTTATCGTCTCTAATGGAAAATAAGTTCTTAAATAAGATCTAATATTAAATGTCAAGGAACAGTAGGCGTTTCGAACCGACATAGGTACAATAAAAAAATGCCGAACTAATGAACAATCGGTGTAAGGTTTTTCGCAACAGGATTTTCCGCACAAACGTTACATCGCACCAATAAATCATCGATGCAGTAAAACATCGCACAACTGAATTATCGACATACCGTGTTCGATATAATAAAAATCGAACCAGCAAGTTTCGAAGACAAGTAGGGAACCCAGCTGAAGATGCCTTGTTGAAAAATGTTCGAACCTAACACAAAAGGTCAAAAGCTGCTAGTTATCCAAACAAACCAGAACTCTAAGATAAACTTCAACTAAAATATAACGCAGTATAAGATTTCACTAATCAAAAACAAGATGGTATCAAGAACTAAAGTAAGACACGCGTCCAAAAGGACGAACTTCAGAAACTCCTTTGTTAAGAGAATCCGTTGCCTAGCAACTATAAAGATCCCTAGTGATAAATTAACATTTTGATCGACCTATCCCGGATTATAGAAGTAATTTACGTAAGCAGTGTGCCGGTATCCTATCAATTTCATAGAAAATTTAGGGTGGTTGCAGACTGACGACTAACACAACTGTTTATTTGTACGATTACGACATTGTAGGTATATTGAAGAGGAGTTCCTCTATTATCCCTTATGTTATTCAATTTGTGCTTGAACTTGGTCAATTCGTCAATTTACTGTTCCATTGGTTGTTTATTTTTAGGACCACACAAAGTGACGGTAGTTTTATTTAGAAACAATTGAATTTGAGCTTGCGCTTATTATTATGCTACTGATTCAATTTTCTGCAATAACTGCAAACAATTCCGCTGATATAGGAATATTAAAGACTGGCCGCTGTCATCTGCCTGCGGCTTCGCCCGCTTGATAGTAGACCGACCGACCCCCACCTAACTGGCTAAATGCCAGAACAGAAAGGTGGCAGACTCAGAAGATGGACCAAGTGGAAGGAGACTTGCCGAAAGACAGCTACTAAAAATGTTCAGTGCAAAGTACCAATGCCTTCGTGTTTCCGTTGCAAGAAAGGAATAGTGCTATTCCTGCTACATATACGCCGTGTATCATACAGCAACGGACAAACGAAGACCACAGATCCAGTACATGATTCTAAATCCCAGTGGCTTTTTATAATTAAAAAAAAATCTATACTTAAAAAAACCTTTTCTGTATAAAATCGATATTCGTTTGTGCGTCGACTTTTGTCACACGGTGTATAGCTTAATCTTTCTATTGATTTAATGATTAATTTTAAGACGGCAGACAAGATCCCAGTTATCTGTCGCCAGTATGCGGACAGCCTAACAGAGCTCCATCAAAATTAGGGGCCCCTCTCTGTTTATGATAAGGTACAGCTGTTGGTTACTCCTGAAGTCATAAAGACTTAGGCTCTTCTGTTTTATGCGCTCCTGATCTGAATAGGGGATCTCATTTTATAGTTTCTGCCTTGAAATTCTTTACCAGCTTAATATTGGAAGTAATAGGATAGTGGAAAAAAGGCCTGGGCTGTTTGATTAAAATTGGAAAATTAGTTTGGCTTGCGACATCGTTGGTTTCTGTTTTATGGGTTTGAGAGTGAATCTAGATTAGTGCGGAATGGAAGTAATATTAGTGGGTATCAATGTACAAAAACTTTTTATGGGGTGATTGGGGTCCGTTTACATCCTAAGGACCCAAGCCAACCTCACCTGCTAGCGGTGCACCCTGCTGTTCAACGGACGAGGCTCTGGCGATCCTGGTTTCCCTCTCGTAGGGTTGTGGGGGTCAGACGGCTGGTCGCCCCACGTAAAACCAACCTCAGTCGGATAAAAATGGATTGGGCAAGGAATAGACTGGGTACTTGGGCTAGGGCGTCGCCGAACAACGACGCGCAGGCACATCGCCTTAAACCTGCGATAAGTGGGCTAGGGCTACCGTGTCAAGTACGGGCACGGCTAAAGAAGTTAGTACCCAAAAAGAAGCTCCGCTTTGCCACCTGGAACATTGGCTCTCTAACTGGACGTTGCAGAGAACTCGCGGACGTGCTTGCGAAACGTCGGGTCCAGTGCGCCTTCCTTCAGGAGACGCGCTGGAAGGGGAATAAGTCCCGTGACATCGGGCAGGGGTACCGGCTAATGTACACCGGATCACCATCGGGCAGGAACGGAGTAGCCGTAGTACTGTCTAAGGACCTTCAGGATGGACTTCTTGAAGTAGACCGATACAGCGACCGGTTGATGCGCGTTAAGGTGCTGATCGAAGGGTCGGTAACGAACCTAGTCAGCGCCTATGCTCCTCAAACTGGTTGCTGTGAGTCTGAAAAGGAGGCCTTCTGGGATGAGTTCGAGGACGTATTGCGCGCTATTCCGAATTCTGAAGATATTTTGGTTGGGGGGGATCTCAACGGTCACGTAGGTCAGCGCGCTGGAGAGTACGGACGTATTCACGGTGGTTTTGGCTATGGCCAGCTAAATGCAGAGGGAGTCAGCATACTCAGGACCTGCGCTGTGTCGGACCTAGCCATCGTGAATACATTCTTTCAGAAGAAACCCCAGCATCTTATTACGTACCGTGGTGGTTCACACTCAACCCAAATTGACTACCTGCTGGTGCGACGGTGCAACATTGGCAAGGTTACCAACTGTAAGGTTATCCCAGGCGAAAGCTTAACGGCTCAACACCGCCTCCTTGTCATGGACCTGGCGATCGTACCAAGGAAAAAAGTGACTCAGAAACGCAATCCCCGCACCAAGTGGTGGTTGCTTAATGGTCCTAGACTGTCGGAATTCATCGCGGAGGTCGAGCACCTCGAGATCAGTTCTCCGCATGAGTCCGCTCAAGAGATATGGAGTAGGATTCATTCAGTAATCACCGCCGCGGGTAAGCGCGTCCTTGGCACTTCTCGTGGTGGTCGCACCATGGACAGGGAGACATGGTGGTGGGATGACGGGGTGCAGGAGGCGACCCGGAAGAAGAAGGCTTTATTTAAAAAGTGGCAGGGGTCCAACTCTCCGGAGGACAGGGAGGCATATGGAGCGGCTAAGCGCGCTTGCAAAAAAGCAGTAGCCAGAGCCCGCAGCAAAAGTTTGGCGCCCTTGTACGACAAGCTGGAAACTGCGGAGGGGCAAAAGCTTATTTTTAAGCTGGCGCGTGCCCGGGAAAAAGCTACACGGGACATTAGCAAATGCCTCTGTGTAAGGGACGCCCAGGGTAAGCTGCTCTATGATGCCCCCTCTGTTAAGGAGAGATGGTGCACATACTTCGAGGAGCTGTCTAACAAACAGCACCCCCATAACCTTCCTCCCGAACCGCCTCCTAACCTTGGTCTTATTTCCCCTATTTCCCCCGACGAAACTCGCATTGGTCTTCGCCACATGAAGAACCGGAAATCGGTCGGGCCTGACAATGTGCCAATCGAAGTGTGGAAGGCCATGGGCTCACATGGTGAGGACCTTCTGACGGATCTATTTAACCGCATCCTGACCACCAAGGAAATGCCGAACCAGTGGCGATCAAGCCTCATTATCCCTATTTACAATGGCAAAGGTAGCGTACAGGATTGTAGTAACTACCGCGGTATTAAGATCATGTGCCACACCATGAAGCTCTTCGAGCGGATCATTGACACACGGCTCCGTAGCGAGTGTACTGTCTCTGAGTGTCAATATGGCTTTCGGGCGGGTAACAGCACCATGGACGCAGTGTTCGCCTTGCGGAGTCTGACTGAGGCTTACAGAGAGAGAAGGAGAGCTCTGCATATGGCCTTTTTAGACCTGCAGAAGGCCTTCGACTGTATTCCTCGGCAGTCCATCTGGCGGGCACTTCGCTTCAAGGGTGTGCCCGAGGCCTATATTGACATTATCAGAGACATGTATCGCGATTCCGTGTCCTCTGTCCAGACCGCGGTTGGCGAATCCAAAGTCTTTCCAATATCTGTTGGCGTTCACCAAGGATCGGCTCTTAGCCCGTTCTTGTTTAACGTTGTGCTCGATGTAGTTACGGCATACATCCAAGATCAGCCTCCATGGCTAATGATGTATGCCGATGACATCGCCCTCGTTAGCCAGAACAGAGCCCAACTTGAGCGGAAGGTCAACATTTGGAAGGACACGCTGGAAAACGGCGGTCTGAGACTAAATGTGGCGAAGACTGAGTACATGTCCTGTGGCAGCGCGGATTCAAATACCATCCGAATAGGTTCGGACCGGATCACAAGCTCCGATACGTTCAGGTACCTTGGATCTGTGCTGCACGAGTCTGGCAACGTGGACGACGATGTCCAAGCACGTATAGGCGCGGCTTGGGCAAAATGGCGAGAGGTAACGGGCGTTGTATGCGACCGCAAAATGCCTCTAAAGCTTAAGGGACAGATATATAAATGCATCATACGTCCTGTCCTCCTGTACGGCGGCGAGTGTTGGCCAGCACTAAGCAGACACACCCAGGAGCTTCGCGTCACGGAGATGAAGATGCTGAGGTGGATGAGCGGCGTAACGCGATCCGATCGCATACGCAACTCGTTCATCCGAGGTAGTCTTGGTGTCCGTGACGTGGGGGAAAAACTGCAGGAGTGTCGTCTGCGATGGTATGGCCACATCATGCGTCGCCCTATGGAGTACGTTGGCCGGAGATGCATGAATATGGCTGTCCTTGGCGGTAGGTCTCGTGGTCGCCCTCGCAAGCGCTGGCTGGACGTCGTCAAGTCCGACATGAGAGCCAATGGCCTTACTGTCAGGGATGTAGAAGACCGGGCAAAGTGGAGCAAGCTAAGCCGGAAGGCGGACCCTGGCAAAAGCCGGGACTAACGCCTAGTAGAAGAAGAAGAAGAAGAAGATCAATGTACAAAAACTTTTTACAAAAGAAAAATACAACCGACTTCAATTTATGTTATTTTCGGAAGTCGGTGTTTCTATAATAGTTTTGTATCTTCGTTACTTAATGTTTGAATCCCCCAACCGGGTTCTATGAGATCGCGCTGTTATTTTTTTACTATTGTGTCTCATTTCGCGGGTATGTGATAGATTAATACCGAATTTGGAAATTAAATTAAATTTGTACTTATTAGTGTATTATTTTCAACATTGATGTCGGTTATAGTTTTTTTTTTTTTGTAAAAAGTTTTTTAATTTACAGTTTTTAGTTGTGGTATCCACCCGAAAATACGAGTTGCCTTACTTTAAACCCTGCAGACAGAAATAGACCCTGATTATTTATACATAAAAACGGGTGTCGGAGTCGGAGTATCTAACGTCAATTCCTTCCTGATTCTCGTCTGTAACAAACATAGATTTTCAATAATAGAACATGTTTCATTTACCCGTGATTTTATTTTTAGCATTAGCATTATCGGCCTTATAATGTTACCACTGCTGGGACTCAGGCCTCCTCTCTAGGAAAGGGAATGGACCATAATCCACCGCGCGGGCCCAGTGCGGATTGGCGGATGTCACATGTCTTCGAAGTAGATGATTTCGTGATTTTATAGGTGGGTTAACATTGATAAATATAGACCAAAATCTATTTATTTTACACTTGTTGGTTGACCAGCAGGTACTCTATACAATGCCTAGAAATTGTATACATTACCTAGGTAAAGTATGCAAGAGGCAATTATATGTTTAATCTATACTTCTATAAGTACTAATATTATAAGAGGTAAAATTTGTAAGTTTGTATGTTTGTAAGTTTGTATGTAGCGGGTAATGTCTGGAACTACTGTTCCGATTTGAAAAAGTCTTTCAGTGTTAGATAGGCCATTTATCGAGGAATGCTATAGGCTATATACCATCACGCTACGACCCACGGGAGTGGAGCAATAATGAAAAATGCGGGTGAAACCGCAGGGGATAGCTAGTATTTTATACATTGCCTGGACGCCCCAGGTATTCTATAAATGTATAGAATACCTGGGGCGCCAAGATATTGTATAGAATAGGTACTTGAAATATACAAATTGCCGGTAACAGGTACAAAACTATCAAAAAAATCAATCTAATCTAAACGAGCAGTGGTAACTGCCCCGTAGGTCGCGGTTTCAAACTCAGCCAGGCGCAATACTTTGTGTAATATATTTCATCACCACTGCTCTCAAAACGGTGAAGGAAAACATTGTGAGGAAACCGGTATGTTATAGAACCAAAAATTCGAAGCCGTGTGACATCTACCAATCCGCACTGAGCCCGTGTAGTGGATTACAGCCCATTCTCCTAGAGAGGAGGCCTGAGTCCCAACAGTGGGAACATTACAAGGCCGATAATGCTAATGCTAATGGGCAATTATACAACATTGTATACATTGCCTGAACGCCCCAGTTATTCTACACTTACAGTGCCAAGATATTTTGTATAGAATAGGTACTTGAATTATGTGATTGGAAACAGGTACAAAACTATTTTAAAAAATGAATCTAATCTAAACGAGCTCATCCTACGTTTAACGATAGTGTGACATAAAACTTGAGTCTCATATTTACCTGTCCACCTGGCCTATATTAAACAAACAACATAAAACTATAAATTCAAACACAACGAAATTATTACTTTGAACTTGATACCGAAAAGTAAACCTTACCCTATTGAAATAAGGATGATTTTATGTTTTTGGAGGAGCTTTTTATTGATGCATATCGCTACCTTTGGGTAGAAAGGTCGTATAAACCATTTTGGCAAAATTGAGTTATATATACCATTTTTCTCAGATTTTTTTTCTCTATCGATCTGTATATATGAAATGTAGAAATTCGCTCAAAAGTGGTTAATACGACCCAGAAATTTTCGGTCATAGCCTCTTAAAAAAGGTAAATTTTTAATGTAAAAGCCAAATATATTTTTTTTGTAATTTTGTTATGACGTAATGACCATAATTTATATTAACTCAGGGTGTAAAAATAGTCGTTAATTGAAAATGGTTTATACGCCCTAAAGTGTTAAATGCATTAATTGTAAATGGTTTATACGCCCTAAAGTGTCAAATGCATCAATTGCAAATGGTTTATACGCCCTAAGGTGTTAAATGCATTACCTAAACACAGGTTAAATTTGACGTCGTAAATCCAAACACAGTTCGCAACGTTGGTGTATAAACCATGTTCATTGCAAGTCGCACCTTACTTTAGGATGTTTGTCAAGTAAAAAGTGTAAGGAATGAACCTGGAATGGTTCTATCAGATGATGAAAAAATCAAAGAGAGGTGGAAGGAATATTTTGAAAGACTAATGAATGAGGAAAATGATTAGAGTGGGATTTTAGAAAGTAAACCAGAAAATGTGGAGTTAGTGAGAACGGTTAGTATGGATGAAGTCAGAATAGCAGTAAAGGGAATGAAGAATGGTAAGGTCATTGGCCCAGTTTGGAATACCAGTTGAAGTGTGGAAGTTACTGTTAGTGGATGGATGGATGTGGTTAGCTTTGTTCTTCAATAAGTTGTTGAAAGAAGAATTCATACCTGATGATTGGTGAAACAGTTCTTTGGTGCCTATCTATAAAAACAAAGGTGATTTTCTTGAGTGCAACAATTATAGAGGAATAAAGCTAATGTCACATACTACGAAAGTTTGGGAGGAAGAAGTATTGAAAGGCGGTTGAGAGAAGAGAGTGAAATTATACAGAACCAATTCGGTTTTATGCCTGGTCGGGGTACAACGGATGCCCTTTTCGCTATACGCCAGCTGTGCGAGAAATACAGGTGAATATAAAAACTTGCACATGGTATTAATTGACCTCGAAAAGGCATACGACTGGGTACATCGTGAGGTTCAGTGGTGGGCCCTTAAGGAAAAAGGTGTGCCTATGAAGTATGTGTAGTTGATCCGATCGATGTACTGTCGGTGTAGTACCCAAGTCCAGTCTATAGTAGGCACCAGTGGCAGTTTGAATGTGGCGGTCGGCCTACATCAGGGGTCAGCTCTCAGCCCTTAACTCTTTCTGCTGATAATGGACGCTTTGACGTTAGACATTCAGGAAGAGGCCCCCTGGTGTTTGCTGTTTGCCGATGACATTGTGCTGGTTGCCGAGAGTGGCTTTGAGGTTCAGAGCAGATTGGAGGTATAGTGGCATAGACTGGAGAGTGTTGGCCTGAAATTGAGTAGAACCAAAACAGAGTACTTGTTCTGCGATTTCGGCGGTCCCTCCAACCCTTCGCGTTTAGCCCTCGCTGAGACGCCCATACCAATTTGTTCCGACTTTCGGTACCTTGGGTCGCTTGTCCAAGGAGATGGTGAGGTAGACCAGGACATAACACATCCGATTAACGAAGGATAGATGAAATGGCGACAGGTCACGGAAACAACTTGTGATCCACGGATGCCCCTCAAGTTGAAGGGTAAAATCTACAAGTCCGTGATAAGACCTGTCATACTGTATGGATCAGAATGTTGGATTGTGAAAAAGATGAATGAAAAAAGATTGCATGTAGCGGAGATGAGAATGTTGAGATGTGTGCTGTGAAAATAATGGACAAACTGAGAAATGAGTGTATAAGGGGAAGTTTGAAAGTGGCGCCAGTGACTGAAAAGTTGGAAGGAAATCGTTTGTTTTGGTATAGTCATGTGAAGAGGAGGGTTGAAACGCATGTTACTAAAAGAGTTCTGAATTTACATGTGGATGGGTGGAGAGGAAGAGGGAGGCCAAAGAAAAGATGGATAGATTGCGTAAGGACCGATAAGAAAGAAAAGGAAGTTAGTGATAGTGTGACGGATGATAGTACAGAATGGAAGAAGAAAACGTGTTGCGCCGACCCCAAGTAATATGGGATAAGGGCAGGAAGAAGAAGATTGCAAGAAGCACTTTACGACCAACATACAAGGCTCTCATTTGCGCGCAGCGCCAAGCAGAAGAACGAGTGCGATAGACAGATACCGGACAGATACCATTGATTAGAATGTATTATAATACTTAATAAATGTTGATTTCATATTTCAGGTAGTTTTATTTTATTTGAATCGACCATTATTGGGTATTAGAATAATAATAATTGAGTTCCTACTAATTCTATGAGTAACAGGATTATTTATTAGTCAGAATTAAATTGATCTATGATTATAAATGGTTTATAATACAAAAAAAAAATACATATATGGGTTTTTACGACATTAAATGTGACCCTTATGGTTACCAAAAATGGATATACGACCCACACGGTTTTTTCGAAGTACATTTTCATGGGGTGTATAAACCAAGAATTGATTTTTTCTTAGACGTAAATGCAAGCTAACTTTAAAACTAAAGAAGATAGCTAGGTTTTGATGATTTAACCTTTTTCATCTGCAAAATATAAGAACCTTTGTCATAGATCATTTTTTTATAACTTCAAAAGCAAAAAAGTTATGAATTTTTATGTAAAAAAAAAATAGTTTTTTTGCTCTCCTGAAAAGTCGGGTTTTGGTTTATACGACCTTTCTACCCAAAGGTATCGATATTGTTTAGTATCATCGTAGTTTTAATATTTTCTATTTTTATAGTATATAAAAGAATCACCTGTGTGCATAAAATGATTAAAATTTTAGAGAAGATTTAGGTACCGTAATCGCCCGTCTAGACAGAATATTTGCTAGATTTTTGTAGTTTCTCGGTACCGTTGAATTCTTGAATTGTCAGAATAAAAGGAATTCTGATTGTGTAACCGCGTTTACACATTGAGGGTTTATTGTGCGCAGGGGCGCACAATAAATTTGTGGGCAGGGTGCATTGCTCGTTGAATGGATGGTTCACGGAGCCGAAAGATTCTAGAGTGGCGAACTGGTGACCACGTACCGGAAGACGCAGCGTTGGAAGGCCTCCCATAAGGTGGACTGATGACCTGGTGATAGCTGCGGGAATGCGATGTATGCAAGAAACTCAGGACTGTTCGGTGTCGAAACTTTGGGGAGGCTTATTACCAGCAGAGGACGTCTTTCTGCTGAAATTATAATACTGATGATGATTAAGATATTCTTGCTGGCCATTCACTTTACTATTCGCCTTGCCGTTTGACGAAAACACTTTGTGCAAAGTACACGAGGCGAATAGCTAGCGAGCGGTTTACACATGCGTACTCGCCTTACGGCTCGCCACTCGCGTAAATGTGTAGATGCGGCTTTACGCAATTAGCCCGTCCGCACTGGTTCTTCGGCGTCCAATTCGTCAAAGACAGATGATGCACTGTGGGCTTAGGCGCAAAACGTCTCTTTCGCAAAATGTCCCCTGGTCGCAAAATGTCTCTTTCGCAGAATGTCTCTTTCGCAAAATGTCGCGCCAGGGACTAGGAATGAAATTTCGATTTTCAAAACAAAATCATTTATTTTATTAGTGAATTATGTTTAATTTTTTTTTTTTTTTAGTTAATGAAATCATAACGTTTTTAGTCGTTATAAATCATTTATTAAAATTTAAAATTATAGAATCATTGTGATGGAAAAATTTTGGTACTTTAATTTACTTAAGTATGTATTGCAAAAATGTTTTGCGCCTGAGCCGCACTGTGATACCACCAAAATAATGTATCCTAGCCGTGACTTGGCTTATTGGAATTGTCATATAATGTGATAAGTGGTTTTAATGACTAAATTCTGTAGGTATCTTACTACTACTTATTGTAAGTTACTTGTACACTATTTGGGTTTGACTGAGGGATACTATAGTTATTTTTCATATACTAGTTATTTTGAAAGTTAATGTTTCTGTAATACTTTTATTTATCTTTTCGTTATTTAACACCAACTTTAACACTAAAGTTGATTTTATTTTTATCACTAAATCTTCGAACACCTGTCCTAAACAACTACGAGTATCTTGAACATTTTGAGCCATTACACTACCAAAATTCTTGTAACATCTCCTACAATACAGCCCTATTATAACTGCTACAAGGGTGTGAATGGAACAAAGTTGAACTTTAATTAAGAAACTGTCAGTCCAATCGAGCCCCATGCGGAATGTTTTGAACTTCACGCTTCAGGGTTCGTAGCCTGAGCAGTGGTTGATGCCTGATGTTCACGTCATCCGCAAAGTTAGGTGTTAGGGGAATTACTGGCTTTACCGCAAAAGTTACTGTTAGATTACCTATGGGCATCTTCGATAAGTCTAAATCTTTTCTACTTTTTGACTGTTGGATAAAACTAGACTATTGTTAATAAAGTTTAGTTTTTGACGGATTTCCGAAAGGAAAGCTCGTTGTTCCCAGATCGAAGGCAACAAAGGAAAAGGGTGGGGTTTAGTCAGCAAAAGTCTGACACGTCCTCCCGCTCCACCCAAGAGCGAGAGAAGTCATTCTGATAATTCGCCAATAGAAAAAAAAATGTCCAATAGTGGACGTCTCTTGGCAGGAATGATGATGATTTTAAAAACGATGACTCCTATTGGAGCAATGTTATTACAGAAAACAAATAAAGAACACGTAACTTTATGCCAACAACTGTCTCAACTCAATCATGACAATTTATCAACTCCAAACCGTAAAGTAATAGAAATAGCACGCAACTAAACCAAATTCTAGACCTAGGCATTGCTGTACATCAAAACTAAGAGGCCGTCGGTTACGCGGTACAAACTTAGGACTTTGAATTTGTAGCGGTGGTTATAGTTGCGATCAACTGAAACTTGGCGTGGTCGATAATACACTCAATTCTCGAGTTATATACAGTTTAGGGGTTTGTTTAGTGTAGTAGGATAGCAGAAACTTGTAGAACTAGTCCTGCATATGAGCTGTCTTGTAAACATTGGGAAACTTTAAGTTTGTATATTTTGTGTCTTCTTCAATAACCTTTTCAATCTATATTATTTTAACTGTGTTAACGATTTTTTTAAGCTTTGCAAAAGAAATCTTATTAAGATACTCATCATCATCAGCATATTTTCTGCCATTGGAGCAAGACGTTTTCTTTTTGTATTTTCGTCACTCAATTGACCTGATGAGGGTTGCGGGATTCTGATGAATGCGAGACAGCCAGGACCGTTTGTTGTAGCGACGCTTGGGGAAGCCTATGTTCAGCAATGGACATCTTTTGGCTGATTTGATGATGAAGAATTGGCAGGCCATCGTCAAATACAATTAAGACAGTTACTGCTAAGAATAGAAATTAAGTTATACACGGAATCATTGGTTTTTTAAGACGAAAATGACTTTTCTTCGGAATTGCACCTATTGTTGTAAAAAAAAAACTTATTCAAACATACACGCGCTCATTATCACGTTGTTCCTAAACCTACTTTAAATATAGTTAAGCAACGTTTCGAAAGTCAAACAACAGAGATTACGATCACAACTATTTAAAAATAAAACTATGAGACTATAAATGAGCAATTAAAAAACGTTAAAGCCCTTGTTTAAATTGTCACCTGTTGTGTCCGAGTCTATTCTAATCGCTTGCTAAGTCGTAAAACAAAGTATTTCCGGATATGAGCCCAAGATATAAGCTGTAGCGAGTTGAAGTCGCATTTTACGAGGGGATTATCAAATTCGTTATTAAGTATGTGTTTTTGCTTTTGATATCTCTAAAGGTCAGTCAGTCAAAAAAGTGAAGCTAAATAGTACAATCCACAGCGTAGTATTTCTATGGATATTGTAGAAGAACGTGCAAAAACTCCATGGACACTCTTTGAAAGTAGCTAGCTGAGCTGATGATGTCGCATACACAAAAATAGTGGAATTATTATGTGAACCGCAATAAGAAAGAAATAATGCATTGATAGACACCCAAAATATGTTTAATTATAAATACGTCTGTATTATTTTACCCCTTAAACTAATTTTAAAAAAAAGTTCTGTGCGCTAAGTACGAGCTACTTTTACGTTAAAACAATCAAAACGTTTACCACTTTTGGCTCTCTGATTGGTTAAGTTTGACGCGGGCCAAACGTAGCACCGACCTTCATAAACATGTCGATCGCATTAAAGTAAAAGAAACGGGCACTAGGAACTTTGTTTCCATCATCATCATCAGCTTTAGGCTAAGAACTCACGGAGCGATTTTCGCCCGCGTCCGACTAACTGCCGACTGACTACCGCGTACGAATAACTTCCAAGCATCGTTTTCTCACATCTAGCAAAAGCGACAATATTATTACAAAAACGCTACCTCCTATCCTTTTCCCACCATAGATTTAATACTCGTCAAACATCACAAGTGTCGACCGGCACGCGTTTCTGTTTGTTCAACGATTTCTGACACCAGTTAAATTAATATGACATGTTATAAATACGACATGTTTTAACATTGAACGCGTTTTTGTACTGATATTGTTATGAGAGATGACGCAATGGTTTAAGGTGAAATTGTAAAAGGATACTGGTGATTGCTCTATGCGTTGATAGTTTCATAGAATTTAATATTGTACGTATATTCGTTAGGGTTTAAATGCAATGTAAGTTGAAAGGGAATCGTTTATGATGGTACGGTTATGTGAAGTGGAGATATGGAATGTACCTATGTTATTAAAAGAGTTATGAGTATAAATGTGGTTAGATGGAACGGAGAGAGGTATGTTAAAGAAAAGATGGGTGGATTTTGTGAGGAATGATTTGAAAGAAAAAGGAAGCTGACATCAATATAATTGGGAAAAGGCTAGGCAGATGATGATTTGAAAGAAAAAGGCATCGGTGATAGTGTAGCGGTTAACAGGTTCTAGAATAAACTTTATTGCACACGTTTACAGTCGTGGTCGTATCAGTGACAGCAACCATCAGACTGTCTGGAGTGACGACCACGTTTTGAAAGACGCAGCATTGGTAGGACTCCAGCAAAGTTGACCGAGGATTTGGTAAAAGTCACGGGAATCCGGGAATCCAATAGATACGAGACGCATAATTATGACCGTTCATTATACACATATGGTCACGTTGATAATGAATGTCATTACTACATACCACTAAAAACAAAGTCCCCTCTTTATCTATATTACCATTTCCACACTCAAAAATATAAGTATCAACAAAACAAGAAACCCACCAACAAACAAAAACATCTAACCCTATCACACCACAAATAAATTTCAAAAAACTTTACAAAAAGCCTTGCACAGATCTCGCCACCACGAAATCGCAAGCTTTTAAAACAGTAGAAGAATTAAACTGCTCGCCGTCCGCAGTTTCTTTAATCCACCTGGAATCGATTGAGTGCTGAGGAGTACTGAGCAGTCGACTCTTAATAATGCAGCGGGAAATGTTTAAAAGAGTCTGGAGGACTGGAGGGCTCTCGGAGCTGTTGCCATGCTTTTGTTTAAAGGTTTGAGCTTTGTGGTGAGAGGGAGCGGGGAGGAAATGTTGTGTTTTATTTATTTATTTATTGAAGCTTTATGCACAAAAACATTGTACAAAGGCGGACTTGTGTCTTGTGTGTGAAGAAAGTTTTAGGTTGTAGTTTTGGTAATAGCTATTGTTATAAAGCATAGATTATTGAATGAAATAATAATAGATTTGGTTTTTACTTACTAGTTATTGCTATAGGATGATGCGGCTGTCAGATTCATACAATGTATGATGTACAACCTATAATTTTCTCTCATCTTAGTTACTCAGATACCCGCGAAACGAGACACAATAGTAAAACAATAACAGCGCGGTCTCATAGGACCGGTTGGGGATTCAAACGTTAAAGATGCATATTTTCGTACTGCTGTTATATTCTACCCATGTTATGTAAAAAAGACTAATGATTTAACGAAGGATCTTTTTTGCGCTTCTCCACTATCTCATCTGATGGCCAGTAATATCATCACATTGGAGTACAATTGCTGTACCCACAATTAATATGTTCCCAAAAGTTAATTACCTACTTTCGAAAGCCTTGTAATTTTTTCAGGCGCGAATGTAATTGCTAGGACGTTTTTTTAACTTTTGAATTATTATAACTGTTACAGCCACATTTTGACAAATCATTGCTTGCCTCTTGTACACGGTACGTTTTTCGCCTTGTGTAGGCACGGTTAATAACGCCGCCGTATACACGCCACACGTCACCAAGCTACCCTACTGATCCATACAACACTGATAACCGTGACTACATACGAAGAATTAACCGTACCTACATACGGCGTAAAAACGTGCTGTGAACAAGAGGTCTTATACTGGCGTATTATTCATACGCTAGTCTCATTTCACGCCCTCGCGTCCGCCCCCACAATGCTCACACCCATCTTCCGCAGAGAACTCCTGATTACATACGTACTGAATACGGTATTCGATTTGAAATTAAAATCAACACCCGTCGGTCTCACTTCTGTTTTAACTAATTACAGTTTTAATTAAGATATCTTCTCGAGCATCGATAAAGAGCAGCATCGTATTGGAAACTCTCATTTTGTGCAATAGCAACTGGATCTGTTTTTTTTACTGTCATGGAAAATGAGCGGTGTTCTTTCATGAATATACAGGATGGAAGGGAGTTTAAATGGGAAATGTATGATAATATCAATTAAGTACTAGATTCGGTTTGTGGTTTTGTCCTCGTAACATTCTAAAATTTTACAAAACGTATTTCCTGAATGAAATGTATCTTCGAAGGTAACTCTTAGGGCCCTTTTCTAACGTCCAACCATCTTTCAATACAAAAGAAAAATTGTTAGGTATTGGCAAAAAATGTTAATGGGATGTGGAGGTATGGTAGGCAGCCACTCCTCGTAAAATACTGGTATTCAGCTAAATCCGGCTTGACTGGAAGCCGACCCCAATATAGTTGGGAAAAGGTTAGGTAGATGATGATGATTAGCGAAAAAAATTTACTTGCTTTTTTATATGTATATTTTTTATTTTACCTATAATTATATTTTTTAAATAGATTCCTTCCATAATTTACACTCTCAAACATCAGAACTGGCTTTGTTTGTTCATGAAACAATTATTAAAATAAAGGGTGTAAAAAGACCCTTAACGAAAACGAAAACCCCATATTCTACTCATAACTGGGAAAGTTTTTTTTTCTAGGCCATACCTGGTCTAGTTCTAGAGTTTTAGAGTTTCTATTTATTTATTTATTTAATTTTTAAACAGAACGGCCGAAGCCAATTACACCATTTAAACAGAGAAACAAGTACAGAAGACACAACACAACAATAAAAACAGTAAATAGAGTAAAACAAAAATTAAATGATTTAAAAAAAAAGACACATCGTAAGTCGCGCAGGACTTTCCTATACTATAGTACACACTCATACATCTATCTCACAAAATTTCATACATTCTGACAGTATCGTCTTCCATTCCTCCGTAAACATATCAAACTCTGTGTTCAGGTCTAGGAGAGCATTAAGCGCAGAGAGAGTCCGAGGTATGGGTGATTTTGAGTGCGCAACTGTGCGACACGTTGGAACTGCCAGGAGCCGATGTTTCCTGCCACGTCTGTAGTTGTTTGGCACATATAAGTTACAGATAAGGTTTTGTAGGTCAGGAGCATCAATCATTCCCCTGAGTATCTTGAATGCCACAATCATCTGGTCACGTGACCTTCTAGCTTCTAAGGAATTGAAACCCAAGCAACCCAGCAAGAATTTCGTGGGATATAGAAAAGGATAATAACCATAAAGTCGTTTATACAGATTTCTAAGAAATGCTTTTTGCACTTTTTCTAAAGTTAGCGCATAGTGATGTTCGAACGGATTCCAAACGCACGCACTTGACTCAAGCTTGCTACGGACTAATGCACCGAAAACAAGTTTGATGACATGGGGACTTTGAAAATCGCGACAGTTCCTTAGGACAAAACCAAGACGCCTGAATGACTCCTTGGCGGTGGATGTAATGTGGTTGTGAAAGGTGAGTTTCGTGTCAAATGTGACTCCCAGGTCTTTCATAGCATCAGTACGTGCGATAAGATCGTTGCCAAGCTTGTATGTGGAATATAATGGGCGCCGCATTCGACCGAAAGTCATTACATAACACTTTGAGGTATTAAAGTCCATTTGGTTATCTAGACTCCACCTATACACTGAGTCTATATCAGCTTGTAGGGCAAGGCAATCAGACTCAGAATTTATTTCATAGTATAATTTTAAATCATCGGCATATAAGAGGCATTTAGCATATTTAATGACGTCAGGTAGGTCATTGACCATTAAAATGAAGAGGAGAGGGCCAAGCACCGAACCTTGGCTTACTCCGGAGCGAGTATGATACGGACGTGACTCGTATAGTCCTAGCCTCACAAATTGCTGTCGATCTTTTAAATAGTCTGCAAGAAGCCGGAGGAGTCCTGGAGCAACACCTATCGCACTAAGCTTTGACAGCAGGACGTCATTGTTGACTCTATCAAACGCCTTTCGAAAGTCGAAGTAGAGGACATCGACCTGACGTCCATGATCAAGACTTGTGGAAATAGAGTCAACAAGTGTCAACAGATTAGAGTTGACTGACCTTTTAGTGCGAAAGCCATGCTGCTCATTGCAAAGATGCTGTTTCACTTGACTGTAAATACCATCGTGCAGGACATTCTCAAAAACTTTTGCAGCGGAAGATAGTATCGCTATTGGACGGTACTCATCTACAGATGATTTATTTGAAGATTTCGGTACAGGGGTAACGCGCGACAACTTCCACTGGGATGGATAAGCTCCAGTTTTTAATGCTACGTTGAAGATGTGGCTAAGGGGCAAAGTAAGAAACTTCTTACCTTGTTTTAGGAACCATGGGGGAATATTATCTGGACCAATGGAACTATTACATTTTAGCTTATCTATCCCTTTGCTAATATCATTTTCAGTGAAGTTGAGTATGTTGATATAATTACTGACATTGCATTTGCTTGGAAGGGCAACTTTATCCGGATCTAATCTTGGTGCACTGGTTTGGAAAACACTCGCGAAATATTCTGCAAAAGCTTCAGCAGCCTCAACGCCACTGGAAGTTTTCCCTTTATGTGTTACGTTGGGTTCAAATCCTCCTTTTGACCGAAGGTTGGATACGTGTCGCCAAAATTCTTTGGGGTTTTTCTTAATGTTTCCCTCAATACACCGAATGTAAGAGTGATAGGCAGTGGCAATACGAGATTTTAGGCTAGCCCTTAATACTGAAAAGTCTTTATATATGTTTTCACATTTGCTTTTTTTCCAGGCTGAATGTAGTTTAATTTTTATTTTTATGTCTTTGATAATGTCATGTGTAAACCAGGTGGGATACCTTCTAGTTGCTTTATTGCTTCGGATTTTTTTAGGGATACAAGTATCAAAAAGATTGTAAATAATATTATAAAAATTTTGAGTGCATGTGTGTACGTCATTGGATGAGGTAACAGCATCCCAAGAAACCTCAGATAGTAGATCAAAGAGTAGGTTATAGTTACCTTTTTTAAAGTTCCAATCCCTTTCACGATCGATATTACTGGGTTCAATTCTGTCACACTGATCAGATGACTGTAGCATTACCTGGATGTCCAAAGGCGGATGATACGCATCAGGGGGCACCAAACCTTCGGTCGCTGCCACAGAAACTTCATGTAGGCTTGCGCTCTCCTGTACTAGAACAACATCTAACATACTCCCATGCAAATTTTGAATAACGTTCCTTTCACACAGATTAGTAAAAGTTAAAAAATAACAATAGTAATTGTTAATATTTAAAGACGCACTATTTAAGTTAAGGTCACCAAAGATTATAACTGTACCATTTAACTCATTGACAAAACTTTCCACTTTAGTAAACCATCTCATATAGTCATCGTCCGTCGCACTTGGTTTTATATATACAACACATACGAACACAGAGCGGCCGTGCCACGTGAAACTCGCCCAAAGGTCCTCACCATTGTCGGTTTCCAGTTCAGAACGTCGGCGCAAAACGATAGGTGCGCGTGCCATGAGCAGCACACCACCGCAAGGCGTACCTCTGTCACGCCGTAGCATATTCCATTCTCCGTTCAGTAACTCACTATCTTCAACTGAGGTATCCAGGAACGTCTCAGTGGCCGCTATCAGATCTTGTTCAATTAAATGCAGATTATTTCGCCATTGACAGAGCTTAGTTTTGATTCCTCGAACGTTCTGGTATGTGCAATTAATTTGAGTTGTTTTATTGTTGGCCTTGTGTGTTACGAAAGGACTGGGTGTCAGTAGTAAGAGTCGGGTCAGTACCACGATTTGGAACACCACGATTTCCGCGATTAATCCATGTATTGATCCTAGCATTAATGGGCCATATGTCTACAGAGAAGCATTTATCAAAGAATGCTACAGGTACACCAATTTTATAAGACTTGTAATTCCCTCTTGGATTCAGTTCTTCCACTGTACAAGTACCAGTGAGGCATATTCCTTTAAGATATTCGGCGACCTCGGTGGCTGTGGACGCCATGTTCCATACATGTAGGTACTTACGCGTTTCAACAGCTTTTAAAGAAGTTACTGAAGGATTAGCCGTCCCATACAATGAAGCCACTCGCTGACGTCTCTTGGTTTTTACTTCAGACCAACCGTGATCGGAGTCCAGGATTGCGGAGCTAGAGCCAGCGGTGTCTTCAGTATTTTGGTTAGTTACTGGAATCTCGATAGCCTTATTTTGGTCGGTCATACTTGTATTATTGTGTATTGACGAGTCAGGTTGAGTGGAAAGGCTTATTTCAGTTTGCACTTGCTTAACGACCTTGGGCTTTGTCGGCTGTTTTGGTTTACGGGGGCTTGACTGGGTTATTGTTTCTAGAGTTCTCTGGTTCTGGAGATATTGAAGGTCAAAGTGAAAATTGTCTTTTTTCGTATATTAATAAACTTTCTTCCGAACAAACATTACCAAAATAATCAATTTTTCATAACAAATAACGCATTTGAAGTTACAAAAATGCAATGAAAACTAAACAAAACGAGTGCCTCACACACATAAGCGTGCGTTCGGTTCAACGACCAAGCGCGAGCGACCGAACGCGCAGTTGATCGGAATTATTAGGTATTAATTAATTATTTTTTAGAGATGAAAAAAAAAGTTTTTTCCCAGCAATATTTTTTGGTCTAAGTTACTTAATTACATGTACAGAATGTGTAGTTATCGGTTTTGTGATCGGTCTTTTTATATCCTGTATAGCAAATAGCTAGTCAAAGGAATAGCAACACAAGTGTGGTGAAGTAATAATTATGGCTATGCGAGTAATTACAATAATGGTCGTAGTGAATGCTAATTGTAGCAACGACACGAAAAGCTAATTCAAAGAAATTATAACCAACTGTTTTAGCAGTAGATTTTAAAATAGTTTTGAAAATTACAATGTTTACAAGCTATAATGGCTATTTATTTTTTAATAAAGTAGAAATAAACTAGTGTTTGAATGTGATCCTACCTAATGGTAAGCAGTGATGGAACCGTTGATGTTGAGGAGCACTCATTTATTAAGTTCTTCTTGAAACCAATTAGCCTCTTTCCAAAGCTGCTAGATTAAACTCCCCTGTACGCATTGTTTTGTGTAGATCTGACAATATAAATATTTTTAGACCGTAATTTTAAGCAGTTGTCATTTATTAGCACATGCCTACCTATATACTTACCTACTTAAAAAAGACTAATAGGTAACAAAATCATTTTCCACAGTTAAGATAAAGTTTTATTTTTGACTAGCTGTAAGTACCCGCAGTTTCAACTGCTACGAGTACATTGATAACTTTTTTTTTAAGTTATATAAACTAGTGCTTGACCGCGATCCCACCTGATGGTAAGCAGTGATGCAATCATAGATGGTGAGGCGCACTAGTTTATTAAGATCCTGCACTGATTCACTTCTGTTAGTCTAGTCTATTAACAATCCGAAACTAAAGGTTAGCGCCTACAGATGTAGGAGCCACACGAAAGCGATTTGATAGCGATCTCCTGTTCGCAGTTCGCACCTGCTTTCTATGTAACAGATTGCATACAACGTCGAACATTACAAAATATCCCGGGGATAGCGACCGCTTCCCACCTGTGTGGGCGCGAAGCTTAAGATACATATATTTTTTTTAAACGGACTAATAGTTTTTGAGAGTAGTACATTCAACCGAACTTGTCAGCTTTATAATAATAAAATTTAAATTAAAAATTAAAAAAAAAATCGGCTACTCTCCACCTCTCAGGTCCTGATGACCTTTAAGACCTAAACCGATTACCACCAAACATAGTTAAGAACACTCTCAACTGATATATTATGTACCTTTCAAACAAAAAAAAACTCATTAACGTTTGAATCCCCAACCGGTCCTATGAGACCGCGCTGTTATTGTTTTACTATTGTGTCTCGTTTCGCGGGTATCTGAGTAACTACAATCGGGTCACCCGTTGGGAGCTACGATGCCACAGACAGACTCATACACATTTACACACACAGACACGTCAAACTTATAACACCCCGTTGTTTTTGCGTCGGGGGTTAAAAATATAGATTACTTTTCTTGAAAAAAGAAAAAATATTCACAGTAAAAATTCAGCAATCCAAACTCCACTTTAAATCAAGTTTACTCACAAAATAAACACGATACCCATTCAACAAACACAATAAAAACATGAGTATTAACAAAAAAAAAAACAAATAATATAGTAACCAAACAAATGAAATGCATTTCATGAATAAAACTATATTGGAAAATGTTCCGTCCGTAGTTTCATCAAAGAATAAACAATGTTTCATTATTTACAGGTATAAACGTCAGTTTTCAGGCAACTCATGGAAACTGAAAGCGCTCATAGTTCAGCCTGAAACATTTGTAATTACGGAGCCCTCGAGTGTAGGGCTGGCAGGTTTGAGTTACAGAAAAAAAGTTATTTGTTTTATCCATTGTAGTTTGGTCGCGGGTTCAAACCCAGCCAGGCGCATTACTTTATGTGATTTATTTCATCACCACTGCTCTCAAAACGGTGAAGGAAAACATCGTGAGGAAACCCATCAGTCACATTTTGGAATCCTGGGAGAAGTCCCAGGATGCTATTGGCATATTCTGTGACCTGTCAAAAGCATTTGACTGTGTTGATCATAATACTCTGATCTGTAAATTACATCATTACGGAATTCGTGGACGAGCTGCTGATCTTGTTTTTTCTTATTTATCTTACAGGCAGCAGAAAGTAACCATTGATGGGGCGACGTCCTCGGGGTCTTTAGTAAAGATGGGCGTGCCCCAGGGGTCAATTCTTGGCCCTTTCCTTTTCCTGGTTTATATTAATGACCTTCCTTACATGATGGCTAGTTTAGCTGATATAATTTTATTTGCTGACGACACTTCTCTTATTTTTAAAGTAGACAGAAAAGATGCGGATGTCTTGCATGTAAACGAAAGTCTGGCTGTTCTTTCGAAATGGTTCGCAGCTAATAACCTCTTACTAAATGCGAACAAAACTAAATGTATAAAGTTTTCACTACTAAATGTTCCTCAAGTGGGCCTTAATTTAATGCTTGACGGCAAAAAACTTGATACTATTACGGAAACTGTATTCTTAGGTTTAACTATTGATTCTAAACTTCAGTGGGGCACTCATATTAGAACTCTTTCAGGTAGATTAAGCTCAGCTGCGTATGCAGTAAGAAAAATAAGGCAATTGACAGATGTAGCTACAGCTAGATTAGTATACTATGCCTATTTCCACAGTATTATGTCGTACGGCGTCTTATTGTGGGGGTCTGCCGCTGATGTGGAATCAGTCTTCATACTGCCAAAGAGAGCAATCCGGGCTATCTATAAAATGGGTCCCCGTGAGTCCCTTAGAAATACGTTCGGAGAAATTGATATACTAACTCTGCCCTCGCTTTATATTCTGGAAAGTATATTGTATGTACGCAAAAACCTAGGACTTTTTAAAATTAGAAGCGATTTACATGACAAAAATACGCGTAGCAAACACCAAATCGTATTACCAAAATGGAGACTAGCTAAGACCAGTAAGTCATTCCTTGTCAATAGTATACGCTTTTATAATAAGTTGCCCAAGTCGGTTATTGAACTTAGCGAGGGAAAGTTCAAAACCCATATTAAGCGTGTCCTAACCAAAAAAGCATATTACAAGGTTCGAGACTATGTCGAAGACGCGCTTGTTTGGAAATAACTGCTTCTGCACATGTGACCCCCTGGTAACATTATTGTGTAAATTTGTCTATTAACTGCTCCATGTTTGTTTTATTTCATAAAATATTATTACTCATAAATTTATTTTTTACTCAACACGTTGCTTTTGCAATATTTTTATATTATTTGGATATTAATCACCTTAATTTCATTAAGTCGTGATTTCATTTTGATAAAAACTAATTTGTTGATAGGTTTGATTTCTTTTCTCTCATATTTATATAGCCTCTCTCTTAAAGTGTGAATGAGAGAACACTGTAGACTACGAATTTTAATTACTACTTAATTCAACCCAGTTTTTGATTGAATCTATTTTTATTTGGGTTACAATTTTGATTGGTCTACACTGTTCTCGCATATGTGTCTGTTTTGTAATGTGAAAATATTGTAAACCCAATCATTTTTTTTGAAAAGAGTAACCATGGAGTTTCTTGCCGGTTCTTCTCCATAGGAAACGACCAATTTGGAACCGTGCACTAGCTTCGACTTTTTATAAGTGCCCATGTAGGCCTATGTAAAATAAAAACATTTTTTATTTATTATTATTTATTTTATTTAACGGCATGTCTTAGAACATAAAATTCAAAGACATGTGACATTCTCCAATCCACACTGGGCCCGCGTGGTGGATTATCGGCCATTCCCTCTCCTGGAGAGGAGGCTTGAGTCCCAATAGTGGGAACATTACAAGGCCGATGATGATGATTGTAGTTTGACAAACGCGCCAAATGTCGACGACAAGTTGAGGCATGATGGACAGAGTTCCAGCGGAATCTCATGAAGGAATGGTAACAGCTACTATCATAGCCCAGTGTTGGGCACACCATGATAATGGCGGTAGGTGTGTTTGAGGAGCGGCTGGTAAGACATCATAATGATGAGTGATAAGTGATAAAGCAGGGGTATGGTACTAGAGTAGGTTTGATTTATGATGTGATTTTTGTTTTAAGGTGGGTGAACTGGGAGAACGAGAAAAGCATGGCAGACTTTTAATGACTTAAATCACTTCTGGGTCCTTCAGTGGCTCTTTGCGCTTTAAAATCACGGGGTTTCTATTCTCACAGTTTGCTGACATCTCTTTGAATAGTGCGTCGACAACTTGGGCTTTGTCCGACCGATAACTGTGGGCCGGACCGAGCTAACCATTGTTCGTCATCGGTAAGCCCGCGTCTACCGTGACAGGTAGTCGAAGTCGGGGTCACTCACGCGTGCGGCCACCTCCTTAGCTAACATTACTGCTACGCAGAATCTAGCGGTCGCCTGCCATTCATCCTCACTCCACACCGTGGCTCGAACCAGGGCCTGCGCGCCTGGTGCGCGAGATCGCTGCCACCGTTGATTGTGGAACTACGCTCTTTTTTTCCTCAATATGAGGTGCTGGAGGAGATATCAAACTTTAACTGACTGAAACCCACTCGTGTTCCTTCTTTGCCTTCGTTCCAAGACCCTGAGGTTTTCTTTCGTAAAAGGTATACCCCTTGTTATTAACAATTGTAACAATTTTTTTACTTACTTTTAATATTTTTCGCGACAACCCTGGTGCAACTAGCGGACTGATTGCGAAAGTTCAGTGAAAAATATCGAAGCCTTTTAGCGTATTTTTTATTTGAATGTTATTTCAAAAGCAAACCCGGGGGCTGTTGTTAGTGACATACTTTGTATTGTGACCGTTGGATTGTGTCAAGTCGATCGCTCTTTCAAGTTATATCGGTCGGTCTAAGTTAAATGTCATGTAACTTAATATCCTGAACTTTGTTATAGATTGTCTGATTGGATGCATAGCTAGGTTTTAAGATTGGTTTGGTTTGATATTATGACAGGTATTACGCATTTTTTTTATTGATATAATCTAGTGCTTAACTGTAAACCTGATGGCAAGCAGTGATGCAATCGTTGATGGTGAGGTGCAATAGTAAATTAAGAGCATATTCACTCTAGCCTTGAAATTATCTAAATTATAATCAGACGAAGTAAGTGGTCATTAATTAATAGTTTTGCTTAAATATTTAAAAAAAATTAAGTGTAAGTAAGTGTAAGTGATGAATTCATTTCGTCTATTACTACAAGTAATCTTTGTTTACTCGTATGTATGTTTAATCACTAACGCCCGTTTTCAATAACCTACCGCAGTTCATAGATCTAGCTATCCCCGATAAACTGTAAGATTCTATCTATCAATCCACAACTTTTCGTAGGAAATACTACCCGTCGGTTAGGTTATAGCAAAGCAAGTAAGGGCAAAAAGATAGATTTGTTTATCTTTAGTACCTAGCTGCAATTTTAGATAGCTTAATGAAAACGGGCGTAAGTTAAATGTCATGTAACTTAATATCTTGAACTTTGATGAAGATTGTCCGATTTGGTGCATAGCTAGGTTTAAAGATTGGCTTGATCTGATATGACACGTATTTCGAATTTATTTGTCATTAATTAATTGTTTCGCTTTAAGGATTTAAACATTGAAACTTGTAATTATTCCAAATAGGTAGAACGAAAGAGAACCTTGGGAACCTAAAATGAGGGCAAAGAAGGAACAGGAGTGGGTTTTTGTCAGTAGAAGTCTGACATGCCGTTCCCGTTCCACCCAGAGCAAGACAAGTTATATCAATGATTTCCTACCTTAAAAAATATGGGCACGCCGTCTTTGAGGAGTAGTTGGAAAGAGGTCACGGCGTCCTCTCGTTCCGTATGACGCAGGTCCTCACCGGACACGGTAAGTTCGGGAGGTTCCTGCATCGAATCAAGCAGGAGAGGACGCCCGGGTGTCGCCACTGTGTGGACCACCCGGAGGACACGGTGGAGCACTGGGCAGCTCGCAGTCCGGCAGTCTGGAAATAAACTGAACCGAGCCCAGTCGTCAACGGCGCGTTCTGTTCCACGCGCGCCTCAAGGAGATGTCAGCAAACTGTAGGGGCCCGGCAGGGCCGAAGCCTCTGGGGGGAACACGTGGTATTCCTAAAGGTTGACACCGAGTCCCCCCCAGATCGAAGGCAACGAAGAAACGGGGTAGTCAGTAAGAGTCTGACACGCCCTCCCGCTCCGCCCAAGAGCGGGAGAAGTCATTCTGATGATTCTTCTACGAGAAAAAATAAAAAAAACCTTAAAAAATATAAATAACGTTTGAAGTTATGGCAATCAATTGTTAAATTTATAATCAGTACTGTGCATTTCTGTAAGTGACAAAGTGTATCATCTAGTTTAAAATACGAAAAAAAAATGTTTTGGTAAAGTTTTATAAAACCTATTTACAAAATTAATATCATTTATTTATCAAATAAAATAAAAAAATAACTGTAATGTTAATGTAAATAACACTTAACTTTAAATCTATACTAATATTATAAAGCTGAAGAGTTTGTTTGTTTGAACGCGCTAATCGATATATTGCGTAAAGTGATTTATGAGGAAGGAATAACTCAATATTACATGCATATAAATACCTAGGTAAAAACCGAGAATTACTTATAAAGATGCGTAACCACGCAAAACTGGGGCAAATCATAAGTAAAAAAAATCTTTACAAAAATAATACCGTGAAGGCTAAACAGGCACGGGGTGGGGTTTAGTCAGTAAAAATCTGACACACCCTCCCGCTTCCCCCTTGAGCGGGAAAAGTCATTTTGATAAATCCCCAATTGAAAAAAAATAACGACGTAACAAAATAACTTTAAAATCAGAAGTCTGTGTTTTTATAATAGTTTTGTCTCATCGAAATTTAATACCAAAATCAATTCGGGAATATAATATTACAACCAAAAAAAAACCGGAACACAAACACAACCCAACTGACCCAAAAGTCGGTACACATACCTGGCTAAAAAAAAAACATAAAACCGACTGTATTGTAACCTCACCCTTTTTGCAGTCAGTAAAAAAAAACAATGCGTCACCACTGCGCTTGCGCCTGTATCAAGTTAGATATTATTTTTATTTAAGTAATAATAAGTAGGCAAGCATTATCAAAACAAAAAGATAAACCTTCACGCTAATTAATCACATTATTCGCACTAAAACCGTTCCACGTCACACGAAATCATGCTAATCAACACTACCGATTGCGCGCCAATCCAGTTCAAACGTCAAAGAATGTCAAACATAGTGGTCGTGACTCGCGGAACGCACCGCAACGTTGCCAGTTCGCACATTCGACCATGACGACACACAGTCTCACCGCTTACGCGCTAACACACGCGACATCGTTCAACTCACTCACACACACACAACTTACATTCCAGTTACAGTGTCTTCTCATTCACACATGCTTAGTAACGTCTGTAAGGTGAATGACGTCGTGCGGCCGCGTCGCTCGCATTGGCTGTGCGAGCTGGCAACAGCGCTTGGTTATTTTTAGTACAACGACTGTCGTGTCGATCGCATCACGTATTTCGTTCGTTGATAACCGTTTTGTGTTAAAATTCTTTACTAAAACAGTGATAATTTAGTAAAATACTGTTCTAACTTATTCGTTTACGAAGTGAAATGTTTCAAATATGAAACAAATGACAAAATAAGTGACAGTTCGTGATAGTTTTTTGATTCGTTCGAAAACTGACAACATAACAAAGTTACAAGGGCATAACAGTATAAACATTAACGTTATCATAGGATTTTGTGCCTTAGTGAGACGAAATAAGAGTCAAGATTGTTTTTTGTGTGATTTAAACTTATGATATGGAAGGAGTTTTTGATTACGGAGATTTGAATAAGCCAGCCACTCTGAATACAGCGGAACTGTTAATCAGGGAGGTTGCTAATACACCGGTGCTTTGGAATAGATATCACAATGATTATAACAACAGAGCGGCTATGGACAATGAATGGGAGAGAATAGCGGCTTTATTGAATAAAGAAAGTAAGTAATATAACCCTCATAATCGTATAGAAATATTGTAGAAACTGCTTTTTTGTTTAAAAGAGTAACCATGGAGTTTCTTGCCAGTTCTTTTTCATAGGAAACGACCAATTGAAATCGTGCGCTAGCTTCTGATGTTTTATAAAATGCCCATGTGGGCCCATGTGGACAAAACAATTTGAGTATAAGTTTGATATATATTGCCCACAGATGACTAACCTATTTTGTCTGTGTTGTACCTTATATTTATTTCAACAACTTTGTATACCGTGTTTTTCGCAAATAAATATATTATTATTAACCTATCAATACCCGCGAAACGAGACACAATATTATAGTAAGACAATAACAGCGCGGTCGCATGAAACCGGTCGGAGAATGAATTAATCTCCATATTCTTGTGCTAACCTCATCCAGGTTTTACCCTTAATTCCTATTGAGGTATTTTTTTTTATTGAGTGTTATTGGTATTGTGTCCCACAGCTGGGCCTTTTCCTCATCTAAATATCTGTCTTTAACCAAGTTTGCTAATAATATTGTGTGCATCGTTTTTTTTTACTTGTGTAGTAGGTACCGTTGACCGTACGTCACTGGTAAAACCTTGGAATGGCCCAGTGTAGTGTGACGTTTCAGTTGTATTTGAGATCAGTTTATACGGGTTTTGTTATCATTGATGTGCGTTCTCCTGTACCTTTAATTTAATATGTTATGTATTATTTACCTATTTTCAACTTTAGGAGGGCAACTAAGAATTAATATTCAAAAAGCACGATTTTATTCAAGTTTAGCTTAGAATTAGTGTAAGTGGGTACAAATACTGAGATTTGAACATGTTTGTCGAAGGTTTTTATTGTTATTATAGGCTCGCGTTTGATCACTATCTCACCTGATGAAAAATGATGATTTGGTCAAAGATTTTAAAAGTACATTGGGTACTATTAGCAGTGTTATCAGTAGTAGCGTAGCTAGAGGACCAATGGCCCTGGGGCCAAAAAAGTCGATAGTTATCAATATCAAATAATTTATCTTGCTCTGGTTTGCGCGGTGGGGGGGTAAGACTTTTACTGACGACTGAAAACGAGTTGCCATGATTAACCTATCACATACCCACAAAACGAGACACAATAGTAAAACAATAACAGCGCGGTCTCATAGAACCGGTCGGGGATTCATGAATTAATAGTTTTGCAACCTATGTATTTTATTTTGATTTTAGGGGTTGGGAGAAATTGCAATTGCAATTGCAGCAATTTCTTTAGTTAAGTATCCCCAATATAATATCCCAACTGATCTTAGGGGACTATCTGACCTCAGGGTCCCCCCGGGTCACTGCCCCGCTTGCCCCTTTGGTAGCTTCGCGAGTATTTATTTCAACCAATCAGAGTTCTCGATAAGAGCGTGACGTCACACGATGCGCTTGCACAGTTTGCGTCACGTAGTACTAGCGCTGCGCCATTTAGGCCATTAATTACACGAGCGACTTATTATTCGCGCCGTTAATGATATACTGATAGATAACTTTGTTTTTATTATTTTATCTGTGTTGCTATTCCGGTTTCGGTGTAGGTATGTAGATAGTTATGCATATATTGTAATAGATAGGAGTAGGGATATTTGTATATTGTATACTTAAGTGGCCTGCGTACACCGCGCGCTATTTCGAGTTGAGACGAAATAAAAATACGTTTTTGAGGTTGATGGAATCAATCCAGATAGTAGAAACATTTTCTTGGACACACTGACTGGAGTAAAGTCATCATCCGCACACTGACAGTTGTTTGCTGTGATAGCATTACAAACTATTGGAAATTTGGGAGAGGATCCGTAATACCAAAAATGATGAATGAAAAATTAATGTATTTCCAATATTGTTTCGAGTATTTATAACTTGATAATAATATCTGTGTTCCTACGGAGAGATATTTTGAAATATTGTTGTTTATAATATAGAAAAAAACAAAATAAAATCATGACATTTTCGCTGTAAAAAAGTGCAAATTTAAATTCGCTTAAATTTCGTTTGGGGTAAGTTTTTCAACAAAAAGACGACGTAGGAACCTAGATAATTAAAATAAAATATAAAATAAAATAAATAAATAAATATTTATTTTATTTTATATTTTATTTTAATAAATAAAATAAATAAATAAATATTTATTTTATTTTATATTTTATTTTAATTATCTAGGTTCCTAATTAGTTACCTAAATAGTTACCTAAACCTAATTAGTTTAGCAAATATATTTAGTTATCATTATAGGTTATCATATTAGGTAGCCAAATGTGCTTTTACACAAGTTTAGTGTTCGAATCCCAATTTGAGCGAATTGGGAGAGGTTTAAGTATCAGCGGTAACTGTCTCAGCTAACGAGTTGTGGATTCGAACCCATGCTTTAATTCATGTATGTTATCACTATTCCTTTCGAAACGGTGAAGAAAAGATATCGTGAGGAAACCGGCATGTCCTTGAACTAAATATTCGAAGACATGTGACCTCCACCAACCCATATAGGAGCCTCGTGGTGTATTACGGCCCTGTTTCTTTTCTAAGAGTAGGTCTGAGTCTCAGCACTGGGAATATACTTATAGACTGGGAATATGCCATATTACGCATTATGACTTAATGAAATTCGAAGTACTTAGGTAGGTATGTAAAATTACTAACATTGGTGAATTAATAAAGTAACATACTTATTATTATAATTATAGTGTTCAATAACAATTGCACAAAATAATCAAACCTATAAAATAACATTAACAGAAACTTAAACAATAGGTCTTGTTAGAATACATTTAATTACTAAATACCTACTTGAACTGTTTAGTACTATATACGAGTACGTCAAACACAAGTGAATTATAATTATTAATTGACCTTATCAGTGTTCAAATAGTGCGATAACTGGACTTCACCATTTTAGAACTTGTGCCCTGGGATATATGGTTCAATTTTGATTGATTGACTATCACACCACAGAAATGCAAGTACTACTCACATTTTTGGGGGTCTCCTTTTTATCATACGTTTAAGTTAGCAGCTGCCTTATCTGTCTAATCTACTATTACGCAGATTTAAGTTCTATGTCCAATCAGTAAGGTTTATTTTCCTATATTTGCCGTTCGCCTTATCTTTCTAATCTACTATTACGCCGATTTAAGTTCTAAGTCCAATCGGTAAGGTTTATTTTCCTTTGTATGCCGTTCTGTATTGATAGTTGGCGCCGGCGCCAACATGCGCATGTCCAGAGAATTAAAAGTTTGAGACATGTCATATTAAAATTCGTAGACAATTATTAAATCCGCCTTTGTACCTTTGTGTTGCATGACGTTTAAATAAATATAGGTAGTATTGTTTTTTGCCAATGTATTGAGTATATTTACAAAACCTTCTTAACCTGACCTTTATAGGGTTAGGTAAAAGGTTTCGTTCATATAAAAGAAATATATTTTTTTTTCTCTACTGGGCGATGTGGTCGTAAAGTAACAGAGCCCTTTACCAATAAAAAAAAGTTATTTTCGTATTTTTTTACCTGACCTTAATGTTAGGCTAAGGCAAGTTCATTTATTTTAATATGTATAAATATTTAAACATTTAATTTCCATTGTTGCAGAAGACTTCGTAAAACAAAAATGGCGGAACTTAAGAGACCAATTCCAAAGAGAAATCAAAAAGGTGAAGGTACCCTTCGACAACCCTACGAAACCCTACATCCAATACTACAGAGGCAAGTGGATTTACTTCGAGCAGATGCTATTCCTCAGAGAAGGTCTAGCAAAAAGACCAAACTCCTGTTTCTCCCCTTCATCAGAAATTGAAATACATGATGAAGATATTATAAAAGAAGAACTAATAGTATTTGAAGATTCAGATGATGTTTTTGCAGAACAAGCTAACATGTATAGTAACGAGTCAGATAGTTATGAAGTAAGACGTTTAGACGCTGCTACTAGTACTGAAGAGAGTCAAACTATGACATATGGACTTCTAATCCAACCTAAAATTGAAATAGTTGAAGATGAAGAGACAGAGAACAAAGGATACAAAAGGCAAGCTTCAGAAACTAATGAACCTGAAGTTCCAACTAAAGTGAGGAAGACTTCAGTTGCTGATGCCTCATCTAACACTGAAGATTCGTGTGACATAGACGATGATCTACATTTTGTTAAGAGTTTAGTGCCTTTTCTAAGAAAATTAAGTCCGATTAGAAAGTTATTAGTCAGAAATGAAATACAAAATTTGTTGATTAGGGAAAGTCTTTGTAATAATTGTAAGTTTGGTAAAAGTTCGTCACATCATTTGGAGTAAGAGGAGAAGCAATTAAATAATTAATATTTTTTTAGTTAAACTTTTTTTCGCTTTGACGTCATTTTTTGTAACCTAATATCTATACAACGTTAAGCCGTAGGTCCCGGCTGTCACTTGTAGATCTTAGGCAGTCGTTACGGATAGTCAGAAGCCAGTAAATCTGACTCCAGTCTTGCCATGATGTTTCTGTTTTACCCCAGTTAATAGGTTGTGGAGGTCTGGTAGGCAGTCGCTCCTCGTAAAATACTGGTATTTAGCTAAATCCGGCTTGACTGGGAGCTGACCCCAACATAGTTGGGAAAAGGCTAGGTAGATGATGATTATCTATACAACCTATTTTAACGTAATCAATGCACATCTTGAGAGTAGTATGTTCGCAATCAGCTTCTGCATAGATAACAAATTTTATTTTGAACTATTTTTTTGATAAATTCTTGATAAGTCTAAATTGCATCACTAGCATGTTTGTATGTGGGTACTTAGATACAATACCGATACGTCACCTATGTAGTTTGCCGATGTACATATTATTTGCCTACAGTTAGCAGTAATTTCTTAAAAAAAGAACACTATTTTAGTGCATTTAACAAAAAAATCGGTGATTTGTGAGTAACTTGAAATATGATTGTAACTTAATATTTTTATTTGGGGTGTATAAAAGTGTAGGTACATTGTTCCAGTTGTTCTATAAACGAAACTAATCCATAAGGGCTGTATGCAAAGAAAAAATCTTAAACACGTGACATTACCGTTTATTAATTCCAGGGCTATGAGCAGTGATAGCCCAGTGGTAATTGTCCCGACTTATTGAGTTGTAACTCGTGGGTCCAAGCCCAGCCAGGCGCATTACTTTCTGTAAGTAATTTATTTCATCACCACTATTCTCGAAATCGTGAAAGAAAACATCGTGAGGAAACCGCTATGTCCTTGTGTTGCTTAGGTATAGGTGCAGTACTGACTTATAATAATGTAAAAACCAGAGATGAAGAATGTTCCTGAGAGAGATCTCACTTTATTTGTTGAATTTCGGGTTCTGCTTCAAGAGTCGCTTTAACTGAAACTGAGCTAGACGAAGTGGAGCGGAGAAGAGCAGTGAAAAGAGGCGAGTGTTTACATTGCTTACCATCAGGTGGGATTGCAGTCAAGCACTAGTTTATGTTATACTAGTTTTCGCCCGCGGCTTTGCCCGCGTGAAAATAACTTTTTTTTACATAAAATATAGCCTATAGCACTCAGGAAGAAAGCAGCTTTCTATCAATATATACATTTATGTAATCAAATGAGGATCTTCAGAGATTATCCCATACGAACAAAAAAACAAACCTCTTTATTATATTAGTATAGATTATATGTATATAAAAAAAAATGAAGCGCAACGGGGTGGACTAGATTGGAGCCACTCTATGCTTCGAGCTGTCCTCTCAGCACCCAGCTTCCAAGGTGAAGTAGATTTGAGTCACCTTCTGCTACGCGGTCTCCACTCGGTCCTTGGCTCTGTTCTATCCTTCTCGAGACCACATGTTTATTTGTTTCTTTTTAGGGTTCCGTACGTCAAAAGGAAAAAACGGAACCCTTATAGGATCACTTTGTTGTCCGTCTGTCCGCCCGTCCGTCTGTCAAGACCCTTTTTCTCAGGAACGCGTGAAGGTATCAAGTTGAAATTAAAACCATATATTGAAATCTGCGGTCCCTTGAAGTTGTGCAAAAATCAAACTTGTAAGTTGGCGGGAAAAAAAGATACGCCCGTTTATGTTGCAAGAAACGTACATTTCGACACTGTCAAAGGAATCAAAACTCATAGGGTGCTTCCCGTTGACCTAGGATCTTGAAATTTGGCACGAAGCAAGGTATTATAGCACTTATATCGGGAAAAGTCTGAAAACTGAAAAGGAGACAATTTTTTTTCGGCCCACTGTTAAACGGTAATGTTTATTAATGATATTGCACATGAAAAAAGTGATCATCTTGTTATAATTAACTGACCAAAAATTATATCGATACGTAACCGGAATAATGAAATAATAGTAAAATAGTATTACGGCAAAAAATGCTTGTTAGGAGCGTTTTTAGGTTTATTTTCAAAATCACCGTGGAACAAAACGTAATTAATAGCCCGTTGCAGATACTCTGTCTTCCAGATTCCACACCCAGCAACAACCTTCAACCTTCCAGAGCTGGATGATTTTCCTCAATTGTCATTCCAGGACCTAATTCTATTTTCTCTAGGAATTTATCAAATCAAACAATCTCGTTCATACTATGGAGAGCATGCCAGGGCCTCCGGACAATTCAAAATCGAGGTATCTGTCCATGATTATTAATGGTCCAAATAATTATCTCCTACAAGGTAGGATACAATCAAGGCACACAAGTAAGTAAACTCCTTATATTTATTAGTTGACACCACTCCATCAATTACTAACAATAGAGCTGCTCTTGCTGGATACTGTTGTAATTTTTAAATGGGCAAACGCGCCGTTGGTTGCTGTGCACATGTGATGTGTATAGTGTGGTATTTATCTTGGGCACGGCATCAAGGTGAGGTTGAGCCACCTGCATCTTTTTAGGGTTCCGTACCTCAAAAGGAAAATACGTAACCCTTATAGGATCACTTGGTTGTCCGTCTGTCGGTCTGTCTGTCTGTCTGTCAAGACCCTTTATCTCGAGAACGCGTGAAGGTATCAAGTTGAAATTAAAATTATATATTCAAGTCCGTGGTCCCTTGAAGCTGTGTAAATATCAAACTTGTAAGTTGACGGAAAAAGAAGATACGCCTGTTGCAAAAAACGTACATTTCGACACTGGCAAAGGAATCAAAATTCATAGGAAGGTACTTCCCGTTGACCTAGAATCTTGAAATTATGGTAAAAAGCATGGTAATTTTAGCACAAATATAGAATAAATTCTGAAAACTGAAAGTTTTTAGTTACGTCACAAGTTTTTTTTTTGAAAAATCTTCAAGACTCAATTCGAGAATTGAATTGTTTTCATAGGTAAGTTGGTACGGAACCCTCAGTGCGCGATGCCGACTCGCACTTGCCCGGTTTTTTAGATGAAATATTGCTTTTAAGAGATAAACAGTAATAATATTTCTTGTGATGTACCTATAATGTGTTTTTTTTTCCAACCAGCTTATAACACATCACCTTATTATTTAGATTTACAGTATTGGCCGGCAAAAACCGCGCTATTTCGAAATGAATACCTACATCTAATCCATTTTCATGAATAAGTCTATCAAATCGTGTAAATCACATCAAAATCTGTCACGTAGTACAGACGTGACTTTGTTTTATACTATATATTATTGAAAAGTGCACTATTTTGACTTAAAATACCAAGGAGACCTATCCACTCATAAGAAAATAGCTCTTGTGAGATTTTAAGTTATTATGAGAGTCATGTTTTGACTGTCGTATTTCACAGTATTCCGGTTTCATAAAGTTTTTCTAATATTACCACTGTAATCTATAGATTGTAAGGAATAAACTAACGTGCATTTCATTGCTATATGCCACAATTTGTAGAGGGCCTATTCCCCAAACAAAAGAAATTGTCTCCTTTTTAGTTACGTCACAAGAAAAAAAAATTGAAAAGTCTTCAAGACTCGATTCGAGAATTAAACTGTTTTTATAGGTAGGTTGGTACGAAACCCTCAGTGCGCGAGTCCGACTCGCACTTGCCCGGTTTTTTAAATTCAGTAGCACAATAAAACATTGTTCCCACTGATGCCTAGTGGAAATTTTAAGCATTATTGTTAACTAATTACTGTCTGTTCCTCTCCACTCCATCCAGCTCCACGTACCACCGCGTTTCCACTGGGAAACATAACAAAACAACAACACAAAAGTAAGTATTTCAGACAAGTAATAACAAACTAATTACGTACTATTCGACGAACGAAACACTAGAAGTCACTTGATCATAAAACAGGCTTTAATTAGGCGAAGTTTGCGAATGACCGTTAATCAAGCCTCGGTAATGTTGTACAGTAAAAATTTTATGTTCAGTACGTTTTCTATTAAAACTTGGCATTTATTACACAGTTTTACCTGACGGCTAATGAGCTAATCAATCAGGATGATAAAACAAAAGTTAAGATGATTTAAGGCGTGAGTTATGGACAGGAGTTAACTGATTTATGTTTCGACTAGCTGCTGTTAGCGGTTTTGCTCGTGTGAATATAGTAAATGGTAGCAAATTAAGTCCTGCATGGAGGAGGACGAGGTAGCAGCTCATCTGCTTCTAAGCTACCCAGTAGTTAGTTGCTGGATACAGGGTAAAGTATTTTGAGATCACAGGTACCTTCCGCGATATGGTTTGTAAAACCAAGACGCTGCTGATCTTCCTTGAGGAGTTAGGGTGGACTTATATGCAAAATACGTGCGTTAGACGTGGAGTTGTGGAGAAGGCGGACACCAGTTTCTACTTTTTCTATTTGATCCCGGCCTGGAAAAAAGTAACGGGATGATCCTAGAAGAGTCACGGGGATTGGTTTGAGACAGCGCTGGAGAAAAAAGTCTAGATAGACTTGAGGAAAGCCTTTGCTCAACTGTGGGACAGCAAAGGCTAAATAAAAAAAAGGTCCCAACCGAGCATTTTAAAAAAAAATTACATAGGCTCGCGTTTGACCACTATCTCATCTGATGGTAAGCGTTGATGTGGCCGACGATGGAGTACGCTTACCTAGAAGCAACCTATTCACTCTTGACTTGAAGACTAAGTTGTAGCTATCAGGAAACACAGACCCCGGCAGGGAATTCCATGCATACTCCTAGGATAAAGAGTAGGCATGTCAGGGCATGGCCATCAGTCTTCAAAGTTGCGTCAAAATCCCTGCAGTCGTTCGATTGTGAAGAACTCATTAAATAGGTATACATAAACTAACAAACTTTCACCTCTGTAATATAACAATGATAGTGCAGGTATGTATATGGAATTTCATTAATATTTATTACTGCTAAATTGGTAACCATTTAAGCTAATAAGTTTACAGGATGTTTGATTTACGGTAATGAGAATACCAATCATTTAATTAGTAACTGATCTATTTCACTGTTAATTATTATTGCCTGCCAATCATATGGTTTATTTTAATTAATTGGAATATGATTAGTTTACCAATACTAAAGCATAAATTCGATTTCAAATTACAATCAGATAACATAAGCAATATTAAAAGATTACTATCTCGAGTTAATTGATTTTACATACTATGGTGGCCCAGACAGATTCAAGCCCGGATAGATTTTTTATTTGTCACATGGATATAACGGGAAACAAAAAAATAACCCACACTAAACCATCGATTATGACCCACCCTTCTCCTATCCTCTGTATATCGTCTTTTTATACCCTGAGACTAAATTGTCACAGGTTCTGTCCAACTTACTACAGGAATAATGCCAGGTTTTTTGTCTTGTAATGTCATTTTAGTCTCAGGGTATAAAAAACCGTCGGTAGAAAGCAGCCCTGAGTCCCATCAGTAAGAACATGATAAACCTGATTATACGCTAAGTCATTATAAAACATCTGAACGAAAGCTAGCTAAAGGGACCGAACCAAGCCACATGATACTGTTAAACAATCAAAACCTAAAAACAAATAATAAAAATTAAAACACAAATAAAACGCCTACGCTTACGACATAATTTTCGGACTTTCTCCACAATAGTATTAGTCTAACTGCCGACGCTAAAGATAAAATAAAATGTGTTATAAACACAGGAATTTGTTATGTTCCACATAAATTACATTGACGGCTGTCCGTCAAGTTCCGTGACAAATGGGGCGTTAGTGCATGTGATAAAAATTAAGAGATTAAAATACTTGCTGGGCTTGGGCCATAGTCGAGACTATCGGATATCCGATATATAAAACTATCCGTCACTGAAACCGATATTAAAGTTTCGGATAAAGGCTAAGTTCGAAAAGGTTATGGCAGAGGTTTTGTACATTTTTTTTCCCGGCCAAACGAATGATAATCTAGACTAGAAATAAAAGTCAAAACTTTGTATTTGGAATTTACTTACTTTTATATACCTACTTATATAGATAGGTACGTTAACCGCAATTTGTTTTTACGATAAGTCGCAATAATTATATGTGTAAACGTATTCGAAACTGGTATAATATGATTCCTATATCCGTATCCGCGTTCAGATCTAAAATTTTATATTCATAACATCCCTAACTTGAACCGGATTGAGGCTTTTCACGGTGTGTGGTAAGTAATCGGTTGCCATATCACAAATAACGTTCTCTTAAGATGGTACAATGTATTGGTACTTAACATAATGACCGGCAGGCAACAAGCTAGATTTTGTACCGTGCTTGTTTAATTAAGCCTTACCAAGGCAGAACACATGACTAATGAACCTAGAAGTTCCTGGAGTGGCGACAGCGTACCTGAAAGAGAACTAAGGTTGCTGTAGTGGACCAAGGACCTGATGAAGACTATGGTTTGCTCGAAGCTTCTAAGAGGGAGGATGCAGTTAGCTGAAGAAAGGTTACTAACGTAATTCAGAGTTTGACTGGGCAAAACTTGTCAAGGACTGTTATTTTTATTTTCCTACTGCAAAATTCTAAGCAAGGAAGTTCCAATAAAACTTACCGTCAGGTAAGAGAACAATCAAAAGCGACCCTAGATCAATAACAAAAAAGCCTGCAACATTATTTAACTTTCCAATTAAAAATTAAGCAGTAACTCCAAAAACAGGCTGACAAAGAAAAACATTAATACCATTAAAACCTTTAACAATAATCCAGCAATTAACAAAGCCTTAAAACAAACTCGAAAGATAAATACCGATACTGATCCTTTCAACTGTGAACCGAGCGGTTCCACGAGCGACAGCAACAATAGAGGCCCGCATAGCGCTGTTTGCTCGGCATTAGCTCGCTTCCCTGTTGACATACTTATAGATTCACTGATTGTCGCGTCAGGATAGCCTAACTATGCTTAACGAGGTAGTTTCAGGACGATATTCCGACGGTTTTGTCTCTTTTTGTGGGAGTTTGTACGAGGTACGCTGGCTACAGTTTTCAGTTTTAAAGTTGATCGTGACTGACTGGAATACGATTTTCGAGTTTTGTCTGAACCCGAAATTGATGTAGTAACAAGAAAACTGGCAAATAATAAAAAAAACTATAATTTGATCTAGTACCTAATTCTTAATTATAATAATATAGTTAGGTAAAACTTTCATAAAATACAAAATAAACGAGTAAATTGACAATTGCCTGCAACAAACGAGACAGTCAGTTTTCAGGTATCATCTTTTACAAAATTGTAACACCTTACAGAGTCATTTTCATCAGCCTAGTCTTTTCTCAACTAAATTGGGGTCGGCTTCCAGCCAAGCCGGATTTAGCTGAATACCATCATTTTACGAGGAGCGGCTGCCTACCAGATCTCCGCAACCCATTAACTGGGGAAACATACTTCATGGCAAGACTGGAGTCAGAACACCTTACTGAGTAAATATTGTAAAATAAAAAATCATCAACGTCAAAATTATAAAATAATAATAACGATAGTTAAAAAAATTACAATAATAATAAATTATAGTGAGTACTCTGCTCTTTGCTCTTTTACAGTACCAAAATCATCCTCGCAACGTAAATCTTTGACAGACGTTACGGATAGACAGAATCCAGGAAATCTGATACCAATTCTGCCAAAGGATATAGTGTTAACCAATTACTTGACTGTAGAGGTCAGATAGACAGTCGCTCCATGTAAAATACTATAGGTAGTATTCAGCTATACAGTCCTAACATATTAGAGAAAAGGCTAAAGGATTTATTGAAACCGACGCTGCAACTTGCTTCCTTGTTCAACAAAGTTCCCACGAGTTTCAAATCAAGGTAAAATATAGTTCTATAAGCACAAAAGTTACTTTGAATGAAACAGTCTTGGCCAAAATTAGAAATATCAATTCCCTTCCGCTTCGAATGCAAACAAAGCCAGGTTTTACCATCAGTGATGAATAAAATCGTATAAATTACGTCAAAAGCGATCATTCGTAGAATACTTTATCTATTTATCATTACCGTGACCTATAGAAATTTTGGGAAAGACTAATGTCCAAACATTTTGGATGCCTATTCTGGTAGATTACTTTTTGAAGTTAAATTACTTTGACTTATTATATTTTTACTTTTTAGGGTTCGGTAAAAAGGACCCTGTTACTAAGCCTCCAACTGTCTGCCGGTCCGTCCATCCGTCGGTCTGTCTGTACGTCTATCAGTGGTTTGTATCTCATAAACGATAAGAGTTACAGAGTTGAAATTTGTACAAAATGTGTGTATACATTTTCTACAAATTGCAACTCTGTAACTCGACTTGTGTCTGGCCAAATTTTTTATATACTTTCCTAGACAAATTAACATATAAATGTGTTGGCAGAAATACTTGATCACGTCACATTCTTTTTCTACGGTCAATATTTCTTTCTAAGGATCTAACTTGGTTGGATGTTTTATGTAAATTTATTCAATTAAAACCTTTATACACACATCAAAAGTGTCTAGAGATCAACATATATTTTTGCAATAACTTTTCTCCTGATTGATATTAATTAAAATTTTCTTTAAGGATTCATCAAATAAAGTGTTTTCGTTTGTCACAGTAACGATAAACCAAGTCACCTTTGCATTAATAAAGAAATTTGCCATTTTCCTAATAAAGGGATTTTTGACATTTGAACCACTAACATTAAAGTTCGAAAAAAAGACTGAAATAACAGTTTTCTTTAAAATTTTATTGGGTAACTTAAACAATTAATAATCCGTGTTTCTACCGCGAACACTAACAACACAAGAACATCGGTTTGGCATACTCAAAATGAGTTCATCCAAATCACGCTGTGGAATGGCCGCCCATGTTCGTTGCAACAACAAAAAAAGGTCTTCTTGCGACTGGATACCCTCCATATTCGGCAGAGCTCTTCTCTGTAGCATATCCCATGCATGCTCAATCGGGTTCAAGTCTGGCGACTGAGCAGGCCAGGGCAGGACATTGATGTTAGCTGCGGCGAGAGTCTGTCTTACAACTCTTGCGGTGTGCGGTCGTGCATTATCATGCATTAACTGAAATAAGGGACCGATTTGCACTTGTAGAGGAACGATGACGTCTGATACAATCGTCTCAGCATAAATTTGAGCGTTGAGGTTGCCTCTGATCCAAATCAACTCAGTTCTTCCGCCGATCTAAATACCCGCCCATACCATGATGGTTCCACCACTATAAGGATGGACTTCCTGGCAGGATTTTAATCGCTGTTGGCGTCCAGGGGTTCTCCAGTGTCGTATACGTCTTGTATCCGGTCTCATACCAAAACGAGACTCATCAGAAAAGCACACGAAACGCCATTGTTCTTCTGCCCAATTTCTGTGTTCAAGAGCCCATTGATATCGAATCCTACGATTGTGCATTGCTATAGGTGGTACCCGTAGCGGTCTTCGGGAATGAAGGTTCACTTCATGCAAGCGGTTTCTGACTGTTTGGTCGCTAATTAAGTTCCCTGAAGAGTGATGAAGCCTCATGGCTAACATCATGGCGGTTATTGTTGGAGCTCTTCGAGTTAAGATTTGAATGTATCGGTCTTGTCTCCGTGTGGTGCAGCGATACCGTCCTCCATGGCGCTCAGCCACGGTACCAGTGCTTCGGTAACGTGTCCAAAGTCGACTGATAACACTCTGACTTGTATTCAGAGCTAAAGCCACAGTACGTTGCCGGGAACCAGCTTCTATCATTCCCACGGCTCTGAGCATTTCTTCCCTGCTTAAATGACGTCGCCGCTCCATAATAACGTTGGTTTTAATCAGTAGTAGGGAAACAGTAGCACTAATAATGTCTTCAATGCGTTGTATGTTTTTATAGGGAAAATATTGACAGCTGATTTTCATCTTTTACTCGAATTTGATTCACAGTTCCTGATTCAAATTATGAAATGCACCAAAAAGGATCCATATAAATTTATAAAATCATAAATTTATTACAAAGCCACATCTCAATCTCAAGAAATCCGCATAAAAATGCTTGATCCCTAGACACTTTTGATGTGTGTAGTTTGTTTCTAATTTAATTAAAATGTCGAGTACAAGCTGATTAAGAAGTTCAAATATAGCTTTGATCGTCTTTGCTACTTTGTGGACAGTTTAATTTCACCGATGTTGAGTGACTCCATTATCGAATTGAGAAGTAGGTAGTTTCTTGCAAGATTACTATTAATTTATTATAATACTTAAACTCGTCACAATTTTATTGCATTTTCATTCATAAGTCCATTGTGTGGCGTGTCAAACTGTGACGAGTTTACAATAACCCCTATCCAATCCAAAAAACTATAAAATAAAACCGCCATTATCATCGCAACGTGTCAGACATTTTTTTTTCTATTTATTAATTACCCAACTTTTTTATATTGTATGATAGCATCATCCATGGAATCACATAGGAACTAAATAAGTACGAAATCATCGCGCAAATTAGAGTTATCCGCGCGATGCGAACATAATATAACAGCTGAAACCATCTATAGGGCAGTTCTCTACATCCGACAAAACATCCGTCTGGTCACGGCACTTTACACACTTCCGAATACCTCCGTAGTATATTGGATAAATAAAATCTTACCAATTTAGTGCTTATCTATAAAACGTTCAACCAGTGCTTTTATTTAATGTGGATCTTAATCAATAGGAATTTATAAATACTTAAATTGGTAAGGACACTTTTAATGATAAACAATATTGAGAATTTAAAACTTATCGATAATTACCTACTAGAAGATAAAATTAGTAACATTAGATACCTAAATGATCCTTAAGGATTCGGATAACTATAGATATATTAATATTTCTAAGAAAGCAGCAATAAATCGATAAAACATCAAAAGCCGTTCAATCGAATCAAACCGACCAGTAACTGTACCCGAATTTGATTACAAAAATCGATATAATCCAGAATAGGGGTCCGTCCGGTACGAACCGTTCAAAACCGGTTCAGTAAAGTTTCGATTACTCAAATACCAAGACTTTTGTGATCGAATCGCTTGTTATTTCATTGTACTGTTTTATCGTAATGGCTTATAGGGCATATGTCTTCTATTTTATTGTTAAGGAACCTTTGAACTCGGAAATGGTACTTGGTCCGGTTCGTTTCGGACGGAAACCGTAAATAATACCGGAATTGTTGGAACGACAGCGGTTCTTTTGTTTCGTGGTAAAGGTAATCTTGGTTTCCTTCTGGGTTAATAAATTGGATTTTTAGTGACTATGAAGGAAACTGTTTAACCTATCAATACGCGCGAAACGAGACACAATAGTTAAACAATAACAGCGCGGTCCAATGAGACCGGTCGGGGATTCATGAATTAACTCTGACATTTTTCAGTTGACAAGCAATTTTTTTTTTCATTATATATTCTAGTTTAAGCCAGGAAAAGGTTCATGATTTCTAGATATAAAATAACGTGCGAGACGCACAGGATGTTCATTGTGGCCACCACACTTAGGGGAGACTTCTGTCCAACAGTGGACATCTTTTAAATAATACATAAAATAAAATGATGATGATGAAGTGATCATCGACATAAAGTGTTCTTTAACACTGTACACTTTATAGTGTTGAAAAACGCAAGAACCTGTCTGTTTAGCGGTAAGTTGTAAGTACAAGCCCTCTTCCAGATTGTATGACTGATTTGAAAAAGTAGTAGATGAAGGGTTCCAGATTTGAAATTCATACAAGTACATAATCACTTGTGATGATTTGAACGCTAATTTAAATTTATTAGAAAACTCAGGTTTATGTTGGTTATTTCAGTCCTATAATCTTGTCAACTTATTTTTGGAGCCTACAAGAATAATGCCAACTCGTGCGACATACATAGATAATATCTATATAGATATTAATGTTGAAGTCGTAAAGAAATTATAACCCACCAAACCAAAACCACTAAGTATACCAAACCCAGATAAAACAAATAATACCAAAAAAATATATTTCAGACTTTAAAACTAGGTCACCAGGTAACCTACCTGAAACATTCCGCAGGAGTTTTGCTCCTGAAGCGGTTTAAGCCTTCCAAATGTTTTCCAAAGTCCGCTTTAAGAGTTCTAAACTAAAATATCCAGCTGTCTTCAGTAAGAAGTGGTTGTTTCAGGAAAACTGTTTGCTAGTAAAAGATTCATGTTGCATTGTTGTCTTTTTCAATCTTCTTTGGAAAGATTTTTGGTTTATTTCTTTGAGATTTGGCTTTATATAATTATTGTCTGTGATCTGTTTTATTTTTATCATAAATAACTAACCGCATGAAAATGATTCCGAAAGTTTAAACCACGGAGTAAATAATACTAGGAACGTTCTATTCAAATACGTGGTCTACTCGTGTGCCAAGTGTCATTTTGTTTTAGCTAATACATGAAGGGATGATAAATAGACCGTTGCTTTTGCATGTAATATTAGTATAGAGACTAACGGCCAATTTCTTCAAAAAAACTAAAACCAAAGTAATAACTTTTCCTTGACCGTTACTGTTGTCAATAGCAAATGCCATCTTGTCAATTTTTTCATCCAAGTGACAGCTAAATTAAAAGTCGACTAAAATAAAATGTAGGGATAAACGCAGTGAAACCTATACAATTTTGTCAAAATGACAGTGACTTTGGATTTAACAGCCTTTCAATGAGCAGTTAAAGTTAAGGACAAAACTAACAGTTAAAATTGTGAAGAAACGAATTTAACCGTTGTTATTATTTTATGACATTACTTTGGCTGTTACTTTAGGTGTTACGTTTGTCGAAGAAATTGGCAGTAGTATTGTTCGTTCATTTATTTTATTTTAGTAGAAATAAAGTCACCGTCCGTTATCAATGTTGCTTAACATTTCAAATATTTTGGATTTTACAACAATAATCGCTGTTACAATATTACCTCGTCCAGGTCCTCTTAACTATGTAGCATGTAATTTATATATCTAGTGAAATTCAGATAAATCAGAGGACTGATGACCTGGTGAAGGTCACAGGAATTTGATGGATACTAATCGCACAGAACTGTTCATTGTAGCGATACTGGGGAGGCCTATGACTGACAGAGGATGTCTTTCAGTTAAAATGATGATATTAACACTAGACCGAGCTTAACAGATAATTCAATAGTGCAATTCCAACAACCAGCTTACAAGTACAACTTACAGCCACAAACATTAACAATCAACCACAAAAACATAGCCCACATTCTCACCGCTCATTGCCGCCGAACAATGGCACTTACGCAATGATCTCATACATCGCCTGCCACCCACTGACACGATCGGCACACATGCGCCATAAATATTCATTGGACACCAACCGCTGTGACATAAACGTCAGAGCCTTCGCGGGGTTTTTAATTCAATTTTGATGGCATTGTTTTGATTGGTACGGTTGGGAGAAACGGATTTTTGGTTAAGATTTTTGATTAATTGGGAACTGAAATAATATATAAAATATAGTTCGTGGCTAGATAATAACAGCCGCACGTGTCGTGCGTGTCGTGGGGTCGGCTTCAAGTCAAGCCGGATTTAGCTGAATACCAATATTTTACGAGGAGCAGCTGTATACCAGACCTCCACAACCCATTAACTGGGGTAACACGGTATTTCATGGCAAGACTGGAGTCAGATTTACTGGCTTCTGACTAGAAGTAAATCTGACTCCAGTCTTGCTTGAAACGGATAGTCATCCGTAATGACTGCCAAAGATCTACAAATGACAGCCGGGACCTACGGCTTAACGTGCTATCCGAGGCACGGAGGAAACTCGTTATGCTAAAACGGTCGCCCATCCACAGACCAACCTTGGCAAGCGTTGCTTAACCTGGAAAATTGACCCGTGCGGCAATTATTATCTAGCCACGAGCTCCTCACGGACGAGGGTAAACAAAATATACAAATTGAAAGTCCTTTATTTCTTATCAAACATGATTTTGCTGTCGTTCCTAACTAGCATCATGTCAGCTCCAAATATAATTTCTTGGAACAATTGAATGTGAGTGAATTGAAACCAGTCGTTATCGTGTCAAACAATAAAGTGACACGTAGAACCGTGTTCAATTATGTTAAATAGATATGAAACTGTTTGGCAAACTTTTGGTAAGTGAGGTTGAGTGCTGTTTTGGAGACGATTTCTGGTAAGGAGCTGTATAATGCATAAAATAGTTACAAAACAGACAGTTTGTGTATTTATTTACTAGGACTCTTATATCGATTAGTTAACCCATGTAAAAATATGTTTTTCCATTATTCCATACAAACTTTGGCTTCCTTTTCAGGGGTTGAATTTTAAAACTCGACAAACGACTGGAAAAATTTGGATGAACTTTTGTAATATTTATTGAAAATAGAGAGTAAAAAATGTTTTCATACATAAAAATACAACCGACTATAAAAAACGAATAATTGCAAAATTATTTTAAAGATTCGAAGTAAGTGTTGATGATATTGTTTTTCGTTTTTTGGAACCGAATTCCAAATTTTTGACTTCTATTTCCGAGCTGAGTGCAAACTTTTTCCAAAAAAAAACACAACAATCATCAAAATTGGATAACGATGGACGAAGTTATCAAAAATAAAAACACTCCGATCACTTAGAATATAAACATGAAAAAATTGCACGAAAAACCACAACAACAATTTAACTTCACAACCGTTTTATACATAGCTATTAATAAACAAAAGAACTTGAAGGTCCAGGTACAAACAAAGAAAAATAAATAAAATGATTCGGTCCAAAGCCCAGTGGGGTAGTGGACCGGACTCTATTTCTTCATGCTCACTTCATCAATCCGCTTCGTTACCTTCAAGGACATTCATTGACCTGGTAATAATGTAAATGGAATCAAACAGAACAAACAAATAGCTTCGCTAGTTAACAAATCGGTAGAAAATCAATTCCTTTTGTACTTGATTATATGGTAATGGTAATAAGATTGGTTTTTGGCGGAGTAGATGGGCAAATTACTTAAAGCGGGCTTAAAAAAATTAACTTATAAATCTGCTACTCTTTGGAACAGTCAAAAATCTATCTTAAAAATAACTAAGCCAATCTATACTAATATTATAAAGAGGAAAGATTTGTACCTATTTTTGTATGTTTGTAATGAATAGGCTCAAAAAGTACTGGGCCGATTTAAAAAAATCTTTCACCAATATAATGCTACATTCTTCCAATTTAACATAGGCTACATTTCATTTTGAAAAAAATTAGGGATCCTTGGTAAAATTTGAACAATGTTACCGAAGGTATAGAAAAATTTCCAAAAATAAATAATTGTCTACCCCGTGCGAAGCCGGGACGTGCTGCTAGTGCCATATAAAGATAAAGCCGTTTATACTCCAATTAGGTGCATATTTTTATACTCAAAAGGGAAATGATACCTATAGGGCACGTTTTGTTGACCTAAAATCATGTTTGGCAAGAAATAAGGTCTTATAGCACCAGTGAAGGAAAAAGTCTGAAGACCGTGAAGTACTTAACAACAAAAAATACATAATTACTTTTTTGTGATTAGTAAATAATTATCTAAAAGACTCAATTCGGAATTCGAACTATTTACTTAATTAAGTTGCATAGAACCCTCAGTCTTATTCTTTTGAATTTAAGGTAAACTCGTCAAATTCTTTGGGCCCAGTAGGTAGCTTCGTTAAGTGGAGCATCGGTGGCACCCATTAAAATTCTCCAAAATGCAGGTGTCCGGGCACTTGGGGCACTCCAAAGTGTGGCTCATGTTTTGAACAGAAACATGAGCCGGAACCCTCAGTGCAAGAATCCGACTCGCACTAGACCAATAGTAGGGACTCTTGACATCTTATTCAAATGTTCTGCTTCCCCGTTCCTTGTATTTAGATTTCGCTTCATAAACCTTTTAGGCCAGTCCCATTCTGCACGCTTCTAATCATTGTTCAATTGATGTGGTAGTCAGTCACATCACTCAGTATCGTTGTTCTCAAATAATTAAAACCAAATCACTATTACTAGCTAAAAACTTCATCAATACTTCATCAAACGACTCATCACATCAAAACCGAAAACCATCTCACCAAAACTACCGATAAACCCCAACTCCCACCCCAAAACCCTCACAACACAACACCAAGACACAAACTTCGCGTATTCCTCGCCACCCAGCCAAAGCTTATTTGATTCAATGAACGAAATAAAAGACAAAAAGGTCAACAATGAGACTTGAGAGTTGAAAACTGGCATCCGCAGTAACTTTCCAAACTAACCGCCACTTCCTCAGACTTGGAACCTGCAGTCTAGACACAGCTAAACTTTGAGAGCAAACAGCGTGGGAGTTAACTGGGAGTTCACAAAACAACTAACGCCTTCATCCTGGTTAGTTAACACGGCCATTTGGCTGTACCTCAGGTCACTTAACGTGTGATGTTGTACAGGATTAATTAGCTTGACATGTGCTTGATGGAGATGTTAACATGACTTGTTTGTCATTTTGATTATCTGAAGCTATTGATATACTAGTACTTATACATAGTATGTATAAGTACTAGTATACTATGTATAGGTACTAGTATATCAATAGCAATAGAATATGAAAAGGAGGAGATGGATATGTATCCATCTCCTCCTTTTCACATTCCTCAATGCTGAGGGTCCTCCCTGCTTCATCACGATTAGAGACAGAAACAGATGTATATCATATGGAATATCGTACAAATTAAACTGATGAAGCAGGTTATACTTTCATATAATTATGTCATTGAATTGTTTTCAATATTATGATAGTATTACATTTTTTAATGAACAAAATTATCAATATTTTGTGAATAAATATATCGATTTATACTTATATAGTATTAGGTATACAATTATTATAAGGGCCTGTTTCACAATGTCCGAGTAGGAATACAAATACTAATACTCGAAACTTAATCATAGGTGGTGAAACAGGCCCTAAGGGCCTGTTTCACCACCTATGATTAAGTTTCGAGTATCTTACTTGACAGATAATTTCATACGAATTCTGTCACATTTTTTAATTTATTCAGTGAGTAGTGCCTACTCGGACATTGTGAAACAGGCCCTAAGTATAATTATTAATTTTTAAATTTATTCAAAGGTTTTCTGAAAGATTGCGTTGCGATAAGACTGTCCATAACTGAGATAAAATAGTAATATTGTAAGTTCCTATTGTAATTGTATGTTTGATGTACCATAAAAAGTATAATCTGTATCTTCTCCTCTTTTTACATACTAGGAATCGTTCCTTTTCAATTTTATCCTTTTACAATACTGCTGGAAGAAATTTCTATAGAAATAAGCAGTTTCATTGTACTGATATTCATAATGTATTTGCTACTACTGTTTCCTAAGAAAAAATATAACCATAAAAAACATTACCTGTATGAAAACCAACTCTCTACTCGCAGGTCTGCTGTAAAAAAATACTAGAAATAAACAGTTCCTTTGTATTTTTCTGTCTGTATTTGTTCTTTTAGTTATTGTTTGTATGTACATAAATAAATAGCAATAATGTTCAAAGTCTAATATTGTTCGTTTCAATATTGTTCAAAGTCTTCAGGAAAAGAAGAACTGTTCCAAAGTCTTGGGCATCGAGGCCTAGTTGCTAGCCTGTCGGTTTTCTATCGTTTACATTTCTGCCGCACTAATTAAAAACGCAGTAACGAAGGATTTTTGGAAAATTGTGTTACTCATAGAATCGGATTCCTTGTAATCAGCTCTGTATATACTAAAATTACTCAAAACTGCTAATTAATTTTTTACTGCACTTTTGATTAGCGTGGCAGATTTCGGGGAGCGTCACTGCAATTGCAGTGTAATTCCGCCAAGTCCTGTTTCATCATCGGACAACTAGACGTATAGCGTTGCACCAGGTAGATGGTGGACAGCCCACCCATAGTACAATGCGTTTTGGGAACACGTTTATTGTGCGTACAACTAAGAAGTAAAATATCCTGCCTCAGTCTGTGTTTCCTGATAGCAACAACTTAGGAGTATTTAAGCCAAGAGTGAATAGGTTACTTCTAGCAAGCTTACTCTATCGTCGACGATTAAGGTGAGGTAGTGATCAAACGCGAGCCTATCCATTACAAAAAAAACGTGATAACATTTTCTATAAATATGTACGAGTACTTTCGTTCTCTTTTACATTGTTTTAAACCGTTATGTTGTCTGTTCCGAATAAAAGTTTTCCTATTCTATTCTATTATATTCTATTCAGGTTTAATACACGAAGTGCCTATAATGTTAGCAACATCTAAAGTTGCGTTCTAGTCTAATTAATCTATACGCAGTTTCTTGATTCTCGGTATCGTCGAATACCTGGAAATTGAAAGCACTTTTTACTGATTCTTTGATCCTAGAATTACAGCTAGGTTCTACTGTTGTGGCTTTTAATATCAAGGGAACATGATTCAAAGAATTATGTATGCTGATTTTTCCGAATATTATATTATTTTTAATGTTTTGTAGAATATATCCTTTTCATATTTATTAGCCATAGATATTAATTATTATTCGTATGAGCCTCTCAATGTATCATTGTCTTAGCTCACTAGTTTATTAAACCAAATAACCAGGTAAGCTCAACCGTAACGGTTGTCACTACAATATTAATGGGCAACCCCGATACCAAAATCAACCTTTCTAAAAATTCCATCAGCGATCCACATGAACGTTCCAGAAAGCATTTTTCCCAAATATATTCGATTACCATTAATCAGTAGACGACTTGAAAACGAAGTTACTTCACTAATTTATCTAAGTCATGGTTTCAGGAGGGACAAACAAAGTTATTGGCACCCTGACTTCCGACAGATGATTGATTATATCAAACTTCGGCCGTATTTATTTGATGATTTGATCGGTGTTTTCATGCGAAATTACAATTTGTGTAAACTTGTTCCCGATGTTGGTCGTTGTGTCGAAATGTTGTTCTCTGAGTTCTTAATTGACAACGGCGTATCAATCATTGGGGTTTTGAGAGAGGGAGGCGGAGGTGCGAATTTTAGAAAGTTTAATTTTATTGTGTCTGAATTATTGTATATCTTCTGTAGTCTACCTTGAAAAAATTCCATTGAAACAAATATCATTTATTAAATTTTGAAGAGTTCTATCATTTGATTGGAGATCAATCTACCAGTTTTCATTGTATCATTTATTTTAAAAAAAACTGCCAAATTTATCAACTGTTCGATATTTACCACTTCTTTACGAATGTTGCGATACTTTTTTTCTAGAGATAAACCTATAAATTTATTTACAAATAAAACCCATAGGTCTCTCTTCAGCTAAACAAAAACATCCCCTCTTCCGACCGCCATCATTGTCTCCCAAACTCCCAAGCCTGTCTCATCGAGTTGAAATACGAGCATTCACTTCAAATCCACTTTGTTTCAATCTAAGGATTTTTGAAAATTAAATCCTGAACACTTATCCACCTTATACAACTTCCTTATACAAAATTGTGGCAGGAATTTATGAACATACAAGAGTAGGGGATTTTTCCGTTGACGAGGGTCCCGAGATCTAATTGAACGAGGTACCTATATTTTTGGGGGTAGGATATAACTTTGTACCAACGAATGGTTGTGACATTAATAAGAGATGTTCTGCCAACAATGAGGAGTCGTGTGGGATGCCGCAGGGAGGGTGACGGTGCTAAATGGTCCTTGTAGAGGCTGATATGCAGCTTTATTTTATGAAAAATGTATGGGGATACGTCTCTGAGAATTGTGATTTTGAAAAGACTGACAGGATAAATGGTACATGTCATGTATTATCTCCGGAATCTATGTCAGTCAGAAAAGACTGGCTTCTAGACAATTGAAAGGATTCATCATCTACCTAGCCTTTTCCCTACTATATTGGGGTCGGCTCCCAGTCAAGCCGGATTTAGCTGAATACCAGTATTTTACGAGGAGCGGCTGCCTACCAGACCTCCACAACCTATTAACTGGGGTAACATGGTACTTCATTAAAAGGTTGAGTAATAAAAATATTATTTTATACTGAAGCAAGCAGTTTTATTACCATCTGTGTGTTTTCTGTAATTTAGTAAGTTGTCAGACCAATGATATTTGATTATTGAAATAATAACTCTAAATATATGAACCCTGAAAACATAACACTCCTTTTTTTGGGTACATAACACACGCCCAGTTGGCAATAATGTTTTAGAATTAGAACATTAAACATTATAATTAAGTAAATTACAATGAAAACAACGTTACTCAATACAGTCCTTACTGTAAAAAAAAATGTTGTTTTTAACAAATTAATTAATTATCAATACAATTTATTAATGAAGCTAAAATTGAATCCGACTTCATTATGGACCTCATTATTGTGCAGTAAATAGTTTGGACTTTTAAATCATAAAATCGAAGGCTTTTAAAGGTTCGATTCAATCGGTATTAATAGGGTGAGCAGAATAGAGGTTTAAGTGATAACAGGAAGCGGAAGCGAGTAATAATCATAAGAATATTGGATTGAATTTCGAGTAAAATTATTTGACATAAATTAGTGTGGTTAAAATATAGTAGGTATATCAGTCATTCCTCATGATTTTTTGGTGGAAAATCGTCCTTTGCCTTGGGTTCCAGGAGCCTGGGTTTTCCTTTGAAAAGCAAACCCATTGCCCCAGTAGGTTTCGGTCCTGCTGGGCTCCTACTGTATGCTGATAATGCTCAGGCTCGGCCCGGACAGTTACCAGACGGCCGAACAGCATACTACCCACACTACATCATCCGCATGTCTACGATAATCTAATTGATAGTTATTTAATAGTAAACTCTTGGTTATCACAAGCTATTCTTTATCAGGTTAAATTGGACCTAGTTCTGCAGAAAGCAGCCAAGTGGCACTTTTTCGAAAATAGAGTTATTAACACAGCCATACTAAATTCGACATGCCGGATGTTTTACAAAGACAACCAGCTCGATATCTCTTCTTATGGCTGAGATATGAATCGTCAAATGCAGCCATTCAATAAAAAATATTTTGTTAAAAACAGTCATCATGGTGTAAAATGCAGCCAATTTTGAGGCAAACTGCCTAGCCTATATTGCACAAGTCAGCCTGCTATCTGGCTGTTTTGTACAAATTTCAAAATTTTTGATGATATCGGGCATCGGGTTTCGTAAAAAGCAGCCAGTGTACGTTGGCTGTTTTCTGTATAGGTACTGTATATGTGTTATGAGTCCATACTTGGCTTTTTCTGACGTCATCATTATGACACGTCTATGCGAATAAGGACGATTTTTAAACTTGTTTATTGTTAATATTAGCTTATGACATCTCTGAGCGTAGCCATATATTGTTTACTTCTTTAAATTAGTAATTGTGAAGGAGGTTAGAAGCGGGAAACCTACAAAAAGGAAACAGTTTCTTTGAAAATATAAAATAGAAACGTTTTATTTTGCTTGGGCTCGCGTTTGACCACTATCTCAAGTAACCTATTCACTCTTGACTTGAAAACTCCTAAGTTGTAGCTATCAGGAAACACAGACAGGCAGGGAATTCCACTCCTTAGCTGTACGCATAATAAATGTGTTTCCAAACCGCTTAGAGCGTATAGGCGGAATGTTCACCATATATCGGTGGCGCTTCGCCGTATGTCTTCTAGTGGTCCGATAGTGGAAAGGACTTGACGGAATCAAATTGTGCAATTCCTGTGCACACTCCCCGAAGTGTAAACGATAGAAAACCGACAGGCTAGCAAGTCGGCGCCGATGTCCAAGACTTTGAAGTTTCGACTCAAGAGCATCATTACTGATGATCCTCTTGGCTCGCTTCTCAATTGACTTAAGTGCATCAAGTTGGTATTTGGCAGACCCATCCCAAAGATGAGAGGAGTACTCCACACACGATCGAACTTGCACTTTTTAAAGGTTGAGCAGCTGTTCCGGCATAAATTATCGTGTCACCTTTTCTAAGATCCCCAATTTATTAGCAGCCCGCTGAAATTTTGCCTCGATGTACGAGCCGAAATTTAGGGTAGACGAGAACGTTACTCCAAGAAGCTCAAGGTGGTCGGTTATCGGAACGGTTACACACCGGAAAGATGGAGCCGGGTGGAATTGACTCCGTTTAGCGGAAAAAAGACACGCCTAGGTTTTAGCAGCATTGAACTTGACCAGATTGGCATCGCTCCAATCGTAGACCGCCTTCAAGGACGAGTTAAAGCGTTCAATCATAGCCTCTCAGAAAGACTGGATCTGTGACCCACAAGCGCGTGCGTCGGACAAGTACCTGTCAGCAACAGTGCCGTCGTCTGCATGCCCAAAGGTACCGGACTTACATAAGCAAATCGTTTATGTACAGCAAAAACAATGTTACCGAGAGTACCGACTCCTGAGGGACCCCGGCATTAATAGACATTTGACCGAATGAGCAACCATCAATAACTACGCGGATGGATCAATCCCTCAAAGAAGTTGGCGATCCAATCATACAGGCAGGTGGATAGACCGAAGGAAGGAAGCTTAGTAATAAGGCTTTCTTGCCATACCCTGTCGAAAACTTTCGAGATATCAAGGGAGACGGCAAGCGGGGGGATGGCATACTCTAGAAGATCTCCAGTAGACCGATTTTGTCGGAAACGGTATTGCCGCTGAGTATATCATTCACTTCTAGGTGTGCCAGGAGCTTCCTGTTGAGCAGGGTGCTCCATACTCTTACAGAAAATGGACGTGATGGATACAGGACGGTAGTTCGCTGGGTCAGCTCGGCTACTCTTCTTGGGCACAGGCTGCACGTTAGCTTGCTTCCAAGCAACCGGCACTTTTTCAGTCTCATATGAGAGGCGAAATAGGCGTGTAAAACAAGTGTGAGACAAGTGATAGCGGAAAAATTGTATTGTATTTATTCGATTTTTTTTAATTGAAATCTCAATAAATGACTAGTGTTCATTAATGTAAGAAGACGATAAACATATTGTTACGTTTTTTAATAAAGACTTCTAAAACGATTTTTTAGTTTTCACTATTAAGAAGTAAATACAACATTTTATTTATTATCTTGTCTGTCTTTTACATACTTTTATTCCATTTTGAATTAATGCAGAACAGCCAACTTATGTGGCTGGTTTATTCTTTATTGTAATTCCGACGAAATAAGCTATTTTGCATAAAACAGCCACGTCAAAAACGCTAATATTGGTATTATGCTAAATGATACAAAATACTGAATAGGATATAAATAACTGCTATACTTTTCCCAATAATTCTCAAATATCAAATAAACAGAAAAGTAAAAAATGGCAGAAAAATAAGAAAGGGCAACTTTCGATACAAAAACGCTCATAACTCTGTTTGTACTTTTCCTCATATGGCTGCTTTCTGCAGAACTAGGTCCAATTGTACCTTAGCAAAACAAACAAACAGCTCTTGTCAATCTCAGCTAACCTCTAGACTTTTTGTTAGCTTATTTTTTTAAAGATTCAAGTTTTACTGATTAACAAAACTGCATTGACTTTAATATAATAGTACTAGCTTCTGTCAGTGGCCCGCCTGAAAATAAGATTCTCTATACAAACTGCGGTTTTTTTTTCTATACCTTTAGGGATTGATTTTGGAAATCCGCCTACGTCATAAAAAAAAACCTAGTGCAAAATTTCACGCTCCTTGTCTCAGTAGTTTCAGCTGTGCGTTGATATGTCAGTCAGTCAGTTACTCATTTTACATTTACATCTATAGATTACACTGGAGGAGCTCGTGGCTAAATAATAACAGCCGCACAGGTCGATCTTCAAGGTTAAGCAACGCTTGCCTAGGTTGGTCTGTGGATGGGTGACCATCTTAACATAACGAGTTTCCTCCGTGCCTCGGAAAGCACGTTAAGCCGTTGGTCCCGGCTGTCATTTGGAGATCTTTGGCAGTCGTTACGGATAGTCAGAAGCCAGTAAATCTGACTCCAGTCTTACCATGAAGTACCGTGTTACCCCAGTTAATGGGTTGTGGAGGTCTGGTAGGCAGCCGCTCCTCGTAAAATACTGGTATTCAGCTAAATCCGGCTTGACTGGAAGCCGACCCCAATATAGTTGGGAAAAGGCTAGGCAGTTGATGTTGAGATTACACTGCTCTATTAGATTCTAGTATACTCATACCTTTTCTGTCCTCGCCCGCTCCTCCTATCACTAAGGCCTCATCTAATTCCATCACGCACAGTAGCAATTTGAACGCTTTTTTTCGTGCGTGCTACTCGAGTAATTGTTAGTATTAATTCAGCTCCGCACACCGCACGCGATCCAAATATTGTTATAGGCACTTAAATTTATTTCCCATCACCATACCACCTGGTTTAATGATACTTAAGGGAGGGTCTGATGCTGGGGAAGATTTACTATTTATGGGGGAAGAAATAAAGGTTTTATGCGTTTGTGAACAAGAAGGAAGCAATGAATTGTTGAATGCAGTGGGAAAGTTTCAAGTTGTTGGAGAACGATTAAGAGAAGAGTGAATAAATACTTAACAGATCTAGTTTGAAATAATGGATCAGGGGCATTAAAATATTTTAAGATTACTTTAGAAATAAGCATTACCTTGTACCTATTTTTTGTCTCCTTCTTATTATCTCATGATTTAAAAAATTCTGTACGCACATAAGCGTACAGAATTTTTTACGTAACGTTTTTTTTAAGTAACGAACTACCAGATTACTAAACTTCATATTTAGAAAACAAAATGGTGCGTCTAGAATTTTTAATAATTGCTTACCAGTTTAAACGATATACAAGACTAGCTTTACCCGTGTGAATTTAGGTTTCTCTATTTACACTTTAGATTCCCTTTCTATCTTTTTAAAGGGTGAATTTTGGTAAATTCTTTTCTCATTCTTTGCTTTCATCGTAACAGGAAAACTCTGTGCAAATTTCAGCGTTTTAGGATTATGGATGTGGGCTGGGCGTTGATGAGTAAGAGACTGAAATAGGGCTATATCTTTTATACATATGCTTAGCAGGGCCGATGCCTGCTCGGGCCATGGGATTGGTTTTAAGAAAATGGGATTAAACAAAAATAAGGCCACTGGAGACCAATCCGCACTGGGCCCGCGTGGTGGATTACAGCCCATTCCCTCTCCTAGAGAGGGCCTGAGTCCCAACAGTGGGAACATTACAAGGCTCATAATGCTAATAAAAGGCCACTGAAGAAACATAGGTGTAGTTTTAGTCAGTAAAAGTGTAATATTCGTCAAGTAAGTGTCGCACTCCACTCTAGAGCGGTAAAAATTATACGATGAATATACCTTTAACCTAAAACTTACCCGCAAAACGAGACACACTAGTAAAACAATAACAGCGCGGTCTCATAGGACCGGTCGGGGATTCATGAATTATAACGTATATATGGGTAGATTGCCTACGTAATTATTTTTTGGAAACTTTTGATCTACATTAAAATTGTAAGGAGGTACTTATAGTTTGTTTTTTCGTTTGTGGGAGGTAATATCTGAAAGTACAGTTCCGATTGCTATTTTTTTTCACCGTTTAGCTTCTTTATCGCATAGCGACATAGGCTAAAAATATAGCCTAGTGTACGCGGGTAAGTACGAGTACTAACTGAATTAATTACAGCTCGAATTAAAACAAGTGTACAACCTAATTTCCAACTACAAACACTAATCCGTACACACAAGCCAAATAAATAAACATAAACAGAATTCCGAATGAGTGTAAACGGCTCAAGCGTAGCTCATAAACATAGTTGTATGTGAAAGGGTCGCCCAAGGTCAGGCCAGGCCAGGTCTCTGGTTAGGTCAGACCTAAGTAGTGATGGTACATTGACCGCTAAAATAGGATATGAACTAGAACTTTATGAGGGAATCGGCACAGCCGTTGGGCTTTGCGGCTTAAGTGAACACATTTGTGAAATTGAAGTGGCTTTCGGGTTTTTTTTCGGGAAAAGCTACCTTTTACAATAATGTATTGTTGTCTTGTAAATCTGCTGTTAGTAGGCATTTATTTAAAGTGCTTCTAGAAATACTCGGAAACCTGCATACTTAACTAAGATCTGAGGGAAATTGGACTTTTTATCACTTCTAGAAGTTCTTCATTTAGCGTACAGGTTTGGGTTTGAAGTGGAATTGATGGCACATCGAAGAAACACTGGACTGTGGATCAATATTTAAATATTAATTAAATACTCTCTTGTAGAAGCTATTAAGTTAAAAAGTCATCAATCACTAACAAAGATATTTTTATCAAAAATTGTCGAGCTAGATATCAGTATTTTACTTGGGATAACTGCCTTTCATATGGGATGACCCGGTAAGAGTGGCAAGAATTCGATCGATGTGAAACGTACAGAATCGGTCGTTGGTATGACGCTTTGGCCTACGTCCAGCAGTGGACGTCTTGCTGAAATGATGAACTGCCTTACAGACCTCCAAAACCCAGTAACTCTGAAATCGTACACTACCCGTGTCAGATTAATTTCAGAGTTGCTAACTACTTGTAACGAATAGAATATTTAGCCAGTACGAACAGCAAATCATGCCTTGGAGACACAAACGAGACTCGTCTTATTTTGAATGGTCACTCATCTCCGAACGAACCTCGACAAACGTAGCTTAACCTCGAAGTTTTTTGAAAGTAAGAAAGAATTCATGTCTATTTGGCACATAACGAATTAGTCACAAACTCATAACCTTTTACAAACTAGTGATGCTTAATTAACCCAAATAGTAATATGTGGAAACAAAATAGAAGACCTTACCACAAAACAGATAGATACAGAAGGCAAACTCATGTAACGTACACTTCACTTTTCATACCTACGTGGCTACGCTTGGCGGTTGCGCTAGGGTAGGCGCTGACCGCTCAGTCCAAGCATAGTCCAAGCGCGTATGGTCCAAGAAATCGTGTCTGTGAGTAGTGTCTATGTGCTGCCTTTCCAGAGCGCGCTTTGTATGTAAGGTACGATGCAAAATAGCATTGATACCTTAATGCCTATTTTCCCGTAAACGTTTGAGTTCAAATGTTCGAAAAATATTCATCGCGGCATTTCTCGCTGCACACGATTTTTTACCTGTAATTTACATGCAATTTTGCATCTGACTGTACAACTCGGTCACATTAACTTGACACTTGGCGAAATTAAGCGAAAATAAAGCAAAATTAAGCGAATGCGGGGGGAAGCGGGGAGATGCTCGTATTTCAGAGATGCGTCAAGTTAATGTGACCAGTACAAGGTGGACCGACGACCTGGCAAGGGTCGCGGGAATCCGATGGATGCGAGACGCACAGGACCGGTCGCTGTGGTGACGCTTGGGGGAGGCCTATGTCCAGCAGTGGAGGTGATTCGGCTGAGATGATGATGATGACGATGAATTTGTCCGGTTTGTATGTAGATTGCCTTCTGTATCAATCTCTTTTGTGACCGTACCTTAGTGGTAGCTAATAATAACACAAGCTTTGCGTGTTCCACATAATAATAGTATATTTTTTTATTTCCAGCAAACTTTATTGGTTGTACAATTATACGCACCGTTTTATCTTGCATGCCACATGTCAAGCTTATATTTGTTACCCGTGTAGTCGTCTGTCAAGAGCTGGCTTTTTGAATAAGTGTCTTATATGGAGCCAGTTTGTATGTCTAGACTATTGAGTCTAATTCAAGGTGATCGGTTAGTGATAATAAAAATTATAAGTTTGGTTTAGTTGGAAACTAGCGTCAGGTAGCTGTTACGTGGATGTCTGGCATTGCTTTTTATTCTTTTATGTTCAGTTTCTACATCCTTTTTTAAGGTGGGAGACATCGACATGACTTTTCTCGCTCTGGGCGGTGCGGAAGGGCGTGTCAGACTTCCACTGATACAGACGTCAGACCCACTCGTTCCTTCTTTGCTTTCATTCCAGTCCCGGGGTAGCATACTTAAATCTGTTTATTGATGTGCCAAATAAACACGTATTTTGTCTTTCTTTTTTCGTAAATATTTCGAAATTCTTTCTACTGATGCGATGAGATTGATTAACAAACATCACACTCAATATAGTACGAGATCCGATAGACGAAATGTATGAGAAAATATACCTGATCTGTTATTTGATTATAATTAAGATTATATGCTAGATAATGCTTAAATTGATACATTGCGAATAGGTTGCCGAGCCAAATTTGGTGCGAATGGTGTTAAACAATAAAATATGTAATCAAAATTTTTTCATCAACATACCTCATTTGTTATTCATAAAAGTCGAGCATTAGCTGCAAAAATGTGTCCCAAGGAACTAAAAAAATAGAAGTTGCCGTTTTGTTTTTGGTGCAAACTATGGAGTTGCCTTGCATAAAGAGCTAAGTAAAAGTTGATAACATACCCTCATCTGTTATTTAATCGTGTTGTATATCAAATTATAGGCAATTTTATTCCTAATCTAACCGTATGCAGTTACCTTACCAAAAGTGGTGCGAATCCAGAGTTGCCTATATTTAAGATGTAAAATTCTAAGTCTGATAGAAAAGCATTGCAGCAATTTTCCACACTCAAATGTATTTATATAACTGTGAATTAATAAAATGTTCCGTTTAAAATCTACCTCGAGATTTTTTCTATCACGCAAACGCAAATTAAATACTGACAAAAGAAAAAAAGAAAGATTATGATAAACTTTAGGGTTAGATAGGGATGTTTCGTATCTACTTACAGAAATACTATAAGTAGTACATAATACTTGCGACAGACGAATTTTTTTTTTTATTATTATTGGCCCCTCTGCCATACATAGAATAACCTGTAGAGAAATATTTGATGCTGTGAAGATTTCATGAATCCCCGACCGGTCCTATGAGACCGCGCTGTTATTGTTTTACTATTGTGTCTCGTTTTGCGGGTATGTGATAGGTTAAAAAAGACAAATATTATAATAAGAAATCAGAAATACCGAGACTTACTTTATTTGTGTAGTGGGGATGAAATTAAGGAAATAAAACGTAAAAGAAACGAAGAAACTTTTTCCCTTTGCGGGTAGATATAGCAGTAACACATTTTTTTATGGGCTCTTAGTTAATTTAAGTTTTAAAATAATTATTAGTAATTATTAATGAAATAAACCAGCACAATTTGTGTGAAACCGCCCCATAGACGCTGTATATTGTTCTCAAGTCTCAAGCACTATTTCATACCAGATTTCACTAGCACTACTAACATGGACACCAAACTCACTGCCAGCCTTGAGGATCTAGAGAAGTTTTTCGGCTCCCGCATGCAAGCATATGAGGCAAAATTGGAGAAAGCCACCTCTGGTTCAACTTTATTGCCGGATATAGCTGCAATAGCAAGTGAGTTTTCTGAATTCAAGTTATTTGTATGTCAAGCTCTTTCAAAATTAAAAACTCAGATTGAGTTACTAGCTGCTGGCTTTGACAGGCATGAAACTGCTATGCGAAGAAAGGTGCTATTATTCCATGGTATTCCAGAGAAGCCTAATGAAGATTTGCCCGATGTGGTTTACAATATATTAAGCAACCATTTTAAATTGACAGAGTTATCTAAGGACGGCAATGTGATCCATGTCTGTCATCGGCTTGGATTTTCTCAACAGAAGGCCCGCCCCATACTAGTCCGTTTCTTCAAGATGGAGAATCGTCAGCTGGTGTGGGAAAGCAAGAAAGCCCTCAAGGGTACCGGGATCACCATCTCCGAGTTTCTGACCCAGGCCCGGCACCGTGTGTTTATGGCTGCTCGTAAGCATTTCGGCATGCTAAACTGCTGGTCTGTGGAGGGCAGGATTGTTGTGATTTGCCCCGACAAATCCCGTAAGAAGATCGAGACTGCAGGTGAACTTCACGATCTGGTTGCCAAATTCCCATCCAGCTCAGTCGACACCGGGGGTTCTGCGCAATTTGAAGAGCCTGGATCTTCAGTGGCTACAACATTGGCTGCGTCCACCAAGAATGTAAGGAAGACACGTGTGCGCAAGTAACATTATTATTGTTGTTGTCCGCTAGTCGGCGTGACTCCTCTTACATTTAGCCGTTTTATACGATAACATTCACTTCACTACATGAACTCGTGAGCCGGTAGATCATTAAATTATTTTTGACTAGCACCGTTAAACTTTTTGGTCTATTTTATTAAATTTTAGCCGGTGTTCAGTTTTTATTTTTGACATTGTTTTTTTTTTTTTTTTTTTTTTTTTTAAATGGCAATTGAGCCGGTTGCGACTATTCTGCCAGTGTCATGTTGAGACGGCGACTCGGTGAGGACCACTGCGACCGTCGAACTTTTGACTTCGTGGTAGATGTTAGTCTATGCTGGAAGGACAAACACAGGTGTTAGTAAAGACATATAATCTAATTTACAATCTAATCTACGATATTATATATACATATAACACATTTACCACTATATACAAAATAATTACATATATATTACGCACCAATTAAAATTTAAGGTCATTTTCATTAATGAATTTAGCCAAAATATTTATCAATTTAGGAGAGAAGTGGGAAAGAAGGGCATGAAAATTGGTTGGAAGAGGGATGTTACACGTACAAATTTTTTGATACAGGTCGAAAGATTTGTTGTATAAGGGGCAGGAAAAGAAAATATGGTCTAAGGTACCATCCGCAAGACCACACTCGCATAGGGAACTGTCCCGAACATGTATCTTATTCAGGAACACTGGACTACAACAATGTCCGAGTCTCAGCCTACACAGTGACGAAACAGTTCTCTTCGCTAGTTTAGGGCATTTAAAGAACCAAGGCTTACGTTGGATTTCGGGCTGTATGGCTGCATAGTATCTACCCTTGGTTTTAGAGGTCGTCTTCCATGTTTCAGTCCACGAGCTAAATAGCTTGGGTTTGGCACCATTCCGCAAATCGTAGTTATGAACCACGTAGTGCTTTCGATCAACCGGATTCAATGTGGCATACTTTGCTAACGAATCAGCGCACTCATTGCCAACAATTCCCGTGTGACCGGGGATCCATGCTATCTCGATGTCCAAACCGTTTTGGGAACAATCAAATAACAAGTTCTTAATATCTACAATAATTTGGCTATGGATTTTACTACGAAGTTGATTTTGCTTTAAGGCCTGAATACTACTAAGGGAATCTGAAAAAATTACTGATCTTGTTATTTGATGGGATTTGATATAGTGTATGGCTTCTAGAATACCAATACACTCTCCTGTAAACACTGATGCTTCTGGTGGGCATTGAAAGAGAAGAGCGATTCTAGAATTTTGGAAGTAAACTGCCACACCAGTATTTCCTGTTTCGGTCAACTTTGAAGCATCAGTGTAGAAAAAGTTCCATCCTACCCAGTAACGTTTGAGAGCTAACTCAAAGTCGTCCTTCGCCTTCTGGGAGTTCCTGGATATACCGAGTCCCAAAACGGCTTTTGGTTCATAATGAATCGTCTCATATGCGGAGGAGAAAACCGGGAGAGTTGGATATTGACAAATAGGCGCAGGGAGTTGTTTAAGTTCTCTGTACCTATTTATCAATAGAGGAACGGTTTTATGGTTCCAATAAGGGGAGTTATTATAGGAGAGGTTGATTTGTTCTAGAATGGGGAGTAAGGGATGGGATAAAAGGGAGAAGACTTTGGATAGGAAACGGTCTGCCAAATACTGTCTCCTATGATTCAGAGGCGGTTCTGCACATTCTACTTGAAGCGCATTAATAGGGGAGGATTTCATGGCTCCAATGACAATTCTCAAGCATTTAGCCTGGATGCCGTCTAACCTTTTTAGCGCTTCTTTATTGCAGGGCTCAAGAAGAAAGCTGCAGTAATCCATAGCGCTTCTTGTCAACGCGTTATAGACAAGCTTAAGGGTATAGGGGTGAGCTCCCCACCATACTCCGGCCAAGGCCTTAAGGACCGAAACAGATCGTTCGCATTTTTTGACCGTGTTGTTTATGTGGTCGATCCCCGTCAATCTTGAGTCCAATATTACTCCCAGGAACCTAGCCTTATCCTTGACTGGAATAGTTTGTCCATCAATATTAATATCTATTGGTGGAACAGAGCGTTTGCGGGTAAAAATGACAGCTGTACTCTTCGGTGCACTTAAAGACAAACCGTGATCGAGTAGCCATTGATTTAGAGAAGACAGAGAGACATTCATGGAATGAGCGGCGTCCTGAATGGAACTACCACAAACCATTAAAGCAATATCGTCAGCATACTGGAGGATTTCACAGTCAAAATTGAGAGATGAAGATAAGTCAGCGGTGTATATGTTGTAAAGTGGGGGACTCAGAACAGAACCTTGAGGCAATCCTCTCCAGACTGTTCTTTGCTCAGAGTCAGCCCCAGGGATTCTCAGTTGAATGGTGCGGACGGTAAATATACTACCAATGACACGAGAGATCCTAGCCGGGATTCTCAGCTTTTGCAGCTTTTGCCTGAGGTTAGGGAGGAGGACCGAGTCATAAGCAGCCGATATGTCCAAGAAGACAACAACCGCAGACTCATTCCTGCTGAGGGCCAGTCGGACCGCTGACGTGAGGATACCCACACTATCAGCTGTGCCCAGACCTTTCCTAAAGCCGAACTGAGTCGGCGGAAGCAGCCTCCCGTTCTCCACCAGCCACTCCAACCGATTTTTGACCAGATGTTCTAACAGTTTTATAAGTATGGACGATAAAGCAATAGGCCTATATGAACAATGATCACTAGGATCTTTGCCTGGTTTTAAAATTGGGATAACAACCTGAACCTTCCATTCTTTGGGAATGTAGCCGGAAGTAAAGCAGAAGTTAGCCAAATCCAAGTAATATTGGTGAGTTTTTGGGCCAGCTTTAGAAATAAAGGAGTAGGTGAATCCATCCACTCCCGGGGCGGAGTCTCTAACATAGGAAAGGACAGATTTTAATTCCTCTAGGCTAAATGGCATGTTCATTGGGTCGGCAGTGTTGTCTACATCATCCATGCCAACACTGCATTCCTCTACGGATGGAACATAAGCCGGTGCGATTTTAGTGAAGAACTGGTACCCCAGTTCCTCTGTGACATTGTTAGAAGACGCAGGTGCTAGACTACTTCTAAAGCGCTTTAACTTTCGCCAGACTGTCGAAACCGGAGTGGACGGACTCAGCGAACTACAATATTTCGACCAGCCTTCACGTTTCTTTTTTTTTAGGAATTTCCTGGACTTTGCCAACATCTGCTTGAAGGCGATGAGGTTATCCAGGTTCATATTGTGGTTAACAGTCTTCTCAGCCTCATTCCTGGCCTTGATCATGTCAGTGCATTCCCTATCCCACCATGGCGGAGGAGGGAGTCTACCTGACGGGGTTTTTTTGGGCAGGAAGCAATCATCTGCTGTAGAGGAAATGGTGGAAGAAAAGGATGAGAAACATTCGTCAGCGTTAATGCTGTCGACTTTTGGAAGGGAGGATATTCTCAAGTCCAAAATTTTGGAATATAAATCCCAGTCTGCCATATTGAGTTGGTGTTTTAAAAGGGGAGGGGAGACTTTAGTGGGGACACTTTTAGAAGGGAATTCGATTATGATGGGATAGTGATCACTTCCATGGGTCATATCCAAGCGACGCCAAATGAGTAAGCTAGATATACCGGATGAACAGAATGTCAAGTCAACACAACTGCTACACTGTCCAGGTGCCGACCTGCGTGTAGCACTGCCATCGTTGATGAGACAAAGGTCTAGATCATCCAATATATCAAGCAATCCTATGCCAAAGTTATCACAAGTGTCTGATCCCCAACGATAATGGTGACAATTAAAATCACCCATGACCAGTAATGGACCACTAACATTAGATAGTAAGTTTTTTATTATCGGAAGATGTTCTGGTTTTGGGCGCGCAACATAAAAAGTAAAAATATATATATCCTCAGCCTTAATAGCAACAACATTTATGTTGTCGCCTACGGAGGTTAGAGGAATCTGGGAGTATGATACCTTGCTATTGATGAGCAAGGCACATCCCCCATATCCATCAGTTCTGTCATTGCGAACACTACTGAAGCATGGCAACCTGAAATTGCTCCCAGGCAAGAGCCATGTCTCAGCAATGCCACAGATCGATGGTTTGTGTTTATTAATTAAATAGATAAGGTCAGATTTCCTAGGAGTAATACTCCTCGCGTTCCACTGAAGGAATTTCAGGGGATGAGCCATTGTGGATAAAATTTACAATCGAGTTTAGTTTTGAGGCAACGTGGTCAGGTATTGAGTGGGTTGGGCTGGTTAAAACAGCCATTAACATATTGGTAATGAAGTTTAAGATATTTGCAGGGTTATTCTCTTTTTTATATGTTATTGGCTCCGTACAATCTGTAGGCAGAGCACATCCGTTTCCAGTAGGGGAGAAGGAGTAATTTTGTGTAAGCTCCTGGTGAGCTCGTCTGTCGTAACCAGGGGAGAGAGGGGCGTGGGTTTTGGGTTTAAGGAAAACCGTTTTACGGTATGACTTTGGGGTAACAGGAATAGGACTCGAGGACTGGGACTGAGATACATATTTACGAGGAGTTCTAGAAACATCGGCATATGACCTGGAAACAGGTGGGAATACCCGACTTGCCTCCAGATATGAAATCGATTTCTCCGACATTAGAGCTTTGATGCTCTTCTGTCGGCCCAATTCAGGACAAGCACTGTCATTTGCAAAATGGTTGCCAGTACACGAGACACAGAAGCTCGATTCCTTGCTAACATCGCATCCATCACCTGGATGGTTTTCTCCACATTTAAAACACCTTGGTTTTGATCGACACAAGGTGCGTGTGTGTCCAAAGCGACAGCAGTGATAACATAAGATAGTAGGGTATGTATATCTCTCAACTGGAAGAGACGAGTAGAAACTTATTACCCGTTTGGGTAAGACTTGTCCGTCAAAGGTTAGCACAACGGTTTGTGTTGGTTTCCATTCAGTAACTCCAGAGGAGGATACCTTGCGGCTCATCCTTCTGGCCTTGATAATGGGGCCACAGCCCTCTGGAACCTGGATATTGGCGATAACATCATCCTCCGACCACTCAACCGGTATATCTCTGACTATGCCCATACGAGTTATATTAAATTGGGGAATGGCTGCAACATAATTGTTCTTGCTTAAAATCGAGTTGTTGAGGAAACTGTTTGCGTCCTGATGCGACTTGAATTCAACTGACACACGGTTTCTGCCTATCCGTTTGATCCCATCGAGACGTACATTACTGACGTTATTTTTCGTCAAAAACATACCAAACTTAATGGGTTGTAGTACGGTGCCTGAAGTCTGATCATTATTCAAGGAGACGTGGACGATATACGGTGGGTTATCCTTAATCGTGTACATAAGTCTACCGGTTACGCTTTTCGGGATCTTTGACGGAATATTAGAGATCGCAGGCGGTGAACCAGCGACTCTTTTCCGATTTGAGCTCTCGGTATCCATAATGGGATCTTGTGCGGGTATTTCAGTGGCATGAGGGAGTGATACGGTCAATACTGGGGAAAGGTCAAATAATTCGTCAGGGGGGTCGGGATCAGGAGGCTTTTTTGAAGTCATGGTGATATACTATACTAACTACTAAAAATAGGGGACAATCACGAATAAAAACAAACCTTAACCGGGAACACAAACACTAGGAACAGTCTCGATTAAGTTTCACACAACAAAATTCACTAAAATCGAAAAAATTCGTAGCACTGACAAAAGCACGTGTCGAGCCTTCACCACTACCAACAAAAGTCGACATTGTTTTGATTGTATGTTAATAGATCGATCGGTCACTGTCAAATTGTCAACTTGACAGTTGGCTTCTGTCAGATGCCAGTGTTGACATCTGTCAAGTGAACGTGACACTCCTCCTATGAGGTTGTGCTGCGTTTTGTTTTTCCTGTTTGTTTCGTGTATCATTTTACGTCGGCCTATATGGGCGCTCGTGTAACGTCTGATTCTAGATTGTTATAATTTTTATGTTTACTTTACTATAGTGTTAATTGTTTATATTGTAAAATTTCTGCCAATATACCAGCGAAATGGGGTGGTTTTCTTATTGATAGAAAACTTTTACATAGCTTTTTTAGTAAATAATATTTTTCGTTTTAGTTAATAATTTAGTTTGTTTATTATTAATATATATATTTACTATTATTTAGATATATTTATATATTATGAACACAGCTGATCTTAACGACAGCTTTTTTTCATGCTCTTCTACTGATAGTTATGCTAGTGCGGAGAGTGACTCCTCTCCTCCACTCACTTTATATGATCAAATGTCTTCTCTTTTCACTAATGACCCTAAAAACTTGCACATTGCTCACATAAACGCCCAGAGTGTTCCTGGTCACTATTCAGATCTTCTGGCATCCTTTAGCTGTGCCCACCTTGATGCCCTATTGATATCGGAATCATTTCTGAAGCCTTCTCTTCTCTCTACTCAATATTCACTACCAGGCTTCGTTTTGATCCGTAACGATAGGACTGGCAAGGGTGGAGGTGGTGTAGCTATGTACCTTCGTGCTGACATTCCTCATAAGGTGGTTAGCTCATCCCCTTCTTTATATTCTGAGTCGGCTGAATACTTGTTTGTCGAAATTTCTGTCCATCACACAAAAGTCTTGCTTGCTGTGCTATACAGCCCTAACCTTCGCATTGACTACTTCGATTCTCTTGATTGCTGTCTCAGTAATCTGTGCCCCATGTATGAGCACGTTATTTTAATGGGTGATTTTAACACTTGCCTAATTAAAAATGACCATCGCTCCCGTAGACTCCTTTCACTACTTTCTTCTTTCAATCTTCAAGTCTTGCCTCTTTCTGCTACTCATCATTCTCCGAATTGTACACCCTCTTTATTAGATCTTACGATTGTATCGTCTCCTAACAATGTGTCTAACCACGGTCAACTTGCAGCTTCCTTTTCTTACCACGATCTAATTTATCTGTCCTATCGCATCCGTGTTCCCAAGCGTAAGCCCCAGCTCTTGTTTCTTCGTAACTACAAAGGCATTGACCTGGAGGCACTGCAGGGCGATGCTAGTGCTCTCGACTGGTCCCCTCTGGTTGAAATTGATGACATCGACGGAAAGGTAAATTATTTTAACACTACCGTTCTCGACTTGTATGACCAGCATGCCCCTTTACGACGCGTCAAGGTAAAACATAATCCAGCACCTTGGGTTTCTCATCAAATCAAGGAGCTTATGGCTCGCAGGGATAAGGCCAAGAGCAGGTATAAGCGAAGACCTTCTGAGCTGAATCTTTCATACTTCATTTCGCTGCGTAACCGCTGTAGGCGTCTGTGTCAAGTTGCTAAGAGACGCTATTTCCACGAACAACTCCATAACCGTAGTTCCTCCGACGTGTGGAAATTTCTTAAGTCTGTTGGCATAGGCAAATCACCAACCAACCGGTGTAATGATGTGAACATCAACGACCTTAATAAGCATTTCTCTCTCCTTCCCTTTACTCTAGATCCTTGTGTCAAAGCTACGACACTGGATGGTTTGTCTGCTTTGCCGCTGCCACAGTACCCTCACTTTAGCTTCAACGATGTTACCGAGAATGACGTCAAGAAATCTGTTCTCGCTATTACTTCTTCTGCAGTTGGCTATGATAAGATTTGCTCTAGAATGATTACTCTCATCCTTCCCTCGTTACTTCCTGTTCTCACGCATATCTTCAATCACTCTTTTACCTCATGCTCCTTTCCGTCAGTCTGGAAACAGGCTTATATTATTCCTTTACCTAAAATTAATAATCCCACTTCATTAACCCATTTTAGACCTATTTCTATCCTTCCATTCCTATCTAAAGTTTTTGAGCACTTAGTTCATAGACAGCTTTCTCTTTTCTTGACGTCAAACTCTATAATATCCCCTTTCCAATCAGGTTTCCGCGCAGGTCACAGCACTGTTACTGCACTTTTAAAAGTGACTGACGATATCCGCTGGGCTATGGAGAACAAGTCCCTTACTGTCCTTGTATTACTTGATTTTAGTAGCGCCTTTAACTCAGTGGATTTCGATGTCTTACTCGGCATCCTTAAGTCTATAAATTTTTCTTCTTCCACCTTAACCTGGTTCAATTCATATCTTCGGGGTCGCTCTCAGTGTGTTCGCCTTGAAGAGTTGTTCTCTGACTGGTGTAATCTCACGGAGGGTGTTCCTCAGGGTAGCGTTCTCTCTCCTCTTCTTTTTTCTATCTTCATTAATTTTGTAACTAAAGTAATCTCTTCCAGTTTCCATCTTTACGCAGACGACTTGCAGCTTTACCGACATTTTACTGTAGCTGATGCGGATTCGGCTATTGCCGCTATGAATCATGACCTGGCCTGTATCAGTGCCTGGGCTAAGTCATTTGGTCTACAGATCAACCCTACTAAATCACAGGCCATGATCATAGGCAGTAGATTCGTTCGCAATGCGGCTATAGTTTCTTCTCTGCAGCCTTTAGTTCTTGATGGTGTTATTATTGACTATACAGAAACTGCAAAAGATTTGGGTGTTATTCTTGACTCCAATCTTTCGTGGCGTGCGCAGGTCAATGAAGTCAGTCGGAAAGTAAACTTTTCCTTCCATTCGCTCAAATGCCTCCAGGGTATTTTGCCTTTGAAAACGAAAATCTCTTTGGCCCAAACTCTTATTCGGCCGATTATAGATTATGCCGACGCCTGCTACCTGGATGCTACTGAGGAGCTTTTAAACAAGCTTGAGCGATTGCAAAACTTATGTATTCGGTTTGTTTTTGGTCTACGAAAGTATGATCACGTCTCTCACCTTCGCAAGGAACTCAAGTGGCTCCCTATCCGCCTTCGCAGGAACACTCGGATTTTATGTCTCCTCTTCAACATCCTACATAACCCTACTTATCCTTCCTACCTGCGTGATCGTTTTTCTTACGCCCGTCCTAGTGACGCACCGTGCAGATCACATCTAAGATCCCTCCTTAAATCCCCTCCTCATAAATCGAGCTACTACTCCTACTCCTTTTCCGTCCATGCAGTGAGGCTGTGGAACTCTCTACCGCATAGCATTCGCGACCTTAAATCTATCTCACTCTTTAAAAACAAAGTGAAAGAGCACTATCTCTCCTGTGTAGTGTAATTGTTTATTCGTATGTATATTATATATTTATTTTTAGTATAACGTATTTATATTATATATTTATTTTTAGTATAATCTTAAGGTATATATATATATATATATATATGTATTTGTTACTTCAATTTAAGTTTCCATACGCTTTCCTTTTATTTTTCTTGCACACAACTGTCTACATCTCACAAAATCTCTCTTTCGCAGGTCTGCTGGTAGAGATTTCTTATTGAAATAAGCAGTACCTTTGTACATATTTCTATATTTTATTGTTTCCTTATCTGTTTATCTGTGTGTACATAAATTATAAAATAAATAAAATAAATAAATAAGAAAATGCCCAAACCCCATAATCATTCACTCAGCTTTAAAAAATATCATAATAGTAGATTATGATACAAGTGTGTAATGTGGGAGATTAATGTCGAAGTGGTATTAAGACCCGAGCCTTGGCGAGGAACCAAGAACGGTAACCGTTCGCTAACTTGTGCTTTGTGTTTATGTATGGCTAAGTGAAAAAAATAAAATATTGCTGCTATATTCTGGGAAAATCCCATCAAAGCAGGCTTAGTTATACATTGTAATATTATGTTACCGAATTTTTTTTTTTTATGTACTGGTTTCTCTATCAATTGTGAACCGATTTTGAATTTTTTTTTTTAAATTAAGGAGGAAAAAGCCGGCACGTAGGCACTGGAACTCTGTAATCATTCTGTGTATACTAACAGGACGCTCAGGACTGGTCACTGTGACGACGCTTGGGGAAGCCCTATAAATGATAAATGATAAATGATAAATGATAAATGATAAATGATAAATGATAAATGATAAATGATAAATGATAAATGATATTTATTTTGCAAATAGGTTTCACGAAACACTTTTACACGTCAATTTTTTTTTTTGTCAAAATTATTAATCTAGATGAGGCCGGTGTTTCCTAACTGACTACCCTGAGAAGAAACACCGAAACAAACTCAGGGGTCACAGTCTCTTTTAAAAAAAAATATCCATACAAAATGTATTGGTCAAATCATATGCGAACTATGCAGATTGGTGTCTGAGATGGCCTTTTAAAGAAAGAACCATGCAGATTTGAGCGGACCTGTCCAGTCAGTGCAAGCATTTGTCATTTTCCTCGTAAAGCTCAACTCGGGGCTACTAAGGAGCTCAACGACTTGACGAACAATGCAAAGGAAAGGACATTTGGTTAGGCCGTAGAAAATACTCAAATTGCCAGACATAAGTTAAAGTGACTGAAACGAAAGGAAAAAGCAAGCTATCCACATAGTCCTCACATTCACAAAAAAATAAAAAATAAAAAAAGATATAAATAAAATTTACAAAAAGTAATACTTAACAAAGTAAATATTGTTGTCAAAAAAAAAATTAAAGAATAAAAAGAAATTAGTCGAATTGTATATAAAAAAAAAATGTCGGATTGTAAAAAAAAAGAGAATATCAATGTCAAATTGAAACATAAGTTAAAAGAATAAACGACAGTACAGCGAGTACTGGAGCAGGTCAATCCCAAGCCTTATTGTCCTCAACATAGTCCTTTATAGTATAAAAAGCCTTTTGGCAAAGTTTACGCTTTACAAATGATTTAAATTTATTGAGGCTTAGTTCTTGAATGTCCAGCAGTGGACGTCTTTTGGCTGAGATGATTATAAGAATTGACATAAGTTGCATTCTGTTTTACAACAATCTGATAATGGTTTGGGGACGCATAGAGGACAAACATCTAAACATTTACAGATACAGATACGTAATATTGTATTTAATAAAAAAAAGTTTATCATAATCCTTCTTCTTAGGGTTCCGTAGCCAAATGCAAAAACGGAACCCTTATAGTTTCACCATGTCTGTCCGTCGTTCCTCGCTTAATCTCTGTGACCGTTAGCACTAGAAAGCTGAAAATCGGTACCAATATGTATATCAATCACGCCAACAAAGTAGTAAAATAAAAATTGGAAAAAAATGTTTTATTAAGGTAGCCCCCCTACATGTAAAGTGGAAAGTGATTTCTTTTTTAATTTCATCCCTAATGTGTGATATATTGTTGGATAGGTATTCAAAAATGAATAGGGGTTTAGTAAAATCATTTTTTGATAATATCAATAAATTCGGAAATAATCGCTCCGAAAGTAAAAAACTATGTGTGTGTGTTGTCTTTTGAACCATAGATTTAGAAAATATGAAAAAATCTGGAAAGTAGAGCTTTATAAAGTCTTTCTAGGAAAATTATTTTGAACTTGATGGGACGAACAGTTTTTGAAAAATTGAGGACACTTGTGACGGACGATGGACGGATGATAGAAAAAATCTCGAGGTACATTTTGAACGGAACATTTTATTAATTCACAGTTATATAAATACATTTGAGTGTGGAAAATTGCTGCAATGCTTTTCTATCAGACTTAGAAAATTTTACATCTTAAATATAGGCAACTCTGGATTCGCACCACTTTTGGTAAGGCAACTGCATACGGTTAGATTAGGAATAAAATTGCCTATAATTTGATATACAACACGATTAAATAACAGATGAGGGTATGTTATCAACTTTTACTTAGCTCTTTATGCAAGGCAACTCCATAGTTTGCACCAAAAACAAAACAGCAACTTCTATTTTTTTAGTTCCTTGGGACACATTCTTGCAGCTAATGCTCGACTTTTATAAATAACAAATGAGGTAAGTTGATGAAAAAATTTTGATTACATATTTTATTGTTTAACACCATTCGCACCAAATTTGGCTCGGCAACCTATTCGCAATGTATCAATTTAAGCATTATCTAGCATATAATCTTAATTATAATCAAATAACAGATCAGGTATAAAATTCTTCTACGGATCTTAGACCAATATTATAAAGGCAAAACTTTGCGTGTGTATGTTTGTTATTTATTTATTCACACCTAAACAGCTGAACGGATTCCAAAAATTTTTGGTTTAAACCATATCCTAAAATAGCACATTCGTTAATGAACTCAAAATTATATATTTGTACATGTGGTTGTGTCCTTACAAATTAAATAAGAGTATAAAACTCTTCTTCTTCTTCTGCCTGGCGTTAATCCCGGCTATTGCCAGGGTCCGCCTTCCGATTAAGTCTTCTCCACTTTGCCCGATCGAAAACATCCTTCCCAGTAAGGCCATTGGCTCTCATGTCAGACTTGACGACGTCCAGCCAGCACTTGCGGGGGCGCGCACGGGACCTAGCCCCAAAGAAAGCCATATCCATGCATCTCCGACCAACGTACTCCCTAGGGCGGCGCATGATGTCGCCATACCATCGCAGATGACACTCTTGCCGTTTTTCCCCCCCGTCACGGACACCAAGGCTACCTCGGATGTATCGGATCGCGTTACGCCACTCATCCACCTCAGCATCTTCATCTCCGTGACGCGAAGCTCCTGGGTGTGTCTGCCCAGTGCTGGCCAGCACTCGCCGCCGTAAAGAAGGACAGGCCGTATGATGCATTTATATATCTGCCCCTTGAGCTTCGGAGGCATTTTGCGGTCGCATACAACGCCCGTAACCTCTCGCCACTTCGCCCAAGCCGCGCCAATGCGTGCTTGGACATCGTCGTCCACGTTGTGTTATTTATTTCATCACCGATACTCTCAAAACAGTGAAGGAAAACATCGTGAGGAAACCGGCATATCCCAAGAACCAAAATTCGAAGACATGTGACATTCACCAATCCACACTGGGCCCGCGACCCAATACCCACAAAGGAGGCCTAAGTCCCAACAGTGGGAACATTAAAAAGCCGATGCTATACTCTGAGCAGAATTATTATCTGCACTTTATACAAAAAAACTCATATAAACTGTAACCATGATATTCATGACAATAGAAGACCCAACACTAACCCAAACATATTGCCTGAAACTACAGCGAGGGAAGACAAAAACCCCATACACATCATCCATCGACATTTATCATCGTGAAACAACCCAACCCCGGTGGTTACAATGGTCATTCAACCTGCACCACCGACTCATAACCAGTTATGAATAACACGACAATACTTGTATGATTAGTCTACATTGCGCGTCGAGTATGAGCTTGGTGAGGCGACACCAGTACAAAAGCGTCAATGGATATCGAATAAAGTTTCCAATGGTACTGGATGTTGTGTTGTTGCTTTTTTTTGTTTATTCTAACACGGGTAGTACAGTTTAGAAACGAATAAATGCAAATAGTAGGTACCGCTAACTGTTGTTGATGCATTTTGATTCGGTTTTCGTGTTTATACAGGTTTGCATTTTTTTTTTCATAACTGCATACGAGTATTATTGACACTAGCTTCCAATAGAACATAAATAAATTATTATTTATATAAAAAATACTGGCGTATTTGTTAAAGAACCACCTAAAACTGTTTTACCTATGGGTATGGCCTAATGGCCATCTAATATCGAAACGGTTCAGTGTTAGAGTAGACAAAGAATAGGCAAATATACTGCACATGTCTGATTAGTGGGTCTAAGTTTCTTTTAGTGACCTTCTTCATTTCCGAGTCATACTTGTATGTCATCACATCCGGCTTTTGTACGGTGGAGGTGTGTCCTGCTTGGGCGGAGCACTGCTTTGTCCTCGTGGAAGCAATCTTCGGCAGGGACCTAATTCATATTCATGCATAATCAGCAACCTGAGAAATGTCAGCAAAACGTAGGGGCCAAGTAGAGCTGATACCCGCTAGCTAGGACCGCGGAGAATTTGTAAAAATGAAACCCGTAGTCCTAAATCGCAAAGGGCAACTTAAGGATATAGGTGTGGTTTTAGTTAGTAAAAGTCTGATACGCCCACCTGATTGACCCTGAGCAAGAAAAGTCATTAGATGATTTTCGTTCTTAATACGGAAAAATGTCATCACTGACATCACTCATTGGTTATAGATTCTCGTCTTGAGACATTGTGGTGTGGAAACTGCGAACGCTATACGCCAATTTAAGGCAAATAAATACAAAATCGCAACTATTTCTAACACATTCTAAAACGCTATCTGCTGTCTGTCTAAACACGGATAGCAACATTATCAGATAGCATGAACCGCAAATATTTGCATTCCCGAAGCACAATAACCCCACTACTGCATCGCTATCTAAAATCGCCAATACGATCTAAATGGACCTATCACTATGTTCACAAATAACGTAATTTCACATTCAATTGCGTAATTTTGAAATTGAATTTTAGAAGTATGTGGACAGACAGTAAAGTCCCACGTACCTCCGCTGAAAAGGAAGGATCCTCCAACCAGACCGGTGTTGAGTCTGGTGGAGGCCCGATAGATGATTTCGGGCCGTTGTATCTATTCAAATCGCGCGGAGAACTTTGATTGCGCGATGCAGGATTCTTGGTTCAATATGACGTCCTAGATATTACTACAGAAGGAATTTTAGAGGTACGTGGAACAGAGAGTCAAGTCATCCATAACTCTGAAAAGGGAGAATCCTCCGACTACACTGGTGTTATGTCTGGTGGGCTACTGCCCGATAGATGATTTCGAGTTGTTGTATCTATTCAAACCGCGCGGAGAACTTTAATTGCGCGATGTAGGATTCGTAGTTCTTATGTGACGTCCTAGATATCGACAGAACTAATAAAAACCTGGTTTTCTATCGAAATGAACGTATACTTATATTATTATTAGCTTCAGCCAGAAAATAGCCTATGTTACTCATTAAAGACAGTAGCTTTATAATTATTAATTATTTTTTTAAATCGCTCAATTAGTATTTGAGTTAAATCGTAACATAAAAACAAAAGTACAAAAATATTCCTCTTTATGATTTAAGTATAGATTTATTATGAAATTCGTAATTTTACGAACCCATGCGAGGCCGCCTTGAGATAATAAGCGGCTCTTAAATAATATTTCCCGGAATCATTTTATGTTTCTGGTGAAGAAAAATATGGCGTTTGAGTGTTATGTTTATGCTCTTTACTTTGTAACTTACTGTAACCGAAAAGATTTTGCTCCAGTATATGTTGGTTTCGGTTTGGTTTGAAACGGTTCGTTCTTTTAAATATTTAATTTGTTTTGGATTCGATTGATTGCGCATTTAAACAATGTCAAATTTAGAAGTTTATAGGTAATTTAGGTGTCTTCAAAGTGGCTAGAGTGAATAGGATCTTAATAAACTAAAGCCTTTTACTATAAACGATTGCATCCCTGCTTACCTGTGTTAGGTGGGATCGCAGTCAAGTACCTACCAGTCAATATCATACAGTTAATTTATTTTTATTAGGATATTTGCAATTTTTGGCAGTAAATCATCCAAATTAGTTTCCTCAATAAGCTTCGTTGATGTGGTCGAAGCTACCATAAAATTATCAACTTCATTTTACTTAGATTAATTTTGAATTATTGCAAAGATTAACTAGTAGTATAGACAATAGAAATACAAAACTTTACATACAAAATCTAATAAAAATCAATTAGCAAATAATTAGAAAAATTCTGCCAAATGTTCATCAATATAAGTTGGTATTGACTTGAACGGTGAGTTTGAAACTTAAAATATATTTCATTTGTTTTTATTACTTACAGATGTTCATTTCTTTGCAAATCTTTGGTATGAAGTTAACAATACATTAGGGAGACTCACCGTCTCTCATGCAGACTGTGCAGCCACTATGTTACACTAAAATAGTATTCTTAATTTGAGGTGCTATAAAATTTTGATTTTATGTATCAATATTTTCGTAAACTTCACTATTGTTATAACTCCGGTAGCGTTACGAACAGGCCCATATTTCTTTTCTATTCGACAGCCTCTATTTAGAAAATTGAAACACGTTTTGCTAGGGTAGGTATAAACAATTTTGAAGTATCCTCTGTGCTGGAGTGTTTTTGCTTCGCCCACAAAGGCTGAGCCTATCAAAAACGGGTCGGTTTCATCGTTTCATGTTCACATCGATCGCTCTCGAGTAGAGAGGAGTAAATCTAGCTTTTCATAAAATCGGTTTTCATATCTAGGGTGCCGACGCTGTTTTTTTTCTGTGTTAAGTTGAGGTGTTCCAGTCTAAAGTGCTCCTAACACTTAACGTGTTTCGATGGTCCCTAGGTAAAGTATCGAAAGTGAAAATCGCTACTTTGCAAGAGAGCGATTTAAAGTTTATTTTTTGCATAATTTTGTCACGGGTGATTAAATCTTTATAAAAATTAGGTCTCTAACTATCGGGAAACGAAGTTGTATTAAGAAACATCCTTTAAAAAGAGCTCAAAACAGTAATAATAAAAAATTGCTATTTTTTTGATTCGATACTTTACGTAGGGACCATCGGTTTGTTGTTATCTTTTTTTACAATATCAATATTTTTGGCATAGATTTTAAATTACCTATTATATTGGAAATTGTTTCCTGTAATTTTTTACTTTAAAATAGAGTATTGTTTCGGCTTAAAATAGTATGTTGTTAATAACTTAATTCTAGGAATTGCATTGATCGTTGTTTTGATAAACTTTAACAGTCCCGGCGTACGGCGTTACGTGTTTTCCAAGGCACGGAGGAAACTCGTAACATAAAGTATCTATCCTACTACTATTATAAAGGCGAAAGTTTGTAAGTATGGATGTATGTATGTATGGATGTTTGTTACTCTTTCACGAAAAAACTACTGAACGGATTTGGATAAAACTTTACAGTAATATAGGTTATTCATCAGAATAACACATAGGCTACAATTTATAATGATTTTATGTAGTTTTGGTCATAATATAACGATACGTGTCAATTAAGTCGGAAAAAAATCTTCCATCTGAGAGCTATCTTGGCGTGCGCTGCCTAAACCAATGGAGTTACATAAAGATGATGTACCGCAGGATTGTTTGTCTTAAGTAGATCTAAATAAAAGTCCGCGACAGCATATATCTACCTTTTATGTGCAAGCCAGTACAACCAAAATTGTGAACCATAAATCTAATTAAATTTGGTACTATTTTACAATGCACATTTAGTAAATAATTATCAAACTCTTATCAAAATGAATACATTTCTCGCATTAAGTATTTAATGTAGATAAACTTTGTCTTTCACACTAAGTAATTTGGCCGAATAGTTTAAAAGTTATCACGATATGATTGACTTGAACGGAGCGCCTAACGCCGCGGCGGCGGCCGCAGCACGGGCGGAGCGCGAAAACTTACTTGCTTAATTTACTTTTGGCAAAAATTCGTGGCGGCCATAACGTTGCATTAGCCGTGGCTTCCTCTGGAATTGCTGCTACTTTGCTAAGCGGTGGACGGACAACACATTCCGTCTTTAAATTACCTCTTAATCTGGCGAGTGAAGAAACTCCATGTAACATCAGCAAAACCAGTGCCCGTGGCCTCCTCTTGCAACAGTGTAAATTAATCGTGTGGGACGAGTACACAATGTCACACAAACGTGCCATCGAAGCTCTTGATCGTTGTTTACAAGACTTACACGGCAAAGAAACAATAATGGGTGGTGTGGTTGTTTTATTGGCTGGGGACTTTCGGCAAACTTTGCCTGTCATCGAGCGAGGCACTGCAGCAGACGAAAGTAACGCATGTCTAAAATCCTCATATTTATGGACCAAAGTTGAAAAGCTGCACCTTATAACCAACATGCGTGTCCAGTTATTCAGTGATCTAGAGTCGGGTGCGTACGCTGAAAAAGTGCTTGAGATAGGTGAAGGTCGAATCGAAACTGACGAAGAAGGTATGGTTCTATTCACTAACCAATTTTGTCACGATGTGGATTCGGAAGACACACTCATTGCTCAAGTTTTTCCAAATTTGCAACCGAACATCCACGACGATAGTTGGCTTTGTGAAAGAACTATACTAGCACCAAGAAATGAGACAGGTGCGAAAATCAATAACATTATCTTGGACCAAGTAACCAGCGATGCAACAACCTACAACTCTATCGACACAGTCATGTCATCTAAAGACTGTACAAGCTACCCCGTGGAGTTTCTTAACTCTTTGGAACTATCCGGGGTGCCATCACATAAGCTCCAATTAAAAGTCGGTATACCGGTTTTGTTAATGCGTAACTTGGACGCCCCGAGACTATGTAATGGCACTAGATTGCGAGTCAGGAAACTAGGCAGGCATATTGTTAAGGTCACAATTTTAACTGGAGAAGCTAAGGGTGAAAATGTTCTTATTCCACGCATCCCAATAATACCCAATAACTTACCCTTTAATTTCAAACGTTTACAGTTTCCACTTAAAGTTGCATTTTCTATGACCATCAATAAATCGCAAGGGCAAACTTTAAAAGTAGCGGGGATACATTTAGGCACGCCCTGTTTTTCCCATGGGCAGCTTTACCACAGCTTTACGTAGCTTGCTCACGTGTTTCTAAATCCCAAAATCTTCTTATTTACGCTGAACAAAAAAAATCAAATAACATAGTATACACGAGTATATTGCAGTAAAAACACAGATAAATTAACACCGATGTTCACTTATTCCAATTACGTACCACATAATTCTTTAGTTATTACAAAATCTATTAAAAAAAACCGGCCAAGTGCGAGTCGGACTCGCGCGCGAAGGGTTCCGTACCATTGTCTATAAAAAACGGCGAAAATAACACGTTTATTGTATGGGAGCCCCCCTTAATATGTACTTAATTCTTATTCGTATTTGTTGTAATAGCGGCAACAGAAATACATCATTTGTGAAAATTTCAGCTTTCTAGCTATCACGGTTTATGAGATACAGCCTGGAGACAGACAGACAGACGACGGAGGCTTAGTAATAGGGTCCCGTTTTACCCTTTGGGTACGGAACCCTAAAAACCGCAGCAAAATCCGTTGCGTAGTTTTAAAAAATTTAAGCATTCATAGGGAAAAAGAAAGCTTCTTTGTTTTATACTATGTAGTGATTAAATGCAAGTAACATTGGTCCGACCTGTTTAGTTGTCAGTGTTTAGTAATCCGTTTGTGCTGGATAGGATAAGGTTTCCTTTTAAATTTGTAATCTTGGTGTACAATAAAGTGTATATATAAATAAATAAATAATAATCTCAAGCCTACTTTTTATAAACACACCATACAGGTAAAGATTGATGAAGAAACCACTGGACTTAGCATTTTGAAATTTGCAGAATTCTATTATAGCTTAAAATAATGAGCACTTAGAAAGGAATTCAGATAATTCCACCCTCAAGAGATACCCTCTAAATATTAGGTATAGGAGTTCAAAGATTGTATGGAAACTAATTTTGAAGTTAGAAATCTGGGATGTACGATGTGAAGGTACATTAAAAAAATATCAGTATTTTTAAAAAAATGTCACGTAACTTAATGTGGCAGACCAAATTCTACGCGAGCGAAGCCGCGGGCAAAAGCTAGTAATAAATAATTGTTCCAAAACAGCCCATTCCAAAACCACAGGGCAATCTTTTACAATAACAGCAATCGTTATTTAAACCTTACCCACAAAGAAGTAAAAAAACAAATAATACCTGTAAAGTAATACTACACTTTTTCCAGCATACCTACAGACATTGAAGTACACTCGAGCGCTCAGGCACACATAACATTACACTCAAAGTAATCACATTACGCATGATATGGGGAGAGGTGGGAAACGCGAGGAAACCAGGAAAAATCATGTAATCTCGCGGAACAAGAAGATTTTAGTACTTATCACTATGTCTTGTTCGTATGAAAATTTTGGGGAAAGCAGAGCGAATCACAACGTGTCCTTACTTCCTGCTAAATATAAATAAAGTGGTTCATTAGTTCAATGAGTTTAGATAATATTTTGCAGACCACTGGACCTTTTTAGGGTTCCGTAGCCAATTGGCAAAAACGGAACCCTTATAGTTTCGCCATGTCTGTCCGTCCGTCCTCGCTTGATCTCTGTGATCGTTAGCTCTAGAAAGCTGAAATTTGGTACCAATATGTATGTCAATCACGCCGACAAAGTACAAAAATAAAAATTAGAAAAAAAAAATTATTAGGGTAGCCCCCCTACATGTAAAGTAAAAAGCGTTTTTTTTTTAATTTCAACCCTAACGTGTGGTATATTTTTGGATAGGTATTAAAAAATGAATAGGGGTTTGCTATAATCATATTTTGATAAAATCAATAATTTCGGAAATAATCGCTCCCAAAGGAAAAAACAAATTTATTTCGGTTGTAGGTTTCTTTAGGCAGCTTTAATGCGGAGATGCATGAATATGGCTGTCCTTGGCGCTAGGTCTCGTGGTCGCCCTCGCAAGCGCTGGCTGGACGTCGTCAAGTCCGACATGAGAGCCAATGACCTTACTGAAAAGGATGTAGAAGATCGGGTAAAGTGGAGCAAGCTAAGCCGGAAGGCGGACCCTGGCAAAAACCAGGATTAACGCCAGGTAGAAGAAGAAGAAGAAGAATGCGAGCAAAGCCATTGGCAGAAGTTATTTTAATAAAAGCAACAAGCAGTTACCAGCAGGTTCATTCACGTGATAGTAGAAAAATATCTCAAGATGGTATCGTCCCAAGACAAAGAAAGTACTCTATGTGATATTCCAGGACACAAGCAACCAGTCAGCTAATTTTCCTTGAAATGTGTTCAGGCTGTTCAAGCGTATCGAATATAATAATATATACACTCTCAAACTTTCGCCCGCGCACAATCGTTATCAATTTAAAAAAATATATAACTTTTTAATAACTTATTCTGTATTCAGCAATTAAAAAGTTATCATGTAGCCTGTGTAAACTAGGGACGTTATTAATAATTTAGTAAACCTAAAATGTTCAGTATTTTATAACAATTACCGAATAAATCAGTACAATCTGTTGTGGAACAGCCGTGACTTATGTTACGGTTTCCAATTTGTACAACCGCGCTCAGCGTGTTTAGCACTTATAACAACATTTCATTCAATTTCACAAAACCATTCCCGTAAGCAATTAGAAAATATTAATTTCAATTATGAAACTGAACTCGGTTGACGTGACAGTCAACCCTAAAAATCCAAACAAATTATAACATCGAGACTGTCGAATATAAGGGCACTCGCCCACGGCGACTTTTTGTAACGATGCCGATGCTGTCGCGCGTTTCGTCATCGCTACTGAGAATATAATAGAATAAACTTTATTGTACAGCAAAAGAAGTACCTAATAAATTATGGCGAAACTTTAATCTATGGGTACAATACAATGGCGATCTTGTCGCTGACAGCGATATCTACCAGACAACGTTAGCATGAATCGTAAAAAAAATAATAAAGGGTTCCGGCGGCTGAGGCGCATGTGCGTGTTGCAACGCTCCATAGAAGCTCTGCTAACGCGCTATAGCATCGTGACTGATGTAGCGCTGCAAACGCACGACCGTATCAGACGCCATCGGGGAGAGGACGAAAGGAGGATAGCACGTGAATGAAAAAAAAAAATTCTACATACAAAATTTTAATTTTTGTGTCACATTATCGCATATTTGCATCGCATCTGAGATTTATGGTGTGAGCGAGGCCAAATAGCTAGCAATCGTATCGCGACTGTATCGTAGCGAACGCGCGACAGAATCGCTACTGCAACGCTAAAAAAGTCGCCGTGGGCGAGGCCCCTAATGGTTCCGCGTACAGTCACTCAAAACGCTTAATTCGTACAGGCGCGCACAGCGTGTTCTAGAGTAATTATTTCGATGTTAATTCAATTCTGTGGCCGCTTGTACACGCGAGGCAATTTTTACACGGCCAAGACAACCGGAGTTTAATTGGAGGGTACTGACTTGACACTTAGCATTGGAGGGTTGGATTTATACGCGTGACAGTTAATATTTTTGTGGCTGCGACATTTTGGGGTTAAGACGGTAATAGGTCCGTGTAACGAAGGTAAACATTCTCGTTAATTGAATTTAATTACTATAATTCGGGTAGGTTAGGGGATTTGTTTCCTTGAATTTTTTTAAGTATTTACTTTTATTTCAATTGATAGGTTTAAATTAGTGCCGACCGCGAAACCACCTGATGGTAAGTAGTGATGCAATCGTAGATAGTGAGGCGATAGTTTATTAAGAGCCAATTCACTCTAGCCTTGAAGACACCTAAATTATAATCGAACGGGAAGACCGCAGCAGGCAAATTGTTCCAGTCCTTCGGGGTATGCCGTATAAACGATAAAGTGAAACGTTTAGTCCGGACCGTAGAGGTTTCAACAACGTAAGGGTGGATACTCGCCGTATGACGGTTTGTCCTATAGGTAGTAGAAAGGAGATGGCGGAATCAAATCATGTAATTCCCGCCCCTACTCTGGCTACCCTACGCCTGTGCTCTGGGCTTCGTACTCGTACATTAATATCACGAAAAATAGGAAACAATATTTTCTTTTTGATTGTATAAATGTATACCTCATCATCTACCTAGCCTTTTCTCAACTACATTGGGCTCGGCTTCCAGTCAAGCCGGATTTAGCTGAAAACCAATATTTTACAACGAGCGGCTGCCTACCAGACTTCCACAACCCATTAACTGGGGTAACACGGTACTTCATGGCAAGACTGGAGTCAGATTTACTGACTTCTGACTATTAGTAACGACTGTCAAAGATCTACAAATGACAGCTGGGACCTACGGCTTAACGTGCTTTCGAGGCTCGGAGGAAACTCGATATATTAAGATGGTCACCCATCCACAGATCAACCTTGGCAAGCGTTGCTTAACCTTGAAGATAGACCTGTGACCTACTCCTTGATAACTTTAGTTAGCGTTTCCAATATGCAAGACAGAACAATAAAGTATGATTTAGACGATCATCCTATCTTGGGCAAGCGTCCCATTTGGCAGAAAGTGGTGCTTGTAAAACTTAGAGATACGTTGATGTGTGCCAATTCTAGAGGTATTTGATGGTATACCTCGTATGCTATGCTATTTCAGACATATTTAAATGAAAAGTAATAAATAATCGTAAAACTTCATCAAATGTTCCTTTTAATTCATATACAGCTTTTTGCTGTTGAAGTAAGTGACGTGAAATAAATTCTCCTGCTGTGGGCGAAGCGAGAAAGAGTGCCAAACTTTTACTGACAGAAAACCCGCCCATGTTACTTCAGTTAGCCACTTTTTTTATTATTATTATTGATAGGCTTGCGCTTGACTACATTTCACCTGATGGTAAGCGATCATGTGGTCGACGATGGAGCACGCTTGCCTAGAAGCAACCTATTCACTCTTGACTTAAAGACCCCTAGGCTAGCTACAAGCTATCAGGAAACACAGACCCCGGCAGGGAATTCCACTCTTTAGCTGTGCGCATAATAAATGTACTCCCAAAACGCTTTGTACGTATGGGTGGGATGTTCACCATGTACTGATGGCACATTGCCGTACGTCTAGTGGTCCGATGATGAAACGGGCTTGTAGGAATCAAGTTGTGCAGTTCCTGTGCACACTTTCGCCACTGCTAAAAAAAAAATGTTAATTAAAATGCTAGAAGGTATCAGCTCTAACCGTCCTCGTCTGAGAGAGATCCTGACATCTCTTGTGTTCAATCACTTACATTTTAAAGCTCTCAACAGTCGCTATCGACGTACAGAGAGTACAATATAAAGGACCAAAGCTCACGTTAGTAACAGATTTTCAGAGGTTTTTATTAGATACGTTTTACACATTATGTTTTTCCATAGAAACCAAGATATAATGATTTATGATATTTATTTTGCAAATAGGTTTTGACAAACTCACATGTAAAATTTTTTTTTTCGACATTTTATCCTAGATGAGGCCGGTGTTTCCTAGTTAAGCCAAATTCAACGTCCAAAGTCAAAACGTTTATTAGCCGAAACAAGCTCAGGGGTCACAGTCTCTTACAAGTCCATACAAAATATTTAATGTTCAAATTATATTAGAACCATGCAGATTAGTGTCTGAAATGATCTTCTGAGGAAAGAACCATACAGATTTGAGTGGATCTGTCCAGTCAGTGCAAGCATATGTCAGTATTCGCAAAGCTCAACTCAGATTACTAAGGAGCTTGCAGGGATTGTACCTCGTGTTGACCGCTATTAAGGGTCAAGGTAAAAAAAAAAAAAAAAAAAACCGCTCTTAAGGGTCGGAACACATCTGACGGAAAATGCGTCACGTAATATCAATCGCGTAACGCCAAAACAGACAAATGAAAAAAAACATTCAACCGTTCACACCTAACCAATGATGCGTTAGAGCGTCGAGCGTTCAGTGTTTGTTCTGTTTCCGTCAACGCATTGTCAGCCACAATGAAATTGGCCACTTGATATTCTTTTAGTATTTAAAGATCGGCGTTTTCTTTTTCGATCCTGTTCAAGAACCTCCGAAATAACTATTATTTCAATGGGCTTCAATTTAAACTTCAATATCACACAACACAACCACTCTGTAGATGCTGAACGGACAAACTGAGTAGACGCTTAATGTGAAAGGCCTAATTTGACGGAATAGACGCGACCGATGATACGCTCGATGCATTTTCCGTCAGATGTGAACCGGCTCTTAGTAGTTTATAACCTGTATAGCCTCCAGAAAACAAAACAAACCTACCATAACAACCTAACTTACATAACAACCTAAATTATCCAATTCTTCACCAAATTATACGTTAAGCTCAATATTCTCCCCACAAGCAGCTACCGTAAGTAGCAACACGTTTTAACGAATGGACGGAGGTCGCGTGCCGCGCGATGTGCGTCCGATTCAATTTGATTGCCCACAATTAGGGCGGCCTGTACTCAAAATAAAAGAAACATACTACAATATTGGGTATTGGGTCATTTTGTTGCTTTTTGTGGGGATAAAAATGGACTATGGCTGCAGAAATTTTTGAAAAATTAACCGCGACTTTGAAACGCAAAGTAACACAGGTTTTATCAGTAGAAGTCTGACACTCGCTCTTGTTCCACCCAGAATGGGAGAAATTATTTAACAATCATCATCATCATCATCATCATCATCATCATCATCATCATCATCATCATCATCTGCCTAACCTTTTCCCAACTATATTGGGGTCGGCTTCCAGTCAAGCAGGATTTAGCTAAATAGGTACCACTATTTTACAAGGAGTTTATTTAACAATATTCCACCTTATAAAAGAAAAAGTAACTGAGAGGACTAGTGCAAATTCTGTTTAGCATTATTTTGTTTTATTGAGTTGTTTTTGATACGACTTACTGAAATTCCGTTTTTTTTAGTAGTCACTCGTAAGTCAACTTTGTCGTTGTTTACTTAACCGGACTTGTCTGTGAAGACCTTAAATTAAATCTTTCAGCAAGGACTTTCCAGTTCAGTTTGTGTTTAATATTATTTAAACAGAAATAGACACTGGTTTACAGATTAGGCATCATGAAGGTAAAATCGTAAATTTTACCTGTAGAAAAAGTGAAAATTTCTGTCAATTTTATGCCTTTTCCTTTGCTCTTATTAAAAAAAAATATGAATAAAAATATCTTAAGATAGCATAGCTTACAGCAAAAAAAAATTGTAACACAAACACAATAGTTTAGATTTCAATAAAGCTGTAAAAAAGAGTACGATATTTTTTCAGTAAACAAATAATCGTGCGTAAATATTTGTATGACCTATAAATAACTGTGCCGCGTTTGGATGTATTGTGTATGTAAGTATTACATGTTTATAAGAGCACCTACGATAAAAAAGTAATTCCTAATGTAAATTTACTTGAAAAAAAACAGCTACAAATGCTAAAACTACAAAACAAAATCCAATATCAAAACTTCCCAAGCCTTATAAGATGAACTGTGCTAGTACGTACTAGTATATACTCTCCTAGTATATACCAGTATTCCTCGGAGTAAAGTGCAACAGCTGGTGTTACACAAATCGCTTCACTGTGCACCTCGTAGAGATGCGCCCTGTATACCCATTGTAGTTCATCGTTATGACCTCAGAAACGTATTGCTACAAGCGCTAGTGAACTGAAGAATATCTACGTTAGGTTAAAATTTTTTGAGGTGTAACCACCGGTATGTTGATATTTTTATCAGAATGCATTAGAAACAGGGTAATAATATTTTTGATAATAGGAACTTGTTTAATCAAAAATACGATTAGCCACTTTTGTAAATAACTGCAAGTTTAAACAGTTTCATAATAATTACGTTTACGAGATGCTAGAGGTTTGCCCCGCTTGGGCGGAGCGTCACGGTATCGATTTAGAAGCAATCAGCGGTGGCAATCTCTCGTGCTGAGCCCTGATTTAGTTCATTGTCCGGACCGAGAGAGAAAAGGGCAGTCGCTTCCTTCTATGAAGCAGGAATACTAGACTAGCGAAGGAGATGGTAAATGCGTGGGAAAAGACATTCCGGATTTTTCTTTGGGATAATTTGCTACCTTCACGAGGACGAAGTCGCGTCAAAAGCCAAATACGAATAGAACAACTAAAGACTACAATTTTATTTTGAAAAAAATTACATTATTTTTTAAATTTTTGGCCTGAAAACTGACCTTGATCCTTGAGCAGGGGGTGGGTCAAACTTTTACTGACTATACCCCAGTCTTTGTCCTTCAGTTAGTCCTTTGAATTTTAGGATTACACGTTTTCTTTTCAGAAATCCCCTGTAGCCCTAACAGATATCGGTCAACCAACATAAGGATACAACTCCAAACCAAGAACATGGACTTCAAAATAGTCGTATTTACGGAGCATTCATGAATGTTAACGAGTCGCGTCAATAGTGGCGCAGCCAGCGCTGCTCATTAAAACTTGTCGCGGGCTAATAACTTGCATACCTGGCTAAAGGCGCTGTTATAATGGGGACACACCTTTATTGGAAGAGGAAAAAAATAACTGTTAAAAGCAGTAAGAGCCTTACCGTGAAGTGTAAAAATGTCAGTTGTGCCAGGGAGAAAAAGAGGGAAGGTGGCAATATACTATATATTATAGTTCCATCCTTTACAGTTCAACATCATCAATTTTACAACCTCAACTAGGTTGTAAAATTGATTGCTTCTCAAACCTCGTCCTCAGGACTGTTTCCTAGTATGGAGGATCTTCTTCTTCCTGTCCTTATTCCATTTTATTTGAGGTCGGCGCAACATGTTTTTTTCATCCATTCTTGAGTTTGGAGGATAATGAGCTTAAATTGACATAACTTATAGGTTACATGGTGGACATTATACGACACGCACAAAAAACAAATAGGAACATACTATCTGTGTTCCTAAAATATACTCTAAAGAGAAAAATTCCCTGCCAGATTCTTATGTTTCCTGATAGCTACAGCCGTGGAGTCTTAACGAGTGTACTGATAATTTTTAGACAAGCGTGCTTCATTGTCAACAATTTTCGCGATCCTGATGAACAAAAATATAAAAAACTAATTTACTCTAATGATAGTTTACACAGTATGACTCAGTATACTTCGAAAATCAGGAATCAAAATTTTGATTCCATACCGGACACGCCCTAACGAAATACGGATAAGTTTCCTTTAAGTTATGTTCGGCTGTGGTTTTCCGTGAGTATGTTGAATGGAGCGGCGGTAAGTAAACGGGGATGTGCTTGAATAAACATACTTGTGCATCCATGAATAAACATGTTTATTAAGCAATTAAAATGTTCGCTTGAGAAAGTTTAAGATGTGGTGAATTTACTTCTTTATGAGCTTGTTGAGAGACTGAAACTTCAGTACGATGCGGTGTTCTGATTTATTTTCAGGTTTTTCTTTGTAACTTAAACTAGTGTGTAGTGTAAGCAGTGATGCGGTCGTTGATGTAGAAGCGCGATAGTTTATTAAGTGCCTATTTACTCTAGCCTTGAAGACACTCAAATTATTATTATCAGATGGGAAGACCGGACCAGGCAAATCGTTCCAGTCAAGCCAAACTTAAGTGGCAGTGGGCAGGGTACATTGGTCGTAGAACATGATCGATGGGAACGACAGGTTCTGGAGTGGCAACCACGTACCAGAAGACGTAGCGATGGAAGGCCTGGCTCAAGGTAGACTGATGACCTGGTGAGGGTCGCGGGAATCCGATGAATGCAAGACGCACAGGACCGGTCGTTATGGCGGCGCTTGGGGGAGGCCTATGTCTAGCATGGTGGACCTAGTAGACATCTTTCGGCTGGTGCAAAATGTTGATGATGAACTACAAATCACTTCCACCACACTTGATTCGATCACCCAACCCTCAAAAGGCTTGGAACATGTAATATGGCTAAATCGAATCGTCGTGCCCACTCAGGCACTTCCGGCCAGATCCGACCGTGACAAGTTTCGGCGTGTTCGCGTGACGTCGCTGGCCCGCGGCGCGCTGCCACTACAGCCGTGACGTTTCTGGGACTGTTGAGGGTGGGGCTATTAGGAGGGACGATTTGAAGACGGGTTTTTAGCGGTTAGCTGTAATGGAATAGCAAGGGGCGATTCTGAGATAGTTTTACCGATTTAAAGAATCGAGTCTTTAAAATAAACCATCGAATCAACCATCGACTCGACTTTCTACAAAATAATCGAGATGATTTTCGATTGTTCGATTCAGTCACTCTCACTTGAAACTCTAAATCATTGAGGAATAACTTGCGAGTGAACGTGCTATGCGTCAGTAGCAATAACAGAGGGAGTCGGACTCGAGTCAAAGTCATAACAATCGAGAATCAACGAGATGTTCGAACAATTGAAACTTCTCGCCATCGTGCATGGCATAGAATAGTAGTAACAACAATAAGATTTATTTTGTGTACAGCACTCTTTAAGTGGAATTCCTTGCCGGAGTCTGTGATTCCTGATAGCTACAACCTGGGAATATTTAAATCAAGAGTACATTTAAAATAGATTACTTCTAGGCAAACGCGCTCTACCATCAATATCATCAACTACATCGTCGTTTTCCATCAGGTGAGATAGTGGTCAATCGTGAACCTATCAACAGAAAAAGAACGTCAGTTGAGATAGTGCTAAATCATCAAGCCTCTCAATAAAAAAAAGACAGGTGAGATAGTGGTCAACCATAAGCCTCACAACAAGAAAAAGGCAAGTTCCCTTCAAAAAGTACAATCAATACAGGAAACCTGCCACAAAAAAACCATCCACAACCCATCAACAACACAAAACACCCACTATAAACAACAATAACCGCCACATATCTCCCAACAAACAGTTAGCCGCTCCTCAGAATACCTCCGTCGATATTTCCAAGCGTCCTCCACCTCTTTTAAGTAAACTTCCGGCCGCTTCGTGCACCGGAAAGAGCAGTCGGGCTACAAAGCGGAGCAATATTGCTCCACCTAGCTCTTCGCAAGAGATTCAGCTGTAGTATTTGCAGTATTCAGCTTTGAGATAATTATTTTATTGTTTTTAGTTAAAACATTCTTGGAAGTCGCGAGAAAATGTGAATTTTGTTTTATTTATTTAGTCTTTGAATTATGTAATTTAGCGTGAAGGGGATTTTTGTATATTTCGTATATTGAAGCAGGTTTGTTTTACATGTTTAATGTGGTACGAGGTCTAATACTCGTACATCTCGTACGTGTCTTGTGATGTGGCTAAGAAAAAGTATTTTTTGCTTTGCGGAAGCCATAACTTCATCGGATTTATTTTGAAAAGAAATCATACCCATCCATCACCACCATATGGACAGTGGAAGTCTTTAGGCTGAAATTATTGATAAGATACTACTACTAAATCTACTAAGTGGCGTATCTATTTAAATACGGGGTCACTTTGACCTAGTACCGCACTTAGCAAAATACCTAATGCTTGTAGTTTTTTAAACGTAACGGTGTCTAATATACCCTTTATCTTCATAATAATACTTTTCAAATGATGTCTTAAACGCCCTGTACCATAAGAATGAAAATAATGCTAAGAGCTCATACACACGAGCGGCATGTTGCTAACGGCAGAGGTAACTGCAGCTGACGACACGGGGCGGCGGCAGCCGACAACACTTCCACGGCAGCCGTCGACGAGTGCTTACGGCGGCTTACGACCTATAGTGACACTTGACATACCTACACGACGCGACGGCTACCGCTTATCTTCGAAGTTGAAATGTCGACGGCTGCAGTTACTTCTGCCATTGGGAACATGCCGCTCGTGTGTAAGCGGTCTAAATCGAGCGCCGCTATCAATATCCTAGACATTGTCCATCTCTATCACTCAATTAAACGTCACACTTCAAGACACAAAGAATCGTCACAAATGGCGAGACACCATCGCATCGTTCATCAGTAAGTAGCTAATTCAACAGGAAATTTAGGATAAAAGTAAACAAAAATTTAATCATAATATTTTTTTTACTTTAACCCTAAATTAATCAATGTAATTATGATTATTTTACTTAAATCATCAACACTAAGTACTACCTTATTTGTTTACATGGAAGGTAGCTTGTAGTTACCAGTCTAGACACGATAAACATCGCTCATTATTTGGTAATTCAATAAAGCTTGTGTCACAGTGAGGGCGGAAACTGACTGATAAGGTAGCGACAACAAAAACAGTGGAGTTTATAAAAAAAAGTAATAACCAGGCAACTCACCTTAGTTTCGCACGGGTGTTGGAAATTCTCAGCTTTTACAAATACAAATACAAATACAAATACAAATACAAATACAAATACAAATACAAATACAAATACAAATACAAATATTTTTATTTGTCAAACATAGGTGGATTATGTACAGATGTTCTAGTTTTTGAAGGAACGCTATGTCTAGCCGTCATCGGCGTACAAATGTTTTGTGAATACGTTAAAACAACAATATTACATTTACCATTCCATCCATTCTAATTCATAATGTCGACACATAAAATACAATATTACAAATTAAATCAGTCAAATTCAATACACAAAAACAAACAAAAAATAAAACAAAATGTCAACAAACAAACACAAGAAGCTTTCCATTAAAATATAAAATTAATAAATTGTTATGTCAAAAGTACAAAAAATAGTAAATAAAAGTGAAAGTCAAAAGGTGTCAGTTAAGTACTCGTTCAGCGTATAATATGCTTTGTCATACAATAACTCCAAGAAAGCCTTTTGTTTACTATAATATGCATGTATAGCTACTAAACCTTTCTGATGAATCTCTCTATAAATAGAAATCACATAAAAATACACTTAGCTGTTTTGAAGTTTATTGTGTTCGTATCGACACGTGGTTGAGAACTTGGTTTTATAATATCCAGAAATGTTATGTTCATAATTATCTTTACCAAGAAAATTCCAGAGTTTTTTACAAAAAATTGAACCCTACCTTAGCAACAATAATAAAAAATTAGGAATAAATCAGATTGGTCTAGGAACCATATAGAAATCAAACATTAATTTGAATCATAGAAGCTTAAAATATTTAATATTTGGTATGAATACGGTCTTAGGCCTCACTCTCTCACTATCATCCCAATTATGGTTCGGCGCCATAATTTTACATGTTCTTTACTATAGGTACTATAAAATCTACACTGCAACCTAAATAGAAGATATGATTTAAGGCCCACGGTTGACCCTAGCTCATCTCATCTACCTAGCCTTTTTTCCCAACTATATTGGGGTCGGCTTCCAGTCAAGCCGGATTTAGCTGAATACCAGTATTTTACGAGGAGCGGCTGCCTACCAGACCTTCACAACTATTAACAGGGGTAACACGGTACTTCATGGCAAGACTGGAGTCAGATTTACTGACTTCTGACTATCCGTATCAACTGCCAAAGATCTACAAATGACAGCCGGGACCTACGGCTTAACGTGCTTTCCGAGGCATGGAGAAAACTCGGTATGTTAAGATGGTCACCCATCTACAGACCAACCTTGGCAAGCGTTGCTTAACCTTGAAAATCAACCCGTGCGGCTGTTATTATCTAGCCACGAGCTACTCCAACGGTCGACCCTAGCGTGCTTTATTAAACCAACCAATAAACGTTTCCGCTCCCGCTATCGCTCTTACCATGCGACCTGTCAACACCAATAAAACCCCACTTCTGACAATTCTCAGTAAACAATCCACAGACTACTCAGTATTCAGGCAACTCGACATTAACCTATAAAGTTAGCTCATTTGTACTAACATAAAGAACCGAATGGCCTGGTAAAAGCTAACGACTATAGTTAACAAGAAGAAAAAATAACAGGAGTGGAAAAGAAAATCACAACTAAAACGAAATAGTAGTACTATAAAAGTATTCGAGTTCTCAGAGATAATGAAAAAAGTTGGTCAAATGATCACCCTCCTTCCGGACGAACAGGGTCGCGAGTTTGCCTAGTCTACAGACGCGAGAGAGACACTTGTGTGCTGAAACGTTGTAGAGTTTGAGAGCACCGCCGATGCTGAGGTGAAGGATTTTTTAAGCAACTATATACAGAAGTTCACGTTAAAAAAATGTGATGGGCTGCCATTATTTTTGTTGTTACCCTTACCATTTAGGCATGAATAAATACAAGACACCGAGTTACCCCTGTTTAACGATCTACGGATGTTTAATTTACAGTTCGACAGCGATTAATCCAGATATGGCAATATAATAGCTGCAGTAGGACTATGACGTGTTTAGGTAACTGTCTTGAAGGAGACATCTAGATATTGCCTACGCTTATGAAATATTATGAAACCATACCAGTCTCAAAATCTTACGATGCATAGAAGCTTTAGACAAGTGAACATAATATAAAAGTTTGCACAAGTGACATTTCGGAAGTGCATTTTAATTCATGAATCCCCGACCGGTCTCATGCGTCAGCGCTGTTATTGTTTTACTATTGTGTCTCGTTTCACGGGTATGTGATAGGTCCTATAGATTTTGCTTTTTTGACAGTCCTAGACGCTGCTACGCTGGTATCAGCATTAACAAATACGCGTCCCGACTCCTCTACTCTTGATTCCTTACAACTTCACAGAGATAATTACTTCCTAGATGTAAAAACTGGCGCCTTTTATACTTGAGACAAGATAAAACCTCTTTTTTTAACTCCCTTAATAAAGTAGGAAGGTTAAAGTGGGGGTAGTTGGCTAATGTTTTACTATACATTTAGCTATTAGTTTTACGATTTTATAATGTTTGGTATTCTATGAAACAGGGTTTAAGGTATAAGCCGTTTTCCTGTAATAGGAATTTTAGTTATATCTATACTTACTATTACTGGCTGGATTTTGTGGGAAATGAATCGATTGTTAATTCATGAATCCCCGACCGGTCTCATAGGACCGCGCTGTGATTGTCTTACCATTGTGTCTCGTTTCGCGGGTATTGTTAGGTTAATATTCACTTTTAAACAGTTTCGAAGCAAGGGTCTTTTTGCGTACTTAATTAAAAACAAGCAATTTACCTATGAAGGAAGGGGTCGAAAGATTTTGTACTAGCGTCCACTTACTGGAAGAGGCAACATTGAAAAGTCGAGCAAGGTGGACCATGGTTGCATTCGATAAATGCGAGACGCACAGGACCGGTCGTTGTCACGATACTTGGGGAAGACCTATGTTCTATAGGGGACATCTTTCAACTGAAATGATGATGATGAATTTGCCCAACCTATTCTCAAGTATATTTTTCCTGCAACTGTAAAACAATATTAAACTTTACAGAGCTATTTATATATGCCGGAGCGTCAGAAGGGGCCTCGTAGCGGTCTAGGCTTTATCTATTCATCGTGGGCGTTGTAACGACCGGAATTTGAAAATAAAAGCACACTTGTATTGTCCAATGTCTACTTATTTGACAATTCACATGTCTTACAATTTTATGCAAAATCAAACATATTTCGAGCCAATAGGTTAGCATGTGTAATCTTCGTTTTTGCAGCCATCAATTCAATTGACCGCCGCCATCACTCAGACTGACACTTACTACTCTATTCGGGGTTACCCGCTCATAATTCTTATTTAAACTAGCAACATTGCAAAATCAAGTTATTCAAACTTTATAGTTGAAACTTCATAATCCGGGCGCCGGCCGCCGCGCCGTCACGGCCGTCCTGCATCATCACACGTCCTCGTGTGTATCGTTCTCATCTGTAAGCCGAAGACATAGTCCATTACAGTAGACTCCGTTCGGTCTCCCTGACCCCTCAAATTGACTCCCTTTGCTCATGTTATGTGAACAACTTAGTGATTTCAATGTCATGTTTCGTAAAAGACACACATAACATATCACAAACGTCAGCCAATGCCACACAGGCAAGTCAGTGTCACACAGGCAAGTCAGTGCCACACAGGCAAGTCAGTGCCACACAGGCAAGTCAGTGCCACACAGGCAAGTCAATGCCACACAGGCTAGTCAGCGCCACACAGGCTAGTCAGCGCCATACAGGCAAGTCAATGCCACACAGGCTAGTCAGCGCCACACAGGCTAGTCAGCGCCACACAGGCTTGTCATTGCCACACAGGCTAGTCATCGCCACACAGGCTAGTCGTTGCCACACAGGCTACTCATTGCCACACAGGCTACTCATTGCCACACAGGCTACTCATTGCCACACAGGCTACTCATTGCCACACAGGCTACTCATTGCCACACAGGCTACTCATTGCCACACAGGCTAATCGTTGCCACACAGGCTAATACGTACAATTGAAAGGATACGTAATTACTTACCATCGCCGTCGTCGGCACATTCTGACTCAATTTGGTTGGTTAGGATTTCTAATACGCCACTTAACTATAATGGAACATAAAACACAGTAAACCTTTTACCCTGCAAATAGTGACGAAAATGCTTTACAGCGTTCACCACTGCAAGCGTCACCAACTCATACGAGTGGTATTTTGAATCAGCGCTTAGGATCGGCCACTATAAAATTCAACTACATGCAGTTTGCCATCGACTCGCTGCATTAATATTGCACCATAATCTTCAGCGCTGGCATCTGTATACAGCTCTGATGGAAGATTAGGATCAAAGATTACCTACATCACCATGCTGACGCAAGTCACCAACTCTAAGTCACAGCCACGAACAGCATTGCAATGTATGCAATCCGAGTTAATTGCATACTACATTTGCATCTTTACAACAATCTTTACACTTAAGGTCCAACAACTTCATTATCAGCCGAAAGCCTTCCACAGACGAGACGTCTCGTCCGTCTCTGTGTTCATCTTCATAGTCACCATCTCAGCTGGAAGACCGCTGATGAGACTTCCAAAGAAGACGTCCGTGTGAAGAAGACGTCCGTGTGAAGAAGACGTCCCTGAGTGTTACTCTGAAACAAAATACATCTCGCAGTATCATAACGCTCGGTCACTCCTGACAAAAACTCTAGGAACCATTAACTCGTGTGTGTGTTGACAAACATGTGAACTCGCACGCACAACACATTTATATCCAGAACAAACATCTCTAGACCATACAAATGTCTGCTCCGTGCAGGAATCGAACCCGCAACACATAGCGCAGCAGTCAATCGCTCAACTACTACACTACGAAGGTGCAACAAAACTTACGATGTTTTTCTTTGTACAAAACTCAACTCAATTATTCTCAATTTAAAAAGAATTAATTGAAATTGTCATCCAGTCATGTACCAACGTTCATTAAATTGTTCTCATCTCAAAGCCTTAGAAGTCTATAGCCACGAGTAAACCACTCTAACACCACGGCACTCATTGCCGAACAGCAACCACTGTTGCTCTCTCACAAGTGCACCAACCAGGTCACCACGAATCTGACTTCCGTCAGAGCTAAACACGCACCACTCTCGGCTACGTAATAGCTACTGGTAACATCCTACATCGTGAATCCCTGGACATCACTCACTACCATCACCACGGATCATGACTTCCGTCAAAGCTAAACACGCACCGCGCACGGCTACGTAATAGCTTCTGGAACCATCAAACACCGTGGATCACCTTACTACGGCCGATAGAGAAACCTACTCGCGTACTCCCTACATCTTAGGCTTGCTCATCACTACTGTGATCTCTATGTACTTCTTACTACTTCCACTGGTACATAACTTTCTGACATTTTTTTAACCTATCGTTGTACCTTCACAATATACACGGCCAATGAAAATCCAAAACACTAATCATTGAGCTCTACATGTGATCTCTGACTACTCTTAGTCCAGTAACCACCAGTTATTCAAATATTCGAAAAAGAGTTCAGTTTTTCTTTCAGGAGGAACGTCAGTGTCTATCGTGTAAAAGTCAAATTTATAGGCCAATAATTGATAAAACTTCACGTCCAAGCATGATTTCATGTCCCAAAAATTGTCAGTAAAAGAATTTCAAAAATAATTCCATTGATCTCAACAGTAGTCATAATTTGTACAGTCGACCTTACAGAAGTCACTTCAATACCAGTCAATGTCACATTTTCATTAAGTCGTTTACCACCAAATTTACAAGAAACAGATTTTGTTAAGGAATCTGTCGAAGCGAACATTCCGCACCAGAGTCATAATAAAAATCAAACTGCTCACCAAATTGCTGTAAGAATCCAGCAGGCGCGCCAACCAGGCACACATCAAGTCGCTTTTCAACTGTCAGCGCGACGGTTACTCGCCTCCTTGGCATCCCTCTTATGGACAGTTGGATGCGTAGTGTCCTTGTTCACGACAATTGAAGCAAGTGATTCAGTCGGCTCTCCCTGTTGCGTGGATACTCTTGCCACTACCAGAAGCCGTCGATCTTGTTTGCTCTTCATATACCTTCGAGTCTCTATTCAGGTGACATTGCGCTGATCTATGTCCTGTTTTCCCGCAGTTGAAACATTTGGGTCCAGCGTAGGGTCGATTCGGGCGGTTCCTCTTGGCGTCAGGACCTTCACGGTCATTACCATCAGACGGGGCGATCCTGGCTTGATTATTCGGATTGATCCCACACATGTTTGCTGTTGCCGGCCATTTTTCAGGGTCAAAATCCGGAAGGCGAAAATCCACCATCGCAGGTGTTTTCATTGCTTATCGTGCAAGCCATCAAGTTTTTCTTTTGCTGCTCTAGCAGAAAACGCCATTTTTCCGTGACATTGTCACTTTCAAAAACGAGCACATTGTCTTTGCGCTTTTCTTGGCTGTGATAGAAGCCGTTGTATACGTGGGGCGTTCGAGTTGCATCCCACTTCTGATGCCGGAGCGTCAGAAGGGGCCTCGTAGCGGTCTAGGCTTTATCTATTCATCGTGGGCGTTGTAACGACCGGAATTTGAAAATAAAAGCACACTTGTATTGTCCAATGTCTACTTATTTGACAATTCACATGTCTTACAATTTTATGCAAAATCAAACATATTTCGAGCCAATAGGTTAGCATGTGTAATCTTCGTTTTTGCAGCCATCAATTCAATTGACCGCCGCCATCACTCAGACTGACACTTACTACTCTATTCGGGGTTACCCGCTCATAATTCTTATTTAAACTAGCAACATTGCAAAATCAAGTTATTCAAACTTTATAGTTGAAACTTCATAATCCGGGCGCCGGCCGCCGCGCCGTCATATATATCCCTAAAATGTGTTCAAAGACCACAGACTGGAAATCAAACCCACGGAGCCACGACTCTAAAGACCCAATCCGGTTCCTACAGAACCATTCAGGTCAATTTAAAAACACCGTTAAAGGATGATGGGCAGATTTGTATGGAGTTTGTCCCAACCATTGTAGCAATATATGATATGTAGTCAAATGTTGTATGTGCTCCCCTTATTACATATATTCACTTCTTTTTACTCTAAGTGATGTCCAAGTAAGGAAAAAGTATTTTTGAAAACAAGCTAAAAAAACCATCCGCTCTTAGTAGGATGTTTGTCCTACATCTTTATGGCTATGCTGGTGTTTTATATGTATTACGGTAAAGGATAAACATGAGAAAATAGTTTTTATTAACCATTATTTTATTATTTGTCATAAATACACACACTTTTCACAATTTACATTAACCTACAAAATGCATTATCTTATTTATTCGTTACGATCAATTGGAATTATATCATCCAAAAATCTTGCGGGGCATTGAAAATCATCAGCCAGGTGCCTCACAAATCCCAGGAACCAAATAATACTCATAATGTATGTACAAGTTAAGATGGTGCGATTACCTGTCAAACATGAACAGTAAAGCTGTGGCAAAACGTTTCCCTGTCAAGTTCGTTTTTACTAATATATCTTCTTCCACCTGGCGTTAAGTCCGCCTTCCGGCTGACTTTCCTACACTTTACCCGATCTTCTACATCCTTTTCAGTCAGGCCATTGGCTCTCATCTCGGACTTGACGCGTCCAGACAGCGCTTGCGAGGGCGACCAGGGAACCTAGCCCCAAGGAAAGCCATATTCATGCATCTCCGACCAACGTACTCCATAGGACGGCGCATGATCTGGCCATACCAACTCAGACGACACTCTTGCAGTATTTCCCCCACTTCACGGACACCAAGACTACCCGGATGAATGAGTTGCGTATGCGATCGGATCGGGTTACGCCGCTTATCCACCTCAGCATCTTCATCTCCATGACACAAAGCTCCTGAGTATGTCTGCTTAATGCTGGTCAACAATCGCCACCGTACAGGAGGACAGGCCGTATTATGCATTTATATATCTGCCCTTTGAGCATCGGAGGCATTTTGCGGTCACATAGAATGCCCGTTACCTCGCGCCATTTTGCCCAAACCGCGCCTATACGTGCTTGGACATTCTCATTCACGTTGCCAGACTTGTGCGGCACGGATCCAAGGTACCGTAACGCATCGGACTTTGTGATCAAATCCGAACCTCGAATAGGTTCTGATGATGATGTTTGAATCCGTGCTGCCACAGGACTCGTTTTTTGCCACATTTAGTCCCTGACCGCCGTTTTCCAGCGTGTCTTTCCAAATGTTGACTTTGCGCTCAAGATGAGCTTTGTTCTGATTAACGAGGGCGATGTCATCGGCATACATCATTAGCCATGAAGGCTGATCTTGGATGTTAGTCGTAACTACATCGAGCTTAACATTAAACAAGAAAGGGCTAAGAATTGAACCTTGGTGAACGCCAAGAGATATTGAGAAAACATTGGATTCACCAACAGCGGTCTGGATAGAGGACACGGAATCATATTATCGTATATCGGTATATATATCTGATATTGTCAATATAGACCTCGGGAACGCCCTTGAAGCAGAGTGCCCACCACATGGACTGCCAAGGTATACAGTCGAAGGCCTTCTGCAGGTCTAAAAAGGCCATATGCAGAGCTCTTCTTCTATCTCTCTTATGAAATACCATAAATAACGCTAACTTTTAATAATATTTAAAAAAACGTTAAACACCTGTAAGTTTTTTCTGACGCGGAATCCAACTTCGTGGTCATACAATAATTTGTTCCTCTAAACGATATCTACAAATTGATATATCACACAAAGTGCTACAACACTTGGGACAATTTGCCCATTATCCTTTTATGGCGCGTATTCTCGTAATTAATTGATCCAAAAAGCAGTATAAAGGAACTCTAAAAGACTGAATTCCAAAATAAAATGGAGCAGCTAAAGTTAGGCTATTCGTTTCAACCGGGCGTGCGGTTATCCGGGGCCTGGCGGCTAATCACGCGGAAACATACCGGCTTCTGATAGGACCAAATTAAATATAGGTCGGAATTCCAAACTGGTGGCGGTGCATATTGCTACTGTTTTATGGGTCTATAGAATAGACTTGAATAGAATTAACTTTATTGTACGCTAAAAAGTAACAAAACTTATATACAATTTAAATCTAGGGGTACCATGGCGGTCTTATCGCTGAGAGTGATATCTATTGGAAAACTTTAGGATGAATCGTAAGTCATCATCATCTACCTAGTCTTTTCCCAAATATATTACGGTCGGCTTCCAGTCAAGCCGGATTTAACTGAATACCTGTATTTTACGAGGAGCGGCTGCCTACCAGATCTCCACAACCCATTAACTGGGGTAACATGGTACTTCATCGCAAGACTGGAGTCAGATGTACTGGCTTCTTACTATCCGTAACGACTGCCAAAGATCTACAAATGACAGCTGGGACCTACGGCTTAACGTGCTTTCCGAGGCACGGAGGAAACTCGTTATGTTAAGATGGTCACCCATCCACAGACCAACCTTGGCAAGCGCTGCTTAACCTTGAAGATCGATCTGTGCGGTTGTTATTATCTAGCCACGAGCTCCTCTAGGATGGATCGTAAGTACTTAAAATAATACAAGTACAGGGGGTAGTCTGCGGTGTGATGTTAACCAAATAAACAAACACTATAGGTAAGTACATTTATGAAATTATAATATACCAATAGAAAATGCAATACATTACTGCGTAGTAATCTATTTTTATCCTGTTTTTTCACCGTGCGTAGGCTTGCAGACGACAAGCAAAGGGTCGCTCTTCGTCTGGCCTTCTGGACTGAGCTCGAGTCGTCGACTGCGTAATGTGTTCCACGCGCGCCTTAAAAGTTGTAGGTTCGAAACCTACTGGGGCCATGGTTTGGCTTCCGAAAGGGAAAACCAGGGCCCTGGAATGTTTGCAATCCAGTCGTACGGTACCGTCTCTGCCGAGTCCGAGTCGTCGACGGCGCTAAGTGTCCCATACTTGCCTTAAAGAGATGTCAACAAAACCGTAGAAGCTCAGCAGGGCCAAAGCCTACTGGGGCCATAGGTTCGCTTCTAAAAGAAATACCCGGCTTCCTGGAATGCAAAGCAAAGAAAGAACATAGGAGTGAGTTTTAGTTTGTAAAAGTCTGACTCGCTCTTCAACCCCTCCTTAGAGCGGAAGAAGTCATTGGAAGAGTTCCCACCAAAAAAGTTTTGTTGTTATTGAGATTTAAAATAATAATTATGATATAGTATTGCAGCAGAACTAATTAACCACCTGAATTTGAACGTTATATTAGTTACCAAGCTTTAAATCACTAACCGTCGAACAATTATCATTTATTAATGTTATAAAGGCAAAGGTTTGTATGTTTGTGTGTGTGTATAAGATTGGATTGTGGAGGAGATGAATAAAATTCTAATCTAAATATTTGGGTTCTTGGTTGAAAATACGTGAATATTTTAACATACCTCAAAGTAATCTGTTGTTATAAATGTGACAATTTGTATGTATGTGTGTATTTGATACTTGTTCACGTTCAAACAGCTAGACTGATTTGCATCATATTTGACACACGGGTAGACCATGTTCTAGCACATAGGATACTATTTTTCCCGAGAGTCTTTCGGATAATCTTCTATTTTCACGCGAGCGAAGCCGCTGACACCAGCTAGCAAGTTATAAATAAACCTTTGACCATATTGCAACGTTGATACTAAAATTTTCAAAACTACTTTGTATCAGTTAGTGACCAGAGTGCAGCAACAAATAACCTTAATCTAGTTACAACATTCGATGCACCAAAGTACTTGTATTTGATTCTGTTAAAATTTTGCATGGAAGTTATGAAATATGTGCTGGTCCAAAATTAAAATGAAAATTTAGCACGGAATATTGTTCAACGCGATACACGGTAAACTGTGGGTCGAAAGCACGTTTAGCAAATGGTTTTGGGATTGCTGCTAGTTGGTTTGAAACTAGAACGCTACGTATATAATATTAGAACATGTAAAATAATAAATGCATCCTAAAAATAGTATTGTTAAGCATTGCCACGTTGTATAGCAATGCTTAACCTCTGTCCGAGGTAAAAGCCAGGCTTTTGGTCACGTGAAGTGTCAACAAGATGTGTTGTCAAATCTTTATACAACTTGTGAGCGATCCTGTTCTGAAAAATTCTTGATAAAACTTGATTGCACCACTATCCGTGTTTGTTTGTGAGGCCGTAGAAACGTACCAAAACAGATGCGAAAAATGTCAAATTTTAATATATGGGAGCATTTACAAGTTCGTTTTTGAGGACCAAACGCAAAATAGTTGATTTTGAGACGTTTTTATTGGATTAGCTATATATCATATTCACTAAATATCTAGACAAAGATGTGTCATAATGTCATAATCACGTAACAACGATTGTATGAAAATGTATCTCGGGTTGGGCACTATAATCTTTTCAAGCTCCTTATTGCTACAATGAACAATAACTAGTTTACTCGTATATATTTATCTACGTATGTTAGAAATTTTCTGGGGTCACTGACTGCTTTAAGCAAAATTTTAGGATAAAAGCCGCGTTGAAGAACCGAGACTTGCGTATTATAAATAATGTTCTAATGGCTTAACTTACTGGTCGTTAATCAAATCTTCAAATTTCATGTGAGCCTGCTAGCAAAAGACTAAGGTAGGTGTTGGATCAATTTGAAATAGCGGTCATTGAACTGTAAACATTTATTAATACATATAAGAACTTACTAAGATAATTTAGAAGAAATTATTAAGATAATTTATAATAATATATTTTTTTTATGGTTATAAACTAGCGCTTGACTGCGATCCCACCTGATGGTAAGCACTGATGCAATCGTCGATGGTGAGGCGCACTAGTTTATTAAGAGCCTATTCACTCTAGCCTTGAAGACACCCAAATTCAATTCATTTATTTAAGACATAAAAACCGACAAAAAACCGGGCATGTTCGAGTCAGTTTTGTACACAAAGGGTTCAGTACTTTCCTTACTAAAACGGCAAAAAACCACGTTGGTGTACTGGAGCCTCATTTAAATATTAATTTAATTCTGTTTCTTTTTATTATAGTTTTTTTTTTACACTTGAGAATACATATATTAAACAAACTCAATTGAGAACAGAAACGTAATTCGGTCGGTAGTTCGGTTCGGTCATTCGGTTCGATTCGATATTTGTTGTTATAGCGGTAACAAAAATGCATCATCTTTGAACATTTTGACTATCCTACCATGCTTCGTAAGATATAGCCTAGTAATAGACATACGGGCAGCGAAGTCATAGCAATAGGGCTTCCAGGGTTTTTACTCTTTGTGTCATCATCGACATCATCTACCTAGCCTTTTCCCAACTATGTATATTGGGGTCGGCTTCCAGTCGAGCCGGATTTAGCTGAATACCAATATTTTACGAGGAGCGGCTGCCTACCAGATCTCTACAACTCACTAACTGGGGTAACACGGTACTTCATGGCAAGACTGGAATCTGATTTACTGGCTTCTGACTATCCATAACGCCTGCCAAAGATCTACAAATGACAGCTGGCTTACGGCTTAACGTGCTTTCCGGGATACGGAGGAAACTCGGTATGTTAAAATGGTCACCCATCCACAGACCAACCTTGGTAAACCTTGAAGGTCGATCCGTGCGGCTGATATTATCTAACCACGAGCTCCTTTTTTTGTTTTTACCCTTTGTGTATGGAACCCTAAATTCGGAAATGAAGACGAAACTGTGTTAAATTTTACATTTACCGTGATCCTTTATATTTCTCAGTAATTAATAACAGTTTGTTGTTTATTCTTCAGGTACCTTCTCAGAGGTATTAGGAAAAGGTCAATGTACTTTGTTGCTACATAATTAAACACTAACTCTTCCTCTAACCTAAAATATGGCGTCAAATAATTCTTTCGCATCGCTGTCGACTGGAAGTGTGCCCAAAAGTCTGGCGGCATTGCCACGTTGTATGGCAATGCTTAATCTCTGACTGATGTAAAATCCCCACGATCCAAGACTTAAAAGTGTATAATATGTAGTTTTTAATAAGTGTTTGTTATCTATGTTTAATCAACACTAATATAATAAAGAGGTAAAGTTTGTTTTTTTGTTTGTATGAGGTAATCTGTGGAAGCTAAAATTTTTTCATCAATAGAAAGCTGCTGTATTCCTGAGTGCTATATTTTATGTACGCGGGCGAAGCTGTGGGCTAAAGCTAACTAGTACATTTTATTCCTCTTTGTTTCTTTAACTGACGCTTACTACAGATATGAGACACATATCAATAAATTAAATTATGCGATTAACCAATGAACTAAGCCTAGCTGACTGTTCACCTAACCTAGCAAACTTAGCATCACACGCGGAGAATTTTAATGCACCAAAACCCCACTGCATTACTCGGCACAAAAGGGTTAAAACAATTTTCTAAAATAAAATCCAGCTATTTGTTGTAACCCGCCGTGCGGCTACGGGGTCTCAGCATAGAACAAAAAATATGTAGACGCGAACGAGTGAAATGCCTATGCATTTAAAGTATGTTCACCACGGCATTTTGACCATTAGCATTCCTAGGTAAAGTCACTGTTGCGGTGCTGGACATACGATTCCTCAAAATTTATCATCATCATTTGTTGATGATAATATTATCGAGGAATGAGAGTACCCATGAATTTGAAATGGGTGCTTTACTTACCCTGCAGTCGTTTAGTTACCTACCCTTTTATTTTATTGCTAAGGGCGGGAAATCATCAAGTAACTTTTCCCACTCTGAGTGGAGGCATAGCGAGTGTCACTTTTACCGACTACAACCTACCCTGGTTGCTTCAGATACCTTAAGCTTTCCTAGCCCTCGGTAACTTTATTAAACCATTCTAAAGCTCACTTTACCTAGTATGTGCTCTAGATTTTCTCAAAATACGAACAGAAATATACTGGATACTGTCTTTTTCTTCTTCTTATTCCTGACCTTATCCCATATTACTTGGCCCACGTAACATGTACTGGACACTGTCATATGGCACTAAAACAAAAGCTTATAGATATGTGTATTCTCCCCGTCTAGAACCATGGCGCACAAAGAAATGGGAGTAGTTAGGACATGTCGGCCGTATGCCCTAGACTATGGGCCAAAGTAGCAAATAGTTGGTGCCCTAAAACAGTGCGATGGGGTCGCGGCGAGAGGTCACGGTGAAGATAACGAGAAAAACCAGACAAATATTGCTGGGACTGGAAGGAGAAAGCGTGAGCCTGCGAAATATGGAAGATGTAGAGGGAGGTGGGACTAAGGGAGCCTGCGAAATATGGAAGATGTAGAGGGAGGTGGGACTAAGGGAGCCTGCGAAATATGGAAGATGTAGAGGGAGGTGGAACTAAGGGAGCCTGCGAAATATGGAAGATGTAGAGGGAGGTGGGTGGGCTAAGTGGGACAGAACAGGCTAACCACAAAAAAAATCGTAGTAAAAAAACCTTGAGTAGTTCTCTATCCAGAAATATTGTCAATGCGTTAACAAACCAAATAGCGCGTAAAAGGGGTAAAACAACAGTGTTAACCCTATCAGAAAAGTAGCCAACTGTCCCTTCTACACAGTTACATTTCTCTATGACCTAAGCGAGCAAATCGCGTGGAAACCGAGCGACAGTTATTGGACCCGATGACCGGCCGAATTAAGTTCCATTGCGTTCGGTCGAAGCCTTTACGGGTCAGTGTGTATGGTGTACGCTTCTACAAACATTTTTCGTTACATACTGGGTTTAAGCAGTTTTTAATAGAGTTTCATTTTGAATGTTAGATTTGAAATAGACAGCTTTCGATAGCGGTGGTCGTGGCTAGAGTAATAATAGCCTCATGGTTCATTCTTCAAGGTTAAACCACACTTATTGACGACCTGGTGAGGGTTGCGGGAATCCGATGGATGCAAGACGCACAGGATCGGTCGCTGTGGCGACGCTTGGGGGAGGCCTATGTCCAGCATTGGACATCTTTCGGCAGAGATAATGATGATGATGAAACCACACTTACCGAGGTCGGTTAGTAGATGGGTGACCATCATACCACATATTGAAACTCTTTCATGTCGCAAAAAGAACATTCAGCCGTCGCTCGGTCCAAAACCTGTGGGTCAGAATGCGGTCTCCTATCCACTATAACCCCACAGTTCCTACCATTAGTTGGGGGCCCGGGATACAATTAAATTCACGCGAACCCTCGATTGGACATGGCACTGGTTAATACGCGGTCTCCACTCATACACCAGGTCTTCTTCATATACTAGGGATAAGCAGACTAAGCGTTTCGCCTCGACGTTTATACCGCGTACAACGAAGAACTGGAATGATTTGCCTGCTTCGGTCTTCCAGTCTGATTATAATTAAGGTGTCTTCAAGGCTAGAATGAATACTCGTAGACGCTTATTAAACAAGAGCGCCCCATCATCGACGATTGCATCACTGCTTACCATCAGGCGGGACCGCAATCAAGCCACAGGTTATATCAATTAAAAAAAATACTGGCTAATATTATCCATCGAAGCACTTTTTATAGCATTTGCATTAATAACATCCCCAGCTCCCACATTTTTTCTTTTAAACCAATAAAAAAGAGCCACAACCCGAATATTATTTTCAAATTACCCACAGTTTTGCTCTACACACAACAAACCAATTTAAACATAAAATGATCGCAATCCTCCACTAATGACCGCAGCGCAAACAATCAAAAAACATAAAAAAAGTATTTTCAATTACAACACAATTCGGATATCAAAGAGAATGGTAGAATGGTATAAAACGATATACAAAATAATTGCGGATGTTCTCTCCGTTAAAGGCAAATGGGAGAATTCACATCCGCCGGAAGTAGGCACCGGCGGAAGTTTACTTAGGCCGCGAAACCGGCGGCGGCCACGTCACCCCCGGTTATGTACGGAGGCTGGTCTTTAGAAGGCGATTTTAAGATGCGACTTCTGTATAATGAGGGCCGTGATTATTAAATTAGGGGTGAGAATTTTTAAAGGTTTTTTTTGTTAAAAAGTGTGTTGATTGAAGGTAGGAATGATATGGATGTAAAAAGAATCTGATATGGATATAGCAATAGTGTTGTATCGATTTCTAATGTAGTTAGTAAGTAGAACGCAACGTAAAGAAGAAACGAAAAGAAACGGAAAGAAGAAGCTAGTGCACCTTACCATCAACGAATGCATCTCTGATTACCATCAGGTGGGATCGCAGTCAAGCACTAGTTTATAACCATTTAAAAACAACCTTAGGAGTGGGTTTTAGTCACTTAAAAGTCTGACACATCCTCCTACTCCGCCCTGGAGCGGGAGAAGTCAAAAACCTACTATTAGTGTTACTACTAACTTTTAGTAGGGTTTTTTCTACGCATGGACAGAATCCTGGAAGAACTTTAACAGAAGTGATCAGAAATTATCAAAACACGATTATTGGCCAAGCGTGAGCAATCGTGACTAAAGCAATTTTTTTTTAAACTGATTGCTGATCTGCTATTTAATTCCTTGATGTTATTGGAACTGTAACATCATAATAGTCCAGTCAAAATAGAGAATTTTACGATCTACAAACTTCGTCTGAACCATTTTTCGATAGCTCTCGTTATTTCAGAGATATACGCAAAAAACGCTAATTTGTGACCTTTGACCTCAAATAAAAAACAACGCACAAGCGGGATCGATGGGGACTTTTGACATGTCATTTGTAATGATGCATCTTAAGGTCTGCACAAAAATCCAGCTTGTTGGGAATTAATGCAAACTCGAATCATAATTTAGTCTATTTTGACTGGACTATAACAGTCTTATTCATAAAAAGATAAAATAGGTTTATTAGCTTGTTATAATGAGAATCCCGAAAAGCATTATTCATAAACGTCCAATAACGCTAAAAAGCTTTGTAAGTATTCAATAGTGGCTTTGTAACTTATAAGTTATAACAGGCTCGACCCTACTATAAACCTTTAATAAAGAGAAATATGGCCGACAAATGTGCAACAGCTGATTTCTTTTCTTTTTCTTTCTCGCCCGAACCGTATGTTTTGAGGTTTGTTGTAAGGAGGTGTAAAGTAGAGCTATTTTTTTTATAAAATTGTTTAGTGAAATCGTTAGCTATGCAAGCTCTGCAAGCATTAACATGCTATTGAACGAATAGAAAATGTTTCACGTCGTCGAAAGATTTACCAGAAGAGATGTGATCCGTTTTCTTTACCAGCTGTAGAGTTCAAATGACGATACCGTTTCAACAAAAATACCATAGCCTTTTTAATTGATCTATAAAATGTTGGGGTCGTCGTGAATTGGGAAGAAATCCATGGTTTGTCTCAACCAACTGTGATTCGCATTTTTTGTGCAATACAATTTTCTTCGAAAAATAACACGAGTCGAATATCCTCTGCACGGCAGCACGATACAATTCGTCCGTTATAAGTTGGCGAGTGTGAAGTTAGGCTCTGCGAATTTTGGCGTTTGAAATATCGTACAAAAATAAAGGTTTTAAAAAAAATTAATGCAATTTGCAGTTCTTATTGCTGTTAAAAACGGGTCATTGTACATTCGTCACATTGTCGACTCGCCACACTTTTGAAAATTCCCATACATCCATTGTTAACTCGTCACAACCACAAAAAAATATTATTTATTAATAAAACTTGTTGTAAACTCGGCACACATTTTAATTTCATGCTAATTTTAAGGAAAGTAGCGTTAGCAAGTAAAGTTCTAGCTTTTACATACTTAATGTTAATATGAATCAAACTCTTCAAATCCAAATAAGTTATTTGGTTAACAATACACTAAATAAGAAAATATATCAAAAGTTAATAAGTATAATAACTTTAAAGTAATGAAATTAATTTTTTCTATAACAGTTGTGAAGTAAAGTGAAGGGGAATCATCAGAATGACTTCTCCCGCTCTTGAACGGAGCGGAAGGGCGTGTCAGACTCTTACTGACTAAACCCCACCCCGTTCCTTCGTTGCCTTCGATTTGGGGGACACGGTGAGCACCTTTCGGATTTTCCGTGTTCCCCAGAGGCCCTACCGGGGAACACGGAATATAAATACACACGGAATATAAGGAAACATGTGTAATATTATTTTAACATTATAATACTGTTTTTTTTTATTAGATTTAAGTTGAATTTATAATAATAGTTCTGTGATTTGAGAAAGTCATAAGAGAAAATAATATTAGTATGTTAGCGGTAAATCAGCAAGTATTAATATGTATTTAGCTACGAATTAGATACTGCAATTAAAACTGTGATAATAGTGATTTTATAAAGATTATCTTTAATTAAAAAAAATACATGTTTATCTGTCTTATTCTTGTGTTTGATTTCTCTGCTGTCCGTACGTAGAAAACGCGTGTGACGAGTTTACAATACTCCAAAATATTTTATTAAGAAAAAATAAATTTGTGGCGAGTTTACACATATTTTTAACAATGGGGAATGGAATGTGTGTCGAATGTACAATGACCCTTAAAAACAGTTATTTTTTTTTTTTTTTTTTTTTGTATCCTGCAACTTAGCAATCTGTTTTTCCAAACAATAATCTAATAATTTGTCAGGTTTCCCGCGTCAAATTGTCTTTAGCTGAGCTTTGCATCCAGTGATGCTAGTCTCATCATTTGTCTGCGAATCTTAACTCAAGGTCCACTATGCTATTTCTCTTAAGGCGAGTGTATTTTAAACTGCCTTCTCTCCGCAAGTCTGCAGCCAATATGTTTATATGTTGGTCCAATTTTGCTTGATAATTCCTACTGTAAGATTCAATTTCTTGTTTAACTGTTCGCAGGTTGAAGTCTAGGTTCACATATTTGTTGCATATGTTTTGTGGGATATTGAACATAGCTCGCATAGTTTTGCTCTGAAATCTTTCCAGTATTTCTATATTGCTACTGCTAGCTGAACCCCAGAGCTGAATGCCGTATGTCCATACGGGCTTCAATATGGATTTGTATATGGTCATTTTACTGGCGTCTGTCAACTGTGATTTACGTCCGATGAGCCAGTACATGCTGCGGAGTTTTAGGTCTAATTGTTTTCTTTTAGTCCAGATGTGTTTGCGCCAGGTAAGACGGCGATCTAGATGCATACCTAGGTATTTGGCGTCTTCCTTTTGAGGGACGTCTTTGTTGTATAATTTCACAGGTGGACAGGTTTTCCTTCTGAGTGCAAATGTAACCTGGACCGACTTATCAGTGTTGGCTTTAATGCGCCATTGATCGAACCATGCTTCGATAAGGGTCAGATGTGATTGAAGGTTTTCAGATGCAGCATCATGATTTTCATGAACCGAGAGGACTGCGGTATCATCTGCGTATGTCGCTGTGGTGGTGTGGCTAGCGGTGGGTAGATCCGCAGTGAAAATGAGATAGAGGACCGGTCCCAAAATACTACCCTGTGGAACACCTGAATTGATCTCGTACATTTGTGACGTGTCGGAATTTTGTCTCACTTCATAGCATCTTTTCTCTAGGTAAGATTTTAGAATTAGAAAAAAGGAGTGTGGTAGCATGTTTTTGATTTTATAGAGTAGCCCTTTATGCCATACTTTGTCGAATGCCTGACTTATATCCAAGAAAATTGCGCAGCAGTATTGTTTGTTTTCTAGTGCCCTGCCAATGACGTCTACTAACCGGTGCACTTGCTCAATAGTCCCGTGGCCTTCTCTAAATCCGAACTGGTGACTTGGTATTACTTCCCTTAGGTGTTCCTGCATTCTATTCAATATCATTTTTTCCATTAACTTTCCAAGTACGGGTAGGAGGCTTATCGGTCTGTACGAAGACGATTCTTGAGCTGGTTTACCTGGCTTCAAAATCATCACTACCTGTGCAATTTTCCATTGGCTGGGATAGTAAGAAAGTCTTAGACTTGCATTAAAAATAGCAAGTATAAGCAGAGCTCCTTTCTTTGGCAGATGTTTTAATAAGGTAGCGTCAATTTGATCGTAGCCCGGGCATTTCCCTTCTTGGATTTTACTAATTTCCTGTCTCAGTTCTTTTGGCGTGATATGTTTTAGTGGTAAACACATTTGTGTAGGTGAGCTCAGGTATTTCTCTATTTCACTGTCATGATGTTGATTGTTGCTAGGAAGTGGTTGGAAAACCCTTTGAAGGTGACGTGCAAAGGTATCAGCTTTCTCACTATCGGACCGAGCCCAGTTGCCCATCTGCGTTTTTAGTGGTGTTGCTTGCTGCTTTGGACGCTTTAGGCTTTTGGTAGCCTTCCACAAGGAGTAGTTTGTGTCACTAGTAGGAGACAGTTTTGCAAGGTAAGATTGTAGGTTCTCGTTTTTCATTTCCTTAATCAATGTTTTTAGTTTTTGGGAAGCTTTGTTAAAGGCGGTCCTATCTTTAGGGTAGTGCGTCTCATGCCAAATTCTCCGGAGTTGTCGTCTTTCACTTATACAGTCCTTGATCATAGCAGGATAGTTGTGTTCTTTTGCTATTTTCGTTTTGCGATGGGGTGTGGATCTGATCGCTGCATCATAGATTAGAAAATTTAATCCTTCTATAGCCTGCTCTATCTCATCGGTTGTCTTCAGGGATATTTTGAGCTGCGTCTCTGTGGTGATGATATCTCGATATTTTCCCCAGTCTGTGTGTTTATTGTAAATTTTATATGGTACTTCTGTTAGTATGATCTTACTTTGTACGTTAAGAAGCGCAGCAGAGTGGTCTGAGATCAGGTCAAAATTGGATTCAATACTGATATTACTGAGTGCGATATTTTTAGAGACAAAGAAGTCCAGCAAATCAGGAATTTTTTGAGGATCAGTCGGCCAGTAGGTGGGTTCACCGGTGGATATACAGTCGAGGTTAAGGTCTTCCACAGCTTGATAGAGTTGTCTACCTCGGGTCGTGATTAGCCTGGATCCCCAGAACTTATGTTTTGCGTTCCAGTCACCTCCACTTATAAAGCGATTTCCGAGTGTGTTGAAAAAGTTTTTGAAGTCTTCCCTTGATATTTGATGTTTGGGAGGACAGTAGACAGCGGCGAGAGTGATATTCGAATTCCCATCATTAATTTTAATTGCTGTGGCTTGTATCTTTTCTGTTACGAAAGGTTCAAGTGGATGGTGTCTTATATGTGTTCTTATGAGTATTGCCGTGCCTCCGTGCGCATTTCCTGATGGGTGGTTAGTGTAGTAAGTTGCATACCCTCTAATTGAGAAGAAACTTTTGTTCGTAAACCTGGTTTCCGATATTAGTATCACGTCAATTTTTTCAGTATGTAGGAAGATTTCTAGTTCCAGTCGTCGTGCGACCAACCCGTTGGCATTCCAAGTGATTATTCTAAGGTTTGGATTGAATTTTCGTTTGGCTACTTACTAACTGGACAAAACGATCCATCATGTTGTCTACCATGTTGAGCATCATGGTTTGTAATCTGTTGAACATTTGTTCTAGGATGTCACCGAGGTGTTGAATTTCAAGAGGTTGATTTGGACTATACATGTTGCCCGTTTTGTTTTTTGTCACTTCAGCGTAGGTTACGGTACTCTGGTTGTGAATGTTGGATTTTCTTGGTTGCTGTTTGTCCTCTTCGGCAGTTAGATTGGGTTGTTTGTTAGGTAGAATTTTCGGTTGTATTTTCAGTATGCGTTCCTTATATTGTTTGTATTTCATGCAACCTCGGTAGTTAGCTGGGTGTTTTTCTTGGCAATTGGCACAAGTAGCTTCTGTATCTCTAGTTTTGGTGCAGCTAGTGGTCGGATGGTCGGATCCACATTTGACACATCTAAATGGTCTGTAGCATTGGTTCTTGGAATGTCCGAATCTTTGGCACCTTTTACATTGTAGTATCTCTTTTTTTTTGTATGGTGCTTCAAAAGTAACCTTCATTTGATTTAAACTTTTTAATTTAAAGATGTCTTTGTTGTTTGGTTTTGGCTCAAGATCTACGTAAAATATAGGTAGAGGTTCTTTTGAGATTCGGTGTCGTACATTGACCACTTGTCTAACTTCATGTCCATGTTGTTTGAGTGCCTCTGAGATTTCTGATGTATCCTCTGAACTGTGAAGGCCTCGCAGTACGACTCTATAAGGTCTTTCACACTTTAACCTGTAGGTGTAATGACTGATGTTGTCGGTGATAAATCTATCTCTTATTGACTTATATACCTCTATGCTAGTTGGTACTATTTTCACAATGTGTCCTGACCTCAATGTGGTCATAGTATAGTTTTCTTCTGTTGTTATTTTTAGTAACAATTTTTTAAGGGAAGTGATATCTAAAACACCAGTGACAAAGATGGGTTCCGGTTTAGGCGGCTTTTCTATTTCTATGATATCTGCTTTATCCTCTTCATCGCCTAGTATTTCAAAGTGATTTTGAGTTGGTATTGTATACACAGTAGCGTTTGACTTTTTTTTTGCGCTTTCTGTCAGCGGTGAGCTAGTTTCCGTTCTTTTTCTTTTCGCAGGAGGTATTCGATCTTCTTGCCAGATTGTCTTATTGTCTTTAGTTTCGTTTTTGTTTTTGTTTTCTATATTCAATGTTATGTCATGAGTACTGACATCTTTTGATATAGCACCGACAGAGTTGCTGCGTGCTCTGATGAACATGCTCTTATGTAGGGTTTGTTGGATCATAATAGGGGTTATGTTAGTTTTATTTTTTTGATTCTCATTCATACTGTTCCCACGAGAATTGGACGATATAACAGGTCACTTAGGGGTGACGCCATTCCCTAAGAAGGCAGAATACAACTACGTTTGCCAGGTCCGTAGAGGTTGGCGCTAATGCTGTTCATCCATACAGCCATGCATCCATTTGGCACGTTTCCCACCATTGGATTTGGGTAATTTTTGAAGAGGTTTTCTTCCTCGCGGCCCGGGCAGTTAAGCCAAGGCCCCCGGTCTTGAGTAAATTTCCAGTTGTTTACGGGTTGAGAAGGTCATTTCCTACCATCTCTGCTGTCTGCAGGCAATGGCCTTGTAGAGTCGGGTTAGTAACCGCCGCCCGAGACTCGGCGTTGCTGCTCGTTTTGCACCACCCAGGGGAGACGTGTAGGGTGGGTCTAGGAATAGATGGTAAATCCTACTGACGCGAGCAGCTTTCCTCCCCCCAAACAACCCAAAAACAGTTATTGGCATTTATTTTTTTAAACCTTTATTTTTGTACGATATTTCAAACGCCAAAATTCGCAGATTCACACTCGCCAACTTATAGCGGACGAACTGTACAAGCAATATGAATATTGACAAACAAAATTAAATGTCTTAGGTGACGTTTTACATTGTTTTGTGACGTTTTTTGCCGTGGATACCAGTGGTTTTGTCTTTTTCATCCATGGATTCATCAGAACGACAACATAACAACGCTAAAGTGTCTCATAACGAGAACATAACTATAAAGGGTTTATTGAACGTTTATGAATAGAGAATTTTATAAAAGGCTTATTAGTACTAATGAGCATTTTAACTAATAAGTATTTTAAACCTATTTTAGAGGATTTTTATGAATAAGACTGTAAGGGCCTCGTTCACCATCTCCGAGTAGGCACTACTCACTGAATAAATTCAAAAATGTGACAGAATTCGTATGAAATTATCTGTCAAATAAGATACTCGAAACTTAATCATAGGTGGTGAAACAGGCCCTATGTCTTTAGAAAACAATTGGAAATCTACGAATAATTAATTATTAACTTATACAAGTCCATCACTACTAAAACAAGTAATTAAACTAACACAATAATTACACAAAAGTATGTCCTCGTGTATATCACAATCAATGCAAATTGGACGGGACGCGTTACGCTAATAGATTCATGTATTTACATGGTAATGTGAGCTGTCATCCTACCGTTTAGTGGCTATCTGTTGGGATAGAGGATGTTAATCTGTGTTAATCAGGAGCTCTTGGCTAGATAATAACAGCTGCACGGGTCGATCTTCAAGGTTAAGCAACGCTTGCCAAGGTTGGTCTGTGGATGAGTGACCATCTTAACATACCGAGGTTCCTTCGTGTCTTGAAAAGCACGTTAAGCCGTAGGTCACGGCTGTCATTTGAAGATCTTTGGCAGTCGTTACGGATAGTCAGAAACCAGTAAATCTGCCTCCAGTCTTGCCATGAAGTACCGTGTTACCCCAGTTAATGGGTTGTTGAAGTCTGGTAGGCAGCCGCTCCTCGTAAAATACTGGTATTCAGCTAAATCCGGTTTGACTGGAAGCCAACCCCAGTATAGTTGGGGAAAGGCTAGGTAGATGATGATGATGATGTCCCCGTGTATATCACAATCAATGCAAATTAAAGACGACCCGTTACGTTAATAGATTCATGTATTTACATGGTAATGTGAGCTGTCATCCTACCGTTTAGTGGCTATCTGTTGGGATAGGGGATGTTAATCTGTGTAAGGGAGGAACTAGTGGTCTTGATCTCACACAATATTAGTGCTGACAGCCTCTTACAAGGAACATAGAAGTAGGTTTTCATCAGTAAAAATCTGACACACCCTCACACACGCTCCGCCTTAGAGTAGAAGAAATCATTGGATGATTTCTCACCGAAAAAAAGTCGTGTTTTTAATGTTTCATTCATTTAAATGTTTTAATGGATTGAACACTATTATTGTAGTTAGTATTAGTATTTACGATGCCAATAATAAAGTGTTGTGTAACGAAAAAACAATATTTGGATCCTTTTCTCGCAAAAGAAACCTTTAACTGTAATTGAAAGAAATGCAATTCACTCAAAAAATACAAACGACTGAAACAGTATCCCTAGAGCAGGTACGTTAATCGTCGGGTTAAGTTTATTTTTATGTGTGTTTAAAAGAAATATTTAAAAATCCAATGCATGTTAGGATATCCTGTCACGGGATTTAGCTGTTCATCAATTATAATGTAACAATTTAATTTTATTGCACTACTAAAATAATATATTTCGCGCACAACAAACAAGTAATTGAAAAATTAAATTAAACATAAAAAAGGCTGAGCCAAATAGGCCCAATTCAACGTAATGCCAGACCACTACGTACCATTTGCCAGGTGGTTTTCAACTGAACCTTTGAGTGTAGATACGGATACAAAACTGAACAATAAAAAACCTACGACTAGACAATCGTCCTATCGGAACCAACCTCTATTCGACAGCGGTTGCGTGCGCCCACCAGTTACTGCAAAGCGAAACACACAAAAGAAACGATAAGGCACCGACATTAGAGCCATCCCTCTTACGATGTATAGAAATTAAGCCCGCAGGCCTATATACGGCTGCGGAGATAAATGTACCACTCCGAGATCGCATGGACTGGCCTAATGTTTGGACGAGGAGTAAAATTAAGTGGGTTACAAAAGGTGGAAGCAAGGGCAATGGGATGATGAGAAATCTACTTGGCTGTCTAAAGGATATGAAACTAAAATACCGTCTTTTTTTTAGATGTGAAATTATCACAATGACTTCTACCGCTCTTGGGCGGAGCGGAAGGTTGTGTCAGACTTTTACTGACTAAAACCCACTCCTTAACCCTTCTTTGCCCCGGGTTTACCTTTCAGAAGCGAACCATAGCCCCAAACTAAAATACCGTCTGAAGCCACGTTTGCTTTTGGCTTGATGTTTGGCCAAATCTTTAAAACTCCTTGAAACGGTAGAAGTGTTGTGGCATACAAGTACACAGTAGACTACCCTCTGTATAATTTTTACGTTCTTACAATTCATTCTAAAGTTGTCTGGTACATATCGCTAACAGCGATAAGACCATTATAATTGTTCCCAGAGATTTATGTTTGTGTATAAGTGGTGTACCAGATCGTTAGAGGGCCTTGCACAAGGTGGACCGATGACCTAATGAGCGTCACGGAAATCCAATGGATGCACGATAATCATTGTGGCGATGCTTGGGGGAGGGTTACACCTTTCGGCTGAAATGATGATGATGATGATAAATTTTGTCGTTTTTCGGTAGGTATATGATAAAGTCTATTCTGGACAGCTGGATCTATTTCCATTTGATAGATGATATTGATAATTTGTACAAAGAATACTCGTTGGTATTAGCTTTGAATATGCATTATTATTGTTGATACACATGACTGTGGATGGTACAAAACATTGCAAGCAGATTGCATGCCAGCGTGCCATAACAAGATCTGATTTGGCTACTTTCATTTTGTACCAGTTATATCTACAAAACAAGCACGTATACACTCCAAGGGGATTCATTTCAAAGGGAAATGTTTAGAAATCTTTTTTTTAATGTAATTTTATGAGTTTTGTAATAAATCAGCAGTCCTGGCAGACATAGTCTTATCGGAAAGCTGACTGTAATACATTAGAAAAAAAGTTGAACCCGATTATAGCGCCACGCATTGGGTCCTATTATATTTTCTAACCATCAAGGGAATCACTCAAATATACACATAAAATTCATCCAAATCGGTCGAGCCACTTAGGAGGCGTAAGATGACAACCACCCTAGAGACGAATCATTTATGTAAAGATGAACTTATCTACATAAATGACTTAAATATTAACTAACTACGAATATTTGTAACCTACATACATGTGCGTACATATATTCTGCATATCATATGCATAAAGAAATACACGCAAGCATCGAAGTATTCCTGCACATCGCTGTCATCTGATGACTAGCAGCATTATCACGTTAAATTCGTTAGCGATTCCTCTTACTAAATATATTCTTAATACAGTTAACTCTTTAGCAGCAAATATTTACACTTATAATATTTTTTCTTCAAAATACCCTTCCTATAAGCTTCGAAGGTCACAACCATAAAATGGGCTTCGAAGTATTATCCTTCGAAGAGGCTTACAATTCCAATAACGCGAGCTTACAAGTCGAAGGCCAAAGGACGAAAGCAAAAATTTCTTACAAACACTTAAACATTAATGGAAAACAAGAAATTACTGAGAAAAAGATAGCTTGGTCGGAAATTAAGGGGAGGGCCGCAGACGCGAACCATTTGTCCGTCTGTCCGTTACACTTAGCTTGGGAACCTCATTCGCTTAACACTCACCTGGGGATCTGTGAGGAGGTCGCACGGGAGGAAAGTTTGGACGGATCCGTAGGAAAAGGAATGTTATGGTTCATAGGATATAAAATGAAGAAAAAAACGTAAGTATGTAATCATTTTTCAAGAGTCTTAAAGAGAGCGTCATTATCATCTACCTAGCCTTTTCCCAACTATGTTGGGGTCGGCTTCCAGTCAAGCCGGATTTAGCTGAATAAATGATATCAAAGATCTACAAATGACAACCGGGACTTACGGCTTAACGTGCTTTCCGAGGCACGGAGGAAACTTGGTATGTTAAGATGGTCACCCATCCACGGACCAACCCTGGCAAGCGTTACTTAACCTTGTAGATCGACCCGTGCGGCAGTTATTATCTAGCCACGAGTCATATAGAGAGCAAATATCATAATTGGCCTGATAAAGAAGTACTAATTGTATCAATAACCTCTTTTCTTTTTAGTAAAGGAATTAATACTTGTTTACAGTAAGCATAAAATCTTAGAAATTTTGCATTAAAAAAAAATTGTCGCAGAGAATTGAATAATCAACTCGATCCAATCACATTTCTGTCTATTTGGAACCAGATAGCACAGCATTGCAAATCTTTACACTAAAATTGAAAAAGTTTGTGTATTTATGTCTGTAACTTCTTCACGCTTGAACGACTCATCGAATATAGAAGAAAATTGGGACACGGGTAGACCATTTTCTGGAATAGCACGTGGATTACTTTTTATCCCGGGAGTGTGAATTTTTTTACATTCAAGCGGGTGGCTTCTCTGGCAGAAACTAGTAACGGAACTATTTTTTTTTCTATTATTTATCCTACATCGAAGCAATCTTCGACTTATTGTGTGGCAGGTCGCATTGCAGGGAAACATCCAAAAAAATACATACCTTCCTGCTGGTTGATGAGTCGGGCTATGTCTTAGGTTAGGTACAATACTTCTAGATTCCAACAGCCTAGAAAACAATACATTCACATGTTTTGATTACTTTTTCTGGTAGTACGAAACTATCTGACAATTTTTTTTCTCAACATTTTTTAGCTTTTGTTTTTGACATTTTTTGGTATGTTAAACATGTATCTCATTGCCTCTATTTGGAACCTTTCCACGATTTCCATGTTATACAGGATAATCAAACTAAAACACATTTTCATCAAAGAGAAAATGCCAACGTTCCTTTTCAGACGCGTCCCTAATATCGGTCCGTAAGTTTCTGTTCTAATACAAGCCCTTCTTCAGCCTCTTAGTTTAGATGAGATTAGATTAAACGTTTGCCTCTTAACAATACAAGAGGGACAACATTTTTTGCTCCAAGCTGTTTTTAGGGACCCTACAGAGATGTTCTTTCCTATATTGGGGTACAAAGAATTGAATAATGTATACTATTTTATTGTTTGGACCAAGATTACTTGTTCTAAGTTAAGTTTTCTTGTGAGATTTGTCTTGACAAAATAAAACATTTGTACGTCAGGTAAGTTTAGTGCTGTCTTGTGGCTTGTTCGCTTTTGTTTTTCGTTGAAAGCTTCATTAGTTATATCTGGAGGTAGGTAGGTTTATTGCTTGTACTTTAGGATGTAAAAAATCTTCTTATATCTTGTTGGGCCGAGATGTATGGGAAAGTTCTTGTGTAGTAAAATATTGGTACTGAATGTCCAGAGTATGTCGAAGATAGTTTAAAAGAGGCAACTGAAAGAACGTGGGTGGGCTTAGTCTGTTAAAATCTGATACTGCCTTTCGCTTCATTCAGAGTAGGAGAAATTATTGGTTACCTGCCCAAAAAAGGTGTGAAAGTCTTTTACACATAATTCAATATCATGACTGAAACTTTCTTTTGATTATTATTCTGTCTAGGGAGACAGGGCTAGGGGGCTTAGCAGGGGCTAAGCAAAGGCCTTCCCTCAACTCCTTGAAGGGAGGGTTTTTCAAATAAATTATTAATTTATGTTTTTTTTTTTAATTAATAAGTAGGTATAACCAAGACAACAATGACGACCATCGTCACCATCACCATCAAAATACGTCCAATGATGAACACAGGTCTCCCTCAAATTTAGCCAAAACAATCAGTTTTGTGCGTCGTATTTCGATGATTCTTACCAGTACCTTCATCATCTGCCTAGCCTTTTCCCAACTATATTGGGGTCGGCTTCCAGTCAAGCCGGATTTAGCTGAATACCAGTATTTTGCGAGGAGCGGCTGCCTACCAGACCTCCACAACCCATTAGCTGGGGTAACATGGATACTTCATGGCCTTGAGGGCCAAAAACAAAAAAATAGATATTTTGATCTAGCTTTTCAGATCATGCTGGAAAACGTAATACCTGAACGCCTTGAAAAAGATAATTCAAAAAATAAACACCAACACGAGTGGTGATACGAGCCGGTACAAGCACACCCACTATAAATCTCGTGTATTACGAATGGGTACATAAAAATTCATTGCTTTCCTTCGATTTATCCGAACAGTTTTCTTTTCATTGTAAGGGTATTATTTTATGCACCCCCAGTGAGCGGCGCTGCTTGGATTACGTTAACGTGGAATGGAGTATCTTGTCTTGTTTGTTTCGGAGTGTAATTTGATAGTCGAGTTGTGGGATTGTTCGTTAGTATGGTTAGCATTGAGGCGAGAAGCACAGGACTGGTCGTTGTGGCTTATGTCTAGCTGACGTCTTTCATCTGAGATAATGATGACGATGATAGTAAAGTTACTATTGGCCTGGGCTTTTAATCTGTAAATCTGACACACCTTCTCACTTCACTCAGAGCCGTATGAGTTATTTGATAATAACCCACTACAAACAAAATAGAAATAATTTTCAATGACAACTCTGGAATGAGATTTGAAAAAATTGCTATTTTTTGGTAATAATTTGAAAAAAGTGTAAAGTAAATCAATAGAATTGTATTGCACTTTTATTTGTGTACAGTCTTTTTTCATTTTGCATCAAAAAAAAAATATAACTTAATTTTATTTATTGAAGGCTCGGGATATTTTTTAGGACTATTTTGATTACATTAGTGGATGCTTCTTTTGAATAAAATGTTATTTCTACTTAAAAACACTCGAATGTTTACACAAACTTACATTTCCTAACTTCACATATTCCAAGCATGGCTCGCTTTTTACTACCGATTGGAAATGAGTTACAGTTGAGCAGAGCTATGGATTTCATCTCTATACTGCTATGATACAGGATATATGGGAGTGGTATTATTGCGCCTCTCTCCTGCAGATAGTAGAGGGTAAGCAGGGAACGAAGAATCTGGTATTGTTTGAGGAAATATATGCTGGTTTGAGTGGAGAAGTAAAAAAACTCAGTCTTGAAGAAAAACGCTGACGGTCACGGGACACCCGGCAGTTGCAAAAATCAATAATGAAAATGTGGAGGTAAATAAATAAAAAATATACACTAAGGAGTCTACAGAGCTGACAGAGGTGGCATGACAGCATAGGCGAATATTATGTTGTTATCACAGCAAACTTGTCTTTATAGACCAAGATGCGCCCATAGATGATTCACATCTGAAAATATTTTAAAATTTGATCCGCAGACGCAGATACAGGCTGTTGCGTGAATGGCCCAGTTCTTCAGTTTTATCTAAGTTAAAGGCTGATTATCCCTTATTTTAAAATAATATTGTATCGCAATTAGATTTTAAGGCGTATCTTCAAGCACTTTTTTGTGCCTCAAAATATTATTATTTTATTTGAAAATAATATTATAACTCATCCCACTCTGGGCAGATCAAGAAAATATTTTTATTGATGTAATTGGTTTGAACAATGCCGTAACTCTTTTTATAAAACACTGGAAAAATAATTTCACTATTAACTTAAAAAAAAAACACACTTTTGATCGCTTACCATCAAGCGACATAGGGACAAACGTGAGCCTAACCATAATAATAAAAAAAACAACCTATTTATAAATGAGTTTATTCATTAAAGGCTATAGGAAAAAACTAGTAGGTTTTCAGGTATTGTCTTAAATAAAGTCACAAAAACCATTATTACCATCATTTATAAAATTTTAAAAGATTGAAAAACATATCCCAGCTACATATGAATATAGAAATTCTCCACACTTTTACTATGAAGCGAAATATGTGCGAGGTTTTGGCAAGAAAACGGCGATTTGGCACCGTCTGGAGCGATGCTCGTATAAAGAGATGATCTCCGTGAGTTGCTGGGTGCGTGAGTTTAAGGGGACCCGCCGATTGTCTGGGGAGGGAACTGTGACTCATATCGTGTCTGGTTTAGAGTAAGTACCTCCAAGGGCGTCGCCAGCTTATGACAAAGGGGGGGGGGGGGGGGCAATGGGGCAATATTATGGATGTTAAAAATTATGAACGCCGAGAGCATGAAGCATTACACTTTGGTAAGTCTTTGCCTCAATGACGATTTTTTTTAAGTCGGGAATCATCAGAATGACTTTTCCCGCTTTTGGGTGAAGCAGGAGGGCGTGTCAGACTCTTACTGACTAAACCCCACCCCGTTCCTTCGTTGCTTTCGATCTGGAGGACACGGGCTCACCATTCAGAATTTCCGTGTTCCCCAGAGGCTTCGGTCCAACCTGGCTCCTACAGTTTGCTGACATCTCCCTGAGGCGCGCTTAGAACAGAACGCGCCTTTGACGACTGGGCTTAGACCGGGTTATTACCAAACCGTCGCTCCTTAAAGGGCCATGGACCGAACGATCCCCGCGTAGAGCCTCTGTCATGGGGCGTCTGGACCCCCTGGACAGAGGAGCCCCTTCAGAGCTGCCCCAATCCTGTCCAGTTTGGGAGCCAGACGTCGAAAATGCTCCTCGAAAGTCCACCGGCTGTCGAGGACGAGTCCCAGGTACTTCATCGTCGACCCGACGCCAATGGACCCGCCCTACCGATCTTTGGGAACCCGGTGGTGGCACAGTCCGAGGACCATGAAAGCACATGGCCTCGGACTTGTGCAATGCCACCTTGAGTTCCAATTGCTGGATCCTATCTACGACTGTCGCAACCCCTCGTGTCGCTGTTTTGGCCGCCGCCTGGTACGAATTTCCACGCGCCAGGACCAGCGTGTCGTGTCAGACCACGCTGACCCCGTCAGGGAGGTCGCCACGCAACACATAGTCGTATCCGGTGTACCACAGGAGTGACCCTAGTACCGATTCCTGCGAAACACCGCACGACATCTCTCGCCGTCTCCACTCTCCCTGGTGACCGGGGTAAATGATGAACCTATCCGACAGGTAGGCCTCGATAACGCGATTTACGTAGGTGGGCACCTGATGGTGCCGAAGTGCCGCCTCGATGTTACTCTAGGGACTTTAATGGCGCAATTTCATTAGTCGATAGGGCCCGCATGCGGGGTGCGAGAGATTTCTGGAACGCATGCCACAGGGTCCACATTCGGGGAACCGTAGTCGGTATACCGAACACGTATCGACTTGGTAGCTTTCATTGGTTGTGATCCCGCATGCGGGGACTCCCCGCATGCTGTATACAGAACGAGTTAAGACTGAAAATGCGCCATAAGGGAGGTGATAATTGAATCTAAGTATGGTATTACTAAAGATCTCTTCCAGTATTATGAAGGGCTTTTTGCTGAATGATTGTTTCTATGACGTTGTTTCCCCCGTAATACGCGGCATTGATGTAATGTCCAACTCCAGTCCGACTTTCTCCGCAACAGCAGTAGCTTCCTTTATATTTTCTTGCAGTTTATAATATAGCAGCATAAGTATAATTTCTGCATTTATTAATAGTTAAGTAAGTCAATTGCTCGGACTTTGGTCTAGCGGCTAGCTACAATTGGTCTCTAGGGGGGGGGGCAGGATTCAGACAGTCGATGTTAATGGGAAAAGATCTCCCGGATCCGTAGTAAAAATGGGTGTCCCTCAGGGCTCAATTCTTGGCCCCTTTTTGTTTCTTATTTATATAAATGACTTACCTTACCTCATCAAGGATAACCATAATATAGTGTTGTTTGCAGACGACACTTCACTTTTGTTTAAAATGAAACGTCAACAGACGGTTACTGATGATATAAATGTAGAATGAAAAAAAAAACAAAGTGTATTAAGTTTACCATGCCACATGTTAGGCAAGTAGAAACTAGTGTACTAGTTAAAGGTAAAGAGTTGAGTCCTGAAGATGCAACAGTGTTCTTGGGCATAACTCTAGATGCTGGGTTTCAGTGGGGCCCACATATAGACAAATTATCGAAGAAACTTAGCTCTGCAGCATACGCTGTTAGACAAATAAGAAATTTAACTGATGTAGAGACAGCCCGTTTAGTTTATTTTAGCTATTTCCATAGTGTCATGTCGTATGGTATTCTACTGTGGGGAAATGCCGCCGATATCCAGACAATTTTCGTTTTGCAGAAAAGGGCTATTCGTTCAATTTATAAATTAAGTCCCAGATACTCCCTCAGAGTTAAATTTAAAGAAATTAATTTAGTGACTGTGCCTTCACAGTACATTTACGAAAATATCTTGTACGCCCATAAAAACAAAAACATGTTTAAAAAGTACAGTGATATACCCCCTTCCCCCCGGACCGCCATTGCGTACGGACGTGTTTACTTAAATAATTTAATATTTGAATTTTAATACATAAAATTAAATAAATCAAAAAGTTTGATTCTCGCAAAGTACCAGGCGCGCAAAGTGTTGCAAGAGCTCGAGTCCTGCGGCGTGCGAGGCAAGAGCGAGAGAGCTGTTGTCGACGCTACCCATCGCTGTCGACTGCACGTGAGTCACCTACTATCCGACTCCGCCTACCGTACTGACTACAAGGTGTTAAAAACGCCTACCAAGATATATCAAGCAACGAGTGTCATCGCCGCAACTGTCTTCATCTGCAGACTAGGAACATATTGTTATTTTAGAAATGATGAAGCGGACGCCGCCAAGACCTGGTAATGATCCCTTCCCTCCCCATAGCTCGGAGCCTGACTTAACGTCACCAATGTTGGATCAAACTTTGGACAGAATCACTTTGCGACAAAAGCGTAAACATGATTCTGAACAAACACTTGAAATTAAATCCCTCAGGGAAGATATAATGTCGTCACTTGAAACTCTGAGTAAGGAACAAAATGAGAAATTTAGTATAATGCAGTGTAACCTAGATCAAATAAAAGCCCAAAACATAGAATTAAAAAATACCGTTGAATTCCTGAGTGGCAAATATGATGACGTGATGATTAAATTGACACTTTTAGAGAATGAAAAGAGGAGCACATTACAGTACATTGGATCTCTAGAGGAAAAAATCGAAAACATGGAACGAAACGCAAAGTCATCATGCCTCGAAATACGAAATGTGCCAAAAACGCCGAACGAGTCTAAGGAAGTTCTTATTGATATTGTACGAAATCTAGGCACTGCTGTGAACACGGAAATTCAAGCTTGTGAGCTCAGAGACGTTTATCGACTGACCAGTAGCAGTAAACCTCAAACGAATGGGTCAATAACAGCAGAATTCACAACTACAATGACCAAGGATAAACTACTTACATATATTAAAAAATATAATCGCGATAACAAAACCAACCGGCTTAACAGCTCACACGTAAAAATGGCAGGCAATAGCCCAATATACATATCGGAGAGTCTTACAACTAAAGCCAAGAAGCTTTTTTATCTGGCAAGAGAGTTCACGAAGCAAAACGGATATGCATATCACTGGACTTCGCATGGCAAAGTTTTCGTTAAAAAGGAAGAAGGAGCGCCGGCAAGGAGAATTTCGCAGGAATCCGACTTTGAACGATTAAAACCACAAGAAAAGTGACTCGAGACGCTAATTGCTTGCTTTATAATATTTTTTTCCTTATTTTGCAGAGATTTAGGCTTGTCTCTGCCATATTTCATTTGCAAAACACATAGATTATATGGTTATTCTTGCTCTAATATTTTACTTATGACGTTTAGGTTTTTATATTGTTCATCTTACACATACACACATACACACACATATACTCTGTACACAAACGCACAAATATACAAAACACACTACAACTTTCACATCAACACGATATACCTTAAATCTACACTAAACTACGGCTTCAACATTCAATGTATAAGTCCCACTGGCGAATACACACAGTTCATTAAATCAATACAAATACATCCCCTCACAATGCATACATATATACTTCCTATATGCAACAAACACATAAGCACGCAGCACACACGCAGCCTTCTTTATTTCATGGTTTTTATTGGACCCTTCTCCCTGTGCATACCTGATAAAAATAAAATTCGATCAAATTAATGAACACATTAGTACAGAAGTAGACAATACCGGAATAGTTGAGTGTATTTCGATAAATGACTCTAAGTCTTGTGCAAGCGCACTTAACTATTCGGAAATCTGTAAAGATTCGTTATGTGTAATTACATGTAATATAAGAAGTATTAACCGTAACTTTGACTTGTTCCTAGCCTTCTTGTCTTCCATAAATATGCAAATAGATGTCATAATTTTAACAGAATGCTGGACAAATGTTGATAACCCACCACCATACATGGACAATTACAATACGTTTTGGACAAAAAATACTTTAAACCAAAATGATGGCGTTGTCGTATATGTTCGTAAACAGCTTAAGGTAACTTCCTTTTCAGAGCCGGATTTTTCAGAAGGTAACTGCCTTATCATAACTATTAACACGGAATTTACTTTCATATGTTCGTATCGACCGCCAAGCTTTAGAAATATCTCATCGTATCTCAATTCTCTTGAATCTGTGTTATGCACGATAAAAACCCAAAACACAATACTGGCTGGGGATATAAACTTAGATATTCTTTCTGACAACATAACAGGTGCTGGACATGACTACCTAAACACGCTGGCTATGTATGGACTCAGACAAGGAGTCAACAAACCGACTAGGCAGAACTCTTGCCTTGACCATTTTATGGTTAAATGTTGTAAAACATGGAAAACTGTGATTTTTGAGCAACAACTAACCGATCACCAACCAGTATTATTATATATTAATAATGCTATGGCTACGAGAAAAAATTTTACCTCACAAAAAATTAAGATCAATTATGATGCAATAAAAGAACATCTTTCATCTGAAAATTGGGACATTTTTCTCAGTACCACTGATCCTAACGTTGCATCTAGATTACTCACTTCGATGCTTGCAACTACCATCACAAATAATTTAATAGTAATCAAAGACTCTAAACGATTCCAGCCACTTAAGCCGTGGATAACTAAAGGGGTGGTCCGTTGCATAAGGAAACGGGATCGGTTACATAAGAGGGTGAAGAAACAACCCAACGACGAAGACCTGAAGACAAAGTATAACAGATATAGAAATACGTGTCATTATATAATTAAAAATCTAAAGATAAAGTATTTTCAAGAAAAACTATCTAATACCAATGGCGACATAAAAGGGACGTGGAAGATTATCAAAGAAGTGTGCAATATGGGCCAAAACAAAACGTCATCAGAAGACCTACTGACCATTCACAACTCCCCAACAGAGTCCCTAAATAGGGTGAACACGTACTTTACGTCAGTGGGAGGTACACTAGCCAATAGAATTCTAAACAAATTGAATACTACCGAATACGATCTCGTGCAGAGAGCTAAAACTTTTGACGGGCCTTTAACATCAATGTCCTTCACGCCAACAGACCCGCATGAAGTTAGAGGAATTGTTTTTGGACTCAGATCGCATAGTGCGCCTGGCTGGGACAACATCTCAACCGATATACTGAAACAGAATATTACAATACTTGCGCCTCTAATTAGTCATCTGTGCAATCTGAGTTTTGAAACAGGTAGATTTCCCGACTTGTTTAAAAAAGCGGTGGTTTGTCCTATTTATAAATCAGGCGTTAAGGATGATCCCTCGAACTACAGGCCAATCTCTTTGTTACCAACGCTATCAAAAATTTTAGAAAAATTAGTTAACAAGAGATTGGTTAGCTTTGTTGAGAGGAATAACATACTTTCATCAAATCAATACGGTTTTAGAATTGGCAAGTCAACTGAAGATGCAGTTCTTCAACTAACAACGTCTGTGACCACTTACTTAGACAGAGGAGATAAGTGTGTGGGAGTCTTTCTGGATCTACAAAAAGCGTTTGATACTGTCTCTATACCGATCCTTATTAGCCGTTTAGAAAACGTTGGAATAAGAGGTTTACCCCTAGACTGGTTTAAAAGTTATTTATCGGGCAGACTGCAACAAGTACGTGTCAATAATTACCACAGTGACTATGCAACATGCAGTTATGGAGTTCCACAAGGCAGCACACTAGCCCCAACTCTATTTCTTATATACGCTAACCAGCTGTGCAGTGTTACCCTACCTGGACTTGATATCATCATGTTTGCGGATGACACCGTGTTACTATTTCACGCCGACACATGGGAACTAGTTTTTGAAATGGTTGAAAACGGTTTGGCGGAGGTTACAGTATGGCTGGAAAATAGTCTACTGTCACTTAATACAACCAAAACCAAATACATCTGCTTTAGCAAAACCAACCACGGCTATCCTCCAAAAGATCATCTTCTTAAGATACACACGTTTCCCTGCAATCGTGAAACAACTCGCACCGACTGCAATTGCGAAGCACTATCACGGGTTACATCTATAAAATATTTAGGCGTGATCATCGACGAAAAATTTACCTGGAGCCTTCATATAGCGTCTTTGGTGGGTAGGATTAGAAAAATGATTTTTGTTTTTAAAAATCTTCGTGCAGTGGCAAATCAAAAACTTCTAATCCAAACATACCGGTCGCTGTGTGAGTGTATTATCAGGTACTGCATATGTGCCTGGGGCAGTGCAGGTAAAACGTACCTTATTACTGCTGAACGTGCGCAGCGTGGGGTACTAAAAGTACTATTGCACCTACCCTTTCGACATCCAACTACTGTGGTTTACGAAAAAGCAAAAGTACTTACAATCAGGAAATTGTTTATATTCGATGCAATACGCAGATATCATATTAGAACAGTGCCAAATATACCGGTATTGTCTAAAAGAGTTTTCCGCTATCCAATACCCAACGTAAGAACATCCTTTGCACGAAAACACTATAGTGTCATAGCCCCTAGACTCTATAACATTTTAGATAAAAAATGCAAAACTAGGAAACTAAACAGTATGCAATTAAAAATAAGGTTACAGGAATGGCTACAAAACATGGACTATGATGCTGTAGAAGGTATTATCAAAGGTACTTCAACATAACAACTACTCGTAGAGTTACTCACCTCCTACCAATCCTACATACTACCATGTACAGACAAAAATGCATTCTTTGCACACACACACACATCAACACGCACACACACACACATCAACACGCACACACACACACACAACCTATATATACACACACACACACGTACACACACACGTACACACACACTTACACATACACACAAACTCACACGAAACTACGCCACCTACAACTGATTACACCGTAAACTCCCTGTTCTTGATTTTATTTTAAATTTTTAATTCTAACATTTTAATATTTTCCTTTTTTATTTTTTTAACTAATTTTTTTCTATCATTTTGTAATTTAACTTTAGTACGTTATTGGCATGTAATTGTGATCTTCTTATAAGGGGAAGAAACTGTCTCCTGCAATACAGTGTATACTAGTGCAGGGGTCAGGGAATTCTGAAATTGTATGATCTTTTATGTCAATAAATGATAATTATTATTATTATTATTATTATTATTCACAATTTTAATACCAGGAATAAACATAATTTTGTTGTTCCTGCAACCAGGCTCAAAAAATAGGGGGTTCATTTAGATGTCAATGTATACGCTTTTATAATAAGCTTCCTAGTCATATGCAAGAACTAAGCCTTAATAAGTTCAAATCTTTTGTTAAGCGAAAACTTTGCCAAAAGGCTTATTACACTGTAAAGGACTACGTTGAGGACGTAAAGGCTTGGGATTGACCCGCTCCAGTGCGCACTACAATTACAGCTGTTGTCTTATCTTCTTACTTAATTTTGTTTTCGATTGTACTTTTTTACAATTTGAAATTTATTTATTACAATTTGACATTGTAAAATAATTTTTACTTTACAATTTGACATTTTTTTATTATTTTTTTTTATTTATGTTTGACATAAATGCGTACTTTGTTATGTATTACACTTTGTATTATTTTTAATTTTTTTCGTTTTTGTGAATGTGAGGACTATGTGGATTGCTTTTTTTTTTCTTTTTTAGTCATTTTAACTTATGTCTGGCAATTTGAGTGTTTTCTGTGGCCTAACCATTATGTCCTCTCTTTGGTATTGTTCGTCAAGTCGTAAGCTCCTTAGTAGTCCTGAGTTGAGCTTTGCGAATATTGACAAATGCTTGCACTGACTGGACAGGTCCACTCAAATTGCATGGTTCTTTCTTCAAAAGGCCATCTCAGACACTAATCTGCATGGTTCGCATATGATTTTCATGTTGTACGGACTTTAAAAGAGACTGACCCCTGAGTTTGTTTCGGTGTTTCTTCTCAGGGTAGTCAGTTAGGAAACACCGGCCTCATCTAGTAACAAAAAAAAAAAGTCCAAATAAAAAAAATTGACGTGTAAAGGAGTTTGAAAAAACTTATTTGCAAAATAAATATCATTTATCATTTATCATTTAGCTGCCCCCCTGCCCCCCCTTGGCGACGCCCTTTTGTACCTCTAATATTCTTATTTCGGGTGGCACGACATTGGTCCTGTCGGTAATTCGTCAAGTACGCAGTTCGTCAAATTTGAAATTGGTCAAAGCTGTAGTTCGTCTAATCGAGAATATGCCAAATTATGGAATTCGTCAAATACGCGATTGGTCAAGTCCATGTACAGTCGATCAAACGCGGAACGTGTACCATCAAACGCAGTACATAGGAATGCAGGGGTGAATAGGAACTAGCTTTTGATTAAGATGTTCACTTTTGTATTTATTTATATTATTGATTTCTGTGCTAGTTTTTTTTTCTTCTTATAAATACAAAGAAGTTGTATCTGTAAGAGTAGAGAACTGGCTAAATAGAATACTATATTATGCCGTCAGTTGTTTGATTTTTACATGAAGTGTTTCGCACCGTTTCGTATCCGTTGCGTAGTTTTAAAGATCTTAGCATGCATAGGGATAGATAGACAGACAGCGGGAATACTTCTTTTATACTATGTAGTAAGTAGTGATGATGATTATTATGTACATAAGTGTAAATAAGAAAAAAAAAATCAATCACGGGACTTTAATTTTTTCAGATGACTGTACTTACATCATGAATCCCCGACCGGTCTCATTGGTTTCGCGGGTATTGATAGGTTAAATCACAAGTGATTGCGAGTGAAGCAATTGGTCAAGACCAATTGCGTATTTGACGAATTCCATAATTTAGAAAATTCACGATTCGACGAACTACAGCTTTGACCAATTTTGAATTTGACGAACTGCGTACTTGACGAATTACCGACTTGACCAATATCGTGCCACCCGTTATTCTATTAATTAGTGCTTGTGAGTTTGTCTATTATGTTGGTACTGTTATAGGATTTGGATGAAAGGAGAATGCCCGTTTTGTAAGGGAAGTTGGGTCCCAGTTTAAAAATGCTTGTGCCCTGAAGATTTTTATTTTACCTAATAGTAAAAACATAGCATTTTCATAATCGGAAACCTTTTTTCATTGTGCCACCCTGGTTCAGGAGATATCATTATTTTTCTGTTTTAAAAATCTAGGTTATAATTACATATTAACAGACTAAACATCACCATGAGCATGGAATTATGTCTCTATTACTTTAATTCCATTAGTTTATGAAAAATTATATAGAAAATAATTTGCACACAAAAAAATAAATAATATTTTTAGGTTATTATTCCAAACAGGTACACGACAGCAGAAAAGGGCATTCTCCTTTGGCTGCTTTAAACTGGCTTCTACCAGCGGCTTCGCCCATTTCCCGCTTTTCACTTTCGAAAGTGGATAATTATCCCAATTTATAGCTTACACTAGCGCCCCGCCCCGGCTTCGCACGGTTGCAAATTTATCAGTGTTACTCTAATATATTATGCATGTATTATACATATAAACCTATTTATTAAAAAAACCACATCAAAATCTTAATTAGATTAAGAATTATTTTTTATTTATTTTATGTTGTGATAACACTCAGGTATAGTACAGCTTCATAATAGTGAATTTTTAAAATTAGTTCCGTGGGTTCAGGGATACAATTCCTTATATGCAAACTTGCAAATATACATAGGTACGAACGTAGGTATATTTACCAAAAAAAAACATTTTAGAATTAACATTTTTCTAGGAAGCTAAGCCAATCCTCACCAAAACATTTTAGAGGATTGGGAATTGGTGTAATTACGTGTAATCTTGACCCAATTCGCACTATTGACCAATGATTAATGTCCTTGAGACACTATCATTAAAAAATTATAAACGTTAAAGCGAGAACTATCTTACTATTCTTGCATGAAAGTCATAAAAAAGGTTAAAACAAATGTTACCTGGTGACTCATATCTCTCTAACAAATTAATTTTAAAGTTTATGTAGTATATTTGAAAGTGTACGTAGTGACCGTAGATTATTACAGATCAAACCTGAAAACGTGAAAAAGAGAAGAGATTTAGTCGTTTTTTATTATTATGTATAGGTTCGCGTTTGACAACTATCTCACCTGATGGTAAGCAATGGTGTGGATGACAATGGAACAAGCTTGCCTAGAAGTAAAATTGACGAGAACGTATTGCCAACAAATTGCTATGACTGTAACAAAAAGCGAGTAAATACAAAAAATGGGATAATGGTTTATGAGTATTTTTATTTCTAATATCACGAAGATAATTCATTTGTATTTATAATATTAGAATATTACGTGCGTTTTGGTTGTCAGGGAAGAGTTGAAAACACGATGCGCCTATCCAACGTAACATGGGTACACGTAAATAACATTATAATAAGGAGTAGGTATACACAAATTATTGAAATTAGTTCTCACTACATTTACCAATTAGAAATTAAGTAATAAAATAATTAATTTCAAGTCTTTTTCGTCATTTTACTCTTGAAAGATTTTTCTATCTCGCCCAAATCCAGACAAAGTCCCAGGGCAATACCAAAAATAGCCAAGGCAATATTTCAGCCAGCATCGACCACCATGGCAGCCATTGTGTCTCAATCGACCGGCCAATTTGCATAATAACTGTTATTTTGTACGCGCTATGACTTAACCCCGCACTTTGCTTGCTATGGAGGTATTTTCAAGGAGTTGTTAAGATTATTAGGTCAGATTATTGGTGACTGGCAACGTGTGGCTTTATGTTGGTACTTGTATTATTTTGTATATTGTGAGCGTTTATTTTGTTACATTAAGTTAGGCTTTTAGAGAGAGATACTTGGTACAAAAATAAAATTGTAAATTTGATTACATAAAAAGGATGAGATTAATATTAGGGAATAATTGCATCAAATTAATTACTTATTATTATCATTTAATTAAAAAAAATTGTAATATACCTAAAATTATTTCGTCAAAATACCTAATGTAATGCACGCTAGGTTGATCGATAAGGGCAGGCGAATGAATGATGATTGCAATACTTAAGGTTACTAAATCATAAGTACTAAAATAATATAATATGTACCTAAGTTACCGTGGAATAAATTTCTGTCGTTCGTGTCGTTCTGTCCTCTCGTTCGACCTGGAACGGGAGAAGTCCTTTGATAATTTCCGACCAACCCAAAATAAAAAGAAAATCTGTTCAGCTCGTTAATAACACACAATAAATTGTTGTCAACAAGCTAACAAGATTTCAACTATAGTGTTAAAAGGGTGAAACTAAGGGAAACAATATCTTGCCATATTATAAAAATACCAAGAAAAAATAAATACCATCAACCGCTCAACATCATAATCTCACCTTTATTGCAATTTTCACACTATACCTGATAGGTTTCGTCCATACTCTTGGATACTGTAATATGTTAATAGCAGCTATCGTTGCATCGCTAGAGGCCAATCATTATACAGATCACATTTAAGTGTAGAGCAATCTTGTTGAAATAATAATATCCTGAAATATTGTATACTGTTGCATAAGTAGTAGATTGTACACTGATTCATTGGTAATGTGTCGAATTTGCATTTTTAATATTGAATTTAGTCTTGATAGATAAGTGGCAGTAGGTAGGGCTCATTGCTCGCGAAACAGAAGTTTGATGAGGCCAAAAGGTTTTGGAGTGGCGATCGCGTACCGGAAGACGCAGCGTTGGGAGGCCTTTCATGAGTTAGACCGATGTACTGATTGTCGAGGGAATCCAAGGGTGCGTCCACAGTGAATGCGTGGTGGCGGGGGCCTGTGGCGGGTGCGACAAGCGATGCGGTATGGTGGCCACATTGACGCGCGAGCTGTTGTAGCTTTTGGACTTTATTCAGGGGTATTATTATATTACCATAATCAGCCTTGTATTGTTCCCACTGTTGGGACTCAAGCCGCTGCTCTAACGCCGAGCGACAAGACCGAACTGGTTTGATATCACCGCTACCCGCGCATCAGATCGCCTGTTGACTAGGCCCGTAGTGCGGCCATAACGCGCGGATAGGAACGTTGGAAAACTACGCGCGCTAACTCGCTCATGACCGTCGCGCTAGGCTCCCGCCTTAGTCACTGCACTATGGACGCAAAGGGGCGTTTCATATGTTTGATATTTCGCACCCGTCATCGCAACCGCGTTAGGCTTGTAGTGTGGACCCGGCCCAAAGTATGCAAGATAGAACCAATAGATGCGACGTGGCGAAACTTGTATGAAGCCTATGTGGAAGTCTTTCGAAAAAATGATGACGATGGTTTGCTGTAAGAAATCCTAATTATGGGTTAAACTCACCCGTGTAAATAAGCTGTTTTTAATGTTTGATAAAAGTTGTGTGTACAAACAAATTATGAATATACGAATATCCTGATGATGATTGAGATGAAAACTAGTTAGTATTAGATATACTTACTAACGTGTTTTAACTTAAATAGAAAACTTGTGGTTGATTCATCTGTACAGGTCCTGATAAATCTAAGGTCTAAATATGGGCTGTATGCATAAACAGCAATAATTATGACCGATTACGATGCATTATCACCGGTATTAACACGTTCTAAGAAAGATTGATCAGTATAATAAAACAGAGTTGCCTGTCTCCTTATCCGTTTTCTTTTTTTTAAGGTTGGAAATCGTTCTATGATTTCTCCCGCACTAAGAAGAGGGGGAGGACGTGTCAAACTTATACAAACCAAAACCCACTCCTATGTACCTTCTTTGTCTTGTGTTCCAGGACCCCGGGTTTCTCTTCCACCGTCCCAGGGTCCTGACCCTAGGTTTCCAGAACTTTTGGAAGCCAAACTTTTCGTTTCAGGGAACGCTAGACAAAGAAAGTACATAGGAGTGGGTTTTAGTCAGTAAAAACATGACACGTCCTTACGCTCCGCTCTAGAGCGAGAGAAGACATTGGATAATTTCCCATATAAAATAAATAAAGAAAAACCCTAACATAATATGATCGTTTCCTAGAACAGCCGATATGGTGGAACATCTAGAACCGATCGATAAAAAATAACAGACCAGAACTACAACAAAAACGAAACCAACACAAGCATCCTACACACTTATAATCATCACATTTACGCACAGTTTACGCTTCTTATAACGTTTATAGCTTGCGCGAGCGCACTTGTGCACAAATTGCTCAGCATTACGTGTAGCAGTTATGATAATATGCGGCGCGCTTCACACCTGATAGCTTGCACAGATGAGGAGTCTGTAGCTCCAGGGGATATTTTAAAAGATGGCTTTAAAGTAATATTAAGGCTTATACACGACACGGTTTTGAGGAGCTCGTGGCTAGATAATAAAAGCCACACGGGTCGATCTTTAAGGTTAGGCAACGCTTGCCAGGGTTGGTCTGTGGATGGGTGATCATTTTAACATACCGAGTTTCCTCCGTGCCTCGGAAAGCACAAGTCGTAGGTCCCGGCTGTCATTTGTGGATCTTTGGCAGTCGTTACGGATAGTCAGAAGCCAGTAAATCTGACTCCAGTCTTGCCATGAAGTACCGTTGATCCCAGGTAATGGGTTGTGGACGTCTGGTAGGCAGCCACTCCTCGTAAAATATTGGTATTCAGCTAAATCTGGCTTGACTGGAAGCCGACCCCAATATAACTGGTGATTTTTTAAGAGGTATGTATTTGCTCTGGACGGAATTCTCCGTCCGTAAGCACGGCGCGTAGTATTGTGTGGATCAGTAGGGGAGCTTGTTGGTACAAACGGCAACGCTAAAGAACGGCGCCGCCCGCCGCCGTGTTTCATCAGTATTGTACACATTAGCATTAGCATTATCGACCTTATAATGTTCCCTGCTGGGACTCAGGTCTTCTCTCTAGGAGACGGAATGGACCATAATCCACCGCGCGGGCCCAGTGCGAATTGGCGGATGTCACATGTCTTGGAATTTTTGGTTTTAGGACAGGGCGTTTCCTCACGATGTTTTCCTTCTCTGTTTCACTCATGTACAAGGTACGTTTTATTACGTACGTACGTACGGTTAGAAAAACGTTCCTTGTACAAGAGGCGTAAGGCTCTTGTTCGTAAACGTCTTTGAAGTGAAATGGTGTTATAGTCTGACCTTTTAAATTTAAATGACACTAAAATAACAAGATTTGGGAGTATTTATAAAGCGTTCTAAATGATAAGTTTTTGTTAATTTTTATTCTTGGCCATAAAATTAAACTAGGTAGGTAGTTATTTAACTTTTGAGGTCAATATAATAATCTAGTTAAAAGAGCTCGTGGCTAGATAGTAACGGCCGCACGGGTCAATTTAAAAGGTTAAACAACGCTTGCCAAGGTTCGTCTGTGGATGGGTGACCATCTTAACATACCGAGTTTCCTTCGTGCCTCGGAAAGCACGCTAAGCCGTAGGTCCCGGCTGACATTTGTAGATCTTAGGCAGTCGTTACGGATAGTCAGAAGCCAGTAAATTTGACTCCAGTCTTGCCATGAAGTACCGTGTTACCCCAGTTAATGGGTTGTGGAGGTCTGGTAGGCAGCCGCTCCTCGTAAAATACTGGTATTCAGCTAAATCCGGCTTGACTGGAAGCCGACCCCAATATAGCTAGCTAGATGATATGGCAAGGTAGATGATGATAATAATCTAGTTAGATACAGTCGCCGTTGACATACAATGTGGCAATGATGCCAGTCTTTAGGGCACACTTCCAGTCGACAGCGATGCAGGGGACATGGATCGGAATTCCGAAAGGTAAGCTCCGTGTCCCCAGATCGAAGGCAACGAAGGAACGTGGTGAGGTTTAGTCAGTAAAAGTAAAAGTCTGACACGCCTTCCCGGTCCGCCCAAGAGCGGGAGAGGTCATTTTGATGATTCCCTACTTGAAAAGAAAGTCGAAAAAAAATTTTTGATACCATATCTTAGTCGCGAGTAATTGCCTAAGTGCATTAATATAATTACGGTTTGATTAGTTAGTGTTTAATTATATTTTTAATTTTGATATTTATTAAGTTACAAAATAATAGGCAATGGTTGGTAGGTACTACTTATATCTTGATTTCTAAAGTTTTGGTGTGTTGATTTGGCTGAACTTTAATGTATCTTAAGAACTGTTGCGCAAACCCAAATTTGTAAAATAATATTTCTATTTTTTTTTTTAATGTAGAACCCAACGACCTCTATTAAAATCCTCATCTTCCAACAACACACTCTTAAAAGGATTCACTAATCAAAACTTCAGAAAACATCCCACAAGAAAGGAAGGGGCAATCAAAAGAAAATTAGCGTGGCTACCTTCTCACAGTTTCAAATGGAAAAACTTGAGCTGGCTACGGAACCAATTTGCCGTCGCGAGGGACACACTTGGATTAATTAGAAGCACGGAGTCTGTTCCAGTGTTGGACCCTTATGATTGGGGCTGCGTAATGTAGACCTGACTTAAATAAAGTATTGGGTTTTTTTGGTTAAATACTCTCTTCGTTCGTCCCTAGGGATGAAAGGAGCTGTGTGGAGCGAAGGCATTGTGGAGGGAATTTCTTTGCGAAATATGCGTCTGTGTAAGTACGTAAGTGGAGTTGGTTAAACCCATTTTTCGTTAAAGAACAAGTAAATAGATCATGGCATATTTACGAATATGGCATGGCATATATATATACAAATTGTATTGTACAATAACAATTTGAGTTTTGAATTAATTTCAAACTTGATGATAAATTAAAATATTCTTTTAAAACTACAAAGTTTAAAAGTTACCCGTCGGCTAGCAAAATTTTCAAAAAAAAATAAGACACACAATTTGACCTAAACTCCCGGTAAACCTAGGTCCTCATGTGCTCCGGAAACATATAAGTAACGAGTTGAATGGAAGCCTCGAACGAGTTCGGACAACTTTTTGTAGATTGCCTCTCTCGCTCTTTTACCTGTTTACTGTAAAAAGTTGCAAATATTGAACTTGTGGAGTTTTTAGTTTACGTAAGTTTATACCTAGGTTTTGGTTATATTCGTTTCGTTAAAGAATACCATCATCTACCTAGCTTTTTCCCAACTATATTAGGGTCAGCTTCCATTCAAGCCGGATTTAGCTGAATACCAGTATTATAAGAAGAGCGGCTGCCTACCAGACCTCCACAACCCATTAAGACCCTGTGTTCCCGGTTTTGCCCGTTTTGCCTGTTTTAGAATTCACTTTTGGTAGGCAAATTATACCATTTTGAATCTGAAATAAATATATATTTAGGATACATTCTTTCTCTTTACCATGTACCCGTTCAAAACACGATGCAATACAATTTTCTCGATAGAAAAAAATACTTAAGTAACTTCGATTTGCAGTTTTTTACAAGTAAATTACATTTTAAACGAGTACTATAAACCACCATATTTTATAAATAATATCAATTTATAGGTAATTCATTTTAGAATCGATTCTACCCGATCGTTTTTTCATTGAATTTATAATATTTTTTTAACGATTATTTCAAGTAAATTTCGATCCACGCGTCGTCGCTTCTCAGTGTCCAACGGGACGTTACCGCTTGGTCTACCCGCCCTTAACTGGGGTAACACGGTACTTCATGGCAAGAATGGAGTCAGATTTACTGACTTCTGACTCTCCGTAACGACTGCCAAAGATCTACAAATGACAGCCGGGACCTACGGCTTAACGTGCTTTCCGAGGCACGAAGGAAACTAGTGTTAAGATGGTCACCCATCTACAAAACAACCTTGGCAAGCGTAGCTTAACCTTGAAGATCGACCCGTGCGGCTGTTATTATCTAGCTACGAGCTTCTCTATTTTCGTTGAAGAATATCGCTATCGCTAAAAAACTCGAAAGAATCTTGTGATTTTCTTCAAGCACGGGCGAATCTTAAAGACATTCTCTAGGATCCTTTTTAAATATACAAAGAGTTTGCAAGAGCGTTGTATTTTCATTTTTTTTGTTTTTTATTGATATAAACTAGTGCTTGACCGCGATCCCACCTGATAGTAAGCAGAGATGCAATCGTAGATGATGAGGCGCACTAGTTTAATAAGAGCCTATTCACTATAGCTTTGAAGACACCCAAATTATAATCGAACGGGTTTAACCACTATCTTACCTGATGGTAAGCAATGTGTGGTCGACTTTGGAATATGCTAACTTAGAAGTAAATTATTCATTTTTGACTAAGGAAACATCATCGGGCAGGGAATTGCACTCCTAAGGTGTACGTATAGTAAAGGTGTTCCAAAAACGCTTTGGAAAATAGCATGGATACCTTAATGTCTGTTTTCCCGTGAATATTTGAGTTCAAGTGTTCTAAAAATACTCATTGCGAAATTCCTCGCTTCACAAGATTTTTTTCCTGTAGTATCCTTGCAAATTTTGCATCTGATTAAGACTTACGAAGATTATACGTGTGAGTGGGTCGTCTTCCAAGTACCGGTAGCGCAACGCCTTACGTCTAGTGGTCCGCAGATGATACGGGTTTTGCGAAATCAAATTGTGCAATTCTAATGTACATTGTATTCTCCCAAATACACTATAGACGAAACTTATCGTTAAAAAATGTAAGTTTTAAAACGGTTCGATAAACATAAAATTTAGTATGCCATGTTTTAGTAGCCACTTACTTGATTAACTTCCATTAATTTACATCCCAAAGGACACCAAAAACAAATTAACCGCCAAACAATCTTCGCGATAACTCGCGCCGACCCGATCGGACTAATAACAAAGTTGAGAGAGACAACACACAATTACAGACCGACTGACACGCGGCCAAACTTACATAGGTGAACTGAATACGAGATTTATTGATTCCCAGATGTACAAAATGCGGGACATAGTCACATGACAGAGTAGATTGGGACAGAAGGCTAACCCCATATCACTAGTGTAAACATGCATCTATATGTGCATGTTTAAACTTATTGCTTACATGTCTATACGTCTCTATGGCTACGTAGGTACTTCGTAAGTATTTCATCTATACTAATATTATAAAGAGGAAAACTTTGTTTGTAATGAATAGGCTTAAAAACTACTGGACCGTTTTTAAAAATTATTTCACCATTCGAAAGCTACATTGTCCACGAGTAACATAGGCTAAATTTTATTTTGTAAAAAATAGGGTTCCGTTAGATATTTGGGTTTTTCGGACACAAGGTGTAAAAAATCATGTTAAAATTCAATAAACATTCAAACAACTTATATAGTAGAGTCTTGTCAGTTGCGGTGTTTGTTGTGAATGAAACTGGTGTGTCTAAATAATGCTGAGATATATTTGAGATATATCGTTTAGTTGCAAGTCTTTAAAATGAAACAGAATGTAATTTAAACTAAGCCATTTTCGAGATTTTGCTCCCGAAGTACTTGTTATCTGAATTTTTTCGACATAAGAAGTAGTAATAAAAAGTACAATAACTTTCTGTAAGCCAAAAAATATTTGTATTCAAATCAGAGATCACCGCTTTTATCCAATCTTTACCTCTTTTAACCATCAGTGTTGACTACTATGAGTCTTATTTTGCGCGACTGTATGGAAGAATGAATGTGATTTCCACACACACGATTGTATCTACGGAAAAATTCCGTAGATACAATCGTTATTTTCAGCCACAGAATCGGTTTAAGTAATGAAGTGTGATTAAGAGTGTTGCCGAAAACAAATGTGTATATTTACTTGTTTTCGCTCATTGATAAAAGTGGTTCTTCTGGACACTATCTCCTCTGTGCCACGGCTGCTTCCAACCAATACGTTTCCAATTACTACAGAGAAGTTCTGAGAGCGTCCAACGAGGATTTTGCTAAGTTGAGACGCGACTTGCTCTCGTAGTTTTGTTTTTAATGACTGTTGAGTTCGAGAGTGGATCAGGGTTCTGTTTTCATTGGATTCTGATGATGTTTATGTAATGAAGGAAAATTTTGTGCTTTTTCATTTGTCATATATTTTTTTGTTATATGGTAAAGTGTTGGGTGTAAGGACATTATTTTGGAGTCTATCAAGTAGTAAATCTAGACTAATATTATAAAAAGGAAAGATTTGTAATTTTGAGTTTTCGTTTCTAATGCATAAAATCTAAAACCATAGGACCAATTTTTTTTTTAAATTCTTTCTTCCAGTGGAATGGATATAAACAAGCGGGCAAGGGAAGTATGCTTAACACCGTATGCTCCACCATTTTCTTTCGATCAAATGATCACGGTGGCCAGTTTCACCAGAGATCAGCCAATCTCGCAGAAGTCCGTTGAGACGGCAATGCGACACCACCGTAAGATTCCGGAACAAAGGCTATCAAACGTGTACCAAGCCTTTAAAACTACAGGCTGCTACAGAGTAATGAAAAAAAACTGAAGCACTCCACAGCACTGTTTGCTCAACCCGGGAAGTGACCATGGAACTCTACGATTGTCAGCTGTCTATGCCACTACGAAGCTATCGAGAGCCCAAAAATACCTTTAGTCAATTTGCAAATGTAAAAAAGCGTCAATCGTTCAAGAAAAATCACTTTTTTATTCTTAAAAAAAAAAATCCATTCCTAGTTTCCATAAAAAAAGAAACAAACCTGCGACATTCCGAAAAAAAAAACATGGAAACCCCACTGCAGCAAGACCCAACCATTTATCAAACACAATCCATTAACAAAGAAACTTAACACGAAATATAATAAAAATCGAAGGCTTTGCCGCAGCCAAGGGCAGTGGCGTCACCGGAAATCTCCACTCCCCGCCTTCCCTGGCCCGGACAAACTTCCGGTACGAGCGGAGCCCGGAAGCCGGATGTAGTATCCCATTCGGAAAAACTCGACAGCCAAGTCTGACTCAGTCTATTTGATAGTTCTTGTAGACATTCTACTATTGAATTAGATTATGTTGAAATGTTTTATGTGCTTATGATGGCTTTATTTAGTTTTGTTTGTAAAGTTTTTGATCTATATAAATAGAATTGAAATGTCTGTTTGTAAAAGCAAAATATTTTTTTAAATAAATACATGTAGAGGTGGTCCCTCACCGGGAGCATTCGCGTGTAATGTAATGTTACAGAGTCGAGCATTACATCGGTGAGGGAGGATAACCGAGCATTAAAATGCGCACCTTGTAATGATACAATGGGTAATATTTTGATATAACTTGTAACATCAATGCGGAAACAACTAAATCAGAATGCTCGCAAATTCAAATCTACGTTACATTACACGCGAAAGCTCATCGGTCAAGGAAATAGTATTGTAATGTAATGCTCAAAATCGAATCTTTAATTTACATTGCACGCGAATGCTCCCGGTGAGTTAGCGCCTTAATATTCGTTACCTATAACAAAATTGAATTTTGGCTAAATTCCAAACTTTGACTGGTAGACTAATGTTATAAGGAATAATTAAGGCTACTTTTGTTTAACAAAAATAATTCGGTTTCTGTCCAAAAAAAGCTCCTTGAAATTGTAAATAAATGGCATTGGTATTAGGCAGTGTCGCGGGGACTTGCTAGTTTGAAATAAGAGGTAGTTTAAATATTTTATAGTGTGCCGATTGGGTGGAACACGACATATTCTTCCAACTATAGGTAACATCGAGGAGTTCGTGGCTAGATAATAACAGTCGCTCGTCGCAGGTCGATCGTCAAGGTTAAGCAACGCTTGCCAAGGTAGGTCTTTGGATTGGTGACCATCTTAACATAACGAGTTTCCTCCGTGTCTCGGAAAGCAGCCGTAGGTCCGGCTGTCATTTGAAGGTCTTTGGCAGTCGTTACGGATAGTCAGAAGCCAGTAAATCTGACTCCAGTCTTGCCATGTAGTACCGTGTTACCCCAGTTAATGAGTTCTGGAGGTCTGGTAGGCAGCCGCTGCTCGTAAAATACTGGTATTCGGCTAAATTCGGCTTGACTGAAAATCGGCCCCAATATAGTTGGGAAAAGGCTTGGCAGATGATGATATTTGTTGTGTGTAAAGTTGTACAAAAATTTTCAAGTTTGTTTATGCCAATGGCTTCGTATTAAAAAATCTGATAACGTTTACCATTATTTTTAAGGTTACGTTCAAATTATCAGGCTAGAGAGATTATAAGACTGGAGTCTTGCCATGTAGTACCGTGTTACCCCAGTTAATGAGTTCTGGAGGTCTGGTAGGCAGCCGCTGCTCGTAAAATACTGGTATTCGGCTAAATTCGGCTTGACTGAAAATCGGCCCCAATATAGTTGGGAAAAGGCTTGGCAGATGATGATATTTGTTGTGTGTAAAGTTGTACAAAAATTTTCAAGTTTGTTTATGCCAATGGCTTCGTATTAAAAAATCTGATAACGTTTACCATTATTTTTAAGGTTACGTTCAAATTATCAGGCTAATGATGACATTGTTATCATTACTAAAGCCTCATAACATCTGTATCAACATTATAATTGAATCTCCATGTACAACAGCTGCTGAGCCTAAATTGAGCGGCTTATGTTATGTTATTATCATTGAGTTCCAAATGACGACACGACACGACTGCGATAATGACGTCACACAATCAAATGATACAATTTGCTGCAAATTAGATGAGTTTCGGCTTAACGGTGAAGATCGTTTAGAAATGTTATTGTTATTATACTGATATTTAGATATGGTATGGTTGGCACAGTGGTTGAGCGATCGGCTGTTGTGCTATGCATCACGGGTTCGATTCAATCGCGGTTATACTGATATTTAGTTACCTGATGATGATGATGATGACGGTATATATGGCGGAGTCGTTGAGCGAATGACTGCTGCGCTACGTGTCGTCGGTTTGATTTTAGTAAGAAATAAATATTCATTTTACAGGTAAGTGTTTTGGATCTGGAGGTCTTGTGTATGTGAGTTTACATGTTAGTACTCACCCAAGATACAGAAGTAATCTTATTGTGGGGAAATGTTTTCTTTTAAAGTAACACCCGTGCCTCAAAGAGATGACAGCTAGATTGTAGGGCCAGTTAGAGCCAATGTCTACCATGGCTAAAATAAGTTACTGCGGTTTTGGAATACAAAAAGTAACTGAAGAAACACAGGTAGGTTTTAGTAAGTAAAGGTTTGCCACTCCCTCCTGCACCAGTTATTTGATATCCCACCAAAACTAAAAATAATAACACAAACAAAAATGAAACAAATGTACCCTCAGAACATAACAAAATGAGATGTTTAACGAATCGTATCACGCCCAAACTTCGAAGCAAACCCTAAATAGTTTCAACAAATTAAACCAAAATTCGGCTAAAACAGACACTTTACAAACAGTGTGAGCAATTTAATTACATCGCAACAATCGAGGGAGGCCACAGAGACTTTAAATAACAGGATATTGCTAATCATATATCGATGGCTTAAAGTGAAAACCTCTTATCTGCAATTTTAAGCAAATTTACATTTCTGGAAAGATAAGCTCAAAACGCACCATCTTGTATCACGAAAAATTTTGATCGGTTATTTGTAACGCCTTCTATGCATATTCTTCTCGAGTCAATTTGGTGTGACAACCTCGCGACTGCGCCTAAGGGTCAGCATACACCGAGACGCGACTCGACGCGACGCTACATGCACATTTTAATAGGGTGACTCAAAATAGAACTTTATTTACTACGCGACAAGATACACATTCATTGTGAGAATTTAGAATGCGTTGCTTCATGCAGCGCGGCGCATGAGTGTGGAACCTAATATTTCCCCAATCATTTCTTTTTTAAAAGAGTAATCATGGAGTTTCTTGCTATTTCTTCTCCATAGGAAACGACCAATTGGAACCGTGCACTAGTTTCGATAGCTAACTTTTTATAAGTGCCCATGTAGGCCTATGTAAAATAAAAACAAAAAAAAATACAGAAACACGCTTGTACAATACGACTACATACTGAAAGAACAGTTCATAGTTCAAATCTCTATTCCTCGAGCATGTTTTGCTCTCGAAAACTTGGTTGAAAGAAAACATTGTTCGTGAACAGTGCTTTCTATGGACCACCATAGGAAACACTGTTCAAAGAGATATCACGGTGGAGGTCGTCATTTTTTATGTTTAGGGTGCTTGTACGGCATCTCAAAGTTCTTTATTTTGGAATTGTTGAATTATTTTGACCCGTCCAAAGCGTTTTGTTACCTGAATCTGAAAATATTGGTGAATTTAACTATTGTTGTGGGTTGTGGCTTGCTGTCTGTTACACCCTGTCATACATCTTTGGGTTGGAAAATTATCGAATACCTTCTCCTACTCAGGGTGTAGAAAAAGAGCGTGTTAGACCTTTACTAACTAAAAGCTACCGGCGATACTTCTGTTTCGAAAAATCTCGCAGCCCTATTCTTTTATCCATCTTGGATGAATCTAATACAGGTAGCATGAAAATTAGCACAAAGTAAGTCACCAGTACCGAATAACTGACAAACCGAGTATCCAGTACCACCCAAGTAACCAAGTAAGTACCCAGCATCGAATAACTGACAGCAGTCGTTAAGCCAAGTCAGAGACCTTCGGGCTTTCATAATATCATTCCCTCCCTCTCCATCCTTCTAATCTACAGTCAGACTGTAATCCATTTCTTCAAAATCATTGAGAGAGATGACTAAAAAACCTTTTCAATTTATTTTAAGCTTTCGAAATTATGCACTTACATTGTAAAATGCTTTATGGAATTTACTCTACATATCCCCAAAAGAGGATAAATTTATTTTGTGGCATGAAAATACGCTTTTAATTCTATCCGCTTATATTATTACAATTTCCAAATTAATGTCATACGAATTTGGTTCGTCATTATCAACAGGCCCAATAATACAATGTGTATATAAGATCCATTTTGCTGTGACAAGCAGAATGTAATTAATAGTGATTTTATGGGCGCCATGTTTGTGTAGTCATAAACTGTGATTAGATTAGCGATTGTGTTAGCGGCTATCAGGTATCGTGAATGATTATTATGTGTTTTGTTGACGATGTGATTAATTTGGGATATGCAGGAATGTAAACTTTGTTGCTATCTACATATCTGTATGTTATCATTAGCTTTTCAGTCGTCCACTGTTGGACATTGGTTTCTCCAAGAGTTGCCACAACAAACGGTGCGTCTCACCGGATCATCTCTCTACTCGATTCTCGACTCATCGGATTCCTGCCACCCTCAACGGGTCATCGATCCACCTTGTGGGAAGCCTTCCAGCTGCGTCTTCCGGTACTCCAGAACTTTTCGGGTTAACGGTCATCTGTTCTGCATGCAATGGGTCTTGTCCACTGCCACTTGACTTACCTATATTATATTATAGCCCCATCTCTCATGCATGCGATTGCAGGTTTAAATCTGGGCAAGTACCAATAAGATTTTTTCAATTTATATTAGGTATGTACTTTTCAGATATTCCGTGCCTCAGGAAGTACGTAAAGCCGTTGGTCCCAGTTGTTAATCGTAGATTTTTGACACTCGTTAAAATTAGTCAGACGCCTAAAAGTGTTGCCCGGTAACTGGGTTGTGGAGGTCTGATAGGCTAACGCTCCATATAAAAAACGTATATTCAGCCTCATCCGGTTAAACTGGAAGCTGATAAAGATGATGAAGTAACTAACAAAAATTGTAGACCCAGTTATAATCTTTCAATAGTCGATGTGATGTATATCTATTCCGCGTACATGAAAACACGATGGCACCTTAAAACGAAAAGGAAAATGTCGGAAAATCCAAAAAGTCGTGCACCATTCATCATTGTCAGAGAGACGTCAAATTAGTACAGAAAGGAGTGATGGAATCTAGGTATTGATTGGGTTCAGCATCATCCATCATGCTCCGTTTATTTCTATGTCAAAATTGTAGCTTCTAAGGTTGTGTCTTTTTTATTGGGACATTTTTGTAGCTGTTGTTATGTTAGTCTTGTGATGCGAGTTGCTAGTAGTTTTTGTTTTTATTGTGCGTTCAGCAAGTAGCGGAATTCCCTGCTGGAGTCTATGTCCCCTGATAGCTACAACCTAGAAGTTTTTAAGTCAAGGGTGAATAGTTATTTCTAGGCAAGTGTGCTCCATCATCGACTATATTGACGCTTTACATCAGGTGAGATAGTGGTTAAACAAAAATAATTTCATAGTCTTCCCATAATATTGATCAACGATATTAATTTTTCGAGTTGGTTAAAAAGAATACTTTTACACGTTTTATTTTCACTGCGAGACGTTTTATCCAGTCTTCACCCCGACGAAATACATGGTGAAGAAGGCCAAAATGCGTGACTGCACTGTAGATGATAGGAGCTGTCTTATGCTGAGTGATATTATATTTTAGCGTTATTTTAATTTACCGCAAATTAAATATTACCTTTAATGTTTCAATTAGCACAGATTTATGTACCTTTAAGTGAAGTCCCAGCTCAATTTTGCCTGACTAAAAGTTAGTATTTCCAAACCGAATTCCGAGAAATTTTAATAAAGTTTTACTTATAAGAGCTCTACAGTTCTCAAATTATAGGAAAGTCTCTTTCTCAAGTGTTCTGTGTAATCGTTCAGATTTCCCCGTTACTCAACTTTTACAGATTCTCAGAATCAGCTCTCATTTAAGTAATTCGTGAGTCACAGGTACGGAAATTCTAAGTGGAGTATCTCGATTGAAGTACCTCGTTCAGGGGCCGTGCCATGACGTGTTAAAACTTTGATGGCACGGTTGACGCAGTGGTTGAGTGGTTGGTTGCTGCGGTATGTATCGCGAATTTGATTCTTTCAGGAAAAAAATAATTCTATGGCCTAAAGATAGGTGGTACGGGTGCCGGTGTCTTGTGTATGTGAGATTCTGTTTTTGTGAGCGCACTCACGATACAGGAATTATGATATATTACAGGAAAAATTTGTGTATGTCACTTGAGACTACCCTCAATATTCAACCCTCTTAACATACCGAGTTTCCTCCGTGCCTCGGAAAGCACGTTAAGCCGTAGGTCCCGGCTGTCAATTGTAGATCTGTGACAGTCGTTACGGATAGAGACAAGCCAGTAAATCTGACTCCAGTCTTGGCATGAAGTACCGTGTTACCCCAGTTAATGGGTTGGTAGGCAGCCGCTCCACGTAAAATACTGGTTTTCAGCTAAATCCGGCTTGACTGGAAGCCGACCCCAATATAGTTGGGAAAAGGCTAGGCAGATGATGTAAATGATGATGACAAGCGTGGGAACGTACAATATTTAACTCCGTCCCTTTAACAGTTCCGTTTAGGTCGTCAAATCGATCGTATTGAGAGCTAGTGGTAAGGCCTCAGGTACGATAATTATTATGTGGATAGAACGGAGAGTAGGCTGCTAAATTCTACGTCCAACTTAATTGTTGTAAACCTAATTTAATTGTCAATATGTACGTAGTTTTCAGTGAATTTTAAACATGTTAAGTAGCGAGTATTTTAGGTCAAGCCTATTTAAAGTTAATGTTCGACAAAGTTTTGAGGACTTTAGGATCTGGAAATGTTGAATTTGTTTTTTTTGCCCTATAGTTTGATTTATAATTTGATAATGTATTAAATGTTTTTGATTGTATCTGGAAATGTGACACAATAATAACAAGAAAAGCTTTAAAAAATTAATGAGGATTAATTCAGTTTGAATCGTTAGATTCGTCCTCATGCTTGATGTTTCTTACAGCCTGTTAGATGGATACTTTCAAAAATTACTTTAACTTTCACGCGAAGGAAGCCACTGGCAGAAGCTAGTCATAAACAAACCTAATTTTTTTAATCACCATTCAAACAACCTTGTCACTCACCAAAAAAACAGCTTACCATCACATTACTTTTAAGCCATATGTATAGAAGAACAGCTTTATTTATACTCGCCATTACCTCATCTGGTTCTCTTAGAAAGGGTCCAAGATTAATAAGAACGGAGCTAGTAATGGTACCTTTTTGTTTTATTGTACAAAGCAGTCTTGACGTGGCCCATTAGCCGGCCCGCCCATTCATTCTTCCCCTCTTTCGTTCACTCGTTCGTTCAACGATCACCTGGGGACTAGGCTAGGTTTCAGATAATCGGGGGTATTACAGTGTGTTTTCTTGTTTTGTTTTTTTTTTTCTGGGTATTGTGTTTGTTGAATGAGTATCTGTGTCATTAGGTTTAAAAGTGTTTTAAAGTAATATTCATAAATTTTTATGCTTTCTACTCATATTTGGTAGAACATGTTTGTAGTAATATAATAATAATGATCTATTAAAAAAGAAATCAAACTTGTTTATAAACATGTACTATTTGTGTTTAAAACTATTTGTTCTGAATAAATTGTCGAAACATAAATTTAAAATTCATTTTAGAAGATGAAGATTCTACGAATTATAAAGTTATTCTTTTTAAGGTTATCGTTTCATCGTTTTAAGCCGTAGGTCCCGACTATCATTTGTACATCTTTGGCAGTCGTTACGGATAGTCAGAAGCCAGTAAATCTGACTCCAGTCTTGCTATGAAGTACCGTGTTACCCCAGTTAATGGGTTGTGGATGTCTGGTAGGCAGCCGCTCCTCGTAAAATACTGGTATTCAGCTAAATCCAGCTTGACTGGAAGCCGACCCCAATATAGTTGGGAAATGGCTAGGCAGATAGATGATGATGATATCTTTTTTTTCCTTCTAGTAGTCTTTTCTCTTGTTCCATCACCGCAAACCGAAACTTACACATGACTCAAAAAACCCTCAACACCAACAACACCAATATTTTAAAACCAGGTCCTAAACACAAAATAAGTGAGGTTCTACTCAATAAATTCGTAATCCATTCCCTAGTCTAATTAGGCTGATGGCGCTGGTTAAACGTGGCTACCGTGTAGACGCAGCGTAGATAAGCTAATTGCCTATCTGCTTCGTTTTGGAAGCCGACGGTGCGATACCGACCAGAAATCGCGGTTCGACACAATTTTGAATATAAAGTTTTCCCGGAACTGTTTCGAGATAGCGATTTGGCACGCCTGAAAATAGCGTGGTTTTTGACTATACCTATACGAATAGACATGTTGTAACTAGAAAAAAAGTTGCAATCATAATACAAGCACTCAAATGTAATTTTAATGCACTTCAGTAGTGTTTTTTTTAAGAATTTTGCTGTTCTGATTGTAGCACATCTATGCATGTACGCATAAAAACATAGTGACGTAATCAAGATTTTAATTAGTAAATCTGACTCCAGTCTTGCCATGAAGTACCGTGTTACCCCAATTAATGGGTTGTGGAGGTCTGTTAGGCAGCAGCTCCTCGTAAAATACTGGTATTCAGCTAAATCTAGCTTGACTGGTAACCGACACCAATATAGTTGGGAAAAGGCTAGGTAGATGATGAATCAAGATTTTAATCAAGGTATCAACAAGTGCTAGTATTTTTGCATTAGAAGATTAATTTCGTAAAAATAAATTTTACAGTTTAACGCTCAAGGGCCTTTATAATATCAATTATTCACATAATAATATGCAAGCATAAATAATGATTGAATGCAAAACTGCATTGTTACTGCTGGGAAAAAAATAATTTGACAACGAAAAGAAAAAGAATAACGAAAATTACAAGAAAAAGCAGTACACGAAGCACAAAAGAATAACATAACAGTACCTATAAACAGATTTTCAAAAGACTACACCGCGAAAATTACATGTTAATGTCGGTAAAGCGATAAATGAAAGTGGCAAAGATTAATTTTGCCAAAGTTAATCAACAAAATGTAGGAGGACCAGATGGCCTCCCAGAGGCCCGACGGGGTATCCAAATGCTATTTTACAATCATTTTAATCCACTAATTGGACTCGCCGTGGTCTGCCCAGAAGGGATAATTAGTAAATTGGCTGATGATATTATTTTTAGTATTCGATAACGGTTGGCTCTCCATGGTGTGGTACAAGGTAAGGAAGAGAAGAAAAAGTGTATTGTCAAATTTTGCTTATACCTACTTTTAGGTAATGAAAGCCTTAATATCGTTACAGGTAGTCAGACGCCGGAAAGTCTGACCATCGCTGCATCGGTCTATCTAAGGCGTATCGTGTTAGCTAGTAACTGGGTTGTGGATGTCGGATAGGCAGTCTCTCCATGTAAAACACATGTATTCGACCGCATGCGGTTAGACTGAAAGCCGACCCCAAGCTAGTTGAAAAATGTTAGGCTAGGTGATGACTTTTATGTGACAAAAACAATGATTTTATATTACAAAAGAGTTTTTGTTAATCACTCAAGCATATCACACATTGCCGCAATGCTTTTGAGAGTCAAACACCTGGCATTTGGTTACATGGGTCAATTAATCATTCTTTTATTTAATTTTTTATGCACATAAAAGTATAGCGGCGTACCTCGTTACCCAAAGGTTGACTGGTAAAGAATGCCTCAAGGCATTCTTTACTGGTAATGCAGAGACAAATTCTCCTAAGGCCAAATACGCAATTGCAAGTTTCTCGATTCCATCCATCCATTCATTCAGCTAGAACATGATAGGCTGGATGAATACAATCTCATTTACCCGCAGTCCTCCTCTGTTTTAAACCAAAAAGGTCTGCTATCTACCTCATTTTAAATTAAGCAATTCAGATATCGCTTATGATAATGCTCCCTAATGTGTAAGGTCTTTCGAGGATTAATTATATTTTATTAATTTTATGCAGATGTACCGAAGCCGTAATTTCTCCTGTTAACGATGTTTTAATTTTCATAATGTGATAATCATGCCCGCATGTTAAAGTAACTTATGAAAATATGATTATCGAGTCAAGTCTTTGTGTTTTGTTTTGTTTTAGATAAGCAGTAAAGGCTTTGGGACAATAGATGTTGAAGTATGGCTATTTGTGTATTTAAAATAATTATTAACCAGCTGGCAAATATTTTAGTTTTGTTGTATTTGTTCATAAGAATGTGAGGTGAGATGGTAATCCACGAAGCAAGCAATCACATGTCTTTAAATTTTTATTTCTAGGACATACCGGTTTCCTCACGATGATTATCTTTACTGTTTTGAGAGCAGTGGTGATAAAATAATTCACACAAAGTATAAGTACAATGTGCCTGACTGGGTGTAACCCGTAACGCTCTACTAGAGCACCTCTGTTTTACCAGGCCACCACTACTCTACTAGGCCACCATTCATTTACTAAGCCACTATACTTCTCTACTAGGCCACCACAGCTCTACTAGGTTCTTAAAGCACTTCTAAGCCTACTAGGACACCATTGTTCTCGGAACAAACGAAAGGATTTCTGTTACAATCATTAAAATTTTCGCATAAAAAAGTTGTAAATATTATTGTCTTAAAAATATCTCAAAATTTATTTATTTCTTACACGTTTATTTCAGATCAAATTCTCCGTTACACAGAGAGACCCAGCAACCAGAATCCGACACGAACCTCAAATCACAAGACGACCTTTAATTATAACCCGCCCTATCAACTTCCAATTCTACAATACCTCTACAGTAACCCCATCGTTACTTTACCGAACATTTACGAAGCGAACACGAATTCCCTAGCCACTTCACAGGGCTTTACAATACAGACCTCCAATATTAAATTGAAATAATCTACCATCGGCATCCTACCATTGAATCCTGTACCAACGGTATTAAATCTACTCGACCTAATTTCAGATAAGTTGTGAGGAATTTATCTGTCGTTAGCAAAAAGAGGTATACAAAGGCATACGATACCGAGTCTTGAATTAATTTCCCTGCCCGCATTTTGTTCTGATTCAACCTAGATTTACCCTTACTACTGTTGCGATTGGATTCTTTACAAGCTGCTTTATAATTTGGTGAATTACTGTAAATTTTGAAAGGGGGAATGTAATGAAAGCCTCTTTGGAAATGAGAATCAGAATTAAATCTAAAATGTGTGTTCGTACATACATACATAATAGGTATATGCAAATCGATTGCCTAAGAGTTACCTTTGTCCATTTTTCGACTGAGATGAGATATTTTTCGAAATCTGTGTAATAAATCTGTGTTTTTACTAGCTACTACCTCACCAATAAATCTGTTATTTACGTTTAAAGTTATCGAAGTGGATGGTTCTTAAATCATATAATTTTTTTATGAAAACCTCTTTAAACGCCTGGCTAAGGCTTGGATACAGGATAAGCATAGGCTTACTTATACGTTTAGATGCAAACTGTGTGTCTTTTTTTCAAAACCATATTTACCCACATATTTAAGTATGTACGGTATATAGGTACGTATAATAATTATAAATATATCCTAAAGTAAAGACAGTTTCCCTCTGCCTCTGCTATGTTTCGCAACTGCTCTCAAAAGGGTGAAGGAAAACATCGTGAGGAAACCAGCATGTCCTAGAACCAAAAATTCGAAGACATGTGACATTCGCCAATTCGCACTGGGCCCCCGCGGTGGATTATGGCCCATTCCCTCTCCTAGAGAGGAGGCCTGAGTCCCAGCAGTGGGAACATTTTAAGGCCGATAATTCTAATGCTAAAGACAGTTTATCTAGGACATTACTGATACCCCGTGCCTTGGAAAGCATGTAAAGCCGTTGATCCCGGTTGTCAGTCGTAGTCAACAGGAAGTCCATTTAGGGCGGAATAAACGTGTTTTCTTTCTTTTTATCTTCTTTCTTTCTAGTCTATCCAAGGGGTATTGTGATGTCAGTCGCGGATATTTAGTATTAGAAAAAATTCTTAGGAGATAATGATACCCTAAAAGAAAAACATTTAATTGCCATAAGTACAATAGTTCTAGAGTAGCGACCACGGACCGGAAGCCGCAACACTAGGAGGCCTCCAACAAGATGGATTAATGACCTGATGAGGATCACGGGAATCCAATGGAAGTGAGACGTACAGGACCGGTCGTTGAGGTGACACTTGGGTGGGGCCTATTTATTTATTTATTTATGAAATACTTTATGCACACAAGTACAGAGGCGGGCTTAATGCCTTAGGCATTTTCTACCAGTCAACCTTTGGGTGAGGCAGAGAAAAATAGTGGCCTATATCCAACAGTGGACGTCTTTTGACCAAAATGCTGAATGATGATGTATATAATAGTAAGTTAAGCAGTTAATAAGTATGTAAATAGTAGGTATGTAGCAAAGGAAATGTGAGAATATATTGAACAATTATTCTGTGCAATAATAATGTTTACCTGCGCAATAATCTCGGTATTAACTCTGCTTCAGTGGAGTTTGCTGATTAAATTGAACACTAATTATGCCGCAAACTCTCGAAGACATGCGCTGCTAACTTATTGTGCGCAACCATGTATTTTCACTTTAGAAATAATTGGTAAAATGTTACTTCTACGTCATTATTTTTAGGTGTCGTTTTTTATAATGGGTCCTTATGTTACGAGTATAGGTAGGTATCGTTAGAAAAATGAAAATTATTTATTTGGGTTTCTTTGGTTTTTCATCTTGACCTTATGCGTAGGATCGATAGACATGACGCTATTAACTGCATTAGACTGGTTAAAGTAACTAGTACTTTTAAACGCGTTTTTTCGACATCTCTCAAGCTGAAATGCAAAATGCAGGTTTAGCTCTAGGGCGTCCCAAAGAATTATACAGACATACGTACACAGAAAAACATAACCCTCCTTCTGGTACAGTTGGGAAAAAAACAAAAAAACAATTGTAATGTATCGCGTGACTACCCTCTATTTAAATATTCACGGGGCACATAACTTAAATCTTAATCGAGTAACACAGCTACATGAATTTTGTAGATTTTGTTCCATTTCACTATGTAATCTTAATAATAGTAGATTATTTTACGTAATTTATATAATTTTCATGGCTTGCTTTATAAATTATGTGACTCAGTCAAAGCATAGCTTAGGGTGTTATTTTTATACTTTGACTTGGTTATTAGGGTCGTGGGATTTCGATAGATGTGAGACGCACAGGTCCGGTCGTTATGGCGACGCTTGGGGGAGGCCTATGTCCAGTAGTGGACGTCTTTTGGCTGAGATGATGATGATGATGATGACTTGGTTATAGGCGTTGAAAAAACTTTAAATAGTTTAGTGTGAACCTTATTGCATTTTCGTCTCACAAGAATTTTGATGAAGTGTACCTTGTAATGCTTGGTTAAGCGTAGATACGTCTTCGTAGTGTTCTCGATATAGTAATATTGTTTAACAAAAAAACTACTGTAATTAAATGTGTTTTTAAAATCTGTATTATGTTATATTTATTATCATTTCAGCCCAAAGATGTCTACTGTTGGACATAGTGTCACCACAACTGACGGTCTTATGCGTCTCGCATTCATCGCATTCTCGCGATTCTTAACAGGTCATTGGTCCACCTTGGAAACCTCATTGGAAACCTTTTTTTTACCTAATTAAAGCTGAGTCTTCCAGTTTCATCAACCATCTGTTCTACGAGCAATCCGCCTTGCCCAGTCACTTCATTTTGGCGTTACTTCATGTTTTATTATCCCATCCAATTTTTAAATTACAACATAAAAGCCCTAAAATAATTTACAATACACTCCATAATTCGAGAACCGCTAGTAAGCGAACACCACAGGCCACCCACGTGGCCCCGATGCACGCTCGCGATAAATCTATCTCTATAAATTCGCGACTGTCCATTATGTGACGTCACGACTCTCCGCGACCACGCCTCTTTAAGTGAATCCCTCAGATGACTTATTGTTATGGTCCTTTTTGTGGTAAATAAATGGTCCTCCTGTACAGAGGTGAACGTTTTGATTGATGCTGATTAATTTTTCTCGCGAAGCTTTTTCGGAATTTCTTTCTGAGAAATGAAAGCGAGTACGGAATGGGGTGTTTCTTGTTTTTGCATTGTGTATGATGGAGGAGCTGTTATGGCAGTGTTGAAATACTGGAGTTGGGAATGGAGTTTGGAGTTTGTAATGTATTATGTGTTACGTACAGTTAATTTTGAGCATAAAGAGAAGATTAAAAGTCACTTCGCTTTAGTCTTAATTAGGGTTATGGAGATGTCAAAGTTAAGACAAAAAACTAGCACCTTGCGAATTGGTGTTATTGTCTGAGGACCTGGCAAGTCATCAGTGACTTCAGGGTACAGGTAGGATAATGCAGTAACCGAGTAACGTCCAAAAGTTGTGTATAAAAAGTAACTTTGTTGGCATCTCGAGAAGAACCTAGATTACATGAGATAGGGGCGTAAGAGGATTGGCATAATAAAATTTAGTTCTATGGTTAGCAGTCACGAAATTGTACCTACTGCGGTGATTGATGACGAATGTCAGTAGCAGTCTTGTTGTATCTGTACGTATCGTATCGTACGGCGACTATTCACCCTTACGTTGTCGAAACCTCTACGGTCCGGAGTAAGCGTTTCGCTTCGTCGTTTATACCGCGTACATCGAGGGACTGGAACAATTTGCCTGCTGCGGTTTTCCCGTCCGATTATAAATTAGGTGTCTTCAAGGCTAGAGTGAATAGGCTCTTAATAAGCTAGTGCGCCCCACCATCAACGATTGCATCACTGCTTACCATCAAGTGGGATCGCAGTCAAGCACTAGTTTATAACAATAAAAAAAAAATCACGTCAGTCAGTCATTGGCGTTATTCACAATCCAGGTACTGGTTACACGATACGCCTTAAATAGACTGATGGTTAGATTTTCTGAGAGTGTAACGAAAAAATTATTGGGACATAATTCCTACATGTCGTAAAACATACAAATCCTCGCATACAGCTGTTCGCAGGTACATATTTTGTTGACTTAATTAACAGTGTGGTTGTGGCGCGTATCCGCCTTATGTGGTCTGCTGCGGTTTCGCTTCTATGCGAGGTAAATATGACCTGGTGTAAATATGACATGTTTGTGTAGATTTGTATGTAGATGATGTTGTACTATGATTTATGGAATATCCCAGTTCGGAGAGACCTGAAAAAGAACGCAAAGGGCAAATGTAGGAACACAAGAGGGTTATAGACGCGTCCTTTCACTCTACCCTAGAGCTGGGAAAGTAATTTGATGAATTCCCACGTCGAAGAAAAGGTAGACTAAAGATTTATTCAAAAAAAATACCCCACGCCAGGAATAACTCCTATATCATGAATGCGTTTATAAATATGTAAACTCATATACACAAGACACCCAGATATCGAACACGCGACCCGCAGTGTAAATCACTCAACCACTGTGCCAACCGGGTCATAAAATTTCGTCGATAGTGTCTTTCTCCTAATGTGTATGCATAAACAATAATTCTCCCCACTTTAATCCACTACATTTCACCTCTATCCCATCTCTCTAAAACCATTTAATCCCAAAACTAATCTTGCAGAAAATGTTGCCATAAAACGCCCATAAATAATTCCGACATAAAATATAAAGGATTTAAAGAAAATTTTCAATATCTGTCGAGATATTTATCGGTGCCCTTTCGATCCATTAGTCGAGGTGGGGGTCGGTTCGGGCTTCCGGTTACGTTCCGGCGGAAGTTAGAACACATGGCTCCTGAAAGCGGTCGATCGTAAAAAATATCTTATGAAAGATGTCGTGTCCTGATGTCCAGATTTTCAGAAATGTATTCAACCCTTGCTTGCTGTGCCAAGATTTATCGCATCAGGGTGATTGGGCAAAGGAATATTTATGTGCTTCCCGATCCTGAAATGAGATCTAGAATAAGAAATCTGCGTACTTAAATTAGGTTTTTCTGTAGCTACATCTTTGATCACTTTCTCTGGATATTTATATTTTAGTATGCAATTATGGCAGGTCCAGATGTTTTTAGTTAAAATTCAAAGGCTGTTTGAATGGTTTAGTGCTTGTTATGATCAAACCAATATTATAAAGGCGAAAGTTGGTACATTTGTTACTCTTTCATGCTCAAATGGCTGAACTAAACGAAATTTTATTGAAAGGTTTACAGATAGATCTCAAATACTGAAATAGTAGATACATTTTTATTCGAGAGATTGTTTCCTTAAAATTTTGTAGCATGAAAGTATTTTTTTTAACCTATCACATACCCACAAAACGAGACACAATAGTACCTAAAACAATAACAGCGCGGTCTCATAGGACCGGTCGGGGATTCATGAACTAAAATGATTACGACATGATAATAGATACAATAAGGTAACAGTTATGTTTGGTAGCTATAAAAAAAGTAAGACGCTGGTGTGAAGTCAGAAATTGCTTTAAATTGGTAACTTAGTGCAAACACGCGTAATGTATTGTCACTCACTGACTTTTTGAACTTGCTACTAGAATAGTGTTGTGTAGAATTGGTATAAAAACTGTGTCGGTCTCGAAATAAATTTCCCCGAAGTCTCACTACAACGTACGATCCTGTACTTCTTGTATCCATCGGAATCCGGTGACCCTCACAAGGTCATCAGTCTACCTTGTAGGCCTTCCGGTATGTGGTTATCACTCTAGAACCTTTCGATATTGATCACCGGTTATACGTGCAGTGTGCCCTGCCCACTGTCATTTAAGTATAGTGATTCTTCAGAATTAATGGCAAGGTTGCTATTCTTGTGGTGGTCATCCCTAAAGATTTATTTATACAATTTTTACATTAATGCTTTTAGCTTGCTTATTTTCATATTTGCTTTAGATCACCCCTTGTCACAACCTATTATTTTTAAAGCTCCTATTTTTTTAATGACTTATAATAAAGAATATACCTATCTATTTATTATAAGGTTTAGAAATATTTCCAAGCATCTATTTATAACTGGCAGTAACTTTAATGCTGAAGCTATAATTACAGCCCAGTTTGTTTTTATTTTTAATAGGCTCGCGTTTGAGCACTGTTTCACCTGATGTTGACGATGGAGCACGTTTACCTAGAAGTTACCTATTCAACTCTTGATTTCATGATCCCCAGATTGTAGCTATCAGGAAAAACCAGACTCCAACAGAGAACTCCTTAGCTGTACGCACAATAAATGTGTTTGTAAGTTTATCATTTGTTTAGTTTATTGTCCAAAAGCCTTTGCCGCAACGAATCAAAATTCTACTCCTCTACAACAACACACGAGAAAAATAATTTCCCAACGGCCACTCCTCTACCCGTACAACTCCATGCCTGATCCCATATTCATCTCACAACTCCACCCCAACTTAAGGGTCCATATCACTGGCCGTGGAAAGTTGTCGCACCGTCTGTCTCGACTCGCGAACTACCCAACAACTTATGAATTGTTCCGTTTACAATTGGCACCTGAAAGTTTTTTGTTGAATGTTCGAGTTTGTACGCTTAGACGTGGATACGTGATAAGGACGTTCAGGTCTTGTTTGCTTGAGTTCTTGTTGAGCTGGGCTTAGTGACCTAGTTCAGAACTCTTTAGGTACGGAGCAGTGATGTGTTAGAGAGATTGTGGTAATGATTCCCGTGATAATGACATGTAATCTATATATCTCAGTTCTAAGCTAGTTCTAAGCTCATTTAGTTAAAAATTACAAAAAACTAAATTAAAAGAGTAAAAGTATTTATTTATCTAGTTGCTGCCAGCGACTTCACACGCATGATAGTAGAACATTATCCCTAGGGAACAAATTCCCGGGGTAAAAAATTTCCTATGTGCTATTCCTAGACATGGTGTATTTAGCGTAACATTTTTATTGGAAATCCATTAAGTAGTTTTTGTGTGAACGAGTAACAAACATCTATACATTTAAACAACACACGAAATGTTGCATTTATAATATTAATAGGACTAATTTAAAATAATAATGAAAAAAAAAATAAAAAATAATTATCATCCTGGTCCATCATCATCTGCCTAGCCTTTTCCCAACTATATTGGGGTCGGCTTCCAGTCAAGCCGGATTTAGCTGAATAGCAGCAGCTGCTGCCTACCAGACCTCCAAAACCCATTAACTGGGGTAACACGGTACTTCATGGCAAGACTGGAGTCAGATTTACTGGCTTCTGACTATCCGTAACGACTGCCAAAGATCTACGAATGCAATCATCATCCTGGTCCACTTCAACAAAAATGAAAAACTAAAAAATCTCAAGCTCTTACAATTTCATACGACAAAGCTACTTGAACTAGAACAATGAAATAGTTTTGGTATCACAGTCGAAGGACAAAAGGACAGTCCGTCTGCACACAAATCACGTCGGACATTCTAAACTAATTATACAACGAATATTGCTCGAGGACCACTGAAACGTGTTTTTGTTGTTATTAACAAAGGACTGGGTTCAGATGTAGAGAGGATGGAAGAGCCAGAAATATTGTAATATTGGTTGGGACAGATGTGTGTGGAACTAGCGGAAGTCAAACTGCACCCGCAGCCCCGACGCAAGTGTACGAGGGAACCCCGGTGTTCCCTCGTACAGGACGTGTTTTTAGTCAGTAAGAGTCTGACAGACCCCTCCCCCCACCCCAGGGCGGAGGACATCCATGAGGATTTCCAACACGAAAAAAAAAAAAGATGTGTGTGGAAACGGGAGAGGAAGGCCTTCGCCCAGCAGTGGGGCACAATGGGCTTACTAAGTAATTGGTTGATGTTGACATATCTATATTTACATGGTCTGGAGCGAAGAGGAATGGGTGGCAGTCACTTCCTTCTGTGAAGCAGTAATGCTAGTGAAGTAGGCAGCAGCTGGCGTGTGAGATAGGACATCCTCACGTCCCAGCTGCCAAGACCCCAATCCCGACTTCCAACCACCGTTGACATGGGCTTGTGGACGACGAGCAACGGGTAGCTTGCAGTCAGTAACCGTCTGATCAAGTCGTCGATATATCTACAACACGCGCTTTTCAAAGTATCAGCAAACTGTACAGACACATCTCAATCAAAAATTATCAAGAAAATTTCTGAAAAAGAAACCTTCGACCAGCGTGTCAACTGAAGGAGCGTAGATCAATTTTATTGAAATAAAAGTCAGGAACACACATTTAAGAACAAAGAGAAACCCAAGCCAACTCCATCCAAACTAGATCCACAACCGTCCAGCCGCTTACGTATTCGAACCCAAAACTATGTATTTGATTAAGTACAGACTAAGTTTTATAAGGCCGCTCCCGGTCCAACACTGATGCTAACTTAGTTCCATGTTAACAAAATAGATACTTCGCTCACGATTAAGTGCAACTAAGTGTACTGACTATTGTAGTACTTTAGTTCTAAGTTGAAACTAAGTTATATAATAGTTTAGCTGATAATTACTTATGCAAGGCAGTAGGGGGTAAGTGGAAGGGATTAGAAAGTTCTTGAATAGCTTATTATGAATGTATTAGGCTAGTTCCCGGTTGTGAATTGGTGGCTAGATAAAGCTAAAATGGTGGTGATTTTAAGTAAAAATTGTTAATTTTGAGGATAACGTAACAAATAAGCACAAACGTCAGAGGAAGAAATAACATTGGTTTTTAGGGTTCCGTATCCAAATGGTAAAACGGGACTCAGAGATCAGGAAACAAAGACTCTGGCAGGGAATTCCATTCCTTAACCGCACGCACTATGTTGCTCCTTTCTAGGAATAACTCCTGTGTGTATACTTGATATCTCCCTTTTTTATAGGTGGAAAATCGTATGTTACTTCTATAGTTCTGGAAGATGAACCAACACGTGTTCCGTTAGTTGCTCTTTGCGTTTTAGGGTTACGGTAACTCAAAAGCGTAGAAATTGACGGCGTAGATCAAATTGTAGAAACTAAAGATCATCAAAAGGATTTTATAGAGACTAGCAACGGATTGGCATGCGATGCCATCTTTTTTTGCATCAGAAATAAAGATAAAAGAAGGAGCGATCCTTCGGGCTACGTCGGTAACCTTGGTTGGTTACCAACGTAGCCCGAAGAATCGCCAAAATTGAGTGGCACTGGGCAGGGCACGTTGCTAGCAGAACAGAAGTTCGATGGGGATAAAATATTCTAGAGCTCGTAGCGGAAGACACAAAGTTGGAAGGACTGCCATAAGATGGGCCGATGACCTAATGAGCAGGATTCGATAGATGTAAAACGGACCGGTTATTATAGCAACACTTGAGGAAGGTCTTCAACAGAGGCCTTTCAGCTGAAATGGTGATGGTAATAATAATATATTTTGGATTTTTAATTCATGTGCCTAGCCTTTTCCCAACTATATTGGGGTCGGCTTCCAGTCAAGCCGGATTTAGTTGAATACCAGTATTTTACGAGGAGCAGCTGTTTAACGAGGAGCGACTGTGAATTGGATTGGATTGGATTGGATGAGGATTTTGGATTTTTAATTACTGTAATTAAATAGGTGATAGAATCTTTGATTAAAGTTCTGAAGGATGCAGGTTTTTGTTCAAGATGGACCAGAAAGAAGATGCAGCAATATACTGTAAAACAAAAAATCATCTTCGTTTACTCGTACTTTTCATAAAGTAGGTAATTTAAAGTAAAAATTCACACAAAAACATAACCCATCACATTTATGTTCCACACCTCGGTAATAAAGGCGCAAGTGAAAAATTTACACAGTAAAAAATCGCACCAGCAAAACGGGGAGCGTGTTTAAAATTTATTTTGAATGGCCATTCATTTAAAGGCATCCTGGACGGGGGCTGTTGCGTCGGCGATAGCGATCGTGAAGAAATTACACTTCCTTCCTTATTGCCTTCGAGCGAAATACGGTAGTTTAAGGTAAAAGTGAAGAATTTATACTAACGACTCTCTATTAGACATTTAAGTTGAAAAATGGGAAGGTTTGCTTTCCTTCTGAGAATTTTGATTTAATGGTGATGCCAATAGCGATTAAGCCACTTAGATTTGTAATGGATTAGTTGGATATTGTTGTGTCAGATTGGCTATTAGTGACTAGCTTTTGCCTACAACTTCGTCTGCATTTACGAACGTTGCAGACGCGAAATCTAAGCCAGATAAAAAGCCTATGTATTTCATTGAAGTTCAAGCTTACTACGAACAAATTTTATTAAAGTCTGTTTAGTAGTTTAACTATGCAAGCGTAACAGACAGATATCGTCTTGTATCTTTGCCACTCGTGCTGCTATATTGGAAACTTGGCCCCAAAAAAACGACAAAAATAAATATACATCATTGATTGTTAAACTTTTTAGATAAAGCTAACAAATGACTAGACTATCAAAACATTTTATGCTTTCATTATTAGTATTAATAACTATAATTTAAATTTAATTGAGATTTAGACAAGAAATAAGATTCATTAATTGTACAATTGCTTATAGCATGAATTAAAAGGCTCTTTTATTTTATTTATTTACTAAACAACTATTTCAAAATTAAACGTCCGCTATCGCCAATACCCCAGCAATAATATTCAAACCAAAAAAGCTAAAAGACCAACAATCAAAAAAGTACCCAAGACTCAGTTAAAAAGAAACATTGTCCAGTAATGAAACAACAAAATAAAAGATAACGGCACAAATGCAAATGAATCTAGTTTTAAATTGAAATAGCCGACTGCGTCCAAGAAAATTACTATTCGTTGTTTCAAATGAGAAATGTTCTACAGGAATACGCCATTTTTTATTTCGGGTCGTTGATTAACTTTTTTACTCAATTATGCTGAAGGCACATTTTTCACGAGATTTTCGAAATCAATTTTGCATGGAAACAAGGTAATAAGGATTATTTATGTGGACGATGGCTGTTATGAGTTTGGAGCGAAAAATAAATAACTAAAATATGGAAATTTAAGGTATTGTAGTTTAAATAATGGTTGCTAATAAATAGTCTTTAAGTCACTTTGGCACTCCCTGAAACAGCCAACTCTCAACTAAGTTCTGGGACTCAACTACGGCTAACTAAGTTATCTAGTAGAAATCTTTACATGCTTCATAAAAACGTATGAACATCGAAACATCTAACCGCACACTGCACTTCCAAAGAAAGAACCGCATCTTTCGTATCTAAAGTGAAATCGGCTACCACTATCAAAGAACGTAATTTTTCAATCTCCCATATACAACTCCACTATAACCGCTTGAACCAGTATAAAAATAAAACTCGCAAAGCAAATTGCCAATTAACTAACCTATTTACACATACCTTTAAAAACTTCCAATCAGACCTACGACTATGTAATTGCACATCAAACGCCGCTTTTTCCTTTACTAAACGTTCAGCGTTTACAAACTGACTGGTAAACTCACACACGGTCCCAATAAGGACATTGCAAGCGGCCTGAACCAGTGCAAACCGGTTCGGACCGGTGCGAACTGCATGAAGGATCGCTAATTGGCGACGAGACGCATTTAGCGCTAACCACCGGCTATCGTTCGCACCTCCACACTTAATATGAGAAGTACTTTAATAAAAGTCGTGCGATTAATAAAACTGCGCTTTTATAGAGGTAAAACTAAACTTTTAGTAAAGCTATTTCAAAGTAGTCTAATAAAATAATTCTATTCGCCCTGTTAACGCCATTGAACTATTAAATTCATATTAAAATGCAAAGTAGATTAACTGACACACAACTGCGAACAGCGGAAAATTGACGAATGAATTCATGTCTGTTTAGAACCGGTTTGAAGCAGTTTAAACTGGTTAAAAGCGGATAATTGGCGACAAAACGCCGTGTATGGCGCTAACCACTGGCATTAGCGTTATTTCCCGTCTCGACACTTTAATGTGTGAAGTGCTTCATAAAATTCATACGACAAATTGTCCTGCACTTTATGTCGCTAGAATTAATGTTTAGGAACTTTGTCAAGTGCCTGCTAAATCTGGTGAAGTCTAAAATTACTGCCACTCGAAACGACGCCGACATTAAATTAAGTAAACTTTGTACAAGCGAATACAGACAAACTATGACGGGGGATAAGATGAAAATTTTCGTTCGTTTCTTTCATATAAGTTTCTCCATTCGTATATTATGTAGGTCAATGTGTAAAATTATCTGGGTCTCAGAATTAGTAGTACGTAAGTATATCAGAAAAAAACCTTGGTCAGATTAGATTGTTGTTAAGATTTCTAGATCTATGTTCTTAACCTGTGTGTAAGATGATAATTTATACTTCTCTACTAATATTATAAAGAAGATTTTTAAATTTCTTTCACCAATACTTACTACAAATAAAGGTTGGTTCATAACTAATTGTTGGTTAATAAAACAACCTTTAATTTCAGTACCCATTTAAGTGCACCAAGATATTTTTCTTACCATGAGCACTAAATATTTTGGGGACGTTTATTCGTTGTGCGTGCAACTGAGTAGGTATTGGAAGTTTCAGCGACAGTCTACATTATGTTTGTTTGATAACTACAACTTGGGGTATTTATGTCAAGATTGAATAGTTTACTTTTAGGAAAGTGAGTTCTAATGTCGACTACATTATCAGTTTCTGAGACATCATCGTTTAGTGATCAAAAGCGAGTCAAGAGAACAAAAATAATAACTATATAATTCAAAACTTCAAGATACTGTACTCACACAACCGATTTAGCCCTCACTAGATCGTCTAGCAATTAACCTTTCTTGATATAGTTAGAACATAACTCATGTTTCCCGGCACTACGCCGTATAAATATTTTCTCTCACATACATCAAAGCCGTAATTTTTAATTACCACTAAACAGATTTTATGGGCTTCCTTGGCATAGTAAAATATTATGTTTTGTTCTTATTTGACGTTATTAATAATAGTGTCGTCATGTATGTCGCCATGATTTTATTAGGTGCCTAATAAAATCAGACACTTCCATAGAAAGCGATGTTGATGATTTTTTTATCCTTGGTGAATTCTTTTACAAAAAGAATTCACCAATGATTAACAAATCTTTCGTAATAAATACTAATACTAATATTTGGTATAATGTTGAAGCCCTTTGAAGTTATTTATAAGTTTGATTGTTTAGGGGCCTAATATTTTTTGATTAAGAGAGTGATGTATGAAATTTTTACTAAAATGAGAATGAAGGAGAGGAGAAAAAATTGTTTTAGGGCGATATACTGAAATTCGCAGCCCCGTCATTCAGTGCTGAAACGGGTGTTGAAAATGAACAAATTAAGATTTATAGTTGATTTTTTAATGTAGGTGGGTATTTAGTTTTATTTGTTGAATTGTTATTTAAATTTTGATGATAAATATTGGAATTTTCTGAGATTGCTTAGTACTAAAGGTGTGTTGCATGCTATAAAGATGTAAAATCTAAATATTTATACGGCTGATTTTCCGAATTAATTAGTAAAACCCGTATATCTGAACTGGTAAGCATTATTATATTATTCATGCAAATAAATATCGTTCATTCATTCATTCATGACATCTATCGGCTCAAATGACGACCAGTTTGCTAAAGCCTCTATTTATTTGTTCTCCAAACAGCTGATTAAACAAATCTATCAATACGCCCCCCCAACCTTGATTAATTGCATTGGCAAAGTAAATAAATCCCTTAGAAGATCCAGATCTTTGGAATTTACTTTTCCTTCCCCAATCTCGATTCCCAGTAGCAACCTCTTTTCTAATTAGATCCCAGATTATCATCCCAGTAACTGGTCGTATAATGAGGGTAGTTTAACATAAAATACGAGCGCATTCATCGGTAGAACCTCCATTACCGCCTTGTCAGACCTGTTGATCCGATCGGCGTTATTGGAACCGATTTGCGGATCGGCCCGATACGTCGTTATCGCCCCGGGCGCATAATTTGCGCCTTAATGTCACAAATGAAGGCGTCGGCCATTTTATTTTGTTGCACGTAATTTTTCGATGAATTGATGACTCGTAATTTTAGGTGGGAGTTTGGGTGAGTATTAATTTATTGATTGACCCGATAATGAATTGGAGGATGCCCTTTTTTCGCCGTTATTTTCTTGTGGACATGTAAATGGCTTATAATTACGCTTAATAAATTGCGTACCTGTCCATCTTTATATATTCTTTTGGCGGAAGTATTCTACAGTTTTAAGAATTAACCGTAAAATTGTTTTCTTTGATGATATATTTTTTTTATTATTATTATTATTGATAGGCTTGCGTTTCGCCACCATCTTATAGTAAGCGATGATGTGATTGACGTCAGAGCACGCTTGCTTAAAAGTAACCTATTAAGAAATACAGTTCCCGCAGCGAATTCCACTATGTACTTAATATAATATATGTGTTGCCAAAACGTTGTAATACTTAGTATTATTTAATTTTTAGCGTTTGTGCAAATTACGCATTATCGCAATAGATGTTAACGTTTGAATCCCCAACCGGTCCTATGAGACCGCGCTGTTATTGTTATACTATTGTGTCTCGTTTCGCGGGTATCTGAGTAATTAAGCGATGATTTGGTTGACGATAAATATAGCCTAGAAATAATCTATTCACTCTTGACTTAAAATCAACCTGTAAACAACAGACTTCAGAAAGGAATTTCACTTCACAGCTGTACGAATATGTATAACGTCTACTGGAATCGCATAATCCGATATTAATGATAAAATGAAAGGTTGTCCTAAATGCCTAGAGTCTATCTACGTGACAATATCTGGATCTAGGACTGTAGAAGGACCAACGTCACACTCGTGGACAGGTCAATTGCTTGAAGGGGACCGATAAACATTCCGGCTGGAGGCAAGTGGAGCGAGGAAAGGCCTTCACGGACACTAGATCGTAGTAATGGGGCTGTATCGGGTTTTCAATAAGAGGCTATCACATATGTGCTGGGCATGTTCATTTTAATCTATCGTAATTTTGTTGTTTTTTTTGTAAGTATCTATATTGCAATCTATTTAATTGTTAGGAACACTGTTATTGTTTTGGGAATTGTTAATAAAAGCTAATTCCTGAACTAGTTATATGATTACAGGAGCACAAACACATTAAAACACAAATATATTATCTATTTACAGATATAACTCTCTACTAACACAGTTTTATAAGTTTTTATGGAATTAAATTCAGATTATATTATGTATTATTCTTTTTTAAATTTTTATTAAATATTTTTAGTACCTTTTGTTAGTAGAATGTAATGCAAATACAATATCGAAAGTCAATCAAAATTTGCTTCGGAAAAAGGCAAACATTCCTATGGGGCAAGTAAGCCCTAAAGCGATGGGCGAAAATTAGTTACACAAATATTAGAAAAGCGAATATTATGATGGGTGCATGAATTGTGTGTGTATGTTTGTGACTTCTTCACGTTTATACGGCTGGACAGATTTGAATGATATTTTGTACACGTTTGGATTATGTCCTGGAATAAACCAAAATGTACTTTGTATACCGAGTTTCCTGTGGTTATTTTTTACTGTTTCGCAGGCAAGTTTCGTTAAAAAAATTGTTTAAGTAATTATGTATACATACATTTAATATGCTGCAAAGGCATGGCAAGACTGGTTAAATCTAGGTAAAGGTAGAGAATTATGGAAGAAGACAGAAGAAGCCTCTACCCATTCATTAATCCACATCTCAGAAAAATACTACACTCACTAACATTGTATTAATAAATTAAAAATACTAACGCGACTAACAAAAATTAAGAACGCAAAATACTTGAAAATGCAAATGAAAATGTTTAGTATTATTATCACATTTAGAATGTCGGTTCTTGTAAAGCCATTTTACACTGACCACGCTTATCGGAAGAAACGCACGTCACCGCGCACAGTCTGAGGCATTCGGACGTGAAACGAGTCGTAACACGCAAGGTTGAGTGACGATGAGTAAAGCGATCGCAACAGTAACGTGTCGCTGCGTTTCCGTGAGTAGTGTGAAGTGGACTTTATGACTGGTAATTGAAGTGTAATCGAATGTTTTACAAACGATTTTCTGTAAATAAGAAAAAAATTTTTTTTTGGTATCAATGTTTGGTACTTTACTTTCTTTTTGAACACCGCGCTGCTCGGAAAAATTAATATTTGTATGGCTTGCAGATAGTTGTTCCAGGTCTATGTGAGTTACATGTTTGTGAAAGAAGTTACGATACAGAAGTAATTCCATTTATAGGGCAAAGGCTTAAGACAAAAACATAATTAAATAACGAGTTCATTGTTATTTAATTCTGTTTTCATTTCTTTGCTTGGTAGCAAATGATTTTATGGTCCAATCACCACTTTATTTATTGATATGTCATCTTATATCTAACTCTCGAACTCTCTAACGTTCCAGGGCCATAGTTACTATTTCGAACGATTCCATAGTCCTGGCAGATCTGAACACGACAGTTTTTTTAATGATGAAGACTAGTGCTTGACTAAAACCCCACCAAATGGTAAGCAGTGATGCCATCGTTGATGGTCAAGCGCACTAGTCTATTAAGAGCCTATTCGCTCCAGCCTTGAAGACACCAAAATTACGGAAATATCACATGAATTCTCTGTAGCCTACTTCCAAACCCTGAAACAGCGAAGCCAATTCCCTGGGCCCAACACAGTCATCAAGCCACTTACAGCACTCCACCAGATCATCAAAATAACACATTTAAAATATTCATAGCCAAATCGGATAAGCTTTTCCACATTAAACGACCATTTACCGTTTTGAGGGTATACAGGCTAAATGGTTCGTTTAATATTTTCCAGTTTTCGTCGCCATTATGCCTTCTGTCGTTATATTTCGGAGGGTAGGCAGACAATTTATGTTTTGTTGATGTTATTCTCTTGTGTGCTCGGAGTTCCGTTCGGGCTTCCGGGTGGAAGGGCTATTTTTATGTGTTTGAAGGATTATGGAAGCTTAAAATTTGTGTTTTTTGGGATTTAAATTGTTCTGGTTACGTGTTTTATGTAACGGAGCAACGGGTTGGCTGATGTGTGTGAGTGTGTGATCGTATTTAAAGTCTTCCAATATCTAGGAAATTAACTTTTATGGCAGTTTTTTGTCCTGTTTATATCACTTTAATCACAGTACGGACACACAGACGTAGATAGAGACAGTAAAATTCACGCTACGGCCAACAAGACTAGAGTTTTTATGTAGAGTCCGGAGTCTCTGCCTTATAATGTTCCTACTGCTTAGACTTCTTCTCAATGAGAAGCTATAGGCCTTAATTCATGAATCCCCGACCGGTCCTATGAGACCGCGGTGTTATTGTCTTACTATTGTGTCTCGTTTTGTGGGTATGTGATAGGTAAATTGCACTCTACGCAGAGCCAGCTCGAGTTTTGCCAGTTATAAAGGTAGGACATGCCGATGACAGTTCCTTCACCGTTGTAAGAGCAGTGGTAATGATATAAACCACACATATTAAATGCTTCCCTGTTATAAATCAACGAAATGTAACTAATAAGTAAAAGACAAAGAAGGTGGTGTTTGCAGGGCAAACTTGAAGGTTGGCCCTAGACAGAAAGGTTGGATAGCTGAAAGTGGAGGTCTTTGCCTAGTTGTGGGTCACAATATAGGCTATAAAAATCAAAGCCAAAACTGCTCAATTTCTTAAATAATTTAAATAATTAATATGATTTCTGCCATTACCTTGTAATGTACAAAAACATTAAAAGATTCCACAGTAGAATATTATCACTAAATTATCGCATTACCGAAAGAAATTCCTACAGAAACTTCCGTACACTCAACTGTTACAAAAAAAAAATATCTCCAAAACTTCCTCGACACTTGACTGTTAAACCGGCAATTCTTCAGAGAATTCAACAAAGTGAAGTATTATAAAAAGCAAGTTAAACTCAGTCCAAGTGTATGACAACTGATAACAGTGAAGTCGTGGCGCCCTCTCTCGGGGCTGAAGTGAGTTAGTGCCCAAGTTTGCGTACGAGTTTTAAGATACGGGGGTAAAATGTAGCGGGAATGGTTTGGATTCAGTATTCAATAGGTTTCTAGGAAATCTATAGCACTCAGTTTAAATTGAAGCTATGATACTTGAATAGTTGAATGTTTGGGACGCAGTAAGTACGGTTTTGGTTCGTGTTCTATGCAGGTTGTATTTGAAAGCTCTTATGTAGTGGGCAACGCCCTAGCTATTGAGGAAAAGCGTAAATTAATATTGTGACGTAGGTTACTTGACCTACAAAAAATACCCAGATCCTGAATTACAGGCCAAACTGAATCTATAGGGTATACAAATATTAGTTCCGTGTGAGAATCGAAAGCTCGACACGCAGCGCAGTGCAGCAACCAATGGCTCAATCACTGCGCTTGCTGTGCCGTCATAAACGTCTTAACAATTTGTTATCTTTGTACTGTATCGATAAGTTTATTTCACAGCGTATCTTGTCATTACTCTGATCATAATCAGTTTCTACTGCTGGGAAACATATCACGAAATCACCTGGAATTCGAAAACAGAATTTACATACAGTAACAGCATTTTTTTTTTAGATGGGACGTTTGATCCAATGATTTCTTCCACTCTTGACCGGATCGGGAGGGCGTACCAAAATTTTACTCTGATACGGCGGAGGAGTTTACTGACTAAAACCCAATCCTGTATACCTTCCTTGCCATCGTTCTACCACCCAGGGCTCTTCTCTTTCTCACAACCCATGACCTCAATAGGCTTCGACCTTGCTGGGTCCTACAGTTTTGCTGACGTCTCCTTGAGGCGCGTGTGAAACACTAAGCGCTGTCAATGACTCCGGCTCGGTCTTGACGGTTACCGGACGGTGATCTACCCATTACTCGCCTCCATAACAGTACTCTATGTTGGACTGGTAAGGCATATTTCTACCTACCTAACCATCGCCTCCTTCTGCGAAGCAGTTATGCTCGTGAAGGAGGCTGCTGACCGCAAGCGCGTGAGGGAACGGTCCTCATGCCGCCGCCGCCGAGATCCCGATCCCGATTTCCGACCACCGTAGGCGCGGGTTCGCGAACGGCGAGCACTGGGTAGCTCGCTGTCCGGCAGTCTGGAAATAATCTGGACCGAGCCCAGTCGTCAACCGCGCGATCTGTTCCACGCGCGCCTCAAGGAGATGTCAGCAAACTGTAGGGGCCCGGCAGGGCCGAAGCCTCTGGGGGGAACACGTGGTATTCCTAAAGGTTGACACCGAGTCCCCCCTAGAACGAAGGCAACGAAGGAACGGGGTAGGGGTTTAGTCAGTAAGAGTCCGACACGCCCTCCCGCTCCGCCCAAGAGCGGGGAAGTCATTCTGATGATACCCCTACCAGAAAAAAAAAAAACCTACCTTACCAAAAAAAACCTCACAAACACACACATAGGTACCTACCTACCTATTATTCTGCTCACAACAATTTTATCTCTTATATTTTCTCACGTATTCCTTAAACAAAACGTGTATAACGGTAGATTGTTCTCTTGATATATCTTTTGTACTTATAATTAAGACGGAGATATAAAAGACGGTCCCCAGGCGTTTCGTAACGTTATTACTAAGAGTCTAGACTGGAACGGTATGAACACTACTATTGTGTAAAAAAATCTAAGTGTTGGGGAACATGGAGATATTCCATTATTATATAAGAGTGTATTGTGGTGATATGAAAAGATTAACCTGCCAAGATTACTTGAATTCCTCTCAAACTTATGTAATTTGGTCGACGCCGTCGTCGTAGTTGTTCTATTTTAAGTTCTCTTAATTATATTGATTTATCATAGTATTTATTAGTTTCTAATATTAGCATATATACGTATTTTATCATTACATATAACATAAACAAATTAGTTTATACTTTAAACTTTCTTTTGAAGTATTTGATATTTATTTATTGTGTAGACCTACCACAGTGTTCTCTTTTTAACCCTAAGGTTGACTGGTAGAGAATGCTTTGGCAATAAGTCCTCCTATGAACCACCACTGTACATGAAGTTCAAATAAATAATGCGTTGTTTTGAAGTAATATTTCGCCCACACGACAGTGAAAAATCATCCCCGGAGAATATGCTTCCAGGATAATAGTATCTTATATGTTATTCTAGGATAATAATAATATAGTCAACCCATGTACCAAATTTAGTCAAAATCCGTTCAGCTATTTAAGCGTGAAGAAATAACAAATACACATACTGAGAAGTCATTGCCTATATAATGTTAGTGAGATCAGCATCTGAAGATGGATTCACCCGTTTACCTACGTAAAAGTAGATCGTATTTGCTATTCCAGGAGATAATCTGTACCAAACGTAATGTAAAATTTAGGGGTCTTTAGGTCAAAACTGAATAGGTTAGTTTGAACTTCCAGGCAAACATGCTTCATCGTCGACCACATCGCAACCACCATACCACCACCTGTCAAAACCACCACCACCAATAATTACTTACTTTAAAATGAAAATCTCAATAATACATAGTTTAATTAGAAACAAAACGTTCCAAAGCCCCAAACTTCCTCATAAACACACCTGACATCATGATATGAACAAATTAAGTGCTAAATAAACACACGACACCCACAACCTGTTCTCATCCACCTCAGCACCACATTATTTGGATCCCAATTTCAATTTGTTGTTCCACACGCACATTCCTCAAAGGCAAGCACTGTTCGCCACAAAACCGCTACTACCCTATACAAACAAGTAGCAATTCGCCTGAACTTTTGATATAACCGTACAACATCTTGCCTACTGAATATTATATTAACTAACGGAGCTCGTGGCTAGATAATAACAGCCACACAGGTCGATCTTCAAGGTTAAGCAACGCTTGCCTAGGTTGGTCTGTGGATGGGTGACCATCTCAACATAACGAGTTTCCTCCGTGCCTCGGAAAGCACGTTAAGCCGTTGGTCCCGGCTGTCATTTGGAGATCTTTGGCAGTCGTTACGGATAGTCAGAAGCCAGTAAATCTGACTCGAGCCTTGCCATGAAGTACCGTGTTACCCCAGTTAATGGGTTGTGGAGGTCTGGTAGGCAGCCGCTCCTCGTAAAATACTGGTATTCAGCTAAATCCGGCTTGACTGGAAGCCGACCCTTATATAGTTGAGAAAAGGCTAGGCAGATGCTCCATACGCACATTCCTCAAAGGCAAGCACTGTTCGCCACAAAACCGCTACCTACCCTATACAAACAAGCAGCAATTCGCCTGAACTTTTGATATAACCGTACAACATCTTGCCTACTGAATATTATATTAACTATCGGAGCTCGTGGCTAGATAATAACAGCCGCACAGGTCGATCTTCAATGTTAAGCAACGCTTGCCTAGGTTGGTCTGTGGGGATGGGTGACCATCTTAACATAACGAGTTTCCTCCGTGCCTCGGACAGCACGTTAAGCCGTTGGTCCCGGCTGTCATTTGGAGATCTTTGGCAGTCGTTACGGATAGTCAGAAGCCAGTAAATCTGACTCCAGTATTGCCATGAAGTACCGTGTTATCCCTGTGTTAATGGGTTGTGGAGGTCTGGTAGGCAGCCGCTCCTCGTAAAATACTGGTATTCAGCTAAATCCGGCTTGACTGGAAGCCGACCCCAATATAGTTGGGAAAAGGCTAGGCAGATGTTCCATACGCACATTCCTCAAAGGCAAGCACTGTTGGCCACAAAACCACTACCTACCCTATACAAACAAGCAGCAATTCGCCTGAACTTTTGATATAACCGTACAACATCTTGACTACTGAATATTATATTAACTAACGGAGTTTTTGTCATGGCGCTCGATTTGCATGTTATAAGTTAGGCATGACTGTCGTGTTGGTTTTTTGTTGTTAGGGTGAAAGCTATGGGTAAAGCGGGGTTATTTAGTCGGTAGATGACGCTAAAGCGTTTTGACTCGTCGTTTATACCGCGTACAGTGTAGGTCTGCAACAATAATTTGCCTGCTGTGGTCTTCCCGTCCAACTAACTATAATTTGAGTGTATTCAAGGCTAGAATGAGTAGGCTTTTCTATACTAATATTATAAAGAGGAAAACTTTGTTTGTTTGGTTGTAATGAATAGGCTTAAAAACTACTGGACCGTTTTTTTTAAATTCTTTCACTATTCGAAACACATTCGAAAGCTACATTATCCACGAGTAACATAGGCTAAATTTTATTTTGGAAAAAAATAGCGTTCCGTAAGATACTTGGGTTTTTCGGACACAAGGTGTAAAAAAATCAAGTTACATATAATTTAGATGGCAGAACAACGTTTGCCGAGTCAGCTAGTATTTAATAAACTAATGCACCTCACCAGAAACGATTGCATCACTGCTTACTATCAGGAGGGATCGCGGTCGAGCACTAGTTTATACCAATCTAAAAAACATAGGTTTTTTTAGGTGGGAAATCATCTAATGGCTTCTTCTGCTCTTGGGCGAATCAGGAGAGCGTCACACTTTTACTGACTAAAACCCATTCCTGTTCCTTCTTTTCCTTCGTTCCAGGGTCCCGGATTCTCATTCGCACAACGCATAGCCACAATTATTTAATAAACGTGTAAATAACATCAGTTTAACATCTCAAAAATAGATAAAGATCATTAAACCATGACACACACACACAACACACACACACACACGCATCAAAAATACAGGCAAGAAAAATTAACGAAATATAATGTACAAGGTTGCTTAAGTGCTAGTTGTTGTACCTATTTGTTTTTATCCCAAACATTCCTTAAAGAAAGAAGGAAAGGAACAAATTAATCAATTTATTTACGTGTAATGACGCAATCTAAAAACAAACAACAAAACAACAACAATATCTGTATAAAATTCTGTAGTTTGTAGTAATTGAAATAAAATAAATAAAGCACATCTTTCCCAATTTCAAACAATCATATAATAGACTAGAATAACCGTTTATTTGATACAACACAGATAGAGTACTGATGAGTAGATACAGTATAACTGAGATTCTTTTGTAAAGCGCCTAACAAATTTTGTAAAGCAACTGATTGCCGGAGCGCGACTGACAAACGATAACATCGGTGCAGGAACTACTCACATTCAAACGAAATTGAAATCCTAGCGATTCGTTCAAAGGCTATGAAAATATTCGAGCAATATACTTTGTATATTGTAGCTCTGAATATCCACTATGTAACGGAGGATTTAATAGGTACGGTATTCAATAATGTTGGGATTCAATATTCAATGAATGTTTGGTTTCAAAACAGGAACCGTTTTTAAATTAGAATCTTATGACATAAAGTGAATCTAAGACCTAGTGAAAGTAGCGGGAATCCAATGGAAGCGAAACGCACTGGACGTGTTGATGTGGTGACACTTGAGGAAGATCTAGGTAAGTATACTCGACAGAGTACCTACCTAGGTACGTCTTTGACGTGAAATAATGTTATGCTTTGCTGTAAGAAAATCCAATTTTGAGTTAAGCTTGCCTGTGCACATCAACTGTCCTATTTGTATCGTTATTTAAAACTTATGTGCAAAATAAAGAATAATGATTAATTAAAAATAAAAACATTTTATTTATGTGGAATTGAGGGATTGGGAAATAAAACCTAAGTCTTTATAATCGATAAGTCGTTATAATATTCTTAGCACACGTCGTGTCAACGCCGTCGTCGTAGTGTCTCCTATTTTATGCCCGTCATCCTTCCTCTCTTTCTTTCATTTTCCATATCATTCATATGGCTGCATTCATAATTCCCACATTTATATAATCTACTGCACAGTACTCATAGGTACAAATTACTATTGTCCCTACACTCATCATCTGCCTAGCCTTTTCCCAACTATATTGGGGTCGCCTTCCAGTCAAGCCGGATTTAGCTGAATACCAGTATTTTACGAGGAGCGGCTGCCTACCAGACCTCCACAACCCATTAACTGGGGTAACACGGTACTTCATGGCAAGACTGGAGTCAGATTTACTGGCTTCTGACTATCCGTAACGACTGCCAAAGATCTCCAAATGACAGCCGGGACCAACGGCTTAACGTGCTTTCCGAGGCACGGAGGAAACTCGTTATGTTAAGATGGTCACCCATCCACAGCATCCACTGCATTTAAATAAATACAAAACATTTGGTGACTCCACCACACACAAACTGGTGCCCGAAACAGTCATACAATACCTATGTTACGAGTCACCAGGCCCCCAAGACTTACAGGCAAACATTACAAATCAATCATCATTCAACCTTATCAAACTAACTAACTCTAAGAACAAACGTACCTACATTATTTCCTTTCTCGTCTCTTCCAACAACACAGTACACAAATCTATCAGTTCCGGTAATTGAAATCCCATTAGCGTTGGTGATGAAAATGAAGCGGGCCCAGGGCGGAATCAGATGGCAAATAAAATGCGAATCGCCCTTTTGTCTGCCCCGGGCGGACAAGCAAGATTCAATTTGTCAGGAATCTGTGAATGGTGCAAGTTTTAGACGATAGAGGTTCTGGGATAGTTTTGTGGAACCAGTATTGTGGAAGAATTTGTGTCGCAATCAGTACATATATATGTAGGTATAGAGTGCGTCTAATGAAAGCGCGACCTGAAGTTTTTTAAAATTTAATTGGCAAAATTATTCAGCCGCAATTGTAGGAACAAACATGATTCTCCTACTAGTCAGTAATAAAACATAATTTTTTTTTTGGATTTAACCTCTTTTTCTTAGGTCGCGCTTTCATTAGACGGACTATAGCAACAGTCATCGCAACTAATTATTATAAATATGAAAGTGTGGATGTTTGTTAATCACGCAAAAACGGCTGAAAGAATTTGGATGAAATTTGGCATGTATATGGCCTTTGACATGGAAAAGAACATAGGCTACCTTTTATCCCGATTTTTTTTTGTTAAACTTATAATGTAGTTTCGAAAAAATCTAATAGATGGCGCAGATGAAGTCGCGGGTAGAAGCTAGTAATATTATATGTGTATGTTGAATGAACTAGCTAAACTACGAATGTGTTCACTATCTTCCTGACCTTGAACCATGCTACTTGAGGTCGGCACACCAACAACCTATTCCTACATTTGTCTAATTTCACTTGCGGTCACACTGTTGTCCTAAAGAAATCTATACAAGTATTAACTGTCCCATCAGTCATAATCCTGCCCGCAAGCTAGCATTTTGTCAGAAAAAAAACCCGATTACAGCACCTCCCCTCAGGTCAAATTGTATTTTCAACCCTTCTGACACCCACATAAATATACACACAATATTACATCTTAATCGGTTAAGCTGTTTAGGGTGAGTTAGGTGACCAACACATGTGTAGAAGAATTAAGATTTTAAAGCGAATTGATCTTTATTTTAGGATGTTTGTAATAAATAAACTTAAAAAACTACTAGGACCGATTTTCCAATTTTTTTTTTAGTAGTATGCTATTTGGTCACTGAGTAACATAGGCTACATTTGCACACGAGCAAGGCCGCTGGAAAAAACTGGTATTTAATTTATCTTGTCATCTTTTAGCTAAGGATAAAAACAAACAGGATCAGTCTTTGCTGGGACAGCATGTCAAGTAGATAAATCAAAACTGCAAGTTACGGTTAGCGCAGTAGTTAAGCAATAGGCTGTAGTACTGGATGTCACAGGGTTTAATACCCGCACGAAACAAATATTTCTTACTACAACTAACTAACAACAAACTAAAATATAACGTCAAAAAACTCTTCCACATCGCTGTTGACTAGTAAGTAATATGCAATGCATGGCAATACCATGTTGCATGGGAATCCTTATCCTCTGTCCGAGGTAATAGACATCCCTTAGGTCACGCGAAGAGTTAACAAAAGTTTTGAAAGATCTTTATTATTATTTTTGAAGTGAAACTTTTATTACATCGTCTCAAACTTCTTCGTCTGTATGTTGCATGTCGCATGACAGTGACGTCAGAGCAGCCGAGGCCAATATGGCGGAGCCAATACAGCTAACCGTGTAGTGTATAGACCACGGTATAGATTATTACTCATTTGTACCACGTTATTTTGTTTGTTTAAACTATCAATACCCGCGAAACGAGACACAATAGTAAAACAATAACAGCGCGGTCCAATGAGACCGGTCGGAGATTCATGAATTAATATAATAATAATATAATAACAATAATAATACTTTATTCAGAGTTAAAAAGTGCTAAAATAGTTACATAAAATCTTAAAAATAATTACAAAGGTATGACTATGATATGTGCCTGTACTAGGATAATCCTGTATCACAGGCAATAAAAGCTCTTATAATATAGTTTTTGTAGAACAATAAAATCACTAACAATATTTAACAATCAAAGTTTCTAAATAATGGAAAAAAGAATTAGATAATTATGTAATAAACCTAATTTACTTAAATACTAAAAGACACAATAAAACTGTTACTTGCACTTAATACTCTAGTTACATACATAAGATTTTGTGTCAGCAGAATAAATAACTGGGTTAAAGTCGAGGTTGCGTTAATACGGAAGAGTTACATTTAAATTGAATGAATTTTGTTTAATTATTAGAAAACCAATGGTTAGTAGGTCAACCTACTGGAATTTTGAGTCAGCAGTAAGTGTCACACGGAAGTCTGGCCTTGAGTATGACGCACTAGGCGCCCTCATAATCGATGGAGTTTATATATCGAAATTCTGCTATTTTTCTAGCAGGACACTCTGCGTCTCCCGTTTTATGGTTGGAGGGCTTTTTGAAGCGAGAGCAAGTTGCACATTTCGATGAGTCCGCTTTCTTTGTGCACTCGGACATCGAGTGTCCTGTCTCACCGCAGTGGCCACACGTCGAGTTGACCTCTCTGCAGGTTTTGGCTTCATGTTCATACTGCTGGCATTTGAAGCATCTTGTAACCAAGGTGAAGTCCCTGATAGGACAGGATGTCCAATTAATAAAAATCCTTGACTGCGAAATTAAGGCTTTTCGTATGTTGGCTGGAACTTCAACCACGTAGTTACAAGTCTGCAAATCTTTCTTTCCTGATTTGTGACTTAACTTAATCAAGGTCAAAAAGGACTCCATGGAAATCGTCGGGAACTTTTCGGCTACATTCTGTTCATAAATGTACCTGAAGACTTCAGTTTCAGTCAAAGAAGACGGCACTCCTACAACCACAATCCGGGGTTTGCGCTTCCTGGGTTCGTCGGCGGTTAATCCGGATGCAGATTGCTGAATTGCGTGCTTAATTTTTTCTGCGTCATCTTTAGTTTCTGTACTGATTATATTTTATAACGCCTCCGTTTTTAGTCTTACGGACTCCACGTATATGCAGCTTCTCTTGTTCTGGTCGTATCATCTGTTGTACAAGGACTTTTGTCTCATCACTGGACTTTAAATTGTTGTTGGGATATATGGCCACGGAGTTTAAATTTTTCGGTCGGACGAAATCATTTGACCCCTTCTTTACCATGTCGGCAAACGAAATAGTACTAGAGTCCTTGATGGTCTTCGTGAGATCCAAGATGTGGTTTGTCAAGCTGCACTTTTGCATAAGATCTTCATTGAGGATGCGCGCTTGGATAGCTTATTGGACTGCCATCTGTGAGGTACCATTTCCTACTTTACGGCACAACGTTGAAATTTTCAATTTCTGCTCCGAGTTGAGTTTGCCATCCGAGGCGATAGTACAAACCTCGCTTAAATACTGGTCAATGGTTGACATCCATCTTTGTATCTCAGGTGTTGATACAACTTCGATCGATAGATCAGTTTGGGCTTGAGTTTGTGTCATCGTCTTCGCAGGAGAGGCAAAGAGATTCACTCGATCTCTTGAGAAAGGACTGTTCTCCATTTTATTTTATAACTAGTTCACTTACTCTAAGTTTCCATTATATTTACTAAAATACACACTAGGCAAAAAATTATGCACAAAAGAAGGTCACTGTTATTATTTTATGAATTTAAATATTGCTACTGAGCACGTCTGTATGCTACGAGCGCACAACAATCAATCGAATATACCTTTAACGGAATATTATTCCGATTTTTATTTTCTTTCTTTATACAACTTATAAGAATTCGGAACCTCACGATCCGAGAATTTCAACTCCAAACTGCTAAAAAATGTAACTTCCCACAAAGTTATTATATTCTTTGACTCTTAATAGATAGTGGTTTCAATCTGGATATCTACTATCTGTGTATGTTAACTTTAAAACTATTCCCGCTGTTCCGCATGACTTGGCCCCACAAATTGGCAACACGGAGAGGACAGCCCCCGGGGTCCAAGGTTTTTGTCGTTCGACACCTGCCCAAAAGATCCTGTTTCTTGTTTCTGAATTCTTATTGGAGACAACTGATAAGTTTGCTTTTACTTTACACGATTTGGAAGAGATAACTACATAGAAAAATGTAGAACAAAAACATTGTTACTCGATATCCGCAAGATATCGAGTAACAACATCTTGAATCCGGTTTTTTTTCTTTACTTAGGCTGTAGAGTTTATATTAAACTCAACTAGCGTATAGGTCACGTTCATTTACATCCATCCATGGTACATAGTACGATGAAAAGAGTACCAAAATATTAATCTTGACAGCAATGCCGTGTTGAATTTTAAGGGATTCTTTAGGAGAAGAAAGAATCAGCCGTCTAGTTACGCAAAGTATCGATCAGAGTAAATTAATTTTCGATTTTTTCTTGTTGAAATGACGCTTACTCGGACCCTGTGACCCAAGCAATTCGAACCCAAACGACTTACAACTGTAATTATGTACTGTCGGTAGACTGGATACTTAGTACTAAGTAACATTTAGTATATGAGTGCACGATTAGGGTACATATAAATAAGTTGAGTAAAAATCCCTTAAGTAGTCTTGTTTGATTGTGTGATCGAATCCTATGTACCCGCTCAAAAATTACCAACAAGGTATTTTATATTTGTATTTATGTTTCTTTTTACATAATTGCAGAATTTATCGGAGGGACTGGCCGGCAATGGCTGAAGATAGGTGTGTGTGGAAAAGGGAGAGGGAGGCCTTCACCCAGCAGTGGGACACTACAGGTTAAATAACTAAATAACTTTACATAATTGGTTCTACATTTAATATATCTGTATGTTCTTTCTTTGTTCTTATCATAACTTTCATTTAAAACCAAATTACCCAGACTACAAACCAAATCGTCACCTCTAAACACCCTCCAACAGATTTGCGTCACACACACGCGCGCACGGGTCACAGGAGAAATCTATCTCTCCTCGGAGTCACGCGACACGACACGAAATGTTCGAACACCGTGTTCAACACGCTGACTAGGGCTGCTTCCTGATTGTCACTGACTCAGGGTTTACGGTCCATTAGCTTGATGGCGCAGCCTTTGATGAAGGATTGGGAATCTAAACTTTGTTTTAGAAAGAAGTAGAATTTGTTTTTTGAGATGTTTGTTTACTATGTATTAATAGTGTAACTATGAATGTATTTACATGTAGATGGACAGCGAGGAAGACGGCAGGCCAAAGAAAAATATTAATAAACTGTGTGAAGAGTGATAGCAAAGAAAAGGGAGTCAGTAATAGCATGACGGTTGATAGGACACAAATAAAAAGCATGTTATTCTGACTCCTAGTGACATGGGGCAAAAGCTGAAAGATGTTGACAATGTTTTTTTTTTATACGTAGTTTTGAAATTTTATGTAGACGAATAGAGAGGGAGGTGAAGGCCAAAAAAAATCATTAAAAGTTAGCGTGACGGCTGACCGGATAGAAAAAAACATGTCATGTAAGTAATCAAACGGGGTAAATAGGCGCAGTGTTGAAGATTTTTAAGTTGTTTGACACCCTAGCATCCCATCATTTAATTACTCCAATCTATGCATGAAATGTAATAACAGATGATGCTTTCACAGAAATCAATAATATAAATAAATATTAAAATGAACATCCTAATCAAAGTTTTACTTTCCTTTTCTCCCCATTTGACGGTACTAACCCCAAGTAACATGGGACAAGAGAAAGATATTGACAATGTTTGTTTTGCAATTTTTATTTTTATTATAGATGAATTCGTCTAATTATGAAAATTACGTTACTGTTAGTGAATACCTGAGTATTTGTCTTTGATATCGCAAAATCTGCATTACAAGAGATGGCCAACACTCCTACACCGGAACTTCTGGAAATTCAAGAGATAATCTACTAGCCAAAGCAGCTATAAAAAGCTATACAAAAAGCCTCTAGCTAAAAGCTATACAAAAAGCCTCTAGCTAAAAGCCACGGGCCCAGGCTTGGCTATAAAATAATCACAAAAACATTAATTGTATTACAGTACATAATGCAATATTACTCACCTCTTGTAGCAAATAACGTGATGCACTTTAAATATTGACCAGACCTAATAAAGTTTATTTATGCATGAATTTTAACAGGACTGCTTTAGTAGATCTTCCGTGAGTTGAAAACATCGCTATACAATTTAACTGTTTTATTATATTCTTAAATAAATTTAATTTCGACAATGTTTGTTATCAAACCTCTCAGAAACAGCTTGAGTGATTTTTGTGATGCTATTTGTGTATTATATTATAAATGGTAGCCCTGAGAATAGGTTGTAGGCTAGTTTTTACCCTCAGTAGGTTTTATTCAGTAGAAGTCTGACATCCGTTCCGCCCAGAGCGGAAGAAGTCATTTTGATGATCTCCCACCTTAAAAAAACCCACTCCTTATTTTCCTTTGATATAGCATAACAAGCAGTGAGCAGTGGTGGCCCAGTGGTAACTGCTCCGACTTGCAAGTTGTAGGTCGCGGGTTCAAACCCGGTCAGAAGCATTACTATGTGTAATTTATTTCATCACCACTGCTCTCAAAACAGTGAAGAAAAATATCGTGAGGAACTAAAAATTCGAAGACATGTGACATCCACCAATCCGCAATGGGCCCGCGCGATGGATTATGGCCCGTTCCCTCTCCAAGAGAGGAGGCCTGAGTCCCAGCAGTGGGAACATTATAAGGCCGATAATGCTAAAAAAATAGCATAACAATGTTTGTATGTATTTACACAAATACAAGTAGATATACGTATAATCTGTCATTTTGTAACTGTTTATTCCTTTTTTACAATGGATAATTGGTCATGCAGCGCGTGCAGCAACAGAACAAGCCTTAGAAATAAATAACAAATTACATTCAATAAAAATGCAACCTTTTCATAGAAAAAATAAAATGATAGGCTTCCCTGTAGTAGTAACCCTCACACGATTTCCGTCACACGACGCTAACTACTTGAAACGCATGTTGCCCAGCTAATTTATTGTTTTTTTAGATCGGTGTGGAAGATAAATCGTAATTGCAGTACCTTGTCATTTTTACACCTTTGCTTTAATTTACGAGGCTTGATTATATTGAACATTCTTTCACTATTTAATTGTGAAATGGATTATGAAAAACTGAAAAATTCGATAAAAAAGATGACTCAAAACTAATGTTTTGAACTGGAGAAATCATTTTCATGCTTGTTTCTAAACAAGCATGAAAATGAGGAGGAGTAAATCTCTAGATTTACTTAAACTAACTGGACTAGTAAGTTTACTAATTGCTTTTATAAGAACATTTGAGTCACTGCTGGGTCGTATTAAGTCCAGCAGAAATAGTACAGCAAGCTGGTTTGCAATCACGTGGGACTCTCTACTCCTGTAGGTACTGTTGAATATGCTCGAATACGGTACATACGGAGGCATGGTAAGCAGTAGACAGGTCTCTGTCCTTTAATTTCAATGTGTGTTTTTAGGTGTATTGTATAACACATCATTTTACAAGTTGGCGCGCTGGATTTCAATTCGCCTGGAGATTTAACAACTAACGGACTGCATGACCTTACATCTTCAAGGCTTGATGTAAAGCGCCTCTATTTCTGGTATAAGATCACACGTGCGCTTCACCACTCGAGTCCTATTAGCCTTGGTGTTACTGACAGATCTTGTAGATCTTTCGCAGTCGTTACGGATAGTCAGAAGCCGGAAAATCTGACCCCTGTCTTGCCATGAAGTACCGTGTTACCCCCAGTTAATGGCTTGTGGAGGTTTGGTAGGTAGCCGCTCTTCGTAAAATACTGGTACCTATTCAGATAATTCTGGCTTGACTGGAAGCCGACCCCAATATAGTTGGGAAAAGGCTAGGCAGATGATGATGATGATAATGTTACTGACAGACACTGATGTGCACCTTAGTACGGTTGCGCCCAAGTCCTATAAACCAAATTTTCGTTGCTTTTTGAATGTTTAATTCTGTGTGTTTCGCTTGTACCGAAGGATGTGGTTTGTGGTTTGCTTTTGCTGCAGGAAGTCGATACGTCCCGTGACCCAGAGGGCAAATTATCTCGAGAACTTCAGTACCCAGTGTGATTAAAAAGTTTCACTTCGATAGATCAACCGAAAAATAATGCATTAAATTGTAAGCAGTATTTTACATTTCACAATCTTTTGACAGTTTAAAATCTTGCAAGACGGTAAATACCGGAAGACATATTGTTGGAAGGCCTCCCACAAGGTGGACCGACGACCTGACGAGGGTCACGGGAATCCGATGGATGCGAGACGCACAGGACCGGTCGCTGTGGTGACGCTTGGGGGAGGCCTATGTCCAGCAATGGAAGTCTTTCGGCTGAGATGATTTTTATTTTATTTTATTTATTGAGGGATAACAAACAGCTACAACATAAAGCTTATGCGTATAAATAAAACTTTAAGTAAGTGGTAATGTTGCAGCCAACTGCATTATCCACAGATTGAACATAACTGAGTTACATTAGTTGCCACTAGATGGGCATTATCGTGCAATACATATTTAAATGATATAAGTACTCTAATGCTTGTTGAATACGAAAATAAAATATTTAGTACTTAGAACATTTTTCTTATTGATGATGATGAATCTCGCAACATAGATTGAAATCTAACGGTATTTACAATTTTACGGTGGCATAGAACAATGGTTGCACTCGCGTTTCGTAAATGTACGACAGCATTCCTAATAACGCGCGTAAGTTGCATTACAGAAGCGATGCTAACGCTCTCATCTACCTAGCCTATTCACAACTACATTGGGGTCGGCTTCCAGTCAAGCCAGATTTAGCTGAATACCAGTATTTTACGAGGAGCGGCTGCCTACCAGACCTCCACAACCCATTAACTGGGGTAACACGGGTACTTCATGGCAAGACTGGAGTGAGATTTACTGGCTTCTGACTATCCGTAACGATTGCCAAATATCTACAAATGACAGCCGGGACCTACGGCTAAACGTGCTTTCCGAGGAATGGAGGAAACTTGTTATGTTAAGATGGTCACTCATCCACAGACCAACCTTGGCAAGCGTTGCTTAACCTTGAAGATCAACCTGTGCGGCTGTTATTATCTAGCCTCGAGCTCTTCAGCGATGCTAACGCGCTACTAACTAGTATAAGTCGCCGTGGACGAGGCCCCTAAGGTTTTTGTTGCTATCAAAACAATTTGACAGTTTCGAATCTATTAAGATCACAGTCCGTTCTGTCAGATGTCGATTTCCTGATGAGGTTCCTAACCAAACTTTTTGGTCAGCTTGTCAAAGAGAAGTAGGCAACAAAGGACATGCTTTGTGAAGACTGAAACGTATCGCCCCGGACACTGACACAATACGCTTTAGTCTTTGTCCGTAGGTTAGAAACCTTTGACCAGAACAAACTGTACAACTTGAATTTGTTTTACAATAGCTATTTTAGGTGAAGAGAGAAAGGTTTTAAAGAGCTTATTCTGCCTTTAGGTTGTTCTTTTCAGTAAGTTTTTTAATCAAGGATTTTTGAGGTCATTGAAATCGTTCAATGATCTGTGTCCTTCAGTCGCCTTTTGTTATATTATAGGACCACGGTATCCTTTTCTAAAATTCCCGTGGTCCTAGTGGATACTTATGATTTAAAATCGAGTAAAGGACATCTTTTTATTTCTAGAATTTTTACTAAGTTTTAAGTTTATTGACCTAAAAGAACGTAGGAGAAAAGTCTTTAAAACCCCCTAAATTGTTCTACCGGAGATAGTTTTTAAAACAAACTCTTTTCACTCTGAAGTTTGAATTTCCAAAAAAGGCTTTTTAGTGCTCGTCTACGTTATAAAATAATAATGTAGACGAATCAAAACGAATAACTCGATTAGCAAAGACGGAATCACAAAATCATTAACAACTGCCGCCCCATCACTGTTCATAAAAACGTCATAAGAAAATTATTTACCCAGACGTCTCCATCACTTAATAATATTTTCACCCCCTATAGCGCAAGTTTGCACAATCAAACGAGCGAACAACCCCTCATTACGGGCCATAGCACCGTAAAAGTCACACAGTTATTATACAAACTTATAGCGCTCTTATAGCGCTATTATAGCACTGTTACAGCTCTACTATAAAACTTACAGCTCTAGTACATGCCTGAGCCAATCTCGGTTTACAACCTATAAAGTTGGAGGTATAAATTGATACTATAAATAGTTTGCGAATTAACCTTGGTTCATGTATTTTGTATTATGTAGTTTTAGTTTAGGAATTGCTAAATAAGAATGCCAAGGTTTTAGATAGCTAAACGCCTAAACGCATAGGCGTTTAGTTAGCTCCTTCCGCGGTGTGCCCGAGTACGGACGTGTGCTGTGCGGCTAAGTTTCTGTTTTAAAAATTGCTGGTGCTAATATTCCTATTGGCTGTTTCGAAAATTTTCGATTCCTTATTACTCTTGTAAGAAGTAAAGGCGTCAACTCCACCCACTGGGACGTCCTCGAGGGAGATAAAGATATTTGTGTCAAGATCTACACTTTTGGGCGGCCTCGGATTCGTTCCTGCTCTCATCGGAATTGAACCAGCAGCGACGTGAACGGCGTGTCGGGCCTCCTACCACCGAGCCAGCTGAGTATATTCACACATCAACGAAATCTCCTTTCACTTGCTACGCGCGTCGATGTTATCGGCTACGCCGGTGTCCTGACGTCATCAGAACGGCTACGCGCTGCTACGGCCTACGCTGCTTCGTACTATTATCGCCTACGAAGTTTGTTATCTGCTACGCGGCTGTTTAGAACGACGCACGCAGTGCTGCTAACGTCCAGTTGTGCATCGGGATGCCGCGCACGCCTCGCACACCACCTAAGGGTCTTTCGGCCACGAGTCCTAAGAATTCGAAAGCAGGTATTCATGATTCTCACTCTGAACCCGATTTAACTTCAGCGGCGGCCGCACGGAAACGGAAGTATTCTAAAGACCATTGCCCCGTTAACCAAATTGATGAAATTCATGATATGTTAGAAACCTGGAAAGCGGAGCAGGACCTTGTTTTGAAGAAATTAACCTCTGATATGGCAGCCCTCAAATTCCAAAATGATCAAATTAGGGTAACTAATCAAGAAATCGAGAGGTCAATGTCTTTAATAAACTCCAACTACGAGGACATGAAGAGCAAATTACTCAGACTTGAAGAGGAACGGAAAGAATTCATAGACTGCATTCTTGGCTTGGAACAAAAAGTTAAAGATATGCAGCACTCCTCTCGCGCGTCGAGTATTGAGATCAAAAATATTCCAACACCGGAGAAGGAGTCAGTGGAAGATCTTATTTCCATAGTGACTAATGTCGGCACGTCAATGAATGTGGATATCAAACCAGATGACATTCGTGATGTTTATTGCCTCCCGGGGAAAGCTGGAGCCCCCAGGTCTATCTTTGCTGAGTTCTCAACTGTTCACATGAAAAACGACCTTCTTCTCTCCACCCGCACATTCAACAGGAGTCGCCCATTAGATGAGAAGATCAACACCGAAACTTTTGGTCTACCTGGGAAACGGCAGCCTGTTTATATTATGGAATACTTGCCGCCAACAACAAGAAAATTGTTCTACAAGGCCCGTGAGTTTGCGAAGAGTAATAATTTTTTGTTTTGCTGGTGTTCAAACGGCCAAGTATTTCTTCGGAAAGATAAAGGTGTGAAGCAGGTTCGCATCGAGTCAGAACTAACCTTAAATAATTTAAAATCAAAACAGTGACTAGCAAGTATATGCAGAATGTGTGTTAGTCTATTTTTAATTAAGTTTTACCTTCAATTTTGTATCTTATTTTTATTATTAGTTATTTTATACAAACTGTTAATCCTGAACATAAACATTAGCCATTCGTTAAGTATTTACAACTTCGATAAAATTACTACACACATAAGTTATACTCGCACTCTGCTCTCACGGTCACATACACACTCCCATAACCCAAAAAATGTTTTACAAGGTCAGACATATACTCTTGAATGCATAAATGTTGGATCCTGGGTCGATTGGTCATTTCCGATTTCTTTAGTACACTTACGGCGATTTGGCATAATATTATCTCCAATTCCCGAGCAATCCAACAAACAACTCACTTTCATTAACTCATTTACACATGCACATTTTATCGGTTGTTGGAAATTGCCTGGCATTTTACTTAGGAGAAGTCTTGTTTTCCCTCGAGCTCTGATCATTTGCTCTGAGTGTTGCGTTTTAAAAATAATAAATGGATAGCATCGGTGCTATAGATGATATAAACAGTGAGCTCGACCAACTCACTGTATCTAGGTCATTTAAAGGTCCACCAAATTTGTGCTCCGACAAAATAGGTGATAAAAACGGAATAAAAATATTTCACCTAAACGTACGCAGTATCAATAAAAATTTTGACCACATTTTGGTGTTGTTAAATCGTCTTAGCTTTCAGTTTGATGTTTTAATACTATCGGAGTGTTGGCTTAGTAAAACACCTACTCTCCCATTATTGGATGGTTATGTCTCTTTCTGCACTAAAAATATAAAAAATCAAAATGACGGTTTAGCTATTTATGTCAAAAGTAGCATTACTTGTGAGGTAACTGAACCAGAATTTATCGGTGCAAACTGTCTAGTGTGCAAACTTGGTTTAAAGTGTTGTATAGTAGCCCTATATCGATCTCCCTCATTCACAAACCTTTCAAACTTTAACGACAGCCTTCAAAATGTTCTTGCATCATTGTCTAATTTCCCCACCCTTGCTGTAATCGGCGACATTAACATAGACATAAAGATTGGTAGTACCGATGCAAACTCTAATGATTACCTTAATCTGACTGCAATGCATGGTCTTCTACCCGCTCACTTATTTCCTACCCGTATAAATAACTGTATCGATCATGTACTTCTTCGCACAGATAAGCCCGCCGTGACATTAGTTATGGAAACTTATATAACGGATCATGAGCCCCTCATTCTTTTTATTGAAAACACTAAACCAAAGGTAAAACCTCCCAAGACATTTAAAAGACTGGACTACGCGACAGTGAAATATCAAATTGACGAAACCGATTGGTCATCTGTCCTCAATGCAACTGACGCCAATAAGTCAGCCGATATCTTAGTCCACACCCTATCTGCAATTATAAAAAAGCACACACTAGACTCTACAGTCCCACAGAAATATAGAAACATCAAACCCTGGATTACTCCAGGGTTACTCAGATGTATTAAGCACCGTGATAAACTCCATCTACAACTCAAGAACTCCCCAGAAAATAGTACACTTAAGTTGTCATATAAAAGGTACCGTAATTACTGCAACAAACTATTGCGCAAGCTAAAAGAAAATTACGAACAAGAGGAGTTTCTGAAAGCCAAGAATAACCCAAAGGCTACATGGGACGTCATAAATAGGATAGCTAATTTAAAGTCCAAACCCACCCCGCCTACCGAACTCATTAATAGTGCTGACCCCATAGGTTCAGTCAATAAAGTTAACAGCTACTTTGCTGGCATTGGTAGGGAGTTGGCTGGCAGAGTGGTGAGAAACCGTTCTGACTCGAATGTTGTAATTCCGGCTAATAATGTAAGTTATCTTAACTCCATGGCATTGCTTGAAACTGATTCAGTTGAGGTAAACCGTATCATAGGCAACTTAAAACCTGATTCTGCTGTGGGTTGGGATGGGATCCCTGTCAGAGTACTAATTGGGTCCCGGAGTGTGCTGGCGCCCCTTATTACCCATATCTGTAACCTGGCCATCACGACGGGTATCTTCCCTAGGGTATTTAAAAAGGCGGTAGTACATCCGGTATATAAGACTGGCGACAGAGGCAGTGTCAATAACTATAGACCGATATCAGTCCTCACAACACTTTCTAAAATACTGGAACGCATTCTGAACAAGCGCCTAATTAAGTTCTTAGAATCCAACAAAATTATATCCGAAAACCAGTATGGTTTCCGTACTGGTATATCCACTGAGGATGCTGTGTTGGCTTTAACAGAACACGCTGTTCGGAATCTGGATCGAAAGTACAAATGTTTAGGACTTTTCCTAGATCTGGCAAAAGCTTTTGACACTGTCTCTGTCCCCATACTTCTTACTAAGCTGGAACGCGTTGGAGTTAGAGGTACGCCTCTGAAAATTTTCAGTGACTGTCTTCGTGACCGTGTCCAAGTGGTAAAAATTGGGGAACTTTTCAGTAGTGAAGAGGCTATTGATTACGGTGTGCCCCAAGGTAGTATCCTGGGGCCCACACTGTTCATCCTCTTCATAAATGATCTGTGCAGCATTCCTCTCCCTAACTGTAAAATTTTTACCTACGCTGACGATACGGCGCTCATTGTGGATGGTGCGGACTGGAGTCAAACCAGGCAAAATGCGGAGCATGCACTCAGGGTTGTCATGACTTGGCTGTCTGATAATCTTTTGACGCTAAACATTGACAAAACCTTGTTGCTACCCTTCGCAATGAGAGCGGATCTTCAGCCTCCGGGGACTTTCAAGCTGAAGGCGCACACATGCTTATTGCCTGACCCGGACTGTTGCTGCTTGACTCTGACTAGATCTACCTGTGTTAAATATTTGGGCGTGCACATAGATCAGAGCTTCCGATGGCACAAACAAATAGAAACGGTCACTAATCGAACCCGAAGGCTTATATTCATATTTAAAAGACTCCGGCAGTCAGCTAACAAAGAGACCCTCAAGATGGTGTACTTGGCACTATGCCAATCCCTACTATGCTATTGTGTGACGGTGTGGGGTGGAGCCCCTAAGACTACAATCCTGCAGTTAGAGGTTGCTCAGCGAGCTGTACTTAAGGTGTTATCTAGAAGACCCTACAGGTACCCGACAGCTCAACTTTACGCCGATTGCAAAGTTCTGACTGTGAGACAACTTTATGTACTCCAGTCCATAGCCCGCAAACATAAGTCTCGTCCACCGCAGGAGCCTCGAGGTAGAATAAAGTACACAATTTTCAGGGCAAATCGGACCAGAACTCAGTTTGCCCGTAACCACTTTTTCATCCTTAGTGTTAGAGTTTACAACAAGGTAAATAGGGAACTGGACATATTTCATCTAAACAGAATAGGCTGTAAAATGAAGGTAAAGGAATGGCTTGCTTCCCTTACCTACCTGGAAACTGAAGCTTTACTGACCGGCATGGCATGTTAATATTTATGCAATCACACCCATTGTCTAAACACCCCTACTCTCTACTTTTACTGATCCCTCACAAATACTCACATTTACACTTTACAATTTTACACTTCACACACACACACACACAAAATACATTGGCAGAGAACTCCTAGGCACTTCTTTGTGTTCAGATATTTTCTGTAATTTATTATTGTTACTTAAATTATTGTTACTTGTTATTATTTAATTTCGAGTTTATATTTGATTTTAATCTAATTCTAATTTAATTTATGATTTTAATCTAAATCTAATTTAATTTATGATTTTAATCTTATTCTAATTTAATTTATAATTTTAATTGCAATTTAATTTAATATATTTGTTATACTATTTTGATTAATAGTAATTTAATAAAATTTAAATGTTAGCTGCAACTATGAATAGGCATGAACACAGAAATCTAAATATTGACTTATTATTTGGATTTCTGTGGGCAGGAAGGAACGCTGACACCTGAGATACAGGACTTATGTCCTAGTTTGGGTGTCAGAAGGCACAATTATTTACTGCATGCACTATCACATAGCCTAATCAGAATCACAAGGACCAATATATTTTATTCTGTATGTTTCGCTCCATCTGTATTAGGCTTATGGGTGAATAAATTATTATTATTATTATTATTATTATTATTAGCTAAAAACTGTTTTTTTAATCTTCAGAGATTACCACCTACGTAATGTCATTTTAGTCTCAGGATTATAATGATGTCACACGTGTCAAAATACAAAAGAACTGGCATCGTTACTATTGTAAGTTTGACATTTGCCCGTGTCAATTTAGTCTCAGGGTTTATAAAACTTAGACAGGTTTGACAGGTTTAAGTTTTTTTATCTTTGACGATTTTGGATGCAGTGAAGAGGAGAACTAGGCCTTCCACAGAAGTGAAATATTTAAAATATATTTTTTTATCTGTGGACAACGTTGTTGATGTATGTTTTCCTCAATAATAAAATTTAAATAAAATAAAACTTATACCTAGGTACTTATCGCTGTTTTCACATTCGAACGGCTGCACGGCTTTCGATGGAACTTGGTACACGCGTAGACCATGTTCTGAAATAGAATGTAGGAATTACTGTTTATCCCGGAACTATTTATTTATTTATTTTATTTAACAGTTTATGTACACACACAATAGAATAAGAAAAGAAAAAGGAGACAGAAAATAGGTACAAGGGTAATGCTTATTTCTAAAGAAATCTCTTCCAGCATACCGCGAAAGGAGAGTTGGAAGAGAAAGAGAAGTAGACACCGTGTGTGACTGTTAAAGGACAATAGATATAATTATACAAAATAGTTATTAATAAACTAATAAAACATGCAGTTATAGATATATAAATATATACATATTACAAACTATGTTTCCTAAAGATAATTTTCTATTATCACGTGGGTGTAGTCGCTGGTAATAGTTAGTCATTAATATACCAGTGCGTGAGCGTTGGCCTCCTACACGATAGACCGATGACCTGATGAGAGTTGCAGAAATTCGACTGATACGAGACAAATAGGACCGAACGTTGTGGCTACGCTTGGGGGAAGCCTGTGTGCAGCAGTGGACGTCTACCGGCTGAAAAGACTATGGAGGCCAAGTGAGGTCCAGTACTGGACATAGGCCACTCCAAAGCGTCACAACATTGGCTAGTTTTTGACGCCTCACATCTGACGTATAACCGCAGTCCATCATCCACCTTGCGGGAGGTCTTCCAAACGATGCAAAACTTCTATGAACCAACAAAATCCGACAATACATCTAAAGAATTCCGCGAAGTAAAGAAGTTCTAACTTAATGTATTAAGTGGCAACGCGGAAGATATTCTCGGCAAAGCTGTAACATTTCCAACCCGTTTCTGTCAACTAAGTAAGTACCTAAAGCTGAGTTGTCAACTGAGAAAAACAGTTACCTGTTTACCGCTTCTTTGTGGATTGAATGCGGTACAGTGCATTTGAACTGGGGAATTTTTGGTGATCTTTTTTGGGTTCTGGCATTTATGGGATGTTTGAGAAAGGACTGTACAGGAGATTTTAGAGTTGATATGGTAAATTATAAGTTATTTATACAAATGTGGGGTAACTATACACATATTAATGTGTAGTACCAGTTCCTGAAATATGAATCATCATCATCATCTGCCTAGCCTTTTCCCAACTATATTGGGGTCGGCTTCCAGTCAAGCCAGATTCAGCTGAATACCAGTATTTTACGAGGAGCGGCTGCCTGCCAGACCTCCACAACCCATTAACTGGGGTGACACGGTATTTCATGGCAAGACTGGAATCAGATTTACTGGCTTCTAATTATCCGTAACGACTGCCAAAGATCTTCAAATGACAGCCGGGACCAACGGCTTAACGTGCTTTCCGAGGCACGGAAGAAACTCGTTATGTTAAGATGGTCACCCATCCACAGACCAACCTAGGCAAGCGTTGCTTAACCTTGAAGATCGACCCATGCGGCTGTTATTATCTAGCCACGAGCTCCTCTGTTCCTGAAATATGAATATGCCTGTTAATTAATAATGTGGGTAGCGACGAGTGTTGCGATGGATACGAGATGCATAGGACCGTTTGTTGTGGTGAGGGGAGGGAGGCCTACATCCAATAATGGACGTCCTTTGGCTGATATGATAAATTCAGAAGTTGCTTTTTGCGTTCTAGGGCTACGGTAACTATTAAAGAAAATCCCGGAGTCCAGGTTATTCTCGTGGGATAGGGTTTCAAAATATAAAATAGTTTTAGTCTATCTAAATATTTGTTGATATTGGAGCTGTTTGTGAGTGATTTCGTAGATGAAACCGAATTGAAAATCGTATCAGAAATAGGTCCAGTTCAAGCAATTTTATTGATTTAAGTGGCAATGAATTTAATGTTTGAATCCCCGACCGGTTCTATGAGACCGCGCTGTTATTGTTTTAGGTACTATTGTGTCTCGTTTCGCGGGTAGATTAAAAGCCAAAAATGTTTCTTCGCGTCTTGATGAACGTAACGTTTAGTAAAATTTTCTACTCTTTCTAGACTACATTAGTCCTTGTTTCACCAAGTGCTTGCAGTGCAGTGGTAGTAAATATAACGCCACTTCCCAGGTTACCGGCCGTAAGAGTAGGTAAGTGTAGTTATAAAATTCAATTATACTCAACTACCAACCAACATGGTCGCAGCGCGTGTTGGAACTTTACTTTTCTATTGCCTTTAATAACCTTTACTTCATTACTTTAATCCAGTTTATACGTCAATAAAGAGCCTACTAATCCAAAGCGCTCACCCATCCAATTCCAAACCTCACTACTGACTACTTAACTCGTAAAAAACAAAACAACGTACATCTTTCAGGTATCACAGCGATAATCAATAAACCATTCCGGCCAGTCGGAAACCGCATTCATTATTCAGCGCTACAGCGATTGTATCAGCTCTGTAAAATTACACTTCCTTCCCCTAGTTACGTGGAACGATCGCTTGAAGCGGTGCAGCGCTTGAAGTGTAAGGGCCCGTAACTCGTTCCTTTACGGGTTGTTGAGCAAACAGGGCGCTTTATAAAAGTTCGCCGAGTGTTGAAATGTGAAATCTTGCGATTTTTTCGCTGGCTGTATTGTTGAGGGTCGATCGACGTGTTTCGGATTTATGCTTCGTACTTCAGACCGATGTTTGGTTACGGATCAGTGCCGTGGTTTATGTGGACTAGTGAGGTGATCCGATGTAAATGGTTGTTGTGTTTGACTGCTTACATAAAATTTATAACCTTAAAAAGTTCAAGTAAATATTACGAATTTTAGAAAAGGAAGTGGGATACGTTTCCCGTTACCCAGGATTTGGATAACTTGCTTGACTTAACTTCCCATATCTCCTAGCTGGGACAGAGGGCATTGACAGTAGTCAGACATCGCAACCAATTCGCTCCATGTCAATCCAATGGCCATCGCTTCTGCCAACACGTCGCGTCACCAGGTTTGCTGAGGACAGCTACGCCTACTTCTTCCTTTCTTCTACGGCTTCCTTTTCCCTTGAGAATTTCAGGATTAGAATAGCAAGAATGAACAAAAAGGCCTGCCAGGCAATTGAACTGCAAGGGTGATTGACATGGAAAGAGGTAAAGCTCAAAATTAGCAGTGATGAGTAACTACTTACTGTCGACACCCTCTGCCCTAGGTAGGGTGCCTCAAAAGAAAAAAGAAATATGAGGAAATAATTATTCTGTGTGGTTATACTAATGCTGGGAATCACCAATATTTTTGCCAAGCTTGGTGATTTTTGCCACAATGAGAATTTCTTACGTGTCCCAATATTTTTTTCACTAAATTTAACACAAAAAGAAAACTAGCAGTTGCTAAGAGTTTCTTTATTCAAAAGCCCATTAATCACCAGTGAAGCAAAAGCAGAAAATTTGTACAACCGCATCTCATCAGTAATAAATAACTGTTGCCGTATTTTTTATTTATTTAAGTGCAAGCTATCTCGACGGGGAAGAAATATGGGCGCGACGTGACGACTTAATCTATCCAGACCCATTGGACTACGAGGAAATGTGGAAATAATTTTTATTTGCTACTCCTCTTGGACAGGATTTTGGTGTTTATTTTTTGAACTTAGTGTGATGGAGTTAATGATAATTATTTTATGAAGACGTTTTTTTTTTTAGAGTGATAAATTATTAAATAACTTCTCTCTCTTAGGGGGAGTGAGAAGGAATGTCAAACAGTTTCCGACTTAAACTCAGCGGTGTTTTTTATTTAACTTTTACGTTCCAATTTTGCAGTAACTGACGAAAGAGATCCCCGGGACCCCAGAATTGGGCAAAGAAGGAAAAGGAGTCGGTTTTAGTCAGTAAAAGTTTAACACGCCGTCCCGCTCCTCCCAGAGCGGGAGAAGTCATTTTGATGATTTCCCACCTAAAAAAAATGGGTTGCGGTAACTCTTTCGAACAATCTTGCAGTGTGTACGAAATTTTGCAATTAAATGTCTTGGTATGCTTCAAATGACTTAAGACACCTACTTAATCATAAAGTTCTCATTTAATTTATGATTAAGTAGGTATTTCAGAAAACACTCATTGAAACCATTGTTTTATTATCATACAAAAGTGTAAAGGCGGACTTAATCTACGGCATTAAATCCGCATTTATACTTTTGTTGCATTGCATTCTCTACCAGTCAACCTAGGGTGATAAAAAGACAAAGAGAGAATATTGCAAGTGCATTACAAAAATAAAAGTGTTATTTAGAAAACAGAGATACGAACATTATTTATATCAATACTAGATAAATTAAAATTTGGGTCAAAGTTTAAATGAAATTATCGGCCACATAATTTCATCGGGTCTTACCCGGAAGAGGTAAAATAGACCATTACCGCTGCGTTATGGCGCTTACATAATTAATCACCTTTCCAATTCATCGATTGGAAAAAGTTTACAGTAAATTGCTAAAATGTTTAATTGTTCACAGATTAGTGGTTAGATCGCCGTCCGGCAGTCCGGCAACCATTCAGACCGAGTCCAAGTTGTCGACGGTGCTTTATTCCACACACAGAAATGTGAGGAAAGTGTGAGTGGTCCTAGGACGCAAAGGGCAACTGATAGAATATTATGTATAGTTTTAGACAATAAAAGACATCCTAGATCGAGAAAACTCACTCGATGATTTTCCACCTCAAAAAAAAGATGATCCTGCAAAAAGTATCCTATATTTCAAAGTCAAACTAACAGTATTTATCAATGAGACTAACAACACACTCTATGACAGTTCAGCTGACAATAAATCAGTCAACTAAAAAAGATGAAGCGACTTGCACGTTCCAAAGCGAAGATCTATGAAGAAGAGCGTAAAAAAAACTCCAAGAACACTTAAATCAACAAATAGTTACCAACATATAGGCTTAATATATCAAGACATTTTTTAAACAAAATCTAACTAAAAGAAACCAAAAAAAACCTAACAAAAACAATCCACATTACCATTTCCACGTCCCAAAAGCACCTCACATCCAATTCACTTTCAAGAGTCGTCGGTACGTCGCCAGTTCGTCTCGTCCCAAACACTCGTTGCAATTTCCAACGAAAACACTCCTTTATAAGACCAAACTGCAGCGAAAGAGTTATTCGGCTTCCTACGCATCCTATTCAAGGACTTAAGTAAGGAAAAATCGGGTCTCCTTTTTTCTTCCAAGCCTTTCAAAGCTACTGTGAAAGAGGTTGTCAATATTTTGAGCGGTATGAATGGGCTCCTGTAGTGGATGTCAATGGGGTCTTAAGTGTGGAGTGTGGTTTTCCATTTGGTGTGATTTGGGTCGGGATTTTTTTGAGTTGTGCGATGAGATTAGAAGATTAATTGTTTTGTTGTATAAACTTAAAGATGAGTTAACTATTGTTTAAGTAGAGTTGGGTTTCCAAACGAAAAAATGCCCTAATCGGTTCGTGAAAAGATTTTGATTAGATAAGACATATGACCAAAATAAAAATAAAAATTTTGACAATTTTTATGAAACTATCGTTGAAAAATTATCGTTCCATAACTCCTGGTTTTCCTTTCGATAGGCCCTGCCCTGCAATTGCCCCTGTATGCTTCGACCCTGCTGGGCTCCTACGGTATTGCTGACATCTCGTTGAGGCGTGTGTGGAACACTACGCGCTGTCGATGACTTGGGCTTGGCCCAGTACTGATGTTAGAGAACCGATAATGATCTATTGACTTATTGGTTGTTGTTTTTTTTTAACATCAGTATAATTGATATGTTTTTAACATAGAGGCACTACAAAACTATTAACCGAATGTCAAAACAAGACCCAAATTATGATTAAAAAAAAAAAGGGATTTGTGTCGACACCATTGGCAACACGCTCATATCGTGCCTACCCCCTTTTGATATAGCTCAAAGCCAATTAGATGCGGCGACAAGCGGAGGATAGCGCCATGAATGGCTACGACGCGCCTTTACAAGAGTCGCCGATGTGTTTAGCTCTATCTGATGGTGGAACGAGGAGTTTGCATGCATTGAGAATGTAGCGTGACACTGTCAGAAGCTATATGGGGAATAGTGCCTTAGAGGGGTGGGCGATTTACAACGCGTAACGTTCCATGACCTGGTGAGAATCTGATGTATGAGAGAGCACTTGACCGGTTGTTGTGGTGACACTCGGGGAGGCCAATGTCCAGTAGTGGAGTTTTTTGGCTGAGATGATGATGATGATTTTTCTACGCGTGCAAACTGTATGGGCCTGGCAGGGTCGAAGCCTACTGGAACCCTGGGTTGAATGAAAGAGAACCCCAGGACCCTGTAATGAAGGCAAACAAGGAACAGGAGAGGGTTTTAGGCAGTAGAAGTATGACACGTTCTTCCGTTCCGCCCAGATTAGTTGAAGTTATATTGATGATACATGTCTTGTGTGAGTGACTACTGTACTTCAAATAATGTAAATTAATTTTTTTTTGATGATCGATAAAGTGGTTTTTGGGTATTAAAGTTTTTTTTACGGCAAATCATCGAATAACTTCTCGTGCTTTGGGTGGGTACCAGATTTTTACACACCAAAACCGACCCGCGTTCCTTCAACTATCATTTGCGTTTCAAAGTCGTAGTGAATGTTTTGTATAATCCCACAACTCTCCTCTAAATACCATAGGCTACTTTTTCAGATGATACCGATTCAAAACAGTTTTTGAAAGATAAACCACCACAGGCAGTCAAACCTTGGGAAGATTTAGGGCTAAACATAATTAACAAATGAAAAACCTGTCAAGGGCGAGTTTGGTTTGCGCGCGAGTCCCGTACAAACCTATCCATGTAAATAATTCGACTTCCGAATCGAGTCTCGAAGTTTTGTGATTGAGTGCTTTCCTTGCGTGATCGCATCAGAAGTGAAAATATTCGCAGGAGAACCAAGATTATAGACATAGCCTATAATAATAAGTGGCCATGGGCAGGGCACATTGCTTACAGAACAGATGGTAGATGGGGACGAAGGGTTCTAAACTGGCAACTGCAAACTGGAAGGCGCAGCGTTGGAAGGCCTCTAACAAGTAGACCGATGACCTGGTGAAGGGAGTCCAATGGACGCGAGATGTAAAGACTTGAGTTTTTGATATTAATTTCATTTTTACGCTATCCTAAATTTTGAGAAAAATAGTTTTAACAAACTGATAAACGGACAACAAAGTGATCCTATACGAAGTTTCGTTTTTACAGACTCAGTTACGAAACCCTAATAAAATGCCGAGATTCTTCTCAATATAATTATGTAGTAATAAGATATTTTCTGCGAACAGCTTTACAATTTAATTAAGTATCAAATAGCCGGCCATATTAACGCACTTCTTCGAATATGAGATTGTGAAACGATATTTGAGTCATTTTCAAAAATATTGTACGTTACACAAAAGAAACACAAGGGAATTCAAATTATTCGTTACATAAAGGATCATAATGTTACACATAAGACATTGTAAAGAATAGTTCACATTGCCGTTTTCCATCTGTCTTGTCTTGGTACTGTTGAGAGGAAACTAAAAAAAAACTAGGTGTAGGTTGTATTGTACCTTTATTAAATTTTAATTCTAAACCCAAAAAAGAAATCATTGTAGTCATAATTTCGAAGTTTCCAGTTTTGCAGGATTTTCTTTTTTTAATTTTTCCCGATATTTTCGTTGACGTTCTGCTAAAGTCATTGGTGCCATTTTTCATTATCTACAGACAAAAATACAATATTTATTAATTTATTTATCATTATTATTAAATTATTTTTTTATTTCTACAAACAGATCTTTTAGACTTTTTACTTGTCATGGTTTTAAATGCATGGATCAGCTGATATTTTTTCGTGATTTCAGTGTTGGTCCATAGTACCATACTTATATAAAAAAAAGTTTTAGAACACAAAAATAATCATCAAAATCGATTCATAATTTATTGCATCATATTATGTACGTTAAAACCTCTTTTTAAAAAGTCGGTTAAAAACACTGGACTCTAGCAATATGCACACAGCTTTATACCGTTTACTTTGTGTAACGTTACACAATGTTACACAAAATAACAACATAACGCGGTGTCAAAATAATGTCGAAATAATTCGTTACATAAAGGATCATAATGTTACACATAAGACATTGTAAAGAATAGTTCACATTGCCGTTTTCCATCTGTCTTGTCTTGGTACTGTTGAGAGGAAACTAAAAAAAAACTAGGTGTAGGTTGTATTGTACCTTTATTAAATTTTAATTCTAAACCCAAAAAAGAAATCATTGTAGTCATAATTTCGAAGTTTCCAGTTTTGCAGGATTTTCTTTTTTTAATTTTTCCCGATATTTTCGTTGACGTTCTGCTAAAGTCATTGGTGCCATTTTTCATTATCTACAGACAAAAATACAATATTTATTAATTTATTTATCATTATTATTAAATTATTTTTTTATTTCTACAAACAGATCTTTTAGACTTTTTACTTGTCATGGTTTTAAATGCATGGATCAGCTGATATTTTTTCGTGATTTCAGTGTTGGTCCATAGTACCATACTTATATAAAAAAAAGTTTTAGAACACAAAAATAATCATCAAAATCGATTCATAATTTATTGCATCATATTATGTACGTTAAAACCTCTTTTTAAAAAGTCGGTTAAAAACACTGGACTCTAGCAATATGCACACAGCTTTATACCGTTTACTTTGTGTAACGTTACACAATGTTACACAAAATAACAACATAACGCGGTGTCAAAATAATGTCGAATAAATTACAGGCAAATATCTAATTAGAATTATTTGATTTCAGTTGGATTCTCTCATTAGTATGTAAAGTCACATGTACATATAAAGTTTTTTTGTTATTTATTGGTACTTACCTATTAAATCCACGTTAGTCGGAGGAAAATATTTTGCGACACAAATCGAGGAGCACCGTCAAATCAAAATGTCAGAAAAACAAGATGGCTGAGTTTTTATTTCGTTAGGTAGGTAGTTGCGAATCGTGTTGCCACTGTTAAATGAACTAGCGATGCGTTCAAAGTAAATCAAATTATGTATGATTTCGACGTTACATAGAGGTGTTACACAAAGTACTACAAAAGTGGACATATATTTAAATTCTATTCTATTTCATTTAGTTTAACGTTTTATGCCAATATATTTTTTTTTCGGTAGATCAGTACCTTAATTATTATACCCCGTATTAAATTGAATAATATTTCATTCAGCTAAGCGTCAGTTAATGTTTTTGTTGTCAAAAGCTTAAGTGAGACAAACATAATTGTATTAAACGGAATAAGATTCTTTGTTTTTATTTTGCATTTTTTTTTAATTAAAATAAAAGTACTGGGTATTTGGAGTTTAAATTGATGAGTTAAAATTATAAACAATGATTAGAACAAAACGAATTCACGAAATCGGCAACAAGTTCATAATATTACGTGATTTTTCAACGAAGACAAAACATTATGAGAGAATGTACGTTTTTTTTGAAAATGACTCATTTATTTACTTAATATTTTAGAGCTTAAATTAGATTAAGCTGTTACGTGTAGACCGTATTTTATTTTGCTTCGTTTAATAGTAAGGTTTAAGTTGTCTGTGAGTAGTAAGCTGAGGTCTGCCATAATAATTATACATATTCTAAGTACAAAATAAAAATTGAAATGCAAAAAGACTTCAATAATTATTAACTTTAATTTCGGAATATTCGCACGGGTCTAAGAACGAGGTTCGAGGGTTGGTAAATGTATACTAAATATTTTTTGAGGTGGAAAGTCATCTAATGACTTTTCCCACTGTAGGGTGAGTGAATGGGTGTGTTAGAGTTTTACTGACTATACCCACCTGTGTTATCTATTCCGTTCTATGGCCATGTACAAACAGAAAAGAAGAAAGACAGAAAAAGATTTCGCCAAACATGGCGCATACCATAAAAATAAAAATAACAATACCAACAGATATATTAGGAAGGCTACTCTTTTAAACGTAGCGCAGTCCATCCAGAAGAATCAGAAATAACTAGAAACTGACACCAACGCAGTTGAGAAATAGCGTGGCAGGCCGACAGCAATGTTTTAATTTCCTTTAATAACAATATTTTTCAAAGATTAGTAAAGAAAAACCACAGCCTATCTAAAAATAGAAGCTAAGTTTAAAACACGAACTAGTTACAGTCCCTATCAGATCATCCTCCACCCAAAGACACACATTAGGCAAGCGGTAACTCCGCCAATGTACCCCAACCCTGGCCAGCCAAACTTGGCCCTTAATTAAATATCCTAACTTCGCCAAGTAAGTCAAATTTAAGCGAGTTTCAAGCACCTATTCAGGTGTTGTCCATAATAAAAGCAAGTTGCTCGTAACTGGGGCTTCACTTAGAATACGCCGGTGATGCGATGTCTCTGTCCTTTAGTTTAATTTCTATGTGACGGTTGATGTGAGAGAGACTAGATTATTTAGGGAACTAGTTGGTTTGGTTACCTAGATTGTGATTAGTTGTTTTGTTAGTTACAATGAGAATGTTTCAAACGGGAATTATTTTGTTATTTCGAGTTTTTTCGAACTTTGTAAACATCTACTCTTCAACAAAACTTCTTTCGATTACTTTAGATAAACACTTAATAGCGGTACGGAATGAGGTGTTTCTCCAGAAAAATATATTGAGAACAAGATTGTAGCACCACTTACTGGGTTCTCTTGTATTTTTAAACTATCCAGCCAATCATTGATCTTGCAATCTATTGTCTGCATATCCTGTTCTATATTCTGGTAATTCTAACACTCTCAGTATCTAATATTCTTTTAATCCCTGAACTACCTAAAGCATAAACAGACAGGTATTTCAATTCCTACTTAGTACCACGTATATAAAATAAAACTGCCTAAAACTGTGACTCAAAAACCGCTATACACACAGCGAAACGAAGCCTAAACACGCTTCTCCCAACGAAAAACTAATTGCAGAGAAAAAAGTGGAAAAAAATACTCTTGAAAACATTTTGAACGCTTTCTTAAAACGTTGGATTCAATTGGCCAGCTAATCAATCTTAGTTCTTCACCTAATTAGAGCGAGTCCAACAAACTTCGTCATGAAAGAATCTGGGGAAAACAGCGGCAAGTGCTATGTTAAATGTTTGAACTGGGTTCTGTAGGAAATAGGAATTGCTGTGTTAGTATGTTAAAATATCTGCCATTAGTAATTTGTTATACTCGTTACTCGTATCTGTCGTAGCCGTATCGTATAAAATACTGGTTTTACATATAGGCGCAGCGGACTGAAAAACGTCACGTCTTTCAACCTTTTCTACAAACGTCACCTCGTTTGTGTAACGTGGCTACCTCACGTTTAGCTGAATTTCAACACGGATGAAATAAAGTACCATTTAAAGTCATAAAGCACCACGTTTTCTAAATTTCAATAACAAATCTACAATTTTAACCCAATGCAGCAAAAGTAAAGCAAAGTATCTATGTGTTGTGTTGTTCAACATATTTTCGTATTTACTATACACGTTTAATCTGAAAATCTCCAATTCAAACTTAAAACCAATTTATATTTTTTCAAATTTTGGATATACAATTACGAAATACCAAACATTTTTCAAGAGAGTAATTTTCATTATTTCGTAAATGGTTTTCTACTGTTAACTTGCGGAACCCTAAAAGATTTTCTTGACATTTAGCGACGACCCTCTGACTTAGTGAACGTTGAGATGAATTAGGAAGCTCATATTTCTAATCTGGGTCTTAGTTTATAAGTACTTAGTCGTCACTTTTTCATTTCGCATCATTTATCTTATGCGGCGTAGGGAGAAATATGACAGTTACTATTACAATCTTATTATTTGGGCTTGTCGGTCTCGTGGTCGTAAACACGACTGTTGAGAAGGTCCTGGATTCGATTCCCGGGTCATGCAAAGTGTTTTAGAGTTGGTGTGATACCCCCAATTTTACTTTTACTCATCTGCCTAGCCTTTTCCCAACTATATTCAGTCAAGCCAGATTTAGCTGAATACCAGTATTTTACGAGGAACGGCTGCCTACCAGACCTCCACAACCTATTAACTGGGGTAACACGGTACTTCATGGCAAGACTGGAGTCAGATTTACTGGTTTCTGACTATCCGTAACGACTGCCAAAGATGTACAAACGACAGCCGGGACCTACGGCTTAGCGTGCTTTCCGAGGCACGGAGGAAACTCGTTATGTTGAGATGGTCACCCATCCACAGACCAACCTTGGCAAGCGTTGCTTAACCTTGAAGATCGACCCGTGCGGCTGTTATTATTTAGCCTCGAGCTCCTCCAAATTCCTCCCAATTTTACTTTTACTAACTAAAACCACACCTATATGCCTGAACCTCTGTCGTATCGAAAAAGTGTAAAAAGATGCTATTCTTAGATTTAACAAAACCTATAACCTATGTATAATAAAAAGTTTGAGTTCAAAATAATTGGTATTTTAGACTAGATATTTTTAAGAATAAGAATAGAATCATTTATTATTTAAAAAGATACATTTAGTAGTAGTTGGTTTCCTGGAACTCACACTAGGATTCCCTGTAATTACAGGTTACTGTATTAAGTTTGTTCTTAACAATAAAGGAAAAAAATATTTGAAAGAGTTTTCCGTGACCTTGGAATATAAAGAACAACTGAAGGAACACAAGTGGGTTTTAGTCTCATTCTATCTCTCGCTCTATCCAGAACGCGGAGTTATTTGATTATACATGAAAAACAAATTGGTACGATCCCAAAGTACGTCAAACTTATAACTTTACAATAGCTAAATTCTAACTTATATTAAACTAGTGAGCCTCACCATCGGTGAAGAAAAACATCGTGAGGAAACCGGCATGTCCTAGAACCAAATATTCGAAGACATGTGACATCATTACAGCACATTCCCTCTCCTAGAGAGGAGGGCTGAGTCCCAACAGTGGGAACATTATAAGGCCGTTAATGTTAAAACGCTAATGCGATACGGTACGATTGCATCATTGCTTACCATCAGGCGAGATTAAAGTCAAGCACCAGTTCATGTTACATAAAAAAAATGGCTGCCAACTGCCAGCAGTATATTACAGCCGGTAGCATTTTCCCAGTTCTAATGTTTTCCGCAACGTGTTAAGACAATACCTAGGAGTAAAATCAAGCAATCAGGCGGATCGTTGGGTGGATGAAAAAGGAGTGAGCAGTAGCGGTGTTGGCACCCAGCCGATAGCGGATGCTCGCTAAATCTGTTTACTAAGGGAACTCGACGACGACTTGCTATCGAGGCGTTTCTCTGAAGTTTGGTTAGAAAGTTTTATCAGAAAAATCTGTAGTACTTCAATCGAATTTGTTTTAGTAGGTTGGTAAAGGTACGGTTAGAAACTTGCAGTAAAAGGTTGTTCTGTTTTTCTATCAATAATCACTCGCCTCTTTGAAAACGAATGTAAATATAATTATTATTATTAATTATTAGTGACATCCATGATACAACATAGGAAAAAAACAGAATCCTCTTTGCCATATTTACAGAGATTATTTATTTTATTTAGATTGGAACATGTAATACTGCTTGAAATCAACTAGTCATTTAAAAATCTCTTATCTCAAGAAGGGACAATCAATTAAAAGCCGATCCACCATGTGATTCCGCCGGAACTGTGTCCACCGTGCCATGACATGTCGCGGCAACGGAGTTTCGCCTCACCGTTGGAGATGCGCGAGATACGCGCCAATCGTAATTGCGTGCAAGGACTGTCCCCTCCAGAAGCCATGGTGGCAAGCCAGCAAGGAGGCTGACTGCTTCGCGGGAGACCAAGCGGTATAATCACACCATTCGGATAGCCGTGACCCTCAGAAACCTGCAACTTAAATTGCCCTACCGGATACCCAAAACCTCAAGCGGAACCTACCTACGAGGTGACCCCGAATATAATTGTAAACTATCCATTATTTTATCAGTGGGTTACTGTTAAAAACCGTCGTCGGCAGTGCTAAGTGTAATGCTGTCAGCCACACAATATTATGATGGATCGAGCAGCGCAAAGCTGCCGTCTACTGCGGCAAAGTGCTGAAAGTAATTAAGGACTTATTTCAAACACCTACTTTTAGTTCAGAATGTCTTTGTTGGAGAAATTGAAGGAAGTTCGGCAGTAATTTTTTGTTTCCTGAAAATTATATCGTACTTTATGCTACTGAAATGGCTACTCGTGTTCATAAAGTTTTAAGACAACTGAAAGAACATAGGAATAAGCTTTAGTCAGTAAAATTCTGACACTCCCTCCCACTACACTATAGAGCGAGAGAAGTCATTGAATGATTTCCCACCTAAAAAAGACTTTCTAGTAAAATTAAAGTTTGGTAAAAAATAGAGTGACCGCATCAGAAATGAAGATATCCGCAAGAGAATCAAAGTTACCGACATAGCCCGAAGAATCGCCTAACTTAAGTGGCAGTGGGCAGGGCATATTGCTCGCAGAATGGAAGGTCGTTAAGGACGGGGCTAAACAAGGTTCTAGAGTGGCGGTCACGTACCGGAAGACGCAGCGTTGGAAGGTCTCCCAAGGTGGATCGACAACCAGGCGAGGGCCGCTGAAATCCGATGGACGTGAGACGCACAGGACCGGTCGCTGTGGCGACGCTTGGGGCAGGCCTATGTCCAGCTGTGGACGTCTTTAGGCTGAGATGATAATGATGATGAAATAGATATTATTCTACAACCCTTTAACATCTTCCATATCAATCCAATAGCAATGTTAGCCTTTCCCAAAACTTCTATTCACAACAAATCGAATTCGAGTACAGCTAGTAACGCCTCCTAAGATTAGACAGAGCCGAGACAGTTTCATTTGGCGTGTCTGCATCGGAACAAGCCCTGAATAGCAAGGAGCCAGCTGTAACCGCTTTAAACTGGATCATCCTGGCAAAATGGACGCCGGCTTGTATTGAAGTCGCTGCGAATTGTTTATGAGAAATCTGTTGTTTACTTAATTAAGATTTTCTGGTTGATAAGATGGAGAGAGGTATTTTTTTCAGAGATTTTTTTTAGGCATATAAGTTCCGTATTTTTATTTATATATTTTATTCTTAAAGAAAATATTTTAGTCTATTTGAATTACCTATCTGTAATTGTGTGTCTGTGACTAATGACTTGGTGAAAGTTACGGTAATGGATGCGAGACACAAAATCGGAGGTCGTGGCGATGCTTGGGGGAGGGCTTTGTCCAGTAGTCGAATGTCTTTCAGCTGAAATGACGATCTAAAAAAATGTACTCGTAGTTTGGTAATGTGAGACACTTTTCCGAAATAGCCATCTTCTATAACCATTATTTTTCAATTAACCGCATGTTAAAAAAAATTGTCTAGTTTAAACTCAGCCAGGGTTTATGTTATCATCACCGCTGTTCTCAAAATAGTGAAGATTGTAAGGAAACTGGGATTTCCTAGAACTAAAAAATCGAAGACATGTGACGTCCACCAATTCGCACTGGACTCACGTAGTACATTACGGTCCATTCCCTCTCTTAGAGCCTTGCGTTCCAGCAGTGGGAATATAATAATAATAAACATTTGATTTTTTGTTTGTTTGTATATTACGATTAAAGTTAAAAACTACATAACAAATTTCAAAAATTCTTTCACCATTAGAAAGCTACATCTTCACTGAGTAACATAGACTATTTATTTTCTATTTCATACGGGCAAAGCTGCTGGTAGCAGCGAGTGTTTGATAAAACTAACGGACACAGGAATGGAACATGTTCGTTTAATGAAATTTAGCCTGGAGAGAGCTCTACAACTTTCTACAAACTAATTATTTTCGTATCGGAATAACATTCATCATCAACATCAGTCTGCTTAGCCTTTTCCCAACTACATTGGGGTCGGCTTCCAGTCAAGCCGGATTTAGCTGAATACCAATATTTTACGAGGAGTGGCTGCCTACCAGACCTCCACAACCCATTAACCGGGGTAACACAGTACTTCATGGCAGGACTGGAGTCAGATTTACTGGCTTCTCTAACTGTCCGTAACGACTGCAAAAATCTACAAATGATAGCCGGGACCTACGGCTTAATATGCTTTCCGATGCACGAAGGAAACTCGGCTAGTTAAGATGGTCTGCCATCCACAGACCAAGCTTGGCAAGCGTTGCTAAACCTTGAAGATCGACCCGTACGGCTGTTATTATCTAGCCACGAGCTCCTCGAATAAAAAAGATAAAAGCAACAAACACAAGAATGGAACATGTTTGTTTAATGAAACTAAGCCAGAGCTCTACAACTTTCTACAAACTAGTTATTTTCGTATCGGAATAACATTATGACAGTGTTAAGGGGCTGTTCTACGGTTTAAACTTAAATTGGCTGGAAGGAATATTGAATATTATTAAGCTCTTGTAATTATAGTTCGGGGAGCAGCTTTGAGGATACTTAGGATAGTCTGAAGTATCACGAGCTATGGAAAAGTACCTGATAGGTTTTGTATTTTTGTTTACTGACTAGAATCCACTACTGTTATCTTTTTTTGCCTTCATGTCAGGGGTCCAGTAGGTCCCCAGTAGGGTTCGACCCTGCTGGGCCTTTACGGTTTTGTTGACATTTCCTTGAGGTACGCGTGGAACACTACATGCCGTCGACAACTTGGTCTGGGTGGGGATGGTTAACGAATGGCCGGACTACAAGCTACCCATTGCTCGCCATCCGCAAGCCTACACCTACGGTAGCTCGAAACTGAGGTCGAAAGCTCGACTGCAGTGGGCAAGTCCGTTCCGTCACGTGAGCAGCTGCCTCCTTCGCTAGCAATATAACCATTCCTTTTTGCTTTGGACCATGGCCTGTACCAGAGTCCGGGTCTAACCAGCTCTATTGTTAGCTTTGTAAAAGATTGGGACAAAACTGACACTAGTGAGAATTGCACCCTTAACCAGGACCAGGATGATAATGATCATACCTTTCGTGTGACAAATACGCTAGCTGTCCTACTTAAATGTGCGAGTGTGCATGTTTGTTACTCTTTTACACTCAAAAGGCTGACCGGTGTTGGAAGAAATGTAGCACACAGGTAGACCAGATCCTCGATTAACGCATAGGATACTTTTTGTTTCGGCGGAATGTTACTTTTGAATAATTTTCCACTTTATTGCGAGTGATACCACTGGTAGCAATTAGTAATTCTATCTTTACGTTTCTTCACTTCTCTCCCAAATCAATACCCCTTTTGCCCCCAGTCAGTTAACACAGTATATGCCTTAAAACATTCTGAACGGACCGCGCACTTGAAGTTATTCTTATTAAACTCGAGCAAACTTAACGGTCGATCTCATTCGAGTGCTGCAATATTTCAGCAACTATTAGAACGTAAATCATGAAATGTGAAATAAGTTTCCGAGTTTCGTAGGTAATAACTTTGTCAATGTGGTATTAGAACCTTGGGGAATATATGAGGGTCTTTATTGTAAGGTCCGATTTTTTATAATGTCTAGTATGGTCGTAAAAAAACTGTGTAGAAGTATGCTATATCCTTTGACTTTTTATTCTCATAGTTTTTCCCGTTTTTCCTGCCAACCACAAAGGACATCTCAAGGTTTCGTCAACCGCTGTCATTGTAATTGAATCTACTGGCCCAAGACAATATTCAACAAAGAGCTGTTGGAAAAATGCTACGGGATCGTCTTATCTAGCGTCACCAGTGGAGATGGATAAGCCACGCATTTCGAAGGGATTCAGGTCACATACTGAAGCAAGCATTGGACTGCAATCTCCAAGGAAAAAGAAACGTTGCCGTCCCCGTGAACTTGGTGTCGCATCGTGTTGGCAGAAGCGGCCAGCAACGGTAACGTGTAGCGACAAACGCAAGACCGTTCGCGATGGAGGATTGTTGCGGACGCCCTTTGCCTCATCTAGGGGACATACGATATAAACACAGCTACTGCTAGCGGCTTAGTTACTCAGATACCCGCAAAACGTGACACAATAGTAAAACAATAACAGCGCGGTCTCATTGGACCGGTTGGGGATTCAAACGTTAATAGCAAAAAGTTATTCCAAGTGAATATACTTTCGCTATAAAAAAAATATTCTATGTGCTATTTTAGGACATGCTCTACTAATATCAAGGTTTTGTTGACTCTAAAAGATGTCACCAAAACACCAAAGTCTTTAAAATAATGTTTTCACACCTTAAAAGTGTGATGGGTCTAAGTGTAGGTTTGCCACTACCTTACTTGATCATCATCATAAACATTATTTTAGCCGAAATACTGCTACGACAAACAAAACAAAAACATAGGCCTAACCTAAGTTTCGACACAACCAAAGGTCTTATCGATCACATTATCAGGCGGTAATGTAGTCAGTTAGCCAATAAGTATATTATTCATACTAACTCTTGACTAAAAGCCCTTAAGATAAAACTATATGGAAATATAGACTATTCGATTCTAGCTGGGATTTTAAAATATTTTTCTCTATGTTTTAAATACTAATAATAAGTTTTCTCGTACGTACTTTCAACCCAACGTTAAAAATATTTTATAAATCATGAAAACAGTATCAGAAGCACTCTTTATTTTTTCTTCTCTTTTTTAGTTTCTTCAGTCCATAAGTAAGTCTAATCTCTTATTTTATATTCTATCCGTAGTCTGCAACAGGAAATGCACCTCAACAAAAATATAAAACTTTATATCCGCATTCTATTCAATTTCCACTATCATATTAAATGTATGCAAACAAATTTAAACACACTCACACACTCAAAGACTCGCGATAAAAGGCTAGAGGCGAGGTCAGGGACCGCGTAGCGCCGCTACGAAAGTAGCTACGAATGTCGCTACGACCTGCTACGACACGCTACGAGTTAGAGTGTAGACAGAAAATAGGATTTTATTGATTTATGTAGAGTTTATTTGGTTATTTATTAAGGAAAAGTAGGTTTTTTATATGTCTGGAGTGATATTATTGGAATTTTATTATAGTTCCATTGCACGTTGGAGCAATCAAAAAATGTAAGTTTTACTGGCAATAATAAAATGTTTCTTTTTTCAGATTTTCACGATATTATTTTTTGCTTTCACTATAAGCTCTCTAAAAATCTAGATATCGTTGTTTTTTACCACTTTTATGATCAACAATTGTTGTTGTTTAAAACAGTGTACAAAGCATAATTATTATCATAATATCATAAAAATAAGTTGAATATTATTCAACTTAATAATGTTCCCACTGCTGATATTCAGGCCTCCTCTCTAGCAGCTGCTGATATTGGGCCGGTTTGGTCGATGTCACACGTTTTCGTGTTATTTTTTGGTTCATGTCCTAATGTCGATTTCTTCATGATGTTTTCTTTTATCGTTTTTGAGAACTGCTCTCGCAAACTGCGGAAACAAAAAAAATTGCATAAAGTAATACACCCGGTTGGGTTTGAACCCGTGACCTAAAACTTGTAAGTCAAGGCAGTTACAAAGGAGACAATTTCTTTTGTTTGGGGAATAGGCCCTCTACAAATTGTGGCGTATAGCAATGAAATGCACGTTAGTTTATTCCTTATAATCTATAGATTACAGTGGTAATATTAGCAAAACTTTATGAAACCGGAATACTGTGAAATACGACAGTCAAAACATGACTCTCATAATAACTTAAAATCTCACAAGAGCTATTATCTTATGAGTGGATAGGTCTCCTTGCTATTTTAAGTCAAAATAGTGCACTTTTCTATAATATATAGTATAAAACAAAGTCACGTCTGTACTACGTGACAGATTTTGATGTGATTTACACGATTTGATAGACTTATTCATGAAAATGGATTAGATGTAGGTATTCATTTCGAAATAGCGCGGTTTTTGCGGGCCAATACTGTAAATCTAAAATAATAAGGTGATGTGTTATAAGCTGGTTGGGAAAAAACACATTATAGGTACATCACAAGAAATATTATTACTGTTTATCTCTTAAAAGCAGTATTTCATCTAAAAAACCGGGCAAGTGCGAGTCGGACTCGCGCACTGAGGTTTGCGTACCAACTTACCTATGAAAACAATTCAATTCTCGAATCGAGTCTTGAAGATTTTTCAAAAAAAAAAACTTGTGACGTAACTAAAAACTTTCAGTTTTCAGAATTTATTCTATATTTGTGCTAAAATTATCATGCTTTGTACCATAATTTCAAGATTCGTGAGTTGATTTCAGTCAACGGGAAGTACCTTATGCATTTTGATTTCTTTGACAGTCTCGAAATGTACGTTTTTTGCAACATAAACGGGCGTATCTTCTTTTTCCGTCAACTTACAAGTTTGATATTTACACAGCTTCAAGGGACCACGGACTTGAGTATACAGTTTTAATTTCAACTTGATACCTTCACGCGTTCTCGAGATAAAGGGTCTTGACAGACAGACAGACAGACAGACAACAAAGTGATCCTATAAGGGTTCCGTATTTTCCTTTAGAGGTACGGAACCCTAAAAAGATGCAGGTGGCTTAACCTCACCTTGATGCCGTGCCCAAGATAAATACCACACTATACACATCACATGTGCACAGCAACCAACTGCGCGTCTGCCCACTTAAAAATTACAACAGTATCCAGCAAGAGCTGCTCTATTGTTAGTAATTGATGGAGTGGTGTCAACTAATATATAAATATAATGAGTTTTCTTACTTGTGTGCCTTGATTGTATCCTACCTTGTAGGAGATAATTATTTGGACCATAATCATGGACAGATACCTCGATTTTGAATTGTCCGGAGGCCCTGACATGCTCTCCATAGTATGAACGAGATTGTTTGATTTGATAAATTCCTAGAGAAAATAGAATTAGGTCCTGGAATGACAATTGAGGAAAATCATCCAGCTCTGGAAGGTTGAAGGTTGCTGCTGGGTGTGGAAACTGGAAGATAGAGTATCTGCAACGGGCTATTAATTACGTATTGTTCCACGGTGATTTTGAAAATAAAACTAAAAACGCTCCTAACAAGCATTTTTTGCCGTAATACTATTTTACTATTATTTCATTATTCCGGTTACGTATCGATATAATTTTTGGTCAGTTAATTATAACAAGATGATCACTTTTTTCATATGCAATATCATTAATAAACATTACCGTTTAACAGTGGGCCGAAAAAAAATTGTCTCCTTTCCACCACTGCTCTCTAACAACAGCGACGCAACAATTACCGATAAAAAAAAATATTCGAAAAAAAAAACAAGTCCGATAACACAAAACCGTCCAATCCAACCATAACTCGATACGAAACAGCAGTTATCCCCAAACTTTGTCCGCTTCAAACCAAACATAAAATCCACAACTACTCTTCAAAAAAACATCCAAAATAACTTCGTCAGCACTTCAGATCGCGTGTCATCGCCAGACTAAATTCTAAATCGTAACAGATTTGCATAATTGCATTACCAACCCCCAGGGGAGGCTTTCATAAAAAATATATTAAGGGACACCTGGTTTCCCCGTAACTTTTGCCTTTAAAAAATTATTTATATCAAACTTCTTTCATAAATCAGGATAAAGTTGTTTACAAAGTAATCTCACGACCCGGTTCCTCCCGCGAATATTTTATATTACTGCTGTTTATAAAAATAAATGACACTTCTCAGTTTTTGAATGATATCTTTTTGGTTGGCGTACCTGATGGTTAATTTGTGAAGTTTCTTTTTTATGTTTTGCTTCTTAGTTTTTTGGGTTGTATGGTACGCTTTACTGTTAAGGTATGGAACAATGATGATGAATCGAGTCAAAACTCAAGTCAAAGTCATGAGCATCGGAAACAAGTTAATAGCCTATCGGTTTTCTATCGTTTACATTTTTACGACACAATGGCGCATTGGTTCAGTGACTGGCTAATGCGCTCTGTGTCGTAGGTTCGATTCCCGCACAGAACAAAATTTTTTATAGCCTACAGATAGGTGTCCCGGATTTGGGCGTCTTGTGTATCTGAAGTTGCATGTTTGTGGACGCAGCCACAATATAAGAGTAATTCCTAGTATTGGGTAACTTATCACTACATAGTATAAAACAAAGTCGCTTTCTTTGTCCCTACATCCCAATGTATGCATAAATCCTAAAAACTACGCAACGAATTTATATGCGGTTTTTTTTAATAGATAGAGTGTTTCAAGAGGAAGGTTTTTATGTACAATACATGTATAATATAGCAGGGAAACACTGATTATTTTGCACCCATGAGCAGCCTTGGGCGGGTCGCTAGTTCTAAAATAAACATCCGACCCATACAGACAAAACATTTTGTAACCCATTTATTGTGCCTACAGCTAAAAAATAGGATTCTCTTATTTTTGACATAAACTAGTGCTGCACCGAGATTTCACTTGATGGTAAGCACTGATGAAACGCGCTAATGTATTAAGAGCCTATTCACTCTAGAATTAAAAACAGCTAAATTGTAAGCGGCCGGGAAGACCGCAGCACAAGTTGCTAGCCACTTGATTTAATGTCCTCCGTTCCCTGTAATGATTGGGCAGAACGCCTTAACAGTAGTTCTCCATCACAAAAGGTCTTGAACTTCACGCTTCAGCTCCCTTTACGTCATTCTGATGCTTGTCGGTTCTGCCAACACGATGCGATACCAGGTTTGGCGGGTTGCACCCTTCCTTGTCCCTTGAGGATTTCAATCCAACGCTTGTTTGGGCATGTGATCGGGATCACTCCGGAGAGTGTGGGTAATCTATGTCTACTTGCAACCTGTTTATCTGGTTGTCTATCGGTGTTGCTTATCGTTTAGTGTTAGTATTATTAAGTTTTACGATCTCTGATATTGCAGAATACAGAAAATTGTGTTTTTTAAATGATTTATTCAACAACTGTTAAACGCGGCTTTGCCCGAGCAATAGTAGATAATTATCAGTCAAGTTCTTTGGCAATAATTATCCAGGAATAAAAAGTATTTAATGTGCAGCTGTGCAAGTTTCATCAAAATCCGTAGAGCATGAAGAAGTAACACAGATACATAATTATAAACTTTAGCCTATACAATATACGAGTGAGAGTGACGTGTTTAATTAGTTATTTTAAAGCCTGCTTTTATCTCACCGTCGTACATCGTCCTAACAAAAGATGAGAATAGATTTGTGCAAAAATTCTAATCTTCCAAACTTGAGATCACAGTATTATTCAAGAGGCCAATTCTTCGAACAATTTACGATTATTCGGAAAGTAATCGAGATATCTACGCCCCGAGGCTAACATGGTACCTCCTTATTTGTCCCCAGGGATAAACTACCCACCTTTCTTATGAAGTATTTAAAGTTTGTCACAAAACTTTCGTTTGAAGTTTTTTACAGTAATGTTGTTTGAATCCCGAGTGTGAAAGTGTTTAGGATTCCTAAACTATTCTGCGAGACTTTTAGGACTATTTTTTTGTAAAAAAATCTAGATTTTTTGTTGCCTTTACTAAATTTTATAGTTTGGGGTTTCTTTGAAACAATGTTTACCTTTTTACTGGAGGACCGAAAATTTGATTATAGTAGTTTTCTAAAGTCTTTGGCGATCTGTTTGGCAGTCAAATTGCTGACTTAATATTTTCAGTTATGAGTACAAATTATAGGTTAGTTAGGATAAACATTTCTTGTTAGATGCGCTATCATATGTACAAAATTATTTTAAGAATTTTACACTCGTATTTAAGGTCGTCTAGGCACATATCAATAACAGAGCAATGTAGTAACATGTAGTTGTACTAGTAAATGAGGAGAGAAAATAAATCTTAATTAAATAAAATCTTTGCTTAACTAGCCTTGTTGATAACTAAAGCACTGAGTCGAGCCTAGCCTCAAGTTTATTTAAAAACTCATAACCTTCCTTTAACTTTGCCGTTGTCAGGTAAAAGTTGGTTCTAGAACCTATTTTTACCCGTCTCTCTTTGTCTCATTACAGACACTCTGTAACCTGTATGTTGCGGGATCGATTCCCACACGGAACAAATATTTGCATGGCCTACGTATAATTGTTCTGGATCTGGATGTCTCTAGCATGTGACTTTACTAGTGTAGAGCAAAATTTTACATATAAAAAATAAACAAGTCTTTAAATAAATTTATTCCTATTCTTATTTCCCGAAAACTATCCACCATTTTAACATCCAGACTCGGGCTTACCCAGCAGTGCCAAACAATTTAAGCCAGCGACTTCCATGCGTAAGAACAGCCAACAGATCCCGGGAAGTCACTGGAGCTCGAGAGATATTTAACGTCAGCTATAAAATAGTACAAGTGGTCAGAGGTCTCGCACCGCCCCACTGTTTATAGTCGAAAATAATGGCGCAGAGAAATACTCTGCTGTTTTAAAGTGGGGAGGTTTTGTCATTGGATTGTGTTTTTAGTTATTTTTTTGAGAACTGGATTGTTTTTTTGGGAACTGGGTTGGTTTTATTGTTTTATAATATGACTAACTGTTTACACGACTTAATTTGTGAGGTGTTGTATCTAGCAAAATAGGTAAAGTAATGGATTTCATTGTTAGAAAACGTATCGACTCTTTCTGAGACTACTTGCACCAAATACACTAACACAGCTTCAAATGTTCCAATAAATTCATCATCATCTACCTAGCCTTTTCCCAACTATATTGGGGTCAGCTTCCATTCAAGCTGAATACCAGTATTTTAGGAGGAGCGGCTGCCTATCAACCTCCACAACCCATTAACTTACCCCAGTTACGGTACTCCGGTCATGGCAAGACTGGAGTCATATTTACTGGCTTCTGACTATCCGTATCAACTGCTAAAGATCTACAAATGACAGCCGAGATCTTTGGGCCATTGACCATCAGCAATATGCTGATGGCCCTGCTCACTGCCACTTACATTTGGCGATTCTTTGAGCTATGTCAGTCTTCATTTCCAAGTAAAGTAAGCTGTTAGTAACCTTTATTAATCGCAACCAAAACTCTGAGGCCCATTGTGTTTTTGTTAATTAAGTTAGTGTTTCGTAATATTTAAAAATCTTCATATCAGCAACCTCATTATATGTAGATCGTCTTCATGAATAATGTAAGACAGTCGCAAGAAAAGCTATTACGATTGTGTAACGCAATAAGTCGCAGAGTCTAAGTGTAAAAAGGTTACACAACTTTTATGTAAAATTCCTTTCAGACACAAAGTACCTTCTTGAATTTCTTTGAAATTATGTAAATAACTTATTTATGTAAACGAGTATCTAAACGCCGGCGTTATGAAAAAAATAGAGTAATTTACTGAACTGTGAGTGACGTTCGTGTTGCGTCATACATGGATGAAGTTTTAGGGCTGTCTCAGTGGAGTTTTGGATATAATATTAGAGGCAGCGGGTTTTATTATTGGAAAACGCGGCCTTTAGAGTTTTTAAACTGTGATGCTTTGCGACACGAAGCTGCATCGCAAAAACTTGCGATGCGATGCCACAGGACGCTGTATGGCAGAAACTTTCGATGCGAATTGCTGCGATGCGATTTCGTACAGCAAAGCATTGTTTCAGGCTTTTGCAAGTTGTTGCAATGCATCTTCGCATTGCAGTTTTATGTTTGGGTTAAGTTGTACCAACATTATAAAGCTGATTTTTCCTATACATTTTTATTAATAGTAATAATTTATCGTTGTTTCTATTCTTGAATATAGATTACTCTACACGTCGATTTTGCAGGGCACACTGTTCAAAAATGAATCTGAATTGGATTTGGATTGACCAGACTGGCTACATTAAATTAATTAAATGTCTCATAATGTCGATTTTACCATTACAACGTCTAGTGATAAACAAACTCAATTTACCTACAAACCCTTCACTAACTTCATATTTAATTTTTACACACTCTGTAACCTTCAAGATTTCAACCAGCATCCTTTCCCCCATCGCCACCTAATTCAACCTCAATAACTTGCTAAAAATACTACACGGAATAAAACTCGGACACGAGGCAACCCTACATTCGTGTGAAATGTCCACAGAGTACTGTGACGCTGCAGTGGACATTTTTGAAGTAGGTACTTATAAGCTTTCTGTGCAAAGTAAGTGTGTCAATATGTGACTTTGTTTACTTATGGAAATTGAAGGCCCTTGAAAATTTCTATAACAGAATATAGGTAATCTGTACTCTCTTTATGGAGTATTCATGTCTAAAAAACTGATTGCAAACATGCTAACAAGCAGAGGTCTGCAAAAGCTATTTAATATAAATACTATGTCATTGTGAAACAAGTGCCCTTTAATATTCCTCTTGAAGATATTCAGAGATGAGCTATCACGTAAGGAATGAGGGAGAGACTTTGAGAGATGCGCTACAGTAAAAAAAGAAGCCGTCATATCGGCTGGAAGAAACATACACGGAAAGAGAAAGAGAAGTAATACAGTAGAGCTCCTGTGCTCTATAAGAGATAGAACGACAGCAATGTATTTACGTCGCTGTCGTTGTGTCGTAGGAGGAGCTCGTGGCTAGATAATAACAGCCGCACAGGTCGATCTTCAAGGTTAAGCAACGCTTGCCTAGGTTGGTCTGTGGATGGGTGACCATCTTAACATAACGAGTTTCCTCCGTGCCTCGGAAAGCACGTTAAGCCGTTGGTCCTGGCTGTCATTTGGAGATCTTTGGCAGTCGTTACGGATAGTCAGAAGCCAGTAAATCTGACTCCAGTCTTGCCATGAAGTACCGTGTTTCCCCAGTTGATGGGTTGTGGAGGTCTGGTAGGCAGCCGCTCCTCGTAAAATACTGGTATTCAGCTAAATCCGGCTTGACTGGAAGCCGACCCCAATATAGTTGGGAAAAAGGCTAGGTAGATGATGTCGTTGTGTCGTAGAGTATGTATGTAAATACACACAATCCAGACTACTCGCTATCATGTGCAGCTGCCTATCACTAGGCACCAGGGAAGCCTTGTGCTCAACGCACATAGCGTGGCATTAATATTATTAGAAGTCTCGTCTAGCGATTCCGTGTTCTATAGCTATGCCGCTTAATGCCTCACCCGCTAGGGCTGTGCAGTTTATTTCCACGTGACGTTTTATGCGTTAATTAAAGTATTTAAAGGGTGTACGCGCTGTGACTCGCCAATGTTGAAGAGACTTGACCACTTTAATTTTTGTGTCTGTATTTTTTGTTTATATTCATATGTTTTTAGGGGTACGTATTACAATACCGAAATTCAAAATACCTATTTTAAAATACCTATGGACGAAATCCCGAAAAATTAAACACCGAATGATTGTTTGGTCGAAAGTTTGAAATAACGAAAGTTCGTTTGCCCGAAAGCTTAATATCCCGAAGATCCATATCCCGATGCTTAAAATCCCGAAGATCAATAGTAGGATTCATCATATTGAACTGGGTGAAATAGGTTAGGTTAGGTTAGAACAGTGACCATCCGCGCTTCCAAGTAGCACGCCGATTTTTTTCGGGGTTTCATCCTTTCGGCCATTTGGACATCGGTATTTCATGTTTCGATATAACGGTTATCGGTATTTCAAAGTTTCGGTATTTTGAACTTCGATGTTTCGGACGTCGGTATTTCAGTCATAGTTATTATGAAATGTCGGTATTGTAATATATACCCGTTTTTAGTCAGAATTAGATTTTAAGCCTACGTAATAGGTCTCAATAATAAATTATATTATACGATAGTTTTAAAATACTAAGGTAAAACAAAAACAATCATAAGCTAGCATTTATTTATATGTGACGTGAAAAACCTCATCATTCATAAGCTTATCCAGAAAGCTTTTATAAACTTTAAATTATTATTTTAATTCGATGAAAATTCTATTATTAAAAAGAAGGCTTAACGCTCAACCGGTTTAAAATAATAAAGATATCATGAAACGCAAATACCAGGTTTAACTAAAATATGTCTAGCATCGTTCACAGCTACGAACCACCCACTTATACACCGCCTACACTAAAAAAAACTACACAGCACACTCACTAAAAATTTTAAAAATGGCGTCGAAAACTCAAAACAACATTCATCACACCGCACCATTTCTCAGCCACACAAAAAGTCCACAACCTAAATATTGAAACAAAACAGCGGCGACAATTAAAAAAAAAGCTGCAAAAAAAGGCGTCTCACTTGAGCAATGTTACATAATTATACAATGGAGTTTTCGCGAGTCGAGCACAGCGTTCTTCGCGTTCACAGCGTTCGTAGCGTTCGCAGCGTTCCGTTCGCAGCGTGTCAACAGTCGGGAACAATATAAACGGCAGGGGCGCTCGAGAGCGTAATCACTGGCTGCCGAGTGCGAGCAGAGAGTTACGTTTGTGTACTGTTTTAGTTTTAACTAGTAATTTTTTTGTTTAAGTTTTTGGTTTAAATGTTTGGGTTATTTTTATTCACTTATGTTTTTAAAAACATGGCTGTAGATAAGCAATTTATCTTTTCGCTTTAAAATCAAAATCGTTTTTATTTCATACTGGCTGACCCGGCAGACTTCGTACTGCTGAATTTTTTCTTTTTCGAATTTTTCTCACCTTTTAAACCTTCCCTACACCTCCACGAATATTTCAAGACCAAGATAAGATAAATCCGTTCAGCCGTTCTCGAGTTTTGGCGAGACTAACGAACAGCAAATTGATTTTTATATATATAGCCTATATTTTATTGAACGAAAAGGGTAATTGAAGGACACAGGTATGATTTTAGTCAGAAAAATTCTTACACGCGCTCCCGCTCCACCCAGAACTCGAAAAATTATTGAATGATTTCCAACCTTAAAAAAATAAACCTATTTTTTCGTAAATGGAAAAGGATTTTAGTTATTCGGGTGGTGTGTGTGTGGTGTAGGTACTCACTGGGTAGGTGCTGATTCCTTCTTCGTATCTCTAGATATATTTCTCCACACACAACACTAAGGATCGGAGGAGCTCGTGGCTAGATAATAACAGCCGGGTCGATCTTCAAGGTTAAGCAACGCTTGCCAAGGTTGGTCTGTGGATGGGTAACCAATTGACCATCTTAACATAACGAGTTTCCTCCGTGCCTCGGAAAGCACGTTAAGCCGCAGGTCCCGGCTGTCACTTGTAGATCTTTGGCAGTCGTTACGGATAATCAGAAGCCAGTAACTCTGACTCCAGTCTTGCAATGAAGTACCGTGTTATCCCAGTTGATGAGTTGTGGAGGTCTGCTAGGCAGCCGCTCCTCGTGAAATACTGGTATTCAGCTAAATCAGGCTTGACTGGAAGCCGACCCCAATGTAGTTGGGATAGGTAAGGTAAGATGACTGCGCAAACAACGTTTACTCAGGAGATAGTAAGCCAATATTGTTACTGAACAAAAATCTTCTATAAAATAAATAGCAATGGATTTAAAATCCTGTATCTAGCAGCAATAAGTCCTGTAATAAAAATTCATAAAACAGCGATAAAGTGAAGTCCCACTCCAGGCGGGTGTTAGGGTGCACTTCACTTGTAAAATGATCTCCGTTCATTAGCAAGCCTGCAGTGTCCTTTAGTCGATCACTTCATACACAAAATGTATAATTTATTGTTTATTATGGAGATTCTGAACTGTTTCAGTTTTTCTATTAAACATTGTTTTAAAAAAGTGATAAAGTATAAAACAAGACGGCGTGATAGAAAAAAACAAAATTCTTTTTTCAGGTAGTCTCTTAGTCAGGTAATTGAAAAATCTCAATGAACACTTATTTGGCAATTGAAAAAATTTACGCGTAAGAGCGTTTTCACATTATCCAATCCGATATTGGTGTCGGACGCCGATCCGATATCAGGGTAAGTAAAATATATCCTCTGTCTCTCTCCATACGACACATGACATTTTTTGCCAACTTATTCTAACAATAAATAATAATTTATATGACGTAACACCTACAAATGTATATTTTTCTATTACATAATACACAATTCGTTGCCGCTGTATTGTATTTATGGTTCCCAGTGGCGCCCTCTGGCGTTATTGTTTTAAACTCTTGACCCGGCATCAAGTGGCAAGCGACGCCCTGACACTAGTGCTAGTGATGTAGACACAGATCATTCGGTTATTTAGAGATATGCGGATATTTTTCTGTCAGTTATTTTAAAATCATGATTTTGCGGTTTGATAGTTCCTACCCACATTGTGTGTTGAAAAGTCCTTGAATAACATTTCTGGCTCTGGGTGAAGGGAGGGGAAGTGTCAGACTTTTAATGATCAAAACCCAACACAGGTGAGTTTCCTTTCTCCTTCAGTTATTCTTTGCGTTCAAGGCCACAAAAAATCATTTTAAAACCCTGCAGCCAGTTAATCTGGCCTATCATCATTACACCGGCCTACCTGCACTACCTTGCAACCTTGTGCTCTTCTGTCTGTATTTATTATTTTAATTTGTATGTCAAATGAATTAAAATATTGCATTTCGAAAAAATATGACAGAGTTGATTCTCTTAACTCACCGTCATTGTCCTATCTTTGTTTCACGTAACCGTCATTGTGAGTGAAGGAATGCTATAAGAGTGAAGTGAGTTGCACGTCACTGTCATAACATTTCTTAATTAATAATTCATTTTTTCTTTGACTATCCTCTTACTATCCATCTATCATTCTCAGTGAAGCAAAAGTACTCTAAAATACTAAAATCAAACTAGTAAAAAAAAGCATACCTATAATATGACGTCTCTCTATTTTTGTAAATATTTATCAATTCACCGCAAATATCCGCGCTGCGGATACGGCTGTCACATCACTAGTTGAAACACGGCACAGCACTTGAGAGTTATAACAATGTTATATGAAAAATGAACTTATGAATGCTATTTTTTTCCAGACGCAATTTATACGAGTTTACGAGTTGGAATTTTGTATGTTTTTAGGTAAAACTGTAGTAATATTGTTACAAGTTAGGTGTTATTGTTTAGCATAATTTTTCTCTAAAACTTTTATTTAACGCTAGTTAAAGTTGCTTCTTTTTTTGTCTGTTTTTGTTTCTTCTATAATAATATTATTTATTATTATAGAAGCACAGAACGAAAAAAACTTCCCCTCGAATGTGACATCTCTGTGTCACTCAAAGGTTTGCTGGGAGAAAACTCATGGTTGAGTTAAGCTCGCCTTTGTACATGCATTGTCAAAATTACTGTAAGTACTTAACTATAAGTTTAGTATAACTTGAGCAAGTGGACTAAACCCCATGAAAAGTAATAAAGCGAGCATGTCTATCTATCAACTAAATAAAACTATAAAAATTGTAAGGTTCCATTTGTGCCCAAAAAAGCTTGTTATAAAACTACCATATGAAAACAAAAAAAAATGTTTATTGCTGTACATATTCCTTCTAGCAGATCAACGAAAGAAGGAAATTAAAAAGAGATATTTAGACTATAGTGTGACAAAATTGAAGAGGAAGAGTAAGTGAAGTCCTAAACTAAGGTAGATACCAAATAAACCTACATACATTTACATTTAAATATCAAATAGTATTTATACATATAACTACATAATATATACCTCCTACGTATACCTACTATATACGTAAGTATTCGTATACTATAAAGGGTATAAACTTATACAAAAATCCCGTAACCGCATCTACACAGCAAAAACGCTCCACAACTTTCAATTTACCAATATCCCCGTATCGTCGCTGTCCAGTACCAAACGATACCAAAATCCCACGGCGCCATAACAGTATGAAGTCCCCCCCCTTCCCCACCAAACATTATCTTAGCACATCTCAGTCCAAAGTGTAAAATGCAGAAAATAAAATTTTCTATCTTCCAATATAGAGTAGTGTATTGTAGTGTTCAAAACCGCTTCGGTACCGTGAAGTTGCCTTTTAAGGACCGGCATTTCCCACTCAATTTGAATTTATATTCGTGAATAAAACCGCTGGCAAACTTTAGTTTTACGCCGGAAATGTATTTTGAATATATCGGGGGATGTGCAGCGGATAATGTTGTCGGGGACTGTGTTTAGAGCTGTTTTTTTAGCTTTTGTTAAGTTACGAAGTGTTTTTCTTTTTAATTCAGTTGCGTTTTATTTAGTTTTTAAATTGCTTTAATGTTATGTACTGCAAACCAAATTGTATTTTTTTCTTTTTGCTGCCTTTGTGCCATATGACTCGGGGTCGGTGCTACACGTTTTTTTCTTCCCTTCTGTCCTGTCATCCGTCATACTATCACTAACTCTCTTTTCTTTTGTATCACTCCTCACACAATCCATCAATCATTTATTTGGCCTGCCTCTCTCTCTTCATCCAACTATATTTAAACTCAGTAATCTCCTCTTTACATGACCATACCGAAATAGTTTGTCTTAAACGATTTCTTTTCAGTCACCTCACATATATCTCAACATTCTCATCTCCGCTCCATGCAATATTTTTTTCTCCATCTTTTTCACACATTTCATTGAACAGTTGAGAAGTGGTTAGTCACCATTTTTACATGAAACGTTGGTTTGTTGGGTGATTAGTGATTGGTTGGGTAAGTTGGTTTGATTAGTTGGTTGGTAAGTTGTTACTTAAATTTTAGTACTTCTATCGTGAATTTGATTGTAATTTTTTAATTTTGGACATTTAATATGGATTGTATTTTCATTTTCGAAAGATACTTACTTAATTTTTTTTTATAATATTGACTTGTGAGTGAGTGTGTAAAACAAAATTCTTATTAAAACCTTATTTAAATAACAATAAGTTTTACCTGCGTATTTATAGACTAAATCACTTACTTGCTTCCAGCTTCTAGGAAATCTATTACACGTAGATACGAGATAATGGTAATCACGCTACTTCATCCTTTACCACCATGTATAGCCTCCATTTCCTCCACTTCACATCACCACTTAAACTGCTCACCCCCTCAAAATAAGCTTAGCATTACACTAAGAGCCCATTGTACCATAAACAGGCAGCCAGTATTATCATGCTGCGATGGTTCGTCGCAACGCTAGTACGTATCAGTTGGCGCAGAAGTTTAGGTTGGTGCAATTTTGTTACAGCTAAAGTATGCTGCAGTATTAAATTACTCATTTTTTGGATGTGAATTCAATTCCGTACCCATACAGTAATACGGGACCCTATTACTAAGACTCCACTGTCCGTCAGTCTGTCATCAGGACGTATATCATGAACCGTGATAGCTAGATTGTTCTTGTGATTCTATTTTTCACAGATCATGTATTTTTGCCAATGTGATTTTTTTTGCCATTTTTTACTACGGTACAAAACCCATCTATCTCCGTTCTCCGTTTAATACTTATTGAACGGATTGTAGTCTAAATACAATTACCCACCTATCTGTAACTGACTGTAGGTTTTATAAACTTTGTGTGGATCTGTCTACTCATTGCGTGATTGACTTGATATTCTAAAGAATAGTAATAATAGCGTATTGAGAGCAGTGGTGGCCCAGTGATAACGGCCCCGACTTACGAGTTGTTGTAGGTCGCGGGTTCAGACCCAGTCAGGCGCATTACTTTGTGTTTTTTATTTCATCACCACTGCGCTCAAAATGTTCCCGTAAAGACGTTGTCCAATTTCATTTCGGAGAGTTCGGGCTTTCGTGGTCTTTATGGGGTGGATCTTGCTTTTGTGGTAGTTTGGGTAAGTATATTTGTACATTTTGTAGTTGTTTCATTGTCAAATTAGAGAACGATTATTAGATTGTCTTAAAATATTTATTTTATTTTTTAAAACTTTATGCACCATAACCTACAAAGGTGGACATGATGCCTTAGGCATTTTGTATACAATTATAAGCCCAGTGGTAACGGCCCCGACTTACGAGTTGTAGGTTGCGGGTTCAAACCCAGCCAGGCGCATTACTTTGTGTAATTTATTTCATCACCACTGCTCTCAAAACGGTGAAGGAAAACATTATGAGGAAACCAGCATGTCCTAGAACCAAAAATTCGAAGACATGTGACATCCACTAATCCGCACTGGGCCCGCGTGGTGCATTACAGCCCATTCCCACTCCTAGAGAGGAGGCCTGAGTCCCAATAGTGGGAACATTACAAGGCCGATAATGCTAAAAAAGTAATCATCATCATTACCAGACCTCCACAACCCATTAACTGGGGTAACACGGTACTTCATGGCAAGACTGGAGTCAGATTTACTGGCTTCTGACTATCCGTAACGACTGCCAAAGATCTATAAATGACAGCTGGGACCTACGGCTTAACGTGCTATCCGAGGCACGGAGGAAACTCGGTATGTTAAGATGGTCACCGATCCACAGACCAACCTTGGCAAGCGTAGCTTAACCTTGAAGATCGACCTATACGGCTTTTATTATCTAGCCACGAGCTCCTCTTGTGTCAACGCTAAAATAGTAATAATAGCAATAATCAATGTTTTTTTAGAGATCTTGTAATTATTTAATATATTATTTGCCCGTGTAGATATGACCACGTTGTAGTAAATCTTTGTATATATATGACAGTCTCTTGGTCAGAAACCTTTGTCAAATATCTCTAACCTTATTCTTTCACATCTAATGTTTCCCTACCTATAGTAAATCTTCTGATTTCCCTTTCGTAGTGTTAGCAGCACTCGAGAAGCGGGGATTAGTATTCCTCCAGCGTTCATTCTCCAAGCAAAATTCACGGAAGCGGGGCTGTTTTTCGATCTTTATTAAAAAGGCTCGTGTGCAATAAACAAGATATTGTTGTGCTTAGTTTAAGTTTCTGATTAGATAAGTTAAGTCGTTATGGAACTTGACTTGCATCTTAATTTTATGGCATAATTATGAAGTGACTACATACAGACTTGGTCTTTGATTACCATCCGAAGTTTCAAGATTGTCAACTTGCTATGGAGTGCAGTATACTAGGTGTTAAAATAACAGATCACAATCGAAACACTATGCTGCACTCCAAAATACATTCATTGGCGTGGATCAGATGGCTGCCTAGCGTAGTTACTCAGATACCCGCGAAACGAGACACAATAGTAAAACAATAACAGCGCGGTCTCATAGGACCGGTTGGGAATTCAAACGTTAAGTGAGACTCGGCTGGATATGTCTGCCACATGCCGATCGTACGGTGGGCAGGTAAAATACGGAATTGATGCCCTGAAATCGTACGGCGGTGTTGCAGCAGACTAAGGAAGAGATGATGCGGAGATCAGTGAAAGGAATAGAGGAAGGCCTTTGCTAGCAGTGGGATAGTACAGGCAAGAAAAATCAACGTTTCGTGAATTTTAGTAAAATATTAGATCTATAAGGTATTAAAAGAAGTTTCCTTTCAAAAATATGAATATTGTATACCTACATACATTGAATATGTACTGTACATTAGATTATTTCACTCTCTATTACTCTGTAACTACACACATCAAAAGTGTCTAGGGATCAACATATATTTTTGCAATAACTTTTCTCCTGATTGATATTAATTAAAATTTTCTTTAAGGATTCATCAAATAAAGTGTTTTCGTTTGTCACAGTAACGATAAACCTTTGCATTAATAAAGAAATTTGCCATTTTCCTAATAAAGGGATTTTTGACATTTGAACCACTAACATTAAAGTTCGAAAAAAAGACTGAAATAACAGTTTTCTTTAAAATTTTATTGGGTAACTTAAACAATTAATAATCCGTGTTTCTACCGCGAACACTAACAACACAAGAACATCGGTTTGGCATACTCAAAATGAGTTCATCCAAATCACGCTGTGGAATGGCCGCCCATGTTCGTTGCAACAACAAAAAAAGGTCTTCTTGCGACTGGATACCCTCCATATTCGGCAGAGCTCTTCTCTGTAGCATATCCCATGCATGCTCAATCGGGTTCAAGTCTGGCGACTGAGCAGGCCAGGGCAGGACATTGATGTTAGCTGCGGCGAGAGTCTGTCTTACAACTCTTGCGGTGTACGGTCGTGCATTATCATGCATTAACTGAAATAAGGGACCGATTTGCACTTGTAGAGGAACGATGACGTCTGATACAATCGTCTCAGCATAAATTTGAGCGTTGAGGTTGCCTCTGATCCAAATCAACTCAGTTCTTCCGCCGATCCAAATACCCGCCCATACCATGATGGTTCCACCACTATAAGGATGGACTTCCTGGCAGGATTTTAATCGCTGTTGGCGTCCAGGGGTTCTCCAGTGTCGTATACGTCTTGTATCCGGTCTCATACCAAAACGAGACTCATCAGAAAAGCACACGAAACGCCATTGTTCTTCTGCCCAATTTCTGTGTTCAAGAGCCCATTGATATCGAATCCTACGATTGTGCATTGCTATAGGTGGTACCCGTAGCGGTCTTCGGGAATGAAGGTTCACTTCATGCAAGCGGTTTCTGACTGTTTGGTCGCTAATTAAGTTCCCTGAAGAGTGATGAAGCCTCACGGCTAACATCATGGCGGTTATTGTTCTCTCTCGTTCTAGCTCTTCGAGTTAAGATTTGAATGTATCGGTCTTGTCTCCGTGTGGTGCAGCGATACCGTCCTCCATGGCGCTCAGCCACGGTACCAGTGCTTCGGTAACGTGTCCAAAGTCGACTGATAACACTCTGACTTGTATTCAGAGCTAAAGCCACAGTACGTTGCCGGGAACCAGCTTCTATCATTCCCACGGCTCTGAGCATTTCTTCCCTGCTTAAATGACGTCGCCGCTCCATAATAACGTTGGTTTTAATCAGTAGTAGGGAAACAGTAGCACTAATAATGTCTTCAATGCGTTGTATGTTTTTATAGGGAAAATATTGACAGCTGATTTTCATCTTTTACTCGAATTTGATTCACAGTTCCTGATTCAAATTATGAAATGCACCAAAAAGGATCCATATAAATTTATAAAATCATAAATTTATTACAAAGCCACATCTCAATCTCAAGAAATCCGCATAAAAATGCTTGATCCCTAGACACTTTTGATGTGTGTATATCATCCTATTGATCTTGCTCTTAATGTTTATGGTGACTGAAATATAAGAACGACGAAACGAACCACGATTTTTTCTGTTTACTTCTTTCGTGAAGGCTAAATACTCCATAGATGGTAGAAAAAGATTAAAAAATAGTGTCCTTGATGTTCTTTGTACGTTCTTCTCCATAGAAAACTATGCTTTGCGTGCAAAATTTAGCATCACTTTATTGATTGACCATTAAAATGCACCTATAAATGGCTTCCTGGGTCGATGAAAGAGAACCCCAGGACCCTGAAATTAGGGCAAAAAAGGAACAGGAGTGGGTTTTAATCAGTAGAAGTTTGACACGGCCTCCCATTCCGCCTTTAAAAAATCTATAAATGCCCTCTTTGAAATAAATGTTTCCAATTTTTGATTTTCGCAGATAAATTAAAATTGTTCAGCCTGTTAATTACCCCACAATAAGAACAATGGAACTCCACCGTTTACCACACAAACTCCATGACGCGGTGAACCAAAATAACACCGAAAAGCAAGTAGCGTAAAATTACAAAGCTTAAACAGTAATGCTTTGCTGAAATAATCATGTTCAACGATTATTCCACAAAACGTTAATATTTTAAAAGTTTTGTGGGCAATTAGTGGAACCCGCTAGTTGGTAATTCAGCCGGAACGATGCTACCGTGCTGTGAACGAGCTGGGTGAGGGTATGGTGACAGGAGACGCGGTAGCGGGTCATGTAAAACTACAATAGTAGTTAAAATCATCATCAATCTAGCCTTTTCCCAACTATATTGGGGTCGTCTTCCAGTCAAGCTGGATTTAGTTGAGTCCCAGTATTTTATGAGGAGCAGCTAGCTGCCTATCAGACCTCCACAACCCATTAACTGGGGTTACACGGTACTTCATGGCAAGACTGGAGTCAGATTTACTGGCTTCTGACTATCCGTAACGACGGCCAAAGATTTACAACTGAGAGCCGGGACCTACGGCTTAACGTGCTTTCAGAGGCATGGAGGAAACTCGGTATGTTAAGATGGTTACCCATCGACAGACCAACCTTGGCAAGCGTTGCTTTACTAGAAGACCGACCCGTGTGGCAGTTATTATCTAGTCACGAGCTCCTCTAACCTAATAAACGATTATTGATTATAAAAGTTTGCTTCGATATAATAAAGTAAGATTACAATTTTGTCCTGCACTAATTTCCTGCTGAAATCCCCAGCGAATATTAGCTGTCCGATTTCGTAGTGTGCAGTGAAGCGGAAACTGCACTGATTTAGACTACCTCCGCAATTACGTAATTGGGACTTAGGTAATGTTATTGCTAATCTGCTCATCGTACCAGGGCAAAGCCTGGATATTGTTATTCATGTAGGCACAGCGAGGTATGGGGGAAACCCTTACTCGATACTCAATAGTTTATGGCTTGCCCATAATGTATACGAGTAGGTGGTAAGTGAATCTTCTCAGGGATGTGCCCTTACAGGCGTTGTACAGACGGGGTTCCGGGGTGGTCTTTTAAGAGGACACGGGCCCTCTCTTATGTGCAGATGCTGATCACCGGGGTGGTTTTAGTGAGATAAGAAAAAGACCAGGGAGTGTGGGAACACTCCCTGGTCTTTTTCCCCAAAAGTTCAGGCGCCTTTTGACGGTTTCCCCCGACAAAAAAAAAAAGGTGATAGGTGAAAACAATGGAATCAATCTTGGACCCTATTGGGCACAGAAAATAGCCCTGTGAAAGAATGGTTATTTTCTGTGTTTCCAATATATTCTTAAAGATGTGCCCTAACAGGCACGTAAGTATTTATTCATAAGTATTTATTTATTAATTTTTTGATTATTTGTTTATTTTTTTTTCTCTTTCTTCACTTTCTTTTTCTTCTATTTGTATTTGTTTTATTCATGCCCGATAGTTAATTTATTTTATTTATAATTTTATTTGTCATACTAGCGATTTTATTTTATTGAAGTATCCCACAGTTCATCTGTGAGCAGCGCTGTGGGCTACAATATTGTTTATATGTTTTGTATACCTGTAGTACCTAAGTCTTTTATTGTAGCTGTTTGTTGTTCCTTTCTATAAAAAAAAAATAAAATAAAAAAAAACAGGCGTTGCATCCAGGTTCTGGAGTCGTCTTTTAATAGTAATCTGGCATCTCGCATGTGCTGATAGTGATCATCGGGTTGTTTTTTATATGGTGTTTTTAACGTTTGAATCCCCAACCGGTCCTATGAGACCGCGCTGTTATTGTTTTACTATTGTGTCTCGTTTCGCGGGTATCTGAGTAATTAATGGTACTAGCGACCCGCCCCAGCTTCGCCCGGGTGTGGATTTATCAGTGTTATTCTACTATATTATGCATGTATTATACATATAAACTTTCCTCTTGAAACACTTTATCTATTAAAAAAACCGCATCAAAATCCGTTACAAGGTTTTAAAGATTTAAGTATACATGGGGACATAGGGACAGAGAAAGCGACTTTGTTTTGTCGTGATAATCCTAAACTCCCTAGTTTTTTCCTCAAAAGTCTAGACGTCTCGTTTGTCTAAAGCACACTCGACCACGTCTCGTTTGTCTTTTGCAAGTATCATAATTAATTATAATTTATTCGTCGTCTGTCGTCTGCACACAAAAAATAAGGTTTCCAGTAATTTCCAATAGATTAAGACCGCCGCTACCCTCAAACGCATTATTCAAACAAGCTTAAAACATAAGATCGTTCTTTAATGAGGAAGTTTAAACAGCATCAATAAACATCCATCATCCCATAATCTAGAAAAGTACCAAACATCGTCACGTTCCATACACATCCCGTCACCCGTTCCCCGGTAATCCCGTCACCCCGCTACCCGGTAATCCTGTCACTAAGCCCTCGTCCTAACAACACGCGTTAAAAGGGCAACATCATCTGCAATGCAGATAAATATTATATTTCGTATTTAATTTAATTAATGAGAACCATTTTATGACGTAAACGACTAACACTTGTGGCGACATCTATTCGACAATCGGTGAACTAGTTAATGGCCTTACCACTCGAGCTAGTTTAAAAATGGAATGGGTGCGGTAGGTATTGTGATATCCAAGGCGTTCATATGAGAAATAGTTCTTGTTAACATGTGGGTTGGTAAGATAAATATAATTTTAACCTATCACGGCTATCACATACCCGCAAAACGAGACACAATAGTAAAACAATAACGGCGTGGTCTCATAGGACCGGTCGGGGATTCATGAACTAAATGGTTCTGTGAAGTTTGATACAAAAATAATTGCATTATACGGTAACAAGATTGCCACAATGTAGATTGCTAGTGCGCCTTACCATCAACGACTACATCAATGCCTACCATCAGGTGGGACTGCGGTCAAGCACTAGTCTATACCAATTAAAAACAAATAGGTTTGGTTGGTCAGGTAGTGTTTGTGTGGTATATAGGTACTTACTGAGTGCTACTGGGTAACTAGGCTTCTTCGTATCCCCAGATATATTTCTCCACGCACAACACAAAAACACTAAGAATAAGAAGGCGCAAGCAAGCTAAGCACAAGCTGGATAATGATAGCGGTGACAATAGTCTTTGTTAGCATAGCGGTAGGTTAACGCGGGTAGATAATTGCATCTACCCGCGTTAACCTACCCACTAATCACTTTTTCGGCGCAGGCGCACGTATGTCTCTCAGGCAGCGCAGATCGTGACTGGCGAAAAGCGAATATAATAACGCGGCGGTAGAAATAAGGTATTTTGAGGGTAGAATGAAGTGTGTCGCCGGCGCGTCATCGACGATGCGCGTGTCCAATGCGATACGTCAATATTTGTATGTAGGGTTTAGTTTTGGTGAATTTGGAAATGCATGAATATATGCATATGTAAAGATACAATAGATGTTGGCGATTTTTATATATTTATTGTTTAGTTAATTCACGAATCCCCGACCGGAGATTCTATGAGACCACGCTGTTATTGTTTTACAATTGTGTCTCGTTTTGTGGGTATGTGATAGGTTTTGTAAATTGCGTAAATATATGTCAGTCATCTATAGGTATTTTTTAAATAATAGACATATTTTCGCACAGACATTTTCATTTAGTTTTTATATGACTGCCCAAAAAAGGAGTGCAAGTGTTATGTTTTCAGGGTCAGGGAAAGGAGTGTTATGTATGAGGGTCTACTGCCAAACAACTACGGAACGCAAAAAGGACACCGATAAACTAAAAATTTTATCATTCAATGTGCGTACACTGCGAACTGACGAAAGAATGCTAGAATTAGAGCACGCGTTGGAAAATATTAATTGGGATATAGTCGGTCTGGCAGAGGTGAGAAGAGAAGGTGAAAACACAGTAGAAAGAGCAAACAATATCTTTTACCATAATGGAGACACTACTACGAGATATGGTGTGGGTTTCTTAATCTCAAAACGCTGGAAGAATAACATAATAGAATTTGTTGCCTATTCCAATAGAATCGCTTGGCTCAAGTTTCGTGTGGCAGAGAAAAAGGTCCTTACGCTAATTCAGGTTTATGCTCCAACATCCTCGCATAGTAATGATGAGGTGGAAGAGTTTTATGACCTGCTTAACAAGGCATGCGATGAACACAGAGGAAATTGGACAGTAATCATAGGTGATTACAATGCCAAGATCGGTCCAAGAATAACATCCGATAACGCAGCGATTTTGGGACCGTACGGTTTGGGAGAGAGAAATGAACGTGGTCAACGCCTTCTTGAATTCGCTTTTGAACAGAACTTAAGTGTTAGTAACAGCTTTTTTCCCAAAAAACCACAACGATGATGGACCTGGCTCTCTCCAGACGGTCACACAAAAAATGAGATTGACTTTTGTCTCTCCTCCGACAAGCAAATAATAAAGAATGTCGAAGTCCTCAACAGCATAAAATTTAGTTCAGATCACCGTCCACTTAGAATTACAATTAGTTTCAATATGAAAATTTACCGCAGCAAAATCATCAAGAACACAGTAAAACGTATCGATAAAATTACATTAATTGCAAACAAAGAAAAATTTAACCTACAAATCAAAAATAGTTTCAGCATCCTAGAGTCAAAAAATTCCGAAGACGTACAAACTCAATATAACAACATAAAACATGTCATAACAACAGCCAGCCAGAACATAAAGTGTACCAAAAACAAACAGAAAAAACTTATAGACCGCACTGTCCGTCTTATAGACGAAAGACAGAAGCTGCCCTATCAATCCTTCGAATACAGAGAGCTAGATCGAAAAGTCAAGCGGAGCATACGAAAAGACATCAGACATTACAACACTGAACTGGCTCACTCCGCTTTAACGAATAACCGTTCCTTGCGGTCAGCCATGCGCGGGATGGATGCAGGCAGATCTTCTATAACACACTTGAAGGACAGTAACGGTGTGAGACAGGGTGACAGGACCAAATTAATTCAAATTTGCACACAGTTTTATAAAACTTTATATTCAGACGATAACACCAATTTCCAGCTCGCAGATGAAGTTTACTCATGTCCTGAAGACATCCCTATGATAACTGGCTTTGAGGTCCATAGGGCTCTAAGTGCCATGAAGTACAACAAAAGTCCAGGAGAAGATGGCATTACAACCGACTCACTGCGAGTTGGGGAACAATTTTTACTACCACACATTTGTAATTTATTTAACTCAATTTTAAAGACAGGCGTATTCCCAAGCCATTTCTGCCACTCCAACATCATTCTACTCCACAAGAAGGGAGACAAATCGGATATAGGCAACTACCGACCTATTAGCCTTGTCTCGCATCTGTATAAGGCTTTCATCAAAGTCCTTGAAAACCGTATTTCTGGCCAGCTAGACCTCCACCAACCTCCTGAACAGGCGGGTTTCCTCCGCGGCCTTTCCACCACTGATCACCTACACTCTTTGAACCAATTGTTAGAAAAACGCGAGGAATTCAACCTGTCTCTATACCTTGCGTTCGTAGACTATTCCAAAGCTTTTGATAGTTTGTCACACAAAGCCATATTCGCTACATTAAATAACCAAGGAATTGAACCCACCTACATTCAATTATTAAAAAGAATTTACCTAAACAGTACAGCTGCTATACACTTGTATACTGCTGGCCAATCCTTTCCAATACGAAAAGGAGTCAAGCAAGGCGATCCGCTATCAAAAACTCTTTATATCAACGCTGGAAGAAGTTTTTAAAAATCTTGATGAGCACTGGCGAGACAAGGGCATTGTCGTCGGGGAAAGGAGATTAACTAATCTACGTTTTGCTGACGACATTGTCCTTTTCTCTTCTTCAGCGGCTGAGTTAAAACTTATGCTCGAACAACTGAGCCATGCCAGCCTCGAGGTCGGACTCAAAATGAATATGACGAAGACAAAGTTAATGACCAACAGCACGAAACGTAAAGTGGACATCGAGGGCGTGGAGGTTGAATATGTCCATGAGTACATATACCTCGGCCAAATAGTCTCTTTCCAGGCGAGGCAAGATAAAGAAATTGCTAGACGGACCGAGAACGCCTGGAAGAGCTATTGGTCGATAAACATCTCATGAAAGGAACACTTCCACTTTCCCTTAAAAGAAAACTCATGGACATGTGCGTCCTTCCCACCCTCACCTACGGAGCGCAAACGTGGTCATTAACTAAACGTCAAAAGTCCGCACTTGGGGTCTGCCAGCGAGCAATGGAACGAAGTATCCTCGGGGTCAGAAGAACAGATCGCATAAGGAACAGTTTACTTCGCTCCAAAACACAAATCGCAGACGTATGTTACTCAGCCGCTAAGTTAAAATGGGACTGGGCAGGCCACATCTGCCGCATGTCGCAACAAAATTGGGCTAAAGCGACAACCGACTGGACTCCGAACAGCAGGAGCCGGCGACGCGGCAGGCCCAGAAGGAGATGGCGTGACGACTTGGACTCCTTCCTGGAGGATTGGTCAGCAGTGGCTCAAGATCGAAAAGAATGGAAAAATGGAAGGGAGGCCTTAGCCCTGCAGTGGGACACGACGGGCTCATAATAATAAATGTTTTCAGGGTTCATGTATGTTTCCATTTAGACAGCGCATTGATAAACTCATGTTACACTATTCGAAAAACCCTGCATTATATTTACTAGTACATTATTACACAAGTTACCTATTGTACTACATTTTCTGTGTAATGATTCATTATAACAATATATCCTCTTATTTTATTTGATCCGCTTATCAACACCACAATAATAACAATTGCCCCGGAGAGGATTACCTGTGCTGCGTATTTCCAGCGAGGGAAAAGAACAATGCGAGTATACACAGAATATTTAAATATTAAAAACTTAAATGTTGGTTTTAATACCTTTTTTTCTTTTATTGTTCTACCTACTTCATAAAAGCATACATACATAATTATATGCTTTTATAAAGTAGTGCAATAAAAGAATGAAATGGTAACATTTTTAAATACGGTAATGGCGTAAACGTGAGGGAACGGACGTCTTCACGCCTCAGACGGCGAGGAGACAGTCCGGGCGTTGAGAGTCACTGGGCGGGTAAGTTTGCGGACGATGAGCAATGGGTACCTCGCCGTTCGGCCATCCGATAAGAACCAAACCTGAGTCATCGACGGCGCATATTATAGTTTCACGCGCGCTTCAAAGAGAGGCTAACGCAGATTTTTTGTAGGTCGGATAGTCGTCCCGATAATCGTCACAAAATATAATCCTATAGTATATTCTGACCCGACTTTTTGTAGGCTGTGTGCGTTGCACTATTGCTATCAGTGTGTTCTATGTTTAGCCTACAAAAAATCGTTCACCGATTGTCGGTCGTGGGCGGGCAGCGCTAAACAGTATGGGCCCAGCAGGGCTGATGCCTGTTAGGGCCGCGGGAAATTACTGAAAGAGATACTGGAGCTAACAGTAACTGAAAGACACAGAAAGGTTTTAGTCTGTAAAAATCTGAGACGTCCCCCCACTTTACCCTAAAGTGGGAGATGTTATGACAATTTCCCATCTCAAAAAAAACTGCCATAAAAAATTCGAAAACAAATTTTAATCCCAACTTTTTCAACCATAAAAATCCGCATGGTCAAGCGCTAATAATTCGCTCCATTATTACTGTTCTAAAAATCCGTTCACCCAAATAAAATTCAGCGTTGCACCTAGATTCAGTGTGAAATCAGCTGGTGTAGGGTCATAAGTCAGGGAGGTAATGTGGCCATAAAGTACCACCCGCATCCACCCAGAGATTAATCAAGAAACTAGTTAGTTCTAACTATGAAAATATCTGGAAATATGTGGTTGGCCTTTTTAAAACCGTTTCTACGTTCTCCTTTTGTTAGTGGAGAAAATAAAAATGGGAAAATAAAAATTCGCTGTGTTTGTTTTGTAGAAAATGATACTGTGTGCGGTTTTAAGTACTTGAAGTGTTGAACGCTTTTATACTGTGTAGGTAGGTGTTAAATGAAATGAAGTGAAATGTTTTTGTCTGATTTTAGAGTTAAATTCATTTAAAAGTTAATTTGTGTTTTGTTAGATGAACAACTAAGTTATAGAACATCATAAATAAAAAAGAGACTGACTGATTTATTAACGCATAGCTGAAACTATTGGGACTAGGAGGGTGAAATTTTGCACAAGGTTTCCTTTTATTACGTAAGCGAGCTCTAAGAGAGGAATTCCTAAAATAAAGAGTTAGAAACGGAGTCCAAAGTCTGCATGAGGAAACCTACTTTCATGCGGGTGAAACTACAGGCGAGATATAAATAAATTTAAATCAGATTCTGAAATCACTTACAAATCGACAATGAAAAAAAAAACCAAATCAAAAATTTAATAACAACGAAACACAAACGCTCCCCATACGAGTACGACACACAAAAACTGTGAACTAAAAATATAAAACAGCCATTCAGCTGCCATTCTCATCACAATAAAAGTTGACGTGTTAGCACGTCGCGTCGGGCACGTAGCGTCGTGTCACGCGTCCGACACGCGAGCGTGACGTACCTGCCACGGCGACGTGTTACCGCCAAATTAGACGGCTCAGAACGTCCACTTCTTACAACGATACGTGTTTACACACACACATCATCATTTTGAGTGGGAAAATGGGGGGTTTCGAGCGGTTGTCATGGCTACACGCACTTTTGTGCAATTTCTTTGTTTCAGTCACGACTTCTGTGTAAATGATAACGATATTTTTTTAACAAAGGATAACTTCACATTGTCAAATTTAAAGGAAAAATAGTTTCTGAGACATCTCAAGATATTATTTGTGTCTCTGCCTAAAGTTTGTACGTAGTATTGAGCTAAATTTTTATGCCTCGTACCTTTCCGCCTGAGAGACAATCTATCGGCTAGGTTTTTATCTACATATTACAAGCTTGAAAGCACATGAAAATATACACTGCTGTAGCTAATCAAAACCACCACAACGATCAAAAGGGCTACAGAAAAATTCAAACAAAAAGTTAGGCGCCACTTATCCGTCAGGTCTTTTCCTTTGCAAACATAACACATGACGTTGACGTCTAACGTGTGACTTTGATTTTCGTTGACTCTGCTGTTGAACTAATGTCATTATCATTAACCCTGTGTGAACGCTGGCATTCGCGAATTATTATTTGCATGCGAAAACAGAAGAAATGCAAAAGAAAATAGTTTGATTGCTAGCAAGGCATTGGCGACCGTTTCTTCCATCTCCATGTATGCTTTGCGCAGGAGATTATCCATGACGCCTTCTGTGGAAATATTTATTTGGAGAGAGTGAACCTAGTGTCGATTAAATAGGTTTAACCTATCACGTACCCACAAAACGAGACACAATAGTAAAACAATAACAGCGCGGTCTCATAGGGCTGGTCGGGGATTCATGAACTAAGAACTATAGAGAACAGTGTAAAGCCCCATACATTTTCCTTGAAAAAAGAGGATCTTTTAACCAGACCGAGTAACCATGGAGTTTTTGGACGGTTCTTCTCCACAAGGAACGACCGGACCAATAATTGGAACCGAGCGCTAGCTGTCTACAGCTAGCTAGGTGTCTTCAAGGCTGGAGTGAATAGGCTCTTAATTACTCAGATACCCGCGAAACGAGACACAATAGTAAAACAATAACAGCGCGGTCTCATAGGACCGGTTGGGGATTCAAACGTTAATACACTAGTGCGCCTCACCATCGACGATTGCATCATTGCTTACCATCAGGTGGGATCGCAGTCAAGCACTAGTTTATAACAATTAATAAAAAAATCTTGTGACGATTTATAAATGCCCATGTAGGCCAATGTGAATTAAAAATTTTGAGTATTGAGGTTTTTTTAAGACGGGGTTGTTTATGTTGTAATCGCACGGAAGGCTCTGATACCGGGCCAAAGGATTTTAAAATTTAGTTTCTATTTGTCGATATAGATGTCGCTACAGGACAGAAAAATTCAAGATATCAATTTATTAGTCTACAAAGAAGTGGACCTTTTGCGATCAACCTATTGAACGTTGAAACGTGTTGCCCAGACGGTCGTGCTCAAACCTTTGGCTGTCGTCTTTTATTTATTAGAACGGCCATCGCATTCACACGGTTAAGTATTACGATGTGATTTTTAGAAATAAATCCTGATCTGATATAATGTACCTATTGGTTGGATTCAGGGATCGTTCGAAGGTTATTGAGTTAGGGTCTTGTTTGGCCTACTGTCTACTGTCTGCGAGCGTTTTTATTGTTTTAACTGTAGGTATATGGGATAAGTCGTTTTTTTTTTGTATTAGTTTAACATATGAATTTGACTACGTGTGGTCTCTTTCCCGAAGGTAAGCGATGATGTAGTTGTCGTGAAGCACGCTGCTTGGAAGTAACTTATTCACTCTTGGCTTAAAGACTTTTGTTGCTAGGTTTTTGCTTTCAGAAACAAGACGTTAGCAGGGAATTCCAACCCCTTATTTATTTATTTAACTTCATGCACATTAAAGGTACACAGGCGGACTTAATGCCGTAGGCATTCTCTACCAGTCAACCTAGGGTGGTGAAGAGAGAAGGTGGCAGGTGCATAACAAAAAAAAAAGAATAATTAGAAAACGAGTGTACTTACATAATTATATAAAATACAAATACGCTATATTGGATATATAAGATATCCAATATAGCATATACCTACACACATATATCTATATAAAAAAAATGAAGGAAAGAGGATATTGAGACAACTCCGCTACTTGTGTAGAAAATAATTCCTCAACTTCCGCTTAAATGCATAGTGACTGGTGGCCGTCCTGATATTCAGAGGAAGCGCATTCCACAGAAGTATGGGCTGTATGTGAAAGGAAGAATGAACAAAATCAGAAGTATGAGAAGGACAAAGCAGAAGAAGATTTTTAGAAGAACGAAGACTTTTAGCATGGGAAGAACATAAATATTGAAAATGTGATATAAGATAAGAAGGAAGGCTGGGAGAGTTGAGCAGAGAGAAAAAAGTAGTCAGTGTTCGCCAGAGGAGAAGTTTTTCTCCTCTGGCGAATGGGCATCCATTTGAGTTCAGTTCTGTAACTCAAGATATGGTCATATTTTCTTAAATTAAATATGAACCGAATACAGTTGTTTAGAAGCCTGTCGAGTTTATCCAGTAACAACGCGTTCAGATCAAAGCAGCACTTCCGCACTGCTGTACCAACGACAGATTCAGACACAAGCTTATTTTGAGGCGCGAAATACTCTAACGACATCTCCCGCTCTAGGGTAATACGTATGTCTACTAGACGGAGCAGAGGATGTCCACAGTAGTCACCCATCCCTACCACTTTTCAGTTTCACACCTCTTCTTAACCAACACGTCGTTTCGCAAGACTAATATAGTAGATTATTGCATCGAGCACAAAGTAATTTATTATTGCACCGAGTGCTCGATGCTATAATCTAATAGGCACGAGGGCAATATTAAATTACATAAGGCGAGGTGCATAATCTGCTTTTCTTTCAACTATTACCTATAGGAATAGTAGATAAAAGAACATATCAAACAGTTAAAATAGAAGTTTCTATAACACTGTCGGCTTCATTTAGAATGTTTTCCGGAGTTAATGTGTCGCTAGATGATTCCATTTTAATTCGAAGCCAAAACACTCAAAATCAGATAGTATCACACTTTATCGTTTCCAAAAATATTGTCAAAACAAAATTAACACAGTTCCCGCCAAATCACTTTTTTAAATTTCTTTCTTTTTTAAATCAGAGTTAGCAGCAATCATTTTTTAAATTTGGAACAAGTAGGATGAAAAAAATAATACGTACGTAAAAAAAATCATTGATATCGGCTGGCTGAATAGAGCTAACCCATTGAGATTTGCGCCTTATGGTGCAATTAAAAAAAAAAAACAGTGCAATAATGAAATTTCATACATTTTTATTGCTCTAGAGCAATAAAGACTCGCTTTGTACTGAGTTTTTAGTGTGATTATGATGAAATTAAAGCATAGTTGGAAGAAAAACAAATAATCTGCCAATAAGCTCAGTTAACCAATCAATCGAAAGCCGGAACTCATACACAAATCACTCCTACATCTAATTTAATAATCCGTAGCGGTACAAACAGTGGTGGACTCGTCATAAATCTGACTCGACGCCGGTAGCTATCGCTTTTTATTCGATATTAATCAACTTCGACCAGTTAGCGTTATGTAGGATAGCAGGTCGCTTGTGGTGAGAATTGTAACTTTTTTTTTTGGTAATGTTATTTTGGACATGGTTTTTTTTTGTACATTATTAATTAGGTGGGATTGTTCGTGTGTAATGTCGACTATAATTGGGCACAAATGGAAAATTTTGTCAATTACGTTTAACCAAATTGTAATATTTATCTGACTGGGTTCCGAGAGCACGAGTATGTTCGTGGTATCATAAGCCTTATCAGGATACCACAGTACTACAAATATAGCAACATAATTACGCTGAGATAGGCCTTTTTAGATATAGCACAGGTGGCGTTTTTTTGTTCTTTCTATAAATTGTTGCTATTGTTGTTTCCTATGTTAGTTTATATATTTGGTTAACAATTTTATTTTGTTTGATATTTTTCCTGGGCGAGTCTGACACAGTGGGCGGAGCAAGATGTAGTATGCGACTTTTGCTGACTAAATACCACTTGTGTTCTTTCAGCTACCCTTTGCGTTCCTTCTTTTAAGTAATCCTATAGTACAACTTATAGTCCTAGAGGCTTTCCATGACGTGTCAGTTGTTCTAGTGAGAAAGAAGGATGGTGCTATACACTTTATAATTATAAAGCTGCATTCCTTTAAAACTTCAATTTAAGTAGTAAAATGTAACGCGTTAAGATCTTGTGGTTGCACTGCTGCATTTACCTTGAGAATTGTTTTTACACCCCTCACTCCAGAATCTTCCACAGAGAACTTTTAACCACAATAGTGTGGTTGTAACCGGCCAATATTAAGGAGCACATACATCAATTGGCGATAAAAGATCGGTTATCTGCGGCCGAGTTCGTATGCCGGTCGCGAACCGACCTGACTGAAACCGGTGGTCCGGCAGGGCTGACCGGATTGTGGAAGGATGCGGTTTTATTTTGTTTAGTCTTTTATAGAAGGGAATTTTTGAATCTCCAAAGCTAGGTCACAAAGTGGTGATGACCCAGCGGTTGCGGGCTCGAAACTGAGCAAGTACTCAAGTAAATTTTTAAGTTCATAGGTACTTGTTTTTCTAAGTTAATTTAGGATATTACTGGCACCCCGTGTCTCGGAAAACACGTAAAGCCGTTGGCCCAGTTGCAGACATTTTCGATCACACAATCGTTACAGGTAATCAGACGCCAGAAAGTCTATCCAAAAAGTATCGTATAGCCCAGTGAACCCCAAGATAGTTGGCAATAAAATTAAAAAAAAACCGGGCAAGCGCGAGTCGGACTCGCGCACTGAGGGTTCCGTACCAACATACTTATGAAAACAGTTCAATTCTTGAATTGAGTCTTGAAGATTTCTCAAGAAACAAAGTTCTTGTGACATACGAGTGACTACAAGTATTCAGTTTTCAGACTTTTCCCTATATTTGTGCTGTAACACCTTGCTTCGTGCCAAGTCTAAAGATTGGAGGGCAAAGGAAAGTATCCTATGAATATTGATTCCCTTGAAAGTGTCGGAATGTAAGTTTTTTGCAACATAATCGGACGTATCTTTTTTTCCCGTCAACTTACAAGTTTGATTTTTGCACAGCTTCAAGAGACAGCGGACTTTATTATATGGTTTTAATTTCAACTCGTTATGTCCTACTTACATATGAAAACAGTTCAGTTCTCGAATCGAATTTAGAAGATTTTAAAAAAAATCTTGTGATGTAACTACAAATTTTCAGTTTTCAGACTTTACCCTAGATTTGTGCTATAACATCTTACTTCGTGTTAAATTTCAAGATTCCAGTTTAACGGGAAGTACCCTATGAATTTTGATTCCTTTGACAGTGTCTAAATGCACGTTTTTTGCTACATAAACGGGCGTATCTTTTTTTCCCGTCAACTTATAAGTTTGATTTTTGCAGTTTCAAGGGACCGCAGACTTAAGTATACAGTTTTAATTTCAACTTGATACCTTCCCGCGTTTCCGAGATTTTCTTGGGCGGAGCGGGAGGAGTCATTCTGATACACGTAGGCGTGTCAGACTCTTACTGACTAAACCCCTACCCCGTTCCTTCGTTGCCTTCGTTCTGGGGGGACCTTTAGGAATACCATGTGTTCCCCCCAGAGGCTTCGGCCCTGCTGCTACAGTTTGCTGACATCTCCTTGAGGCGCGCGTGGAACACAACGCGCCGTTGACGACTGGGCTCGGTCCAGATTATTTCCAGACTGCCGGACAGCGAGCTACCCAGTGCTCGCCGTCCGCGAACCCGCGCCTACGGTGGTCGGGTCGGGATCTCGGCGGCGGCGGCGTGAGGACCGTTCCCTCACGCGCTCGCGGTCAGCAGCCTCCTTCACGAGCATTACTGCTTCGAAGAAGGAGGCGACCGCATGCCACCCCTCCTCGCTCCGAGATAAAGGGTCTTGACAGACAGACAGATAGACGGACAACAAAGTGATCCTATAAGGGTACCGTTTTTTCTTTTTGAGGTACGGAACCCTAAAAATGAGTTTTATGATAGTAAACTAGAGGAATCTGTTATTACCCCGTGAAATATACGACATCCAACTAGTTTTTTTTTTGTATTAGATGAAAATAATAACAGCAGATATTTTGTATGATTTTATTGGCTCCGCAATTCTGTATTATAAAATAACATGTAAGTTCCGCAAGGCTCAGTATTTAGCCCAGTACTGTACACAATATTTACTGCAGATATACCACAAATACCTGGAGGTTACTATTGCAACCTTTGCAGACGACATGGCAATATTAGCCTCCAGCACACACCCAGTAAAAGCCTCGGCAGTATTTCAAAGGTGCATCGATAATGTCAACCTATGATTTATCAAGTGGAAAGTTATAGTGAATGTCAACAAATAGTTCAAGTTGCATTTACACTGAGAAGAGAATCATATCCCCAAGTACCTGGGTGGTAAACTAGGAATGCACTTGGACCACCAATTGATGTGGCAAAAATACATAAACGATATAAATTTTAAATACAGCGCCTCTGTACTATACTGGCTACTGGGAAAGGATTTCAAACTGTTTCTGGACAAAAAACTACTTACATATAAGTGTGTTATAAAAACCAATGTGGACCTATGGAATCCAGTTGTGAGGAGCAATCTGAGACTCTAAAGAATAGAATTCAAAGAACCCAGAACTAAAACAAATCATTTATGTACCCTAGTTCATACATATCTCGGAAGTACACAAACATACCAACATGCTAACAGTAAAAGAAAAAATAAGAGCATGTGCAGAAAAATATAAAACTAGACTGAAAAAACAAGTCCAGCTTACATTACCAGACTGTGCTCATAAACTAAAGAAACACAGAATCTTGGAATTCGGCTGTATTATGAGCATGATTCTGAGTAATATGGCTCGACTTGAATTCGTTGTACAACATAATCTGGAAAATACTCAGAAGGAAAAAAATAATAAATAAGGATATGCGCGATATGGTTTGACAAAAAAAAAACATACTGTACTCATTCTCTATCTTTCTGTTACTATAAAATGCGATATCTATTTGTCTTGTGGACAAAAATAAATTTAAAAAAAATCTGCAATAGTTATGATCTTAAAAACAAAACAAAAAAGCGGCTTTAATTAAAAAAATGAAAACTACTGCAAAAATTGACCTAAATCGGAAATGACAGCCAAAAGAAGTTGTATACATTCGATATAACCACCCTATATATCATCCTTAACTACATCCTATTTCACACGAGCCCCTTAGACCGAAATTTCATAAAAGCAATCCGTTACCAGCCCTAAGGCTAATCCGACCATTCATCTGGATTGAGGCTGATCGAAAGGTATACCTTAATCGCTCCGTTGCAATTTATTTGTTTGTTTCTTAGAAGATACAACAAAATAGTGTGGATTGGTTCCGTTTCCAAGGGATTTTCTTCCACTCATTTGCTTTGCAAATTTGGAGGAGCTCGTGGCTAGATAATAACAGCCGCGTGGGTCCATCTTCAAGATTAAGCAACGCTTGCCAAGGTTAGTCTGTGGATGGGTGACCATCTTAACATACCGAGTTTCCTCCGTGCCTCGGAAAGCACGTCAAGCCGTAGGTCCCGGCTGTCATTTGTAGATTTTTGGCAGTCGTTACGGATAATTAGAAGCCAGTAAATCTGACTCTAGTCTTGCCATGAAGTACTGTGTTACCCCAATGGGTTGTGGAGGTCTGGTAGGCAGCCGCTCCTCGTAAAGTACTGGTATTCAACTAAATCCGGCTTGACTGGAAGCCGACCCCAATATAGTTGGGAAAAGGCTAGGCAGATGATGAAGATGCAGATGGTTCCGTTTCCGAAGGATTTTCTTCTACTCATTTGCTTTGCAAATCCCCTTTCGATAGAACGGGGCTCATTTGGTCGCAGCCTTATTGGCGTAGAAGTTTGTTTGTGATACATACTTTGGTTGTTAAACTTACTTTAATCAAAGGAGTTAGGACTTAGTTCGGAAGAGATTAAGTATTTTAAGGGTTATCAAAGGTTACTGTGCCCGACTTTTGTTAAAGTTTGTGAACCAGTAATTAACTTTCACCTGTCCCTGACTGGTAGAGAATGCCTGAGGCAATTAGTCTACCTAAGTACTTTAGTCCTGCTTCTAATTCAATTTGGTATCGTCCTAAACGTAAAAATCTGGGTGTTAATACTAAAGGACATTGCTTGTTGCTGAATTTTATGGTTCAAGGTTAATGAAAAGAATTTGATTTTATTGCGAGTGTCAAAATAAACGCCATAAAGGGACAGTTTTTTAAAATCACAGGTCCAAAGTATTCTAAACTTGAGTATTTTGATATTAATTTAGACTTGATAACTCCGTTATATTTCGCCAGCACTCATAATGCAAGGCATCTAGATAATTATAGTCCTGAGTACTAACAGTGGGAACAAGAACGATAATGCTAAAAATTAATCTAGATTTAAAATAGTTATTATTCGAAAACGCTAAAACACCCCGAAATATTCACAAAAACCAATTATTTACCACTCTCTCATTTTAACTTGACCACTTCACACCCACAGACACTTACGCTAATAAAAGTTTCCTCAAAAATAGTCGTTAGCAGTTTGTGGACAAAAAGGGCTCAAACACATCAGCCTATTTTTCCGCTGCGCCTAAAACCGGCAACGTTTAACATTAATTACCACTGTGCTATCCACATTTCGTAGTATTATACCTGAGACATACTGCTACGAAGTTTGACCAGCCACTGATGACAAGAGTTAAGTTAAATCGTTTTTCCTTACAGCTTCTTGTAAGATGGGTTTTTTGTCATTTAGATTTATGTAAATAAATAATAAATGTTTTATCTAAGTATGTATTTATCGGTCTATGTACATAAAGGTCATACCTTATAAGAATTGCATAATTTATAAAATGTGGGGCCATGAGTTGACTTCTGAAAGAGATACCCGTGACGAAGTAAAGTACGAGAGGGTGTGTCAAAATTTTACTGTCTGAAAACCATACCTGTGTCCTTCAGGCAACTGAACTTTGCGTTCTAAAACCACTTGTTTCTTTTTCAGAAAATCCCCGCGGCTCTAGCAGACATCGACCTTGCTGGGCCCCACGGTTAGCTGGCATCTCTTTGAGGAGCGCGTAGAACACTACATGTTGTCGACGACGAAGCATCGTTCACAAGCCCGCGCCTACTGTCTAAACAAGTTCTCCATCTTTTTCACTCTTCCCACCTATACAGCACATATTAATTGTTGCTGTTCTCTTTCAAGAAATCCCCGCTGCCTTGGCGGACATCCCCCCCCTCCTGGGCCAGGCTAACGTTTGCTGACATCTCTTTGAGGAGCACGTGGAACAAGTACGCCGTCTACAAGCCCGCGCCTACTTTGGCTGGTAGTCAGAGTCATAGGGGCTGAAGCATAACGGCTGTGCAATTTCAAAACCTAGTATCTGACAAATCTTAAAAAAGCGTGTTTTTGTATTTTTCGACCTTATAGACCACTCTCCACATACTAGGATAGCAAAAACTCCCAAAAACGAAGTTACACAAAGTTGGAAACCTAGTATCTACAGTAAACGTTTTCAAAATGCAAAAATTACAAGATTAAAACATAGTATCTAACATCAACCATTTTAAAAACCTAGCAAGTGCTTGTAGTTACTTGGATATAAAATGGTTCATGTAGATACTAAGTCAATGAAATGGTTGAAGTAAACGTCAAGTCCCTACTCAGTATATTTTAGAACTAGATGAATACAAAGCAAGTGATCTTAATACGTTTTGAAATTGTCACACTCAAAAAGTTTGGTCTAAGAAAACAATGTTTTTATTAGTAACTGCTCCTCTACGTACATATTTTGTGATAGACGCATTAAAACTATTTTTTTTTAAAGCCTGTTATGTATCTCAAATTTTGCAATGACTCCCAAGAAGATACGACTAATATTATTGAAACGGCAAGCTGTCTAAGATATGAAATCGTTTTTCGGCTCTCCTGTAAAATTTGGTTTTATGCAGATACTGGGTTTTGATATTTCACAGCCGATAAGGATATACGTATCCTAACGCATGTAGCCATCCATGTTATCAATCCCATATCACACCCACATCCAACAAGCTCGCCATCCTTCCCATCCCTACAACACATATAAACCGTTGCCAATGCAGGCTCGGTGCAGCCCCTACAATTTATTGCGCACATTTAGCTCGCATACTTTACGCGCCGCCCTCTTAACGCTACACTACATTACGACTGCGACTGCAATGCCCGATGTATCGCGGTGTTAGGATGCTGGGAAACAGATGTGCATTTATTATGATTACGTTTTATTAGAATTTAAGTACTTTGGAACTGTTTGTAGAACTGCTTTACTGGTGTGTAGAAACTCGCGCGGTGAGCAATTTGCCGCCGCAAGTGACGTGAAGGTAAACATCCTTTCCTATTTTCCAGCGGTAGTCTGTGAACTAATTATATTCATAGATAGACGGTATAAAGTAACCTACTTATGGGTAAACAAAATTGAAATGATATTCATTGATGCAAAGTTTATTAATTAACAGCGGATGATTTTTTTCTTTGCTGATAAAATTCTACAACTTTCAATACAAGTAGATGTAGGATCCAATCTTGAATCATCGATTGGAGGCCAACTGCTGGTCTAGGTTGCGATATGTTTGACCGTGAATCTTCCATAGTTTTGAAAATAATATCGTTTACTTTCTGACAGCAAAATTCTCATTGCGTGAGCACTCTAGTCCTCAAGATCGTTGTAGGTCGTTCTGTTAGAATATTTGAAACGCTGACCGTGGCTCTAAACCGAAAAGGCAACTGAAGTACACAAGTAAGTTTTACTCAGCATAAGTCAGACACAGCAGCGGTCATTGTCGATACATATTTTTCTAATGAAAGGGAATGTCAGGCTTTTACTGAACAAAAACTACCTTTGTTCTTTAGTTCATGAATCCCCGACCGGTCCTATGAGACCGCGCTGTTATTGTTTTACTATTGTGTCTCGTTTTGTGGATATGTGATAGGTTAATTGCCCTTTGCTTTTCCGCGATAACTCTTTCAAAAAATCCTGCAGATGTATGCAGGTGTTAACTCCTACGATCTCAATATGAGATATAGCTGTCTCCTGCGGTTTCACCCGCATTTTTCGTTACTGCTCCGCTCCCGTGGGCCGTAGCGTGATGGTATATAGCCTATAGCATTCCTCGATAAATGGGCTATCTAATACTGAAAGAATTTTTCAAATCGGACCAGTAGTTCCAGAGATTACCCCCTACATACAAACTTACAAACCTACAAACTTACAAACTTACAAATTTTACCTCTTTATAATATTAGTATAGATAAAGATTGCCTCTCAATACATACATAATATTACGTAACAACTCATAGTTCAGAAGCAATATCAGTAAGTCTAAGTTATAACATTGTATTCTAATTAACAGCCGTGTAATTACAGCGCGCATGTTCGTGATACGTAGGATCTTATTACAATTTACTAGAGCTGTGCTCTTCCGGGGCTATAAATAAAAGGTTTTGATGTTTAAGAAATATTCCGAAAAAAGATTAATAATTATAAGTTAAAGAGTACTTATTTAGAAAGCAGTGGTAACCGAGTATGTAGGTACGAGTTGTAGGTCGTGGTTCAAACCCAGTCATTCGTTGGGGAACACGAAAAATCCGAAAGATGCTCACCGTGTCCCACAGATCGAAGGCAACGAAGGAACGGGGTGGGTTTTAGTCAGTAAGAGTCTGACACTGCTCCACCCAAGAGCGGGAAAAGTAATTCTGATGATACCTCTTCCAAAAAAAACCCAGTCATGCTTTGTGTAACCTATTTCATCACCACTATTCTCAAAATGGTAAAAGAAAACTTCGCAAGGAAACCGGTATGTCCTAAACATAAGTTCAAAGACATGTGTCATCTACCAACCTGCACTGGGCCCACGTGTTTACGGCCCATTCCCTCTCCTAGGGAAGAGGACTGAGTCCCAGCTGTGGGAACATTAAATAGCTGATTCATCATAATCTACCTATTTTTATTTGGATTTAGCAGAATACCAGAATTTACGAGGAGCGGCTGCCTACCAGACCTCCACAACCCATTAACTGGGGTAACACGGTACTTCATGGCAAGACTAGAATCAGGAATATCAGGATACTGGCTTCTGATTATTCGTAACGACTGCCAAAGATCTATAAATGACACCGGAACCTATGGCTTAACGTGCTTTCCAAATCACGAATGAAACTCGGTATGTTAAGATGGTCACCAATCCACAGACCAACCTTGGCAAGCGTTACTCAACCTTGACGATCGACCCATGCGGCTATTATGATCTAGCCACGAGCCACTTAACATTAAATAGCTGATTATGCTATGCTTAAGCTACAATTTAAGAACAGCTATGTATGATGATAAAACGATTAAGTTAAGGAATGTGGTGTCAGTTAAGTTTCCCATTAAAATGTCTTGCGTCAAAACTTTAATACAATACGACTGCGAAACCTCACGAAACTAGAACCACATAAAACTAGAAATATTTCAACTCTTTTCTATTCCGGCGCCAGCACAACAATTCCTATTTATTTTCAAACGCGGGCCATTTGTTCAGTCCATAAAGTATTCATTAAGGTCCGATGCAGCGCGCCTGACAAATGAGTGTCCACCACCGCGCGACACCGGTCCCCTCCGCGTGAATTAACTAGTCAATATTACGGCGCTGGCTTTTGCACCGTTTCGTGCTATATTTTTCGAGGACTGGTGGATGAGGACAGTTTTTTTTTTGTTGAAGTTTTATGATGATTCAGGTCTTATTGTCATCCACATCATCATCATAAAGAAACAGAAGAAGGTATATGGTGAACATTCCACCCATACGCACAAAGCGGTTTGGAAACACATTTATCATGCGTACAGCTAAGGAGTGGAATTCTCTGCCGGGGTCTGTGTTTCCTGATAGCTACAACTTAGGAGTCTTCAAGTCAAGAGTGAATAGGTTACTTCTAGGCAAACGTGCTCCATCGTCGGCCACATCATCGCTTACAATCAGGTGAGATAGTGGTCAAACGCGAGCCTATGTATAATAAAAAAAAAAACATCAGTGCAGCCAAAAGAAGTCCACTGTTGGACTCAGATTTCTTCAGTCTCATTACGTTGACAGGTCGTGTGGCTCATGGTTTTCACCAGATTGCTGTCTTCGAGTACACTAACGACATTCTAGAACCGTCCAGCTCTATTGGCGATCAGTTCTGCGAGTAAAGTTCTCTTAATAATCAGAAAATATCTAAGCCTTCTGATGACAGAGGCCTCTATTTCCTAAAGAAGCCATCCCAATTAATAAGTAAGTGAAAGTTTTATACTTATTGGCTATTTTCGGACGGCTCTATATCAGTTTATGAATTCCAGAACAGAAGGTAAGGCTCTTGTAAAAAGATTTAGGTTTAACGACAAAAAAAAAATAGGATGTCACTAATAGTTGAATGATTCTGAAACTTTTCTGAAAGGATAAATCATTTTTATCTAACTTATTTTACAAAATCTTCTAAAAGACTAGAACTTCATTCGACGTTCCTCAAAAAAGTTTTTGAAAGAATAACTATATTAAAGTTATTTTCATCAAGTTCTTGCCATTCATAATACCACCGCATCTACATGTTAGCTGGCCGTCGCAGGACGCACGTCGGCCGGCTAACGTTCAGCGGGCAGTGCACACGTCATCACGTCAACTGACTCCAACATGTCCGGCCTAATGTGCTGGTAGCTTGTGGTTTGGAGGTTTTAGGGAAAGTAATAACTTATGGTTTGTTGTTTGACCGATTTTTTATAGTAAAGATATGAACTATGAGACTGATTCTTGTAAAAAGGTTTACGCTTAAATGCGAAAAATGGGATGTCGTTTATACCTGAATGATCATTGCATTTGTCACTTTTAACAAAATCTTATAAAAGACTAGAACTGTATTTGACTTTCCACAATATATTTATCAAAAAGTATCACTATATTCAGACTACCACTTCTACATGTCAACAGACCGTGGCAGGACGCACGTCTGTTGGCTAACGTTCAGCGGGCAGTGCACACGTCATCACGTCAACTGACTCCAACATGTCCGGCCTAATGTGCTGGTAACTTGTGGGCTTTAGGGAAGGTACCTAATATTTTTGGATAGGAAAGGCAGGTAAAATATTAAATTAGTTTTGTTACTTGTTAATAAGTGATTATTATTAATTTGAAGAAGTTAATAGAAGAGAAAGCCAATAGTAGTCTTAGTAACTAATAACTCCAAGTATCCAGTAGTAGTAGTTATATTTATGGTGTACGATATAGAATATATCAATCAATCAATCCTGAGCTACAAAAACTTCAAGTATCTTGATTGGCATAAAACTACAAGTCCATGCCTATAAAATACTAAGGGCCTGTTTCTCAATGACCGAGTAGGCACTACTCACTGAATAAATTCAAAAATGGAACAGAATTTGTATGAAATTATCTGCCAAGTAAGATACTCGAAACTTAATCATAGGTGGTGAAACAGGCCCTTAATCAAATTTTCTTTTTCAAAACTGCAAACTCATCTACTTTCCTAGTTCTTGCTATTCGTAATGTTAAAGCATTCATATTTCAACTGGACGCCGCATGTCAGTTGACAAACGTCTGGCGGACAGTGCACACGTCATCGCCAAATAACTACCAACACGCCAGATCCATTGTGCTTGCTTGGATTTTTATTTTTGAAGGGGAAATAATAATGGTTCCGAAAAACAAATTAATCTCCAGCGATCTGTGGCCGACTATTATTCTAATTTACCAGCGTTATAATTAATTACCGACAAAAAACCCAAAACATTAACGAAAAAATATACCTAATTTAACAACAAATTAGAGCATGTTCAAATTACTTGTTCTCCTCCTAAAAAAATGAGTCGTCGAATAACAAAACTAAACTTCCGAATGGAATACTGAACCTCCGACAAAATTACTAAGTTACCGACCAAAATAATCATATTTTGACAACTTGCATGAACTGTTTTAATTTCTATTGTTGGTTATCAAATTTATTTTTTAACTCTCAATAATAATGAAAATACCTTAACTCATTTTTATTCGGACAAAAGTAGTCGGAAAGTTAGTATTTTAGGCAGTAGATTTAATATTTTGAGTAAGGGTAATTCTTCTTTTTTTGTCGGAGCTTTTATTACTACCCTTTTTGAAGTATTTATGGTAGAAAAGTAATGTAAAAGATAAACACGGTTTAGGAGTCAATGAGATGAGATTTATTTGAGACTAGGCCAAATACCGTATTTGAATTGGTATGTTCAAATTCAAAAGTCGTTCAATGTTATCACATAATGTGCTTACGCAAGCTAGCCCTATAAACATTTTTTGTATCATGTATCCAAACGCATCTCAAACATTATAATCATTCATATTGGACGACAGTATTGAGCCAATCATACTCCAACTCCCCATATCCTCATATCCCATGCCGGCGAATGAGAAAGCTTGTTCGCCGCTAAGCCAATCAGGAACATTTCCGCCGACCGCTGCAAAGAAAGGTCGCCATCTTGGGTTGACCGCTCTTCTGCTTCGAGACTCCATCCGCACAACACCACCGCAAAAAGTAACCCGCTGATCCAGGAAACCCGCGGCGCCGCGGTGATCTAATATCTAATCGCTGAACCATAAACCTCCTAAATAACGTGTTGGCCGACACAAAGACACAGTGACGCGAAATATAACCGATTTGTTAATCGCGAGTGAGAACATCCAAGAACACGTGTGAGTGTCGTCATCCACCCGGCAGTCAGTGCAGAAACCTGGCATCCAGATCTCCAAGTAAGTCACAATACTCTTCCCATACCTACTTTCCTTTAGCTCAATTTCTGTGTCCAATACATCATCCAACGTAAAAATATTTCCCGCTAAAATTAAACAACTTAATCTGGTCCTTCGAGAACCGCAATCCTAAACTTACCATAAGTTAAAATGGTCCATTCGAGTCGGATTCATAGAATCAGCATTCATAGGTCTCATACCTAGGATTTAGGTTAAATAGGTACCTACTTATCTAACCTGAATTCGTAAAACCGCCATATTGAACGCATACTATCGTTCTTACATTCCCCGCTAGGTACATACCTACATCATTGGGAACTACTGTACCAACTTAATAGTTCGCCTGTTGCATTGAAATAGCATAGGGAATTATTAAAACCGCTAATTATCGTGAGTTAGTTCGGCAAACTTGCCTATAACATAAACTCAACCGCAATAATTTTCTTTCACCCGCTACTTAAATAAAAAAATATAAAATATTCTTGAAGTCTACCTACATAAACATAAATTATTTTGTCCGCTATAGTTACTAGAACTACTCCAATATGGAAGATCTTCAAATAAAAGTTAAAATACTGCAAGCTAAAAACCAAGCAATCTTTGAGCGTTTATCGTCATTGTATGAAATATCAAAGAAAATAAATACGACTAGTATTGAGCTACGTTCGGCTGAGACGTTTATGGCAGACACGCAAATAATCTCAGTTACTCGTCAAGAGTTTATTTCTAACATAGATAAAATAAATACATATTCTTTACAAATAAATCCTGATCATAAAATAGATTATAATAGTCAAGTATCATTTGACGGAGTTTATACGCGAGTAGAGAGAATACGCTCACTTATTGAAGCGAAGTCCTCAAGGTCATTGAAGGACTCAGCGTCTATTGATACCGCGCCGCAATCAAAATGCTCAGTCAAGCTGCCACCAATTCAGATTCCGTTTTTTGATGGTAGAATTGATAATTGGCCTGTTTTTTATGAATCATTTAAATCAAATGTCCATGAAAATTCAAACCTTACAGATTCTCAACGTGTGCAATATTTAATAGGTAACCTAAAAGGAAACGCATTGCAAATTACCGCCGGAATTATTCCGTCAGGGGATAATTATACATCTATCTGGAACAGTTTGGTTCAAAAGTATCAAGATAAACGAGCATTAGGCTCGCACTACATGTCTAATATTTTAAATATCAAACCCGCAATTAATAATTCCGCCTCTTTAAATAGTTTTATTGAAAGTTTTCACGCGTCTGTTTCGGCACTAGAACAATTAAAAATTAACGACCTAAAGGATTTCATATTATTAAATTTAGCTTTAAAAAAGTTAGATCCCGCTATCATACATTCATTTGAGATGCATATGAGAGATGTGGAGATTCCTACTTATACGGATTTCGTTGAATTTATAAAATCGCAAGTAAAAATATTAGATAGATCTACTTTAACTCGGACCGCATCCATAAGTAACAACAATAATAAAAATAATTCTTGTCGTAGCCAATCACGTGATAGTACAGTACATACATTTGTTGCTTGTAACAATAACCAAACTTGTATGTATTGTAGTAGCAAGGATCATTGGAAGCTTTATACCTGTCCAAACTTTCAAACAATATCGGCCGGTTCGCGTTTGGATTTTATTAAAAATAAACGTGGATGTGTAAACTGCCTTAGTACAACGCACACTGCCTCGCAGTGTAAATCTATACACACCTGTAGAACATGTAACAAAAAACATCATTCTCTTTTACATTTGGAACAAATTTCACAGCAGCGATCGATATCAGCTGACGCTTCCGCGCAGTCACAACAGGTGGCGCTTTGTGCATGTTCTCGCGTAGGAATAAGGACTCCACGTACTACGATTGTTTTGTCAACAGCACAAGTCTATGTTGATAACAAACATAACAAATCCGTTTCTGTAAGGTGCTTAATAGATAACGCTTCGCAAAATAATATAATTACTACAGCCTGTTGTAAAAAACTGCAATTAAATATTATACCGCTTTCAAATTCATTTATAAAGGGTGTAGGAACCTCTTCGCGGCCTATCATAGGTTACGTGGAGATAACAGTTACTGCAAAAAATAAAACAAATTCTTTTAAAATAACCGCTCTTGTTATTGATTGTATAACTGATAAATTACCATCTCACTTGGTTGACACCTCTGCTGTGCAACATTTATTCGAGTTACCGCTAGCCGACCCCCTGTGGCACGTGCCCGGTGAGGTTGAATTACTTCTAGGGGCAAAACTGTTTCCGTATTTATTACTTCATAACAGAATTCTCTCATCTACCGCGCCATCAGCTGTTGAAACCGTGTTTGGATACATAATTATGGGTGAGATACCCTCTAGTTTATCTAATAACAATAACAGTCTAGATGATTTAAATACCGCTTCATGTTTTTCTACCGCGTTAACAGTAGATGATTCTCATTGTTTTTTGTCGTTGGACGAATCTTTACATAAATTTTGGAATATCGAAGAAATACCTTCAAAATCTTTTATGAGCCCCGCTGAACGGGAGTGTGAACAGCTGTACGCTTCTACTGTGTCACGTGACTCCAGTGGTAGGTACTGTGTTGCCTTACCATTCTGTAAAAATCCAGAATCACTCGGAAATTCATATGCTGTCGCTTATCGACGTTTAATTAATTTGGAAAAAACTAAGCTTCGCGACCCTTCTTTGCGCGCTAGTTATAACGAAATAATCCAAGAATATATCGATCAAAATTATTTAACTGAAACTACCCCTAGTTCTGTTGATCAGACTATAGGATATTACATACCGCATCACCCTGTTATTAGGAATGATAAACAAACTACTAAGGTGCGCATTGTCCTTGATGCGAGCGCTAAGTCTCATAATGGCGTTTCATTGAATGACTTACTGCATACAGGTCCTAATTTACAGGCTGACATATTTTTATTACTTTCAAATTTCCGTTTGTTTCCTATTGCAGTTACAGCTGACATAAAACAGATGTATCTTCGAATTAAGGTTATTGAGGATCATCGAAAATATCAAAAAATATTGTTTCGATTTAATACTACTGAACCTGTTCGCGAATTTAAATTTAACCGTGTTGCCTTCGGTCTCAAGCCCAGTCCCTTTCTAGCCATGCGCACTGTGCGCCAGCTTTCAGAGGATGAAAAACATCGCTTCCCGCGCGCATCCATTGTCGCTTCTCATGAGCTTTACATGGATGACTTGGCTAACTCGACCCCTACTCTAGAAGAAGCCAAGATTCTCTCCGCTGAACTTATCGCCTTATTTAAAGCTGGGGGCTTTGACCTTACTAAATGGGCAAGTAATTCCTTGGAATTACTGGAGGTTATTCCACACTCCAACCGCTCTTCTATTAATTTCTCTGACGGGGATAATTTAAAAATCCTTGGACTCAAATGGATTCCTTCCGAGGACTGTTTCACCTTTACTACATCTGAGTTAGATAAAGGTTGTACTAAACGCGTCATACTTTCCACTATTGCCCGTCTGTGGGACGTTCTCGGTCTAGTGGCTCCTGTAGTTTTATTCGCGAAATTACTCATAAAGGAATTATGGAAATTAAACACAGATTGGGATGAAACTCCACCCGATTCTATCGTACTTCTCTTTCAAAAATTCAAAGAGCAACTGCCTCTACTTTCTTCTTTAAAATTGCCGCGTCATGTAGCCGTTACTATGGGTTGCGTGACAAATATAGTAGGTTTTGCTGACGCCAGCTTGAATGCGTATGGCTGCGTTATATACTTACATGTCACTGACACAAATGGTAATACACACGTAAATTTGGTGTGTGCTAAATCTAAAGTTGCACCTGTTAAGGTCGTATCTCTGGCTCGTCTAGAGCTTTGCGCCGCTGTTCTTTTGTCTAAACTAATTAAACTAGTTTATGACACTTACCGCTCTCGCACCGCTATTAATAAAATATTTGCCTTTTCCGATTCTACAATTACACTTTCATGGATTCATTCCTCACCTCACAAGTGGAACATTTTTGTTAGTAACCGCGTCGCTAAATGTCAAGAAAATCTTGATCCTAAACATTTTTACCATATTAACGGAAAAGAAAATCCTAGTGACTGTCTGTCTCGAGGTCTTCTACCCGAACAGTTACTAAACCATGATTTATGGTGGCATGGCCCTGAATGGCTTCTGCGACAAACTGATGAGTGGCCTATTACTCCGTTTGTTTCCTCATGCAGCGAGCAATTGCCTGAGTTTAAAAATAAATCTTTAACATTAGTATCTACCGTATCAGAACTTAACTTGATATATAGCCTTTCTCAAAAATTTACATCGTTACATAAAATATTGCGCATAATTGTATACATTTTGAGATTTTTGCATATTATTCCTTATGACAAGTCACATAAGACAATTACTGTCCGTGAATTGGTTGCCGCTGAAATTTATTTAATTCATTGTATTCAACAGTTTCATTTTTTAGATATTTATGACGAGATTGAAAATAAAAAACTTCGCTCACAGTTTAAGAAACTCGATCTATTTATAGACGAGCATAACATAATTAGAATTGGTGGCAGGTTGTCAAATGCGAACCTTCCTTATGAAGCTCAGCATCCCGCGCTTTTACCTAAACATGATAACTTTACACATGTTCTAATAGACTATTATCATCGCATTCATTGTCATGCCGGTGTAAACCTTCTTACCTCTCTGTTACGCCAAAAATATTGGATCATCTCTTCCAGAGGTGTCGTCAGACAAAGGGTACATGCTTGTAACTTTTGTTTCAAAGTTTCTCCTTCTCACCCCAGTCCAAAGATGGCTGATTTACCCGCTTGCCGCGTACAAGAGACTAAAGCTTTTGTTCATACTGGTGTGGATTACGCTGGTCCTATTAAAGTAACCTTATGTCGACGCAGAGGCCAAAGAGGTCAGAAGGCTTACATATGCTTATTCGTTTGTTTCGTTACCAAAGCAGTTCATATTGAATTGGTTACCGACGTGTCATCGGACACCTTCATTTCAGCTTTTAAAAGATTCATTTCCCGCAGAGGCCCCGTCTCTTATTTATATTCTGATAACGGAACAAACTTCGTTGGAGCCAAGGCTCAATTACAAGAACTACTTGCTAACCGCTACCGCATAGAGTGGAAAATGATTCCACCCCGCGCCCCCCACTTTGGAGGGCTGTGGGAATCAAATATTAAATCTACTAAAACGCATTTATATCGTGTTATCGGCTCTCAACTTCTTACTTATGAGGAGCTTTCGACTGTTCTCACTGAGATTGAGGCAGTTCTAAATTCCAGACCGCTCTGTGTCCTGAGTGAGGATCCGTACCCAGAACCGCTTACTCCCGCTCATTTTATAATGGCTTCTCCGTTAACTACGTTGCCTGTCGTAAACGTTCCCGAAACGACGAAACCTCTAACTTGCCGCAAAAAATTGCTTGACCAAATGGTTTGTAGCTTTTGGAGAAGGTGGCGTATAGAATATTTACATAACTTGCAAGTTAGGCAAAAATGGTTGAATGCCGCCGACAATATTAAGATTGGTACAGTGGTTCTCATGCATCAGGATGATGTCCCTCCTCTACGTTGGCCAATGGGCATAATCACCGAGATTTTTCCCGGCAAGGATGGGATAACCCGCGTTGCCATGGTGAAGACATGCAGTGGCTCTTTCAAAAGACCCGTTGTTAAACTATGTCCTTTACCTTCTCAATAATACCACCGCGTAATTAAACATCTAATTTAGCTGTAGTTCACATATTTTCATTATAACTTTTCTCTTTTGTCCAAGTTAATTTAATTTCAATCCGCTTTAATTTGACTCCTTACTTTTTGAGTATACTTCATATCCTCGAAAGCCGGGCAGAATGCTTACGCAAGCTAGCCCTATAAACATTTTTTGTATCATGTATCCAAACGCATCTCAAACATTATAATCATTCATATTGGACGACAGTATTGAGCCAATCATACTCCAACTCCCCATATCCTCATATCCCATGCCGGCGAATGAGAAAGCTTGTTCGCCGCTAAGCCAATCAGGAACATTTCCGCCGACCGCTGCAAAGAAAGGTCGCCATCTTGGGTTGACCGCTCTTCTGCTTCGAGACTCCATCCGCACAACACCACCGCAAAAAGTAACCCGCTGATCCAGGAAACCCGCGGCGCCGCGGTGATCTAATATCTAATCGCTGAACCATAAACCTCCTAAATAACGTGTTGGCCGACACAAAGACACAGTGACGCGAAATATAACCGATTTGTTAATCGCGAGTGAGAACATCCAAGAACACGTGTGAGTGTCGTCATCCACCCGGCAGTCAGTGCAGAAACCTGGCATCCAGATCTCCAAGTAAGTCACAATACTCTTCCCATACCTACTTTCCTTTAGCTCAATTTCTGTGTCCAATACATCATCCAACGTAAAAATATTTCCCGCTAAAATTAAACAACTTAATCTGGTCCTTCGAGAACCGCAATCCTAAACTTACCATAATGACATTAAAACAGTTCATGCAAGTTGTAAAAATATGATTATTTTGACAACTTGCATGAACTGTTTTAATTTCTATTGTTGGTTATCAAATTTATTTTTTTAATCTCAATAATAATGAAAATACCTTAACTGTTCGGCCCGTGAGATCGGGTTTAGACATTTTTTACTACCTATTAAAACTACATTTTTATTCTGATTCATTCCGTTTTTCTTCAGTTGCTAGGATAACTTAAGATGCAAGAGCGAGCGAAGCGAGCTCAAGACTTGGGGGCCCGACTCGGACAGGTTAGGTTAGAAGGAGGTGGCGGGGTCGTAGTGAGCGAGCGAAGCGAGCGAACATAGACCCCGCCACCTCCTTCGAGGTTATTTTTTTTTAAACCACCCAGAAGCAGGAGCCCGTCGACTACGCCTTTTAATCAATTTTTCGAATCGTAAATATTCTAGGAAACGAAAGTCTACGTGGTTTTACACTAAAGCATAAATACGACCGTTCTAACTTTTTAACGCCTGAAATAGGTACTAATTACCGATACCCAAGCATACCCGTAGTTAGTAAAATTCATGATATACGATACAAGCAAAAGTTATTGTACAAGTACATTTTTATATTTTTTATAAGTTACTGTATAACCACTCAGAATAATATTTTTAGTATAGTGTTACAGTTAAAATAGCACCACAGTCTATGAAATTTGAAAGGTAATTTATGAATTAATAGTTGGCAAATATAGATAAAAATTACAAAGCATAGTTTTCAGTAGAACGTAATTTATGCCGGTAGAAAAGTATTATAGCAATAAACAGTCAAGTTTATTTTTCGAAGATTTCAGTATCTCATTCGGTCGTTTCGTCATTTTTATTCGGACAAAAGTAGTCGGAAAGTTAGTATTTTAGGCAGTAGATTTAATATTTTGAGTAAGGGTAATTCTTCTTTTTTTGTCGGAGCTTTTATTACTACCCTTTTTGAAGTATTTATGGTAGAAAAGTAATGTAAAAGATAAACACGGTTTAGGAGTCAATGAGATGAGATTTATTTGAGACTAGGCCAAATACCGTATTTGAATTGGTATGTTCAAATTCAAAAGTCGTTCAATGTTATCACATAATGACATTTTAAGTTAACATCTTGTCATTAGTTGTATTTTTGGAAGTTAAGAGATAGCGTGCACGAGTAACTTTGGTTACTGCAAATAATTTTATTTATTTATTTATATAAACTTCATACAGCATTTAAGGTACACAGCCGGACTTAATGCCGTAGACATTCTCTACCAGTCAACCTAGGATGGTGAAGAGAGAAGGCGGCAGGTGCATAAAAAAAAAGAAATGAATAATTTAAAAAACGAAGGTACATTATTTTGTTTCCCCCATCAAGTTTACAGGATTGTATTGAAGTGCGCGCATGTAGCAACACCAGCAAAAGTCTCCCTGACTTTTTATTTGCGGGGCTCTGCAATAAGCCGGTGCGGTGACTTAATTATCACCGTGTCTATTAATAGCATTTTTTTATGAAAAAGTTGCGTCACTGTTGGTTCTGTGTTCCTTACACTCCTTTAGAAGCGAACATACTTAAAAATATGGGAATTATTTTTCCGGACACTACGTCTATCGATAGAATAAATGGCTTTTAAGGCACCAAATTGATTTCAAAAAGGACCTGCTTACTGAAATTGTACACAAAGTTGTATTTCAGTGTTACAAGAATGTTCAAAAGAACATTCCTGTAACACGTGTGTGTTGTACCACTAGTTCCAGGGTCCCCCTGGAATGCAAATGGAAACTGAAAAGAACACGAATAAGCTTTTCACCCGGTCGCTGTGGCGACGCCTATGTCCAGCAGTGGACGTCTTTTGGCTGAGATGATGACGAAGCTTTTCACGCACAATCTTGCTCCACACAGATTGGGGTAAGTTGTTTAATGATTTTTCAGCTCAAAAAAGGTTGTATTGCACTTGAAACAATCAAAATATCATCATCGTCATTGCAGACCAATTCCGATGGGGCTCCCCATCGGAATTGGGGGCATGGATCAAAATTCCGAAAGGAAAGCTCGGTGTCTCCAGATCGAAGGCAACGAAGGAACGTAAAAGGCGGGGTTTAGTCAGTAAAAGTCTGACACGCCCTCCCGCTCCACCCAAGAGCGGAAGAAATCATTCTGATGATTCTGAAAAAAAAGCCCCTAGTGGTTTGATAATATGAATCTTCAACTATAAACAATAATAATTAACAAAACTCACATGAAACCCCTCAAACTTCCCAGCACACTGTATATAACAATCAGAAGCCCGGCCCCGACGTCACAACGTGGTAGGCTCGGGATTAATATCATCAATGTATGGCGGCGCGCGGTCAGCGCACCTGCTCGCCGGCGCCATGCCACGTCACCGACTTGTTAGGATCTGTCGGCTATTTGTCAAGGATTGTGCTCAAATAACCGGTTTAAAGTTGGATAAGGTCCTTCTGGAGCACAAATGCCAACTAAAAGAACACAAGTGACTTTTCCATACGCAATTTTGCTCCACCCAGTATAGATAAGTTGCTTGATGATATCCCACCTCAAAAGAAAAGTTTGCAATGCAATTAAAAGACAGCCCTTAAACAGTGCACTAAACCGTGAACTACATACTATGACCTTCCTTCTCCTTCTTCCTGCCCTTATCCCATGTTACTTAAGGTAAGCACAACATGTTTTCTTCTTCCAATCTGTCCTGTTGTCTGTCACACTATCACTAACTCCCTTTTCTTTCATATCGCTCCTCACACAATCCATCCATCTTTTCTTTGACCTCCCTCTCCTTTTACAACATACATACAAAAACAACTAATTTAAAATTCGCACGAAACCCCTCAAACTTCCCAGCACACTGGACATAACAATCAGAAGCCCGGCTCCGCCGTCACAATGCGGTAGGCTCGGGATTAATATCATCAATGTATGGCGGCGCGCGGTCAGCGCACCTGCTCGCTGGCGCCACGTCACCGACTTGTTAGGATCTGTCGCCTATTTGTGAAGGATTATGCAATATGAAAAAATTGTTTGTCGATTTCTCATTTCAAAAGAAAAGTTTGCAATGCAGTTGAAGTCAGTTCACATACTTGATTTACGTAACATTGCGTAAATCATCAACTACATACAATAACCTTCCTTCTTCCTGTCCTTATCCCATATTACTTGGGGTCGGCCTAACACGTTTGCTTCTTCCATTCTGTCCTGTGAACCTTCCTTCTTCCTGTCCTTATCCCATATTACTTGGGGTCGGCCTAACACGTTTGCTTCTTCCATTCTGTCCTGTGAACCTTCCTTCTTCCTGTCCTTATCCCATATTACTTGGGGTCGGCCTAACACGTTTGCTTCTTCCATTCTGTCCTGTCGTCCGTCACACTATCACTAACTCCCTTTTCTTTCATATCGCTCCTCAATCCATCCATCTTTTCTTTGGCCTCCCCCTCTCCTTCCACAACTTACATACAATAATAATTAACTAAAACTCGCACGAAACCCCTCAAACTTCCCAGCACACTGGACATAACAATCAGAAGCCCGGCTCCGCCGTCACAATGTGGTAGGCTCGGGATTAATATCGCTACCTTTGGGTAGAAAGGTCGTATAAACCATTTTGGCCAAATTGAGTTAAATATACCATTTTTCTCAGAATTTTTTTCTCTATCGATCTGTATATACGAAATGTAGAAATTCGCTCAAAAATGGTTAATACGACCCAGACATTTTCGGTCATAGCCTCTTAAAAAAGGTAAATTTTCAATGTAAAAGCCAAATATTATTTTTTTGTAATTTTGTTATGACGTAATGACCATAATTTATATTAACTCGGGGTGTAAAAATAGTCGTTAATTGTAAATGGTTTATACGCCCTAAAGTGTTAAATGCATTAATTGTAAATGGTTTATATGACCAATAGTATTAAATGCATTAATTGTAAATGGTTTATACGCCCTAAAGTGTTAAATGCATTACTTAAACCCAGGTTAAAATCGACGTCGTAAATCCAAAGATAGTTCGCAACGTTTGGTGTATAAACCATGATCATTGCAAGTCGCACTTTACTTTAGGATGTTTGTCAAGTAAAATGTGTAAGGAATGAACCTGGACTGGTCAGATGATGAAAAAATCAAAGAGAGGTGGAAGAAATATTTTGAAAGACTAATGAATAAGGAAAATGATTGGAGTGGGATTTTAGAAAGTAAACCAGAAAATGTGGGGTTAGTGAGAATGGTTAGTATGGTTGAAGTCAGAATAGCAGTAAATGGAATGAAGAATGGTAAGGCCATTGGCCCAGTTTGGAATACTAGTTGAAGTGTGGAAGTTACTGCGAGTGGATGGACGGATGTGGTTAGCGATGTTCTTCAATAAGTTGTTGAAAGAAGAATTCATACCTGATGATTGGTGCAAAAGTTCTTTAGTGCCCATCTTTAAAATCTTTTTCTTAAGTGCAACAATTATAGAAGAATAAAGCTAATGTCACATACTATGAAAGTCTGGGAGGAAGAAGTATTGAAAGGCGGTTGAGATATAAGAGTGAAATTTCACAGAAGCAATTCGGTTTTATGCCTGGTCGGGGTACAACGGATGCTATTTTCGCTATACGCCAGCTGTACAAGAAATACAGAGGTGCACATAAAAACTTGCACATGGTATTAATTGACCTCGAAAAGACATACGACCAGGCACATCGTGAGGTTCAGTTGTGGGCCCTTAAGGAGAAAGGTGTGCCTGGGAAGTATGTGCAGTTGATCCGAGCGATGTACAGTCGGTGTAGTACCCAAGTCCGGTCTACAGTAGGCACCAGTGGCAGTTAGAATGAGGCGGTCGGCCTACATCAGGGGTCGGCTCTCAGCCCTTAACTTTCCCTGCTGATAATGGATGCTTTGACGTTAGATATTCAGGAAGAGGCCCCCTGGTGTATGCTGTTTGCCGATGATATTGCGGTGGTTGCCGAGAGTGACCTAGAGGTCCAGAGCAAATTGGAGGCATGGCGGCATAGGCTGGAGAGTGTTGGCGTGAAATTGAGTAGAACCAAAACAGAGTAATTGTTCTGCGATTTCGGCGGTCCCTCCAATCCTTCGCATTTAGCCCTCGCTAGGACATTCATTCCGATTTGTTCCGACTTTCAGTACCTCGGGTCGCTTGGCCAAGGAAATGGTGAGGTAGACCGGGACATAACACATCCAATCAACGCAGGATGGATGAAATGGCGACAGGTCACGGGAACAACTTGGGATCCACGGATGCCCCTCAAGTTGAAGGGTGCAATCTACAAGTCCGTGATAAGACCTGTCATACTGTATGGATCGGAATGTTGGGCTGTGAAAAAGATGGATGAAAAAAGATTGCATGTAGCGGAGATGAGAATGTTGAGAAGGATGTGTGGTGTGACAAGAATGGACAAAGTGAGAAATAAGTGTATTAGAGGAAGTTTCAAAGTGGCGCCAGTGACTGAAAAGGTGGAAGGAAATCGTTTGTTTTGGTATGGTCATGTGAAGAGGAGGGATGAAACGCATGTTACTAAAAGAGTTCTGAATTTACATTTGGATGGATGGAGAGGGAGAGGGAGGCCAAAGAAAAGATGGATGGATTGCGTAAGGACCGATAAGAAAGAAAAGGAAGTTATGGTCTATCGGTTTAGGTAGTCAACTTAAGGTAAACAATCTTGGCATGTCTTTTTATCTAAAAGTTGTCTATAAATTGTATGTAAAAATCTTTGCAACTAGGTATTTACCTAAATCGATGTTAGCTGATAAACTAAATTTAAATAATCTTTTTGTATATTATATACGACCTCTTAAATATAAAAAGACATAACAAGATTGTTTACCTTTAGTTAATTACCTAAACCCATAGACCATAGTGATAGTGTGACGGACGACAGGACAGAATGGAAGAAGAAAACGTGATGCACCGACCCCAAGTAATATGGGATAAGGGCAAGAAAAACTTTACGACCAACACACAAGGCTCGCATTTTGCGCGCAGCGACAAGCAGAAGAACGAGCTGCGATAGACAGGTACCGGACTGATACCATTGATTAGAAGGTATTATAATACTTAATAAATGTTGGTTCAGGTAGTTTTATTTTATTTGAATCGACCATTATTGGATATTAGAATAATAATAATTGAGTTCCTACTAATTCTATGAGTAACAGGATTATTTATTAGTCAGAATTCAATTGATCTATGATTATAAATGGTTTTTAATACAAAAAAAATACATAAATTTGGGTTTTTACGACATTAAATGTGACCTTAAGCTTACCAAAAATGGATATACGAACAACACAGGTTTTTCAAAGCACATTTTCATGGGGTGTATAAACCAAGAATTGATTTTTTCTTAGACGTAAATGCATGCTAACTTTGAAACTAAAGAAGATAGACAGGTTTTGATGATTTAACCTTTTTCATTTGCAAAATGTAAGAACCTTTCTCATAGATAATTTTTTTAAAACTTCAAAAGCTAAAAAGTTATGAATTTTTTTGTAAAAAAAAAATAGTATTTCGGCTCTACTGAAAAGTCGGGTTTTTCTTTATACGACCTTTCTACCCAAAGGTATCGATATCATCAATGTATGGCGGCGCGCGGTCAGCGCACCTGCTCGCCGGCGCCACGTCACCGACTTGTTAGGATCTGTCGGCTATTTGTGAAGAATTATGCTCACATATCCGGTTTAGAGTTGGATAAATACACGAGGTAGGTTTTATTGTGATTGGAATAGTAAAATTGAATTAATTTTCCTGTACATTTAAAAACTATAAATGTTTACGGGAGAAGAAATTATGAATTAAAAAATTCCTATGCCTATAAAACGAAAATTGAATAGCCGTAGGTGCACATACTCTGTGCACCTTTTTTTTAATTGGCAATTCATTCTATGAAATTTTCCACTCTAAGGCGGAGCGGGCTTAAAACCACTCCTGCGTTCCTCCTTTGCCTTTCGTTCCAGGAAAACCTGGGGTGGTTTTCCTTTCGCAAGACAACCCATGATCCCAGTAGGCTTCAACCATACTGGGCTTTTACGGTTTTGCTGACTTCTCTTTGAGGCGCGCAATGCCTTACGCCGTCGACGACTCGGCGAGCTACGCAATGCTCGTCGTCTGCAAGCCTACTCCAGCCACCGTGGTTAGAAATTGGGGTCAAGATCCAGGTGACTGGGGCGTAAGCATGTCCTCCAGTGGGCTAAGCAGTTATTGCTTAGCCTATTCAAATGTTCTTTGCTATAATTTTTACAAAAGAAGTACATTTCATTTCTAATCCTACTAACTTCATATGAAAATGTTTATAACAATTAAGGTATGTGTATGCTTGTTGTGCATGCAGGTTAGTAAGACACAAATATTGCTTTCAATAAGCCATGCCATCTCTAACCAACGATGCAGTGTGCAGTACAATGCAACACCAAATTCTAGGAATTAATGGATAGCCAAGCAAAACATAAAATAATCCACAAAGCGGATTGGGTGCACAAACGTATGATTGTCGACAACACCGATCCACATAGCAGACAGATGGTAGAAATTCTACTTACACCGTAACCTTGACCTTATATATAAAAAATCATTATTATCAATTTAAATATTCTTAATAAACTAGTGCGCCTCACCATCAACGATTCCATCATTGCTTACCATCAGGTAGGATCGCAGTCAAGTTATAGTTAGTTTATATCATATTTTACTGAGCAACAATCATTATAAAAAGGCTTACACTGTGCCAGGTATTAGTGTTGTGTAAAATAGATACAACTTCTACGCATCTTCTTTGAGTAATGTATGTGATAATAGAAGACCTTTGCTGTCCAGAATATCGACCAATCATCCAAAGTAATAATGAGTCAATACGAATTAAAAGGGAATATTTCTAGGTGATACTTTGGGTCCACTTTTGTTTTGTTTAGCCCTAAATCCTCTCAGCACATTGTAGAAGGATTCTGGCTTGGGCTACCAAGTGAGAAAAAGGGGCCTCTTCTCAATCCACCACCGTTTGTGCGTCAATATCTGACATAGTGGTGTACTAAATCGGTATGGTTTACCATGTAAAATATTCTGCCATCTTTTTTTGTCACAACCGTGATGAAGTACCGTGTTACCCCAGTTAATGGGTTGTGGAGGTTTGGTAGGCAGCCGCTCCTCGTAAAATACTGGTATTCAGCTAAATCCGGCTTGACTAGAAGCCGACCCCAATATTGTTGGGAAAAGGCTAGGTAGATGATGATTTTTTTGTCCGAACTTGTATGGACCTTCTGCCTTTCTCTACTCTGCAGTATTAAGGATCATGTGATTGACGCTGTAGGCTCAGAGCTACATTGCTTGCGGGGACAGACAGGTGACAGGCTAGTTTTGTCTGTGTCACTATCCGAAGTGAATACGTTTTATTTTGTTTCAATTAAATGTTTTTCATACTCTTTTACCTAGTTTCAACTGTATTTTTTTTTGGTAGGCATTCTAATTTTTGTTAATTCAATAGACAGAACAATAATGTCTTGTTGATGTTTAGTGCTGGTTAGTGAATTTTTTCCGGCAATGGTATAGTTAGTTCTGATGACATGCATTTCACTGCAGAGTCAAAACTGGTATATTGATAGCTGTGTACTGATCATGAGCCTCTATTCTTACTATTCTACCATAAATACAAGACAATACACGGGCACCTAATACATTCGTGTCTATCGGCTCTTCCAAAAACGCTTGTCTGTCGACAAAGGCTTCTGCGAAAGATTTCCAACTTTATTTGTCTTTTACAATTCTGATTCATTCTAGATTAGCAACTCTTTTGTAGTTCCCACTCCTGTGTTTCCACTCTCCTTCTAAAATCAGTAGTATTTGAAAATGTAATAGAAAGAAGTGAAAGCGGAGATTTTTTTTTTTAAAGAAAATTATATACTTAAGTAATTGATCCACCCACAAGTACAGGTTGCAGTGGGGCCGCGTGGCCCTTTCTCTTTCCTAGAGAGGAGGCTTGAGTCCCAGCAATGAGAACATTATAGGACTGATTATGATAGCATAAACATTATGATTATCATAGCATAGGCTATAATATAATATGATTTATTTATGGAATGCGCTCCCCCAGGAGATCAGGATGGCAACGGTTATTAGCATTCAAAACCATAGTTCGCGAGTTGATTCGTAAGAAGTTGACAGTAGTATGATCACAGCGGTAAAGGTATCTAATTGTCAATTATCTATACTTCTATACTTACTAATATTATAAAGAGGTAAAATTTGTAAGTTTGTAAGTTTGTATGTTTGTAAGTTTGTATGTAGGGGGTAATCTCTGGAACTTCTGGTCCGATTTGAAAAATTCTCTCAGTGTTAGATAGCCCATTTATTGAGGAATGCTATAGGCTATATACCATCACGCTACGACCCACGGGAGCGGAGCAGTAATGGGAAATGCGGGTGAAACCGCAGGGGATAGCTAGTAACCAATATTGTTTGACTGTATTAGTGTAGATATATGTAGTTTATAAATTTCAGTATAAATTATGTTTTTTTTATATATATTTAAGGTGTATCCGCTTTTTCTCTCTTATTGCACCTATCACTATTTTTCTCTGCATCACCCAAAGGTTGACTGGTAGAAAATGCCTAAGTCCGCCTGTGAACTTATATGTGCATAAAGCATTTAATAAATAAATAAATATAAGTTGAAAGTACACCGTATATTAACTGCAACCGTAATAAAAGTTCACATCGCAATCATTCGGTCGCGAATATTTTCCATTCATCACTCAGTATTGATCATTAATTCGGTCTCACGATAAATCATTTGTTCGTTTTTGAGGGACGTCACTATCGTATCCTGGTTTATATTCATGAGAATATTTTTCTGTCTGTCTGTGGTAAGTGATATTATTTATTTGTTTATTAGCTTTATTTTATCCCTGGCTTGTACGAGTAATTCTTACTTATTGTAGTTACTATTTTGTATTGTTTACTTATGTATATTAATTTGTAAGTGATATTAGTTTTGTACTGAAAAAAGGTTTTGGGTAGGTTAAGGACATTTACCTAACTGTCTGGACCGAGTCCAAACCGTCAATGGCGTAGATACAGTGTTTCTCGTGCGCTTCAAAGAGATGTTATCAAACTAAAGGTGTCCAGCAAGGTTGAAACCTACTGGGCCCATGGGTTGTCTTCTGAAAGAGACGCCCGTAGTCCTGGAACGCCAAGAGCAAAGAAGGAACATATGTAGGTGTAGTTAAAAGTCTGACACGCGTTGCCGCTCCGCACAAGAGCAGCAGAAGTCACTGATAATCCACTTAAAAAAACCCAAGCAGACCCACAGCACACAAATAGTCCATACAATCTCACAAAAAAGTCATCATTTAAAATCGGAAACTCTACTGTCATTTACCATTCCCCTACGTCGTTCACAGTACGATAACGCAACTGCATCGTCGAGATTTCATAAAAATCGCTGCGAAAATTCACTAGTTTGGAAACGTCGAAAGTTAATGAATTTAATTTGATACGGAACCTCTTTTGTTTCCTGGCATGTGTTACAGGCTTAATTGTTGACTTTTAATTTGGAACGGAAGGTTTCTGATTGTGGAATTTAATGTGAAGGAATTTAATTGGGGTGGAAAAGATTAACTGTGATGGATATGTGGTTCTTGGGTAGAATTCGTCGCTTATCGAACAATAGCGCTTGAGTTAATTTGAGTTATATTACAGTGGAGTGAAGAAAATAAATAATTTAGTGTAATAATTGTGTTGAAGCACTGTATTTTTTTTTTGGTAACCCGTATTTTTCCACTTATAGGAAAAGACCTCTTCCAATTCTTTCGATAACGGTTCCTCGATTTCTCGTTGCAATTCTTAAGAGAGACAGGTTTTCCAAGTGATAAAATAGATTGCTTTATCATAATACCCACGCAAAGGCGCTCATTCATCATCATCATCATCATCTACATACTGCTCTAGTTCCATGTACCCTGGGGTCAGCGCAGCATGTTTTTTCATCTATGCTCCTCTGTTTACCTTCATGCTATCGCTGATTACCACTTTGTTCATATCACTACTTACGCACAAATGACAGAGAGATCATTGCATAGGTTTATCTACAACTAGCGGCTACCCTAGCTTCGCACGGGTATAAAATTATCAGTGTTTCTTTATTATAATCTATGTATTACACAGATAAACCTTCCTCTTGAATCACTCTGTCTGTTAAAAAACCCACATCAAAATCCGTTGCGAAGTTTTAAAGATCTAAACATACATAGAGACAGACAGATAACGGGAAACTTTGTTCTATACTATGTAGTGATAGCGAAGTAAAGCTTCACTCATTGAAGACTGAAATGTAAAAGAAACAGCGTAATCAAACTTTAAACCCACACAATTGCTCAAATGACACCCAAGACTTAATTAACAATTAAAACAAACCTCAATCTAACCGACACAGACACATTCCACCGGAAACTAATCCATAATGCACTACGCAGTTTCCTCTAAAAAACAGCTTACAAAGATAAGAAAGACACAATAAATTCTAGCGTACTTATCGGATAGACAAATGCAAGTCGACAAACGCAGTATTTACTCAACATGTGGGTCATGTGGGCAAACCGGTCATAATATGGGCAAACCGGGCAAACTGGGGCAAAGTGCAGGTGCCACGTCAGCTGATTTATACGCCGATTTGTCATTGGTCCAAACCACAGTGACCTTTGTGTTACGACAGTGTGTGGTCAAGATTTGGGTGGGCTAAGTTAGGTGGGAATGGAATTTGTGGTAGAATATTTCACTTGATTAATACGCCAAATTGGAGGTGAATTAAGTGAAAATCAAATGATTATCAAATATACTGAAAAGGGATATTGCCACCTTAATTATTCGCGACTCTTTATAAATAAAAATCCTGCTTAGGTTTTTGGTTCTTGGGAACCGAACCAAGGTAAATGTTTGTGTGATGAGTAGTTTTTCTTTTGGTGTCCTACGTTACGTTGTGAAAAACTCAAATACACCTTTTTTCTGAACTACATAAAGTTGCAAACTTTTCCAACACTTACCTCTATATTTATTGAGTAAGCATAATCCAGGTCTCATACGTAATATAATAATATAATGTACCGTCAGCAGTATAGGACATAAAGCAAGCAACCCACTCAAGTGTCTGTTGGCTACTCAACAATTTTATAAGACAAGGCGCATATTGAATGCTTGTATAGGGTACACACGCCATATCCAGTTGTTATTTTAGTGTAGCATCAACAGTGTAGGACATAAAGCTGAGCTGACTGGTAGAGAATGCCTAAGGCATTAAGTCCGCCTATGTATTTTGTGCGTGAAGAATAAATAAATAAATAAAGCGAAGAACACACTAGTGTCGGCTAGTAATTCACCCTATAGGGTAGATTCTATATCCAGTTGTTATTTTAGTGTAGCATCACAGCGTAGGACATAAAGCGAAGAACACACTAGGTGTCGGCTGGTAATTCGACTATTAATCACGCGACCGCGCGCCATGTGCAGTACTCACACTGCATCATAAATACTGGACGCTTTTAGAGCGTACGATGCGGGGGCGACACGATTGTTCACTTAATCTTCTAAGAACATAAAAGGAGAAACTGACAAACGAAATTACCAAAACCAGGGTCGTGAAATTTCGCACAAAGTTTTCTTTTATAACTTAATCGAGCGATAAGAGAGAATTTATTTAAATTCAATCCCCAAGGGGATGAAACGGAGGTCCAATGTTTGTACGGAGAAATCTATTTTCAAGCCGGCGAAGCTGTTGGCAGAAGCTAGTATACAATTTTAGATGTAGGAATTTAGGGATTAACAATCGTGTAAATGATGCTTTGAGCTTTTCTTTTGCCACTTTTATTGCGCGAATTTTCAAAACAATATTTCATTAGTATTCGTGACGTAAATAGTTTGGAGGATACGTTTAACCAAATACACAAACACAGCTAGTGTAGCTGTTCACAAACAAAAGTTCATTGCGTAAAGAAAACCTGACTTGATCATTTTTTTACGATGTAGGTGAGTTAAGTCAACCAGGTGGTTGGTAGTATTACATAGATTGTAAAAAACTTCATCGTACTAAATGGCAAAATAAATCGTTGCAAGCACCATTTTCTTGAATGAGATGACTAATATGACAAAGTTTGAGTATAAAAACCAAGCAAAAGAGGTAGCTTAATTCATGAATCCCCGACCGGTCTCATTGGACCGCGCTGTTATTGTTTGACTATTGTGTCTCATTTTGCGGGTATTGATAGGTTAATTAAATTCGACCTATAAGGGGCGAAAAAGGGCGGTTTAAAAAAAAACGGTTTAAGAGGTCTTAATTTTTTTATGAAAAAATACTCGCAACGAAATCCCGGGAAAACTGATTATTACTTGGCAAGATAATAACAGCCGTACAGGTCGATCTTCAAGGTTAAGCAACGCTTGCCTAGGTTGGTCTGTGGATGGGTGACCATCTTAACATAACGAGTTTCCTCCGTGCCTCGGAAAGCACGTTAAGCCGTTGGTCTCGGCTGTCATTTGTAGATCTTTTGCAGTCGTTACGGGTAGTCAGAAGTCAGTAAATCTGACTCCAGTCTTGCCATGAAGTACCGTGTTACCCCAGCTAATGGGTTGTGGAGGTCTGGTAGGCAGCCGCTCCTCGTAAAATACTGCTATATGTATTCAGCTAAATCCGGCTTGACTGGAAGCCGACCCCAATATAGTTTGGAAAAGGCTAGGCAGATGATGATGTATACTTATATTTAACAAATACATTGATTCCGATCCAGACGATTTTCCAAGAACAAAAATATTAAATTTGAATAATTTAATATTTTCCAACGAAAAATCGTGTAATATAAACACCTTTTCCGAACCTTCATTTTTCACAAGCCACATGCATAGTTCACGAGGGAAATATTAGTAGGAAAAATGCTGAACTTATATATTTATGTTCAGCCGAGATGGGCTAGAATTAAAATTGTATGAGCTGAAAAACCGGCGGTGAAGGGATGAAATTAATGGGATGGGATGTGCCGACGACATCTTCGGGTCTCGCGAACTTGTGAATATGAAGAATACTGCTGATTTATTGTTTTACTGTACTTGGTGAGATAAACGAGGTTTTTTTTGTAAGATTTTTATCTTGTAATGGTGGGGAGATGTGGTGTGTGAACAAAGGATGGTGGATTTTTGGTCTCTTATTTAAAATATGCGCTTGAAGTTAAGTCGCAAATATGGACCTAGTTATAAAGTGGTCCTCGAACACAAAAAGAAAATGAAAGAACATGGGTGTGGTTTTAGTCAAGGTCATTTTGAAACACCCTTCCCGCTCTGCCTTAGAGCAAATTTATAGATGATTTCCTACTTCAAAAATAATGTTTTATTATTTTTAGATAGTAATGGAGGTGGAACAGCACAAAACTCCACAAAGAGCCAATTAGCACCTGCAACAGTTGTGCCTTCACACTAATATACAGATGATAATTTGTATGTGTGCGTATATGTTGTATATCATATAATTATGGTGGTTATTACTTTACGCTCAAGTGGCTGAATGCCATTAAAATCCGAACTTAGCCATTTCATATTGTTATTATCCAAAATTTGGAGTAACATATATTATTTTTCTGCCTCGGTTTCTGCTGCATTTACTAGTAATAGTATAATAATAATAATGTTCTACAACTTTCACACAACGTCATCTAGTGCCAAAATACTTAAATCAGAGCCTGAGTTATAAGTACTATACTAACACTTGTCTTGGGTGGGGATCGAACCCACGATTTCTGGTCAGTCATTTGATCAAATGACTGACCAGGTGATCTACCCGACCGGGTAGATTATAACCTAATATAAAACATAAAAAAAATATTCCAATTCATGGTATATTTTCTACTATCGCATGACTGAAACTGGTAGTAGGAAGCTAGTCACTCTTTAAAAACAACTGTTTACACCGTGCACCCGGACAGTTACGAGCCTTCAATTTTAACTAAAATTGTTAGGTTAAAACACATGAATATTCCATCGCTAACATTTTAATCCGATAGCATAGAGTTATGATATAATCCAAGTGCGCAAAACTGTTGCCATATCTATGTTTATAGATCGTATGTTTAGTTCAGCTGAAATAGTGCAATACTAACAATAGTTTGCGTTGCTTGCAGCCTATGTATGTAGCTAGCTATGTTTGTGTGTATATGTGTGAATCTGGGTCAAAGAATCGGTATTGCTAAACGAGGTGCAACTGATAGATTTTTGTGTGGCTTCAGATTGGTTTCGGGTGTATTTTTTTTAGTTTTTTGGTTGCTGAAATTCGTTTGTGAATGAAACAGATGGCGTGAATGGGTAAGTAATGAAAAGAAGCTGTACATGTACATGAAGGGTTTTCTAGTATTAATTTGTCTGCTGGTAAATAGGTACCAAACTACGACGCAACTGAATACAGAAAGCCTTACCTGCTAGCAATTTACGTGAGCAATTTACGCAATGTACGAGTCCAAATGTAATTTGGTGGTTTTTTCTGAAGATAATGCTAGCAGGCCATTTATTTGGTTCAAGACGAGAGTTCCTAAATAGTAATTATTGCATTTTTGTGTAGAATGCCTGCTTCTGTATGCTGTGGAGACGAAAGAGGATTTAACGTACACTTTTGAGTATGCGCGCGTCGAAGATGGCTCGCATGCTATAGACTATGATGCACTATCATTGGCAAAGAACGTATGAACGGTTTTATGGACGTTCTGTCATTGGCTTAGACGCTCTGCATTAGATCTGAACGGCGTAAGGCTTAAAAGACTACAAACATATGTGTGAAATTGGGGCAGGTCGCTAATAGCACATAGTTTGGCTTACAGTTCACGAAATCATGCGAAAAATGTGGACAGGCAGACTAGTCTCAAAATTAATTTTCTTTGGTTTTCAATATATGAGGTAAATTGTCTACAATTTTAAATATAGGTTACAGAAACTGTACTATACAACACCGCACATATTTTTATCGACCAACTAATAAAGATACCTCCAACAAATACTTAAGGTTGCAACTTGACTGCATATCAAAACGGCGTGCTGATCCATTTAGCAGAAAAGCACACAGATTTGTCAAGCGAAGGTACCTCCGTAACGGGCCCAATTAGTGGCGCGCAGCTAACGAAGGGGAATTCCGAGGAAACCCACCGGGCTAATAAGGAAACCAGAGCACTGGTCTTGTGGTGGAAGCCTTTGATTTTAAGGTTGGGTAAAAGTGGGATGGTGAAATAGTGGATGCATGAGTTTTTTGATGAATAAATTGGTTATTTTTAAACAACTTCAAAACAACAGGTTCTTTAATCAATTTATACTTTTTGGTTCAGATTTTTTTTTGAGGAGCTCGTTGTTAGATAATAACAGCCGCAAGGGTCCATCTTCAAGGTTAAGCAACGCTTGCCAAGGTTGGTCTGTGGATGGGTGACCATTTTTACATAGGTACCGAGTTTCCTTCGTATCTCGGAAAGCACGTTAAGCCGTAGATCGCGGCTGTCATTTGTAGATCTTTGGCAGTCGTTACGGATAGTCAGAAGCCAGTAAATCTGGCTCCAGTCTTGCCATAAAGTATCGTGTTGCCCTAGTTAAAAACTGGTAAAATACTGGTATGCAGCTAAATCCGGCTTGACTGGAAGCCGACCCTAAAATAGTTGAATAGGCTAGGTAAATAATGGTTCAGCAATATTTTCTCGATGATTCTTTTTTCATTTGGATCAGTTTTTTTCTAGGTACTCAATTTTTTAAAGGTTTTTGACTAATCTTCATGATTCCTTTTATGTTAAATCGTTTCATGGTATCTTGATCCCGACGATGTATCCGTACCGGTGGCGCACGCCTACGTCTAGTGGACCGATGATGGAACGGACTTGGCGGAATTAGATTGTGTGATTCTAGTGCACAGTTCCCGAAATGTAAAAAAATGAAAACTGGCAGGCTAGCAACTCAACGCATCATTGCCAATGATCCTCTTGGCTCGCCTCTGAATCGACTCTAGTGCGTCAAGGTGGTATTTGGCAGATCCATGCCAAAGATTAAAAGGAATGTTTTAATTGAAAGAGAGAGCAAAGCACAAGGTTCTTGTTAATAAGGACCATTTTAGCAAACACTAGTCTTAACTACTCGCTACAAATGTAAACTACTAACAACAACACAACACCCAGTTTTATTCCGAACAACAAAAGCAAAGCTCAGTGCAAGATTCCATGCATTGCTCTAATTAAGTTTTAACAAAACATGAATCATTAAAAGCGGTGTAATGCGCGTGGAGGGTGAAGCAGGGGTTGAAGGGGGTGAACATCCCCTCTTGATTTATACCCCGATTTGTCGTCGAGCCAAACCGCCCCTGATTCACCGCCGTAATGCCGTGTTTACTGATAAACACAGGAATACCGAATGGCCGTTGTAAATGAGTTTTCATTAAGTGGTACTATTTTCTGGGGGGTGAAAAGGGGTTGATTGGTTTCTGTTAATGGTGGGAACTATTGAAAAAATCTGTTGTAAAACCAAAAGAATGAACAAATTGCTGTGTACCGTGTGTACTGATTTTTTGGTGCCTAAAGCGCAGTTTTGTCCAATACCTGAAATCGATTGAAGAGAAATCAAGCAAGCATCGAGCACATTCGTCAGTTTTGATGCAACTCTGACCAAAAGCTATTTGGAAAAGCGACAGGTCTAAAGGATAAACTGTGGGATAAACTAACCTTGTTTCATTGTAGGTATCTCTCTTAGTCTTACCCCTTACCCGAGGCAGGTTACGTTAAAGCAAACTATACAGACCTAGGGTTTATTAGAGCGTACATGGTCCACCACGACGTCAACGTAGAGATACGGTTATAAGGTTATTATTATTATATCTAGCCTATTTTGTCCCACTGCTGGAAAAAGTTCTCCCTGCATTCCTTCCATAGTTCCCTGTTCTGAGCAACTTCTTGCCAATCCCTGAGTCGTCCCGTCATCGAGGTAGACCAAGAAGGAAATGGAATATAAATGAACACAATGGAATGCAGTTATTGTAGTACTTAATTTTAAAAAAAAACAACATTTAATTTTTTTTAAGAATCCTTCTCTGCTTTAGTGTATGTTATTTTTAGAGTTCCGAAGTCAAAGGTTAAAAACGAGACCTTATTGCTATGACTAGACTGTCCGTCTAACTGTCACCGTGTACCGTGCTTGCTAGAGAGCTGAAATTGAAATAGATATTATATTTCTGTTGCCGTTATAACTACAAATACTAAAACATAATAACATAAATGTTTAAGTGGGGCGTTTTTTTCTACGGACGTGACGTTACGGAACCCTTCCTACGCTAGTCTGACTGTTTTCTGCCGGTTCGCGGATTTCTATATTTTTTATTGAAGTTTTCTCAGAGGCTTAAAATTGCTAATCCACGACCCAAATCGCTACTCAGCCAAGATTTTATCTCGCAAATAAAAGACACAACAGGCCATACATTCTTAGGAGCACTTGAGACTATAAAATCCAGTTGTGTAACTCCTGGTGAGGGTAAGTCGGTCATAAAGCAGGAGTACGGACGTGACCGCGGCGGCGCTGTAATGGGCATAACTCCTAAAGGCAGATTGCAATGCTGTGCCAGTAAGTAGCGTTTAGAGTGTTATTACACCTGCGTTTGTTGCAAGATAAAATATTGTGAGTGTAGACGGGCGATTTTTAGTTGAAAGGTTAAGTTGCTCGATGATTTGCGAAACTGTTTTTGGTGTATTTTTATTTCCTATATAAAAGTGTCAGCTGTTAATTTAACTCCACGAATTAAAGATTTTTTATTCTATAAGAACTGAGCGTAGGCGTAGTGTTTCATGCGTTCCTCAAATAAATTTTAGCAAGCCGTAGGGGCTCCAAGGATCCTAGATTGCTAGGGTCATAGGGAGAAATATGGAACATTCTAAGATATGCAAAAGCTAGGAAAGGACAGAGGTGTGGGATTGAAGATATAAAAATAATAACCCTACGCGCTAGTTCAGGACATGGTCTATCCAAGTGTGTCATCACACTCCGCTCAAAAGGGTTTAGCTCTCAATCCCATTTGAGTCTAGGACCCATTTTACTCGCGTCTATTACTACACCAGTTCTGAGCGCAACACGTTATTGGTATCTGTAAATGTGAATAACCTTTTACTTGTTCATTACAAAATTAAAATGAAGTTACTACTAAACGCAATAGGTCTATAAAAATACGCACAGGGCGTTTCGGGAACACATTTATTGTTTTGGTATTCCTTGCCGGAGTCTGTGTTTCCTGATAGCTAAAACTTAGGGGTCTTTATGTCAAGAGTGAATAGGTTACTTTTAGGCGAGCGTGCTCCATCGTCGGCTACATCATCGCTTGCCAACAGGTGAGGTAGTGGTCAAACGCGAGCTTATGCATAATAAAAAAATAAAAAATAGTATCTATCTGTTCTAGAGTTTTCTAACCGCTGCATGTCGCGGCAAATCACCACCCCACCTTTTCACACCACACAACAATTTCGTCTTTCAATTACGAACACGGTGTCATCAATAACAACGTAATTATGCACACAGAGAACACGACACTCCCGTGTTGATGTCTAGTGGTGGCTCATTAAAATGAATTATATGAGTCGGTACACGGCCGGCCCGTTGTAAATCATTGCGCACTTGTGGTGAAATAGAGAGTTTTATAGAATACGGATTATTTATTGGGTGTTTAGGCTGGCGGGCGGATGAAATATGGGTTGGACCTTGTTTGTCTGGCTATGTGTTGTGTTGTTGTTTTCATCGTTGCTGACATTATTGTTGTGTCCTGTACTACAACTAAATTTTGACAAAAGTCAGCAGCTTCATTAATGGACGCAATTTCTTAAAAGTTTTTATTTGATTACTCTCCAGCGCGGTCGCATGGGACCAGTTGGGGATTCATGAATTGAGCTATAAGTACAAATTTTGAAAACAAGCTCGCGAGCTGTTATTAGTAAAGAAGGCAAGCCATTTTACAATTAATAAGTCAAATATACGAGTATACTGTATACCTACCACCAAACTAACCAATGAACTTTCAATGGTCTAGCCATTGAAAGTTTATTGGTTGCTTTTTTTAAACTGCTCTTACAAGGATTATGGTTAAAGAAGCTTTATTCAATCACAAAAATAACGCATTCATTTCTATGAGGAAAATAAACAGAAAGTAGAAGAAGTATCGTAAAATTAACGTCATGTAATTTTTAAAATATGATGACTCCAAAATATACTACGAGTGCATTCAAACACGTGTAAACTCTCAAGCACAAGACATCCAGCAGTCCAGAATATAATTTATTATTGGTTCCTTATGGGAATTGATCTTGTAACACGTAACGTAAAAATCAATCACTTAGTTCATGAATCCCTGACAGGTCCTATGAGACCGCGCTGTTATTGTTTTACTATTGTGTCTCGTTTCGCGGGTATGTGATAGGTGGCATTGCGTCGACCATGCTGTTTGCAGGAACCATATTGTTTGTTTTTTCAGAATTTATTATACCAACAATTTGCAAGATGTGTTAATAACCGAAACAGTTTTAACTTTTTCAACACCACGGATTTTTAAAAAAAAACGCTCATTTAACGACACGACCCAAAAATACCTATGGAATTCCAAAAACATCAAAACTTAAATGATTAACTGCGTATTTTGAAATAAAAATAGCATTTATTTGTCTCATATATGTCAGACTGAGGCAGGTCTGGTAGGCAGCCGCTCCTCGTAAAATACTGGTATTCAGCTAAATCCGGCTTGACTGGAAGCCGACCCCAATATAGTCGGGAAAAGGCTGGACCAGGTAGATGACGATGTTAGACCGACGCAAACTTGAGCATATTGATTTGTTACTTATTTGAGACTGTGGCGTTAGGTTTACAATTAAACACACCATACATACCTTACGACTTACAGCAAAAAAAAACACCAGCAATCCAGGTGACACAATAAATAAAAACGTCCAATTTAAACAAAAAGTAACAGATAAAACTTTACAAACATTACTTTGTCCAATTACCCAGAAATGTCCAAATAAACGAAGTAAACTTCTCTAATTAGAATTTACTTTGTAGGGGATGTTAAATGGGAGATATTCCGCGATACCCGCCGGTACTGAGTAAATACTCGTTTGGACTCTGTGATCATAGCCTTGATGACTAGGAACGTCTTTTTTAACTCAGTAATATACAAGAGCTAATATCCTGACGATTCAATTAAATTTTTTTTTATTATTATGTATCGGCGAGAGAGCAATGGTGGCCCAGTGGTAACTGCCCCGACTTGCAAGTTGTAGGTCGCGGGTTCAAGCCCGGTCAGGTGTATTACTTTGTGTAATTTGTTTCAATCACCACTGCTCTCAAAACGGTGAAGGAAAACATCGTGAGGAAACCGGCATGTCCTAGAACTAAAAATTCGAAGACACGTGACATTTACCAATCCGCAATGGGCCCGCGCGGTGGATTATGGCCCATTCCCTCTCCAAGAGAGGAGGCCTGAGTCCCAGCAGTGCACAGTGGGAGCATTATAAGGCCGATAATGCTAATGCTAAAGGCATAGGGTCGCGTTTGACCACTATCTCAACTGATGGTAGCAATGACATGGCCAACAATGGAGCACGCTTCTCTAGAAGTAACCTATTCACTCTTGATTTAAATACATTTAAGTTGTAGCTATTAGAAAACAAAAAATCCGGCAGGGAATTCCACTCTTTAACTGTATGCACAATAAATGTTAAACAAATACATATTATAAAGGCATAGTGGTGAGCAGTGGTTTTTCAGTGGCAACAGCCCTAACGAGTTGTAGATCGCTAGTTCGAACCACACCAGAAGCATTACTTTTTGTAATTTGTTTCATCAACACTGCTCTCAAAATCCATAGACCATGTCCTTAAAAAACCTTTGAGACTTTTTATCTCCAAAGTAATTTCTTTTGACATAATTTGCTACTTCACGCGACTTTGATTGCTAGAAAATGTTAGCTATACATTATGGACTTGTAATAACTAAATCATCTACCTAGCCTTTTCCCAACTATACTAGGGTCGGCTTTCCAGTCAAGCCAGATTTAGCTGAATACCAGTATTTTATGAGGAGCGGCTGCCTACCAGACCTCCACAACCCATTAACTGGGGTAACACGGTACTTCATGCCAAGACTGGAGTCAGATTTACTGGTTTCCATAACGACTGCCAAAGATCTACAAATGACAGCCGGGACCTACGGCTTAACGTGCTTTCTGAGGCACGCAGGAAACTCGTTATGTTAAGATGGTCACTCATCCACAGACCAACCTTGGCAAACGTTGCTTAACCCTGAAGATCGACCTGTGCGGCTTATATTATCTAGCCTCGAGTACTTGTTATACCTATATAACAAACAGAAATTGTCTAAAAAGTTAGATAGACATGGACCTGTGACTGTTTTGCAGCTGAAATTGAAACCGTGATCGAATTTTCGGCTCCTCGTTAAACCGTGACCGAAACTGAAGCGATAACAGGAAAACTATATCAATAAATAAAAATAATATTTCAATACAGTTATTGTGAAGTATATTTCGATATAGTAACGCTTAAATATTTAGTTTTAATTTTCATAACACGTAGCGTTGTAAGGCCTGCCATAAGGTGGAACGGTGACCTGTAAGTTGAGGATCGCGAGAATCTGATGGATGCGAGATGCATAAGACTGGCCATCATGGCAGCCCTTGTGGAAAGACTATTAATTATTTATTCCAACAGCTAACAGCTCATAACAAACAGTGGACGTCTTTTGGTTAAAATTATCTCATAATTTAGTAATTAGCGATAAGATGGGTGTTAGATGTCCTAGCTTCTCAACTCTCAAAGATCTATAAATAAAAGCTGGAACCAACGACCGAGTGTGTTTCCCGAGGCATGAATGAAACCTTGATATGTTAAGCTGGTCACCCATCCACAGGCTGACCTAAGTAAATGTAATCTAACCAAGGATAATGGCGGATGCAGTTGTTATAACTTAAACACAAGCTTATAAAAGAAAAAAACAGTAGTTCCAAATTCAGTAAAACCTGTCATCCACGCAAAAGCTTAGAAAAGGAACCGGCAAAAATAATAGGAGCCATATCAAAAATCTAACACACACTGCAGTCTTTGTACCGCACACTGGGCCGAACTTAAAAACTCTGGACAAAAAACGCCGACCAACGCTAGTCGGTTTAACTGCCAATATCACTGTCATTTGTCTCTGGCCAGCTTTGGGAAACAAACATTTATTTTGCGGTCCCCAAACCTTACACTGAACTCTATTACCTTCAAAATAGAAGTTAAATTACAGTTTTATAAGTGTTGTTAAGTAAATTTGCACACCAATAACAGGCTCTCAGTGACATGTACGTTTTGAAAGCGTTTCGCTTTATGTCTCTAATTGCATTAGGCACTGAAATATTTTTGAGTGGTCATATTGAAGTTTTTGACTTAAATGCTTTAGTTGTTGTGCACCGACACACAAAACAAAGAGGGTTGTCATTCAAGTTTTTATGTCAAAGTACATGGTTGACATTAAACGTGTGTTCCATGAAATATAAACTGGTGTAATGTGCTGTTAGTCGGAATTCGGATAAAGCATATTCGCGGAGTTTTGGCAGCAATAAATTCATGCTGCATTGTTGGAATTTTTTATTGACTGGTGTTTGAAATATTTTTATCGTTTAATGTTGGATGGATAGTTTTGTGATTTATTATTTAAATATTTACTTGTTTGTGTCGAATAAATGACATGGATGCTATAATGAATAAACCTCAAGACGCACATTACTTATATAGGTTTCTCTCTAAAAATGTGAGCAGTCATAAAAACATTATAAACTGGAATTTTATGATGTGTTTCTCCCAAAGCGCATAATTATTATTATGTCCAACAAAAAAATACTATTTCAGATTAAAATCTCTTGCTTCAATTTCAGCAAAAGCTGTAAGATTCCAATTTACAAAGCAAAATAAACATGAAATAAAAGGAATAATATAACGTTACGCAATTAATTAAAAAACGAATAAACGGCAAAAAAAGAATAAACTTTTTTACTGTTAATTTTTAATTAATGCTCCATCAATTATAATTAACGTTACACTTTTCCTTAATGAGAAAATTTCGTAACCGTTTGAAACCTTACAAGCGAGATTATTTCGGAAATTGGTCTTAACGTGAATAAAATCTGTACTTGCAATTTTGTGGCAGATTCTCTCGGTTTACATTCTTCAGTATTGCAGGTTATCAAATTAGGATAATATATAATTATGCACGCAGAAAATATATTTGTACTTAAATGACGAAAAAGTTCTATCTCTATATATGAGTATTTTTTGGTGATTTTGGGTATTCGAAAACTACATATAGAAGCTCACTACACCACTATGCCTTCGCCTCCTTCAGCGAAGCAGTAATGCTCGTGAAGGCTGCTGACCGCGAGCGTGTGAGGGAACGGTCCTCATGCCACCGCCGCCGAGATCCCGATCCCAATTTCCGACCACCGTAGGCGCGGTTTCGCGGACGGCGAGCACTGGGTAGCTCGCCGTCCGGCAGTCTGGAAATAATCTGGACCGAGCCCAGCCGTCAACGGCACGTTCTGTTCCATGCGCGCCTCAAGGAGATGTCAGCAAACTGTAGGGGCCCGGCAGGGCCGAAGCCTCTGGGGAACACGTGGTACTCCGAAAGATTGACACTGAGTCCCCCCCAGATCGAAGACAACGAAGGAACGGGGTAGAGGTTTAGTCAGTAAGAGTCTGACACGCCTTCCCGCTCCGCCTAAGAGCGGGAGAAGTCATTCTGATGATTTCCCTACCAGAAAAAAAACCCACTATGCCTGGAATGGAATAATGTAATTGTATAATTATCATAAAAATAATTAATAAATGAATATGAATAAAAACTGGTTAACGTTTGAATCCCCAACCGGTCCTATGAGACCGCGCTGTTATTGTTTTACTATTGTGTCTCGTTTCGCGGGTATCTGAGTAACTACGTTCGAGTCACCGACAAAATAACGTTTCTTCTATGGGAACCTAATCTAATACCTATTATTTTTTGTGTTTTAGCAGCAATAGAAATATCCATTTTGCGAAAATTTCAACACACTACCTCTAATGGTTTTTGAGATACAATCTGCTGACAGATGGAAAGACAGACGGACGAACAGCGGAAACTTAGTAATAATAAGCTTCTTTGGCAACCTACCCGAGGAAAACTGCAAAAAAAAAAAATTTTTCAACTCTAGTTTATAAAATTAGTTAATACCATACAAAAAAAATACTGATAAACTTTTCGTTTCCAATCTCAAAAAAAATATAAAATATTCAAACTACACTTTTTAATTTCACAGTTTCAACCGCAACCGGTAATTGTTTTCCTTTGTCGCGAAGCAAAAACCGCAGTTTTCAATATCCACTGTCTCAGCTGAGCAATTTTCATAAGAAATTACTATTTCGCAATCAAAAAAGAACAATTGTAGATTGTCAACCGCCGCTGTCAAAGTTGACAGTAGCTGTCAAGTTGTACCAAAGACAAGATGTTCTGAAATGTCCTCCATCTTTTTAGCATTTCTCATTTATCGGATTTTATACCTACTTTATGTCGAGTTTTGTTTTTTTTTTTCTTGACAGCTCTGGTTTATTGAATGTTTTGGGGTTTAGAAGAGAGGATGATAAAGTGGACCGTTGGTGTACTTATTAAAATACTTTTGGTGTATTATTGGCCTTTTGTTGGAACATTTTTTGTTTAGTTAATGAAGTACTGTACTTGTACTCGTATAGGATTGTGTTTAAACAACAAACCTTGTAGGTGTCTATCATAAAAATAATCGTGATATAGTAATTGAATATTATTATTTTAATTGAAACATAGTGCACAAGCGAGAGTAGTGGTCACGATCGCGACTTATCGAGTTATAGGTGTTGGTTCGAACTTAAGCATACTTAATTATACTTGGCATAATTTAATCCATTCCCGGTGCTCTCAAAATGGAGTAAGAAAACGTCCCAAGGAAACCGGTGTAGAACCATAAAGTTGAAGATATAAATGTGATGAACCACCTCGTGAGACTAATGGATGTCTCACGTGGTAGTTCCATAGGCGTGGACTTGCGGACGACAAGTAAAGGGTAGGTCGCTTTCCGGCCATCTGGTAACCGTCCCAACCGAGCCGCCGACAACGGCGCGTGCCTCAAAAAGATGTCAGCAGGACCTTAGGGGCTACTCTCTGTACTTTTAACTCTTATAGATCGATAGAACGGAAATTCTACACGCCCGTGTCCCCCAGATCGAAGGCAACGAAGGAACGGGGTGGGGTTCAGTAAGAGTCCGGGAGTCAGTAAGAGTCTAACACGCCCTCCCGCTCCGTCCAAGAGCGGGAGAAGATTCTGATGATTCCCCTTCCTAAAAAGAAACCACCCCCAACTTTCAAACTCCAGGCTGAGATCTAGGAGTTCCTAATTGAAAACCTAATAGCACGTTTAGTCCAACCAGAGAATCGAACCCTTCAACCTCACGCTTGGTGGTCGTGCTTGCAACAACGAGACCTACGGGTCATTAGAATATACTTCACGCTATATTTTTTATACCCAAACTGGCATGAGTTGTGTAAAAAAACAATAAAAACACAGTTACGTCTAAAGTACGTACATCAAAACCATAGAAAGTACAATAAATCCTCGTTTCGCAAAATCACAAATTTTCTCCCATTCAACTTTATAATCACAACACATGAATCAAGCTGTCGACGAACGACGCATTATCTTCTAAACAGTAAATCCACAAGTTTTTAACGAGAAAAGTAACCATTCGCGACGTTGTTCTGCATTTTATTGTTGTAAACAAAACGTGCCATATGATGCAGAAGTATTTCATACTTTTCTTGACTACTGGAAATAAATGACATCAAATTACCGTAACTCTTTTAGACTGTGGCAGCGCTGTATCGTGCACGGTTGCACAGCCTGATTCATGTTACATCAGACAAGTCAAATATCGTTGAAGTTTTACAGTTGTTCGATGGAAGTCCTACCCAAAATGGTATTCACGTGTACCTTGAACGGGATTCGATAGAACGACATTGAAATTGGCTTGAAACTAAATTATCTATCAACAACTTATTGCGACTTATTTGCTTACATTATTATGTATTCTACCAGGATAATGATTGAGATAGCTAAATACGCGTCAACGACACTTCGATTGAACGACTTTAAAATCGGTGACGTTCAATCTCGATTGATGTATGTGAATAAGATAATGGTCTAAACGACTAAGTCGCTACGATATCGTTACAGTGAATCGAGCTACTGAGTCTACAGCCCACATATTTTGTTACTAATTACGTTTTTTACGAGGGACTTTTTACAGCCACACTGAAAGGTCCTTAAATTATGTTTAAACGTATATTTGTATTCGACCGTTTCGGTGGTAATTATTGTGTTGCTGAAAATTTAGTGCTGCTCGGCAAACGGTTCTAAATTATCATGAAAGGTGGTGTCTGTATTCAGGTTGGCGAAATAATTTAGCGATTTTATTTTTGGTACCTTTTTTACTTGTTTGCTTGTATATATGGTATGTTTATTATTGTACCTAAAAGTTAAGTGTATTTTCTATCACTTGCTATGTTTGACAAGGGTTTTTAAAGCGATTGGTTTTTCAAGTTTTTGTTTCTACTTTTTATTTATTTTTATGCTGTCACCTATTATAATTTTAATAACCTGTACTATGTATATTCAATATTTGACTTGTTGTAAGTATATTAATGTATTTTTTATTTTTGTGTAAAAACTTACCTTATAAAAATTAAAAAATATAAAAACAGTCTACAGGTGTCGGGCACAGGATCCAAGCTACTGATGACTAAAGCTTTAAAGGCCTACCTTTAAAGCTTTAGTCATCAGTAGCTTGGATCCTAGGTCCTAGGTTCCTAGAACCTTCTCATATTAAAAGCTGTGTCAAAAGGAGTACTGCCTTCAAAATCAGGACATTGACTAAACCGCAGGATAACAGCTTTAACTTGATTGTTGAGACCTTTGACCATCAGGCCTTAGCAGAAACGACAATCGACAGATTGACAGGCGAATGTTCATAACATAGGCCAACAATTTCGTGTGCTAAGTTGACGAGATACTTGATTTGTTTGGTCTTTTCCAACTTTTGTGATGTTTTCGTCATCTGGGATGGTAAAATTGTGCGTCGCGCTAATCAGTATATCACCGCTATACTCGTATCTGGCTTACTGCCGCCAATGGCAGTGATAATAGACCGATTCTAGTACTCTCTTCTTTATATTTGTCGAAAGTCCTTCAGGCATTCGCCCTACTGATCTCCAACGGTTTTGCTGAACTCGAACCCGGGCGTTTCTACCGCCCAAGTTAGGTGTAGGAAAACCTGCGTCATGCGGAGGGTGAAGACACCGTGACGCCTCTCCAGTCGCTCCTCAAAGAGAAGGTTTAAATGTGAACGGCTCACTTTCGATAACTGGGTCGGGCACTTTGTAATGCGATGTAGGTGTAGTAAGATGCTGCTAAATAATTCCGGCCCCTTGGTTAATATCTGTATTAGTAGTTGCCGTTAGCTAGACGAGGACAACAGAGACAGTTATAGGTGAGTGTTAACAATATCAGGGCAGCGCACTTTAGGCATTTTTCCTCTTATTGCTTTCAAATTTGCGGTTTTGTGACTCACAAATGGTCTGCTTTAGGGGACATGTATTTGGCGAGTTATCTTTTTAAAAGGAGAAACTGAATGACTAACATATCAACGCACAGCCGAAACTATTGCGTCTAGAAACTAAGAAGAGATTTTTAGAAATTCAGCCTATAAAGGGATAAAAAGGGGGGATTTTGTATTTTGCATGCCAAATCTCATTCCGTGTACCAATATACCAACTTGTTAGCATAAATAGTAACCTAAGTAAATTATACACGTTGTCATTATTTGTTCCTAGAGTATACCTTATAGAAAAAATTTGAAGGTATTAAAGATTGTGTGCAGATTTCTTATTTCTTGAGTTCATAAAATTGAAACTTGGTACAAATTCTTATCAAAATAAATTACAAAGACTGTCATTATTCGATATTTAAAAAGTTTTAGTCAATGCTCCACAGCCTAAAAAATGCCACAAGCACAGTGCCCCAACTTTTTCTCCCATCCTATCTAAATTAAACTTACCTTTAATTCCGTGCCAATCCTGCAACAACTCCCAGGACTGATTCTATTTACGGCATTTCAGTTTAATTAAGAATTTATGAAACTTGTCCTCGTTTCACGATGTTCATTTGAAACCGGTCGTAACGTCTCGTGATTGTTTGGCCGAGTAATTGCGAAGGCGGAACTATCCTGTATTTAGTAGTACTGCGACGGTTTCACGCCTTGACTAACTTGTCATGAATAGTAATTTTTGGGTGTACTGAATTTTGTATAGTCTGTTACTCTGTGTCTATAATTATATCTAGCTCTATCTCTACTCTATAGTGTGATAATTAGAGACAATATACGAGTATATTATTTATTTATTTTTAGTATAAGAAGTAAAGAAGTAAATACTCGTAAACTTAAGTGGCAGTGGAAGACGCAGCGTTGGAAGGCCTCTCACAGGGTGGACCGACGACGTAAGTATGTCCAGCAGTGGTCATCTTTCGGCTGAGAGTATGATGATTATGACTCGTATAGTTTCATTTTTGGTAAATTACTTTTTCCTTGATTAAATGTTTGTAGGTGTTACTTAAAGCGTTTTATTATTTTGACTTTCTAATGAGATTTTAAATGCCCATTTAATTATTTTGATAAATTCTTAAATTATTAATCTTGGCATGTCTTTTTACCTAAAAGTTGTCTAAAAATTGTATATAAAAATCTTTGCAACTATGTATTTACCTAAATCGATGTAAGCTAATAAACTAAATTTTAATAATCTTTGTGTATATTTTATACGACCTCTTTAATATAAAAAGACATACCAAGGTTTACCTTTAGTTAACCACCTAAACCGATAGACCATAGTAACATGCGTTTCATCCCTCCACTTCACATAACTATACCAAGATAAACGATTCCCTCACTAGGGCCACTTATGAAATTTCTCTAATAATAAAATACGTATTGATATCGATATAATTATATGCAAAGTCAAAATTTAAACATAATGTAATGAAACTTCTGTCTGACAATAATTATAATAATATAATAGTTTAAATCTATATAATTTTATCTTGTATTGTTTTATTAGTATATACGTTTATGAAATAAATTGAATGGATGCAGGTATGATTTTGATGTTTCTATTATTATTTTGTATTGAAACATTTTAACTATTTATTTTAATATTTTTTCGACACACTTGCTCATAAAGTGGCTGTTATTGCATTGCACTTAGGTATATAAAGGGGCTCGTTACCAAACTGTGACATTTTGATTACTATTATGCACATGTACGGTAATGTAGTTAGAACCTTTTTGTTTAACCTCTTTTTTGTCAAAAAAAGTTTTAAGACAAAAAAGAATAAAATTTGTTATTGCGTTCAATAGCATAAATTAGTGTTTTACTTACTTATTTCATGCAATTTCGTGTTTAAATAAACTGTTTAAAATTTTACATATTTAATTAATTAAATCTTTCATCAAATTTGTATTTTCTGTTTATATGCAACCTCATACTTATTTTTTCTAAACCAAGAGCTAGAGTAGCTAGTCTATGGCCGCCATCTTTCGCGCATGCGCGCGTTTAAGAAAAGTCAATTTTTTAGCCGCCATATTTAAAAATAAAATACAGATTTTACAAAAATGTCTACAACAACTATTTATGAGGAAAATAATTTGTGCTGTACGCCTTCAAGTAGAAAATCTATGTCATGGGACCACTATACAGTCAAAATAGTTAATTGCACATTTACGAACTGTTTCTTTAAACAAACTTTTCATATACCTACTAAATAAATAAATATATAAACTAATAAATAAATAATAATTTTTAATTTATTTTCTTCACAAGTGTGTCGAAAAACGTCGTATGATACACGAGAGTAATTAGTCATTATCGTTCTTGGTTCTCTTAAGACCCTCGCCATGGCTCGGGTCTTAATACCACCGCGACGATAATGACCCATATTACACACTTGTATCATAATGTACTATTATAAGATTGTCAATAATAATTCTCGTTTAGTAGCAGTCATTGCAAACATTTTTGTTGCAATGCGGATAATGCAGTGGGTTGCAATATTGTTTTTACATATATAATTTCTAGTTAATTTAGTAAGCCATGTGTATTGTGCGTGTTAAATTGTCCCTAAATAAACATTTTTTTAAGGGTTACAAACTAGTGCTTGACTGTGATCCCACCTGATGGTGATTCACATGCTAAAATATTGTGTGTTTTTCCTATGTTGTTTCTGCACCACCCTGAGGTCGACTGGTAGAAAATGCCTAGGGCATCAAGTCCACCTTTGTAGGTTAAGATGCATAAAGTTTTTAAAATAAAACAAATATTTTAAGACAATCTAATAATTATTCTTTAATTTGACAATGAAACAACAAATGTACAAATATACTTACGCAAACTACCCTCCACAAAAGCAAGATCCACCCCATAAAGACCACGAAAGCCCGAACTCTCCGAAATGAAATTGGACAACGTCTTTACGGGAACATTTTGGTGTCCGTCGACTTCTAGTGCTGGCCAGTTTAACCCACTTAGCTGGATAGTTGCCTTAAGTTGGCTAATTCAATAAGCTACTCAGAAACGAACTGAATTAAGTGAGGAGTTAATTTTTAAAATGGCGAAAGGGTTTTGAGCGTCGTCGTGCGAATTTTGTTCAAGAAATTAAATAACGTTGGAACAGCGGCTGTTTTAATGTTTACGTACAGGAATCTTGCGTAAATATTTTGTGTTTTTCAGATGTTTACTAATAGAAGTTTTGGTGTTTTAGTATCTAAGGGAATTAAGGAGATTAGCTTTGTTATTTAAGAAGTAGGTTTGTACTTAAGTTAGGAACTTGTTTAGAAAATAATCGGCCAAGTGGGTGTCGGACGCACGAAAGCTTCCGCGCCATTCGTAGCAAAACCTGTAAAAAATCGCGTTTGTTGTGTATGAGAGCCCCACATAATTGATTATTTTATTTGGTTTTTAGTATTTGTTGGTATAGCTGCAAAAGATATATACTGGGTGTAAGGGACAGCCCTCCACAAACTTTTAGGGCTTGCTTAAGCAAGCCCTAAAAGTTTGTGTAGACAAGACAAGATGTTCAGATTCGACTATTATTAATAGACGAATCTGAACATCTTCACACAAAAAAAAAATCTGAAAACGAAAAAATATATCGACCTCCCCATACAAACTGTCCGATAAAATTTATAATTTTGTATGGTGAGGCTGAAATTTTAAAGTTTGTGGAGGGCTGTCCCTTATACCCAGTTTGTATACATTTACAAAATCTGTGAAAATTTCAACTGTTTAGCTATCAGGGTTTATAAGATGCAGTCAGTGACAGACCAATGAGTCTGTGTTTCCTGACAGCTACAACCTAGGAGTCTTCAAGTTAAAAGTGAATAGGTTACTTCCAGGCAAGCGTCAACATCATCACTTACCATCAGGTGAGATAGTGGTCAAACCTCAAACGCGAGCCTACAAACAATAAAAATTAAAATGAAAAGCGCAGTCATAGCACTAGGGTTTCATTATAACTCTTTGAGTAAGGAACTCTAAAAACCGAAACATAAATCTTCGAATTAAATTACTTCAGTATTAGGCTAATTTCAAATTACCTGTCTACCCAATGTGATGGTCGTGATCGCTATCGCGAAAGGCAAAAACATGGTTTTTAGTGTAATTTTTTAAGTCACAGACTACGGTAGTGCGGGGCCCTGGGTTGTACGAAAGAGAACCCCGAAGCCCAGGAACTAAGCCAAAGAAGGAACAGGAGTAGATTTTAGTCACTGAAAGTCTGTCACACCCTGCCGCTCCACCCAGAGCTTGAAAATATCATGTTGATTTCCCAATTTAAAAAACAAAACACAGACTACGGTAGTGTAAAATAGTTTAAGAGTCTACAAACCACAAAAATATAAACATAAATAAATTATAGTCACATAAAAAAAACACAAACAAAATATTAACAAAAAGACGAACGAAATCACAAATCGTACTTATGCAACTTCATTACAAGTAGCGCCATCTAGCGGTTTGCGCCGCAACCTCTTCAAAGAACCCTCAAACAAGGTTAGCGCGCGACGCCCCAATTGGATAGCGCCGCTGGTTTATAGCCAGGGAGCTGTAATATTGAGAGGCGGTATTTAATGTATGATGAAATTATTTAAAAAAATATACTGAGTTCATAAAGTTACGGTTTTTTATGTGGGTAAGCAGAAACTAGAGGAGATTTACTGTAATCTTCAGTTACTAATTTTTTTAAACATTCTTTTTACTTTTTCTAACCAATTAAATTGAATGGGTTATTACTCGGCTTCAGTCGTCTTATATGGCTTTTTTTTGAAGGAGAACGAGAAAGACTTTTCCTGTAGTTGCTCGCGATATTCTTTTTTTAAACATTTACACACGTTCAATTAAATAACTAATTATATTTGTGAGATTAGTATCTGCAGATGATAAGCTTCTGCAATAAAAAGATTTTCCTACAAATTGTTTCAAGGAAAATCTTCTATGATTTGATTGATTGATATTATGGGACTGCTGACTGCGGACAAAAACAGTAAGGATATAATTCAGTACTTAATAATTATTATGTAGCTCATTCTAAGTATTATGGGTTTCAATTTCAAGACGTTACCTTCTCCAAAACTACACTAGCTCTTGCTCTTGGTCTATAATTACTGTGTACACTCCAACTTTTGAGGGGTGATGTGACTTTGTACCGAGGTGCTATCGGGTGTTCCGTCTTTCAGTCTTTGCAAAGTTTTTGAAGTTAAGACAGAGGTAAAGCAGTTTGGCTTACTGGATTTGACTTGAAACATAAAAAAAATTTTTAATACGTATTTTTTTTGTTTCAATAAATATTTGGTCAGTGGGTTGGGTGGGTTTTTTGTTTTGTTAGAGTGGTAAGTTTATTTCATACAATTTCTTTTTTTAGAAAATATTAATGTTAATCAAATATATTATACATAAATTTTCACAGAGTGCGATTTAAGCAAGTAAAGTTAATTTCGGTAGACTGTAGTATAACCATAAAAACTTCTCTAATTTATTTTACAGCCGTAAATTGCTATAATAATGCAATCTAAATTCTCCATGAATAATTCACAATTATTCAAATTTACACTCATAAACACGAGATTATAACACTAACAAATTAAACAAAATGCAAATCTATCAGACACAGCGTCTCATAATCCAGTTGCAGCCGCCTTAGTCTGGTTATAACTGGTTCGCGCCGCTTTCATCCGGCTATAACCGCTCGAGCAAAGATTACAGGGTGCTTTACCAACTCGCGAAGGCTTATTAAGCATCTAGAGGCGAAAATGTAAATTAGCAGCGAAATAGCGAAGAGATGTTCGACTTAATGACACTCATTCGCGTTCTTGAGTGTGTTAAGTTCAGTCTGCAATCAGCTCGTGCGAACGTCTTTACGTTTTGCTAATAGCTGCCGCTTCTGTTAGCGTTTAAGTCTATGTGTCGCTGGGGAAGGATGTGTTATGTGCAGTAGAGCGAGTTTTGTTTGTATGAGGGTAGTAGGAAAACTGTTTCTGTGAAATTATTGGGTTTGTGGTTTAATAAATTCCGTTTGATAAATTTTGGTAAGCGTGTAAACTCATCTCACTCGAGGAGCAGTGGTGACCCAGTGGTAACTGCCCCGACTTGCAATTTGCAGGACACGGGTTCGAACCCAGGTGATTTACTTTGTGTAATTTATTTCATCGCCATTGCTCTCAAAACGGTGAAGGAAAACATCGTGAGGCAACCTGCATGTCCTAGAACCAAAAATTCGAAGACATGTGACATCCGCCAATCCGCACTGGGGCCGCGCGGTGGATTATGGCCCATTCCCTCTCCTAAAGAGGTTGCCTGAGTCCCAGCAGTGGGAACATTATAAGGCTGATAATGCTCATGCTAATGTATTAACTCTTCAATGGTCATTTCAGTTCATTAGCCTAAAGTAGTCCAACTTGAATATCAGCAACTTTCATATAGCTGCATCCATCCACCTTGTAATCAACCACCGTGATAATTGTCGGTCCATCTAATCTGAGAGCAGTCCACATTCGTCCGCTACGTCTACCCCAACAGCTGTCGGTAACGGTAACAATGTGATGATGATAATGATTAGCGCGTTATCACTTCGGTTTGCTTATAATTGCTAGCCATGTCAATACAACTTTCGTAGTTTATAACTGCGTAAACGTAAATCGTAACAATCTAAGACGTAGGGCCTGTTTCACAATGTCCGAGTAGGCACTACTCACTGAATAAATTCAAAAATGTGACAGAATTTGTATGAAATTGTCTGTCAAGTAAGATACTCGAAACTTAATCATAGGTGGTGAAATAGGCCCTTACAGTAACAATACATTCCATTCCAGTTTTGTTTCTAGGCCATATGGCTGTTTCAGATTTTTTCTCACAAAAACGCACCAGTGTTATTTCAGTTGTGTTCCAAAGCTGCAGTATTTCTTTACAACAACAACAACAACAACAACAATACTACAGACTAAGCAGACATTTAAGGCCTGTTTCACAATGTCCGAGTAGCTACTACTTCCTGAATAAATTCAAAAAAGGAACAGAATAGAAGGAGAAGAATTTTTATGAAATTATCTGCCAAGTAAGATATTGGAAACTTAATCATAGGTGGTGAAACAGGCCCTAACCCTAGCAGACTCCGTCTATTTTGACGCATGATCACACAACGCGCCTTGGTTTGGTCCTTATCGAACTGCCGGATGGCGAGCTATTCGTTACTCGCCGTCCGCAAGACCACATATGAGTATAATTTTGACACTTTTGGAACGTTTCTTGCAGCGGCGACTGTGGTGTGAGGATGTCCTCTCCTATCTATGACATTTGACATACCAAACGACAAAATCCAAATAAAAAACACTAATACTAACCAAATCTCAAACACCTCAAACCCACAACCAAATAAAGCCGAGTCCACACTACCACTAACACCATAAACTAAAACCCAAACTTATTTTTCAGCCGTTAGCGTCGACGGCAATCGAATTAGCACCGAGTTCGCGTGCCCTAGACGCTACGGGCCGCCACACGTTACACGCTCTTAAGCAAACTTTGTAATGCTATTACCAACTTGCCACCACCAGTACCATGTCAGATCGGTAATGGAACCTTCGGAATACAATCTCGTTGGACTCTGGGACTTGAAAACTACAGTTCTGGGAAATTGGACGCGACTAACGTCCATGAAGTTGGGCTAAACTCTTGTTGGGGTACTTGGTTCTGCCGCGTGCGGTCGCAGAGACATGGTGGGAAGTTTTCTTTGAAGGCTGAGTGCGTTGTGTATCTGTGCTTGCATTTGGTTGGATACGAAGACTGTCGGCCTTGCAGTTGGTTACAAGGACAGGAAATAAAGAAAAGGGGCTTGTAACTACGACCAAACTGCAGTTGTTCGATTTGTTGTGTATATTCTTTTTCTCCGAACAAACCGACAGTATGTTGTCCGGTCGTTGTGGCGACGGTTGGGGGAGGCCTATGTCCTATGAAATGATAATGATGATCATGATTCTTTCTATGGCTTCCGGCCGGCTTAGTGCGTTTTTTATGCCACCTTTGATGACTACCAAAAGCATAAAAAGACAGCTATACTATTGCTGATCAGTAATAGTATTATAGCTGTGTATCATTAGGTCTAGTTTTATTTCAGAGAAAATATTATTGTAATTAGGTCAGTACTTTGCGAGATTATTTCACTCTGAATATTTAAAGAAAGAAAGAAAGAAAAATACTTTATTTGGTACAGCACAAGACAAAGAAAATCAACTCTCATCTTTTTTTTTTTTTACTTTTTTTATTTCAGACTCGGAATGACTATTGTATCAGTAGCGCACATCGACAACACAAGACATCGCAACTCGAAACATCTGTCTGCTGCCCATGCAAACGTTTGTTCCGTGCGGGAATCGAAGCTGCGACACGTGCAGTGTCCTAATCGCAATACTACTGCACCAACCTTACCATCAAATGACGAATCTGTTGTTGGAAATTGGCATTCTATAAAGGGATATACTCGTATATATTTTAGTTGGTCACGTGACTTGGATGTTTAGAATGTCGCTTCTTCTTTGAACAGTATCCACTCTCACTTAAAAATGCTTTACAAACACGTCCAAAAATTACAAAAAACAATCGTTCAAAAGCTCACAACCCAATTTAAACTCACACGTAATCAGATTAAGGTGCTGGTAATACATCACGGAGCATATTTCTCTTATTCATTCATCAAAAGTTGACGACTATCAATCTTCGGGGACAATGACACTCGTTACTCCGTCATTGTATGTTTCACAATTTGCTGGGAAATGATGGGGCTCATTGACCATGCTGGCCGTAGCTGGCCGTGGCTGGCCGTTTTAGGTAGTTGGACATTTTAATGGGGGTTGCATTGTGTAGAAAATGTAGGCTCTGTTGACTATTGTGGTGTTAGGAGCGTGGAAATGAAGTAAATGGGAGCCTGTGAGTTAATATGTCAGGGAATGCTCTTTGTTTTGGCGTTGTGGGTTAGATAAATTGTCTTTTTGGAGGATAATTCAGACAAATTCATTAAGGAAAAGTTGAAGGTTTGATGAAGGGTATTAAGCTCCGTCTCAAGTTCTTCTTTGCAACTAATTAATCAATATTTCGATAGCACATGAGGTGGTAAAAAAAAAATGTACCTAATAATAATAATAAATCGTTTTTTATTCAGACTAATCATATGTCCATATTTTTGTTAGTAACAAATCACCTTAATCTATGTTAGTTATGTTTACACAGAAATACATTAATAGAAAATAAATAAGATTGAAATTCATAATTTGATAGTTACTTTGCATAAAATTGAATTGAATAAATTATTATATTAAATTGAATATATCAGACATTCAGACCACGTGTAGTCTGATAAGCCCCCCCCACCACTGGCAATACTGGTCGATCTGCAATCATTTTCAGGATGCCATTGCCACTACCTCTCATTCTAATGTAATGAAAAGATTGTTAAGTAGAAATTAAAAAAAAAAACCGGGCAAGTGCGAGTCGGACTCGCGCACTGAGGGTTTCGTACCAACCTACCTATAAAAACAGTTTAATTCTCGAATCGAGTCTTGAAGACTTTTCAATTTTTTTTTCTTGTGACGTAACTAAAAATTTTCAGTTTTCAGACTTTTCCCGATATTAGTGCTATAATACCTTGCTTCGTGCCAAATTTCAAGATTCTAGGTCAACGGGAAGCACCCTATGAGTTTTGATTCCTTTGACAGTGTCGAAATGTACGTTTTTTGCAACATAAACGGGCGTATCTTTTTTTCCCGTCAACTTACAAGTTTGATTTTTGCACAACTTCAAGGGACCGCGGATTTCAATATATGGTTTTAATTTCAACTTGATACCTTTACGCGTTCCTGAGAAAAAGGGTCTTGACAGACGGACGGACAGACAGACGGACAACAAAGTGATCCTATAAGGGTTCCGTTTTTTCCTTTTGAGGTACGGAACCCTAAAAACTACACTAACCGAACAATCACTAAACTTAAATGGCAGCTAAATCTCTTTCGGCTATAATGATGATGATAATCCCCACACAAGTGGGACAAAATCAGTGAGCATTTTAAACCCCGAAAAAAAAATGGCAAGCACCCGAGGACCATGTAAAAGGTTTCATTGGTCAGCCACTCGTCTAACACAAGACCAGCAGTAATCGTGTTAGCCTGTAAACGGTACTGAAACGTCGTTGGATTAAAATGATGTTACGCTTGATTTGTTACTTCGGCTTTCAATGCGATTACGAGATATTGGGTTAAGTTTGAAAAAGGTTGAAAGGTTGTTTTTCTTAATGCAGCATGTCTATTTTTTGATCTCTGAGACTGAACTTAAACTAAATTTAAAATGACATGACGTGGAATTCGTGGTATTCCGAAAGGTTGACACCGAGTCCCCCCCAGATCGAAGGCAACGAAGGAACGGGGTAGGGGTTTAGTCAGTAAGAGTCTGACACGCCCTCCCACTCCGCCCAAGAGCGGGAGAAGTCATTCTGATGATTCCCCTACCTAAAAAAAAAACCCTTTCGTCATTCAAATAACTTTTTTCACAAACCTACCTACTGCACACAATGTTGCTATATTGTTTTTCACAAAACAATCTTGCACAACATTTGTTTACCAACACCACACTCAACTTACAAAGTAGGCCAAAACAATTACACACAAAATTCCCTAACCCATAAATACTGAGTCAATATCCAGCTTAGCAGCGAACAGCTTGAAACTGGACCCGCTAACACCCGGGGGAAAGCTAACCCCAACATATCTTTAGACTAGACGAGTCTGGGTAAATCGAAAAACTTTAAATGGGTCCAATTTCCAGACCCCGCTCCCCCCGCAGTCGCCCCGTGAGACGTGGGGCAATTAAAAGAATTGCCCCGCTACGATTCAGTCCAACGACTGAAAATGAAAATGTAGTTGATGATAATTGGGGCGGGCACGTAGTGATTTAGTCTTCGAAATGGTTTTTTAGAGATCAACCATGACTCAACCGTTTAGAAGAGAATATAATGAAACTGTATTGTACACCAAACAAATAACACAATATATTAATACCTAGTTACGAGTAGGTGTTGCTACTTTTATATACAACACCTTAAACGACATTATTGAACGATTGGCTGCTTTGTGTGTCGCGAGCTTGATTCCTGCACCGATCAAATGTTGGTACAGCCTACAGACAGTTGTTTTGAATCCGGATGTCTTGGTATGTGAGTTTTCGTTTTTGTGACCGCACTCACAGGATGACGCACATATTATACTCGTAGGAGTAACTTAAAAAATATCTAATTGCCAACAACACATCTCACTCATCATAATATACATTATTTCAAAGTCAAAAAGAATTACAATCAAAACGAAGATGAACTCTACTATGTGAAACTAAATTGAAACTACTACCATTTTTATCAAGCATGCCAATTGAACAGTTTTACTTGTAACAAAACCTGAACTCTGAATACTTCAAAAATAAACCACATAATTAAAACCACTCAACTACCACCTACCCCCATTACTCACCCAGCTATTGAACACCTATTACAGCCTCCCTCAGAGCCGCGCTAAGATGACGGCGAGTCATAAATCACACGCGATGGGGTTGCAACCCTATAGCCTTGTGTACAGGTAATCAGATGCTAGCAGTCAAGGTTAATCTGTCGGTGTGTTCTTCAAGGATGTCACTTGGTTGATAGGCAAGGTGTTTGTGTGTGGGGGGGGGGTAGGTTGATGGCCGTGTTTTAATTTAACGTAATGACAACTTAACCTACGACATACCCGCGAAACGAGACACAATAGTAAAACAATAACAGCGCAGTCGCATGAGACCGGTCGGGGATTCATGAATTAAGATTATTGACATAATACTCCCCGGACCGAATTCGATCATGGTGGCTGGCCAATCTCAGCAGAGATCAGCCTAGTACGCAGGAGATATTATAGTGCACAAGTGTGTGCGCAAACACAGCTTCACTCTCTGTTCCTTTACTCTCATAGTCCGATGGGACGTCAATCTGACACGACCAGAGAGAGATCAGGCGCAGGACCAACGACTTTTCGTGCTTTCCGAGGCATGGGGGTACCACATCACCAACTTCCAAACTCTGGGCAGCTAGAGTAATTCCTAATGGAAAAACCCTATAGCATTTTTTGCCCGATCCGGGAATCGAACCCAGGACCCCTTGCTCAGCAGTCGCTCTTGCAACCACTAGACCAACGCGGCAGTTAAACAACTTAAGATAACATTGATGTCATTTACTGGAGTACTGCCCTCAGATTTGGTATGGTTCTGCCAGATATCAACTTGATATACGAGAGTCAATTGAATAACGGGCCAAGAGTATCATTGGGGTAATGACGCACTCGTCAAGTCAAAATTTTCAAGTCTTGAGCATCGATGTGGAGTTGCTAGCCTGTCGGTTTTCTACCGGTTGTATTTTGGGGATTGTAGGTATTGCATATCAAAATTAAAGAAAAGCAATTTACTATACGAGTACGACTAATAATTTTAAGTCCTTTTTGGTGCGGGTGCCGACTCACCATTTGGATACATACCTCAAAGGAGAGTATTGGCCAAAGGGTATCGTGTATCGACGATTTCGTGGAAGTACCGATCTCTCAGCGAAACATGACACTGTCACTTCATGTGTAATAGTTTGTAATTTATTAATAATTTCTTTTACGAGTATATTTTTGTAAAATAATTTGTGTATTTTATTCTAAAGGTCTTAGTTGCCTGATAACAAAGGATTAATCTTTTATTATTGTAAATTAATGCCCGTGTTACTACGTTACTAAAGCAGTTATGAATTTACATGTGGAGGGATGGAGAGGAAGAGGGAGACCTAAGAAAAGATGGATAGATTGTGTGAGGACTGATATGAAAGAAAAGGGAGTTGATGATGGCATGACGGATGATAGGATAGAATGGAAGACAAATGCATGTTGTGCCGACCCCAAATAATACGGGATAAAGGCAGGAAGAAGAAGAATTCTGCCATGCCCATTCCATCATCGGATTAAAATAGTCTAGAGTGCGTCTAATAAAAGCGCAACCTGGAGCTTTTTTTTTAATATAAGTAATTGGCAACATTATTCAGCCGTAATTGTAAAAAATAAAAAACAATTGTGTGTCAAGACATGATTTTCGTACTAGTTAGTAATACCACATTCAATATTTTTGGATTTAACCTTTTTTTCTCGTGTCGCGCTTTCATTAGACAAAATATTAATTCTGCCATGTCCGTTCCATCATCGGATCACCGCAATCATTTTCGTCACAGCTTCTCCACCCAAAACAGCGTCCCGTATATTTAAAATCAAAGATATCCACGATGCGGCGCTTGTTCTTCTGCGTCGTTACACAAAGAATTAAGTCTTAATAGGCTAGTTGAAACACCTCCAATTACACGAGGAAAAGTACTAAAGTACGTATAGATCGTTGTACTGCGTGGAGTTTATTGATGTTAAAAAGATTTCAATATAGTAGTTGGAATTAAAAGACTATATATACATAAATACATTATTTTAGATTTTAGTTTTTATAAAGACTATCATCAAAATACCATAATGATTTTTCCCGCTCTGAGCGGACTGAGACAGGTATCTGACTTCTACTGATTAACTTACTAAACTTCGAAATTCTGCATCGCACAATTAGAGTTCTCCGCGCAATTTCCACATATAAAACAGCCTGAAATCATCTCTCGGGCAGGAGCCCGGACTAGACAGAACACCCGATTTATGGAGGTAGCATAAATCTATTTTTAGGTTTACACGTGTACAAAGTTTCGTCAATATTTGTTAATCCATTTAAATGTAAAGGAGTAACGAACACACACATATACTCGTAATATTCTATATTGCATGCCTAATTATAAAGAGACCCTACTCAAAAAGAGGTTTTTTGAATCTGAAAACATACGTGCCAAAAAAAGATTAAATTTAAATCAAATACCCTCTTTTTTTGAAGTCTTTTCTAATAAAGTTTACGATACTAATTGTATATTTTAACAAAAATAACATTGAAAGAGCAGTGTCGGCCGAGTGGCAACTGCCCCAACTAATAAGTTGTAGATCGCGGGTTCAAACCCGGTCAGGCGCATTATTTTGTGTAATTTATTTCATCACCACTGCTCTCAAAACGGTAAAGGAAAACATCGTGAGGAAACCGGCATGTCCTAGAACCAAAAATTCGAAGACATGTGACATGCACCAATCCGGAATGGGCCCGCGCGGTGGATTTTTGGCCCATTCCCTCTCCGAGAGAGGAGGCCTGAGTCCCAGCAGTGGGAACATTATAAGGCCGATAATGCTAATAATGCTAACTTTGAATAACCATGTAATATCCTCTTATAAATGTCCTCTTAGGACATCCCATAACTAATATTCCAGAATCAAAGCGACAAATGAATGAATCAAGCCACTCAATCCCTATGCAGTGACTGTTCCATGTTAGCGGATTGTCCCGGAGGCATTCCTCTATCTCTATCGCAATCATTGAGCAAGAATCTCTTTCAAGATTCCGCCTTTCTGATCGTGAAAGAAATTAGAAATGCAAGGCTGGAATAATGTGGGGTTTGTAGTATCGGTTAATAACTGTGTCAATGCTGCAAAGTATCTTTTATAGACCGTAGAAAGATTGGTGCTGTTGTTCGATTTCCGCATGGAACAAATATTTATATGGCCTACAGGCTTCCAGATAGTTGTTCCAGGTTTAATACACGAACAAATTTAAGTTTAGGGTAATATAATATAATTATATTTAGAGGTAGGAGGAACAGAAAGTAAAGTCTTGAAAACATCTGTTGAAAATGGAGGATCCTACGACGAAACTGGTGTTGTATCTGGTCCGGACAACTGTCCGATAGTTATATTTTTGGTTGTTGTATATATTTATCGCGTGAATTAGTCTATCTGTTTATTCTAGTTAACCTCTGATAAGGCTGCACCGATTTTAACGAAATAGTCACTAACAGCTGATAGCTGACGTTAAAAGGAATAACTTATGTAAGTTGCCTTGTTTCCGCGGGACTGAGAATTCAATATACAGAATAAGTCTTCTATTGAACATTTAACAAGACTCACTGAAAAATAGCTAATTATAATGAGTATTATAGACTTAAGCAATTTTTTTTATTTACTCGGAGTAACATGACTTACATCTGGAAGGAGGCAGAACTCCGAAATGGACAAACAGATTAAGATTGCTAAAAGAGAATAAATAGTCTGAAATTCCATGCGAATGAAGTCGCGGACAACGGCTAGTCTCTATAAAGCCTCTTTTCTAAATAACAGCCAACGCTGTTTAATGAAATTGTTTGACCTTAGTCTGAGAGTCGCTAGCAAAATAACAAAGCAATTTAAAACTCGATAGTATTAGTGTGAAGGTATAGCTATACTGTAGTTGTTTGGTGTGAAAATGAGCATGTTTTTTGTAAAATAAATTTTAAAGAAATTGTTGTCTTAAAGAATTTTGGGTAACAGAAATACACTTATCAATATGCTCTTATTTAATACTTTGTGGTGAAATTATGTGAGTGTGTAAAAGATTTAAATGGGCATATAAGTAAACTATGTCCCAAAACAGTAAATAAGATACTTAATAAGCGATTTATCCAGGATATATTTTCGCTCGGGACAATTTCCTACTTTTAAGCAGTCGAATCCGCTAGCGGCAGCTAGTGTGTCTATAAAAAATATTGTTTACTAAAATTTTAATGTGTTTTTATTAAAATGAGTGCATGAGGGCATTAACTGCTTTGCCCGACAGGGTCCATAATTGAAACTTTTATATACCTACCATCTATAAAGCACCTTTGTAACATTATGGAATGCAGTAAAGTTTTGAGTATTGAGTAACTGTAGCGCTATCAATTCAATGCTACCGGTAGGAAACGGCTGGTCGCGTGGGGGTAAGGACATCCTCCGACTCCGACTTCTAACCATGATAGGAGTAAGCTTGCGAACGACGAGCGATGGGTAACTCGCCATAGAGCCATTCGGTAATCTACCAGACCGAATCCAATCCGTCGGTAGCGCGTAACGTTCCACGCGCTCCTTAATGAGTTGTCAGCAAACCGCACAGGCCCAGCAGGGCCGATGCCAGCTAGGGTCATTTTATTTAAATTTTACAATAACTGGTCTTAGATTTAAGGGCAACTGAAAGAGACAGACACAGTCATGGTTTTAGACACTAAAAGTCTTTCACGCTCATTCACTCGACTGCGAAGAAGTCATTGTATGCAGTACCAACCTTAAAAAAATCTGTTCTTCAAATATTGGGAACAAAAATAAGGTTTATTGTTGTTACAATAATGATGTGTCTGCACCTTTACAGGGCTAACATAATAAGAGACCCGATTGGTTATAAACTTGCCCGCTTAATGTTATTTTATTCCCTACTAAAAGAATTCGCTTTTTTTAACACGTCATTTAAATTCACAGAAAGTTCAGAGTTTAGAAGTAAAAGGCGTAAGCTATAGCGATTTATCTACGATTATCCTAAATTAGCAATACAGCGATGCTAAAGTAAAATAAAATGACACTAATAGTGTCTTTTTTTATTTGAGCATAACATAAAATAACAATAAAGATAAAAGAAAATTGTGAAACTTTTTGTTCTACAAAAAAAAAATCTCACAATTACGAAAACTTTTATCAAAACGAAACAACAATATTTGAATTAATCGAACTTCAGAAATAAGGGAAAAATACAAGTAGTGGCCATTTCGTGTGCTGATTTTTAATTTCCATTGGTAGGTACCTACCTACTCCTTCACAAACATATTAATAGTCCAATATTTCAATATTAATAGCGAATGCAGCAACAACGTACGAAAAGCAACTCGCGATAATAATTTCTCATTGAAATACTGTCTTCACAAAAATACGTTCTTTATTTTTGTTAATATTTTTTTTGGCTCGGAGACACATGGCTTACAGGTACTTTACCTATAAGCCACGTATACGTTTAAGTCTTTAGTCTTTTGTCGAATGTGGATGTACTAACATTGACAAAGCTGCATGGCAGACCTTAGGTCGACATTTGACTGTGAGGTTTTGCAAAACCTTTCATGACTTTCATGAGACGGCTAGATGGCGCTATTCAAACATTTAAAAAACACAGCATAGTTTAAAAATCTTATTACGCAGTGGCACTTAATATGGTTTTTAATACCTAAAATAATTACTAAGTAATAATAATATAATAAAAAACAAACATAATTGATTTTATTTTCTTATTTCCGAGTACTTAATACAGCGCCATCTATACTAAAGCAAAAAAGCCAATTGTATTATTATTTAATTCGACAACAGATGGCGTAGATCATAAATAATAAAATCCCTACATTCACAAAGTAGCTCTCATTTTCGCATATTCTAATAATTAGATCGGTAGCTCAGGTGGATTAGCATGGCAGAATATCAAAGTTAGTTCCACAAGGCACAGGTTCAAAACCCAGTTCTAAGTCGACTTTTTTAAAATGTAATTATTGTATAATATAATTTATATTCTCTTTTTTATATTTTTAAACGTTTTTTATTTTATTTTTTGTTATAAATAATATAAAAATATGAGGTATAAGATGTAATAAAGGCATAATACACAAGTATACATATACTACTATATATTAACACTATATAAATATATATATATAAATTACTTTCATAAATAGTGCTAAGTATTAGCATTATTAGTAATAGTTTTCTTACAGATTAAGATTTACTAAGTTACGAGAATTAGTAAAGGATAAGAAATGAAACTATTTTAGTGATATTATAGTTTAAGACATTTAATTCTCAAAGAAGAATACAATTTTTACTTCTTTCATATTTATACAGTGTATAACCTAACTTAACAGTTTTACACCCAATTAACAATTATTTAATTCACTTGTTATGAGAAATACAAGCACAATTTATAACTGAATAACTCTATTACAAAATGGAAGACATTAAAAAAATAAAACTAGTAGTAGATATTATAAGTATTCTAAATGAAAACTGTATTGTGCCATTCTCCTATTATTTAGTTTGATTCATAATGTTATAAATATGCAACCTTATCGTTTGTTGTTTATACCCTGAGACTAAATTGACACATTAGTGTCAAACTTACTATAGGAATGATGCCAGTTCTTTTGTGTTGTAATGTCATTAGACGGTAGTTCTGTAAATATTTTACCCACTCATAAATTATAAAAATATTACGTTTTGCATGATTATGGTTAGTGGTATTGACTATAATGATTGATTTGTGCATTATGTTATGACTAAGGTTCATAGCTTAAGTATTCGTTCCAGAACGAGGAAGAAATTGAAGCTTGACCTCAAATCAATAACAATAATAAATTGTAAGACCGGGTTATAGCTGTAATTTTGGGATCGAGTAGTTTATAATAATATCATTATTTCACCCACAAAAACAAGACTTACATGATTGAAATTAACTAACATAACAAAACAAATTCAGTCTAGTGTGCGGAGCTGGTGTCTATTATAGGTGTAAACCTGTATTACAGATCACGAGGTCCTCACCCCACGGAATCAGGTATAACATAACGAGGAATATAAATAACATGTATTTAAAAACAAAAAAATTGTTGTGGCAAGATATTAATTTAGTATTTAAACGCTAATTTGCCTCTTAGCGCGAAGGTTTGTGCATTAAAAGTATGGTGTGCATAATAATTTATGTATAGTGTATGCGTGGTGTGTGCGTGCGTGTGTATTTAACTAGTTTTCTACTTACGGTTAAGGTATTTATTTCCCAAAAATAAGAAGGTAGGTTTCACACAAGGAACCGCAAAACAATTTGACTTATGAGGGTAGGATGCAATTGAATGATTACTGCGCGCCTATAAGGCCTACGCCACAGTGCAGAATATAAGCGATTTAATACAATTGTTTCGGTTTATTATTTGTGCATATAATTTTGATTTTGTTTTGTTTAATAATTTGATTTATTTCATATTTATTGTTGTTTGAGTAGACTTTCTTTATTATTAATTTAACTTGTTTTTTTATTTGATTTGTATAATATATAAAATATATTTTTAATAAATATTTTTTTTATATTGGAAAGGAATACAATATAAATATAGATTATATTGTTTTAAGAAATCAAAATCATTAGTGTAATAACATTTTGTTGTTATAAAGTAGTGATTAAAATCCCACTTACACTAAGTTTGATCACTGTAATTTATTAAATAAATTATAGCTACCCCGGTCTTTGTTATTACTCAATCCAATAGTCAACACTTTATATTCTCTTTTTAATATTTCGTGTGTCCGCCGTTTATTAATTATTCATATAAGCTTTGACCCCGTAAAGTCAGTGATTCCTAAGTCATTTCATTCCTATTGTCCCACCTTTGAACTATAACGCCCCATAAACTTCCAATGGGGTTTAAGGGTCTGTTCACACAGACCGGCTCGGAGAGGAGAGCAGATTTTTTATCACGTTGAAAACTGAGTTTTAAGTATTTGTATTAAGTTTTTTTTTGGCATGTGCACTGTTTTGTCATAAAGAATGCTTGAACGCGCAGTGCACATGCAAAAATAAACCTTACTACAAATACTTAAAACTTTATTTTCAACCTGGCAAAAAAATCTGCTCTCCTCTCCGAGCCGGTCTGTGTGTACGGACCCTAAATCTGGTAATCTCGCAGGCCAAGGAATGATCCGTATATCCAATTGCTGGCTAAACAGATTTGATGTCCGTCTGTCAAACTAGTCATCGTCATAATCGCCGCAGTTATAAAGGAGCGATTGGTTTCGAGGCACAGCCGGTGGTCTGGCGGACACATGCCGCTGGTTCGATCCGGACTCATACGGACATAACCTTTTTGTTACAAGAATTGCGCTTCTTTGTTTATTTTATGCGGATTGATTGTTAAACTTAATCTAGTTGAGAGTTTGTGCATAAATGGTTGTACTGGCCGTGTTCGTCTTTTATTCGGTTTAACAGGAACCCTGAACATTACACACTCTTGCACAATTATGGAACGGTGTATAGGACAATTTTATGGTCTTGCACGAACGTTATCACTACAGGCATTTCTTCTACAGGAAAAAAAATTCCGCACGGTTGGCAGCATGACGTCATTCAGCACATCTATGTAGTTTGCACTATTTGCACGACTGAGTATTACAGTAAGTTCTCCTGGTCAGCACTCATCCATTTCCCACATGTTCACTGTCACACGACCGGATCCAGAGGTAGGCACAACGTGATCACTGTCATAACGCGTTTTATTCCTACGCCACAACCTAACTTGCCCGTGCTGGATTTGAAAGTATTTCATCACTGAAGATGACGTTGCTCTAGTCGAAATTTCTGTATTTAGCAAACTCCAATCGTGCTCTTTTATGAGCTTCGGTTAGCAATGGCTTAGTAGCATGTCGATGATAATGCAGCCCTTCACTATAAAGAGCACGTTACACCGTCCACAAAGATGTATCAAACAACTCTGCGTAATATCTTGTTGGTGTAAAGCCATTTCCCTCATAACCTCGCACCATAACCTGACGCTGGTCTGAGTCAATATGGCGTCTTCTACCAGATCTACTACGATGTTCCAACGAACCCTCTTCTTGAAACCGCTTTATCCAAAAGTGACAGTCTTTACCTATAAAGGAAATAATATATTATTTATTACTTTCGTGTATCGTTAATCGTGGATAATAAAATAAATAACGAACCGTGACTTTAAAATATTACTTACGTTTAAGTCTTGATTATGCAATGCTATTATTTGGGCCCTCGTAGCCATATCAATATTTGATCGCGAACTCATGATAAAATAAATGTTAAAAACTTGTTAAACGCAATCGTAACTAAACTCACTCAAAGATTGTAATGAACGTTATGATTGAACAAAAAGATTTAATTTTTATACAGTTAATATTAAACTACCCTCAATTCTTTTGAGATTTATGTTACGGGCTAAAGTCGCTAAACAACTTCAATATAATAAAGAGTAGGATAATTTCAACTCATTGCGTAATGACTCGATGGTCTAGTGGCTAATGGAATCGGTAAATTTTATGCCACCGAGTTCGAATCCCAGTTATTACGTGCTTTGCTTTGTAAGGTTTGTAATGTCGTAGTAGGAGACTTTGTGTTAAGATTAAGTAATTTTGTAAATAGCAAAAAACAAAGTAATGTTCTTTAAAGAGAAATGTATATTTTCCAATCCTACTACTATACTAGCGCCATCTATGTCATAGCAGACATATTATTAAGGCCACAGAACAGTTGACATTATTGTGTCTCGTTTTGCGGGTATGTGATAGGTTAAGACGATGAAACCCTGTGCAAACGATTTTGGTTTAGAATCTTCCATGCAATTCCGTCACAATTAGTACATATTTAAATGATTTCGTAAGATTTGACAACAAATCTTCTCGGCAAACTTCGCTAAGATAGCTAAAAAAATATAAAATTTTCAGCTTCATTTTACCGAAATTGTGCCTATTTTAATGACTTGAACATAAAAGTCTGACGGCCTAATGAGAAGACTATAATATTATTTCGACCGATAGATATCTGGTGGACAGATTAGACTTCCTCCATCACTACAACAACCCGTGCGTCTCGCATCCATTGGATTAGCAAAGGAGAAGGCTGCTCACGTGAGAGAGCTTCGCTCTCCTTCATCTTCGTCCTCACACCCCAGCCGCCGAGATTCTGACCCTGACTACCAGCCACGGTAGACGCGGGCTTGTGGACGCCGAGCAATGGGTAGCTCGCCGTCTGGCTGTCCGGTAATGGACCAGCCCGAGCACAGTCGTCAACAGCGCAATGATCCACGCGCTCTTCAAAGAGATGATCAGCAAACCGTACGTGCCCTGCAGTCCGCAAGCTAGGACCGCGAGGAATTTCTGAAAAACGTAAGAACGAAAGAACGCAAGGGGCAACTGATGGATACAGGTGTGGTTTTAGTCAGTAAAAGTCTGGCACGCCCTCCCGCTCCGCCCAGAGTGAGAGAAGTCATTAGATGACCTCTGCACTTAAAAAAAATACCATAGGATGACCACTACGCTTACCAAGCCATAGGGCCAACTTGTAGAAGGCCTTCAACGATGCGTCTTCCACTACGCGGTCGCTAATCCAAAATCTTCATCATCGACCAACTGTTCCGCGCGCTATATGCTCTACTCTACACTTGATTTTGGTGATACTGGTGATTCTTTGTGATATGTAGGTTATATATTATGTGTATTAATTAAAGCGATTAGTAATTTAACTAACAAATTTTTACCTTTAATTTTGTGTTTTAAATTATCTAGTGTGTTTGTAATTAATATATGTAGAATACAAACGTTAGTTTAGTAATTTAAAATCAAATGACAATAAAACCAATCGGGAACAATATCAGTGTTATGAAAATAGTACAAACAACCACAAAATCAATTCCAATTTGTGGTCGCAACTCAACAATGCATATTTGAATTGTATACATTTTTTGCATATATAATAACTCCATTCGTAATGAATAAATAAACCTGTTAAAAGAATATTACAAACTAGCTGTTGCTAGTAGCTTCACCTGCGCGGTAATGAAAATTCATCCTAAGAGAAAATATTTCCTAGATAAAAAGAAGCCTATATACTATTTCAGGACATAGTCTTCAGGAAGTTTTATCGAAATTCATTCAGTAGTTTTTGCGTGAAAGAGTAACAAACATGCATACAACAAGATACAAACTTTCAGGTTTATGATATTAGTTGGATAGTTTTAATAATAATTTTCAGGTAATGGCACAAAAATGTCGCGGCCCGGTCTTAAGGGGGTCGTGATGTTCGGTGCATCCAATATGTGGCCTGATAGCTGAAAGTTTAATGTTCAGTAAAATGTTTTGCTAATTAGTGACGCATGTGCTAGATCATTCAGCTTTCTTAAAATTGTTGTATAATACTAGCGTATCAGTGAACGGTCGCCGTTAGTTGGGACTGGACATCTTAACTCTGAATATTTACTATTTGTGTTCTTATCCGAAAGCATTTAACGTTTTTGTACACACTTCTCACCCGCTCAATTCTTTTTATGAAGAAAAGGCTAGGGAGGTTAGTATGTGTGTGTATAATTTCAACTACAAGTTATTAGTGAGTTTCTTGCACGTTTCAATTACTTTATCTCTTTACTGACTTTTCTTGACGATTTAAAACTAAATCATGTTTATGTACTGGTTTTAGATTCATGAAAATTAGGCTACCATATAAGTAAGCTAAATATATTTTCAATACGAGTAGATCCAAGCAGAGTTCAACCTACTACTACATCAGAAAAACAATACAAATTCAATTAGATACTAACAACAAACTCACTGTAACAAAATAATCTCGAACAAACCTATCCACAATATACCTACACAGAATTACTCACTACACTAAGCCGATTCATTCGTCGAAGCAACAAAATGAGAATTTAATAACAGTGTACAGTTCGCTCGTTACCTCGCCCCACTGAGTTCATTTGCATGGAAATACGGATTTGAAGCGACACGACTAACGTGTACAAAGTTTAATATAAAAATGTCGCCGCAATTTTTTTTGGTGACTGTACTTTCTTGGTGTTTAGTTCGTGTCTTTATATTTTTTTTCGTCTTCCGTTAATATTGTTAAATGAGGTTCGCGTTGAGATATTGAGTTTGTTAACTGGTTGTTATGTTGTTGTTGGTTTTTTATATTCTTTGGTCACTGTTTAATAATATACTCGTACTTGATTCACGTTCATACCAGTGAACCGTCCCGGCTTCACACTGATACAAATTATATGCAAAAATCTTTCATATTTATTAAGAGCTTTTAGAAAAAAATCGGGGTCAAAATCTGTCATTCAATGTATTCAAAACCCAGCTTAGTCTTTATTTAATCGCAAACCGTATATTACTTGGAAAATGAATGCGTTGGGTTTTTCAGGTAGGACTATTTCGTTTTAGGGCGAAGCAGTTAGAATATTATAATTTAATTTATTTTCCCTTTTAGAAGTTGGGCCAAGGATTTACGTCCAAAAGGCCCTGCTGGACTCCTACGGTTTTGCTATCATCTTTCTAAGGCGCGCATGAAACTCTACGCATCGTTGACGACTGGGGCATGATCCGGCCTAGTACTGGATGGCCGGACATAGTCACAAGCCCGCGGCTACTGTAGGCCCAGGCTGAAAATCGGAGTCGGGATACCAGCTGTTGGGGCGTGTGGAAGTCTGGGGTCGATTTTTGGGTAATTTGTAACCAATTTTGTCGTACCTAAATTACTATTTAAGTAACAATTGGAGGCCTCCCACAAGGTGGACCGACGACTTAGGGAGGGTCGCGGGAATCCGATGGATGTGAGCCGCACAGGACCGGTCGCTGTGGCGACGCTTGGGTGAGGCCCTATGTATGTCCAGCAGTGGACGTCTTTCGGCTGAGACGACGACGAATAATTCATTGTTCTCAAGTAAGCGTCATGTTGTTTTTATTGAAAAAAAAGTTTCTTTAAACCTAATATAAAATCCAATAAAAATATTGCTTTAGTATCAAAGCATATCATATTGTCAAACTTAAAATCTTATAATTTCAAGTTCAGCACTTTACAAAGAAAAACTATTGTATTTCGTGTCAACTTCAAAATTGGCTATTATAACTTTTCCCTTTGAAGAGTTAAATCAAACAAAAGAATAATCTAATATTAGTTTGTATAAAACCTTGAAAGCTATTCTAAATATAATAGTAGATAGTACATGCGAAGGAAAGTGGCATCAGTTTAAACAAATTATTGAATTAAACTTAGATTTCAAAACAAGAAGCTAAAGTTATTTGGTTGTGATTACTCGACGGCGCCACAAGGAGAGAGATGCTATTTTATATCTGTTTCTACCTTCATCATCTACCTAGCCTTTTTCCCAACTATATTGTGGTCAGCTTCCAGTCCAGCCGGATTTAACTGAATACCAGTAGTTTACGAGGAGCAGCTGCCTACCAGACCTCCACAACCCCATAACTGGGGTAACACGGTACTTCATGGCAAGACTGGAGTCAGATTTACTGGCTTCTGACTATCCGTAACGACTGCCAAAGATCTACAAATGACAGCCGGGACCTACAGCTTAACGTGCTTTTCATTTACTAGATGCTTCGGACATTGCTCGCGTCGAGTTGTGTGACCTCACTCTCACATTACGGATCATAACGAAATTGTAAATATAACAAAAATAAGTAATTGTTAAGACAAATTAATCTTAAAATTTGACACGATAAGTAAACTTTATTTGAAACTAAAATCCAAATATACTACACTAACACAAATCTAAAATATTTGCCACTACAACATAAACTATCAAGTTGACATTCTTGACGACCGCACGATGAGTGCCGGCAGCAATATAGCGCAACATAGCACAACGTAGCACAACATAGCGCGATTCAGCGCCATATAGCGCAATAACCAGACCGCGACGTCGTGTATGATGAACGACGGAATTCGTACGGCATACAGTATTGTGGCCTAAATTATGTACATTGTTGGTTGTTAGTTATTTGTATAGGGAGATAATTATACGTGGAATTTAGGTAATTGAAGGTTACATCAGAAGGTTGTATGTTCGCATGTATGTATTTCTTTTCATCATCTACCTAGCCTTTTCCCAACTATTTAGCTGATTACCAGGATTTTACGCGGAGCGGCTGCCTACTAGACTTCCACAACCCCTTAAATGGGGTGACACGGTACTTCATGGCAAGACTGGAGTCAGATTTACTGGCTTCCGACTAACTGTAACGACTGCCAAAGACCTACAAATGACAGCTGGGACCTACGGCTTAAAATGCTTTCCGAGGCATGGAGGAAACTTGTTATGTTAAGATGGTCACCCATCCACAGACCAACCTTCGCAAGCGTTGCTTAACCTTGAAGATCGACCCGTGCGGCTGTTATTATCTAGCCACGAGCTCCTTTTTTAACGTTTGAATCCCCAACCGGTCCTATGAGACCGCGCTGTTATTGTTTTACTATTGTGTCTCGTTTCGCGGGTATTTGAGTAATTAATGTATAAAAATTCTTTGAAAGATTATGCTCCCAAGTTTGTCCCTTAGTAATATTGTTATGATCAGATGATAAACTTCGAAGATATGTAACGGGAGTCCTTGTAGGATCAACCAAGGATACAACCGACCTCAATGTACTCGTAAATACACTAAAAAGCGCAAATTAAACTTTAATTTTGAACGTCGGTGTTAAATAAAAAAGAGACGAAACTAGTGTAGTTATACCAACTAAAGTTATTTTACACTTTTCAGCGTTTTTTTTACATTGAATTGGGTTGGTGGCATTTTTTTTAAAGAAGTTTTTTATTCTAATATGGTACGCACACCGATTGCTACAGTTAATTATTATGATTTTTAAGAAAGTGATTCTGCTCTAATGTTTTGTGTTTACTAAAATAAATTCACCATATGTGTTTTTCAATAATCTATTTTTATTAATTTTAATTCTGTTTATTTTAATTGCATAATTTGTTCAGAAAGCTAAAAAAAACATTATTATTGTAAATACTGCATATTACTGTGACTATTATTCTTATTAGTAAGCAAACATACATTATACGGAATAGTCGAAATCCAAACATTTCCTTAGAGTTTACTTCACTATTAATTTATAACTAAGTGTATAGCGCTAATATATTATCTTCCCTAATTTCAAGCGCGGAAAATCAACATCCTTACAAACACACGTTGCTACGACGTAGCATGTTGCTACGCGGCTGTGTGCTACGCAGCTACGAATCTTCTATATGCTACGAAATATGCTCGGTTTCCCATGAAATGCTTAAACGTTTCTAGTTTTTTTTACATATTATTAGCATGGTAAGGAAAATAGGAAAAGGAACCTATTTTCCTTTCCTTGGAAGGCGACTGGTATAAATTCATACTCCGAACTGCGATTGTAAAAGCAGATGAAACTATTGTACAAAAATTAAAATCCCAGCTTCGGAATCGAATCAAGAACTTATTTATTTAATTGTAGAAGAACCAACAGTTACAACAAATGGAGAACAATTTATATCTATATGAGGCATTAAGCAAATTACAGGCTGACAGTTACTAAACCAACGTAGTGGTCTAAACGTACTAAATGTATATGCTTAGAGTACTAAATATATATGCCTACGTCAATTATATGAGCGCTCATTTCCTTATGTAATAAGTTGCTTGCTTAATTAACACAGTTGTTAGCAAGTACCCAGTAATTAAGTGTAGTAAAAGTCTACAATTTATATGAAAGTCGCGTGAAACTGCTATAATATTAAAAATAATAATATCTTACCCTAGAGCTATAGGTGTAAATAAACTAAAATTATTTCTGATTTAGGGATTGTTATTTTGACAAGCACTACCGAAATGGGAATGGGGACGGAAGGTTTTAGAGTGGCGGCCACGTACCGGAAGACTCAGCGTCGGAAGGCCTCCCACAAGGTGGACCGACGACCTGGCGAGGGTCGCGGGAATTCGATGGCTGCGAGATGCACAAGACCGGTCGCTGTGGCGACGCTTGGGGGAGGCCTATGTCCAGCAGTGGACGTCTTTCGGCTAAGATGATGATGATGACTACCGAAATTATAACTCAACTCTAAGCATTATGTATTTCCTAATAGTTAAGTATAACTAAAGGTTTAAGAGTGAATAGGTTACATATTTCTAGGCAAGCGTGCTCCATCGTCGGCCACATCGTAGCTTACCAGGTGAGATAGTGGTCAAAAGCGTGCATATACATAATAATAAAAAAGTACTATGCACGTTGTACAGTCAGAGTTTAAAGTGCAGTTGCACTTTAGTGCCAAAGTATATTGTATATGTACTTTGTAAAAGAAGATGCAGCTACAACGATATTTTTTAGGAGTCACAAGTGGTCCAAAAATGTTTGAACTTAACTAATATGTCTGCAACAGTTAATAAAACTATTTTAATCTTTTTATTGATTACGTTAAGTAATTTTGATTAACACTGATAGCATGTTAAAGCTAAAAGTTACTACAAATTCTTTTTTTATCTTTTAAAGAGATTCGAGCATCTAGCAATATTTCATCATTTTAACCTTTCCTAAATCCTCCTATAAATAAAATCATTTGCTATTACTATATTTCATTCCTTAATTTACTTGCACAGACATTTAACTGTCAACTCCAGTGTGCATTTATTTATCTCAGCACCTGCTGACCGCGGCGTCAACTCGCGACGTCACCACGTCACCACGTCAGCGCGCTGACCGCTCACTCAGTATCGCGCTGACGTTGATAGCGCACTAATGTCAGACGTCTGACGGCAAACTGCAATTGCTATTTTAGAGTGAAAATAATTTTAGTGTTGGAATTTAAATGAATTATTATTTTTTATTTAGACTGTTGTTTTTGTAATCAATCATTGATTGAGATGGATGAGTTATGGCGAGATTAGATAAAGTTTGAGGAAGTTTGAAAGTGATGCCAGTGACTGAAAAGTTGGAAGGGAATCTTTTGTCTTGGTATGGTCATGTAAAGAGGAGGGATGAAACACATGTTAGTAAAAGTGTTATGAGTATACGTGTCGAAGGAAATGGACGGAGAGAGTGAGGGAGGTCATAGAAGAGGTGGATGAATCCATCCATCTTAGGAGTAATATGAAAGAAAAGAGTTAGTGATAGCGAGACGCGTGACAGGACAGAATGGAAGAAAAAAACATGGTGGGACTAAATAATATATGGAACAAAGACAGGAAGTGTTTTTTATTAAATGTAACAAATATTTTGGTTTTAGTGTGCAAGATGATTAACACGTCGTTCTAGATAAATAACGAAAAAAGTCAGCATTCGTGTAGGTTAGGCATTTGGGAATCAAATGGTACGAAAATCATACATTTTTGATAAAAAAAAAGGAATGTTTCAATGATTGATGGGACTGAAAGGTTCTGGAGTGGTGACTACGTATTGGAAGATGCAGCGTTGGAAGACTTGCTACAAAGTGATGTGAGACGCACAGGACCGGTAATTGTGGCGACGCTTGGAAGAAGTTGGAAGCAGGAAGTAGTAGACGTCTTTCAGCTGAAATGATGATGAATAACCAATGTTTCTATTCACGATAGGATACTATTACTAGAGTTAAAACAGTGACAAGAACACCTCAATAACTATACAAAAAAATCGATATCAAACAACAGCAAAAATCGTCCACAAATCGAATAGGTAGCAAAAAAAAGTTTTACACATCGGAGTATTAAAAACAGTCAAAAAGTAACATAACGACATCATGAAACTGATATCACTCACCATAAATCAATTCATGTACCATGATTGGCAGTATTACAGTAAAAAACCCATGAAACGATTATTCATTCGCATATCGGCTGTCGAATCGATTCAATCGCTTCTGATCACCACTGGCAGACAATTGATTCCACACCAGCATTCAGCGTGAACGGCAGACTTTAATTCGATTACATATCAGTTTTGTAGTTATACGAGTATTGGTAGTAGGTACAGAGGAGCGGTTGGTGTTGCAAGCCGGGAAAAATTGGATTATTGCGTAACGGGAACTTATTTGTGTGTAGGGTATGTGAAAAATGGATAGCGAAATTTATATTCTTCCATATTTTGGTTAACATCAAAATAAATTTGCGGAATCCAGGTGATCTGGATTATGATATTAATCAGTTTAAAAAAAAATTAAAAACTACCTAATGAGATACGTGACTATATTATAGTATTTTTTTAAGGTGAGAGTCATTAATCCATCACATACCCACAAAACGAGACACAATAGTAAAACAATAACAGCGCGGTCTCATAGGACCGGTCGGGGATTCATGAATTAAACGACTTTTTCCGCTTTAAGTTTCCCGTCAGCTTTTTACTCATTAAAACCATACATAATTATGTTCTTTCTTTGTCTTGCGTTTTATGGTCTCGGGTTTCCCTTTGGAAAGTCAACCCGTGGTCCCAGTAGGCTTTGGGACCTGTTAGGCCCGTACGGTTATACTGACATCTCTTTGAAGCGCACGTGGAACGCACACTGCTGACCCGAGTTTGATCTTTACTGGACGGCTGGATAGCGAGCTACCCATTGCTCGCCGTCTGCCGAAAATAGTCCTACAACTCCCGATGGGCGTTTCCGCGGGAACTACATATTATAATAGTTTGATTTTATCAATGCACTTAGAACTATAATTTAACAACACAATATAACTACATCCTCAAGCATTAAACACCCATCGCGCAGGACAGTAAGCGACAAAGTTAACTGCGACACTGCAGTTCAGCAGTTATAATAGTCGCGTGGTTAAATTTGTGGGTCATTAACGACAGTATCACGAATAACCGCCAACATGAGGTTTAGGTTTAAACCGACTGGTTTATTTTATACTGGTTAGAGTTATGGGATACTTTGTTCTGTTTAAAGTTAAGCGCATAGACAAAATATAGTGGTAGCCATGTTTATAGCGGCAACAGTAGCATTTTCTTTAATAAAAACTAGTGCTTGACTGCGATCCCACCTGATGGTAAGCAGTGATGCAATCGTTGATGTTGAGGCACATTAGTTTATTAGAGCCTATTCAGTCTATCCTTGCAGACACTAAAATTTTAAGGTCCTCCAAAGTGCCGATGTAGAGACACTTTGGGCATTCTAATAATGATGTGCTATTTTCCACAGCCATACATACGTACAGCGACGGAAGTAACGGAATGAGATTTCCTGCTGGAGTCTGTGTTTCCTTATTACTACAACCAGGGCCCTTAAGTCAAGAGCGAATAAGTTACCTTCCAGACAATATCTTTGAATACCATCTGAGAAAAGAATGGTTAAACGTGATACGTTTTGCCATACTTAAAAAAGACATACCTACTCCTATTAAAACTATCACATACATTTCCTCAACTGAATCACACAAAGCAACAAACGTATTATTATTTTGTAACTGTTTGGACGTTTGCTAGTAAAAACAGGAGGAGATGGGGGAGGGAGGAGTAAAACCGCAGCTCCGAATAGCTGGACGTCTGTGCTTAATGCAATCACACACAAGTGTGAGAACTGTGCTGCGGTGGAAGATGGAAACCAGACTGGTATGATAAAAAAAATATTTCTTTTTTATTGATTTATAGACACTTATCAGCTAAGGGAGCTTGGGCCTTTATTTGTTATGAGAATGGGAAATTAGTCAAACTATATCTAACTGAAAAATCACCCGTATTTTTTTCACGGCCGTGAGAGTCACCAGCTCATCCAAACAATCTGACAGGGGCGTATTGACTTTAATTTTAATTTCTAGAGGCAGTATTATTGAATTTTGAAACGGGACTCTATCCTAAGCTTTACTGATGATATAGGAACATTATGAAATCGCTCAATTGATGTACACTCTGTAACACGCTATCCACGGAACTAGTAGTAACTGTAATACGACAAACATTTTAGTTGCTCATTAAAAGTGTAAGAAGTAACATTGTATCGTCGTTCATTCGCTGTGATGTTCTTCAACTGTGTTTCATGAGTGCGCTTAAACCTGGGATTGAGTAGAAAATGTATTGTTGCTGGTTTATTTCAAAGTGACTTTATCTTCGTTAATTTCGGTTTATTAAGCATTGTAGTAAACGCGCTGTAACATATTGTACACCAGATTATCCGCTCCGCAATCCACAATTTACTTATAATTTTGACGTCTGCTTGCAGCGATGGTCAATGCTAGACTGCCGAGCAAAAGTGTCCTCATGTGGCGTGTGCGTCATGATGACAGTATTATAGCCTCCTTTTTCTCACATATAATACAATCATTATCATTATTTCAGCTGTGAAATCTCCAATGCTTACATACCGTTCATATCATTAATAGGTAAGCATTATTTTAGCACATAAAAATGACTTCAAGACTTACAATAACTAGTAGTTTTCAGATCTTAACAAAAGTTTAATAAACAACAGCCGATTCAATTCAGCTTCAAAATTATCCTTTAAATAGGGCACCAAACATCATAAACTAAAACCCATTACCCAAGTCAATAAAAAGCGACAAAAACCTAACTAAACTCAATGAACCCTTACAAACATAAAATAAAAGATTCAAGAAGCAAAATGACCCGAACGAAACACAAAACCCATTCGCCCTTTCAAAGTTATTTACAACAAACGGTAAATGAAGCCAGACGACTCAATTACCAATACTTGATAGCTAACCCTTTAAAAACGTCGTTAAACACCAGTTGAACGTAAATAGCGAACGGTAAATTAAACGAAGGCGACCGAACATCCCCGAGCGATGATTTGCAACCTCGTTGACTGGGAAGAGAGAGTAACAGAAGGTCAATTTTATGGCATACACAGGCTATAACCATTCCACAACTAGGATTACTTCACTCTGTAAGAGGGAACGGGCATCGATCTACCACGCAGAAGCGTGGTAAGGCTTGTTTTGGTTTGTTCTCAAAACGGTGATGGGGGCATTCCCTAAAACCAAAAATACAAAGACATGTGACATTTATCAACCAACACTGGGCCCGCGTGGCGGAGTACGGACCATTCTCTCTTGTGAGGAGGTCTGAATCAATTTTCATTACAAGGCTGATGCTATAAGCACTATAAGCAGATTACTCGTAAGATTTCGGATACCAGCCTGATATACTCGTACATTACAATAAGAGAAAACAAAGCCTGCAAGTAAAGCAAAGTAATCTGTCTCTCGCTCGTTCACTCGTTGTGTGGACCTGACTTTCTGCTTCTATCTCTTTAATGTCATCAATAAGGGTTTAATTAAAACCTGTTCAGAATTTTTTGTCGTCAATCGAAGACCTTTGTGAATCAAGCCTCTTTTCATATTGAATATTTAATTTATTTTTTTGTTATGAATGTAGTTTGTTGTTATGGTTTTAAATATACGTTTCAATACCTACTCCTCCCGCCCAAATTTCAGTCACGTTCGGCAACTGGCTTGGTTACTGGTCCGGTGGCTCAAATGAGCTATAGCCTTAATGCTTGCTTTAACCTTAACCACATATGGAGTTTAATTCAAGCTGTAATTATAGCAGCTAGGTTAACAACCAATCAGCGCCAATGATAGACAAACAAGGATTTGTGTTAATTGATTTAACATTAATCCATTTAACTTAGCACATATTATATACAAGCGGATAATAATCTTAGAGATCTATGCAGGATAATATCGGTCAAGTGTAAAGAATAACAATATTAGTCTTACGTATTGCTATGATCTACAATATGGAGGATGACGAAAGAACGTGGTTAAGCACATACAGCTGTATGAGTCGATCTTCAATCTTCAGCCACGCTTGCCTCAGTCGACTTTTGGATGTGTGACAAACCAACTGCCCTGACTTAGAAATTGCGTATGTCATAGATACAATCCCACGTTTTATTCTGTGTGATTTGTTTCATCACCACAGTGCTCTTAACTGGTAAAGAAAAACATCGTGAGACGTGTCTAGCCAATGATGTTATGAAAAATATAGAACGAAGCTTCATTTTATAAGCTAGCTCAATAAAATTAATATTATCTGCCAAGATGTTTTATTTACATGAATTAAATTAATCTTTTGGTCTTCTCCTTCAATTATGTTTGGCTAACACTCAAATATTGCAAACTCATCAATTTACGGAAACCAACAAAAAACCTCCAATAAAATAGTAATAAAACAAAAACACAATCGGAAACACGAAGGGAAAATGGACGAAATCAAAAACTCGTACCTCAGCGACATCGGTGGCAATGGACGCCCAATTTAATCAGTATCAATTTCATACAAAAACACATTTCCACTCCCCGTGGACACGTATTATTTATGCGATTTTTTTTTCTCTCGCCAAATGTACCGACTCTCGTGTCCCGGAGTGCATTTGAAATTCAGATTTTTTCCCCTCCCTGGCTGGGTCTATTATTCAAATTTTATTTCGGCTGGCCAATGAGGCACAGAGTAAATAATATACAGAAGGTCAGTTTTACAAAACGCACGCACACATAGACACGCTTCACTGACAGCAAGTATAAGCTCTCTCCCGGATATCTCCTAGAGATTGTCACACATACGCGTTTACGTATATGCGAGCCTTTTCACTCATATAGAGTGAACCTTCTGTCTCTTCATTCTGTGAATGAGAAAAGCTAACGAAACCGGCGATCAACACCGTTTCACTTGTTTGCCTCCAAATGGATTCGCAGCGAGTTTTTGATGAGATCATGATGGGCTGACGGACGATAAATAAAGTAGGAGAGTGATAACTAAATCAGTGAAGGTTCAAAACAATTCGATTTGCCCTAACACAACCAATTCAAATAGCACAATTCTTAGCAATTGGTACAAATCTTACGATAGTAGTAAATTCTTCAAACGTCGTAGTAAAACCAATGAGGGTTTTCAAAAATGACGTTCTGCCAGGGTAGTGGCAGCACTGAGTCTTCAGGTCTAGGCACCTGTCAAAACGCTTATCTTTGAAGACATTAATGAGGCCTCAATATCTTACGTTAGACGTCAACGTCATATTATATACGGCTTTTTTGAAAGCCGTATATAATATGACGTTGACGTAGACCTTTAGGTGGCACAAATACTGACTCAAATGAATTTCCTATTTTTTATTGGTTTTTACTCATGGTCTTGAAAGCTTTAGAATAAAGGATGCATCGAACCAGAAAAACGAATGAACGAAGATAGGGGAGGACAAACGCGGGCAGAAGTAATGATGATGGTCATCGTATGTAATAAAAAATTGGTAGTTTCGTTTTTGAGAATGGCAATTATGAATAGAAAACTCAATTCGACTAAAAAACTATCAACCAGAAAGAACTACTACCAATATGAATGTCTACACAATAAGTAAAAAATACTTCCTCACTTACTGTAGTAGAAAAAGAAGAAAAAAAAGATGAAATGCAAAAGAATAAAAAAGCATTTAATTACAGTCTGCAAAAATGGTCCTTTTTCATCTTTATTCAATGTCACACAACGCTTAAGAAGAACGGTAACGTCGCATGCTATTATTGACCTAATTAGTCGTTGTTTCAATGAAAGGGTGCATTGTCGACATTTTCCATTTGCTCCTTTCTCCGTCCTAGTGTGAGAATAATTACTTTTTTATACCACCTGCTCGATAATGCTCTTTTTATATGTCATACAATGAAGTACCATGTTACCCCAGTTAATGGGTTGTGGAGGTCTGGTAGGCAGTCGCTCCTCATAAAATAACATAAAAAGACTGGAAGCTGATCCCAATAAAGTTGGGAAAAGGCTAGGCTGATCAATCGTCACCAAGTAAGTGATTCTGTCCCTAGGGATCTTGTTTAGCATTGGTGTTCCCTAGGGAATAATTTAATTTGAATTCGGAACATCAACACTATTTCAGAAAAAAAAAGGATTTTTTTTGCTTGGATACCTTTAAACCATGCCTTTGTATTAGTCGTTAATTTATTTACCATTAAAATAATCATGTACATATTCTAATGTTTTTGTAGTACTTGACAGCAAATATATCAAGTCAACCTTCGCAGCTCAATTTTACCTAAATCACCACTGTTTCAATGATTCCACAAATTGTTGAGATACATAACTAGGTACACTAATTTTACATCACAATATACACTAGGTTTCAATTTACGAATGATTGAAACAGCCATTGAATTTCACTCGAAGGAATCCCGCCAAAACCGTAATTAAGTGGATTGGGGTGCCGCGACAGAAAACCTCCACGCGTGCTCGCGGGCTGGAATTCCCTAACGGATTCTTCCGGAGTGAAGGCCAGTCCGCGGGACGGTGCACCCTGGGAGGCGGCCAACGACTCTCTTGGGTACTTCTGCCTAAGGAGCCTCGATGGCCGTCTGCGAATGTTCTGTCTGAAGGAGCGCTTCAACGCGTGTCCCTCTGCTTCAGCAGAGGGCACAGTGGCGAAGCAAGAGCGGGCTCGGTATGCACTTACCCTGCTACCGGGCAGGCAGGAGGAAGACTCGCTCCTCCTCCTGCCACCGTTAGTCTCGTAGCCCCATTGATTGTCCAAGGTCATGTTTCTGACTTTTGGTGGGGGTCGAGCGTCCTGGCTTAACCGCCCGGGCCGCGAGGAAGACAACCTCTATAAAAAATTACCCCAAACCTCCAAGTGGCGGCGCACCGTGAGGGAGGTTGTTAGCTTGACTAATGGGTAGCTAAATAATTAGTCTCTAGTGCGGACCACTTATTTTGAGCAAGTACCCGAAGTTTTTACTCGTGGGAACTGATATGGATAAATGTTTAAAAAAAACACCCAAGGACGAGAAGGCGAGGAGCGATGCGCGGTCGGAGTCCGACGCGGCGTCGCGGAAGGGCTCGGAGAGCTCGGGGGAGGAGCTGGGGAGCGACTCCGGAAGCGTGCGCAGCTCCCGGAAACGCTCTCTAGGAAGAGAGGGGTCGGACGAGGAGTCCGACAGCCGAAGGGGCTCGGCTCGAAAAATCCCCACCGCTCGGCAGGGAGCGAGCCAAGCCCGCGGCAGAGGGAGGGTGCTGACCTCCAAGGAGGCTGCCGAGAGGGCTGGGAAGCTTGCCGCGGAGGGACGCCATCCCGGAGCACCCAGCCCCGGCCCCTCGGGGCCGTCTGGCGGTGAGATTGACGACGGGGGATGCTCCGCCGACGAGGCTCACCAGGAGGTCTGCGACCTGGTCGTAGAGTCCTTGCGGCTGGTGGCCAGAAAGAGCACCCCGAAGGGCAGGAGTTCTGCCGTCGCCGAGGCCGTGCCCCCTATTCTGGAGACCTTCCAGAAGGCCCTGGACAAACGGGGTGCGAGGACCCGGAGGGAGGTCCTGGAAGCCACCGCCCCTCCGAGGGAAGTCTGCTCCCAGCAGCCTCCAAAGGCGGGGAGCCCGCAGGGGCAGGGGTCGGCGCAGACCCAACCCCAGCACGAGCCAGAGGGACAGGCTCTGACCCTGCTGCGGCAGGAGCTAGCTGCCTTCCGGCAGCAAATGCTGCGGCAGCAGGAGCAGTTCCAGCGGCAATTGTCCCTGCTGGAGGGGATGGTGCTGCGTCCTCCACTCGCGGGCTCCGGTCGCAGACCGGCGGCGTCGTACGCCGCCGCAGCTGCGCCTACGGCAGCTGCCGCGCCCAAGGCTGGCCCGTCAGGGCAAGCCGGGCGTGGGGCCGTGACGGCAGCGGCTGCGACCGCTAGGCAGGCCCCAAAGACGAAGCAGCAGGGGAGGGCAGCTCCTGCCCTTGCCCCTCCTGCGAAGGGCAAAGCGGCGCCCACCGCTAGGGCGGCGCCCACCGCCAATGCGGCGGGTGCTCCAGCCGCTGTGGTGGCGAACGGGCGGCCTCGGCTGCCCCCGCCTGCCGATTCTCCAGCTGGCGCCGAGTGGTCGGTCGTCGGCGCCAAGAAGCAGGCGGGCAAGGCGGCCAGGGCCGCCATAAAGAGGGAAAGGCGACAGCAGCGCAAAAAGCGTGCCGTGGCGAACCGGCTTCGCGCCCCGGGCGCCGCGGCTGTAGTGATCACACTACAGCCGGGCGCGGAGAAGAGGGGCGTGACGTACGACGCCGTGATGGAGAAGGCCAAAAAGGCGGTACTCCCTCACCTTGACGAGTACGGGGCCTCGAAGGGCTTCCGCATGCGGCGCACCGTGACCGGTGCCTGGATGCTGGAGGTTCCCGGCGAGGACAGCGGTCCTGCCGCGGACGCCCTGGCTGACAAGGTCAGGGCGTCTGTGAACGAGGAGGATGCCCGAGTGTCCAGGCCCACAAAGTGCATCGATATGCGCATCATGGGCCTGGACGACTCCGTTAAGGTAGAGGAAGTGGTGACCGCCGTCGTTGAGGCGGGAGGGTGCACGACCGACCAAGTGCGGGCGGGCATCATCCGCCTTGACGGCACGGGTATGCGAGCCGTCACGGTGAGCTGCCCAGTGTCGGCGGTCAAGGCCATCACGGCGGAGGGCCGAAGGCTCTTGGTGGGCTGGGTTTCAGCCCAAGTCAAGGTGCTGGAGCCCAGACCTCTGCGGTGTTTCCGCTGCCACGTGGGGCACCACGCGGGAGCCCGTTGCGCCGCGGAGGTGGACCGCAGTGACCGCTGCTTCCAGTGCGGTCAGCCCGGTCACAGGGCCGTCGAATGCCGTGCGTCGCCGCACTGCTAGGCATGTGCGGCGGCAGGCAAGGCTGCCGACCACCGGGCTGGGAGCAGGTCCTGCGACCCCCCCGCCACAGCCAAGGGTAAGGTCCGGAGGGGCCCTCACCCCAAAGTCCACACCGCCGCAGCCAAGGCTGACGTTGCTGCCGCCATCGCCGCGGCAGAGCCCTCAAGGGGGGCTCCGGAGGAGACCGTAATGGACTGTCAGTGATGGCCCCATTACGTCTCCTCCAGGCGAACATCAACCACTGCGCCCCCGCTCAGGATCTGTTGCTCCAGAGCATGGCGCAGTGGTCGATCAATATCGCCGTGGTCTCCGAGCCGTACTTTGTCCTGCCTAGGGAAGACTGGGTCCAGGACCTGAGCGGCTCGATGACCCTAATTTCGTCGGCCGCCGCCGGTACCCCCGCCTCTCGAGTCCATCACGAGAAGGCGGGGCTGCGTGGCAGCACGGGTCGGGGACATTGCAGTGGTAGGCATCTACCTGTCCCCGAACCGAGATCTCGCCGATCTCCACAACTCCCTCATGGAGCTGAATGCCGTCGTCGCTGGGTTCGGATCCCTCCCCGTGGTCGTCTGCGGGGACTTCAATGCCTGGAATCTAGCTTGGGGTTCCCGGCTGACGAACCGACGGGGTCGGATGGTGGAGGACTGGGCTCTGGAGACAGGCCTGGTCGTCCTAAACCGGGGTTCTGTCCCCACGTGCGTGCGGATGCGGGGTGAGTCGGTGGTGGACTTCTCGTTCGCCAGCCCCGCTCTGTCGCCGCGCGTCGTCGACTGGCGCGTAATGGAGGGGGTGGAGACGTATTCCGACCACCGGTACATCCGGTTTGACGTCTCCGCCCGGATCTCGACCGCGCCGGTCAGGGAGCAGACCCCGTGTGGTCCGCGGTGGGCGCTGAGGCAGATGGACCGGGACACTCTCCTGGAAGCCGCGAGGGTACAGGCCTGGGTGCAAGCACCGGACAGGCCTGTCGAAATTGACCCGGAAGCAGAGTGGTTCCAGGAGGCCATGTCGCAAATATGCGACGAGGCGATGCCCCGAGTCCATCCAGGACGTGCTCGGCGCCAGGTGTACTGGTGGTCGCCGGAGATTGCGGCTCTGCGCGAGGCGTGCACCGCCGCGCGGCGCCGGTACGCCAGGTTCCGCAGGCGCCGCACCCGCCCGCCGGATGCGTTGGCCAGGCGGAGCTTTACGAGGGGTACAGAGCGGCAAGGCGCACCCTCCGAACAGAGGTAAAGCGGGCCAAGTTGGAGGCCCGCAATGTGTGGCTGGGGACTCTGAACAGGGACCCATGGGGACGCCCTTACCAGGTGGTGCGGGACAAACTCCGCCCATGGGCTCCCCCTCTGACTCAGAGTCTCCGGCCCCAAGTTGTGGAGGGTGTGGTGGCCAATCTGTTCCCTGAGCGAGGGGAACACTCTCCCCCGCTCATGGCTCCGCCACCTGCGGTACCCGTAGCGGACCACACCAGCGACGACGAGGACGACGCTCCAGAGGTGACCGAGGTAGGGATGAGGGCGGTGGTACGAAGACTCAGTTTCAAGAACACCGCCCCAGGACCCGACGGCGTGCACGGCAGGGTATGGGTCCTGGCCATGGAGGCTCTCGGGTCTCGATTGCGAGGGCTCTTTAGCGCATGCATGGAGAGAGGACAGTTTCCCCGTCGCTGGAAGACCGGGAAACTGGTCCTCATTGCGAAGCCGGGGCGCCCCGCGGACTCTCCGTCCGCGTACCGGCCCATTGTGCTGCTCGGCGAGGTGGGCAAACTCTTTGAAAGAGTAATTGCAGACCGCCTCGTCGGGCATCTTGCGCGGGTGGGGCCGGACCTATCGGACGGCCAGTTCGGCTTTCGCAGGGGGCGTTCCACGGTGGACGCCATCATGCGCGTGAGGGCTCTCACGACGGGGGATGCGGTGTCTCGGGGCAGGGTCGTCTTGGCGGTGTCTTTGGACATCGCCAATGCCTTCAACTCCCTGCCCTGGAGTTGCATCGGGGCGGCACTTCGGTATCACGAGGTGCCCGCCTACCTCCGTCGTGTGATCGAGGCCTACCTGTCGGATAGGTTCATCATCTGTCCCGGTCACCAGGGACAGTGGAGACGGCGAGAGATGTCGTGCGGTGTTCCGCAAGGATCGGTACTAGGACCGCCCCTGTGGAACATCGGATACGACTACGTGCTGCGCGGCGACCTCCCCGACGGGGTCAGCGTGGTCTGCTACGCAGACGACACGCTGGTCCTGGCGCGGGGAGAGTCGTACCAGGCGGCGGCCGAAACAGCGACACGCGGGGTTGCGACAGTCGTGGAGAGGATCCAGCAACTGGGACTCAAGGTGGCATTGCACAAGTCCGAGGCCATGTGCTTTCATGGCCCTCGGTACGCGCCACCTCCGGGTTCCCAAATAACGGTAGGGGGGGTCCACATCGGCGTCGGGTCGGCGATGAAGTACCTGGGACTCGTCCTCGACAGCCGGTGGACTTTCGAGGAGCATTTCCGACGTTTGGCCCCCAAACTGGACAGGTCTGGGGCCGCTCTGAAGCGGCTCCTGCCCAACCTAGGGGGTCCAGACGCCCCCTGCCGGAGGCTCTACGCGGGGATCGTTCGGTCCATGGCCCTTTACGGGGCGCCGGTTTGGGCGCCGTCGCTAGGTAAGCGACCGGCGGCCAAGCTGAACGCTTGCCAGAGGGTCATGGCCATCCGGATGGTGCGGGGATACCGCACGATCTCCCGCGAAGCGGCGAGCCTCCTCGCTGGCCTGCCACCGTGGGACCTGGAGGCAACAGTCCTTGCAAGCATGCACGATTTGCGCGTGGAGATGCAACGCCGGGGCGAAACTCCGCTGCCGCGACAAGTCGCGGCATGGCGGACAGAGTTCCGGCGGGATCTCAGGGTGGCATGGCGACTGCGACTGTCGCAACCCAGTGCTGGGCACGCCGTCATTGAGGCGGTTAGGCTCCTCTTTGAGGAGTGGTTGGAAAGAGGTCACGGCGTCCTCTCTTTCCGTGTGACGCAGGTCCTCACCGGACACGGTAAGTTCGGGAGGTTCCTGCATCGAATCAAGCAGGAGAGGACGCCCGGGTGTCGCCACTGTGTGGACCGCCCGGAGGACACGGTGGAGCACACGGTAGAAGTGTGTCCCGCTTGGGCGGAGCACCGCCGTGTCCTCGTGGAGACTATCGGGAGCGGCGACCTCTCGCGCCGGGCCCTGGTTCAGGCCATGGTCCGGAGCGAGGAGGGTTGGCATGCGGTCGCCTCCTTCTGCGAAGCAGTGATGCTCGTGAAGGAGGCTGCTGACCGCGAGCGCGTGAGGGAACGGTCCTCACGCCGCCGCCGCCGAGATCCCGATCCCGATTTCCGACCACCGTAGGCGCGGGTTCGCGGACGGCGAGCACTGGGTAGCTCGCCGTCCGGCAGTCTGGAAATAATCTGGACCGAGCCCAGTCGTCAACGGCGCGTTCTGTTCCACGCGCGCCTCAAGGAGATGTCAGCAAACTGTAGGGGCCCGGTAGGGCCGAAGCCTCTGGGGGGAACATGTGGTATTCCTAACGGTTGATACCGAGTCCCCCCCAGAACGAAGGCAACGAAGGAACGGGGTAGGGGTTTAGTCAGTAAGAGTCTGACACGCCCTCCCGCTCCGCCCAAGAGCGGGGGAAGTCATTCTGATGATTCCCCTACCATAAAAAAAAAAAAAAAAAAAATTACGTGGATTAAAAAGTACTGTGCATCAAACGAGTCTAGTCAAAAATACATAATTAAACGAGTGTAGGTATTTAATAGCTTATGTCAGCGGTTTCGTACGCGTAAAATTTGAAAATTATCCCAGGCAACATAAATATTTATTTGATTGAAAAAGTATCTCATAGGTATGCTATTCCAGGACATAGCCACAGCATGCAGCAGTCCCTTCAAACGTTTGAGCTTGAAAAAGTAACAGGCACACATACAAAGTTTCGCCAACTTAAATACTTTTACTAGGTAATCAGATATTAAATACTTTTACGAGGTAGTCGAAAAGATCATCTAAGCTTTTTCCTGACTATTTTAGGGTTCGTTTTCAATCTTAATAAGATACTGGATATGAAAATGTAACTTGTCTTTACTGCCTGATCTGATTTCTATCATCAAGTCACACAAAACTTGTTGATATGAGTGGCTGTTAAGGCGGGCGCGACGTTAGAATTATCCATACAAACGTAATACCAAAATCATTTGCAATTTAAGCATATTTACACCATAATATGATATTATTCGGATTCAAACAATAATTATCTAGGTTCCTACATCGTCTTTTTGTTGAAAAACTTACCCCAAACGAAATTTAAGCGAATTTAAATTTGCACATTTTCACAGCGAAAATGACATGTTTTTATTTTGTTTTTTCTATATTATAAACAACAATATTTCAAAATATATTTTCGTAGGAACACAGATGTTATTATCAAGTTATAAATACTCGAAACAATAATGGAAATACATTAATTTTTCATTCATCATTTTTGGTATTACGGAACCTCTCCCAAATTTCCAATAGTTTGTATTGCTATCACAGCAAGCAACTGTCAGTGTGCGGATGATGACTTTACTCCAGTCGGTGTGTCCAAGAATTGTTTGAACTATCTGGATTGCTTCCATCAACCTCAAAAACGTGTTTTATTTCGTCTCAACTCGAGATAGCGCGCGGTCTCCGCAGGCCTCTTAAGATTTTTAGACTGCTAGACTTGTAGCGAAATCTATATCACCACACACGAACTGACATGCATCGCGGTATCTGAGTTTTCTACGCTATTAGAACATTCTACAATAATCCGAAAACAACTATAAGACTAGAAACCACACCCATTTGGTCGAAGAAGCTTCCCTTTTCAACAAAGGTTAACAGAACTTTGTTTCTGCATACCTCTTACAGCATCCTGCATTCCTCATCCTCATCTTGCAACTTAACCTTTTTCTTGGGCACAAAGTGACAATGGTTTTTAACGTTAATTAACCTGGACCAATGATGCGTGTAACTATTTTAATTTAACTACAAGCCTCTCAAGAGAGTACCACAAATAATAAAAATAAAATACCAAACGAAATTTGCTTTAAATCAATAAACGCCCTCACCAACCATTGAATGATACATTAATATAATAAATAAGACCTCTGCCGGCCCATTCTCATATGTACACCCGGCAAATTAAGTCGGACGACATAAAAAACATAAATGTTTATTAAAGTACTGAAACCTGGCATCACGACTGTAATTTGAGATTTAATGCCACGCCACTGACCGGGGGTTGTTACGAATAAAAAGGGAAACGTGAGAGGGGGGCCGTAAGATGGGTTCCGTGGAGTAATGAAAAAAGAGTATTAAGGTAAGTGCAGTTTTTAGGTCAACGCTTGAAATGGTCTGGTTTAATGGCTAACGTATGAGATGACGTAGGAAGTTCATAATAAGGTGAATAACTTGAAGAATGCGAGCAGTGGTAGCCCAGTCATGATTTCCTCGATTTACGAGTTGCAGATCACTGTTTTTAATGGTAAAGGAAAACATGGGGGGGGGGAAACCGACGGACATGTCCTAGAACTAAAAATTCGAAGATATGTGACATCCATCAACCCACACTGGACTCGCGTGGTGAATTCCACACCATTCTCTCTCCTAAAGAGGATGCCTAATTCCCAGCTATGGGAACATTGCAGCTTGCAGCTAACTTTACTTTACTTTTTTTAGTGATTTTGAGGCTTATAACAATGTAAGTTTCGCTCAAATTTTCTGTCAGTTATACATAGACTAGCAGTTATGCAATTATATATTTTCATGGCACGAAGTCTATTTTTCACGATCCAAATATATTTTGTAACGAGATGGATTCTAAAATCATTCCGTTTTAAATATTTAAGTACGGAATACTAAAAGTAATCAGAATTCCGCACAACGATTTTAAATCAGACTGAAATACGATGCCTGACGTACTTTAAATTTACATTTGTTTAAAAAATCGGGAAAGTAATTTTAAATTTGGTAACAACCCGTATTCGCTGTTCGGTTCAGGAAATATTATTGATAAATAATTATTGACTTCCGTACTGAGAGTAATTAAATAAATTAATAAAACATTTCTGCGATCCCAATTGGTTTTCCTGTTTTTAAATTTGGTTTGTAAAAAGGGAAATACTTTCAAAAATAGGAGTCTTATTTTATATTTTTTGCATGTCTAATTTATTGATCACAAGACCTTAACTGTTTTAGGTTGAGGACGTGGTTTCAAGATTTATTTATTTAATGCACATAGAAGTACAGTGGCAGACTTAATGCCTTAAGCATTTTCTACCAGTCAACCTTTCAAAAACATTACGACAAGATTATGATGACGTACTAAGTTAATTAAAGTTTTTCAAGTTCTTAATTGTTATTTACGATTTTACATCCATAAAATAAAAAATACGCAGTATAGTGTGTTTAGGTGCCCCTTTTATGTCTTCTTACAGTCAGTTGTGTGGTAGATTTCGCTGTAAGAGATAAGACCGCCATTGTAACCATTTTAAGTTTGTGTAAAAGTTTTTTTGTATCTATTTAATACTTTTAATTCAGGGACTTTGATCATTACGAAATTGGGAAATATTCCTGAAAAAATAATGCAATGGCCTTTGACGTCAAAACCGTCTCATTGCCATAACAATGAAGATTTATTATGACTTCGTTGTTGATGAAGATATTTTTATTTTGTTTACTAGATTTATAAAGCAATTACTAGTTTTTGACGTTTTATAAATGCCCACGTAGGCCTATGCAAAATAAAATTATTTTAATTTTTGAATTTGACTGATAGACTTTTTGGCGGAAGAATTCTCTAGCAGAAGCTAGGCATGAATATTATTTATCTTTCTACCTATCTATTGCATACGCTTTAGCAGATTAATGTTATTAATACACCGTCCACTATCCTATTTGAAAAAAAAACACCTTTAGCTACCAACAGAACGAATGTGTAGTTACTAAAGAAATGTTCCAAATAATGACAAAAAATCATAATTTCTTCTGCCGTCCTAATGCCCTGACTGAGTATTATGAACTGTTGGTCACGTAGTTCCCCCGCGACACGTGACTATATTGACATCCTGACACAACCAAGTAATGAGCCGTTTCTTTGGAAATACGGTGCAATTTACTTTTTTGGCATTAATAATGCTCGAGATTATATTTTACCTACTACTATTTTAGTCTGATTTTCACTGTTTTGATTGTTTTGCTGCTAGGAAGTAACTTATTTACTCTTGATTTCTATATTTCTAGGTACGAAGTTTCAGAATGAAGTTTTAGTAAGTGGATAATGTGGATATGTCTCACTGCTTTAATCGATTGCAGTAGCTACCACTTCACTAATTTTCTTCTATTACGTTCACGATATTTTCCACCTAGCACATACCCGCAAACCGAGACACAATAGTAAAACAATAACAGCGCGGTCTCATAGGACCGGTCGGGGATTCATGAATTAATATAACAGATGTAAACTTTGAAAACGAATACTTTTTATCCTACCAATGAGGTGAAGTAGGACTCTGACAAAAACTCTAAAGTCTGACAACTCTAAGGGTGGGTACATAAAGCATATTAATATTCTCACTGCTGGGACTCAGGACTCTTTTTAAAAAGAAGAAACGGGCCGTTCCCCACAAGAGTTTGACATTGCAGTTTGGTAAGACTGCATCACGCTGCGAAACGCTTAGTTTATAACGTAGAAATTTCAACAACGTAGGGGTGGATACTCGCCATATGTCTTTTCTAATAATCACCAACCTAAATATCAATGTAAGATACTTCACAAACTATTTTTATTCGCTGCTTCTACGAACCACCCTCAAGATTAGCCCGCCGTTCTCCAAAAAGTCGTATTCCCCCACCTCGATGTTCACACCACATATAAGAGATAATTCACATTACAATAAGAGCATTCCATCATGGCGGTTGCGATCACGTCTATCTGTCACTTTCGCTCCGTTTAACGTCAATAAAAGAATGAAGTTACTTTGTGGAGTAGCTGTAAATCTCGGAGATTGGGCGGTTTTACACCTGACGGCGTAAAAGCCTCTGGGGCCGTGGGTTCGCTTCTATAATGAAATTAGGACGGACAACAACGAGCCCTGGAACGAAAGACAAAGAAGGTACAAAGGTTTTAAAAAGTAAAAGTCTTCCCACTTCGCCCAAGAGCGGAAGAAGTCATGCGATGATATCACACCTAAAGAAAAACGGCGTAGAGCTAGATGTGAGGTTCGCGTACCCCGCCTTTTCCACGAGGACTCTTGAAATGTGTGACCATCACCGAGGCACACTACCTTTTTATCGCTTATAGAAACTTACGAGGCACACTTTATGGAAATAGACACTTCCCTCTTAATAATAAAACATTGATATTCTCTCAAAGTTCTAAATTAATACTTAATTCAGATGACTATGATGACTGATGCACTAGTTTGTAACAAATTAAAAAAAAGAACTTAAAATGCGTTTCTGCTTATTATTAAAACTTCTTAGTATTGATTTTTTTCTTGTAATTGGAATCAGGTCAATGTTATATTAGTGTACAAGTAGAGTCCTAAAGACGTTGTCTATTATTTAGTCAGTCGAAAAATATCGCCCAGTAAAATATTGCCCTGTCAAGTCTTCGAAAAACTTACGTCCGTTTTCAATAACCTACCGCAGTATAAAGATAGATAGCTATCCCCGATAAACAGTAAGATTCTATCTATCAATCCACAACTTCTGGTAGGAAATGCTACCCGTCGGTAGGTTATAGGAAAGCAAGTAAGGGCAAAAGGATAGATTTGTTATTCTTTAGTAGCTGCAACTGTAGTCAGATAGCTTATTGAATTGAGCCTTACCCTTCATTTCATAGTGCCTACTATTGTTACTAAACTCATCAGAAGGCTAAAGAGCACGCAAATAGAAAAAGTTATACTAGGAGTTATCTTATGTGATCGAATTAGGAATTTGCAGAACCATCGCTACCAATATAGCTCGAAGGACCGCTAAATATAAGTGACAGTAGGCTAGATACATTGCTTACCAGCAATTAAACAAAAACTTGACAAACAGTTTAACAAGGTATAGGTATTGATTTCTCAAGCTATTATTTTTTGACAATGATTGAATGGGTCCTATACGCAGCGACCAATTTTTTTAAATTTAAATTATGAAGATTAGTAGCAAACAAAATAAGATTATTTTATGGTTATGTACAGTAACTCTTTTAGTTTTTTTTTAAACTTTAATTTTCGTATTTATTTTTGGTATATTTTGCGTCGTATCGTCCCCGTATCGCACCTTCTAAACAAGCCCCGCATCCGCTGAGTCGGCGTCCAGACGCCTGTTCTTTATGACAGTCCCACAAAATATCGCCGCATTTATTTGAATCGCAATGTTATCATCTCAACTCGAGGGGGCTTCAGCCTACCTATCACATATTATGTGTGTTTTACTTAGGTCGAAGCCACAGTTAGGTGCTTCTGTTTGTGTTGTTAAGCACCTACAAATATGACCATTGTGGCAGATGACAGATCCATGAAGGATCTATTAAGGATTCAGGGATCTATCCAATGGAATTTAAAGGGATGACAGAGTGTTGGAAAGGCAGTAAGGTAAGCCACAACTAACAGTAAAGTAGACGTAGAGTTAGAGCAATTAATTGCTACACTACGAGTCGCAGGTTCGATTCCCAAAGTCTTCTGTATGTGATTTATAGATGTTTGTAAACACACCCACAATATGGAAGTAATTTTTAGAGTCCCCACACAAAGTTTTTTTTTTATAAGAAAAGAGTAACTGTGCAAAAAATCCTATTGGAAATGAAAAGCACAGGGTCGGTTGGTGTACCTGAAAAGATGGTGCATTTATCATCTTTGCCAAACTGACCCTAGATGCTATATGACTATTTTCTAGCTATATAGCTATGCTTACCTAGCAAAGCTTCTAGCTGTGTGTATCCAACCCTTGTTTTTCTAAAAGTCTAGTATTTTATGAGTTTTTGCCGTCATTACTATTTTATCTATTCTGTGCTCTCGATTTAAAGGCTTGAAGAGGCGTGGGCGGATGATCTGTAGATAATAGTGTATCGTAAACTGGAGATGTTTTGATGAATAGGTAATTTGATTTTAAAGTAGGGGTAGATTTATGACTTGGCTTTTTTAAAGCTGGCCATTTTGGGTTGGCTTTAAAGGGTAAAACCAGACTATCCTAACTTAACCCAATATTAATTTTTTGTGTTGGTTACTCATCAAATTATCATTCCGCTCTAGATTGAAGCAAGAGGCTGTGTCAGACTTTCACTGCCTAAATCCATCTATGTCCCTTGATTTGCCATTTACATTCTAGGACCACGTCATCATCATCTTTTAAACGTTCCTGCAGCCCTAGCAGGCATACTAAGCCTTTTCGATATTGATGAAATCTCTTTGGAGCGCACTAAAAATACTTTGCACCGTGATGATCCGTGATGGACAAGGCCAAGAAGGCGGTAATCCCTCACCTTGACGAGTACGGGGCCTCGAAGGGCTTCCGCATGCGGCGCACCGTAACTGGGGCCTGGATGCTGGAGGTTCCCGGCGAGGCCAGCGGTCCTGCCGCGGACGCCCTGGCTGACAAGGTCAGGGCGTCTGTGAACGAGGAGGACGCCCGAGTGTCCAGGCCCACAAAGTGCATCGATATGCGCATCATGGGCCTAGACGACTCCATCAAGGTGGAGGAAGTGGTGGCCGCCGTCGTTGAGGCGGGAGGGTGCACGACCGACCAAGTGCGGGCGGGCATCATCCGCCTTGACGGCACGGGTATGCGAGCCGTCACGGTGAGCTGCCCCGTGTCGGCGGTCAAGGCCATCACGGCGGAGGGCCGAAGGCTCTTGGTGGGCTGGGTGTCAGCCCAAGTCAAGGTGCTGGAGCCCAGACCTCTGCGGTGCTTCCGCTGCCGCGTGGGGCACCACGCGGGAGCCCGTTGCGCCGCGGAGGTAGACCGCAGTGACCGCTGCTTCCAGTGCGGTCAGCCCACAGGGCCGTCGAATGCCATGCGTCGCCGCACTGCTACGCATGTGCGGCGGCAGGCAAGGCTGTCGACCACCGGGCTGGGAGCAGGTCCTGCGACCCCCCCCGCCAAAGCCAAGGGTAAGGTCCGGAAGGGCCCTCACCCCAACGTCCTCACCGCCGCAGCCAAGGCTGACGCTGCTGCCGCCAACGCCGCGGCAGACCCCTCAAGGGGGGCTCCGGAGGAGACTGTAATGGACTGTCAGTGATGGCCCCATTGCGTCTCCTCCAGGCGAACATCAACCACTGCGCCCCCGCTCAGGATCTGTTGCTCCAGAGCATGGCGCAGTGTTCGATCAATATCGCCGTGGTCTCCGAGCCGTACTTTGTCCTGCCCAGGGAAGACTGGGTCCAGAACCTGAGCGGCTCGGTGACTCTAATTTCGTTGGCCGCTGCCGGTACCCCGCCTCTAGAGTCCATCACGAGAAGGCGGGGCTGCGTGGCAGCACGGGTCGGGGACATTGCAGTGGTAGGCGTCTACCTGTCCCCGAACCGAGATCTCGCCGATCTCCACAACTCCCTCATGAAGCTGAATGCCGTCGTCGCTGGGTTCGGATCCCCCCCCGTGGTCGTCTGCGGGGACTTCAATGCCTGGAATCTGGCTTGGGGTTCCCGGCTGACGAACCGACGGGGTCGGATGGTGGAGGACTGGGCTCTGGAGACAGGCCTGGTCGTCCTAAACCGGGGTTCTGCCCCACGTGCGTGCGAATGCGGGGTGAGTCGGTGGTGGACCTATCGTTCGCCAGCCCCGCTCTGTCGCCGCGCGTCGTCGACTGGCGCGTAATGGAGGGGGTGGAAACGTATTCCGACCAGCGGTACATCCGGTTTGACGTCTCCGCCCGGATCTCGCCCACGCCGGTCAGGGAGCAGACTCCGTGTGGTTGAATCGAGCTCGGTCCTCACCGGACGGCGAGCTACCTATTGTTCTTCGTCCACGAGCCCCTGCCTACTGCGGCCGGGAATCGCTACTACTACTGTAACACATATCGTAAAGCTATATCTCAGCCCGTCCTAACACCTCCATTTAGTATTTAATGTTCCCACGTAAATACAAACACCACAAAAATCAAGACCAAGCTCCTAAAATATAGTTCATAAGTAAGGAGAACTACATTCTTATCGCAGTTCATACGTCATTAAAGTTTTCATTCGGTAAAGTACAGACGCGCACAAAAATGGTAATTTGATGTCGTACACTCGCCTTGCGATGTATAAAGACAAACTAAGAATATTTTGTTCAAAATGGCGAAATGTTTTGTGCACAGCTGCTGGGGGTTTACAGGGTGGGGGATTGTGGCACTTGAGGAAATATTATTTTGAAAATCTTATTATTTTTAAAAGATTTGTCGGTACTTGGTTTGGGTTAAACTTGGCATATTTAATGTTAAGTTTAGTGGGTGTAAAATAAGACATGCGAATTCTACTTTCTATAATTACTCAGATACCCGCGAAACGAGACACAATAGTAAAACAATAACAGCGCGGTCTCATAGGACCGGTTGGGGATTCAAACGTTAAAAGGAAATGATTTTTAAATTTTAATTAGTTAAAAACTCAAATACTAGGTTCTGGATCGATTTTAAATATTCTTTCACTAGTAGTTTGCTACTTTATCTCTGAGTGACAAAGGTTATATATTTTTTTACTTTGACGTGGGCGAAGTAGCTGCCAGATCTAGTTGAGACTTAACTTATTAAAGGTCAAAATAAAAATTGTGATACAAAACAAATAAAAGCAATCTGACATTAGGAAAATTGACTCTTAATTTATCTTTCCTTAAGACAATGTTTTCTTTCTTTTGTTTATTTATTGTGTCTATAAACCTATCTAAACTTATATCCATGTATATCCATCCATATTTCTAATTTTTTATGTTTTATGAAGTGGCACTATTTAATTTTCGTATAAACGTAGCTTTATACACATACGTCGTTTTTTCTACAATACCTCATCTTGGGTATGAACCAAATGTCATTAAAACCCATCCACGAATAAAAGAGCCATGGTAACCAGCCATCACCGTCGTAACCCAGATGTACCACCACGGGCAGTGACGCGCCATAAACCGGCTAAATCGCTTGTTGGCGGCCATTTGCATAAACATAAACGGCGCTGGAGCTGTGTCGGAACGAAATGCAAACCCGAGCGATACCGAAGTATCGGGAAAAATATAGTCGTGTAGAACATGCTTGGGGAAAAGATGGCTAATGTTCATGGGATAATAGAAGAAGGTCTTTTCTTCTAGACTAGCCAGCCAGCTGGCCAGAAGTCATCCTGACCAATCCTGGGTCAAACTTCTAGGTTTAGTTTAAGCTTTAATTTTTTAAGGCAACAGGCAAGTTCAGTTAAGTAACAACAACCTTATAGTTTAGCTGCTTTTGGTAAGTCTGTATGTCGACTACAGATATTTGAGAAAAGGCAAGGCAGATAGTGATTCAATTATGATAATATTATATTGAAGCTGAAACAAAAAATCTGAGTTAAGCCCAGTGTTCTTCCAAACCCAAAACTCATTAAAAATCCCTTGATCTTCAAAAGGAAACTGAAACGACACTCCTAAAAATTAACAACTTTTTAAAGGTCTTTTGAAATACTTTTAATATCAAATGGAAAGTCACGTAAAGGTCATTACTTATTTTTTCTTGTCAAATAATTGAATTCCGATTAAATCACTATTAAAGAATGGAATTGTAGAATTATGTAGATGTAAACGCTAAAAAGATTGGGGAGGAAATGTTTGCGTCTCGTTCCAAAATACGTGTTTATTTTTAACATTTTTTTTATGTTAATTATATTTGAATGGGTACATTTTTCTCTGTTTTCACGGGTAGGCTACATTTTCCCGCTACAGAATTTGAATTTCAAATTTAGAACAAATCCTGTTCCACGGTTATTCAGATTTATATTCGGTTGAGGGCCAATGACGCAGAAATATGAGTGCCATCTTTCATTTGACTTAAACTCAAATTTATTTGAAACACTTCTGTTCGTGATTGTACATTGGAGATGATTGTACTTTCCGTTATTGGTTAATTAAATGTTTACGTAATTTTATTAATGTTTACTGGGTACTCAGGATCATCGTTCTGTTTGGAAATGAAATACGTTGGTACTTACGGCTTGTTAAATTACTTTACGGAAGAAAGGTTCCTTTGTTTGTTTATACAAAATGAGATAAATAGGCGAAATAATTACAGCGTCTCAGTGGGTAATCATAGGTCAATAATGGTATTTCTGATTTTGTATTGGTATACTGAAAATTAAAGGTGACAGTTTGTGAGTGTGTGTCGATATATTTGCATGTTTGTTTCTCCTTCACAATGAAACTGGATTTGAATGAAACTTGGCACACAGGTGTCTTGGAAAAATACGTAGAGAAAATAGTTTTTATGCCAAGAATAGTTGATTTTTTTGACTAGCTAAACATATGTGGCAAAAAAAGGTATATCTAACTAGCTCCTGACAGCGGCGCCGCGGCGTTGCCAACGTGAGACTTGAAAATTATAACAAGTACCCAATAGTGTATTCCAAGATATGGCTTACCTGTATGCTAAATTTCATCCGAATCCGTCCAGCAGTTTGAGCGTGAAGGAGTAAAAACATACAAACCTTCAAACTTTCGCCACTATTATAGTGTTATATGACTAGAAAACCAGTTCAGTCACCTACACAGGTAGGTGGCCCGGTAAGGCCGAAGCCTCTGGAGAACATGGAAAATCCGAAAGGTTGTCACCGTGTCCCCCAGATCGAAGGCAATAAAGGAACGGGGTAGGGGTTTAGTCGGTAAGAGTCTGACACGCCCTCCCGCTCCGCCCAAGAAGGAGAAGTCATTCTGATGATTCCCCTACCGGAAGAAAAAAACCTACACAGGTAGATAACAGAAAAAATCGTCAATGATGTGTATCGCGAATGCGAATCGTCAAAACAAGGCGTCATTGTCTTTTAGTTATACGAAAATTCATCGACCCTATCTATAAACAAAAACATTGTCATATAAAAGTGTTTACAAAATGAACACCACTTATCATTCAACGAACTATCCACAAAACACTATTGCTACTAATTCATTTTATAGCACAACAAAGGTAAAGCCTTTTGAATAGCATTTAGTTGGGTACCTCAGCCTTGCATAACAGCTAATTATCGACTGAAAATTGAACAAGCTCTTAGCATTTGTGTAAACGGTCGAACATTTGGGACAATCGGTCGCTATTCGGATAATGGCGTCGATTTACAGAACGACTTAATTGTTATGGAGTGGTGATATACACGGTTGAGTATACACTTTTGAATGGAGAGTTTGATATATATTTGATATTTTGAAATTGATTCTGTTTTCATTGTTTAGCTGCTAGTTTCTAGAGTGGATGTATGATTTCGCGCTCCAACGGAATCCTAAACAGTTTAGAATAGAATTCAATTAGTATTTAGCCGCATTCAATAGTTTTATTAACCTGTAGGACCCTGTGGCACGAAAACGTGCCAGTAAACAAGTATTTACCTTTTAACTTTGAGAACCGCTGGAAAAAAATTGTGCCAGCAAACCCTGACCAAATACCGAAGCAACAGAAACAGGGCAATAACAGTTTATATTATTTATATTAATTTATTAATATTAATTATATTAAAATACAAAAAAATAATGGCGGCCCCCCCGGGGCTCCACAGGTGTTGACTCAAGTCAAAAAAGTAGTTCTATTTTTCAGTCAAAATTATTGACAGTAAAAAAGAATGGAGAAATGGGAATCCAACAAGTTTACCTGGGGGCAATATTCAGCGAGACTTGACTCTAATTTTATGACCGCTAAAACGAAACAAACAAAATCAGTCTTGCAACACTGCACTGGGTTGTTACTTTTTCCGATGTTAAAAAAAACATTTCCTCATTAGCATGTTAATTAGTATTTTATTTTTTTTATTTTATATTATTGTCCAATTAATATTATTCCTGATGTTTGTAGGTACACTAACAATCTCAAATCTATCTCTTTTCCTTCAGTTGATCTAAAGGTTATCTGTAAGAGATTGCCCCGTGCTACATTTTATACTGGTTTTTGTAAAGGATTATACCACATTATGAGATGAACAATAAATTAAATAATTAATCATTATTCACAACCCATTAATCTCATCATCTCTTCAAAAGCAGTGGTGGCCCAATGGTAACTGCCCCTAATTGCAAGTTGTAGATCGCGGGTTCAAACCCAATCAGGCGCATTACTTTCAGTAATTTATTTCATTACCACTGCTCTCAAAACGGTGAAGGAAAACAGCGTGAGGCCTGATTCCCAACAGTGGGAACATTATAAGGTCGATAATGCTAATGCTAATGCATTAATCTCATTACTAATAATCAGCAACACCCTCCAAGATCAGCTAGAAAACAATACTGTGAGGAACTTTCTAAAAACTATCCGAGTCTGCCTTCCGTCTCCTTTGACGGAGTTAATTGCTAGCAAGTCAACACAGGCTGAAAGCTCATTAAGTCACAAGGGACAGACGAGATCCCCCCCTACCCCCGGTGGGGGGTAGGAAGCTCGTAGCCTGGAGGAAGTGCGTTTTAACATAGGTAGTAAGTAGTAGCTAGGTAGATTTTATTTTCTAGTTTGTGAAGCTTGTGTGAGAATGCAGTTGTTTGGTTTTGGCTGTATTAGGATAAACGGATATTGTCATGTAAAACCTTAAAGTAACAACACGGTTGGTGTGTGACGTGACACCGATACATGGTGGACATCCCACCTATACGCAGAAAACGTTTCGGGAACACATACATTTTGCGCATAGCTAAGCAATGGAATTCCCTACCGGTGTCTGTGTTTCCTGATAGCTACAACCTGGGAATCTTTAAGTCAAGAGTGAATAGGTTATTTCTAGGTACGCGTGCCCCATCGTCAACCACATCGTCACTTTCCATCAGGTGAGATAGCGGTCGAAAAATGTACCGGGTTCGATTACCGTAAATTGTACCTAGATAGTTGTTGGGTGTCTTGGGTTTTTGTGAGTTTACATATTGTAATTCCTTCTGTGGGGCAATGTTTTATATAGATAAAATGGTAATAGATGATGATGATTAAAACTTATACATGTTACCTTGACCATGAACACTGCACGAGCTTTCAGATACAAATTCGTGTATTGTTTGTCACAGGGTGACGTTCAGCCCTTAGAAATATTTAACTGTATTTGAGAAATAACGAAAAATTGGTCCAAAAGAAAACTGTTGAATCAATGACGAATGTTTTCCAGCATAAAATACTGTGGACAATATGTACCGATGTCGTTTGGAAGGTGTCGCCGTTGCGTTGATACAAACGTTGTTTGAACAACAGATGCGGCGCCGCGCTGATCAGAGCTGCACTCCCGCAAATTAACAACTATCTATGAAGTGGGAGAAATAGTGTTAGTTGCCATGTGAAAGGGTTGAGTTTTGGGCGTGTGATTGAGTAGTTTTTAGGGTTCCATAGCCACATGGCAAAAAAACCCTTATGGATACCTACGTCATGTATGTCTGCCTGTCCGTCTGCATACAGGAGTCATTCCTAGTGTAGAACTATGTTTTTATAATATAAAGTACTTATTGAGTTACACTAGGAATTATAATAAAAACGTTTCTAAATATGAGAAAAAAGGTAATGGCAAACTTCAAAACTTATTCATATAACCTTGAGCCAAAAACAATATGCGAGTTTTAACTGTATAAGATAAGAAAAAGAACGAAAAATACGTCCAAAAGAAAACTGTTGAATCAATGACAAATGTTTTCCAGCATAAAATACTGTCGACAATATGTACCGATGTCGTTTGGAAGGTGTCGCCGTCGCGTTGATACAAACGTTGTTTGAACAACAGATGCGGCGTCGCGCTGATCAGAGCTGCACTCCCGCAAATTGAGAACTATTTATGAAGTGGGAGAAATGGTGTTAGTTGCCGTGTGAAGGGGTTGAGGTTTGGGCGTGAGATTGAGTAGTTTTTAGGGTTCCGTAGCCAACTGGCAAATGAATTCGTCATGTCTGTCAGTCTGTCCGTCCCACGTCTGTATGTCACAGCCACTTTTTTTCGAAAATATAAATGTATAGAACTATACTGCTGAAACTTGGTAAGAGATGTATTCTGTGAACCGCATTAAGATTTTCATACATACAGGAGTAATTCCTAGTGTAGAGTAATGTTTTATAATATAACGTATTGAGCTACAATAGGAATTACTATAAAAACGTTTCTAAATAAGAGAAATAGAGTTAATGGCAGACTTCAAAACTTATTTATGTAACCTTGGCCACGAACAATTTGCGAGTTTTAACTGTATAATATACGAAAAATGTGTCCAAAAGAAAACTATTGATTCAATGACGAATGTTTTTCAGCTTTTAAACAACACAAAATACTGTCGACAATATGTACCGATGTCGTTTGGAAGGTGTCGCCGTCGCGTTGATACAAACGTTGTTTGAACAACAGATGCGGCGCCGCGCTGATCAGAGCTGCACTCCCGCTAATTGACGACAATTTATGAAGTGGGAGAAATGGTGTTAGTTGCCATGTGAAGGGGTGTTTTGAGTCCTGTTTGAGTGATTTTTTTATTGCGGGTTGAACAGTTCATATACTACAATATTCTAATGATTTGATTGAATGATATGCTAGAATTATTTTATCATTTGTATTATTGTCCAGGGCAAGCATGACGATCGATAAGTAAATTTTAATGTCGTACTCGTATAATGTTATTTAACCTAGATATCGCTGAAAATTTATTCCCTATTGTTCCATATTGTTTCTGTATTATTTGAGCAAATACATAATTATCTTATCTAACTCTTTATTTGTATGTAATTAATACATTGATCTCATAAATGATACCTAAAAAGCATATAGCTTCTTAGGTACATACAAGATATATCGTAAATTCCATGATAATGCGTGATGATCAATGTGTGTTTGTTGTAGTGTGGTCCATCATTACTGGTGCCTAAGTACGAAAAATCTCGTGTACCACATTCCTCTAGGTGTTACACAATTCGCCAAGATATTATTATACTCGTATTGCCATCTTTTGGGCGCAGATTTTGAAAATATGTTGTTTTTAAGTTTGTTATAGAAAATTTCTTGACACTTCTAGATTATTTCGTTACAAGGATATGTTCAACAAAAAAGTCAGCTGTAAATCACCATGTTTTGTTTTTATTTTAGTTGAGTTTAAAATTAAAAACAAACCCTTACTAGAAATGACTCCTGTTTCGTGGTTGCATTTATTTCGGTTCTTGCGGGAATTGAACTCGTAATACAACTGCGTATTACGAGTTCCAGCTAATCACCCAACCACTGCGTCATCAATGCTGGAATATCATCACTTCAACGGTCATTGACTACAAATGGTCTTTTATTTAATACCTAAGTCCCGTACCGTAACGTCCGTAACCCATAATTCCAATAACTTACAAACGCCAATCTCTATAAAAATCCATAGAAGAAAAGATAAAAAATATAAAGGATGTTAATGGGTGCGCCTGCGCTGTGTCGAGTGAGAAATATTACACCTTATTCGTTCCCCTTTAATTAAACTTCCATGGCTGCGCGACGGCTGATGTACGGTAAGTAGCTGGGAGAAAATGGTGGAAGGTTGATTTACTCTAGAAAGTTCTGGTGAGATAAATAAATATCCATAATTGGCCTTATAATGTTCCAAAAGCTGGGATTCAGGTTTCCTTGCTAGAAGAAGTAATTAACTTTAATTAACCACGCGGGCCTACTGTGCATTAGTAGATGTCGCATGTCTTCGAATTTTAGGTTTTAGGACATGCCGGTTTTCTCAAAAAATAATTAAAAGCTTTTGACAAATCTAATAATATTAAGTGATCAAATAATGGAAGAGTTTTGCTTATTACGATCCATAGCCACTGTAGTCACGCGCACTGCAACGAGATGTCATCAAAACCGTAACCATTCCCGATAAAGCCATAAGGAAGTTCTGGAAAGGAAACCGTGGTTCTAGAACGCATAGGGCAACTGTAGGATATACGTGTAGTTTTAGTCAGTAAAAATCTGACATATCTTCCCGCACTGGATTTGTATTTCTGTTTGTGCAGATGAATAAGCCCAAAATCGACTAGACTGATTTTACTATTCCTTCATCAGTAAAATTCTGCGTTGCTTCTGAATGACATACGTTTACGTAGGCGTAGTCACTGGCAGAAGTTAGTTTTAGATAAATCTATGTTCCAAAAAACTATATTATAAAACGAATGTTCAAAACACGTAGCCGAAAATTAAACTTGTTGGTATTTTTCCTCTTCTCAACAAGTAACACACACATACCACCCAGCAGCTACGCTGAAGGCAGTCACCGTGGAAATTGGCGCAGCTTTCAATAACTGAACTGATCAATTACAGCTCTCAAATATATCGGACACATGACTATTTCAGGTCTTCAAGCTTTTCAGAAGGAAAAGTGCCCTTCAAGCGTTTCTTAAAATCATTATAACACCGTTTTCTGTAGTAATGAGCATTTAGTTCTGCGAAAACTGTTTTAGAAATACTTTTGGAGTAAATAAGAGAGAAAAATAAAGAGAAATTCTGAAGTATTTTTGTGGTATTGGTTAGTGTTCAGTCCTACTCTATGTTTCCTAGAATTGGTGTACTACTATCGATTAATCTATATCTGTGATCTATATACATATGTGTTTAGCAGGTTGGCCGCAGCAAAGACAATCTCCACAGACGGGTTTTCTCGGACGGCTCTGATCTTCAGTGATTGTGCGGCGTCTCTCCACAGACCATGTCCCATCTTCCATCCTGCACCACGTGGCCTGTTGCTTGCTCTCGTGAGGACCTAATGACAGCATCCAGTGGACGGCATTGCCGTGGTCGAGAACTGGGCCAGGCAAGGTATTTGACTGGTTTTGCCATCGACACGATAAGAAGAAGAAGGAGAAAGTAACTGACTGTCATGTCAACGCACAGCTAACTAGAACTAGGAACGTGAATTCGTGCACAGGGTTTCCTTTAATGGCGTAGACGAGCACTAAGAGAGGATATTTTAAAATTAGCTCCCTAACGGGATAAAACAGGGTCCAAAGTTTATATGGCCCATAAACCTACTTTCACGCTTGCGAAGCCATTGGCAGAAGATAGTATTGTCATAATTGAAGTTTCCAAAAAAATATAGGTTGGTAACCAATATACACCAGCTAATGTTGAAGTGTTTTATTAACAAGATTAGCAAATAAAATAATTTTCAACAATAATTAAGAAACTAATGGAGATTTAACACCAGTCGCTTCAAATTACGCCCATCAAAACTAATTAATATAATTAACTACCTCTTACTTCTCCCTTCAAACTCCAATTTCCTTACAATCTTTGTCTTCAATTTCACAATATTCCTCGTGAGAATTTCCTCGACATTATTATAAAATTACCGAAGACCACTTAGCACCATTATCGTTTGCTCACAGAAAATTGTATGCAAACAAAGTAAGGGGTAAAAAAATCCAGGTGAACGTAGCAAGGGGGTTTAAACGCGCGGGCAGGATGCAAATTGTTCCCCTGAGTCGTTCAGACCGCATTTAAAATAATACACAATTCGCCGATCCCTGGGTGAGTCCCGAAGGCAGGCGGTTAAATAACTTTTAATATGTCATTTGCATTTTCGGCTGTGTGAAAAAAAGAGTTGGTAATATTTTCATAATTTGTTTATGTTTCGGGATGAATGTTTAATAGGGGGAGTGTTTAAAGGGGATTTATGAGTGTTTACCGTGTTCGGAACGAGTACCGAACTCGTAACAAAATGTTATTAATGTAGTGTGTATTTAATGGTTATTTTGTCTGTTAATGTGCCATTTTTCATCGTTGGAGCGAGTACTGAATCAGCTTGTAATGATTTAATTGCTGGAACTCAAGCCTTTCTGTAAGTTCAGTGGGTGGGGCTCAATTTGAAATGGGGATCAATCTCTGTAATTATTCTAATTTGATTCCCCTTTTTTAACACTGAAAAGACATTCAGTGGGCTGCGAAAATTCGAAAGAATTACCACGACTATGGAAAAGGCAACTGAAGAGTTACGAGTGGACTGTTATCAGTATTATACCCTGAAATTCAACAAATCCAGTCTTATTTCTGAGAAGTACTTTACAAGTTAATAATAATAAACTAATACAAAGAAAGAAATGTGGATGAGATGATTGTGGACTCAGCGATCATTGTAGCGGTAGCCGTGTCAACCAATGGCTTAATAGCCACGAGCCACGACCGATCTTGACCGAAGGAGGCTCTCATTAGGTGGCTGTATCAAAGGTGTGATTAAAAAATCGCAATATTAAGAGATTCCTTTGTCTGGATCTAACCGCCGCAAGCTTGGAACTGGAGGCCAGGTTTTTCCTGATTCCGATGAGACATTGTTATTTTTTCTACTCGTGTTTATTCAAATATAGCTTTACAATAATAAATACCTTTACTAACTATCAAAACCTTGGAACTTGTTGCTAATCAAACTTACCCTGTATTTCAGTACTAAAACCTACGTGAATCTAAATAAGCCAACAGCACTAGAGCGTATATTCGTCACCTAGTGAGACAAAGCTAAAATTGTGATGCTTATTGCGCGCAGGCCGCGGCCCGACGGATTACGGTAATGGCACAGAATACTAAGTGTGGAGGACCGGAGGGGACATAGAGGAGATGGGGAGATGTAGAGGAGACAGATGTACGGGAGTGAAAAGGTGAAAATTGTGACTATTAGGTGACATATCGTGTTGCCTTGGAACTGGGTTGTGGAGGTCTGATAAGAAGTCGTTCCATGTAAAACACGGGTCTTCAGCCGCTTCAGATTAGACTAGAAGCTCGTTAGGAAAAGGCTAGGGTGATGATAAAGGTGAATAAGCATAATCAGCCTTATAATGTTCCTAGAAAAGAGCATGGACCGTGATTCACTACGCGTAAAGCGTGGTAGCGGTAGCGGGCAGTTTGATGAGGGTTGGTGAACGTCACAAGTCTCTCCAGGGTATCTCACGAAATTCAAATTTTCGTAAGCATTTTTTTTTTATTTGTTATAATCTAGTGCTTGACTGCGATTCCACCTGATGGTAAGCAATCAATGTTCAATATTGGATAGTAAGCTCAAGTCACCACGACAGGAGACGCCCCGGGCGTCAGTAAGCGAAGAGCGATCTCCGGCCACATCAAGCGCGGATTTGTGATGATTTGGTCAACGATCTATCGTTGACCAAATCATCGCTTACAATGTACCGTTTTCAGATTACGTGCCTCGCAAATGCAAGCACAAAATATCCACTTAACTCCCGAACATGTGCCTGCTATCATTTCTATGCTCTTCACACAAAAACGTTGAAAGGCCGCGGGCCCTCACGTCCCCATCGGCGACTGAAGTACAAACAGGATTACGTCGGCACCCAGACTACCTTACGTCTTCTGTTGTTCTACTAAACGTTAGCTAAGGGCTAACACTCATCGGCGACTGAAGTACAAACAGGATTACGTCGCCACCCAGACTACCTTACGTCTTCTGTGGTTCTACTAAACGTTAGCTAAGGGCTAACACTCATCGGCGACTGAAGTACAAACAGGATTACGTCGCCACCCAGACTACCTTACGTCTTCTGTTGTTCTACTAAACGTTAGCTAAGGGCTAACACTCATCGGCGACTGAAGTACAAACAGGATTACGTCGCCACCCAGACTACCTTACGTCTTCTGTTGTTCTACTAAACGTTAGCTAAGGGCTAACACTCATCGGCGACTGAAGTACAAACAGGATTACGTCGCCACCCAGACTACCTTACGTCTTCTGTTGTTCTACTAAACGTTAGCTAAGGGCTAACACTCATCGGCGACTGAAGTACAAACAGGATTACGTCGCCACCCAGACTACCTTACGTCTTCTGTTGTTCTACTAAACGTTAGCTAAGGGCTAACACTCATCGGCGACTGAAGTACAAACAGGATTACGTCGCCACCCAGACTACCTTACGTCTTCTGTTGTTCTACTAAACGTTAGCTAGGGGCTAACACTCATCGGCGACTGAAGTACAAACAGGATTACGTCGCCACCCAGACTACTTTACGTCTTCTGTTGTTCTATTAAACGTTAGCTAAGGACTAACACTCATTGGCTTTTTTTCTGGAATTTCCAGTTCAGTACTAATACTGCTGGATCTAAATCCAGCAAGGCCGATGGGATGGGTTCTGAAAAGGATATAGGAACTCACAGTCTTGGAACACAAAAGGTAACCGAAGGAACATAGGTGAGTTTTAGCCAGAAAAAGTTTGATACTGCCTTTCGCTCCACCGTAGAACAAGGGAAGTCTTTAGATGAGACAAAACATTTTGAAAACCCATTCAATATGCGTACAGCTAACTAGTAAAATTGCTGCTTTAGTAGGTATATTATGTTTTATGATGACAAGAGTAGGTTATTTCGAGGCAATCAAACTCTTTAGTAGACCAAACCGTCGCTACCTTACGTCTTCTGTAGTTCTACTAAACGTTAGCTTAGGGCTAACACTCATTGGCTTTTTTTTGACGGTGTGAAGTTATCATCAATAACTTCTTCTCAAAGAAGATCGCGTATCAGCACAAGACCTACTGACTAAATCCCACCCGTGTTGCTTCAGTTGCTCTTTCCATTTTGCGTGTCAAAGTGTTTATTAAATCCAACCACCGGCATTTTTAGGGTGAGAAATCATCGAATGACAGAACGGGAGAGCGTGTCAGACTTTTACTGATTAAAATAAAAAACCCACTCCAATAATCCTTTTTTGCCTTGCGTTCCAGAGCCCCGGATTTCCCTTTCTAAAGCCAACCCATGGCACCAGTAAGCTTCCGGTTTTGATATCTCTTTGTGTCTTGCGTGGAACACTATGCGCTGTCGACGATTCAGGCTCGCTCTGGCTGGCGAGATCCTCATTGCTGCATGTGGTGTTTACCTATAAGTGAGTGTTACACTGCTACTTGTGTATTAAAATAGCTTTATGTGTATTGTTAGTGTAAACAGTCGTTGGTGAACCAAATAAATAAATAAAAATAAAAATAAAAAAATTCTCAGTGTCTGTAAGCCCACGCCGATGGGGCTGGAAATCGGAGTCGGGATCCAGGGCTGCAGTGATTCTTTTAAACTATTTCGCCATCCTGGCATTACCAGAAACCCCAGCCAATAATGCTGACATCTCATTGAGGCACGTGTGGAATACAGCATTTTGTACAGCAGCTTATAGGGTCTCGCGCCTACGTTTTCCAGGAATTGCTCAACAACTCCGGATGCGCAGGACGTCTCCTGCAGTGGCTGAGATGAGTTGCCTCTCTCTCACACTTTCCGCCATTTCCCTTACTCACAATACTGCTTCGTATGAGTTGATTACGTCTCATGCCTTCACGTTCCTTACCATGACTTGGACCGGAGCCGGACGCAAGAGATCGCCGTTTTCTAGATAGCTAGAACGTATTTTACAGGGTAACATTGGATACATACTACTGTACTATTAAGCCTATATGCTTAGTGTTTTCGAAGTAAATGAAATTGAGCAACCGTTCTAGTTGTCTTTATTCTCATGGCAACATAATGATAAATGATATTTATTTTGCAAGTTGGTTTTTATAAACACTTTTATACGTCAATTTTTTTCGTCAGTTTATATTTACGAGGTGAGGCCGGTGTTTCCTAGCTGACTACCCCAAAACTTGTTGTATCTAATTAGCCTGATCGTTACTACCTTATGACATTTTATTTAAAACTTAAATCAGGTTAAAGTTGTGATAGCCACCGCAACTCGTACGTTCAGTAAAAATAATTTGTTGGCTAGGAATTTTATTATAAAAGTACAATATAAGAGAAATACTACCACAAACCATCTTGTCGGTGGTAGCATTACATATTTACAATCGAAAAGTAAACACTGACATTATTATGCCTCGGTATCGGCCAACTTCTCAGAAAAAATTACATTGATCGGCAGTTGGATTATAAGCATGAACGTCCCTTAAATATTCAATGATAACATGTCAAGATGTCAATTCACAAGAATGGTAATATTCAGAAAAATATACCACAGTAAGGTCTACAAAAATATTTCCTTGTACGGTCGAACAAATGAGAACGAGACCTAAGGGTCAGCTCACACCGAGACGCGACGTGCCGCGACACTGCATGCACATTTTAATAGAGTGACTCAAATAAGAACTTTATTTACTACACGAAAATATACACATTAAATTGTGAGAATTTAGAATACGTTGCTTCATGCAACGCCTAGTGACACCACGCGGCGTCTCGCTACGCAGCGGAACGTTTTTACATTCGCGACGTCGTCGTGTTGCCGACGATTTTACTATGCGCCTCGCAACGTTGCGATACGTTTCGTAGCGGCGCGCGGCGCAGCTCAAAATCACTGGCCTCTTCCTGCATCGTCGCGTCGCGTCTCGTCTCAGTGTGAACTGACTCTAAGTTTACCTAACAAAAACAGGTTACTACCCTTAATATATTTTACTAGTAAAGGTCGGTCACGTTTTAGGCCTAGCAGGCTAGGACATTTGTACAGACTGAGGGCAGGAATGAGTTAGAGGTTTTGTCGGAACGTTTAGGCAGGGTTTAGGGGTCATGAGCATAGCGTTATGGGTCAATAGGTAAGAGAAAAATGTCTGGGATTGTTAGTGTTGACGTCACACATTTTCTGAGATAACGATTTATTGGGTCGAAGACTGTTGATCAGAACGAAGAAAGATTTTATAGAGTCCCGATAATAAACTTGACGAAACGAGTTTACCTTGATGGAATAATTTTTGGGGATTGAGATTCACCAAGATAGTGTAGGAGGTAAATATAGAAAGAAAGATTTAAGACCCACATAATATCATGCCAAATCAATTAATAAGTAGGTATTTTTCTAAGTTTATCTAGGACATTACAGAAACCTCGTATCTTAGAAAATACATAAAGCTGTTGGTTCCGGTTGTCATTTGTAGATATTTGGCAGTGATTACGGGTAGGCAGATGCCAGAACTTTTGACCATAAGTCTATCCAAGGTAGATAACTGGGTTGTGAAGGTCAGATAGATAGTCACCCTATGTAAAAATGGGTTATCAAAAGTCGAGCTCATCAAAACTGAAATAATATTCTTGTTTGTTTATGTAGGTACGTTTGTGCAATATAGCAGGAAAATCTCATGAAATGGCGCGACTCGATCTTTACCTAGCACATTTTATTTCTTGCGGCTACGTGTGAAGTAAGCCCGGTGTGAAGACTGTGCCTTTAATGGGAACCTCGGCTTACACCGTAGTGTAGCGTTGAGAGAAGCAAATTAATTTATTGCCAAGGTATCAATGTGGGTCGTTTTTAAGCTTGGTAAACCCAAGATTTGGTAGGTTATTGTGTATCTGAATACACGCAAATGATACTAATTGTGTTTTTTTAAAGTGGAAAATCAACCAAAGACGTGTCCTACTCGAGGGTGAAGTGGGAGGGCGTGTCAAACTCAAAATAATTCCTGTCTCCTTTAGTTGCCGTTTGCGTTTAAGGACCAAAGGTTTCCTTTTCAGAAATTCAAAATTCCTCTTGAACCTGCTGGGCCTCTACGATTTGTTGAAATCTTTTTCTAATGCGCGTGGACCACTAGCGCTGTCAAAAGCTCGAACTCGGTCTCCATTACTCATCGTCCGCAAGTCCATGGCTACGGTGGTCGACGATCGTCTTGCGATTCCCGATGCCAGGGACAACAGTGAGATGTACGTTTCCTCACGGCTATGGTCGCAGCCGTGAGCCTCTTCTGCTTAATACTACCTAATCGTGCTAATGTTGCTTCAAACAATATTAGTCTGGAGAAATTAGGTTCAGTTTTCATTGTTTTCTCATTAACATCTATAAAAAATACTCATACATCTCCATTTAGTAATCGTGCTTCTACACTAAATCAATTCAATCACAGCGTCTCCTGTTACGCAACAGTGTGACATGTGGCCTTTGTGCCGACTCACAAGTGAGCTCTCACAGTCAGGAGTGTTTGCGAATGTCGTGCCGAGTGTCGTACGGGTAACAGGTTCTTTTCCGAGCGAAAACCTTTTTGAGACAAACGCCGGCGAATGTTGATACTTGTTTGTGCTCGTGGTTTATATGCAGAGGGGTTCAGTATTAAATGTATTGACGTTTACCTTTCTTCTTGATGCAGCTTGCTGCTTTGACCGCGTGGTAGTAGAAAATCGTTTCAAGGGAACATACTCTCTTGATGAAGTCTGCCCGTGTATCAAGTTTCATCGAAATCCGTTTCGCCGTTTGAGTGTGAAGTAGTATCAGACATACATAACACAAATCTTTTCCTTTATGATATTAGTATTATATTTAAAGTGTCAGTAATAAGTATCGGTATAAAAAGTATGATAACCAAAAGTATGATGATGTAAAATAAAAGCAGAATTCTCAGCAGTCAGCAGCCGCTGCTAGTGGTCAAACGAGGTTTGTTCATGAGTGTTTTATTAGGCATAGAATCCTACACACATTTCTCGGCTTAGAATATTGGACTTTTATTAGGTGGCTCAGTTCTGTAATGTTTTTAGTCCACCTCAACCTCTCAAATCAAGCCATCACCAGTAAGTAGCTCTATCATGAAACGCAGCCTCCGGAAAGGAATTCCAAACTCGATTTTCAGCTTACAATATCGGACTTGAACATGGTGTCACGGTTCTATAACATTCTCTGTCCAACCATTTTGCGATTCAAGACACAAATCAAACTATTTCCCAGCAAAACACTCGCAGAACGACAGGAAGCATCTCAAGAAAAATCACCCGGTCCATGGGAAGCAACAGTGACAAATAATAGGGATGTACACAGGGTGTGTGCAGAACTACACTCATCTCACAACCGAGCGGGCAAACGGAACGTGAGTGAATTTGTGAACAAATAATGTATTGAGGAATTTAGATAACATGGTGTATTTGTGAAATGTTTAGTTTTTAGACGTGTTTTTGTTTTTGATGGTTTCCTTTGTTGTTGGTGTTAAGTATCGGTACAAGTAAGATCTACTATCCACAGAGGCGTAGCTTTATAGCATGAGTGAAGTTTGCATACAAAATTATGAAATTCTTTCAACGAAGCAGCAACGAAACGATTGCACAATGCTGGCGCTTATATATGTTACGGCTAATACCCGAAGTGCGGCTACACCTAGTTTTAGCCGGTTAGAACTAGGTGTAGCCACTTACTCTTGGTTAAACCTAGTACAAGCCGATTGTTTTCGGGTAAAACTAGGTCTAGCCTTCATCATGCCGGCTACAACTAGGTCCAGCCATTCCCTGTTGGATAAAACTAGGTCTATCCGATATCATTCCGGCTAGAACTAGGTCCAGACAATCCCTGTTGGATAAAAATTAGATGCGTGTCCCACCAAGCCTTCCGCCCCGCGTCACACTCATGACTCACAGCATCTGCAGCAGCGGCGCGGGGTGGAGGGCATAGGGAGGCACGCGCCTCTGCCGCCTCTGCAGGTTGTGAGCGCCAGGTGCTGCTGATCTACTGCGGGTCTACTAGCGAGTGGTACTCACAGCGTCTGCAGCAGCAGAGCTTGTCTTAGTTTTATCTAACAGGGATTGGCTGTACATAGTTGTAGCCGGCATGCTATCGGCAGAGCATTTTTAGATATTAAAAAAACATCCAATAAAAAGAAAAGTAGAGAGTTTTTTTTTTCTTAAAAATCACATTGTAATAATTAACATAAATAATATTATTAGGAGTACAATTTCTAATATACTCGTAATAGGAACAATCAGGAACATTTTTATCTGGCGAGCGCGACGCGTCTCGCGTGAGCCAGGCGCCTGTTACTTGTTTCAACTTGTTTGCATCTAGTTTTATCCAACATGGATTGTCTGGACCTAGTTCTAGCCGGAATGATATCGGATAGACCTAGTTTTATCCAACAGGTAATGGCTGGACCTAGTTGTAGCCGGCATGATGAAGGCTAGACCTAGTTTTACCCGAAAACAATCGGCTCGTACTAGGTTTAACCAAGAGTAAGTGGCTACAACTAGTTCTAACCGGCTAAAACTAGGTGTAGCCGCACTTCGGGTATTAGCCGTAACATATACAAACTTCACGGAGGCGTACACTAAGTGACGAATACGCATCTATGAAGCGTCTAAAGCCTCGAATACATTAGAGGACAAAATGTTACCTAAAATGATGCGCAACGCTGATAAATTTTCCATCAACATGTTTCGCGTCACGTGAATGCGTTGTAAAATATAGGAAGGCAAGTTGCAAGACTCTGAGTAACGTTGCAGCGTCACAAAATCTATGGACCCCAATATGGCATACAAAAGATTTTTTTTGTGTCCCAAACTTGAGTAAACTAAATAATGAAGCTTTCAATAAACTGACATCATAATTTATAAGCTTTAAACTAAAACGTCAACACATATTACTAAACTGCCAACCCTAAACTAAACAGACCTCCCAAAATCCTGCCCCTAAAACGCTCACGCATAAAAATAACATCGACCCACCTATAAAAATATCGCATCCATCCGTACGTCGGCTAGATTCATCAGCCCTTATATTACTGACCATAAATTTCTCATAGTAGCTTGGTGTAACTTGAGTAAGTATTTACAGTGACTAAACCGGTATATATCACTGAGACCGACCAATTTCTTGACCGAAAAATTTATAACGGTTCTTGGGGGGTAACCTTTGATATATGGGCGAAGGACATCCCTTGGAACACGAATCACTCTTAAGTGAATGCGGGTATAATTCATATTGGGGGGTTGCTAGTTATTTTGATGTGCGTAAGATGGGAAGGGTTGGTTTTGTGGTATGATAGAGATGTCTGGAATGGAAAGACAATGATCAAAATGTTTTAAAACCGTTTAGCGTCGTAGAAAATTGACAGAAAACGTATTAAAATCGTTTAAAGTTATTTTTAAGTACTTCTTAAGCACATGGACCCTCCGCGAAATGTCAGTAACACCAAGGCGCTGCTGACCTTCTTTGAAGAGCGGGAAGTGGATCGAATGATACATTTATCACAACCGTACGCAAAATACGCACTTCAGACGTGAAGTTGCGGACAACAACCCGAAAAAAAATACACTTTCTGATTTTACATATCATTGAAAGGTTCCAGAGTGGTGATCATGTAACGGCAGCTGCAGCTTTGGACCTCTCCTAAGGTATGTAGATCAATGTCCTGTTATTCGTTGCAAGAAGACGCTGAATTAATTCCTACAGAACTGGTCGATGTTGCGACGGTTTAGGGGAGGCCTATACTCAGCACAAGAGAAGAGAGTTTTATTTATAGGCCTAGCCTTTTCGCAACTATGTTGGGGTCGGCTCCCAGTCAAGCTGGAATTAGCTGAATACCAGAATTTTACGAGGAGCGGCTGCCTACCAGACCTCCACACCTCATTAATTGGGGTAACATTTCATGACAAGACTAGAAGCAGATTTTACTGGCTTCTGACCATTCGAACCTACGGCTTAACGTGCTTTCCGAGGCACGGAGGAAACTCGTTATGTTAAGATAGTCACCCATCCACAGACCAGGGTCTAAGTCTACTGAGGCCATGAAGTGACTTCGGAAAGGAAAACTCGTGGCCCTGTAACGCAAAAGTAAAGAAGGAAAGAAGGAATGAGGGAGCGAGCTTTTGCCTGTAAAAGTCTGACATGTCCTCTGCTTCGTCAAAGAGTAGGAGACGTCATGGTGCTAATGCTAATCATCATCTCATCATCTACCTAGCCTTTTCCCAACTATATTGGGGTCGGCTTCCAGTCAAGCCAGATTTAGCTGAATACCAGTATTTTGTGAGGAGTGGTAAATTTTTCCACCTAAACGAATCCACAGAAATCTATTTCTGCCTATAAGTTGTTCGTAATGTTTTCGTCTCGACTCCCACGCAAATAAACCTAACTTATGTTGACTGCTTCATAGGCTTATCAGACTTGTTTTTGCTTCGAAAATTGATAGAACTTAGAATTACGTCAACGCTAAATGCGTTGGCAACAGGCGCACCTAATAATAGGCGTGGAGGGAAGAATAGAATACAAATTATACGATAAAGTTTGCATTATTGTAAGGGTTTTTCAGTTTTCACAAGACAAAGAAGGAACAAGGAGTGGGTTTTAGTCAGTAAAAGTCTGACAAGGGGGCGTGTCAGACCCGCTTCGTCTAAGAGCGGAAGAAAACATTCTGATGATTACATACTTAAAAAATAATTGGATTGACGTTTGGAGGTCTGCAGAATACAGAGTGAAGTCCCGCAAACCTCCGTTGAAAAGAGAGGAACCTCCGACCAGGCAGGTGCAATGTCTGGTAGGTAACTGTCCGGTAGATGATTTCCAAGCCGGCGTATCTATTCAAATCGCGCGAAAATCTTTGTTTGAGCGATGGAGGATTCGTAGTTCTTATGTGATGCCATGGATGTTACTACAGGTAATTCTTTCGTATTTCAATCACTCAACTTTAAGATGCAATTCCCAATCAAACGAACTCTCAACAAAACACATGTGAAATCACATAAAATCTCATACTCTGTTCGAACTTAACGGAATCGCGTCTCGGATCTAGTAAACAGCAAACGTTCGTATTAACAAGTTCAATATTTCCGATGGGTTATGTAAATGCGTTGCTGGCGGTGACACGCGCTCGCTGCGACTACGTTTAATATCCCGAATGCTTTTTAAGAGATTATTCGCTTAAAATGTGAGATGTGGGTCTGTGATCATCAGTTTCTTGGTGTTTTTATTTTTCTTTAAGTTTTTGGTTGGTTAATGATGGGAATTTAGTTTATACGGATTAAAATTATGAGTTGGATCTTAACGTCGATATCACCTGCAAAAGGGCGAGCGAGATCAGATGAATGAGTCCAGTTTTACTACAAAAACTGACAGTATTTTATTTTAATATTTTTGTTTACGCTATTCTTTTTATGCTTTTTGAGGTAGAATAATAGAATAGTATTTATCAGGCATAAGCAACATAATATGATAAAAAACTGTACAGACAGAGAAGGTAGTCGATGTTATGTCTTCTTCTACCTGGCGTTAATCCCGACCGCGCGGGTTCGCCTTGCGCCTAAGCTTCTTCCACTTTGCCCGATCTTTAACATCCATATCAGTCATTTCATTGGCTCTCATGTTGGACGGCTTCACGTAGTCGATGTTATGTAACACGATAAAATACTAGTCCTATTCCTGTCCCTGAAAATATTTCTGTTGGCACCCATGTCAAAAGGCATATAATAATGTCAGCTGCTCGAAAATTATAAAGCTCCATTTACGCTCTTTTTAGAATAATAACTTCTTATTTAATCTTAAGCTTTACATGGATTTATTGATTTGTAAGTTAACAATAAAACTTACAAGAGTTCTTAACAAACAACTCATATTAAACGGAAAACTCAGAACATACTGACTAACTTAGTTCATACGCTTACAAGTCTTGAATATGTTTAAAATGACGAGATTTTCTTCAAATGGATGTTGTGAGAACTCACTGCTGCTAACGTTATGCTGCCAAGAAAGGCTGACTGTTATGTTACCATGTTATTTGGCAAGAAATAAGTTTTTGTATTGGGAAAAAAAATTAGACAGAAAAAATCTTATTGGCCTTCGCAGTTGGATACTCAAATCCGTCTAGACTATAAAGTTTTTCAATTCATGAAACGACTGTGACAATAAAGATTTTGCTCGAATATAACATCCATAAATCAAACCCAACAAAAATATAACTAACTGCTGAAAAGAAAGAATTATTCAAACAAAAAGTGATGTTAACAACTAAATCGTATCATCACAACTACATTATCTGACGGCCCATAAAAACGTAACTTTAATATCTCATCCTGAGCCAACTTTAGACATTATTTATCAGAAGCCAATGTGGCAAATAATTTTCTTAGCAATATATTTCGAGAAAAATTTAATCAGTAAACTGGCAGTAACTCAGACATGAAATATATGACCAGTGAACAAAGTTTATCTCGTAATATACATATTAGCTCGGCGCGACTCATAGGCGAGAGCGTTTTGAAACAGATTTCTAAGGGCACAAGTTTGTATGAAGGGATTCTTATAAAACATTACAATAATATAGCTTACATATTAAAATAACACATAAACTGTAATTATTAATGATGAAATATATTCTACTTAGGGCGAAGATAGTGACAGAATCTAGTAGACTATTAAGAATGGAAGAGCACTTTTAAGTTTCAAGCGTTAAGAGGGTCATTTCAAAGTGCAATTTTTTTACCGAAAACGATTTTAGAAAAGGCACAAATAGAGGTTTGATCACGTAAAATTTTGTAGTGCAAAATTATCTTTTTAAAACTTTCGAGAATATCAATTTTACCCAAAAAATTTAAGTATTGACAGTAACTGTAAGTGATTCCTCTTTGAATGTTTAACAATTTGATCATATTGTACCAAAACGTAAGTTAATCTCCTTGTAACAATGGCCTGATGTCAACAAATTCGAGCTACTGACTGCTGCTTGTTCTGAAGATATAAAATTCCTCTTACAATAGCTCTCATTCCCTATTATAATTAAGTTAACTGCACTGTCCAACCGATCCAATCGCTTATAATTCGCACCACGACCCAATCGTGGCGCTATGAGTGTCATCGATATTTGCATACAAATTGCCCCAACACCACTTCACTAGACTTGAGCGATCCCGCTCCGACTCCACGATTATAAATTGTCGATATTATGCATAGTGACGTCACTATTATCGATTATATCGACCTAGCTTTGTTGACGAGATGAGATTTGATGTGACAGATGCTTTTCCTTGGGGAGAATAATAATGAGTTATATTGTCCCCAACTGATAAGCTGCAGGTCTTAGCTGTCATTTGTAGATCTTTGGCAGTCGTTACGGATAGTCAGAAGCCAGTAAATCTGACTCTAGTCTTGCCATGAAGTACCGTGTTACCCCAGTTAATGGGTTGTGGAGGTCTGGTAGGCAGCCGCTCCTTGTAAAATACTGGTATTCAGCTAAATCTGGTTTGACTGGAAGCCGACTCCAATATAGTTGGGAAAAGGCTAGGTGGATGATGATTGTCCCCAACTGATAGAAGAAGTCATCTGAAATAGTTGTAGGTTCTTCTTATGACCTTCTTCTCAAGTCATTGGTTTATTTTATAAGTACAACATAGAATTTGACCAGTGCAGGCAATGCATCCAGCCTAGATTGTGCGAAAGAGGATACCGGGGCCCTGAAATAAAGGCAAGGAACATAGGCGTAGGTTTTAGTCGGTAAAGTCTGACAGATATCATTGGATGATGTCCTGGATTGGTTGTAGGTTTTTATTGTTACGTTCGTGACCAGAGCGGAAGTAAAACCCACTTCTATGTTCCTTCTTTTTGCCTTAGTTCCAGAGCTTCAGGTTTTCCATTCAGATGCCAACCCATGGCCCCAGAAGCTATGATGAGAGTAGCGGAGAAGATTTATATTTTAATAAGAATCTACCTTTACACAGGCACATGGGTATTCCGAAAGGTTGACACCGAGTCCCCCCCAGATCAAAGGCAATGAAGAAACGGGGTAGGGGCTTAGTCAGTTCAGTCTGACACGCCCTCCCGCTCCGCCCAAGAGTGGGAAAAGTCATTCTGATGATTACCCTACCAGGAAAAAAAAACCTTTACACAGGCAAAGTCGCTGGCTGAAACTAGTCTACCTAACTCTGTAAGAACAATACAAATACTTTAAATAAAAACAAAGCCTCTTTATACATCCAGTATTTCATCATCAGCAATTCTATCAGGCACCTTCTAAGCAGTTTGATCTAATACATCGCCGGGCAGAATTAGCCGAGTCTCAAGACGCCTATCGGTTATCTATTCGTTCATCCATCAAAACTCGGAAACTACTTACAAGATTTAGCAATTCCCTGGAGCTTGCGGATCCCTAAGATCGGGGGAAAGAGATAGAATGATGTTTCTCTTTAGTTAAGTGTTATTTAGTGTTATTGGAACGCTTGTTTTAGCTATGGTATTGTTTTTGTTTCAATTAGTCTTGTTAAACCCTTATTATTTTTTTATTTGTGGTTTACTGCAGCATACGGGGCTGCAGCAATAGCAGCATACGGGCTAAAAAATATTAGCTAACACTTTTTTCTGAGCTCATTATTGATACATAAACGAAACATCATCCAGGCTCAGCGTTTCGGCTCGTTGTTATACCGCGTACGGGTCAGAGCCCATTCGTCCCCCAAGATTCGCACCCTGTGCCCACTCGTCCCCTGGAACTTTTGAGGGGCCTATTCGTCCCCTGAAGAATATTTATTTTTATTCGTTCTTCTAATATAAGTACATGTATATGTGTATACTGCAGCTTGGTATCCTGGTACAGTCGCGCAGAAAAGGGTAAAATAAAAAATATAGTAATTTGGTAGATATCATGTTTATTTCAATTAAGATTAAGTTTAATAAATAACCTCTAGGCTCTACAAAATAAGTTATCAGCTTTTGGTGTCTTGTACATTTGTAAATAATTAGCAAAATATGTGTCAACTATAATATCTTTATGCAGTAAAATAAAACTGTGTAACTATTTAAATAAAATCCCAGTAATAACTGAATTTTAGATTAATTAAATTCAGAGTACAAACAAATAACCAAATATCAATACGAATATAAGAAAAATAACTATGAATTGTTAGTACTTTGTACAGTCAAAGAGATCTACAAAATAATGCAATATCACAATACTTTGTATAAAAGAAATGTAGGTAAAAAATAAAATCAGTGTTTATCAACTATGTAAAACCAACATTTTTACTAACAAAATATAACTCTTTTACTATAATATTAACAATATTGTTTATTTCGTTAGGCGAACATCATTTAATATAAAAAAGACCAAAGACACATTGAAGTCTCGTATTCGCAGTCACTTTCAAGAACCAATATGTCACCGAGGCAGCCATAACATATATACATACAAAACACCTTATCTATTTTGTACCCCGTTTTTTAAAAAGCCATTCGTAGAGAGACAATATTACATCGTAAGCCTATCGACAGGTTATATTATTATCATGATGGATTATCAATCATCATAGCTCTTTTTAGGGTTCCGTACCTCAAAAGAAAAAAACGGAACCCTTATAGGATCACTTTGTTGTCCGTCTGTCCGTCCGTCTGTCAAGACCCTTTTTCTCAGGAACGCGTGGAGGTATGAAGCTGAAATTTATATCAATTACTCAAGTCTACTGTCCCTTGAAGCTGTGAAAAAATCAAACTTCTAAGCCAACGCAATCAAAAGATACAGCCGTTTATGCCGCAAATTTTCGACACTTGCAAGGGAATCAAAACCTACAGGGTGCTTCCCGTGAACTCAGAATCTTGAAATTTAGTACGAAGCAACGTCTTATAGCATAGATAAAGGAAAAATTACGAAAACCACAAATTTTTAGTTACATCACATAATATATATTTTTTTAATAATTTTAAACTTACTACCCATTTCCTCATAAACGCGTAAAGGTATTAAATTGAAATTCATACCAAATACTCAGGTCTATAATACCTTTAAGCTGTAACAAAATCAAACTTCTATGTCAACGCAATCAAAAGAAACAGCAATTTAAGCTGCATATTTTGAAACTCGCAAGTACTCGCAAGGGAATCAAAACCTAAACGGTACTTCCAGTCGACCTAGAATCTTGAAATTTGGCATGAAGCAACGTTTTATAGCACTCATATAGGGAAAAGTCTGAAAACTGAAAATTTGTTGTTACGTCACAAGAATTATTTTTTTGAAAAATCTTCAACGCTCGATTCGAGAATTGAACTTTATTCATAGGTAAGTTAGAGGTATTGAGTTGAAATTAACACCATATAATTGGGTCCGTGGTCCCTTGAAGCTGTGCAAAAATCAATTTTCAATTCAATTGGTAAAGTGACGGGAAAAAAAGATTCGTCCGTTTATACTGCAAAAAACGTACATTTCGAGACTGTCGAATTGTTCGATTGAACTGTTTTTATAGGTAAGTTACTACGGAACCCTCAGTGCGCGAGTCCGACTCGCACTTGCCCGGTTTTTTTCAATGAATGATGAATTTATTAAACTAATTCCGTTAATAAACTGTTCACAAGTGTACTATGTTAACCGTTTCTTGTGTAAAATTTAGCTTATTTTATCTCAGGGGACCAATAGGCACCTGAATAGGTGCCGAATCAACTTATAGGTATTGTATTATATTAGAGGGGACGAATGGGTACCTTAAAAATAATATTTTTTATTAAATATTAATTGGTCCCCTACCAGGAGACTAATGGGCACCTATATAGGGGCCGAATCCACAACTTTTATGCTGGGGGACGAATTTTAGGGGACGAATGGGCTCTGACCCCCGCGTACATCGTAGGTCTGGAAAAAATTGCCTACTGCGGTGTCCCGTCCGATTATAATTTAAGTATCTTTAAGACTAGAGTGAATAGGCTCTTAATAGAATAGTACGCTTCATTATCAAAGATTGCATCACTGCTTACCAAAAGGTGGGATCGTAGTCAAGCAGTACTTAATATTATTAAAAAAAGATGCTTTGAACACACATACTGTTTAATCACATAATAAGATATCTCATAGTCTATTAGGTGACGGTATTAGCGGGTGGGGACATAAGTAGCTAGGTGCAAAAGGGGGGAGAGCTAAATCTCTGTAACAAATGTTTTCATTACTTTCATATCAGGAAACGTGGCTATTCCTGAACTAGGCAAAGCATGCGGCACTGTTTGTGTGGTTAAACGGAATTGTAGAAATTTGTATTAATGCTGGCAATTTCTTAGTTTGGCTCATGTCTTACATCATTATCATCATGCAGCATTATGTCTCCACTACTGGGAATCAGGCGCCATCTCTAGGAGAAGGTAAGGACTATACCTACTCTATCACGCAGGTTCAATGTGGGCTGGCGACGTCTTCGAATTATTTCTTTATGACATACGGGTTTCCTCAAGATGTTTTTCTTCACCATTAAGAGAGCAGTAGTGACATACACAGAGTAAAACCTGATTTTACTAGGGTGCAATGGTACGCTAGAGCCACAAGGACATTTTGGAAAAAGAAACCAGTGCTCCTTTACCGCAAAGGACAACTGAAGGAACATACGTAGGTTTTAGTCAAGAAATATCTGAAACGCACTCCCACTCCACCTTAGAGCGGCGAGTAAAATATATTTACAGGTAAGACAAGACTTAAGATGAAGAGATAAGTTAACATAAGACTCACATTGTTTCAATCTCAGTAAGACACAATTTCGCTAACCCACGAAATCTTGAAGATAATCATAAAATCCATTGAATATAATACAATAATTCAAAACTATTTCAGCTCACAATGCATCTCAAACTACATATTAAATCCAGCTCACTTGAAACCTGTTCAAGATTAAACTAATACGCATATTTTGAAGCAAACTTCTCTCTCACACACACACTACACACAGACAGCGAGACCGACGAACTTGGCGGAAATGTAGGTATCGGGCGAAGAGTGTCGTTAATAAAATCATGTCACGTCAAGCACGCCGCGTGAAGTATGGCGTGATACGCGGGGATTATGACGTCATCGCCGGTGCTCACTCGAGCGGTGGGCGACCGATAACGTATGGGATACACATGGTTGGGAAGAACAGCGAACTTATTTTATTTCTGTCTCCTTTTTCTATGCTTAGAGAATTAAGTAAGTAAAAAGGAAGGATAAAAAAGGAAGAAGGCTGCTAAGATACCAGCTGAGTCTATTACTATACTATGCAGATATTTGCAGCACTTGATTTTTGTAGTATGTTTGCTTTGGTAGCATTTAAAAAGTATGTTTCACTTCAAACCACTTTACTATGAAAATTATCATTGAGGGGGAGACAAAGATGGTGGCGAAAAGCCTGAATAAGGAAGAGTTAGACAGTAGTCGCTGTTTTGTTTTATTTGAGGAGTTCGTGGCTAGACAATAACAGCCGTACGGGTCGATCTTCAATGTTAATGAGATGGGTGACCATCTTAACATACCGAGTTTCCTCCGTGCCTCGGATAGCACGTTAAGCCGTAGGTCCCGGCTGTCATTTGTAGTCGTTACGGATAGTCAGAAGCCAGTAAATCTGACTCCAGTCTTGCCATGAAGTACCGTGTTACCCCAGTTAATGGGTTGTGGAGGTTTGGTAGGCAGCCACTCCTCGTAAAATACTGGTATTCAGCTAAATCAGGCTTGATTGGAAGCCGACCCCAATATAGTTGGGAAAAGGCTAGGTAGATGAGACAGGAGTCGCTGTCCAATTTCCGATCAACGTAGACGTGGACTTTTATTTATTTACGCCCGATAAGGGCCAAGTATGGGTAACGGGGGGTTTGTGGGAGCCAATGCCTGCTAAGGCTGGGGTATTGTTTCAAAGGATTACCGCGTCCCTGAAACGCAAAGAGCTATCGATGGCACTTAGGTAGGTTTTAGTTAGTAAAAGTCTGCCTTTCTATTTCGCTCCACCCGTAGCGGGAAGACGTCTTATTTAATAGATTTCCATTTAAAAAAATGCTACCCAAGCCACGGCGCTGTAAGTCCCCTCAAACATATGATATCTGGTGAGATCGCTCCATGTGTTAAAGTGAACATTTGTGCCCTAACCGAGTCGTCACCGGGACGGCTCCAACTTAGCTCAGTTTATTTTACGTTCCATTGTAAGTTCGGCAGGTATTGTTACGAACTAAGGAAGACTGATCGTCATAGATTCTGTAAGAAACTAGGAATTTGATGGCTTTGGTTAGGTATTTGGTCGTCTTTTGTGATGCGATCTTTTCTTCTGGAATTGTGGGGAATTCTTTGTGCATGTGTGAAGGATATATTATCTTTGTAAGAGGGGTTATTTATTTGTATAACTAGCTGCCGCTTATGGTTTTGCCCCTGTGAAATTATTTATTTATTTATTCGATCTTCATGCAACATGGTACTTCCTACTCTTAGGGATGTCGCACTGACGGTTTAGCCAGGCCAGTACTTCAAAGAAAATGTATAGTTTACTGCATAACCAACTATTGTAGGTGAGGTATAAAAAATAGAGGTTACATCAATTTGCTTGGGGACACAAACTGGTGTCACCACTATGAGGCACACGCCTAAGAAGAAAATCCCATATAAAAGTACCATTTTACTTTTTTCCAATTTTTAACAGTTTTTATGGTTATTCCTCACATTTTTTTTAGGGCTACGAGAGTGTTTGAATGAGTTACCATAGCCCTGAAATGCAAATTGCAAATGAAGGAACACAGACAGTAAAAATCTGACCATTTCCCACACCAAAAAATAGAGTTGATGAACAGTATAGCCATAGTCCCCACTACTGCTCTCTCCAAAACAAATACCTTACAATAATATAATCCATCTCCTCATAACATTCGATCTAACAGCACATAAGCATCTTGCAGACAGTCTGCACCAAATGACGATCTCCTAGCGAAGTGCAATGTGCATGCATCGACGCTCAAAGGGCATATTATTTGATAGAGGCGCCGTAAATTACATCTTGTAGTGTAACTAGTCGACAAAGCTGCTTACAGAGAGCAGAGGAAAAAGACGGGATTAAATATTATTTTGTTGTGTGTAAAGCTAGGGTTAATAAAATCTGAGAGATGTTGAACTATGTATAGAGAATATTTTTTTCTTTTTTCATTTTAGCAAACTGTCATTGAAAATACTGATAATACTTTTAAATCATTTGAAGGTACGAGAGGTTTATTTGAACTAAACTTCTGTCAATGCTACAAACTATTTACATTCTTATAAAATACCCAGGTGACTATAAAGGTATCAAAATATTAATGACTCTATCGTCTTTTGAGCGCACTTGCCTAGTAACTTTAATTTCTTTGACACCATATTTTAGATTACTTTTATATAGTTTTAAGCAGTTAAGGGTTTTTGTTTTATGGTATACATATACTAGTTGCTTCCGGCAACCTTGGTTGCATGATAGTCGAAATAGATCCCAAGGAAATACACTGTTAGCGTTAAAAATATCAATGTGCTATTTCTAAACTTGGTCCACCTCAGTAACAAGTTTCCGATCGAGCGTGATAAGGTAAAAAACTACAAATATTCATACAACCTTTCACAACAACACATTTTTCGTAAAAAGTCTCAAAAAAACATATTTCTTTAGATTTTGTAGTTTTATTTGTATAAACCTTTCTCAAATTTAAAAAATTAAAACGAAAAGTAAAAAAATACAGCTAAGATACAAGTCAAAATAGTGCTAGAAAAATAGCGCCTTATAAACAAGAACATCGTAAGAAACATAATAACCTAATATGAAATTCAATGAACTCGGCAAAAGCTTTGATATGAAACAAAAGAATTGCCATCGGCTTGCGACAGTTTCCAGTTCTGCAGAAACTTAGGACTTGGGCAGACTGGGGACTAAACTATTACTGAGTTTATATTATAAAAAAACTAGCTTTTGCCCGCGACTTCGTCCGCGTGAAATAATAGTTCCCGTTCCCGGGGGATTTCCGGGATAAAAACTACCCTATGTCCTTTCTCGGGTTTCAGGCTATACCTGTACCAAATTTCATCCAAATCGGACCAGTAGTTCCAGAGATTACCCCCTACATACAAACTTACAAACCTACAAACTTACAAACTTACAAATTTTACCTCTTTATAATATTAGTATAGATATTTCTTCTGAATTTGTTACAAAAGCTTTAATGATAAAGTTGTTGATAGGCACAGTGGTTGAGCGTGTTGAATTAAATACATTTTTTTAAGGCCTACATATAGTTGTTCTTGGTCTGGGTATATGTGAGTTTACACAATATTTAGTTTAGTACGTAAATATGTGTGTGCTCATCCACGTTATAAACCTACTGCCAGATCAACTTTTACAATAAAAATAATGAAACAAAAGTGTCTAAACAACACAAAATATATTAATTCATAAACAACAGCTACTGTCATCGACAACCTTTAATTAGGACAGAAAATCTACTTTATTAAGTTTATTATCCAATAAAATAACTCAGGTCGAGGAATAGTACTTAAAGCAACGATAGACACTTCTTACTATCAGGCGGAATTACATTCAAGCACTAGTTTATGTTATTGTCATTCTGTTAATTATTAGTTTGCATTCTGTTAATAAAATTGTTTCACAAAACGCTTGTGTATAAGCGCGTGTATTTTTAAACAACACAAAACTTACATTGTTCGAAATAAAATTGCAGAAACAAATTCAACTACTAAAGCATTTTAGTAGTGAAATATTTGCAGAGATAGACAAAGATAATTAAACAAATAAAAATCGACTAGTCTGCCCCAGTCCTAGCAATGTCCAGTTATTTTTAACGTGCTACCATAAAAAGTAGAAATTTAATTTTCCCTTTGTTGAAGGAAACAAGAGTATTTAATGCAACCGACCGGGTTTCTTGCTCTTTTATTGTTACAACTGAAAAATATTCTTTTGAGAAAGCAATGTTGTGGTTTGCGACGTTTATTTTTAGTTGGTAGTCTGTAGGAGTTCTATTTTAATACGTCGATGTCTGTTGTGTGAACTAACTAGTATGAATATTTAGCTGGTACACAGATTTTTCCTGAAATAATTATCATTGTATCAATGTTCAAAAGAAGTACGGCCGTACGGCGAGACACATGGTGAACGTCTCGCATAAACGTCATACACACACAAAAAATTTTGGTACACTTTCATCTTGGATATAGACAAGGAGTGGAATTCCCTGCCATAGTATGTTTCTTAATAGATACGACCAAGGAGTCTTAAAGTTAAGATTTAATAAGTTATTTTTAGGAAAGTTCTCCATCGTTGACATACTAGTGAGATAGTGATCAAACATAAGTTTATCAATGAAGACTCAATGACTGAATGGTTGACTGGTAGAGAATGCCTTGTTGCATTAAGTCCGCCTATGTACCACCACTGTACATGAAGTTTAAATAAATAAGAACAATTAAAATCAATGCAGCAATGGAAAGGGCTATGCTCGGAGTTTCCTTGCGCGATCACATCAGGAATGAAGAGATCCGCAAGAAAACTAAGGTTACCGACATAGCCCGAAGAATCGCCAAACTTAAGTGGCAGTGGGCAGCAGTCGCGAAGCCTTCATATAACTCCATTCCTTACGAGTTCACTTTGAAACAGAAATCTATAGGTCAACAACCCTTCTATTGTTCAATTACTTCGATTTTTTTAAATGTATACAACATTTGTCGTCAATGCCAAAATCATAAGCCGAAAAACACCGGATTACCTTTTCAAACAACTAAAACCCATAATACGCATCTATCTCTTTCTTTCCTATAAACTAACGCCTATTACTCGAACTCTTGCCGTCTCGTTTTCGCACGTAGAAAATTGAACTCAATATAACTCGATCCGGACCGAGTTATGAGGAAGAAGACAGTAAACATTGCATAGGTGCAAGCGAGAAAGAAAAATTCATTCATTGTGCAATTATAATGATTCCAAAATAAGAATGAATTTCACTGCATAATAACTGATATTGGCGAGTAATACATCTTATTTGGTAGGGTTTTTTATACAACCGAATTATCATGGCGGTTATCTTTCATTTTCTGTTTTGTAGTTGTTTTTTTTTTGTTTTTAACGTTACTGTACATATATTTCGTGCTATTTAGTAATGGCATTAATTCATGGTAGAGATATAATATTGTTAATAGATTCTTTGTATTGCAACCAAATCCTGTTCCCAAAATTAAGTTACGAGTGTTACGACAATTAATAAAAGCGCCGGTTTGGATTTATTGCATCATTGAGCGAACTGCATTTGGTGAGTGAACTTTAATAATATATTTTACATACTATTTTTTAAATTGCGTTTACATAAATATTGGTTCACTGCGTCATCTTTTGAGGAAATTGTGAATTTGTGAAAAAAGTTGGGAACGCGGTCACTAGATGGCGTTGTTAGTTGAGCGACGTTTTCTGAATCTCGCAGTTAAGATTTTCCGTCGCTTAATTAGGTCAGGTTTATAATATTTTTGGAATAAGTAGCGGATTAACTCGCACGCAAGTCTACCCCTCGCCACTGGTGGGCAGGGCACATTGCTCGTAGAACAGATGGTCGATGGGGACGGAAGGTTCTAGAGCGGCGGCCACGTACCGGAAGACACAGCGTCGGAAGGCCTCCCACAAGGTGGACCGACGACCTGGCGAGGGTCGCGGGAATCCGATGGATGCGAGACGCGCAGGACCGGTCGCTGTGGCGACGCTTGGGGGAGGCCTATGTCCAGCAGTGGACGTCTTTCGGCTGAGATGATGATGATGAATTAAAATCAAGATTTTAGCCGATACTCATTTATAGTAACAACGAAATTAATTAGACCAATATTATCTTCTTGTTCAAATATTGTTACGAAAAGAGTAACGAGTATGTTTAAATGTGAATATAGGGAGAGGGAGGCCGACGAAAAGATGGATGGTGTTGTGTGGGAAGTGATATGAAAGAAAAGGGTGTGTTGATAGCGTGACAGATGACAAAACAGAACGGAAGATAAAATCGTGTGTAAGCCCAAACTAATCTATGGGGCAAGGCTAGGAAGATTTGTAAATAATTGGCCATTTTATTTTCACAGTTACTAGATAGACTGCCATCGATCGTGTATTTAACCCGGAAAATTCAACCCTACAAAATTTTTACTTCAGAAATTCCTGAAATCATTTCCACCCGTAATTGTCAAACCTTTCTTAATTTCTTTCCACGCGGGAGCTCCACGAAGTTCTCCGCAACAAAATACAGTTAACAGAAAATTTCTCTTTTTTAAACTTACTAAAAGCTACCTCAATTTCTGGACAAGAAAAAAAAAAGACACGCAATTTAAAACAAAAGGCCCTGTCAAACGTGTCAAACGATCTTTAATACAAATTACATTGGCAAAGTCGAGAGTCGAGACAAAGACATCAATCTAGCACAAATTCCATCCATTCTCTTCAGACATAAACGTAGAATCACAAGTTAATTACCTGTGGGGGTGACTAACGTTACCATTTTTTAACCCGCTCACAATCCGAGGACGGGTGCGGGGTACCCATCTAAATTTGCATACAGAGAGGCGAGAATGACTCAAAAATGGCGCGGTAATCGTCGCCCGGCTGTGGGGCGAGGAGTTGTGGATGATGGATAGGTTTGGATGTGGCATCTTTTAGTTGAACGGATGACGATTTATCAATGTGTGTTTTCTAAGAGCAATAGCGCACTACCGACCTGGCCGCAGCGAACTGGCCGCTAGTGCGCTATTGCTCTAAGTGTTTCTGACTATTGATTAATTCATAAAGTTTCCCTTTTTTAAAGTTGAAATATTCATTCCAGTTACAAAGAGTTAATTTTATAAAACATTTTTTTTGTGTTGCTGAAACGAGAAACAGTGTGCGGACGATTATTGCATATTGCAAAAGCCTAGTCCCTCCTAGGCCTCCAACAAAGAGGATTCCAAAAACATCATAATTTGCTTTAGGTTTAAATTACAAAAAATATGATGTGATTGGCTACCAGTTCCAGGTATCAAATGCTGTGAATGTACTCGTAGCTAACAAAGCCCGAACCAAACGAATAATACAAAATCTCATTTTCTAAAAAGCATAGGTATTTTTATAATTCTTCTACCACTAGCTAGCTGCTCTACACAAAGATAAAGTGAAAAATGAGGACCCATTATTTTAATAGAGAAAGTTTAAAAGTGGCACCAATCACTAAAAAGTTGCAAGTAAATCGTTTGTATAGTTGTGATCATGAGAATGAGGGACAAAATACATGTTACTAAAAGAGTTACGACTATATACGTGAATGGATGAAGAAGGTGAGGAAGGAAAAAATGGATGGGTGGTATGTGTGCAGACTAAATTTTTAGTGGTCCCTACTATTTTTTTAGTATCCTTACTATTAAATCATTCTTTTTTCAGCCACCGTTTACAACTACCAAAGAGCTCCACAATTGACGTTACCACCTCCATCTCTCCTACCTCTTGGCACAGTAATCTCAGTGCGGCTCGACACGGATATAAGTCAATTTAGCCGGGTGTAATACACCTTGCAGGGTATAATATACCCTGCCGGGTATAACTGCGGATATTAATACTTTTTCTGATGTTGAATGTCGGGATCAATGCTTCAACGTTTTGTTGGGAATTGCTAGTGATCTAGGGTTATGTGTGAGGTAATTTTTTTAACGTTTTTTTTATTAGAAAATTGTTTCATTTTGGTGATTTTGTGTGATGTTATAAGTATAGTGTTTTCTTTTGCCTAGATCAAGTAGTATAGACAAAAGGATGTACTAAATGGTTTATAGATGATTTGAAATAATCAAATTACTACATAGGGAAATGGATTTCTTTTCATAGTTTACAGTTAGTGCTTTAGGGGACAACGTAATCAACATAATTCATTGAAATGAACTTGATATAAATTGATTTTCTATCAGATTTTTTGGATGGATAGCAATTTAACACAGCAGACATCAAAATGAATGCAAAAAACTCAACTTTTCCAACCTATTAAACAATACCCCTTTAACACAACTACCACAACAAGTAGTAGTCACTATTCGCGATCCTATTTACCGAAACAACACCAAAAAACTGCGGTCTCTATAAAATTCTTCCCAACCATCTGAAACTTCATATGATACGACTGCCGCTGAAACCGAGAAACCAATTTCATATGACCTCTCCACTCATCTCCATTTACCCCTAAAATTAACGAGGCCCCTTTAAAATGTACTAAGTGTTGGAAACGGAGGGAGGTGCGGAAGGTCTTCCAATTTTGGACGGTTTTCAGTCCATAGGGAAATATTGTATGCATGTTCCCGCAACAGACCCTGATCTTATATTAGTTTACGTAATTTATATTCGTATGTTTGTTTAATAGAAATTGTGGGAGCCATGTTTTTATAACCTACCCACACTACGAGGATATAAATTTAGGAAAATAAATTGTTTATCATTTGGTAGGTATAGGTATGTGTTGCAAGAGTTAATATAACGGGCTTTACGCAATGCCGCTTACACGCATGAAACAGTCTTAGAACGACGAGAATTAAAATGTTTGTTTTGAAACTGTTCCTTGCAAATGAAGAGTTTTTCTTTCTTTCTTTTTTCTTATCTCTCTCTTCGAAATAGGTAGCTCGCCGTCCAGTAACCGTCTGGTTTGAGCCTGAGTCGTTGACGTCGCGTAATGTTCCACGCGCGCCTCAAAGAGATGTCAGCAAACCCGTAGGAGCCCAGCAGGGTCGACGCCTACCGAGGCTAATGGGTAGTCTTGAATGATTTCCACCAAAAAAAATGTTTAGGCAGCTCAATAGTAGCGCGACAGGTGAAAAAATAGAATGGAAGAATAAAATATGTTGCATCGATCTCAATCAAGACGAGAGAAGGACAACCAGATAATGACTGGTATTTTGATTTGTCAACAATTAAAATGAAACTAGTTACAAGTTTCAAAGCGTAGACATATATGGAGAAGAATGCTAGAGAAACTAGATGGATCCTATTTAAATCGAAAGATTAGTTAGAAAAATCTGTCTCTTCCTCCTCGATCCCCGGTGGTGTGGAGCGGGAGGTTTTATTTAAACTTAGTTCATGAATCCCCGACCGGTCGCTGTTATTGTTTTACTATTTGTGTCTCGTTTTGCGCGTATGTGAACCTACCAATCTATTATAACCTACAACATGTTTTGGGTCAGTCTGTGTCTGGTCTATTTTTAGAAAGAGACTTAGCTTAATTCGCTTACAGACTGAATTAGATTTTGTAACAAGAAGACTTCGTTATTTCGTGTCCTTTGTGGGTTAAGACCATCTGTATTAATTTGAAGTCGGTTGGCATTTTGAGTAAGTAACGTTATTTATATTTGTTCTGAATTAAAATTTAATGAGCTACTATACTATGAATTGTTGGTGAAAGAGGTTTTGAGTGCCTAGTGCGAGTTTATTTTACGTTAACGCGATCGACATCGACATTTTATTGCCCCCTCCAAGCTCTTAACCAATCAGAGAGCCCAACGCGGCAAACGTAGACCACGTTAACTTAATAATAACTCGGAATCATCACACTGGTGTAACGACTGATCAAGTTGTAACGTCGACAGGCCGATAGACAGACACACAAAAAATAAGATAAATCTTGAGATATCTCTACAATTAACGCTTCTAATTGCAAGCAGGTGCAAGTATCGTTAGTAATTGCACCTATTAGTAATAATGCCTTAAATTATACATGAAATTAAATGCAGGTCACTGCTGCAACACTGCAGTGCCAGGTGCACAGTAATAACATAAGATACGGCCACTAAGTATTAAGGAACACGTTTGCTGTACCAAACTTATGTCCTGAGTTTTGAAATATTATTCGTAATAGCAGTAATAGCTGAAGGTTCTAGAGTGGCGACCACGTACCGGAAGACGCAGCGTTGGAAGGCCTCTCCCACAAGGTGGACCGACGACCTGGCGAGGGTCGCGGGAATCCGATGGATGCAAAATGCACAAATGGTCGCTGTGGCGACGCTTGGGGGAGGCCTATATCCAGCAGTGGACGTCTTTCGGCTGAGATGATGATGATGAATAGCAGTAATAGCTACTGGGTCACTACTAACCTTAACCACTGTACCCGTTTCTCATGCATGACGTGGCAGGTTCGAAACCGAGGAAGTAGCGATGTGAATTTTTCAGCACATAATAATATGTAGTACTTTTCTAAGTTTATCTAGGACCTTACTAACACCGTCTCATGAAAATAACATAAAGGCGTTAAGTTCCAGTTGTCATTCGTAGATATCTTTGACAGTCGTTACAGGTAGTCGACGTCAGAGAGTCTATACAAGGAGTATTGTATTGTCCAGAACTGGGCTGTGGTAAGCACTCGCTCCATGTAAACACAGATATTCAGCTATCGCCCGTTTTCAATAAGCTACCTATCTAAAGTTGCAGCTACTGAAGATAAAAAAATCTATCCTTTTGCCCTTACTTGCTTTCCTATAACCTACCGACGGATAGTATTTCCTACCAAAAGTTGCGGATTGATAGATAGAATCTTACTGCTTATCGGGGATAGCTGTCTCTATGAACTGCGGTAGGTTATTGAAAACGGGCGTATATCTGTTAAGATCGACTTAAAGCTAGTTGGGAAAAGGCTCGTAAGAAGGTGTGTTTTAATTTAAAACTATTTTAACTTCATGTTTGATATTTGTTGATTTGAAATAAACTTAAGAGCACTTCTTCGTATAATAGCGTCTGCCAGCGGCTTCACCCACGTCAAAGCAGAAAATTATCTAGGAAAATTATTTAGGAAATGTGCTATTCCAAGAATTGGTCTACTCGTATATCCAAATCAGTTCGAGCGTGAAGGAGAACCAAATATACACAAAAACACACAAACATTGTAATATTAAATTAATTTAATTTAACTTCGACACTCAAAATAAAACAGTCACCAACAAGCGGCCATCTTGGATGTTGTGTCAACCATTTGACATTCAACACTCAGTTCAAAAAGAAACGTGTAGCGATATCATTAACGTTACATCAAGAGTATCGAATAAAAGTGTAAAACGCTCAATTTGTGCGGCGCCGGTGTGCTGTCCTCATAATTACGAGCCCGGGGCACAGCCCGCATGAAAGGACCTTAATTTTCTCCACAATTATACTAAAGACGCGCACAAAATCTAAGGAGTACTGCTTGTTGTTTTTTTAGGTGTAAGTTATGAGTGATACGCGGTTTTCATGATTATTGTGTGGTGGCAAATTCTTTTGCTGAATAGTTATGTGTGAACATTATAATTATTTATCATTCGGTCAAAGTCACTTTTAAAGTTCATACAGCAATTATGTAATGGTCAACTCACATAGGAACTATGCAAATTAGTGTCGAGATCTTCTTCTTCTTCTTCAAAGAAGAAAGAAAGAAGAAGTGTCGAGATGGTCTTTTGAGGAAATAACCATACAGATACAATTCATTCAGTATATTGCTTGGCTAGTCTTGGGCGGGTTGAATTTTTCACAGAAGTTTTTATATTAACTCCGTTGCAGTACTCGGGAAGTAATAATATAAATCCGTCACTAAATTCAGCATTTAAACATAGCAACTATCGTTTCATTCGAAGTCACACATCAGCACCCGTGACTTTAAGACACTGCTTTATTGGGATAAAGCCGACTGTGACGATTCACACAATCGTCACAGTCGGCTTTATCCCAATATCGATGGGTCATCACATAAATCTACTATAATGCAAACGGAAAATAGAGACATTCTTAGTCTAGTCAACCTATTTTGAATAAGATTATACAAATCGCTTCCGGTCATGTCTTGTACCGTACAAAAAGTGTAGCTCTAATTAAATGATCTAAATTCGCGAGCACTTCGCGCTCACAGCCGCCACACGCACTTTACGAGTTTCATTCACACACTTTATTATTTTAAATGTATTTCACAAGTTTAGTTATACTTCCAAATCAGTAGCGAAAAAATTCAAAACATAGAAAGAACAGAAAGAAAGAAAAGCAGTTTACTGGCTCAAAACCGACGCAATCTAAAATCAAGTACAAATTATTAAAAAACCGGCCAAGAGCGTGTCGGGCCACACTCAGTGTAGGGTTCCGTAGTTTCCCGTCCGTCACAATAAGTGTCCCCAACTTTTCAAAAACTGTTTGTCACACCAAGTTCAAAATAATTTTTCTAGAAAGTCTTTATAAAGCTCTACTTTCCTGATTCTTTTCATATTTTTCAAACTTATGGTTCAAAAGTTGTTTTGAACCTTTCTTTTCACATTGTTTTTTACTTTTGGAGCGATTATTTCTGAAATTATTGATATTAACAAAAAAAAACGATTTCAGTAAACCCCTATTCATTTTTGAATACCTATCCAACAATATATCACACATTAGGGTTTAAATTAAAAACACACATGTAGGAAATTGTTTTTCCAATTTTTTTTAATACTTTGTCAGCGTGATTGATATACATATTGGTACCAAATTTCAGCTTTCTAGTGCGAACAGTCACAGAGATTAAGCGAGGACGGATGGACAGACATGGCGAAACTATAAGGGTTCCGTTTTTGCCATTTGGCTACGGCACCCTAAAAAGGAAAAACTCATACACCCCCACAAACACATACACACACCTGTGTGTAGAATTAATCGTAGAATTAATATTGATGACGAATCAAAAGTGACGTCATATAAAAATAACAAATTGGTCATCATTTTCCTGCCCCTCTGATCTCAACTCAATTTATTGGAGGTCAGCGCAGCCATTCTTCTTTGTCAAAACAACTCTCTGAAGGCCGTTATTCCATAAAATATAACGATTTGGCCATGACTTTGAGGCTCATTCCAAAACATTTTTTTTTGTTAACCTATCACATACCCGCAAAACGAGACACAATAGTAAAACAATAACAGCGCGGTCTCATAGGACCGGTCGGGGATTCATGAAGTAGTCCACAAACTCACATTTTAAAGAACTTCCACTCGACTCGGTCTACATGCCAACCAAGGAACCATTTATCTTATTACTGTAAAGGTCAATTGATGATTTAAGATGTAGAGATACCTATGACTTGAAATGTTCTGTCAAAAGTTCGTATTTTCAAATGGCCTTAAAGACACATCAGTAAGAACAAAACAAACCATATTTTTTCCGAAAACTAAACTAGAAAACGAGGCTATAAAGCTGACAAGCGCAAGCTGTGAATATGAAACTGCCGTCACCATTAATATCCGCAAGTGTGTGTCTAAACTTAGCTAAATATGTTTGCGGAGTCGCTGGCTCTCTGCGGAGAATGTTTTGACAGAAAACTGCCGTAGTTTCAGCGCAGTGTGCGACTAGCCCGTAAACTACAATAACATTGTGTCGTAGCTACGTGTGCACATGTGCAGTTGCCTTTATACACAATGTTACGAAATTATTATTCATGCTTTTTATTTGACGTCTGTGTAAATAGGTAAGGTACAAGTTAGTTTTAAGTGAGAAACAAGAAAGTTAAAGTTTAGGTATATTACACAACATTAGATTTTACTTCTCTGAGTACGTGTTTTTCCTAGTATTCGTTAATATCTAAAAATAAAATAGTCATGATTAATTTATTTAAATTAGGAGTAATTCCATTTAAGGATACATCTGCACGCGTGAGGTAACGGCCCTCACGCCCCTGCTGCCGGGAACCTGACCGCAATTTGAAGCCACCGAAAGGCTTCCGAGCCCGAGCCGACAACGGCGCGTATTGTTCCACACGCACCTCATGGAGCAATCAGCAAAATCTTAGGAGCCTAGCACATGGCAGTCGAAGCCTAAATACCTTGGGTTCGCTTCTGAAAGGAACGCAAGCCCAAGAAAAAATATAGGAGTGGGTTAATCAGTAAAAGTCTGACACGTCCTCCCACTACGCCTTAGAGTGGGAGTAGTAATTGAATGACATCTCAACTAACAAAAAAAAAAGCGGTGCACTTTAATTAAGACATTTTAGATACGTCTTGTAAGATTGTGCATAATATCAAATGAGAATCGTCGGTTAATGTTGTACCAACATTTCAGTTAATTCGTTATTGCATTTAGTTTAATTCAATTTTGATAATATTGTCACAAACACAGCTTACATCAAGCATTTACTAAGAAAAGAAAAACATTTTACGCCTTCGCACACTACTGCCATCTGTGAGAAACAGCGCGAACTTTATTGAAAAGACTTTCTTTCGTTTGTAACCTCGTTACAGAATATCGTACAGCGCCACCGTGGTAATAATTGGAACTAAATGTTTTGTTGTGCTGACAAAAGATGCCTTGTACTGCGCTACATTTTGTATTACGTTACACAATAATACGATGTAAAATGAGAAATGCAATAACGTGGTACTAATGTTTTTGGCACATGCTGGGCAAAAGATTCATCGGTGTAATAAGTTTGGGGAGTTTGACTTGTGAATAAATTCGGTGTTTACTAAGACTTAGTTCGAAACATAGCTTGGGTATTATTGTATTATGTTTTTCTTCTTCTTGTAGATATTTATTTATCTATATAATACATACATGGTTAAATTTATTAGCAATATTTTGCTCATGTAAAATTCAATTCTTGCCCTTTGTCTTAGTTGTCAACTTAGAGAAATATTCTAAAACGATTTTATTAAAATTAACAAAAAATGATTAAAAAAAGGCTCAAAATCGCTTCGCTTTTAAAGCAGTCTTAGATTATGCTTGTGGACTACTTGAAAGGCTTTAAACTTTAAACTTTTTGTCATTATTGTTAATTATTTTTTAATGATATTAATTTTTTTACATTGTAATGATTTTTATTTATGATAGATTGCGTCGATTTCGATATCCCACATAAAAGCTTTTAATAAGATCATGTTACCTACTATAGTGTCGACGTATGTTTAAATGATAAATCCTTAAAACAGATGATTTCATCTACGATTGCATCACTGTTTACCGTCAGGTGGGATCGCAGTCAAGCACTAGCTCTTATATAACTTAATTTTTTTTTAATAAAAAAAACAGAATTTTAAATTGTTGATGAAGTTATGTTATAAAATGCTTAAAAGATAGGGTTTGCGATTGTTTCTTTTGGCAAAGGTTTACCACTTAAGCCTTCAGACATGAATATTGAGTAATACGACGTCACTATTCATGTGACACCCTGGCAATTCATTATCTACTCAGGCTAATTATCGCATTATAGGTAGTGTAAATGAGTATACTAACTGCTTTTTTAACTTTCGTTTTAATTTTTTTTAACATTTGCAATATTTTTTATATCATTTAAACATCGTAAAGTAGAAGTAGTGATTTATTTTTGATAATATCTCATTTATTTATAGTTTACGGACATGGACATGGGACAGGAATTAATACTAGTTTTACAGCCTCTTCTTTATAATGTGAATGTGAGAACACGTAGACTATGGATTTAAGTTTGTTGTCGGTTCTTTTCCATAGGAAACTATCAATTGGAACCATGTATTAGCTTTTGACATTTTATAAGTGCCAAACTCTATGTGATGAAAAAACTAACCCAATGGCGGCGGCCATTGTATTTTGTTTTCAAAGTTGATAAAAACTTCGGTTCACTTCAGCAGTCAAATCCAATCAAACGATATCTCAGGTTTTGCGATTTATTCAATAATTCCGGCTTCTATAGAAATGGACATACACACACATATTCTCAAAAAATATTACTCTCCTTCAGAAGCAGTCGGGTAAAAATATATAACCCATGATATGTAAGCACAGTCACGATCTCAACTAGTCAAACAAAATACTTTCCAAGTCAATAGCGGAAGAAAATGCATGCAGCATCGCACTCCGCGAGTAGCATTGCACACACGGAGTGTATTGGCACGTTCTTGCGATACATAGATAAGTGGTCCTCCCGGGATCACTGCATGCTTAGATCTTTAGCCAGATGTAAATATGTAGACTTTAATTTATTGGATTATTATTTAAAGTACGTATGACTACTATACAACATGTAGCTACAACCTAGGAGTATTTTAGCCAAAAGTGAATACGTTACTTCTAGGCAAGCGTGTTCCATCGTCGACCACATCATTGTTTACCATCAGATGAGATAGTGGGGAGACGCGAGCCTATCAATAATAAAATAAAACTGAAATAATGTACACCCTTATTATAGAAAATTAAGTTACAATAATAATTCAAGCACTGAAATTTTACTTCAACGCTTTTCAAGAAATTAGCTATTATAATACGAGAAGTAGACAAAATGAATGCCATAGCTTTTTTTTATTTTTTTTTGTTCGCCAGTGTAATAATTGGTATTAGTGACTAAAAAACATGTTGCGCCGTCCCAAATAAAATGGGACGAGGGCAGGAAGATGATGATGGTACCTATTAGTGACGCAATCAATATTATGGAAACAGGTACTTTTAGGTAATTATTTTAGGATAGAAAAACTACCAATTTAAAAATAGTAGAAAACTTTTCAGTAGCAGATTCTGAATATACAACTTTCAGGATATGCGTGTACGTTAGGAACACATAGTACTGTAATATACAGACAATTTTGTACATCTGTAATATATTCTACAAAACCGTTTTACGTTCGTTGCGTCACCAAACTCAGATTCAGTTGAAAACAAGCGTCAGGCACCAGTTGTCTGACATTTATGCTGAACTGAACTATTTCGTTGCAACCGTAATCCACGCAATTGTTTTTTTTTTGTTTCATGTTCACATGACTATTGTTTATGAGTTTTTTCTTTATGTATTGTTGTGTTCAACTTGTAATAAGTTTTTCACCCACTCTTACTCCACTTAGAACGGAAGAATTTGATAGTACAAAAAAAATACCCACCACTAGGAAAAACACAAAACACACTTACACAGGATGGACAAACAAAAAAAGGTAACTGTTTAAGATGTTACGGCTGAGGTTGAGATGTCGTCAAGTAAAGTCGTTAAAAAAGAAGATATTTCTACACCAACCACCAATAAATTGGTATGAAAGTCAGAGGAGGATCATGATAAAGGATTGTCTTTCCTAAATTCTGTAGGGGCCCAGCAGGATCTAAGCCTTCTGGGGCCATTGGTTGTGCAAAAGAGAACCCCTCTAGAAAAGTAGGAACATAGGTGTGGGTTTTAGTAAGTAAAAGTCTGACACGCTCTCCCGCTCTAACCTAGAACGAGTGAAGCCAATGGATGAATTCACACCTAAAACAAGGGGTCTTTCTTAACTTGGTATATTTTTTAGAGACAGAAGTTTTAATTTAGTTCATTCAAAGTAAATAAAAACCGTAACATTACTTATGCTTGACTGTTGTAATGGTTATGCAGACGATAAAGCACGCCGCGGCACATTCTGTGTCGCAGAAAATATTATTCAAAGTCGTTTTTAATGTTTTCTATGAGCAGAGTAGGTATATTATAAACAGAAATGTATATCTAAAGGCAGACCTTTCATCATCAAAAGCGGTCATGCATTTAGCTGTAATGTGGGAAAGCACCAACAAAAGTCATTCGATTCACCATCAAAAGTTATTTACTCTCACAAAAATCACCAATCAGGAAATCTGAGGAATCTGAATCATGAAGCTCTGAATGCGATTCATTTGACAACCTAAACTTAACTGTTAAAAGAATGGAGCAATATAGTCTTACATTTTAACACGTCGTAATAAGGCCCCTGTAAGTGAAACTGACTCGCTGACCGATCCATATAGCTTCGCAACTGTTTTTTTCTATTATCTATAGGCTCGCATTTATTATATATTTACCACTATCTTACCTGGCCGTTGAAGCAGCACGCTTGCCTAGAAGTAACCTGCTCTATCAGGGCACATAGACGCCAGCAGAGAATTCCTCTCCTTACCTGGATTCTAGTCGTGCCCAAAGGGCCTTCAAACTACCGAACTTATCAAGAACATTTTCATTAAACATATCACTCTAAACCCCACAAAAGAATCAATGTTCTTGTGTGGAGTTTCAAGTGATACTTACAAAAAAAAAAATCAACAAACGTGTCGTCAGCCGCCAGCGTATCTAGAACACCTATCTCTGTCTGAACGTGACTCCTCGATCCAAACGCATACACAAACAAAAAGGCGTATATTCCACTACTAAATATTCCGGGTGCGTCCGACCGAGAGCGTCTTTTTCAGCGTTTCAGGCATTGCCGTGAATTTTCAGCTGAAGTGCTGGGATTTGCATCATAAAGGGAGAGCTGTTTATCCGTCTGCCCCCTCCTCTCACCTTGTTTGCAGTTTTTCATGAAAAGGTTACGTTAAAGGAAACACAAAACGGTGGTGTGGATTTTAGAGGTGGTTCTGCTTTGCATACTTGTGTGTTGAAGCTTTTGTGTGCTTTTGCTTGAAAAGACCTGAAGAGATATATGGATATGCAAGCTTTCTGCCACATCAACTTCTCACAGCCATCGAGGAGTTACTGTTTTCTTTTTAAATTGGAAAATCACTAAACGTCTTGTCCCACTACTAGATGGAGCAGTAAGGTGTGTCAGCCTTTTTCTGACTATAACTACACCTTTGTTCCTTCTTTGCACTTGCCTGCCTGGACCTCAGGTATCGCTTTCGGAAGTCAACCCATGGCTCTAGTAGGTTTCGGCCCTACTAGGCTCCTACAGTTTCGCTGTGTATCTGTTTGAGGCGCGCGTGGAGCAGTACTTGCCGTCGACGACTCAGGCTCGATAGATACATACGATTACAAGAAGGCCGGACAACCGGACGGCCGGACGGCGATTTACCATTGCTCTTCTACCGCAAGTTCTTATCTACGGTAGTCCAGGATCAAATCGTTGATTGCTGCAGTCACCTAATCCTTCTTGTGATTTAGCTTTGCCATAGTACTAGCTAATTTTAGCAAATTCACCTGCATGTTTGAAAGTTACCCCAAAGAAAAAAAGTAGAATGTGTATGTATTACAGGCCGTGGTTAACCCGTGTGCCAAATTTGTACAGCCGTTTGAGAATGAAGATGTAGCAAACAAACCTAAAAAATCACTAATACATCCTACAGTTTTACGGAGAGTAGATCAAGTATATATATGGTGAACGAAATGAATGAAACAACGCATAACTATACTTGAGGACAGCGATGACAACAACTAAGGACATTTGATAACCCCTATGGCTAGAAAATAACACGATACAAAACACTTAACCTTCATCAGATTTACGTCAACAACATAAAAGATTACAGCCACTAAAGGCAACACTACACTACGTACTTTATCTTACGACAAGCGACCACTAAAATAACCCTAAAATGCCTGGAACACAAAATTAAACGTTCATACTCCATCTTCCAAAAACTACGGCAAAATTGCGCGTCAAAAAACGCCACAACGAATTATATCAGTAATTGCTCTGAATTCACAGCTCCCTTTAGCAATTCCTTTTGGAAAATTAAGGCTTTTCAGGTGAAAATTGCATGGCACCGCTGGACGGATAGTGACTTAAATTTAATCACAAGTAATGTAAAAAGCGGGCTTTTTATTCTGGACGTGGTGATGACGAAATGAAACTGCATTTAAATGATGATTTGAAAAGTTTTAAATGTTAATAAGATCTCATATATTATTATTGAGGTGTTAAAAAGAGAAGTATGGATTGTTTCGACAGATGGATCTGTTTTGATGATAATTATCTTTATAATTAACAAAAGGTAACCTTTCAAAGTTATCTCTTAGTACGTTTAACGCAATGTTTTTATTAATCTTTGGTCCACGTGGGCCAAAAGTTAAAGTAAGTGATGAGGTTTTTAAAAAACACAAATATAATCAAATTATTATCATAAATAAATATCAAAAGATTTTGACCAGACGAAAAAAAAAATTAACAAAAAAAAAGATGTACGTTATATAACTTATTTTGAGGTTAAAATTCACGTAATTATAATGTCAAAATTGGCTCTAGCAGAAGTTATAACAAGGCTGTTTTTCATCTCAAAAGTCTGCGTTCGAGGTTGGGAGAAAAATAAATTGGTACCCAGAATAAGTTGGCCCACATCTCGTTACATAAATAATATTACCATTTATATTTTGATTTGGATATAATCGAAAAAAGTCACGTTGACGTATTGCGTGAATTTATTTTCACGTTCTTACGTGGCATCTCTATTGTTTATTATATACTAGCGACTTGCCCCAGCTTCGCGCGGAAGTTACAATAAAACTTTAGTTTAACAACATAGCCCGAAGAATCGCCAAACTTAACTGGCAGTGGACAGGGCTTGCTTGCAGACTAGATGGTCGGTAGGGCCGAAAGTTTCTGGAGTCATCACCGCTTACTACAAGGTGTACCAACGTCCTGGTGAGGATCACGTAAGTTTGATGGATGCGAGACGCCAGGACCGTTTGTGGCAATACTTGGGGCAGGCTTACTTACGCCCAACAGAGGACGTCTTTCGGCTGAAATTATGGTGTTGAGAACTTGTTCGAACAATCTCGTAGCCCTGTCATTACTCCTACTTTACAAAAGAAGGGTCATCAGAGAGTTCAACGAGAAATTGCAACAGGATTAAAAATCACAAAAAAGCTCGTCTCGTCCTCGCAGCGCATACTAAAAACAGGACTATTTAAAGGAAATGAACGTCGGAAAATAATGACTTTCCACCAAGTAAATCTTAAATTAAATTTATTTCAGTTTTGAAGAGCATCGGTCTAGTGAAGAGTAATGGCCGATTTCAGGACTTTACTTAATTAATTGTACTTAAGAAACTTTTGGCTGATATATTGTAAGGCCGCGCGTTTAATGCAAACCTCGATGGTTTTGTTTTGAGCACTTTCAAAGGAATGGATACGAATTCCTTTGAGTTGGTTGCAGAAGTTGCAGGGCTTTAGAATACTTTATATTCTTTGAACATGTCTTAAAGTTACGTTTTGTTCCTATCGTAACTAACATAAAGTTTAAAATTTAAGTTTAAAATTATGATAGCCAAACAATTATCGACTAAAAGGGACGTAGGTACTGAAATTCAACGCAGATAAAAACAATATGGAAGTTGCAGATAAAGTAACTTTGCTTTGATATTTAGGAAAAAAAAACATATTAAATGCGTAGACATTCTGTATTCGTACGCTGTAAGTAACTTATTTTTTTATAAACACACTCGGAGATTATTAATGAATCCTCTCTCCAAACAAACACGACACGTACCTAATAAAATTAGGCAGAACCAGACAAAATAAATACTGAAAGGACGACAAAAGCTAAACTTGAGGACAACGCCATCTAGCGCAAACCTGCGGAACAAACCAAATCGCGGCCTAAACAGCGGCCATTGTTCACGTCACACTGAAACACGGACTAAAATCAAAACGACAGCTGTTCGAAGTTTTAATAAAAATAAACTTGTACTTTCATCTTTCAGCGGAAGCGATCGAATATAAAATTTTGAAGTAAAAAATGCGCATAACTTTTTTCATTTCAAACTAGTAAGTTTAAATTAGTTCTAGGACATCGTTGCTGGGAGAGACTTACCTACATTCGTGGAACTTACATACATATCACACGGTAATGTTTTGCTGGGTAGTCAAGTTTGTTAACTTAAAAAGTTCCAGGAATGTTTAACTATTTCATTATTAAGCGTTTAAGACAGTGAAGTTTACTGTCCAAAGTTTTCCATCGCAGTATGTATAGATACAAAATATTAAGATTCTAATTGAAATAAAGCAGTTATTTTTTTTTGTTTTGCATGGTAAGATTATATTCTAAAAACCTTCTCTTACCGAAACAACTAACTCAATCATTGCGGTTAGACCCGCAATGATTGAGTTATACCAACGCTGTTTAAAGGTTATCCAATTTTCATGATACCGTATTTAAACGTGTCAGCATTCTTTTTTTTATGTAATATAAACTAGTGTTTGACTGCGATCCCACCTGATGGTAAGTAGTGATGCAATAATTTGATGGTGATTGATTGGTGGTCTGAAAATGATTTTTGTACATGTTTTAATGGGTTATGAATTACAATACCTATTAAGTTTCTACGGTATGTAGATGTTTTTTTTTTCTATAACACATTTAATTATTTTGATGAATTTTATGTACTTAAATTATTTTTAGAAAGTTCCAAAGATAGGAACAGATGGAGGAACATCGTAACTATCGTAAGGGCTAAGGTGATAAAGCAGGGCCGGTCACGACCCTCAGCATTGAGGAATACGACGCAAGGAGGAAATTATTTTTGGCAACTGATGAATTTTAACTGATTAATTTATTGTTATATTTTTTTTAATTTAATTTATATGAATACTATAATGTTTTAGCGAGTAATTCATTATTTTTCTATTATTATTATTTTTGTAAAACATTCAGCCATAATGTAAAAAATTGTTATTGGAAAATTGAAATGACAAATGAAATTGATGCCCCTGCTCTGCTTGCTTTTTTTTTTGTTAACAGCATATAGGAGACTCTTTATCCCGAGAGCAAGTTCCCTTTAAACAATTTTCTACTTACACGTGGACAAAGCCGTTGGCAGCAGCTAGTGCTCAAATATTTACTTTTCATGACTACGAGTATGATTTAAAACAACATTAGTCACCTGTCTCTAGAGCCTAGAAAATTACAAAAATGAAAACAAATAAAATCCAATCGCAGCGATAACAGTCTGATTCCCTGAGGACCCAGTAGGTGTACTCTGTTCAGTTTAATTTCATTTGTTGGCCACGCCTCGGGCCAGTCTTGGACAAGTTCTTGGAAAAGTTGGAGCTAGAAAAAGTGGAGAAAAGCTGAGTGGTGAGTAAAATATAATTAAAATGTTCAAGTGACTGCTTAAGCGGTAAAAGAATGATTTTGAAATGAAAAAAAAAGAATGACACGTTAACATTTTAACAAGACTTGTGTGGAACAAATAATTGTATGGGTTCCATATAGATGTTCCGGGTCTGGGTGTCTTGTGTATGTAAGTTTACATGTTTGTGAATGCACCCACGAGCCACTGGCACCCCTATCTCGACTTACATCCACCGTTGGCGTGGGTTTGCAGACGATGAGCACTGGGTTAGCCGTTCAGGTCCAAGTCCAAGTCGTCGACGATGCACAGTGTTTTAGGCATGTCTTAAACTTATTTCAACAAAACCATAGGGGTCAACATGGCCTAAGCCTATTGGGTTGGTATAGTTCCGAAAGAAAAACCTATTTACAAAAATATTAAAAGGGAATTTGGTGTTGTTCTATTAGTTCTTAGTTTTTCCTTTTACTTTATCAGTTTTATACAGTTATAGTTGATTGTAAACTTGTTTTATGGAAGCAATTCCTTCATTTCAATAAAGTACATAAAGTTTTGTAAAGTTCATAAATGTTAATGAATAAAGTGCGCTTTTATTTAACTTGAACTTTAAGACTTAAGTCAAAGGTTGTAGCTAAGTAGAATTTCAAAAGAAAAAGATATTATAGATAAAGATAACTACTTTAGACGCCAGTTAAAGTTATAAAGACTTGCAAAGTTAAGAAGAGCACAAAATAAATGGTTAGTTTGAAAGTTAACGTGCTAATACCCTGTGGTAAGATTCTAAACCGAGGGATTTTAATTACACTAACGATTATGGAGAAACTAATTACGTTGTAGTAATTAATCTTGAATATGATACGATAAACCTTGATTTGAATTTGATTTCGTGTTGTCTTATACACGTTAAGTTGAAATTAAATGCCTACGATGTTGTAAAATACCTAGTACTCGTACTTTCTGACAAGTCTACAGAGTTGTAATTTTAATTGTAATAAAAATGTTAGCCAAAACGTAGCTGTGGTTTAGCTTTTTAGTATGTTTTACTCAGTATGTGACTACATTTACATAATTATTCACAAGTTTTGGTTGGTTTCAGAATTTCTTCTTAGCAATTATCAAAATGACTTCAAAAACAATGTCTTACTTCAAAAACTTGATCATCGTTGAGAACTTCTTTGGCATCAGTCGACCCCACCTCATCGACGACCAAAGAACCAGACTTGTTTGTGATGTCATCGCTATCAGCGTTGTCATCACCATCACCAGCCTTATCATCTTTGATTTTATCACCGTCAACCTGGGTATTGGTAGCAGGATATTTGAATTTATCCTTTGTATTGAATTTTATGGTCTTGTTGGAGGATCGAGGTTCAGAAAAGAAATATTTTATGCCATTGACAGGCTTGATGAAAAATGCGATGTTGATGATGAATATGGATCCAAAATTCGAGCAAAAACTATAGAAATTATACTGATATTTCTTCCATCATTTGTCATAGATATAATTGGGACGTTATTTTTGGGATTTAACACAGGTTCTACTATTTTCCTGTCTGTGGCATTTACTGCACATGATGCAGAAATGGCGTTTGCCTCTTTGATGATAGAGACTGTTAACTTGAGGCTGGAGAAATTGAAGGATGCTTTACCGAATACTGGTTCGAGGGTGTATAGGCATATTTTGATTGCTGCCGCTCATATCAGTGAGCAGTATACTCCGAGGGCAAGTATCTCTTAGATTATGGGAACTTAGTTTTTAATTTATGGGTTTCTTAGAAGAAATTGCTTGCAGAAGTGTGTAAAATATCGACGCACAAACAAATACCCAGAATCTGTAAAGTAATTACTTATTTTTTCCCTTATAAATGTGAAAATAACAATATTATACCATATTGTTATTTTACATTATTAAAAAGGTAATGATATTTTTTTTCGTTAGGAAATGTCGAAGAAAAATTCCACCACTGTGGGATCTAGAATCATGTACTCTATGCATGGTATTCAATTGTGCGTCGATGTCATACACGGTGTAAAACATTTTTTAAATTACTGATCTAGGTTTAGAGCTAGAATGTATAATTTAGATTTAATTTCCAGCTACTAATGATGCTTGCACTAACTCTAGTCACAACAATAGCCTACGAATTCATTTGGGTCCTCGCCGACTCCGACAAAGTAAGTACATCACCCAAATTACATTTCCCTCTTTTTAATCTAGTATGAATAATAAAGATAAAGATTACAAAGCTTCCCTACATCTCAATGAAGATGCTTTTCAAGAAAAATCCTTAAGTATATTCGTATTAGTGTCATAAATCAGAGGATAATGGTTGTGTGTGGCCATTAAGCAAGAGAGATGCCAACTTGAAATTGAAAATCCACAGTATATTTGCCCAAGTTGTTATGGTTCATGATAATTTTAATAATGCATCACTGACCTGGAATTTAGATTAATATGTGTGGAAGGACTGTGTCGGATGTGTGATGGGGCGGCGTTATGCATAGGCAATGAGCTGGCAACTTGTCACAGATTCAAACGATGCTGTTAGCTGGGAAATGGAAAAGTTACAAGTGATATGGTGAAGATTTTATTTACGTTTTTTGAGTGCAAATCTTAAAGTGAGCACAGTCAACTGGTGTAAATTAATAACTATTATTTATAGATAGATAGATTTCAGATACACGTGTTTGTTCTTTTTTTTTAGAGGAGCTCGTGGCTAGATAATAACAGCTGCACGGGTCGATCTTCAAGGTTAAGCAACGCTTGCCTAGGTTGGTTTGTGGATGGGTGACCATCTTAACATAACGAGTTTCCTCCGTGCCTCGGAAAGCACGTTAAGCCGTAGGTCCCGGCTATCATTTGAAGATCTTTGGCAGTCGTTATGGATAGTCAGAAGCCAGTAAATCTGATTCCAGTCTTGCTATGAAGTACCGTGTTACCCCAGTTAATGGGTTGTGGAGGTCTGGTGGGCAGCCGCTCACTTCTGACTGGAAGCCGACGCATAGTGCCGGCGTATAGTGTGGTGGTGGTAGATGATGATGTGTTTGTTCTTTCACCAGTGCAGGAGAGGAAGTTTTGATGTTCGTTTATTTAATCTGATTTGCTGTAATTGTCTGATTCAATTTAATGTAATAATTTCTTTTTAATACAGTTGCTCAAAAAGTGGCGTATTGCAGGGACGTATAGCGTTCGGGAAGTGGGCTATTACACACTCGTGCTTTTTCTTTACCATTCCCGAACTTGTGCTTTTTCTTTCCCAACTGTCAAAATAATGTCTATTATAAAGAAAAAAACGAACCACGAAGTTTTTACTAAAAAAAGTTTTTAGTGCAAATATTTCTAAAAAGAAGCTTCTAATTTGTTTCAATATCAGATTTAATGATTTGATTCAATGAGTTAGGTTAGGTTTCATTTCATTTCATCTCATTAAATTTAATTTTCATTTCATATCAATAAAAAAATTCTACGGAAGACTTGGCTGTATCGGCTTAGTTCCCTGTGCCTACCCAGTATGGGTGAAGAAAACAAAAAAATCTCTTATATTCTTTGACGGTTGGCGCCATTTTGATTATTTACTTGAGTTTATTGTTTTTTTTATTATTTTATTAAATTGTTCATTTTTTCGCAACTGTATTAAAAATAGTCGTTCTGTACACGTGCGGAACCGTCATTGCAACTTGTTCCGACTGTCAACCCTCACCTTTGGCTGCGCCTCGGCTCGGGTAAACTCGAACTCTTTGCAATGACAGGCTTTCCGCACTTGTAATGAAATATACTATTTCAGTGTACACAACAACACAGCTAGACTTTTATTAATTTTTTAATACACAGCCAAATAAGTAAAATAATGGACAAATTTTCAATGATATAAAGTTCTAGTGCACTTACCCAAGGTTTTTTCATTTGCTTCATATTATCCTGAAAAAAAAAATTGATTAACTTTGATCTTAAATAAATTTCAAATATTTTTATTGTGACAATTGCAACATATTTACATATGAATATAAAATACTCAATAATCTAATAAGTCTAGTAATAATTGGTTAGTAGTCATAGTTTAGTAATTAATCTTAATAAACAATTAAAAAATAACCAGCCTTTTAAATTTTCCACTGCTGAATGCTCAGGCTTCCTTTCTAGATGAAGGAATGGGCCGTAATCCACCACGCGGGCCCTGTGCGAGTTAGGGGCTGTCACGTAACTTCGAATTTTTAGTTCTAGGACATGACATAAAAATATAATTAATCTAAAATTTGGCGTTTGAAATTTCCACGCGCCCAAAATACTGACAGCATTGCCACGCTATATGTCAATGCTTATTCTCTGTCCCAAGTAAATCCAGCCCTCGAGTCACAAATTCCGAATACTGGTTCATTAAATCCACAGCATATCTACATATAATAAATACTAAAATTAATCCGAATGCAAACTTAATAAACAAATGCAGCGCATCTGTACATTCTGTTTGCTTTAGGGCAGCTAAATTAATTAATATCGATCCATTGAGATAGCTGGCAACACTGAAGTAATTAAACTGTGTCTCGCGACGAAAAAATGTGTTATTGTATGTATGTTTTGTGTGTATTGTGTGTTATTGTATTTATTAGTAGCAGCTCGGGCTCTGGATTTATGTATAGTTAATGCTAAAAGGTTTGTCTCGTTTCTCTATTTCGAACGTGTTAAACAATAAGTCGTGTCCCCTTTGAAGATTATCCATAGCCACAATGTTATGTTATTTGGATTTTGGCCATAAGGTGACAAGTATTTGATGGGGCAGTCCCGTCAACATCCTAAATCCATATGGGTTTACGATACAAATGTTTGTATCGGGTGTGTGTACCGGGGTAGTCTGTTAAAAGGTCATTGGAACCCGTAATCATCGTTGCGGTTTAGTGAGCTACCGATTCCACACTCTCTGTTCCATTCCCCAAAAGCCTGGTCGCCTTTTGAAGGTTTCTCTCTCTCTCTTATAACAAAAAAAGTTAGTTCTCCGAGGCATACGTCGTTGGCTGCCATACCATCGTCACCCAAAATTCTGTCTCTATGGTCTGCAGAGAGTGGGCTATCTCCGACTCTGTTCTGAAGAGCATAGATTGGAGGTACGATTCTCCTTTTTTAGATGATATTGTTCATATCGATATTGTTCATGAACTTTGATTTGAAATAGATAATTTACTTAATTGGCTATAAGTGTTTTTTTTTTTTAAATTGTAACCATTCATCTATTAGTTTAACACCGATACGAATGAAAGATTTAAAAAAAACTCTCGGTATTTTCTGTGCAATAATTTGTCATTGTTTATTCTTACAGATAATACACCTTTCATTCTACCTAATATGGCGTGAGTCAAGGTCTATGTATTCTTTGTGGATGATGTGTTCTGCCATCGCAAGAACGGGCACTCTCTGCAATGAACTTTCCTTGTGTTTAGCTGGCCGACTTACCCAGGACCAGAGTATCAGGAAAGGTATGTAATAACAATAATATCAGCCTGGCTAGGCTAGGTTTTTTTTAAAGTTGGGCAGATCATCGGTATTACTTCTCCCGCTCTGGGCGGAGCGGGAGGGCGTGTCAGACTTCTACTGACTAAAACCCACTCATGTTCCTTCTTTGCCTTAATTAGCGTGAAGGCCTGTAACTACTTTTGCTGTTGGGGCATCCTGGGATCAATTTCCTAGGATTGTTTTTTTATTATTATTATTGATAGGCTCGCGTTTGACCACTATTTCACATGATGGTAAGTGGAAATGTGGTCTACGATGGAGCACACTCGCCTAGAGGTAACCTATTCACTCTTGACTTAAATACCCTTATTTAACTAACAAGAAATAGACTCCGGTAGGAAATTCCAATCCGTAGCTGTAGACACAATGAATGTGTTCCTAAAACGTTTTGTATGTTTGGGTAGGATATCAATTATGTACCGGTGGTCAACGACGTTCTGTCTACGAATACTGGTCCGGTGATAGAACAGGCTTGGCGGATTAAATTGTGCAATTCAAGACGCACAGTCCCCGAAAGGTAAACAATAGAAAATCGATAGGCTAGCAACACGGAGTCCAAAATTTTAGTTACCGTGTCTTAAGAACGCAAAGGGTGACTAAAATCTGAGCAAGAGAAGGCTCTTGCTTCAACTAGAGCGGGAAGAGTCAATTGAAAAATCCATTAAAAACCAAGATGTTTTCATCTGTAGAAATCTCTGATGCCCATGACAAAAGAAAGTAAAACCCATTGATCTTTAAGATGATCTTTAAGACAAAAGTGGAAAGCTATTTCTAATAGCAAGCGTTATTCATCGTCGATTAACACACAAAGTAAAAAATCAAACTATATTTTATCATTATATTTTAAATCCATCATATTATTTCATTTCATTTCCATCGTTGGACACAACATTGCTTACCATCAGGCGAGATATTGGTCAAACAGGAACCTAAAAAAAATAAAAATAAAATACACTAACTTGAAAAACAACTGTGGTGCATTGACTTACTTGATGTCACACGGTGAGATATCCTAGGCATATTTTAAGTAATAATTAATAGACTTGATACATTATCTCGCTAGCCTTGATATTAATGATGAATGTCACAATAAGTAATAGCTGCGATTAAATGCTTATACGAGTAAGTTATGTAGCACACTTTGACAGAGGGTCAGAAGGCTAATAGTGGCAGATTTTTTAATTCAGAATGGTTTGCAGTAAGTTTCTTTATCAATACTAGATTCCTTCTTTCTCCTTTTGCTGTGCAATATACTAGCCTAAGACCACTAACACAAAAAATCTGCATACGTTATTTATTCATCTATATATTTATTTCCTCGTTTCGAAATGCCTTGCAGCAATTACACCAACGAAATACAACTGGATAGTTCAGAGTCTACCACTTTCTAACAACATTATTATGTGCTGTGCAGTGGTAGTGGTAGTCTCCAAAGGAGCAGTGCGGCGATGGGTCACGTACTGTGTATCAAGCGAGCAATCCTGCTGGATTCCATACCGAACACATTTTGAAATATTAAAGCTCTTTCTGTAAATTTTTCATTGGAAATTGATTTAAATTGAAAAATACGAAAAATTCTTATATGCCGTAGCACATTCAGATTTACTCTTATCCAGCTAGCCATTTACTGCTTCAATGTTAGAAGCTTGGGAAGTCTTTCTACCGGATTACCCAGGTTACTAACTCCCCATTTTTTTTCCAGAAAGGAACCCATACCAGTACAAGACAGTTAAACGGTGGTACTCGATAGTGATTTCACAACGGCCTCAGTATGTCAGTGGCTCCATCCTCTCTATTGGACTTAGCACACCTATGCTGGTGCTGGATCTAAGCATCAATTACATGCTGATTATGGTTCAGGTAAATATACCAAGACTTGATAATTTCGGCGAAAAGACGTGCGCTGCTAGAGTAAGAGAGAGTAACTGCCTCGTTGGTCTAGTGGTCGCAAGAGCGACTGCTCAGCAAGGGGTCCTGGGTTCGATTTCCGGCACGAGCAAAAAGTGCTATTGGGTTTTTCCATCACGAATTACTCTGTAGCTGCCCGGAGTTTGAAAGTTGGTGGTGAGATACCCCGTGCTACGGAAAGCATGTATGTAAAGCCGTTAGTCCTGCGCTTGATCAATCTCCGATCGTGTCAGATTGCCGTTCCTATGAGAGTAAAGGAACAGAGAGTGCACCTGTGTTTGCGCACACACTTGTGCACTATAAATATTATTTATTTATTTAAACTTCATTTACAGTGGTAGTACATAGACGGATTTAATGCATCAAGGCATTCTCTACCAGTCAACCAAAAAAAAAATCTCCAGCGTACTTGGCTGCAAGATTGGCCACCGTGATCGAAATTCGGTCGGGGGAGTATAGTATATAGTCTTTTGTGTTTCGCAGCCATCGGATTACCGTAACGCTCATCAGCCAGTTTCCATTCGCGTCTGAAAAAGACTTTATTTTTGGTTTCGTTTTTTAATAAGTAGAGTATAAATGGACTGTTTAGTCCACTTTCTCGTTATAGGTGGGTGTTCTAATTGTATTTGTTGATTCGATGCTGCGTAGGATTACTTTGTCTCTTATAAAAATATCTAGTACCCCGAAATACTAATATATCTGTCTGGAGTAAACTTTATTTCTAGTATTTTGTAGAACTCAGTAAATTACCTTGATTTAAAAAAATAAATTATAGTTTATTTTGTTTCAGATGTATCTCGCTTACAAATAAATGTGGTACAAAAATCACGCAAACAAAGCCAGAATTACGATTTAAATACGTCGAATAAATGTTATGACAACTAAATCGTCCAATAAATGAAATTTGATTTTCCAAGAACTTTAAAACGATTAAAATAACCAAACACATACTATGGCAGGAAAACCTACATTTTCAGTGTACGTGGAATTATTTAATGTGGCTGCTATTATTAATTAATCATCAAAGCAGAGTATTTTGATTCCCAGCGTTAGTAATTGGCAGTGAGGTTGTTTTCCGCGAAGTACCGACATCGGATGATCTAGTGTTATATTTGTTATGTGCTGTAATCCGTTGGAATTATTTAGGTTAAGTGGTAATGATTATATAGGAATCATGATGTTAAATTTTGAAGTTATGAATTTAGTTGTTAGTTAATATTTTGTTTTAACTAATAATCAAAAAGTTAAATTGAAATAAACTGACACAACTTCCTACTCTTCTTTCTTTCCTTTTATTTCCTCTTTTTGTCAATGTTTATAACAACCTCTTTGTAATATCCAACAGCACCCAATTGTAGATCATTTTTCATCATTGTTTATCATTGTTCATCATTGTTCATCATTATTCATCAATGTTCATCATTGTTCATAATTGTTCATAATTGTTCATAATTGTTCATAATTGTTCATTATTGTTCATTATTGTTCATAATTGTTCATAATTGTTCATCATTGTTCATCATTAGGCATCATTGTGTATTATTGTGCATCCTGTGACCCTTACAATTTTGTCGGTTTACCTTGTGGGATGCCTATTTTAACAGATACAAATTATATTCAGTACTCATAAAATAATAATAATAATACTACCCCGACCGAATTTCGATCACGGTGGCCACTCTCAGCAGAGATCAGCCAAGTACGCAGGAGATATTATAGTGCACAAGTGTGTGTGCAAACACAAGTGCACTCTCTGTTCCTTTACCCTCATAGTCCGATGGGACGGCAATCCGACACGACCGGAGAGAGATCAGGCGCAGGACCAACTGCTTTACGTGCTTTCCGAGGCACGGGGGTATCACACCACCACCTTCCAAACTCAGGGCAGCTACAGAGTAATTCCTAATGGAAAAACCCAATAGCACTTTTTTCCCGACCCGGGAATCGAACCCAGGACCTCTTGCTCAGTAGTCGCTCTTGCGACCACTAGACCAACGAGGCAGTTATATATAAAAAAAAAACATAAAATAATATGTAGTATCTATCTAACATAATATTAAGCTTCACTTTAGCACAAAATAACTAGTTTAGACACTAAAATATCTAGTTGCTACGTAATTTGCTACGGCGTAGCGGAAGTCACCGCTACGCAAGACGTAGCAGTTTTGTACGTGCTTTCGACGTGTAGTTTTGTTTGCGGATTTTCAGCTTATTTTTGACTTTTAGCCAAAGTAAATAATTGAGTTGCATGTAAACATTTTTTTTCAATGGCAAAAAGTCTTTCAAAGTTTAAAAAAAAATTCTATTCGCTCCTATTTGAACATTCTATGTGAGTACTTCACTGGGAATACGAATATCGGTCATCGGACGTTGGTTGACAAAAAATACGGGTTTTTTTTTCATAGAAACTAGCCTCTATTATGTAACTACGCATGGAACTTTTCATTGGTAGTCACATTGCACTGGCACTCTACAACGTTCTGAAAAAAAATGTTGTACTAGTAAATTTCAACTGCATTTTTCAATAGGTATTACTGAATGAAAATCTGTGTGTAAAATAACACACATATCAAGTTTTATAGTATCATATTTTTACTAAAATTCTAGGTTTCCCGCATCGTATTTATATTTCCCGATTTTTTAAGGCTTTGTGTAGTTAAAAAAAATCTATCAACAGCCCTTTATTATGGGGTCAGAGATCATCAAATAACTTCTCTCACTTTGGATGGACCAAAAAGGAGTGTCAGACTTTTACAGACTAAAACCCACCGGTGTTGTCACACACAGTTGTTTTTTGCGATTCAGGGGTGACAATCCTGCGCAGCCATCAATATACTACTAATATTAAACGACATTTTGGTTGAATTGTTATTGCATTTTGGTTTGGTGTGGTTTGGTGATTGCAAATAATAACTGAACAAAGAATCGCTGCGGTTTGAATAGACTGCATAAATTAAATTCGTGGCATCGAAAATGCGTTCAACCGACAACTTTTTTTCTATTGAACAATAAAAAAAGTTGTATATTCGCTTTTGACCACAGCTATCTTTCCAACAGACCGGCGATGGACCTATATTCACTCTTGACTTAAAGATCCCTAGGTTACGCTCTCCGGAAACAAAGACTCCAGCAGGGAAATTTTACTCCTTAGCTGAACGCAAAATGAATGTGTTCCCAAAACGTTTCGTGCCATATACTGTTTTTATCTATGATGTTTAATAACTCCAAATATTTTTTCTGTTGGTACCTACCACAGATACCTACTTAAATTAATTTATTTCTTTATTAAAAAAGTCAACACAGTAAACGTAACAAGACAAACCCTGGCACTCAGGGACATTCATTAACGTTCATCACTTAAATTCTAAACGATCTATTAGGAAATTGTCACATTGACAGTTTGACACAGTTTTTCAATGAAAAACTGTCAAAAACAGTGAAGGTTTGACAATACTTAACTGGACTGGACATTAGGGACGCTAATGAACCATAAACTTGACTCTGAGTACGAACGTTAGATGTGTTTATTTATTAGACCTTATTATTATTAATATTCCTTACGTATTGACTTAAAATCCTATGTCCCCTAGCTGGGGCAGAGGGCGTCGACAGTATCGCACATCGCGACCGGTCTTGCGTCTTTCGCTTGACCTCGCACCATGTCAGTAACCAATTATGTTATTAGTCTGTAAATGTAACAAACTATGTAAAAAAACTTTAAATTTAAACTCAACTATATTGTAGCTTTCTTTATAAATAAACTAGCTGTCCCCTGCGGTTTCACCCGCATTTTTCGTTACTGCTCCGCTCCCGTGGGCCGTAGTGTGATAGTATATAGCCTATAGCATTCCTCGATAAATGGGCTATCTAACACTGAAAGATTTTTTCAAATCGGACCAGTAGTTCCAGAGATTACCCCCTACATACAAACATACAAACTTACAAACTTACAAATTTTACCTCTTTATAATATTAGTATAGATAAATTCTGCCACGGACCGCATTACCGTGGCAGAATTTATTTATTTACATAACCGTCAGTTACCATATCTACATAATATTTCATTTATATGGCTTTAGCTTATGTTAGTGGTTCCAATCACGTAAAAGTAAAAGGTTATCCCAAACACCACCTGGGAACCACTAGAATAAACAAATCCTATGCCGTGTTCTAGGACTTAGTCTAGTTAGTCTAGTTAGATGGGTGACCATTTTAACATACCGAGTTTCCTTCGTGCCTCGGAAAGCACGTTAAGCCGTAAGTCCCGGCTGTCATTTGTCGTTAGTGGCAGTCGTTACGGATAGTCAAAAGCCAAATCTGACTCTAATCTTGTCATGAAGTACCGTGTTACCCTAGTTAATGAGTTGTGGAGGTCTGGTAGGCAGCCGCTCCTCGTAAAATACTGGTATTCAGCTGAATCTGACTTGATTCGAAGCCGACCCCAATATAGTTGGGAAAAGACTAGGTACATGACTCTAATGCTAGACATTATCTTTAATAAAAAAATACTAAAGCGGGAACTACATTAGACCAACGCACACGTGGCCACACCTGGTTTGTAAGTAGAACTATGTCGTTGGTGGCGTGGATCTAATGTAGATCTACAAGTCTAGTTGCCATATAAAATATATTAAGACCGACCGACCCGTCCACATTGGTGCACAAGGGCCACGTGTGTGCAATGTAGCATTTCGCATTTAAAATTAAGATTTATAAAGTAAACGGGTTTTTTATTAGAATAAGGGCCTGTTTCACAATGTCCGAGTAGGCACTACTCACTGAATAAATTCAAAAATTTGACAGAATTTGTATGAAATTATCTGTCAAGTAAGATAGTCGAAACTTAATCATAGGTGGTGAAATAGGCCCTTAGTATATTTATTTATTATTTAAGTAAGTTTATGTTGTACGCTGGATCCTACTCTCGAATGTGATCTCTCTCTGTCACTCAAAGGTTTGCTGGGAGAAAACTCATTGTTGAGTTAAGCTCGCCTTTGTACATGAATTGTCAAATCACTGTATTCAGATTAAATGTTTTGTGTACAATAAAGAATTAAGAATTAAAGTAGGACATGTAAACAATGCCACCACCAACAGTGATAAGCGGGCCTTTTCATACTCTGTGGAAATATACCTCTAAATCCAGATTCAGTAGTATGATCCCTAAAGGCCATAAACTATTTTAAAAGCCAATAAATAACTAATCTAATATATTGTTAATTTGTTAATCTAACACCAAATACCGGTAATTACAATAAATAATTTAATAGCCTCATAATACACTAAAAACGGGTCAAGTCCGTGTTGCAATACGTGCAGTGTAGGATTTTGTAGTCTCCTATTATAATATGCGGATTTAAAACCGTAAAGCAGAAGAAGCATATTGGGGCCATTGTTATTGGTTAGTCTCAAAAGGAACCCAGGGGTCCTGGAACACAAGGCAAAGACGGAAAATAGAGTGGGTTTTATTCAGTAATAGTCTGACATATCCTCCAGCCTCTCCCAAGGCGGGAGAAGTCATTGGAAAATTTGTTAAAAAAAATGGTTGTCTCACTTGAATTAAAACATTTCAGATACTTATTCACTGTGCAGAATATTAAATCAAAATCGGCGATGATTCTTGTGCCATAGAAAATTACAGCTTTATAGTCAAAATTGTAACTTGGCTACTATTTAAAAATACTTAGCAAGTGCGAGGGGTGCGTAAACCAAAATACGAGGATGTATATACAGTCAATTTGTATACACTGCTAAAAAGTTTAGTGTAGAGGGTAGAAAGAAATCACGAACATAGATTAATGGCATTGCGAAACTAGCCTGTTATGTCACACAGCAAAGGTCAAGGCTCCATCTAAAAACTAGTAATGGTACCGGTTACCCCATTGCTTAAACTTGAACAAACCATTTGGTGTTATTGAACTAAATCAAAGCTTTCTACATACACGAGTCAGTGGTTTTAAGTTGAATAGTAGTAAGTAGTTAAAGGTTTTGTGTACTTACTCGTATATTATTATTATATTAGCCTAATCTTCTCATGAAATTTGAAGTATGAAGTATCATTACTTTATTATCTCGCCAGCCTGTCGGTTTTTTATTAAGCAATGAACACAACACCGTTGCATTTCAGGGAGTCTGCGTCGGAATCGCATAACCAAAATAAGGGCAAACTTTTTGGACTTTCGTCTTCATACTACTAAACAAAAGTTCCAATCGTTCCAAATGTCAAAAGAATCATTTAGTCATCTTTTTTGATTGGGTTATTAGTACTAGCGACCCGCCCCGACTTAGCACGGGTGCAAAATTATCAGTGTTTTATACAATATTCTGCATGAATTATATCTACATTATAAACCTTCTTCTTAAATCACACTATTTTAAAAACCGCATCAAAATCCGTTGCGCAGTTTTACAGACCTAATCATACATAGGGTCAAACTGACAGATACGGGAAGAGACTTTGTTTTATCCATTATACTTAGTATTGTTTCACATTATCCGATCCGATATCGGTGTCGGACGCCGATACGATATCGGAGTAAGTAAAATGTATGAAATTCTGTGCTCCGATATCCGATATCGGATCGGACAATATGAAAGACAGGTACATATTTCATACATTTTACTTACCCCGATATCGTATCGTCGTCCGACACCGATATCGGATCGGATAATGCGGAAACGCTCTAACTCGTTATATTAGTATGATTATTATAAATGTGAAAGTAACTCTGTGTCTGTTGCACTTTCACACTTATATTACTGAACCGATTTTGATGAAAGAAGAACAGGCAAAAAAAACCCAGACCCGACAGAAAAGTAACATACCTCAGTTTTTTTGTTATTATTTATATAATCATACTAGCTGACCCGGCCACGCGTTGCTGTGGCTAAAGTTTTTGTTATATTACATTATAGTAAACAATCTAAGAGGAACAATAAGAGAACATCAGTCACGGAGTCCACTATGCTTTTTCACACAGATGGTATTTGTAAAAAAATATGGTGATCTCCTTATTTGACTTTCTACTACTATAACCCTACCTACCCTACACTACCCTACACTACCCTACACTACACTACACTACCTTATACTACCCTGCACTACCTTACACTACCCTACACTACCCTGCACTACCCTACACTACCCAACACTACCCTACACTACCCTACATTACCCTACACTACCCTACCTACCCTACACTACTCTACACTACCTTTCACTACCCTACACTACCCTACATTACCCTACACTACCCTACCTACCCTACACTACTCTACACTACCTTTCACTACCCTAAACTACCTTATACTACCCTACACTACCTTACACTACCCTACACTACCCTAACTACCCTACCTACCCTACACTACCCTACACTACCCTACCTACCCTACCTACCCTACACTACCCTACCTACCCTACCTACCCTACACTACCCTACCCACCGTACACTAATCGATAAAGAGAAGACCAAAAGTTTTGTATAATTTTTTTGTTAGATTTTTTCCGTGGCATTTGACTGAAAATAATAAATTAATCGTTTAAATATGAGAAAAAAAAATTGAAAATCATTCTAATTAACGTTTATAATTATGTGATAATACTGAGATGTACATATTTAAATTATAGAGTTTAAATAATAATTTCAATAAGAATTGAAATACTAATTTAATCGTTTAAATATAAGAAAAAAAATCTGAAAAACTTGTTATCATAGCACATTGAAATAATAAGTGCTAAATATTTTTAATAGAGGTTAAATAAAAATAATAAAAAAAAATATTTGTACAACTATTGAAAAAGTGTAGGAAATTGTGTATCATTTTTGCATTGACATTTTAATTAAATTTTATAATTATGTGATAATACTTACATACATATATTCAAATTAAATTATAAAGTTTTGATCAATGAAGCACAAATAAGTAAAAAACAGGATTAATTTCACTGTATTATCTTCATTATAATATGAATTCAATTTACACTTCAGTCTAAGTAACACGTGGCCGGCTATGCTAACACCAAAAATTTAAAAAGTGGAAATAATTGAATTATACGGTATTTCGTTCACTACAAAATAAATTTAATTAATTTTATAGCGTCAACAACACGTGGTAATTATGCTGTTAAAATGTAGCTTATATGACACGTTCGTAGATTTACCATAGCAGCGCCATCTATTGATTACTTACTCAACCCAGTCGAAAGGTGTCGACATCTGTTAGAATCATTTGGAGTTAACAGATAATTGTGACTGTCAAATAATAACAGATAAATAATTAGCAATAAATTAAAATTGCGACTATAATTTAAGATTTAAACTATCCTATCTCTCAAGTTGGATCGAACTGCACATGGTGTGCGAATTTTATTATAATCGGTTAAGTGGTTAAGGAGTCCATTGAGGACAAACATTGGGACACGAGATTTATATATATTAAGATTATATAGTTTTTATATTCGAAATCAATGGCTAACACCAAAATATTGCCTTATGTTTTTGTTCAGGCTTTACACTAAAAAAGTACAAATTGCCTACTTGTCTACACAATTCGTAATGTATGTAACTAAATGACGATAAATAGTTATGGGATGTATCCAGGAGACCTGGAGATACAGCTGTATTATATAATTTTTGAACCCCTAGTACAACATTCAACTTACGATTTTTTTTTTAAGGTGGTTTAAAATCATCTAATGGAGGAGCTCGTGGCTAGATAATAACAGCCGCATGGGTCGATCTTCAAGGTTAAGCAATGCTTGCCAAGGTTGGTCTATGGATGGGTGACCATAACGGCTTAACGTGCTTTCCGAGGCACGGAGGAAACTCGTTATGTTAAGATGGTCACCCATCCATAGACCACCTTAAAAAAAAAATCGTAAGTTGAATGTTGTACTAGGAGTTCAAAAATTATATAATACAGCTGTATCTCCAGGTCTCCTGGATACATCCCATAACTATTTATTGTCATTTAGTTACATACATTACGAATTGTGTAGACAAAGTAGGCATTTTGTACTTTTTTAATGTAAAGCCTGAACAAAAACATAAGGCAATATTTTGGTGTTAGCCATTGATTTCGAATATAAAAACTATATAATATGATTATATAAATAATAACAAAAAAACTGAGATATGTCACTTTTCTGTCGGGTCTGGGTTTTTTTTATATGGGACGTGACCGTTCTTCTTTGGTACAGAGCTAGCAAAGAGCTACTAGCTTAAACCTTTTCGATGGACATAGGGTACTATAGATAAATAGTACCCTATGTCCATCGAAAGGGTCTTTGACTTCGACTTTGCGTCCGCTACAACCAACTTTCACGCGGGTGAAGCCGCTAGTTTTATAATTATGGTGATATAAAAGTTTGCCGTGATGATCATTCACAGTTAATCAAATAAAAGGTGAACACCAATCTCTTCCGCTTAAAGTACACACATACATTTTATAATATAATAATGATCAAATAATTTATTAAACAAATTGCCGACAGGGGACTATTTGCGCGGTCAATGATAAAATTAATGGGCTCCACAGAGTTTCGTATCTACCTTCATGTTTGTGCAAAAACTGAATTTATACATATCCGTACAAATGGAAGTTTCTCATGATTGTAGTGATTAATTGCTCGGCTTTTGTGAGAGAACGGAAGGAAAAAGTGGTGATGTTATTGAATTTTTAAAGGACTGAAATTCACACTTTGTTATAAAAAGTTAAAATCGTTAAAAAAAAAACAAAACGTTACTAGTACGTATACGTTTTAACTTTTTTTTATCTGTTAAAATCCTACTTAATATTATAAATGCGAAAGTTTGTGAGGATGGATGTATGTTTGTTACTCTTTCACGCAAAAACGGCTGGACCGATTTGGTTGAAATTTGGTATGTAGTTAGGTTATACCCTGGATTAACATATAGGCTATAGGAAAAAAAAAGAAGCGTGATCTTATTTATTCTTCGATTTTGTTGTTGCGGGCGAAGCCGCCGGCGGAAGCTAGTATATACTAAATTACTGAGGAAAAAAACTAGCTAGAAATTACCTTTTAAATATTAAGTTAATAGTTCTATTGATAGCTCTAGTCTAGAGATAGCTCTCTAGTTATTATTAGAAATTAATTTTAGCATACCTAGCAATTATTCGAGTACCTCACGCATGATTAATTAGTGTATTTTTTCTCTTTGCTTGCAACCATATTTGTACGCCTCTAGACATTCTCGTAACATAGCGACCTATGAACTTTAAGATCTGTATTCACTAGCTATGTTAAACAAATAATTTTATATTTCATTTAAACTAGTGCTTGACTTCAATCCCGCCTGATGGTAAGCAGTAATGCAATGATTGATAGTGAGGCGCACTAATTTATTAAGAGCCTATTGCTGACACCTATATTATAATCGGACGGGAAGACCGTAGCAGACAAATTGCTTCAGTCCCTCGATGTATTGATTATTATACTAGTCTATAACTAATTAAATACACTATAGTTTTAACTGTTTACCTATCGTCTTTGTATCGTGATACATGACCCGCCTATTACCAAAGCCAGAAGGAAAAAGAAGCAGAAGATTATGCAGACCAAAGAGACTGTCGTGGGCTGACGATTTATCTGATACGTTAGGAATGATGCAAGTGACAGGGACAAATGAAAGGAATTGGAGTAGGCTTTCAACCGTAGAGAGGCCTGTAACCCAAAGAATTTAGTAACTTGGATTATGAGAAAAATAGAAAAAACCTACTACTAAATTAGAAACCAAATAATATACCTATAGATTTAAAATGTTATATTAAGGGTAATGGAAGTCCTGGGTTGAAGAAAGAGATCCTGGAATTAGGGCAAAGCAGGAACAGGAGTGGGTTTTAGTCAGTAAAAGTTTGACACGCCCTCCCGCTCTACCAGAGCTTTTTAAAGCGCTTTAAAAAAAGTAATGGAAAATAAAGGTTAATTTTTATTTACAACCAAGTTCTTTAACGAGAAAGAGGTACGACCTTTCCCATCAAAGAACACCACCAGAAAACAAAATCAAATTAGCACCAACAAAACGGTGTCATCACAAAAAATATCGAAGATAATGACACCAAACAGCCATTAGTCGAGCAAAAACTCTTCCTAATGTTTTTACGAGAAACCCCATCGCGCTCGAGCAGCTGAGAGCATTAAAGGCTTATGCTCGAGCATTTTTCTTCATTCCCAGTAATATATTATTTGAGTATGACGTCAGTTTGATCATTAGTCATGTCGGGTTTTGACACCGTGAAGCGCGGACGTGTGAGATCTTCAACTGACGAATTAGCAGTGGATTGAAATAAGCAGACATTGTTTGGGGTTGACTTGTTTGACGGATGACGGTCTTTGTGAGGACTAGAGGTTGGTTTGGAAAGGAGACACGGTGGGTGTGGGTACTAAAAAGTAGTGTTAGTTGGCCTTTTTAGCAGTCTTGAGATGAGCTATACGAATACTGATTAATGCTTGCACTGACTGGTCAACTGGCTTACCCAAGTTGATAATCCACAATCGTTAACGCTATTAGAACATCTCTTTTCAACGTTTAGTCACATGGTCAGCACAAACGACTAGAAAATTCGTAGCCAAGTTGGCAAAAGATAGAATGAAATGTAATTGTTGCTAAAATATTCATCACTACATTCTGTAGTTTTAAGGTATGGTTTTTTTTATTGCCTACGCCTAGGCGTTATCGTAGGTAGAAGCAGATTCGGGACGAAACAATCGGAACTTGACTAGGCTTGCAGGTCTACTTAACCGTATATATAGCTTACTTCGGTAGGCATTTTTAAGGTGGAAAATCATCTAATAACCTTTCCTGCTTCAGGGTGGAGCGGGAGGGCGTGTCAGAGTTTTACTGACTAAAACATAGCCCTTGCGTTTCACGACTCGGGATTTCCCCTTCAGAAGTCAATACATACTGCGATCGTACGTTCTTACAAATAATTATCAAAAAGTTTTTAGTCAACTACGCAACTATTTTAACTAATCCCTATATTCCTCAATACTAGCATTAATTGCTCAAACACAAAAACCGACCTGCGTCAGTAATAACTAACTATTACTAACTGTAAGAAACTTTTTCGATTCCGACTTCGAGTAACCGGTAAATGTCGATTGGATTACCTCTAATTACTTTATCGGGTCCATCGAGCACCATTTCAGTAATCAGGGATTTGCCGATTACCTACAGTTTTAATCTTCGAGGAGGGACTTTTTTAATTGACTTTTACTTTAATTAATACAACTTTCACTAAGTACATAATACAGCAATAGAGTAAACTTGTAATACTATTTTTTTGTTAACTTCATCAACATCTTTTCAGTCGAAAGACTTCCACAACTGGAAATAGGTATCCCCAAGTGCAGCTATAACGAACGGTACTGTAGGTACATCTCGCGTCTATCGGATAATTCCATAATTTTAGCACTGATCAATTTACTTAAAACTATCTGAAAATTAGAATGGTTTATAGCTGCATGCAATTAGGTATAGATGCAGCTTAATTGTAAAATTAGTCACTGTTGTTGTCCCGCAAGGAAAAGGTATTTCTTTCTTTCTTTCTGATTAGAATAGCTGGATGTGCCTACCCATTGTAGGCTCATCCAGCATTTTTGCAAATACCTTCAGGATGCGTTTGATACAAACAACAATTCATGCAAAATTTTGAGTTGCGCTATCAAATAATAAATAGCCCTATTAAATAAACAAGAAATATGCTTTTAAAGATATAATTATCGAACAACGAAGTTATAAAGTTTCAAAGAAATCCGATATAGACTGACGTCAACGCCGATCACTACTAGTTTGCTTTTCCAACTCGATATTATTTTCACAATCACTTATTCTATTTTTAAATATTAATTGATAAACTAGTTACGTAACAATTCCTTTTTAATTTTTTAACCGGCTTCAAAAAAGACAAGGTCTTACAGACGGTGTTAAATATCGAAGAGAATAAACTATTATAGCAATACCCACTTCCGTAAGTAACGTTATTTTGTACTTTTTAGTCTGTTTTTTTTTTTTAATTGAAGTCAATTGTATTTTTTTGTACAATTTTTTTTTAATACCGGTTACATGTGCACGGTGACTACTTTTTAAAAAGCACCACGACAAATTGAAACAAAAAAAAAATATATCTTTCAGCTAATGTTTTTATAAATCCACAAGCAGCTTCAGTACCTAATTTATGTCACTGTTAAGTACTGATGGAAGCACCCAGGCCCAAAATAATTGGATGTAACAAGTCAATAGAAAATTTTCAGATAGCTTCCTAAAAAAAATGTTTCGTACATTTTGAGTCGGGTTGACATCTAGTGAGCCATGATGTAGTGTCTACGGTGACAGTAGATGGAGCATGCTTGGAGAATGGGTTTGAAAAGCTTATGGAGATGGTACTTAATTGTGCGTGGATTTTGTGGATTAATATATTTATCGAAGCATTTTTTAATAATGGTATAACTTCATTGTCGAGACTAGTGTTAGCAAGTGTGACAGATATGGGTTTAATTTATTACTGGAATAAACGTTATTAGATTGACAATAGGCTCTGTTTTTTTCTGTATAATAAATTGGTGTGACAAATCATCTAATAACTCCTCTCATGGTTTCTGCCTTTATTTAACTTATTATTATTATTTCTTAGCACCTATTAATACTTCGCAGAAGGAGGTGACTGCTTCCCATGCCCTCTCGTTCTATACTGGCCTGGAAAAGGACCATACAAGAGAAGAGACGTATTTTATTCTAAGGCATGGTTCATTCGTGTGTCAAAATTCATCCAAATCTGTTTACTTATTTAAGTGTGCAACAAACATACACACAAACCTAAATCTATACTAATATTATAAAGAGGTAAAATTTTTAAGTTTGTATGTTTGTAAGTTTGTATGTAGGGGGTAATCTCTGGAACTAACTGGTCCGATTTGAAAAACTCTTTCAGTGTTAGATAGCCCATTTATCGAGGAATGCTATAGGCTATATACCATCACGCTACGACCCACGGGAGCGGAGCAGTAACGAAAAATACGGGTGAAACCGCAGGGGACAGCTAGTATTATATAAAAAACTTTCGCTCTTATTTGTGTGATTTATGTTTTAGATATGTCTCTGCACAGATAAAGCATTCTGAAGATTGGTTATATTATTTCTAGAGCTTTCCATCTACCTACTCACTACACACTACAGTAGGCTATTTCCAAGTACCGATCTGCTGACACTACCACTGTAAATACGGCACATTTGTATGCCGAGCCAATATTTGACTGAAAGCGCGAATATGACTCGGGAACGCGGGCACTCTAATATTGGATCTGATGCGTGCATCCAATACATGTCATGTGCATAGCTCGCTTTAAAGTGGAAACCTTGTAAGTACGAAAGAGGTAATTTTACAGGCGGAAAAAAATATAACCTAGACATTTTTGTTACACCTATTTATATAAGTTTTTAAATTCATTTATGATATTATTGTATTGTATTGATAAGTAGTGAAAGTTATTATTGCAAACACGTCAAATGCTTCTTGCAAGGATTTTGTGAAGACACGCGATTATTTATGCACTAGTATCTTAAAAAACTATTCACTAAATTATAATTGGCCGGGAAGACCGCAGCAGGCAAATTGTTCCATTTATAAAACATTTTTGTGTATCCTCACCTTCCACATGATGCAAGTCCTCACCGGACATGGTAAGTTCGGGAGGTACCTGCATCGAATTCAAGCAGAAGAATCACCCCGGTATCACTACTGTTTGGATCGGAGGACGCGGTGAAGTATACGGTAGGTGATGTGCCCCGCTTTGGCGGAGCACTGTCTTGTCTTCGTGAGGGCTATTCGTGAGGGACCTCACGCCACGAGATTTGGTACAGGCCATAGTCCGGAGTGAGAAGTAATGGCGGGTGGTCGGCTCCTTCTGGGAAGCAGTAATGCTAGCGAAGTGGACGACCGCACGCGCGAGGGAATGCAACTTACAACCAGCCACAGGGATCCCGACCTCGATTCCCAGCCACCATAGGCGTAAACTTGCGGACTGCGAAGAATGGGTAACTTTTTGCCGTCCTGTAACCGTTCGGATCGAGCACAAGTCAGCAAATCGTAGAGGATCAGCATATTCTAACTAATACCTACCTAACAGTGTTCTTTCAGAATGTCCTTTGCATTCCAGAAGCAAGATAAATCTTGCTAACAATCCCACTCCCCTGTATGAACCCTCAAGTTTGTCAAAATCACGAACATTTTCGAACATATTTTTAAAGGAAGCGATCGACACACACCGGAAGTGCCTCCAGGCCCTACAAACTACACTGGCTACTTGTTAAAACAAGCTAAATGAGCTTCTTTACCAGCCAAACTAATTGGGAACCGCCCAGGGGCGTGCTTCACTGAGGAAACCTTATTAGGGCCGCGTAATTATATGTCAGTCCGGGCCTTCGATATTTTGGACGGATTTTAAGGATTTTTCGGTTAGGTGTCGGAAATTTGTCATCGGTGCTTTATTAGGTTGGGTGCTGCAGTTTTTAGGAATATTTTTGGGTTAGCGTGAAATTTTCGTAAACGTGAGTAATACAATCTGCCAGTTTACCAATAATACGTAAGTTTATCACGGCGGCAAGGTTGGCCCAGTTATCAAATGACTGCAGTGGTTTTTTTGGGTGAAAAATCATCCAATGACTTCTCCCGCTTTAGAACAGAGCGGGAGGGATATCAGACTTTTACTGACTGAAACCTACTCTCTGCACCTTATTAAACTGGATTCTAGTAGGGTCACTGGATTTTCCTTTCAGTAGCGAACCCATAACGTAACATAAGCGAAATCGAGGCAGCTGGGGCGTGAGGAAGACAGTTCCCTCACGCTTGCGGCCGCCTTCTAAGCTAAGTATTACTGCTTCGCAAGACGGTCGTTGAACTGCGTTTCACGGTTTCCATTCTCGGACAGGTTAAATATTAATTGTGACGTTTACAATCAGTTTTTAGGGTTCTGAACCTCAAAAGGAAAAATCAAAACCCTTATAGGACCACTTTGTTGTCCATCTGTCTCTCCGTCTGTCTGTCTGTCAAGACCCTTTGTCTCGGGAACGCGTGAAGGTATCAAGTTGAAATTAAAACTGTATACTCAAGTCCGCGGTCGAACATAACGAGTTTCCTCCGTGCCTCGGAAAGCACGTTAAACCGTAGGTCCCGGCTGTCATTTGTAGATCTTTGGCAGTCGTTACGGATGGTCAGAAGCCAGTAAATCTGACTCCAGTCTTGCCATGAAGTCGGTACCCATTAACTGGGGTAACACGGTTGTTACCCCAGTTAATGGGTTGTGGAGGTCTAGTAGGCAGCCGCTCCTCGTAAAATACTGGTATTCAGCTAAATCCGGCTTGACTGGAAGCCGACCCCAATATAGTTGGGAAAAAGGCTAGGCAGATGATGATGACTCAAGTCCGCGGTCCTGTCAAAGGAATCAAAAATCATAGGGTACTTCCCTTTGACCTAGAATCTTGAAATTTGGCACGAAGCAAGGTATTATGGCACAAATATAGGAAAAAGTCTGAAAACTAAAAAATTGTAGTTACGTCACATGAAAAAAACATTGAAAAATCTTCAAGACTCGATTCGAGAATTGAACGGTTTTCATAGGTAGATAAGTTGGTACGGAACCCTCAGTGCGCGAGTCCGACTCGCACTTGCCCGGTTTTTTTATTGTTACGAGACTGGGTTTCTTTTGTACCTATGTGAGTTTACTGTGAACGCACCCATGACACAGGAGTAATTCCTAGTACGGGGCTAATAATATAAACAAAAATGTGTACATTAAAAGCTTCCCAGCTTTTTCTCATAGCTTTGATCCTCTAGTGTTACAGGAAACTGGATTTTTTCCAAGATGAGTACATGTTACTTAGCGATACTGAAGCATTCGTAATTGTGTTATTGGTTCCAGAAAATCACCTTTCACAAACATAATATGACCTATAAACTTTACGTCTGTTTAATATATTATATACGATCATAATCTGCTTGTGCACTATTTATGAAAAGACACTGACTTTGAAGATATAAGAACTTCTTAATTTAGGAGCCAGGGGTCTAGAATTGAATACTGTATGTCCTTCATCGTTTTGAGAGCAGTAGTGATTAAACAAATAAGCACTATAAAATATTATGAGGAAACTGGCATGTCCTAGAATCAAAAAATCTAAGACCTGTGACAGCCACCAACCCGAACTAGACCCCTGTGGTTTTTTTTTTTTTTTCTGGTAGTCAGACATGTCAAGGGGAATCATCAGAATGACTTCCCCCGCTCTTGGGCGGAGCGGGAGGGCGTGTCAGACTTTTACTGACTAAACCCCTACCCCGTTCCTTCGTTGCCTTCGTTCTGGGGGGGACTCGGTATCAACCGTTAGGAATACCACATGTTCCCCCCAGAGGCTTCGGCCCTACCGGGCCCCTACAGTTTGCTGACATCTCCTTGAGGCGCGCGTGGAACAGAACGCGCCGTTGACGACTGGGCTCGGTCCAGATTATTTCCAGACTGCCGGACAGCGAGCTACCCAGTGCTCGCCGTCCGCGAACCCGCGCCTACGGTGGTCGGAAATCGGGATCGGGATCTCGGCGGCGGCGGCGTGAGGACCGTTCCCTCACGCGCTCGCGGTCAGCAGCCTCCTTCACGAGCATTACTGCTTCGCAGAAGGAGGCGACCGCATGCCAACCCTCCTCGCTCCGGACCATGGCCTGAACCAGGGCCCGGCGCGAGAGGTCGCCGCTCCCGATAGTCTCCACGAGGACACGGCGGTGCTCCGCCCAAGCGGGGCACACTTCTACCGTGTGCTCCACCGTGTCCTCCGGGCGGTCCACACAGTGGCGACACCCGGGCGTCCTTTCCTGCTTGATTCGATGCAGGAACCTCCCGAACTTACCGTGTCCGGTGAGGACCTGCGTCACACGGAAAGAGAGGACGCCGTGACCTCTTTCCAACCACTCCTCAAAGAGGGGCCTAACCGCCTCAATGACGGCGTGCCCAGCACTGGGTTGAGACAGTCGCTGTCGCCATGCCACCCTAAGATCCCGCCGGAACTCTGTCCGCCATGCCGCGACTTGTCGCGGCAGCGGAGTTTCGCCCCGGCGTTGCATCTCCACGCGCAAATCGTGCATGCGTGCAAGGACTGTTGCCTCCAGATCCCACGGTGGCAGGCCAGCGAGGAGGCTCGCCGCTTCGCGGGAGATCGTGCGGTATCCCCGCACCATCCGGATGGCCATGACCCTCTGGCAAGCGTTCAGCTTGGCCGCCGGTCGCTTACCTAGCGACGGCGCCCAAACCAGCGCCCCGTAAAGGGCCATGGACTGAACGATCCCCGCGTAGAGCCTCCGGCAGGGGGCGTCTGGACCCCCTAGGTTGGGCAGGAGCCGCTTCAGAGCGGCCCCAGACCTGTCCAGTTTGGGGGCCAAACGTCGGAAATGCTCCTCGAAAGTCCACCGGCTGTCGAGGACGAGTCCCAGGTACTTCATCGCCGACCCGACGCCGATGTGGACCCCCCCTACCGTTATTTGGGAACCCGGAGGTGGCGCGTACCGAGGGCCATGAAAGCACATGGCCTCGGACTTGTGCAATGCCACCTTGAGTCCCAGTTGCTGGATCCTCTCCACGACTGTCGCAACCCCGCGTGTCGCTGTTTCCTGTCCCGTAAACTTGATGGAAGAAACAAATTAGTTGCGGACACTAAAGTTGCTCGAATGCGCTATGTCCTAGTGTAAATTTTCCAAAAAAAGAAACTAACTGTGTTTTCTACATCAAAACTGCAGTGTAACATTCAACTCATACCAAATGATGCATCATTAAACCCAGCACGCACTCTACCTTGACCTAAGCCTGCGCCGAGGCTAAGGAAACGACTCGTTAAGCCTCAATGGTGACGCCCCGGGTGACAGACGGGCAAAATTAACCCTTGATTGCTATGACTGAAAAAATAAGGGAAGAATTGTGTGGATGTGACGTGTTGCTTTTTTATTCATAAATTCCCAACGGGAGCGGTACCGCTCCCTACTGGAGCTGGAGCATTTCGTGGGCGGGTTAAAAGGAATTTTCCTTTACGCCATCAATTTCGGTACGCAATTATGTAGACTTATCATCTACCTAGCCTTTTCCCAACAATATTGTCAAGTCAAGCCGGATATAGCTGAATACCAGTATTTTACGAGGAGCGACTGTCTACCAGACCTCCACAAACCATTAACGTTTGAATCCCCAACCGGTCCAATGAGACCGCGCTGTTATTGTTTTACTATTGTGTCTCGTTTCGCGGGTATCTGAGTAACTACCCTGAAGATCGGCCTGTTTGGCTGTTATTATCTAGCCACGAGTACCTATTATAATACGTAATTGGAAACGTGGGCGGTAACATAAGAAATAACACTCCTTTTTTTGGGCAGTTGTGTAATAAATGAGGAATCCTGATTATAATTTCACTGTCTTCAAGGCTACAGCGAATAGATCCTTATCAAACTAGTGCGCCTCAAAATCAACGATTGCATCACTGTTTACCATCAGGTGGGATCGCAGTCAAGCACTAGTTTACATTATTAAAAAAATCTTGGAACCAGCAAACTTTAGACGAAAATTCAATACTTAAAAGAATTTGCCAACACCTCATCACGGGGAACTCAAATACTTCAAAACCTACGTTATGGCGTAAAGTAATTATTACAACAAAGACTTAGTCTTCACGATGTAGCCTGCAAATGGCAAGCATAAAATACTTTGTAAATTAAAACTCCGGCCAGGCAGGCATGGCCGATCCACGTTACTCTGTCGAATCCCATTATACCGATTTTTGCATTTTATAAATGAGCGCTTAATGGCGACTCTTTTGTTTTCACATCTTTTCACTTACCTGCAATTAAAATGGGGGAAGTTATTTACTTAATACATGCACATTGCGTTTCGAATTCATATTGCTATGCGATGGTTTCTTTGTTTGGTTTATTAGCTTGAGAGTTCTTGTTCTGTAAGTCTAGACTGTAACTTCCTTTCACATTAGTGATTGAATAATTTTGAGGTAATAAAGTTAGGAAGGTTAACTACCTTATTGGTCTCGTAATTGCCAGTATGACGGTTGATTTTGGAATCCTAGGTTCGTTCCTCGGCTCGGACAAAGTGCGGTTGGGTTTTTTCAATTAAGAATTCGATACTCTTGTATTGTGAATTTTGAAAGTGACATCCTTTTTTTTTTTTTTTTTTTTATTGATAGGCTTGCGCTTTACCACATTTCATGTGATCATGTGCGATCATGTGGTCGACGATGGAGCACGCTTGCCTAGAAGCAACCTATTCACTCTTGACTTAAAGACCCCTAGGTTGTAGCTATCAGGAAACACAGACACCGGCAGGGAATTCCACTCTTTAGCTGTGCGCATAATAAATGTACTCCCAAAACGCTTTGTACGTATGGGTGGGATGTTCACCATGTACCGGTGGCGCATTGCCGTACGTCTAGTGGTCCGATGATGAAACGGGCTTGAAGGAATCAAGTTGTGCAGTTCCTGTGCACACTCTCCGAAATGCAACCGATAGAAAACCGACAGGCTAGCAACTCGTCGTCGATGCTCCAGACTTTGAAGCTTCGACTCGAAGAGTGCATCATTACCTATGATCTTCTTGGCTCGCCTCTCAATCGACTCTAGCGCCTCAAGCTGGTACTTGGCAGATCCGTCCCATAGATGAGAGCAGTACTCCATACATGATCGAACTTGTGCTTTATAGAGGTTGAGCAACTGTTCCGGCGTAAAGTACTGTCTCACCTTAGCCAGAATCCCCAGTTTTTTGGCAGCCAGTTGAGCTTTCGCCTCTATATAGCAACCTAAATTGAGAGTGGATGATAGTGTTACGCCAAGAAGCTCAAGATGGTCGGTAATCGGTACGGTCACATCCCGAAAAGATGGAGCTGGGTGGAATTGGCTCCGTTTAGCAGAGAAAAGACACGCCTGAGTTTTAGCAGCATTGAACTTGACCAGATTGGCATCGCCCCAATCGGAGACCGCCTGCAAGGACAAGTTCAAGCGCTCAACCATAGCCTCTCGGAGAGACCGGACCTGTGACCCACTAGCACGTGCGTCGGACACGTATCTCTCAGCCACAGTGCTGTCGTCTGCATACCCAAAGGTACCGGGCTTAAGAAGGTCATTAATATGCAGCAAGAACAGAGTGGCCGAGAGCACCGACCCCTGGGGGACTCCGGCATTGATACCCAGTTGACCGGACGAGCTGCCGTCGATGACCACTCGAATGGACCTATCCCTCAGAAAGTCCGCAATCCAATTACACAGACCAGTGGGTAAACAGAAGGAAGGAAGCTTAGCTATAAGACTTTCGTGCCAGACCCTGTCAAAGGCCTTCGAGATGTCAAGGGAGACAGCAAGTGCTTCCCCATGCCTTTCGATGGCCTCGCTCCAGATGTGAATGGCATACGCTAGAAGATCCCCAGTAGACCGATTTTGGCGGAAACCGTATTGTCGGTCACTTAGAATGTCGTTAGCTTCTAGGTATGCCAGGAGCTTCTTATTTATCACACGTTCCATACTCTTACATAGGATAGACGTTACAGAGATGGGTCTATAATTTGCTGGGTCAGCTCGACTGCCCTTTTTGGGCACTGGTTGCATGTTAGCCAGCTTCCAAGCATTCGGCACTTTTCCAGTCTCATATGAGAGACGAAATAGGCGTGTCAAGATCGGAGACAATTCAGGCGCACAAGTTTTAAGCACAATTGCTGGTATCCCATCCGGGCCACTAGCTTTATTCACGTCAAGGTTACGTAGTACCCTACGGACGTCCTTCTGATGGATACGAATGTCCGACATACTCGTCTCTCCACCATCAGGAGCCGCCGGGGGCGACGCATCACCAGAATCTAGACGCGAAGATTCCGCAAAAAGGGAAGCAAACAAGTTCGCTTTTTCTTCTGCGGTGTGGGCCAGCGACCCATCTAGTCTCAGCAATGGAGGCAGTGAGGGGCGACAGAAGTTCGATTCAACCGACTTTGCCAGGGACCAAAAAGCTTTACTACCTGCTGGGTATGATGCAAGTTTGTTCCCTATTCGGCTGATGTGGTCAAACCGAGCCCTCTGCATCACCTTCTTGCAGGACTTGGCAGCCCTATTGAAGGCCTTCTTCTTTTCACTAACGTCGAGCGAGTTGCGCGTACGAGAGTCGACCCAAGCTCGGTACGCCGCGCGTTTGAGCGCATTAGCGCGACCACACTCGGCGCTAAACCATGGTCGAGCCCCGCCAGACACTGATACGTCAGAGAATGGAATATAGTACTCCATCCCCTGCCGCAATACATCCGTCACGGCATCTGCGCACGACGAAGCATCTTCAGAAGAAAAGCAAGTGGGCTGCCAAGGATAACACGCGAAGAAAGATCGCATGCCATCCCAATCTGCCGACCTGTATCGCCACATCCGCCGTGTGCCTCTGGGGCTGGGATCGGGCGGGGAGTAGACGGATACAGATTTCACCAGACAGTGGTCGGAGCTACCTAAAGGTGCCGATATCGACACTGAGTAGCGGTCTGGATCTGTTGTCAGTAGATGGTCCAGGCAATTGGGCGTGTGCGAATCAACATCCGGTACCCTTGTTGCCCCCTGGACCAGCTGGGTGAGATTTAATGTTAAAGCTAGCTTTCTCATTTCTCTACCAGCATGGTCTGTGCACTGGAACGGGAAAAGCCACTCTTGATGGTGGGCATTGAAATCCCCCAGTAACACTAATTGGGCGGAGGGGTACCGCTGCTGAGCCGCTTCCGCCGCCTCACTTAGATGCTGTGTGAGCCCGGTTGTCTCCTGATCTCCTCGTGCCTCGTGCCTCGCAAATAACTACTGGACTTGCGCATGATCATCTCTCTCCGATCGTAATGGGTTACCTGTCTTTCTGACTATAGGAGTAAAGGATCTGAAACTGCACCCTATATTAGTACACACACTTGTACACTATAATATTTCTGATATAGTTGTTAATTTCGATAGGGAGGATTATTTAATAATGGAGAAGGTAATGTGGTCTTACAACCCAAATTCTAGGTACAATTAGGTTAAGTTAACGCATGCAGTACGGTGATTTGCCAAACCTAAGTGGCAGTGGGCAAAGCACGTTGCTCGTAGAACAGATGGTCGATGGAGACGGAAGGTTCTGAAGTGGCGGCTACGTACCAGATGAGACAGCGTTACAAAGTTTCCCATAAAGTGAACCGATGACCTGGTGAGGGGCGCGGGGGTCCGATAAATGCGAGACGCACAGGACCGGTCGCTGTGGCGACGACGTGCACCAGTGATGAGCGACCAGACGACCAGCATTGGACGTCTTTCGGCTGACATAATGATGATGATGACACGGTGCGGTTACGTCACGTTAACAATTCAAGAATTTCTACATTTTATAGTCATTCCCTATTTTTTAAGCAGTCTTTTCAGAGGACTAATCCATAATAGGTATATCTTTATTGAGTTTTTCAAGAAACACCTGTTATGGTCTATAGGTATTTGTTGAAGTATCGAACCGTTATATTTGTGCTCCGAAACAGCATTGACATTCGGGTTCAAAATCATGAAAGTATGCCCAATAGAGTTTATATACCTACCTACAGTAGTAATGTCGTCATCTATAGCGCCACATATGAACTAAAATCGGAAACTCCTACCTTTTCGACAGAGGTTTAAAACTTTACAGTTGAGTTTGTTTTAAGCTAATTAATTATTTCATATATATATATTAATGCGCACATCGGTGTGTGGACGTGTTATTTACCTATATAAATATTATTTACTGATTAGTGCAACACAAGCTATCGTTCGTAAGTTCTTACAATGGCTTATAATCTTGTAGCGAATGAATTGCTGATGTTCCTCTAGCTTACAGTTTCCCAACCTTTTATGAACGGATTACTCCACTTTCAGCCCCTCGAACCCTAAAACATATTTGTATATTGGTTTCTTCTCAACCATTAAACATAGTTCACACTTGAGCTCCAGGGGGTGTGACTGAATTTTCGCACAAAGGACAGGCATACGTCGTCCACTTTCGACCCCAACTTGAAACTAACCCTTGCCCCCTTTAAAAGAAAACAAAATACCAACGTACCCCTTAACCTAATATTTAATTAAAACAATTTTATTCCTGTCTATTTTTTTATTAATCACAAATTATTTCTATCTCTGTAATCGTGCTACCCGTATTCGTGATTATTAATTACTATTTTTAATACCCCCTCATTTGCCTTTGGACCTACTACCATCATCATCTGCCTAGCCTTTTCCCAACTATATTGGGGTCGGCTTCCAGTCAAGCCGGATTTAGCTGAATACCAGTATTTTACGAGGAGCGGCTGCCTACCAGACCTCCACAACCCATTAACTGGGGTAATACGGACCTTTGGACCTACTACCGCCACTACGAAATGCTCCAGGGTCCACTAGGGGAAGGTACCGCCAAGCTATGCTCTAGGTGAAGCTATAATAGATACACACGAAGTAGTTGTAGTACAGATCTGCGCAACGAACTGTACTGAGCACGATATAGCTGCTGCAATACTGTTTTGAACGATTTTTTTATGTGGGAAATCATCCAATAATATCTCCCGCTCTTGCATGGAGCTGGAGGGTGTGTCAAATTCTTAATGACTAAAACTCACTCCTGTTCCTTCTTTGCCTTCGTTGCAGGGCTCTAGGATTTACTTTCACATACCTATTTAAAGTCTGACACGCTTTCCCGCTCCACCCAACAGCGGGAGAAGTTGTTGAATGATTACCCAACAAAAAAATGGCGTTCTGACTTTAAACTGTTTTATGTGAAAGTAAAATGTACGAATTGGATGCTTTCGGAATAAATCGCAAGTGGAACGTAACTATACTTAAATGTCTGCCAATTCTCAATATTACTATCAAACTTTGGAATTTATGATTTAAGCAGTTTTACTTGAGAAATAGATGAATAACGATTAGGCCCAACGCTGGGCTCTAACGTAGAACTAGTGGACAAGCCGAGTGACTCGTTGAACTCAAAAGCTGCGTAATATAACTTGTCAAATGACAACAATGTCTTATTATATTATCATATTATCGGACTAATCGTTTCGCTTCGTCGTTTATACCGCGTACATCGAAGGGCTGAACAATTTATTTACCAGTCTTTCCGTCCGGTTATAACTTGGGTGTTTGCAAGGTTAGAATGAATAGGCATCTAAGACTGCATCACTGCTTACCATCAGGTGGGATCGCGGTGAGTGCAGTGGTACTTTATATCAATTTTTTTAAAAATACTCTTATTTCAGGCCTCCTCTCTTGGAGAGAGAATGGGCCAAAATCCACCGTGCGGGCCCATTGCGGATTGGAGGATGTCACATGTCTTCGAATTTTTGTTCTAGGACATGGCGGTTTCCTCACGATGTTTTCCTTCACCGTTTTGAGAGCAGTGGTGATGAAATAAATTACACAAAGTAATGCGCCTGACCGGGTTTGAACCCGCGACCTACAACTTTAAAATCGGGACAGTTAGCACTGGGCCGCCACTGCACACGTAGAACTGTAGGTAAGTAAATATATATCTAGTGCTTGTAAACCTAAACCTATCACAAGAAATCCTAAACCTATCATCAGGTAATGCAGAAATTGGTAGCAATTGAAAATGCTTAACGAATTATGTCAAGTGGGATTTAAAGTAAAAATAATTAATTTTAGTTTTTGATATGAAGGTAGACGTATGTAGGGCGTCCGCTTTAACTTTTGAATCCCCAACCGGTCCTATGAGACCGCGCTGTTATTGTTTTACTATTGTGTCTCGTTTCGCGGGTATCTGAGTAATTAAGCGAACGAACGGGTGCTACGGTTGAAGTCGCGTAGGCACGCACCATACCTATGATTTACGTAAAGAAGAAACAATGAACTTGTGATAACTTTGACCACTTATTTGTTCACTCAGTCTTAGAATCTACCTGTAATGGATGGACTCTCTGGAGTAGCTATTACAGTACTCTGAACTTAAACGGAATCCTGTGATCCTCAACGGTAGGAAAAGCACAAACACTCACCTTGGAAGTTCATCAGGAGTTGACGAGATTTACCAGCGACGCAGCCCTTCAGACGCACGCTGGGCCGTCCGGGGAGATATTATCGCGAACTCACAGATTTTCATCACTATTCACTAGGTCAGTACACTAAAGTTAATCAGTCAATAAATTTCTAGCGAAGCTTTAGGTTTTACATGAGAAAAGGATTTATTTTTCAAGCGCACGAGGCGGCCATGACACTTCGCGTATACTTTTTGAATAGGTATTCTTTTAGTTTCAAATGGCGCGCGCGCGTCGACCAATGAGAAGCCGGGCACGAGTTTTTTTTTAATTCGTGCTGATTGCCACTGACAATATTTTATTCGAAAGTAACAAAACGTAAGAATCGATTACTCGCGAAATTATTTAATGTTACAGGCACACGAGTTTCGATTCGTCGATTGTTTTGGAAAATTCGAAATTTGAATTTCAGAAGGAAACAATTTGGATGGGAATATAAATCGGGATTGGAGCATTTCAGAACAGTATGTATTTAAATGTAATAAATAAATACATTATGATTATTATTTTTTATGATCTTTTTAACTAATTGTGTCTATTCAAACTGGTGTTGAAGTCTCAAGAAGAGAAACTTGTATTTACGAGGAGGAAATCGGAAAAATGGAACGAAAAATCTAACAATAAACTACATAAGTTCTTTAATTTTTCCGTATATTTGAAACTTAATCTTTTTACGATACGACGTCCACTGCCGGTCAGCTATTTTAAAATGAAACACAGGAAAGCATTTTTGTAATTGTTTTTATTAAAACATTCACAATCATCGTTTACAGTATATCACTATAGGTAATGTCAGTCGGGTTCGCCTAATAATAAAAAGTATTTTTTTCTTTTATTTTTAACAACAAACAGGATTTAAAATTTATCAATTTCGTTTTGCAGTGCAATTATAAATAAAAATGTTGCATTCAATTAAAAAAATTCGATCCAATTTACAATTAATTAATGAAAGAAAGGCTTAAATTAAATGTATTTTTTTTTTACTTTTTTTAATTGCTTGCAACACAACACTTAGTATAGTAGTATAATTTATTTTTGTATATTTATAATATCGTAGTAACAACTATGTGTATAGCCTAGGACATAGTCACTTTGTAACTTAGGTACTGCTTTTCGAGGCCGCCTTGGCGAGGGCAGTGCCTCGTCTCGAATCAAGCAATCCAGCGCTTGCAGAGTTTATAACTTTATAAATTGACTGTCACCAACTGACTGTCAAATACCTAAAGATGACAGGACCTTCCCATAATGATGATGCAATTTAATCTAACTCCAGATCTCCGTGACCGAGAACCGAATAACGGCATTACCGCCGATAGCAGGAAATAACCAAGTTTTTTTCTCAAACTCATCATTCCCAAATAATTCGTTCAGACGATACAAAAATTTCCACGAAATATTTTTCGTGAAAGTAATTACGTTTTTTCAACAGTTTCATTTTAATTAATTTCCAGTAAACTTCATTAGTAATGTCCTATAGCTCGTTCTGAAAAGGTAAGTAAATGCTAGAACCAATTGGCATTCTCGGATTCTAGTCTGTTTGATAATTCAAACTATTCTGTACTTTGAACTATTCTGTGAAATTCACTTCTGAACTCATGTTTTGGAATGAATTTCATAGAATACTTCTAACTCATACTGTTGGGAAGATACCTGCACAGTGAGACGCGTTTTTGGAGCTTATCACTCACTCCACTTGACTTACTTCTCCATCCATTGACACAATTAGATTACCTAACTCCACATTTCATACAAATGTTAATTTCTATCTAACGACGCGTACATGACGCCGCGATCAATTAACGAATTCACTGAGTTATTAACATAACAAAATATGCTAACACATCGTTCCTAGCAGTTCAGAACGTAATTTGGAACTAGTTTAATTTATATTACACCTTAAATATTAATTTATTTAGTAATTAATTTACATACATCATTATAATTACTTTTCACAAAATGTACAATGTTTCACAGATAAATGGAGGCGTAATACTGATGAAATGAGCATACATTAAAATATGTAGGAAAATATAAATGAATACACTGTTGAATAAAAGAAATATAAAAAATAATATCCATTTTCACTTAGAGTAAATACAATAACGCGATTCATATAAAAATAATACTGAATTTTGATTGCAATGTTTACATTAAGCGAAGGATACACTAGGGGGCAAATGGAGCAACATGTTGCAGAACATGTTGCTCAGCAACTACGTAGAACATGCCGAAGTGAATGTCTTAAAACAGAAAAATGTTTCGGGTCATGTTGCAGCACACTATGCAACGTTTCAATGTCACGTATATTGAGTGTTGCGCGTCGTGTTTCGGGACGAAATGTTCCCTAGTGTATCCCAGGCTTTAAAGCAACGCTATTTTAACAATTTATAGGAAAATACAATACATGGGTATGTTTATAGTTAGAGTGCAAACCTCGAACGTTCAATTTATTAAATACAATTTAGCGTAAATAACTTCCTAACATTAACGTTCTCGACTGAAATCGGCAACAAATTAAATTAGGATAACAATAAAAAATATATTCCACGTTCAAAAGAGGTGCAATAAAAAGTAAAAAGCGCAAACTATTAATAATACACCGCGATATATTCTGCAAAGCGAGTTGCACATAAAGGTAAGTACATCCGGCCTCTTATTTACACGAGCGTGTCGCGACCCGTCGGCGTGCAAAGCGTTGGAAAGCGTTGAAAGCGTTGAAAGCGTTGGAAGCGTTGCAAAGCGTTGCACGGCGAGGTGCGAAACGCGACACGCGCCGTACAAAACGCAGCCACTGGATTTAATAGCCGTTTATATAGCCGCACTGAAGTATATGTGCGATGACGTATAACGTGTGTCAACTGCGTATGTTGGCTTAGCTTTAGTGGAAGATTTTAAATAACCTGTAGCGTCGTAAAAAATATAGTAGTAGGGGAGCCCCAGAAGGGATCTCGGGATTTACTAAAGCGCGGCAGATTAATATACAGGGGGATACCTTGCACCCGGCTAAGTACCTCCACCAAATATGAGGCCCATATATAAAGCCGCCCGTGAAGGATATAGGATCAGATTAGTAAAAAAATAATGACCATCAGACATTCTCGAGCGCGTCAGATTAAGGTAGGGTGAGTTAATTACATCTTAAAAAGTGTATATTCCACTAATCTGACAATTTGAGAGTGACGTAAAGAAAGGGGAGGGCAGCAAAGTTGTAAAAAAAAACGTCATCTCGACATTCTCGAGCGTAGCTAATTTTTTTTTTATTTTGAACGAAATAATTCAAGAATAATGAAAAATATATAATCTGACGATTTCCGCAAGCCGAAATAAAAAAAAATCGTCGATAAAGTTAAATGCGTGCAGTTGTGCGATGGCTACATTCCCTTCTCCGGTTTTATAAGGAGTTCCCTCAAAATTAGATTTCCTGGGAATTTGTACTGATTCGGACCGTTAGATTTTGAGAAATTTTTAAAAATCTCAAAAAAAATAGTTTTTTATTTTGAAAGTGGTTTTTTTTTAAATAACTTTTAAACGGCTTTATCGATCAACTTCAAAAACTAATCCACCTTTGAGCTTGAAAAACCACGTCGATCGCTACCAAGCTGGTCAAAATCGGTTGATTCGTTCGAGAGATATCGTGAACGAAAGAAACCCGAAAAAGTGATTTTTCGGGATTACTCCGAAATTTTTGGTTCGATAAATTAAAACTAGTAAATAACTTACGAGGATGATAAAACTGCGTCGAATGCCGCCAACCACGTGAAAATTACTTGATCCATTCAAAAGTTATAGCGGTTTGAAAATTCCAAAAATAGTGTTCTATGAAACTTCTATCAGACTTTCGAGCTGGGAGAGCTCAAATGCATAGAAATATTATTTCTTTGAACTCAGCGAGCTCAAAATATCACATAAATTATATTTTGGGTTCAATAATGATATAAGTACAATTTTAAGCGCCCAGGAATGGAATTAGCGGGAAATTACAGGGGTTTTTTTGTCAGATCAGGCGAATCCCTCTAGATAATTGTCAGATTATGAGACAGTACGTTTAGAACATAAAGATGAACCAAATATATCTTAATCTGACGCGCTTGAGTATTTCAAAATGGCGTATTTTTTTTGCACTTGAAGATGGCCGCGAGTTTGCGTCTCATCGAAATCGTCAGATTAGTGAATGAGAGCTTTTTTTTGGTGCACTTAACACTCCCTTAGAAAATCTGACGCGCTCGATTAAATTATTTTTTTTTACATTTTCAACCCTTCCATACAACCACCCCCATCATGCAAACGATCAGATTAACATACGCACATTATTAAAAATACGTAGGGCATCGATGCTATCAATATCTGACGCGCTCGAGGATGTCCATGCAACAGTTTTTTTTTACATATTTAAAAATCTATAGCCGCTTCCCCCACCGATGAAAAGGTATAATCATATAACATTTTTTTCTTCTTATCATCTAAGCTTTGCAACCCAATAGGTCTCTACGACGCTCGAGTAAATCCCCATTTAGCATCGTGGCCTCCCCTACTAGGTATAGGTAACAGTTTGGAAACATATTCAAAAATCCAACGGGGCCCCTCTTGTGTCTCTCATTTTGAAGGATTATTAAACTTAATTTAAATATTATTGTGTGATGGTCTTTGGAAAGATCAGATGCATAACAGTAAAATTATAGTATTCGTAACCAATGTGCGTGTGTTACCAGATGTATAAACGAAAACAAAGCAAGAGTAGAGTACGTAAAGATCGCATTAGTTAGTATTTTGCACTTTCCGCCTATCTCAAAAATGATTGAGTATGTAGGTGTGTATTTTGATGGCTCGTATTAGGAAAAATTAAGTTAGTATTATTTATTATTACATCCAGCGTCTGGTTCTATGATCTTAAACAGATTATTGATTACATAATGCAATAACATAAAAGTGTTTTATACTACACCTGCTCGGAAAGTACCTTGATACTTTATCAAATTTACGGTAGAAAGTACGTCATTGCATATCGAACAAATATGCGGGGAGAAAACGCATCTGAGCGGGAGAGAAAAGTGTATGAAAATCCATTTCTTACGTGGTTTTTCTTTTTTAATTTTGGGTAAGACTATGCGCTGGTAACCTAAATATCAAAAGCCAAAAAGTTTTTACAGTGAGTTTTTATCTCCAAGTTCGCAAAATGATACTGGCCACTAGCTGTGTGTTGGATGGTGTCAAACAATTTGAAAAAAGAACATGTGAAAATTGCACTGAGGAGCTCGTGGCTAGATAATAACAGCCGCACAGGTCGATCTTCAAGGTTAAGCAACGCTTGCCCAGGTTGGTCAGTGGATGGGTGACCATCTTAACATAACGAGTTTCCTCCGTGCCTCAGAAAGCACGTTAAGCCGTTGGTCCCGGCTGTCATTTGGAGATCTTTGGCAGTCGTTACGGATATTCAGAAGCCAGTAAATCTGACTCTAGTCTTGCCATGAAGTACCGTGTTACCCCAGTTAATGGGTTGTGGAGGTCTGGTATGCAGCTGCTCCTCGTAAAATACTGGTATTCAGCTAAATCCGGCTTGACTGGCAGCCGACCCCAATATAGTTGGTAAAAGGCTAGGCAGATGATGAACATGTAATAATTGCAGACGCCATTGGCGCCATTTTCAATTTGTGTGTTGTTTGAGAATTCAGTTTTCGTAGAAATTTATTTTCCTCGTAGGTGTAGTATAAAGCACTATGTATCACTCGAGAGAAAGTGCGATTCCCGGTCTCGGGTGTTTTAAAGCCCTCGCCTACGGCTCGGGCTTCAAACGACACCCTCGACGGTAATCGGTCACTTTCTCCTCTCGGTGAACAATGTACTATTACAAATTTCTTATATCATTACTAATTTCAAATACAGCTCTTCTGAGAAATGCTTATTTGCCTTACGACCTTACACATAAAAGTAATTGGATTTCTAAGTTTCAAACGACTGATAGAGTTTGATCAATTGTGGCAGACAGATGATACTGGATAAACTATTGATAGATTATTATTATGATTATATAGGATAGGTTATACAGGTTAAATGTAGGTAGGAGATAGGTTATTTATTCAATAACTTCTCCCACTCTGGATAGAGCGGGAGGGCGTGTCAGACGTTTACTGACTAAAACCACACCTAGGTTCCTTTTTTGTCTTTGTTCCAGGGCCCCGCGATCCATTTTCACATATCGAACGTTTACTTGTTATTTTTCAACCAGAAACCAAAAACCAATTTCAAGCAAAAACCTCCCTCAATCTAAACCGTTGAGGAATGTTGTAAAAAGCGATCCTCCTGTATATTTGTTGGCAGTTGTGCACACAGCCTTTGAGGCTACAATGTCTGTTTGCGTGGCAGGGTAAACACGCATGGCACTGGTGCACGCGTGGCCGACACATTAGAAAACATTGACTGTGCCAGGTGCGAATGTAGGGTAGGTATGGCGGTATGTTGTGATTGGGTGGGGGAGATGAATTTGACCGCTATGGTCTAAATTGTTTAGCTTTAGTAAAAACCTGCGAATTAAAGCTGGCCTAGAAAGAGGAGAGAGCGAGGTAATCTAGATGCGTATAATGAGGACTTCGACTGGTTCGAAACGGCGTGGGACAAGAATGTCTGGAAGGAGGCCTATGCCTAACAGTGGGACAATAATGACTAGCTCTGTTATAACAATGCGTTGTCTAGATGTTCATCCGGTTCCGTACCCTAGGGGTAAAAATGGGACTCTATTGCTAAGTCTCCGTTGTCCATCTGGCACTAGGCATGACAATTACCTAGACTATTGGAATTGTCACATATGTATATTATGATGTATTTTTGATGCCGTTATAATTATGTATACCGTATTATGCCACGGACGGAAACGTTTGTGCGCGAGTCTAAGTCGCATTTCACTGGAATTTTTATTATTATGGATAGGCTCGTATAGTTGGGAAAAGGCTAGGTAGATGGATGGAAGAATAGGCTCGCTATTGACCGCTATCTCAAGTAATGAGCTGGGTCGATGATGGAGCACGCTTTCCTAGAAGTACCCTATTTACTCTTGACTTAAAAACCCTTAGGTTGTAACTGCTGAGGGTTTTACTGTAAGAGAGGTAATAGACTGATCACAAAGGCCCAGTGCAGGTGAATGGATTACACATAACTTCGAATTTTGGTTTACAGAACATACCCGTTTTTATGAGAGCAGTGATAAATGAAATAAATTACACAAAGTATATCATAGCTCAGGGCAAAGTATATCATAGATGCATCGCTTTTATTAATGAAATTTAATTAAAAACTGTCCCGCGACTCAATAACGTAGCGACACAGATACAGGAGCATAACAATTATTATTCTAACATTATTATAATAACAATTTCCATCGTCAACAGCGCGGAAAGTTCGCAACCCCGCCACGCAAAGTTTAAATTTAATCAATCACTTCGTATCCGCCTGGTATTCTCCATAATCCATCTAATATTGTTTATTTTACAAGTTTATTATGACACTATATATATAACCAGAAGGTTCAGTAGTAGCTGTGCCTAATATTAGAACGAAGAAACGAAATTACGCAAGGTACGGTTTGTGAGTAGATGGATTACTAAAAACAAAAAAAAAATAGCTCAAATAATTAAAAACTAACTAAACCAGTACCTACATGAGTATTGTAATTGGGGGGTCTTAAAGTAAAAAAACGGTTGATATCAAAGGACGCTTCTGCACGCGTGACGAACGGTTGGACATCGATACACCAGCCGCCGGCACCCTGACCCTTACTACCAGCCACCGTAAGCACGGGCTTGTGAAAGACGAGCATTGAGTAGCTCACCGACCAACTGTCTGGGACCCGTCCGGACTGAGCCCAAGTTTTCGATGAGCAAAGTCGATGGATTGACTCCTGAAAAGGTTACCCGTGGACCTACAATGCAAGGAGAAGGAATATCTGTATGGTTTTAGTCAGTTAAAGTCTGACAAGTTTACCCTGGAGCGGGAGAAGTCATTAGATGATTTCCCAACTCAAAAAAAAAAACAAATATTAGTAGGTTAATTTAAAAAACGCGTATTAAATCAGATGAGATAGTGGTCCAATAAAAATAACAATTCATTTAAGACCAACATAACAGCCTCTTCAAAATCATTTCAGTCTCTTTAAGTGGCAACCTATGTCCAGCAGTGGGCCATTGAGCCCCGTTCATCTGATTGACTGGCTTTGCATATTAATGGGCGGCGCGTCCAATATAGGCCATTGTGCTGGGCCATTAGGGACAATGATACTTTGTGTAAATGTGGGGAAGGACCGCTGATATAGCTGTGAATTATTGTTAGTACAACTGTTCTGTATGTTAATAAAGGAATGGAATTAAGCAATTACGAGTATTAAAGGAATAAAGAAAAATTAAACGAATATCTAGTATTAGTACAGTTGAAATTAAAAAAGTACATTCAGTTTTATCTTTTAATTAGGGAAAAAAACTGACAAAATTTCACTACTAGAGTACTCGGATCATGTACTGGATCCATGTTATACGTTTGTCTGTCATATCAACGCAGAGCCAAAACTAATGGGACTAGAAATTTTGCAAAGGGGGAAGCCCTTTTTGGTTTTAAGCAAGTACTAACAAGGATTTTTCAACAATCACTCCCTAGAACAGGAAATTGTAGTCAATTTTATTGCTATTTTTTTTAAATAAAATACAAATCTATCAAGTTTTTTGAGTTATGGAATTTTATTGATAATTTCTATTAACAAAATCCTTAAATAACGCTTTTTAGCTCAACCCTCAACACTCCGCATTCAAAATTAAAATATTTGCATTAAATGCAACATTCAGTGTCTGCTAAAAGGTTGAATTTATGAAGTCGTTCCAAGCACCTTGGAAAATAAACTGAATTTTCAACTTCACAGAATAGGCTTCACGCTTCACAGGCAGGCTCTTATTTAGATAATAGGCAGCTTAAGTTAAGTTTAATGTAATTTTAAGTTGACAGCGTTAGTTGACACTCTTGTTTACTTCCACCTTAACTAACTTTGTAAACACGCTTCCTGACATTTAGTAATTGGTTACGTCAAATTTAACTAAACAGATATAGGAAAATCCAATGTACTACTAAAGTCTTTTTTATCTCTGAGACTAAAATGACATAACATGGGTTGTCATACTTGTCACAACACAAAAGTACTGGCATCATTACTGTTTCATGTTCGACATTTGCTTATGTCAATTTAGTCTCAGGGTTTTTATAAACCAACTACATCGATCTCAAAAAACTTAACTTCAATTTAGACTTGGAGGGTGGGATTTTTGTCGGTAGTAGCTTGCTGTGTGTTTTGAAACGGGATACTTTTAATTGTAATATCTTTGGATTTACTTGGAATTGTAAGTTCAAATAAACTTTATACTAAATGTTCGTTATTCTATTTTTGATAATAATTAATTACTGGTTTCCTTGGGTTTCGTATTTTCTTTAATATCGATATATTAGTGCCGATCTTGAGCTGAAATGGTGATGATGATAAAATATATCTTACCGATGCTGTTAACTTCAATCTTTTAGGTTATTTTAAAAAGTAAGTCAAGAAAGTATCTATTATAAATTCTTTATTCGATAACTTATTCCAGTTTTCGTTCGAAAACATCTCGTTGTTTCAACAGTTTCGCAAACTGTAAGATAACATTATTTATGGCTTCAATTTGTTTCTCGATTCAGCTGTGTTCATCCCCTTAGCGATGAATTTTATTATTTATAATTGCTTTTTAAAAGTAATCCTACCTAAATTGATGGTCGACCTCGAAATGAAAAAGCTTTACAGAAAATATCTGGGTTATTAACACCGTATTTATATTTAGGCAACAATGTTATAAAATTAGTGAGTATTTGTTAGTGTGTAAAGGCCTAAATGCTACCTGCATTTGGTTCTAAGCGACCGTGACGCGGGACTGAGACCGAGGTCGCGCGACTGATTGGTTAGTAAAGATTTGTATGGTAGCAGTCGCGCGACGCGGTTGTCTGGTTTGTTTAGTACTCAATACAAATCAATACTAAATATTGGGTTGTGCGTCCCAGTTGAGGTTGCAGATTGCAGCCGCCTGGTTTGCAAATCCATACTAAGAAGTGGCGCAACTCAGTTCCAAAAAAATGCCAATAATTGTTTTCACATTAGGCGATAACAACACGATATCGTGGAGCTAGTAGTTTAGGGTTGAAAAATTGGAATCGTATCACGAACCCGAAATCGTTCGTTGAAAGAGGACTTTTGTCCGAAAAAGGTAGTATTTGGACGATTCCGAGGAAGTTTACGCGATACCATGCAGACGACCGACGCTGATGTTACGTGTATGATTATAGTTTATTTATTTATTAAAACTTCATGCAACACAAAGGTACAAAGGCAGATAAATGCCTTTGGCATTCTCTACCATTCAACCAAGGGTTGTGAAGAGAAAACATGGCAGGCGTATAAAAAAAAAAAAATTAATAAGAAAGGATAAAAATGCACGTTTTTTGTTTTGTTTTAATTTACTTTTTAATATTATTTTAATATTTACTGTTTGTAAGATTGTAATATTATGTGTTTTAACTATTGGCTTTAGTTGCAATAAAGAAATAATAAATTAATCAACAGCGTAATTTTACCGACCGAGCAGTTTCAAGTACTTCTTTAGTTGTCGTCCATTTTTTTCTATTCAATAAATACATATACACCAACAACATCTAGTTATAAATACTTACCTTTCATAGTTTGTCATAAATAGAATAAAACTGCCAGTCCTACGAAATCGTGTCCTTATTGCCTAGTGTGAAAACGGCCTATAAGCTTGAAGTCGTACTACAAACATTTGTTTATCCAACCAATAGTTTACACTGAACAGTTTGACCTCTAAAACCTGAATGTCTTATCAAAAAGCAGACCTCAGTTCTGTGAACACTCAGATGTTTGCACTCATCTTAGTAGACAGTGACAAAGATAGCAAAGGACAGCAAACAATGTTTATTTTCAATTACAATACAAATTGTGAAAAAAGATGGCGGGTACTAAAATAATTTCACAGTAGCTCGCTGGAGTGGGCGGATGTTTTTAACTAATTACATTTAAATTATTTTAATTAATACAATTCATTTATAAATATAATTCCGTGTACTTAAACCATCGTATAATTAATTAAATAATTATTTATTTTCTACAACAGTTTTCTTTTTTTTTTCTTAAAAATACAACCATGCCAAAAGGTGTGATCTTTGGGTGGGATCAAGTTAAAGTTAGTTTAAAACTAAATTGCACATTTTTAGGAATAACATGTGACTAACACTAAACAACTTTGGACATTGAAAGACTCTAGGTGGACCTACTGATTTACAATTTTTATATTTCAGTAGGTATTTTAACACAGAAAGTATTAACATACGAGTACATAAATTACCTATATACATAGATACCTGAAGAGTCATTAGTGACATCACGATTTAATCGAAATTGTTCAACTGGAATAATTATTTTTTAGTTGGGTAATCATCAAATAATTTCCCTTATTTTGGGTAGGAGAGGGAATTTAAAACTCACTCATATGCCACGATAATTCAGTGCAAACTAGACAGGCATCAACCCTAGCAGTGGCCGTGAATTTTATGACAGCATTTTAAGGTTAGTATAGAACACAACGCGCCGTGGATTAGGGCTTGGTCCTTATTGGACGACGAGCTACCCATTGCTCGCCATTCGCTAACCTATGCCTACGGTAGCTGGGCGACAAAAGTTCAGCTTCGGTTTCGGCCAAATCTTAGATCGTAGCCGAATTTTGATTACAGTTTCGATCAGACACTTATCTATCGCATTATCAATAAATTGAGATATTTAAAGCGAGGTTTTTGCATCATTATCATTATTTTTTCGTCGCGATTTTTTAATTGAAAGAATTTACAGTTTTAACAAACATTTCTAGACCTATCAACCGTAAAAAACCTAGCTAACAATTTTGTCCAAGAAAACACCCGACCCAAAGACCACACCTGCCCTTGTTACAATCACTAAAAAGTCCTTACAACACGACACTTACGGCCGCAGCGTTTAGATGCAGCTCTCACGCACCTTTCTCGCCGTGGTGACGACCTCGGGCCGCCGCGCCGCCGCGATGTCGGCGCTGCGGGCGGTCACGCCGCGGTTCACCACGCATATACTTACTGACGACTGTCAGGAACACAAGAAATATTAAATATAAATATTTATTTTATAAAAACCGGAAGACGCAGCGTTGGAAGGCCTCCCACAAGGTGGACCGACGACATGGCGAAGGTAGCGGGAATCCGATGGGTGCGAGACGCACCCATCGCTGTGGCGATGCTTGGGAGAGGCCTATATGATGATTTTATAAAAATATATGTATACAGGATGTGTCAAACATCGACACACAAACGACTCAGCACATGATTGTGAAATCCCAGTGGTGCAATTTTTAGTCGCCTTTTTCCTAATGTTTTCATAAAAATCATGTACTTTTTATTTAAGCTGTACAAAATCATTATTCTAACAAATTAAAAAGTAATTAAGTCATTTTTCTCCCTATAATTGTCATCGGTGTTGATAAAAATAACGACCTTATACAGTAAACTGGAACTACGAAAAACTCCACCACTGGGAGTTCCAAAATTATGTACTGGATCCATGGTGTTCATTTGTGCGTCGATGTCTGTCGGTGTGTGAGGGAGAGGGAGACTAAAGAAAACATAATCCATCTTTTCTTTCGTCTCCCTCACCCTCTCCATCCATCCAGTAAAACCTTGAATTTATACATATAAAGGCTGTGTAAGGAGTGATATGAAAGAAAAGAGAGTTACTGATAGTATGATGGGTGACAGGACAGAATGGAATAAAATACACGTGTTGCGCCGACCCTTAATAATATGAGGCAAGGGCAGGAACACGGAAAAAAACAAATTCAAGGTTTCAGTACCTACCAATATTAAATAAAAATCTTCGTTAATCTAAATGTATTTTTGTCACAATGAACCAATAAATTAATTTATCGTTTACGTAAACGTTGAAGGTTTTTATAAGGAAAAGTCGTATCAAAATTGTGAACAAGACAAGAATAATTAATTTTGTTTACAAGATACAGTAAACAGTAATTGTACCTATATTCAGAAATATTCAAATTTCCACAACACCCGATTCGTATGTTGCAAACAATAATATAATTAGTCAAACAGAAAAAAAATGAAGATGGCTCCTAAAATTAATTTAATTGATTATAAACTGAACTAATATGTAAATATACAATCATTCGGATTTTTTATTAGATTATTTTAAAAGTAATGTTTTACTGTTATATCAGTAACTAGATTTTTGTAAATCGCTAAAAAGGTTTATATTAAGCACTGTGTCCTTTTCACATCTTTTTCCTTTATATGCAGTCCGGCAGTCCGAGAGTGACCGCGGTATAGATTTTATAGTCCTCTTAACCTTTTTTAATACCTTGGTTTATGCGAGTGATGTATTTAGGGCATATGTATAGCTGCCTGCTTAATAAACAAACTATTATTTATATTTTATTGTACACTCCCTACCTAGCCATTTCCCAACTATATTGGGGTCGGCTTCCAGTCAAGCCGGATTCAGCTGAATACCAGTATTTTATTGTACACAGATTAAAAAAAAAAAAATTGATTTTCAATTCATATGGTGCTGAATATAAATGCTTTTTTCACTCTTTTTATTCTATATTTTGCTCACATACAATCTTTATTAATTAAAACTTTGTTTCCGATACTGAATTGAATGTGTTGATTCTTTGTACTTCAGATTTTTCTTGATTAAATGTTGTCTTTGTTTTATAAAATAACAATGTGAAGAGCCCGCCATTAAATACGACCCCAGTGTTGCCAGGTACAACTTAATGAAATTAGCGAACCTCTTAATATAATGGAAAAATATTGTGAGATGAGAAATTTTAATCACAGGGAAATGAGAAAAAAAAATGTAAACGTACTTACGTTAATTAAGTAAGTTTTGAAAGGTATTGTGATGAATAACGATCGCCATATTTTTAATAAATTTATTTAGGTCATGGAGTATCGTGTTACTTGGAGGTAATAATTGGCTTGTGAAAACGTAGAGGGTAGGTAGGAAATCGTTTTCGGTACATGGGGGATGGGTGGTATTCTGAATATAGACTGAAAGACGACCTCAACATTAAGTAGGAAGATGACTAAGCAGTTAATATGATTATCTTCCTGCCCTTGTCTCGTAATATATTTAATCTAAGTAGAAAAAATGTATTTATTAAAAAAATTGCACTGATAAAAACACTGCTCTTTGTTTCTCTCTGTTTTTATCAGTGCAAAATAAATGTCTTAGGCATTTTCTACTAGCGAGTTTAGCGTGATGCAAAAAACATAACACGACTGGTGGAACTTCATAGAAGGCCATCAGAAAAGAAATAAGTACGATGATAAATACATACATACAAATAAAGGATACTGTTGTAAAAAAAAGCGCAACCAATCAATTGAAACAGATGATAAAGTAGCAAAAGATAAATTTTAAATAATAGAAAAAGATTATTTTTCAAATCTAAATACAATTATTATTAAAAAAAACATTTAAAAACAAAAACAAGATCCGTCCTGTTCGTTCCATGTACTTATGTATTATTATTTGATTATAATGATACTTACAGCACTAGCCGGTAATATAGTTCTATCGCTGAATATCCTGTGAGGGTCTGAGTCCAGCCCAGGAGTAGACAGCTTATTGTAATCCCCTATTGGCTTCTTATCTGCAACAAAATGTCTAAAATTTATATAATGTGAAGAAATTGCGTAGAAGTTGATGTGGGAAAACGTGAAAACAGAATGATTGGCATACCAATAGGTAAGAGAAATTAAAAACTCCTTAAAAAAATAAAAACTATTTTTTTTCTATTTTTTTAAGGATTTTAATATAGGTACTAAAAGACTGCCATTTTTTTTTTAAATATACAATTTCGCATCAAAAATCTGCTATTATGTTTTTTTACAATCGTGATAAAATAATATATTATGTATCGACTTTTGATGAATCTAAAGACACCTAAGTCTCGAGTTAAAATGTAACAAGTCGTTTAGGTTCTAGGACGTGTCAAAGTAATAAATATACATGCATGCACTCCAAAAATCATGACGTTCCATCTGGTGCAGTCAGAGAAAAACATCACCTTTTTCTTTTCAGAAAGTCTAAAAGCCACATACATCGGAAGTCACGCAACAATGATATAAAATCAAAGAACTCTACAATTTAGTAAAAACGTGTTGCACTAGTTTGAGCAAGTTTTAATGCATACCCGATTTTACACAACAACATACACGCTAAAACCACTTTCCGATAACCGTTAGTATCCACAAGTTAATGTCATGAAGAGGGTCTCTCGATAATATAATAATAACAGGTAAGGACCTTTGCCTAAACCCTACCGTACACCCTTACTTTATCGTCGCGATTTTCAAACTATCAGATGAATAGATAACTATTTTGGGACAAGGTAATGCATTAAGAAAATTACAATACACCACCTTTTTCAACAATTTTTATATTTATATTTAGATTTAAACTTCTGCTCGACTCGCGACACAGTAAATAAATTGCGATCCTACTTATAATATAATATTCCACAACTTTCACACAGCGCAGTCTAGTCCCAAGCTAGGCAGAGCTTGTGTTATGGGTACTAGACAACTGATAAACATACTTATATATTTCTAAATACATACATATTATAGATACATTACACCCAGACACAGAACAAATGATCGTGCTTATCACACAAACATTTGTCCTGAATGGGAATCGAACCCACGACCTCCGGCATAGCAGTCAGGGCCACTAACCACTAGACCAACAGGCCAGTCAAACTTCATGGTAAGCAATGATGCAATCTTTAATGTTGAAGCGCACTAATCTATTAACAGCCTAATCACTCTAGCTTTGAAGACACCTTAATTGTAATAATCGGACGGAAGACTGCAGCAGGCAAATTGTTTGCCCTTCGATGTACACGGTATAATCGACGAGGTGAAACGCTTAGTTTGGACCCTGGAAGTGTTAACAATGCTAGTGGGTGGAGTTGCCATACGTCCGGTTGGCCCATGGTATAATAAAGGTGTTGGCGGAATCAAGTCGTGTAATTATTCCTGCGCACACTCTCCGAAATACACCCTGTAAAATACCGACCAGACACCATGAGGTGGGATCGCCCTCAAGATCTTGCTTATACGATATAAAAAACCTGTTGTATACTAATTATTTTGTACTTTGAATATCCTTGTTGCTGATTGAATATCACTTTATTTAATTACTCGGAAGATAGTAGGAGTTTAACGTAAACATTTATTTTCTCTATGACAAAGATACCTCAGGGCCTTACAAAATAACACTATACATGTATTAGTAGATACAATTATTCCTTTGTGGGTGATATGAGTAGTAATTATGATTTATTAGCTTCTGACAGCGGTTTTGGCCTATGTCAATTTAGAAAATTATCCCAATGGAATATACTTTCGGAATAAAAATGTCGGTTATGTTCTATTTCAAGACTTGACTTCTATGTACCGGATATCATTTCCTCGGATTTATTTTCCTGATAGCTACAGATAGTGAACAGGTTACTTTTAGGCAAGCGTGATCCAACGTCGACGAAATCATTGCTTACCATCAAGTGAGATAGTAGTCAAACGTGAGCCTAAAGAAAAAAAACTATGAAACAGTCGAAAATAAACAAAAGTTTCCCTAACCACAAAAACAGCATAAATAGATATTTATTCCAAAACTTACACCAGTGAGACAAATATAGAGAAAAAAAAGTAGCAAACAAAATATAGCTTTTATAATGTTAATATGACAAAATCTTACCATAATGGCAGGGTATGATATCAGGGTCGGTGTCTTCCCCGCTGCCCTCCATCTTCAGCTCGTACTGGCTGCAGTAGTCCAGCTTGGGCGACCCGCAGTACGTGTTCAGGTTGTCCTGCTTCGACAGGGACTCCACGCTTTGTTCCATGTAGAGAGCGTTACTGTGGGAGGTGGAATTTGCTGTAGTGTTGTGGCGTACGTAGTTGGAGTACATTAGAGATAGCACAAAAATGACGATCGTAACAAATAAACCTTGGAAGCATCGATTACCATAATAGTTATTGATCATCATCACCGTCTTCTTCTTTGTAGTCTTTAACATTTATTCGCAATATTTTTATAGGAGGTTGATTTTAGAAACAAAGTTTAACAGAATTTAAATAAATAATGTCAACCATAGCCAAAAACAAAGAGACTTTAGGAGATAAATAGTTTTAAGAATAAACCGTGCATTAAATGAAGCAATGAAGTAATTAGAGCACATAAAGCTAACGTAGAGTAAATCAAATTTCATCATCATTTCAGCCGAAAGGCGTCCACTGTTGGACATAGGCATCCCTCAAGCGCCACCATAGCTACCGGTCTTGTGCATCTTGCATCCATGGGATTACAGCGATTCTCGCTAGGTCATCGGTCCACCTTGGGTGGAAGGCCTTCCAACACCGCCCTTTGCAACTCCAGAAGCTTTCGTCTCCATCGACCATCTGTTTTGCGAGAAACGTGCCCTGCCCACTGTTACTTATGTTTGGTGATTCTTCGGGCTATGTTGGTAACCTTGGTTATCCTAAACACATCTTCATTTTATAAAAAACAGTACGACAGGATAAAACACAACAAAATTACGAAAGTCTAAAAATAAACCAATTTCCTCTAAATCTTTCACGAGCACGCAAACCGAAAATACCAAAGAGTACACAATCAAATCTGCGAAAAATTTACTTGAAAAAGAAAATGCCAAATTGGAATTACAGCCTCAAGTTAACAGAAGAATAACAAAAAAAGCACAGGCCCAACTTAAATTTAGTAACGTAACCTTGTTTAACGACAAAGCTTTTAGATCCTCTTTAGATATCTAATACTGTTAGGGTACATTCATACATGCTATTCTTAATAGGTAAGTAAATGATAAAAAACCCACTACGACCCTAGAACGCATTGGGTAACGGAAGGAACACGGCTGGGGTTTAGTCAGTAAAAATCTGACATTCTTTCTCACTCTATCCAAAGCCAAAGAAGTTGTTTGATGATTTCCTATCTCATAAAATACATTCAGACGTATCAGAACATTACGCACATTTATTTACCCACAAAATTTTGCTTTGTATGACAATGTTGCCGGGACCAACCACGACGCGTATGATGTGACCTTTGACCGGACTGTGCTCTCAAATGTGTGATTGGTAAACAAATTAACCCCGTAGCTAAAAATGGCAAATGTTCCTAAGGAGTCTGGATTGTAGACTTTAAGAGTGAGAAGGTTTGCTGCAATATCTTATAATAATTTTTGATTCAAAGTTACGAATGAATATAGAACAGTGAATAAAAGCAGTGAATAAAACCGACGTATTTTCAATCAAATTATGCGTTTCTCCTGCAGACTGTAGGCATAACCTGAAGAATCGCCAAACTTAAGTGGCAGGACACATTTCTTGCAGAAAAGATGAGGCCGAAAGGTTCTGGAGTGGTGACCGTGTACCAGAAGACACAGCCTTCGTAAGCCACCCGCAAGATAGACAGATGATCTGAAGAGGGTCGCGGGAATCCGATGGATGCGAGATGTACTTACAGGACCGGTCGCTTGAAGGAGACCTAAGTTCAACAGTGGACGTATTTCGTTGATGATTTTGAAGACAGCGTGAGCTCATTTTAAGAACTCAAAGTATTGATAGTGATTATAATACGTACTGTGAAAGAACCCTTATCTATTCTACGCATATGTATATTAAATACAAGAAGCAATCTTCCTACAAGGATAATCATAGATTTAAAAATAAATATCATTTCCGAGGTTAAACGAACAAACAATATTCGGGAGGCGTTAGCACACGGTTTTGTTGGAAAAATACTGGTTTCCGTGGAAGATTAAATGGTAATCAGCTTTGCTGTTATTAAATTTTGTACCGACTTTGAGAAAGAATACATTATGATGATCTAAAGGACGTTATTCAAAAATCCATATCCGAAAATTCAGTTTTAAAAGTAAGTTTAAATATCAAATCCACCCTCAAAACTTTTGGGCACATGACATTAATATAAATCAGCCTCTATTAAAAAACTTGGTGATGATTGCTTAGGTTACAGACTAGGAAGAAGAAGTAAAAACATGGATATGTGATGACTTTCCAACTCAATAAAAAATTCAAGGCCCAAAATGACTGTTATTGGAGCAGGTGGTCACAGGTCCTCTGCGGACGTAGTAATTTAGTGAAGTACCTATTCTAAATTCAGGCGGAAGAAATACCCGGTGTCACCATTTGTGTAGACCAGCTGAAAAATACTGTGGAGTATATGGTGGAGGAGTGCCCCGCTTGGGCGGAGCACCGAGGTTTCGACGGTGGTGACCTCTCGTGTCCGGTCTATATTTTGTTTTACGTCCATCACAGATATTACAATTTACAGACTACAAATAAAACCAGTAAATAAACCACATAATATTCTTACGTAGAAGGCGGATGCTTGTCAATGTCGTGCCTCCGGGCGGCGTGGCGCCGATACAGCGCGGTGATAACTCCACACACGCCGGTACACAGCAACGCCGCCACTGATAGCAGCGACACCAGCATCGGAGACAGCGGGATCGAGGTGCTCACTCCTGCTGGAAAAGGGCTGGAGTTAGTTTGTAAATAATAACGTAGTTAAGAGTAAAAAAAACGTATTTTTATAAAACACGTTAGTGGAATAGTGCACAATAAATATCGTTATACATCTTGATTTAAAAATTAATTTACGATCATAATTTAATTTTCTTCATCATTCTCTTTCCTTGTTATTTGGGGCCAGTGCAAAATATTTCTTTCTACCATTCCGTCAATCAGTATAAGATAAAATAATAACATATTTTAAAAATTGTTGAAACTAAATTCAGTAGTCGATTCTGGATATACTTCACTTTTTATCACTATCACTTTACTTTAATGTTGTAACAATGCATAGAATATTTAAATGTTTAATTCAAAAGCCTCTGAAGGAACTTTAATAAAATAAAATAAAATAAAAAAATATTTTTATTTTACATAGGCCTACATGGGCACTTATAAAAAGTCGAAGCTAGTGCACGGTTCCAAATTAGTTGTATCCTATGGAGAAGTACCGGCAAGAAACTCCATGGTTACTCTTTTAAAAAAAAATGATTGTGATGGCTTTGACTTGGTCCATCACACATCAGAATTTTAATATTACCATAAAAACTACAAGACTACCTCGTTCCAGTTGTGAAATATTATAAATGGGTAAAATTAAATCGGCAAACTTTGTAAATAGACTACTCAGACTCAGGCAGATTAAGATACAAATATACAAAATCTTGAGACGTGATATTATCGTGAAATTCGAATAATAACAACTCAAATATCGTCCTTGAACTACTAATAATAGTCAAGGACGATATTAGTGTTAGTGACATATGTTCAACAACAAGAACAAAAGCATTCATCAGCACTTGTTCGATTCCAATGTCCAGATGTTCCAGAAAGATGATTAAAGAGCCTGGACAAAGTGACATTCAAACTGCGATCACCATTGTGAACAGTCCAAATTACTTTGGATTGACAGATGCTCCCGAAAGGTCATTTAATTTTATCTTTCATTTGGCTTTGCAAATCATTTAGACAATCAAGTGTGTGACATTTAGAAATTAATTGATAGCAAATTCAGTCTCTTGGTTTTCTATTAGAACACGAATGTAACTCATTCTTTTTTTTTGCAGTTTTTCAGTATACAGTCGGCCTTCTGTAGGTCTAAAAAAGCCATATGCAGAGCTCTCCTTCTCTCTCTGTAAGCCTCAGACAGAGTCCGTAAGGCGAACACTGCGTCCATGGTGCTGTTACCCGTCCGGAAGCCATATTGACACTCAGAGACAGTGCACTCGCTACGGAGCCTTGTGACAATGATGCGCTCGAAGAGCTTCATGGTGTGGCACATGATCTTGATACCGCGGTAGTTACTGCAATCCTGTACGCTATCTTTGCGTTTGTAAACAGGAATAATCAGGCTTAGTCGCCACTGGTTTCGTATTTCCTTGGTGGTCAGGATGCGGTTAAAAAGATCCGTCAGAAGGTCCACACCATGTGAGCCCATCGCCTTCCACACCTCAATTGGCACATTGTCAGGCCCAATCGATTTCCGGTTCTTCATGTGGCGAAGAGCAATGCGGGTTTGGTCGGAGGAAATAGGGGAAAAAGTCCAAGGTTAGGAGGCGGTTTGGGAGAAAGGTTGGTAGGAATTAATTTGTGTATTCACTTGAAAATACTCCACCAAAAACTCCAAGTAGGTAGTAGTTTCTTCTAATTTTGAAAATCGTTTGCTCCGATATCTAATATCACTTTTTCCATAGATTTTTGTTTAATTATGATAGGTGCACGTTTGACTACTATCTCACCTGATGGACCCCACGGTTGTAGCTATCAGAAAAAAAAGGGAATTCCACTCCTTATGTGTTTATGAACGCACAATAACTTAATAAAAGTTAGCTGATGGTTAATTTCTCACGTAAAAAAAAACATCCTGACTGATGCAGGTGTCAAATTATCCCCATGCGGCAAACCATTCATTAAGTAGGCTTTCAGGCCATTAACTAATGACACACGATACAATTCGCCGCTTACTGCCCACTAAGTACACCACAACGATTCCACTTTGTAATCACAACAGCTCACTAATTACCAATCTACGTGTACAGACTGAGGACCCCACGGGGGTCGTAAGAAGTTCCTAATGAACTGTACCAGGGGAACATAGGGAATGACCAGTGGCATCGACGTGTGTTAATAGCATCATTTCTACCTTCCAAGCACGATAATTATGGATCGTTTAAATAATAGGAGGGCAGAGGATTTCTTCCGGATCGTATGAGAAATATAATGATGGCGTTTTTTCGGATTGTGTGCCGTTTGTGCGTTTTGTGTGACGGGATTGTGTAATTGGTGGGTGGATTAATGTTCTGGATTAAGTGGGGAAGGAAAATTGTTTGATAAAGCTGTGGATAAGCAGACTAAGATACGGATGAAGCTGTTTTTTTGTATTATAAAGGGAGACTTGTAATTTATAATCAACCGCGGTGCGACTTTTTTTTCATAATTGTTTTACAGTTGAAGGTGTCGTGATAGCCCAGTGGTTGAAGTCCACCTGACATGCATGAGGTTGCGGGTTCGAAACCGGAAAAGTACCTCGTGCCTCGAGAAGCACGTAAAATCGTTTGTTCTAGTTATGTATTTATTCATTTAAACTTCGCGTACAGGTAGTGGTACATATGAGAACTTCATGCATCAAAGCATTCTCTACCAGTCAACTTTTGGGTTAAAATATATGACACTGTGGTAGGTCTGCACAGTAAGTAAATAACTGTCAGACGCCAGAAAGTCTGAACATGAGTCTGTCGTGTAAAACACGGGTATGCAGCTGCATCCGATAAAACTTATATAATATACTTCCAGTCTTATCCGATGAAGCTGAATACCCGCCAGCTAAAAGAGATGATGAATTATTTTAGAGTTGAGCTCATAATAAACATAATATTATCAGCCGTAAAATGTAGCCGTACAAACTGATGTAAGTCGCGGAAAACCGATGGATGCGAGATGCAAAGGACTGGTTGTTACGGCGATATTTAGGCCTATGTCTAACAGTGGACGTCTTTCGGTTAAAATAATGATGATGATGGAAAACTGCTTGTGAAAGAAAAGTTTATTGTTACTTAAAAAGAAAAAAAAAATAGAATTGAAAATTGAATGTTTCTACTGCTGAGACACAAGCTTCCTCTCTAGAAGAGTGAAAGGGCCTAAATCCAATACGCGGAACCAGTGCTGATGGACCCCATAGTAAAACTGTTTTGTCACAACTACTTTCAAATCTTGAAATATGACGTATAAGACACTTATAATTTCACGCGTAGCAGCAATTATATATAAGAGAGTATATAATCTATACTAATATTATAAAGCGGAAGAGTTTGTTTGTTTGTTTGTTTGTTTGTTTGTTTGAACGCGCTAATCTCAGGATCTACTGGTCCGATCTAAAAAATTCTTTTACTGTTAGATAGCCCATTTATTCAGGAAGGTTATAGGCTATATATCATCACGCGGAGACTAATAGGAGCGGAGCAGTAACCAAAAATGCGAGTGAAACCGCGGGGTTCAGCTATAAAATTCGAAGTAAAATTTTAAAACAGCGCCATCTATCAAACATAGAGAACAACTGCGTGCAATAACTTATTGAACATAGATATTCGATAGATGGCGTTGGCGTGTGACGTCATTTTTCTGAATCGCGGTGTTTCGCTGCCCGCCCACAACCGACAATTGGTGAACGATTTTTTATAGGTAAATCTATACTAATATTATAAAGCGGAAGAGTTTGTTTGTTTGTTTGAACGCGCTAATCTCAGGATCTACTGTTCCGACCTGAAAAATTCTTTTACTGTTAGATAGCCCATTTATTCTGGAAGGTTATTGGCTATATAACATCACGCGAAGACTAATAGGAGCGGAGCAGTAACCAAAAATGCGGGTGAAACCGCGGGGTTCAGCTACCTATAAAATTATAATAGTCTTTTCGAAGTAAAATTTTAAAACAGCGCCATCTATCAAACATAGAGAACAACTGCGTGCAATAACTTATTAAACATAGATATTCGATAGATGGCGTTGGCGTGGACGTCATTTTTCTGAATCGCGGTGTTTCGCTGCCCGCCCACAACCGACAATTGGTGAACGATTTTTTATAGGTAAAACATAGAACACACTGATATAGTGCAACGCACACGGCCTACGAAAAATCGGTCAGAATATACTATAGGATTATAATTTGTGACGATTATCGGACCTACAAAATGTCTGTCGTGGGCGGGCAGCGTTAAGATGTTCCTTGAAAAAATGACCTTCGCCCATGTCTCCGAATAACGGTTTCTTTTGTAAAATTTTAGGTGCGTTTGTAGTTCTGTCTTTAAAATGGTCCTGACTTAATACTATCGTTTAATTGTTTGACTATTCGTTATTCTAACTTAATAAAAAGGTTTGGTAGGATTCAGTCTATCTTTAAGGGTGTCTTTCCAGTACTGTTTTTGGAAAGGTCTTGACTTGATAAGATCGTTAAATCTATACTAATATTATAAAGCTGAAGAGTTTGTTTGTTTGTTTGTTTGAACGCGCTAATCTCAGGAACTACTGGTTCGAATTGAAAAATTCTTTTTGTGCTGAATAGACCATTTATCGAGGAAGGCTTTAGGCTATATAACATCACGCTGCAATTATTAGAAGCGAAGAAATAATGGAAAACGTGAAAAAAAACGGGGAAAATTATTCATCCTTGAGGCACACTTGAGGGCTTCCGTTGCGTGCGCCGTGAAAACGGTTCAAGATACCAAAAATATATGTTTGAAAGAATTATTCCTCTTGAATTGATCTAAAAAAATGTCCGCGACAGTATATGTCTGTCTTTTAAGATTAACTCACTAGAACCGTTTTTATGGTAATCAAATTTGATCGAAATTAATGCATTATCTGTTAAGAGTTGTATCAACGTAATAATATTAATCTTTATCCAAATAAATGTGTTGTTGATTAAGAGTATTTAATTGTGAACAAAATTGTCTTTGACATCACTTAATTTCAATGAACATCTTAGAAGATATTACAATTTTAAAATAACACCCATATAAAATTCACCCGCGCCGCATGATGCTGCAAGGAGCAGAGGCGTGGCTTGCGAGCGACGGCGACGCGGAGAGGGGGGTGTAGAATACGAGGTACCATGCCGCACGTCTCAGATGCGTGGTCGGCTCCTTTCGGAACGGTTGTATGCAGCTTTATTTGTTTTTGCGATATAATATCGTCGTGTAATAATACTTTTTAAATACTATTTCATTTTGTTTTAAGGATACTATTTTGTTTCTAATAATTTCACAATTATTAACACTAAGTGTGTGTAGAAGGAAGTGTGTGTGTGTGTGGAGGTTGAAGGTGGTGTAGAAGGTGGGTGTTTGGTGTATGTGTATGTGCGATGGTGTGATGGTGAGTGTGTGTGTGAGTGTGTGCAAGTACGTGTGTATGTGGCGCTTCTTATTGTATGTATTCCAGTAGTGCCTCTGTGTCATCATAGGTGAGTGATTTTAACCAATTTATTATATTTTTTTACTTTCATAATATGTTTTCGTGTATATGTATAAATTTTTGTTTATCTGATTATATAAATAAGCCGAGCGTTTATTAAATTGTCTACTAGCAAATACGGATTTAGTGTGAGGAATCAGTGCAATAATGTCTTTCCTTCTTCTGTATTGTAACCGTGAGTCATAAGGTAGGTTTTTATGCTTCTTTAAAACTGTTTGGCGTATATATATGTAGTTTAAGCATACAGTTATCGTTTTACGGTTATTTTTTTCACATATATTTTATCTGATTTACGTAAGCACCAAATACAGGTAAAAACAATTAGGTTCCTAATTATTTACCTTACGTTTGTTTTTTTCTTGATTACGATTTACGGTTTGGTTAAGTTTTCATTTCCTACGTTCTTTTTTCGTCACTATAATGACTAGAAAAAGATCTCAGCTTTCTCGACAGACTGCTACTGCAAAGCGGCTGCGAGTTTTGCGCAGCAATGAAACAATAGATGAACATATGCATAGGTTGGCTACTCAACGAGCAATCAGTGAACAAAACCGTGCTAATGAATCGACCATTGAACGTTCGCAGCGTCTAGCCTCACAAAATTTCCGAACTTCGGCAAACCGACAACGGGAACAAAGTGCTGAACGTTCTCAACGTTTAGCCTCACAGAGTTCTCGAACTTTGGTGAACCGACTGCGGGAATCAAGCGCTGAACGTTCTCAACGTTTAGCCTCTGAGAGTTCTCGAACTTTGGTGAACCGACTGCGGGAATCAAGCGCTGAACGTTCTCAACGTTTAGCCTCACAGAGTTCTCGAACTTTGGTGAACCGAATGCGGGAATCAAGCGCTGAACGTTCTCAACGTTTAGCCTCACAGAGTTCTCGAACTTTGGTGAACCGAATGCGGGAATCAAGCGCTGAACGTTCTCAACGTTTAGCCTCACAGAGTTCTCGAACTTTGGTGAACCGACTGCGGGAATCGAGCGCTGAACGTTCTCAACGTTTAGCCTCACAGAATTCCCGAACTTTGGCTAACCGCGATCGAGAATCGAGCACTGAACGATCCCATCGATTAGTACAGCAAAATGCACGATCAGCAAGAAATAGAACTCGCAGGCAACATAATTTATTAAATGCTGCGTTTGCTTATGATTGTACCCTTGACTATACTGAGCTAAATGATATTGATATTGGCAGAATGGATAAAATATGCAACTTATGCCAAGCAAAAAAATGGGCGACTGAAGCTCCTGGACTGTGTTGTAGTGGTGGCAAAGTAAATATACCTATAATTCCGGAACCAACTACAGTTTTAAAAGAACTGATATCAGGCTCACATCCATCATCAAAGCATTTTTTAAATCACTCAAGACAATATAATACACTATTTCAGATGACTTCTTTTGGTGCCAAAGAGATTCGTGAGGGAAACTTTATGCCCACATTTAAAGTCCAAGGGCAAGTCTATCACTTGATCGGTAACTTACTTCCAGCTGAAGGAGCACAACCCAAATTTTTGCAAATATATTTTGTTTCCCATGCAGATCAGGTATCCTTGCGCTCAAATTTAAATCCAAGCTTGCAAATCGATCTTATCGACGTTCTCCAAACATATCTTCACGATCATAATACGTATATTCAAAGTTTTAAATACAATCTTGAAAATAGACCACCGAATGACTTCAAACTTATTATTCATGCTGATGTGAAACCTCCTAACGAGCATCGAGGTCGGTATAATGCGCCAGTAGTAGATGAAGTAGCTGTTCTTTTGATAGATGAAGACAAAGGTCCCCGAGATATTGTGTTGACTGCGAGAGATGGTAGACTTCAACGAGTTTCTGAAATTCATAGATCTTATGACCCACTTCAGTATCCTTTACTGTTTCCCTTTGGTAATGACGGTTACTGTATAAATATTCCACAGCAAAATACTGCTACTAGATCTAAAACTGTATCATGTATGCAGTTCTATGCATTTAGACTCATGGTTAGAATAAATAGTTTTAACAGCATACATTATTTCAAAGGATTATTCAACCAATATTGTGTTGATATGGCGGCTAAAATGATTTCTGAGAGGCTAGACTTTATCAAACGAAATCAAAAAAAATTGAGAGCAGAAGAGTACATTCATTTAAGAGATGCCGTGGTTAATGATAAGAATATAAACGCTTCTAATGTTGGCCAGCATGTTATATTGCCGTCGTCATTTACAGGATCCCCCAGATACATGAACGAAAAAAGTCAAGATGCCATGACATATGTCAGGAAATTTGGAAGACCAGATCTCTTTATTACATTTACGTGTAACTCCGAATGGCCGGAAATAAAAATTGAGTTATTACCCGATCAAAAATCTTACGACAGACACGATTTGGTTTCTAGAGTATTTCATTTAAAACTCAAAAAAATGATAGTCCTACTAACGAAGAAAAATATTTTTGGACCATCGAAAGCCTTTGTTTACAGCGTAAAATGGCAAAAAAGAGGTTTACCACACGCCCACATTTTATTGTGGCTGGCTAACAAAGTACAACCAGATTCTATAGATGCAATAATATCGGCTGAAATACCTGACAAACAACAAGATCCAATTCTTCATAATATTGTCATAAAAAATATGATACATGGTCCTTGCGGATTTCATAACCCTGCGTCACCATGTATGAAAGAAAAAATTTGTTCTAAAAAGTTCCCTAGGAATTTTATTTCTGAAACACAAACCGGGGATGACGGTTACCCAACCTATAGGCGCAGGTCTCCAGATAACGGTGGAAACACAGCAATAATTCGTGTCAAAGGTACAGATATGAGCGTGGATAATAGGTGGGTTGTTCCCTATAATCCAGTGCTATCACGAATTTTCAATGCACACATTAACGTAGAGTTTTGTCAATCGGTCAAAGCTATTAAGTACATCTGTAAGTATATTCATAAAGGTTCTGATCAAGCCACATTTTCGTTACAAAGTAATAACGATGAAGTAGAAAAATATCTAAATGGTCGCTATATAAGTTCCTCGGAAGCGCTCTGGAGAATTTTCCAATTTCCTATTCATGAACGTTTTCCGGCAATAGTTCATTTAGCAGTTCATTTAGAAAATGGACAAAGAGTTTATTTTCATAATAATGCAAACCTTCAAGATCGCGTTAATACTCCTTCATCAACGACACTTACAGCGTTCTTTGGTCTTTGCCAAAGTGACGATTTTGCAAAAACCCTTTTATATCATGAAGTACCCCAGTATTACGTATGGGAAAGAAATTCATTTTCTAGAAGAAAACGTGGGCAAGTTGTTGAAGGATATCCCGGTGTAAAAAAAGACACAACTTTAGGCCGTGTCTACAACATTCATCCTACTCAAACTGAATGTTTTTATTTAAGAATGTTACTGCAACATGTTCGCGGTCCAATGTCATTTGAACATCTAAGGACCGTGAATGGTGTTATTTGCCAAACTTATCAAGGCGCTTGCAAGGAATTAGGTTTACTGGAGGGAGATGAACATTGGCATAATACGATGTCAGATGCTGCCATGTCCGAGCCAGCCACAAAATTAAGAGAATTATTTACCATCATCCTTATATTTTGCCAACCATCTAACCCCTTAGAGTTATGGAATACATTTCGTAATGCTTTATGTGAAGATATATTAAACAGAATGCGTAATGAGAATCAGGATATGACATTAGCATATAATGATGATATATACAATGATGGACTAATCATAATTGAAGATAAAATTCATGAGATTTGCGATAAATCACTAACCGATTTTGGGCTACCTGTATCAAAAAGGATTAATTCACTTATTCATCTGGATCCGTTAGAAGTAGCGTTGCGAAAACCGTATGATCTAAATGAATTAAATGATAATATTACTCAAAATGAACCAAAATTAGTTAATGACCAGGTGACCGCGTATAATTGTGTTATGCAAAGTGTTCTTTTTAGTGAAGGAAAAATATTTTTTTTGGATGCTCCCGGTGGAACCGGCAAGACCTTTATTACTAATCTTATATTAGCGAAAGTAAGGTCTCAGGGAAGGTTAGCTTTGGCAGTAGCGTCGTCAGGTATCGCTGCTACTTTATTAGCAGGTGGACGCACAGCTCATTCCACTTTTAAACTGCCCCTAACTGTTTCTTTACAGAAAGATAGCGTGTGCTCTATACGTAAAAATGGCCCTTTGGGAAAAGTTTTACAAGATGTCAGTTTAATAATCTGGGACGAATGCACCATGATCCATAGAGCTCATGTAGAGGCTCTAGATAGGACTCTTAGAGATATTAGAAGCTGTGATAAAATCATGGGTGGGATTACTGTTATGTTTGCTGGGGACTTTCGACAAACTTTACCAGTAATAGTAAGGGGTACTAGAGCAGACATTGTGAAGTCTTGCCTTAAAAGTTCCTCATTATGGAAGTTTGTAGACATCTTAAAATTAACTACAAATATGAGAGCACATTTGGGGGGAGGTAGTATAACTTTTCCTTCAAAGTTACTTTTAATAGGAGACGGGAAAGTACCACATTTTGAAAATAAAATTGAAATTGATCGTGATTTAGGAGAAAGAGTGAGTAACATTGAGGACTTAATTTCAAAAGTTTACCCTGAAATCAGCGAAATAGAAAATAAAGATCATCAATGGATGTGTCAAAGGGCAATATTGGCAGCGAGAAACAGTAGCGTGGATGAAATTAATGACGTAATTTTAAGTAAACTTCCAGGAGACATAGCTACCTACACATCTATTGATAATGTAATGGATCAGGAAGATGCGGTCCATTACCCACAGGAGTTTCTTAATTCTTTGAACCCAAGTGGCCTTCCCCCATATTCCCTCAAGTTAAAAATAGGTGCCCCAATAATTTTACTTAGAAATCTTAAACCACCAAATTTATGTAACGGGACCCGACTTCAAATCAAATTTCTTCGCAATAACGTGATCGTTGCAATAGTTTTGACTGGTCCAGCAGTTGGTCAAACAGTGCTTATACCTCGCATCCCAATGATTCCAAATGATTTACCTTTTAATTTTAAAAGAATTCAATTTCCCGTTAAGCTATCTTTCGCCGTTACAATTAATAAATCACAGGGGCAAACATTTAAACACGTAGGAATTGATTTACGTCAAGACTGCTTTTCACACGGCCAACTGTATGTCGCGTTGTCAAGATCAGGCTGTGGAAAAAACCAATATGTTCTTCTGCCACAAGAAAATAAAACTAAAAATATCATTTACACAGAAGTACTTTAAAATAATTATGTTCTTTTAAAAACTATATTGTCTAAAATAAAAACAGAAAATGACGCGGACAAAGTCGTGGGTAACCGCTATAATTTATAAAGCTGAGGAGGTTGTTCGCCAAAATAAATGATGCCCAAAATAACTATTCTACGCGGACGAAGTCGCGGGCACAGCTAGTAAAGTATATAACACGTAGTTATATATACAGCAGTCGTTATGGATAGTCAGAAGCCAGTAAATCTGACTCCAGTCTTGCCATGAAGTACCGTGTTACCCCAGTTAATGGGTTGTGGAGGTCTGGTAGGCAGCCGCTCCTCATAAAATACTGGTATTCAGCTAAATTGGACTTGACTGGAAGCCGACCCCAATATAGTTGGGAAAAGGCTAGGTAGATAATGATGATAACACGTAGTTATATATCCCAGCAAGCTGCATTACTGCAATACAATTTATCAGATGTCGGAGCAGGCATAATTACTGATAAATGAGACTTTTCAACATGGCACGAACTGTCTGGCTTGTATGTTGTCATTGTATGTGTTTAATGGACAGACAAAAAACCAAATAATTGAAATAAAACCCGTCACGTGCGAGTTGGATTTGTGTGCAAAAAGTTTCAAAGGTATCAAATAGTATTAACGTGTTCAAAAAAATAGGTTGTTATGGTAATCTATTTACATTATAAGACAGTTTTTAAGGTTCCGTACCCAAAGGGAAAAACTGAACCTTATCGCTAAGGCTCCGTTGTCCGTTTGTCTGTCACAAGGCTGTATCCTATAAACCGTAATAGTTAGACCGTTGGATTTTTTAGAAATTATGTGTTTCCTTTGCTACTATAACAACAAACAAAACAAAAAAAAAAAATAACTGGGGCTCCCAGCATGCATTTACAGTGGCTCGGAATCTTTTGGTGACTCCCGACGAACGAAAAACAACATCAACATCTTACAAGAATTTCTCAAAAAACAAGTCACCCAAATAAAAATACTATCACCACAAACATATCTCTAGGTGCCTAAATATACAATAACCGTTAGTACAGTACTGAGTAATCGCAGCGTCTAATTGTAGTAAGTTGCAAACTGTCGTGAATAATATCCTTGCTCCAATGAATATTGCACCGCACCAGCAGATTTACGACCTACGACTGGTTATTTAAGTTAGCATTGTATTCCTAGATATTTATCGTATTACTACAGGCTTCGGTTACCGGTTTTGCCTGCGTTAGTTGCGAATAATGACAAATGCTTGCACTGACTAGACAAGTCCACTCAAATCTGCATGGTTCTTTCTTCAAAAGGCCATCTCAGACACTAATCTGCATGGTGCGCATATGATTTGACCAATACATTGTGTATGGACTTTAAAAGAGACAATGACCCCTGAGTTTGTTTCGGTGTTTCTTCTCAGGGTAGTCAGTTAGGAAACACCGACCTAATTTAGTAACAAAAAAATTTACGTGTAAAAGAGTTTGTGAAAACCTATTTGCAAAATAAATATCATTTATCAGATAGCATTATCCAGCCTTGCATTGTTTTCACTGTAGGGAAACAGCCTCCTCTCTAGGAGAGAGAATAGGCCGTCACCCATCACGCAGGCCTACTGCGGATTTGTGAATGTCACATGTCTTCAAATTTTTAGTTCTAGGACATGTCAGTTTTCTCACAATGTTTTCCTTCACCGTTTTGAGAGCAGCGGTGATGAAATAAATTACACAAAGTAATGGGATTTGTTGGCTTTGAACCCGCGACCTACAACTTATATATTATAATTTCTATTATTCGATTAGTTCGACCGTGTGTAAGTAGAAAATTATGTCAATGGAACACACTCCTGAGATACAATTCTGCTGTTCCTGGAAATGGTCTACCCGTGTGCCAATTTCATTGAAATCCGTTCGAGCATGAAGAAGTAACAAACAGACACACTCAGATACTCAGAAAATGTCGCTTTTGTGATATTAGTGTGAGTGTGTAGCCCACAGGGGGTGCTCCAAGCGTGTAATCGTTGGTTTTAAATTTGTAAGTCCTGGTTGAAGGTTTCAGTTTGTTGTTCCACCACAGGCTTGTCTTGATAAGCACAGAGCAAACTTGATAGCCGCATAGACAATACTTACTAAGGAACTGCCTCTTGGCTCAATGTGAATTGATTACCAAAAGCACACATTTTATTCCATATCGATACTTATTTCAATCATCGTGAGAGGCATGATCTACAATCATAAATTCGAAGGCATGTGACTGATTTCAGTATCAATCTTCACTGGGTCCGCGTGGCGGATTACTGACCATTCCATCTGTTAGGATGGCTGAGTCCTAGCAATAAGAACATTATAAGGCTGGTTATGCTTATTCCTTACAGGCTCTGATGGGCTAGCGCTTGACCACCATCTCAACTGATGGTCAGCAAAGACGTGGTGGATAAGCGATGCCGCATACTTACCTAGACTAGAAGTGGGCCTATTGCCATTGGAAGGCCATAAATACTGATTTTGTGCTGATACTACATTTTTGGTCACCATTGTCTACATTTTCTTAAAGTACTAAAGTCTATCTTGATCGAATCGATTCTGTAGCTCACTTAGGTACCTTTTTATTGGATTCTATAAATAACTATAAAACCTTCTCTGTCCTGTCTCGTCTTGTTTAACTAATAAAATAGTATTTTCGTGAACGTCGGCTGTTTATCGCAAAGTCGTCAGACGCGCTGAGCGTCATTCTCTCAGTTATATAAAATAGAATGAATTATAGAGGCTCAAACTGGTCACAGTTAATTTATTCCAATGTCTGGCTCTTGTAATCATTTGTGACGGTAAGAGCCTTGGAAATGTATGCTTCAGTTAAAAGTTAATATTGCTCACAGCTGAAAGGTTTTCTTTAATGTTTAATAACGTGTGCCTTATGAATTAAAATTTGTTTTTTCCTCTCTTGCAATTTGAAGGGAGAGTCTTATTAGCAATTTTACAGGAGAGTAAAAAGCAAACATTAAAAGTCAATAATTGCTCTACTCTACTCTTGGAAAATTATTGAGAAGTCCACTCCTATAATTATTGAAGTTATTTGAGATTCGAGGAATGCTTATTTTGAATAGATTCTTCTTATACATATCGACGTCTCTGGAGAATAAGTCGATAATCGTAGAAATCAGTTTTTAGATTACCGACTTATTGTCTGTGTAATAAAGTCGGTAATCGAAAAACTGATTTCTGGGATTTCCTACTTATTCCCCGGAGACTTCGATATACGAGTATGTAGATAAAAATCTAGATTTTATAACCAAGGGTACAACATTAGACCCAAGTTTTAGGGGTCAGGCAAAAATATGTATGTACCCCAACACTTCATATTTGTTATCGGAATTTTAGGTACGGAAAATTTTATAATTACGTTCATAAATAGCTAAACAATGTTTACTTCAGACTTTAAGCTGTACAATTTAAATAAAGTAAATAATTTTTATAAGGTGGGGCATCATCAGAATGACTTCACCTGCTCTTGGGCGGAGCGGGAGGGCGTGCTAGACTTTTACTGACTGAAACCCACTTTCACAATGTCCCTTCTTTGCCTTCGTCCCAGGGCCCCTAGTTTTCCTTTTGGAAGCCCACCCACTGTCACAAAGGCTTCGACCCTGCTGGGCCCCTACAGTTTGTTAACATCTGACGTTATAAAAAAAATGTTTTTAATGGCTTAAATTGCATGAAAAATGAAATGCATCCAGCATTATGTGAGGAGTAATATTCGAGAAAGTGGAGTTATATCATGATAAGGACAGAATGTAAGTAACACGGGAAAAGAGCAGGAAGACGATGGCGTACAAATTTGATAGCACATTCTCTAAAAGTATAGATGATTAAGTTTTATCCTCATGTGGCTCGTAACAACACCAACTTACGTATTAATTACGCTGAACTTAAAACCTTTTTGGCACTAAGTTTTTTTAATAATTATATTACATGGTCTATTGTTGAATGAGCCTTAAAAGCCTTTTTCATTCAGACGTGACACTTAATTAAAATGTTGGTGAATAAATTCCGTGGATAGTTAAAAGTTATAAATTGTAGCACTCAGTGGTACTGGTCACTGCTTGAGCATTCATAATTTTGATGAAAAGTACAAGTTTTCTCCGAAGAATTGTCAAACTTAAGTGGCAATGGGCTGGGCACATTGCTCGCAGAACAGATGGATGATGGGGCTGAACGGTTGTAGAGTGGCGGTTGGTGTGAAGAGAGGGAGAGGGAGGCCTAATAAAAGATGGATGGATTGTGTGAGAAGTGATATGGAAGAAAAGGAAATGAGTGATAGCGTGACGAGTGACAGAACAGAATGGAAGAAAAAAACGTGTTGCGCCGACCCAAATAAAACGGGACAAGGGCAGGTAGATAATGAAAAACAAAAGAGATACTCATTCCTCACTGGTCTTCTATGGTGGCTATTTATATACAATGTATTAAACGTAATTATTTTTTTAATGAATTAATTAGACACTTCCTAATACGTTTTGTTCTTCGCAACAGCTTATTTAATTATTAAAAAGCGTATTGTAAAGAAATAATTTTCAGAATTAGGCAAGTTTCACAAAGTAAAATATTCGTGTGATTCTTTTTGGTCCGACCCTGGAGGCGTTTTTATTAATTTTCTTTTGGAAACTTCTTGTTTAAAACAATTTAATTGTTATTACAAATTGTATACCTACTGTTTTTCTTTCTGAAATAATGTTAATTATAATTAGATAAGTTTCTAGAACCTGCTATAAAACAAATTATCATTTATTACATACTGTATTCTTTTTGATGAGATACTGGTGCTTAATTGCGATCCCTCCAGATGGTAATTAGTAATGCAATCGTTGATGGTGAAGCACACAAAATATTAGAAAGAGACAATCATCATTTACGAGTAGGTGATAGAATAAAAACTACTACCAAAGACGATACGATTAACAATTTTGAGATTGCTGTCATACAAGAGAAGCCATGCGATCCGTTACACATAGGCATTGGGACCTAACACCTGAAAATCAAGCTAACGTGATGGAAGGTAAGCGGTTACCATCTTTAATTGCAACAAAGCATCTGTTCATGATGGTACAAGTACTTGCCTATTCTGGTAAGTACCCCGGAAGATGTTCTTTTCAAATACCTCCACTGCTATTAAAATCTATCTCCTTACTTCAAACCTTACCGGTATACTTATCAGGCGGCCTGATGGCGACAGTGTACAGCGTGACTTCTTCACTCCTGCCCTTGGCGTTGGCAGCATACAGGACTAGCGTGTAGCTAGACCGGCTGTCCAGGTCGAATACCTCGAAGGTGGGTGTGTGGTTTGAGGAGACGTTGGCTCGGACCTGGATGACAAAAAGAAAATGTAAGTTGGCTCGGCTAGGAATTTCATCATGACTTCAATTTTTGTTTCGCAGTAACGGGGAAATCTACAAACTAATGAATTTTGATACTGACCTAATCTAAAATTTACAAAACATATTTTCCGGGATGAAAAAAATAAGACTAAATGTCAAAATTAAACTTATTCTTCTTCTTTTCGTGTCGATGCTCTCGCTAAACTTTTTCTGTTTCTCTCATTATTTGTCAACCTGTACAGATCTGGCAATGGCCTCGTTCAGATCCAAAATTAAACATCAAGTACTAAATGATACTTTTCGTTTTCTTTTATTGCAAGCTGTGGTAGCACTTACCATCAGAGAGGGCAGCTCCAGTACCTCCATGTAGAACACCTGTGGCAGACCTCCGTCGAAGCCCTCCAGACACTCCACCAGAAGGGTGTCAGAGCTCTGGTTCACCACTGAGCAGTTCTGTAGGCTGTGGTAGCACTTACCATCAGAGAGGGTAGCTCCAGCACCTCCATGTAGAACACCTGTGGCAGGCCTCCGTTGAAGCCCTCCAGACACTCCACCAGCAGAGTATCCGAGCTCTGGTTCACCACTGAGCAGTTCTGTAGGCTGTGGTAGCACTTACTATCAGAGAGGGTAGCTCCAGCACCTCCATGTAGAATACCTGTGGCAGGCCTCCGTTGAAGCCCTCCAGACACTCCACCAGCAGAGTATCTGAGCTCTGGTTCACCACTGAGCAGTTCTGCAGCGTTGTGGTAGCACTTACCATCAGAGAGGGCAGTTCCAGCACTTCCATGTAGAACACCTGTGGCAGGCCTCCGTCGAAGCCCTCCAGACACTCCACCAGCAGAGTGTCGGAGCTCTGGTTCACCACTGAGCAGTTCTGCAGGCTGTGGTAGTACTTACCATCAGAGAGGGCAGCTCCAGCACTTCCATGTAGAACACCTGCGGCGTACCTTCGTCGAAGTCTTCGAGACACTCCACCAGCAGAGTGTCGGAGCTCTGGGTCACCACTGAGCAGTTCTGCAGCGTTGTGGTAGCACTTACCATCAGAGAGGGTAGTTCCAGCACTTCCATGTAGAACACCTGTGGCAGGCCTCCGTCGAAGCCCTCCAGACACTCCACCAGCAGAGTGTCGGAGCTCTGGTTCACCACTGAGCAGTTCTGCAGGCTGTGGTAGTACTTACCATCAGAGAGGGCAGCTCCAGCACTTCCATGTAGAACACCTGCGGCGTACCTTCGTCGAAGTCTTCGAGACACTCCACCAGCAGAGTGTCGGAGCTCTGGGTCACCACTGAGCAGTTCTGCAGGCTGTGGTAGTACTTACCATTAGAGAGGGCAGCTCCAGCACCTCCATGTAGAACACCTGAGGTAGGCCTCCGTCAAAGCCCTCCAGACACTTCTCCAGCAGAGTATCAGAGCTGGTTCACCGCTGTTTTGCAGCGCTGTGGTAGCACTTACCATTAGAGAGGGCAGTTCCAGAACCTCCATGTAGAACACCTGTGGCAGACCTCCGTCGAAGCCCTCCAGACACTCCACCAGCAGAGTGTCAAGTTCACCACAGAGCAGATTTGCAGACTGTGGTAGCACTTACCATCAGAGAGGGCAGCTCCAGAACCTCCATGTAGAACACCTGTGGCAGGCCTCCGTCGAAGCCCTCCAGACACTCCACCAGAAGGGTGTCCGAGCTCTGGTTCACCACTGAGCAGTTCTGTAGGCTGTAGTAGCACTTACCATCAGAGAGGGCAGTTCCAGCACTTCCATGTAGAACACCTGCGGCAGGCCTCCGTCGAAGCCCTCAAGGCATTCCACCAGCAGAGTGTCAGAACTCTGGTTCACCACTGAGCAGTTCTGCAGCGCTGTGGGGTTCCCTGCTGAAACCCACTCGATTGAGATGATACATAATTATCTCTGAGAGAAGAAGATTTGAAGTACTCGTATATAAATTTTGTTAAATGATAAATAAATAACTTTGAGATCTGTCAACGTAAGTTTGGGTCGACAAACAAAATTAGTCGTGCAAATATTCGACATAACAATTCAAGACAACGATCCGACACAACTTCACGTTGTGTAAATAATAATTGTTTTGAAGACAAAAAAAATGTAGTATAATAATATTCGTCCTCGATCGATGTCCTATTGGCGTATCGCACCTGTCTTCGGGAACCTATATTGTCAAACTAAAAAAATGTCATGTTTATTTTCTGATTGATGAAGAATGATTTAACTTTTCAAATGCAAAAATTAAAAATTCGCAAATTTTTTGACACCATTGCTGTATCAAAACTTATTTTTGAATAAGTATAAATATAATACAGAAGATAATTTCGAAGCAATACTTTAAAACTGGCCAAATTAAAGCCTCGCACGATTTACTACACATGGCACATTTATTGCATTTCCAGCATGTGTCCCACACCCCACTCATATTACGATGGGCGGCGATAAAATACAAATACGAGCGATATAAACAAAGCGTTGCAAACTTTCTCCTGCCGGCAAACAGGAACTTTATAACACGTTTTGCTATCACAAATTGAATAACACACACTTTGCAGAAGATGAAAGGACCATGGAGGTTCAAAGCGGTGTATAGAACAGGTAGCCTTTATTGGTTTCTAGTGAAAATTATCCACTTTTATTCCTTGTTGTGTGACGTAACCAGAAATATGGTTAAGGATATAATATTATTTTATGGATATGTAGGTTTGTTATAGAGCATTAATTTAAATCTTGCCTACTTTCTCACAATTGGTATTTCCTAGTCCTGGGTTCGATTTTTTTTTAGTTCCGAGTCGGGCAAACAGTGCTATTGGGTTTTTCCATTATGAATGACTCTATAGCACCCCGGAGTTGGAAGTTAGTAATGTGACACATCCGTGCATCAGAAAACACGTAAAGCCGTTATCCAATTTTGACATTGTTTTCACAATTAGTATTTGTTTGTATTATTTTTAAATTACTTCGTTACCAAATATTTCTTTCACGCAAATTCCTAATCGTAACTACATATATTATTATATTAGGGCCTATAACATCATAATGAATTACCTGCAGCAACCAGCTTGTACAAGCAGGGCGCCTCCTGCTTCCCCACGGAGTTGGTGGCTGAACACAGCACCGTGCCGAAATCCATGTCAGTAGTCGGGGTGTAGCGGAGAGTGGACGTGTTGCCGTAGGCCGTGTATAAACTGTTGGGAGATGAACATATTTGTGATTGGAAAAAAGTCTATTATGTAACGTTGATACAGGTGTTTAATACAAAATTACAATGCTACACGATCAAAATCATCATAGTGGACTTGATTATATATTTTGTAGTAACAGCAAATGCATCTCTAACCACTAAAGATGGTAGTTCTATCCAAAAAGTTTCCTAATCATGTTCACAATGTCATGCAGCTAAGTTTTGGAGATTGCGCGCGGCAATCGCATGACTTGATTCCGCCATCACCTTTCTACCATCGGGCAATTCGACGTACGGTGAGTATCCCTATCCACTCATTGTTGACACGTCTACGGTTCGGACCGCGAACTTCGAAGGACTGGAACAATTTGCCGGCTGCGGTTTTTCCGTCCGATTATATTATAGGTGCCTTCAAGGCAAGGCAAGGTAAGTAGGCTCTTAATAAACTAGTACGCTTCACCATCAACAATTGCATCACTGCTTTCCATCAGGCGGGATCGCACTCAAACTGTGGTTTATATTACGATAAAAAATTGTTCCGAACGGCATTGCTAAATCTTTTGAACGTGCAGTGTTAGGCGTTAAATATACACAGTAGACCATCAACGCTCCCCACCACAGCTCCCCACGTATAACAGTATAACAACGTTTTTGGGATGTTGGTGGGGTTGTTGCGCCAGTATAGCGCATCGGGGCCCATATTTGCCGACGCGCGTATTCAAAGCTCTTACGTCATTCTCCGATAGAGGGCCGTATCATTTTTGAGTTCTGTTCAGCGCAGCGTTTTTAGTGTTGTGGTTGACCGAACAGAATTGTCTATATAGTGTCATTATGTTCGATTGAACATAATTTACAGACTTAACTTGGATTTAGTTACATTGTATTCATGTTATTCAATTTTACTGTGTTTTTTGCCTTGTCTGTAAATGATTTAAAATGTGCTTTTCATTGTATGTGTAATTTACTTTAATAATGTAATTTTAAGAATAAGTACTGCCGTCCAGCCCCTAAAGCGCAGTTTTTTACTTTTTTTTACTGCTTTTTAGGGGCTGGACAGTAGAGTATTAGCAAAAATATGTTATTTTTTGTTAATATCTGATAAAGTTTATACAAGACAAATGAAAAACAAATGAATAAAACCAGTTCCTCTTCAGTTGCGGAAATGTTTACACTATAGTCTGTAGCTAGAAGAATACTGTGTTTACACATAAGTTGTTCCGGGTCTGAATGTACAACATTCTTGCACAGTAAAGATTATTACACCAAAACACTTGCCAAATAGTTCCTCGAAGATTCAGGGTGTATAAATTTTAAACCTTGTGAATTGATTCTTCCAAAACTGTGTGTTAGATTCATTAGGTACAAAAAATAAGGATTTAAAACTTTAGAATTTTCAAATCCTTTGCCTCCTCCTAAATAGCTTTACCGATTTAAACGTTATTTTGTATATTTGAGCGAGTTTTTGAATGGTTTTAAATACAATTCGACACGGTAGGTGGTGCTGCAATTTGATTCTATTTTTTTCTGACAACATTCTAGCTTTCGGACAGGACAACGTCTGCTGGGAACGTCAGTTTTTTTGTAATATTTATTTTAGTGAACTTAGTTTTTTAACCCGTATCTAGTCAAAAATGCCATGTTGTACTAATATTATAGTCCACCCATGAACAAGTATGTACATACACAAAACACATACTACATAAACTAGTACAAAAACCTTTCGTCTGTTTTTGAAACCCTGAGACTAAAACTACATTTCAACACAAAAGAACTTGCGTCTTTCCTAAAGTAAATTTGACATTACTTGTGTCAATTTAGTCTCAGGGTATAAAAAACAGACGATAGCGACAATCAGAATTCCCAAAAATAAATTCATCTACTGGCTTTTAGGTAGGTATTTGAAACCCGTAATCAAGCCTACCATTCAAGTTCAAATGGCGAACTAAACCAGGCATGGCTAAGCAAATTCAGCGGCACTGTGACAAAGCGCACTGCCGTCCACTTCAAAAGCACTGCTCTTTACTGGGCTGTGGCGTAAAATACTCGCAGATATATACAGAAGGTTGCCTCTGTCAAAATCAGGCGCACGTACCAGTGGTGATCTCGATCAATTGTCCACAAAATATAATAGTACAGAAGTCATCATCATCATCTACCTAGCCTTTTCCCAACTATATTGGGGTCGGCTTCCAGTCAAACCGGATTTAGCTGAATACCAGTATTTTACGAGGAGCGGCTGCCTACCAGACCTCCACAACCCATTAACTGGGGTAACATGGTACTTCATGGCAAGACTGGAGTTAGATTTACTGGATTCTGACTATCCGTAACGACTGCCAAAGATCTCCAAATGACAGCTGGGACCCACGGCTTAACGTGCTTACCAAGGCACGAAGGAAACTCGTTATTTTAAGATGGTCACCCATCCACAGACCAACCTTGGCAAACGCTGCTTAACCTTGAAGATCACCCCTGTGTGGCTGTTATTGTCTAGCCACGAGCTCCTCGTGATTTCAATCAATTGCCCACAAAATATGTATATAGGTACAGAAGTCATTCTCACGTATTTACTTCATTTTTCATACCTACTCGTCTTGCCATGAAGTACCGTGTTATCCCCGTTAATGGGTTGTGGAGGTGTGGTAGGCAGATGACGCTCGTAAAATACTGGTATTCAGCTAAATCCGGCTTGACTGGAAGCTGACCTCAATATAGTTGGGAAAAGGCTAGGCAGATGATGTTCCCGTTCGTTGTGTGTAGTCACCCTTCTGTACCCATATTCTGTGTGGCTAGGCTGTAGGCGTATGACACAACGTGTGGTGCTAATTTCTAGATAGCTCGTCCTCGATTAACGACACGCTGCGTGCTCTTCCGTGAGAATGCGTTTTGTTGTTGTGTTCCAAGTAGTGCTTGTGCGATCTTGAATAAATTGTATGATAAAACATTGAATGCTGTGTACTGTAGTAATTGGACTTCAGATTCATGTGGTTTTAAATGTTCTGATTGTCTTAGTCTGTAGACTGTCACTGTACTTATTAAAATAAAATAAGTTTCATACGAGTGCTTTTTTTGCTTTTTGTGCGTTTAAGACCACAGTTTGTGCTAGTTTTTAAACCTATGATAAGTCACATTCATCAAATAAAATTTGAACGTCTTTGAGTAGACGGAAAACATGAAGTGGAGACAATCCTCACACCCTAAATTCGAAAAATCGTTGAGAGAATTTGATCACTGTAGGCACGGGTTTGCAGACGGCGAGTTATAGGTGGCTTGCTGTCCAGTAAGGACCAGGCAAGCCTTGTAGAGGTGTCAACAGAACGGACGATAACTGCGGAATTGTTCAAAAGAGTTACCGTTCCCCTGAGAAGAGGTTATTTGATACCGTCTCACAAAAACGGAACAACCAAAGTACTACAATATTCATGTAGCTAGACACACAAACAAATCAGGATTAGGAATTGACATTCTGTAGTCCATACAAATTAACGTCTAACAAGAGAATCAAACTATGATTCTCATGAAACGTCCTGCATTAGAGATGCAGTAGAAACACCGCATTTACGCGCGAATCCATGTCGCCACATAAACACTTAATATGCATGAGTATCGCTACAAGTGCGCGCCACACTAGCGTGGCCTATACACCAACTATTGGCTCACGACCCGCGTCCGACACACCCGCAGAAAAGGCTCGCAGCGCTGAATCGCAAGCGCTTTAGCACTGCACTAATTAGAGCCCCAATATGGACGTATTAAGCGACCGAAATTCCTCTGAAAAGCTGCCTATCTGACCCGTTAGCAGCTTAAAACTTGAGTTTCGCTGAGCCGATTTTCATTACTGTTTTATTCAGCGAACTTTTTCAAGCTTTGTTTAAGTTCGGGTCAGAAATAAACCAGAATAGATGTAAGAAATTCGCGGCGACGGAGGCGTATTTGAAGTTCTAAGTTTGTTTAGAATCTGTTCTTCTGTTAAATCAATATTTTGTGAGTTAAGTAGGTTATTTTAAGGTCTCTGGGATATTGATTTCGTGATGTAATTAGGATTGTTTGAGAGATGCCAGCCATTTTAGGTTTGACATTAATTTCATCAGTCTGTTCAACAAAATGTTTTTGCTTCTGCCTATCAGAAATAATCAAAACCAAGCCTCACCGAACATTTTGTTCCACATAGTTGTATAGAACATGTCTTGTTTTACATGCTACGGAAACATCAAGCACCTACTGATTTTTTTATGTTTCCCCTTTTTTGTAAAGAGAGCGTTCTCTTTAATATTAAATTCTGAGAAACCAAGTGAGAGTTGTGTTCTTCTTCTTTTTTATTTTCTAGTCAAAAGAAAATATTTAAGTGTTAGTTAGCTTTAGTAAAGTTAGTTGTGTACCAGGTTGCCCTTTCACATACTTTCAGATTTTCAAAAATTCAAGCCGAAGCGTGTCACTTCAAAGTTTGGTCTCATAATGTTTTAACAACTAACAAAAGGTAATCATTTCGAAAAAAAAAAGTTTTTTTTCTACATCATTATAAACATCATTTAATTTTCAGTCGAAAAACGTCCACTTTCGGACATAGGTCTCCCTATGTGTCATCAAAACCGTTCCTGTACGTCTCGCACTCATCGAACCTCCCACGACGCTCACCAGGTCATCGGTCCACCTTGTGGGAGACCTTTCAACGCTGCGGCTTCCGGCACGTGGTCGCCACTCCAGAAACTTTCGTCGCCATTGACCATCTGTTCAGCGAGCAATTTGCCCTGTTCACTGTCACTTAATTTTGGCGATTTTTTGAGCTATGCTTATGCAGTAACCTTGTTTCTCCTGTGCATGTCTTCATTTCTGATGTGGTCACGCAAGGAAACTGCGAATATAGCTTTTTTGACCTACTGTGCTACAAAAAGTATCTATGTCGATAAAAACAGTAACTGTCAATAATTTCCAACTACTGCGTAACGCCCATCAGCATATTTTTACAAATTGCTTCTCAATGTCAGAACCAACAAATTAATATTCTGATGGAAACGTTCACCAAAAACGTACACCACGTTCAAATTGTTAGTTATTAAATCGCGTTATTTGTATGCAGATTCAATTATCTATTGCACAGTTTGAAATTGATACAGTCGGCATATGAGTGGGTTATCAATCTATGTGTAAAATAGAAATGTTTTTGTAAAGGTTTCTGCTTAAAACGGTTCGCGTTTGCCAATGAATGTGATAATATCTATTGCATATTTTCACATCATATTTTTTTGTAAAAACCTTTTTTTGTTAATCGTTTATGTGTTTGTATTTGATTGCGTATACATTCTACATGCTTCGGGATTATAATCATTAATAAAAACTAGTCTGATTAAAATAGAGTTAGAATATAAAATTACGATTACAGTTTCAGTAATAATGGAATAGTATGGTTTCAATAAACTTCGTCCTATATTAATTGTTCCACTACACTCTATGGAAAATTGATTTAGTATTTTACGTAATAATTAAACGCATAATTATGTTTTTTAAATGATAAGGTCTTGTGCTTGATTGCGATCCCACCTGATGGAAAGTAGTGATGCAATTGTTGACTCAGTCTATCCTTGAAGACATCTCCTCCAAAAAAATCCTCAAATTACATTTTATGTTCGTGGCACATTTGGTACCTGGAGTTTATCCATGTGATCTAATATGGATAAACTTTACAATGATTGAGCTATCGGCGGATGTGCAGCGTGTCTCGAGTTCGATTCCCACAAGTAACAAACATTTATTATGGGCCATCAGAAAGTTCATCACCATCATCTGCCTAGCCTTTTTCCCAACTATATTGGGGTCAGCTTCCAGTCAAGCTGGATTTAGCTAAATACCAGTATTTTACGAGGAGCGGCTGCCTACCAGACCTCCACAACCCATTAACTAGGGAAAGTTCATCGAGTCAGGGTATTACGTGTATGAACATAAGTTTATTTTATTTATAAACGCACTCATGATAGAGGAGTAATTCGTAGTGTGAAGAAATGTTGAAAAAATGTTTTACTAATTTACTTTTTCATGTAAACTCCTGAAAAAAAACGTTGTCTTAATTCCTTACCTTGGAGATATCTCAGTCTGTTCGCCGGAGCTGTTGAAGAACCAGCTGAAGTAGGTGGGAGGTGGGCTGGAGTCCACCACGCACTGCAGCACCACCGTCTCCATCTTAAGGGCCCCGTACACCTCGCCTTCGTTCAGCGTCTTGCACATTGGAGCATCTACGTGAAGATATCATAAAATTAATAATTAATATAGTCTTGCGAATTATTTTGAAGGAAATAATCGTAGAAGATCGATTGTGTAAGAAGTGAGTGGAAGAAGAGAAAGTTAGTGACGAGTGATAGAACAGAGTGGAATAAAAAAACATGTTGCATTGACCCCGAATAAAAAGGGACAAGGGCAGGAAGATGATGATGATGAGTCGTAGAAGATCGATAATGTTTATTTTACGAGCTTGTTCGAAGTTTGGCCGTCCAATTTTCTTTCGACTAAAACTATTAATAGTCTGCTTTATTTTTATTTGCTATCTATTTTTAGTGGTTATTTAGGTGTGGAATAACCGAACATCATACGGACAAAGCGTTTTAGAAACACGTTTATTGTGCGTACAGCTAAGGAGTGGAATTCTCTGCCGGAGTCTGTGTTTCCTGATAGCTACTAACTTAGGGGTTTTTAAGTCAATTGTGAATGGGTTACTTGGCACCGTTGTCGGCTACATCATCGCTTACCATCAAGTGAGGCGGAGGTGGACAAACGCGAGCCTATACCTACATAATAATAAAAAAACATTCTGAAAGTAGTATTGTTCAGAATCGATTACATTCACAAACATGTAAGCTCACATACACAGACCCAAAACAAATATCTGTAGGCCGGCCTGGCTGTACCTATATAATATGTGCTGGAATCGAAACCACGACCCGAAGCGCAGTGGTCAATCGTTCAGCCATTGCGCTAACCATGCCGGCAAATATAATTGGTCAAAACTATAATAGGTTTGAGTATAAAAATTAATTAAAAGTATTTTTGTTTTTATTCAGTTAAGGGTCCTGTTTCACAATGTCCGAGTAGCCACTACTTCCCGAATAAATTCAAAAATGGACCAGAATTTGTATGAAATTATCTGCCAAGTAAGGTATTGGCAACTTAATCATAGGTGGTGAAATAGGCCCTAAAACTACTTTAAAATTACTAACATTTACGCAAAAACCTGTAACATTAGTAGTTGTTTTTCTTGTTATTAGTTTTAAAACAGTTCTTGTAGTAACTCTAGGTTGTTACAGAACGAAAAATAACTTTCGTAGTTTTAAAATAATAAAATGAATGTGTTTACGTCTGAGTCGAACCCGTCAAAACAAGCTTTGCCTAAACAACAGTATTTATTTACTGTGGTATCAGAGTTTTCCGCGCGTTTAGAACATATACATATTCTTGTATCCGCCTTTCCTCTCTCTTATTGCACCTACCACTATTTTTCTCTGCATCACCCAAAAGTTGACTGGTAGAAAGTACCTAAGGCATTAAGTCCGTCTCTTTACTTTTATTAAATGCTTTATTTAATAAATAAATTAATAAATAAATATACAACTATCTAAAATCAACTATCAGACAGTAACCCGGACCAGACAGAACATGTCATAGATTCTTCCCTTTTTGTAGGATTATAGGACTTTACACCCTGTACAGGGTGTAAAGTCCTATAATCCTACAAAAAGTTACATTCACATTATGCAAACCTCTGCAAGAACCTGCATACTTTTAATGGTAGGTACCTGGGTACTGAGATTTTAATAATGCCTACCAACAGTAATAGATAGTACAAGTCGCGTACCTACCTAGGTACCATATGCCACCATTTCTTTAAGTAGGTACACACCAAGCAAAGCCTGTCGTTAAGTCTCGGTACCCCTATTTATTATATAGGTAAATAGCGTATGTTGATTTAAAAATAGCTTTTAATTGCATACAAATAGTCACGTCTACCCACATGAGAATTGGCAGCACTAAGTGCTCACTGCTGCAGATCCATTTATTTATTCTTTCTGCTAATCTGCTAAATTAGCGTGTAGTGAATTCAAACAAATTATACTGCAGTATTGTAGCCCAGTATTGAAAGCAATGGTGACCACCTTTGCTATTGGTAATTGCCCCAACTTACAAGCTGCAACTTATAACTTGTGTGTCGGGGTTCAAACCCAGCCAGGTTCGTGTAATTTATTTTTCACCTCAGCACCTCAAACAAGTATGTTTTGCAGTTTAAAGACAGTGAGCAAAATTCGATTTTGCTGCGAGCGTGAGACAAAGTAACTTTTTAATTATTTTTTTTTAATGCTGAGTCAGTGCTGGGTCTACTCACAACATTCGAAAGATTTGAACTTCACTTTGTTCTGTCACTTTCACTTCGATACGAAAAGAGCGAGAGATAGAAACAAGTCGATTCAAAGTTCGATTTTCAAATTCCATATATAATAGGCTCAAAAAAGAAACCAAACAATAAAACGTTCGGAAACACGTCACCTATAAAATTTCAAATCAAGGTTATGTAATTATTATACTTTTCTCTTAATTATCGAATTATATTTTTTTATGATCGAATAAAGAGATGTTGAATTAAAAAATACGAAGTTTATCATGTAACTACATAATTATTTAAAGTTTTAACAATCTTTACTGTGACAGAATAATTTAGTAATAGTGCAATTTCCGAACGCATCTTTAAAAAATAGCGGGCTTTAATTTTATATTGTTTTCTTCTTCTGTTCGCTAGCTACAAAGTGCGATACACGTTGGATATTATTATTTTATATCGGTTCCAAATAAAACTGTTACTTTTAATTTGCAAAACTGCAATAATTTTACTTTTAATTTTTACAAATATACATGTGGTTCAAATATTACCAAGTTGTATTTTTTATTACCTTTACATTATTTGTTCTCGCTGCTGAAGTGAAAAGTTGTATGTGCTACACGAGACCAAAGTTATTTGCATCTCGTGTCTTTGAATCCCTCGCTGCACTCAGGATTCTAACCTAGAATCACTCGCTACGCTCGTGATTCAAATATAGAATCCTTCGCTTACTCGGGATTCAAAATCAACACTCGCGGCAAAAACCAACTTTGCTCTCTTGTTGCACAAATAACTATTATCACCGCTGCTCTCAAAGCGATGAAGGAAAATATCGTGAGAAAATCGACATGTTTTAGAACCAAAAATTCGAAGATATGTGACATCCACCAATCCGCACTAGGCCCGCTTGGTGGATTATGGCCCATTTCCACTTCTAAAAAGGAAGCCTGAGTCCCAACAAAGGGAACATTACAAGGCCGATAATCCTAATGCTAATTGTAGCCTATCCTACTACTATACGAATGTGAAACTGGATACTTCGCTGGATCATGTCCTGGATTAGAAAATAGGATATTTTTGAACACTGTTTTAGGCTATCACGGTTTGTTTCATAATTTAAATTGAAGATATCCCGTAAGTGACAATTTAAATTAGGATATTTTTGGTCCAAGAAGTATCCTACATTTCCTTAAGTTTTTTTTTTAACGAGAGAAATCATCCAATGGCTTCTCCTCCCCTCCTCTCTCTCTTGGGCTCCCCTTGGGCTGTGCGGTAGTGCGTGTCAGACTTTTACTAACTAAAAAACACTGTTCCTCCGACGATTTTGCTGACATCTCTTTGAGGCGAGCATGGAACACAACGCGCCGCCGCGCCGTCGACTACTTGGGCTTGGTCGGGATGGTTACTGGCCGGAGTCACCCATTGCTCGCCATCACATTCTCTTAGGATCTTAGAATTTCATGCAGGCGATGCCATTGGCTTTTTTTAGCATTATCGGCCTTATAATGTTCCCACTGCTGGGACTCGGCCCTCCTCTCTTGTGTAGGGAATGGGCCATAATCCACCGCGCGGGCCCATTGCGGATTGGTGGATGTCACATGGCTTCGAATTATTGGTTCTAGGACATGCCAGTTTCCTCACGATGTTTTCCTTCACCGTTTTGAGAGCAGTAGTGATGAAATAAATTACACAAAGTAATACGCCTGGTTGGGTTCGAACCCGCGACCTACAACTTGTAAGTCAGGACAATTAGCACTGGGCCACCTATGCTCACCTACTATTCCCTTAGGATCTTATAATTTCATGCAGGCCATTGGCTTAAAACGTTTCATTTAAATCACACGGCAGTTTGCCCTGTTTCAGGATTTCAAATAAACTTTTTACATAATTCACAGTAATATCCAAATCAACACGATTAAATGCCGCCATCTATCTGAATGAAAGACGAAACCCACAAAACCTATCTCAGTTTAAATTAGGTCCAGCGTATAAATCTGCGCAGCCTGACAATTCTGGGCTGATTCAGTGCTCAATCTGCTCGTAATCCCGGCGGGTTTCCACAAACTGTCGCAAACAAAGTCTACAAGACCATATCCATTTCATTTTGAATCTGGATTTCTTCCAGTTTTCCAACAAGTCACCGCTATAATGTGCCTTTACGTGTGCTTCCCGAAGGAGTAGAGGCGTAGGTTTGTGCATGTTTTAGATTTAGATTATGTTTTGATTGCTGTGTGGAATATTGTGGATGGACAGTTAAGTTTGTATGTTAAAAGTGGGTGAAGTTATCGTGGTTGATTTCTTGTTATTATGTACAGAGACAAGTAAACAACGGTAAAAAGAGAAAGGTAAAATACGGGTTAACCTACATATTAGATATGAAGTTAGTTAATGTTTAGGTTTCTTCTATTTATGCATAGTGTATCGATATTTATGACGCCACATAAGAACTAAAATCAAAATCCTACATCGCGTTGTGTGTGCGGCGGAGGTTCGTGCATGATTAGAATACATACGACAGCTTGAAATCAACTGTCGGCCAGTTGCCTGGACCAGACACAATACCCGTCTGGTTGGAGGATCTTCCCTTTTCAACGAAAGTATGTTGTACTTTATACCAGAGTATCGTTATTTACAAAATATCACTATAATCATAAAATCAATGTTGGGATTAGTGAATCGGTAGACATCAAGGAGGTTATTATAATTATACCACTCATCGCAAAAGTACACGACTCAAGAACTATAAAAAGTATGTAGATAGCTTCGGTAGTCGCTATTTATTTTGAGTGTATAGAGTATAGTCTATTAATAGAAGACTATTAATAGAAATCTCCAGATTACGTCTCCAAAATGTAGATTAACTGGTCTAATCTATCAAAGATGTCAGACCCTCTATAGACGAGGAGAGAGAAGAAGATTTATTCGAATAACCTATTATTTCTTGCCCAACTAATAATAAACGTAGTCTAGAGTCGAACGGTCCGTGTCGGACGTGATTCGAGAGTGTGTACAGAATAGCCTTGTATATAGGCTGATCCAATAACTTTGAAGTAACTAACCTAAGCTACGCTTTGAAATCGGAGTAACCTCTTTGTAATACGCCCAGAGAAGCGTGGCTTTTAGCATAGTATTTAAAAACATAACACGCTGTCTTATAAAAATCGAAAAATAACCCAAAATATGTGTATGTATGTCTAAATTAGATATTAACGACCTATGCGAGGCCAACGACAGAGCTGTCCAGGTGACTAGATATTGGTCGAACAAAAGAAGATTGGCAAAACCCCATGTACTTTCAGTATCACATACAGGCTTAACGTACAATAGAATGAATATAATATGGATTAGAATGCTACAATAGAGTATAACAAAATATGTAATGGTAAGACATACATTAGAGTTGGGGATATAAAATGATTTATAGACATAACCTCAAAATGGACCACCAAAAATAATACAAGGTACCTACCTAATTATGTAACTTAGAGCTTGACCAGAAGGGGCGAATTCATCGCGATTCTCTCGTGTGTATCACGCGCGACCGTTGCGCCCAGAAAGAGCGTATCAACGCTGGAGCATTCAACAATTCCGTATCAAATGTAGGTGCTCAATTTCCCTGGATATGTGCACTCGCTCTGGAGTTCGCGCGTTTAACTGGATACAACAAGGTGTCCCTAGTATCTCGACTCGCGTGTAATACGCGCGAGTTGAGGGTCTGGCGTTGTGCACGCGATTTACGCGCGTATTTGGAATTCGCGCGATACTTGTGGACGCGACGTATTTGTGCTAGTATCTTACTAGTATATTACTAGCGCGTAAATGATTTCGCGCGAAACGTTTCTAAACGAATTCGCTTCTTCTGGACAAGGTTTTAAGGCAGACCCTTAAGCGTCGTCCTATTTAGCTAACTATCATACGATTGAACGATGTGATTTCGTCGCACGATGAGATTAGTTTTATTGACGAAACCCTATGCTCGCGCGATGATTTACAAGCTTCTGTTAGGACACTCTAAAGAATGTGTATTTAATCACATCGTTCAATTGTACGATGGTTAGGGTCAGCTCACACCGAGACGCGACGCTGCGCGCACATTTTAATAGAGTGACTCAAAATATAACTTTATTTACTACGCGAAAAGATACACATTTCATTGTGAGAATTTAGAATACGTTGCTTCATGCAGCGCTGCACCTCTTGATACCGCGCGGCGTCTCGTAACAGGTAAAAAACAAAACCATAGTATTTATAACATTTTTTTATTATAATTGTAACAATACATTGTCAAGAAATCTGAGGAGCTCGTGGCTAAATAATAACAGCCGCACAGGTCGATCTTCAAGGTTAAGCAACGCTTGCCTAGGTTGGTCTGTGGATGGGTGACCATCTTAACATAACGAGTTTCCTCCGTGCCTCGGAAAGCACGTTAAGCCGTTGGTCCCGGCTGTCATTTGGAGATCTTTGGCAGTCGTTACGGATAGTCAGAAGCCAGTAAATCTGACTCCAGTCTTGCCATGAAGTACCGTGTTACCCCAGTTAATGGGTTGTGGAGGTCTGGTAGGCAGCCGCTCCTCGTAAAATACTGGTGTTCAGCTAAATCCGGCTTGACTGGAAGCCGACCCCAATATAGTTGGGAAAAGGCTAAGCAGATGATGAATACATTGTCAAGAAATACCGCAGGGAGATTGTTCCTTCGTGTCGATCGTAAGCTAAATACCAGACTACACTCATGACATGTGAACAACAGCCCACGGTTCTGAGTCATACTTTACAATTACAACAGTAGCCGATAATGGCTTCGGTTTTCTCCTTTAAACTGGTCAAATCAAGACACGTCGGCGAAGGCGTGATAAGCGCACATAACAGTTTATACACCGAAGATCAACTGCTGACATTGTTAAAGCATGAAAAACATTCACAGAATAAATAAGAGTCCTATTTCAGTCCTGCGCAGGTTTATACACTAAACGCAAATTGTAATGTACTAAAGTAACGTGGCGGCACAAAATAAGAGTTCACACTTCATTTATAGATGCAGACAACATTACAAATAACACGAACGACGAATTATGTTTAGGCAGGGTCAAACAAAAATAGCATGTCAGTTTATATTTTTTTTGTATTTGACATACCTAAGTAACAGCTGACGCAATAAGCCTTTTTTATGCGTTTTGTTTTTACCGACTTCACAAAAAGGACGAGGTACTATTGCATTATTGCGTTTTGTTTCCGTAACGGGACTGTACCCTAAAATCATGGTTTTTTAATTACTCCGGACTGCTAATATTGTATTTTAGCTTGGAAAATAACTAACGATATATGACCCATAAGTTGCATATAACTAGATTTGTGTATGTTTGGATTTTGATGTGATACCCAGCTCGCCAATCTTCTTTGAGTTGAATCGACACGAGAAGAAGAAGACTAGTGGGGTGTTACAAATCTTTAGAATTGTCGGCTTTTCTCTATCACTCATAAATGAGCAGCAGTGGTGGCCCAGTGGTAACTAGTTAACGCGAACTACAACTAGTGGCCACTAGTTGTAGTTCGCGGATTCGAACCCAGCCAGGTGCATAACTTAGTGGTCCTTTGCTCTCAAAACGGCGAAGGAAAACATTGTCAGGAAACCATGTTCTAGAACAGAAAATTCGAAGACTTGTGACATCTACCAATCCGCACGGGGCCCAGGTGGTAGATTAGAACATTAAATGGCTAAATTTTCTATGCATATTATATACGCATGTAATCGTATTAAGGTTTACATATACAGACAGCGAGCGCGTCAGACAAGTGTTGTGCTAGACTTAGCCAGACATCATTTATTCACATCTAACGTATTGGAAGCGTTGTGTCAGACATCGACAGACTGCATCGTCAGCACCGGATGCAACCGCTCTCACCAGCAGTTATTGAATAGCTTTACTAGGATAAAAGGTTTGATTTTGACGAAAAAGTTCAGACACTTCTCTATGAAGGTTAATAAAAAATATGTCTGCTCGGTCCCAATACTGTATTGACACAGTCTGGCAGATATGCACACAGACATGAACCGCGCAGACAAAATATTATTTCTGATATTGCTGGCCATCAGGCACGGTCCGTGTCTGTCGGTGCCTGTGCGGCCACGTTACGATACTTATAAATCCGTTCATCACACTGTATACAATAATATTATGTTGTCTGGCACGATACGTGTCGGACACGCTCGTTGTCTGTAGCTGTAAATCCACCTTTATGCCCGCTGGGTAAAAATTAAAACATGATAATATAAAATTGATTGTTCGATAGAAAATAAAATCATGAATCTGAACTTAACTTACAATTCCAAGTGTGTACCAAATATCTACGAGATTATGTCACGGAAAATTTTGAAAGTTACAAATATCTTGGATAATGTGAAATTAAACACATGTTGTTTACCTAAATGGACATTATGGATTGTGTGAGGACTGATATGAAAGAAGAAGAAGAGAGTTAGTGATAGTACGACGGGTGACAGGACAGAATGAAAGAAAAAAAACGTGATGCGCTGACTCTAAGTAATATGGGATGAGGGCAGAAAGAAGAAGAAGCAGTAGAGTTGTGGAATACTCACAATTGATCTGCAATGACACTGGGTTGCTAGTGGCACTGCCTTCGTTGTTGTAAGCCAAGCAGCTGTAGTCTCCTGCAGCGGACCTGGTCACACTTTGCAGCACTAAGCTCTGGTCACTCAGGATGACTCCAGCGCTGGCATTGTGCTGGATCTCCTTCACCTGTGGAACATTTGAGATTTCAGTCATGACAAACCAAAGGATAATGGTAGATGATTAACGAGGACCTAGTATACATCTCCAGAGGTCGCGTTGGGCGGCTGCAGACATTTCCAGTAAGGAGGTATGCGGTACAGAGAGTAAAGTTCCACATACCTCCGTTGAAAAGGGAGGATCCTCCGATAGGACGAGATTATTTGGTGGCCTACTGCCCGATAGATAACTTCGGGATATTGTATAATGTTCTTTGCGCGATGCAGGATTAATTCTTCTGCGATATCTAAGATGGCGCTACACTATCTTAAAACGTGCAATATTTTGTATTTATTAAAAGTTTGTTTTATGTCGATCAGAAAACCATTTCACTGAGGATATTTAACAAACTCTGTTAAAACTTTTCAAATAAGAGCAGTTTATTGTATGTAATTTGAAACTATTGAAGATGAAGAAACGCTAGCTGCCGTCTTCGTTATTCGAAAGGAAAAGTGGTAACAAAAGGAAAACTAATCCATTGTGCTGCTGCCTTTACTCGTCTTGGATGGACAATAGTGGTTGAGCATTGAGTACAGTGGCGTGAAATTATAAAGGCCGGTGTCCAGCAGGGAACTGTTATAGGCCCACATTGATGCACGCAGTTGAACAATTTTATTTTACTTTTTTTTATTGAGTGATTTAATTATAAAATAGTAATTACTATAGTTAATTTGATGGACATTTTTTTTATATTCCAGTTTTTGTGACGAAAATTTAAAAAGCTGTAATTAGAGCGTTTTCACATTATCCGATCCGATCCGATGAAAGACAGGTACATATTAATCATACATTTTAATTACCCCGATATCGGATCGGCGTCCGACACCGATATCGTATCGGATAATGTGAAAACGCTCTTGGAATGCTTTTACAATTGACTATTAAGTCTTTTGTGGCTTCTATCGGTTAAAATGACCAATTCACCATAATACATATTGTATAAAGTAGTTCATCTATATGATGAACTACTTTATGCATTATGACAAGTTAACATTCAACTGCACTTTCTAGGTAACTTTCAAGCTGGTCTACCCTGATACAGAGTTTTCAAAGAATTAGAGGTCAACTTATACTGGGTTTCTACCATTGACATGCGGCTTACCCGTGTTATATAATTATATTAACTCAGGAAACTTACCCCCTTGTACCAAGTGAGTTTCTTCGCCTTGGGGTTAGCTTTGACGCTGCACTCAAAGTAAACGCCATCCCCTTCCTTGATGTAACTAGGGTTCAGGTTCGAACCCAGTTTTAGAGTCACGATAGGCACATCTGTTGACAAACATAAACTTTACATATTTATCTATTTTCTTGGTAAAAATCAGTTACAGATAGGGAAAACAGACTACTTTTTAAACCAAAATACTTGCATAGCTCGTAGATCTACCTACTATTAATCATAATAATTTATCAATTACAATCTGCATACCAACTTTATCATCCATAGATTTAAATAACGCTCTTACGGTATTTGTTCAAAAACAAAAGATTTCTTTGATTTTGTACAAAGCACCAGTAATGTAGATATGTATTTTTAAAGACATTCTATCCTGATCCAATTCTCGAATATGATCTCTCTCTGTCTCTCAAAGGTTTGCTGGGAAAAAACTCATTGTTGAGTTAAGCTCGCTTTTGTGCATGAATTGTTAAATTACTGTGTACTATGTCAAGTTTTTTTTGTACAATAAAGAATTATAGAACTTCTCCCTATAATTGTAGGTTTGTTAACATTTTAATTATCAGTTACATATTCAAGTTGATTCAACCTTGTTACACATTTTTTAATTACTTTGAGTTTTAATATAAATTAAGCTAAAACGTATTTGCTAAGGAAACATAATATGTATTTTATTATAATTTGTTATGTACACTTTAGATAAAAAGTGCTAAATACCTCTTATTAAAATTTAAATGAACTTATTAGTCTGTTTTAGCAGTCACAGGTTAACATTAACTTGGATAATAATTTCATGCCTAGTATAGCCATACCATCTAAATCTTCGTGATAAAGGAGAATTATGTTTAATTATGTTTTACATACGTTCCAGTATTGTATAGCGTTAAATGGGTTCCTATATTTTAAAGTCTATCATGAGATGGGACCTCAGTTAAAATATGAAACAAATTAAAGTTTATATTACAGGGTGTAAATAGACCGATCACAAAGCCGATAACTACACATTCTGTACATGTAATTAAGTAACTTAAACCAAAAATTATTGCTGGGAAAAAACTTTTTTTTTTCATCATTAAAAAATAATTAATTAATAATAACTTCGATCAGCTGCACGTTCGGCCGCTTGCGCTTGTGTGTGTGAGGCGCTCGTTGTGTTTAGTTTTCATTGCATTTTTGTGACTTCAAATGCGTAATTTGTCATGAAAAATTGATAATTTTGATAATGTTTGTTCGGCAGAAAGTTTACTAATGATACTTGGAATACAATTCTGAAAAAAAATAGAAAAAAAATTGTTGACTTTGACCTTCAATATCTCCAGAACTAGTGAATTCCCAGGTATGGTCTAGAAGAAAAAAACTATCCCAGTGATGAGGACTATTTGGCGTTTACGTTTTCGTTAAGGGTCTTTTTACACCCTTTATATTGAAATAAATACAATTATGATGTTTCAATATAATATAAACTAAATGTATGTTTTTGTGTTAATAATTAATTACTCTCTACACGTGTTGGTTCCGACTGTTAGTGCAGAGAGTACACGTTATAAAATAAATAAATAAAAAACTGCCATATTCTCTCTTCACCACCTTAGGTTGACTGATGGAGAATGCCTATAGCATTAAGTCCGCCTATGTACCTTTTATGTGAATGAAGTTTTAATAAATAAATAACAATATCATACAAACATTAGTCTCTCCATAGCAGTCAGGGCCACTGACGACTAAACCAACAGGCCAGTCAAATAAAGAAATAGTATAAGTCATAAAACACTTACATTGCACATTGAGGAACCACCGATCTTCTATAACAGCGTTGGGTACCCGAGGGTTCTCGGCGCGGCAGACCAGGTACTTCTCGTGGTCTTCCGCCATCGGCACCAGGTTCAGTGTGCTAACTGTCGCGTTGTTGTCCGAAAACTGTGTAAAAAACAAAGGAATGTTGTTACAGGATATCTGTCAAGATATTAGTCATCTGTCAGGACAACAGTCTACTGTCAGGATATAAGTCAACTGTCAGAACATGATTCATCTGTCAGAACATTAGTAAACTTACAGGACATTAGTCATCAGGACATCAGACACCTGTCAGGTCATTAGTCAACTGTCAGAACATTAGTCATCTGGCAGAACATTAGTCATTTGGCAGGACATTAGACATTTGTTAGAACATTTGTCTACTGTCAGGACATCAGTAATCTGTAAGAACATTTTTTTTATATTTTGATTAGTAGTTTGCCAAGTATATGACGGTGTTAAATTCCAATCTACCCTGATGTACTAAAATAACTACCAGTAATTCATATATGAAACGACTTCCTATCAGACGAAAAATTAATTTGAGTTTTGTTGAGACAATAAAGATGAAAAGATGGTGTTTATAAAAGTTATAATGTGGTAATAAAATAACACGCAGACTGGTAATTGAAAAATTATGGTTACGATTTTTGTTTGTGGCATGACTTGTCACATAATCATTTCAGCCGAAAAACGTCCACTGTTGGATAAAGGCCTCTCCCAAATCTCGCCACAAGGACAGTTCCTTAGCTTTTCGTGTCCGTCTGATTCTCGCCACTTTCGTCAGGTCATCGGTCTACCCTAGTCAGAAGTCTACTAACGCTGTGTCTATGCCGATTGTACGCACTGATTCATAATAAACACAAATGCACTTTTTCCAATGAAAGTATCTTAGAAAAGAGTGCATTCCATACAAAATGCATTCGTGTCTAACCTTACAATTATTATATTAGAGCTTATGCCATAATATAAAATAATCCTCACAACTGAATTAGTATCACAATGACCAATCGCTACAACAGATTAGCCTCGAACGCAGGAGTACAGAAGCACTTTCTGTTTCGGCAATCTGACACGACTGAAGAGAGATCAAGCGTAGGACCAGTAGTTTTATATGCTTGCCTCGGGCACGGGAGGAATAACATCACTAACTTTCTAACTCCGGGCTGCTACGAAGTTAAAAATATACCTATAGAAAAATCCAATAAAATTTATTCCCCACCCGAAAACGAACCCAGGACCCAACGCTCAGCAGTAGTTCTTACGATCCATCCTAAGGTTGTCGGGTAGATTATGGTAGATATCTGTCAGATTTATTGTATAAACTGTACTGTTACTTTTTGGTGTACAATAAAGTTTATTCTATTCTATATTATGTATATACGTGTGCCTCATAAAAATGTATGTGCAGTACATATTTGCAGTCTCATTAAAAATCAGTAAATTTTACATTTTCTTGGATATACGTCTCCTTGTAGGTAATACTAAAAACTAGCTACTTATTCAGTACATCAAAACATAGTCCCTATTCTGGGTACTGAGTACTAAAATAACACATTACCCGCACTATAACACCGAAGCTGCAGTGCCTAATCTAGCCAGAGCACTAAAATGTTAGCCCATTTCTGTCTACAATAAGTTTTACTGCTGGACCAGCGCTAACGTTTTCATTGTAACCCGCCCTTGTTTTATGGGTTTAGAAACTGAATACTGTGCCAAAATAAGTGTTAAGTGTGCTTTAAAGTGTGTATAATGTTGGTAAACAACGATTTTCTGAAGATAATGCTAGGCTTGGCAAGAATATTAGCTATCGGAATATGTGTTTTTCGTCTTATGTGTTTGTTCCGACTCATTCTAGACTAAGGTCGTTTAAAGTGAAGGAAACGGGCTCAAAAAGGGGACTGTTCTTGCTAGATGGCGCTGAACTCAATATCTTTAGTTTATTTGGCATTTAGTGTTTACTAAAATCGGACATTGTACTTTACTGAACTGTTCTCTGTTGAAATTGATGTGGTTTACTTAGTGAAAAAAGAAGTGATGTTTAGATAGTCACAAAAGCCGAACGTTGACCGTTAGACATAGGCCTCCTTCAAGTGTCGCCACAACGACTATGCGTCTTTAATTCACATTATAGGAGCTCTTCCAACGTTGCATCTTTCGGTACAAGATCGATTTAATGCCTTCAAGTTATTACTTTTTTTGGTTACGTTATAGGGAATATAAAAATACATAAAAAATCTACTATAAAAAAACCCCAACGGAGGTACAACCAACGACAAAATAAAAACAAAAAAGTATTAAAAGCAAAACAAATAATTTGGACAATCAATCACAACAATGTCCGGGCATTAGTCATTAGTCGAAAGCCACACGAACGCTGAACTCATCTGTACCTACAAAAAATAAACATATAAAAACAAAATTGACTGTCTGTTGATCGAGCGATGTTTAAACATGTCACAAATTGATATCTTTGTTTAAAACTGTGTGAACGATTATTTATTTTTGTTTTTTTTTCTGTCAGTGCTAAGTGTGATGGATAGAGATAGTATTTGTCAACAAATAGTTCTATAAAAACATTTATAATTGTTTAAATAGCTGGTCTCCACTCAAATAAATTATACTGTGCGTACTAAACATAACTATTACAATATTTATCGTAAAAATGAATTTGAGTATTTGTTAAAGTCAAAAACTTTAGCCTGATAACCTGAAAAGCTTCGGTATTAAGTTGGGTTAAGTTTTTATTGTGAGAACATTTACGGAGTGGAATTCCCTGTCGGATTCTGTGTTCTATGATAGCTACTACCTTAGAGTTATTAAATCAAAAGTGAATATTATGTAGGTTAGTTCTTGGCAAGCGTGCTCCAACGTCAATCAGATCACTGTCATCATCATCATCATCTGTTATCATCAGGTGAGATAGTAGTCAAACGCAAATCTTTCGATGATATAATATAATTCAACAACCTTCCGATTAAGCCTTCATAGCCACAAGGTAAACTCCTTCCAAACCTTTTCCAAGAAGTATTTTATAATCGGGAACTTTATCAATTAACTGTGCTCAAACGAAGCATTGCACGATCTGTGGGTAAGACAACTAATAAAATTTTCTCTTTTACAAAAGTTATATATTTTAAGTATTTTATTTAATGCACTTTGGAAATTGCAGGTTTTGCACAGGAATCGTTTCTGGGATATTTTCAGTCATCTACTTTATGTATTGATACATAACTGCCGAAGTTAATATTGTGTCAAGTTACTTGTACTAAAACTTTTTTGGCTCCCAAAAATACATGTTTACAATACAATTAGGGCCTGTTTCACCACCTATGATTAAGTTTCGAGTATCTTACTTGACAGATAATTTCATACAAATTCTGTCAAATTTTTGAATTTATTCAGTGAGTAGCCTAGTGCTTACTCGGACATTGTGAAACAGGCCCTTATTGTAAAATACTTACATGTTTTAATTTGGATTAAGTATGTAAAAAAGAAACTTACTACTTAATTTACTTTTGAATTTGGAATCTGTCATTCTTATTTGAATATTCATTGTGTTTTCTCATTTCCTCGCCAATCGGTGTTAAATATATTTTTATGATATTAAAATGGAGTAGGGTGACAAAGAGAGCTGAAGATATCATTACACAAAGTGCATGTGGAGTCAAATAGAACTTTTGAAGCCCTCCATCTGCTTGATATTAGTCGAATGTTTGTGGACCGGGCTATTGATATACAATAAAACCTCCTCTGTTTGTTACAGAAAAAAACCTAGCTATTCATGTAATATTCGTACAAAAAGGGTGATCAAAGCAGTCAATTCGAAGAAAACCTTTCGGACAGGGTTTCTTCGAATTCACAAAAGATTTCGTTTCAGGAAATGAACGTAGCACTTGGAACCATGTCGCATTTCTAAAAGATGACTTGCAGCCTATGAGTACGACGTACGTAGTGACGCACTGGTGATTATTTAACTTATAATTTCAAAAGGAATAGGGTGGTAAATTTCAAAATACTTTTAAAGTGATACACCAATCCCTTTGCTTCTGCTTGCGAAGTAAAGTGAAGAAAGATAATACAAAAGTGCAGTAATATATTGCACTTATGACACAATAATATTATAAGTACTTAGTACAGATCTGCAAGAAATCAGCAGGTCGAATGCAGCTATAGTAACGTAGTGCCAACGACATCCATACGATTTAATTGCTCTTTTATTTTGTCAGACCATTTTTATAGAGTTTAATCATATTTTTTAAACATTTTTTAACAAGACCAATATTACGTATAGTTATAATAACTAGCGTTAATTTTTACGTATTGGTAAAAAAACAAACAACAAAGGATATCCTTTGTTATCCTGAACATCCAAACGAGGATTGGCATAATAATTATAATTATCACCAAACGTTAAAGTTAAAACGTTTTGGCAAGGTTTAATCTAACAATATTAGTATTGGTTTTGGTTTGGTAACATTTGAGGCCTTTGCCCTGCAGTGGGACACAACGGGCTTATAATAATAATACATTTGCCATTTCATGAAATAGTCGACAAGGCGATCGAACCTAAGATGGTAATTTTTATTTTCAAATCAAATTCTAAATTCAACTCTTCAAAGCAACAAATAAGAAGCCTTTTATACCAATTTACAAGTTATTTTTTTTTAGAAGATTTAGAAGAGAGAGAGAGAGTTTAGTCAATTTATTTTTTAAGTTAACGTATTAAGAACTATAAACACTATAAAACAATCTATATGAAAAAAATTACAACGATGTTATAAAAGTAGGGATCATTCTTCAGTCTGAGTAATTTTTTTTCCGCTTATTGTTTTTACGCATTTAAAACACAATCCAAAGATAAATTTTGCAAAAATATGCTCATAAAACGGTCCAAAATCATATGTCCAAATATACATCCTCATTCCAACATCTAATATTAAAATGAAGCCAGGTACGAAAATACTAGGAATAGAAACTAATTTGTCTGAACAAAGTTAGAGCTATTTCGTAATAAAAGTGTGTAAAGCTGAAAATATTTGCACACCAAAACTATATTCATTTTTCATTGTTAGGTACTTCTAAAAATGCTGAATTGTGTCGCAGTGTTCACAATTTATATTTTTGGATATTCTTGAGATTTCATTATTAAAGTTATTGTTGGCTGTCTTCACATAAAATTCTGATTAAACAAGGTTCCAGGAAACTCATATTTTCACTTTCTGATAACTGCGATTACAACCGTGGAATTAAATAGTAAATTGAGCCCTATAAAAAATAAAGCGAATAATATGTATTCTCCAGACGTCATCGGAATCACTAGTGAATACTTAATAGGGCCTGTTTTTTTTTGTTTTGATGGTGTGTGTGTGTGTGTTTTGAAAACAGCTACTATAGTTATCTACGATTTGGAAGTCTTACAGTCAACAAAGAATAAGTTGCTTTTAGAAATGAGTGATCTATCATCGAAAACATCATTGCTTACAATCAGGTGAGACGGTGGGTAAGCTAATCAATCATAATAAAAATACCTAATAAATACAGTACAAAAAACTAGCAGTCCCAACATACTAAGATAAATTCTATTTTCAAACTATCCAGGGAGCCATTCAAATGTAAATACAAAACATTCAAATTGGTCAAACTGTTTAGGAGGAGTTAGGTAATAAATACACTTACAGAAAAATTTGTATAAATATAAAGAAAATTAGTGAAAAATGAAACAAAAAGTTTCAACAATAAACGCCCTTCTGGCACAAATGACGACAATCATCCGACATTTATTTCAAAACGTATCGGAAATTCGGTTTTTGTTTCAATTTATTTTTTAATAAAATTGCTTTTTCCGAGTTCTATTGAATATGGGAGTTGATTAAAATTGTAAACGACACGGTTGAGCAGTTACCGAATTGTGACGAACTTACTGCTCGATAGTGGACTGTGATTGAATGAATTTATTGAATATAGTGTAAAGTATAATATTTTTATTTATTTTAGAATTAATAATACCTCAATGTTTATTTGTTTTACTCTGACGTCAACCTTGTAACCACGTTGCTGACTCAAACTGGGTATAAATACTGCAAGAAGAATTCCTATTTTTATGCAGTCGATACTATGAAAACTCCGCTATTTCAAAAGATTTTAATCTTCTAATTAGACCAACTTCATCAGCTAAGCCGTCAACTAGATTAGGAGTCTAACCGTCAGTCCGGTTATAATTTACGTGTCTTCAAGACTAGTGTGAATAGGCTCTTTGTAAACACCATCGACGATTGCATCACTGTTTGCCATCAGATGGGATCGCAGCAAAGCACTAGTTTACAACAATTAAAAAAAAAAGAACGATTTCTATTTTTATGCAGTCGATACTAGGAAACTCCGCTCTTACTAAAAAAGATTTGAATCTTCTTACTAGTTCATCTTCATCTACTAAGCCGTCAACTATATTAGATAAGGGTTCCAGTCTAATAGGACGCAACTTATAGGGGCCGATATCCGTATCATATTAGATCTCCATAATTATAAACCAGTTACTGAGTAGTACACCCCTTAGTTTTCCTCAAGTCTCTTGAACTCAAAATTCTAAACAAACGAGGCCAATGACTTTTCATCATGTAAACAACATAACACTCAATATTATAATGGCAAAAGTTTTCATGTAGTACGTAAGTTTTCAGTGCTTAATCAGCTGAATAGGGCCTCAAGTCAACTATTACAATAATATCAAAATAGTCGATCATTGGCTCCATAATTGTTGATTTTGACAAGTTTTGACTACCCACCACTTGAACACCAAAAGCTCAAATTATGAGGCCAATGATCGACAATAACTGATACGATTTCAATAACAGACCTGCGGCTCAGATTTTCCAATTTGACACATTAGTAACACTGTCCTGGAACTGAACATAAATACATACATATGGATATTTTTGGCATAATTTTCTACTATAGGCAAGTTTTTCATAAACTAGTACAGTTTACGTTCTATCGCCAGAAACATAGAACCCTTCATTCACCTACTTCGTGCATCAATAGCAGCACCAACTTCAGTCTGCGAGAAGTCGGCACCCGCTAAGACAAAGGAACAGCAACAGTTAGTCGTTCACACGAGTCGCTACGTCTGCAGCTGTGCCGACACTAGCGTCTTTATCTGCGAGCCATTTCGAGATGTACTTCAGAAGTCTCTTATTGTTTCTTATGTGTTCTGTAAACTTCTTTCAGGAAATTTTATTTTGCCATTTAATTTGTGTATTTACCAACAGCTGTAGGTTAATTGTCCAACTATTTATAATGAAGAATCCTTCATTATAAAACTGGTAGGTAATTTGTCCAACTGCTTAAAATGAAAATAAAATAAAAATGAAGGATTTTTCTCTTACCACGTAAGCCATTATTCAGCTTACTACGTAAGAGTAAAATCCTACTTACGAAAGATTATTGATCACATTAGGTATTCGTGATTACTTGTTATTTCAAGCTATTGCAATTCAGGTTTTTTCGTGGTATTAGTCTTCATACACGCTGTAAATCGTTCATTAGCCAATTAAATCATGTAAAACAAGCCATTTCCCTACAGATTTGCAGAGTTCAACAAAAGCCTTTTATTTTGACTTTAATTGCGTTGCTAGCATGATAAATGGTGGCTACACTTTTTGCTTACTAATAGCATCCTTATGCTAACTACTAAAAAAATCTTTATATTTAATCTTATTGCGGATGGTCTTGTAATAAATAATTACAGTGAATTTTAAAAACATTGGAACAAACAAACAAATTGCGACGTCCATATTTGAGTAAAAACCTAAACTCGCATGATATTCGTTAATATTTAGGCCATCACAACGACTGGCTGAATACTAATTCAAAAGGTAATATTATGCAAGTCAGAAGCGCAACCAAACTTATCCACATTTGACCCACTTACAGCCATGTTTACCTAACAAATAAGCATAAATCCTACCGGTTAAAAGTTCAACAGTCACGCAATTTTATAAACTGGAATTTAACTCAAAACTTCGAGCTTCAAACTATGTGAATAGCAATATCGGAAAACGTGCGGAAATAACGTTAGGTTCCGACTAAAATATGGTTCTACTAGCTGTTGTAAGTGACTTTGCCCGTGTTATAGTAGAAAATTACCCTAAGAGAATATGTTTTCAGTATCTTATATGCCCGATCAAGTGCATTACTTTGTGTTATTTATTTCATCACCACTGCTCTTAAAACGGCGAACGAAAACATCATGAGGAAACCTGCATATCCTAGAACCAAAAATTCGAAGACATGTGACATCCACCAATCCGCAATGAGCCCGCGCGGTGGATTATGGCCCATTCCCTCTCCAAGGGAGGAGGCCTGAGGCCCAGCAATGGGAACATTATAAGGCTGTTAATGATAATGTAATCCTATATGCCAGTTTAGTACATGGTCTACCTGTAAACCAAGTTTTAACAAAATCCATTCAGTAGTTTATAAACCTCTTTACATTTAAACTTTCGCGTTTGTAATATTAGTAGTATAGTAGGTAGGATTACGCTTCTTCCACGCCTTCTTCTTACTCATTTTTATTTATTTTTTCTTAATTGGACTGCAACACTTTGTACAAGCGCTTACAAACAAGACATAAAAAGCACAAGAATAAAACTGTAGTATTTTAGTCGTATTTGTCATTAATTCTAGTAAGGTAAGAATTACTAATTATTTTATGGGCACCGAGATTCTCACACAAGTTTAACAACATAAGTTACATCAGAAGATTACACAGTCATCGGTTAGAAGGTAAAAAGTTAATAAAACTAAAAACCAAAACAACTTTCGCGCCAGCCCAACTTCAGGCCATGGTACGGATCGAGCGAGGGAGAGTAGGCAGAGTCAACTCCTGCGACGCAGCAATTCTAGCTAAGGAGGCGGTCACACGAGAGGCAAAGGACATCCTGATGCCACCGGGACTCCGACCTCGATTTCCACCTATCGTAGGTGTAGACTTGCCGTCAATGACTAATGGGTTGCCCGCAACTTCCGGTCTGGACGGTTACCGGATGTGACCGGTCTGAAAACAAGTCATTGACAGCGTGTAGTGTTTCACGTGCGCATCAAAAAGAATGATGTTAGCAAAACTGCAGGAGTCTGGTAGAGCTGAAGACTAACTGGGGCCATGAATTGACTTCTAAAAGGGATACCTGTGGTCCAGAAACGCGAAAAGCAAATAGGGAGCATAGGTAGGTGTGATTTTAGTCAGGTAAGTTCTGACACGTCTTTTCGCATCGCCCTAGAGCGGGAAAAGTCAGTAGCTAATTTCCCTCCTGAAAGGAATAGACAATATCAAATATTTGTGTAGAACATTCAAACGAGCAAAGTGGCTGACAAAACAATTACCACATAAATAATATTCACAAACGAAGTCACATAAATTCACGACTCAACAAAAACAGTGGCAGCAGACACTCTCAAAACTATGCGCAACTCAGCGATGAAAAGAATTAATTACCGACGTGATGGCACATTGTCTGCCGTTCTGACCCACATACTGCCATCACTCCTCACAATGCCCGCCACGCTCACTAACCTTCATAAATGATGCGAGAAAATTAGCAATTAACACATTTTCATCAAATTCCCGCTACCTATAGAACTAGCTAACTTTACTAAAATAACGCTAGTTAGATATTTGTAATAACTAAACTATTGTATAGAATTTTAATTGGAATAGCTGTCTAATTACTGAGGTAATAAAATGGTAGCGCGATTAACTAATTTCAGTGGTTCAGCGGTTACATCAGCATAAAACGTTAAGTTCTGAAATTAAGTTACTTTTGTTAAACAGAATGAAATTTACAATCCGCTTAATTAGAGTTTTTTATGTTCTCTTTGTGTAGCTACTTTCTTTGTCTAGGAAATGTAGGGGTAGTCTTGAATATGCAACCCCTTTTCCCTTCCAGTCGCAGTGTTTGTTTAATTGGAGTAGGGATTAATCGAAAAGTGCAGTTTTTAACCTAAGCGAACTTTGGATGTGGCAGCCAATTTTGGTAGAGACTAGCCATGAATGTCGAGTTTTATTTTTCAGTTTCGAAGCAAGCTACAAATTAGGAAGACATGAAACTTCCAGCTTACTTTGGCAAAATATACGAAAGATACAGAAAAATCTAGTAAATACAGAGCATTACAATAAAAGATCTGGACAAGCGGACTGACTCCCAGCAGTGGGACCATTATGAAACTGATTATGCTAATTAATTTCAGCCCAAAAGATATTTAGAGTTGTCACCAAAACCGCCGCCAGCATGGTCGAAGCTTTTGGGGACACGGGTTGGCTCCTGAACAGAAAACCCAGAACGAATGCAAAGAAGGAACAAAAGAGTGGGTTTTAGTCGACGCGCCCTCCCGCTCCACCCAAGAACGGGAGAAGTAATTCTGATGACATCCCACTTAAAAAAAAGCCCAAAAATATATCGTGGTAATTTTGCACAGGGCTTTCAGTCTGACTGTAATTCAGACCAACCAAACGCATGCAGACTTCAGCCACTAATTGGTCTACACAGAAACCATGCCGGGCTCGGATTGTTGATATTATCGAGCGCCACAGGTTTGCGCCAATTCTGGCTAGCCAAGGAAAGTGAGCCGGTTTCCGTTTCCACCTCGATGCATGCGGATACTCGGAATATATTCCGTGAGCGTTTAAAAAAGCCATACGTCGATATGTTTTCAATAGTGTACGGACTGTAGGTTATCCAGGGAATCAGGTTTCGTTCGTTCGAATATGGATTCGAATTCAAAAAAGTGCGTCAAAAAAGTTTATCTATATTATGGCATGGTCAGTTTTCTCTACAAAAGGCGACTGGTAAGTTAGTAGGCGAACGTAAATGTAATGAAAAGCAGTTTTTTTCGCGATTTGAATAGGTCCCATAGTAAAAGTTGTTTGTTATCATCAGTACAATCACTTGTTTAAGTATCGGTCACTAATTACCATTAACCCTTGCTTACCACAAGAAAACTCATTACTGAATTAAGCTCGCCTTTGTGCATGAAATACCTGTATCACCGTGTTATAATGCTTTTGTGTACAATTTTAATTAGATGGTGTGACCCAAACATAAAAAGCATGCATATTGTTTCCACCCGATAGCAGTCTATTAACGCCTTCTTCAGGCACCCAAAGAAGCGTTCTTTCAGCAATTGCTTAGCGTTAATAACATTACCTTATATAATACATACCTATTGATTCCTTCGGCTTCACAAGTACTAAATACTTAGTGGTTTAGGTTGATTTGAGAAATCTTAGAATTATGCTATCTATTCCAAGACATTCGGCGCCATAATAAATTTTAATTAATTACTTGAATGATAATTTATAACTAACAATTTATATTTCGAGACCATTTGACTCCAGTACCATCAACTCAAGTACCGACTTTAATATTGCTGTATCAGAATCAAAATGTTTTTATTTCACATAGGCCTACATGGAAACTCATAAAACACTACTGCACCGGAGAAGAACCGGCAAGAAACACCATGGTTACTCTTTTAAAAAATGGTTGATTTTACAATATTTCCGTATTACAATACTTACCATAGTTATATTTTAATTTTAAGCGACTATTTCTTTTCTGGGCTTAAACAATCAGTTTGCAGAATTTAAATGCCACTAAATTCAGTCTAAATTGATTAGTCCAAAATTGAACACAGCCGATTATTACACAACATTATATCCAAAAGAAAATTGTAATAACCTACAAATGGAAAGAAAATCGATCAGAATGTATTTATAGAACATCTTTCGTTTTTTTTCTGGCCTCAGTTAAATCAACAACAGAAATTTGGAACAAGTGTATCTCAAACCATTGAAAGAAGCCTCTTAACTGCGATGCTATTGAGGGTGTTTAAAAAGGCTATTAGACTATACTGTGATATTTTTTTACTTGCTAGTCCTAGGTTGATTAGTAAGTGATACTTGATTATATTTGTGAATAGATTTTTAAAACTCTCTTCTTAGACTTTTTTTTTTCATCAATTTAGAGGTTGTGATGGGTTAATTAACTTTGTCTGACTTATAAGTGTAATCAGTAGTTAAATTAAAAGTAGATGTTAATTATTTAAAGGGTACGATGAGGCTGAGGTCCCTTTGTAAGGTAAAAGCCTCGAAATAAATAAAGATTTTAAAAATACTCGGTTTGACTGAAGTTCGTCGACCTTTTTGGAAAAAATAAAGATAAAGCCAGTGTTTCCTAGCTGACCACTCTGAAAAGAAACCAGGATACAAACACAGAGCTCAAAATCTCGTTTAAAGTCTATAGGTACTTAAAGCAAACTCTCAATCATCCAATCATATGAGAACCATATATTCAGAAACATTAGTCATTTCGATCGTATTTTGAGAGCAGAACTGCATAAATTGAAGTGGACCGTCCAGTCAGTGCAAGTATTTAAAAGAGATTTTTACCTCTGAGTTTGTTTAGGTATTTCTTCTCTGGGTAGTCAGCTCAAACCGTTCTCATTTAGTTTAAATTGCCGAAAAAATAGACAAGTAAAACTGTTTTTTAAAAATCTATTTGAAAAGTAAAAATCATTTATCATTTGTCAGTCTTCATGTCGCTCAACTCTAGGACTACTAAGGAGTTCAATGACTTGACGAACAATACCAAAGAAAGGATTGGTCGTATAACGTACTCAAAACTGCCAAACTTACGTTAAAATTAACAACAAGAAAATGTGTTCCACATATTAGTCTTCATGTTCACAAAAATAGAGTAAAATTTACAAAAATGAAATACATTACAAAGTAAATATTTGTGAGGAGCTCATGGCTAGATAATAACAGCCGCACAGGTCGATCTTCAAGGTTAAGCAGCGCTTGCCAAGATTGGTCTGTGGATGGGTGCCCATCTTAACATAACGAGTTTCCTCCGAGCCTCGGAAAGCACGTTAAGCCGTAGGTTAGCCGGCTATCATTTGTAGATCTTTGACAGTCATAACGGATAGTCAGAAGCCAGTAAATCTGACTTCAGTCTTGCCATGAAGAACCGTGTTACCCTCAGTTAATGGGTTGCGGAGGTCTGGTAGGCAGCCACTCCTCGTAAAAATATTGGCATTCAGCTAAATCCGGCTTGACTGGAAGCCGAACGCAATATAGTTGGGAAAAGGCTAGGTAGCTGATGATGATAATACGTATATTTTACAAACAAACAAAACATTTATGCCAAGTGAAATGAGACACTTAAATTGAGTTACCACAATTGTTTTTTATTAAATTTAACATTGGTGTTGTGGGTAGAATATACAGTTTCTAGCAAAAGAACTACCGCAGCTTTACTGTTACTGCCTGCGTATAAAACCATTTAGGATGTCATTTTCGCACAAATAGGACTAAAATTCTTGAAGAACGTGACTTACGTCGGCTTTTAGGACGTCAATCGTCTATGGTTTGTCGGAATAGACCAGGAAATTCGTAGAAACACACAGAAAATGATCGAGGATGTTAAGTCATACCATCGCGATGGACATAGCAAATGGAGGTACAGGGTAATAGAACACACAATGGAACAGACGAGACGACAGAGAACACTGATTTCGAAACTTAATTTGAACAAATTCAACACGTTGTTGAATGTTTTACGGTTAAATCTGAAGCCTAAAAACAGATACTTGGCATAGATAGCATGCTGTTACTTAATGTTTGAATCCCCGACCGGTCCTATGAGACCGCGCTGTTATTGTTTTACTATTGTGTCTCGTATCGCGGGTATGTGATAGATTAAGTAAGATAGCCGTTTTAAATGAATGCTTGAAAAAATGTCCAAAGCTTTTCTTGCACGTTCTTTTCCAGAGATAGACACTTCGCAATTAAGAACTTCACTTTTCTGACTGATAGATACATAACAACTTCGTTGAAAAGGAAGATGAGTTTGGATTTCTATGTGACGCCATAGGCTACGTTATACAACAACTCAAAACTGCTACTAAATGGTTTAATTGAAATAAATGTTTAGAGTTGAGTTGTGATTCACATTCAAAGTTCCAGCGTACATAATTGAAACACCCTTTAGGTAGGGAAAGGAAAAGAAATCCACAATTGATTTCCAATCACAAAAAAATAAAGGTCTATGAAGGAAATAGACGTTTTAGGGAAAGAAAATCAGTTTATTCCAAACCCGATAACTTCAATTGCTCAAAGAGACCGTGTTATTTCATGTGAGCGACCACATAATGGCGATAGAGGGGACATTTAGATGTAGTTGACAGATAAGGCAAGTAATTACAGATATCTAGGCCATCCATGTCACACTGTGTCCTAGGAGACCCACAAAAGGAAATGTGTGCTGAAAATACGTTTAGTTTGTGACTCTTGCAACTAGATGGCGTTACTGGTATTTGGGGCATTTTGTGTGGAGCAGTAGTCCACGTGTATTCTTTTGCCCCGCGCTGGAAATTGCTACGGTATCGTAATCACGTTTACAATCATGTAAAGTTACTTACAGACACCCAGTTCTGAAACAACTATCTAAAGGTCATACAAATGTGTGACTGGCCAGTTGATCCAGTGGTCAGTCAAGTAGAGCTGGCCAGAGATCGTGGGTTCGATTCGCACCCAAGATAAATTGTTTGTTTGAAGAGCACGATAAATTGTTCTATTTTCGGGTAGAACATTATAGAGCAACTGACTAAGTGACAAATCAACGCACAGCTGAAACTACTAGCACTAGGAGTGTGAAATTTCGCACAAGGTTTCCTTTTATGCCATAGGTGAGCACTAAGAGAGGATTTTTCAAAATTCACCCCCAAAGGGGCTGAAACGAGGTTCCTAAGTTGATATGCAAAAACCTACGTTCACAAGAGTGAAGTCGCCGGAAAAAGCTACTGTTTTTATAACCGAATAAATGATATGTCAATAAATCTGCAATTAATCTAGTGATATGGTAATATTAATTGTGATTATTCCCTAACGAGCAAGTACTTCCTTAATTAGTGGTTTATTAATTGCAAATTGTGTCGCCACATTTTATGGTCTGTGGTATGTGAACATCCACATAACATGACAATACGCGGTTGAGAGATATTTCAAATACTCATGTAATTTTCCAATCTAACAATACTTTTTTCAATAATACATAAATAAGGTGATAATTGATTTTCCCTCGCTATTTTTGCCACCTTCTTCACTAGCATTACCTACTGCTTCACGGAAGAAGGCAACTACTTTCATGCCGTCTTCCTTCATACTATATTCTGTGGTCGGATGTGAGAGGTCACCGCCACTGATCGTATCAACGATTACACGACAATGCTCCAAGCAGGGTATACTTCCAACGTATGCTCTGCGGTGTTCTCTTGGGGATCCACACAACGATGACACTCGAGTGCATTAACATTTGAACATGAACCTCCCCAAAACAACCATTTTTTGGTAGGACTTGTGTCAGATTAAAAGTGAGAGGACGCCCTAACGCCTCTTTAACTATTCCTCCACGTTTCGCCGCAAAACTACAAGTAATAACTTCAGACACTGGTATTTTTTTTACCGGTTTATATACACAAAATGGCACCGTGCCGTATTCCCCGAAGGGTTAAGTAAAAGTGTCCAGTGCATCCACATACCACCATTAACAACAGGTACACTAACATTATAACAGCGAAGATTTAATAACACAAATTACCTTTGCTTCTGCCAAAAGCCAAGAAGTGCCATAAACGAGAAATATAAAGGATTTCTACGCAAGTTGTGCACAGCGAGCTATAACTGCCGAGTTCCCACGGGAGCATAAAGAAATAGTACTCAACTTCTGATACGAAATCGCGGAGCAGCAGTATAATAAGATAACTTCGTGAATGTTCCAAAAGCGTTGACTAGCTCCGTTTAATTTGATAGTTTCTTACTCTGGCTGTTCCACTATTCCTTCGAAATCATCAGAAAACATCTTCCGTGATTATTTGTTGTTTTGAGAAAAAAACCGTGATAGCCTAAAACAGTGTTTAATTATAAAATATTATAACCAGTTCAAGACTTCACAATAAATATTTCTAAGCGCACAAAACCAGCATTGGAAGGTGGGCCAACGATCTGGCGAGGGTCGCGGGAATCCGATTTGATACGAGACAAATAGGACCGGTTGTTGTGGCGAGGCTTGGGAAGCCTATGTCCAGCAGTGGACGTCTTTTGGCTGAGATGATGATGATGATGCACAAAACTATAACTATTTTGTTTTTAGGGTAAAGAAAAAAACGAATCCCTTATAATTGTAGGCTCACTTTGTCGTCTATCTGTCTGTCCATTTATTTTGGGAACGCGTGGAGGTATCGAGTTAAAATTAAGACCATAATAATTTATACTCTGGTCTGCGGTACCTTGTAGCTATAAAAAAAAATCAAACTTCTAAGTTATAAAAGATACGACTAAAAACTTATTTTTTTCCAGATAATCAAAATTCATAGGATACTTTGCATTGACCTAAAATCCTGAAATTTGGCATGAAGCGAAAAAACCTGAAAACTGTGTTGTTACACTGTTTTAGGCTATCACGATTTGGTTTGTTTGTTCGGTCGGTTTGTTAAATCACGGAAGATATCCCGTAAGTGACAATTTAAACTGTGTTGTTATATCACAAAACAAAAAAAAAAAACATTTTAGCGATTTGGAGAAATCTTTGAAACTCGATTCACGGTTTTCATAGTTTGTACGGAACAATCAGTGCGCAACTCGATGTCCCATTTGCCTGATTTTTTAACTACACGAGTTACATTCTTTCAAAGTCATCAAAATTTAACAAACTATATTAATAGAACCAACGATAAAATTGCTCATAACTATAAAGTCAAGTCAACACACACCCAAAACTAGCATTCGTGGTAGGATTTAATTAAAAATATCCCACTATTCAAAGTCTGGCATAGGCACGTTTACATTAGAAAGCAAATAGTAGATTATTGTACGGAGCAGATTATTAATGCTGAGCATATTTGTCATGTGGTAGTTCAATCAATGTGGGTTTAAACGTGGCTTAGGTTTGTAATCAGTACTTGAGCGGGGAAGCCGCGAAGAGAGTAATTGGCGGCAGCTGATTACTTAGACCCGTGTGAGGTGCCGAGAAAAATCTTTATTGGATACGAAATGGTGTAAGGATTTAAGTAGCTTTCGCTTGCTATATTTCTGTTTTACAGGTGATATAGAACCACTTTATTTAACTTTTCATTGCTTTAAATTAGGACTGTAGCTTCTATGATTGGAGTGAAAAATAAGGAGCAAAAAGGTGGTTGATAGCATAGAAAGGAAGATGAAAACGTGTTGCACCGACCCAAAATAACATACCATAGAATTATAGGACAAAAACAGGAAGATAATGATGATAAATCAGTTCACTAAAACCCATAGTGTTCGTAACTTATCTAACTTATTTCTGATCCTATTAATTCAATACTAACCAGACCAAATATCAAATAGAGTACCAATAAAAAAGACTAGACATAATATGCTCCAAAAAATATCAGATACCTACATATAAAAAAATACACATCATAAATCTACAAGATGAACATATAATATACATTAACGTAGGTAATAGCCTAATATTAGATTTACTAACAACACAAAAAATTATGTCTGTTCGTCGGTTCCTAACATTCCGTTTTGACGTAATCAAAGACTTAGCGAGTAATGAGAACAAAGATTTACCTCTAGCTGACTACGCAGTTCTGTTTGTAATAGGAAATTTGTAATGAATATCGCGTTACACAACTATACGAGTATTTTCTTGAAGTTAAATAATTTAATTCATGAATCCCCGACCGGTCTCATTGGACCGCGCTGTTATTGTTTTACTATTGTGTCTCGTTCCGCGGGTATTGATAGGTTAATCGTGGTTCTCTTGTTTTCATTCTTATTCTTTTAAGGTTAGTTATTTTTTTCTACAGGAATAAAATATTCAACAAAAATAGAATTGAAAATGTTGAAAACATCATAATTATCTAGTTATATCAAGCCAGTTTAGGCCTACAGTTCACGGGCTCACGGTCGCGTAGTTTCACAGACGCGTGCAAGAGCGTCTCTCCGTGTCGAGTCGTTGCCGCTCCGGCGACGCAGTTTCATAGTTTAGCTTAGCTTAAGCATCACCCAAGCGTACACTAAGCGTATAGTGACGAATACGCGTCTATGAAACTACGCATCAGTGAATAAAAGGCCCTAAAGTACAAAACATTATCATCCGTGCCCATATCTACCGCAACTGTTAAAGTTTTGGTTATGACAAATAGTTTTTTACCAGTTAAGAACAACAAAAGACCTACGTTATTTAACACTTGTCTTAAAATCCGTCCACCAGATTAGCTGTTCCTCCAACTTAAAGTCTACAGCCCTATATCCACTTCATCGTTTTCATCAGCTGCCAGATTATTTAAGAATTATATTCACTTACGTTCTTAGCACTCCTCTTCAGCTGCCTCCCTGCCTTCCACCAGGTGACCTGCGCCTCCGGCCTGGAGCCCACGGCCCTGCACTCCACTTCGTAGTTCCTGTCTGCTGACAGCTGGCTGCGCTTGTTCAGGATCTGGACGCTCAGTGGCCTCACTGCAAAAATACTGTACTTTTTGGTAGGAGATCGATTGTCGGGTGGAAAGAAAGAAAATAACTTTTTATGAGGCAGTAGTTTCTTTTCTAAAATAGCCTTTTCCTGTATATTATTCTGTAGGCTAGAGAAACCCACACCCCAATGGGCCCGCGTGGTGGATTACAGCCCATTCCTTCTCCTAGTGAGGATGCCTGAGTCCCAGCAGTAGAAACATTATAAAGCCGATGGCTACCTATGCTATAATGTAGGCTCCCAAAGATGTGGGATCCCAATTCACTACGTGGTTTTCACTTTAGTCTGATGTATTGTCTAAAAGTCAATACTAAGATTCAGGCTTTACATACACAGGTTTCTGAACCCTAATATAGAAACTTATAAATGTATCTTCAAATCCCATAGCAAAAATATACCTACATTAAATATGAAGTACAGTAAACAAACTCAAGTACCGACGTCAAATTAAGTAGAAGAGGCTATCAGATTTGGATCACTACATCGAATTTGATGCCCATAAATATATTAGGTCACATAAAAATAACTGTCACAATCATAATAAGTAGGAGTGAGGTTTTGTCGGAAGCAATCAATAACGCTTGAGTTAATCACTAACAACCCAATAATAGTGGCCGAATATCGGACCACGTCGACAAAGATTTGTTCTTGATATGAGATCTGACAAATAAATAAATGTAGCACTTTTCTGGCCCCATTAGAAAAAAAGCTCCATTAGAAAAAAATCGAGTTGTCATAACACGCTTTACAAATTTATCAGCATTTATACATTTATAATTATACATTAAGGCAGTGAAACATTTTTGAAGAGTGTGTACGAAAATTGCATGATTTGATTCTAACATCACTTTTTTACCATCGGACATCCCGACGTACGGCAAGTATCCGCCGTTACGTTGTTAACGTTAACGTTGTTAACCTCTATGGTCTGAACTAAGCGTTTTGCTTCGTCGTTTATACCGCATAAATCAAAGGACTGGAACGATTTGCTTGCTGCGGTCTTCCCATCTGATTATAATTTAGGTGCCTTCAAGGCTAGAGTGAATGGGCTCTTAATAAACTAGTGCGCCTTGCATCACTGCTTACCATCAGGTGGGATAGTAGTCAAACACTAGTTTATATTACTGAAAAGAAAAATCGTCAAAGAAAAAAGTGCGTCATATTTACCGGACTGCAGCATAATAAGCATTCGTTCCATTACTTTATTGAAAATCTAGTTTGACATCCGCATTTTCCACACTTTACTCGTAAGTAAATATGTGCAAAATTCAATTTGAAAACTTCTAACTGTTTACTTTCAACTCACATCACCCGATCTTGTCCTGCCTCGACCATCGGCTTCATAACATTCATATTGGAAAGGTACATTACCAGAAAATGGTCGAGATCAATTTCAATATTCCAATCGCAATATTATTTGCACGATTCTAAAGCTTTGCCGTCTGTCTGTGTATCCCGTAATTGAAACCAACTACCGGATTTGCTCAGACGGAAGTTCCAATTGAGTGCTTGCTTATAATAGACCCAAAAACGGCCACTTACCTTGGATCATGGAGATGGGTACAAGGAAATGTATCATTAACTACAGAGTTGAGTATAGTAGTATAATAGTTTGCTTTTACGATATCATTAATGTTTTCACTATTTTTTTTTCTAGTGGGGAATCATGACTTTTCCCGCTTTTTGGCAGAGCAGGAAGCCATGTCAAACTTTTACTGACTAAACCCCACTCCGTTCTTTCGTTGCCTTCGATCTGGGGACACCGAGCTAACCTATCAATGTTTTCACTGTAAAATTTAACATCAGCAAATAGTGCCATGTTCTAAAATTAACAGATAACTATAGTATTGTTTTTGGACGCCTGTAATCTGCTGCAAAATTATATGTCGTGTCGAGTAAAATCATTGTTGCTGCTATTTTAGTCACCGCAAATGCTAAATTCGACAGGAATTTACAAATCAAGCCAAAATATTAAAATTTAATATTGATTGGTAAATCCAGCGTTGAAATTAAAGCTTCTCCAGTTTGACTCATGCCTTTAGAAATGTTTTGATAATGTATTCAGTGACAAAGGACTCCTGATAGTCTATTTTGCAAACCAATCACTGCGAAAACTTAAGAGGCCTGCGGAGACCGCGCGCTATCTCGAGTTGAGACGAAATAAAATACGTTTTTGAGGTTGATGGAAGCAATCCAGATAGTATAAACAATTCTTGGACACACCGACTGGAGTAAAGTCATCATCCGCACACTGACAGTTGCTTGCTGTGATAGCAATACAAACTATTGGAAATTTGGGAGAAGTTCCGTAATACCAAAAATGATGAATGAAAAATTAATGTATTTCTAATATTGTTTCGAGTATTTTTAACTTGATAATAATATCTGTGTTCCTACGAAAAGATATTTTGAAATATTCTTGTTTATAATATAGAAAAAACAAAATAAAAACATGACATTTTCGCTGTGAAAATGTGCAAATTTAAATTCGCTTAAATTTCGTTTGGGGTAAGTTTTTCAACAAAAAGACGATGTAGGAACCTAGATAATTATTGTCTGAATCCGAATAACATCATATTATGGTGTAAATATGCTTAAATTGCAAATGATTTTGGTATTACGTTTGTATGGATAATTCTAACGACGCGCCCACCTTAAAAGGTTGGGTTCCTATAATTTTCAAGCATCCAAAAACATACTTCTTCATATTCATAACTTACAGTTGCGCGCGGTTTATAGCTAACTAGCTATAGCCCGCAGCTTCGCCCGCGTACATAAAATATAGCCTATGTCACTCAGGAATATAGCAGTTTTCTATTGGCGAAAAAATTGTAACAATCGGACCAGTACTTCCACAGATTACCTCATACAAACTTTACCTCTTTATTATATTAGTGAAGTGATGAAGATTCTGACTCTATCTCTACCCTCAAACTCTGGAATGTGCTAGATATCAAAAAAGCTAAAGGTTTTTCCTTCGAGCGTAAAATTCCAAACTAGCCCCTTTACCTTAGTTCCTCATAATCGTTATATTTTAAGTTCTCTTAATCATAAAGATTCTATATTTATTACAGTATTTATTAGTTTGCAATTTTAGCATCATACTCGTTTATATTTTAATATTATAAGCCACTTAATTTAATAATACTTCATGCTATTTATAATATCTATTAGTTATTTATTGTGCACACCTACGACCGTTTTCACATTTTCCGATCCGATATCGGTATCGGACGCCGATACGATATCGGGGTAAGGTAAATGTATGAGATATGTACCTGTCTTTCATATTGTCCGACCCGATATCGGATATCGGAGCACAGCATTTCATACATTTTACTTACCCCGATATCGTATCGGCGTCCGATACCGATATCGGATCGGATAATGTGAAAACGGTCTACCATGGTGTTGCCTCTTTTTACCTTAAAGCTGACAGAAAGAGAATACCTTGTTGCATTAAGCCTGTCTATGTACCACTACTGTACATGAGGTGTAAATAAATAAACGTTTGACGAGGTGAACTCAAACTGCCATTTCATCTTGATTGTAATGATTGACATCTCACTTCAAGTTCACTTCACTCAAGTTTTGACGGAGATATTATTACAGAAATAGCTCTACTGAACTTTCCTGTTTTTTGGAGGTTAAGTTATCATGAAATCTGAAGAGCTCTTGGCTAGATAATAATAGCCGCACGGATAGATCTTCAAGGTTAAGCAACGCTGGCCAAGGTTGTTCTATGGATGGGTGACCATCTTAACATAACGAGTTTCCTCCGTGCCTCGGAAAGAACGTTAAGCCGTAGGTCCCGGCTGTCATTTGTAGATCTTTGGCAGTCGTTGCGGATAGTCAGAAGCCAATAAATCTGATTTCAGTCTTGCCATGAAGTACCGTGTTACCCCAGTTAATGGGTTGTGGAGGTCTGGTAGGCAGCCGCTCCTCGTAAAATACTGGTATTCAGCCAAATCCAAAAATCCAGAAAAGTCTAGGCAGTTGATGAGTTATCATAAAATCTCTTCTCCCACTCTGAGTGGAAAGAGAAAAATGGTTGCCTGTAAAGTCGTTTTTACGGGCGAAGATTTTACGTGACAACGTCTTTTTCTCGGTAGAATATTTATTGATATGAATATAATTAAATTGCACAATAGGAACAAGGAATTGAATGAAAATAAGAATTGCACAAATTTTAACTATAGAAATATATTTTGTTTACTAAAATTCTCTAGTGCTGCGCGCGCGGCAGACCGATCATAGTTGAGTGGGAGAGAGACGCAAGGCATTCGGCGGGCCTCTCTCTCGTTCGGTGACTCATCGTAACGTTACCGAGCGTTACACTTTTTCATAAGTGACTCCCAGCCGCAACCTAATTTAAGACGTTGTCACGTCAAAAACCAAAAAACTCTCCGTGCTTCGGAGGGCACGTAAATAGTCGGTCCCGGTTGATGTCAACTGACAGCAGTCGCTAAACCAAGTCAGAGACCTTCGGGCGGCTTGAAATCTCTGACACCAGGTTGGCCACTAACCGTACGATAAGAAGAAGAAGAAGTGGAAAGAGAGAAAGTATCAGACTTATAGAGACCAAAACTCACCCATGTCTATTCGTTGTACTTCGCGTTTCAGGATCAAGCATCCCAGGCAGAGCGACTGGTCTATCTTAACATCTATATCGTCAGACTCTTTCCATAGCCCAATAAACTTACAATTGATATCCAGGATCAGCAGCTTGGCCTCAGGGGCTGCGAGGTTGGTGTTGGAGGCCTGGCAGACGAGCCTGGCGTTCAGATGCTGTCGGCCAACGTTGGGGAACGTCAGCGTGTTCACCGTCACGCCGTCGGGGCGCTGCTCGAACGAGTCGTCGATAACTGTGTTTTCTAAGTACCAGGTGAGGCGGGGACGGGGGTCACCTGTGGGGAAAAATGAATATTAATCTTACAAAAAAACATAAAATGGTTGGTTACAGGCAGTTAAAAAGCTCGAAAGCCTGACAAGTAAACTTTTCTTTACGGAGTAACTGGGTTTTGATGGTCATTAAAACATTCGCTCTCAGTAAAATTCCCTGCCTAAGTGGGATTTCTTGCCAGTCATAACACGAACAATTGCTTTTTTCCAGTTTCCTGATGCTACAACCTAGGGGTCTTTAAGTCAAGAATGAATAGGTAACTTCTAGGTAACCGTGCTCTATCCTCAATCACGTCATCGCTTACCATCAGGTGAGATAGTGGTCAAGCGCATGCATGCATAGTATGCATTATAAAAAATACATACTCATATCCAGCTTCATCCCATTCCACTCAAAACCAACACAGTTGCAAAAAAGAAAGGCTGATTTATTTTAGCTTGCCAACATTATGCAAGATTATTTAAACTCGTTATGACGAACAATAAATTGTGCATCTCTTAACACCAGAGATACATGAAACAGTTTCAAGGCCAAACTATAAATTGTAAATTGGGTACAAGCCTTAGATCCATCACCATTCACAGATCAAATTCTACGTTTTATAGGAATGCTATATCCAGTTTTCATTACACATAACCTTTGACATACTCGTAGCACCTAATAAATATCAAAAATGTCTTCTACGCTTCTTTGAATCGAGGATAGTTTTATTATTCGTGAAGGCTGCAAGAGATACCTGTAGCGTGTATACGACTGTGTTGGTGGTAATGAATGACGGTACTTAACTGATAAATACATGAGCTTTACGTGCCCGCAGGGTCCCCGACCGAGGACGTATTTCAACATCCTCAAGATTAAGAGGATCTTGCGAGTTTGTTTTGTCAACGGTACTCTTGGTCTTTTTTTTTACTGAGTGTTCGAAAACTGGATGATATTGTGGAGATACTGTGTTCAATATTAATGATGATCGATACGACAACTTATTGCTTTTTTTGCAAATAGGTTTTATAAAAGCACTTTTAAACTTCAATATTTTTTGTCAATTTAAACTGGATGAGGCCGCTGAGCTGTCCTAGCTGAGTGCCCTGAGAAGAAACAAACTCAGAGGTCGAAGTCTCTTTCGAATTCCATACAGTTACATATAATGGTCGAACCATGCAGATTAGTGTCACAGATGATCTTTTGAAGAAGACACAGGTTTGAGTGGACCTGTCCAGTCAGTACAAGCATTTGTCAGTATTCGTGTAGCTTAAACTCAGGACTACTAAAAAGCTCAACATAGAATGTAACAGAACATAAGACATAGTTTCAATTTTTTTAGCTGATTGTTTTATAGGTAGCCTGATCATCTTTGACGTATTAATATCAAGACTTGCCAATCGGATATAATTTCTAAATTTACAAAGCTTTTAAAAGCATTACTACGAGTAATGCCTCAATACTATAGGTTAGTGACATAAATCTAAAGATATTAACAGAAACAATCTTCTAAACTTTCATACGTGTTATAGACTTAATATTGTATGTCTAGTAATCATAAACTTAAAATAAAGTTTTCACATAGGTAGAGGAAAAACTAAAAGTTACCCTTAAGAATCCTTAGAAACGAATTTATATCAACCCTTTTGTTTCAGAGTAATATCTAGTCAAACGCTTTAGTTTAATAATTTAGATTTTAATCCTGAAAGTAGCAAAACTTCAGTACGAATTGTCCTGTTACTTCAATATGAATCTTGGCTTGACACGTGTACGAACCAACACTCAAAGGCACGTGTAGATTTATACACGTGTTCCACTTAAGTGTGTTTGTTTCAAAACTTTCCGTCACAATATTATAACAATTTCTTTAGCTGTCAGAATAAATAAAAATACTTCAGCCACAAATGAAGGATCAGAGCATTTCAAGTCTAATAAGAAATCTACTTAAAAGATTTAAAGTAGGCATCAAAAGTTCAGAGTGACAAAAAAAAAGATAAAATGTTTCGGCATTGCGGCGTCGCGTCCCACTGCTTGACATCCTTATCTCTGTCAACCTCTAGAGGCATCGTCACTTAGAGGATTTAAGAATTCATAACGGAATCTTGTTATTTTTCGACATTCTTGTAATTAGAAAGGAAAATGTTTGGTTTCTACTTTAAGAATCCATTCAAAGTCAAAATGTACTTTATGTTATAAGCACTTGTAAAACGTCAGAAGCTAGTGCATAGTTCCAATTGGTCGTTTCACATCGAGAAAAATCGGCAAGAGACGCTAAGGTTACGACCACAGCGTTTTAAAAATAAAATAAAAAAATATTTATTTAAAATATTAATTAAGATTAATATTTATTCTAAAATACTCTTTTAGAATATATATTAATTTTAAATTATTTCCTTATTATAATATTAATAGGTTTGTGAGGAAAGAACCGGACAATGTTTTACTCAAAAGCACAATAAAAATGTTAATATTGGAAAAGCGGATCAAAATAGAAAGTAATTTATGAATCTGCGAAATTTTCAGTGCTCTAATATTCACACTAAGCTTTAGTCTCGACTATATACCAACCATAAGCACATACCACGTGTAAAATAAATCAGCACAAATATTTCATATGTAAAGCAACTCGGTTAGTAAATCAATTATTCAAAGTACCTACCTAACTACTTCCATACTCCACGTTTCTAAACCTCACATCTTCCTCCCGAACCCTCAAAACGCCAGCCAAGCAATCCATAACAATATTACACAAATAATTTATAAGCAACCTCTATTTATCAGATTGCGGGATGCACAATACCAGTACATCAACAGACCAGTATTTGGCAGACACACAAATATACAATACTAGCGTGGATTAGGTTTTTTCCTCAACCAAACAGTAAAATGATTAGTTGACCTACTTCTGAATATTGAGGAAAATACATATTGACCAATGTTGGTTTGGGAAATTAAGCACGGAAATGTCGTGGGTCAGAGCTTTAGAAATGCTGTTACGGTTATTTCATGAGGTTTATGGCTTTGACACCTGAAATGTCCCTTGTCATTTTTTAAATTTATTAGGTAACACTACTGTTCAACCTGCTTTTGTAAAGAAAATCATCGTATTGTAGATAGTCAACTGTTAGTAAGTCAGTTATGTGTTTTGCAAATATAAGTATAGTTTACAGTGATAAATTGACAAAAGGTCGGTTCAGCCATATTTTATCAATAGGTATTGCAAGTTGTAGTTTGAATCAAAAACTATGAAGTAAATAAGACATTATACACTAGAATAATATACGGACAAACACCATAAAATACTTATAAAAAATTCTTAATCAATTAGGAATACCCTGTTACTAAAACTTGCCGAAGTTTTTTAACGCATAAATTAAACAATTTCAGGGCTTTTTTTGCTAAGACGTTTAGATCTACAAATACATTTTTTGTGTTGCAAATTTTTAATTATCTACTTTCGTGTCAGAGGTTAACTATTTAAAACCCACATGATTGTGTTCTTTTTCTTGCTCTTTACGTCTCAAGGTACAGTAACTCTTTTGAAGCCCTTGTAGGCACGTCCTACAGGAACAGTTGCATTTTCTGCGCGCTGTTTCATTCCTAACAACACGCAATTGCGATACCAAAAAAATGAATACGTCAATAAAAAAACTAAGGATCAAATTCATTGTAAAAAAAAAACTCAGATACAACAACAATAGCTGAACAATAAGGGACCTAAAAATTCGCAAATACTCTAAAATAACGAGACCGGTACAGCAGAACCGATCAGATGCACAGCACTGGAAAACATGGATGTTATTGGTATCTTTCATTGTTTCATCAATCCAACTAGATCTGTTATTTGTTTGAATAGCATTGTTTTATAGAGCAGTTGGAGTTTCGTTGCCGAAATTACAAAAAAACTGCACAAATTGTTCTATTTTTGTTTATTACGGGTTCCGTACATCAAAATGAAAAACACGGAACACTAATAGGATCACTTTTTTTGGTAGTCCGTCTGTCTGTCTGTCAAGACCCACTATCTCGGGAATTCGTGAAAGTATCAAGTTGAAATTAAAAAGATATGCATGTTTGTGGTAACGCAGGTAAGTTTATACGGCACCCTCGGTGCACAAGTCCGATTTACACATGGCCGGGTTCTTTTTTATTATTAATAGTATCATTTGCCTCATGGGCCTCATCAGAAGGCTTAAAGTCACCCAAAGAGCAATGGAAAGGGCTATGCTCGGAGTTTCCTTGCGCGATCATATCAGGAATGAAGATATCCGCAAGAGAACTAAGGTTACCGACATAGCCCGAAGAATCGCCAAACTTAAGTGGCAGTGGGCTGGGCACATTGCTCGTAGAACAGATGGTCGATGGGGACGGAAGGTTCTGGAGTGGCGGCCACGTACCGGAAGACGCAGCGTCGGAAGGCCTCCCACAAGGTGGACCGACGACCTGGCGAGGGTCGCGGGAATCCGATGGATGCGAGACGCACAGGACCGTTCGCTGTGGCGGCGCTTGGGGGAGGCCTATGTCCAGCAGTGGACGTCTTTCGGCTGAGATGATGATGATGATGATGTATCATTTGCGTTAAACCACACTATTTTACCATGATTAGCGATGTTGTGGTTGACGACGAAAGACATTTACATAAATATAACTTTATACTTTTATTCTGAAATAACTTGTATGCACCTTTTCATATTTTGCAATTCTCAAAATTTGTTCTCATTTTTACACGTAGTTCTTTCCGTGGAAATGGTATTGGGTTGAAATATTTATAAATGGCTGCTTAAGTTGCACAGTTTATGTAAGTGGATGAAATGTAATCCGAGATACAAGCTACTATTTAGTTCGGATGCAGATAGTTCCTAGCTATAATAAAAACTGCAAGCTGTTCTTAATTTGTACATTGTATTTTTTCCAATTTTGATTTGTAATGTGTGTAATTAATTCGATTACAATTTAAATTGTCACTTACGGGATATCTTCCGTGATTTTTGAACAAACCGTGATAGCCTAAAACAGTGTTTAATTCGATTAGTTATTCATAATTAGGTGAATAACTTTATTATTGATTTTTATAGGTTAGTACCAATATCTTACAAACCTTGGGGCCCTGGACTTTTGGAAAGCACACGAGGGGTCTTAACCATTATGCAAAGGCCCTTTGGACAATTTTCCTGGAACATAGTACTGTACGCGGTATGCCAGTTCCCCAGAATTCAACCTACGGCAGTTGGATAACTATTGAAATATGTGGAAAACAAATATAGAGCTAAAGTTTTAGAAAGCCCAAGTGGAATGGTTACTAAGAACTATGTGAAGACTATGCCACCTGAATAATGTTAATATATTATATCCATTGATAAATAAAGCAGGGGGTGACTTGCACACCCAATTAATAGGTCCCAAAAAACGGTTGCTAGCAGCATAAAGTATGTAGCTACAAGACGGCCTCGGCTATCAGGAAAATCCCGGAAGTATCCTTACCAGCACATTATTGGATTATACATCTTTCTCTGGAGCACGTTTGCTCTTGCGAATCTCCACTCAAACCAGTCAATAAAAGCAGGTACAGTACGGCCGTTATAAGTTGGCGAGTCTGAAGTTAGGCTCTGCGAATTTTGGCGCTTGAAAACTCGTACAAAAATAAAGTTTAAAAAAAATGCAATTTGCAGTTGTTATTGCTGTTAAAAACTGTTATTGGCATTTATTTTTTTACTCGCCGACTTATAACGGCCGTTCTGTAACAGAGAGGTGGGAGATCTGTTCCTCGTCCGTGTTCACTACAGCCGGCCAATAAAGGCAAGCCGGAGATGAGTAACAAAATTCACCACAAAACTGCCCGCGGATTGTATCTCTCTCAGTTTGGCTCCTCACGTTGGCATGTTAGGTTAAAGCAAACTGTACCGTACAGTCCTAGGGTTTATTGGAGCATGCAAGCCTGGCCACGACGTCACGGCGATGCGGTTATTATTACTATATTTCCGTTTTGCAAAAGCTCGTGGCTAAATAATAACAGCGGCACGGGTCGATCTTCAAGGTTAAGCAACGCTTGCCAAGGTCGGTCTGTGGATTGGTGACCAACTTAACATAACGAGTTTCCTCCGTGCCTCGGAAAGCACGTTAAGCCGTAGGGGTCTACCTTTTAAAGTAGAACTTTTTTCGTCATAATAATTATTATTTTACATAACAACGCATAGCGTAATCTTCATTTCGCAGAAAGTTGTTTGGCATACACTCAATTATCATAAATTCGAAACTCATAATTTTGTTAGTCCGAATCATCTTTAGGCATAACTTTCATGGCCATAATAATTGAAAGGCAGAACCATCATATCGCAGAAAATTCGCAGTCAGTATATTTATTAACACTATTTTTTTCGCCGCGAATTTTCGACGATAACATTAATTGCTTGAGCATGTGGCATGCACGGACTTCTAGGCGGTTTAAAAAAAAAATCGAGTCGGCGTGCCCCCAAGTCGTAAGGTAAAGCGTGGTCGACGGAGCCTCGCTGCGCGGGGCTCCTACTTCTGGGTGGTTTAAAAAAAAATAACTCCCTAAATAAGCCCGAGTCGGGGTGCCCCTAAGTCGTGAGCTCGCTTCGCTCGCTCTTGCATCTTAAGTTATCTTAGCAACCGAAGAGAATGAACCAGAATGAAATTGAATGAATGACCGAAACGAATTATAGTGATACAGAAAAAGGCTTTTTTTGTAAAAAGAGTGGTATTATTATAATTGGGGGTCCAAGCCCTACCAGCTTTGACCATTTTTAGTCCCCATATCCTGCGACACTGCACTAAAGTCAAGCTGTATTATTATGGCAATAGTATTTATGCCAAGTAAAGTTCTGCCAAGTTAAAAGTATTCCGTTGCGAATTCGGACATGTGAATATTCTGCCAATCAATAGTTATGCTAAATAATTTTTATGCCTTAAAAATATTCGATTAAAGAAGATTATGCCAAGTGTGTTATGCCAAATGAAATTCGGAGTATTAAGATTCTGCCAAATAGAAGGAACCCAAGCCGTAGGTCCCTGCTGTCATTTGTAGATCTTTGTCAGTCGTTGCGGATAGTCAAAAGCCAGTAAATCTGACTCCAGTCTTGCCACGAAGTACCTTGTTACCCCAGTTAATGGGTTGTAGAGGTCTGGTAAACAGCCGATCCTCGTAAAATACTGGTATTCAGCTAAATCCAGCTTGACTGGAAGCCGACCCAATATAGTTGGGAAAAAGGTTAGGTAGATGATGACTATATTTCCGTTTTCATAATAAACTTAAATATATTTAAATAAACCCGCATGCGCATCACGCACCTAATTATATCCTAATGATCGATCAGCCACTGCAGTGTTAGTGGATTTATGACATTACCTGTCACCCTCAGGACCTTTCAATATTGTTTCATCAATCTTAATCAAATCAAGATTGAATATTATATTTAGATTATTAGCTAATAACTATAGTCAGTAATCCAAAGGTAAGCCTTTCATGTTCAAGAATTTGATTAATTATATTTGATTAGATTACCTACGAGATCGAGATTAGAATTCTATGAATAATTCAGGATGATCAGGCCGTTTAAGAAATTTGATATTTTTGTACATTTGCATATTCGAAGGAGATTGGGGTGATCAATTTGAATGTGCTTTTTCTTTTAAAATTAATAATATATTGAGCAGCGTGGATTTAAATGGCATACAATTCTGCTCAAGTAAATATTGGATTGGAAAGTTTTTTATTGTATTATGCATAGGCACACGTTTAATCTAGAGGGTCCACCGGGTAAGATAGATTTCACCTGATGGTAAGCGATAACATTCTTGCTTACCATCGGTTTCTGATGTGCGTACGATGAAGCACGCTTGCCTAGAAGTAACCTATTCACTCTTGACTTAAAGACTCCACTCCTTAGCTGAACGCACAATAAAGTTCCCAAAACGTTTTGTACGTAAGGGTGATACGTAGATTAGGTCCATCCCTAGCCTCATCCCTATTTTATTTAATCTAACTTCTTAGTGCAGCGTTTTTCTTTTATACGGATGCTCACAACTATTTTGTTTAATATTGTCTTCACGCTTTGTGCACTAAAAAAACAAAGTTTATTCTACAAAATGCCACACAAGTGGCGAGCACTAATTTCCGCGCTGCTCACAATAGGATAAAATAAAAGCGAAATACCTACTCGCAGCAAATGCGGGAAATTCTAGCCACAAAAACTCTGTGAATACACTCTGTATTATAGTGCAAGTGCTTTGTTATGGAGTCAAGATAAAACAGTTTTTAGATAGCACTTAATACAGCTTTGGTCTAGAAAGGACTCGGTTGATAATACTGCTAGATAAATGGATAAAAACAGAGTCGATCTTACTTTTAAAATGGCAATGATTGATGTGATTGCCTGATATGGCCAATTTATTTAATACGAAATATTCCATTGATTTGAAACGCAAGAAGATATTCGAACCCTAAGATATTTAAGAAGATCCTATCTTACAGCTTGAATGATGCTATTGGGCACACCACAATCGTGACGGTAAGTTTGCTGTTCGAGAAGTGGCTAGAAAAGTGTCTCGGCGTCCTCGATTTCCGCCTGACACAGGTCCTCATCGGATTCGGGTGTTATTTTAACTTTGTTCCACCGCGCACCTCAGACGATCCACATAGGTTGCCCTGCTTATGCGGAACACTGCCTTGTCCTCGTAGAGGCACCCGGTTCTGGTTTGGTAATTTCATCTCCCCAGCCTTTTTCCAACTAACTAGAGTCGGTTTCCAGTCTTACAAATTGGGGCTGAATGAAAAACTTTTGCATAGAACGACTGCCTATAAAACCCAGTTATTGGTTGGTACAGCTATGTTCACAAATAATACAATTATGTGTCTTAACAATTTGAAGAGAAAACGAACGTAGGTCTCACCTCCAAAGCACTCGCAAGCCAGTTCCAGGGTGTCTCCCTCATTGTAAGGCTCCAGTAGACGGGTGTGGCTTCTGGTCTTCGCGTCCATTATAGTTGGCCGGTTAGGAGGTGCTGGGGACAAATAAATTAAGCAATCAGTTATTTTGTAATGAAAATAAAATAAAATTGCGTTGTAGGACTACGGGTTTTCTTTTCAGAATTTGGTCCTAGCAGGCATCGGCCTTACTGGGCCCCTGGGTTTTGCTAAAAAAAATTGAGGTGCGCCTGTTACACTACGCGCCGTCGACTACTGAGACTTTACCGGACGGCCGGACAGCGAACTACCCATTGCTCGTGGCCTGTAAGCCCGACGCGCAACGCCCTGTAAGTAATTTGTAATATTCTTGTCCAAAATGCCATAGAAACTAAACTCAATTGCCACCAAACTGATCATATCAGTAATACATACCATATCAAACATAGACTTTAACGTATATTTTCTCGAGCAGATAGTAAGTTACCGATCGATAAGTCAACACATTGCTATTCGCCGTAGCACGCAGTACGGACGTAAATCAAACGGCGCTGTATTAATATCGCCTCGGGAATAACATAGTTACGCTTTGTGGTCTTAAGGTACGGACTTGCCATCTTATGCTCTATGGAATAGGTTATTATATATGGTTAAGTGTGAGTCGGACTCGTGAACGTAAGGTTTCTACTACAATTTTTAAATCGAGTTAAATAATCGAATAACGTTTTTTGTAAGAGACCCCCTTTTAATTTTTTGCTTTATTCCCTCAACGGCCACCACATCAATGGACGTCATCCTGGACGTCTCGCATCCATCGGATTCTCACGAAAATCACCAGGTCATCGGCCTAGCCTGTGAGAGGCCTACCAAGCTTCGTCTTCCAGTATGCAGTCGCTACTCCAGAACCTTTCGGCCCCATCCACCATCGAATTTAGAATTGCCTAAAACCATTTTTATTAAGACAACTAGCTTTTACCCGCGGCTTCGCTCCCGTCAAATGACTACCCTACATATCCTACACTACCCTACACTACACTACACTACACTACCTTACGCTACCCTATACTACCCTACACTACCCTACACTACCCTACACTACCCTACTCTACCCTACACTACCCTACACTACCCTACACTACCCTACACTACCCTACACTACCCTACACTACCCTGCACTACCCTACACTACCCTACACTACCCTACATATCCTACACTACCCTACACTACACTACACTACACTACCTTACGCTACCCTATACTACCCTACACTACCCTACACTACCCTACACTACCCTACTCTACCCTACACTACCCTACACTACCCTACACTACCCTACACTACCCTACACTACCCTACACTACCCTACACTACCCTGCACTACCCTACACTACCCTACACTACCCTACACTACCCTACACTACCCTATACTACCCTACCCTACCCTACCCTACACTACCCTACACTACCCTACACTACCCTACACTACCCTACAATACCCTACACTACCCTACACTACCCTACACTACCCTACACTACCCTACACTACCCTACACTACCCTACACTACCCTACACTACCCTACACTACCCTACCTACCCTACTTTACCTAACTTTTTTTTTAATTTTTCTCTTCGTAAGAACCATCATTGAACTTCAAGGAACATTTTAAAAAAAGAATCAGCCAAATCGGTCAAGCCGTTTTCATGTGATGTCGTGACAACGAAAAACGGGTTTCATTTTTATATATATAGATTTCTGTTGATTATACCTTTGCAGTTTCCGACCTTTACTTTTGAACGTTGCTCATATTATTATAATACTTTCGTGGAATTTACTCATACAGAAGCCGACCTCATTGTGAGAGGCTTTTTTCAGGTAAGGAAGCATCAGAATGATTTCTCCCGCTTTTGGGTAGAGCGGGAGGGCGAGTCAGACTTTGCGTTTACAAACATAAATACTGCGTAAACAAACAACGGGTACTTTTCTTTCGCAAACAATTGAAATCACACTTGTAAGGTATTTTTCTAATAAAACAGTGGTTCTGTACTTTAATTTTGACTATGTTAAAATTTCTCCTGTATCCTTTCCTACTAATCTATACTTAGAAAATGCTTTGTCCTGAACGACCACCTGACGACTGACTGACATATCAAAACAGCCTAAATTACAGGGTCTAGAACATAGGAGCGTATAATTTTGCATAAGGTTTCTTTGCATGACGTAGGCGAGCACTAACAGAAGATTTTCCAAAAATCATCCCTAGAGGTTCAAAACAGAGGTCCAAATTTTGTACGGAGGAACCTATTTTCACGCGAGCGAAGCTGCTAGCAGAAGCTAGTATTAAAACATAATGTGAAAATCGGTATGATTGGATGCAGAATTTTTCGAAAATTTGATGGGATCGCGGTTGACCACTATCTCATCTAATAAAAAGTGATAATGTGGTTGACGATGAAGCACGCTGCCTAGAAGTTACCTATTCACTCTTGGCCTAAAGGACCATTTCCACTCCTTAGACGATGAATGTGTTCACAAAACATTTTATGCGTATGGAACATGTCCCGGCGGCGCATCGAAGTACATCAGGTGGTTAAATGATGGAAAGGGCCTGGCGGAATTTGGTTACGCAATTCCGAAGCATACTCCCCAAAATATTATTAGCATTAGCGGCCTTATAATGTTCCCACTGCTGGGACTCAGGCCTCCTCTCTAGGAGAGTGGATGGGCGCGGGCCCAGTGCGGATTGGTGGATGTCACATGTCTTCGAATTTTTGGTTCTAGGACATGCCGGTTTCCTTACGGTGTTTTCTTTCACCGTTTTGAGAGCAGGGGTGATGAAATAAATTACATAAAGTAATGCGCCCGGCTGGGTTTGAACCCGCGACCTACAACTTGTAAGTCGGGGCAGTTACCCTGGGCCCTCCACTCCTCCCCCAAAATATAACCGGTAGAAAATCGACAGGCGTTATGGTATTTTTAATTTCACCGTGAATTTACTAACATAAACTAATTCCAAAAAACATTTGAATAGCAAATAACAGCATTCCAGGAAAACTAGCGTTCACAAAGCACAAAGGTTTTCAAACAAATAGTATTCATAAATGTATATTACATTACATTACACCAATTTGAATGGGAATGTAAAATGTGAATGTGTTCTAAGTTTGAAACTCAATCACTGGCTCAATGTAATTTGGATTGAGTGAAAAGGGATTGAGTAATAACGCCCTGTCTGTAATCCTAATATTATAAATGCAAAAGTTTGCGAAGATGGATTGTTACTTTTTTATGTAAAAACTACGAAACGCATTTTTATGTAAATTTAGCAGTAATGTAGCTTAAACATTAGATTAACATGTAAATGTAAGCTACAATGTATAAAAATAGAGTGTAATTTGGGTTCGAAGCGTGGCGCCAATGTGATTTTTTCAACTCAAGTTGATTTTTTCAGTTTAGGACAAACATAATTTTACAAAATTAATGAGTTTGTTTGTTTGAATGAACCTCAGTAACTACAGGTTCGAAATGAAAACTATTTTACTGTTGGATAGTCCATTTATCGAGGTCGACTCTACAACGCTACGCACTACGGGACTGGATTCTTTGGTGGAACCGCGAGGGATAGCCACTAAAACATAAAATAAGACCAGAACAATTTGCGTGCTGCGGTCTTCCCGTCCAATTATGATTTACGTACACGTGTCTTTATGGCTAGAGTGAAAATGCTCTTAATAAACTAGAGCACCTCGTCATCAACGATTGCGTTACTGCTTACCATCAGGCGAAATATATGCTTGACTGCGGTCAAGCACTAGTATATATTATCAAAGAACTGAGCAAGTACGGGTCGGACTAACGCACTGAAGGTTCCGTACAAACTTACTCAAGAAAACAGTTCAATTACCGACACGAGTCTCGAAGATATCAACTACCGAATCGCAAAAAAAAATTGGGACGTTACTACACAGTTTTCAGATTTTTTCCAATAGGTACTTGTGCTATAAGACATTGTTTCATGGAAAATTTCAGAATTCTAGGTCAACGGGAAGTACTCTATGAATTTTGATTTCCTTTAAAGTGTCGAAATATACTTTTTTAGCGATTTAAACGGCCGTATCTTTTTGCGCAGCTTCAAGGGACCGCAGACTTGATTATATTATAGTTTTAAGATTAACTTGATACCTACCTAGACAAAGGGTCTAGAGAGACAGATGAACCAAAAAGTGATTCTATAAGGTTTCCGTGTTTTTTTTTTGATTTACAGAACCCTAAAAACAATAAAATAACTCCGACAAACATCAGCTCCTCCATGACAGGTAGCCCATTACTAGTTCCACAACACTTTGACATTCATTCGTTTATCTCCATAGAATCAAGCCACAACATAGCCAACTTAAATCAGATTATCCCTTCAAAGTCCCATAACGGTCGCGCAGTCAAACCCCAGTCCTCAGTAAGGGCGTATTCAGACGACACGCGCCGATCACGCAAAGCACACGCGTTGTGCCCACCTTAAACCCGCACACACGCTGCATTCGCCTCAATACTATTTCAGCTATGCAATTCTCTAAAAGTCATTTTCATAGCGACGAGCTCGACGTCGAGACAACTTTCAAACAGCGAATGCAATTTGACAATTGCAACTGTGAGTTTACAATGACAGTTCTTCATACATATGCGTTCGCTGTTTGACGGCTGTCTCGACGTCGAGCTCGTCATCATGAAAATGACTTTTAGAGAATAGCATAGCAGGTGTCACATTATGTGAACGTGAGCGTGCAGAGCGTGGGCAAGGCGAGCACAGGGTTGGCGCGGGGCGTGCGCTTGCCGTGCGCGTGTAGACCTCGTTGAATGCAATTTGAGATCTATTGATGGATTATAAGGCTCAAATTCTTATTTAACCATTTCAATGCGAATTGGACGCGGGTGGCGTGCGCTGAGCGTGCGCGTCGCGTGAACGCGCCCTTATAAGTTAAGCCGCAAACCGCGTCACACAGTAACCTACGCAAAACGTTTAGCTGAAACTTTTTATCTGATTCAATTTAACGGGTTTCGTGTGAAAACGTTATAAACGAAGAAGAAAACTTTGCTCTTTGCTAATGTGGAGTTATCAGTTGGAAGCCGTAATGCTAGCCTTGCTTTCAGGCCAAGGGTATTTGGAGTAACGTGGAAAGTTATACTGTGATGTCTTCCTAACACTGCTTTTTAGAACTTGTGTTGGGTGAAAATTGAAGTGTGTGTGAAAATTTCTATTGTGAAGTGTGCATGTGTCAATTTAGAAAATATTCTATTCTGTTTTTGTTGATTGCAAGTAGAGCTGATGTAGACTATTCTGCCAATGTTTTAAGTAAATTGGAAAACCAAGTGATTATTATTATAGAAAATGAAAAGGGACAGTAACTGTAGACCCAAAATTCATCGATTGATACAGTTAGTAAGTAGTAAGTTAAATTTGATGGTTAGTATTGGGCTGAAACAAATTACCATTAGGAATCGTAGTTAAGCACTAGTTTATTTCAAATTAAAAATAATGATTAGAAAATATGTGAAACCTTACGCTGAAAATAAAAGTATTGTTTATTGTTGGTTTTGAAACGGTAGATTGTATACTTTATTTTTATTTGTAAGTTAAGCTAAATTTGCATACTATTGGTTTTTCCAATCGAATATTCAAAAATAAACAGTGAGATTCATTATTCAATATAAAATAGTTTGTAAGTTTCTGACGACTACTAATTTATTATTATTACAAATAACGTTACCTAATTAATATAGAAGATAGATGTAAGATGAAGAAATAATTAAATAAAATATTATTCAATTCGTTTTTAATTTTAACCAAGTTTTTCCCGCAGCTATAATATTTGCATGGTCATAAAAATAATTTTTATGCATTGAGTTTTAGTGCAGCTTCTATGAGAAATTTTCGTCAAATCAGCCGCTCTTCCGTGACGTCACTACCGACAATCATAATAATTTCGACGTGAGGCAATGATGATGCCATTTGTTCAGTTTAGTTCCGCTCTCTCACTCTGAAGTTATGATGACTATGCTATTTTGACGTCTTAATAAGAATGCAGTAAAAAAAAGCGAAAGCTAAAGCAGTTATGAATTTATATGTAGAGGGATGGAGAGGAAGAAGGAGACCTAAGAAAAGATGGATGGATGGATTGTGTGAGAACTGATATGAAAGAAAAGGGAGTTACCTAATGATAGCATGACGGGTGACAGAGCAGAATAGAAGAAAAAAGGATATGGCGCCGACCCTGAATAATATGGGATATGGGCAGGAAGAAGAATAAGACGGCACTACTTATTAGAAAACTAGTTTCTTCTACCGACTTCGCCCTCGTAAAAATAGGTTTCTCTGTACAATTTTTGGGCACCAGATTCATCTCCTTGGGGTGTGAATTTTGGGAAATTCTTGGTGCTCACTTATATCTTAAAAGAAAGCTATCAAAAATGTCACGTTTATAGTCCTAGTAGATTTAGCTGTACGTTAACAATGTCAGTTAGTTATTTTTTCCTTTTAAACTTAATTCAAGCAACAATTTCACATAAATGCACTTACCGTCTGTTTTTTTATACCCTGAGACTAAAATGACATTACAACACAAAAGAATCATCATTCGTATAGTAAGTTTGATATTACTTGTGTCAAAAGAAATAAAGTATTATTTTAATCGACGCATTGGTAGTGTATTAGTATCTACGCATGGGTCACACAAATAAACTAGTGACGTAATCGATTTTTATCAAAATATATTTTTTTCATTAAAAAATTAATTACGATTAAAAATTCTGTAAACGATTCTGAACATACTACTTTCAGTATGAACGTTTTCTGTATTTATATGTTTTGTATTTAATTGCACAAGGTTTGCTTTTATGACGTAGACGAGCACTGAGATAGGATTTCCCAAAACTAAGGGGCGGAAACGGGCGTTCAAAGTTTGTATGCAGAAACCTACTTTCTCGCGGGCAAAGTAACTGGCAGAAGCTAGTCCCCATTAAAAATAAAAATACATTTTTACAACATCATCATCATCTACCAAGCCTTTTCCCAATTACAATATTGGGGTTGGCTTCCAGTCAAGCCGGATTTAGCTGACTACCAGTATTTTACGAGGAGCGGCTGCCTACCAGAACTCCACAACCCATTAACTAGAGTAACAAGGTACTTCATGGCAAGATTGGAGTCAGATTTACTGGCATTTGATTATCCGTAACGACTGCCAAAGATCTACAAATGACAGCCGGGACCTACGGCTAAACATGCTTTCCGAGGCACGAAGGAAACTCAGTATGTTAAGATGGTCACCCATCCACAGGTCAACCTTGGCAAGCGTTGCTTAACCTTGAATATCGACGCGTGCGGCTGTTATTGTCTAGCCACGAGCTCCAATATTTTTTACAAGATATTGCTTTAAATTAATCCAAAAATGTTTGCAATAATTTGCAGAACAAACTCCCCTTCGTATTTACAATAGTATAAAATTCAGCTAAATAAACGTCTGCCTTTAAACACGCTAGAAAATGTTCTGTTTTTATATCGCACCGCTTCAACTGAATGTAAACCGAGAAAAATGAGCTCGAATGTTGTTGTTGAGCGATAAACTAACCACCTGCTAGTTCTCGCAGTCTCTCAATGTTCCAACTTTACATTATCACTGTTTGTTTACTACTACACTGCTCTTGAGATAGCATTCTTTTCCATCAAATACAATATTATTTATTTTCTTACTCACTTGTGTTTAAACTTGCCAAAATACATAGTCTCATAAAACTAAGTCGTATTAGTTACATCTTTTGCAACTCAAGAGCGGCTGAACCGAATTTAATTTTAATCTTTGCTCTGTTGGATTTGTATCCGATATAAGTATTACAATATTGTAAAAATTAGCAAAAACATCAAACTTATTGCTGACTTTCTCTCTCTCACTCGCTTTTGTACATAAACTATCTTTAACACAATGTTGTATGTTTTTGTTTTGTGTACAATAAAGAATTAAGAAAAAACTACAGCAACTCAAATATTTTGGTCCCAATCATTCCATCATGAGGTCAATCATTCCATCATGAGGTCAATCATTCTATTTTTCGGTCAATCTCATTAGTTTAAATAAAGTACCTTTTCTAAAGGCAGAAAAAAAAACAGTTTTGAAATTGAAAAAAGTAGTTACCGAGACAAAACTATAGTATAACTGTTATAGTAGTTAGTATAGTACTACACTAGTGTGGGGACATGTTGGGGTCGTCTAAAATATGTTGAAGAATGTCCTCCTCATCTTCAGCCGTGTATCTCCGGAAAAGACCAATGTCTGCTTCTTTGGACGCTACCAGGTTTAGGTAATCCCTAAGAAGTCAATCCGGAGACGCTAACGCGTGAAAGTCGGCGGTTGGGAAAGCAGAGTTAATATTTCCTCCGCGCCTCTGCAGCGTTACCGTCACAAAGTTCATAACGTCACCGTATTCAGGATAAGAATATGCATCCATGTTTAGCATTTAATAAGGTACAGCACAAGAGCAAGATGTGTGTTGTGGCAACAGCTAGTTAGTTAACAAAACATGAGCTTGTGCGACGTAGAGTTGAAACTAACTAACGCTGACTACCTTCTCACAATTTTACCTGTTCCCCGTAAAATTCTTCTCTTCCCTGTCATACATGCAAAAGCATTAACAAACATACTTTCCTGAATAGCTAATAAAACAAGCAAAAAGGAGACAATTTTTTTTCGGCCCACTGTTAAACGGTAATGTTTATTAATGATATTGCACATGAAAAAAGTGATCATCTTGTTATAATTAACTGACCAAAAATTATATCGATACGTAACCGGAATAATGAAATAATAGTAAAATAGTATTACGGCAAAAAATGCTTGTTAGGAGCGTTTTTAGGTTTATTTTCAAAATCACCGTGGAACAAAACGTAATTAATAGCCCGTTGCAGATACTCTGTCTTCCAGTTTCCACACCCAGCAGCAACCTTCAACCTTCCAGAGCTGGATGATTTTCCTCAATTGTCATTCCAGGACCTAATTCTATTTTCTCTAGGAATTTATCAAATCAAACAATCTCGTTCATACTATGGAGAGCATGTCAGGGCCTCCGGACAATTCAAAATCGAGGTATCTATCCATGATTATGGTCCAAATAATTATCTCCTACAAGGTAGGATACAATCAAGGCACACAAGTAAGAAAACTCATTATATTTATATATTAGTTGACACCACTCCATCAATTACTAACAATAGAGCTGCTCTTGCTGGATACTGTTGTAATTTTTAAGTGGGCAGACGCGCAGTTGGTTGCTGTGCACATGTGATGTGTATAGTGTGGTATTTATCTTGGGCACGGCATCAAGGTGAGGTTAAGCCACCTGCATCTTTTTAGGGTTCCGTACCTCAAAAGGAAAATACGGAACCCTTATAGGATCACTTTGTTGTCCGTCTGTCTGTCTGTCTGCCTGTCAAGACCCTTTATCTCGAGAACGCGTGAAGGTATCAAGTTGAAATTAAAACTGTATACTCAAGTCCGTGGTCCCTTAAAGCTGTGTAAATATCAAACTTGTAAGTTGACGGAAAAAGAAGATACGCCCGTTTATGTTGCAAAAAACGTACATTTCGACACTGTCAAAGAAATCAAAATTCATAAGGTACTTCCCGTTGACCTAGAATCTTGAAATTGTGGTACAAAGCATGATAATTTTAGCACAAATATAGAATAAATTCTGAAAACTGAAAGTTTTTAGTAACGTCACAAGTTTTTTTTTTTGAAAAATCTTCAAGACTCGATTCGAGAATTGAATTGTTTTCATAGGTAAGTTGGTACGGGACCCTCAGTACGCGAGTCCGACTCGCACTTGCCCGGTTTTTTAGATGAAATACTGCTTTTAAGAGATAAACAGTAATAATATTTCTTGTGATGTACCTATAATGTGTTTTTTTTCCCGACCAGCTTATAACACATCACCTTATTATTTTAGATTTACAGTATTGGCCGGCAAAAACCGCGCTATTTCGAAATGAATACCTACATCTAATCCATTTTCATGAATAAGTCTATCAAATCGTGTAAATCACATCAAAATCTGTCACGTAGTACAGACGTGACTTTGTTTTATACTATATATTATTGAAAAGTGCACTATTTTGACTTAAAATACCAAGGAGACCTATCCACTCATAAGATAATAGCTCTTGTGAGATTTTAAGTTATAATGAGAGTCATGTTTTGACTGTCGTATTTCACAGTATTCCGGTTTCATAAAGTTTTGCTAATATTACCACTGTAATCTATAGATTATAAGGAATAAACTAACGTGCATTTCATTTCTATACGCCACAATTTGTAGAGGGCCTATTCCCCAAACAAAAGAAATTGTCTCCTTTCTAGTACCTAATTTGTACATCAGGTGTAGTACGTTTTTCTCACAAGACGAAATTTTTTATGAAGTAATAGTAATAATAATTACAAAAAAAGTTTAATCAAAGTTAGTAAGATCAAAGTTTATATTGGTCAAAGTATTAGCCGTTTCTGAACATTTAATTACTATCAAAGATTTGCTACAACATCAATTAAAATAATAACTTGAATTTCGTTATAGTCGCGCCGTGAATAGTTTTCAAATTGGCTTCAAAGGAGACAATTTCTTTTGTTTGGGGAACAGGCCCTCTACAAATTGTGGCGTATAGCAATGAAATGCACGTTAGTTTATTCCTTATAATCTATAGATTACAGTGGTAATATTAGCAAAACTTTATGAAACCGGAATACTGTGAAATACGACAGTCAAAACATGACTCTCATTATAACTTAAAATCTCACAAGAGCTATTATCTTATGAGTGGATAGGTCTCCTTGGTATTTTAAGTCAAAATAGTGCACTTTTCAATAATATATAGTATAAAACAAAGTCACGTCTGTACTACGTGACAGATTTTGATGTGATTTACACGATTTGATAGACTTATTCATGAAAATGGATTAGATGTAGGTATTCATTTCGAAATAGCGCGGTTTTTGCCGGCCAATACTGTAAATCTAAAATAATAAGGTGATGTGTTATAAGCTGGTCGGGAAAAAAAACACATTATAGGTACATCACAAGAAATATTATTACTGTTTATCTCTTAAAAGCAGTATTTCATCTAAAAAACCGGGCAAGTGCGAGTCGGACTCGCGTACTGAGGGTCCCGTACCAACTTACCTATGAAAACAATTCAATTCTCGAATCGAGTCTTGAAGATTTTTCAAAAAAAAAAACTTGTGACGTTACTAAAAACTTTCAGTTTTCAGAATTTATTCTATATTTGTGCTAAAATTATCATGCTTTGTACCACAATTTCAAGATTCTAGGTCAACGGGAAGTACCTTATGAATTTTGATTTCTTTGACAGTGTCGAAATGTACGTTTTTTGCAACATAAACGGGCGTATCTTCTTTTTCCGTCAACTTACAAGTTTGATATTTACACAGCTTTAAGGGACCACGGACTTGAGTATACAGTTTTAATTTCAACTTGATACCTTCACGCGTTCTCGAGATAAAGGGTCTTGACAGGCAGACAGACAGACAGACGGACAACAAAGTGATCCTATAAGGGTTCCGTATTTTCCTTTTGAGGTACGGAACCCTAAAAAGATGCAGGTGGCTTAACCTCACCTTGATGCCGTGCCCAAGATAAATACCACACTATACACATCACATGTGCACAGCAACCAACTGCGCGTCTGCCCACTTAAAAATTACAACAGTATCCAGCAAGAGCAGCTCTATTGTTAGTAATTGATGGAGTGGTGTCAACTAATATATAAATATAATGAGTTTTCTTACTTGTGTGCCTTGATTGTATCCTACCTTGTAGGAGATAATTATTTGGACCATAATCATGGATAGATACCTCGATTTTGAATTGTCCGGAGGCCCTGACATGCTCTCCATAGTATGAACGAGATTGTTTGATTTGATAAATTCCTAGAGAAAATAGAATTAGGTCCTGGAATGACAATTGAGGAAAATCATCCAGCTCTGGAAGGTTGAAGGTTGCTGCTGGGTGTGGAAACTGGAAGACAGAGTATCTGCAACGGGCTATTAATTACGTTTTGTTCCACGGTGATTTTGAAAATAAACCTAAAAACGCTCCTAACAAGCATTTTTTGCCGTAATACTATTTTACTATTATTTCATTATTCCGGTTACGTATCGATATAATTTTTGGTCAGTTAATTATAACAAGATGATCACTTTTTTCATGTGCAATATCATTAATAAACATTACCGTTTAACAGTGGGCCGAAAAAAAATTGTCTCCTTTAATCTGGGATTAACCAAGAAAATAAATAAGATCCTTTTGAAAGCTGAAAATTATTTGCATTTGTGCAGTTTTATGAGGTTGTCGCGAACGAAGTCACGGGCAACTGCTAGTACGAACATAATAAATTTTAATTATTTTTAGCTTTATAACCCCTCCAAAATTATTAATGTTTATTACCATAGTAACTGCCCTCACCAGAGTAAAGAATAATGAACCGTATCAAATTAAAATTTCCCTTAATTATACAGGTAATATACTATGTACAGCTTTAGCGTGGCGTGAATGTGGCGTGAACGCTGCGTGAATATAGCGTGAACGCGGCGTGAGCGTGGCTCGTGCGTGTGAAAATAATCACTTCACAAGATGTTAACGAGTTGTTAAACATTTTAATTTGAGCGTCTCATGTGTACACCATTAATTGGGGATCCGTTAGACTGAATTATAATCACGCAGTGCGGCATACAGTGTGTCAAGTTTGTACCGAGAATATATTGCTTACGTGATTTTATTTATATGGAGGTCGGTTCATTTTTCAGGCTTGTGTCTCCCGAGGGGCTGAGCAGGAGTCTATCGCAATATTTTCAGCCTTAAATTATTCCATGTCTACCTTGTCTCAGATTTTTTGATTAGAACATTTACTGTGTAGGATATTATTCGCTGAACGTGTCTCGTAACTTTTAGTAGTTATTTTACATAATTTACAAAATCCTGGTTTAAATACGAAAAACTGTTTCTGTACAAAGTAATAGGTAAAAAATAAAATTAGCCATAGATACAATTTTATGATATTTTTTTGTAATCCAACTGACAAATATTTTAGACATCTGTACCTACACCATAATACACACTTGAATAAAATAATAAGTCTAGAGCAAAAATACGTAAAAATATCATCATCACCATTTCAGCCGAAAGACCTCCACTGCTAGACATACACCCAAGCGTCGCGACGCCACGACGACCGACGACGCGATTCCCGTGACCCTCACAGAGTCATCGGTTCACCTAGCACGAAAAAACATGGAAAACATGATGCCGAAGAAGTCTGTTAAAGTCTCAAATAGACCTAAACTGAACCTCCTGGTTAAGCTCGACTGTGCGACGGCGGCGTAATCCTCGCTCCTGCTTAAGACACGTTCGCTCTTTGTTCCCCGCGCCAGAAACTCTTTGTCTAACATAATTACATCGCTCATTGTAACACTGGATCTATTTAAACGATAAGTAATAATTTACGCAATTTACTGTATTATTGGGGAAACCTGAATGTGGAGAAAAGAGGAAATTTTTGGGTAATTTCAGCAGACGAGGGTAGTAATTGATCAAACACGCGATTAAGGAGATCGATTTCCTTCCTTATTATGCTGCTTGGTTTGTTACAGTAGATTAAAAGGTATAGTATGTGATGTGAAATTTTATTAAGGAACAAGTTACCTACAGAAAAAGAATGATTAGTGTGCCGACAACTCTGAGCTCAAAGGACGTATAGCATAATGTCCTAAATGTGCTTTATAGTCATAATAATATTTTTTATTCTCCCACTACGATATACAATTTAATGAGTAAACAAAAAATCTGTTATACTGTAGGAAACTGGTGACAATACTTTATTTATTTTTTTTAGGAACGGGAATCATTGGTGACTATACTAGGCTCTAAGCCAATCAGGACACCAGTTTCCCATCCCTTAACTACTAACTAGTATGGTAGTTTGTTGTAGAAACTAGGTCTCAGTTTCTGCGTAACACGACGTAACATTCATAGACTTAAATGACAATGGTAAACGAGCCCCATTTAATAGCATCAGTTTATCTAACAGGATGCAAAAACAAATCATAAACTTATTAACAAAAGTCAAAAAAGTTCTCTTGAATCAAACAAAGACTACTCTAAGGCAAGGACACATCACACGGAAGACCAAACATTAAGAATGCACACAATCATTTAATTTATTCACATGTCGCATTCCCCACACTGGGCCAGGTTCCCCAATGTCTCACACGTCGGGCCCCAAATAAATCCGCATCCCTTAAACCCCAAAGAACGGAACAACAGCTGTAATCGCCCGCATAAATGAATAACGGGCCGTGTCCGGACTGGATCCGGGCCGTATCCCGGCGCACTTAGATTTTGGACCCGAACAATCCCGAAAGGGACAGGGTTTCTTAATGATGTAAGGTGATGGACTGGCGAGGCCCTTTTTCACGCGTGTTTTGTCTTCGTAAGGTTCACTCTTCGTGAGATGCTGCCGTTATTGCGTCTGTAGGTTTAAGTTGACATAGGTTATTTGCTGGTGAATAAGACTGTTAGATGAAAAGAATATATGAATATACATGAATAATATAATATATAGGCTCAAGTGGGTCTTGTCTATTTTGCTGACATCTCTTTAATGCGTGTGTGGAACACAACTCTACGTCGATGCGGGCTTGGTCTTTACTGGATGGTCGGTCGGTAATCTACCTATTGGTAAGCCCTAAGGTGTCTGAAGATGGGCCTATGACTCCTGAAGTCTGAAGCGTCTCCCGTGGCACGACGGCAACAGCTTAGGCGTAAAAATGCACTACTGCATCGCAGATGACTGACTACCATCCACTCCCTCTCGCCTCATTCCATGGCCCACTAGAGCTCACCGCACACTAGAGCTTACCGCTACTGATCGCCTCTACAAAGGCACGGCAGTGCCACGGAATTCCACCGTATGCTTTATTACCGTTTACTGTGGACAATTCTGACACCCGGACGTTTCCCGCTAAAGACAAAACTGGTACTTTTCGAAAAACCCTTATCTGATGAAAACTTGCGTCAGATGGAATATGAAGACACTGTGGCGCCACTCTAAGGAATCTACAAAGATAAGACTTACCACTACGATTGTTGTGTACTCAAATACACGAATCTAATAATAAAATTAATACGCATGTCGCATACAGATCTTATTTTAGGAAGCGACAGACGTAATAAAAATAATTCAATTTCGACACCACTTCTTCCTCATAAGCACTTACCTAAGTGTTGTTTTTCGAAGTCTTTTATATTTTCCATTAAATCATCAAAGCACCTACAAGGAAACAACAACAAAAACACCCAGGTACATCGGTAAGTGGGCAAACTTACACCAAACAGCGGCCGTAACTAAACAACGCAGTCGTGTCCCGAATTTTTGCCCATCAGCCTTCAGATAAGACCCAAGACGTCCAAAATAAGAAATTTGTTCACGTATGAGTCCAAAAAAACGTCCGCAGAAGTTAAATTTAATCGCACAACTAGTTAGGAAGAGAGGGCACGTAGACGCACGTGCAACGGGCGAAATGGGAAATTGTCCTTTTGCGAAATAACCTATTCATAGTGCGGAGCTAATGTGCCGTGGAAACTACTATTATGGACATATGTATGGGAATTACGCTTATGTTGTAATATTTCGGGCACGCAACGGCTAGTAATTTTGCCAGAGAAAGATTAAAGGTATTTGAGAAAAATTGGATAAATTTCCAGTTAATCCGGCTGGTGAAAGATTACCAATTTCGTTTGATTATTATTAAGCTTTTCATTGAAGAAATTTATTTCCGGCGTACTTTTCATGCGCCGTTAATTTTATTTTTGGCATCTCGATTCAATTCTTTTTAATCACATTAGTGCGTCCCAAAGGACAATTACTTTTTTAGCTGCAGCACCAAAAATAAATCCCTGTGTGTAGAAAAATGTAGCCTGTATTTTTCAGCGCTGAATTCGTGTCGTACCCTCTATTTTTCGTTCCTTATAGCATGATGTTGTCGCGTGCAACGAATGCGCCACTCGCAACGTGGCCTTTGCCACCACAAGGCGAACTGCTCCCGACAAGCTGTCATGTAGACCAGCGCTGAAAATGTACAACTTCACCGCAAACCAAGCAAAAAACTCCTTGGTATTTTTTTTTGAAGTGAGCTTGGGTTTATTGGCACGTAGACGAATATACCCAACCTTTGAACGAAAAGGATCGCTTTAAATGCGAAGACGAATGAGTAAGCTACATAAAATATACTTACTCAATAAATAAATATAAGTTATACGTACATAAATGCGAGTAACATAAAAGGAAAAAATGACGGACGCGACCTCAACGGTTGGTCTTAGAAATGCGAGTTTCTTTTCTGACGTGAGCAACCACTGTGACGAATTTACTGAATTCCCGTGGGATCGTAAAGAAATGGGATCGTCAACTTTAGACGCGGAATCGAGGGTGACCTCTGATGTGGGGATAATTTATAACATAACCTTTTATGAATATGGATTTGTTTGCGACAGAACACTTCAAAACTCTACGATTTTTCTTACATATTTATAGGCTCAAATCTCAAAGAAACATTCAGGTACCCACCAATATTAATTTATAAAGGCAATTTGAATTCATAGAGGGATCAAACGGGTATTTCGTATCGCTGAAGGTCAAAGTTTTACCCAATTAACCAATTAAGCTCCAATTTCCTCTCGGTCGTCATTTACGACAAATAAAAAGGAAAAATAACAGATAACATTATATTCTATGTTGTTACTTTACGATCGCCGCGGTACCTACTCGCACTCGTGCAGTAAAATAATAACATAATTGGCTACTGAAACTCGTTCGAGTTTCCGTAATAAGGCGTCATTAGACAATGTCAGGAAGTTTCTTTTGTTTCTTGCTGACATTCTCGAGTCAAACTTCCATCGTTATAACACGCGTTTTATTAGACCCAACTTTTAAAATACACTCTCTAAGCGGAAAACAGCCATTGCTTTATAAATAAAACAATTGTTCACGAAATACTACTTGAAAAGTTTCCCGTTCTCGAGAGTCCGAAACGCAAACTGAAGATAAATTAAAAATGTAAAATAAGAAAACGGGCGTGATAACATTTATTTTTTTTAATATTCCATTATTCGTCGGCAGAATGTCGAATGGGGCCGAAGCGCTACGGAACTAATTTCGTTTCGGAATTATTGAAAATGTCTGTAATGGTATTTCGGCGGACGTTTAGAAATGAAAAAGTTCTTTGATCGCACACGTTTAATGAATCACAAAAGAGTCGACGGGACCTTCTTATGAAAAAATATGACGTAAAATATTAAGACTGATTCATTTCTATTTCGAACAGAATGACCAGATTTTAAGGCTACAAGTTTTGTAAAGAATAACCGAAATAAATAACGAGAATTTTAAATAACATTAAAATCCTTATGTGTGTTTTATTTAACGCTCTGGAAATAGAAATTACATTTTTCTCAAATAGAAAATGAAATTGTAAATTAGTTCTGTGTACAATTTGCATATATGTGTTTTCTACTTTTTCTGAATATACTCGGTCAGTTAAGAAATATATTTTATAGAAATTGAATAAACAAAATTTTCGTGTTTCTAACAAAACTCCACTGAAAAGGCTTTTACTAATTCTTATGAAGTTTTGTGTATATATTTATTAGGTCTGAAACTAGGACGTAAACTATTTTTACGCAAAAAATGGGGGGGTAGGACCCCCTTTTTTTTTCTTTCTTACTTTATATGGCAGAACAACGTTTTCTAGGTCAGCTAGTTGTTTTATAAAACTGTCCAATTCTTTTTCTGTTTTCTCATCGTATTATTGCATCATGCCTGTGCATTAAGGCATATTACTATCCCATTAATAGTATAAACGAAAGTTTGTGTTATTTTATGTGTTTATGGATGTTTGTTACTCTTTCACGCAAAAACTACTTACTGGATTTCGATGACCTGTATACCAATACAGGTAGACAATATCCTGGAATAGAATATAGGATACTTTTTTATCCTAGGAGCATTATCCCTTGGGATAATTATCTACTATCACACGGATGAAGCCACTGGTAGCAACTGGTCACGTTATACTATGAAAAAAATTAAAGCAGAAAACAATTAGATTTTACGTTCAAACTAATGAAAATTCCAAAACTAGTATGCCCACTTTTTTTGTTTTTTTTAAATAAAATAAACAAAATTTTATTATGCAGACAAAAAACATTAAAAATAAAAACACTTAACTAATTAAAACTAACTCTTACTCTAAACTAAAATATGGCGTCAAAAAATTCCTCCGCATCGCTGTCGACCGGAAGTGTGCCCAAAAGACTGGCAGCATTGCCACGTTGTATGGCAATGCTTAATCTCTGACCGAGGTAAAAGCCAGCCCTTGGGTCACGCGAAGTGTCAACAAGACGCTTCGAAAGATCTTTAAAAAGCGAATGAGCACTCGGGCCCCACGGTCCAAGAGTTTCAACCCCAAACGGCTCAAAAATATAACTGCCGACGAGGTTGTTATATTTCCGCCGCTTGAGGTTCTCCGCAGCCGCAGCGGCAGCACCAGCAGAGCACGACGAGCTAGGAAGATGGGATGGCGCAAAAGTGTCGACGCAGGTAGCGTCCCACACTAAAGGCCTACCCATCTTCCAAGGAAATAGAGACATACCGTCCGGTCTCTTACCATCGTCACGTGCCAGGCCATGAGGTTCTAAAACAGCCGGAACGCCGACGGTGACAAGGGCACGTCGGATGATGTCGTTAATATTCGCGTGCCGTGGGATGCGTCCCGCGCTTCGACTGCATGACAGGCCGTGGTGACCGAGGCTGTTGACAACTTCGCCACAGTGGCAGCGATGAGGAGAACAGCAAGGAGCGCCTAGGCGTAGAGAAACAGCTAAGCGGAAAGTGGTATCGTCGAACAAGGTGCCTATATTCGACGACGGTATGCCCACTACTTTACACAAAAACATGAACCAGCACCAAAAACATTCCAATTCTGTTACCCCAACACGCTCGAACAATAACTATGAACTAAAATATTTTCATTTCATTTGGCAATAAGTACTAATTGGACACTAATTGGCACGTCAACTTGTCATGCATCATTTAATTTCGCTTTCATCTGAAAATATGATCAGACAAATAATATTAATTTGAAACGATATGTTATTGTGGAACTGAAAAAGAGATTACACTAATATAAAAGTGAAAGTTTGTTAATGTGTTGTTAATTTTTTACGCTTAAAAGGCTGAAGGGATTTTGATGAAACTTGGTACACGCGTAGACTAAGTTCTGTTATAACACATAATTATGATACTTTTTATCTCGGAGATATGTTCCCTTTGGGACAATTTTCTACTTTTACGCAAGCGAAGCTGCCGGCAGAAAATAGTATTTCGCAATTTACGACTTTTTGCGTTTGATTTTAACAGGGAAGCATTTTCAATTTTCGTTTTATTACCCTTTTTAGCAATCTACAGCAGAAATAAAAATGTATTTGTAATAAAAATTTTCAATTAGTTTTTCATATCATATTTATATTGTGAATGTCATTATTTTTTCCATAAATACACAACGAGTTTTTTTGTTACTTATATGCAGTAACTTATTCATTCATAATACCCCGTTAAAGTAAATGAAAACTTTTTAAATATAGCTGCATGAAGCTGAAAACGAAAATAATATCATTTTGTTCGTAACTACTGCAATACACGAATTGGTGGCACAATTTTAAAGGTGTATTTTTGCTTGAAAATGCATTTCATATTTGACAAAAAAAAATATGATGATGATATCTGCAGCAGAACTAAGGTTACTAATATAACTTGAAAAATCACCGAACTCAAGTGGCAGTGGGTAAGGCACATTTCGCAGAGAACATTGACCATCCAATGGGGATGAAAGGCTCTGGAGTGGCAATCACGTACAGAAAGACACAGCGTTGGAAGGCGTCACACTACGCGGACCGATGACCAAGTGAGGGTCGCGAGAATTCGTTGGATGCGAGACGCACAGGACCAGTTGTTATTGCTATACTTGGGGGAGGCCTATGTCCACCAGTAGATGTTTTTCGGCTGAAATGATGATGATGACATTTATAAATTAATATTATCATGCTATTCCGGCATGGGTTTGGTAGAAATAAACACCAGTACACCCATATTTTGGTGGGAATCATCAAATTATCCCTCCTACTCTGGTTGGAGTGTCACACTTAAACTGACTAAATCTCATGATCCTCCAGACATTGTTTGCGTTCCAGCGTCTCTTTTCGCAAAGAAGCGAACTTATTCCTTCAACTAGGATAGACTACAGGCCCCAAGCTGCTTCTAAGAAATTCCAACTAACTTTATCAGCACGAGAATCGAACCTACAACCTCACGCTCAGCAGCACTGCGTACAACCACAAACCAATGGCGCAGTAAAGTTTTTAATGTTCCCTCCCCTATTAAAAACCAGTTTAACCGTACATCTAAACGCTGCCTCCAAGCACTCAACGCTCAAGTCATAATCGTAAAACAACAGGAAAGAGCTCAAGCACAGTTGTAAACGATCTCCCACTTATACCACTGTATTGGAATCTTTCCAATTTGTAATTGCCGTACTGTGGAGGAAACCACTTCAGCCCTGGTTACTGATTGCAGCCATTATCGCAGGTAGCTACGTGACCGATACCTCTTGAAGCCCCCTTTTTGGTCCTTTACAATTGCGATTTGCGATACGGTAGTGAGGTACTTGTTATGCAGACTAATAGGTATTTGGTGTTAAATGTACTGTTATGGTTTTTTTTATTGTTTCAACGGTACAATTTCGTTTGCATTAAAGTCTGTTTTTTTTTTCCCTGAGACTAAATTGACACAGGCAAATGTCAAACGAACAATAGTAATGATGCCAGTTCTTTTGTGTTGTGACATGTGTGACAATCCACGTAATGTCATTATAGTCTCAGAAATTAATAAACAGACTTTAACTAACATAAACATTTTAAATATATAAAAAGGTACCTACCTACACAAAGTTGACAGTTATACGTTTTAATTATAATTGATAGACGATTATTAAAACTGAATTACTCAATTGAACTCAATGAATCTATTAAAACTGAGTATAATTTAAATAACAAATAAATTAATATTGGAAATCATTAAATCATCAAACGAGTAATTCAATGCGCGGGTCATTTTCCGCAAATAATTAGTTTTTCTTTAAATATTTTTGGCTGGTCTGTGCGTGAAAGAGTAGGTAGTGATGACAGCCAGCAGTAAAAAATGGCATAAAGTTATGCCGCATACCCTGACTGCTTCCGGAGAGTTACTTTCGTGATAACCACGACTAATCTACCAAGAGTGAAGCGACCAAGAAGAAGAGCGAGTGAGGGAGTCTCAGACTTTTATTGACTAAAAACCCATCTGTTTTTCTTCAATTGCCATTCGGGCTCCAGGACTCTTAAAATTATTATATTAACTCTTTCAAATATTTCTGCAGTCCATTAGTAAAGCCTTGAACTCTTATTCATCTATTCAACTTAAAGTTACTTAATCGATGACCTATTTTGAGACATTTTCAAAGCTATCACGATTATAGACAAAGGTTCAAACTATTAAAACAAAGTTATAAAACCGTTGAGGTTCACAGCGACATTTTAATAGCGCTTATCAGTGTTCGTCCTTAGGTTTACCTTTTGACATAGTTATTAGGAAAAGTGGTCTGTTTTATGAACATGACTTTGGTTGAAATACCTATAATTCGTTGAACAAAACTGACCACTTAGTCTATCACTAAGTTGTCACTTTGTATTAGAAACTTTACCTTTAGCCGATTGAAATTACAAACTAAAAATGTCTCGAAGGCTAAACCTGAGTCTGAAGATTTTTTTTTCAGTCTGTAGGTAATTCTTTGACATTTTGATCCTTGTAATTGGCTATGTTAATAACAGAGTAAACTACATTAACATAATTAGCCTTATTTTTTTCTATTGCTGGGACTTAGGCCTCTACTCTAGGAGAGGGAATCTCTGTAATCCATAACGAGGATCCATTGTAGGCTGGTTTATGACATATTTTCTCATTTTTGATTCTAAAGCATAATATCGATTTCCTGATGATGATTTTTTTACCATTTTGAAAGCAGTTGTAGTGAAATAATTACAAAAAGTAAAGCCTAGGTTTGAACTCACGACATACAAATCATAAGTCTGCTGTTACCACTAGGCCCAACACTGCTCATGCTGCTCACAAAGATACAAATGTATAGGCAAGTGAGGCTCGCCAATATGATATTATATTTTATAATCAAACCGGTACATAATATCAAAAAATCATAGAAATAAAAACCAGCATTTTAAAATACCTGACACGAAGAATAAACTTGAGCTAAACATGAAAAGCCTAGGTTGGAATTTCCGAGTTCCGTCGGAAACACGCTGTGACATAAATTAGGTGCAATACTCTTGCGCTTGGCAATGCTGGCAATAGGCCAATTGAACGAATAATGAAGTCAGACCGTAGCTTTATGAGTGAAAAGATACGATTGATCACTGTCGCTTAGATGTCACACTACCATCTATTGTAGCTCGAATCTGGTTAGCGGCTTATTTGGTTTATAAATTGTTGGATTGTTAATTGAAAAGTTAGGTGGAAGCATTGCCACGGGTCTCAAATGCAAAAGGCAATTGAATGTCAGTTAAAGTCTGACCCTTCCTGTCATTCCACCCAGAGATATTGATTTCATGATTTTGGAAATTAATAAAAAAAAGTCCTTTTACCGTCCTCACCTCTTATATTCATGCTCACATGTAGGATTTGGTAATAAATAGGTAGGTTAACAGCTAATTAAAAAAGACGTAAGTGTTGGTGACACTATTGATGAGACGGGCAGTCGATATTATTGTCATCATGGGCAGAATCTAGGTACCTTCAGTATGGCCGAAATGACTTCCACTCCGGACTTTGAATCATATTATTATGACGAATGCGTAATGCGTAATTTTTTGAGTGTGCTAACTTCAAAGTTTAAAATGATATGGTTATGACCGTACTGTAGGTAATAGAAACGAGGGAAACAGCATATATGCCTAAAAGTGGGCTAAGATGAGCTGTAACAAAGATTTTCAAAATAAATCGAATCATCGTTTCATCATAAAAAATATGCCAAGTTTTCTACTTTCAACGTGAACTATTATAAAATATTTTGTAGATGTTTTATTTTTCCATTTTCTGGTTTTACTTAGTCACAGCTAATTAATAATCTTTCAGTACAAAGTCAAGTCCTGTAATTTCCACGCGATAAGAAACAGCTGACGCACGCAGAGCGAACAGCCTAATCGGATTATAGCAAAATAGGTTGGCAATTATATAATATTCTATTCCACAAACGACATTAACAACATGTTTTATTAATTGCATTGAAATCGCCTCGTCAGCCTTCATTGTTTGCCAGAATAGATCATGATTAGTCGTCCAATGATGACGCCGACGAACGGACAGCTTACAAATTATATTTATTGTGTTACAACCGTTGACAGTCGAATTAATTTGAGTTTTGTTTTTATCATACTTTTTATTTTTTCGTTAGAGAATTTATTCACGTTTTATAAATTCGAAAGTGAGTCTTCGGTTTCAATTGCTAAACTAACAAATGATAAAATTGGGCTTGAATTATAAAAACATTGTGTATTTTTCAGCGTGAATTTAGATCTGAAACAGGTTGAATAATAAAAGTTACATTTAGTTAAATGGATGGAAGTTATATTTAGCTTCTAAGTCGAGTCAAGAAAATGGTTGAAAATAAATAATTTCTAAGCTGTGCTCGTAACATCTGATTAGTTTTACTGAGATAAATTAATTCTCGTGTTTTGTTCGCCGCATGCCTGTAATCCTGCGACACTGGGTATTTTACTTAGCCCACCACACATTCCTCAGCGGCTGCTTGCTGCCAGGCTTTAAACAACCACTATTTAATTACGGCTGGCGTGACATAGAGAACTCATTAAACAATCTTGGAATCCACAGGGAAATTAATTAGTAAAAAGTCGTTAGTTTTCTCTGTGCTCTTGCTTTCTTTGGTATGGGATTGATCTTTATGTGGTTTGTTTTTCTCTCTTTTAAAATTGTTTGCTGCACTTTGAATTCGCTTGGGGGTGACATTCAGATCACTTGACATTTTTGTTTAATATAAACTAAGTTCTTGACTACGGTCCCGCCTGATGGTAAGCAAGATGCAATAGTTGATAGTGGAGTGCACTAGTTTTCTAAGATTCTATTCACTCTAGCCTTGAAGACACCTATTTTATTATTATAGTTAGAGGGGAAACCGCAGCAGGCTAAAAGTTCCGGTTCTTTGGTAGTATTTATCTGCTTGAATTTTTCTGGCTTTGAAATTATTGCACAATGGGTGTTTTATGTAATATCTTTCAATAGATCGAGGCCATTAATATATCAAAACTGGTGATGCCACAGTATACAGACGTGAAAGCCATCATAATATATTTGAGGCACGCCTTATGAATAGTCCTGAATTTGAATGGTTTTATAAAAAGCGCTACGCTTGATGTCCGGTCCTAACTCATCGCATATTCAATTTCTTGTGAAACCCCTCTCATTTATATACATGAAATTTTTTCTTGGTGTTCAAGTCAAATTCTTCATATTTAATTAAAATTCTGAAGAGACTTATATTTCTTGTTATAAACTAGATTTATCATTCTAAATTGTGACAGTCAGGGCCATGAATAAAACTTTGAACTTAAAGAAATTTTTGATTTTGAAAGTTGTTTAATGAAAAACAATCTGTTTCTAGAACACTGTAAAGTTAGTGCCTATTATTATTTATTGTAATTTGAATTTTCTCGTGTTTTCTCATAACAAACTTTGTTACGACGAAATTAATCAAATTATAGTTCAATCAAATCAACCTAGAAATATTTTGAGACCCGAAATTCGGGACACTAGATTGTGGTTTTGACTTTACACAATACAACCTTATTTATAAGACAATTTCCAGCTACCGCAAGCGTAGGCTTCCGGACAGCGAGCAATGGGTTGCTTGCCATCCGGCCGACTGGTAACCATCCGGAACCAGCCTAAGCCTCAAAGGTGCGTATTGTTCCACGCGCGTCTTAAGATGTCAGCAATACATATTGGCCCAGCAACGTCGAAGCCTACTAGGGCCCTGGATTGGACAGAAGATAACCCCGGGACCATGGAATGAAGGCAAAGAAGGAAGAGGCATGGGATTTAGTCAGTAAAAGTCTGACATGCCTTTCTCCGCCCAGAGCGAGAGAAGTCATTGGATGACTTTTCCACCTAAAAAAAGCCCTATTTACAAGAAAACGATAGTTTTTTTTTAAATCGCCTCGTGTAAAGTCAAGATATAAATAAGATGGCATTTGTAGCCATTTTTATTTCCCGCTTACTGTCGGCTAGATAAATATCGTCCCTGCAGACCAAATTCTGGAGTTAGAACCAAAGATCGATGTCAGACGATACATATTGCGTGGCTACGGTCGTAAAATTCAGATAACTCTTAGTACGTTAAATAAATAAATCTCGTTCGCGTCGGGAATATTGGATGCTGTGCCTAATAGATATTATTTCATGTATCTCTATTCATTTTCGGAGGTTTACGAGTATGTACGGTAGGTACCGTAAATTAATTATTTTGTAAATATTTTTATTATTTTGTGCGAGACATCTTGCCATGAAGTACCGTGTTACCCTAGTTAATGGGTTATGGAGGTCTGGTAGGCAGCCGGTCGTAAAATACTGGTATTCAGCTAAATCCTGCTTGACTGGAAGCCAACCCCAATATAGTTGGGAAAAGGCTAGGCAGATGATGATGATTTTGTGCGAGACGTACAGGACTAGACGATAAAGCAACTTTTAGGGGAGACCTATGTCCAATAGTGGACGTCTTTCGGCTGATAATGATACGAAGGTGTAGGAATATATGGAGACATGTGCAGTCTTAAGTGTTCTGAAAGTAGTGGTGATGAAATGAATTAAGAAAAGTGTCTGCCTAGGTTTAAGCCCACGATGTACAACTTTCAAGTCGGAGTCGCTATCACTGGGGCGCCATAGCTCTCAAAAGTCAAACAAACATATCGCCAAGCAGTTTTTTTATCATAATTTTGTATTTATTTCAAGTTTATACTTTACGTTCAGTGACAGATCTCTTTGCCTTAAAGTCTAAGGGCCTGTTTCACCACCTATGATTAAGTTTCGAGTATCTTACTTGACAGATAATTTCATACGAATTCTGTCACATTTTTGAATTTATTCAGTGAGTAGTGCCTACTCGGAGATGGTGAACGAGGCCCTAAATAAAATATTCTAATAATATAAACGCAATTTAGAAAATCAGGAAATAAACAGACAAACTAACAGAATATCGATAGGTCAAACCTCGAAACGTAGTTTTTCATGTAGACATACCTAATGCGTTATATTCCATTTACTAACCCGACCCTTTTCACCGCCTGCCCGGCACGTTCTAACGCAATAAATAAAAATAACTTCAACCTTAAGATCAACTAAAAACCTTTACATAAGTTTTATTTATAATGCATAGAATATTTTATAGTATTAGCATTATTTAAATATTACTTTTGCTCTCTTTACGTGAGTAGAATAATTTACGTGATTTTTACATTCAAAACGGTACAACGCTTAAAATCAAGCTTGCGAAATAAATCAAAATCTTAACCATTATTATTAAAAATGCTGTTTGAAATAATCTCTCTCGTATTATAAGCGTTGGAGCTTGTAAGAACATCTTCTTTTGACTTCTGAAGCCTTAATTCGTAATTTAAACTACTGGGTAGTTTCCCGGAAAAACTTTGTAAGTTATAACGCTCGAGTTTTACATCCACGTTCTATTAAACTCCACTATGAATTTGGTTAGGTTTTCACCATTACTTAGGTTGCGTAATGTATGTAGAATTACAAAATGGTGCTGACTGGTAACTGCACTTATGCATTGTCCTTATACATCTCAATTAGAAAATTAAGTTACAATCATAATTCAAGCTCTGGAATTTTACTTCAATGCACTTAGGCAGTCATCATCATCTTCATGCCCTTATCCCTTATTATTTGGAATGGGCGCAACACGTTTCTTTTCTTCCATTCTGTTCTACACTTAGGTAGTGCTGTTAAGAAATTAGCTATCCTAATTGCGTGCTAATAATATGGGAACCTATACCTGATAGGGTAGGGTAGTATTACCTACATACGAACGCATTGGTGTCTAACACAAACGTATGTGTGTGGCTTGTTTACGCTAGTGAAATAGGCAATCAAGAATTTATCAAAATAGTTATTTTTCATGCTTCATTGAAAACCAGGTACTTATAGGTACCCAGAAATTTTAAATTTGGACCCATAAGAAACAGGGTTTTTTTATGGTGAGAAAACATCAAATAATAAATCGCCCCTCTCTGGGGTGTGAGAGGGAGTGTTCGACTCATACTGACTTAAACGTATTTTCAGTTGTCTCTTACAGTCCTCTTGCATCGTGACTCCTTCCAAAAATCCAGCAGCCTAAACTAACAGGAGATGCATCAAAACTAAATCAACAAGTAAACAAAATAAAAATACTTCTTTGTAAAATTAGCCCTTAGACTTAGATCCCGACACTATCTATCAGCAAAGTTTGCATACTTGATGAAGAAGACTGATTCACTTTATTGTGTAATTGTGACGGAATGTGTCCGAAATAAAGATGAACACGACTTAATTAAATATATTCGATGTAGGTCTAATCCAAAGTATTTTGTCAAAACCGAAATCGGAGGCAGCCAGAAAACTATGGGGGATGAACTGCTCGCGTCCGTAGGTTCTACTTAAGTTCTAACCACCCTACACGTGTCCCCTGGGTAGTGCTAAACGAACAGTAAATTCGGTGGTAGGCCTTAGCATCGGCTGCCGGCTTAAAGTTACCACCCACCAGGCAAAGTCTTGCCGCCAAGCGATACGTCGTGTTCCGGCTTGATGTCTGGTGAAGCCGTATGGTGGAAGATGGGTCTGAGTAGTTGTGTTGCGATATACGCCGGGTATGATGCGCTATTTGTTGTTGTGTCGGATGGTTGATCATGGAAGGTAGCGGGATCCGAAGCACGGTTACTCCGCTGGCCGACCGCAGACAGTTGGGGGCCCAAGTAGTGTGCCAGCCACACACGAAAGGCTGCCCCGCCATCTGTGAAAAATCCTAGGGTGGCCCCATCGTGCCGGTTGGCGACCGGACGAGAGGACCCGATGGCGATCCCTGGGGGGGTTCGGGCGTCCCTGCAGTCTCCATATCAACCCTCCATTGGCGCAGCAATGCTGACCATGTTGTTGGGCCTAATATCGCAACACCTCACTCAACTGCCATCTTCCATCGATCCTATTCACTCCGAATTGGAAAAAAAAAAACTATGAAAGGTCCAAAAAAGAAAGGCAAGTCTGTACAGCGGAGGCACGTCCTCTCTTTTCAAGTGCAGCTCTCGAATATTCGAGGGCTGCACTCAAATCTCAATGCGGTTCACCACCATCTTGAGACCGACATGCCTCACTTGCTTTTCTTGACGGAGACCCAGATCAGATGTCCACTAGATGCGGCGTACCTCAACTACCCGGGATACTCACTGGAGCATCACTTCCTGCAGCGTGCCGGGGTCTGTGTGTACGTCCGTAATGACATCTGCTGTCAGCGTCTCCGTCATCTTGAAGACCCTTCACTATCCACCTTATGGCTGTTGGTGGACACCGGTATGGACAAAATTGTCTATGCCTGTGTCTACCGATCGCACAGCGGGGATCAGGAGACAACTCGACTGTTTGACCACCTCAGTGAGGCTGCCGATATGGCTCTGCATCGACACCCTGACGCGCAATTCGTCGCTCTGGGGGACTTTAACGCCTGCCATCAAGACTGGCTTTTCCCATACCAGAGGACCGACCACGCTGGAAGGGAAGCGCGAAACTTTTCAGTAGCGATGGGCCTTCCCAGCTGGTTAAGCAAGCGACCAGGGTGCCCGATGTAGTTGGTCATACCGCCAATTGTCTGGACCTTCTGCTGACTACCGACCCGGACAGATGTATTGTAACAGTCTCCTCGCCTATAGGAACTTCAGATCACTGTCTGGTGAAGTCTGTGTCGACCTTCTCCCCACCTGACTGCGACTCTCGCGGTGAGCGGCGAATGTGGCGATACAAATCAGCAGATTGGGATGAGATGCGACATTTCTTTGCGTCTTATCCTTGGCAGCGGGTCTGCTTCTCTTCAGAAGATCCGTCGAGCTGTGCGGATGCTATATCCGACGTGGTGCGTCAAGCTATGGAGTATTACATTCCTTATAGTGACGTACCCGTCAGTGGCTCAGCTCACCCATGGTTCAACAACGCCGATTGTGCTGAAGCTGAAAAGCGTAAGCATTCGGCGTTTCTTGCCTGGGCGGACGCTTGTGATCGTAAAGCTCCAGATCTGAGCTCAAAGAAGAGAGCCTTTAACCATGCTGCCAAGTCCTACAAAAAGGCACTAAGGAGGGCTCGCTTCGATCGTATTACTCATATTGGCAAAAAACTCTCTGCACAGCCATCTGGTAGCAGAGCATTCTGGTCCCTTGCCAAATCGGTCGAGGCGAACTTCTGTCGACCCACACTGCCTCCGCTGGTTAAACCTGATGGAACACTGGCTCATACGGCGAGAGAGAAGGCAAGTCTCTTTGCATCTCTCTTCGCCCATAATTCGCGTCTTGACACTAGCAGTGCTACTCCACCGAGTTTGCCTCATTGCGACTCTTCAATGTCCGAAGTTCGCATAAGGAATAAAGAGGTTCTGAGAGCGCTGTGTCGTCTAGACGTGAATAAAGCTAGTGGCCGAGATGGTGTACCAGCAATAGTTCTCAAGGCTTGTGCGCCCGAGTTGTCTCCTGTTCTGACACGCTTGTGTCGCCTCTCATATAGGACTGGAATAGTGCCCAAGTCCTGGAAGCTTGCCAACGTGCAACCCGTGCCAAAAAAGGGCAGTCGTGCCGATCCTGCCAACTATCGGCCGATTTCAATAACCTCCATACTCTGCAAGATTATGGAGCGTGTGTTGAACTCGCGCCTCATGGCATACCTGGAAGGTAACGATCTCCTCAGTGACCGACAATACGGGTTTCGCCACAATCGGCCTACTGGGGACCTACTAGTTTATGCCACTCAATTGTGGGGCGAGGCCCTCGAGAAGAATGGGGAAGGTCTTGCCGTTTCCTTAGACGTCTCGAAGGCCTTCGACAGGGTATGGCACGCAAGCCTTTTGAGTAAGCTTCCAGCGTATGGCATTTCTCCTGGTCTGATTACCTGGGTAAAAGACTTCCTGAGTGAACGGTCTCTCCGAGTCGTTATCGATGGATGTTCATCGGAACCCATGACAACGAATGCCGGGGTTCCTCAGGGGTCTGTTCTCTCTGCAACTCTCTTTCTGCTGCATATCAACGATCTGCTAATGCCCGGTATCTATGGGTTTGCAGATGACAGCACAGTTGTAGAGAGATACCTGCCGGGTGCTCGGCATAGTAAGGAGCTAATCCAGTCCGAAAGAGAGGCTATGGTAGAGCGTGTGAATGTCTCCCTCGAGGCAGTCTCCAAATGGGGTGAAGACAATTTGGTAGAATTCAACGCTGCCAAAACACAAGCGTGTCTAGTCACTGCAAAAAGGAGTCCGTTCACCTTGACTCCTACTTTCCGGAATGTGTCACTGGAGTGCGCCGACCGTTTTTAGCTTTTGGGTGTTGAAGTTTCTTCAGACCTTAACTTTGGGCGGTTCATTGAGTCCAAAGCCAAAGTGGCTGCAAAAAAACTCGGCGTTCTGGCAAAGGTCCGGCGGTACTTCACACCGGGACAGCTTCTTATGCTATACAAAGCACAGGTCCGATCGTGTGTGGAGTACTGCAGCCACATATGGGCTGGCGCTGCAAAATGCCATCTAGCGGCTTTGGACTCGGTGGAAAGGCGTGCGAAGAGGCTAATTGGAGACCCTGATTTGGTCAAATCCAATCTGCAAAGCCTAGAGCACAGGCGTAGGGTAGCCAGCCTATCGGTGTTCTACAGGATGCATTTTGGAGAGTGTGCGCAGGAATTACATGAGTTAATTCCGCCATCTCGCTTTTACCATCGGACAAACCGTCGTACGGCGAGTATCCATCCTTACGTTGTCGAAACCTGCACGGTCCGGACAAAGCGGTTTGCTTCGTCGTTCATACCGCGTACATCGAAGGATTGGAACAATTTGCCTGCTGCGGTCTTTCCGTCCGATTATAATTTGGGTATCTTCAAGACTAGAGTGAATAGGCTCTTAATAAACTAGTGCGCCTCACCATCAACGATTGCATCACTGCTTACCATCAGGTGGGATTGCAGTCAAGCACTAGTTTATGGTATATTAAAAATAAAAAAAACTATATGTCGTTTAACAGCGGTCTCTCAGCAGTGATTCGTCCTAAATGAAAAGTGGAATTTAAAAAAAAATAACAATACTCACTTATAACAGTAAAGTTGACCCTCAGGTTCCTGGTAGGCGAGTTCTTGAAGTCCACCCTGCAGCGGTAGACCCCTGCGTCCGTGGAGACCACGCTGTCCACGAACAGGACCGCAGGGTTGGCGGCCGCGCGGAAGTAGGCGCGCGTGCCGAAACCTGACGTGGAAGACCAGAGCTTCGGTTGGGTCGCCAGCCGGCCGCGCACGTCGTAACTGAGGACAACGATGTATTGGTTATTTAAATGGATTAAAAAATATAATAATATTATACATTTGACCCTAGTTGCAGAAAAAAAAGAGTATAAATTGCCGAAAAAAAAGAAAGAGTATATTGTAAGGGTCGTAGCAGTTGGCGTTTCTGCTTAGCCTTAGTGAAAGTTAGATTAATCTATTGGGCAGCTCATCATTATGGCGGTAAGCCCCCTCTTTGAGGAGTGGTTGGAAAGACGTCATGGCGTCCTCACCTTCCTTATGACGCAGGTCCTCACCGGGCATGGTAAGTTCGTCAGATGATAGAATTGTATAAAAAATTAAGTCGGAGCCTTTACCCTTAAACACAACAGTACAGACTAGTAATTGAATTGGATTTACAGACTAGTAAGGAAATTGGATTTTAAAATCAGGACACATTTCTAAACCTAACATAAAATAAGCCCAACCTATGACTAAACTAAAAAAAAACTACAATAAAGCGATAATTCCTGAGGAATTGAATGAGTACAGCTAATTGTTATCCGATGGCTAGTGAGTAATGAGGCGAACGGATCTAACTGCCCCTTATCGCCATCTCAGGGTTAGTTAAGCGGAAAGTGCTACTTGGAACAGTAACCTCGTTAATGTCGCCTACTGGAAGCTTAGTGTTTCGATGTAAGATCATTATTGGAATAACTAGCTTTTGTTAGAGGCTTTGCTTGAGTGAATGTATGTTTTCTTCTTTAATTCTTTATTGTACACGAAAACATAACAAACAATTAGTGACATAGATAGATGCACAAAGGCGAGCTTAATTCAGGAATGAGTTTTCTTCCAGCAAACCTTTCAGTTAAAGAGAGAAAACATATTATTTGAGGGTAAGATGCAGTGCACAATATAAACTTAAATACTATGTTTAAATAATTCTTCATACAAACTTAGTTAGACATCTGTCTATGAAAAGCAAATCAAACCAAGAGTAGAAAATTATTCGAATCAGAGTAAATACTGTGAATAATTTTCTGAAATTTAGTGTTTATACGAAAATAAATTGTTTACTAACTAATAGCTGCTACTATGTATTTTGTATTTCAAGCAATTCAAAAGTTGCTCATGAGTACTTTTACCTCTTGAAAGTTTGTCAATTAATTACGAGTGACTCTGTATTATTTCACTTTATTAAGCTTTAAGAGCTTACTGAGCGTTACTAAAGCTCAAACTCTAGAAACAGTTAGAAGTAGTTACCGAAGTTTACACAATCAAGTTTAACTGGATAAATAACTACAATTTAAACGTACTAACCCCGGGGTAGTAAAAGACTTGAAAATGCATAAAACATAGTACCTAGTACATACGTATAGACTATAACATATTGTACTGTGTGTTTTATAATGAAAATAAATAGTGGCGATAACGCTTCGATGTCACGTCGCAATTCTTACCATCATTATCTACCTAACCTTTTTCCCAACTATATTAGGGTCAGCTTCCAGTCAAGCTGGATTTAGCTGAATACCAATTTTACGAGGAGCGGTTGCCTACCAGACCTCCACAACCCATTAACTGGGGTAACACGGTATTTCATCGTCGCAATTTACCACGGCGTAAAGGATAGTGCGCGACAGAGACCACAATCGATATAGCTTCTCCCGCTCTGGGCTGAGCGGGAGGGCGGGTCAGACTTCTACCGACTAAACTCTAATCCTGTTTCTTCTTTGAATTTATTCCAGGGTACCGGAACGAATGCACGTTTGACATGTAAGTTCACAAACAACTTCCGAGTAAAACTTCTTCCACATGGTTGTTAATCCAGCGTCCCAACAGAGGTCACCTTGGTTGGAGCCGCAACACAAACCAAACGCACAAACCAATCTCCAACCAAGGTGACCTCTGTTGGAATGCATTGTAAAAATGTTTGTGAGTTAACCGCCGTAACTCCCAGCTGTCATTTGTAGATCTTTGGCAGTCGTTACGGATAGTCAGAAGCCAGTAAATCTGACTCCAGTCTTGCTATAAAGTACCGTGTTACCCCAGTTAATGGGTTGTGGAGGTCTGATAAACTGCCGCTTCTCGTAAAATACTGGTATTTAGCTAAATCCGGCTTGACTGGAAGCCGACCCCAATATAGTTGGGAAAAGGCTAGGCTGATGATGTGAGTTTACCGCATCGTGCAAAAGACCGCGTGACGTGATATTGTAGATTCTCAAAACTAACCGTTTATTTCTCTTTTCACTTAACAAATCCCACTAGTTTAAAACAAACCCCAGAAACCAGAAATCTGTTTCCAACAAAACAATTACAGTTGTAAACTCAATGTTTATCTGTGCTAAACTACTCGATAAAACATCTAAGCCTTTTAGTCTTCACTGCAGCCTGTGAACGCGGAGCAATCAATCTGCGAGCTTTTAGCATTCAATCGGCGAGAGAGCTGCGACCGATACTACCGACCTACCCAGCGATACTAGGATACAGTTGCACCTTACTTTACTTCTGCCTGACATTTGCGATCCATGTTTGTGTGTAGCTGTTGCTTTTTAGAATGGTGACAGCGGTCATTGACTCTTTTTGTTTTTGATATTAGTCATTTCATGATCAGTAATAAAGCCGCCACTCTAAACACCTAAATGGATGGGCACGCCATAATTCATAGTCACCATGATTCATGAATCATGGTGGTAAGTAAGCTGGTAAATATCTTTGAGGAGTGGCTAGAGAGGCGTTACGGCGTTCTCATCATCCGCATGATATGTGATGTCAGCAAAGCCATGGGGTCAGGGCCATAGGCGGACTTTTGAATGGGGGACTCGCAGTTCTGGGTTGCAAAAGGCAATTGAAAGGACAAATGTGTAGTTTTGTTCAGTAAGTCTAAAACGCCCTTTCGAGAGCTCCACCCTAGAACGGGAGAAGTCATTGCGAAGCCATCTTAAAAAGCACCTCAATAGAAAAACCATTTAAAGAAAACAACAGTAATTTGAACCTCTGTTGAGTAATACTGCAGTGCAGTGTAAACTGTGGAAAATAAAACAATGAATGTTGTACAATTGTTGAAATATAAAACCCATTGCAGTTGATTGAATCGAAATCTATCGTGTTCCAATGTTTATTAAATAATGAAAAAGAAAATTAACGATACGGGTTGAATGCGACTTTTATATGTATATCTGCGGGACAATGTGTGCTAAAAGGTGAATGATCTCTATTGTCGTGACAAAACGAAACAACTTTAACAAACAGTGAAGTGTCTGAAATCTTTTTCACTTTCGTTCCACTTTCGCAGTCTCCTTAAATATTCAGTCTTTCTTATTGTACTTTGTACGTACCCCGACCTTTTCCTACCAGTTTGGCATTTCATGATATTGTTTTTTTTTTTCTTTCATTGCAGTGTTAACTGAAAAATTCAGCTGTTTGACATTTTCAAGACTGTTACCTTCACGAAACATGTTTATATTTGCATACAAGTTTTTTGAAGATGTCATTTACATTGTTACGAGTTTCTACTTTATATAAACGACTGTAAGTTGCGAAGTTATGACATTAATTAGAGCGAAGTGTGTGTAATATTGTCCTAGTTTGTTACGTGTTGCCAACTTCTCCGAGGTACTTCATGAAACAATTTTACTAATTTATACTTTTTTGTGCCACGGGGTCCAACAGGTTAACCTGTTGGACCCCGTGGCACAAAAACGTGCCAGTAAACAAGTAATTACCTTTTAACTTTGAGAACCGCTGGAAAAAAATTGTGCCACCAAAACCTGACCGAATAAAAATTATACTCTAGTAGTATAATTACAGAAGCAACAGAAACAGGGCAATAACAGTTTATATTATTAATATTATTTATATTAATTTATTAATATTAAATAAATAAATAAATAATAAATAATGGCGGTCCCCACGGAGCGCCACAGGTTAATGCTGTTTAAAATAAGCATTCGGTTTTGGTGTTGGGAATCTTTACAACTTTGCTTAATTACTGAGTAAGTATTTAAATAAGTAAATTGCTTTTTAACTAAACTTTTCTTGTAGCCGTTTTCTTCTAGAAACCACACTATGACAAAGTGAAAGATTGTGAATATTTTTCTAAGTTCGCCTTCGTGAAAGTAGAGCTGGCAACAGTTTCATATAAATTACTAATTTTATACACACACTATTTTTATTACAGGTAAAGGTGAAAGTTTGTGTGTGTATTTGTGTGTGAGTTTGTTACTTTTTCATGATTGAACGTCTGGAAAGATATAAAATTAAATTTGGTACCTACATAAGCAGACCATATTTTGTATAGCACATAATATACTTTTGTTATCCCGTGAGTATGTTCCTTATTCAACTTTCTAAAAGTGAAGTTGCTAGCCACAGTTAGTTATGAATAAACATTACAGCATCAACTCTGAAGTAGTCCGATTACTAACCGATATTTCATTTATATTTAAATAGAAGATAGAAAAACCAATACCAAAAGCTTCCAGAAATAATAAACTCCGCTATTTATTCTCTCGTTTTCCTACTTCGTTTGATTAATTCGGTTCATTTCAAAATAACAGTCTACTAACATTTTTAAAGCCGTGATCCGACATATAAAAATGCAATGCCGATATTTCATGTATCGAAATAAAACAAGAGAAATAGGTGTGACTGGCAAAGCCTTCCGCTCTGCTGCAACCATTCGGATATTTTATTTAAATTTAGTTTTGCCCATAAAAAGAAACGAGCCTGAAAATATGGTTCGCCGAATCGTACGGAAATAACCCGAGAGGTTAAATGCACTAACCAAATAACTAAGTAGGTTTTAACTTATTCTCTGTCTGTTAAAAGCTTTGCTTCGGGATTTTCTCTAGTATCGTATGTTCTTAGATACAGTCCCGTTCAAAGACCAATCATGAAATTGCTAGGAGTCAGAGGTTTCTGTATTTCCATATTCTTAAAGAAAAATAAGTAGGTAATTGAATAAAGATTTTTACATGAAAAACCGTTACGTTACCGCTAAGGAGCTCGTGGCTAGATAATAACAGCCGCACAGGTCAATCTTCAAGGTTAAGCAACGCTTGCCGAGGTTGGTCTGTGGATGGGTGACCATCTTAACGTAACGAATTTCCTCCGTGCCTCGGAAAACACGTTAAGCCGTAGGTCCCGCCTGTCATTTGTAGATCTTTGGCAGTCGTTACGGATAGTCAGAAGCCAGTAAATCTGACTCCAGTCTTGCCTTGAAGTACCGTGTTACCCCAGTTAATGGGTTGTGGAGGTCTGGTAAGCAGCCGCTTCTCGTAAAATACTGGTATTTAGCTAAATCCGGCTTGACTGGAAGCTGACCTCAATATAGTTGGGAAAAGGCTAGGCAGATGATGTCATGAAAAACCGTTACGGTTACCTAATCTTTATTTTTATTTTTAACAATACGTTTTATTACAAGGCTCAAGGACAACGGGCAATAGACAAGCCTGTGTTTGTTTTTGAGAAGTGAAAAATCATTTTATTACTTCCCCTGTTTTAGAGTGAATTGAAAAGGCATGTAAAATAACCCACCTATGTTCCTTCAGTTGTGTTTTTTGCGTTCTAGGTTCATGGGTTTCAGAAATTTCCTGTGGCCATAGCGGGCATCGGCCGTGCTGGAACCCTACGTTTTTGTTGAGATCTCTTTAAGAGAACCAAAGACATATGGCAATGTAGCCTACATTCCTCGCAGAACAGATGATCCATACGGCCGAAAGGTTCTAGAGTGGAGACTCCGTACTGGGAGACGCAGGATAGGAAGGTCACCGAACGACTAAGAGGTGGACCGATGAAGTCTCGGGAAGGTCTCGGATGTGAGAGTATGCGAGAGACAAATTGTGAGGAAAATTGTCCATACAAAAGTTGTTTCCAAATGGAATTGGAATACATTAAATGGATTTATGGATCAAACCAAATCAAGCAATCAGTCAAAGCAAGCTAGACCACAAGTTTAACGATAGCTACACACACAAATGGATGGAGATCGTCAAGAAGTTTAGTCGGGCATGTTACAACACTCCGTAAGCTAACTCATCATCTGTCTAGCCTTTTCCCAACTACATTGGGGTCAGCTTCCAGTCAAGCCCGATTTAGCGGAATACCAGTATTTTACGAGGAGCGGCTGCCAACCAGACCTCCACAACCCATTAACTTAGGTACTTCATGGCAAGACTGGAGTCAGATTTACTGGCTTCTGACTATCCGTAACGACTGCCAAAGATCTACAAATGATAGCCGGGACCTACGGCTTAACGTGCTTTCCGAGGCACGGAGGAAACTCGTTATGTTGAGATGGTCACCCATCTACAGACCAACCTTGGCAAGCTTACTACTTTAGCTAATAACTGAAGGATTTCTAGTCATGTAACATACCTGTACAAAGGCTCTCCATCCGTTTCCTTGAACCACAGCACCATGGAGACATGGTCCTCTGCAGCAAGGGGCTGGATGTCACAAGGCAGGGCAGCCTTCTTGCCCAGCACACCCTGTGCGTGTGCTGTGGGTACTGAAACAAAGAAACGTACATTATTAACTATTGAAACAAAAAATCAGTTATCGTAGATGCAGCGTTGGAAGGCCTCGATCTACCTTGGGAATATAGACCGATGACCTAGTGACCTATTGGTTGATAGGGCAGAAATTTTTCAGAGTGGAGACTGCGTACTATAAGATACAGCGTAGGAAGACCTTCCACAAAAAAGACCGATGACCTGGTGAGGGTCGCGAGAAATTGATAGATGCGTGACGCACAGGCCCGTTCACTTGGGTAGGCATTTTGTGTGATACTTGGGCGAGGCCTATGTCCAACAGGATGTCTTCCGGTTAAAATGACGATGATGATGATGACATAAAAATTACAAATTTGTAAGTACCTAATAGTTGCTATACTGGCAATGTTGTTAATGTGATGATACGATCAACGCTACTAACACGTGCTGTAGGCACGACACGACAACACGACAACGCGACAGTGGTGTTACAATTTAGATCCTTCTTATAAATAATTCCATGGATATGTCACCCGTAGAACATTTTGGGGGAAGCGTTGCTTTAGACAGGGTCGCGTCTTGTACTTGTAAGAAGTTCGGAGCTTGACACAGTGACAGAATTGATAATGGTTTTTGAATAAGGACAGAGAGTGACTTTTGTGAACCGAGTTCCAAAAAACGAGGAGGTTTTCAAGGAAAGAATCAGGGAAAAAATCCAGTCAACATGATCCATTGATATGCGTTGAGGTTATTATTTATAGTATAATAAATTATTTTTATGTTCATTTTGTGTTTTTTTACTTTTAAATACGAATTAATTTATGTGCATGTGTTTTGTTGTGCATAAATTTATAATTATCCTCAAGTGTAAAATTTCTCTTATTTATATCAGGTTCGCGGCAAAAACCTAATGATAAATGATATATTATATGGGTTAAGTTTGTCTTTATACATCAGTTGTCCTACTTTTTAATTGTTATTTAACCGTTATGTGTACAATAAATAATATGAATAAGGAGAGAGTTCACAAATCGTGTGAACGTTTTTTTCTTCATCGTCTTATTCAGAATCAATCAAAACATTTGGCGAATATATTGGTCAAATGTTAGTTTGAGAGAATTAATTCCCGGTGATTTCATTTAAATTTTGTAAAGATCTGCTAAAGAATTTCGGAGATAGACAAAGAAAAATTTCAATAAATATAGCAAATCTTCCAGGATAACTGCGATCAGATCTCTGCTTTATAAAAAACTTTTTTAAATGTCACGAACGCTAAAAACAGCTGACATTATTAATACGTACTCTTCGCCATTTCCTCGTACTTAAGCTGGGAGAAAGGAATCTGTACCTCGTTGTTTTTACCTAGCCATAGAAATAGCCCTGCGATTAAAGTAATGTGACCCGGTAATGGATTCATTATTCTAATGTTCATACTTATATGTTTTGTGTACATAGATAGACAATGCATCGGTAAGTAAGTAGTGTAGAGTCTCTTTCATCAGGACCTCTTTAGATGGCTTAGAACTCATGACACATTATAATAATAATTTAGTAAAAGACACCGTTTGGTTCACAGTACATCTTAGTACCTAGTACTTAATTATAATACAATAAACTTCAGTGTTATAAATATTATTTATTAATAAAATAAACACCACTTAATCTAATAAATAATTCAATAGGTATAATATACAAAATTAAAATAATAATATAAAAAAATGCGTGTTTAATCAAAAGAATTCACTGGGCATCAATAAATTCTACTAAATCCAATTCCTTTAAAAGTTGCCGGATCAAAGATATTACAAAATTTTATACATTTAAACTGATAGTCATATTTACTCAATAATCCTTAAAATCTAACCGTAATCTTATCTTAGTTTAAGCTTTTAGTAGAAGCTTTTTAAATAATTGAGATCTATAGATATTTTCAACAGATTGAGATATAGGTCAGTTTTAACTTGAGATTAAACATGGAAATTGATATTATTAGAAGAACGAGTATACTAAGTACAAAATAACAACGGAAAGTTTCTGCTTAAACTAGCTGCTGTCCGCGGCTTTGCTCACGTCATAGTAAAATATTATCCCATGGAAACTTAATCCCAGGATAAAAAATATTTTATGTGCTATTCTAGGATATAGTTAACACGTGTGATAAATTTCATTCAAAGCCCTTCAACAGTTTCAGCATAAAGGAGTTGACAAACAACTACATTTAGAAACTTTAGCCTTTGTTAATAATAGTATGATATTTACTCGTTTCGTCTTACAATGACCTTAAATATCATGAACTTAGTAACCTCCAATATCACATAAGCCTAAAAATGTAAATGATCTTTACACAACAGTTCATTCACCTTAGCCTAATTTACGAAAAATATCATATATACAACAACAAACCTAAACTCATTTTAGAAATCGTCAGAAAAGTAATCCAATATCAGATATCTTTTATTGTGGATAAAGAACATCTAAATAAATGTACATCATAATGATACATATTTATAGGTATATATTTATAGGACTGGTAAAGAAAATAAGTAAGCAAGTATAACTGCTTCATCTACCTAAGTTATTACGGACTGGTTACTACTGGCGATGTCTTTTTTTCGGCTCAAGAAACACCTAAGGAGAACTTTTTGGCATGCGACAATCGCAGGCAGTTACATGCAGCCAATTACTCAACAAACAATTAATTGCTGATTGCCCAGTTCCATGGCTGCGACAAGTCGCGGTATGGCGGACAGAGTTGCGGTGGGATCTCATAGTAAAATAGTGACTGTGACTGTCGCAACCCAGTGCTGGGCACGCTATCATCATAGCAGAAAGTTCCGTCTTTGAAGAGTGGCTGGAAAGATATCACGGCGTCCTCACCTTCTGCATGACGCTGGTCCTCACCGGACATGGAACGTGCCGTCGACGCCATCGATCCAGACGGTTACCTAACTGCTAGACGGTGAGCTACCTATTGCTCGCTGTCCGCAAACCAAACGTTTCAAAGCCCTGCGTTCCGGCCTTGCATAGAATGAATAGACATAAAAAAACACACTCGAATCGCTCAACGAAATATGAATTTGTTGATATAACTATATAAAAAAAAACTATAGGATAATCCAATTATTTTCAAGCACTATTTAATTACAATACGCTTAAAACTAACCAAAAGTATTATAATAAATGTAAAAAAAAACAAAATGGCATCTTAAAATAGAGCTTAAACTTTTTATATCAAACTTAGGAGACTGTGTTTCATTTGAACTAAGTTGATGAACAAAATCTGATTATATAGACGAGAGTAATATATATAAGAACAGACGAATAATATTGCTCGTTCTTTTGGTATCATTTTTAATCTCACTCGAGACGGTGTACATTTAATCTGTAACGTATTTAAGTTTCGTGTAGTATTTGATGATTGTACTGTTAATTACAATGATTAAAACATACTCTTTGATGAGAAATTAGATTACCGCTTCGTAGAGCAATATGTTAAGACTCGCGAATATTTTAAGCTATCGTTTCAATGTCATCTTTTTGGTTTTAGTGTTTATAATTAGTGTATGATAGTGATCAATACTGTGCCTACATATGACTGATAACCAAAGTATTTTCATTAAAACTAGACTCTAATAAAGTAAAAATACACTTTTTCTTTATCTATAAGTTAGAATAGAACGTCAGTTTAAAAAAAAAAATTATAATACTCCCGCGACCGAATTTCGATCACGGTGGCGCACTTTTTGCCCGACCCGTGAATCGAACCCAGGATCCCTTGCTCAGCAGTCACTCTTGCGACTACTGAACCAACGAATTAGCGAAAAATGTAACATGTATACAAAATTAACAAAGTTACAGTTAAATTACGTATTTATATTTTAGGCTAGCTACATTTATATATTATAGTACCTGTGTACTATAATATAAATAACTGGGGATTTGTCTTGAACACAAATTCTATTTGTGACACCAGAAAACATAAGACGTAAAACATAACACCTGAATTGAGCTTTAGTAAAAATTATCATAAATAAGGATTACAAGCCAAATGTTGTAAATTTAACAGTGTAAATAACATAGTTCTCTATTTATGTTTCTAAGATGGGTCAGGTAACATAATTCACAGACCGTACATATTTCCACTGCCAAGACAAACACACACGGTGGTTTAAAAAAGTCTTCTCCTTCTCTTGGGCGGAGCGAGAAGGAGTGTCAAACTTTTACTGACTTAAACCATTTTGGGGGTTTTCTTTTACACAACTCAGGACTCGGGTAGACCTGGCCCTGGTGAACCACTGCGGTTTGCTGACATCTCCTAGAGACGCACGTGGAATAGGACGCGCAGTTGATGTCTCGGGCTCGGTCCACACGTTTACCGGACGGTCAGTCGGCCGGATTGTCGTATTACGCCCGTTTTCAATAACCTACCGCAGTTCATAAATAGATAGCTATCTCCGATAAACAGTAAGATTCTAGTTGTCAATGTCACAATTTTGGTAGGAAATGCTAACCGTCTGTAGGTTATAGGAAAGCAAGTAAGGGCAAAAGGATAGATTTGGTTATCTTTAGTAGCTGCAACTTCAGATAGGTAGCTTATTGAAAATGGGCGTTAAAGACCAACGCATCGTTCGTTTTTTACGAGAGAAGCTGTAGTTTTTTTTATTGATATAAGCTAGTGCTTGACCGCGATCCCACCTGATGGTAAGCAGTGATACAATCGTAGATGGCGAGGCGTTTACTTTCGAACCATCCTAGAGATTGTTAACATCAAAACATATTTCTCCTAGAGTGCGTCTAATGAAAGCGCGACCTGGAGTTTTTTTTTTATTTAATTGGCAACATTATTCAGCCGCAATTGTAGGAAATAAAAAAATTGTGAAGTGTCAAGACATAATTCTCCTACTAGTTAATAATACCACATACAATTTTTTTGGATTTAACCTCTTTTTCTCAGGTCGCGCTTTCATTAGACGTACTATACTTATATTTTTGTTACATTCATGTCATTGCAACACATACAGCAAAAAGTCCGTCTGTTTCGGCTCAAGCCAGCCGTGCCTGACGCGCAGTGGCGCGCGACAGTCGCAGTCTCACGATATCTCGTGTCACTGTCGCCATGTCGCCATGAGAACACGCCACATTCGCCCGATCCAGTTACACTGGACACCAGCAGCTTTAATTAAATGTTTTTCAAGCCTTTGTGGCTGCGTGTACGCTGTTTTATTTGAGCCTCTTTAGCTCTGTTTAATGTAAAGCTGGGACATAATGAATTTTGTTTGTTCGTTTAAAATGTTGATGTGTGATATGGTTGACTAGTTTTTTTGTGAGGTTTTGGCTATGTGACCTATCTCACAGGGTCAAAACTTTTATATTCATTACTAGCTTCTGGCAGCAACTTCGTGAAACAAACGTGAAAATCTAAGAAACACACACGCGTACACACTCACAACCTTTTACCTTTATAATATTAGTGTGATTTGTATTGATTAATAGTTGATGCTAACGTTGCAATGCCAGAAATTAACAAAGTAAAAAACGGGTGGGAGCAGGGCGAAAAAAAAATACACACGACAATAGGTCGTCCAACTGTACACAAAAAATTTCAAAAACATCAGTCAACTCGTTTCAGATGAGTTCAATAACAAACACGAGATTTTTTATATTACATTTTGTTTTCTTATAGTATAGTTTTCAGAGAACGTTTTTTTTTTATATTCCGACTAGATCTTTTACAAAATAGGTACTTACCAACAATTTAACAGTCAACTTTACCCCTTTTATTATCTATTAGTTTTGAACTTATGTAAAACGTATATACTCTTGAAACTATCAAAATTGGATTGTATTCACTGTCGAATCTAATAAAAAGCAATTTAGCTTTACGAATAGAATTAAACCGTCTCTATGTATTTCAAGTAAATTCTATTACATGAACCTAGTTGTCTAGTAATATAATAACGTTCTTCGATAAGCAACCTTATAACAATTAAACTAATGATTAAATTGACTTTAAGTTATATTTTATTTAATGTTTAATTTATTTATCATAACTGTTAAAAACTGTTTTTAGCTATTGTTCAGAAAAGGGTATACAATGTGCAGTTTGCAGAAACTGTATGGTATTTCGGGAGGTTGTAAAAAATAACACAAATAATCATATAAAAAAATACAATACTTGGTCAATAATCAACAATACATTTTATTTTATTTTTTTATTTTAGTTGGTTTTCAGAATAACTCTCTAAACAAAAGTGTGGGAAGTGCTAGTGTGCTTTGGATCAATGAAATTGTGTATGTGTGTGTAAAAGCGCAGTTATAGGGAAAGTATCAGACTGGCTGCGTTTTAATAAAGGTTAAAAAAAAACTCATTTTATCATTTATTCGGGTCGAGTATCACTAACATAATTACCTACCGAAATGCCTTACAGTTTCAAAATTGCACATTGCGTAATATACCACTTGTTAGATAATATGAGATCAGAGTTAGAAGACCTTTACTAAGAATCAAGCTACCACCTTCTAAGTTTTTCAAACCCCAGGAACTTGCAGTTTGATCTTTTCACTGTTCCAAGGAGTTATAAACCTGAGTAATATTAAAAGCATTGCATAATCAGCCTTAAATTGTTTCTTCTGCTAGAACTCAGGAGAGGTCATGTAGGAGGAGGAATTTGATTTATTATTTTCAGCTTAATACTATGCGCTCTTGAAGCGAAGAGTCTTGACAGACAGACGACAATGCGTACCTATATAAGATTTATTTTAACCGATTGAGGTATGAAACCCTAAAAAGTTAGACAATGGCCTGGATTACGATAAAGACTAATTTTTGTCCCGGTCATACGTTCCAGTGAAATAAATTTTCGAATTTTACCTAGGCATAGTCGCTAGAAAAAGCTAGTCATTACTATTTTTTAATCCCCACAAAATGCCCCGGTGCCCCATTTTTTTCCACAATGCCTAACTCCGTAAAAAATTATGAAAATTGCGCCACACTTCAATCTATAATTATGTTACAACTGAAACAGTTTTCATTGTATTTTCAGAATTCTACGACTTATTGTTCGAAACAATAACATTTATAATTTGTACAAAACTACAAACAGAGAACAGGGTTCTCGTTTCTGAGTAGCATTAACCTAGACTGGTCTAACCGTAAACACTAGATTATATTCCTAGTACGCTCTCAGAATTTTAAAGCCTTTGTACCTTTCCAGTATGTTTTTGGAAATATTATACACAAAATTATAAGTCTGTTTAAAAATACATGAAGCATCTAAAACAAAAAAAGAAACTGTCCTAGTTCGGTTGGACTTGCGTACTGAGGTTTCAATAAAATCTTACCTTAGATGTAATTACATCTAAGGTAAGATTATTTTGAAACCTCAGTTAAATTTTTGAATGAAGAGAATAGAGAAAAAGAAACTTTCAGATTTATACATAGACTTGTGCTATAATTTCCTTTATGCCAAATTTAAGAATTCTGGACAACGGTACTTCCCGTTCATCTATAAATTTTTATATGAATTTTGATTCCCATGAGTCGAAATTTCGTTTTCGCAACATAACAGGTCTTTTTTTTCCTTAGGTTCGGCCCGGTATTCGGCCACAGCTGTGCTGTCTACTGATGCTGTAATTAAGTTCCTAAGTGAACAAGTAACAGGGCAGGTGATTCAGGATGGTAGGAAGGACATAGTTTGTGGAGAAACGTCGCACAAGCACTCAAGATCGGATCTGTCTGGAAACCCCTATCTGTGAAGATTGTCTTTACTGCGCCTAAACTGGGCGCGCATTTAGAAGAAGAATTTAACCCCATCTAATTGAACACACTAGCACTTTCACACCTATTTTATAATTTTTTAACGATAAAATTCACGTGTAAAACTGTGAAAATTAAACATCATAATTATAATAATATCATTTGATTAAATTAAAATCTTGTTCCTCTAAGTACTGAATAACTTGATGAATGCTGTCGCGCTAAGCGCTAAGCACTTCCTAGAATCCGCAATGTTCTGTCGCCTAGACTCACTAAGTGACTGATTACTCAAACGGCAGTATAATGCTCACACGAAGGCCTTGTGAAATACATAGTACTCTCAACTGAATTCTGATCATAATGGCCAATTTTAACAGACATTAGTCAAGTATAAAGGAGATCTAATAGTGCACAAGTGTGTGCGCCAACACAGGTGTACTTTCTGTCAATCAGACACAAACAAACAGTTCCTGTCATAGTTCGACACGAACGAATAGAGATCGGGGGCCGGAAAGAAGATTTTACTTGTTTTATATCAGACAGTCATTCTTAATAAAGAAAATCGCAAATCTAACCCAGGATCAATGCTCAACAGCCATGCTTGCAACCACGAGACCAATGAAGCAGTCAAAGCCTTTTGAAATCAAACGCGGTATTTCTACAATATTCGTTGCTAAAGATTCCTTGACTTTAACCCTCTAATCCATAAATATGTGAGAAGGTACTTAAATCCTGACTCCAAAACATCTTTTGATTATCTCAGAATATGACCCTCAATATCCATTACGAAGCTCATCAATTATTAATCTGATAAATCAACTCAATTAGCAAGCCTTTGCCTTTTCACTCCACAGTAAATAGATTTCGTTGTAAGCGATACTATTTTGATTTCGAGCCAATCTTAACCGGCGATCCAATTGAAACAAACATTTGTAGACGGATTTCCTTATTTACCAAAGATAACTTTGGTTAGGAGAGTTTCCAAGGCGCTCGAGATAAAAGGAATTTTTGGGACAATAAAAATAATCTTCCATTAATATGGTAAATATACTCTTTATGTCCCCACTTACTCTTCATTCGTCTATAACGGCGTCTCGCTAAAATAAAAATAATGATTCTGTTCTTCTTAGAAAAAATATCTTTTGCATTTCTTCGGCTTTCTCAGCAAGGTTTCGGTTCGTAAAAAAACAAAAAAAAACTAGTTATAACGTTTTTCGGTTCCGAATTAATTATTCATTTTCTTTTACTACGAATTGGAAGGAAATAAAAAAAAACATGACATCTATAATTTATATACGAACGGAATTGCGGATGACAGACCTCATTTGTATTTGTCATTTTAGTGCTCTATAAAAATATGATTTGGCGAAAACATTGTGTGCCAAATAAAAAGAGATATTTTAATATCGAAGATGTAGAAGTTAAAGGACTGTTTGATATAGTTTTGGCGGCGAGCCAACGTCACACAGACGACAAGGCACTTAATATTGTTGCCATACATGGCTTAATTGCTTGCTAACCGGGTTTAAAGTTGGTCGTGCAGGATATAAACGAATTAAGACGACGCGATCCTCCGTGACTTGTGAAGTAGGAAAACTAAAAGAAACGAGACAAGTTTTTTCAAGCTGCACTGCGACTAAACAGTTAATTTCTTTTCCGGGAACTAAAATACTTTATTATGAACTAGTTTCTTTGGATCTGGAATTTATTAAATGGAAAAATAAAGAGATATTCTGGTGCCAAGTGGAGCTGTAAGGCTTGGCAAGAAATGCTTCAGTGCACTTTACGTTGGTAATTAATCAAGTGATTATGATGATAATGTACTCAATAAAAGTGTTATCGATACAATTTAACCAATGCCACATGCTAAAAATAAAATACACAAACGTGGTAGGCCTAGAATGCAGCAATACAAATATATTGAGATAGTTTGAAAACAGCGCCAGCAAACAGAAAACTCTGTTACAACTATGAATATCTCATTTTATAGTACCAGCATGATAACGCTTAAAATAAAAAAGTAACAAAAACATGACAAAATAAATTCAAGTACGTGCCAGACTTAGAGAGCAGAGGCCAAAATAAAGATGGATGGAAAAAAAGATGACACGTCTCATAAAAAGCCTCCCGGTGACGACCCCAATTAAATTCAGATACCGAGAGAATGGTAACGATAATACAGACAATATGACATATTGAAAAAGAGCCAAGAACCAAATCATAACGGTGGAACATAGATCTTGGGGCCGACACTCATAACAAATGACTTGCGGGCTTGGCGGCGCTGGATGTATTGGGCTAATAATCGAACTTGGCACGTGAGGGGATGATCTGTGTGTTTTATTAGGACTTACAGGTGAAGGAAGATAACATTGTTTTGAGAGTACTGGCGTAGATGGACTTAATAATGGGTAGCTGCTACCAGTGAATTAGTTCGCGTTAAAGTTAAAACAATAAGGGCCTGTTTCACTGTGGCTACTCGGACGAGTAGCCACTACTCCCTGAATAAATTTAAAAATGGAACAGAATTTGTATGAAATTATCTGCCAAGTAAGATACTGGAAACTTAATCATAAGTGGTGAAATAGGCCCTTACTCCAAGGAAACATACTCTCGTGTACCATGATACGGCAAAATCAATTCAGTCGTTAAAGTGTGAAGAAGTCATCATCTACTTAGCCTTTTCCCAACTATATTGGGGTCGGCTTCCAGTCAAGCTGGATTTAGCTGAATACCAGTATTTTACGAGGAGCGGCTGCCTACCAGACCTCCATAACCTATTAACTGGGGTAATACGACACTTCATGGCAAGACTGGAGTCAGATTTTCTGGCTTCTGACTATCCGTAACAACTGCCAAAGATCTACAAATGACAGTCGGGACCTACGGCTTAACGTGCTTTCCGAGGCATGAAGGAAACTCGGTATGTTAAGATGGTCACCCATCCACAGACTAACCTTGGCAAGCGTTGCTTAACCTTGAAGATCGACCAGTGCGGCTGTTATTATCTAGCCACGGGCTCCTCAGTTCTTCCGTGTGAAGAAGTAACGAACAAATATGCCTGTGTAAGCGTGTTTGATTTATAGTACCTAATATTAGTGTGATGTACAACCTACCTGTTGGTATCATCATTAAACAAACATTTTTATGACTTCTTCAGTCAGATTTCTCAGTTGAATTTACATTTTCGTATCACTGAACTATGTTTCCATTCCCATTCCATTCTTTACAATTCAAAGTCCCATTGCAACAACATAAAACCGGAGCAAATCTTGCATCAAAATCTTTCCCATATTTTATAAAGCATAAACTGAGTCGGTTTTATTAGATAGACTTGGCCGGCGGGACAAAGATATCTCGGTGTCTTTCAACTATGCCAAGAAACTCTCCGATACCTCCCGATATAAAGGCGGAGACCAAGATCTCCCTAGAGGTATCCTGAGGGATCCTGAGTTATCCTACTCTGGCGGTCGGAGTGCCGTAAGCACTCGACGTAGGCAAGATAACTAGACGGAGATGGCTGCATTAGCAAAGTAAGCCGTGTTTGATCCGAATATCATACACGAGAGACGCTTTAGTTGTGTTTACGTGTAATTGGCTAAGATTCGCCTTCGACGAGTAAGCTGCAGTAGCGTCGAATGTTAATGAAGGGATTATTTTGTTAAGATGATTATTTTGCGATTTATCTACAGTCAAGCTTGGTGATTATAGGGTATTATACTGATCGTTGGCTCGAGTAGATAGTAAATATTATGCCGATTTATAAATTTGGATCTTAAAATTAGTTTCAATATTTCTGTAGCCAGAAAATTCTGTCATTAACAAACAGATGATCTCAAAATCAAACTATTAAATTATTTCATCAAAATTTATAATTATCTCTGCTACTAAATCGATCTCCTCAAAGTCAAAGATTATCAAGTTCATAACTCCTTCAAGGAAAACAAAGGCGACTATAGGCCAAAGTAAATCCATGCCTTGGAAACCTCAAACCTACAGCTAAACCTCTGAAACAATGTGGATTAGGATTTCAGAAGTTTAAACACCCTTCAACCTCAGTTTATAGATTCGTGGGTTGATCGATTTGCTTGTCTATTAATTACTCAAAACACAGGAGAGCTAAGACTTAACTCCGCTGAGTTGACGATTACATGCTCGGGACACACGTACTGACAGGTTGGTTAGCAAGTTTTATAAAGTTGGAAATTGAGGAAAGGAAATGTCGCGTAACTTGTTATAACTTTGATTACCTTGGATTTATTGTAACTGGTATTATATTTTTCTTACTTTTGATGTTGGGATATTTATCATGTTCTTTCCTTAATCCATCATTAATGTTCAGAATAACTTTATCATAAACTTAAAAAACCTAAATAATTATGATGTGATTAATCTAATTACAAAAAATATTAAGGTCATGTTTTTTGCTGTCAGTTTTGTACAAAAATTAACCACTGGAAAAAACAAATTACCAAAAAGCAGTACACCAGTGCCAAACGAAAAAATATGGCAGCATGACACATCACACTTTTAAAACAATGCGAACACAAATTTTCATATGCTGCAAAACCAGCTCAACTTCCAAAAACGCCACAAATGCGGGTAGGCAATACATCTTACTTGCCCGCTGTGTTAGCGATCCTTCATTCCCGTGTGTGCTGCCGTCAGTTGACCACGTGTGTCGTAAATAAACAATACCGTTCGGGCCTGTTCGGGACTCGTCGGGCAGTTCCGTCGGCGGTCGGAAACTTACAACTACCGTCCATCTTTACGTAATGATGAACGACGGCGTACTGAATGGGAGTTGGGTTTAGTACGAGTTAGTTTTAACGTTTCTTATTGGTCGTAAACGTGGTGTTTTAAGGTTACTGCTTAAGTTGGACGGTGTTATTTTTTTTTTGTTTAGGTATTAAATATAAGTAGTTTTGTGTTGGAAAACAGCATAACTGTTCTATCATTTTTTTTACCAAATTATTATTTTAGTTTAGAATTTCATTGTTTTTCTTTTTGACGACGTCGTTCGAAAACTTGTATCTTTAAGACAAGGAGCAAAAATAGGCATGTACTATTTTTGCTCAACAACAAATCAACGATTGGTTTGGTCAAAACTTTGAATTGACTATTAGATATAGAAGTAATATTCCGGTAGCGTATGTAAATTTACTAGGTATATGGGAGTTATTTCTGTTTTTCTATTTTTTACCGGTCAAATCATTAAAATTTGATAAATTATTTCCTTACATAAAGCCTTTGAACATAGTAGATATTTTAATGATAACCTTAAAATAAAAAAAGCGCAGGGGTAGACTGCGAAATTCAAAATTTCTTAAGATTTTTGCATTTTTCTGATTAGGTTGTGTGTTCAGTAATATATGATTGGCGAATATTTTAAGCATTAAAACGATATTCATTTTATTTTTCGAGAAGGTCAAACAAATATCGGTAAAAAAAAGAAAGTACCACATATATTTTGTAATTTTCACTTATTTTATCGCTGACAGAACGTCACTTTAACTCTTGTTAACAAAATACTACTAGTATTTCTCCTGGGAAAACTGTTATGGGTACTTTGCGAATATTCGCTCGCCTTTACGAATGGAAACTTGCAATTGCGGGAATATTCACAAAATACCTAATTTCAGGATAACGGAATTCCCGATACTAGCCGAGTTTATAATTGTCAGACGAAGAGAGAAAACAAGAAGGTTCTATTGCCTGTTTCTTGTTAGCATTTCCGAGAAATGTTCACAAACAGTGTTACTGTTACCTTGCCGTTCCGAGAACCGGAATGGATCAGGAACTTAATACTTCAACAACAGTTCCAATACTTGTGGTTGTATTATTATTGTTTTACTTTAATTTAGCAGTTGTTACATTAAAGAGAAATGAGTTTATAATTTGGAACAGTTTCAAATAAACAATTATAGCTCTTCTATCTGTCAACGATCGCCCTTGAACCATTATTGAGTAACAGTATTTATTTAGTTTATAATTTTTGTACCTACTCTGTGAACAGTTGTGAGTATTAAGAAACTGCTTATTACTGTCAAAATTAGTTCCAGCAGACTGAAATGTACACAACATTGTGTAAAACAAACATTGACAGATTAATTTCCGTTTTCACTAACAGCACGCGACATTTGATTGCCTAAATTGGTTTTTTAACCATCGCGAGTCGGCTGATAGTCGAAAGTTGAAAAAGTTTAACGCGAGTGCTATTAAAAAAAGTCGGTGAACACTAAAATAATAATAATTTATTAGACTGCAACATTTTTATATGCAAAACGGAGCCTGGCAAAAGCCGGGATTGACGTCAGAGGAAGAAGAAGATTTGATTACAATATTTTGTACAAGCAAAAAAATATAAACAACACACAAATCAAGACATATTGGAGAATAAAAATAGTACGAGTATGTCACTTGACGTTGACATTTAGGTTTAACATATTTTTTGACATGGGAAACCATTAAATCACTTTACTCGCTTCAGGGTGAAACAAGAATGTGTATCATACTTATAAAAAGGCATGTGTCATCGTCATCGTTTCAATCAAAAGACATATACTGTTGGACATAGGCGTCCCCCAAGTGTCGCCACAGTGAACGATTCTGTACGTCTCGTCGCGTCGTCAGGTCATCGGTCCACCTCGTAGGAGGCTGATTGCAACGTCACATTGTCACAACATCGTTGACATCTTTTGTGAAGAAAACACGTAATATCTTATTTGTTCTCCAGACAAGAACAAAAATAGTCTTCAAATGACGTCAATCTATCCGATCGATCGATGTCGAGCATCTGTGTCTAATAACACCCTTAGAACCCGTTCACATGCTCGTACAACTCTATGAGCACTAATCCGTGTGCCTCCCACATCGTGCGATGTACAGGCTATCGCATCCGGAGGGAGTTACCGGAATTAGATTATGGAAATTAGTTTAGTTCGATGGACTGCATCCACCTGAATCTTGATTACATCATAGTGTAATTTATCAATTTGTACATTGTTGCAAATTAGATTGGAGATAAGGAATGGAATCAAGTAAGTTTTGGAGCGGGAAAAGTAGGACAGTATTGTTTTCATGATTAAAATGTGGATCTATTTTGTTATAGTGATTTAACGTTTGAATCCCCGACCGGTCCTATGAGACCGCGCTGTTATTGTTTTACTATTGTGTCTCGTTTCGCGGGTATCTGAGTAACTACATGAAGATCAATATTGCTATATTGACCAAGACGCCTCAATATGATGGTTTCTAACTCAGGATAAGGCAAGATAATATGGTATAATAAAATAATAATAATAATGCAAAAATTTTAGCTCTGTCATCAGCATAACTACCGAACACTTACCCAAAATTTAAGCAATTTCGCCGCGTAATAAAGATTATCACTTTGGGGAACAAACTTCTTTCTTTTTGTCTATTCTACGTCTCCTACGTTGATTTCATTTCTATTTAAACTTCAAAAGTAAATCCTAAAATGGCTTGAATGCCTTGTTGCATTCAGTCCGTCTATGTGTCACTACTGTATGTACAGTTACATGAATTTTACCTTAATAAAAAATCGCTTTAGAATTTTGCGTAATTTTCTCATGTTTATATTTGTCACGCTGTGTTAATTAAAATTCAGAAAAATCATCTTCCTTAATTATGTTTCCTGTTCTGCATACAACATAATCTACTCTAAACGGCCTGCCGCCGACGTTTAGAGACAGTGCGACCGAAGAGATTAGGAAATCCTTGAAGCGAGGTGAGGCGGAAAGCACAAGACAGATTGAGTTGGCGTCACATTGTGGGCCAGTACCTTACCTGGGAGACAGGATATAGTATAGGTAAAACTCATTGTGTACACGTGGGCTACGCACACCAATCTTGGCACGTCAGTCTACATACATTTTATAGGACAACTAGACTTGTAGAGCTACATCCACGCCACGTGACATCGTTTTGTAAAAAGTGTAAAATAAAAAACTTTCCCCCCCCCCCTCTTCCTTCGGTCAGTCATGAACTATACGTATAAACAAAGCAATTTTACTTGTTACGACAATTCTGCTATGATTCTATGAGTAATTCCGTTCTATAACTTCGAAGTTCATCATTAGATCTTAATAATATTTTTATGAGACCTATTTGAGAGTATAATTTTTAGATAAAAAATAAGAGAGAGAGTCTTAGAGTGTCCTTAGAGTTCTTTACGTTTTTTTTTTCAATTTCGCTGCATTTTATTACAAATACAAATAAATTATTTCCGTACCTAGCTCCTATATCTGATCTAACGGCAAAAGTTGTGAAGATTTACGGGTCTAGCTAGAATGTTCTATTTTCATAGATAGCAATTAATGGTAAAGGCATATCAAACGCCTCTATAGTAACTACTACATACTCGTAAACTACGATGTAACGTGACGTACCGTCCGGCCGTCCGGTAACTATCCGGACCGGCCCAAGTCGTCGACGGCTTGTAATATTTCACACGGGCCTGAAAGAGATGTCAGCAAAGCCGTAGGGACAGCATGGCCGATGCCCGCTAGGGCCACGGGGAATTTCAGAGAAAGAAACCCGCGGTCCTAAAACGCAAAAGGTAACTGGAGGACACAGGTATAGTAAAGTATAACACGGGCTACAGCGAAACGAGAGTAGTCATTAAATAATCTCCCACCTTTAAACTTAAGAGCTAGAAATTCGTAACATACAATAATTGGAACAAAGGACCTACACCTCTTAAGCAATACTCCAAGCAGAGAATAGTTTCGTTCATTTAGTGTTCTATGCAATAAACCTATTGCCATTTACTTTACCAAATACAGAGGTACTGTGAATTTACCAACAAGAAACCTAAGAGCACTCTGTCTAACTGGAGAATCGACTACTAAAAGCAACAGTCGGAGATATATACACCTCGCATTATAATATAGACCAGAACGTTATAAGATTAAATATGCATGTATAGTGTGTCTTTGATTTAGACAGTTTCGAATTGATACTATATTCTAGTGATTAGAAGGAATATGATAGTGGAATCGAGTCAATTAAGGCTATTTAAGGTGGATCGACGACCTGGCGAGGGTCGCGGGAATCCAATGGATGCGAGACGCACACAACCGTTCGTTTTGGCGACGCTTGGAGGAAGTCTACGTCCAGCAGTGGACGTCTTTCGGCTGAGATGATGATGATGATGATGAAGGCTATTTTAAGCCACTCTCCAAAGATAATGGAATTAAAACCAGATTTAAAAACAAAATTTTAAAATTACATACAGCCGCTACTTTGCATGATATGGATATAAGTGCCCGTAAAATAAAATTAACATAACAATGCAAATTAGATTGCAGATTTTTGTGGAAAAGGTTTTTATCGCCGTCCTACATTATCATGTGAGCATGATAAGTATGATGATATAACAACAGATAAACCAAAAGATACATGTAATTTGTATATTAACGTTATTATTAGATTAGTCGACTGGTAGGATTTTATGTTTTGTGTTTACTGATACAAGCTTACAGAAAAGATTACATGTAGCGGAGATGAGAATGTTGAGATGGATATGTAGTGTGATGGGAATGGGTAGAGTGAGAAATGAGTATATTAGAAATCGTTTGTCTTACTATGGTCATGTGAAGAGGAGAGATAAAACGTATGTTACTAAAAGGGTTCTGAGTATACATTAGAGAGACACCAGACAGATGGGCGGCGGGTGACAGGACGAAATAAAAGAAAAATAATGCGATATACCCCAAGTAATGTGACACAAGAGCAGGAAAAGAAGAAGAAATAGAAACAGACAACAAATTTTGGTAGAGATTCATTCAGCTCGAAACAATTCTTAAAATGAATATAATAATATGTTTTGTGTTTCAGTCTCTCTAGGAACTTTGAGAATCAAACGAATCACACTCCAACCTTGACATCACCTTGGGCGGAGCACCGCCGTGTCCTTGTGGAGGCTATCGGCGGCGGTGACCTCTCGCGCCGGGCCCTGGTACAGGCCATGGTCCGGAGCGAGGAGGGGTGGCAGGCAGTCGCCTCCTTCTGCGAAGCAGTAATGTTAGCGAAGGAGGCTGCCGACCGCGTGAGGCAACGGAACTCACACCGCCGCCGCCGAGATCCCGATCCCGATTACCGACCACCGTAAGCGCGGGCTCGCGGATAGCAAGCACTGGGTAGCTCGCCGTCCGGCAGTCTAGTAATAATCTGGACCGAGCCTAGTCGTCGACGGCGCGTTCTGTTCCATGCGCGCCTCAAGGAGATGTCAGCAAACTGTAGGGGCCCGGCAGGGCCGAAGCCTCTGGGGAACACGGTATCCGAAAGGCTGTCACCGTGTCCCCCAGATCGATGGCAACGAAGGAACGGGGTAGGGGTTTAGTCAGTAAGAGTCTGACACACCCTCCCGCTCCGCCCAAGAGTGGGAGAAGTCATTCTGATGATTCCCCTACCGGAAAAAAAAAAAAAAAACCTTGACATCACCAGACTAAATGGCAGATTCAGAAAAAACACCCAAATAAGAAAAGTAACCTCGATATCGTTTGACTAACTTAGACACTCGAACAAAATGGACAAATTATCCCAATTTAAGTATACTTTTGTTCGTAAATTCTCTCAAGTTATCAGCCAAACAAGTGGTTGGATGTCATTTGTTAGAAACAAGAATTCAAACACATTTTCTAATTTATTGTACGAAAGGGACACATTCAAAATGAAGAGCTCCCAAGAGTGTATATACGGAGCAAAAATATCTACAATTTAAGAAGAATATAAATTGGGTCGTGTTATGTGGTAAATGTCATACAGTAAGAGCAAAATTGTGATTTCGTTTAGTCATAACCTCGTTTTATAATTGAACCATTACGGTGCTATAGCCCACTTGAGGGCGACCAGCCTTGATACCTATAATTGTAGTGGAGATACCGACCGCTTTGTTTTCGTTTCAATTTATGTTTGTAACGGATTCGAAAGTTTCTTTTTTTGGTTTTACTGATAAGCTCGCATTTGACTGCTATCTCATCTGATAGTAAGTGATGACATGATCGACGCGTTATTCATTATTGACTTAGAGGCCTCTAGATTATAGCTATTACTCTTAACTTAAAAACTGTAGTTGTAACTATCAGGGAATACAGACTACAGCAGGGATTTCCATTCTTTAGCAGTACGTATGATGTGTGTGTGTTTTGAATTCAATATTGTTTGTTTTAATATCAGATTTAATGTATATTTATTCGCACTTAGGAAGCACTTAGTAACGTGTGCTACAAGTCAATTTACTGGACAGGTTTCCTTAAGTGCCTATAAGCTACATCGACATGTCTGAATTTGAAGTAAGAATTATTTCTCATGTCTATCCTCTTATAACTGGGCAGGAAATAAGATTTGCTTCGGTATTGTAGGTATTTACTCATAAAAGTAACATTATATAATAGTTTTGGGAGACATTTACTGTCATTAGGTCTTTAATACCTACCTATGACAAGAAGCACTCAGAGATGTAATAACTTCGAATTGACTTGGAAATATAAGTATTAACAGTTCGTACGTTTTATTGGCAAAATTGTTATGTTCTTTCCGTAGTGTTAATGAAGAATATAACATACCTATGCCTTAGGTCATTGACATTGCGTGCCTTTTCATTCAATTTTTCTCTTCAAACGCATTGTTTCAAAATAGTATCCCAAATTGCGACAAAGCGCATTTCATAAATTTTACTACCACAAATATGGTGATTTTACAGAAATTAATAAACCAAACAAACAATAATTATAACCCACGTATAATTTAGTAAATCAATACCTACTCATTCAATAGTTTAAAACTTACACTTGGATTATCTTTGTCAGCTTCGTAGATTCAAAAACAACGAACAAGTTTCATGCGTAAGAAAAGGTTGTGGACGAATTTCGATACTATTTACTTTCTTAGTAAAGTTCAGCTTAGACAAAAGAATTTACTGTAACAAAACCTTCTTCAGCAATACCCTAATGAATAAACTGATTTGATAATGGAAAAACATTAGACTGGCTCCAACTATTTATACATTTTTTATTGACAGGCTCAGGCCAATATCTCACGAGACAGTAAGCGATGATTTTATTTTTTATTTATATAGACTAGTGCTTGACTAAGATAAGTACCTAAGTCTACTGTTGGTAAGCAGTGATGCAATCGTTGATGGTGAGACATACTAGTTTATTAAGAATTTACTCTAGCCTAGAAAATATCTAAATTATAATCGGTCGGGAAGATCGCAGCAGGCAAATTGTTCCAGTCCTTTGAAGTACACGGTTTAAACAAAGCCGTGACGAGGTAAAACGCTTAGGTCGGACTTTAGAGGTTTCAAAGACTCAGATTTGGATACTCGCCGTACTTAGGATTGTCTGATGTAGAAAGGAGATGCCAAAATCAAGGCAGGAAATTCTTGCGCACACTCTCCGAAATTCATCCTGTAAAATACCGAAAAGCTGGCTACTCTACGCCTGTGAAAAAGACTGTAAAGTAAATAGGAGTAAAGTGAGTAAAAGTAGTAACTTTTAGGCATGCGTACTAAAATAGTACTAAAAGTAGGTAACTCTCACGTTCTCTAACGTTCACTCTTGACCCCAGGTGGTATTTAACTATCAGGAAACATAACCTTACGCAGGAAATTCTACTCCCTAGCAGTAGGCACGATGAATGTGTTCCTAAAATGTTTTGTGCGTAGGAATGAAGTATGTAGGAAAATAAATAGAAATAGGAACGGAATTCCTGGAAATCTGTTAAAGTTATTACGTCTGACGAGCTTCATAAATACTGTGGGTTATTGTATTAAAGTCTAGTTTAGTCGGTTATTATACGTTGCTAATTTTGCCTTTTACTCCCACTGCTCAATATGCCTTAAAGGTTACTTATATATGGACATTAACATAGATTTATTAATTACTAGCTTCTGCCCGCGGCTTCACCCGAAAAAAAATAACAAAAAGAAGCCTATATGTTAATCCAGGGTATAACCTATCTACATACCAAATTTCAACCAAATCGGTCCAGCCGTTTTTTCGTGAAAGAGTAACAAACATACATCCATCCTCACAAACTTTCGCATTTATAATATTAGTAGGATTTTGCTGAGGTAAAATTAACTACAGAAGAATATGCCAGGAAAGTAGTAGTTCTCTAGGCTTTTAATTTTATTAAGTGTATAATATTGATAGTAAAGCGTTTTTTTTAATATGTAAAGTGCTACTTACAGTTCGACCTTATACAATTTTCCTTGCCATAAAAAGGCCCATGGGTAATTCACGTCATTGAGGCAATAATGGTTACCAACAATACGTACAGCTTAGAATTTAAAAGAAAAGAATCAAATCATGCTTCGATTTCCAATCCTAAAACTTTATCAATAAACCCAACTACTTATCAAGAAGACACGTAATTGCAACCAATAACAATACAGGTATCAACTGTCGGCCTAAAGCCGGCTACAGTCTTGGCAAACACCGGATCCGGCTGGCAAGCCCCGGCAATACGAACGGATCCGGATTGTTTACGGCCGTTCGTGTCCCAGGAATAATCTCGCGGTTCGCCGCGTACGACCAAATTGTCAGCTCTACGGCCCACTCTGTGATCAATTGCGACGGAAAGGTACGAGGGACTGACTTTACTAAACATCCTGCGGAATACCTTATATTATTTCCTGAAGGATTTGACCATAGGGAACTAATTTAATGTTGAGCGTCTCTTTTGAAAAATTCCACTTTGTGTTAAAAGATTATCCCGAGAAATTGGTATCCATGTTGACAAAATCCTCAATGACTGGCTTTATTGCTTTTTCTTGGAACAGATGGTAGAAAAAAAAATGCAAATATAATTTTAATTTCGGAAATTGTTGGCAAAAAATGAAGGTTTAGTTTATTACATATCACTTTTTCGATGTGGTAGGTACCTACCCTATAATAAAATTAGAACTTGATAATGCGAATATTCGGGGAATGATAAAAGATCGATACCTGATGACTCAATCTACACATTTACGTTGTTTGTCAAAAAGGAGTTCCATTCTGTGTCTTCGAAGAACAAGTTATTATAGGCTGGACTGGTACTGCCAATAGATACCAAAACAAGGCCTAACTTGTATGCATTACTTCAGTCAGTATGCAATATGCCTTAATTATGTTATTAAAATATTTGTTAATTTTAAATACACTTCTGTAACTTTGAACTGTAGATATTTGCACACCCCTTCAGAGTGTTCCTATCAGCGAGATGTTATTTTTATGACATGGAGAAAACGAAACACATATATATTGTGTGATTGCAGCGATCTCGAGAGATTTGCTATAATAAAATGAAGAATTTCAATGTCTATCTTAAAGTCTTTTCCAAATATTCATTAGAATGAAACGAATTTCATAAAAGATTCTATTCAGCAAAGATAGTGTAGGCTAAATTGGCTCACGATTGAAAAACATAGAAAATAAAAATCAGTCGAATTGCGAACTTATCCTATTTTTGAAATACTCATTTAAACGAAATAAAAAAAAAATAGGACACATGCTCTAAAAGGCGACTGACAAAAACTGTAGGCGTTGCGGTCGTTAAAATAGAAGTAACAAGGTAGACACAGCATTAAAATTAAACCAATACCCAGTTAACCTTTAGATAAGTGTTATAACCACAGAAAAAAACTTTTAAAGTTATCATAGCATAAAAACTAGCCGACCCCATTTCAATAACTTTCATCTAGGTCAGTCTAACGCTAAAAACATTTTAAACAAATAATTTCTAAGTTGGTAACTTTTAAAAAGTTCTGTCTCGTCTAAATCGATTTATTTTGCCCGTCTGCCCGTTGAAAGTCCGTTTGTGAAAGGAATTTCTATAATTCAACCCTCACAGCCTTACAAACTTGTTTGATTGCTCATGTCTTTGCCAACATTCGGAGGGTTAAGAGCTTGTACTGTGTATGGCTCGAAACTAATTGAATAGCTCGTGTTTCTCGAAATGCTTTTTAAAGTCTACATTCTCTTCAAAGTTGGAATTAGATTTTAGTGGACTGCGGTAAATTGCATGTGGATTATTTTGTTTGGCATAGAACTTAGCTAATGCTTTCATTTACGCTTTGATTTATTTTTAGGTTTGGTTCGTGGCTAATTAAAAATGCGGATATGGCTCATTACAATTTGTAATCAAACAATTTGTACGTTGATTGTACGCAAATAAACATTATTATTATGAATATTGTCATGAATTATAACAATAAACATTGTGTTTACAAATAATATTAAAACAGAATTGTCACATGCAAAAATAGTTTAAATAATTTACTTATTTATTAATTAATTAAACTTCATGTACAACAGTAGTAAATAGAGCGGACTTTACCAGTTAACCTTTGAGTTAAAATTAAAATAAATAATGTAAAATATCGAGTTTATTCATTGAAAATGTCTATAAGTAAATTATAGCGTTTTGCATAGTTGGTTAACGATGTGGATAAAATTGACACTTCTATGGCACTTTCAACACCATTGATTATAAAATACATCTAGCAATATTGAGCAATACAACTCACTACAACAGTCTAACAATCACTGTTGACAAGTAACCACTCACAGCCTCTCAAGAGAGACACACCACAATACTCAATCATCTTACTCAAACACCACTGATTGTTCATCACAACACGCTGGCTACCGTTGCTAAGCAGTTACAAAAATAAACAGAACAGAAGCCATTTCTTTGGTCCACACACCTGACATTTGTTTTGTCCTCAGCTGTCAACTGACAATCTTGACGATGTCAAACGTCAACTGAGCAAGACGACAATCAATGATTCAACAAATATTTTGTGTCGACGACATGGAATACAAATGACGAAGGAATACAATGTTATTACAGTTTAGTACACTCAGTGTCAACAAGTATTACCTAAGCCCTAAACTTGAGTTTGTTTACAAACTAAAGTTATTCTTTGAACTTTTTTAAATTATAATACTTGCAGTGGCGGATTAAGCCAGTGCAGGACCTGTAGCAAATTTTACCAGGGGGCTTGCTAAACGAATTAACCTTTCCAATCGGTATTCGAAAGGTTAATTAGAGACACAATAGAAAGACAATGAGAGAGCGAACGATGGCGTTCGCTCGGGGTTTAACAAATGAAAACTCTCCCAACTTATTTTTCTCTCAGACCGCAGGGCCATATAGTAGCGATAGCCCTATTGAAGTTGCTTACATTGTCTTTATAGATATTCCGTAATTGTATAGATATCGCATGATTTAGTTAATTGTTTTTGTATGTTCATTCGGGGCCCATTGGGAGGCCCAGGTGCAGGGCTACGTGGCTTATCCGCCAATGAATAGTTGCCAAACAACTCTTTCTTTCAGTGTTTAAAGTGAATAGTTTCATCTTTTTACAGCCAATACGTCCCATTGCCGGCCATAGGCGTCCCTCGATCCTTTCCAGATATTCTTCTCTCACGTCGTCTCGAACATAACAGTCCGTCTAGATCATTGAGCCTCTTTCTAGGAACGGGCACACTAGACGTCCACGATCCGACAAATGGGATTTGGATACGGATCACGTCAGCCCCATGCAGTGGTCACTGTGACCGCCGGGCAATTGTTACCATGCAGTGTGTCAAGTCAAGAAACTTACCCAGAGAAAACTTAACAGTTCCTCAGAAATGTAAGTTACAATATCTTTGACGTAAACTGAAAAAGATCACCCGGATCAGTAGTAAATATGGGTGTCCTTCAAGTGTCAATTCTTGGCCCACATTTATTTCTTATTTACATAAATGATTTACTTTACCTCATTAAGGATAACCGATAACTTATACTAGTAAATTGTGTCAGTTATTACAAAATAAAAAAATATATGCTACATAGAGCTATGTTTTTCACCGAGGTTTCCTTGTCAATAATCGAAGAGCGAAGCTGCAAGCAAATAATTATCTCGAAAAATTGGTATGAAAAGAAATTGCGAGACTTACACGTGTCAGCCAAATGCTTCTTCATTAAAATGCTTGTTACATATATAAAATCGATTTTACACTATTGTATAGGCTTCAAATGGAACGAGGGGATGATTTTCCCTTCTTTATCAATGACATCATTCTCACTTAAAATACACGAGAAAGCTTTAGTTTGATCAAAAGTTCTAGTTTAGAGTTTTGGCGTTTGATTCCACGGAATGTAATATTTGGGCGGTCATTTTTGTGTAGTGCATGTTTTAATGGAAATAATTTCTGGGAATTCTGATTTGTAGCAAGGCAAGTTAATAAATTAATATTTGTGGGATATTTTTGTGTTTTTGTTAAAATACGTAGCTGCTCTGGCTTAATAACAACGCATATAAAAAATAGCTAAACTAGCAAAATTGATTTATCTATACATATAATAAAACAGTAAAATTGTGCATCGTTTGCCGGAAATGGCGCCAAAACTACTGAACCGATCCTGTTCAAATTTTGCATACATAATCCTTATAGGACCCTTTTTGCTTTAGGCTATATTTTATCACGCTATTTGCTATGGGGGGTGAGCAATATTGCATTTTGTCGGTTTTGAACGAGTTGCCCCGAGTTCGAATCCCACCTACAATTTATATTTCTGTCAATGTTTTATCTTATTGTTTTTGGAAAAAAAATACTTTTACCATTTTTTCATAAAAAAATCAACATTCCTATTTGATTTTTCCCAAATATTTTGTAAAAACTAATCAAAACACGTTATAAAATCCAAACGTCCACGAAATTCACATACTACAATGTTACATTAGTCCATTTAGCTGCAAATTTATCTACTGAAATGAAAATCATCACGCTATCATCGACGAAGAGCGGGGCAGTCATTTATGACATTTATATGAGAACGTCTATTTTGCTTGGTTTTCAACTAACACTGCAGCGTGATTGATTAATGACTAGACTGGGACGTAACAGGGTGGTGGTTCGAATCCCAGGAGGTGTTTTAGATTTTTTTAATTTTTGTATATTTTTTTTTCACATATTTTTGCATTCTCACAATTTTTTTAACAAAAATATTACCTAAAAATATTATTATTATTGTTTAACCAAAAAAAAACCATGGTGACAAATTTTACAACAGCGGAGTTGCACCCCGTTTTCAAAATACAAACAATGACATCCTTCTTCTTCTTCCTACTCTTATCCCGTATTACTTGGGGTCGGCGCAACACGTTTTCTTCTTCCATTCTGTCCTGTCGTCCGTCACACTATCATCTGCCCTTTTCTTTCATATCAGTCCTTACTACACAATCCATCCATCTTTTCTTTGGCCTTCCTCTCCTTCTCCATTCATCCACATGTAAATTCAGAACTCTTTTGGTAACGTGCTTTTAGTCCCTCCTCTTCACATGACCATACTAAGACAAACGATTTCCTTTCAAAATACAAACATCCATTTAATTTTTTTTAACTAAAGGCGATTTATATTTTAGGTGATTTCTTCCACTCTAGGAAGGAGCACGAGGGGATGTCAGACTTTCACTGACCAAAACCCACACCTTTGTATGTTCCTTCTTCACCTTGCATTCCAGGACTCCGGGTGGAGGTGATCAGCAGTAACGACCTCTCACGTCCGGTCCTGGTACAGAGAGAGAAGGTATGGAAAGCAGTCATCACTTTCTTCCGCAAATGAAGCGAAGAAGGTAGCAGAAAGCGCAAAGATGATGCCCTTGGCATTACGAGTCGCAGGGCGATTCCATGATACCGTTAGCGCGGAGTTTTGGACGGTGCACTATTGGCATTTCGCTGTTGAATAAAGACTGGTCTTAGTCGACTGACGTTGCGTTATGTGCCACGCGCACCTAAAAGAGATACGCATAAGAGAACGGCCCTAACGGGCTTCGATAGCTGGAAAATTGTTCGTATTCTAAAAGAACAAAGTGGGTATTTTTTACTGCTCTGCATGCTCTACCCGTAAAAATGGAGAGTTTACAGACTGCGTTCGATCATCAGCATGTGAAGTCGACTAGGTGAAAATACTCGCACACAAGAATTCGTTTATTATTCTCACTAAAGAAAAACATTTATTTGGTGTATTAGGGTGTCAGTCAAATACCGCACCAGAAAATTCCTGCCTGAATAAATAGGTAATATAAACACAAAAAAATGATGGTGATCGGTAAACGCCCTATACATATGACACCTGGGAAGTGTCCAAGTGGCGATGGGAGGGGTCTAAGGATGTCCTGTTTCGCACGGTTTCAGCCACGTTGCTTCACTCTAGGAGGTGACTGCTTTCTATTCCTCCTCCCAGCTCATACCATGATCTGAACTAGGGTAGGAGGATTCTGATTTTGACCCGCAAACAGTACGGCGGTAATCCGCCCTAGCGGGGTAACTTCGATCGTAAGGTCCACCGTGTCTTCCCGCCGAATCCAAAACATCTACCTCCCGAAACACTCATGTTCGGTTAGGACCTGCGTAAACGCAGGACGTTGCGCTTAGAGTGAATTTATCATAGTAATAATCATGGTGTGCCAATATTAGTCGCCCTAGAATGTAAATTGCAACTAAAAGAACACTGTGGAATTTAGTTGGTAAAAGTCTGATACTCTCTCTCGGTCCACCTAGAGTGGGAGAAAGTATTTGGTGGTTACCCAACAAAAAAAGAGGCAAATACTAAAGGCGATTATCGGCCCTTATTTGGTTTTTTGAAGAACAAATCATTTTCATTTTGGTTTTATCGCAATATGAAGTAAACTAACGACTTTACCCATAGAGTAGGCAATTAACTATTTAGAACGTGAACTCTGCAGCTCTGTGCTTCGTTGATGTTTTTAAGGCAATTGACGTCGTGCGGAAGAAAAACCCGGGTGTTACCATTAGGTGGATCGCCCGGAGGACACGTTAGATCATAAAGCACTGGTGGGTCACGCTTAGGCGGAGCACCACCGTGTCCTTGTGGGGACGATCGGTGACAGCAACCTCTCGCGCTGGGCACTGGTACAGGCCATGATCTAGAGCGAGGAGTAGTGGCAAATAGTCCCCTCACGCCCCAGTCGCTGGGATTCCGACCCCGATTTAGAGCCACCGTAGGAGTGGCTTGCGAATGGCAAGCAATGGGTAGTTTACCATCTGGCTGTCCGGTAATGATCCAGACGGTCAACCGTGGGTATTGTTCCACGCGTGCTTCAAAGAGATATCAGCAAACTGTAGGTGCCCAGCAGGTTCGAAGCCTCTGGGGCCATGGGTGAGCTTCCGAAACGAAAACCCGGGACCCTGGAACGAAGGCAAAGAAGGAACGGGGTGAGGTTTATTCAGTAAAAGTCTAACTCACCCTCTGAGAAGTCATTCTGATGATTTTCCACCTAAACAAGAAACCTGGGCACGCCGTCATTGCGGCGGTAAGTTCCCTCTTTGAGAAGTAGTTGGAAAGAGGTCCTCACGTTCCGTATGCCGCAGGTCCTCACCAGACACGGTAAGTTCGGGAGGCTCCTGCATCGGATTCAGGGGTAAAGGGCGCCCCAGCCAGACTTGGGCGCACTGTCTGGACCGCCCGGAGGACACGGTGGAGCACACGGTAGAGGTATTGCGGTCGCCTTCTTCTGCGAAGCAGTAATGCTAGCCAAGGAGGCGGCCGGCCGCGAGCGCGGAAGGGAACGACCCTCACGCCCCCGGCGTCAGGATCACGAGAACGATTTCCGACCACCGTAGTCGCAAGCTTGCGGACGGCGAACACTGGGTAGCTTGCCGTCCAGCAGTTCGGTAATAACCCGGACCGAGTCAAGTCGTCAACTGTTCCACGAGCGCCTTAAGGAGATGTCAGCAAACTGTAGGGCACGGCAGGGCCGAAGCCTCTGAGCACGTGGATCTGTATTCCGAAAGATAAGCTCGGTGTCCCAAAATTGAAGGCAACACAGGAACGGGGGTGGCGTTTAGTCAGTAAAAGTCTGACATGCTTCTCCCGCTCCATTTAGGAGCGGGAGAAGTCATTCTGATGATTACCCATCTGAATAAAAAAACCTAAACAAGAAACCTACTGGGGCTATGGTTTCGCTTCTGAAAGGGAGACCCTGGAACGTAAGGCAAGGAAGGAATATAGAAGTGAGTCTTAGGCAGTAATAATCTGACACGCACTTCCGCTTCACAAAAGAGCAAAAGTCATTAGATGATTTCCCAACTAAAAAAAGTACTATTTGGAGTTTTAACTTAAACAGTTTTATGTAAAATTAATTAATCAGATCTTTTCGGAAGTATAGGATTAGATACTTAGATTACTTTTGTGCAGTTTTACGAACTTAACGCGGACGAAGTCGCGGGCAACAGCTAGTTGTACAATAATCGTTTAGAGGAGCTTGTAGCTAAGTAATAACAAAAGTCGGTTTTTAATGGTAAGCAGTACCTGCCGAGGTCAGTTCGCAGATGAGTAAGCATTTATTACATAAAAAAAATCCTATATGGCTCGAGTTACGCCGTTCATTGATACCGGCTGTCGTTTGAAAAATCTGTCATAAACTTTTCGCCATTACAAAGTCTGGCAGGTATTGTGTTCTCTAGTCTATTCCCAGTTACTGTGTTGTGGAGTTTAGACATGCAATGCTCTAAGCATAATACAAATGCATTACTGCATCCAGTTACACTGAAAGCCAATCCCAACAGGTTTGGATCGTGGTTTGGATAAACCATGGAAACAATGGGAAGGTCGCCATCCGGTTGTCCTGTAACCGTCCGGACCAAGCTTGAGTCATGGAAAGCGTGTAGTGTTGTCAAGAAGACCGTAGGGAGCCCGAAGGCTACTGGGGCTATGGACTGACTTCCGAAAGGGAAACCCGGGGTCTTGAAACGCAAGGCTATGGGCTGGCGCCTAATGCCGGCAAGGCAAGGCATGGCATCATGCGTTTTCTCGGCATGCTGTGGCATCCCGCGGCATTCCACCTAACCGCTGCGCAAGTTTCAACCATATTTCAACTAACTTAGCAATCATAATTCCTCAACACAAAATGACCCATTCCATCTCGCGGAATGCAACGGCGCGCTGCGGCATCCCGTGGAATGGATCGGCATGCTACGTCAAGCCGCAGCATGCCGCGGCATATTGGTATCGAAATAAAATAATATGAATTCTAAACTCAATTGAATAACATTCAAAATAACTTGATTAGTAATAAAATCCTTTGCCATGACATGCCGGGCCATCCCGGCTCTGGGCGCCAGTCCTAAGAAGGGACGAGACGTGGTTTTAGTCAGTTTGGGCACTACAAACAGTAAAAATGCCTGCTATTCAAAAGACAATATTCCCTGCGCAATCAGTTTCGCGGCCAGTCGTTTGCCCGCCGTCGTGGAAAGAATATGTGTTCGCGTGTCTTGTGTAAGAAAGCTATGTGCTCGCATTTGGTACCTGCTAAATAGAATTTATTTACTGACTCTAGAACTTCACTTATTTTCCTTCAGCCAAACACATATAAATAAAATACCCAACAGTCAGTAAAAGTCCCGTTACGCCTTAAAGTAGGAGAAATCATTAATCATCAAACATGTTTGGGTAAAAGCCAGTCTGCTTGATTGAAGGCATGTAAAGCAAAATCAAAGGAAATCAACTCATTATATTGTAAAACATGATTTACAAAATCCCAATGCAATTTACGTACAAATAAAATTATTCCTTTGTACACATCTTCTTTTGAGTGACTTCAAAATAAAAATAACCCTAGTTCAAAGCTAACTACAAAGCGTCTCAAAAAATAACACAAATCGACTTTTTTTGCTTTCTTGCAAAACACGACTTATTACTTTGATCGACTGCTAATCATTTCTCATTCATGTAAAACGTCAGAATTTTGAGCCTTACAATCTTGAAGACGCCACATTTTTATTTTTACCTTATTATTACGTCGTCAAAATCACTTATTAGCTGGTCCCTGAATACTTATTTGATATATTAAAAGAGCTCTGTTGCCGACCGCTAAAGGAGAGGATACGTAGAGGCGGAGCGGGAAAGAGAAATTGTATAGATAATATTTACTTTATTACAACCTAAATATACAATGTACTCAGCACCAATCCGCTATATTCTTTTCCGCTCTGCTTGGTACTATAACCTCACCCAAACGCTTGACATTTTGGGTTCGATCTCGGAGCGAGCAAATATTTGATTAGGTTTTTCTTTATCTCGATGCGGCTTATACAAACTAATATGACGGATATAAGTCGCGTCGCTCCCTATATCCGGACGCGGGTAACTTTGCTTGCGAATAGTAAGTAGTATGGTAATGCAAACCTGTTCCGTTTCTCCTTAGTTCAGGGTATCTGGAGGCAGCAGATGCAAGTCGCAGTTTAAACGGTGGGTAATTTATAGAACTGAGGAAAACGTTTGTGTAATAATGTCGTTATTTCTCGATGAATTATTAGAGTTAAAGAAAGGAAATGGGGAAACCTTTTCTAAGTATAATGTTTTGTGTTTAAAGATCTGTTTGTGGAATACAAAGGGGCTTTGATTTGTTTGTAGTTATGTGTGTGTGGTCATAATTATACCAAGTATAGTCGTTGGGATTAAGGATATAAGGGTTTAAGGTTACCAAATTAATAATTCATTATGAGTATAACTCCTCTAAGTATTTTGAAACAAACTTACCCATGTTCTATTTTGGTTTTAGAATTTCTCCTTATTACTATTAGTTAGTTAATTAGCCTGTTGTGTCCCACTGCTGGGCAAAGGCCTCCCTCTCTCTTTTCCACACACGCCTATCTTCAGCCATTGCAGGCCAGTCCCTCCGATATTTGTCCAAATCATAATAGTAATATGATTTATTTATTTATTAAAACTTCATGCAACATAAAGCTACTCAGGCGGACTTAATGCCTTAGGCATTAATTACCAGTCAACCAAGAAAAGGATATTGAAGAGAAAACATTGCATGAATGATTGACGGATAACTATTAAATAAAGAGTGGAATCCCCTGCCGGAGTCTTTGTTTCCTGATGGCAACAACCAACATCTTTAAGTTAACAGTGAATAAATTACTGCCAGACTGCAAGCCTGCTTCATCGTCGCCCACATCATCGCTTACCATAAGTTAAGATAGTGGACAAACGATGGTCAATTCATAATAATAATAAAAAATACTATTTTGTAGTAAGAAAACCATCAAATGACTTCTGCCACTACGAGAGCCGCAGTGTCTCTTCCGAATATTTCTACAGACCATAACCATACCATAAAAACATTTGTTTTCTCTACAAAACGATCATATACATAAGTTCCAGGCACTACACAACCAAGTTCCAAGCAAACATCTAATCCTTAGCAAATACTACTCCCATGCGATCTAATAATACTTTCATAGCGTAATAGCTACATCCTGTATACTGACCTCTGCCCCCATATACACAGGGTGAGGCTCAACCACAACTAGTCGCCGCAAAGTACGATTGATTTCCAAAGCAACTGCATCGTACCTGTATTACAGGTATACCGGTACCTATAATACTGGATCTGGATAACCGTTGCGTACGATTCCGCACACTAGAACCACGTAGTGTATTACTGAATTAATTTGTGCAAGGAATTGGCTTGAGTTGAGTAGCGTAGGGGCTTGATACTAACACTGTGGTGACTTGAATTTAAAGTGCTGTAGCTTGCTACTTCTCTGGACTGTGATGAATATAGACTAGGTTTGGTGGTGTCAATAAAATCATGATCGAATTACTACATTTAGAGAAGTTGGTGTAATACACAGGTGCTTGCTGAGGTTGTAAGATGCTTTGGAAAAGTAACCGCAGCTCTGAAAACAGGATATTTCGAAAGGTAACTCGAGGTCCAAAAAAAACATAGCACAACTAGACGTTACAGGTTTGGTTTTAGCCAGCAAAAGTCTGATACGACCTCTCACTAGAACGGCCTCAAAAAACCCCTGGAACGCAAGGTGAACTAAAGAAACAGGGGTGAGTTTTGGTTAGTAAAAGTTACTTCTTGTCACTTTAAGCAGAGCAGAAAAAGTTATAAATTTGAAGAATTTTAAGACAAATAATACAGCTTAGAAAATAACATCGAAATATGTATTTCGATGTTATTTTCTAAGCTGTCTGCCTCAAAAAGAATAAAGCCAGGAGACTCAAAGAAAAATCGATATAAAACTCTGCATAATTGGGTGTCTGTGAATTAATCACTCCTCAACAGCTGAACTTACATGGCACACGGCCAGACCATGATATAATACATCAGAATACAGAATGGTTTTTGTCCTGGTGGTCGAAACTTTCTGGTGACATACCTAGTTTATTTATTAAAACTTTTTGCACTAGGAAAAAACATTACAGAAAGGCTGGCTAATATTTTTTAGAAATTTTCTACCAGTTTGGTACAGAAACCAAACATAGCAAGAACAGCAAGACAAACAAAAAAGAGACCATACTTATTATCATATAATTGCAGCCGAAATACGTCTATAGTTGGACTTAGGCCTCCCTCAGGTGTCGCCGCAACAAACGGTCCTGTGCGGTTTGCATCCATCGGATTCTCGCGACCCTCGCCATGTCATCAGTCCACCTGGTGGGAGGCCTTCCACAACATGCTGAGTTTTTTCGCGGCCTATACTTCACAACCTTTCAGATTCATTAACCATCTGTTCTGTGAGCAATATGACCTACATTCTGCCACTCCTGTTTGGCGATTCTTCGGACTGTGACTGCAACCTTGGTTCTCCTTCATTCCTGATGCGATCACGCAAATAAACTCCGTGCATAAGCATTTCCATTACCTTCTGGGTGACTTTAAGACTTCTGATAAAACTACATAATTGTGAGCGACCACGTTTCAGAGCCTATGATATCATCACTGACAACACGCACTGATCGTAGACTTTCGTCTGGAGACACTTTGTGACATGTTGAACGAGAAAATACTTTACAACTGTATTGTTTTGACTTTATTATTATTTAGGCAAAGCCGCTGGCTTTGAGATGCTTAGCATATAATGAGCATAAGTATATTTTAAGTGTCGTTTTTATAGCAACTCTTCAGCATGAAAAGTTTCATGTGAGGTTCATAAGGAAAACAGAAGTCAGGCGTTAACGTAGTCATAAAGTTTAGATACTATCGATAAGGGTTTATAAAAGCTATGAATGTATTACATACGAGTGTGTTTCAAGTCTAGTTTGAGTCGGGTAGTCAAGGCTTGTAAAGGAAGAGTTGAAAATTATTTTAAACTAGTTTTTACTTTAGTGTCGGAATATTTTATCTGTGTCCTGCGGGTCTGAAAAGGCCACTTTAGTAGAATCGTATTAAAATTATATGTGAATCTTATTTTTTTCATCCGGCAATATTTACACAGGATATGGTTCTGATATGAAATGAATTGAGCATAATTTGGCTAATTTGAGCAACCATTTTACGAATATTAGAAGAATTGCGTATGATTTGCTAAGAATTCGGGAAATGATTTGCTTTTAGATAAATTGCTCTATGTGACCTATTTAGGCCCGCTAAAACCGGTCAAGGTTTCTCAAATAACACTAATATTATTAAAGACTAAAGTTTATGAGTGTGTTTGCATACATACACGCTGCAACTACAACAATAACATTCAACATGTCCTGGAATAGCAGGTTTTTATTCCGTTAGTAATTATGTTTATTTGGGATTATTTAAAAAAAAAAATATTTTCACATAGCCAAAGCTGCTGGTAGAAGCGAGTTAATATTTTTAGCCACAATCAAGATACCTTTGCCTTGTACTTATAGCTGATTTAATAGTCATTTTTCCAGGAACAGATTCTATCAAACTTCAGTTAATAGGAACCTACTTGTACCTAAACAAAGCTGGTATAATTTGATACTGTATCGGACGGCAGGTACTGTACAAGACACTAACCTATGTAGCTGACATGCGAGTTGACGTGGGGTCGCTCGGCCGATAAATACGGAGCATAGGTACTCATTTATCTGATAAAAGGTCTCTTCTTACGTAAACAACTCGCTGGACGAATATTTTTAATGTTGTTGCTGAGGGAGACGATGATGTAGGTGTGTTTTGTAGATTTTTGGCTGGTTTATACATTGAGATATTAGAGTTAGTTGTAGAATAGATCCCGAAAAGTACAGGTGGTTGTGCAGGATGGATTTTCTATGCGAGGCCAATGATAGAGCCGTACAGGTTGCTTAATACTGGTTGGAAAAAAAATGGTTTAAGACATCGACACGATAATAAGAAGAAGTTGTAGAATAAGTTAAATGAAGCGTTAAATCCTACTTCAATTATAAAGTTGGATAAGGTTTCAGAATTCTTAATACTTAATTCAGATATTGAACTGAGGTAATTCAGGGATTTAGTGAGTATTTATTTTTCTGACATAATCATCAATATCCCTATAATTTAGTAGTTTACGTCATGTTCCTGCCCTGTTGTGTCTGTTTTTTTTTAATTTTTTCTCCTTTGTGGAGTATAGTTAGACTGGTCTTTTAAGAACACGAAGACTTTTTATTGATTCAGTGATCCGTTTGCAAAATATTTAATCTTTAAAGTGCCAATTTTACTTTGAATCAGATCACAAATACTCCTACAGTGTCATTCAAATTCTTAACGGGCCACTACGAAACACTGCGTTTGGCCCAGCAATCACATGGCCAGGATTTTTTTTAATATTATTCTGTTGCGTCTCGAGCGGTAACCGGCGAACGCACACCTATTGTCTTTCTATTATGTCTCTAATTACGGTACTCGAAGATTATTTATGTATCAAAACGGCAAACATTTTTTTTTAAATATGTACTTATTATAAAAGTCCCTTGTGACACTTTAGGCCTCAATAGGTACCACAACAAAGAAAGGTGAGGGATCGCATAGTCAGCTATGGCAAACCCTACAAAAAAAAAAGAAACCTTGCAAAATTCCCACCCACCACTTTAGTCGAAAAGATATATCCCAAAATAACACACAAATTCATTCATCACACAGTTTTGGGTCCAGAGCGTCCTGCAAATCGGCCCAAAATGGGTTTGAATCGATTCCCGATACCGTTCAGTATAATGAAATAGGGAGTGTGTGTGGTTCGTTAACCCCTATTCTTCTGAGACGGCTGCTTAACGTCACCCGCTACCAAAGAGTCGCCCAAAAAACAAATAGTCGATCGCACACAGCTGTAGTTAGAAGAAACTCGGTACAAAGTTGTTTAAACAAATGTTCGGGTGTGTGTGGTGTGAGGTATGGGATAGTGGCGGGATTTATCGGCTAAACTAATCTGAATAATATTGAGTGTATAAAAACAAATGAGTAATTTTGGTGTGTTAATTTTGTTTTTGTAATGTATATTATTTTAATGTGAAGTTCGTTGTTTTTGCAGTGCCCTAACAGGGTGCATGTTTGAAACCTTATAATTATGTTTTATTCCACCTATTGTACAACATGTTTTTGCGATAAACCGATTTAATTTGATCTAACTAGAATAATGCATACCATTATACTCGTACGTATAAAACACCCCAATTAGAAAATTAAATATCAATCATAATTCAAGTACTTAAATCTACTTAAATGCACTTAAGTAGTGTTTTTTAATTACTCAGATACCCGCGAAACGAGACACAATAGTAAAACAATAACAGCGCGGTCTCATAGGACCGGTTGGGGATTCAAACGTTAAGGGAATCAACGCCCTACAACTGGTGACGTAATCAAGATTTTCAAAATTTGTAATTTTTATCTTAAAATAATTCTTGATAAAAAAAAATCCTATTTAAAAAATAGCTGTAATTAATTTAGTAGCCGATTCTAAACATACCACTTTCAGGACGATTTTTATTTTGCTGTCGGAAATCATTTAATAACTTCTCTCTTCACTTCAGAAATCATTTAATAACTTCAGGGTGAAGTGAGAGGATGTGTAAGACCTTTACTAAATCACGCTTATGTTCCTTCAGTCACCGTTTACGTTCTTGGATGTCTACTAGGGCCACAGGATGACTTCTGAAAAGGTTATCTTTGTTGTGTGTGTATCTGTGTGCTAAATTAAAACAGTTTCTTTCTTCTTACTTCCTTTTCAATATTTAAATCTTAATTAAGTCCATATATAGAATAGAATAAACTTTATTGTACACCAAAAGAAGTTATAAATTGTACAGAAACTTAAATCTATGGGTACAATGGCGATCTTATCGCTGACAGCGATAGCTACCAGACAACCTTAGGATGGATCGTAAGAAAAATAATGCAGGGATAGTCTGAGGCGTACCTACAACTTTCAAACGTTCAAAATAAGCTAATATTTAAAATAATAAACACATACACATACATACATATACATATGGACATTTATATATGGACCATACAGTAACATATACGCTGCTAGACGTATTTCTATCCAAAATTGAAACAATAACAAACATACTCATACAGTTCTCGTTGTTACACGGACACTCTATACTTAAGTAAACTGAAATGAAACTACGCTGCGTAGCGGCAGAAATCATTATAAAGTTAATGTTTCCTTTGACAAGCTTCGCCACAAGAAACTCTAATAGGTACTACAAACCTACTGTGACTTACTTGGAAGTTTTGTACTTAAATATCACTTCGCTTAAGCCCTCTAAGCCTTAGGCTAGTTACAGAACCACGAATGTTGTACAGAAATAACTCAACGCCGAAATAAATTGAAAACACCAAATACTACAAAGCGCTTATTATTCCATTCTTTTGAGGTACGAATTAATTAATTAATTTAAATTAATATTAAACGAGCACTTAGATTTAATGGAATATATTTTGTTGCCGAACAAGAAATTAGTGTTTGAGTAAAATATAAAAATACTTTACTAAGCTCTTACTTGGAAATGCTTTTTTTGTACTCAAATTGAAACGAGGGTTTTGACTACAGTTACTTGTCGTTCGGAATGAACACGTTGCCATACATCCGCTACCGCGTCCTCCCTCGCTACCGCTCATGCCCCGCGCGGCGTCATAAACCTTTGTTTACGTAAGTGACCCCCAGCGCCGCGGGAATACATTACCGGACTTGTGAATGGACAATTTCAATGTTGATATTGACATTAAAATAATTATGTTTACATACACCGACGATTTCTTTCAATTTTCAGAAAGCAGACTTGTTTTTGTGCGGTAATATTAGATGTATCGCTGGCGGGGACCGTATGTATTATGTACGAATCGTTTGCATCGGATTGTGTATTCTTTTTACTCTTTTGTTTGTATTATGTTCCGTATATTTTTGTTCAACGTGTCATTTGGTGCTCATTAACGGGTTTACCTGTAATCCGGGACGTTCGAATATACTCGTGTGAATTTACACATTTTGACGTGCTCTTTTCACACTTTGCCACCTCACATGTTTGCTGCTCGCGCCACTGAAATCGGTTTTTGAACTTTGCTACTCTTTTTCTGATAAATATACACAAACAATATTGTTTTCAACAATATTGTAGTCAGTATAGTTAGGTCTAGATAGAGACTTTTTATATTCATGTACAAAACTTTATTTGGGCAATTTTTGCTTTAGTAGAGTTAGAGCGCCGAAACTGCTTGCATCAAAATAATATTCTTTTTTGCAATTTGGAGAACTTTTGCATAGCAGTGGAGACAGAATACAATGACTAATATCAACGTGCATCATACAACGCTCACTTTTGAGTATAGGAAAATTGAACCACAATACTTTGTAGTTGTCAAAAGCCAAATTAAGAACTGGAAAAAATCACTGGCTTGACATACACTGGACTTTGAACCTAATAGGAAGGGTAATAAGAACCAGTTTTGGAGTCATTTGCTGAAAAACTAATTTCCAAGCCACGAATTAGAGTAAGTGGTGCTTTTTCTACTATCTTATCATAATTCAAAATTTTGCATTTTGTTTACTAAAGTTCATCGACAGTACTAAAACGACACACAGACTTCCACATCATTTGCTATAGTATTATTACCTTCGTTGCAATCCTCATGTTCTTCAAATTTCGTCACACTTTAGCTCGAAATCAGTCTTAATTTTTAAAAACTTTGATCGTTACTATATTTTCCAATAATTATGGTGGAAAAAAAAACCAAAAGATACAATTGATCAAATCACCAATTTTCAAAGCTTCCGGAAACTTTCCAGATAAAACTATAAAATGACTGAACTAACAGTGTTCCGTTACATTTACTCGTAATTGGAAACAGAACAAACATTAATTACAAAACCTCAATATTTATTCTCTGTTCCATTTTGTTTGTTATAATTTTCGTTTCTTCTCAAATTGCGGCGTTTCTGTGAATGATAACAAGAAAGAAATCCTCGCAACCGAAACTTTGGCTCGTGCTAAACATAATAAAATTTAAATCAACACAAATTTTATTGTGAAGTTAAAGAAATCCGTGCTGAGGAAAATCAGAGCACCTTTAAGTTCCCAACATCGATCCTTACAAAATGTTACGCAAAAACAATTTATTCCAAGAGGATCCCTTTGGACCAGTCTTATCGGGGGTACTTCATTTGTAGACGAGATTTGAAGCCCGCTATCTAGATGGGGCTGTTAAAACCCCCGACGGTGTAAAGTGGGCGTGAAGTTGCTACGACACAGACATCAAATGATATCTTATAAATTATTATTTTACTCAGATTAGTTCGTATACTGAGTTGGACTTTTGAGCGAGCGCAGAGAACAAATTCCAGAATTTACATCTCCAAATTTAGCTCATTAAAGTCTCAAGCGATTGCTTCATTTAGAATGTCTGAATGTCACGTTGATTAAGAATTAATTGACTTCTGTTATACTCACTAGAATGCCGACTTGATAATGAACGTTAGTCACTTTCTAGATAAAGAAAGATAAAATAACTCACAGCTGAAAATATACGGCCTAATTCCCTGACGACTTATCAAACAATATTGTCCAATCACAAACCCGACAAGTTTATCTGGCAAACTTTTATAGGCGCACAAATATAAAACAGAGTTTCTTATGTTCCTACAATAATGACATTGCTTGCTACAGTTTCGTGTTTATTTCCGACATTACAACTCATCCAACGAGCATTTTAGTCACCACCGATAAAATTTAAGCACGTCGTTAACTTGACTATCCAGTTACTTGCCAAACTAAGATCAAATGTGACTTAGTCACTACTAAATTTACTATTACTGTTATAAACAGGGGAATTGTCGGTAGTTTCGGAGCTTTAACCGCTGGCCAGAGAAGCTATCGAGGACCTAATTGTTCAATTATGTCAATCGACTATTTAACAATTTGGGACGTCTTAATTATGAACCAATTCCAAAGTAATTAGGCATCAAACGGGTATGGAATTAGTAAATTAACTTCGGCTCGGAGAACCTCCGAATTATAGTGTGATTGAGTTTAATGTATGAATCGTGAACACTTGTGAACTTGTGAACCAGTTTCAGGTTGAGTCACATAGTAACAGCGCTCTCTGTTCCTGTCTTTGACGCAGACCGAACAAGGAATGCAGATAATATTGAGGCGAGGGATGAAATCATGAATAAAATGATTTGAAGTTGAGCAATCGGTTTGGAGGGAAGAAATTATCTATGATACAAAGACACAAGAAATGTATAAGATTTTACATAAAAAAAAATCAAGAGGTGCTGTAAAAAAACTTTTTCTATAAGCATAATCAGTCTTTTAAGTTTCCCTCTGCTGCATTCCTTCTCCTAGGAGAAGGAATGTTTCGTGATCCACCAGTCCACGCGGGCAGTGTTGGTTGGTGGATGTGACATATATTCAAATTTTTAGATCTAGGACATATTGGTTTCCTCACAAGATTTTCCTTTACCATTTTGAGAACAGTCGTGATGAAACCACCTCGTCTTTATACCGAGTACATCAAAGGACTGGAACAATTTGCCTGCTGCGGTCTTCCAGTCCAATTATAATTTAAATGCCTTCAAGGCTAAATTGAACAGGCTCTTAATAAACTAGTGCGCTTTTCCATCAAAGATTGCATCACTGCCTACCATCAGGTTGGATCGTAGTCAAACACTAGTTTATATTATTAATTCATGAATCCCCGACCGGTCCTATGAGACCGCGATGTTATTGTTTTACTATTGTGTCTCGTTTTGCGGGTATCTGATAGGTTAAAACAAATACGTTCATTAAGACCTTTGTTATAGAAACAACAAGCAGTATATACTAGAGTTTTCAAGGAAAAGGCCTTACATAACTTTATCCCTTTTAATACAATTCTAAGCTATCTCTTACAACGAGCATCCCCACAGATGTGTGTAGATTTAAAAACTAGAGTACCCCACTCGTGTCAGGCGGCGACCTCATCGCACAGACGGAATTAACTGAGCCATCCCGCTCAGCTGCAGATAAATTACGTACAATACAGCATCTGACGCTATGTGAAATTATTTTTGTTACGATTATATAATTTATAATAATAACTAACTAACTCACTCCGAAGTCAAAGACGGGAGAAATGCTTTTAGAACGCCAGATTTGAAGCTTAGCTTCAGGATAATTTGTAAAGCCAAGCTAGCTAGCTAAACCTCTGATCTTTCTTATCCATAAACTACCGTTACGTAGTAGACATCACATTGATACAAACAAAGCGTTTTGGTAACACATATAAATTATGCCTACAGCTAAGGTGAGGAATTCCCTGCTGGTCTGTGTTTCCTGATAGCTCTACAATTTAGGGGTCTTTAAATCAAGAGTGAATAGGATACTTCCTAGGTTAGCGTGCTCCATCGTCAGCTACATCATCGCTTACTATCAGTTGAGATACTACCCCAACTGCAAGCCTATCAATAATGAAGCATTATATAAATAAGTCCAATTATATTTTCAAACCGCCTAGGTCCCTAGATCTTTTGAAACTAGTGACCTATTTACTCAAATCAAATTCAATTCAAATTTTATTTACAAAATTTAAATCTAAATCGCAATTAGTGAGCCTCACAATCAACGATTGCATCACTGCTTACAGGTTGGATCATAGTCAAGCACTAGTTTATATAATTTACAAAAAAAAATATTTTAATATTAGTACATAAATACTTATAAAACTATATACCTAAAACTATAAATTTTCATTTTAAAATTGCATAGCGCGCGTAAGCTACTCAAATACGCGAAGAACGTGCTAAGGGTTCAGTGCTCGCCGAAACTTTCTGTTGCACCTGCATCCAAAACTGTCACCCGGCAGCGTGAAATGAATATTAAAATTTGTTACCATGCAGAGGTATGGCTCCATAATATATCGTCCCTCACCCTGTCACCTGCGTCTGCCATAACTCATGGCATCTTATTCCATCATGAGTGTTACTTACAAAATTTAACGAGGCTACGTAATGGGGACGTTAAGTTTATTAGGGGAGTAACTTGAAACTCTCTGATCTAGTAACACGTGTCTACAGCAAAAAATATTCGTGGAATAATGCATAATCTTATTCTTTTTTGGAATCCGGAATATTTTTTCTGATAGCTTCAACCTTTAAGTCAAGAGTGTATAGGTTACTTCTAGGTAAGTGAGCACTAAATTCGACCACATAGGCGTATACCATCAGGCAAAATAGATAGTGGGTGCAAGCCTATCAATACCAGAAGCTGATTTATAGTTTATATAATAATAATGTACGAGTATTAATAACGTTACAAGAGGAATTAGATCTAGGTTTAGGACTGCAGAGGGAAATTTTTCTCACTTTGACGTTTATAAAAGCGCATACTAGTCAAGTATTACAGTATCACATAAGTATGTCAGGTTCAGTCGAAGTTTTTCAAGCGGATAGTGAAAAGAAAATACACAATCAACCTTATAGTAATCCCACTGTGGGGATGCAGACTCTTTCTCTAGAAGAGGCAAATAACCGTAATCCACCACGCGGACACAGTGCAGGTTGGTAGATGTCGCATAATTATATCTACTAATTTTTGATTCAAGGAGATGCCAGTTTCCTCACATTTTTTTCCTTCGGCGTTTTGAGAGCTGTCATGATGAAGTAAATCTCACAAAGTAAAGCACTTGCACGAGTTTGAACCATATTAAGAAAAAGATACAGACACAATTAAAGAAGATTTGTACTTCACGGCTACGACCAATATGCTTAGTAATAAGCTAGACTACTAGTAGGTACCTGACGTAGTTTTCAAATGAACCAAAAAAAGTATCAGAATAGGCAAAATGAAATTACACGTACATAGGTAGGTATAAGTTTCCAAGGATAAAAAATCACTTCCAATAAAAAGGGAACCGAATATTCCATTCAGTATTGAATACAAAAACAAAATTAGAATTCTCTTAGATGCCATAAAACCCGGTTTTCATTTACTGAATCGCTAACAATAAACCTTGGTCTAGATGTAAATTCTTATTTCCGATTTTGTACTTAGACCCCTTGCTGAGTTAAGTAGTATAAATCCATTGGATTTGGTCCAACCTTTAATTTTTATGCTTATGATTGTCAAAATAATTTAGCACCAGAATTTAAACGGGAAATTTTATTTACTGTGAATCTTTAATTTAGTGGAACTTCAATGGAATTAAATTCTTCTAAATGAAAGCTTCTTTCTGCAGTCCATTTTGCTACAAATATCATTTGTATTTCTTTAACATTCTCTACTGACAACTGTCTCTCTGTTACGGACTCCCAGATCCTCATACAAATAATTCTGTGCTTTAATTTTCATCAACATATTTTTCAAAATTCTCCCACTCTGGGTATCCACGTACCAGAAAACGCATCGTTGGAAGGCCTCCCACAAAGTGGACCGATGACCTGGTGAATCGATGGATGCGAGATGCACTTGACCAGTCGTGGTCTCCATCGATTTAAACTAGGTTTCGTCTATCTGTCAGATTTTTATTAAACTAGTGTTTGACTACGATCCCTCCTGATTGTAAACAGTGATGCAATCGTTGATGGTGAGGCGCACTAGTTTATTAAGAGCCTATTCACTCTAGCTTCGAAGACACCCAAATTATAAACGAACGGAAAGACCGCGGTAGGCAAATTGTCCCAGTCCCTCGATGTACGCGGTATAAACGACGAGGCGAAACGCTTAGTCCGGACCACAGAGGTTTCAACAACGTAAGGGTAGATACTCGCCGTACGACGGTTTGTCTGATGGTAGAACGGTGATCTCAACGAGGCCAATGTCAAAGCCATACAGGTTGCCAAATACTGGGCAGAAAAAGTTTGAGAGCATCGATACGAAAAGAAGAAGAAGACGGTGATCTCGGAATCAAACCATGCAATTCTCGGGCACACTCTCCGAAATGCATCTTGTAAAACACCGAAAGGCTAGCTACCATAAGCCTGTGCCCAAGGCTTTGTAGATTGGACAAATCTGGATCTCCAATTAGCCTATTTACACGCCTTTTCTTTATTAGGGATTACACACTTGAATAATCTACTTTTAATAAATATTGGTGAGGGCATAAAAATTATTTACCAAAGCCATTGTTTAGCGGAATGTTATGCTCTACAATGGAATATTTTTAAAATAACAGAATTTTGTTTTGCATATTTAATATTCCATAATAACATTTGCCATGGTTAAAATTCCGCGTAATTTCGAATAGCATAGCCTGCATTTCCAGCACATTTAAAGCGATGATTATTTGGTTTAGATATATATTTTAATGTAAATTTTCATTAAATACCTACTGGTAAAATATCAATACTCAAAACATTGAAAACTTATTTAATAAGCAAATATGAGGTAAGTTTATATTGTTAGATGGTATCTAACCATCCACCAACCTACACTATCTAGAATCTAATGACCAACAAAAGTTACAGATATTTATTTATTACTAGCTTTTACCCGCAACATCATCTGCGAGTACCTACTACAGAAAAAAAAGAATCGGGATAAAAGGTAGCCTATGTTCTTTTCCATGTCTAAGGCCATATGCATGCCAAATTTCATCCAAATCCGTTTAGCCGTTTTTGCGTGATTAAGTAACAAACATCCACATTTATAATATTAGTTAGGATGTAAAAGTCAAATGTAATTTATTTATTATTTAAAAGTCATGTATTGGTGCTTGGTCCATGAGTGAGCTCGGAATCTTAGGGCACCCCGACGCGGACAGGTTAGGTTCGAAGGGAATGACGGGAGCTAAAATGAGTGGGTGAAGCTATTGTCCCCTTCGTGTAAAGTTACTTTAAACCCTGCAGACACAAATTCGACCATATTCAGAAAGATGACAGTGTTTTGTAATTAATATGAAGGTTACTGTTTTAATATTACTATTACTACCGCAGCAGGCTAATGACTATACCTACTCGTATATAAAAATGTGTATGCTTAAAGACGATTCGGACTGTGAATTTTCGATAATAATGATGGTTTCTTTTTACAATTTGCAACTGATACGAATATTATGCTGATGATTCTGACTAACAACATTATGAGTTTTCAATATGTGGTTAATATTATTTGGTAAACCCAAACGATTTTCTGCGAAATGAAGTATAAGCAAAATAATAAATATTATGACATAAAAAGTTCTACTATAAAAAGTAGGTAGACCCAGCTAGAAAACCTTAACCTATATTTAATAATACTAATCCAGTAATAGTATAAATTGACGAACATATTGACGAGTAAGGATGTTATTTATAACCTATTTGCAAAGTAAACATCAAGGACAAATTGAAATCTAATTGTATCTCGAACATGTTGTTCCTTTTAGAGGAAACAACTTTAGGTACAAAAGTACGGGGTAAATAATGTCCTTAACAATCTAACATACATCCAAGTCTACATATATACGCACATATACATCAGTTTAATCTCAAATGGCCTCGGAAAAAGCCAAAGGTATATAATTGTGATCGATACCCGTCGTCATACAAAAACTTCGTTTGATCATCGAGTACGTAGTGGCATGTTTGTACCTCCGTTAATTCTAATTTTGTACGAAATGTTTTCAGTAAATACGGTAAGGTTTTGGAGGTGAGCGTAGACAAGGTATCGTTTAGCGAAATTAGGTTTACAATTATGACTAAAAATAAGTAGGCCGTGGGCGGTAATATAATTATAAAAGGCTGACAAAAACCTGGCTGCTTCAATATTTGTATGAGATTTACATGAAGTTGTATATTTTGTATCTTGTCCGTGACCTCATTAGAAAACAGCTGTGTTCATAATCAGAAATCGTATTTCATCTGCCTAGCCTTTTTCTCAACTATATTGGGGTCGGCTTCCAGTCAAGCCGCATGTAGCTGAATACCAGTATTTTACGAGGAGCGGCTGCCTACCAGACCTCCACAACCCATTAACTAGGGTAACACGGTACTTCATGGCCAACTCGTATTTCATATCACATGCTGTTTCCAGTACTACTTTCACACGTTGCTATCTGTAATCTTCATCGTGATTGACGAGCACGCTCAAACCCACCACAGTCTTTATAGACTAGCTCGTCTATAATGTCTAGCAATAGTATCTAGTCTTCCATAGTTACAGGCGCCGTGCTTTCCTAGTAACACTAGTCGCGTGTTTGTAGGGAACAGAGTCAGGTTCCTTAACTCACAATACCGAGGTCTTATACAGATAGCCGTTACTGCCAAAAAGTTCCGAGAATCCAATGGATGCAAGACGCACAGAACCGTTCATTGTGGCGACACCTGGGGTAGGCCTATGTCCAGCAGTGGACGTCTTTCGTCAACAAGTAAATATCGTCGACCACATGATCGCTTAGTTGAGACGCATCAGGTGAGATGTGGTCAAGCGCGAGCCTGTCAATAATAAAAAAAAATTAGAGATCAGCAGTACTAATTAGGTATACGAGGTTGATTGGACTAGTCATAGTGCAATGAGTTAGACTCTCAGGCTCTCCTCGGAACACTCACGCCTCCGAATTCACTAGTTTTTTTTAAATTGTTATAAACTAATGCTTGACCGCGATTTCATCTGATGGTAAGCAGTGATGCAATCGTTGATGGTGAAGCGCTCTAGTTTATTAGGAGCCTATTCACTAATCATAATAAACAATATTAATTATTAAGTAAAATACACCCATTGTCGTTACATAGTATAAAACAAAGTCGCTTTCTCTGTCCGTATACCCTTATGTATGCTTAAATCTTTAAAACTACGCAACGGATTTTGATGCGGTTTATATGCATGTATGTGCATGAATAATATAGTGTACGGAAACACTGATAATTTTGCACCCGTGTGAAGCCGGGGCGGGTTGCTAGTTAAAAATAAAATAATGTCAATAAACGAAATATAACGCAATAAAAATTAAAATATAAGCTTAATTAAAAACAATTACATTTAATAAATACAAATCAAAACTTTCTCTCGTTCCAGTCAATTCTTATTGCATTTTCCGGCATTAGTAATGGAACATGTCTCCCAGAACAATCCCGAACGAGAGGACAATCCGGTCGTGTTGAAGCTACCCCGTACTCTGCTCACCGTTATTATATTAGACGCGGATGGCATTATAGCTCCTAATCGAATAGTGAGCCCGCAAACTGCATGGAGTAGAGCGATGTACCGAAAAGGCAGCATTCATTTCTTAGCGATCGCGATGCGTGATTGCGACCCGTGACCACTACCGGGTCGCGCGACCCACTGCTTACTATAGATTTGTTATATACGAGTATAAAGTAAACAAACCAGGCGACCGAGTCGCGCAACCAGTGCTATACTATTTCATACTAAGCAGTGTGTCGTGCGACCTGCTTACGGTCGCGGGTCGCGGTTGCTAGGAACCGAATGCTACCGTAAGTAAAGAGCTAACGCTCTTTCCTTTACGACATTAGATCATCGCGTGAATCTTTGAGCTATTATATTCGTTCTTACTGATAATGCCATCTGCTTTTATTCCACGTCTGCAAAACATGGCGTAGACACTTAAATTGCTCATCCCCTGATAGAGGAAAACCATTCAGTCTAGGTAGCTGGAGTTATTTTCCCAGAACATTTCGAACTGGCTGGTGGTCTCAAAGATTGTCCATTGTCCATAATATAACACCCCATAGCCACAATTATATTCCTCGCATTCTGCATTTTTAGTTCGCAGACCGATGCACTCAGCAGCACTATGCATGCCGTCAGCATAACTTAAGAATTAATGGTTTGCAGATATTATATAACAATTTTTATTTTGCGAGATGTTTATTTTTGTTTATTATTTTTTCAACTCACTCAAAAACCCTGTTTTTCGCGCTAGTGTGAAAAAGTGTGCCAATGAGCCCATGCATAACTTATTATATTAATTATCGTATCACGTTGGTTGCCAAGCAACCCAAAATAATCGCTGGGCGGCCTCCTTTCATTTATTTCTTCATAAGTGTATTGAAAAATATCGTCTAATACACGTGGAAATTTATCACTGCAGAACTCAGCAGCAATACCCTCGCCTGTGGCTCAGGCAAATTCCACCTCGGTCGCAATGCCACTCAACTTGTACCTATGAAAATGTACTATCTTACAACTTTTGTAAACTCAACACAACCTCGAGTAATAATCTTTCACGTAGTTACTCAGATACCCGCGAAACGAGACACAATAGTAAAACAATAACAGCGCGGTCTCATAGGACCGGTTGGGGATTCAAACGTTAAATTATCTTCACGTTGTACTTCTGTATCTTTACATTTCGATCCAGACTATTTCAAAACTAGATATTTACCCAATGAACTATGCACTAGGGCTGGTTACACAATGGTGCCAAGTTCTCTCGTGTCGCGAGCACCACTCGCAAATCGATTTTAATTCGACGATTAGCCGACTTTTATGAACCGCATTATTTCGGTAACGAGAACCTTAATCGGTTCTCTTCTAGCTCCAGTTAAGCTATCTAGACTTAGATTGTAGACGAAATTATAGTAATGAATATAAATAAGCGACCTTGAAATGAAACTAAACACAGAGGAGACACGAGGAGACTCAGAATATGTGATAACAGTTCTCGTGGCGTGAGTGCTCAACTTTTGGAATAAAAAAAAGATGGATTCGCGAAAAGCAAACAACCATTCCATACATTTTGATAGAACATCGATGTTTCTAAGAACAGTTTATACCTTTTATTCAGAACTTCGGTTGCTATACCAAAAGTTATTTGCGTCCTTCCTGCTTTCATCTCTTAAAGTATATTTTGTTATATTTGCGCTGTATCGGAATGTTTTTTTTCTTTTTCGGAATAAGTTCATCTGGCTCGAAATCAACTCAAGATCAGTGTGTGTGAGAATCTGTGATGTGTGTGTGTTGTGTTAGGATGTTGTTTTTTTTTGCGTGTAACCGCACAAACTGTATGTGCAGGCTTGTGCAAACATCTCCGATGCACTGCTGGAACGAGGCAATCTCAAATTCTCAACAATATCGCAACATGAGATATTTAACAAGTTTATTATTATACCAGAATAGAATAAACTTTATTGTACACCAAAAGTAACAGTACAGTTTATAAAATGACTTAAATCTATGGGTACAATGGCGGTCTTATCACTGACGCGATATCTACCAGACTACCTTAGGATGGATCGTAAGAACTAAAAAAATATAAACACCAATAATATTGCACGGACCTTCTATCTATAAGATATTCACAACTATTATTATGAAATAGAAATTAAAAATCAAATATTTGTAACGTAAAACTGTAGTAAGCATCGGTCATTAGAATCTTTAATAAGGTCGAGCTCACCATAAAATCTGTCTTCAACTTAGTCTTCCCCTGCATTATGAACTAAGGCCAACGAGCTCATGAAAAACTGAATGTTTTTAATTAAAACGAACTTCCTGCTGTGTGCTAGTTGCTTACATTGTTCCGTTATCACCAATCTGTATTCCTTGCTCTATAATGTAAGCTGAGAATGGCGGCATTCACCCGGCTAGTGCGATGTCGCTTCCTGTGTTTTCATAATAAATGAGACATTGAGATTTAGAAAGAACGACCGTCCAGAAAGTGAAGGAAATGATTTTCGACAAAGCCGAACTTTTCGTAAGCTCTTTTTAGGGTTCCGTACCTGAGTAAAAATGTCAACCTATGTCCATCTGTCTGTCTGTGCGTCTATCATAAGCCGTTGCAATTGTCACAAAATTTGTATTTCTATTTAATTGCTACGAGTACAACAAAAAAAATAGAAAAGGTTCGCATTTATCTCATCCCATCTTGTTTAATACTTTCGATACAACTTCTGATTAAAATTTATCAGAACCGAAATGAGAATCGAAAGTGCAAAATCAACAAAAGTCCTGACCTTTTAGAATCGCAACGAATCAGAAATGAAGATATCTGTAGTAGAACTAAGGTTACCGAGATAACCTGAAGAATTACCAAACTTAAGTGGCAGTGGGCATGACACATTGCTCGCAGAATAGATGGTTAATGGGCCGAAAGGATCTGCAGTCTTAACCTATCACAAACCCGCGAAATGAGACACAATAGTTAAACAATAACAGCGCGGTCGCATGAAGACGGTCGGGGATTCATGAAGTAATACACTAGTGCGCCTAACCATTAACGACTGCATCACAGCTTACCATCAGGTGGAATTGCAGTCAAGCACTGGTTTATGTGATATATATTTAAAAAAAACTGTCATGACCACGTACAGGAAGGCGCTGCATTGAAAGGCCTCCCACAGGTTAGACCGATGACCTGGTGAAGGTCGCGGGAATCCGATGGATACAAAACGCACAGATCAAGTCATTAATGGGTTGTTGTGTGCGACACTTAGGTGAGGTTTATGTCTAACAGTGGACGTCTTTCGGCTGAAATGATGGTGATAGAATCGGAATCAGACCTCCGTAACATCTCTGCCATACGACCATTACGCCACAACCCACGGGAACCTTGGGCGGAGCATCGCTGTGTCCCAAGGAGGCTATCGGCGGCGGCGACCTCTCGGTTCGGTTCAGGCCATGGTCCAGAGCGAGGAGGGGTGGCAGACGGTCACCCCCTTCTGCGAAGCAGTAATGCTAGTGAAGGAGGCTGCCTCCTCCTGCCGTCCTCACTCCGCCGCCGCCGAGTTCCCGATGCCGATTTCCGACCACCGTAGGCGTGGAGTCGCGGACGGCGAGCACTGGGTAGCTCGCCGTCCGGCAGTCTGGTAATCATCTGGACCAAGCCTTGTCGTCAACGGCGCGTTCTGTTCCACGCGCGCCTCAAGGAGATGAGGAGATATCAGCAAACTGTAGGGGCCCGGCAGGGCCGAAGCCTCTGGGGAGCATGAAAAGTCCGAAAGGTAGTCACGGTGTCCCCCAGATCGAAGGAAACGAAGGAACGGGGTAGGAGTTTAGTCAGTAAGAGTCTGACACACCCTCCCGCTCCGCCCAAGAGTCGGAGAAGTCATTCTGATGATTCCCCTACCGGAAAAAAACACTTAGGTGAGGCTTATGTCTAACAGTGGACTTCTTTCGGCTGAAATGATGATGATAGAATCGGAATCAGACCTCCATAACATCTCTGCTATATACCTTTACGCTGCGACCCACAGGAGAAGAGCAGTGAGCAAAGACACACTTACGTCTTTGCCCATGCGTCTTGCATCGTCTGGTCCCGTGGGTCAAAGTTTCACCTGAAACTTCAGCTTACAGCTAGAATTAAGTAAAATAAGTACTTTATCTAGCTTATCCCGTGCAGTAGTAATTAAAGGAAACTCGGAGAAAGACTATAGTCATTGAAATGAAAAACTTAATAAAACTATTAAAAATCAATTCCAAGTTTCAACTGGAACTTACACTAACGATTTCCGTTCTACTGTTTCTTTAGAAACTGCTCAAGTACTTTCCTACTGCGTTCACTTTTTTCAACTTTCGGATTTTAACTAGTAGTATGGTCAAAAGCCACTAAGCACCTTTTTTTCAAACTTTGTTTTAGCACACTAGGTACTTAGTGCGAGTTTGTTTTGCGTTAACGCGATCGACACATTTATGACGTCAGGTGCTCCGATTGGCCCACTCGAAGCTTAGGACCAATCAGAGAGCCGAACGTCGTAACCGTCTCGATCGCGTTAACGTAAAAAGAACTCGCACTCAGCGCACAGTAATTACTCCTGTATCGTGGATGCGTTCACAAACATGTAAACCCATATATAGAAAACACACAGAACCGAAACTACAGGATCGAATCTGCATGTTAACCAACAGTTATTCCATGTAAAAATTGAACCTGCGACACATAGTGCAATATCCAATCGTTCAACCACTGCGCCAACCATGCCGTCAAATCAATATTCGCTAGCAAATCAGAATTAAATATATTATAAATCCCTAAAAAGCCTTTTCCAAATAAATTTAGATGTATTATTCACATTTAAACGAATGGGTTCACTGAATAGCCCTCTATAAATAGGTACACCGTGTCGAACCATGCCCATTATACTAAACTTACACGTGGATTTCAATCAATTATTGGCTATTACAAACCTACAACATACATTATGTATCGTATATGTAAAACAAAACTATTAAAACCCTTTATTCAATTATGGATCTTAACTCAATACAGATAAAGTCCATTTTGCAATCCAGTACTGGCAGCAGTAAAGTCTAATTGGAGTAAATAGCATGTGATAATGGAGCCTACTTTCGATTCACATTGATGACTGGTTACCTTAACTATTTAAGTGATTTATTTATTCATCATAAGCGATTTTAAGCCTTATGTCTCTTATATATAAGTTATATAATACCGTGAAAGGAAATTACATAAGGTTGACTTTGTATCCCATGATTGTAAGTGACACCGGACTAATCAGTTGAAACTTTACCATGGTTGTTTGTTTGTTTAAATAAAACTCTGAAGGTAAAGTGGAACTAGCTAATAACGAATGTAACAGGCATTTAAAGAGGTCGGCCATTGCAGGGTTTCAGATATATCGAGCGCGCGCGACGAATACTAATGTTAATACTTTTGCCGACTGTGTGCAGAGGATTATTTCAGTTTGCGATACATTCTAGCGTTTTTTGTAAAGACTGTAATTGTTATCCTCGTTTTTAGGATACTTGTTAGGAATGTTAACGTGTTAAAATGTAATAAAAAACTTTCTTTTACGCTAAAACTATACAATATCATTCAAAACTAACATTAAGTAAGTTGTATATTGCATTTGCAATGGTCAATCTGGTCTATAACAATTGCGGGCTCAAGTTGGCCGCTACACAAATAATCTGGGCCAATAGAGTGTCCTTAACTCATCGTAAACGGGCGGTTTAAAAGATATGTGTCACCTCCTTTTCTGCCCAGCATGCACAACTATGTAGGTACATGAACCTTTTACGACTAAATATAGGTCGGATAAAATTTGAATTAAATCGAAACGAGAGATAACGTTACATTAGATAACTTCTCTACAACTTTAGGGCCTCTACCAAAATTTCCCGCCAGCTAGAAGTACCTAGGACTATTCATTACTCATTTCTAACAATATATTTGGAACCAAGGTTACCGATATAGCCCGAAGCATCTCAAAAATTAGGCAGAGCAAATTGGCTAGCAGAACAGATGGTCGAAAAAAGCCGAAAGGTTCTAGAGTGGTGACAACATACCAGAATACGCAGCGTTGGTAGGTGGACCGATGACCTGGCGAGGTTCGCGGGAATCTGATAGATGTGAAGTGGACAGGACAGTTCATTATGAGGACACTTGAGGGCCTGTATCATATAGTGGACGTCTTTTGGACAAAATGATAACGATGATGATGAACAAAATTTTCTAAAGGGCACATAAAAATGAGAATTTTTACGTGCCTCCAGCACCTTGTACCTGAAAATAGACCGTAGGTTCTTTAGCCTATTGCCAATCTGCGTCTTGTATCTTGATAGCAGGCACCTATGCATATACTCAAAATAGTTAGAAAATTTAAACAAAATGGTTTACAATTTTAAATTTTTGATCACTGCTGTAGTCTGCAGACCACAGGTTCGGAGCCACTGGTTGAAATCATCTAGTCCACTCACCACCAACGCGTTGTGGTTCCTCCATCTGTAGATGATATGTAATATTGTTGGCAATGCCATTATATAATGTAGATACGGCTGTTGCTTCCACAATGGCGCCGAGAAATATCTCACCTACGTTACTTGGCAGCTACATTACCTTGTTACCGGGTGCATTAACTCCAATGCTGAATATCTTGAACACAATACTGATACTTCGATCTAGACATGATGCTGTGATATTCAGGACTAAGAGGATAGGAGCTGCACTTTGATGGGATAATATAGGTTAGGATTTAAATGTAATTTTATATAATAATATGAACATAATGATGATGGAACGGTTAGTGTAGCGTATCGCGACTTCGGTTCCCGCACGGAACAATATTTGTATGGGCTACAGATAGGTGTTCTGGGTGTGGGTGTCGTATGTAAGTTAATATTTTTATGAACACACCCACGGCACAAAAGATATTCTTAATGTAGGAAAAACAAAAAATACAAAATATGCCACAATAAAACAAAGAGAGGAAAAAGTTAAGGCGTCCTACATAGTATCCTACGTACCTAGTTAGCGTTTGCGGACTTATAATATTGTCATTCTACTAAAATCATGCCCTATTAACTATTTAAAATATGTTATTTAGGTATTTAAGGACCATTAAACAAACCTTAATGTCATATAAAAGTATAAGGTAACTACCACGCGAAAGCTATAAGCCCGACTCCACGAGTCAGCTATGAACCACAATAAAACGGGCCAGCCAGTCCCATAAATCAGCAATAATCGCTTTACTACGGATCCGACTAGAACCTCGGAACCCCGAAAAACCTAATAAAAAAGTATGAAAAGAGACATACAAGCCGTGCAAACCCGGCTTGCTTTTGTGCTCAAAACAGAGGCTTAAGCGATAAAAATACGTCCGAGCCCGAAATACTTGTGCAAAGCTAATGACGGTAATATATCCCAGGTTTAGCCTAAAATGGACTTAAAATACTGTCGCAAAGCTAGCGGCGACTCATTGCTTGAAAGTGCTCGGAATCTTATCGCAGAGTTTTACGGCGAGTTTAAGATACGTCGTTTAATTCCCAGCTTGCTACGGAAACAATTCTTTGGGAAGGGATCCGAGGCTGTTTAAGTCGTCGCCCGTCGCTGCTCCTGAGTCCGGAGTGGCTCGACGGGGCGGCTGCACGTGCGTGAACGTCCCGAGATAGATGCGACGACGAGGAATTCAAATGATACTTCCGTCAAAAGGAGTTCGGTAAACAATTTGGAATGTGTTGCGATGTTTGTTACTGTTTTAGGCCTAAATCTTAGGGGTGTGTTCTTTTTTTTTATTTTGTAGCTAAAGTCCTGTTTTCTTCCAACCTGAGATAAATGATATTTATTTTGCAAAAAGGTTGTGAATAACATTTTTACACGCCAATTCGGACTAAATGTGACCGCTGTTTCAAAGCTGAATATCCCGATAAGAAACAACGCAACAAACTCAGAGTCTCTTTTGAAATCCATACAGTGAACACGTGATGGCCAGACCATACAGGAACTATACAGGTTTCAGTAAACGTTTCCAGTCAGTGCAAACATTTGTTAGTATTCCTGTAGCAACTCGGGACTATATCGGAGATTTACCAAACAAAGTCCTGGCAGGACATGTAGGTTGCATAAAGTAGGTACTGAAACTGCCAGAAAAAAAAGTAAAAAAGAAAAAATAATCCCCTTACATTCGAAATAAAATAAAACTTTACATAATAAATATTCACATCAAAGTTCATTTCACATACGTAAAAAAGTGAAATAAAAATATTCTTCGATGCCAACGTGTATAAAAAGAAAATAATAAAGGTGTTATAAAAGAACTGCCCTTCTGTCTAGTATTCTATGACGAGCTGTCTAGACGTATTGTAATTAAAAATAGCCTCTGAGAGAGAGATACTTTATTGCACGATATAATTAGACTATAGTATGTTGATTTGGTCACTATTTCACGTCGGCATTACCGATTCTTATTACAGTGCGTGCCGATTTAACGCAGATAAACATCCAGTAATCCAACCTAATCGTAATTTATTCTAGAAACAGTTAATTACGGGCCGTTCCAGAAAACACACTACTTTGAAGCCAGACAAATTACTGGGTAATCATGAGCAATAGGTACCTCGTCAAGGAAACGTCTCAAAAAGTTTCTCCGAATGTAAGAGCTTGATGAATGTAGATTTAAACATTTCATCAGCGCTATCTTAATCTTTATTGAGATCCGTTTCTCTACGGACCTTCAAAATGACTGATTGGCTAAAGGTCTAAAAGAACTGGACTATTTGTAACTTACTTAGGTGTTTGAAAGGGAGGTCTTTAGTCCTTCGAAACAGATATTAACTTTTTCCTTAAGAATCTCAAAGTCTTATATGAGTTTCCCTAATCTTATTTCAGGCTGAGTCATTACTTTTCTCTTTGACATGTACACCGAATTTTCGAACTTACGAAACTTTCGACGTAATAAAAATTTTAGGTTTCTTTTTTAGAGTGAGTAAGGACTTATATAAGACTGTTTACCGCGCTTAAAGTAAAACATTAGTTTGGACGGAGCTGTGATATATTTTAGGAGAGTCTGGACAGATAAGCATTCCTCGAGTGGTCTCCAGTGCGATACTGGATGCGTGCCAGTAGTGCCGTCGAATGTAAGGGAGTGGCCAGGAGACCGGGCTCCAGTTTATACGCCGCGAGTGCTGCCAGGTTATTGGTTGGCCAATCGATTAAGATTGCCGATGTTTTAAAGATTTCCATTTTGAGAATTGAAAAGCTTGAGGCAATTTTAGCACAGGTACTCGTAAACACGAATTGGAATAGCTGAACTCGAGAAAAACAGGACCAACCGATGTATTGGGCTTACATAAACATGTTCCAAATGAAGTCGAGTGTCTCGATAGACCAGTGCCCGATGAGTATAATATTAGTATTAGTCAATGTCTAGAATAACGGCAAAAAGTTCGAGAGATCAGGAGGCTTCCAACGCGACAAAGATTAACCTAAAGTAAACTCAACCACAAAGTTTTTTGTTAACCTTTAGGAACCTAAAAAGGTAACCTTAATCGAGTGTATTTATCTTGAACGGTGTCTGCGCCTAATTCTGATAAACAACATCACTTAAACAGTAAATATAAAGCCTAAGACCGTTTTCACATTATCCGATCCGATATCGGTATCGGACGCCGATCCGATATCGGGGTAAGTAAAATGTATGAAATGCCGTGCTCCGATATCCGATATCGGGTCGGACAATATGAAAGACAGGTACATATTTCATACATTTTACTTACCCCGATATCGGATCGGCGTCCGATACCCGATATCGGATCGGATAATGTGAAAACGGTCTTACTTTCAACCTCTTTAGATCCTATGAAGACTTGATTATAAAAAGCGGCGCAAGAGCATTTATGATGCTCTGTGAAACAAATTAACATAAAAATTCTTTTTCTCAAAACGTTTTTTCTTGTTTTACTTATACCTAGTTCTACCAGTGGTTTTGCTCACGTGAAATAGGATCAGGATAGGACAGTTCTATGTCTTATTTTATTTTTGTTGACCGATGCACACGAGATGTCCAACTCCAGAACATAGTCTACTCGTGTGCCAATTTAGTGTTACTTATCCAGATTCGGTGAAATGTTTATTTTTATGTTAACTCGTGAAAAAGTATATCAGACAAACAGAGTTACTTTCGCAATTAAAATATTACTACCTCATGCTAACGACTTCGACCGTATAAAAGTCGAAAATTGTCCCAAGTAGGTACGTACACGCGGCGGCGGAGATTGGGTAGCAGGTCATAAATGTGTGCGAGAACGCTACCGCGTGAAACACAACAGGTATTATCGTTGTGTGCTACAAAGTAACTCGTCGTTTCTACACTCACACTCTTGCAAAAAAGCAAGCCGTACACAACTATGAAAGTACAGCAAAAATTGACTACTGCTGTTATCGGCGCCATGGCGCAATGCGTATGATACGTGACTGACAAGTAAGAGGTCCCAAGTTCGATTCCAATCGTCTGGTGTAACAGAAAGTTTGCTTGTTTTTATTTTCTATTTGACCCTTTTTTTTAATAGTAATGTTATAGTTACTCTCATAATAATTAAAATATTTTGAAAATATTGTGACAAATAAAACTGCGATAACGATCCAACTATGTTTATTACAGCTTATTAATTACATATATTAAACGGAATGGTCACAATTAACGAATCTGTTCATGATTATCCTTAATACAATATATAAAGTGAAAATATTCTAAGTCAGACAAGGATGGACGTCACTGATTTTTAAGTTTTTTATTAGTGACATAAATCAACATGTTATCAAGAATGAATTATGATAGATATCGCAACTCTTGATCTCAATAACAATAACATCATGTCACATAATAACAACAACAGTATAATTACCTACAGCTTACTTCTTAGTCTTTTTTTTTACTTATCAAAGTTATCAATCAGCATGTTTTAAAAAATGAACTATGATAGGTATCGTAACTCTTGATTTCAATAACAATAGGTAACATCATAAAAACAACAACAAGAAGAACAAAATACAGTAATACAGCTTTTTAAAAATATTTATAATTGGATTCAATTTAAATCAAAATTAATATCTAATTGGTGCACCTTCATTGTCGATTACTTCTTGTAACCTCGTTCTCATGCTAGCCACCAAATTTTCACACAGGTCAGTGCCGCGAAACGATTCCCACATGGATAACACTAAATTATCGAAATTACGTTTAGATCTCACATCAGATGAATCCCAGTTGAGCACCATGTGACCCCATAGGTTTTCTATGGGGTTCAAATCGGGACTTTTAGAGGGCCATTCAATAACAGTCAAGTTTTCTTGGACACTTAACCAGTCTTGCACCATTCGTGCGCAGTGCACCGAGCAGTTATCGTGCACGAAGTAAATATGCGGACGAGCATATTTAGCTCGTCCGGGTATGCCACGCGCACGGTAGGCAACATAACATTTTGCAAAATGTCCAAGTAACCTTGACTGGTATTGCGACCCCCTACCTCCACTAACTCACCGGGACCCATCGATGACATCCAGCCCCAATAACCTAACGTAATGCGACCACTAGACCTGCATGGGAGAATATTTTTGTGATGGTAACGTTCGCCATCTTTTCTCCATAATATTTTACGCCCATCCTTATCTGACTTAAAACACTTTTCATCACTAAATATAACTATGTTATTGCACCAATCGAAATCTATAAATTTTCTTGCAAACCGCATCCTTTCTTCCTTATGCAACGCCGTCAGTAAATTTTTTTTCGCGGGCTTGCGACATTTTATTTTAGCTGCTCGTAAGTGGCGTCGAACAATTGTCATAGACACGTCGTGCATAATTGCAGTGTTTCTTGTTGTAGCAAAGCCGTCAGCGCTATACGTAGCAACAATATTTCGATGCAGTGGGTTGGCATCCGTATATGTAATTGCTTTTGGACCCGGACGTTTGGCATCGATTGTCCCTTCAGCTGCATATCTATGCACCCAAAACTGCACAGTTTTCCTCTGTAAACAATCACAAAATTACGTTAAAACCTAACAAATATCAACAATGTTAAATTATTTTGCATTACCTATGTTAAGTTTGGATTTGTTACTTACCGGTAGCATTAATCTCCTCGAAATTTCACTTATGGATACATTTTGTTTATGTAATACTATTATCTCAGCCCTCAAAAGTGTAGACAAATGAGACATGTTGTTTATTATTTATAAAAAGTATCACTTTCCACAACGATTAATTTTTTTTTGCCTCGGAGTAAGTTGTAGAACACACGATCGTGATAGGCAAAAGCGTTATGCCAGGTTAACTTATTATCCGACTCATTTCTTAGTAAATAACTAATAAAGTGGGTAGATGATAATATTCATACACTTAGTTTTTAATTACTCAGATACCCGCGAAACGAGACACAATAGTATAACAATAACAGCGCGGTCTCATAGGACCGGTTGGGGATTCAAACGCTAAAGCAAATATTCTAAGTTTTAGTTTTATTAAACTTCGTTATCATTATATATACTACAATAAAGTAGAAAAAAAACGTTTTGTCAATGGCAAGGATCGAACTCGATACACCTGTAACGGCAAGCAAGCACTTGATAATCAGTGCTAAATTACCATCTAACGAATGAAGCGAATTTATTTATCTGATTCGTAGCAAACACATATACAAATATGTGTGTGTGTATATCGAGTAGTAAACGAGTTTTTTGTTTGCGAGTTGAGCAGGCTGGAGACATAATATTAGTTGAATACGTGAATTATTGTCAGATGACACTTTATGTTTGTTTTATACCCACAGCTACTTGATTATTGTGAACATTATTACTGATTACCTACCCATATCATAAAAATATACTTTCCAAAGATTAAGTGTAAGTGTTCGATGTTAATTTAAATAACTATAATCATTTCATAAGTGAATGTCTGCGAAAATAAAAAAAAGTTGACAATGAAAGTATTGTCAACTAACAATAATTATAATAATAACGTATCTATTATTATATTACGTAAATAATATATGTATTATATATATATTATAAAATTATTTATATTACAAGTTATATACAAAAATTTCGTTAATTAATTTCGTAAATATACATAGTTTATATGTATAAAACTAGCTGTTGCCCGCGACTTCGTCCGCGTTAAGTTCGTAAAACTGCACAAAAGTAATCTAAGTATCTAATCCTATACTTCCGAAAAGATCTGATTAATTAATTTTACATAAAACTGTTTAAGTTAAAACTCCAAATAGTACTTTTTTTAGTTGGGAAATCATCTAATGACTTTTGCTCTTTTGTGAAGCGGAAGTGCGTGTCAGATTATTACTGCCTAAGACTCACTTCTATATTCCTTCCTTGCCTTACGTTCCAGGGTCTCCCTTTCAGAAGCGAAACCATAGCCCCAGTAGGTTTCTTGTTTAGGTTTTTTTATTCAGATGGGTAATCATCAGAATGACTTCTCCCGCTCCTAAATGGAGCGGGAGAAGCATGTCAGACTTTTACTGACTAAACGCCACCCCCGTTCCTGTGTTGCCTTCAATTTTGGGACACCGAGCTTATCTTTCGGAATACAGATCCACGTGCTCAGAGGCTTCGGCCCTGCCGTGCCCTACAGTTTGCTGACATCTCCTTAAGGCGCTCGTGGAACAGTTGACGACTTGACTCGGTCCGGGTTATTACCGAACTGCTGGACGGCAAGCTACCCAGTGTTCGCCGTCCGCAAGCTTGCGACTACGGTGGTCGGAAATCGTTCTCGTGATCCTGACGCCGGGGGCGTGAGGGTCGTTCCCTTCCGCGCTCGCGGCCGGCCGCCTCCTTGGCTAGCATTACTGCTTCGCAGAAGAAGGCGACCGCAATACCTCTACCGTGTGCTCCACCGTGTCCTCCGGGCGGTCCAGACAGTGCGCCCAAGTCTGGCTGGGGCGCCCTTTACCCCTGAATCCGATGCAGGAGCCTCCCGAACTTACCGTGTCTGGTGAGGACCTGCGGCATACGGAACGTGAGGACCTCTTTCCAACTACTTCTCAAAGAGGGAACTTACCGCCGCAATGACGGCGTGCCCAGGTTTCTTGTTTAGGTGGAAAATCATCAGAATGACTTCTCAGAGGGTGAGTTAGACTTTTACTGAATAAACCTCACCCCGTTCCTTCTTTGCCTTCGTTCCAGGGTCCCGGGTTTTCGTTTCGGAAGCTCACCCATGGCCCCAGAGGCTTCGAACCTGCTGGGCACCTACAGTTTGCTGATATCTCTTTGAAGCACGCGTGGAACAATACCCACGGTTGACCGTCTGGATCATTACCGGACAGCCAGATGGTAAACTACCCATTGCTTGCCATTCGCAAGCCACTCCTACGGTGGCTCTAAATCGGGGTCGGAATCCCAGCGACTGGGGCGTGAGGGGACTATTTGCCACTACTCCTCGCTCTAGATCATGGCCTGTACCAGTGCCCAGCGCGAGAGGTTGCTGTCACCGATCGTCCCCACAAGGACACGGTGGTGCTCCGCCTAAGCGTGACCCACCAGTGCTTTATGATCTAACGTGTCCTCCGGGCGATCCACCTAATGGTAACACCCGGGTTTTTCTTCCGCACGACGTCAATTGCCTTAAAAACATCAACGAAGCACAGAGCTGCAGAGTTCACGTTCTAAATAGTTAATTGCCTACTCTATGGGTAAAGTCGTTAGTTTACTTCATATTGCGATAAAACCAAAATGAAAATGATTTGTTCTTCAAAAAACCAAATAAGGGCCGATAATCGCCTTTAGTATTTGCCTCTTTTTTTGTTGGGTAACCACCAAATACTTTCTCCCACTCTAGGTGGACCGAGAGAGAGTATCAGACTTTTACCAACTAAATTCCACAGTGTTCTTTTAGTTGCAATTTACATTCTAGGGCGACTAATATTGGCACACCATGATTATTACTATGATAAATTCACTCTAAGCGCAACGTCCTGCGTTTACGCAGGTCCTAACCGAACATGAGTGTTTCGGGAGGTAGATGTTTTGGATTCGGCGGGAAGACACGGTGGACCTTACGATCGAAGTTACCCCGCTAGGGCGGATTACCGCCGTACTGTTTGCGGGTCAAAATCAGAATCCTCCTACCCTAGTTCAGATCATGGTATGAGCTGGGAGGAGGAATAGAAAGCAGTCACCTCCTAGAGTGAAGCAACGTGGCTGAAACCGTGCGAAACAGGACATCCTTAGACCCCTCCCATCGCCACTTGGACACTTCCCAGGTGTCATATGTATAGGGCGTTTACCGATCACCATCATTTTTTTGTGTTTATATTACCTATTTATTCAGGCAGGAATTTTCTGGTGCGGTATTTGACTGACACCCTAATACACCAAATAAATGTTTTTCTTTAGTGAGAATAATAAACGAATTCTTGTGTGCGAGTATTTTCACCTAGTCGACTTCACATGCTGATGATCGAACGCAGTCTGTAAACTCTCCATTTTTACGGGTAGAGCATGCAGAGCAGTAAAAAATACCCACTTTGTTCTTTTAGAATACGAACAATTTTCCAGCTATCGAAGCCCGTTAGGGCCGTTCTCTTATGCGTATCTCTTTTAGGTGCGCGTGGCACATAACGCAACGTCAGTCGACTAAGACCAGTCTTTATTCAACAGCGAAATGCCAATAGTGCACCGTCCAAAACTCCGCGCTAACGGTATCATGGAATCGCCCTGCGACTCGTAATGCCAAGGGCATCATCTTTGCGCTTTCTGCTACCTTCTTCGCTTCATTTGCGGAAGAAAGTGATGACTGCTTTCCATACCTTCTCTCTCTGTACCAGGACCGGACGTGAGAGGTCGTTACTGCTGATCACCTCCACCCGGAGTCCTGGAATGCAAGGTGAAGAAGGAACATACAAAGGTGTGGGTTTTGGTCAGTGAAAGTCTGACATCCCCTCGTGCTCCTTCCTAGAGTGGAAGAAATCACCTAAAATATAAATCGCCTTTAGTTAAAAAAAATTAAATGGATGTTTGTATTTTGAAAGGAAATCGTTTGTCTTAGTATGGTCATGTGAAGAGGAGGGACTAAAAGCACGTTACCAAAAGAGTTCTGAATTTACATGTGGATGAATGGAGAAGGAGAGGAAGGCCAAAGAAAAGATGGATGGATTGTGTAGTAAGGACTGATATGAAAGAAAAGGGCAGATGATAGTGTGACGGACGACAGGACAGAATGGAAGAAGAAAACGTGTTGCGCCGACCCCAAGTAATACGGGATAAGAGTAGGAAGAAGAAGAAGGATGTCATTGTTTGTATTTTGAAAACGGGGTGCAACTCCGCTGTTGTAAAATTTGTCACCATGGTTTTTTTTTGGTTAAACAATAATAATAATATTTTTAGGTAATATTTTTGTTAAAAAAATTGTGAGAATGCAAAAATATGTGAAAAAAAAATATACAAAAATTAAAAAAATCTAAAACACCTCCTGGGATTCGAACCACCACCCTGTTACGTCCCAGTCTAGTCATTAATCAATCACGCTGCAGTGTTAGTTGAAAACCAAGCAAAATAGACGTTCTCATATAAATGTCATAAATGACTGCCCCGCTCTTCGTCGATGATAGCGTGATGATTTTCATTTCAGTAGATAAATTTGCAGCTAAATGGACTAATGTAACATTGTAGTATGTGAATTTCGTGGACGTTTGGATTTTATAACGTGTTTTGATTAGTTTTTACAAAATATTTGGGAAAAATCAAATAGGAATGTTGATTTTTTTATGAAAAAATGGTAAAAGTATTTTTTTTCCAAAAACAATAAGATAAAACATTGACAGAAATATAAATTGTAGGTGGGATTCGAACTCGGGGCAACTCGTTCAAAACCGACAAAATGCAATATTGCTCACCCCCCATAGCAAATAGCGTGATAAAATATAGCCTAAAGCAAAAAGGGTCCTATAAGGATTATGTATGCAAAATTTGAACAGGATCGGTTCAGTAGTTTTGGCGCCATTTCCGGCAAACGATGCACAATTTTACTGTTTTATTATATGTATAGATTACAAAATTATATTTATCAGACGATAGGAATCGAACTTGGGACCTCTTACTCGTCAGACATGTATCATACGCATTGCGCCATGGCGCCGTTAACAACAGTGGTCAATTTTTCCATCGTCTACTGTTTTGGAGATGAATAAAATACTTCTTCGATAGAATTTAGGCGTATAATCATGAGAATATAGCGCGCGTAAGAAAACGGAACTAAGCCCCGCACTTCCCCTCTGGGCCGACCAATCGTAGCGGCTTGCTGGGATGACGATGCGCAGACGAGTTAATTTGTAGCACACAACGATAATACCTGTTGTGTTTCACGCGGTAGCGTTTATGCACACATTTATAATTTTTGTGTGCGGTGCTACGCGAATTTAGTAAGAGAGTGTACACAGTTACCTCTCGAGACGACACATATTTTTTTTTATTGCAGAACATAATCTACCCATATGCAATGTTTCACACACATCCGTTTAGTTGGTTAGACGTGACGAGTGCTTGAGGCTGGTCGCTAGTTTCAATATAATTGGGATCGTTGGAATATTTCACATTTCAGAAAGCGTACACGCTAATCATGTTACAGTATCATACTGACTTATTGAATCTCAGTCATTTTAGTCCAACGTCTGAATTAGCGTTTATGGTCTGTTCAATAATTCCGGAGACTAAAATGACATTTCAACACCAAAGAACTGGCGTCATTCCTATAGAAATTTTGACATTACTTATGTCAATTTAGTCTCCGGGTTTATTGAACAGAACATATAGAATGTTAAAAACATTATGTCCAAAACAAAAGATACATTTATTATCATGTTTATTTTTATTGCTTTCCATTGTAGCTTCTTGATTCATATTTTTTTCCCGATTATTTATTAACTAAAGTGTGTTTTTTAATCTCTGAGACTTATGACAATATGTGGGTTGCCATACTTGTCACAACAAAAGAACTGGCATCATTACTATTGTAAGTTTGACATTTGTCTATGTCAATTTAGTCTCAGGGTTTAAAAAACATGCCATAGTACACGATAGTTACCGCGCCAAAAAACCCCTTTAACAAAACATAACCTACATACACGTAAACTTGTCCATGTCCCACTAAATGACCAGCAGGTCATAGGGGGCGGTTAAGACTTATAAATCAGGTGGTAGGTGACCGATGGTATCTACCTCGCAAGTCGCAAGTACGGGCTATCGGAAACTGTGCTATCTGTATCGACTCGAGCCGTAAACTACCCTCCTCGGGACCTGCGCGGCTATATATTAGATCCCAATGTGTGATATGGCGTAATGGGGAGAAAAAATATATAATGGCGCCTGTACACAATGGGCCATACCTCAAGTTCGTGTGAAAGAGGCCTTAAGTAGGTAATTGATGAACGCTGAAGTGTGATCCGTATACGTATCTTTGTGTTGGTGATACTTTTGTGCCATGCTTTGTTTAGTTATTTATTTAAGGTTTGTGATGTTTTTGATTGACTGTAGGTATAAATAATAAGCAATATTGCAAAGCTTCTGGGACTCAGGCCAAAAATATACAATGAGCATGTCTTTGAATTGGTTCTAGGACCTGCCGGTTTCCTCACGATGTTTTCTTACACTGTTCTAAGAGCAGTGGTGATAAAATACCTAAATTACACAAAGTAATGCACCTGGCTGAGTTTGAACCCAGGAACTACAAATCGTTAGTCGGGGCAGCTACAGCATTGGACCACCATAAAAATTGGATTTAACAATGATAAATTCAGGTTTTATACATTTTTTTACGTAACATAATCAAAATATCACGAAACAAGATATGAACGAGGATTTTTGCGTCACATTTTTCACAGATGTTATACTACCTATATGGATTTACTGAAAACGAAATAAAAACCTCGGCCAACATTTTTTGAAAACGCGCTTTTGATGTCTAGATTTAAAACACAATATTGTAGATTGCATTCGAAGTTATACACACGATGTTAACAAAAATACGCGACATTTTTTATAAGCTTCCTCAGTGTAGATTGAGTTATCTTTTACATATAAAATTCTTTTAAAATACCAAACCCAATTTTGTACTCAAAAAAATATAACTAAGTTAAAAATAACATATTGGAGTAAAAACAAAAATTGCTTTGTTTTGTTCAAAACCCATCTGACGTTACAAAGTTATTTATTATTTGAGAGCCTCGTAGACCGTATGTAATTAAATAGACTGTATATAAACTAAATTCTTGCGTGAAAGATAAACGCATCTTCACAAAAAAACTCGTGAAATATTGGAGCCGATTAAAGTTGGACCCCGGAGTAAATTTAAGGTCCAACCGGTGTAATCTAAACGGAGTAGCAAAAATATTGGTCCACGCGACCCTTTGACCCTTGAATTTGCCTACCTAAACGATTAATAAATCAAATAAGTAGATTCACAATCGAAAGGTTGACAAATACGAACTTTACTTTTTATTAGGTTAGCAGAAAACAGTTTACTGAATGAATTTTCTGATAGAATCGGACTCAATAACATTCGTCGAACGAGAAATGTCGATTGTAACTTTTCGTTTGCGGGACTTGTCAAAAAGTGCATGTTTTGAACCATGTTCCTGAGTTATTCCAGTTTAGACGAATGTTTTCCCCATTTCCCTTTAAAGAACAGTTCACGTGTAGATCGATCACTGCGGATGCAGCGATTTCTTCTGCACAGTGGATACCTTTACAAACGCGAACAAAATACGAACGTCCGACCGAAGCGATTGGCCCGTTGTTCATGCAAATATTTTGTGCGTTCAATGCACGAATCGAAGCAAATAACAGAAAGCCATTGAGTGCCCGAATCGATTCCCGAAAACGGTTACCACAATAAATGTTACCTTAAACCATGAATAGGGAAGTCAAGTCCCAAAAAACGTAACAAATTCCCCGCCTTTTACATATGTTTATGCACGTTTATCAGATTATCCGCAAAAATATGTCGGTCCGGCAACTTGGCGAATTTTTGCCGCGACTAACCAAACACCTGGATAACTTATAGAGGCCGACCCTTCCCGGTTTTTTCGGCGACCTTCCTAAGAAGCGTCGAGTGAGCGTCGCTCGGGGATTGCGCGTAATCTCTAGCTTTTTGTTTCATTTTCTAACTTACTTATGGATGTATTATGCGCGTATTTAATGGCATGTGATAGTTTAGTAGATGTTACTAACAGTTTTTTCGATACATTGACTTTTTAGAGCTTTCGCTTGATAGTACGATCAATTGAGCTCCAGTCAAGGCCCTGCGATTAAATGTGTTAATAAAAAAATATGGCTTCTATACAAAGTGTATGTAAATCTTTATTTTTCTTTTTTCTTTACAGTATTTTTTAATATATACCTACCTAAATCTATCCCGTCCATATACTACTTGATACAACGCGATGTGTTAATTTATTCTGTCTTATACACTTAGGTAAGTATATTTGTAACCTTTACGTCCTACGTACTACGTGAGTACTTTTTCTAAGACCAATTTATATTTTTACTATTCCATATTCATGCCATTTGAATTCACACAATGAATCCATTATTTTTTTTAAAGAACTTATGGTTATTTCATCTAGTCGTGCCTTTTTTCCTAAGCTGTGTAAAGGCTTCTAAGTCCTTTCAAACACACCTTTCTGCACGTGTCTAAAAGTGATTGGCACCAAGTAACTTTAATGAAAAACAATGCCTCATCATCTATTAAAGGTCAGATTTTGTGAAAAATGAGTTATACCAATTTAGCGAGGGTAAATATGACGCTAAAAGTTAAGGGCGGTTGTATGAAAGTCACTGGAATTGTATCGAGAATCATTTCTAATGGTTTTCATACAACGTTATTACACATCTTTCTCTGAATATTTTGAAAAATATCTTGTAAATGTTATTTAGGTTTTTATTGACAAGAAAACATAAATTTTATATAAAAATAATCCAGCAAAGACAGCGAAATTGGTCCTATTATTTTTATAATGCACTCAAAATTAAAAAAATAAGCGTCTATAGTTCTATACAAACCTCACTAATTTAATCGAAATTCTGCAAGATGACAAATTCTTCCAAAAATATTTAGGTTTTAAAAAAATACGTATTTCTTGGAACAAGTTTTGTAAAATATTCGTGTAAATAAAAGTATTACCGAATACCAACAGAGAGTTCAAGCGTTACCTCTCTTTTTTCACGTTACCTCTTAATCAAACAATGGTTTGTATTGCGATGTTTGATACAACAAGCTTTTAAACTATTCTAACATTGAAGATAGATGTGTGGAGAAGGGCCCTTTTAAAGACAATAGTTATGGTTAAAGCGGGAACTACATTAAACTGACGTGTGGGCCACGCCTGATTAGTACGTAGAACGAAGTTGCATGGCGTAGCGTGGCGTGGATCTAATGTTGCTATACAAGTCTAGTTGGCATATAAAATGTATGGAGACCGACTCCACAACGCGGCCCTCGTATGCGCAATGCACATAGTTCTTCATTTTAGTAAATTTTGCTTTTGGAATTATCTTTATCTTAACCATAGATGGTAAAATTCAATGGTCATTGTTAAAATTAATTTATGAATCCCCGACCGGTTCTATAAGACCGCGCTGTTATTGTTTTACTATTGTGTCTCGTTTTGTGGGTATGTGATAGGTTAAATACCAACTAAACACAAAACTTACTATGGCAGACACTGTAACGTACCTAGTCCTTAGTACAAGTCCTAAGTCATCTTGCCACCTCTAAGCAGTTTATGAACTTAACATCAAAGATAACAAACGTTAGAAACTCCGCATTTAAACCTGCAGCAAAATTCAATTGTTAAGTCGGAACTCTTGTAATCTTCAGGAACAATAATTTGAAGAAAAAGTCTTCTACTTACTCTCAGTTCTACCTTCCAACGGTTAGTTTTTTCTTTGGAGAGGAAACTTGCGAACATCACTAACAAGGCAAGGTCCCCGGGTGAAGCCGTACGGCTGAGAACTGTGCATTCAGATTACGGATTGTATAACTTACTTAAGGAATCAGGTAGGAGGAAGGGTGGGTTATTGTGCAAGGTTTTGCTTAAGGCAAGGTTAAAATTGCTTATGCTAATTATTTAGACATCATACTGAAGTGGTATTTAAAATCCTGCATCGCGGTATTAAGCGAGAATTACATAACACCTTATACTATTACTTATTCTGTGATTACACCGACACACACGTGAACCGCGCCTGATTTGTACGTGGAACCGCGTAGCGTGGCGTCACGTGGCGTAGATCTAGTGTAACTCTACAAGTCTAGTTTCCCTATAAAATGTATGGAGACCGATGCGCCCAGATTGGTGTGCGTTACTCACGAGTGCCCAATGTAGTCTAGAATTATTGGGTTAATAATAATAAATGAAAGAGAATTCTTTTTCCTCATCTCCGGCCATAGGCAATACAGAGTTTCCACCTCTCTCTTGCCTTTCTTGGCTGACTTGAGTGGAGATTTGCAAAAGCAAACCTGCTTGGGCTAATTTTTTAATTCAGTGCGGTGCTGGTAGGGATTTTGACCGTACTTCCGGGTATACCACTTCGCAATTCAAGCAGTATAGGGCAACATAAACTGCTTGAAGGGTTGAGTGGTTCTACATCACTTAATGTAAGCGATCATTTTTGGGGCTCATTTATCGGTAGATATTAATAACAATGTTCAGACTGAAGCCAAAGTCTGAACATAGTTCCTAGTAACCATTTCACTTCAGTTTCTCAAAACCATAGTCCTAAATCTTTGTTTTCGATGTATCGCAATAGTTTCCCACTAACCAGGGTTAGTCCTTGAGTGCACTAGCATAGCACGTACAGGGATAATCGTCGGCTGGTACCACGTACCAAGAAAATTGTTTGTAGGCCCCTGCGAGTTGGTTTCGGCTCCTTGTATGTCTTACAAAGGGACTTCGGTGTTCAAAGATATACTAACCAATAATAATAACAGTCGAAATCAACAACCGGGCTATGGGATTGGTCGAAAGTATAACCGCAGTCTTGAAACGCAAAAGGGAAATGGAAAAAATGCCTAAGGCATTAAGTCCGCCTCTGTGCTTCTATGTGCATGAAGAATTTAATAAATAAATTCTTTAATTTTTTTTCTGATGGAAACGCCATTGGCACTAACCTGCGGGTGAAATGAAACTAGTGAGACGTATCCAACCAAAACAATAATTTTATATTTTTACTATACTTGTTACCCGAAATGTGCAGGGTCCTTGCGGTATGGGTCACGGGACCGTGCAAAGCCACGGGTAATAAAGGCTTGTTTACTATGTGTAAGGTTTAAATGTATTGTGGAATATTCGGTCACGTTGGGTAATGATATAAAATGCTAATGATATAACGAACCTATAAAAAATTAGTCTATTCTGGACATCAGAACCAAATCGTTTATCACATACACATCATCTACACTTACAATGAGCTAGAATTATTTGAAAGAGACATGCAAAGGGGAGATAAAAAAATCAGTCAGAAAAATTCTGACACTTTCTCACTCCACTCTGAGCGGGATGGATAATTTGATGATGTTTCAACCGAAAAAAAACGATTAATTATTTTTAAATTACTTGACGTCTTCCAGAAAACACCCAATTTACATTTTAATAACTTCACTCTGTATACGTTAGCTATAGTTTTGTATTCCCACTCTGTTTATTAGTCATCTACTAAGTTTACACAGACTACACTAACAGGTCGTCAAAGAATGTAAATGTCTCTTAATTACAACCCACGTTACACAACTCCATTCTAGATAAAAACAAACTTGGAACTAGTGACAAATAGCTTGCTCTTCATAACTCAGCTGTCAAGCCCATTTATACCCGAAACTTTATAAATGATTATTCGCCCGAATGATATGTAAATGGGGCTGTTATATGGAAAGAGAGGAGAAAAGAGGCTTGAGTAAAAAGGTAGTCATATCTTTTGTAATCCCTTGAAGGGTGCAAACTGAGGTGTAACGCCAAATATCACGGTTAAGGCTTTGTATTCACAAAAGTTTCGAAGCATTTTATTGTGGGAACGTGATGTGTTCAGGCTTTGTTGTGGAAACATACATGTGCTGCTTTTGGGCGGGGGAGAGAGAGATGTTTAGAATTCAGTTGTGATTGAATTTTTTATCGATTTGTGATGCTTTGTCTTGCTTTACTCAGTTTAGCTTGTAGCCTGTGAGCAGAAACAATCTCAAACTACGTCCAAGGATGAGTTCAAATCTACATAAATTCTTCTTTTTAGTTAAGCACTTTTGATAGAGTGGTTGTGGTCAAGTCTCAGTTGAGTTTCCTGTAATGGCGCCATGCAATTCTATGTTTGGAGACGTGACAGATTCGATAAGGTCTTAAACAAAATGATGAAGGTAAGGTTGATGAAAGTAGGTGATTTAATAAAACTCATGCGGTTTCAATTCGCGCTGATAGACTTTCAAACAGAAGGGTTCCTATGATATAGACCAGAAAACGAAACCACAGCAACAAAGCTAGTTTTTTTCAATAAATTCTGAATCTATAAAATAAAATAATTGTGTAAATTTTCTAACAGGACCTGATACCACCTAATTGGGCTCCCTCGATCCATCCTTAACGCAGTGTGTGTGTGGAGCAGCTATCCAGGACATGCGGCACTTGCTACGAGTATGCTGTCCATCCTGAACAACCACCTGTACTTTGCAGGATCTAAACGAAGCCAATGCCAAAGCCATACAGGTTGCCAAATACTGGGCAGAAAAAGTTTAATGAGAGCATCGATACGAAAAGAAGAAGAGAACCTAATTTAAATAGTAGGCTATCTCCACACAAATTAGGAGCTTGCGAAGTCTTAACAAATAGGTACATTGGTGACCTAAAATCCAACTCATTAGATACCTAATTTAGTAGAACTAGTTTTAAGCCCCTTTATAAGTCCAACGCACCTTAAGTAGCCAGGCCCATTAAATTAAAGAGGTTTTTAATTATCTTAATTGATCGAACCAAAAATAATGAAGAGGAATGAACTATTACTTTTAAAATGAGAAATTTTACTAAATTTTAATGAGTTATGAAGGGATGGTGAGAGAGAGGGAGGCCAAAGAAAAAACGAATGGTTTCTATGAGTACATGTTACTCACATGTAAGAAAAGAGACTTAGTGATAGCGTGACAGGTCACAGAACAGAATCTAAGAGGAGAAACGTGTTGTACTGACCCTAAATACCACAGGAGAAGGGCAGGAAGACGGTGACACAATATCTTTAGTTGAGAATCTTATTGTAATATTAACATTTACTGCCAAATGATGATGATGATTACTAAAACATTAGAATGTGTTACGTACGCATTCTAATCGAACTCAAAGTGATTAGGAAAACAAAATACTACTAAACTTGACACTGGCTAAATACGCAAACAGTATGAAAACAAAACAAAAAAAAAACAGACCAAAAATTCGTTTGATGTTGTCAATTTGAAATGATTGAGAAATTCGGAACGATTATGACAGATGAGTTTGGATACATGCTATGACATCAGGCAAAAGTTAATGTGGACATACGTTTTGTTAAATGATGGATTTGTTTTTTTTTATTATTGTTAAAGACAAAGTTTAAAATATAATTAGTCTATGGGAACGAAGCACCGGTATTTGGACAGTTTTTTAACGGATTTAATGCTAGATTTCATTGTTGAAAAAGAACATTATTCTTATAAGTGCAGATTTGTCGTTGCGACCGAGGCGGAATTCGCTCGAGTCACAGGCAAGGGTGTTATGGAGTCGAGTGCTTCAGTGACAAATTTCCACGTATATCAAATAACGTTTCTCAATACACTTACGAAGAAATTAAATAAATAAACAAAAGGTATTTTACACACACAACTGAATAAATTAAAAAATAATGATCTCCTTTTTTGCCCTCGCTTATCTTTTACAAGTTAAAGGAAAAGCAAAAGTACGAAACCACTATTTTACATCATAAAACCCACGTTAATATAATAGTCAAAAATATTATTAATATTTATTATTATACTAAATCACAAAATCCAGCACGACATTATATTCATCAGATTCTCGCGCAACTATTCCTGAATACACGGGCGTATAGTAAATAATTTCTCATTTATATCCGCTGATAGTGAGCGAACACTTTCGCACAAGTCTCCGGCACCGTGCGTCGCAAATGATGACGAATCCTCAATTTGTCTCCGCGACAATGAGCCGGATGAGTTATTACTGAACAGAATTCTAATACTCCGCTATTTTGGTATGCTTGGGCTTTTTATTGGTAACACTGTTAGTAGTTGGTGTTGGTATATAAATAATACTATTGAAAAGGAATATAATTATAATTATGTATAATCACGGTATAGGAGAAATTCTTTCTAACGTGCAACGCATTTTTAAATTTAAAATATTTATGTGTACTTTCTGAAATTTCTGAATCCATTTTCATCTTTGCTTTCTTTTCTTTATTTGTCAATATTGAGTTTTTGATATACACTGTAACACAGATATGATTGATACTCATAGAGATGAGGATCTATAAACTTTCTCTAAAACTTTACATACGGTCGGGTCTAAGTTTTTCAAGACCCACCGTACAAATAAAAACAAGAAGCTCTCGGATCCGACTCTCGAGCTCATGAAGAAGAGGCGTGAGATGATTCTGCAGTCTTCAGACGATTCGTGCAGATACCGTCAGCTCAATAGACAGATTTCGAAGTCCTTAAAACGCGATCTTCGCCACTTTAATTCCGAAAGGGTTAAGGACGCGATAGAGCGGAATAAGGGCTCCAAAGTTTTTGCGAGGGATCTGTCTATTGGGCAGAGCCAACTCACGAAACTGAAGACCGACGATGGCAGAGTCATATCCGCTAAATCGGAGCTCCTGGGAGAGATCGAGGCATTCTATGGACAGTTATACACGTCTATCTCTAAACCCACGGCAAATCTAGCGAACGATCCAAGAGCTAGATTGACCCGACACTATACCGAAGATATCCCGGACGTCAGCCTGTACGAGATTAGGATGGCTCTGAAACAACTTAAACACAATAAGGCGCCGGGTGAGGACGGAATTACGGCCGAACTTCTGAAGGCGGGTGGAAAACCGGTCCTTAAGGCCCTTCAGAAGCTATTTAATTCCGTCATACTCGAGGGCAAAACGCCACAGGCATGGGGCAGAGGTGTGGTGGTACTTTTCTTTAAGAAGGGCGACAATGCCCTCCTTAAGAACTACAGGCCCATCTCACTTCTGAGCCATGTCTACAAGTTGTTTTCCAGAGTCATCACGAATCGTCTCGCACGCAGGTTCGACGACTTCCAGCCTCCTGAACAAGCCGGATTCCGAAAAGGCTTTAGCACCGTAGACCACATACATACGCTACGGCAGGTTATACAGAAGACTGAGGAGTATAACCTGCCTCTCTGCTTAGCGTTTGTGGACTACGAGAAAGCCTTTGATTCGATCGAGACTTGGGCTGTACTGCAGTCTCTCCAACGGTGCCAAATTGACTATCGGTACATCGAAGTGCTGAAATGTTTGTACAAAAACGCCACCATGTCAGTCCGACTCCAGGATCAGACCTCGAAACCTATCCTCTTACAGCGGGGTGTGAGGCAGGGAGACGTTATCTCTTCGAAACTGTTCACGGCCGCATTGGAGGATGTCTTCAAGGTTCTGGAATGGAGAGGGCGAGGCATCAATATCAACGGCGAGTACATCACTCACCTTCGGTTTGCCGACGACATAGTAGTCATGGCTGAGACTACGGAGGAGCTCAGTACAATGCTCGGTGATCTCAGTAGGGCTTCCGAAAGAGTGGGACTCAAAATGAACATGGACAAAACCAAAGTCATGGTAAACATCCATGTAGCTCCCACTCCTATCAAGATCGGAGACTCTACACTCGAAGTTGTGGACGACTACGTCTACCTGGGACAGACGGTCCAGTTGGGTAGATCTAACTTCGAGAAAGAGATCAATCGTCGAATCCGACTCGGCTGGGCAGCGTTCAGGAAGCTGCACGGTATCTTCTCGTCCAACCTACCGCAGTGTCTCAAGACAAAAGTCTATGACCAGTGTGTGTTGCCAGTGATGACATATGGCTCGGAAACGTGGTCGCTCACAATGGGCCTCATCAGAAGACTTAAAGTCACCCAAAGAGCAATGGAAAGGGCTATGCTCGGAGTTTCCTTGCGCGATCACATCAGGAATGAAGAGATCCGCAAGAGAACTAAGGTTACCGACATAGCCCGAAGAATCGCCAAACTTAAGTGGCAGTGGGCAGGGCACATTGCTCGTAGAACAGATGGTCGATGGGGACGGAAGGTTCTAGAGTGGCGGCCACGTACCGGAAGACGCAGCGTCGGAAGGCCTCCCACAAGGTGGACCGACGACCTGGCGAGGGTCGCGGGAATCCGATGGATGCGAGACGCGCAGGACCGGTCGCTGTGGCGACGCTTGGGGGAGGCCTATGTCCAGCAGTGGACGTCTTTCGGCTGAGATGATGAAAACTTTACATTCCTACATCTATATCGCTGATTGGTATAAATAACGTAAAAAGAGATGTCAACAAAATATTCCCTCATACAAACAAATAAATAATTATAGTTTATTTACAGAAAAAAGAAATAAACAAATCATTTTCTCGCTCATGTAAATACATAATAATATAAGGCAAGGTACTCATTATACATCGGAAGGCTCTCATTAGGCGTTGTTCACATGACAACAACCCGACACGTATTGACATCCTCATTGTAACCTTAATACCCACTTACTGTTCACGCTCCCGTTTCAATGATTGTGTAGTCACTGGTAATTTGATAATAAACAATCTATATATATACTCATACATACAGTATACGAAAACATACAATTATTGTAACGTTATAAACTTCAAAGCATTACGTATAAACGTAGCTTGCTTATAGGCGTGATTCTTCTTCTTCTCGAGTCGATGGTTTTGGACCTTTCCGTCAAAGTTTTTGGACCCAGCAGATTACTACGTTTGTTGCGACGTCAGTAGTGTTTTTTAGGTCCTCCAGAGTGCAGATATAGGGACCTTGGGCACTATAATAAATTGGCCTTCGTCTGGCCTGGAGCATCGCACTCGCACTGAGTGAGGGAAGGGTCTATAATCTGCCATTTTGACAGGCTGTGTTTGCATCAGGCTATTTAGGTATGCAGTCAATTGATTGCCTTTCATATAAGCTACCACTGCTGATTGCGTCCAAGTGGCAGATGTTCCTCGGGTTGAAAGAAGTCGGGTGGTGGTGAGTGGTGGTCCTCCCACAACTTACATCTCAATGTGGATGGTCGGTCCCAAATGGTCTGTGTTCAATGAAGAATGCTTTTCCAGCTTTTAAGTCTTCCTGGAGCTACAGCAATAATAGATTCGACTGCATTGATATTACTAATAATGTGTTACTTTGTACCTAGAACAGTAATGCGTCGGGGAGCGCGCTTGCTTCGGCAGTTCCATATTACATTGTGCAGAACTCACGCCGATGCACAGGCACCTCTTTGGCGCTTCGTACACAACACACAATTTATCGTTTTAGATATTTTGGCGCTTTAACTCTCAAAATTTAAGAAACTGGCTACTGGACCTTAAAGACACTTACTTTAGTCACCTTTATCCCTAAAATTCCTACTTCATCATCATCGTTTTAGCCGTCCGCTGTCGGACATAGACGTCCCCTAAGTATAGAAACAACGAACAATCCTAAGCGTCTTTCATTCTTCGGATTCCCGTAACCTCCGCCAGGTCATCAGTCTACCTTTTCCCTAATAATATAATAGTTCGTTACCATTCATTCACTGACATTTATGTGGGTTACAAGTTCACCTAATTTTAATATTTATTCTGGAATACCTTTATTTTAATGTGTAAGTGTTTTGTCCTAATAAAATAAAAAGAAATAAAGATGAATACTGTAGCACAAATATATTGGAAATATTTATATTAAGCAAAAACTTCAAAGGTTATTTTTTCTTACGTATAACGTACGATTTCCAAATTTTCAATCTTATGTTTTCACATTGTGAGGCATTTCTAAAACCAGGTTTCCTTTTCCACAAGCTTTGATTATTTCTATGTGCCCGAGTAGGAATGAGGTACCAATACCACAGAATAGTAGCAACAGAAGGTTAGCTTCGTGCAACGAGTGAAAACGGTGCTACTCACACATATAGCGTACGTGAGGCAATGTTAAACACATACAAGTCGCGAGTGTGCACTTGCACACACTGTACGTGAAGTAAATGTATGTGTGCGTGAGCGTTCGCTTGTTAATCTGAGCCTTCTGTGACTATCTATTCCGTGGCACAGGTACCGGTGACAGAGCCATGTTCAGCGAATATACATGCAAATATTATTATGTATTTATCATGAATACATGAGTATTGTGTGAGTGGAGTGTGCCGCAGGTGGGCGACGGCTGTCGACCTAGTATTGTTTATGCTAATTTGGGATTACCTTGTGTTTGGTGAAGTGGTTGTAAGTTTGCTGGTTATTATGTGTTCCCACGTTCGATTTCGTAGAAGGACGAAGGGATTTTTTAAGGGCGTGTCATTTTTTTTCTAGGTTAGATACAATTGCCATAAATTGCACGGGTCGGTCTACACGGTTAAGCAACGCTTGCCAAGGTTGATCTGTGGATGGGTGACTATCTTAACATACCGAGTTTCCTCCGCGCCTCGGAAAACACGTTAAGCCGTTGGTTCCGGCTGTCATTTGTGGATCTTTGGCAAGTCATTACGGATAGTCAGAAGCCAGTAAAATCTGACTCCAGTCTTGCCATGAAATACCGTGTTACCCCAGTTAATGGGTTGTGGAGGTCTGGTAGGCAGCCGCTCCTCATAAAATACTGGTACCTATTCAGCTAAATCCGGATTGACTGGAAGCCGACCCCAACATAGTTGGGAAAAGGCTAGGTAGATGATGATGATGATACAATTGCCATAAATTGCCTACAGCTGATATTTTTTTCCTAAATTATGTTTGACAAATTGGCCATTTGCTACCCCTTTTACTATCGCATAATCTTAAGATTGTGTCCGCTAAAAACTAATTTAATAAGTAAAAAAATTAAAAAAGACTTTTCTAGATTATTATGAAATTTATTGAACAAGCTCAGATTTTAAGGATATTAAAATAGAAGGTTTCTTTGTGCGCACTAATAGTTCAAAGGAAAACGTAGGCTCTTTAGGAAATGGGCTGAACTTCTTGCGGATTGTTATTCTAGTTTGTTCAAAGAAAAAAGTTCTTGTACAAACTAAATTGGACTGAGAAAAAATTGACTTACTGGTATTGTTATCTTCGTAATATTAAAAAGAACATTGTAGATGGATTCGAGTTTTTGTTTTATAATCATGGTATATAATTTGTGGTTGTTAACAAACAAATGGTTGTAAAAAGGGTTGATTGATAACCAGTAGGTACACAGTTTGGGTATTTCTGTGATCTATTAGATTTCACTATTTTAATTTTTTTTAACTTTAAAATACACTTGTTCACAGTGCTTACCTCTAGCAACATCACTTTTTAGGGTTCCGTAGCCAAAATGGCAAAAACGGAACCCTTATAGTTTCGTCATGTCCGTCTGTCCGTCTGTCCGTCTGTCCGTCTGTCACAGCCGATTTACTCGGAAACTATAAGTACTACAGTGATGAAATTTGATGAGAATATGTGTTGTATGAACCGCTACAAAATTATGACACTAAATAGTAAAAAAAAAGAATTGGGGGTGGGGCCCCCCATACATGTAACTGAGGGATGAAAATTTTTTTTTCGATGTACATACCCGTGTGGGGTATCAATGGAAAGGTCTTTTAAAATGATATAAAGTTTTCTAAAAAACATTTTTCTTAAAGTGAACGGTTTTTGAGATATCAGCTCTCAAAGTCGTAAAAAGTATGTCCCCCCCCCTCTATTTTTATAACTACGGGGTATAAAATTCTAAAAAAAATAGAGGTGATGCATGCTAATTAACTCTTTCAACGATTTTTGGTTTGATCAAAGTATCTCTTATAGTTTTTGATATAGGTTGATTTAACTGTAATTTTGGTTAAGTTATTGTGCTTACACTGAAAGTACAAGGCAAAATATCGGGAGAGTTTAGGCTCCATTCACCAGGTGTATAAATTGACATAATAAGTTTATTATATTTGCTGCTACGGAACCCTTTGTGCGCGAGCCCGACTCGCACTTGGCCGGTTTTTAATATTATTGATAGATTCGCGATTGACCACTATCTCAAATGATGGTAAGCGATAATGTAGCCGACAATGGAGCACGCTTGCCTAGAATTAACCTATTCATTCTTGACGTAGTTACTCAGATACCCGCGAAACGAGACACAATAGTAAAACAATAACAGCGCGGTCTCATAGGACCGGTTGGGGATTCAAACGTTAAAGACTCTAGGTTGTAGCTATCAGGAAACACAGACGCTGGCAAGGAATTCCACTCTTTAGCTGTACGTTTATAAGCAGTACATTGCTGTGAGATCGCGAGTTGAAGTATTTAATTTTAAGTTGTGCTCAGAAACATGCATTGAAACAGGAGTTTGAAGAAGTGCCTTGTTGCTGTTTGGTGCGTCTTATAAGTATGCCGTTTGGGATAAAAGTTATGACGTTATGTATGTTAAAATTATTTTTTTCTATATGCAATTATGATTTTTTTTCATTATAACTTAGATGATTTTGGTAATTTTTAAAGGACAGTAAATATGTACAGTCAGGGGTCAAAATTATTGCATCCTACTGATCCTAAACTGTGTAAAAAATCTTTGTAGCAGAGTCAATGGTTCATGACTCCATGAGTATTGAATACACGGTAACAGACTACTGATATTCTTTTTTTATTATTATTATTTATAAGCACCTCAGGTGCACATCTCATGGTAAACGATGATGTTTCGACGATGGAGCACGATTGCCTAGAAGTAACCTTTTCACTCTTTTACGATAAAGAAATTTTATACACTGTAGTATTGGAGTGCAACTGCACTTTTGCACCCTGACTCTAACAAGTGTACAGTGTACATGTTTACTATCCATAAAAAAAAACAACTTTATCTAAGTATATTTTTAATAAAAAGAACGATCATGGTGAATCTATAAGAATTCTTTGTTAGGAGTACGGAACTGTAAAAACGTCACTACGAACTAGAAATTCTAAAGCAATAAAACTTCCCGATATGAAAGTTAAATATTTATACCGTTTGAATCCCCATTTATTGGAAATCTTGGAAGCAGCTCCTCTAAGTAGGTTTATCCGTGTTTCGCGTCAACTCGGAAAACTTATAATATCGAGGAATGTATGCTTTGAGCCAACGGAAAGGACCTGGCCAGATGCTACAGAATAAACTTGTGTAAGAGTCGGCTACCGGACCACTGAAATAATACATTTATTGTAACAAAATAAAAACATTTAACGTTTGAATCCCCAACCGGTCCTATGAGACCGCGCTGTTATTGTTTTACTATTGTGTCTCGTTTCGCGGGTATCTGAGTAACTACGAAAAATATTTTCGGATAGGAATTTAATTTAATGCAATAGTCAGACTCGCTCACGAAGGGGTGCGTACTAGGTACTATATTAACATCATCACCATCTCATCATCTACCTAGCCTTTTCCCAACTATATTAATTGGGGTCGGCTTCCAGTCAAGTCGTATTTAGACGGACAGACAGACAGTCAAAGTCTTAATAATTAGACCTCGTTATACCCTTCGTATAAGCGTCATAAACATGCTTGTAAAAATCTAGATTATGATGCTCACTAAACTGCCATTAGTATAATATACTCGTATTTATCTACAAACAGTTTTTAATACAAAAACACATTTCATTTCCAGGATTTAATCTTATGTGACTTACATTGCCATCGTGCATTTTATTTTTTGTGTGTATTACACAAAATAAAAAGATACAATACAACTGGTTTTTTTTTAAAGCCTACAATGCTTATAATGTTAGAAATAGCTAGAAAATAACATCAACTACTAACCTATACCTTCCTCGATATTAAAGGTATTTTATCAAACGGTTAAAGAGCAGCACTAAAATTAAATTCATCTAAAGTGGTTTTATTACAGAAAGGGCCGTTGAATTATGAATCTCGTTTATTGAAAGTCGGCTCAAAACAATGTCTATTTTCCTATTTAATGTCTGACCTTATCAAGGTCACTTAGTTGTATCCTTGCCCACTGCCCAGCGATAGGTTCATAGATCATCTAAGTTTGTCCATAAAATATTACGACTCTCTCCCTAAATAGAGGGCTCGGTAGGACTTAACTGGGCACAAACAAGTGATAATTACTGAAATAAATAACTGGCCTACAGTGTTTCCAAACATTAATAGTGAAATAAATTTTGTGAGCCGTAATTCCGGTTTCATGTCGGCCATTTTGAATCGCGAATTGTTCAGCTGCAGTTTGATTTTGAGGGTTGGATGTCAGGCTGGAATGATTTGTTGCTGCAATTTTTGGTTGTTGGTATTCAGAAACATGCTGGGGTGATGTATGGAGGATGGTTGTTCGGTATGCTGTGCTGTGGTTGAGGGATGCTTTTTAGGGTTCCGTATCCAAAGAGTTAGCGGACCCTATTGCTAACATTCCGTCTGTCGCTCGGCTGTATTGAATTCATGAACGTTTATAACTAGACAGTTGAAATTTACTTCTGTTGCTACTATAAAAACAGAATACAATAAATATTTAAGTGGAGCTCCCAAATAACAAATGCGATTTTTTGCAGTTTTTTGTAATGAATGATACGGAACCCTTTGTGCACGTTTTTCCTATTCCTTCCCGTGCGGTCTCATGCGACCGCGCAAAACGTCATTGCAACATTAGGTTGTGGAGGTCTGGTAGGCCGCCGCTCCTCGTAAAATACTGGTATTCAGCTAAATCCGGCTTAACTAGAAGTCGACCCCAATATAGTTGGGAAAAGGCTAAATAGAGTAAAATGTGATGATGGTTAGGTACCCGTGACCAAAACCAGCCAATTGCCGTATAGAAATAGGCTTGGAGATAAGGGGTTAAATTGTTGATAGGCTCGTACTTAACTACTATCATTCATGATTGTACGACGATGTGGTATCATGACTTAAACAGCTACAGATTGTAGCCATCGGGAACCACAGACTCCAGCAGAGAACCCTTGGTGTTGGCTCTATGATGCAAGTATTCTTTATCTTTCATCGAATGACAACAAATAAACGATATGCGAAACATGACGTCCAATTGTCGTTGGTTGTTCTTGGAACCTGTTTTAATTTTTATTTAGTTATGTAGAAAAGAATACCAATTCACTTTATTTTTTAAGACTAGGGTATCAACTTCTCTTGCACTGAGTGGAGCGAGGGACAGTTTCAGACTTTTGATGATCAAAACTTACACGACGGGGCTGGTGACAACGCGTAACGTAGTGAACTGATGACCTTTACAAACTACCTTCCTTACAGAACACATATCTCTACGCGTGACAGTTGTCAGGGGTAGGCAAGACTTCAAAAGTCAGACCCCTGTAGCAACCTCAAAATAACTGTTCTCCAGTAATTGAGCTGTGAGGGTCGCTGGAGGCAGTCACTCCGTGTCAAAATATCATATTCTGACCGATTGGAAGGTGACGCCAACTACGCTGTGAAATGGCAAGGAAAATGATGACGCATAGCTCAATTATTTTCCATGAAAAATGTTTGTTTGAGCAAATAAAAAATTGCCATAAAAGTTTTCATCTTTTACCCCTTCAGAAGTTAATGGTTTGCAAATTATTTTAACCTGAGAGGATACTAAATCATGAAGAAAAAAATAGCCTTTTAAAACTCAAGCAAACTCGACCACAAGAGCTAGCATTATAAAACACGGGACACACACATAGAAAAAGTGAAAAATTATTCCGCAGAGAAAATTGTCCCACCTAACTTAAAACTGGGATTTAAGCGTTGAATATTTCGCTCCGAAGGCGGCTCGACCCAAAGCCGACCGCCGCATTCATAATGTCTCTCACTTTTTAACTGTGCTCTATCATCTCTAGTTAAATCTTGGTAGAGTCTAAAACTTGAAGCTCTATTGATAACTAATTCTGAGTAACTTTTAATTGGTAGTATAACGACTGTTCGTAGAGTCGTGCTCTCATAGAGATGATTTTAGAGATAAAAACTTATGTCTTAGTTATTATTTGATTAGGCTGCTCTCGCTGGGGCGATAGCCGGTCGTCGCGACAGTAAAACTTCATGTTCGTCATAAAAATTGTTGTTTTACTAACAAGGTTTCTTGGTCTACCCTTCAGTTACTTTTATGGTTTTGTCGACAAATTAAGAGCCAATTTTGACCCATTTTGTGCTTAGGATTTTTTTCATAGGTACCTGTTTTGTTTATAAATGTATCGTGTGATGTGTATACACTAGTTCATACGTGCTTGCTTAATACATACCTACGATAGATTTTTGCATCATAATCTCAGGGTTGCTCCTTTAGTAAAGTGATATTTTGTATATTCGAAAACTTTCAAAAAGTCCCTAATTTTTTGTTTTTATCCATCACTAGGAATAACTCTTGTATTGTGTTCACAAACATTTAAACTCACATAAACAAGATATCTAAACCCTTCTAATATCTGTCTTAACCCGAAACATCTATCTGCTGATATACAAACATCTGTCCCGAGCGAGAATCGACCCAACTAACCGTCAAAAAATACCTACCTATTTGTTATTAATGAATTTAAAAATGTATCAAAGAGAAATACCGCATTCAAATTGTCCTGTACACAAATCGACTGCAAACATCAATAAACGTGTTAGAACAAACAAAACGACAGTAAAATTGAGTTCGCTCATACTAGCACAATGCACACTGAACAATTCACTCTATAATACCAATCAATTGTTCACGTGACGTCAGAAATAGGTCAGCACGCAAATCTATAGTTCGCTTAAGTTTGAGCTGGAGAAATAAACTAGAAGCTTTAATGCAAAAGCCGATTTTTATGATCTGGGTCGCGTCCCGCTTGCACTGACTGCGATGGAGGCCACGCCTACAGCAATCGTCATTTATGAAAACAAAAGATTGATCTCGCTACGCTTTGAAGAGGTTCTCGCATTAATACGAGTAGGGTTTTATAGTTGAAACATGGAACTTAGCATCAAAGGCTGTTCCACTACGCTGACCCAATCCAACAGGCCTCGTCCAAATGTTGTATGGTTTTTACTAGGCCAGAGGTCCGTCTACCTTGTGGGGTCTTTTGGATTTTCCAATACTACTTCTTCCTTTAGCTTATAGAAAGTAACGTTTTGATTCGATTCGTTCGTACCGTTTTGATTCGATTTGTTCATAACGTTTTGATTCGATTCGTTCGTAACGTTCCGGTTTGATTTGTTCATCACGTTTCGATTCGATTTGATTTAAAGCTATTTGAGGAAGAAAAGCCGCCATTTGAGAAGAAACCAATTAAAGAGATAAAAGGAGTTTGTACAGAAAAACGCCGGTATAGTTGCGTACAAAAGCGCTTGAAAATTAAATAAATTTCATTCCAGTTTGACACAAATAATGTCTATAGAATAAAAATTAACCCCATCTCACAAATTCTGAACATAATATCTTTTTTTCCTAAAAATATAAAAGTTTGTGGTTGCCAAAACAGATTCCCCCATTGCTAGCAAGTGAATTGGCTTTTACAATATTGTTATATTCGGTATCAACTGGAATTGGTTTCTATTTGACAGAATCTTGCTTTAAATATACGAATATTTACAACCAATAATAATATTACAACTTTTTTTAAATTATATTTACTAGCGCTTGACTCAAACTCAGTGTTTTATATTATTTTTACTAGATCAGTAAAAGCTATTCCTTATAACATCAGCTATCTACCAGTCCCGTCAAAATAGATTCAGCTGCTCCGGAGATCAGCCAGAACCAACGGACAGACAGACAAAATTTTATTATTTATTTTAAGTACCGAATACACATACGCATTCAGTAAAAAAGAAATATAATTTGAATATTACAAACGACACTTCAATTTTATTTCATGTTTTTTTAGTCTTTAATATGATGTATAATGTGTGTACGTGTAAATTAAATATCACAATTTTAAGTACGTTACTAATTAAATTTGGATCTTGTTGCTATGTAAAATAAACAATAATAAAATAATGCTCTTCATAAAGGACAGTTCGGGGAAATACCTAATCCGCCGAACCGTATTGTTAGACCGTTTTCACATTATCCGATCCGATATCGGTATCGGACGCCGATCCGATATCGGTATCGGACGCCGATCCGATATCGGGGTAAGTAAAATGTGTGAAATATGTACCTATCTTTCATATTGTCCGACCCGATATCGGATATCGGAGCACGGTATTTCATACATTTTACTTATCCCGATATCGTATCGGCGTCCGACACCGATATCGGATCGGATAATGTGGAAACGCTCTTACGTGTTCCTATGTGGTATTCGTACAGAGTTTCATGAATATACGGGTGAACCAATGAAAATATTCGCTTCGGTTTTATTTTTACGAATTACTACTAGTGTTATGTCACTGAATAGCAATTAAATTAAAATGAGCAAATTAAAATAGGAAACATTCTGTAGGTACTAGACTTTAAGTCAAGAGTAAATAGGTTACTTCTAGGCAAGCGTGCTTCATCATTGGTCATATCATCATCGCTTACCATCAGGTGAGATAGTGGTCAAACGCGAAACAATGAAAAAAAAAACTTAGTCTTGGTTTACTTGGCTTTGGTATATTATGTATAGTCATCATCTACCTAGCCTTTTCCCAACTATATTGGGGTCGGCTTCCAGTCAAGCCGGATTTAGCTGAATACCAGTATTTTACGTGGAGCGGCTGCCTACCAGACCTCTACAACCCATTAACTGGGGTAACACGGTACTTCATGACAAGACTGGAGTCAGATTTACTGGCTTCTAACTATCCGTAACGACTGCCAAAGATCTACAAATGACAGCCGGGACCTACGGCTTTACGTGCTTTCCGAGGCACGGAGGAAACTCGTTATGTTAAAATGGTCACCAATCCACAGACCAACCTAGGCAAGCGTTGCTTAACCTTGAAGATCGACCTGTGCGGCTGTTATTATCTAGCCACGAGCTCCTCGGTATATTATGTATAGTATACTCGTATATATGATAAACATGTTTTAATATAAAATAGTCGAGTACGTCTAAGGTTGTACGTAATAAGGTTGTTCTATATTTAAGCTCAAACACTCTTGTTGTATTTCAAGAGAGATGTACAATAGATTAAGTATATACAAAGTATTATATTATAGTATTTAGTATAGCTGTAAACAGATTATTATCCAATTTCTTCGACACATAACTTATGAAGAGATAGAAGACTCACTTGCTACATGTAAATAAAACACGACCTTTTATTTCTGTTTCGTTCTTAATCATTTATTATCTTTATTTGTAATTTAAGCACTGTCTAGCCTGAAACACAAGTTAACCCTACTTCAGGCAAATAAGTGATTGTGTTCTTTTTAATATTTAAGATAATTGTTTGTCTTATAAATATGACCATTTTATTTATAAAAGATTATTTATAATTATTTGCAAATAAGTATCTTAATGATCGCGCATCCGTATTTCTGAAAAAAAGGCGATGTTAATTCTCAAAGTGAATTTTTGGGAAATCTATAGTTGCAGTGTCCTGAAATTTTCACCTCTTCGATTTTATTTTATAAAAAGATAATACATAAAATACCATTTTCATTTGTAATTTAAGCATATTGAATTGATTGGATAGACAAACTTCTTTGAATTCAAGTTATTCATGCATAAGTGAGGCTGTATAAAGTGTGTACATAAGTCTCACTATTTTGCTTAATAAACACGATTCTATTATAAATTCATTAGTTCTTTAAGTAAAACTTAGATTATACAAAGTTTGGAATAGTATACCACGAATAGGCGCTTATCTGGTGATGGAAAATAAAATATACTCCAATGAAATAATGAAAGGATTTCCACACATATTATAATAAATTATTTATTAAAATTCTGAGTAGCACAATTTAAACAAAAAAGGAATTAAATAGTAGAAGCTCGTTGAAAATTGCATGCATTCAGCGTATGATTTTAAAATCGAAATGATTTTGTGGAATTGCGTCATCGGACGCTTTTGATAGGCTGTACCTACTTTTACTGTGAATACTTTTACATGAGAAAGCATGTGTTTTAATCAAATATAATTCTATATTAATTAAAAAGCTAGGGCTCATTTTTTAAGTATTGAACAAGCATTTTTTATCACAGTAACATTTTTTTGTAATTAAACCATTATCTATTCATTATTTGATTATTCATTATCATTATATGAAGGTAATGGAACATATATTTTACTTTACTATTTTATTATTCTGAAAAATTATATATATTTTATTTTACTGTATTTGATAATTGATTATTCTGCTATATACCGATCGAGTGATGGGCCAGTAAACACAAGGTTGGTGCCAACCAGACCAAAAAGATAGCGTGACGACTTAGATATCTTTCTTAGAAATTAGCAACGACTGGCTCAAAGCCGGGAACAATTTAAGGAATAGAGGAAGAACTTTGCCCAGCTGTGGGACAGTAAAGGCTAGATATAGGCCTACCTTGTATATTATAACTTTCATGTTTCCATCTCAAACTTAAAAACTCAAGACTTCATGTACAGTGGTGGTACATAGGCGGACTTAAAGCAACAGGGAATTCTCTACCAGCCAACCAGTCAGTCAGTCATTTATCTATCTATGAAGCATACGAGTATCATCTAATAGAATGTCTTCTATAAACTTTCAAGCGATTACTTTTTCATCGCCGTAACTCAGTTTAAAAATAATGTCAACGTGCCGATCACGAACGCCTAAAAAGAAACCTATAAAAATAATATCCGGAAACAGTAATAAAGCAGGCATTTACAATCTTATTACCGAATTATTATTTCCTCCGCTCATTTAAAACGTAGCGACTATTATAGCGATTATAACTATGTTAATCACACAATACAGCTTGTCCCCATTGTAACCTCGGTCAAATTACTGGTTTGTAAATTGTAGCCACCTTTTATGGGAAAATGGGTGTCGGTTAGGCAATCTATACACATACAGGATGAGGCTAAATTCGAAACTATGAGGAATTATAAAAAAATATAATCATCTACCATCTACTTACCTAGCCTTTTTCCAACTATATCGGGGTCGGCTTCCAGTCAAGCCGGATATAGCTAAATACCAGTATTTTGCGAGGAGCCGTTGCCCACCAGACCTCCAAAACCCATTAACTGGGGTAACACGGTACTTCAAGGCAAGACTGGAGTCAAATTTACTGGCTTCTGACTATCCATAACGACTGCCAAAGATCTACAAATGACAGCCGGGACCTACGACTTAACATACTTTCCGAGGCACGGAGGAAACTCGTTATGTTAAGATGGTCACCCATCCACAGACCAACCTCGGCAAGCGTTGCATAACCTTGAAGATCGACCTGTGCGGCTGTTATTATCTAGCCACGAGCTCCTGGATAAATGCTCCTATAAAAAAATATAATGAACAGCGAAAAATACTCAAAAGAATCTCGGAAATGATTTTATTGAAAACTGAAACTGTGTCATTGGAATTCTAAATCTGTACGATTTTTATAGAGAGGAAATATTTGTAATTTTGTAAACGATTCGAAACAATGTTTCACCAGTAGAATGTAACTTTATCAAAAGCTATTTTTTTTCACACGGATTTAACTCTGACAAAAGCCAGTTACTTACTAATATTTTCAGCAAAAAATTGAACCCGTTGATTTCTATAAAGTTCTAGGAAGTAATGACATAATTATGGCAAACTCGAAAGAATGGCATAATAATACAGCGAGAGGTTCTCTAATAAATGTGTCAACGTGTTCAATTCTTTGCTATAAAGGTTAACCTGAAAATTCTGTAGTTTCTCCTTAAGTACTCTTTAATGTTCCTCATAGTTTTAAATACAGCCGTCCAGGCGTATTTAAAAACTTCCCCCTGTATACTCGTAAATGTAGTACGGAATCAGTGGTGTTTAATTATTGTAAATAATTTAATAAATGTTTCGAATCGAGTCGGTAACAGTCAGCGACTGGACTACCGTCGTTAGGTATTCGATTTTTAGTGGCCGTTGTGGTGTGTGATTACAATCGCTGTAGTTTTAATTATAGTATGATTAATTGAGTGATAAACTAATGTACTTGTACTCGTAGTACAAAACAAAACTGTATCTCCTGAATTAGTTATATCTTTAGTTTTTTGAATTAATTCTTACGGAGGCAATTTTAAAGAAGAATTTGTTTAAGTAGAAAAATGTAATTTAAAAATAGCAATTGAAATAAGCTTCTGGCAGTTAAGAAATGAGCAGTATCAATAAAATTCACGGCGCCCGTGTGCGCATGCGGACGGCAAGCAATGGTTAGATCACCGTTCAGACGTTCGGTAACTTCAGAACGGAGCAAGAGTCATTGGATGACATACCCCCTGGAAAAAAAACCGTCGTTACGCGTTCACAGGTATGATACGTATGATATGTACACTTATTACCTACAATTATTATTTACGAGTATTTCAAATCGCTTCGTCAACAATATGTGGTTCAAAAAACTAAACTTTAAAAGTAAGACGTTCTACAATGTCCAGTCTAGTGGCGACTACAGAGCGCTGGTGTTGTATGCTGACTCGCCACTTTTATCACGCCACCAACTTTTATAGTTCAAATCATCTAAGACGAAAACGGAATCTCCTCGGATTAAGACCGGGACGATAACTTAAATACTTTGTTGACAAGACTGTTTTAAAAATTGCTTATATTGGTAGAAAAAAAAACTCAAGTCAGTATTTTAGAAACTCAATCTAGAAGTTGGAGTCTTGCCCACCACTCCACCACAATTCACAAAGATATAAACGAGTTTTTAGAGATTTACATACAAACTACTTTCTCTTAAAAAAATCCCACTATAATTCCAGCTGCACATTGTACATTTTTACTGCACTAAACCGTTATGGGCACACTAAGCATACGTCACCACAGCGAATTACGACCCCACGAGGACACGTTTTATTTTAAACCTGCTCTAAAAAACCCAGCATATTGCACGCCATATACAACCAAGAATCTGCAGTCTAAAATTACTTTCAACGAGAAAACATATTCGCTTTAAAACAGAATTGATATTTTGTATTCTGTCGGTACAAAAAATAGAAGCTTTTATTGAAAAATGCTAATGCATTTGTTTGTCTCGGAAAACAAATAAGCTGCTGTGTTTAGCTATGAACTAAATAATGAATCTTTTCAAAGAAAATATAATTGTACCTTTTCCTGAAGTATTGTTCTTGCTTATGAATAAAACAGTAAAGAAAAAACCATTCATTTATAATGTGATGACCGGCTGGCTGTACTGTTGCAAAAATAATTCCAAGCGAGCTATTGTTGTACCTGTCCGGCATAATAAAAGCCGGCGTCAGTCTACACTTCTAATCCATCTCAACACATCCAAGCTCCAACATACTGAAATAACTTGGCTTCTAAGAGGCTTCTCTCGGGAGTAGTCAAGTTAATCATTAATTCACGCGATTCATCTAGTTTTCATCAAAACGTACCATCCTTTTAGTCTCGCGTATTTCTGTACGTGCACTTATCCCGCGCCACTTGTTAACAAACTAATTTCGTGAAGACAACACGCCGTCGCCCACTCAGGCATACCCTCTTCAGATTTTTTGAAGGAATTTATGTTTTCAGGTTCGACAAGCGTCCCCGTATAATACGTCATAAAATATTCCCGCCGCAACAAGCCGACGAGACATATTTTAGATAACGTCTGCAGACAAAGAATATAAAATGTTGCTCGAAGCGTAAATCTTTCTCACAATTTGTCGCAGTAAAACGAGATAATCGTATTATTGACATCCCAAAACTGTTTCCATACTCACTCTCCGCTCTCCCAAAGACTGAATGTGATCCACTTTGTAGATAATAAATTAGAGTTCAACAATAATGTAGTTAGTAAACCCTCGTCAGAGCGCGGACCTGGCCGGTTTTAGGGCATGGCCGCCGGGAATACAGATAGTTTCCGTGTTTATTATGTTTACAAAATATTGCCGGCACGCAGGATGAATGGCACTTTTTATTGCATTCTATCTCGAATAATAAAATTCGCTTTATCAAAACTGGCGGCGAGGCGTCAACTCTGTACAATTTTGCGCCACTCGAATTCTTTGATGTTGAATTGTTAATGGTGCTGCAATAACTGTGTAACGCGGCGCCCGCCCTGACTTTGACGTGAATGAAGCTTCATTTCGCTGTTCTCTTGAATAGTTTTATTGCGCCGTTTAAAACCTTTTTAGACAGCAATCTTTCCTCAAGACGCCGTGTTTCTAGATTCTTTTCTGTCATGAAATGGTCCAAGTCGTTTGCGCTGCTCTTTTGAGGTGCCATTGAACTAGTTAGGTCGCGCGGCGCGTTCCCGGCGCGTCAGCTCTGCTCCCATTCATAAGATGTAACATTTATTTGCGACGACGCGCGTCGCCTCCTGACCGGACGGAAGAACTTCTCTAAAGGACTAGAACTTGAGTGCACGTTCAAGTTTGCTAGTTCATCACATCGCGACGCTCCGTCCCCGTGATCCTAACGATGCGGGATGAAGCACTAGACTTGTTTACTTTCCGTGCTTCAACTGGAAGTTTATGTAGCAACGACTAATCTGTAGCTTTTTAATTTAAATGTAACAATGAAGTTAATTACCAAAAAGTGAACAAAAGCGGAAAGTAAAAACAATTCCGCGTTCCGTGATAACGTGACATTGTGTTCTTCATTCGCGAATCTCTTTGTCCGCCACTTCCATGATTACACTTAATATAGAAATAAAGGTCGTTTGTGCGCGTGTGTGTGAGTGTGTGTGCGTACACTAAAGTGCTCATGGCGGCTTATTTGTCGCGCAAACAATTAGAGTTTTATTAAAATTTGATCGCCAGCGCCGCGGCGCCCTTCTTAATTAACTGCTGAGCTCTCTAATTAGGCCTGTGTGCCCAAAAATAGGAAGCGACCCTCGCAGGAGTGTTGCCTATCGAAACTTGTGCCGAGTTCTATTGAACTGATGGAGACTGTTAACAAGTTGTAATTAAAAATTTGAATCTCGAGGTGTAAGAAAATTCATTGAGATTTTCCGCCATTTTGAAGCTCTGAGCCTTGAGGGATTTCTTTGGGAATATAATACAGTTCTACGCGTCATGTACTTTTCCTTTTACTGTATTAATTTGGTAAAGTATTCTGAGTGTGCTTACTTTTAATTTTCTTTCTCTAATTAATTAATATGGCGCGCATTTTTGTGGTTTAGGCTGAAGCTTGCTATTCATTAATTAAGTTGTAGGATAATCTACAATAACATAGATTTGTTGTCTAATTATAGTTTGAAAATTAAATAATAATATTCCTTTAAAGTTAGAACTAGACAATCAAAACGCTTAACATTTGAAACTGCGGCTGCATCCTTTTCCATTCACTTGAAACTTGCTAATAATTGCGAGCGGTAGTCAGAACAAACATGTCATGGTACAATGTTTACGCAAGGTGCAGTTCAGTGAAAAGTTTGGCCGCTCGGGAACAGCCGGTGGAGAGGGAGGTACGGAGGGAGGGTGAGGAACCTCGCTGAGGTGTCAGCAAGAATCGCGTTACTATTGCTTAGTACGTACAGACTGCGGATGCTGTGAAAGGAAGTTGCTTGAAACTGTTGCTAATGAAATTTATGGCAAATGAGATTTATTGCATTTTAAACGAAAATTGTCGTAGAGTAGGTATACTAGGTTATAAATACCAGCCCTAATATTATAAAGGTAAAAGATTGCGTGTATATGTATTATGTTTAAATAAATTAAACTCTTTCATGCTCAAAAAGATTAGCAGATTCGGATGAAAATTACCACATGGATAGACCATGTTCAGGAATACGTTCGCGAGTATATTCTTAAAAAGTTGGCAGTATTGATTTGTTACTATTTTGGTGTAGTATGAAGTTTATTCTATTCTATGGATACACGTAGTCGATGATCGACATTAATATAAATTGCATTTACAATTCAAAATCAATTAATCAATTAAATAAATAAAATTCACGGAGATAACTGATCACGGAGATCAGCAATTGGATGCGTTTATTAAAATTTATCCCCCAGTGAACTGATAAAAGTTGAAGACCTTTACCATTATGTTAGTCTCAATCACTAAGTTTGTGTTCTACCTGACTGAATGTACCTACTCGTATACCTAGATACAATTCATTTAACTTTAGCTTAAGTGAACAAGACTGAAAAAATGAGTTTCTCTAAGAAATATGAGCACTGTCACTTATAAACAACGATGTATGCTTCGCTGGTCCTGTGGTCCGGAGAAGGCAAGTGGCTTATTTTTAGAGGACCATATATTTTGAAGCTTGTGGATGTTCTAACTTCAGCTGTGAAATTACACCGTAACTTTGAGTTATGTAGGGAGGAGAAGCTAGTTAGGACCTGGGATATTTATAACTGGATGTAACTAGAGGTGGGTCAACAGTTCAGAGCGTTTGCTGGCTGGTTGTTCTTAGAAAGTCTTTGCTGCAATGATTTGTTTGCCATCAGAAGTTAACTGAAATGGTTTATATGGGTTTACTTCATGGCATGACTATTTATATCATACTTGTAATATTATTTTGCATAACAGCGCATAGCACTAATTTAATTTCGCAGAAAACAGTTTGGCAAACACTCATTTAGCATGCATTTAAAACTCATAATTTTGTTACTCAGAATCATCTCTATTCTTAAAAAGTAAAATCGTCATATCGCAGAAAATTTACAGTCAGAATCGTTCCACGGCATAGGTAAATCTAAACATGATGGCTGAAGGCAAGACAGTCACCACTGATCGAATCCACTCGACCCAAGATCACTTGTTCCAAGTTCATTTAACCAACGTTCACTTGACCTAAGTTCACTTCACCTACGTTGACCGAAGTTCACTTGATTTAATGTTCGGCCGAATGTTCGTTTACTCATAGAACTGTTGTCGAATAAACGATTGTCTGAAGAATGTTCTTCTAGCAGTGTGTTCAACAATCATTAGGAAAATAAGCTGACGAATGGAGCCCGGCTGTGCTGGTCTCCTACCGTCTGTTTTTTATACCCTGAGACTTAAATGATGCAAGTTCTGTAGTAAGTTTAACATTACTTGTGTCAATTTAGTCTCAGGGCAGAAAAAACAGACGATAACACTGTCTACAGAGCTTAAATACCTAACACGAAGGGGATGAAGAGGGCTTTGTTCGCTTGCTTAGCTTGAGCTGCCCAAGTTCCCATATTAAACCAAAATAAACCATACCATATTCAATAAAATATTAAGACACCTCCAATAATGTTATACTTGACCAGTATGATTTATTGATTCGACAACATGTTGCTAACATTACGAATGAAAATGACAGTTCCAAAGTTGACATATTGTGGCAGCCATGTTGAGAAAGTATTAAACCGGAGACAAGACGATATTGTACTCATATCAGCGATTATGACTAGGTAGATCCCGGCTGTCATTTGTAGATCTTTGGCAGTTGTTACGGATAGTCAGAAGCCAGTAAATCTGTCTCTAGTCTTGCCATGAAGTACCGTGTTACTCCAGTTAATGGGTTATGGAGGTCTGGTAGGCAGTCGCTCTTCGTAAAATACTGGTATCCAGCTAAATCCAGCTTGACTGGAAGCCGACCCCAATATAGTTGGGAAATGGCTAGGTAGATGATGATCAGCGATAATGACTGTTGAAAAGTCTATAAAGTATGGGATACCAAGATGGTGGAAGTTTTGAACGACAAACAATGTTTTTTCATGTCACCTGACGTATTTATAGCTATCATTAGCGCTAACAACATTTGTTAAAGCTAACAATTTGTCACTTTGACGTGAAGGCTCCAGGTGGCGCCGTGGTTGGGCGATTGGCTACTGTGCTGCTAGTCCTGGGATTGGTTCCCGTATGGATCAATTTATACCTACATATTTGTATGACTTGTGTAGCTACAGATAGTGGTTCCGGGTACTTACAGATTTTTTTAACCTAAGGTTAATTATATTAATAACTAATTGTTCAACATTCTAAATACAATAAAAAAATTAAGGTTAAAAGAGAAACATAGCATTACAAGTAAAATGCAAAATAAAGAATTATCAATAGTGAGTTGGAATAGGAAGTGCAAAAGATGCTTACAAAACCGCACCAAGGTATTAGAGATGTTTATTTGCGTGACAGGACAGTACCGGTCGTTGTGGCGACGTTTGGGAGAAGCCTATGTCCAGCAGGGGACGTCTTTCGGCTGAGATGATGATGATGATGGTGTTTGCATATTTGTGAATGCACCCACGAGACAGGCGTAATTCTTTGAGGACAAAAAATTTAAGAAAAAGACTTTCATTTTTATTAAGGTATTTGTCATGCCAAAGGTAGTTTTAGAAAAAAACCCTCTCGCACAGATATACTCGTTTATGAGTTACTGAGACGGCTCTGTATAAAGACAAACTTTTCCTTCACCTAGATGTGCCGGTAACGGCGGCGATGTATTTCAATAGCTAACCTTTTCTACGAGCACACATAAACACGCACTATACGTTTGTATTAGGGATCGCTCACTTTGAGAGGTGAAGTAACGCGACGAGGTGTGTTTTTTTTTAAAGATAACGGTACAATATAGAACTTTCTTTCCTTTCTTTTTATTTGTTAAGGAAAGGCACTTCACCACTATCTCACCTGATGGTAAACAACGACGTCGTCGACCGTGCAACCTTCACTCTAAGCTTAAGGACAGCTAAAGAGTGTTTTTTTTTTCAAGTAGAGAATCATCAGAATGACTTCTTCCGCTCTTGGGCGAAGCCGGAGAGCGTGTCAAACTTTTACTAACTAAAGTCCACCCCTTTCCTTCGTTGCCTTTGATCTGGGGACACCGAGCTTACCTTTTGGAAATCCGATCCATGGCTCCAGAAGCTTCGGCCCTACCGGGCCCCTACAGTTTGCTGACATCTCCTTGAGGCGCGCGTGGAACAGAACGCGCCGTTGCCGACTAGGCTCGGTCCAGATTATTACCAGACTGCCAGCGCTCGACTGGCGGCTTCGCGGCGGACGGCGAGCACTGGGTAGCACGCCGTCCGCCGCGAGCCCGCGCCTATGGTGATCGGAAATCGGGATCGGGATTTCGGCGGCGGCGGCGGCGGTGTGAGTTCCGTTGCCTCACGCGCTCGCGGTCGGCAGCCTCCTTCGCTAACATCTGCTTCCAGAAGGAGGCGATCGCCCGCCACCCCTCCTTACTCCGGACCATGGTCTGTACCAGGGCCCGCGCCTACGATGGTCGGAAATCGGGATTGAGCTAAAGGTTGGTTAAGGCAGGCAATTATATTCCTTACTTGTACGCAAAGTGAATGGGTTCCCAAAAAAACGATTTGCGCTTATGGGTAGTTTGTCCATTACTGGTAACGCGGTGGCGCAAAGCCCTACGTCTGGTGGTGATCCGGTTTGGATTGGATTGAGTCCGGTGATGGAACGGGCTGGGCGGAATAAAATTGTGTAATTTCGATGCACTCCCGGTAATGTAAAATGTAAATCTTTTTGGCTCGTTTCTCAATCGACTCAAGCGGATCAAACCGGTTTTTGGCAGATCCATCCCAAAAATGAAAGTGGCGCCGTACACAATCGGATTCACGCTTGATAAAGGTTGAGCAGGTTTTCCGGTGTGAAGTACTGTAACTGTTCCGGCGTGAAGTACTGTCTCACCTTTGATAAGAGTACTATACAAAATAGAACTGTATGGTTTGTTACCGTACGTCTTTTGCTGATTGATAGGGATGCTAAATGTAACAAGTAAAACTATGTAATTCACTTGACACGTGTATTGAGTCCACGACCTTAACTAACGATAAATGAGGTGTTGCTATGACGCGGTCCGAATGTGAACTGAAGTTGATGTAAAATGTGTGTTAATTAATTACAATTCAATTTTGATGAGAGAGCATTTACGCAATGTGCGGTTGCACCGTACATACTCCCGGGCGCGAGATGACTGATGCTGGTGATGATTAGATGTAGTAGTGTTAGTATGATCTGATGATATAAGGTGATAGAACAATTTTTACTTAAGTTGCTAAATTGTTAGTTGATATTTTTGAAACTACATTTTTTGGTAATAGGTGAAGTTGCTCTATCAGTTACGAACGCACTTGAATTGTTTTCTATTATCGGGCTCGGATTACTACGAAACACTTCACTCGCGCACTGTACACTTTGATTAGCTACACTCGCACTAAGGTCACTGTTGCTGGCTCGGTAGTGCACGGAAGGTTGCCCGGGTTCAGGCTCCAGGTGCACGGTGCGGCGCCTTCGCCAGCGTATGCATGCGAACGTAGAGAAGGCTAGCCCTGCCGCCCCAACAACGTAGATGGCCACGTACTGGTGTATGTCGTGTGACGACACCCCGTCAGCGATGGTCGCCTGTTCCGAGGCTGCTTTCATCTGTTCTATTTGCTCGGAGATACTTTGTAGCGAAGATTGAAAGCTTTCTTCTTTATACTCGAAGTGTGGTACTGATAAATTGATAATATTATTGACAGGAGCGATTTCTACGGCAATAATATCGGGCTTAACTTTCATGTCTATCGTTTGTTGTTTGTGTGACGTAATTATGAAGGTCTCGCCCTTGATGACACAGTTATTTCCGAGCGCGATAACATTGACTCCGGTCACCTGTTCTGTTGTAATTTGATCGCCACATATGATTCTCAGAGTGCAATGTCCGCAACACGTAATTACGAATGTGTTTATTGCATTCAATTCTGTCCATGTTGTTTTGCATGTTGAACTTATGGTTGTACAGGTATCTCCTTCTGGATTTTTGATGCAGAAGTTGTTGTCCGAGTCTCGTTGATAGACTGGTTTTTGTAGTTGGCATAGGTTTGTATTTGTATTGAACCGTATGCATTTTTGAAGTTCATTAGCGGATATGGGTAAATATGTATCCCTTTTGATGTTTAAAGCTATGAACTCTGATATTAGCATTAAACTAATCATACGACTCCTTTCTTGGTGTTGAATAGGTATCATATGATATACGTCGTAACTCTCTCTGTTTACTAATGGAATTTTTATTTCAAATATGAAGTATTCACGCGTCATACGTGCTCTTACTTGCATAATTTGATAGATCTTGTACAAGTCTGATACAATGCTGTTGATGGGTAATGATAGCTCTTTGGGCATTTGATTTGAAATAATATTTAGCTCATCTTGTAGTTGAGCTGGCGTTATGATATGGACGTTAAAATGTTGGACGTTAGTGATTGTGTCCAGCAAAGAATCTTGAATGTTCTTTAAACTGCTTAGAATGTTGTTTGCAATTAAAGTTGATAAAATGAAGTCTTCTGTGATTGCTACTTTCTCAACCTCATTCTTCAATGTGCTGATACCCTGGTCTATATTTATTAAGTGCTGATTAAATATTTTATGCTGTTTTTCCATTGTTTGTTCAACTCGTTTGAGTAGGTTGTTCTCAGCTTCAATGATAGATGTTTGATTGCGCCAGAGATTAGCAAGATGTTTTTGATTTTCTCTGACTAATGTAATGTCTCGCTGGTATTGTTCGGCGAAGTTTTCATCCAGTATCCCAAAGAGACTGTTCGCTACGTATCCGATTCCGTTGATAAGGCCTCGGCGCTTACGTGGATGCGCTTCGAAATGCTGACTGAGTAACATACGGTCGTAGTACTCCAGTTCCATGAATCCGTGACGTAGTTGTAACATGATAACGTCACAATGGGATTTGCTTTTTGTTTGTGTACATAAGTTTTCAAGGTGTTGCATATAGATGTTAAATATTTTACACCCGTGCCAATATGGTTGCATGTCATAATATACGACTATTTTCCATTGATCTTGTATTAGATTCATTTCTGATATTTTGTCAAAATAAATTGCTTGTTTCCCTTGTAATTTTGTTATGTTGTATGTAGCCTGTGCATTGCATATTAATGTTAATATCAGGAATAGTAAAGACAATATTGTAGAGAAAGTGTAATTAAGCCCTCTTCTTCGTTGTGTTAAGTTCACTTGTGGTGATAGTTTCGTATCCTGTTGGACTGAAGCTTGTTTGTGGTCTTCTTGATCTTCGCAATCTAGCAAGGGAGTTAGCTTGACGATAGGCCGTTTCATTATGCCATTTCTTGTTTGTACTGTGACTACTCTGACGTACCCATCACTGCCAGGATGCACTTGAGTCACCCTTCCCATTGCCCATTTGCCTGGTGGTAGGTTGGCGTCTTGAATTAGCACCAAGTTACCGACTTTGATGTTTTCTTGAGGGCGTCTCCATTTTGACCTTGTATTTAATTGTGTTATGTATTCACTTCGCCAGCGTTTCCAAATGTCTTGATAAATCCTTTGAGTTAGATTCCATCTTGTGCGTAAATCTTTCTCAGTTTCGTATAGTGTTAAATTTGGACCACTCGACAAGAAGTGTGCGGGAGTAAGGAAGTCTAAATCTGCTGAATTTTCAGTTAAAGGACATATCGGTCTTGAGTTCAGACATGCCTCCAACTGATATAGTATAGTACTATACTCTTCAAACGTTAAGTTTTGCTCCCCTACAACTCTCTTCAAATGATATTTTAGGCTTTTAACGGCAGCCTCCCATAGTCCTCCTGCCGATGGCCATGAAGGTGCGTTAAAGTACCACTTGATTCCCATTTTTGTTATTTCTGCCTGAAATTCTTGATTGAATGTGCTTCTTATTGCTTGATATTCGTCCTGTAGGACTTTGTTGGCTCCAATAAAGTTGGTACCTTGATCACTGAATATATTCTGTGGGACTCCTCTCCGAGCTATCATTCTGCGAAGAGCAGCAAGAAATGACGATGAAGTCAAATCCGATACCAACTCCAAATGCACTGCTTTAGTTGCCATGCAAATAAATACGGCGACATAACCCTTGGTGGTTCTTATTCCACGACCCTTGTTGGCCTCGATGTAGACATGTCCCGTATAGTCTACACCCACATTTTGGAAAGGACGTGATGGATTCGTCCTTTCTGGTGGTAAATCTCCCATGATTTGATGCTGATTGTTGGGATTGTAGCGACGACACTTAACGCAACGTCGAACTCGGAATTTAACTGCTCTGATTCCGCCTACAATCCAATACTGTTGTCGTATAAATGCTGAAGTTAGCTGAGGTCCGCCATGAAATGCTAGAACGTGAGCCTCGTCAATGAGAACTTCCGTTACACGACTGCTTTTTGATAGGATTATGGGATGTTTCATCTGATGATCTATATTGGCATGTTTGAGCCTCCCGCCGACTCGAAGAATGCCGTTTTCATCAAGAAACGGGTTCAAATTCAATATTTTGCTCTTGCTTGATATGGGTTTGCTTTGTAGCAGTTTATGTATTTCCTCAGGAAAATCGGTTTCTTGAACATATTTGATCAGCTTTAATTTGGCAACTCTTATTTCTTGAAGACTTAAATGTTTTGTTTGTGCTATTTCCTTAAATCGCAAACGTCTATACAATCGTAAAAGCATAGCGTAAACGTTTATAAGTTGTGTGAATGAACTGTACTTTGATATCAGGTGACGTAATACACTGCAGTTGTCGGCACTTTGGTGAATTACATTCACTTGTAATATATTGGTTTTATTCTTTCTGATTTCTTCATCTGTTGAGAATTTTGATATTGGTTCTTTCTCTGCAATGATACTAGGAAGCCACGACGGGCCCTTCCACCACAGAGTATGCTCCTCAAGTTGCGTTACGTTCAAGCCTCGACTGGCACAATCCGCTGGATTATCTGCTGATTTAACGTAGTGCCAGCAATTGGCAGGCATGATAGTGGTAATCTGACGTACACGATTGGCTACAAATGTTTTCCACCTTGTTGGTTCACCATTCAGCCAGCCTAACACAATCATGGAGTCTGTCCATCCGTAAATGCTGAGGTTGTAATTTGATAGACACTGCTGTACCTTAGTCATTAGTTTTGCTAGTAAGAGAGCTCCTGACAGCTCTAATCTTGGCAATGACACTGATTTGTTCGCCGGTACAAGTCTAGTCTTCCCAACTAGCAGTGTTGGTTTTGATTGTTCACGCCCCTTGATCCTAACATATATTACACACGCAAATGCCTTCTGAGATGAATCGCAAAAACCGAATAATTCAATATTATCATGTTCTCTTGTGTTTATCCATCGTGGTACTTGTAGGTTGTTTACTCGATTAATGTTGCTTTTAATATCCATCCATTCGCTTAGTATGTCTTCGGGCAAGGGATCGTCCCAATTGAGGTTGCGTAACCATAAGTTTTGAAAAATTATTTTAAGCTTTGTTGACAGTGGTGAAAGCCATCCCAAAGGGTCAAATAACTTTGAGATATCCGATAACAACGTTCTTTTAGTCATTGGTGTAGTTGTTTGTTCTATTTTCATTTCAAATCGAAAGGTGTCTTCCTTGGGGTCCCAAATTAGTCCCAAGGTCTTCGTTTGTTCTAATTGCTTGAAATTGAAACTATCTTGAGTGTTGTTCTCGGATGGTATGTGTTGTAATAACTCAGGAACATTTGTTTTCCATTTCCTGAGATTGAAACCTCCCGACTTCAAGAGATTGATTAAGTCCCTTATGAGCTGCAGTGCTGATTCTGATGTATGCGACCCATGTAACAAATCGTCGACGTAGAATGAGTTTTCTAGCACTTCTGTCGCTAAACTGTTTGTGTAATTGGGTTTTTCGTCATGTGCAAGCTGTTTTAACGTCATTAATGATAAATATGGTGCGGCCTTGGTGCCATAGGTTACTGTGGTTAATTGATATTCCTGTATAGGCTCTGTTGTTGAGTTCCGCCAAACAATCTTCTGCAATGCTTGATCCTCTTCATGTATCTTAATTTGTCGGAACATTTTTTCTATATCTGCTGTGTATGCGAATTTGTACTGTCTCCATTTAAGAATCAGAGAGAGTAGGTCTTGCTGTAAGTTTGGTCCTGCTTCCATGACGTCATTTAGGCTGTAACCTGTTGATGTCTTAGCCGATGCGTTGAACACCACCCTCAGTTTTGTAGTGGTTGAATCGGGACGCAGGACGCTATGATGAGTCAAAAAACAATCGGGCTTGTAATTGTTTCTTGTAATTTTCATGTGACCTAATTCTTGATATTCAGTCATGAATTTTTGATATTCTTCTTGGATGTTGGGATGCTGCGTGTGCTTCCTCTCTAGTGATTTGAACTGCGCTACAGCTTTTGGTTTCGAAACTCCCAGCATCTCGGAAAAATTTTGTTTACGAGGTAATCTTACTTGATATCGGCCATCCTCTTGACGTGTTGTAGTTTTTTGATAATAGTCAATTGTTTGCTGATCTCCTGATGATAATGTGGTCTTGTCTGAGATGTCTTCAATTTCCCAAAATTGCTGGATATCGTCCAGGTTGTGCAAGACGACGTTACACTGAAAAGTTTGTATGATATCTCCGCTTAATATCCAGCCGAGTCGTGTATTTTGTGCTGAAGCAGAATCCTGAGTTTCTCTGCACACCCCTTCTAATAGTAATTTTGAGTACACACTGCTGCCTAAAAGTAAGTCAACTGATCGACTTACATTAAAGTCTTGGTCTGCTAAAGTGATATTATCTAAAAATGCCCATGTTGGTTTTTCGAAGGTGCGATTAGGTAGCTTTTTTATTAATTTATTCATGATATAAGTTTCTACTTCAAACTCAAAGTTGTTGTGAACTGATGCACACTTGATATTTATGACTCCTTTGCAGTTTGATTCCTTTTCGCCTATTCCCCAGATGACGCCTGAGCTATTCCTGCGTGCTATGCCCAAAATTTGTGCTGCGTTTTCGCTGATGAGGGACATTTGTGAGCCTTGGTCTAATAGAGCTCGTAATATCTGATACGATCCATTCGCATCTTGAACCTTGATTAGGGCCGTCGGTAAAAGTACGTCTGGCTTGTCCTGCTGTAGTGACGCATGCGAGTTTCCGCGTGACAGCTGCGGCGTTTCGGATTTCGCGGCACGCGTCGTGTTGTCGCCTGCTTTTGCTGTGCTGGCAACTGATGTTCGATTTGATTGCGTAAACGCTGCATGTAGTAGTGTGTTATGACTTCCGTTGCATTCGCGACACCGTTTACTTGAAATGCAAGCCTTACCATTATGTCCATAAAGACAATTTTGGCATATATCGAGTTTTGTTAAAGTTTTTCGCCTGTTCTGTGGCGTCATTTCGAGGAATTGCTGACAATAAAAAATGCCATGGTCATTTGTCTTGCATATCGGGCACTTATAAATTGTTTTCGTCGATTTGCTATTTTTGCTGTCTTTCGATTGCGAAATTATTTGTTCATTTGCAGCGGATGTTTTTTCATAATTGTAATTTGATCTTGATGTTTTTCCAGAAAATTGCCTGTTTGATTTGTATGATTGACTGTCTTGTTTCCTGCTTGCAGACTCCATAGCTGTGAACTTGCCTTCTAAGAACGAAAGAAACTCTTGTAGCTTAGGAATTGCCCGAGGGTCTTTGATAGACGCCACGTAATCCTCATAGGTTTCTGGATCTAATTTTGCTGATAATAGATGTATGAGTAACGGGTCCCAGGAACTGACATCTACCCCTAAGTTCTTGATAGCGTTCAAACTCTCGACGGTGGTGTCATGCAGACTCTTGATGTGCTTGATAGTTGCTTGCTGCTCCGCCGGAATGTTAGTTAATGTGGTTAAATGAGAACTACAAATTAAGTTCAGATTATTGTAGCGGTGATTTAGAATCTCCCAACTGATCTTGTAATTATCTGATGATATCTGTAAATGTTGAATTAATTTCTCAGGTTCTCCCCGCAACTTGCTTTTGAGGTACTGGAGTTTTTGAGCGTTAGACAAAGAATAGTTACCGTGGATTGATTCGGTAAATAAGTCTTTGAAACATGTCCATTGTTGATAGGATCCGCTAAAAATTGGAATGTCTAATTTCGGAGTTGACTGCACCTTGTGAGCCACAGACCACAACTTACTATTTATTGCCCTTTTTAAGTTGTTGTAGATTTTTTCCTGCTTGGAGTACGCTTGCTCGTAATCTTCATCCATGACTTCTAGTTCTCCATCTAATTCCCAATGCAATGTATCAATTACCGACCATCTCGAATGTAAAGTCTTTAGGGCATCTTCCATCTCCCACTTCTCGGACATTTCGTCTAAATTAATACTTTGTATGGTACGCTGTAATGCTCTGAAGTTGCTTGATTGTTTTTTGAGCATGTCATCCGTCTTGCTGGATGTTCCTCTTGATAATACTTCTGGAGATGAATTTTCAGCTTGTTCTTCATCTCGCTTGCTTGTTAGAGACGTACCAGATGATGATGGTTGACCCGTTTGCTGTTGAGGCTTTGTCTCTAACTCCGGAAATACTGACTGCCCTGTTTTCATCAGTACTTGCTGTTGATTGATTAATGATTTAACCGATTTGTACAACTCTGCAGCCCGCTCATATTCATTCTGTATAAAATATGGGTGCGACCTACTTTCCTCAGTACAAAGTCGATCATGATTATATTGGAAGTCAGCCCAATACGCTTCCAATGTTTCTAACCGCCTTTTAAAGTAATCACCTACCTTACGGCTCGAACTGTCTTTCTTGATGTTGGAGGCTAGCTTGGTCATAGCCTCGTAGATGTCGGCTTGGTTCGCGTGAATAGCTTCCATGATGAAGTTTTTTCACTAGGTGATAACTGAAACGGTCTTACTTGTGTTTGCTGCTTTACTCTCGAATCCTCGACTTCCCGGATGGTGCTCCTTTTTTGCTAGTAGCACGCACACACGGTTTTAGAGTTATCGAACACAGCACTTGTCACTTCACTGATAGAAGTTTTGAAAAATTTACTGATAAAGTTACACTGATAGAAGTTTTGAAAATATTACTGATATTTTTTTGAGTTGATAGTCACTGATTTTATTTGATAGGCTCGAAGGACCAAAAAGATGTATGGTTTGTTACCGTACGTCTTTTGCTGATTGATATTGATTGATAGGGATGCTAAATGTAACAAGTAAAACTATGTAATTCACTTGACACGTGTATTGAGTCCACGACCTTAACTAACGATAAATGAGGTGTTGCTATGACGCGGTCCGAATGTGAACTGAAGTTGATGTAAAATGTGTGTTAATTAATTACAATTCAATTTTGATGAGAGAGCATTTACGCAATGTGCGGTTGCACCGTACAAGAACGTTAATTAAGGAACCTTACACGTTTAATCGAAATTCTGAATGATGAATTTTGTTAAAAATACACGTATATTTAACAGAACTTGTTCCAACAAGTTTTGATAATTGTTCTAAACTAGTGCTTGACTGCGATCCCACCTGATGGTAAGCAGTCATGCAATCGTCGACGGTGAGGCGCACTAGTTTAGTACTTGAAACAACTAGAGTCTCAAAACCATCACGATGCCGGTGTGAACGAGACAGAGTTACATAGAACCAATAGCACTATCTCTTTCTCATGGTGGTATTCATTGGCCCTTCGTAGTACAGCTCTGGGCTTACAGGCGCCATCGCGTCGCATCTCAGTGTGACCTGACCCTAGTCGTTCAGCGAAGTAGTCCATTCTATTTGAAACAAGAGTAGATTTCCAGCTACGTTACCGCCACGTGTGACTTCGAGCGGTCTGTGTCGTTCTATGTACATTCTCTATGTACCAATGCACTTGCTGTTTGAAGATTTTTCGCCTCGCGAAGTATCGGAAATGTGATTTTATATCCGATTCAAATGCCTTTGTACACTAATGTTGGTGGGTGACTCTTAAACTTTATTTTAAGGCGTTATGTGAAACATATAATATGCCTTAGCCTATGTTTCGCAGCGAACAGATTTCGGCTGGAATTATGATGATGATTATAATATTTTACATCCGAATAAAATTAAGTAATGGTCATGTTTTTTTTTAAATAGACGCACTCGAAGTAACTTTTGTATCGAGGGTGCCTTCACTAAGATTTATACTCATCGACACAAAATACATAGACCCGGTATCTATAGGTCATAAATATATTGGTTTCCGTGCAAAAATCGAACCCACGACACGCAAGCAAACGCTGAACCATGTCTTTTATGCCATCATTACTATATTTTTTTTCCTTATTCCGGTGGTATGAAATACTACAAAGAAACGCTATAATCGAAAGGTCGAAAGTTGCATCCGTACAATAACTGGCTTGACTGTACATAGTTTACGTATGCTCTGAACAGAGTATATTTTAGAGTAAAATTTCTGATATTCCCCAACATGTAGTTTGACCGGCAACCGACCCTAGCATAGCTGCAAAGGCTAGGAAGTTATTTCCATACGATCTCTATCCGCATACCAAACGCAATCCTAGAAAAGAGTCAGTAAATTTTGACCTACTCGTATATTGCAAAAGCAAGGGCAGTTTATAAAAGCAATGTAATTTAAGAAATAAACTTTATATTTTCTACCTTTCGATCTTGTGAAAGAAAGAAAGCTAAAACGATATTAGAAAGACTGATAAATAAGGTATCAGTTTTTCCAATGTCACTTTCGTAGCCTTTCTTTTGTATTTCTTTTTTGGAATTCAAAGCAGCTTATTACAGATTGTTTTTGAAAAAAAAGACAAAACTAGTTAAAACTTTCAGCGGAAACTTAAACAAATAATAAGCAATTTTACCTTTACATAATGAAAAGGAGGAGGAGTGCACTTTAAGGGGAAGATTACAGAGTAAGAAGCTTAGCCATATTCTGTCCTAAATGTTTAAAAATATCACAACTACAATATGTTACTAACATCGGATTAAGGCTATTTCATTAACACTGAATCTTTGTTGCCTATAGAATTAAAATAAATTAGTAGGTAGTAGGCACCTAATAATTATAATAGATAATAATCCGAATCATGTTTCAATATATAATACGTAATAACAATAAACATTTTTCTTTAAACCATTAAAAAAACCAAACATCATTTTGTATTAAAGCTACATTTCCATTGCAAAGGAAAACGCGTAGCAATTTGCTACGAAAACTCGTAGCGCTGTAGCCTCGTAGCAAGTGGGCAGCGCTTTCGTAGCAACTTTATCTTTTTTGTACCGTGTATATTAAAATGATGTCCACACACACATAGACCGATAGCCATATCATCATCATCTCTAAGATACGTTTTTGTGTTACAGATTACGGGATGCAATGCCACGTAACTTTCGTTTGGGAGATTTAGACATTTTTTTTAAGGTTGGAAATCATCCAATGACATCTTCGAGGAGCGGAAGGGCGTATCAGACTTGTACTGAATAAAGCTACACCTGTGTTTTTCATTTACACTTAACGTCCTATGACTACGGGTTTCCTCTTAATTACTCAGATACCCGCGAAACGAGACACAATAGTAAAACAATAACAGCGCGGTCTCATAGGACCGGTTGGGGATTCAAACGTTAAGAAAATCTCCGCGCTCGCTGGGCCCCTACAGTTTGCTGACATCTCATTAAGGCGCACGTGGAACACTACGTGCAGTCGACACGTTGGGTTTCCATAACCAGACTGTTACAAAACGGACGGACGGCGAGCTACCCATTACTCGTCGTCCGCATTCTAATAATATTGGGGTCAACTTGTCGTCTGTATAAGATTTTATGCATGGGTATAAAATAGATGGTCATCCCACGACAAAACTGCGCACTCACACAAAAACATTGCAAGACTACCCTCCAATGAAAAGTCATTCCCATATTTCAGAGCCAAGTTGAAAAGTAGGTAACAGTAATAACGTAGGTAACAAGAAGTCGAAAAATGAGTGAGGTTACGCCTCCATTACTCGAGTGAGGAGGGAGCTAATATTCCTCCCGATATATCACGGCTGATAGCTACTCAGGCACGAATTAATGTATCATTGCTAAGAGCCTCTCAGGTTAAACTCGCTTAATTAACTCCGCGACAAACTGCGTGAGAAATTTCGTACATATTTAATTGTGTTAGGTTTCATGTTTTTTTTGGCAACTGTGTTAGGAGGAGGGTTATACTGAAATAAAATTCAAAGTGGGCAAGTGCGAGTCTGATTCACGCACGAAAGATTCCGTGCTGTTCGTAACAAAAATGCCAAAAAACACGTTTGTTGTATGGGTTTGGTATTGTAACTTAAATATTTCTTTTTTTTCTGTTTTTGCGGCAATAGAAATACATCATCTGTGAAAATGCGAACGGTCTAGCTATCACGTGAGATACAGCGTGATGACAGACGGATAGACAAATGGATGGACAATGGAGTCTTAGTAATGGCGTTTTACCCTTTGGGTACGGAACTTTAAAAAACGTGCAGATTTTTGGTGCCAAATTATACGTTTTTCATGACATGGTCACATATTGTATCAGAATGGAGGGCTCGAGGAAACGATTTTAAAAGAATTTCCCACTAGTTAGTAAAAAAGTTGACAACATCAAACAAAAACTGGCTACAATATATTTAACTAAAATATTCAAAACGTAATATTTTTTAAGATTCCGTACCTAAGTTCCATCTGTACATTTACCCGTCTGTCTGTCTGTTTGTATAAAGCAGCCATCTGCTAGCCCATTAGTCAAAATCAAACTGGTAAGTGATTGCAATCTAAAGATAAGGCAGTTATGCTCAGTCCGTTACGTTCTGCTCTGTCTAAGCTATTTTGACACTCACTAGAAAATCACAACCTGTATAACGGTACTTCCTGTTGACCTAGAATCCTGAAATATATTGTAAAGCAAGGTCTAGTACAAGTATAGACCTGCTTTTTTTTGGTTTGCCTGCTGCGGTCTTCCTGTTCTATTATAATTTAGGTGTCTTCAAAACTAGAGTGAATAGGCTCTTAATAAACTTGTGTGCCGCATCATCAACGATTGCATCACAGTTTAAAAAAAAATCTCTAGGCTAAGCCTAGCGCTTAGCCTAGAGATTTTTTTAGCACTAGTTAACATCAATTAAAAAAAAGTCTATAAACTGTAAATTTTACGTCACATAAAAATTACTTTTGCTATTTAGAAAAATCTTTCGAGACGCCATTCGGAAATTGAACTATTTACATAGGTAAGTTTGTATGGAACGGAACCCTCGGTGCGCAAGTCCGACTAGCACTCGACCAGTATTTTAGTACTCTGATATAATTGATTCTTGGAGAACCAAATCAAACTGCATCTTACTGATTAAAGTGATTCGTTTCGAACTTTTATATGAAAATAAGATATGGACAATCATTTGCGCTAAGTTATTACTGAATCTGTCGCTAAGTTACAATCCGGTCACATTAACTTGACACATCTCGGAAATGTTCACATCCCCCGCTTCCCACCGCATTCCTCTAGCTCACCCGGCAAGTGTCAGGTATGGTCAACATCTTTGTTACCGATACGCGCGTCGATAATTTGGCTAGTTCTCTGTTGTTGTTATATTGTTTTTGGACATTATTTCATCGACGCCAAGCGTCAAATTAATGTGACCGAGTTGCATATAAGTATTTTTTAAATCAGTAGCATGCACATTGACCGCCGGGCAAGAGTCTCAACAATTCATTGCTTTGGGATGAATGACACCGCCGTGGCCGGACTGCGAAGAGGTGGTGAGATGAACCAGATACCTTCCGGAAGGCTCGAGAAAAGAATACCTCAACGGATTTGTGGGAGGAATGTGTCCAGAAGCGGGAAAGTAGGTACAAGTTGATAAAGAGCAATATTTATTTATTTATTTAAACTTCATGTACATTGGTAGTACATAGGCGGGCTTAATGCAACAAGGCATTCTCTACCAGTCAACCTTTGGGTTAAAAAGACAACACTGTGGTAGGTCTGCACAATAAATAAATAACAGATACTTCAAATAGATATAATAGCTTAACATTATACATGTACGAGTACACTACAGTAAAGTTTAGCAGGGCCCATGTGTACGACGAAATTGATATTGCTATTTCCAGAGGATTCTGTATAATACTAGACTATTAAATCATCCAATGACTTCTCCACCTCTTAGATAGAGTGCCTTCAATCCTGAGCCCCCGGACTCACTTTCACATAACCTATGGCCCCTATGATTTGCTGACATTTTAATAAATGTTATTTATGTTGTCCATTGCTCGCCGTCTGCAAGCCCCCGCCTACAGTGGAATGAATAAAAGAAAAAAAACCTTTACCATGGAGTTATATTCTGACATGACATGAAATTGCTTTAGAAAAGCTAACCATAAAGCCTGCTATGAAATTCTAGATCAAATTCTTACAAGATTTTCTGCTTTCCAAACAGAATATTCAATTTCTCACAACATTTATTTTCTCTTGTAAAATATAGGGATACAAGCCATGGAAACTTTTGCCAGAAATCACAAATCCGCTGAGCAGATTTCATGAAATTTAAAATAAAATATGTTAATCAAACAAAACGATGAAATTTGGAAGTACGAGTAGGTATTTGTGTTTGCTCCGACTGATTGAGGTTTAATTTAATTAAAGCTCTCAATAAGGACGATATAGTAAACAAATTAATTGAAAAAAAGCTCTTTGTATGAAAATAAAATATTGACGAATTAAAGCTTTGTACCAAATTCGGGTAATTCCTGTTCATTACCGAGAGGTAGGTATTTGGAACAAACAGGAATGATTCTCAATAAAATATGATGCTTCCAATTGGCTTATATTTTCCTCTTCTCGAAAGTGCTTCAGAGAGGTCATAGCCTTGGTTTTTGCACACAGGAAAATCAACTTTAACTTGATATTAATAACAATATATTTTGTCAATCCTGAACTATCAATTCACTATTTTTGTAACATATCAAAACCACTTTCAACGCGAAATTAGTTACACCATTATTTTGTATATCTATCGACTCGTTGTCATGTCGACCACATATGCAAAGATTCCATTTATTTTCCTACAACCCATTGTTAATAACGATAATAGTGATAATTATGTTGCAACCCGAACCCCAGCATAAAATCAAGGGACAATGGTTATGCCCAGCGATGGGATGTCACATGATAATAACCCGAACCTATTAAAGATAATTGTTATCTAAAACTATAACAATTTAAATGTGATTACAAAATTAATGACGCGATATAATTGAGCAAAACAAATTAAACTCAGAAAATTTAGTTAAATGTAAATATACAAAACTGTTTATGGAATTAGTTGGCAAATAAGTCGATGTATCAAATAGATAATAATTTCGATATTAAAACACATTTTCATTACGTTATTTTTTTTTAAGTAGAGTTCCTGTCATCAAAGTTCTAATTACAAAAATAGGGCAGTAACTTACTTGGCTTGTCCAGGTCGCTGATGAACTCCTCAGTCTCCACATATCCTTGGATCCTGTCCGCGAGCACTATGAGTACCAGCCACAACACTCGGCAAACACTCACTGACATATTACTAACACAACTTGATCCCATCGTTACTAACTACGAGTACACTAAACTAAAACTGATTTAATTTCTAACAACATTTTTATCTCGAGTCCGTTTTAATTTAAATTCAAATAAAGAACAAAGTTTATTCCGCGTAAAACTTGTTGATCTTATTTTTAATTAAAACTCACTTTTCTTTTATAAATAAAAATGAATGTATTCTTTAATATTGTATTTTATTTAGTTAGAATAAATATTAGTATAGGAGAAACACAACGGCGAGACACGTGTTGTTCGACTGTAAACAAATCGCGCTTTGACAGCGAGCTCGCGACGCGTGGAGCAGCGTGCGTGCGTCTCGGCGCCGCGGGCAACACTGATCGAAAACCGATAGGGCAGCGGGAACAATCACAGAAAAAAAAATGTTATTCATTCCAATTTTGAAAATATTCACTACTTCAGTTAATTTTTTTTTAAAGTGTTGTGTTATAAACGCGACAACCGTGATTGTTCTGCTCGCCAATGATCTGCAAAGAGTCTTAACGTGTCAGACCGTACGGGACAATCTGTTGCCTTCTTTTACGATAAAAATAACCATGTATGTTACTGTACGTAATATTTTCTTTACAACTCCCTGGGAGAAAATAACGGTATATTGCCGATCCCATAATTTTACAAGTACGCAACTACACAAATATAGGTTTTATGATAATATAATTCAAGAGTAACGTAACGGACAATAAAGTGTTGAAAGTTTTGGGAATATAATAAAACACTTGGATGGAAGTTTTCGTTAAAATTGGGTCCCGAATATCGGAGGTTAGCTGTCACCAGCAAAACGTCTTTATAAGTTTGAGTTGGCGAATGTTTTAGTTTAGTACCTACCTGGTTACAGTTGGGACAAAATGGAGAATGCTTACATAAATATCGTTTTAATTTTATTGTATGTGGATACAATTTTTGATCAAGATCTTTTGTCATTTTGTCACAATATTGAATTTAAAAATAACTATATAACTGGGTTTTACACGATTATACATGGGTTACTTTGCATGCCATGTCTTACATACGCAAAAAATTATATATTGAGTTTTAATTTTAACACCGGTGTGATTTTAAAATCGATATACCTAGAGATTTTAAAGTTTTTAAAGTCGTAAATCGTAAATAATTATTAACAATAACTAGCATTAACATTTTCTGCGTGCTGTTTTATTTCTAAGAGAGGCTATATTTATGGGTTATATTAATGTAAGCGGGTGAAGGCGCGGACGAAATCTAGTCAATAATAAAAACTTACTTAGTAATATTTCGTTTCAAATTGATGCACATAAAATTAGTACCAAGATTCGCTATTCATGAATCCCCGACCGGTCTCATTGGACCGCGCCGTTATTGTTTTACTATTGTGTCTCGTTTCGCGGGTATTGATAGGTAAAAAGGAGCTTAAGCTCATAATTATACACACCTATTTACTACTTTTTCTGTGGTTTGGCAGGGCAAAGGGCAACGGGAGGAACACAGATGCGATTTAGTCTGTAAAAGCCAGATACTCACTAGCTCCAAACAGAGTGGTAGGGGTTATATCATTTGATTGACCCACTGAAACAAAATAAAAAAAGAACCGTACATTTTAACCCAAATAAGCGTCTGACGCACAGTTTTCCACCAGAATATTTTAAAATACTTCTCGTAAATAATCAAACGCATTTATTTTTCCTACTGGGGTAAGGCAGAACCTTCAGAATACAACTTGCTATGACCCTTATAGATGTCTATGTCTTACTATTATTTATATAAATACATTTCCTGACAATAAAAGAGTCGTTGTATCAATTGAGTGGAAACTAATTTTATAAATTTTTTTTACTTTTATGTAAGTACCAATTTTGGTTTACTAATATTTTCAGATAGGCAATATATCAAGTCAGCGTAATTGATGGGCTCGTCAGGGCAAATAGGGGTTTTTAAAGGTGAGAAATTATCAAATGACTTCCCCCGTTCTAGGGCGGAGCCGAAAGTCGAGTCAGGTTTAGTACTTAGATTTCTGTCGGTTTTATTGACTAAAACGCTTCTATATTCTTTCTTTACCTTGCGTTCCAAGACCCTGAGTTTTATTATTTATTTATTTAAACTTTATGTACAATGGTGGTAAATAGGCGGATTTAATGCATCAAGGCATTCTCTACCAGTCAATCTTAGGGTTAAAAGACAACGCTGTGGTAGGTCTGCACAATAAATAAATAACATACATTACAAAAAACAAAAGTAGTAAAAAAAAAAGTAAGTAAGTAGTAGTTTTCCTTACGGACGGTAAACCATGGCCCCAATAGGATATATAATAGTAGTCTCTGTTGGTTGTCCCTATAGTTTGCTGATATCACTCTTCAAGTCGACGCCGGCGGTTGTTAAAATCAAGGTCGAGGTCCCAAGAGCTGAGACGTGAGGAAGTCCGACGCGTGCGGCAGGTGCCTTCGCTAGCATTAGTACTTCGCAGAAGGTGGCGACCGCCTGTCTTTCGTCCTCGCTCTGGACCATGGCCTGCACCAGAACCCTGGATGAGAGTTCGTACACGTCCACCGTATGCCTGATGACAACCGGGTGTTTTGTTCCGCACAAATCTGGTGTAGGAACCTCACAACCGTACCATGTCCGGTAAAGACCTGCGCCATGTGGAAGGTGAGGTTCGCAGCAGTCGCTATCGCTATTTTAAGATCCCGCCGGAACTCTGTCCGAGGGTCAAGGGTGTCTTGTTCGCATCAAGTGGGAGCAATGTTTGAAAAACAAAATAACTTGCTGAAATAGTAAATTGTTTGAAATAGTATATTATACAAAATTGTCAGTACAGTATAAGGATGTGCGTATTTTTAGACGTTGAACCATTACACATGGAGCTCCATTTATACACACGTTTGCGTCTTAAAATAGAATAATTGACGTGAAACCTCCTCATAAAAACGAAGACGTGAAATCTAAAAGCCTGTCGACATCTATTGATGGCGTGTTCGATGTTACACCTACGTACTGCTGTCATTAATAAATAGAACTTCACAGAAACGCTCGTGCGAGTGCATTTGCGTCGATGCCAGCTTATTGATTGATTCATGAATCCCCGACCGGTCTCATAGGACCGCGCGGTTATTGTCTTACTATTGTGTCTCGTTTCGCCGGTATTGATAGGTTAATTAAGCTCAACACAAGCATTTTTTAACATTTGGTATCAAGTTAGGCACTGTTTAAGTGGCAGTAGGTGGGGAATATTGCTCATAGAATAGATAGTCGATGGGGACGACAGGTTCTGCAGTGGCGACCACGTATTGGAAGACGCATCGTTGGAAAGCCTCCCCAAGGTTGACCGATGACCAGGCGAGGATCGCGGAAATCCGATGGATGCGAGACGCACAAATTAAAAGCAGTCGTTGTTATGATGTTTGGGGGAAACCTATGTCCAGCAGGTGGACGTCTTTCGGCTGGAATGATGATGATGATTACGCAGGTGTCGTAAAACTATTTACTCTTTAGATTTCCGTTTACTTGGAGCAGTCTAGTTACGGAAATCTAAAGAGTAAATAGTTTTACGACAGTATTATTATTACTCAAATATATTTAGTACACCCTTAACGTTTGAATCCCCAACCGGTCCTATGAGACCGCGCTGTTATTGTTTTACTATTGTGTCTCGTTTCGCGGGTATCTGAGTAATTAAGGCAAACATGACAATGTTTTAAGAGGGCCCTACCCCACGCGTCAATCGTTAACTTAAATACATGTTGTGTCCCTTAACGCAATGTTTGATGAATTAGTAACGCTAAAAAAGATAAATAAGGCCTAAAAACTCTGTTGGCATTCGGTTATTCAGCTATTCACTCGAAAACTCCTGAAAAGTTACTCCCGGAAATACGTGTTTTTATTTAATACTTAAGAGTTTTTGGAAAAAACATTTTATATTCATTCAGAATCTCAGTTTAAAACAAGGTTTCTACAATAATATAACTTATTTTCCTGTCTCGTTTTTTTATGGTAGGTATAATGCGCTATATTTGGCACAAATAAACTCGTTTTCTTTCTTTTTCTTTTATACTTATTTTTTTTTTAATTTTTGAGTACTTACATTATGAAGACCATGCAAAATAGCAGATTTTTTTTAATAGAATTGAATAGATTTTTTTTATTTATGATTTGATCTATAGAGATCTAGATAATATCCACAAATATCTGTGTTTCCGAAGTATTAAGAGGCAAAAATCTAATATTGTCATGAAAATATACCTCGGTTAGAACGCTCAGAACTTTATGTTACATGTTGCATTAATGTGTATTACTCATGTTTTAGCAAAATAACTTGGTAATCTTGTCTCGAACTATTTACATAGGTCGAGTCGCGCGTGTATGATTCCCGGAAGGATTACTAGCTAGAGGTGTGCCCTGTCTATCATATAAATAGAACACAATAAGTTTGTGGCCAACTGTCTACCAGATAGAATATGTAACCTAAAATCGTCTAGGGACGTGAAATTAATTTATTAAAAAATTACTACACAGTCACGTAAAACTGTACATTTTTAGCAAATGTAATTGGTGTTTTGATTTTTTTATCTTTATTAAGGCCCATTAACAACTTTTTTACCAAATATTTTACATTACACACTCAGAGGACCGTACCATGTAAACAAATTAATTAAAGGCAGAGTGGTGCACAGTGGTTGTTTGTATTTATAAAACCACATTATATACTCGTAAATTAAAATTAAAAAATGTGTATCAAGCAAAAAAAACAAACATAAGTCTCATAAGCATTAACGATAATTTATAATATTAGGTATGTACCGAGAACAAAAATAACAATTTAATGTGAAAATCAATATAGACATAATAGGTATGTTTATCCCAACATAGATTACAAATATAACGACAGAAAAGAAGTTATAACTGAAAATACTCCAACAAATAACATCTAAACACGCTGTAATACTCGTCAGTATCATTCTAAATATGACTCAGGGAGGACTTACAAGTGTATCCGTTATTTTATTACAGACTTCTCGCGCAAATCGTCACTCCGCCCGCGGGGAAGGGATTGTACGAGACTTGCTTATTTTACTCAGTAAACAAGGAAAACCTCACCTTTAATCTAAACCAAACTTATCCTACGGCTTCTGGGTTGGACCTTGAGAATTTGTAAGTCTAAATTGATTAGACTGACCTATTGGTCTAGTGGTTAGTGACCCTGACTGTTATAACGTAGGTCGTGGTTTTTGTTCCCACCCAAGATTTGAAGTTTGTGAAATGAGCACGATCATTTATTCTGTGTCTGGGTGTAATTTATCTATAACTAGCGACCCGCCCCGGCTTTGCACGGTTGCAAATTTATCAGTGTTACTCTACTATATTATACATGTATTATACTTAAAAACATTCCTCTTGAATCACTCAACCTATTTAATAAAAAAACCGCATCAAAATCCGTTGCGTTGTTTTAAAGATTTAAGCATACAAAAGGATATAGGGACAGAAAAAGCGACTTTGTTTTATACGTAGAGATACCTATGTATGTATTTAGAAATGCATAAGTATATTTATCTATTGTCTAGGACTCAGGTCACAGGCTCTGCTTAGTTTGATACTATGTGGTGGTGTGTGAATGTTGTTGAATATTAGTATTATAATTATAGTATTAAAATTTGTCATTGCAGTAAAACATAATTATATTAGGTAGCTTCTTTAACGTATCGCATACCCGCGAAACGAGACACAATAGTAAGACAATAACAGCGCGGTGTCATGCGGCCGGTCGGGGATTCATGAAATAATTTAGATTTTCAATTCAGAAACCAAATGTATGTCGTTTTACACACAGTTTTATCAAGGTCAAAGGTCACAGAATTTCAGGAAACTCAAACTTCAAAGCCGACAAAAGAAGAGAGAATTATTTTCTTTTGAACGTACAATACAAAGGCATTAATTTAGTAATTAAAAAGGCACTTACTTATTTAATTAGACAGAAATTAATTTATTCTCTCTATCATGATTTAAAGATGTTTTTTACTTCCAACGTAAAATAAAATTTTACCGAAATAGAAATATTGTAATTTTGGTTGCTGTCGTCATAGACAAATAATAATTTCAATTAGACCCTACGCACAAGTTACGAGTAAAAAAAACCAGAGGTATGCTGAACCTGAATATTTTTTTTTGTTAATTTTTTAATAAAACTTTGCCCCACATTGAAATCTCCTCCTGAAAAAACAACTAAATACTCCTGTAACGTGGTTTCGTACATAAACATGTAAAATCACATACATAGGATACCTGCACATTCGTGTATGCCTACAGTATTTATTTCGTGCGATAAGTCCCTACACATTATGAATGTCAGCTCACACCGACACCGATTTCATTCCACTCTATTTTGTGGACGATGAGTGGACCAATGACCTGGCGAGGGTCGCGGGAGTCCGATGGATGCGAGATGCATAGGACCGGTCGTTGTGGCAATGCTTGGGAGAGGCCTATGTCCAACAGTGGACGTCTTTCGGCTGAGATGAAGATGATGATGTTGATGAGTGGATAACGAGCAATAAAAAAATATTCTAGACCACCCAACTAATTTATTATGATGTAGGCTTCAGCTATTCACTTAACAATGAGCCGTGTGACAGTCTCCAGACTAGATGTTATGCACACGACTGCCGACAGAGAAAAGAGGACCACATCCCTGCGCTCGGAACTTTTATCTGTTCAGCTCGCGAGATCGCAAGCTAAGATTCTGTCAAAAGTAACGTGACTTTAGATATGTGTTATGTCCTCAACCAAAGGCATAGCATAGCATCAGCTTTATAATATTCCTACTGCTGGGACTCTAACCTCCTCTCTAGGAGAGGAAATGTGCCTTGATCCACCACACAGGCACAGTGCGGGTTGATCAATATCACATGTACTCGAATATTTGGTTCTAAGACATGCCGGTTTACTCACGATGTTTTCCTTCACCGTTTTGAGAGCAGTAGTGATAAAATAAATTACACAAAGTAATGAACCTGGCTGGGTTTGAACCCACGACTTACAACTCGTAAGTCGAGGCCGTTACCACTGGGCCACCACAGCTCCCACAATACATGTGTCATCTTCAAATCATGTACATTGTGTGGTAAACATGTATGAGCTACAATGGTGCATTAGTAACAGCCTATATTCCCGACACATCTGACAGACAAAAGCCTCTAATTACAAAACCAGAAGCAGAATGCTTTCTCGTTAATTAAGTTAATAAATGAAATCATCTGCCCACTGCGCCGAAAAAATTCGTATTAATAAAAACAAATTAATTTTGTCAATTTATTTTACATCTGTTTTCGCCGACTCTCGAAGTTCTGAAACATTTTTATTTCTCCACGAATTTTACTCTGCTTTTGGTTATTATTGCTAGAACAAATACTTTTTATTATTGTTGTAAAGTTCTTCTTTCTTCAGTCTTCAGGGCTGGTTATCCTAACTGTTGAGTATGTTATTCTAAGTTTGATTTCCCGGTTGAAAAATGTTAAGAGCGCCCAACCCGAAAATTAAAATTATAATAAAAAATAAAATTATTTCTGTACGGAAATGTATACCTACCAATCAAGTTGGACACTTTTACGTAATTGTGACGTTATTACACATCTTTTTCTCGTTAGTCTAGTTTTTTCAGGCTTTTAATAAACTAGTGCGCCTCACCATCGACGATTGCATCACTGCTTACTATCAGGTGGGATCGCAGTCAAGCACTATTTTATAAAAATTAAAAAAAAAAATAATAATTAATAAGTATAATCCAGTAAAGACCTGTGAAAAACTGCTATTATGTTTTAGCCTCGTAATTAAAAAAGAAAAAATATGCATATTTTTAACTATCTGGAACCGGTTTTTGATATGTTCGAGTCAGTAACGGAATTACTGAAGGCCGATAAATCTTTCAGGCTTCATCTCTATTTTCTCGCATTGCCTCTTTATCAAACATTGCGTTTGATTGCGTCGGATGAAACATCAAGCTTTTGAACCATGCTCACGTTGACGATAGACGAATTGGGAAGGGACCTCTTAATCAATCGTTTTCTTCCACGTGTCACTATTTTTACCCCACTGTTGTAATTACTTCTCTATTGTTAGTCAAGTGCGAAACCAAATATGTAAACTGACAAGACACCCAGACCCGGTACAACTATCTATCAGACACACAAATATATTCTGTTCCGTGTGGGAATCGAATCTGCGATACGACGCGCTGGAGTCAATTGCTCAACCACTGCGCCAATCCTGTAATCAAATTAATGTGTAACAATAAGCACGACTGCTCTACATATTCCAAAAAAAATACAGACGGGATAACTTTTTATTATTTCTTTTTCATTAAACAATATTCCTCTTTTTACTTTTAAATGGGTATTGTAAAAAGACAACTGACTCCTGAAATTATTCCGAAAGTCCGCACTGTATACTTTTATAGCAGCCGTCATTGGTAGGCTCATATTCAGTTGTCAAATTAACGGGCTTCATAAATTGTACTGCGGCTGTCGCCATGACGGTAGAACGCTGCAGTGCATTCATTTGTATCACTCCTATATGGTAATGTTCCAGTCTTGGGTTGCTTGTTAATGGGTTGTGGAGGTCTGGTAGGCAGCCGCTCCTCGTAAAATACTGGTATTCACCTAAATCCGGCTTGACTGGAAGCCGACCCCAATATTGTTGTTGGGAAAATGCTAGGTAAATGATGGTAATGTTCCAAAGAGTTGATGACATCGGCAGGAGTAGGACCTAGCCTTTCTTTTTTAGGCTAGAAAGTGCTTAAAAAATAATAATAATTATGACTACTATAATCGGGAATCCGACGGAAGCGAGACGCACAAGACCGGTCGTTGTGTTGACGCGGGGGGGAGGTCTATGTCTATGTATGTGTGATGACTCCTTTAAAAGAGTCTGAAATCAAAAGATACGACGTATTATACTTGTACTTACATACAGCAAATAGGTTTTCTGTCGCTACATAAGATATACTTAGAAAATATTGATAAATAATATTTTTACAGTATTTTAGTCAATATTCTGATTCTGAACCAGCCTGTGTATGCCACGTAATAGTTTTGGTCAACAAGAAGCATGTTACTTCACGTAATAGGTACCTACTGCAGCTATGTAACAGTACGTATGACGTTACATTGCTGTATAATTTATTATATTCGTACTGGAGCACCACCGCAGAGGAAATCCTCTTGCACCGGTGACTTTACCGGTTACCGGTCCTCGTTCGCCGGATTGGAATATTTTGGATTGAGTTTTTGTGACTACCTTTCGTATTGTTTTTTATAAAAGTTGTGATGATCAGGATAGGTACGTAAAAAAAGTAGTTTGAACAGAGAACAAATGAAAAACACAACTGGGTTTTAGTTACTGACAGTCCCGCTCCGCCCAAGAGCGCCTAGTGCGCTAGCTTCTGACGTTTTATAAGTGCCCACGTAAAACAAAGAAAGAGAAATATTATTTGATACATATAGACACATACGAGGGATGATCCAAAAGTAATGATAATCGGACATTTGTAGGGCACGTAAAAATATGAAATATTTTTTTTTTGTTTCCTCATATATCCAGTACTTCATCATAAAAAAATCATAAAAATAGGCCACGATTACAGAGAGTTACATTCAGTTGAATACGAACAGTCGGAGAGTAAAAATCAAAATGGAGAAAAATTAAATCAGAGCTGTCATTAAGTACCTCTGTTTGAAAAAAAAATCTACCAAAGACATACAAAGTGACACAGTGGAAACATAAGGGGAGTCTGCTCCTTCATATTCCACAGTTGCGCGCTGGTCAAAGGAGTCCAAGCTGGGTAGAACATCCACAGAAGATGAACATGGCGAGGGACGCCCACCCACGTCCCACACTGCAGAAAAAGTAAAAAAAGTCGAAGATATCGAATTTGCAGGTCAAAGATTGACCATAAAGCATGTAGCTGAGATCATAGGGATGTCATATGACAAGTGTTCAAAGAATCATTGCGAACAAACTGCATATGAAAAAGGTCTCTGAAAGTTGGGTGCCGAGCACAAATCAAAACGTGTCGACATTTCGAGGGCGAATCTCGAAAAGTTCCAGACGGATCAGTATTTTTTTTGTCTCGTTTCGTGACTATGGATAAGACCTGGATCTACTATTTTGATCCAGAAATGAAACAAGAGTCTAAGACTTGGAAACGAGCCTCTTCCCGTCGCTGAAGAAATTCAATGAGTCAAGTTCGGCACGAAAGGTTATGGCGTCCGTTTTATGGGATGCTGAAGGAATTATAATAGTGGAATACTTGGAAAAAGGAGCCACTATTATGGACTCTTACTACGCAGACCAAATAAGAAGATTGCGGCAGGTCATCCAAGAAAAAAAACGTCGCAAACTTCGAGTTAGAGTGTTGTTTCACCAAAACAACACACCGGCTCACAAGCCGCAGTTGCGATGGCTGCCATTCAAGAAACGAGATTCAAATTGCTTGAAAACCCACCCTATCCTCCAGACCTGGCACCCAGTGACTTATACCTCTTTTTTCGGCCCAAGAAACACCTCTGAGGCAAAAAAAATGACAATAATAACGAGATGGTGACTACTGTAGAGGCGTTTTTGGATGACTAAGCCAAAGATTTTTTTTCAAAGCGCATTGTGGATTTAAAAAAAAATGGACTAAATGTATTGACTTGCTAAGAGACTATATAGATAAATATAATTTGTTTATAGTTAAAATATCCTTATTTCATACTGATTATCATTACTTTTGGATCACCCCTAGTAATGTAGAAACAACAAATATAAAAAAGTAATAAAATAAAAAAGAAGAAATACTAGCAAAGTGTAGGTATGTCACGGCTGCGCCAAAAAGATCTAGTTCAGCATATATGCCAGACAACTACATGGCATTTACCTGATGTAGGCCTATATGAAATAAAAAACGATCTTGATTGATATAGATATTGAGCGAGAGAAGTCATATTATGATGATTTCTCACTTAAAAAAACACATTATTAAGTTTGTTTAATCGGACCAGTTCTTACAAAAATTATATCCTACAAACAAACCATGAATCCATCAAATCTAATACCAAAATATATCACTCAAAAAAATATAATATATCATGTGAAAAATTATGTTGTTTTAAATACCATGGGACTAAACCATGCCGTGACTGATATTCCATCCCCATCATTTGGTTAGTAATCAACATTTGTAATCTCATGTGAAATTGACAGCTGTCCATTGTACAAAACGTGACATAATTTATGCAGCATAATGCATGATGTTTATTTTCTTGGAAATAGAAATAAAAATAACGAGTATCCCCATGATACAATGATATGATTTAAAATTATTGTCTTCACACTAAATGAATCCCTCTTTACCGCGCCTTCACCTACATGTGTACTGATTTGCTCCTATCGTATCATGTGATATAACCTTCTTAATAAATGGACGATTCAATACTAAAATATTTTTTTTAATTTGTACAAGTAGTTCCTAGGGGGTGGCACGACATTGGTCAAGTCGGTAATTCGTCAAGTACGCAGTTCGTCCAATTTGAAATTGGTCAAAGCTGTAGTTCGTCTAATCGGAAATTTGCCAAATTATGGAATTCGTCTAATGAGGAGCTCGTGGCTAGATAATAACAGCCGCACAGGTCGATCTTCAAGGTTAAGCAACGCTTGCCAAGGTTGGTCTGTGGATGGGTGACCATCTTAACATAACGAGTTTCCTCCGTGCCTCGGAAAGCACGTTAAGCCGTAGGTCCCGGCTGTCATTTGTAGATCTTTGGCAGTCGTTACGGATAGTCAGAAGCCAGTAAATCTGACTCCAGTCTTGCCATAAAGTACCGTGTTTCCCCAGTTAATGGGTTGTGGAGGTCTGGTAGGCAGCCGCTCCTCGTAAAATACTGGTATTCAGCTAAATCCGGCTTGACTGGAAGCCGACCCCAATATAGTTGGGAAAAGGCTAGGCAGATGATGATGGAATTCGTCTAATACGCAATTGGTCAAGTCCATGTACAGTCGATCAAACGCAAAACGTGTACCATCAAACGCGGTACATAGGAACGCAGGGGTAAATAGTATTTGATTAGGATGTTCACTTTTGTTTTTATTTTTGGTTTCTATCAGTTATTAAATGGTAAATTAGATGTGCTTGAAACAGTTGTGTTGGGTATAAATAATTAATACCCAACATAACAGTTTCAAGCACTGTAACGCATAATAACATAACTTTTTTTTTTTAATCGAACATAAAAAGTGTAATCAGGATTTTTACATTAAGTGTTTTGCGCCGTTTCGTATCCGTTAAGTAGTTTTAAAGATCTAAACATACATAGGGTCAGACAGCGACATTTTTTTAAATACTATTTAGTAAGTAGTGATAATGATTCTTATGTACATAAGTGTAAATATGAATAAAATAAATAAGTTAATATAAACTACTAGACTTGACCAATGTCGTGCCACCCGTTCCTAGGTTTAGCCCATTTGAACAAACAACTTCAAATAAGGTTTCTTGATAGAAATTATCATCCCCTTAAGGACTGTTTTTTTTTCAATGCTCTCTTAGTGCTCGCCTACGTCATAAAAGGAAGCCTTGTGCAAAAATTCACGCTTCTAGTTCCATTGGTTTCAGCAGCGCGGTATTATGTCAGATAGTCAGTTTCTCCTTTTTTATGTGTATAGAAGATTATCTACCAGGTCGTCTATTCAAATACTTTCTGAGCCAGAGTGATTAATAGTGACGATAGTTATAAGATCGCGTTAGAGTGATTAGTAGACGCCGGCAGTCGGTCACCGGATTAGCACCCATTGGCCTAGTTTGTAATTACTGGTAGTGGATTAAAGAACAATATTTAACACTACGCAGTTTTATTAATTACTTCCCATCAAAATATTAAATTGTTGCTAAGCAGGGTTTTTTAATGAGGTATCGTGGCCTTGGACCGCACAGAACAACTGAAACCCGCGGGTAGGTTTTAGTGTCACTCAATTCAAAGCGGAAAGGTTAAATGATGACTGTCCATTCCCCATAAAAATAGACAGATTTTTTTCAGTAAAAGTTTTACATTCCCCGCTCCACCCAGAGCGAAAGGAGTTATATGATGATTGAGTAATAATATGATCTAGATTCTAGAAAAAAACATACCAAACCAAAGCCACCAACAAAACAGACATCAAACTATAATGGCTGGTTCTACATCAAGGCATTGGCCTCGGCTATCATTTGAACATCTTTGACAGTAGTAATGGGTAGTAAGAAGCTCAGCACTCCGATAGCCGTGAATAGTTCAGTAGTAGTCTTAACAAGAGGTATGATCTTACTCAGTCACTGTATTGTAGAGACAAGATAGACACTTTCCGTAAAATACTAGTGTTATAATAATCTACATCCGGTGGTTAGACAGGAGCTTGGATCCACAAAGCTTGAAAAAATGACACTTAGACCCACATCTGACAGTAAAACACACACGCAGACAATGGCATAGTTACTTGGTTAAGTTCCACCTTCATAATTATCGGATCTGCCTGCTGCGGTTTTCCCGTCCGATTATAATTTAGGTGTCTTCAAGGGTAGAGTGAATAAGCTCTTAATAAGCTAGTGCGCCTCACCATCAACGATTGCATCACTGCTTACCATCAGGTGGGATCGCAGTCATGCACTAGTTTATAACAGTAAAAAAACAGACAGTAAAGCACACAGGCATCGGTATCACAGGAACTGGAGGATCAATTGAATTCTGCACAAAGGATAAACACAATGTGTACTGAAAAATCACGGAGGGATCCGCGGGCCAGAATAATAGCGTTAAATAAATAATATGAGAGCGTCTCAACTTAATTTGGCAGCCCTGTTATGTATTACATGGTGGTGTGGCCTTGAAGACAGCGGTAGCGGATACGGCCTCATAATTAAAAAAAAATCAGGTACAAACCCGAAAATAGAAAAAAATCTACGAACAAAATTATAAATTAAAAAATTGGGTTAGGTTAGATAAATTAAAAGGTTTTTTTTTAATTTAAGATCGTTTAATTTAATTCAAATGTAATATGTAATTTTTGCACAGTATTTATCCTGTTTCTTGGAAAAGCGTCAGCTTGGAGACTTTACAGGTAAGTACTACAAGTATTTCTCATAGTACGCCTTTCTCTATCGTGCATACGACAAATATTTCCCTAAAAAATAATCGCAAGCCTATCTTAAACAATTTCATGAAAAATACTCAAAAATATACATAACGGTTCTTTGTAAGTACTGCAAGATGTAATATGCATTAAGTCCGCCTCTGTACTTGTGTGTGCCTAAAGTATTTAATTAGTGCATACTCTCCGCATTACGAATCGTTCTTCTAATCCTATCGAGTTTCCCCGCACCCCAGATTATATTTATTTCTAAACTCATATAAACTTCTCTAAGCCAGCCTTTATGAGTTCATATGGCACAAATATGGAGGGTTTCCGACAAAAGAGGTTCTCATTTAGTATAGGTATTTTTTTTCAAGTGGGGTATCATCAAAATATCGCTCTGGGCGAAGCGGGAGGGCGAGTCAGACTTCTACTGACTGAAACCCACTACAGTTCCGTCTTTGCCCTAATTCCAGGGTTCTCTTTCGTTAACCTAGGTTCTAGAAGGCTTCGACCCTGTCGGGCCCCTACAGTTTATTTATTATAAGTCACACTTATTTATTATAACTCTATGGTCCATAGTATCAACCGGATTCCATGAGAAAATTTCAGGGAACCAATTGATATGATTGGGATTGTTGATAAACCTGATTGTTGCAATAATGTTTGACTCAATTTTACTCGGAGAAAATCTTTTTTAACAAGAAAAATGCTTTAAAGCCGTATGTGATTGCTGATGAAAAATCTGATGCAACTTTTTAATACGTGTACATAGTTATTGCAAAGAATTCCTTTTATATTTATATTTCTGCTACTATCCATACATTATAATATAACAAAGCGTTGTGCAAATTAACAATTCTGTGAAGCCATTTCAAATCGGATCGCCGGTTTAGAGGCCACCGATTGGAAGAAAGGGAACTTGAAAGCTTTTACTATGAAACGAGCTACATACAGACTCACCGTGGAGATACGTTACCATTGCTGGCTTTATGAGCATTAGGGCCAAAGGTTCGTAAACGAAACCAGCAATGTACAAGAAATGTGAGAAGATTTACAGCATTTGTTTATTTTTAGGGTGTCTAGTGAGTGTTGGTAAAAGTACGAGCAACATATGAAAGGTTTGAATTATGGGTACCAGCAGAGTTGATGGCTGGCGATTGAAAGAGCAACAATGCCGTAACAAGATTAAAATTCCACACAAGATGGATCGAATTTGATAAGATCCTCTTTGTAAACAGCGTTTCCCTTTTAGCATGTTTATTAAGTATTGGTTTAGCGAGAGCGACGGCATCGGTATGGCAACACAAGTCTGTATCGGATATTTTGACGAACAATGTCTCTGACATAAGTGCGAAATTGAGTTGTTTGAAATACACACTCATAAACTATAAGTACATAAGAACTAGAAGAAAGCAAGTTACGTCCAAATACGAGTTTCTTTATTTTTTATATCAGGTCACTGGGGTACTGAACTTTTGAAAGGCATAGGAGAGGCCGAAGCCAATTCGCCGAGACCCCTTACACAATTTTCATGGAACATTGTAACAACCGATGATTGCATGTATGCGTTATTATACAGAGTGTGTCAGACATGATTCTGGACCCTTCGGTGATGGAACTTTTCATCGGGGTGTCCAGAATCATGTACTGGATCCATGGTGTTTGTTTGTGCGTCGATGTCAGACACTCCCGAAGTACTTATTGTAAACCTTAACAAGGATGAAAATAAGTGTAAAACAGGCGGTCTGCTCGGTTTGCGAATGTATCCGGAAAGCTGCAGTTCGCGATTAATGGCGCCGTATTACTGAGGTCATTACTCATCGTGATTCACAATGATGACCACAACCATTTTGGCAAGAGTGTACCGATAAAGAAGAAGAAGAAAAGCGATCTTATCGCATAGGGCAATTGCTTATAAACTAACTTTGGATGGAATGATCGAAAGGAAGAAGTATTTTTCGGCACCCAGATTTTCGGCACCAAAAGTTTCAGAACCCAAGCTTTTTTCGATTCGGCACCAGTAGATATTTTGGATGGTACTAACCAATACAAAATCCCGATCCGAAACGGGAATACTTCAAAAGGAAAAAGATGGAGATGACTATGTACTCATCTACAATCTAAAGATGTAGATTAATTAGTATGTACTAATCTACATCGTTCTAGCCTCGTACTATTGTTGTATTTACGGCTAAACAGCCTGAACTATTCTATTTTTACTGAGACTGCAAATTGCCTTACAGTCAAGCTATTTTTACTCGTGTCGCCCACTGCCATTGTTCACTTCAGCGTCTTTAGAAAATATTTTTGCTGTACCAGGTTTTCTGTGTACTGGAAGTTATTTCTATCCACCCAGAAAGAAGTTGACTACCTATAATTAGTAGCTTTGACGACATTTCAGGAAAGTTTGTCCTAGTTGCCTTAGTTCGCCGTCATTGAATAACTATAATTTGTTACATTTACTTTGAAAACTGTAATTACTCCTTATGACTGTATCAATACAATAAAATCTTCAAAACTTCTATGCTAACTATATAATAATGAGGGAAAATTGATTGTTTTTTGAAGCTATTATTATATAGATGGTAGCTTCTGCCAGCGGCTTTGCCCGCTTAAAAGTAGGATTTTCACATAAACTTCAGATGTCTGTTTCATCCCAATTCTGAAATCCAATTTTGAAAAATCCACTCGTAATGCTCATTTATGTTATAAAAGGATACCTTGGACAAAATTTCGTACTCCCAGACCCAGTAGATTCGGTTGTGTGTTGATATGTTAGTCAAGTCAGTGTCTCTTTATTTATTTATTAAATACTTTATGCACATAAGAGTACAGAGGTGGACTTAATACTTTAGGCATTCCAGTCAACCTTTGGGTGATGCAGAGATAAATGATGGTGAAACAAGAGCGAGAAAAGTCGAACACAAGAAAAGATATGCTAATAAATCCTAAATATAATAAAATATATAAGTATCGATAATAGCTTCCACAAACCATCAAATATAATTCGATCATGAAAATCTCTGTCTGATTAGAAGGCTCATCTGTCTGCAATACGGTTAGGAACCCCCAGCCCTAACACTTGTTAAGTCAATACTTCACGCAAGAACATCTGCTCAAACTTTACCAAGCGCAAGTTCGATCGTGTAGAGTACTGTTCTCATCTTTAAGGCTGATCTGGATCTACCAGATACCTGCTTGATAAGCTTCAGGAATCTATTGAGAAACCAGCTAAGAGGATCCTTGGTAATTATGCACTCGTTGAATTGAAGGTTCAGAATCTTAAGCATTAACGATGCGTTGCTAGCCAGAAATGAGTAGGTCCGTAGGTCCCGGCTGTCATTTATAGATCTTTGGCAGTCGTTACGGATAGTCAGAAGCCAGTAAATCTGACTCCAGTCTTGCCATGAAGTACCGTGTTACCCCAGTTAATGGGTTGTGGAGGTCTAGTAGGCAGCCGCTCCTCGTAAAATACTGGTATTCAGCTAAATCCAGCTTGACTGGAAGCCGATCTCAATATAGTTGGGAAAAGGCTAGGCAGATGATGATGCTAGCCAGAAATGAGCCAAGAAGATCCTTAGTAATTATGCATTCGTTGAACTGGAGCTGCAAAATCTTGAGCATCAACACTGAATTGCTAGCCTGTCAGTTATCTACCGATTGTGATTCGGGGAATAAAACATCAGAATTGCATTACTTAATTCCGCAAACACATTCCATTGAACGTAGAGCGGGAGAAGTTATTTGGAGATTTCACAGAAATCTGAAAATTGGTGCATCATCATCATCATCATCTCAGCCGAAAGACGTCCACTGCTGGACATAGGCCTCCCCCAAGCGTCGCCACAGCGACCGGTCCTGCGCGTCTCGCATCCATCGGATTCCCGCGACCCTCGCCAGGTCGTCGGTCCACCTTGTGGGAGGCCTTCCGACGCTGCGTCTTCCGGTACGTAGCCGAAACCCTATAGAACCTTCCGTCCCCATCGACCATCTGTTCTACGAGCAATGTGCCCTGCCCACTGCCACTTAAGTTTACCGATTCTTCGGGCTATGTCGGTAACCTTAGTTCTCTTGCGGATCTCTTCATTCCTGATGTGATCGCGCAAGGAAACTCCGAGCATAGCCCTTTCCATTGCTCTATAGCCCTTTCCATTGCTCTTTGGGTGACTTTAAGCCTTCTGATGAGGCCCATTGTGAGCGACCACGTTTCCGAGCCATATGTCATCACTGGCAACACACACTGGTCGTAGACTTTTGTCTTGAGACACTGCGGTAGGTTGGACGAGAAGATACCGTGCAGCTTCCTGAACGCTGCCCAGCCGAGTCGGATTCGACGATTGATCTCTTTCTCGAAGTTAGATCTACCCAACTGGACCGTCTGTCCCAGGTAGACGTAGTCGTCCACAACTTCGAGTGTAGAGTCTCCGATCTTGATAGGAGTGGGAGCTACATGGATGTTTACCATGACTTTGGTTTTGTCCATGTTCATTTTGAGTCCCAAACTTTCGGAAGCCCTACTGAGATCACCGAGCATTGTACTGAGCTCCTCCGTAGTCTCAGCCATGACTACTATGTCGTCGGCAAACCGAAGGTGAGTGATGTACTCGCCGTTGATATTGATGCCTCGCCCTCTCCATTCCAGAACCTTGAAGACATCCTCCAATGCGGCCGTGAACAGTTTCGGAGAGATAACGTCTCCCTGCCTCACACCCCGCTGTAAGAGGATAGGTTTCGAGGTCTGATCCTGGAGTCGGACTGACATGGTGGCGTTTTTGTACAAACATTTCAGCACTTCGATGTACCGATAGTCAATCTGGCACCGTTGGAGAGACTGCAGTACAGCCCAAGTCTCGATCGAATCAAAGGCTTTCTCGTAATCCACAAACGCTAAGCAGAGAGGCAGGTTATACTCCTCAGTCTTCTGTATAACCTGCCGTAGCGTATGTATGTGGTCTACGGTGCTAAAGCCTTTTCGGAATCCGGCTTGTTCAGGAGGCTGGAAGTCGTCGAACCTGCGTGCGAGACGATTCGTGATGACTCTGGAAAACAACTTGTAGACATGGCTCAGAAGTGAGATGGGCCTGTAGTTCTTAAGGAGGGCATTGTCGCCCTTCTTAAAGAAAAGTACCACCACACCTCTGCCCCATGCCTGTGGCGTTTTGCCCTCGAGTATGACGGAATTAAATAGCTTCTGAAGGGCCTTAAGGACCGGTTTTCCACCCGCCTTCAGAAGTTCGGCCGTAATTCCGTCCTCACCCGGCGCCTTATTGTGTTTAAGTTGTTTCAGAGCCATCCTAATCTCGTACAGGCTGACGTCCGGGATATCTTCGGTATAGTGTCGGGTCAATCTAGTTCTTGGATCGTTCGCTAGATTTGCCGTGGGTTTAGAGATAGACGTGTATAACTGTCCATAGAATGCCTCGATCTCTCCCAGGAGCTCCGATTTAGGGGATATGACTCTGCCATCGTCGGTCTTCAGTTTCGTGAGTTGGCTCTGCCCAATAGACAGATCCCTCGCAAAGACTTTGGAGCCCTTATTCCGCTCTATCGCGTCCTTAACCCTTTCGGAATTAAAGTGGCGAAGATCGCGTTTTAAGGACTTCGAAATCTGTCTATTGAGCTGACGGTATCTGCACGAATCGTCTGAAGACTGCAGAATCATCTCACACCTCTTCTTCATGAGCTCGAGAGTCGGATCCGAGAGCTTCTTGTTCTTATTTGTACGGTGGGTCTTGAAAAACTTAGACCCGACCGTATGGACAGTTTCCACGAACCCATCGTTACATTCGTCCACGGAGCTACCTAGGCACTCGAAACGATTGTGGAGTTCGAGCTGAAAGCTCTCGGGGTTTTGGAGCTGGATTTGTGCTGGACGGAGCGTAGACTTCACCAGTCGAGACCTTTCAAGCTTGATGTTGATATTCAATGTGCCTCTCACCATGCGGTGATCACTACCAGTTTTCACCGCATTGATCACAGAGACATCATTGAATATTTGCTTCTTCGTCGACAAGATGAAGTCAATCTCATTTTTAGTTGCACCATCGGGGCTTTGCCAGGTCCACCTCCTATGCTCACGCTTTTTGAAGAAAGAGTTCATCATGTAGAGGCCCTCCTTCTCCATAAAGCTAGCCAGTAGGTGTCCCCGGTGATTCCGCCGTCCAAATCCAAATTGCCCCACTCGCAGCTCATCACCGTCTCGTTTGCCCAGTTTAGCGTTGAAGTCCCCCATGACCACGGTGAAGTGAGTCTTATAACCATGTATGGCTCTGGATATATTCTCATACATGGTCTCTACTTCGTCGTCGGAGTGTGTCGAGGTTGGGGCATATACCTGTATGACCTTCAGCGAATATCTTGCCGATATTCTGAGTATAAGGTAAGCCACCCTGGTCGACACACTCTCGATCCTCACCACATTGTTCACAAGGGACTTGTGGACGAAAAACCCGACACCACCCTGGGACTGCTGGTCGCCCTCCCGGAAATAGAGCAGGTTACCGGATTTGAGAATTATCGTGTCCTCCCCCTGTCTTCGGACTTCGGATAATCCCACAATACTCCATCGTACCCCGCTCAACTCTTCCTCAAGTTCGGTGATCTTCTCGTCGGTCCGCAGTGTACGCATGTTGTATGTTGCCAGGTCGAGTCGTTGGAAGGGGTAGCCTAGCCTCCTCCGGAGATTCTTCGCACCCCTTGCCTCGCCGTAGCCTTGACCGCTACCGTAGTCAAGGTTAGACGGGCTGCCGGGTACTAGGGGCCGTTTCGTTTTGCGTGTCTGCATTGTTGGGGGGTTTTTGCCATAATCGCCACGCTTGGCATGCGGGTTGGCGATCGCAGTGTAGATGTTGAAATGCACAGAAAATGCTGCTGCCCATTTTCTGGTGTGTCCCTTAGTCGCCTCTTACGACACCCACGGGAAGAGATGGGATGGTGTATTTCTTCGGTTCCAGACACCATACGGAACGGAACGGAAAATTGGTGCAATAGGTATTAAATATTCATAACTGTATTTTTTTTTGTTGGACAGATTACAGTCACACTACTTAACTTAACAGGTGAGATAGTGGTCAAACGCGAGCCTATGCAAACAATATACTTTTTCAGCCACACTTACAAACTTCTCTACGACAAGGCTAGCAAGAGATTGATGGTGAAAAAATGAAAACTACAAAAATAAAAGATTTAAATTAAAATCTCAGGTTTTATAAAAATTCAAAACGCAAAACGTAACATAAAGCAACGTCTTGAAACAAAAATAAGCGGATTATGGCACAATTTGTGTTCGCAAAAATCTAGCCAAGTTTACGGTATTCTTGCTTTCTAGAATATGGCAGGATGGCACATTAGGCAGATATTAAAATGGCTTATTCAGCAGAAAGCCAGACGTCTTGAGGACGGCTTACGCATTATTTTGACTGTTATTGGTATAATGCTGCGCCTAGTTTATCTTACCTGACTTTGTTGTGATTATACAAAGACTACTGTTACACCTAAGGGCCTGTGCACACTACGTTTTTTAAACGCGCCGTTGACGCGCGTTTGTAGCGATACGCACGCGAGTCAGGCGCACCTTTTAGACCCTCTGTCGCACGTTTATAAAACGCGCATTATTAATGCGTTAAAAAACGTGGTGAGCACGGTCCTTATTAGCTGCTACCCGTAACTTCATCCGCATCAAAGTAGCGTAGAACCGCAAAAATTACCTACAATTTCATAGCTTCTAATTTTTTTGCGTTGTATCCTAATTATTTCTGTAAAATAAAAGTCTTTTAAGGGTTCCGTAGCCAATTGGCAAAAACGGAACCCTTATAGTTTCGCCATGTCTGTCCGTCCGTCCTCGCTTAATCTCTGAGACCGTTAGCTCTAGAAAGCTGAAATTTGGTACCAATATGTATGTCAATCACGCCGACAAAGTGCAAAAATAAAAATTGGAAAAATATGTTTTATTAGGGTCGTCCCCCTACATGTAAAGTAAAAAGCGATTTTTTTTTTATTTCAACCCTAACGTGTGATATATTGTTGGATAGGTATTCAAAAATAAATAGGGGTTTACTAAAATCATATTTTGATAATATCAATAATTTCGGAAATAATCGCTCCAAAAGTAAAAAACAATGTGTCCTCCCTCTAACTTTTGAACCATAAGTTTAGAAAATATGAAAAAATCTGGAAAGTAGAGCTTTATAAAAACTAATTTAAATTGTCACTTACGGGATATCTTCCGTGATTTTTAATTATTTCGAGTTCCCGATATTTCGACGCTGTTGCAAGCGCCATGATCGCGGGATGACTGGAGAGTGCGGGTGGATGGAAAAAATTGCTAAGAGCAGACAAATCTGTCTACCCTGTTCCTATGTTGTTATGTTATCCTGTTCCTCTTGCTACGCGCACTATTGCAACTCGACACTAAATCACGGCAAAACACACTCACAGTATCACCAAGTTTTTCGGAGTCTTTGTTATGATACCGGATCCCCCTTTTAAGCATGTTCACAACTGGATTCCACGTACTTGACAATTTGAAACCATCCTCTCGATTGAAATTTTTGTGTTTTCTTATTTCAATTGCTTCTCTTGTCAGCTTAGGTATGTAATGTTTGTCCGTGGACAAAACACTTGGCTTGTGGAGTTCGATCCAGTGATTGTGAAACAAACCGTGATAGCCTAAAACAGTGTTTATAAAAACTTTCTAGGAAAATTATTTTGAACTTGATAGGACGAACAGTTTTTGAAAAATTGGGGACACTTATTGTGACGGACGGGAAACTACGGAACCCTACACTGAGCGTGGCCCGACACGCTCTTGGCCGGTTTTTATTTTAAATTTATTATTGATAGCACAGGCTCGAGAGGCACTATGCCTCACCTGATGGAAAGTGGCGATGTCGTCAACATTGGAGCACGCTTGTCACCTACCAGTACATACTCAGAAATGAACGGTTCTATTCTATTTTAAAGATATTCGGACAAAATTAAAAATAAATGTTAAAACCTGCCATCCCTTTCAATCCTGAGGTCATGGATCGGAATTCCAAAAAGTAAGCTCGGTGTTTCCAGACCGAAGGCAACGAAGAAACGGGGTGGGGGTTAGTCAGTAAAAGTCTGACACTCCCTCCCGCCCCGTCCAAGAGCGGAAGAACTCGTTCTGATGATTCCCTACCTAAAAAAAAATCAATGCAAATATCTTTCGTGCCTCTGACACGACAAGCGGTTGGCATGCGTAAACTTATGATAGTCGCTACGGGAGCTCGAAAGCGCGAGCATGGCATCTGATAACGAAGTCAGACAGAGATCGCATTGTGGAAGATGCTGGTTTTTATCTGCATCTAATATATTTAAATTTCAAAGACATGTGACATCCACCAACCCGCACTGGGCCCGCGTGTTGGATGTCTGTCCATTCTCTCTTCTAAAGAGGAGATCTGACTCCCAGCAGGGAACATTATAAGTCTGATGCTATGCTATGCTATTATAATACATTTAGATAGCAAACTTTCAATATTGACATAACATAATCACCCAAATAATGAGCCCACAGTTGGGACCCAGGTCTCCTGACCAGAAGATAGAGATATTAGCTTAAGTTTTCCTGAAATAATTACATAAAATTAAAAAAAAAAAACAAAATAAAAAATAATAATGAAGACTCAAATAAATGAGAAATCATTGTTTACGGTTTATAAAATAATTATTTCCCGCTTCACTTTCGGAAACAACGAACGTTGATTCCCGAGCCTTTTTTGTCGCAATCAGTGAAACAGGAATAATTATGCATTGCACTGACAATATGACAGTCTTGTCGGGTCAACGACCTGTGAATCAGAAATCTGTGAATACGATTTTACTCGTAAATTATAATATTGTACGTAAAAACATTAATGCGAAAGCATTTATTATTTAATCTGTAGTTTTTGCAGCCGTATCAAGTGCGCAAAGGCTTCATTCATTTCAACGTGAATACTGCAATAATATGAATAAATACTCATAATTGAAATTAAATTTTCAATATTAAAATACTTCTACATGTTCATAATGCTTCCTTATTTAATGTTAAACTAATCAAAAGTAGATAAATAAGTATTGTTTAATATAATGCATCACTGCATTGTTTAGTATATTTTTCATTGAATTAATTCTACTTAAAAGTCTCTAATAAAATAATTTTAATCTTCGTGTTCGTTATCGTCATTATTACAGTAAGCAAAATCGGCCAAGTGTGATTCGGATTAAAGCACAAAGAGTTGTGAACGAACATAATAAAATTATTTTATAACAGGTATGTTGCTAGATTAGGTGATTATAGGTTAAACCTAAAACATATCCTACTAATATTATAAATGCGAAAGTTTGTGAGGATGGATGTATGTTTGTTACTCTTTCACGCAAAAACGGCTGGACCGATTTGGTTGAAATTTGGTATGTAGATACTTTATACCCTGGATTAACATATAGACTCCTTTTTTTTCTACTTTCATTTTTTTTTCGGGCGAGGCCGCGGGCGGAAGCTAGTTATTTATATGGAAAACCAAGATATAGTTTTGGGAGGCTATTGTGCTTACCAGAGACTATTTTAAAGACTTTAGCCCCTGCCTGAACAATGTTATTAATATAAATCAATAACAAAGGCAGAGGGTGACTTAAACACTCAATAAACGGGCCTCTCAAAACGGGCACCTAGTATAAAGTAACGTGGCAACAGAGTGTAACGTATTCTGAGGTGCTTGAGGAGTGAAGAAGTATGCCACAGATGTTAAGACACTCCAGGAAGTATTGTCAAGATCCCTTCCAGTATCTTACTAGAATACACATCCTTCTCCCGAACACGTTTGTACCAACGTGCTCGGCTCATCGTTTCAGCTTGAAGACGTATGCTTAAAGCGTCGTCGCCACAACGACCAGTTCTGTACGTCTCGTATCCATCGTATTCCCGCAACGCTCACCAGGTCATCGGTCCACCCTTGTGGGAGACCTTCCAACGCGGCGTCTTCTCGTCCGTGGTCCGTCGAATTCATTCGAAGCAAATTTACTGTGACACACGGACTTGTAGACATAAAGTTCCGCAAAATATGAAATTGGTAGACGGCTTTAGTGTTCCAAACGCTCAAGTAAAAGTTTCTTGAAAGTTTGGAGCGCCAAAACCGTCCACAACTGGGAAAAGGCGTCCCCAAGCAGTGTCTATACCATATCGACTGGTCCAGCCTGGGAACTAAACTAGAAACAACAATCAATCCAGAACCAATATCTCTTCAAGCCCCCCACAACTCAATCTATCACAAACAAACCTACGAAACAAAAAATCAACTGCTCCACGCATGAAAAATTCATAACCATCCAGCTCTATTTATCCGGAGATAACTAAATATGATCAAAAAAACGCGGAGAGCAGACATGAAAACAAATTAGGGTTCACTCCATCACCCGTGTTAACGTTGTTAGTAACAACTCGGTATATCAGGCATGCAGCCCTCAGGGTCTACGGGGAACGCATTGTGGGATTAGACACGGAAACATGGCTGTCGTAAGGATATGTTCAATGCAATTAAAAATGAGATATTGATGGAGTCCGAGAGTTAATCGAGTTGGTTGGGATATCAGTAGACAGCTGGTCGACTCTTCGCGTGACTAGAGCGGTGGGCTTTTCTTTGGTCGACGAATCTCCATTATATGCAACGTTAGGCGCTTTTTCTATTGCCAGTTTTTTAATACCCAATGATTTTATACATTTTGATTTATACTACCTATTATTTTCAGTAAATGAATAAATAGGTAAATTATAACAAGTATGAGGGTAGTTTTTATTTCTATACATCCAAAAGAGGTATTGTAATTTTGCAGTTGCAATCCAGTTTAAACTCTTAAAACTATGTAAAAGTTTTCAATTGTCAAGGAGAAGTCAGAAAGCAGAAACTATTTGCATTTCTAAAACGTACCTTTGAGATCTTTTCTGGTTATTTTGGTAGGACAAACAGACAGCAGAGTTTGTTTACGACGAAATGTATATTTTAGTACCAATGAGCTCGATAGATGGCGTTAAAAGCAAATTAGAAGTCGCTATGGTTTCGTTACCGCGATTTAGGTAGGTTCGAACCATTTCAGTAAATAAAGGAGAGAGAAAACAAACCAGTTCAAAGTAGTTCAATATACAGTGGTTTTATTTATTCCTACTAGTATATACAACCTAGTTCAAATATTAGTGCCAAGTGTTTCCGTCGAAGCGCTAGGTGCTAAACATTGGTCCTTCGAGCCGGATAGCTACCATTTTTGAGTTCGCGCGCGGCCCGTGCCGCCTTGCCCGTGGTACTGCAGTGGATTGCTGCGGCAAAGTACCCAGAGCCCTACAGCAGCAGCATCAGCTTCGTCCAGGGTTGTGGACAGAGTTAGCAGCAACAGCAGAGGGAGCTGATCGTGTCACACACGGAGCACCTAGTACAACGTGCCATCGGAAGACCGAAGACCGACGTCACGGATTAGTTCATCGTGTCGCCACCAGAGCGCGCCACAAGCAGCAAATAATTGTGTTTGTGTGAGTGAAGTGAAACCGTGAGTACAATTTACTTATACACTGAAGCAGTGAGATCAGGTAACATTTTGCCACACAGTTATGAACTTTATTTCAAAGAAGATTTTAACTTAGCTTAATTTTATGTTAGTTTAGGACTTAGAATAATTGTATGAAAAACGACGGAACGGGGAACCTACGCCCGATTTCCGCCAGAGTTTAAGTTAATTCAAAGACTTGTAAAATTTTGAGCAACTTATTTGGACTTAGAATATTTTTTGTCTTTTTTTTATAAACACTTAAGTTTTGGTTTTATTTTAGTTCATTAATTAAATATTCATATATTAGGTTAATTTTAGTTATTGTTCAAGATGGAAGGTAAAATAAATATTTTGAACAACCTTCAAAATGTGATACAGAAGGCTTATACTAATTTTAAAAAGAGTCCGAAAGATAGACTAACATTAGAATATTTGGAAACAAGGCTCGAATTGTTGGAAAGAGATTGGACGTTATTTATGAACACAAAAACGCAACTTTATGGCGCTTTTAAGTTCGAAGATATAGGTCAAAAGGTTGAGGACATGTACGACACAACCGAAGATGTTTACATAAATTGTAAATGTTTAATAAAAGCAGCACTAAATAAAATCAGTGTTAAAGCACCTTTACCACAAGATAGTGGAACCAACAACAGCTCCTCCAATTGTTCCGTAAAGTTGCCTAAAATTACGATTCCAACATTCTCTGGCAAATATAGTGAATGGACCACTTTTTATAATCTGTTTACATCGTTAGTTCACAACAACACATCTTTAGACAATGTGCAAAAGTTGCACTACCTCAAGGGACACCTTACTGGGGAAGCTGAACAACTGATAAGGCATACACCAATCACAGATGCTAACTACAGTAAATGCTGGTCACTTTTAGAAAAGCGTTATGCAAATAAAAAATATTTAACGGGTTGCATTTTAAAAAGATTATTCAGCCAAAAACGCCTGCATGCTGAATCAGCTTCCGCTTTAAAGGAATTGTTAGACACTACATGTGACTGTCTTAACGCCCTAACAAATCTGGAAATTGATGTGAGTACATGGGACGTTATGATTATACATCTAGTCACATTTAAGCTCGATAATGAAACTCGTAAGCAATGGGAGTTCAGCATTTCTAACGACTCCAGTGACAACTTACCCACCTTTGAACAATTTAAATCATTTATCGAAAGTCGTTTTCGCGCCTTGGAATGCATAGAACCGAGGAATGTAGTGACTTATCAGGCCAAAACTAGTTCACAAGTCCATAGTTCAAAGGTGATGTTAGCAACTACTTCATCCAAAATGCAGTGCGAATACTGCACTGAATTCCATAAGCTCTGTTTCTGTAAGCGATTTGCAAAACAATCTACAGAAAATAGACGCGAGTTCATTGCAAAACATAACATCTGCTTTAATTGTTTAGGCAGCAATCATACACTACGTGATTGTAAGAAGCAGACCTCCTGTAGAGTGTGCAAAAAACGCCATCACTCGTTACTGCACCTCAACAGAGAAAATCAAGGCCAACAGGCTACAGTAAAGCCTGCTGTCGTCAAGACTAGTTCTTCAACTAGTGATGGTCAGATAGTAGCATGCTTGTCTACTGGCCATTCCGACCAGCCATCTAAGCCCGGACAGGTTTTATTACCCACAGCGATAATTAAAGCCGAGTCGAAGACGGGTGAATATCATACAGTTCGAGCCTTGCTAGATCAAGGCTCCCAGGCGTCTTTTATTACGGAAGACACAGTTCAATATCTTGGGCTGAAGAAAATCCCAGTCCGAGGTCTAGTTTCCGGTTTAGGAGGCAACAGATCAACCACTGCGAAGTACATGGTTAATTTGACATTGAAGTCCACAGTTGAACTAGACTTTCAACTTAATATTAGGGCTTATGTCTTGAATAAAATAACATCTTACTTACCTGAGCGAACTGTTAATACTAGTTTATTGAATTGGGTTGATATTAATGGTCTGAGTCTTGCAGACCCTGAGTTCAATACACCCAATAAGGTGGACATTCTCTTGGGGGCAGATGCTTACTACGCCATAGCCAAAAATGGTCTAAAAAGGAGTCCATCTGGTACTGTGATTGCACAGAGCACCACTTTAGGATGGGTTCTTTCAGGAGTAGTGAGCTCAAATGGCAAGACTCCAAATTGTTCATTGTGCACAGTTCATAAAAGTCAGTATTCTCAAAAATATTGTGGAAAAACACCCAGGTAATGATGACATTGTGGGGTGCATAGGTCTCGTCATCGCCTATATATACAATTGATTAAATAAATACAGTTCAGTTGGCATTCGAACCTCGTACGTTTCATTTCTCTCCTCACACACGCCACACACATACATTGGTGACCCCGACGAGCGTGGGCGAAATCCGATATCGCGCCTGCACGCCGCGCCGTTTTCTATACAACGTTCTAAATTGTGCACGAGGTTCAGAAAAATGAATACACAAGTCGCACCGCTGCAGCCAACTCCAGCACCTATAGTACCGAAAGCTGAAGAATCAACCTCCATCATTTCGTCACTATCTGTGGCAAGTAGGATTCCGGAATTTTGGCCAGAAAACCCTCGATTATGGTTCTTACAAGTTGAAGCCATATTGACGCCTCAAAAAACATCAGACGCAAACAAGTACTTCATGGTTGTGGCAAAACTCGGTAAAGACGTAATACAGCAAGTAGCGGACATAGTTGCGAGTCCCCCGGAAAACAACAAATTTGAAGCTCTCAAAGATCGGCTCATGCAAATTTATGAAGAATCTGAAGCAAGACAAATACAAAAACTGATTTCGGAAATTGAACTAGGAGACCAGAGACCCAGTCAACTGCTGCGAAGAATGAAGGAGCTAGCAAGAGGAAAAATAGAAAATGATACCCTCAAAATATTGTGGCAGGGACACCTACCTGCACCTGTAAGAGCAGTCCTCACAGTGACGTCAGCAAAGGATTTGGAAGAACTGGCCGTTATAGCTGATAAAGTAATGGAGACCCACCAACCCGCGCAAGTCAGTGAAGTAGCCCGCAGCAACCAGGAAACAACAACAGCTTTCGACGTAGCTACAATTATGGCAGAAATAGCGAAGATAAACCTGAAGATAGCGGAGATGGACAGAGGAAGAAGAAGATATAGGAGTAGGAGCGGATACAGGAACTCTTCGCAGTCACATTCCCGGTCAAGGCCACGAAGAACGCCAGAAAGTCCTGACTGGTTATGTTCGTATCACTTCAAGTTCAGGAGCAGAGCTAGGAAATGCATCGCGCCCTGCAACTGGAAGACGAAGACGGTAACTAACTCGGAAAACTAAGAAGACTACAACCGGTGGCGGGAAGTTGTGCAGTCAAGGATCATCGCCTTATCGTAAGTGACCAAAAATCTCACATAAGATTCCTTATAGATTCGGGTGCATGTATTTCTGTAATACCTAAACATTTAGTAAAGAACAAAAATGAATTAGATTTAAATTGTAACTTTAAGCTCTATGCCGCAAATGGGTCAGAGATAAAAACCTACGGTACTAAAACATTGACATTAGATTTAAAACTGCGTAGACCCTTCTCATGGACATTTGTAGTGTGCAACGTTAAACAACCCATACTCGGCGTAGATTTTCTTAACCATCATAAGCTAATTGTTGATATCAGTGGTCGTTGTTTATTAGATAAGGTAACTAATCTGGCTGTCCGAGGAACGATCGTAAACCATTATATTTCAGCAATTTCGACCTTAAGAAGTGATCATCCCATTTATGACATATTGACCAAATATCCAGAGATTCTTAAACCTATGTCGTTTAAAGACACGCCGAAACACTCTGTATATCATTATATTGATACGACAGGTTCACCCATATTTTGTAAGCCAAGGCCATTAGCCCCAGAGCGATATAGAATAGCTAAGGAAGAATTTAAAACTATGTTAGAGGCAGGCATATGCAGACCCTCCAAATCAGCTTGGGCGAGTCCCCTACACTTAGTTCCAAAAAAGGATGGACAGGTCCGACCATGCGGAGACTATCGTGCACTTAATTCAGTCACAAAGCCGGATAGGTACCCGTTACCGCGCGTACAAGACCTTACATATTTTTTAGCTGGAAAAACGGTATTCTCGAAAATTGACATAAAGAAAGCCTACCATAATATTTTAATTAATCCGGATGATATTTGTAAAACTGCAATTACGACACCATTCGGTTTATATGAATTTGAACGTATGACCTTTGGGTTGAGAAACGCTGCCCAAACCTTCCAGCGTTTCATGACAAATACAGTCTTATCAGGCTTAGACTTTTTATACTGTTACGCGGATGATATTTTAGTGAGTTCTATAAACGGTAAACTACATTCTGAACACCTAGAGCAAGTATTTCAACGATTAAGCGAGTATGGTATTACAATAAACTTAGAAAAATGTATGTTTAACGCAACTAGTATAGAATTCTTAGGCTACGAGGTATCTACATCTGGTATTAGGCCATTAGAGTCGAAAGTACAAGCGATCATTGACTATCCTAAACCGCAAAATGTCAGCCAGCTGCGTAAATTTTTGGGCATGGTCAACTTTTATCGAAATCATTTACCTAGAGCAATAGAATACTTAGACATATTAAATAAATATATCCATAAGGCTAAAAAGAACGATAAGACAGTCATACAGTGGACACCGGATGCTGAACAAGCGTTTCTGCAATGCAAAAACAGTCTCACCAATGCAGTCACGTTAACATTCCCAGTAATCAACGTGCCATATGCACTATTTGCTGACGCATCAAATAATTGTGTAGGAGCCGTGTTGCAACAATATGTAGACAGCGAATGGCACCCATTAGGCTATTTTTCTAGAAAATTGACCGAATCACAAAAGAAATATAGCACTTATGACAGAGAATTATTAGCCATATTTTTAGCCGTAGAACACTTTAGAAGCCTATTTGAAGGACACGATTTAATAATATTCACAGACCATAAACCCTTGACATTTGCCTTTTCGAAAATATGTAAAAACAATAATAAAGAAAGCCCAAGACGAATCAGACAATTACTCTTTATTAGTGAATTTACAACGGATATACGCCATATGAGTGGGCAAGATAACGTTGTCGCAGACGCGCTATCACGCATAGACAGTATACAATGTACATCAGGTTTAATCGACTATGAAAAACTAGCATTAGAGCAAGGTCAAGATGCTGAACTTAAAACCTTATTAACAGATTCTAAACATAAATTTAAAAAGTTCATGGTACCTGGTACTAGTCAATCCATTTTTTGTGAAGTTTCAAACGAAAATGCAAGGCCATATTTAACGGAAAACTTTAGAAAAGACGCATTCTATACAGTACATAATCTTAGTCATCCTGGCACGCGTACGTCGCGCCAGATGATTAAAGAAAAGTATTTTTGGCCAAATATGAACCGTGATATAGGATTGTGGGCAAAGACATGTATAGCCTGTCAAAAATCCAAAGTAAACAGGCATATTATCTCTAACTATGGAAAATATCCACCAGCTGACAGATTTGATCACATTCAAATTGATCTGATAGGCCCCCTCCCAATCACATCGGATGATTATAGATACTGTTTAACGATAATAGACAGAGGTACTAGCTGGCCTGAAGCTTACCCACTTAAAGAGATGTCAGCGGAAACAGTAGCGCATAAATTATACACGGAATGGATATGTAGGTTTGGCTGCCCTGCAAAACTCACTAGTGACCAGGGCAGGCAATTCGAAAGCAGATTATTTACAATATTAATGTCGTATTTAGGAGTACAGAAAATAAGAACAACGCCATACCACCCAGCAACGGAGCTGTGGAGAGATGGAATCGATGTGTAAAAGTTTCACTAATGGCACGATTAAAAGATAATAAAAATTGGATACACGAACTACCTTGCGTAATGTTAGGACTTCGTGCAGCCATTAAATTAGAGTCAGGAGTCAGTGCAGCACAAATGGTCTACGGCCGCTCCTTGCGATTGCCAGGTGAGTTTTTTGTCGAAACAAATAATAATTTAGATCCTCATACCGTTGTTGAGAATATTAGAAATAACATAAAACGATATAAACCTTTAAATATGACATCAAACAGTTCAACATCATTTTTTGTTCATCCTGATATCAAAGATTGCACACACGTATTTTTAAGAGTAGATAAGGTAAAAAAGTCTCTAACATGTCCATATGAAGGCCCATACAAAGTATTGAAAAGATCTGAAAAAGTGTATAAGATACAATTAGAAGATAGGATATTAACAGTTTCAATTGACAGATTAAAACCCGCTTACTTATTGAAAGAAAACGAGTCTGTGCAAGAGAATAGCGATAAGAAAGTGACGCGTAGCGGTAGAATTAGCAAGACCCCTGTAAGATTCTTGTAAAAGGAAATACGTAAAATTAAACATACCATAGTTAATAAGTAATTATAAAATAACAAGTGAACATTGGTAATATACCTAGTATATGAAAAATGATGACTAGAATTAGTGATAGTACGTAGATAATAATGTGGTCGGTAGCGTCTTTTGCTGAGCCAACGGAAAAATGTAGAATCGTAATATTCACTTTATTTTGCGAAAGCATCATTATAACGTGTAACTCAGTACAGCGAACTTGAATCAGATAATTAAAGTGAAAGTCTATTACTTATTGCAAAATGGGTAAAACATATAGTGTTGAGAAAAAAACCGAAGAAGTAATAATTGCCCAAAACGGAGCGAATAATGCATCCACTTCACATTTTGAGCAGATAGAGAAATACGGTGTAATAATAATTGGCATCGCAATACTTATTGGCATCTATATCATGTACAGGATGCTTAAAAAGTGTAAGCAAGGAGCTCAGAAAATGTTACGGAAAGAGATGACAGTTTGGCATAGCAACATGAATATACCAATGGCACAACAAATGACGCAACCACAACATGCTGTATAGTGTTTAGTGATGTCTGTAATAACAAAGAAAAATATGTACAACAATGTGTCTAAAATACAGTTATTAGTGTACTAAATATATCGAAAAGTGTTCAGCAATACAAGTGTACGCCATAAATCTTTATATCCAGATAAATAAGTTCAATATAAGGTATTAAACTTATATGTACTTAGTTACATAATGTTCCAATAAATAAAACATCATGCTGTTAATGTACTAGTGAGTAAGACGATACTTGCGACTGTTGATATTATAAACATTGTTATGGTAAGATAAAGCATTGTACTAGTAATGTAAGATAAAGTTATAAATAGAATAAAACAATTGTAATATTCTATTTAATTTTAAAATCATGTAGTATTTATTAAAAAAAGGGGGAATACTGTGGGGTGCATAGGTCTCGTCATCGCCTATATATACAATTGATTAAATAAATACAGTTCAGTTGGCATTCGAACCTCGTACGTTTCATTTCTCTCCTCACACACGCCACACACATACAACATAAACCGTGTGGTCATATTGCACACCAAATTATTCATTTAAGATCAATGTTATTGTTATTTTATTTTACTTTTTTATACATTCCATGTTTGTAATATTGCTCACTTATACTATAGTTACGTTTTAATATTTTAGTTCAAATTTATTTTCACTAGGTCAAGAGTGTTTCAAGAATTTAGTTTTAAGCATTGTTTATATATCTTGTAAAGTACAATTTAAGAAGGACATTCTGTCACTAAATGTCCTTGGCGGTCGGTATGTTTACGACGAAATGTATATTTTAGTATCAATGAGCTCGATAGATGGCGTTAAAAGCAAATTAGAAGTCGCTATGGTTTCGTTACCGCGATTTAGGTAGGTTCGAACCATTTCAGTAAATAAAGGAGAGAGAAAACAAACCAGTTCAAAGTAGTTCAATATACAGTGGTTTTATTTATTCCTACTAGTATATACAACCTAGTTCAAATATTAGTGCCAAGTGTTTCCGTCGAAGCGCTAGGTGCTAAACATTGGTCCTTCGAGCCGGATAGCTACCATTTTTGAGTTCGCGCGCGGCCCGTGCCGCCTTGCCCGTGGTACTGCAGTGGATTGCTGCGGCAAAGTACCCAGAGCCCTACAGCAGCAGCATCAGCTTCGTCCAGGGTTGTGGACAGAGTTAGCAGCAACAGCAGAGGGAGCTGATCGTGTCACACACGGAGCACCTAGTACAACGTGCCATCGGAAGACCGAAGACCGACGTCACGGATTAGTTCATCGTGTCGCCACCAGAGCGCGCCACAAGCAGCAAATAATTGTGTTTGTGTGAGTGAAGTGAAACCGTGAGTACAATTTACTTATACACTGAAGCAGTGAGATCAGGTAACATTTTGCCACACAGTTATGAACTTTATTTCAAAGAAGATTTTAACTTAGCTTAATTTTATGTTAGTTTAGGACTTAGAATAATTGTATGAAAAACGACGGAACGGGGAACCTACGCCCGATTTCCGCCAGAGTTTAAGTTAATTCAAAGACTTGTAAAATTTTGAGCAACTTATTTGGACTTAGAATATTTTTTGTCTTTTTTTTATAAACACTTAAGTTTTGGTTTTATTTTAGTTCATTAATTAAATATTCATATATTAGGTTAATTTTAGTTATTGTTCAAGATGGAAGGTAAAATAAATATTTTGAACAACCTTCAAAATGTGATACAGAAGGCTTATACTAATTTTAAAAAGAGTCCGAAAGATAGACTAACATTAGAATATTTGGAAACAAGGCTCGAATTGTTGGAAAGAGATTGGACGTTATTTATGAACACAAAAACGCAACTTTATGGCGCTTTTAAGTTCGAAGATATAGGTCAAAAGGTTGAGGACATGTACGACACAACCGAAGATGTTTACATAAATTGTAAATGTTTAATAAAAGCAGCACTAAATAAAATCAGTGTTAAAGCACCTTTACCACAAGATAGTGGAACCAACAACAGCTCCTCCAATTGTTCCGTAAAGTTGCCTAAAATTACGATTCCAACATTCTCTGGCAAATATAGTGAATGGACCACTTTTTATAATCTGTTTACATCGTTAGTTCACAACAACACATCTTTAGACAATGTGCAAAAGTTGCACTACCTCAAGGGACACCTTACTGGGGAAGCTGAACAACTGATAAGGCATACACCAATCACAGATGCTAACTACAGTAAATGCTGGTCACTTTTAGAAAAGCGTTATGCAAATAAAAAATATTTAACGGGTTGCATTTTAAAAAGATTATTCAGCCAAAAACGCCTGCATGCTGAATCAGCTTCCGCTTTAAAGGAATTGTTAGACACTACATGTGACTGTCTTAACGCCCTAACAAATCTGGAAATTGATGTGAGTACATGGGACGTTATGATTATACATCTAGTCACATTTAAGCTCGATAATGAAACTCGTAAGCAATGGGAGTTCAGCATTTCTAACGACTCCAGTGACAACTTACCCACCTTTGAACAATTTAAATCATTTATCGAAAGTCGTTTTCGCGCCTTGGAATGCATAGAACCGAGGAATGTAGTGACTTATCAGGCCAAAACTAGTTCACAAGTCCTGTATGGACAATGATATGTTATTAGCGGGATGGTGTGGACTGTATTTTGCGGAGCGGGTGGAGCGGGAGATATATCAAGGAAAAGAAGGACTCACCAGTCTTGTAGCTCGTTTCTGACCTGCTTCTCCAGCATCAGCGTCCCGTAGTAGAACGCGAGCGTAGGTATCACGATATACAGAGAGTTCTCACATGATTTTATTATAAATTCACTGCCGGCCGGCTATGTAAACACTAGATTAGTAATTTTTACATGGAAGTTCCTTTTTATAAGGTTTTTTGCGGTTAAGATTAAGACGTGCACGCAGCCATGACACTGATTTTCACACACTAAAACGTTTTCTTCCTTTTTGAAAAGATGCGTTGCTGGCGCTGCAGTCGCGCGGTGACCGCGCGCTTTTCTGTCTCCTTCTCGCTCGGCGTTTGGTGGTGCGTGTGAGTGGGAAAAGGACAGGAAGGGATAACATTCCACTTAAAGAGCGCGAATTTAAATAAAAATGGGATAACGGCGTAAACATCCTCCCGGCTTTGATAATACGTAGTATTATCGAAAAAAAAGCGGACAAAAATTAAAAAGACAAATTTTATGAAATACCTAATGTGTAATTACCTACCTAAACTATGAAATTGAATTATTATTATTCTATTGAGAGGGCAGTGGACAAAGTTTGACGATAGGTCGTTTAAATGTGCCCGAAGGAGTTTTAACTAAAGCGACGCGTACTCTACCATCCTTACCCGGGTAAACCTCCCGTATAATGCCCAAAGGCCAGCGAAGCGCGGGAACATCATCTTGATGTATCAATACAATAGTACCGGGTTTAACGTTATCCGAATTAGTAAGCCATTTTTGTCTCACTTGTAATGAATTAAGATATTCCAAACGCCATCTTTTCCAATAACTCTGCACCATTTGATCTAGCAGTTCTTTCCGATGACGCAGAGTCTTAGTTTCCTCAGAAACAGGCGCGGCAGGTAGGTATGTTAAGGGCGAAGCCATTATAAAATGAGCTGGGGTAAGAGGCTCAGGATGTGGGTCCTCTGATAAAATACAAAGCGGTCTAGAATTTAAAATGGTTTCGACCTGAGTCAAAACAGTTAACAGTTCTTCATAGGTAAGTAACTGAGATCCAATGACGCGGTATAAATGAAGCTTCATGCTTTTAATATTAGACTCCCAGAGTCCTCCGAAGTGAGGAGCGCGGGGAGGGATCATATGCCATTCGATGCGATGATCGGTAAGTAATTCGTTTATCTGAGACTTAGCACCAACAAAATTCGTTCCATTATCGGAATACATATGAGAAACCGGGCCACGCCTCGAAATGAAGCGTTTAAACGCGGAAATGAAAACTTCAGATGACAGATCGGAAGCTAGTTCGATATGAACTGCTTTGGTTACTAAGCAGATAAACAAACAAATGTAAGCCTTCTGGCTTCTTTGACCTCGGCGTCTGCATAGAGTAATATTTATGGGACCGGCGTAATCAACGCCTGTATGAACGAAGGCTTTGGTTTCTTGAACGCGGTATGCTGGTAAGTCAGCCATTTTCGTATTAAGGTGAGATGGAGCATTTTTGAAACAAAAATTACAAAGGTGAACACGTTGTCTAATCACATTCCTTGACGCTAAGATCCAATATTTTTGGCGCAATAAAGAACTCAAAACATTGGCACCAGTGTGACAATGCATGCGGTGATAGTAGTCAATTAAAAGGTGAGTAACATGGTCATGTTTAGGCAATAATGCGGGATGTTGAGCTTCGTATGGCAAGTTACTATTTGAAAGTCTACCTCCTACACGTACCGTTCCGTGTTCATCGATGAATAAGTCTAATTTTCTGAGCGGTGAGGAAATAACTTTATTAGTTTTTAAGTCATGAATTAATTGAGTAAAGTGAAAACCCTGAACAACGCGTATTAAATACCTTTCAGCTATTATGAGCTGAGAAGCGGATATTCGATTATTACGTGGTAATATTTTAGCAAATATCAGAATATATGCGATAATACGTATAATTTTATTCCACGATGAAAACTTTTGCGTCAGGTCATAGAGAAACCCAGGAGCGGACTTGGAAGTCAAGCAGGCGAATGTTTTACCTTTATATTCAGGTAAGGTCTCACTTGCCTCTGGAAGGAAAGGGGTGATCGGCCAGCTTGATACAGGAGCACAAAGCCAAGGAGGGCCCTGCCACCACAGCGGATGAGCGAGTAATTGCTCTGGCAAAAGACCTCGAGAGAGACAATCACTGGGATTCTCTATCCCACTGACATGATAGAAATGACGCGAGTCAAGATTTTCTTGACATTTCGCGACGCGGTTGCTAACGTAAATATCCCATCTATGCGGTAAGGAATTAATCCAAGAAAGAGCTATTTTTGAGTCTGAAAATGCGAATATATTATCAATTTTTGTACGAGCACTGTACGTTTCATTAATCAGACGGACTAGTTTCGACATAAGGACTGCAGCGCACAATTCTAATCTTGCCAAAGAAACGACTTTGACAGGGGCGACTTTGGATTTGGCGCATATTAAATTGACATGCACGTTTCCCTCTCCGTCAGTAACGTGGAGATACACGACGCAACCGTATGCCTTCAGACTTGCGTCAGCGAATGCGACGATGTTGGTGGAGCAACCGATGGTTACACCTAGATGACGTGGGACTTTACACGCGGAAAGAAGCGGCAATTGCTCATTAAACTTTATAAATAAAGAAAGTATATCGTCGGGTAAGGGATCGTCCCAATCGACTTTAAGTAGCCACAGCTCTTTAATTAAGAGTTTGGCGAATAATATTACTGGAGCGGCGAACCCAAGTACGTCCCATAAGCGAGCTATGCTTGACAGAATTGTCCGTTTGGTATATGTTTCCTTTATAGGAGCGGTTGAAAAGGTAAATATATCCTGCGCGGGTAACCATTTAAGGCCTAACACCTTCAGGTTTTCATTATCTGAAAATTCTATTGCGGCGCGGTTAGACTGGGGCACCGCGTCTAATAACTCAGGTGAGTTACTGGCCCATTTAGTCAAATGGAACCCACCAGACTTAAATAAGTCAATGAGTTCGCGAGAAAGAGATTTTCCTTCGTCCACTGTAGGGACGGAAGTGGTTAAGTCGTCCATGTACAGCTCCTGACACGCCACATCAGAGGCTCGCGGAAAACGATCGCGTTCGTCGATCGCTAGCTGTCGCACAGTGCGCATAGCTAAGAAAGGGCTGCATTTTAAACCGAACGCGACTCGATTAAACTGAAATTCGCGTATAGGTTGCGCGGGGTCAAAGCGGAATAAAATCTTTTGATATTTGCGGTGCTCAGGTTGAAGAAGAATTCTGAGATACATTTGTTTTATGTCTGCAGCTAGAGCTATTGCAAACAAGCGGAAATTAAGTAGCAAAACAAAAATGTCAGCCTGGAGATTCGGTCCTGTATGAAGAATATCATTGAGTGAAATGTTGTTATGACATTTAGCACTAGCGTCGAGAACAATACGGACCTTAGTAGTCTCTTTATCGCGACGAACGACGGCATGATGCGGAATGAAATATCCTTGCGAATAATCCTCGCTGTCAGGTGGGACCTCGGACAAATAATCGTTTTCTATGTAATCCTGTACTACCTCATTATAACTAGCTCGGAGCTCAGGATCCTGAAGCTTGCGTTCCAATGAGAGCAATCGGCGAACAGCGACGGAGCGAGAGTCCCCTAACTCGGATGGATCTCGGCAAAAAGGTAAAGCGGTGCAGTAACGACCAGTCGCGTCACGTGATACGGTAGACGTGTAAATGTCTTCACATTGACTATCCTCTGGACTTAGAAACCCCTTGACAGGCACTTCCTCCATTTCCCAAAACTTGGTCAATGTTTTATCAAGATGAAGTTCATCGTAGTTATCACGCATCTTCACGCCACTAGAACACGTGAAGAAGGTAGCGGTGTTTATATTTTGCAACGTGCAAGCGGTATTATTTTTATTAAAATTACTACCTAGTAGGCGCATCCCCCATTAGAATATAGCCGAACACGGTTTGAATAGCGGACGGTGCGGGGGGCGCGACAACCCTACCACCTAATAACAAGTGCGGAAACAGCTGAGCGCCGAGTATTAACTCAACCTCGCCCGGAATGTGCCAATATGGATCAGCGAGCGGTAAGTCAACCAAATGTTGCACTACCGAAGTGTCAACATATTCGGAAGGCATACGGTCGGTAATGTTATCAACTACCAACGCGGTAACGTTATAAGAATATTTTTTATCTCTCGTGGTTACAAGCAGCGGGATGTATCCATGAACCGTTTGTGAAGCGGACCCGATGCCTTTAATAAACGAATTTGAAAGCGAAATAGGTTTTAGTTTGAGCTGTTCACAACATGCGGACGTAATCAAATTATTTTGCGAAGCATTGTCAATTAAACACCTAACCGAAATATTTTGTTTATCATTATTTAAAATGTTTACTTGAGCGGTTGAAAGAAGTACAGTACTACGAGGCGAATGTGTACTATGATTACTATGAAGCGAAGGAGTATCATCAGAGCGAGCGCATAGTGAAACATTCGCGCGCGCGGTGTTGTTCATATCCGAAGCCCGCGAGTGCGAGCAGGACGGCAACATCGCGGCGTCGGCGGCGTAGGCAGCTCCAGGCGACTGCGCGAAATGCACGGCCGCGGGTGCGGGCGGATTAGGTGGTTGTTGCAATGACGACGCGTTATTATTACTATTATTTTCTAAATGTAACAAGGTATGATGGGCCTTTTTACAGGATTTGCATGTGTAAGTGGAGTTACAATGCGAAGCAGTATGCGATAGACTTAGGCAGTTTATACATCCTCGTTTGGATTTAACGAAATCGAAACGACCTTTCGCGGGAAGTAATTTAAAGGCGGGACATTTGTATAACTGTTGATGATCAGACTTGTTACACATTAAACACGACTCAACACCCTTGCCGTCACTCGTAATAAACGTCTGTGATTGGTAGGTATTGCGCGGGCGATGTTTTGCATTGTTATTATTAAGGTGCGGTTCCACCGCCGAGGCAGGACCGCGGTTTGATTGTGATGACGATGAAGTACGATCTAGTATTTTAACTTGACTCTTTGTAAATTCTATGAAGTTTTTATAAGAAGGAATTTCTTTGTCTCTGACAAAAGATTCAAAGGCATGTGCGGTGGCAGAATCAATTTTACGCATTGCAATACTTAATAACATAAAATCTTTTAAATCGTCGAGTTTTAATTGCTCCAATGCTGAAACAGCGGCGTCGAAAGTTTCAACGAATGTATTTAAAGACGAAGAATTATTCGTCGCGGGTTTGATATTAAAAAGTATAGACATGTAATGACACCCTAACGCTCTCTTATCTTGGTATTTTTCGACTAAACTTTCCCAAATAGATGAATAATTTTCGCCTGATGGAATGATGCCCGCAATTATTTTTAACGCAGGACCAGTCAATTTCCCTGTTAAGTATTGGATTCTTTGAGAATCATTTAACGACTCATTTAAATGTATATTAGCTTTAAACGACTCATAAAATATTGGCCAACTATCCATTTTTCCATCAAACGAAGGAATGTTAATCGGTGGTAATTTAATCGGTGGAAACCCACCTTTATTTTCGCACGTGTGCGAGTTTTGACGCGGCGAATTCTCAGTAATACTGGAACGAACCCTCTGTATTCTAGTATAAACATCTTCAAATGCATTGAGAGGTTCGTAATTAGGTGCAAACTTAGAGTTAACTTCAAAGCCTAGCTCATTAATGGAGTCTAGATTAGAAATGAAATCCTGACGGATGACCGGTAATGTTTCGGTTTCCGCCATGAATGATTCCGAGGAACGGAGATCTGCGGTGGATAAAGTTATTTTCTTCGCTAAGTCATTGAGACTAGTTAAACGAGCGAATATTGCATTGTTTTTAGCCTGTAATACTGCTATTTTAGCTGCCATGGTGACCAAATGATGCGTAGGTAGGAACAGATAGTTAAATAAGTATGCCTTTCCCTAGGTTAGGTAGGTACCTATCAAGCGGTCAGTGAGCGATTGATTTAGTGGGTAAGTACCTATACACTAGCAGGACGTATATTATAATATGCCTAATAATACGGATAAGTATTAGGTTGTCTAGGTAAATACCTGAATATTCGAGTAAATACACGTAGGTCGATTTACTGAGTAAGTATGGTAGGTAGATTACGACGTAAGCTAGGTAAGTACCTAGGTAGGTACTTTTGTATATAATGCGGTGAAATTCTACGTTTTCTATCACGATTGTAGTGTGAAAACAATAAAATAAGTAAGTATTTAGTTATAACTGACTTGAGTTACTACTTAAATAGCGAACTAAGACAATTTAGTAATAATATTTAGCGGCGCGGGAGATCGACACGTGTAGGTAATTATAAAATGGCGGTTTGATTACGTGCTAAGCTATCGGAACTTAGCACCTATGCGATATGAATTTAAGCGGTTTGAATACGTGTAACTGTAAACTATCTGAATTTACATTAACACCAATTAAAATGAGAACGAAAGGGAGGTAATCCGGTTCGAAGTCAGACCAAAAAATGTATGGACAATGATATGTTATTAGCGGGATGGTGTGGACTGTATTTTGCGGAGCGGGTGGAGCGGGAGATATATCAAGGAAAAGAAGGACTCACCAGTCTTGTAGCTCGTTTCTGACCTGCTTCTCCAGCATCAGCGTCCCGTAGTAGAACGCGAGCGTAGGTATCACGATATACAGAGAGTTCTCACATGATTTTATTATAAATTCACTGCCGGCCGGCTATGTAAACACTAGATTAGTAATTTTTACATGGAAGTTCCTTTTTATAAGGTTTTTTGCGGTTAAGATTAAGACGTGCACGCAGCCATGACACTGATTTTCACACACTAAAACGTTTTCTTCCTTTTTGAAAAGATGCGTTGCTGGCGCTGCAGTCGCGCGGTGACCGCGCGCTTTTCTGTCTCCTTCTCGCTCGGCGTTTGGTGGTGCGTGTGAGTGGGAAAAGGACAGGAAGGGATAACATTCCACTTAAAGAGCGCGAATTTAAATAAAAATGGGATAACGGCGTAAACAAGTCCATAGTTCAAAGGTGATGTTAGCAACTACTTCATCCAAAATGCAGTGCGAATACTGCACTGAATTCCATAAGCTCTGTTTCTGTAAGCGATTTGCAAAACAATCTACAGAAAATAGACGCGAGTTCATTGCAAAACATAACATCTGCTTTAATTGTTTAGGCAGCAATCATACACTACGTGATTGTAAGAAGCAGACCTCCTGTAGAGTGTGCAAAAAACGCCATCACTCGTTACTGCACCTCAACAGAGAAAATCAAGGCCAACAGGCTACAGTAAAGCCTGCTGTCGTCAAGACTAGTTCTTCAACTAGTGATGGTCAGATAGTAGCATGCTTGTCTACTGGCCATTCCGACCAGCCATCTAAGCCCGGACAGGTTTTATTACCCACAGCGATAATTAAAGCCGAGTCGAAGACGGGTGAATATCATACAGTTCGAGCCTTGCTAGATCAAGGCTCCCAGGCGTCTTTTATTACGGAAGACACAGTTCAATATCTTGGGCTGAAGAAAATCCCAGTCCGAGGTCTAGTTTCCGGTTTAGGAGGCAACAGATCAACCACTGCGAAGTACATGGTTAATTTGACATTGAAGTCCACAGTTGAACTAGACTTTCAACTTAATATTAGGGCTTATGTCTTGAATAAAATAACATCTTACTTACCTGAGCGAACTGTTAATACTAGTTTATTGAATTGGGTTGATATTAATGGTCTGAGTCTTGCAGACCCTGAGTTCAATACACCCAATAAGGTGGACATTCTCTTGGGGGCAGATGCTTACTACGCCATAGCCAAAAATGGTCTAAAAAGGAGTCCATCTGGTACTGTGATTGCACAGAGCACCACTTTAGGATGGGTTCTTTCAGGAGTAGTGAGCTCAAATGGCAAGACTCCAAATTGTTCATTGTGCACAGTTCATAAAAGTCAGTATTCTCAAAAATATTGTGGAAAAACACCCAGGTAATGATGACATAAACCGTGTGGTCATATTGCACACCAAATTATTCATTTAAGATCAATGTTATTGTTATTTTATTTTACTTTTTTATACATTCCATGTTTGTAATATTGCTCACTTATACTATAGTTACGTTTTAATATTTTAGTTCAAATTTATTTTCACTAGGTCAAGAGTGTTTCAAGAATTTAGTTTTAAGCATTGTTTATATATCTTGTAAAGTACAATTTAAGAAGGACATTCTGTCACTAAATGTCCTTGGCGGTCGGTATGTTTACGACGAAATGTATATTTTAGTACCAATGAGCTCGATAGATGGCGTTAAAAGCAAATTAGAAGTCGCTATGGTTTCGTTACCGCGATTTAGGTAGGTTCGAACCATTTCAGTAAATAAAGGAGAGAGAAAACAAACCAGTTCAAAGTAGTTCAATATACAGTGGTTTTATTTATTCCTACTAGTATATACAACCTAGTTCAAATATTAGTGCCAAGTGTTTCCGTCGAAGCGCTAGGTGCTAAACAGAGTTATAACAATAAAAAGTACATAACAACTTTACTAATATCGAAAGTCAGCGTTAAATTACAAAGAACTAAAACTAAACACACCAACTTCCAAAATCAAACATATTAAAAAGGCCAGACAGATTATGATTGATATGACTATAACACCGAAATACTTGATCATAATCGTTGGTATTAAAATGAACAAAGCTGTTAAAAACACGCCTAAAATGATTATCGCCGTATAATATCCCGAGGTGTCGACTTAATTGGTTTCCAAGTTTCTAACTTAATTTGCCTCTTCGAATTTTCGTCCATGTCTTCCTTGTTTAGTGTATTTGTTAAGTATAAAATGTAACTAGTTTATTTTCAAATAATCAAGTGTTTTGTGGGGTATTTGGGCGTAGGCTCGGGGAGGCAACGGGTGACTCCCGGTCTAGGTCGTTCTTGGTGCAAAAGATTGGCCATCGCTATTCAGCGAGGCAATGTAGCGAGTGTTATGGACACCTTTGCACTAAGAACGATCAGGGGCGGATTATTTATTGATGTTTGAAATTTTACTTGTTAGTCTAAGGGCCTATTTCACCACCTATGATTAAGTTGCTTGGCAGATAATTTCATACAAATTCTGTTCCATTTTTGAATTTACTGAGGAAGTAGTGGCTACTCGACATTGTGAAACAGGCCCTAATTGTAAAATGTTAATTTACGAAACCATATTTTGTACATACTTAGTTTGTTTTGTGCCCAATAAGATACATTCAATGCTGATTATGTGTACAGGTGGCAAAATTTTCATGGCACCGGTTAATGTAATCATGTCTACGCGTCAACTGTCGCTGACAAACAATGTTTTCAAGTGCAGTTGTACTGTGGTTCAGTGTTTTGTGTTAGTATGTGACGAATGTTCTCTTTTTTAGGGGCTAGTCTGTCTATCCGTCTTTCAGTGATAGAGAGTTGAAATTTTTCACACCATGTGTATTTTAATTGCCGATACAACATTTATTTTTATATCTATCAGGAAACACAGACTCCGGCAGGGAATTCCACACCTTGACTGTATGCTTTCATATGTTTTATTTATATTTATATTAAATATATTTATAATAAGCATCATGTCTTGGCCTAACTACTGTTTTACTCTTCTTCTTCTTCTTTGATTTGATACAAAAATACTCGTATTTTTTTTATTAAACCTCAAATTTTCCACCTACAACCACATCAAATTGCACCATAGCTATAACAATAAAAAGCATGGGTTTCCTAAAGACCTCATTGAATCGAATTTTGCGGAATTGGCAGGGATACTTTCCTAAATAAAAAGTGTTGGGTTAAAAATAAAGGACGGCCGGCTTACAACCTTTGGGCAATTTTCTGAACCATTAAATATATCTCTCCTCTTAGGGCTCGTACAAATTGCTCAATAAGATAAACTGGCGACGATCTGCTGTATTTCTTTTTGAATTAACTGTCCCTTTATTTGGCAATCTAAGACGGCCGATTGATATTCTAAAATAAGATAATTTCTCACAAGTCTTGGAATGTTTGATCAATACGGCCTATCAGTCTTTTCTCACAGAAAACGGGCCGGTGAGCTTGCTCGAGAGCAGTGGTGGCCCGGTAGTAACTGCCACGACTTGCAAATTGTAGGTCGCGGGTTCAAACCCAGTCAGGCGCATTACATTGCGCATTATTTCATCACCACTGCTCTCAAAACGGTGAAGGAAAACATCGTGAGGAAACCGGCATGTCCAAGAACCAAAAATTTGTAGACATGTGACCGCCACCAATCCGCAATGGGCCCGCGCAGTGGATTATAGCCCATTCCCTTTCCTAGAGAGAAGGTCTGAGTCCCAGCAGTTGGAACATTATAAGGCCGATAATCCTAAAAAATATGAGCCTACTGTAAGAATATTATCTAGGCCGATTGTATTCAGAAATCATTCAGTTTTATGCAGTTACTGGGTTTTCTGGTTGATTCAGCACTAAAATCTACTGCAATACAATCTCCACGGACTAAAACCTACATGCTATGGTGGTTTTTAGATCGAAACGATTTTCTACTTTCCACTTGGCTCCGTATACTCTACAAGTGATGATGCAACCAAAAACCTGAGTTGTGGAGTCTTCATGAAATACATTAGTTTCTTGAACTGCATCCAGTTGAACTGTAAATAATTCAAATAGGAGAAAGGCAACGTAGACGATAATTATATTCAGAAAACGATAAGTTTAATTCTACTTTACTCATTTTCTTGTTAATTAGTACAATTAACGTCTGGTTCTACGATAAGTTGCAAGTTATATCAAAAGCCAGCACAGCACTTCTTTGTTATAATCGACAAACGAGAGCCACCGCCAGCTAGCTAGCTAGCTATGGAATAGCGATCAGTTCGCGCTGCAGAACAAAAGATCATGAAAATGCAATTGAGTTGAATCGCTGCGTTCATACGAACCGAGGCTTCTTTTAATTTCTTAGGAATTTGTGTAAATCGCTAAATCCGTCTTTGGATATAATGCGGAATGAGGTCTAATACGCCAAGCTTGTGGCTAGATAATAACAGCCACTCGGGTCGATCTTCAAGGTAGAGCAACGCTTGCCAAGGTTGGTCTGTGGATGGGTAACCGTCTTAACTCGGTAAACTCGGTATTTTCCTTCGTACCTCGGAAAGCACGTTAAGCCCCGTACAGCCGGAATAGAAATAATACAAAAATGAGTATATCCGCGTATTTAAAACTAGAGAACAATTTATAGTTAACTTATTCATTGACAACCCAAAAACAAAGCTTTACATACCTATATGAAAGTGTGAATGAAAGTAATTAGTTTTTGTCTGTTCCCAGACACGCATTTGAATGACGATTCTATTATCCTCATGTGCTATTTTAAGATGTTTCTTATAATAAAACGACTAATTAAATCTTCTGTAGGAACGGTTGGAAAGAGCTACCGTGGCTTTGATGGGCTAAGGTGGGTTTTAGTAAGTAAAAGTCTTTCTCGCTCTATCCCTGAGGAAGGGAAGTAAATAAAATTAATGATTAAGTACCCAAATCAAAAGACTTATGATGTTTGTTTAAAAGTATTCAAGTGAAATAAGTAGTGTCAATTGATAGTGATCTAAAAACTTTAGGTAATTAGGTTTACCGACCTAATTTCCAATGTTTTTTGGGCGAATAATTAAATAAATCATATCAATCATATAATTAACATATCATTTATTTATCATTATCATATAATTTCGTCATACTATTAATTTACTACGCGTTGATTGTCCAGCTATTAAAATAGAAGAACTAATAATTCAAACTTTAATTTTCTTACTGAGACAAACTCTACTTTAACGGTTATGTCCCGCACTTACTGACGTCTATTAACGATAATTATCAGTCGTTAAATTGCGTCTACAAGGGTGGATGGTACACCGATCAAAAACTTTAATTATAGCTAGTTATTTAGGTATATCTATTAATAAAATGACACCTTAGAAGGTACAACTCCGTCACATTAAATTGACGCTTGGCGTCGATAAAATTATGTCCAAAAGCAATGTAGCAACAACAGAGAACTAGCCAAATTATCGACGCGCGTATCGGTAACAAAGATGTTGACTATACCTGACACTTGTCGGGTGAGCTAAGGGAATGCGGTGGGAAGCGGGGGATGCTCGCATTTCAGAGGACCAAATTGTACGTTCTATTTAGCTTGGCACCTGCGTTAGTGTTGGATCGTCAAGTTTCTTTCAAAATAGCTGAGCTGAGTAATGCCTAAAGCACGCACCAAGCACGAGAGGTAGCCGCCACCAAAACGAAGACACGGCAGTGCCCCGCCCAAGCGTGGCACAGCGCCACCGTATGCTCTACCTTGTCATCCGAGCGTTCCACACAAGGCGCTTCTTCGACCTGATACAGGTGAAAGAATATCCCATTCCTACCATGAACAGTGAGAACCTACATCATGCGGAAGGTAAGGACGTGACGCCTCCTCCATGAGGAGTACCGATTCAATAAGTGCTTATAAACAGTTAATTTGAATAATTAATTTTAGTTTTGGTTTGCCAAGATAAAAGAGAGGTCTTAGTAATTCTATTAGCGCAGTGACTACAAACGATTGTTGAACTGCTAAAAATCATTGGTGATTGACATTACGAAGCCACTAATAGAATGTGACATTGTATAAGCTAATACACAGGTTAATAATATCTTAACTGATGCCTGTGCTAAAAGTGTTAACGCAATGGAAAATTGTAACACAGTTTTAGTACAAAAATACTTCGCCCATTGCTTGTACCTATTTCATAGTTTTAGTTCCTTTTTTGTATTTATTAATGGTAACAAACAATAAAGCATATAATAAATAAATAAATAAATAAATACTTTGTAAAAGTATCAAAAGCTTAGGACAGATCTATGAATACATAAATATCACAGAACGGGAACATTGCAAAACATTCCCATTCGGCAACAAGGCAGCCCTATTTATAGCAGCTTATATACATATTTATGTATTTTGCTCGTAATTTACCCAATTAATTCGCTCTATCATAACAAGGGTACGCAAAGAACCCACTCATATTAAGATGTTTGTAGTTTTGGTAGTTTGTTAATCTTTCTTGGCTAATCAAAATAGCAAAGTAAATGTCACTGAAATAGTTTGTCAAACCGTTACTTTGCAAAATTTATAATTAAATATGGTGGCAGAATAATTACGTGTAGATTTGTCAACTAAGCTGAATTCATCTACCTAGCCTTTTCCCAACTATATTGGGTTCAGCTTCCAGTCAAGCCGGATTTAGCTGAATACCAGTATTTTACGAAGAGTGGCTGCCTACCATACCTCCACAACCCATTAACTGGGGTAACACGATACTTCATGGCAGACTGGAGTCAGATTTACTGGCTTCTGACTATCCGTAACGAATCCAAAAACAAATTCAATTCAATCATAACTTAACCAATGAATGGATTGGAGGTGATTGACTGCGACGACCTCGCGCGCCGATCTCTGGTTCAGGTCATGGTCGGGAGTGAGAGGGAATGGGAACCGGTCGCTTCCTTTTGTAAAGCAGTAATTCTATCGAAAGAAATGACCGCAAAAATGTGGGAAGGGATATCTTCATCACAATCGCGCCCCAGCGGGTGCCAAAGGAGATGTGAGGTCGGGAGTCACAGGCTAATCTCAATCCAAGCAAAGTGTGAATTAACCATACATCATTATCAAAATTTCAGCCAAAATGTGTCCACAGCTAGACATAGGCCTCTCCAAGTGTTGCCACAATGACTGGTCTTGTGCATCTTTTGAATTTCCTTGACCCTGTCGGTCCACATAATGGAAAGCTTTCCAAAGCTGTGTCTTTTGGAACCTTTCGGCCCCATCGACGATCAGTTAACCCATTACCAATAACCAAACACCAATATCGATTCTTCAGAACATAAATAGTGCCGCGATATTTGGAACTAAATCGTACACTCAAACGAATCATCTAATAACAGTATAAAACGCCGAAAAATTGCTCAAACCTTTCCTAAATTGAATCCTTACTCTTGGTAACCGCATCCGAATATGTCCGCGGTACTTTATCGATTCATTTTACTGCTGACCTCTACCATGGCAGAAATATAGTCCCGACCGGTTTTATTCTCAAAGCCCAATCATTTTGTCTCATATACGAGATTTAGGGTCGGTTCGGTTGAAGTGTCATAAAATTAAGATAACTAAGTAGGTTTCTACAACAGTGTCACTTGATAGCTACTTTGCGCGCGTAAAGCTTAAAAAATATCTCACGGGAAAATAGTACTGGGATATAAAATACCTTCTATCCACGTCACGGTCTACCTATTTTCCAATCCGAGACAACTCAGTGCTTTTTTTTTGAGGTGGGATGTCATGCAATGCGCATATCTCCTATATTGTTACTGTGTGTGTGTTAAATATAAAAATAAAATAAAAAAAAAACAAAAATTGTTGTTATTATCAATTACTTCCTTCACTCTATTGTGGAACGAAACGGGTTTAGTCGAACCCGTTTCGTTCTTATTACTGGTCAAAATGACATTAGTGTCCTTTAGTTACCATTTGCGTTCTAGGGTTACAGGTTTTCTTATCAGAAATACCCCGTAGCCCTGACGGGCATTGACTCTACTAGGCTGATGTTGTTTTGCTGTCATTGCCTACAGTGACAAAAATATTCACACTTTGCTTGGATTGAGATTAGCCATTTTAATTTAAATCGCGAACTCGTGAAGTAGGTAGAGTCTATTCTAGTCCCTGTTTACGACTGGAGTTGATGGGAGACATTGCATTCTGCATTGACTGCTCTCACTTCTGTAAAACCGTTTTTGATCGTACGCATGAAACCGTTTTAGAAAAATTCTTTCGCGCAAAATGTTTTTAATTCATAAAAGTATTCAGGTTAATACAATCTTCCTGGTTGTAAAAATGGTTTATTGCATTTTTGGCCGACTTTTATACTTCGGAAGATTGCCACCTAAAACATGGAACAGTTTCCATTGGAGCCTGCATAAAGGAACAGAAATAATTATTTTACATGGAAAACTTTGTTCGCAAAAAAGGTTTGAAAAGCGACTAGAGAGCTGTTCAATTTGTTTCGGTTAGTGGCAGTATTTTGCCGCATTTTGCATGGGCCGCAGGTGTCCGTGGATAGCGAAAATTCGGCTCCATATTCGTTGTAGCCTATCGAGGTATCGAGTGAGTATCGGCTAACAACATTTCGGCTATATTATGCCCGGCCGAATAAAATGACGGATAGATTTTTGATGAGAGTAAAATTTGATTGATACTCGCTTTTTGCAAAGCCGCTAATTGTTATTTTGTATGAATATAATGCGTATTAAAGTAAAAGTCAGGTTTTGATTGAAATTAAAACAATTCATTGAAAGATTGTTTATTTTTTAAGGTGGGAAATCAATAACCTCTTCTGCTCTAAGTTAAAGCGGAAGGTCCGACTTTTACTGACTAAACCACGCCTGTGTTCCTTCTTTGGCCTTTGCGTTCCAAGACCATGGATTTCCCTTTTGGAAGTACCAAAACATATGCTATTAAGAGTGTAGAATAGAATAGAATAGAATAGAATAAACTTTATTGTTCACCAAAAGTTAACGGTACGCTGGTAGTTCCTGATAACATTGTAATTACAACTGATGTATCAAATAAATTGATTTATTTTCCAATATTCCCGCATAATTCATGAGAAACCAACTATTTCACAAAAACTTTTACATACTTTTTTACGATAACCATTCCAAACTTTATTAACATTTGAGCGTACAGTTTAAGCGCTCACCTGCCTACCTATAACGAAGTAAGCAACTTTATGCTCTCCTTAAGGGGTGTCTCGTGTTTCCACGAACAACTTTAATATTACGGACGTCCGTCAAAAGTAGACGCTCACTCAAAAGTATCTGTTTCAACGATACGACTGGTGAAACTGCCGGATAACTTTACAATACGTTGCGTGTTTAGTTTCAAAGTTGTCAGCGGAATCCCGTTGAAAAGTGGTAATGGATACAAAGTTTAGCTAGATTAACAGGTTGTGTGGTATGGGTGAATTCCCCAGCTTACTTTTAATCATTGTTGAAATATCCATTCCCGAATTCGTTCCGAGTGTTCAGTTCGGTCGGCTGGCGCTCCGGTTTGTTATAAAAGTTAAAGACATTTGAATTCGTAACAATAGCCGTTTTACAAGTTGTAATGGTAATCATTGAATTATAACAAAAGGATGTAGTTTTTATGCTAATTTCATAAATGAACCAAGAATTGAGAGGAATTCATTTGATTTTTTTTTCTGTAGAATGTAGGGTACAGGCGGGTGAATAAACATAGTACTGTTGTAATGATAATTTTCATCTCTATTGGCGCAATTTCACTGGTCGTTAACTCGATCGGTATACCGCATGCGGGGAGTCCCCGCATGCGAGATAACAACCAATGAAAGTGACATGGTCGTTATACCGTCTACGGTTCCCCGAATGCGGGCCCTGTGGCATGCGTTCCAGAAATCTCTCGCACCCCGCATGCGGGCCCTATCGACTAATGAAATTGCGCCGTATAGAATACTAACGACCCGCCCCAGCTTCGCGCGGGTGCGTGTTACTCTACTGTATTATGCATGTATTATACATATAAACCTTCATCTTAAATCACTCTATCTATTAAAAAAAACCGCATCAAAATCGGTTGTAGAGTTTTAAAGAGTTAAGCATACATAGGGATATAGGGACAGAGAAAGCGACTTTGTTTTATACTATGTAGTGATTAAACCACTCTGTTTAGTACGGAGTGGTAAATAAGTTTTTTCTTTACAAATAACTGAACAAGTTGTTTTATTTTCTATAGAACGTATACATTATATACCCTATATTTTAAATATCTTACTGTACTAGATTCAATGTAATTTTTAGAGTTCTGTACTGAAAGAACTGGGACCCTATTAGTACTACTCCGCGGTCTGTTCGTCTGTCTAGACGTAAAAGTATAAATCTTCACATATTATATTGTATTTCTGTTTCCGCTATAACAATAAATACCAAAACACAGGGAAAAAAAATATTTAAGTGGGACTCCCATACAAGAAACGTATTTATTTGGCGTTTTTTTGTTACAGATGGTACCCTTCGTGCGCGAGTCCGACTGACCCTATTGATGTGTTGAAGTGCTGGAAGCTTCCTTCATTAATATTTGTGTATAAAATTGATGTAAGTTATGTTGTGATAAGACTATGTTTTATTCTATCTATTGGACCAATTTTTAGGGTTCCGTACCTCAAAAGGAAAAAACGGAACCCTTATAGGATCACTTTGTTGTCCGTCTATTTGTCGGTCTGTCTGTCTGGGAACGCGTAAAAGTATCAAGTTGAAATACAAACTATATTCTCAAGTCCGCGGTCCGTTGAAATTGTGCAAAAATAAAATTTGTAAGTTGACGTAAGACGTAAGTAAGTTGGTACGGAACCCTCAGTGCGCGAGTCCGACTTGTCCGGTTTTATCTTAATAATCTTCATATAAGTGTGTATACTGCTGTACCGTTTTCTTCCAACACGCATAATATTGGCACTTGGAACCTCAGTCCCCCACAACGCAGGGGTACGGAACATCGGCATCCCTTTAGCAAATAACAAACGTTCAAGAAATCCCACTCTTAACTCGTTTACGTCAACATTTTTTAAATGGTTTCGTTCAATATATTTAAAGTATGATAGGGTTACCACTGGTTTCCGAAATGTGACATCGTTGCGAATGTTTAGGGAACACAATATGCATTTTTTTACAACTTTCACACAACACCATCTAGTCCCAAGCTAAGCAGAGTTTGTGTTATAGGTACTAGACAACTGATAGACATACTGATATATTTCGAAATACATAGATATTGTAGATAGATATATAACACCCAAACACATTTAATTATCGTGCTCATAACACAAACATTTATCCTGGGTGGGAATCAAACCCACGACCTCCGGCATAGCAGTCAAGACCACTAGCTACTAGACCATCAGACCGGTCAACATGCATTGTGCCTACAACTAAAGAGAGGAATTCTCTGCTGGAGTCTGTTTCCTGATGGCGGCAACCTCCCCTGGTCTTTAAGTCAAGAGTGAACAGGTAAACGCGCTAGATCGACGACCGCATCGTCTATAAAAAAAAACATCTGAAGATTTAGAGCCTGTTTTTTTTGAGGTTGAATGTCTTCACATGTCTTTTCCCGGTCTGGGTGAAGCGAGAGGACATATATCTGAATTTTGCTGGCAAAATCTTACCTGTGTCCTTTAGATGCCTTTTGCGCTCCAGGGCTACGGCTACATTAACTCATGCGGTGACTCATTAAAGTAAAATAAATAAATGCCTTTGTCTCGAAAAAGGGACATTTCATCAACGATAATATTATCATCGAAATTGAAAGGGGAACTTGAATTGTAAGAAAATCATAAACACCTTTACCGTCAACTTGGTGAGATATTCCCATATTTTATGGAGTGGTAACATTCTGGTGTTAGTCCTAATTTAATGAAGAAACTGATTACTCTGAATCAGATCGTTTTAATTTCGAGGGAGACGAAGAAGGAGGCCAAAGAATCGATTGATGGACTGTGTGTGGCAGTTACGTTATGACGGGTGACAGGATAGAATGGAAGAAAAAAACATGTTACGCCGACCCCAAGTAATATGGGATAAGGGCAGGAAGAAGAAGAAGAGATCGTTATAATTTCAGGAATAAGCCCTCTGATACTTGGTTTCGTACTTAAAGTAAAAAAAAGTATAGTAAGCCCCTGGAGATATTGAGTTGAAATAAAAACCACATACCTACTTAGGTCTTTAGTCCCTTGAAGCTGTGCAAAAGTCCACCTTGTGAGTAAACGAAAAATACAGATATGTCCGTTTATGTAGAAAAAAACGTATATTTTGACATTCACAAGGGGATGCCTGCCTGCCTGCCTAGCCTTTTCCCAACTATATTGGGGTCGGCTTCCAGTCTAACCGGATTTAGCTGAATACCAGTATTTTACGAGGAGCGGCTGCCTACCAGACCTCCACAACCCATTTAACTGGGGTAACACGGTACTTCATGGCAAGACTGGAGTCAGATTTACTGGCTTCTGACTATCCGTAACGACTGCCAAAGATCTCCAAATGACAGCCGGGACCAACGGCTTAACGTGCTTTCCGAGGCACGGAGGAAACTCGTTATGTTAAGATGGTCACCCATCCACAGACCAACCTAGGCAAGCGTTGCTTAACCTTGAAGATCGACCTGTGCGGCTGTTATTATCTAGCCACGAGCTCCTCAAAAATTAAAATTCATAGCGTACTTCCCGTTGACCTCGGGTGTCGCCACTGTGTGGACAGCCCGGATGACATGGTGGAGCACACGGTAGAGGTGTGCCCCGCTTGGGCGGAGCACCGCCGTGTCTTTGTGGAGGCTATCGGCAGCGGTGACCTCTCGCGCCGGGCCCTGGTACAGGCCATGGTCCAGAGCGAGGAGGGGTAGCGGGCGGTTGCCTCCTTCTGCGAAGCAGTAATGTTAGCGAAGGAGGCTGCCGACCGCGAGCGCGTGAGGCAACGGAACTCTCGCCGCCGTCGCCGAAATCCCGATCCTGATTTCCGACCACCGTAGGTGCGGGCTCGCAGTCCGGCAGTCTGGTAATAATGTGGACCGAGCCTAGTCGTCGACGGCGCGTTCTGTTTCACGCGCGCCTCAAGGAGATGTCAGCAAACTGTAGGGGCCTGGTAGGGCTGAAGCCTCTGAGGAACACAGAATCCGAAAGGTTGTCACCGTGTCCCCCAGATCTAAGGCAACAAAGGAACGGGGTAGGGGTTTAGTCAGTAAGACTCTGACACGCCCCCTCGCTCCGCCCAAAAGTGGGAGAAGTCATTCTGATGATTCTCCTACCGGAAAAAAAACTTCCCTTTGACCTAGAATCCTATTTGGCATAAAGCAAGGTCTCATGGCACAAGTTTAATATAGGAGAAAGTCTGAAAAAAGGCTCATTATGACCGGTAATCGAGGAAAAGACCTCGCGGGCGCAGCCAAGACCGACGCGCATCAGGGTAGACCAAACTATTAAAGGTCTACCCGGTCTACCCAGATGCGCGTCGCTCGTGACTCTACGATTGTGTCATAGCCCTTAACACCTCTAGAAACAGAAACAGATCAAGAAATATAATAAAACTGAAAGTGATAAAGCAGGGAGGTCACGACCCTCGGCATTGAGGAATCCTACGCAAGGAGGAGGACTACTCTACTTGGTTAGTGAAAACGTCTTGAAGCCTTATAAAGCACGAAATCAATCGTCAGTCTTTTTTTAGCGCTAGAAGTCACAAGAACATTCATATCCGTTGAAATGATTTGGCGACAAGAAATTGCGTAGGCTTTCAGAAGATATTTCAAGTAAAAATAAGGCTTCAAGAGCCGAATAATATTTTCTACGTAGGCAAGTAAGTATCCTAATATTTCGTCGTATAAATCAGACCGAAAATAGGGCGTACCTTCGTAAGAAAGAAAACCCTAAAACATCGCGCAATAAAACAACATTTTAACTTGTATTCCCGACTCTGAGTCTCGGTTACTTTAGTAGAGAGACTCCCAGAACTCGTTCCTTCACGTGATTATAATAAAATAAAAATAAAAAGTACATACGCGGTTTGGGGAGAGCGTAATAGGCGGGCGTCAAGGTCCCTTGTATTATGATAATGACACGCAAGCGGTGTTATTGCTGCGTGCGAAGACAGACGGGCTATAGCGCGTACCGCCTAACGTATGCTGGTATAAGTCGGCAAGATTGAACGTTTATGTAGATATATCGCACGGATATACCTCACCGTGTATTTGTCTAGGGAAATTTCCATACGGTGGTGGTAAGAAAAACTTGGGGTATATCTGTTAGAGTAAGCAAAGTAGGGCACAGTCTTCAGTTGTCAGATTAGCGAGTTAGAAAGTTTAAAGTTTACGTTGTTTGTAAGAGCAGAGGTAAAATATTTACGCGATTGATTTAGAACTCTTTTATTTAAACTTCTATTCGTTTTCCGTTGTTTAAAGAGTGCAGTTATAAAGGTTTCTTTTAACATTTTTTAAAAAATAATTTAGAAACGTGGCTCCTTTTGCCAAAAATAAATTAGAATCTACTTTGATCTCGCAACCTAAAAACCACAAAAGGCGAGGAAGAAATGTTTTTCTCTATCCTCGTTCGTTATAACAACAATGAATAATAATAAATGAGGAAATGATACAGTTATGTATTGGTGGAATTATCCCTACTAAATGGTTCCTGCGAACCAATCAAGAAATATAACGTTTCTTCCATTATAGTCTGATTCATCATCATAATTTCAGCCGAAAGATGTTCAAAGCTGAACATACACTTAGCCACAGTAGTCTTATGACTCTTGCGTACAACGGATTCCTACGATCCTCACCAGCTATGCTATTCTCTACAAGTCATTTTTATGGCTGTAAGCTGTCGAGACGGCCTTCAAACCGCGAACGCAGAATGTCTGAAGAACTGTCATTGTCAATTGCGCTAGTGTAGCTTCTGACAGAGAATACCAATTTGAATTTCGCCGTTGCGGCAGCGCTGTGCCCAAGGCTGTTTTCTTATAGAATAGCACTGCAGGTCAACGACCCACCTTATGGGAGATCTTATACTACGTCTTTCTTTCTTTTCTTTCTTCTAGTCCATGGTCACTACTATCTTATCTTTGGTCGCAATCTTTCGGCTCCATCGACTATATGTTCTGCGAACTATATGGCAGATTGTGGATATCTTCATTTCAGATTCGATCACGCAATAATCAGATGACGAACACAGAAAAGCTTCACTATTTACACCAATTATGTTTGTACGGACGTACAAAACGAAACAGATCACGTGTGTACTCCGTCGTTTCCAATTAATATAGTTGGATGGACTCGGGCTACTAATAACACGGCTGATACAAAGATAACATTACTGCTGAACGATCACCACTTCGGCTGATTGCTTCTGCACTCTTCTACTGTGGTGTATAAGGTTTTTTGCTTTTTAACACTCAGTTTTGGTGATGGTTGACTAATAAGAAGTCAATGTCTGGATCCTAGCAAAGGTGAGACAGTACTTCATGCTGAAACAGCTGCTCAAACTTTATCAAGCGCAAGTTCGATTGTAAATAGAGTACAAGGCAAAAGAAGAACAGGAGAGCGTTTGGATCAGTAAAAGCGTCTGGCACGCCATCCCGCTCCGCCCAAATCAGGAGAAGTCATTATAGTGCATCTAGGTAGTAAATAAATCATAGGTAATGATACAGTTATCGGGTCAAAGCTGCAAAGTTTTCAACTTCGAGAAGGACTCCGAGTTGCTAGCCTGCATGTGAAGCTGCATTTTGAGATAAATATGGGCATCGGAATGACAAATTCATTATGCGTACGTAAAGCTAGAGATTGGATAGCTACAATATTTAAGTAAACATTAAAAAAAGTATTTAAAATATAAATATAATATATATTATTTTTTATTATAAAGTTGAAGAGTTTGTTAGGTTGGACGCACTGACCTCAGGAACACCTGTTTCGATTTAAAAGAAATATTTTAGTATTTGAAAGCCAATTTATTGACAAAGACTTTGGGTTGTGTAAATCACATCATATTATGACTCACAGGAGTAAAGCAGTGACCTAAAACGTGGGTGAAACCGCAAGAGACAGCTAATCAATAATAAAAAAATCTTTAACAGTGGTTACGAGTAGGGAGACGCCCAAACATGAAATAACCAGCTCCACTTCATATTTAGTTACGAGTATATCCTATTACCATTGAGGAGCTCGTGGCTAGATAATAACAGCCGCACAGGTTGATCTTTAAGGTTAAGCAACGCTTGCCTAGGTTGGTCTGTGGATGGGTGACCATCTTAACATAACGAGTTTCCTCCGTGCCTCGGAAAGCACGTTAAGCCGTTGGTCCCGGCTGTCATTTGTAGATCTTTGGCAGTCGTTACGGATAGTCAGAAGCCAGTAAATCTGACTCCAGTCTTGCCATGAAGTACCGTGTTACCCCAGTTAATGGGTTGTGGAGGTCTGGTAGGCAGCCGCTCCTCGTAAAATACTGGTATTCAGCTAAATCCGGCTTGACTGGAAGCCGACCCCAATATAGTTGGGAAAAGGCTAGGCAGATGATGATATCCTATTACCAAGAAACTGAATTCTAAAGTTTCATCTGATTCTCTAAAATACAGGCTAGGTGTACTCTCAAGTTATTTAGTGCTCGATTACCGAAACCTCTTCCATATTATTATATTATCGTGACGCCAGAGTCTCTTCACCTAGATAAACCGTGGATAATCAGTTTTACATAGTAACTACACGTCGTTAGTGTGCTTGAATATTATTCATATTAATATGCACACCTCACAGGCGTCTAGCTGAATGCCTAGAACGTGTAGGACATTGAACATAGACTAGGTATGTTCAATGTCCTACATAGAGTATGTTCAAATTCCTATACGAGACTCGATTCGGGAATCGGACTATTTACATAAGTTATTTTGTATGGAACCCTCAGTGTCCGAATCCGACTCGCACTTGCCCAGTTTTTTACACTGATAGATAAAAGAAAAAATACCAATCACTAGCATAAAGTACGAGTATGTAATCGACATTGACATTTTATAAAATCACCGAAGGCGTGGGCTTGCGGACGACGAACAATGGGTAGCTCGCCGTCCGGTCGTCCGGTAACCGTTCAAACCGAGCCCGAGTAGTCGATGGCGCGTGGTGTTTCACGCGTGCCTCAAGGAGATGACAGCAAAACTGTTATAGGGCCCAACAGCAGCACGGTCGAAGCCTACTGGGGCCTGGGGGTTCGCTTCTGAAAGGAGAACCCTAGAGTCCTTGAAACAAGGCTAAGAATGAACAGTAAACTCGATTAACCGAAAATACAGTCGTGAATGTGTTGTGATTTCTCGTTAAAATCTTGTGAATTGTATGTTGTAACAATTAATATTTCTCTATCTAAATTTACTTCAACAGACAGCATTCATCCAGTTCAAAACATTACAAAACTCAGATTTCCTTCCACATTTCATGCTGCCTAAACATTTAGCTAGATAGACGCAAAGCAGGTCCTATTTCCGGGCAGATCAGACTTGCCGTCAAATCGCAGTTAAATATTCAGACAGAATGCTGCAGTGCTGTGCAGGAAAACATTTTTGGTTGAGCGGGGAGTTAGTTTGTTATTTGTGAAGTTCCGCTAACAAGTCTTGTGGCTGATTTACTGGGTCCTGATGTGGAGTTTGAGTTTACTTAGTTCGGTAATTTTATGCCTACTTTTTTTTTAGGCTGGAAATAATTAGGATTATTCTCCCGCTCTTGGGTGGAGTGGAAGAGCGTGTCAGCCTTTACTGACTATAACCCATTATTTTGTTCCTTCTTGGAACTTGGATTAATTACAGAGCCCCGGGTTATTTTATTTCAGAAGTGAACCCATGGCCACAGCTGACATCTCTTTGAAGAGCGCGTGGAACAATCGCCCCTTTCGCGTGCGGCCGCCTGGGCTAACAATACTGATTCGCAGAAGGAGGCAGCCGCCTGCCATTCCTCCTCGCTCCAGACCATGGCCTGTACCAAACCAAACCTTTTTTTAACTATCTCCGATCCCTACAATGCCGGGGTTACACATATGTACACACGTACCTACATAGCTATTAGTTGTGTATTTTTTCGTGGCTCTAGAGAATCGTAATTTTTGGTTTTTCATTGATAAGTTTCGCACTTGACCATTGGCATTTAGTTTCCAAATTCGTAGATCAATACCAAATAAAATGAGCTGTTAGCTCATTGTCAAGTTCATTAGTCCCATAGGAACCGAGTGTAGCAGACACCAGACACACTTCGCTTTGTGGAAACTCCAAAACTAAGAACAACTATCTGTACACAAATATCAAGTCTGAAGTAGCTATCGGAACCGCAAGGCTTTTCACAGCAGATGTCGCGTTTAGACGGTCAACTTAATATTCCTAAGTTTTCCATTTGTGGCCCAAACTAAAGAAACTGTTTACCACAAAGAAACTGAAGTCTTAGTAAGCAGCGAACCATAAAACATAATCATAAGTGACTTACAAACTTCATAAATAAGTGGTACGCAGCTTCTCGCAATGAATCTTGCAAACCTCGGGGCAGTTAATTTAATCAGGGGAGAATTACGGCCGCGAGCTACACACTGGGGCTACGGTGCTCGGGGCTACTAACACCCTCGTGATGGAAAAATGTGGCTTCCTAAGACAATGGCGTGATGGATGGGACAATGGTGATACTTCGATGTGTTTGGCAATAATAGCTGTGTTTGTTCGACCGGCGGGTTGAATGTCCTATTGTTTTGTTCCGCACATAATAATTATTTTGAAATACGCTGATTGTTTTGCTGGAAACGACGTCTCAGATAATTTGTTTGTGATGCCGAGAATAAGGTTGGAAATTGTGCGGTTATTGTAGAAGGTTGTACACTTACAGTATAGAATAATCTTTGTTCAGTCAGAAGTATAAAACACTATGTATTCTTACTCAATAAAATATGGTTGTAATAAAGTAGCATTCTGTAGGAGAAAGAATTTTCAAAATCGATTCAATTATTTTTGAGTTAAGTGGCCTGCGGACACCGCGCGCTATTTCGAGTTGGAAATAGCGTATAGTTGGAATGATGGAATCAATCCAGATAGTATAAACAATTCTTGGACACACTGACTGGAGTAAAGTCATCATCAGTACACTGACAGTTGCTTGCTGTGATAGCAATACAAATTATTGGAAATTTAGGAGATGTTCCGTAATACCAAAAATAATGAATGAAAAATTAATGTATTTCCAATAATGTTTCAAGTATTTATAACTTGATAATAATATCTGTGTTCCTACGGAGAGATATTTTGAAATATTGTTGTTTATAATATAGAAAACACAAAATAAAAACATGACGTTTTCGCGTGTAAAAAAGTGCAAATTTGAATTCGCTTAAATTTCGTTTGGGGTAAGTTTTTCAACAAAAAGACGATGTAGGAACCTAGATAATTATTGTCTGAATCCGAATAATATCATATTATGGTGTAAATATGCTTAAACTGCAAATGATTTTGGTATTACGTTTGTATGGATAATTCTAACGTCGCGCCCGCCTTAATTCATTACTTTGTTTAAATACAAGTCATTCTTCTGTATAAGATAGAGAAGTTTAAATATCTGCGTAAATTTAAGACATATGGTAGACTTTCAGACGAGGCGACATTCAAACATCTACGTGAGCGGGCTAACAAGCTTGAAGCGGATTGTTACACAAATTATTTAGCTGAAACAGAGGCCTCTATTGAAAAGAATCCGAAACGTTTTTGGAGCTTTGTGAAACATCGATACAAGTCCAATTCAATGCCCAGCTACCTCAAATATGGCGATGTGACGATTTCTTCTCCCGAGTCCATTTGTAATGCATTTTCTTCTCACTTTCATTCTACTTTTCTTGATCCTATCAATGTTGCACCAACTAACTTTAGTCCTCCCCAAACTGTTGAAAATTCCAATGTAATTCCGGATATTCACTCAATCGAGATTGATATTAATGTTATAGCTAAGTTAATTGGTGAAACTGATCCATTTAAATCTGCTGGTCCTGACCACTTATCACCTAGATTTCTGATTGGTTGTGCTAAAACCATTTCCTTGCCGGTATCACTGCTATTTAAAAAATCAATCGCCTCATGTTCTGTTCCCCAAATCTGGAAGTCTGCCTTTATCACTCCTGTGCATAAAAAAGGGCCTAAAAATGAAATTATTAATTACAGACCCATCTCTAAATTATGTATATTAGCTAAAATTTTTGAAAGGATTGTCTACAACCAAATCTATGCAGCGCTGAGTCAGTCCTTTAGCCCTTCTCAGCACGGATTTCTTAGAGGCCGTTCAACAGTATCTAACCTGGCTTTACTCAATGACTTTCTGACTGACAAAATGGATAATGGAGCACAGGTCGATGTCGTTTACACAGATTACAGTAAAGCTTTTGACAGAATCGACCATAATATTCTGAAAACAAAGCTTTTTAATAATGGTATAAGAGGAGATCTTCTTCGCTGGTTTACCTCATACCTTGAAAACAGGTCTCAAGCTGTTGTTATCAGCAACTACATGTCAAGCTGGGTCTCAGTTCCTAGTGGTGTGCCCCAAGGATCCTTAATGGCCCCTTTGCTTTTTATCATTTATGTAAGCGACATCGACTCGTGTTTCCACCATTCAAATCTGCTTTGCTTTGCTGATGATATGAAGATATTATCGTCAAAGGATGACATGGATGCTCTCCAAAGTGACCTGTCACGATTAGACGACTATTGCCTTATTAACAAATTAGATTTGAACCCTGTTAAATGCTCAGTGGTCTCTTTCAGCAGAAAACTGATCCCTCGTCCTACAACTTATAAACTTAAAGGTCAGTTGTTGCCGAGATGTGACGGTGTCCGTGACCTAGGCGTGTTTCATGACTCTAAACTTTTATTTAATGTGCACATTGAGCAAATAGTAGCTAAAGCTTCAAGGTCACTGGGTTTTGTTATGAGACTCGCGGGATGTTTCAAGAATGCCAAAACTCTTAAAATTCTCTACTGCTCTTTTGTCCGAAGTCACCTTGAGTACGCATCTCAAATTTGGAACCCGTGCTATGGCAAATACATCGATCGTATTGAGAGTATACAAAAAAGATTTATTCGTTTTCTTTGTTTTCGGCTGCGTATTCCATACCATTCTGATGATTACTTAAAGCTTTGTAAGAAATTTCATTTACAACCACTCATAAATCGTCGTCGATTAGCTGATTGCACATATCTACTAAAAATTATATCTAACGAAATGGACTGTCCTGATCTTTTATGTAAACTGCGCTTTAATGTTCCTCAAAGATCGGTTAGATTTAATCCGCCTATCTCTATTCCTTCTTCCTCTTCTAACTACAGGCGAAACTCGTACATGGTCCGTGCGAGTAGGGACTTTAATATTCTATGTAAGGACTTTTCTTTTGACCCATTTAATACTACAACCTACTCTGCACGCACCCAGCTGAATGCGGACTTTTTTAAAAGCGCGTAGTGTTTACTGTACTTAAGTGATGTTAATTATGTTCTTTTTTATTGTGCTTGTTAGTGATCGTAAGTTTTCTGTTGATTGTAATATGTTTCTATCCGTGAGAACCTGTAATTGGCTCAATGTATATAATACTGTTGCTATCCTTGTGTTACAGCTGTTGGTTCTCCTAAAAATAAATAAATAAATATTAGTATAGACAAATAGGATGACCTATTAAAATAAAGTCACAAACAAATATGTTTTATTTTTAAATTTCCAAAAAAATAGGTGCTACTTAATTTGTATCATGTTTTTTTTTCAGAAAAAGGCAAAAAGAGAAGCACGCATAGATTTCATGTGGACGTTGTGAATAAAAGGTGTACCTATATCAAATAAATTAATGGTTCCGCAGACCGCCGGAGCCGCGTGGGCAAACTGGGCCAAACACATTCTTGTACTGAATATTCAATTATTTCGCCCTCTTCAATTTGCTATAGTAGACGGGCATTTGAATTTGGGCAGTATAACTTGGCACATACCGCGGTGATTTATTATGGTTACTAATAGATTTAAGATTAATTGGATTTGTACAGGAAGAATGTAGAGGAACTTAAGGGATCGTGTTCTTTCATTAAAAATACTTTGACTTCCAAGAAATGAGCAACTAGAAAGATCGTATATCCGAGAATCCAGCTAGTAGATTTATTTCAAACACAACCACGCGTTAAGTGATAGGGCGTTCCATTCCAAAACACGGCTAAAGTACAAAGTAAATATCCTATCCCTTCGACCTCTACAATCTTCGCGAAATAACAAGGAACTCCATTTTTCCGCTACTAGCGAGATAACTTAGTAGCTCGTCGAGACCTTCGCACCTTCCCCTGACCCTTACAACTTACACAAAGTAAGCAACTCCATTTTTGCCCCAAACCAACTTGACAGCTCATTTCAGCGCGAGAGAAACAAAAGATTTAGAACCTGTTTTGTTTTGGGCAGAGTTATATAAAAAATGGAATGGAATTTTGTATAAATATATCTGCAAGATAGTATTTTTTTAATAATATTAAAATAGCATACTAAAAAATTGTCACAATATAAATTGACAGAAAACTGTTACACGATACAAAATCTTCTTAGTTCATAAGTCATGGTTCGAATATTGAATTGCAAATAGTCAATTCAAAATTCGTGCCCTGACTTATAAACTAGGTAGACTCTGTATCTTAGGAGGCAGTGTCTACTACTAAGTAAAATAATAATTTTTAGTTTTATATGTTAGCTTAGTTATTATTATCTGTAGACAGTAACTGTAATACGACTGTATTGGTATAAAATTGGTATCGGCTTCCAGGCTAATCAGAGCTTAATTTTTCACGAAGCGCCTAGCCGTGCTGGCTAAGCGGATTTTCATTCGGAAAGCCAGTTCACACGATGAAACCCGGAACCGAAAGATCATCCAGTTTTAAATATTCCGAGCTTTTGGACCTCAAAGTAAACAAGGCATAGTTATTAATCTCAGTTGCTGCCTCTTTGCATGGATTTACCTAATTTATTTATTCTCAAGTATTATTTAGTGAAGTGCCATGAATAGAGTGAAAAGTCTTGCAAACGTCGCAACTAACCTACCAGACGATCCATGATCACGACCACCCCAGGCGGAGTGGTCGTGTGTACGACTGAGAAGAATTTCTATCTGGTGACCACTACTAAATTATAATTATTATTGTACTAAGTATAACCTACGGAACTAACTAACTATAATCTACGGAAGATGCTGTGAGTGGCAACATTACTTCTTAAAATTTATGTTGTAGCTATCTATTATCTCTAATTTTTTTTTTGTAACTTTAGTAGACGCTTTGACAAACGGACAGACCGCGGTGCTACTGCGTATGATGCCATTTATTGGGACTATAACGTATGTATCTTGTCGTCAGAATACTAATTCATGTATTTTTATACTTTATATGACGATAAAATTATCATATTTCACAAGTTTTCCAGTGTCCCAGGGAAAAAGGAAATTTTTGCGATTGTTCTTAACAATAACATGGAAATTTCTCCTCCGTCATTTGATCGTGTTATTATTCAAAATTATGTTCAAAATCTGTGTAGCAAATTATGTAATTTATAATCTAAGGCTTAATTAGCAACATGATTCCGTCTAATCCATGTAAATGTCAGAAGTCAATCCTCCACACATTCCATCCACCAGTTTAATGAACTGAGGCAGTGAACTCTTCGGTACGTACTTTATACTCCGTGTCTTCGGGCGATTAAGCAGAGTACACAGAGTACTGAGTGCGGTAGAGTGGCACTCATCACCGTTTGTACCCGATGACGATAGAGCGATAGAGATGTCCCTATCCGGTTCAAGACGACTATGCAAATAGATTCCGGTACTGACGTGTACAGAAGTGTTTTGTTTGTTTGTGTTTGCGCGTGTTGTCCGTGCTTTCAATAAATTAAATTATAAGAGTATCTGATCGCTAATCTGAATTTTTTAAAATCTTTATATGAATTCGAAGTACCTATTACGTACTTTAGTAAACACAGTCAGATCTGATTGTGCAAAATTTGATCTGAATCCATTCAGTCGTTTAAGTGTGAGTCAAATTTTTGATAATCTACACTAATATAATAAAGAGCTAAAGTTTGTTTTTTTGTTTGTATGAGGTAATCTGTGGAAGTACTGGTCCGATTGCTAAAAAATGTACGTTAATAAATATTTTATGTACGCGGGCGAAGCTGCGGGCTAAAGCTAGTATTGATGAAGAGAAAAAAATTAAAAAGCATTGAGTAGTTAATGATGCAGGATTACGTAGCTGTACCGGTATTGTAGCGCATGATCGCTTTTCTAAGTGGCGTTTTGAAGAACAAAGATTAGTCGCGTTAAAAACATTATACACAGTCGGCCATATTTGTTTTGTTAAAATAATATAAAAGCACTCACGAGTTCATTCTAGTGATTTTATTTTTTTAAGCCTTTGAACAAAACGCTAGAATATAACTTGCAACGAAACTGAAAGAAACAATAAAATAATAATTAATTAAATAAGTATTTAAAAAAAAAACATAAATTTTTTTGGAGTGTTAAACTATATGATGGAACATTTGCGAGTATTCTTTTTGCGATGACAAATATCAAAATAGTTATTTTATTTTTTGCCAACTTTACTTTCACATTTATAATACAAGTATGAATATTGTTTTGTTGTGTGTGAGTGAAGCGGCTAGGTAGAAATTTTCATCATCATCATCTCAGCCGAAAGACATCCACTGCTGGTCATAGGCCTCACCCAAGCGTCGCCACAGCGACCGGTCCTGTGCGTTTCGCATCCATCGGATTCCGGCGACCCTCGCCAGGCCGCCACTCTGGAACCTTCCGTCCCCATCGACCATCTGTTCTACGAGCAATGTGCCCTGCCCACTGCCACTTAAGTTTGTCGATTCTTCGGGCTATGTCCGTAACCTTAGTTCTCGGAAAAAAAAAAAAATTAATACGCCTTTAATGTTAAGTTTACCGAGTCAGTAGTGATATATAGTTTGTATAATTTTAAACAATATAATAAACATATCACGTGTCAGCATTCGCGTTGTAATCTGTTAACGCTATCGGAGCGATCTCTTCGGAAACAATACATAATGTAACGGACATACTTGTATTGTTTACATTATTATTTATGAACTTTTCAACGTATTATATGAAGTTTCGTAGGTTTTCATTGTGATTTTTTTGGTTTTATATAAGTATACTATAGATGCATTCGTACTTAATATTGATTCTAGCCACTCTCACAGATGTTTTCCTGCCCAAAAACTGGATTGTCTGTAAAAAAATAAAAATATTTTTGTTCATAAAGATCCACGCATTGGAATGTGCAATAAGTATTATTTTTATGACTGACTGATTCCTTGGCGACTCAAAGGCAATAAATATACCTATTACTTTACACTGAAGTGAGCTGTTTTGTTATAATTATAAGTAACTACTTACGAATGAAGAGATTCAAGATTGGTTAGTTACGACGCTGTTTTAACTGTCCAAACCACCGTTGCCAATCATGATTATTCTTCAAGGTGTTTTATGACCAACGTTTAACATTTCTCGAACCTTAATTTTCTCTTCAGTCATTCACACTGAGTCACAAGTACGTACATGTTATCGTTAGATATATGTTAGGCAGGAAAATAAACAACAAAAATAGCAATCACTTATAATTCCGCGCGGGTAGTGTGGGGTCAAACGGTCCCTAGTTAACGAGCGGCACCGAACGCGTTTAACACACCAGAGGCGATATCCGCACGGCATTGTACTACACGAGTATATTGCTGCTAAACTATGGGCGGAATAGTAAAGATCGGTGCTGATAATGTTAATACGTCCCAAGGCACCTAAGGAAAAACGTGGCCAGGGATTTTTTTTTTGGAGATTCAAGAGCAACAAGTAGCAAAAATGAAAAGACGAAGTGTAAGTAACGACGATTTTGACTGATATTAAAGCACGGTTGCTTAGAAGGAACCTATGCACTTTTGACTAAAATGTGATATTTTAGGCAGGAGGAAACCCAAAATTCAACTGGGGATTCCAGTACTTAACTGTACGTTCAATGAATGTGTTCCAATATCATTTTGTCCGTACAGGTGTGATGTCCACCACGTACCGGTAGCGCATCGCCGTACGTCTAATAGTCCGATAGTAGACCGGGCTTGGCGGAATGAAATTATGCAATTCCAACTTCTATTCCCGGAAATGTGGTAAGAGCGGGAGAAGTTATTTTATTTTAGGTGTAAACTCGAGAAAAACATTGGCCGAGTGTATTTCAGTTTCGCCTATAAAGTTCAGAGTTCCTAGCGAGGTTACTTTTCACCGTTTGTCAATGGAGTAAAAAAAGCAGCCAAATAAACTGTGTTGTGTACAATACAGAGAAATCGTGGAGAAGCTTGGAAGGAAATGAAGGTCTGAAATCGCCAGCCCGCAGTGAGCAATATACGAACAATGTTCGTTCCTCCTCTGTTTAACAAAAAGCTTTTGCCAAACATTGGGACTGTTACAGACTGATATTATATTGTTAATTGATGGTAACATCGCCCTGGGCACAACTCCAAAATAACTTCTGGTTCTCTGAATTTTATTTTTACCCCATTGGGGATTCAGAACCCCCTTGAAGGCCCCCTTTTACAATCTTTACAAACTCGTAAAGTCTACACTTGATGGCCTCTTCGAGTTGTATCAGTGTGACTGTATTTATGTCCGATATTTGCATAATATTCATCTGCATATTTTATAGACATTTTGCTATAAAACTGAGACAAAGCAAAGATGATGTCCCTGTCGCGTCTCAGATAGCAGTTTAGTTAGTTTAATGATAGAGTACTCACGCTTTTATGACAAGACTCTGTTGTTGTGTTTTAGAGCTCTTAGTAATAATAGACTTGGTATTAAGAAATTATTAGTTGATTTTAACAAAGAAAGCAGCGTTATTTCTAACACTAGCTGTCCCCTGCGGTTTCACCCGAATTTACTTATACTACTTTCGTTACTGCTCCGCTCCCATGGGTCGTAGCGTAATGTTATATAGCCTATAGCATTTCTCGATAAATGGGCTATCTAACACTGAAAGAATTTTTCAAATCAGACAGTAGTTCCAGAGATTACCCCCTATATACAAACTTACAAATTTTACCTCTTTATTATATAGTATAGATATAGATTTATTTCATACAAACTGAAAAGACAGTATTTATAATATTTGAAAATTTCAATAACGACCAAGTCCGAAAAGTTATTTAAGCTCTCATAAAATGTGGTCTTACTCAAACGTCCTTTCGCGGAATAAAGGGGAGCGATGGAATTCGACTGAGATACAAAATTATTGTAACGGAACTTTATAGGATCCTTACCTACTGATTTGATGGAAATTAACATTTCTGAACAATCGATTACATTCCTCAACCGTCTCTACCTAAAGGGTTTAGGTACAAATAAAAGTGATTGAATTCAATGATCAAACGGGCTCGTAAAATGTTCAGGATCTAATAACTAGACCCTACTCAGGGTCAAGACAAATAGGACCTATAGTTTACGTGCCCACTCCGCCATATTCTTTGTGCCAAATTTCAAGCGGTTTCCCATCGGGGAGCATATTCCGTTACATTTTACACCGTTCCGGTCGACCGAGCCGGCCCGGAGGTCATTACCCATCGGCTTTTCCGTTTTACTGTTTCGGTTGTTGTTTTGCCAAAATTTTTCGGCCATCATCAGGCCGAAGTTGCCATACTTAGCGACTTCCGGCTCCTAACCATTTTTATGACATACAAGACGACGGAACCCGAGGCGTTAGCCGCAATTTGGGGTTTGTTGTCCAATATTTATTCTGATTTAATTCCTTTTGGAAGTCCTTTTTTTGTCCCGAATCTTTTTTGTTACTGCTCATAAAGTCTTTAAGAGTTTCAATCTTCGGCCTTTTTAAGATTTAGGATCAACGTATAGAAGTTGTTTGATCTGCGTTATTGAATATCGTGCCCTCATTTGTGATTACGATACCCTTAATCTGGAAACGTTAAATGAGTTTCAGAGTAGGTATTAAGTCTATAATTTAGCTAAGTCTCTATATTGACAGTTGACGTTTTTTTGTTATAATTATATTTTGGTGTCGTGTGTATGTGATTTTATATGTTTCCGAAGCTAGTTTGTCTAGTATGGCATAAAGTTTTTTTTTTGAGAGAAACGGCTTAAATTATTTACTCATTCGATTTGTTTTTCGTTTCGCTGCATGAATGTTATCATATCTGCCTGAACCGTTCCACTCACGTTCAACGCGCTGACAATTTGCTGACTCATTTTGTCAATTGCTGGACGGACGATTCAGCAATCAGCATATTGATAGTGGGCTTCAACAAGCCTACACACGACGCAATCAAACGCTGACTCATGACAAATTGTCCGACCAGACTCACTGTGAAATGCCACCAAAAAGACACTTTAAATTGAGCCAGCACTAAATCTCGCCGTCCTCTAAAGAGGGTGAAAAGTTAATAGGCACCTCTTTATTCAGGAATACTTTATTCCAGGTAATAATATGAATACATGGCCAGCACTTGTGCGCCCGAGCTTCCGCGAGCAAGTGCCCGTCGCGCACATTATAATAATCGATGGCATCACTTACCAGCTTATGAATATTTTACATCCCTCATAAGACTCATATGTCCCCCCTCTGGCGCGTTTCCTCCCCCTACCGGGTAATGTCCGCCCGTAAGTTGTGTTTGGCGGGTAATATGGCGTAACTAACGCCTTTTTCGCGCAAATTATCAAGTTGCAGATAAAATAATAATGATATTGATAATAATTATAATCATTTATTTGCACAAACATGAGTACATCCATTACAAAGTAAATTGTCAGCATGCAAGAGATATTATAGGTAATTCTAAATAGATCGTCATGTTTACCTTGAACAATCACATGAAAATATTTCCGAAATAATACAGAATAAAAAAACATTCTAGATTGTTTTTAAATCTAATAATTAAAAATAATAATACATGTCAAAAAAAATTAAGGTAAGAGTCCTTATAATTAATATATAATCCTTTCATGTTAGGTGTGTTATGGCGCATTTTCATTAGTCGATAGGGCCCGCATGCGGGGTGCGGGAGATTTCTGGAACGCGTGCCACAGCGTCCGCATTCGGGGAACCGTTTTCATTAGTCGATAGGGCCCGCATGCCGGGTGCGAGAGACTACTGGAACGCGTGTCACGTGGCCCGCGTTCGGGGAACCGTATGCGGTATAACGACCATGTTACTTTCATTGGTTGTTATCCCGCATGCGGGGACTCCCCGCATGCGGTATACCGAACGTGTTAACGACCAGTGAAAATGCGCCATTATGCAGGTGATGAAATTATGCGCGCTTATTACCTAATGAGTTACATTACTCTACATAGTTATCTATATTCTAAAAGGATTTAGGCAACCACCGGAGCGAATGAAAGGATGCTGATGGAAACTAATTAATTGTTTTATATGTCGGCTTTAGTAGCGGCGTGGTCGTGGCGCATAGAATATAGTGTTAAATTGAAATGTTTCATTATAATAGTAATGACTAATGGAAGGCATGATAATAATGTTGTTAATGTGTCTGCATTTTGTTGCATGTATTGAAATGGATTCAAGATTTTTAGTTACTTGCTAATCTCGAAGCTACTTTCATTATGGTATACCTACCATAGTGAAAGCCAGCAGCACCATGTTAGATGAACTGCTTGGAAATTAAAACAATAGGCTGGCAATATTTTAGATAAGGATATAATGTGAGGGTTGTAATAATAATTGAAAGAAAGAAACAAATATTAAGTGCGAGTTAGATTCACGGACCGAGGATTCTGTACAAACTTACCTATGTAAATAGTTTGATACTCGAATCGATTCTCGAACGTTTTACCAAATCGCAAAAGTTATTATTTTGTGATGCAACTACAGATTCTCGATTAAATGGTTTTCCTTTGCTTGTGCTATAACGATTTGCTTCTTGTCGAACTCTAGGATTCTAAGTTAATTCATCATCATCATCTACCTAGCCTTTTTCCCAACTATATTAGGGTCGGCTTCCAGTCAAGCCGGATTTAGCTGAATACCAGTATTTTACGAAGAGCGGCTGCCTACCAGACCTCCACAACCCATTAACTGGGGTAATACGGTAATTCATGGCAAGACTGGATTCAGATTTACTGGCTTCTGACTATCCGTAACGACTGCCAAAGATCTATAAATGACAGCCGGGACCAACAGCTTAACGTGCTGTCCGAGACACGGAGGAAACTCGTTATGTTAAGATGGTCACCCATCCACAAACCAACCTAGGCAAGCGTTGCTTAACCTTGAAGATCTGCTGCAGCTGTTATTATCTAGCCACGAGCTCCTCTAGGATTCTAAGTTAATTAAATTACCATAAAAGGTTTTGATTTCTTTGCGAGTGTCAAAATATGTGTCTAAATTGAGCGTAATTAACCATATTTCTTTAGATTGCGTTAACTTAGAAGTTAGATTTTTTTAATGCTACATGAGGTGACTTACTATTTCAATGTAACTATATCTATCATTGACATTTTTGAGAAAAAAATCGTGACAGACGAACCACCACTGAGGGTTCCGTTTTTTGCAGAACCCCAAAAATATGAAATAATAGACAAAACTAAAATCAAGTTTAGGTACAACAAAATGAACATGACATTTACTCCTAAATATCTCCCAAATAGACTGAACAGAAGAATTCCTTTCAAGAAATAGTTACAATAAATTCTTTGGAAGCACTTTATAAATTTTACATGAGTCACAATCTGAGATGTAGCGAGTTATTACAGAATATTTTCCCACAGTAAACATAAGAAAATATATTTGTAATACGTTACATCAAAGAGAGTGTATTTTTATGTCAATAATATTATATTGGAGTCCAAATACAAGAGTAAGCGGAGGAGTATGTTATCTGCGGCGGATGGGGTCCGAATACTAATCTCGCAGCGAGGACTCGCTTGCACGTTACAGCCGGGCTTTACAAAACTATTCAAGATGCTAACCGAAGCTATTTTTAGTTTTTCTTTATTTTTGTATTGAGTATATGTAGTCCGTCTAATGAAAGCGCGACCTGAGAAAAAGAGGTTAAATCCAAAAAAAATGTATGTTGTATTACTAACTACGCTAGTAATATATATGTCAATGCTAGTAGGAGAATCATATCTTGACACTTCACAATTTTTTTTAATTCCTACAATTGCGGCTGAATAATGTTGCCAATAAAATTAAAAAAAAAAACCGTAGTCGCGCTTTCATTACACGCACTCTAGAACTAATTTCTGCCAGCAGTTTCCCCTGTGTGTAAATTGAAAATTATCTCAAAGGAGCGTACTTACTCCCTGGATAAAAGTCAAAACCTATGAGCTATTGCAGGACGTGATCTAACCTCTTGCTAAGTTTCATTCAAACTTGTTCAGCCTGCAGTTCGAGCGTAAAAAAGTAACAGACTTACACACACACAACACAACTTCGTCTTTATAATATTACTGTGGTTGTCTTAAGAAATTTTGTAATCAGCTGAAGTATATGAATGAGCTGTAAATAGTCGTATCTTCCTATTAATAAAAAAATACACATACAAACTTTTTGAATAAACGTGTAAAGTGTGTAATAATTATTTAATGAAAAAAATAAACGCCAGTGATGACAGACCAATGGTATCTAACAATTAACAGTGTACCTAATTAAAAAATGCTTCTCAAAACACTACTCTTCACAAAAAGCAAAAATAATCGGAGCTATTAATTCTTGGCTGTAAAAACGTTTCAATACATACCATTCATGTCTATCCAGGAAATAACGACGAAGTTAGTCCATTTCAATCTTACAGATTTACTCGAAAATCTCCGAGTAACGAGAACCCAAAGATATAGTTGTCAAAAGACGGCTTCGGAGAAAGCCGCGACCTCTTCCTCACCTCGGAAACTCCAGCGTAGTCAAAGGCTACTTGCTAAAGTAGTTTATACGAATAATCAAGATCCAAATATCAGAGATTTGGAACCAAAGCCGTCTTGATTTTGTGATAGTAGAACTAAATTTCCGACGAAAAACCCCTTGTCTAGTGGTCTTTATAGAATTCAGATCTTACATCAAATTAAATCCTATAATATTTGAAAAGCTTTTGTAAACTAAAAGTTATCTTTTCCGCTCTTCTTGTAAGGAACGAACTTGAGTCGCTGACGGCGCGAAGTGTTCCACGCGAGCCTCAAAGATATTTCAGCAAACCGTAGGAGGCCAGGGGTACTAACGCCAGCTAGGACCATGGGGCGAAGACGCAAAAATGATCCCCACACGAGGTCCTACAACTCAAAGGGCATCTGAAGAAGCTTTAGTGTTGTTTTATTTGTTTATCATTTTTTATTTTCTTTTTAATCAGTTACAAGTCTGACTTCGCCCACACCGCCCTAGAGCGCAGGAAGTCTTTAATGATATCCACCCTAAAAAGGCATATTTCCGTGATATTTGTTGGAATCAGTGCAGTTTGCAACAAACAGTTATCTTAGTTCTGGGCCGCCGTTACGGCCACATGCTGTTGGGAACTAGCTAAATATTCATTACATTGCTAACTCATACGGCTGAGTTATTAAATTCAGTTCAGTTCTTTGTTTAGATCGTTAGTTTGTTTCTTTGTGCAATTACAGAGTATTCGGAGGTGAAGTAAAGCACTTACATACGAGGGTTTGATTTTGAAATGCCTCGCTTTTCGAATCCTACTACTATTAAACGTGAAAGTTTGTATGCAGGTATGAATGACATATGAATGTGTACTGGTAAACCATGTCTAAGAATAGCAATATAGAATACTTTTTATCCTGAGAGTATGGTCCCTTGGTATAATTTTCTACGCGGACGCAGCTAGTACCTAACCATCAATCAAACTTGACATCCTTTTTGATCACTATGGAAGAAATACTAAATAGACTCATTAGAGATAACAAGTTAGTTTTTGTTTGTGGGGATTTAAATATTGATCTATTATTGAATTCACCAGAAAAATGTAAACTTGTTTCGTTATTTAGTTCTTTTAATCTTAAATGTATATTTAATGAAGCTACAAGAATAACAGCTACTTCAGCTTCATGCATAGATAACATATTTACTAATTGTAATATAAAAGACTCATCCTTAATTAGTGGCGTGAGGTCTGACCATACTGGTCAGCTCGTATCTTTTGAGTTAGTCAAGAAGTTTCAATTAGATTCAACTGCAGAGTTTAGACCGCTTACTAAAAATAAATTAAATTCTTTTAATAACAATGTTCTCAGTAGTCTCTCAACAGCCAATTTTGATTCGCAAGACCCCAATGTAAATTATGATACATTATTCTCTACAGTATGCCAAGAATTTAATAAGTCCTGTCCAATTAAAAAAGTTAAAATAAATAATAAATCCAAATTTAATGAATGGGCAACTGCTGGTATTAGAAAAAGCAGAGATACTTTATATCAGTTATACTATGAAAAATCATTGACGTCTGATACTAACTTGCATAACCGCGTTAGACTTTATTCAAAGATATTCAAAAGAGTCTGCGCCCAAGCTAAATCTAAGTCAATAAGTAAGACAATAGGAAATTCCAATAATAAAATTAAAACTGTTTGGAAGATAATAAACAAGGAAACTGGAAAGACAAATCAACGAGATCGGAATGATTTGTCACTAAAAATTGATAATAGGATCATCTCAGATAAGTCAGAAGTGGCGGAGACATTAGAAAACTTTTTCACCAACATCCCAATAGAAGTTACGAAATCTCTCCCTTCTTCATCTTTGCTAGCTGAATCTTTTTTGAAAGAAAATTTCACTAAGGATATACCAACCTTTGAATTCAAGCGTATATCTATTGATACAATCAAGAAAACATTCCAAAGTCTTAACGTAAAAAACACTGAGGACTTATGGGGTATATCCGTTAAGGTTCTTGGAGATATTATTGACACAATTGCTCCTATCCTAACAGGAATATTTAACCAATGTTTAGACAGTGGTACATTCCCTGATTTAATGAAACATAGTAAAGTAGTACCAATTTTCAAATCAGGAAGTAAGAGTGATCCCTCTAATTATAGACCGATATCTGTGCTTCCAGCATTGAGTAAAATCTATGAAAAAATCATGCTTGACCAGATGTTGTGTCATTTTAATTCTAATAGGATCTTGCATAGTCATCAGTTTGGTTTCACGAAAGGAAGGTCAACGACAGATGCAGGAGTGAAACTCATCAGTCACATTTTGGAATCCTGGGAGAAGTCCCAGGATGCTATTGGCATATTCTGTGACCTGTCAAAAGCATTTGACTGTGTTGATCATAATACTCTGATCTGTAAATTACATCATTACGGAATTCGTGGACGAGCTGCTGATCTTGTTTTTTCCTATTTATCTTACAGGCAGCAGAAAGTAACCATTAATGGGGCGACGTCCTCGGGGTCTTTAGTAAAGATGGGCGTGCCCCAGGGGTCAATTCTTGGCCCTTTCCTTTTCCTGGTTTATATTAATGACCTTCCTTACATGATGGCTAGTTTAGCTGATATAATTTTATTTGCTGACGACACTTCTCTTATTTTTAAAGTAGACAGAAAAGATGCGGATGTCTTGCATGTAAACGAAAGTCTGGCTGTTCTTTCGAAATGGTTCGCAGCTAATAACCTCTTACTAAATGCGAACAAAACTAAATGTATAAAGTTTTCACTACCAAATGTTCCTCAAGTGGGCCTTAATTTAATGCTTGACGGCAAAAAACTTGATACTATTACGGAAACTGTATTCTTAGGTTTAACTATTGATTCTAAACTTCAGTGGGGCACTCATATTAGAACTCTTTCAGGTAGATTAAGCTCAGCTGCGTATGCAGTAAGAAAAATAAGGCAATTGACAGATGTAGCTACAGCTAGATTAGTATACTATGCCTATTTCCACAGTATTATGTCGTACGGCGTCTTATTGTGGGGGTCTGCCGCTGATGTGGAATCAGTCTTCATACTGCAAAAGAGAGCAATCCGGGCTATCTATAAAATGGGTCCCCGTGAGTCCCTTAGAAATACGTTCGGAGAAATTGATATACTAACTCTGCCCTCGCTTTATATTCTGGAAAGTATATTGTATGTACGCAAAAACCTAGGACTTTTTAAAATTAGAAGCGATTTACATGACAAAAATACGCGTAGCAAACACCAAATCGTATTACCAAAATGGAGACTAGCTAAGACCAGTAAGTCATTCCTTGTCAATAGTATACGCTTTTATAATAAGTTGCCCAAGTCGGTTATTGAACTTAGCGAGGGAAAGTTCAAAACCCATATTAAGCGTGTCCTAACCAAAAAAGCATATTACAAGGTTAGAGACTATGTCGAAGACGCGCTTGTTTGGAAATAACTGCTTCTGCACATGTGACCCCCTGGTAACATTATTGTGTAAATTTGTCTATTAACTGCTCCATGTTTGTTTTATTTCATAAAATATTACTCATAAATTTATTTTTTACACAACACGTTGCTTTTGCAATATTTTTATATTATCTGGATATTAATCACCTTAATTTCATTAAGTCGTGATTTCATTTTGATAAAAACTAATTTGTTGATAGGTTTGATTTCTTTTCTCTCTTATTTATATAGCCTCTCTTAAAGTGTGAATGAGAGAACACTGTAGACTACGAATTTTAATTACTACTTAATTCAACCCAGTTTTTGATTGAATCTATTTTTATTTGGGTTACAATTTTGATTGGTCTACACTGTCCTCGCATATGTGTCTGTTTTGTAATGTGAAAATATTGTAAACCCAATCATTTTTTTTGAAAAGAGTAACCATGGAGTTTCTTGCCGGTTCTTCTCCATAGGAAACGACCAATTTGGAACCGTGCACTAGCTTCGACTTTTTATAAGTGCCCATGTAGGCCTATGTAAAATAAAAACATTTTTTATTTTATTTTTATTTTTATTTCATCATAATTTTAAAACTAACAATTATTCGGCAATCCTTCACAAACTTACTTCAGTCTACTACAGTACTGTACTGTATGCATGTGTATGTACGGTACCTATAATATGTATTGTACTAAATAACGTTAGAACGAATAAATATTGTGTATGATTTTTATACACCGTTTCATTTATCTCAGTTCCCAGGGACGTGAGATTTGGGACTTTTGGTAGGTTTTTAGGGATTGAGCCCAATTCTCGCAGGCTTTTAGACGCATTTCATGGAATGTGTTACCAACTAACAATTATCCTTGTACACTCGTTGCTTGTGCACCCAAGAACAACGACTAGCGAGCGGGTAATATTGCGACTTTTAAGGAAATAATGATTCTATGATTTTGGGAGGCGTAAGTGGACTGTTTAACAAAAAATATGTTTTTTTTCAGGTGGGAAATCATAAGAATGACTTCTCCCGCTCTTGGGCGGAGTGAGACTTTTACTGACTAAACCCCACCCCGTTCCTTCGTTGCCTTCGGTCTGGGGACACCAAGCTTTTTGGAATACCCATCTAAATCCTCATAGGCTTCGGCAACAAAAACTACGTTAAGACCTGAACAAAGTTATTGTTATAGATCGATAAACAGGCAAGCAAAGGATTGGTTGCACACTCAATAAACTGACCCCCAAAACGATCGCTACCACGAAAGGTCTATTATTATAAAGTCATAACTGTTTCAGCGTAAAAGACACGAAACTACAGAGAACAAAGTGTCACGAGGCATCCCTTAATCACGAAAGAATCACGATGGCATTGACAGCGTAAAATGGATTGACTTCGCACGCAGGAGCCTGTCTACGTGGATTAGATGGATTAGAACAATCCAATCCACTGCCCCCTGGCCAGCCGATAGTAATTCTCTTAGAGAGGTAGGCCATTACTATGTAGTGGATCACTCGTTTTGTCACTGAGATGAGCGGCGAGGGACATAATTATGTTAGCAAAAATAAGGAGCAATTAGTTTAGCCAAGTTTTAGAGTGGCTGCAGCAGCCTTTTCTTTCATGGGGTACTGTTTGAAATCTATATATATAAAAATGAAACCCGTTTTCCGTTGTCACGACATAACATGAAAACGGCTTGACCGATTAGGCTGATTTTTTTTTTAAATGTTCCTTGAAGTTCAGGGATGGTTCTTACGGAGAGAAAAATTCAAAAAAAAAAAGTTAGGTAGTGTAGGGTAGTGTAGGGTAGTGTAGGGTAGTGTAGGGTAGTGTAGGGTAGTGTAGGGTAGTGTAGGGTAGTGTAGGGTAGTGTAGGGTAGTGTAGGGTAGTGTAGGGTAGTGTAGGGTAGTGTAGGGTAGTGTAGGGTAGTGTAGGGTAGTGTAGGGTAGTGTAGGGTAGTGTAGGGTAGTGTAGGGTAGTGTAGGGTAGTGTAGGGTAGTGTAGGGTAGTGTAGGGTAGTGTAGGGTAGTGTAGGGTAGTGTAGGGTAGTGTAGGGTAGTGTAGGGTAGTGCAGTGTAGTGTGGTGCAAGCAGCATCACTTTTCTGGCGGACTTCTTGACATTTCAAACGGAACTTTTGTAAATGGTTAATTTGATTTTTTTTATTAATATTTTATTTTCACTAATATGTAAAAAACATAGAAAAGAAATATTTACTTAAACTTCATACAACATAATGGTACAAAAGTGGACTTAATGCCTTGGCATTAAAAAGACAACATTTCTATTACGCAATATATGTAGAATTCTATTCTAACCAAACCTTGTTTCGTCTCTGTGTAAAAATAGCCTAAACAGAATATAATTATGAAACCGTATACCGTTCCACAAGACTGAAATAAGCGTACCCTAATAAGGGTTACCATCACAAAGTTATTTAATTTAATATTCTCCACCTCCTCCGTACGTAGACGAACTGTCAAAAATCCATGAGTTATTCAGAATACCTAATCTGAAGTTTACTCCGTCATGAGGAGTAGCACAAAAATATATTAAATAAATACATTCCATTAATAATAAACGCGAAAGTTTGTATGTATTCACGTTTGTTACTCTTTTATGCAAAATACTACTGAATAAATAGATTTCGTTAAAACTTGGTATAGAGGTAGGCTATTTCCTAGAAGCTATTCCAAGATATATGTTTAACTTGCAAGCGGGTGCGCGGGGTATATGAAACGGCAGCGATCGCGCGTAACCTAAAAGACCGTTAGGAGACTTTAGGAACTTCGAAAACCGATTAATTAATGGTTTTTTTTTCAGACAATACCTATCTAGGTATAAAAAATAGTAATCTAAAATTTTATTTTTTTAAATTGAAAACAAAGTTTCATCTTTTTAAGTCTAATTTTATTTAGAGTCAGTCTCCTCGTTTATGTCAAATATGTGAGGCAAGCGCGTGTAGTCTTTTCGACGCCTACGCCGTGACTTTAACGCACACATTTTTTGTCTCTCTGGAGAGGAGAGGAGAAAGAGGAAACGGAATTATTTTATCCACAGTGAACTAATGACAAGCTACTAGAGACAATCCTCCCACAAGGTGGACCGACGACCTGGTGAGGGTCGCGGGAATCAGATGGATGCGAGACGCACAGGACCGGTCGCTGCTGTGGCGGCGCTTGGGGGAGGCCTATGTCGAGCAGTGGACGTTTTTCGGCTGAGATGATGATAATGATGAGAGACAATATGTAATTTTTGACAATAAATTTTGAAACCATGATACTTACATAAAATACTTTTTATCCTAGGAGTGTGACAGTATGTTCCTTTACGATAAGTTTTCTACTGTCACGAGGAGGAAACCGCTGGCAGCAGCTAGTGTACTTATAAATACTTGAAGTATAACAAGAAGGAAGTTCTGATAAGTTATTGTTTCCGCATAAGGAAAATAGGTTCGAATCTTGTCTTGAACAAGTTTTAGATTTGGTTTGTACTACTTTAAGTAATTATAATTATTAATCCATTATAAATGCGATTGCGGTTTGAAACGGAACAAAGTACTAATTAATTAATTAATTCTATAATATTTTTATTCTATTATATATATTTGAGAGTAGTGGTGGCCCATATAGTAACTGCCCCGACATACAAGTTGTAGGTCGCGGGTTCAAACCCAGTCAGGCGCATTACTTTGTGTAATTTATTGCACCGCCGCTGCTCTCAAAAAACGGTGAATGAAAACATCGTGAGGAAACCGACATGTCCTAGAATCAAAAATTCGAAGACATGTGACATCCACCAATCCGCACTGGACCCGCGTGGTGGATTACTGCCTATTCCTTCTCTTAGAGAAGAGGCCTAAGTCCCAGAAGTGGGAACATTACAAGGCCGATAATGCTCAATGAATTCTATATTGTACACTATAATAACTTACAACACAGGTAGTTACTCAGATACCCGCGAAACGAGACACAATAGTAAAACAATAACAGCGCGGTCTCATAGGACCGGTTGGGGATTTAAACGTTAAAGTAACTATACATGAGTTTAACTCAAAGTTGAGTTTTCTTCCTACAAACCATTGAATGATAGACAGAGCTCACAATTGAGAGTAGGTAAGAAAAAGGTGATTTTTTCAATTTATGATGTTCTTTTCTAAGTTTTCGCAGAGTGTGCGCAGGAATTGCATGAGCTAATTCCGCCATCTCCCTTCTACCAGTTACTGAGTAGCCATCCTTACGTAGTCGAAACCTGCACGGTCCGGACTAAGCGCTTTGCCTCGTCGTTTATACCGCATACATCGAAGGACTGGAACAATTTGCCTGCTGCGGTCTTTCCGTCCGATTACAAGTCGGGTATCTTCAAGACTAGAGTGAATAGGCTCTTAATAAACTAGTGCGCCTTACCGTCAACAACTGCATCACTGCTTACCATCAGGTGGGATTATTCACACCCCTTGACTCGGAAAGCACGTAAAACCGTTGGTCCCAGATGTCATTTGTAGATCTTTGATAGTCGCTACTAGTACTTAGATCTTTTCCGGAAAGTCTGACCATCAGTCAGCAACTGGGTTGTAAAAGTGTGATAAGCAGACGCTCCGTGTAAAACACAGGTATTTAGCCACATTCGGTGGCAGTCGACCCCAAATTAGTTGAGAAAAAAGGCTAGGAAAATGAGGATGACTAATATTATAAATGTGAAACTAATTCAGTCCGTCTATAACACTTTCACGGATAAAGTATTGAACCGATTTTGATGAATGGATAAAGGCATACTCCCGAACAAATGATTGACTAATTGATAAAACGCGGGTTTACGGATGACACGCAGTAAGTAACACATCGACTAACCGTCCAATAAGGACGGAAAAAACGCTCAATTAGCTGAACGGGTTTGGATAGACATTCGGGTAATATACCTCATCCTACTATAATATTAGTGTGAAAGTTTGTGAGAATGGATGTGTGGATGTTTGTTACTCTTTCACGCAAAAACGGCTGGACCGATTTGGTTGAAATTAGGTATATAATAATATAATATAATATATTTATTCAGAGTTAAATTTGGTAAAATAGTTACATCAAACCTGTATCACAGGCGGTAGGAGTTCTTATACTATGGATTTGTAGGGCATTTAATTTCGTAACAATATTTAACATTGAAAGCCTCGAAATATAGTAAAAAATATTAAATTATTTATAAAGTTATAACCTAGTTTGCTTAACACTATAAGTTACAATATGCTATTTCGTATTTTCAAACTGTTTTACTCTACATACATGATTGTGCGTCAGCAAAATTAAAAATGCGGTTAAAGTCAAGGTTGCATTAAATGCTGAAAAATTATTTTTATATTGGACAAATATGTTTCAACATTAAGGCAAAAATCAACTGTTTGTAGGTCAGCACACTGGAATTCCGAGTCAGCAGTAAGTGTCACACGGAAGTATGACGCGCTAGGCGCCCTCATAATCTATAGAGTTAATATATCTATATTCCGCTATTTTCCTAGCAGGACATTCAGCGTCTCCAGTTTTATGGTTACAGGGCTTTTTGAAACGAGAGCAAGTTGCACATTTCGGTGATTCCCCTTTCTTTGCACACTCGGACAGCGAGTGTCCTGTCTCACCGCAGTGGCCACACGTCGAGTTGACCTCTCTACAGGTTTTTGCCGCATGTCCATATTGCTGGCATCTGTAACATCTTGTAACCAGGGTGAAGTCCCTGACAGGGCAGGATGTCCAATTTATGAATACTCTTGACTGGGAAATTAGAGCTTTTCGTATGTTGGCTGGAACTTCAACCACGTAGTTACAAGTCTGCGAATCCCTTTTCCCCGATTTGTGACTTAATTTAACCAAGGTCAAAAAGAACTCCATGGAAATCGTTGGATTTTTTTCGGCAATATTCTGTTCATAAATGCACCTGTAGACTTCAGTTTCAGTCAGTGAGGACGGCACTCCTACAATAACGATCCGGGGTTTGCGCTTGCTTGGTTCATCGGCGGTAAGGCCGGATGCAGATTGCTGGACTGCGTTCTTAATTTTTTCCGCGTCATCTTTCGTCTCTGTGCTGATTATGACGCCTCCGTTTTTAGTCTTACGGACACCACGTATATTATGAAGCTTGACTTGATCTGGTCGTATCATCTTTTGCACAAGGACTTTTGTTTCGCCACTGGACTTTAATTTGTTGTTGGGATAAATGGCCACAGAGTTCAAATTGTTCGGACGAATAAAATCACTTGATCCCTTTTTCACCATGTCGGCAAACGAAACAGTGCCTGAGTCCTTGATTGTTTTCGTGAGGTCCAATATGTGTTCTGTCAAGTTGCACTTCTCCACTAAATCTTCATTGAGGATGCGCACTTGGACTGCTTTCTGCTTTAGGGATTGATAAAAGACTGCCATCTGTGAGGTGCAAGATCCTATTTTACGGCACAAGTTTGAAACTTTCAATTTCTGCTCCGAATTGAGTTTTCCTTCCGATGTAATAGAGCAAACCTCGTTTAGATGCTGATCAATGGCTGACATCCATCTTTGTATCTCGGATGTTGAAACGGGTTCGATTGAAAGATCAGATTGGGCTGGATTTTGTGCCATCGTCTTCGCTGGAGAGGCAGCGGCATTGACTCGATCTCTTGAATACGGGCTGTTGTCCATTTTGTTTATAATTAATTCACTTATTCTACGTTTTCATTGTATTTACTAAATTACACACTAGGCATAAAATAATGCAAACAAAAAGAAGGTCACTAATATTATTTTATGAAACTAAATATTGCTACTGAGCACGTCTGTATGCTACAAGTGCAGACAATCAACAATCTAGTATGTAGGTGTAGTATGTAGGTAGGTTATACCCTGGATTAACATAATTATAGGCATTAACATATACATACTTTTTATCTTTTTTTTTTCGATTTTGTTATTTTTGCTATAGGCTGCTTTTTATCAACACACCACGCGGGCGAAGCCGCGGGCGGAAGCTAGTATGCTATATAGTTTATTTTATATCTCGGGAGAATGTATTCTTAAGATAATTTTCTACATTGACGCTCGCAAAGCTGCTAGTACACACGGTGGCCGAGATTGCGTAGCAGGTCATAAATGTGTGCGTAAACGCTACCGCGTGAAACACAACAGGTATTATCGTTGTGTGCTACAAAGTAACTCGTCGTTTCTACACTCACACTCTTGCAAAAAGCAATTAGTAGCCGTACACAACTATGAAAGTACCTACAGCAAAAATTGGCTACTGCTGTTATCGGCGCCGTGGCGCAATGCGTATGATACGTGACTGACAAGTAAGAGGTCCCAAGTTCGATTCCAATCGTCTGGTGTAACAGAAAGTTTGCTTGTTTTTATTTTCTATTTGACCCTTTTTTTTAATAGTAATGTTATAGTTACTCTCATAATAATTAAAATATTTTGAAAATATTGTGACAAAGAAAACTGCGATAACGATCCAACTATGTTTATTACAACTTATTAATTACATACATTAAACGGAATGATCACAATTAACGAATCTGTTCATGATTATCCTTAATACAATATATAAAGTAAAAATATTCTAAGTCAGACAAGGATGGACGTCACTTTTTTTTTCACAAGTTTTTTATTAGTGACATAAATCAACATGTTATCAAGAATGAATTATGATAGATATCGCAACTCTTGATCTCAATAACAATAACATCATGTCACATAATACAACAACAGTATAATTACCTACAGCTTACTTCTTAGTCTTTTTTTTACTTATCAAAGTTATCAATCAACATGTTTTAAAAAATGAACTATGATAGGTATCGTAACTCTTGATGTCCAAGTAACCTTGACTGGTATTGCGACCCCCTACCTCCACTAACTCACCGGGACCCATCGATGACATCCAGCCCCAATAACCTAACGTAATGCGACCACTAGACCTGCATGGGAGAATATTTTTGTGATGGTAACGTTCTCCATCTTTTCTCCATAATATTTTACGCCCATAAAACACTTTTCATCACTAAATATAACTATGTTATTGCACCAATCAAAATCTATAAATTTTCTTGCAAACCGCATCCTTTCTTCCTTATGCAACGCCGTCAGTAAAATTTTTTTCGCGGGCTTGCGACATTTTTGCTGCTCGTAAGTGGCGTCGAACAATTGTCATAGACACGTCGTGCATAATTGCAGTGTTTCTTGTTGTAGCAAAGCCGTCAGCGCTATACGTAGCAACAATATTTCGATGCAGTGGGTTGGCATCCGTGCAAGGCTTGCAATTGCTTTTGGACCCGGACGTTTGGCATCGATTGTCCCTTCAGCTGCATATCTATGCACCCAAAACTGCACAGTTTTCCTCTGTAAACAATCACAAAATTACGTTAAAACCTAACAAATATCAACAATGTTAAATTATTTTGCATTACCTATGTTAAGTTTGGATTTGTTACTTACCGGTAGCATTAATCTCCTCGAAATTTCACTTACGGATACATTTTGTTTATTTAATACTATTATCTCAGCCCTCAAAAGTGTAGACAAAATAATGAGACATGTTGTTTATTATTTGTAAAAAGTATCACTTTCCACAACGATTAATTATTTTTTGTCTCGGAGTAAGTTGTAGAACACACGATCGTGATAGGCAAAAGCGTTATGCCAGGTTAACTTATTATCCGACTCATTTCTTAGTAAGTAACTAATAAAGTGGGTAGATGATAATATTCATACACTTAGTTTTTAATTACTCAGATACCCGCGAAACGAGACACGATAGTATAACAATAACAGCGCGGTCTCATAGGACCGGTTGGGGATTCAAACGCTAAAGCAAATATTCTAAGTTTTAGTTTTATTAAACTTCGTTATCATTATACTACAATAAAGTAGAAAAAAAATGTTTTGTCAATGGCAAGGATCGAACTCGATACACCCTTAACGGCAAGCAAGCACTTAATAATCAGTGCTAAATTACCATCTAATGAATGAAGCGAATTTGTCTATCTGATTCGTAGCAAACACATATACAAATATGTGTGTGTGTATATCGAGTAGTAAACGAGTTTTATTTTGTTTACGAGTTGAGCTGGAGACATAATATTACTTGAATAGGTGAATTGGTTGGTGGTATGGTTTTACTTTATTTTTGATTTATACCCACAGCTACTTGATTATTGTGAACATTATTACTGATTACCTACCCATATCATAAAAATATACTTTCCAAAGATTAAGTGTAAGTGTTTGATGTTATTTTAAATAACTATAATAATTTCATAAGTGAATGTTTGCGAAAATAAAATAAAAAGTTGACAATGAAAGTATTGTCAACTAACAATAATTATTATAGCTTGGACCCTGGTTTCGCCATCGGTGGTCATCTATTTTTTATATTTTTAAATGTTTTTTGTTATTGTTTTTGTAAGAAATATTTAAAAATATTTGACTGGCCTGTTGGTCTAGTGGTTAGTGACCCTGATGCCGGAGGTCGTGGGTTCGATTCCCACTCAGGACAAATGTTTGTGTGATGAGCACGATCATTTGTTCTGTGTCTGGGTGTAATTTATCTATAATATGTATGTATTTAGAAGTATATAAGTATGTTTATCAGTTGTCTAGTACCCATAACACAAGCTCTGCTTAGCTTGGGACTAGATGATGTTGTGTGAAAGTTGTGGAATATTATTATTATTTCATTTATTTTCCATTTATACATATTTTATACATTTTTAAATATTTTTACAAAAACTTAAAAAAAAAACATTTAAAAATATAAAAAATAGTGGCCCACCGGCATCGGGAACAGGGTCCAAGTCACCGGCGGTCAGGGTTCCTGAGAGAGGAACCTCCGGACAATACGCGCCGTGTCCAAGAGTGCTGCTTTCTGGATCAAACCCTTGATCCAGCTGCCTAACGAGAGCCTCCTCAGGTGTTCGTCGAGGCTCTTGGCTATTAAGCCATTGGCCGTCACGACTATCGGCACAATGATTGCTGTGTCCACTTCCCACATGTCGACAACCTCGCGAGCTAAGTCAAGATACTTAGATTGCTTTTCCTTTTCAGCTTTCACGAGGTTCTCGTCATGAGGGACCGCTATATCAACAATCATTGTGCGACGCTCTGTTCGATCTATCACCACTATGTCAGGCTTATTGGCAACAATAGTCCTATCAGTGATGATAGATCGATCCCAATACAACGTGATATTGCCATTGTCGAGAACTGGGTCGGGCACATACCTATAGTACGGTACTTCTGACTCCACAAGATTGTATTTAAGAGCAAGTTGCTGGTGGATAATCCTGGCCACGAGGTTGTGTCTATGCAAATAGTCTCCGTTAGCAAGATGAGAACACCCAGAAATTATGTGTCGGATTGATTCTCCGGGCAGGTGGCATGCCCGACAGATGTCAACCGTACCATCCTTCACAATGTATTTCCGGTAGTTGTTCGTCATCATAACTTCATCCATAATTGCAAAGACAAAACCTTCGGTTTCTCCAAAAAGATCACCAAAGCGTAACCAGGATACGGACGCTAATAGATCAACATCGGGCCCATGTAAGGCCCGGTAAAAGCGTCCGTGAAGCTCCTTACTCTGCCATACTTCCCTGCGGTCATTAGTATCCAGTACTATTGGTTTGCACCAGTTCTCCTTAGCCAAGGAGAGCGGGGTTAAGCCCAGTTATTATTATTATTATATATTTAATATGCATTTAAAAAGTAAATAAAGAAATTATAATAATAACGTATCTATTATTATATTACGTAAATAATATATGTATTATATATATATTATAAAATTATTTATATTACAAGTTATATTCAAAAATTTCGTTGATTAATTTTGTAAATATACATAGTTTATATGTATAAAATTACAAAATTATATTTATCAGACAATAGGAATCGAACTTGGGACCTCTTACTCGTCAGACATGTATCATACGCATTGCGCCACGGCGCCGTTAACAACAGGGGCCAATTTTTGCTATATTTCCATCGTCTACTGTTTTGGAGATGAATAAAATACTTCTTCGATAGAATTTAGGCGTATAATCATGGGAATATAGTTTTTACAAAATTGCGTGTGCGTTTCGTTTACCGGTATAATGGCGGAATGACAGTGGCGGCGCGCGCGTAAGAAAACGGAACTAAGCCCCGCACTTCCCCTCCGGGCCGACCAATCGTAGCGGCTCGCTGGGATGACGATGCGCAGACGAGTTAATTTGTAGCACACAACGATAATACCTGTTGTGTTTCACGCGCTTGCGTTTACACATACATTTATCACGTTAGTGTGGGGGTGCTACGCGAACTAAGTAAGAGAGTGTACAAGCTAATAGAAACATAAATTCTTCCTGACCACACTTAAACTACATTCAACAGGAGTCGCAAACATTTCTCCCGCCGTCATAACTCAAGCCGAAGTAAACAAGTTTCCCTGTGAACAGTACGCGCCTACCTCCTGCAGATAAAGCACTTCCTTTGTTTTTGTCTGTATATCATAATGCGTCGCTGATAGCTCTCTCTCGCTATCGGCAGGGGTCGTAAACTGTGCGTTAGAGTAGTAAAGACGACGGTAATGCGCGATTACCGGGAGAACATTTACCTCTGACGGTGAATTTTTGAAGGAATAGGTATTTTATTTGATTTTATGAAGAACTGTCAAGTTGCTTCCGCCAGTGGTTTCGCCCACGACAAAGTAGATTTCTCGATACAAACTTTGCATATGTCATATCATCCATTTAAGGGGTCAATTTTCAAAAATCGTCTCTTAGTGTTACATCGTCAAAAAAAGAAACTTAGTTCAAAATTTCACGCCCCTAGTCTCAGTAGTTTTGACAGCGTTGTTATGTCAGTCAATCAGTTTCTTCTTTTATTTAAATAAATTTGTTCTTCGGGAAAACTTCTTAATTTTTATTTTTATTGTTGTTGGGCTCACGCTTAACCACAATCTCACCTAATGGTAAACAATGATGCGTTCGTCGTAGAACACGTTTACCTGGAAGTAACCTATTTTCTCTCGGATTAAATACTCCTATATTGTAACCTAACAGGAAACATGGACTCCAGCAGTTAAATTCAATCCTTAGAAATTATAATTAACTAGTTTCTTCCGGGATGTAAAGCAATATGTCCTCATAGAGGACCTGATCTATCCATGTTTAAGTTTAACTCAAAAAATTAATTAAAGAATTTTAAGTAACAACGTAAGGCCATGTCTACAGAAACATGGGCCCATTTAATGATCAAAGGAAAATTGACAACTGTTCTTGGAAAAAGTTGATGTTATTAACAGCCAGGAAAGACGCTTCATATTCTGTATACTTCATAGTTTGTTTTCCTCAACGAAGACTAAACATTTTTGCCAATAACATATGTCACGGAACATTTTATGAGGAAGTACTTTACTATACATGAGCACTAAAACCCGTAATCCAAGTTGGAACTATCTCTAATACACTTCTAGGTAAACAGTTGCAAGCACTTACCTTTTGGATTATAAAAACCACATTGTATGAAACCTACTTGTCCCTACCATGTATAATACTTTACGGTCCAATAAAATCGTTTTAACCCTAACTCCATCATTCATTCATTTTTAGAGTTCCGTAGTCTTAACAAGGAACCCTCACAGATTCGCCGTGTCCGTCTGTCTGTTCGCCCTTTCGTAACCTAGCTAAAACGCTGTTCAACAGACATTCAACTACATCGTTTCAGCCAAAAGACGTCCACTGTTGGACATAAGCGACGCTTAAGTGTCACCACAACGTACGGTCCTGAGAGAGACAACAGTCCCTCTTACTGTCGAGTAAGATATTACAAGAAAACTGTAAACTGTTTGCATGAATATTACGTTACCACGCTAACAACAAAATCCTGAACAAAACCGGTGAAGCTACCCCTTTTTCGTCCTACACGACAAATAGGAAGGTTTTTTTCTGACGGCAATACGGAAACCTACACTGCTCGTAACCCGACACACACTTAACCGGTTTTTGTATTTATTCGAGCACGTATTTACGAGTTTACGAGCCAAATACACGTCAGTAGCACGTGGCAGCGCGTTTTTCACAAGTTCTATTTATTAATATGACAGCAAAACGTAGGTATAGCATTGAGCACACCATCAATATATTTCCGCAGGCTTTTAGATTTTTACGTCTTCGTTTCTTTATGGGTAGGTTTTATGCCAATCAAATTGTATTTCAGGATGTAAACGTTTGTTTAAATAGAGCTCCTAATAATATCATCATCATCACCGTCAATCCAGCCGAAAGACGTCCAGTACAAGACCAAACTCACCCAATTGTTGCCACAATAAACGTTCCTGTGCATCTCACATCTATCGGATTCCTGCGATCCTCACCAGGTCATCGGTCCACCTGGTGAAAGGCCTTCTTAAGCTGCGTCTTCCGGTACGCGGTCAACACTTCAGAACCTTTCGGCTAGAACGGCCGTCTATTCTGCGAGTAATGTCTGCCCATTGCCACTTAAGTTTGGCGATTCTCCGAGCCAAAGTCTGTCTTATCACACCAAGTAGTTGCTGCTCATAAGGGCCAAATTCTAGGCCCGTAATGACATACAGCAATCTCATCAAAACTGTAAGTAAGCTATTTTATTTCGATAACTCGTCTGTATCATCGAACTTCCTAATTTCCATTTCTTTGCCTCTCCTTGAAAAGCACCTCCGTTTCTTTGACAAATTATGAGATACATATTTACAATTGGATTGCGAAAGTTGTACGGAACGTAAACACGTGGCTGCAAACGTATTCCCGTCACGTAAACGCTCCGGCCCCTAATAAACTGATAAACGGCGTTGTGATTGCGAAATTTTTATCGGAAATACGATTTTAAATTAATATTGTTTTATCTAATATTAGCATCAATGAAACGCCGTGCGGAATAAAAGGGCTTTGATTTGTGAAAGATGTTTATTTTTGTAATTTTAATATTGAACGGTCGTGGCTGCCCATAGGTTTACCGGATCCGAAGCGAATTGGAAGCGGAATAGCGGTTTTTTATTCACTTTGAAGATGTCTACGTACTACAAAGTAACCTTTGCTAGGTCCGGGCCAGGCAAAAAATATGCGTTGAATTGAAACATATGACAATGTATTCTAGATCGCGCTGCCGCCGAACAAGATAGGAATGTTATATTGTGCTGGTGCCGATAACCTTCGTGCATGGCATGACTTCTCTCGCTCTGGAGTGTCAATTTCATTAGTCGATAGGGCCCGCATGCCGGGTGCGAGAGATTTCTGGAACGCGTACCACAGGGCCCGCATTCGGGGAACCGTAGACGGTATAACGAACATGTATCGACTTGTGACTTTCATTGGTTGTTATCTCGGCTGCGGGGACTCCCCGTATGCTGTATACCGAACGAGTTAACGACTAATGAAATTGCGGCATTAATCGTTTCTTGTATTTCAAGACAACGGTATCCCTTTAAAAAAATCCCGTAGCCCTTGTGCACATAGTCCCTGCTGGGCCTCTACGGTTTAGAATCACCACGCGCCATCGACGATTTAGTTCTTAACTGAACAGTGGCACGGTGTGCTGCCCGTTGCTCATCGTCTTCAAACTCGCGAAATATCGAACCGAACGGTTACTATAATAAAAGTTGAAACTGACTGACTAAAATATGTATTAGGTAACGCACAGTTGAAGCCACTGGGACTGTGTGAAATTTTGCACAAGGTTTCCTTTTATAATGCAGGCCAGCACTAAGAGAGGATTTTTTCAAAATTCGCTCCCTTATGGTCATGTCGTTTGGAGCAACCCAACTTCTCCCGAGCGAAGCCGCTAGGAGAAGCCAGTTCCTAAATAAACAACATCAGTTTATTTCCATGAAACCAAAAACAAGCCTCACGTATTTCCCCCTCACTACCAAAACCGCAACTCCCCAACATCTAGCAAACAAATGAACACACGTAGCTCCCTATCAAAATCAACACACAAATCACCAATCTATTTATTAATCTAAGCATAAGCCGAAACACAATCACAATCCCGAACAGTGCAAACCAACCATCGCAAGTTGCGCCGTCAAGCCCGTCAAACTAAGTTCTAGCGAATGGAGCAAGTTGTGTGACGAACGTGAGAATGGTACACAAATGGTACGCTATGGTACACAATGGTACACGATCGGGAACAAGTTATGACACCCGTAAGTGATCCCAATTAAGTTGAACTGTGTGCACAAGTGTGATGGTTTTAAGTGGCGACGTGAGGTGCTTGTACACTGGTGTGCTCGCGTGTTGGTAGACGCGCGATTGAGCGGTTTTGTTGAGATAAGTTTGCTGTGGTATGTGACATCGATAGGAAGTAGACCAATTAATTATTTTACTTTTAATAGACCAATATCAATCATACAATGTTCGTAATGAACTCGGCCGTTTGTATGTCAAAGGGTCAGAATGTAAACAAAATTGAACAGTGTTGAGTTTACGAGTCAACGAGTGTTGTTAACAAGTAGGTGTAAAATAAAACTTCATTTTACATAATAAAAACCGTATCAACTCTGACTTAACACAGCACCATATAACTCTTTCAAGTCTCCAATTAAGGTATGAGTACACTGACTCGATGCACGCACGCGCGATTAAGCGATTAACGTAACAATTTTATGTTTATAGGCTTGTTGGAACGGCACCTCTGTGTGTTTTCCCCAATAAACAAATAAAACACAAAGTGGAGCAAAACCCAGTGCAGTGGAGCTATTTAAAAATCGTAAAGAATATTATGTAAGCTTTAAGGTTCTGCTGCACGAATACTATTTGCATAAATACAGGCAAAACCGCGCCGCCATATCGCATAACCATCAAATTATGTGACGTTTGCAAAATGTCGTGCGAAGCTAATTTAAGTGTGATGCAGCGAACTTAAACTTAGTTGTAACGATTAATCAAAAAGGAATAAACGCTAGTTTACTTTTTAAATGTAATAACCACATTCACATGTCAATAAAATTCTCAGTGAAAAAGTAAATATGAAACGTAAATGGCTACCTATATCACTAAACCAAAATGTCACATAAATTTCTCATTCAAACCGACAAACCACTGTTTTCGCGTAAACGTCACATTTATATCTCACGGAATCGGCTTGTAAAATATTGTTGACTATTAAAGTTGTCGTTATTATGTTTGTCGTTTGTTCACGATCGTTTTGTTAGAATTGTATGCCATGTTTAGGGGGACCTGTGGGAATGTAAAACCAGTTACTGTAGCCCTAGAACGCAAAGGACCAATGAAGGTAGGTTTTATTCAGTAAAAGTCTGACACGCTCTCTCGCTAACCTTTAGAGCGAGAGAAGTCATTTTTATTCACTAAATCAAAAAATAAAATTGTCAGGGTTATGGGAGAGTGAGATAGAAACTACACAGGTCATATAACACTCTCCATTTCTCACACTAGATTTCTGATTATTTTGGTATTGGTAAGGACCTTGAAAATCACACATCGCGTATGATAACACGTTAATTAACGACTACTTACTCAACAAGCGACCTACGTGTCATATTCATATCTCGAGGTCACGTGTCGCGTGTTGCGGGACGCATCTTCACAGTGGTTACATGCCTTTATTTTGGAGAATGTTATGCAAGCCCAAGTAAATTCCTTTAAAGGTTTTTGAGGAATTTCCAATCGGGTATCGGAATGAAAGGGAATGGTTGGGTTGAATGAAGAGTTAAAGTATTTGACCTTGAACACGGAGTGGTGATTCGTGTTTAAGATGGCTGATAATTCAATATTTTTTTATATTATCCGGATTGCTTTGGCAAGATCATTAGATATTTTATGTTTTATTTTGTCCGTCTTGTATAATTTATTAATACTCGGGTTTACAATGAAGAATTACTTAAAAATATTAGATAATGTCTTTATTTAAGTGGGATATCATCGAGGCCTTCTTCTGCTCTTGGGCGGAGCGGGAGAGCGTGTTCAAGGTCAAATACTTTAATTCTTCATTCAACCCAACCATTCCCTTTAATTCCGATGCCCGATTGGAAATTTCTTGGGCGGAGAGTGCGTGTGTGTTTTACTGACTAAAACCCATTCTTATATTCTTTCTTTGCCTTTGTTCGAACCCCGATAGCAAACCTATGGCCCCAGAGATAGTGATAAATTTCAGATTCTATTTTATTCACTGGGCCGTATCAAAGTATCTATCGAGGAATTGAGGAGCTCGTGGCTACATAATAACAGCTGCACAGGTCGATCTTCAAGGTTGGTTGAAGAAATGGGTGACCATCTTAACATAACGAGTTTCCTCCGTACCACGGAAAGCACGCTAAGCCGTAGTTCCCGGCTGTCATTTGTAGATCTTTGGCAGTCGTTACGGATAATCAGAAGCCAGTAAATCTGACTCCAGTCTGGCCATGAAGTACCGTGTTACCCCAGTTAAAGGGTTGTGGAGGTCTGGCAAGCAGCCGCTCCTCGTAAAATACTGGTATTCAGCTAAATCCGGCTTGACTGGAAGCCGACCCCAATATAGTTGGGAAAAGGCTAGGCAAATGATGATGATTAAAGTATCTATTAAAAAGTAAGAGAACAGTAATTTGTGTACTGATAACAAAACCCTTCATTTTAATACAAGTACCCAGGAAAACAATAAAATTTTACAATAAACACCAAAATACTACAAAAAATAGAACCTTTACAATACTTAACAATCACAAAAGATCTAGGCAGCTACAAAAATCTCTATTTAAACATTCTATACACAAAACTAGAATTGGCGCGCAAAGTGTCGGTCCGCCACTTAACTGCGCAAACACTAGCGCAGCCTAGCGCAGCCGACGGACTGCGCTGCGCTAAACACTGCGCAAACATTTGCTGAGCGCACCTCGCCTTCTTTGCTATTGTTCTAATAGTTAAAATGTAAATGTATGGGAATAATAACCTTTGTTTTCTTTAGGGTTCCGTAAAAATGTAACCCTATTGCTAAGACTCCGCTGTTCATCTGTCTGCAAACAGGCTGTATCTTAAGAACCGTGATTCATAATATATCAGAGCCGTTTTAAAGTTTTTTTTTTTAGGTTTTTGTTACAAACGGTTTTTAAAGCGGGATATCTTCAAAATGACAAAATGGGAGGGCGTGTGAGACTTTTACTAATTAAAACACCTTTGTTCCTTCTTTACCTTTCGTTCTAGGGCCCTGGGTTTCCCTTTCAACAGCGAACCCATGACCCCAGAGGCTTCGACCCTGCTGGGCCGCTACAGTTTGCTACGGACGGTACGGAACCCTCTGCGCGTAATTGTCTAGCTTTTTTTAAGAACGACTTTTGATGTAGAGTTTCTGTGCATTGCCATTGGTCATGAAAAGCTAAGTCCTGGTCATGGTGTCCAGTCTGCCTCTCAATCGATGGTACCTATCGTTCTACAAAATATCTTATATTGTTATAAGTATCCATTCAAAATTGATCTAATTAACCAATCTTTGCTAAGTATCAATTTATTTTTTTAAAGCTGCTGCCAACGGCTTGCCCGCGTGAACGTAGAAAATATATTGCTTATGTCACTCAGCGATAAAGAAGCATTTTACTGGTGAAAGAATTTTTAAAATCAGGCCAGTAGTTTTTAAGTTTATTCATTATGAACAAAAATGCGAAGCGATGTGCCAACTTTATCTAATGAAAAGTTTAATAGAAAATTTATATTTTACTCATAGTCACGAAAAAGAATTGCGTCCAAAAATAGAGTTGACCTTTAAATCTATTCGTTTAAATTTACAAGATGAAACGATTCCATCAATCTATCTCATGTAATATCATTAGTTCTATTTGAATATGTCGAGGGATGCCAGGTCTAAAAATACTCGCTTTTTATTACAATTTTAAATGATATTGAGCTAAACCTGTGTACCTTGCCAAGTCAATTGTTTTATTTCAGTAGAAGATTAGAAAAAAAGGTTTTACTGAAGTTATCACGTAAATCTTTACGTGATAACTTCAGTAAAACCTTTTTCTTGTGTTGAAACCGTGTTCTTTTAAATATTTTTTTATTATTAGAATGTGAGAATTTAATCATTCAACGGGTAAGTTAGTACGCTGTTGCTTGGCCTACCTTTTTTTTTAAATCTGATGCTTAGCTAAATTGCCGCAAAACTTCATTTTTAAATATATAATGCTCGTTTTTTTTTTCTGCCACAGAGCTTGCTTTATTTATTGACTCAAAAAGGTTAATGGAGCAGTAACAATGGTAATCCTCTGGTATCTACCCTGACTTACGGTCCTGGATTCAAACTCACGCATGTAACTATTTTGTGTAATTTATTCCTTCACCATTTCTCTAAAAAACGGTGTAATGTCGCGCATCCCACCTTAACCACAAATTCGAAGATTTTTTTTAGGTGGGAAATCATCTTCAGACTTCTCTTGCTCTGGGGCGGAGAGGTCATGTCATTTGCATTGCAGAACCACGGGTCTTCCGTTCGAAAGTCAATCCATGGCCCTAGTCATTTACTAACGGGGCGTGCAATCGTGCATGGTGGATTACGCCGCATTTCTTCCCCAAGGCCTATGCCCCAGCCATGGGCCCCTTATAAGTTTGGATATGCTGAGAGTAATGACTTAACAGCCTAATTTATTAGCTTAATTTATTTCTTCACCTTTCTAATGTCGCCACCACGACAGCACATCATGCAACTCTAACCGACACAAGATACGGAGGTTAACGTAAATATTTCCGCTAAGTGTTACTGGGGCGTCGGGAGCGGAACACGCCGGCTGCCCGAGTCCCAAGTTGTGGCCTCATTAGACGTGCAGTTTACTGCTACAACTTGCAAGCGCCACTCGGAATTGTATGCAGCTAATTAGTTCATATTAGAGATACTGTTGTGATCTTGTTATGGCCTTTGATGGTAGTCTTTGGTACCTATAACTCGGTCACATTAATTTGACGCTTGGTGTCGATGAAATATTGTCTAAAAACAATATAACAACAACAGAGAACTAGCCTTATTATCGACGCGCGTATCGATAACAAAGGTGCTGACCATACCTGACACTTGCCTGGTGAGCTAGGAAATGTAGTTGGAAGCAGGGGGATGCTCTGGGCACGCCGTCATTGCTGCGGTAAGTTTCCTCTTTGAGGAGTGATTGGAAAGAGGTCACGGCGTCCTCTCGTTCCGTATGACGCAGGTCCTCACCGGACACGGTAAGTTCGGGAGGTTCCTGCATCGGATCAAGAAAGAAAGGATGCCCGGGTGTCGCCACTGTGTGGACCACCCGGAGGATATGGTGGAGCACACGGTAGAGGTGTGCCCCGCTTGGACGTCCTTGTGGAGGCTATCGGCGGCGGCGAGCGCGTGAGGGAACGTTGACCTAGAATCCACAATTATGCATAAAGGTCTCATAGCAAAAATATAGGAAAAAGTCCGAAAACTGAAACTGGGTCTAGGTATACATTTTTCTAATAATACAGGAGTATTATTAGAAAAAACAGAAATCTCCCACCGCAGCGAGACGGCGCGGCGTGTCAGACTTTTGCTGGCTAAACCCCACCTGTGTCCTTAAAAATGCCCTTTGCATTATAGGACCACGGACTACCCTTTCAAAAGTCAACCTATGACCCCAGTAGGTTTCAGGCCACTGCAGGGCCCCACGATTTTGCTGACATCTCTTTGAGGCGCGCGTGGACGCAACGCTGAAGGCTCGGGCTCGGTCCGGACTGCTACCGGAAAACTACATTAAACCTTCCCTTTGCAAATCCTTATTTTTGATTCTCTTAAAACAATTAACAGTTTCAGTACGTACATACACACTAGCAGCATACTACAAACCCAAACACATATCTCCTCAGCTATAAAGCAACGTCGGCTCATCACCATCACCATACATTGTAACAATTTATCACTCAGCACTTAAATTGGCAAATGAAACCAGTAGAAGCGTAGCACGCCATAGCTACGCCGCGTACTATACGTTCGTAGTACGCCGCACGCCGTTGAAACAATACGCCGGTGTGCCGTAATGTTCCGGCGCCTCGTTACGGCGCGGTCGTAGTGAGAGCGGGTAGCGGGCTGTAGATACTAACTACGTATTGCTTGCTGTGTAGATATAGGTGATAGATATACTCGTAGGTTTAGATGCCTTAGGGCCTGTTTCACAATGTCCGAGTAGGCACTACTCACTGAATAAATTCAAAAATTTGACAGAATTTGTATGAAATTATCTGTCAAGTAAGATACTCGAAACTTAATCATAGGTGGTGAAATAGGCCCTTAGTGTCTACTACAAAATTAATTTACATTTTAGCATCAAACGAACAGTAGGTAGTACACAAGCTTCAAAAATTCATACGCCTCAGAGAGGCGAATGGCGCCAGTGGCCACCTCTAGGGTTCACACCTGGGTCAGGTCCTGATATGGAATGACAGGGAACAGGAGGCAGACGGACACAGGCCTTAGGCCTTGGCACGCATCGTAGATGCCCCGGGCTTCAGAAGCGATTTCTGGCCACCGCGTAAGCAGAAGCAATGAGAAGCTAAAGGACAAAACCGGATCGACAACGCGTTGTATACTACACAAGAGCTGCCAAGACTGCGGATTGTTCGAAAGAGTTACCGCGATTTTTTTTTTGACTGGTCGACATTTTGACAATTCAAAAATGCTAGTAAATGATTTATTAGAAATAAACGTGTTTCTGTGGTTAAAAGTCAGACACTCACTTTTGATCCTCTTGCAGCGGAAAAATCGTTTGATAAAAAACCGGCCAAGAGCGTGCCAAGCCACGCTCAGTGTAGGGTTCCGTAGTTTCCCGTCCGTCACAAGTGTCCCCAATTTTTCAAAAACTGTTCGTCCCATCAAGTTCAAAATAATTTTCCTAGAAAGTTTATATAAAGCTCTACTTTCCAGATTTTTTTCATATTTTCTAAACTTATGGTTCAAAAGTTAGAGAGGGAGGACACATTGTTTTTTACTTTAGGAGCGATTATTTTCGAAATTACTGATATTATCAAAAAATTGTTTTAGTAAACCTATCCAACAATATATCACACGTTGGGGTTGAAATTAAAAAAAAAACACTTTCCACTTTACATGTAGGGGGGGTACACTACATTTTTTTCCAATTTTCTGTGATTGATATACATATTGGTACCAAATTTTATCTTTCTAGTGCTTACGGTCACAGAGATTAAGCGAGGACGGACGGACAGACATGGCGAAACTATAAGGGTTCCGTTTTTGCCATTTGGCTACGGAACCCTAAAAATTATCTAATTATAAAACTAAGGAAACTAAAATGAGTGCTAAAAATACCACCTTAACACCAAAAAAACATTACTTACAAAGAAAGAATGAGATGACCGTTTCATGAAAATAAATAAAGAAAAAGTTTTGATATAATACTTAGTACACTAGCACAGTAAGCCAGTGTATCAACACAAGATAGCACAGTTTGAACATTAAACTGCTATGTGTGCAGTTAAGATCATAATTATTATATACCGAGAAGCTTGTTTCCAATCTAACTCTGGTAAATCTTTGTAGTTTAATTAAGTACTAGCATTTTTTTAAAGACAAGAAATAAAAAGAAAAGGTTTCCAACAAGATAAAGCGGTATAAGAAAGCAATACACCATAATTGACACAATCCACGGCTCGTTACTCTCCTTATGCGGGTCAGAAGCAAGCAGTAAGTATAGCTACGACGAACCTCTTCCTAAGTCGTCAGTCGCAAGTCGCAGCTCATTACGGGCCGGCCACTATGCGGGCGAGCAGCGAGCCAGCCCCGCCGCCCCGCCGCCCACCGCCCGCGCCCGCCGGACTCTTTGAATTATACATTTAATACTTTTTGAGCTAGAGAACTAGAAAAATGTTGGAACTGTTTTTACTTTAAAACGACCGTCTTTTGTTCTTTTTAGAATCATCTTGCTGGGTTAGTTTGTTTGTTTTAGTTTGATTGAAGTAGTGGAGTTGTGAGTACGGGAAGAAAATAATCATAATATGCACCTGTGACTTAAGTAGAGGTACTGTACCTTAAGTCCGCCCACATTTCATTATCTTAGTTTAATAGGTTTTTAGTAAGTTAACCTAAGGGCTAGTCTATTCTAGACAGTTAAATTCGGTAACACTTGATTTGACCCTGGAATCTTATCCAATGAAACCTTGTGCTTAGCCTTAGTAGTCATGGAAATTGAGGAAGACGAGAAATAACGTAAGATATTTGTCTATTGTTCCTTTAAATACGTCATTTCTGGCCCATACAATATCACGATTGAGTAATTAAAAGTTATGTATAGTCTCTAGATAAATCAGAAACAAATTAAACTCAAATGTCGTTTGGAGATTTTGAAACTTGAAGGATAATTTATTATTATAATACCAAAGGTTACACTAACTTACGAATTAGATTCAATGTAATATAATAAGTACTATTAATACCGACCCTGTTTGCTCGATCTCGCCACCCGCCCACACAGTAACCTCGGGTCTAGGCTAAAAATAATTAAGTTGAATGAGATTGCAATACATAAAACAATAATTATATTTCATCCGCGATAATAATGGGCACTTAATTAATAAATTCTTGAAGATTCCATTACTGCTGAGTGCTCGCCGTAAATTTGAGAGAGGTAGGCAGATATAGTGCCTTCATTGTGCTTAATTGATTCAAAATGTTGTATCATCATCCTGATACCTCCTGGCTTAGGTAGCGTGTTTTGTAGAGAATAGGTAAAAGTAACAATGTCAGTAATTGCCCTTTCTTAATCGTTTTCTTTTAAAACCGCTCTTTGATTGGCTGTGCTCGAAGTTTCTCTGCGTTATCAAACCAAAAATGATTTGCAGGAGAATGAAGGTTGCCAACACGAAGAATCGGCAAACTTAAGAAGCTGAGAGCAGGGCACATTACTTGATCAATAGATGGGGACGAATGGTTCTGGAATAGCGATCATATTATTATACTAAAACACGCAGCTTTTTAAGGGCTCTCAACAAGATAGTCCAATAACCTGTTGAGGATCGCGAGAATTCGATAAGTGCAAATCACAACGGATCTGTCATTGTGGCCGGCACTTGGAGGAGGCCTCCGTCCAGAAGTTGACGTCTGACGGCTGAAAAGATGATGATGATGATTTTCATGCAGATTTTCTTAAAGTCGTTTAAAATATTTATGATCTGTGTAAGAAGTAAGAGAGTATAAAGTTAGCACTGGCAATTGAACATTAGCACAAGACATGATAAGTAAGCAATGCTGGCAGCAGGCGAAGTTAGGCTGTGGATGATGATGAGTTTGAAGCAACTCAATTTACAAAATAAATAAATAAAGAGAACATAAACAGGTTATCAGAGAGTAGAGTAGAGGAGATCCAATGAAGTGATTGCCAGAGGCTACGCCTAGAATTGAAGTAAGTCTTGAGATGACGGCAAATCCAGGTATATAGATGAACAAGGTGAGCCGCACCTACAACTAATAAATTGGAAATTACAACCCTATCGCTTAAAAGTTTAAAAGAGCAAGCAAAAGAACAAGTGTGAGCGTTAATCAGGACTGCCATTCCCTCTTGTTCCAGCCAGAGCGGAAAGCATTGTTTGATGATTTCTCACCAAAAAAAACAAATGGAGGAAAAGGTCAGATTGTATTTACAGAACTAAATCTGAAACTCAATTAAAAGAACAATATTTACGTAGATGTTTATAGCCACATTATTTTGCAAAAATGTTATACAATTTATAGCAAATACTCGTAGTAGTCAGTAATAGCGTTATTTGAAGTGACCATAAAACAAGTGAGATAGCCAGCGTTATAATATACGTGATTGTCGTGGTTCTACGTTGTTAGCAGTCCCAGAGGCGCAATAAATGATGGCCATGAGACTGTGTTTGTGTGCAATGTGTGTAATGTGTTAGTGGAGCAGGAGAGGATCGGTATTGTTACCTGTGGACTAATAATAATTTAGCTGATGTCATTAATTTACAGTCTAAATTGTGAATCTAGCTAGACCATTTTTATTTTGTTTTAGATTAAATCTTTACAGATTATGCAACTCATTAGCATTATCGGCCTTGTAATTTTCCCACTGTTGGGACTCAGGCCTCCTCCCTAGGAGAGGAAACGCAAACAACAACACATCTATGCAACTCAAATCGATTTTGGTGTAGAGTGAAACTTCATAACTATTTTTTTTTATGTGTTGTAGTTTATCCAGAATAGTCAAACTCTACTTAGCTTTATGACTTTTTGATGTTTCCAGCTATCATGGCAGTGCATTCTACAAGTCACAGAGTTTCTACTTATCGTCAAAGTCCATTACAGTCGACAGCGAAGTGGAAGAGTTTTTTGACGACATACTCGTATTTTGGTTTATTTAGTTTTTTTTCTACTGTAATTAAGTTAAATATTTGTAAGTGAAAATTGTCCGTGTGAACAAAATACTTCAAGTTATTCGAAACTGAGCTAGGTTTTATTCGTTTTTATTGTTCATACGTGACGTGTACGTTTGACCATTATTTCCCCTGGTGATGTCTTTAAAAGATGAAGCATAGTTGCCTTGAAGTAATCTATTCATTCTTGACTTTAAGACCCCAGATTGTACTAGGAATTAGGCTATTAGGAATTAGGAAACACAGACTGCGGCAGGGAATCCCTTAGTTACCAAAAAAAAATTTGCTTAAGAGTGGGATGTTTACCATTGCCAGACCTACCTCACAGCCTTTATAAGTTCTCATCTTTATCTTACTATCATTATCTCATTTATTAATTTCCGAACTTATAATCAAACCAAATCAATAGAATTCAGTGCGGGAGACACATAGGAATGTCGTGGGACAACTGAATGTAGCCGACCTCAGCGAGGGACAGGCTATAAATTAAATCTAAATCCGGATCAGAAGCAATTCGAAACGTGACTATATTTGTGATATCCGATAGTAGCTATGGACGTAGAGGACTGTACTCTATTGCAAAGAGGAAATTATTATCGTCACCGCGATTGGCAGACGAATGAGGTTCATATAAGGCGGTTTCTGGAATATGATTATTGTTAACGTGTCAAAAATTAAACATACCTAAGTTAAATAGTACGATTGACTGATAAATTAAATCAACTTAAGGCCGTCACTCACAGTGAAGATAAGTGCTATACTTAACAAAAATTATTATTAATTTATAAATTCTTAAAGCATCTAATATTAAAATAAACCCTTGTTCGCTCACCTTCTTATGCTGACGAAATATAAATAATGTTATAGTTTAATCGATCTAATAAGTGAGATGTAGTCTAAAGCAATCCTATCAATAATAATAAAAAAATGAGACATGTCCAAAAAAATACTTATCAAAAGATACCTTTCATAAAACCAAGGTTTAAAGGCCCCAAAAGTGAAGCAAGTAGGTGATTAAACAGGAATATAATTACTCCATTAAACATAATTACGATGTCGTTATCAAGTTTCAGGGCTCTTATAATTAACTTTAATTATAGATTACCGCCGGCCCCTTCAAACAGTACAGTCATTTACCTTAATCAACTTATAAACCAAAAATGTAACAGTCATATGTATAATAAGGGATTATTATAGGTATTTAACGCTTTTAATAATGTTATCGCCATTGTTTCAACCACACAGCTTTTCACAACACCTAATATTTTAAATAACCTATTAACTTACTTCTAGGCAAGCGTGCTCCATCGTCGGCTATATCATCGCTTACCATCTGGTGAGATAGTGGTGAAACGCGAGCCTATGTATAATAAAAAAAACGACTAAAAACTTCTGGATTGGGAAGGTCAGATAAACAGTCACTCTATGTGATTACCATTATATTCCTGCACTTCCCCTGCGGATCCCGATTTCCAGGCACACCTCGCCATGTTGCACAAGGGCGGAAAAGACAAAAAAACGTCACAAAGACCAGAGCCACCACTCATTACTTTGCAATGATCATAAAAACAAAGTTTCAGTTATGAAACTTTGTTTTGCATTCACCAATTCACCAATTCATTTTCACGCAGCTTACAAAAAAGGCAATAAAAAACAAATTCGCTCTCAAGAAAAAAAAGTAAAAGTACTTAGGAAAACTTCATCAATATAAAAGTACTGTAATAAAGCATCTCTCCATCATACGCTATGATATTAAACAGCTATCGCTATAAACTCGGCTAACTGCTACAAGGGAGCGTGTAATCGGCTATAAACAATGCTAACGGGTATGTACCTGAACATTTGTACGTTAGGGCGGAGTATGAAATTTAAATGTAAAATACGTCATACATCGCACTGCCAACTCGTTATCGAGGCTGCGAAGGCAGCGGGTGTTGAGTAGCAACGTTTTGATAACATTTGCAATAACTATACGGCTCTTAGAAGTCAAAAAGAGGTAACTCAATAAAAGTGAGTTTCGAAAATACTAGGATTTTGCAAAGAACGATTACCGTTATCTGTATTACGTGTACTAAATAAAAGCTTCTGTTCACGGTGCATAGTCGACGCCTCAGCCACGGAAACCCCGATTCAGCTTTTCAGCCATCGTAGTCGTGGGCTTGCGTACGATGAGAAATGGCTAGCTCACCGTCCTGACCGAGCCCGAGTCATCGACAATGCATAGTCGAGCAGTGGTAGCCCAGTGGTAGCGGCCGCGACTTACGAGTTGTAAGTCGCCGGTTTAAACCCAGCCAGGCGCATTACCTACTTTGTATAATTTATTTCATCACCACTGCTCTCAAAACGGTGATGATCGTGAGGAAACCGGCATGTCCTAGAACCAAAAATTCGAAGACGTGACATCCACCAATCCGCACTGGGCACGCGTGGTGGATTATCGCCAAGTCCTTCTCCTGGAGAGGAAGCCTGAGTCCCAACAGTGGAAACATTGCAAGGCCGATGATGACTCAGGCTCAAAGTGATGTCAGCAAAAGAAAAAAAAGCGCGAAGACGTAACAAACTGAAAGTTAGGTACCTATTTTCACATTTAACAAATTACTAGGTAGGTAAGTATAGATTGTTTTTTTTCCAATGTTCCAATTAGACACGTATTGCTCAAGTTAGCCCTTGTGATGCGGAGCAGGCATTAGATACAGTTAAAAAGTATTTTACGAAAAAAACTGATACCGTATTGGTATGAGAGGACAGTTTAGGACAATCAAGATTGCATCAAACTGGCCAAACATAGATTTCGTTTTTCAGCTTTAATAAACGATAGGTACTGAATAAACTTTTCGTCTCACCATCAACGATTGCATCACTTAAAAAGCAAAATAAAAATGTGGATCAAAATAGAAAATAATCTAGGAATCATATCAAAATCCAATCCAATACATATTATTATTTGTCAAAATTAATAGTTGTCACTGCACATAAGAACATAACACAGACGTATGTATTGATAGATCTCGTCAGCACATGTCCATTACCGTCGCATGTCCACGTCCACACAGTAATCTAATCCTCAAGGTATTCCCAGGACAGGCAGGGTTTAGCACTTGTCTAATAGTACCTAACTGCAAACAGCCCTAAGAGGATTCCGCTGTCAGCCCCGTTAGCGCAATCCCTTACGGAACCCGACATATATCGCAAAAGCTTCGGGGAACATCGTCGTAAGCACATACAACGCTCTTTGTCATCTTCATAAATAATGTAATTTATTGCTAAACTGTTTCTCCTAGATAGACATGAATAACTTAGCCGAAAGGATGAACAAGCCGAATTCAATATCACAATGTTATTGTTGGTTCTCCATTCTTCGCCATATTTTATGGGGTTTTGCCAAGCGTGATACAATATCCGATTTAGGAGTGATATATGGTTCTAATCTGAACATTATCTTTTTAGGAATATTATTGGTAACAAAGGTGGAAGTTGGGAAGTTTTTTGAGTTTGTTTTGACCAGCTGGTTGGATTGGGCGGAAAATGTTTTATAAAAAACAGTATTATACCAAACAAATTAGTCCTAAATGGAGAAAAAAACACAAGTTATTTATTTTATATTTCTTGTCTGTTTACAAAAACATTCACGTACTGTCGATTACTTACAACAAGATATAAGGATAACTCTGAATAAATAAAGAACGTAGCGACAAGACAATCTAATATAATATCCATTATAACATGATCTCTTGAGAATCCATGTTTAAATTGAAGATAAATTATATTCAACACGAGCCTCTGACTTATAATTCAAGTTCACACTCTCGGCTTAGTCGTCGACGGCGCATACTGTTCCACACGCAAAGAGATGTCGATGCTTCTGGGCCCATGGGTTGGCTTCTGAAAGGAAAACCTGGGAACCTGGAACGAACGCAAAGAAGGAACAATGGAGTAAGTTTAACGGTCATACTCAGAGTCCAGCTAATGGTTCATTAGCGTCCCTAATGTCCATTAAAGTTAAGTATTGTCAAACCTTCACTGAAAAACTGTGTAAAACTGTCAATGTGACAATTTTTTAATAGATCGTTTAGAAGTTAAGTGATGATTAACGTTAATGAATGTCCCTGAGTGCGGCCGTTAGTAAAAGTCAGATACGCGCTCCCGTTCCGCTCAAGGGCGGGAGAAGTCGTTGAAGATTTCTCACCAAAAAAATGATAACAATATGATCTCTTGAGTATCCATGTTTAAATAATAAATTATACTTTACACGATTCCATAACTTAAATTTCAAGTTCACACATTCATGCAATGACTAAATTAGGGCGGCAGCTGACCCCGCTGGTTTCAGCGCTGTACAACATGTACTCAGTAAAATATAGCACCTGCAATGCCATTCCGCGTCCCTCCGCTGAATATTGATGTATCTCGCATCGCCTTGCCGGGAATCGACTCCGTATACCCGCGATCACGATGTATTGCATCGGCCGCAAGATTGTGACCGCTGTCTTGTCTGTGATATCCTACTCATTTGTATTCTAAACGTGAAAATTTGTATGTATGGATGTATCACGCATAAAATACTGGATGGATTTCGATGAAACTTGGTAGACAGGTAGATCATACCCTGAAATAGCATATAGGTTACTTTTTATCCTGACAATATCTTTCCGTGGGATAATTTTCTACTATCATGTGAGTGAAGCGTTGGGCAGCAGTTATAAGTTATAGATATCTTGCTAGTTACGTCAGAGTTCTTAACAGAATAATGTATTAAAGATTTTTAATAGCATACCAATATACACCGTAGACAGAAAGAAAGAAAATGGATTTATTTTGCACAATACAAGCTACTAGTGTAACTAGCTCTAGTACTGTACGAGTAGTATACTTTCCTATCGTATATAACTATTTAAGTACCTATAGCTCATTTATCTCCACTACCACCGGCGCCGTAGCACCGTAGCACCGTAGCGCGCTGTAGCATGTCGTAGCAAACGGTAGTGCGTAGCACACTAAATTGCGCGGCGCGTTCGACTTCGTAGTCGCTTAACCGACAACCGGTTTTTTTTGTTTAAGGCCTTATTACAAGCAATATTTCTATACTAGTGACAAGTCGTACTTTTGAGTTTTTAGGGAGAAAAAAAAATAAAAACTTGGAAATATGCGCCCAAAGATGCTTCATCAGACTATATTTATATAAAATAAATATCTTGGACAGTAACGTTTTCAGAATTTATTTTAATTTATTCATGAAAAGGTCACCTAAAGTTCATCAATAAAAAAAACTGTTTGAAATTGACACGTGGATGTCTCGTGCATTTTAAATGCATCCCTTGATCGATTAATACAATAAACAGCTGAGGATTTTTTTTATAAAACGGAACACTGTGCTGCCTAACGTAACAACATAATGTCGAAAACTTACGCGTAAAACTATTGCAAAATATTGTCCAGATTTGTTAAGAAAAAAAAATACTGCAAAGATTAGTTTATTTTTTTTAGCAAAAAAAATACTCTGTCCATATCGTCCAATATTGGTATCTCAATAGAGAAAACAAAATTCCCAAAATTCCATTCTAGTAGAAGGCCGATCCGAGGAAAACTGTCACATCATAGGGTGCGAAAAATTGTATGACTATATTCAATTATTTTTTCCCAGAACTGCCGATTGAAAGGAATTGCCAACCAACGCTCGTTTCCCTAGAAAACAGTGGTTTGTGAACCGTTGACAAAATATATTATTTACAACGAAACATCGCCAATTAAGGTTGTAAGCAACAGGCCATTAAATTAATGAACGATTTACTGGAAACCTGAGGTGATGCGAAGTACTTACATATCGATTTATTGATGATTGTTTATAGTGAATTCTGGGTGGGTCACAACAGCTGCTTATAAATTTACCGCTGGGCAAGAACAGAATAGAATAAATGTTACTGTACACCAAAAAAGTCATCAGAGCCTGTGATACCTGTGTTTAGTGCTGATCTAAATAAAAGCTTCTAGTCCTTCAAGTAAAAGTTTCTAGTAAATATTAAACTGAAATTAATATCAAATACTCAGATCTACTACCGCAAACACCAGTGAAGAATCAAACTTTTAGATCTAAGCAATCTAAATATAAGACCGATGCACCATTTAAGCGCATATTTTGACACTCGCTAGGAAATCAAAACCCTTTGACAGAATCGATCGATAGAAACCATATTTCTTCGTACGACTTATGCTCTAAAAAAATATTTAACAATACCATATTTTTCGCTTATTTTGTGAAATGACTTTGATATTTTAACATATTTTAAACACAAAAAAAACATGGCGGTTAGATGTTCTACCGATTCATATTTTTCCTCTCTTTCGATATAACGATATTATAGAAAAAACAAAACCGAAAGAAACAAGTGAGTATTTAATTTTCAAACAGGATTGATTGTCATAAATATATTTGAACTTATAATACCAAGTTAATCTGAAAATATCATACCTAGTTTATTATAGTGTGTAGTCTCATAAAACTACAATTGCAATGGTAGACCTATTAGTTTCACTTCACAAACCTACCTGTAATAAATTACGTGTAGCTCCGCCCATATACTCAAGGTCATTAACGACTCAATACGCCTTAATAAATGGCGCTAAGAAGCTAAGCTATTGCATAAATCTCTACGCCCTACTTATTCTTTACAATCCGTAAGAATTGCTGCCGTAATACTTCATAGTAATGCTATTTATCAACTTTAAAGCGGCTCCACGTTTATGCAGAACGCAGCTGGAAGTTTCAAGTAGTTTTAATAGTAATTATACTTTACCTTAATTTAACCTGTCAACAACCATGAAAGCTTTCTAAAGGAAAATAGAGTCTAAAGAATTCGCTTCATTTTATTTCAATGTCTCCTTTCTGGGAACCTTGTTAAGTCCTCGATTGAAACACCTACCTATCGTAGAAAATTACTTATTTATCGAAGTTATTTCTGGGTTCCAGTGGGAGGAATTCTTTGGAGGTATGTTTTGTAGGAATATTGCTCAATAATTGTTGCCAGCGGCTTGGCCCGCGTGATCGTAGAAAATAATTGTTCCATGGGAATAAACTCTTAACCTATCATATACCCGCAAAACGAGACACAATAGTAAAACAATAACAGCGCGGTCTCATAGGACCGGTCGGGGATTCATGAATTAAAAAACAAACACAATAAATTACAATAATATCAACATTAATCTCGGAAACAAGATTTAGTGTCGATGTTTATTGAAACATATTTTTTTTTATTTAACACAAAATCTGTTAATATCACATGAACTTACACGGCCACTTAAAAATCTTTAAAAGCTAGGCTTCCAATTGGAAACGGCAAGAAACTCTTTTACTCCTTAAAAAAACCGGGCAAGTGCGATTCAGTCTGTCTGTCGGTCAGTCAGTTGGAAGGTGTCTCGAACTCACGTCACAGGAAATCCTAGTATAAGTTTCAGTAAACCAGCTTTTATAAATATATTATATTCTTTCGTTTTCTTCCCAATGCTCCAAGCCCCCCCACCGTCATAAAGCTGTAACGTTTGCTACCTCTAAGATTATTCAGTGCCCACCTTGCACCGCACATAAGCCCTACATTATTCACTGCATATGACGAACGGCCATCGATTGCAATGTGTTCACATTATACTACACAGTTGTGTGCAGAAGGTTCACCACTATAAGAAAAGGAAGTGAAGTGACTTTGTCACGATAATAACTCATGCCGTGAAAAAAAACCACTAGTGGAAAGGCTGACTGCCCTACTCGCGACAAACAACTTATACAATGGTAATTTTTTTTATTGAGCTGGAAAATTACCTTTTCAAACTTACACAATGACTTCTCAAACTCTAGGCCACTCCATTTCCATTCACTCGGTACCGTAGCCTGACGGTGAGCGCCGACAGTGCGGACGTATGTATGTGTTGCCACTCACGTGCACGTGTTCAAGTTTTTAGGTTAAGAATCGAAACATTTAATGTATTTTTTTAGCCTAGTTTTTGTCCCATTCCTGGGCAAAGGCCTCGCCTTCTAATTCCAAACTTGTCTTGTCTAGGGTGATCTCTGGCCAAGTTTGCCTGGCTGTGTTTTCCCTGACATCTCCTACTCAAGTTATGGAGAGCAGTGTGGTGTTTCTAACGCGATATATTCTCTTGACACCTATTATGCTGCGCTCCATTGCCCTTTGACAAATCTTTGATTTGACGGACATCAGATTCGTCAAATAGCTTTAAATAACAATTAAAAAAATATGCTAATTAATTTTTAACGTTCATTTTACATAGTCATAAAATCAAAGTAATCAATCTACTGATTTTAAAACAAGAATCTTAACTTTTTAATGACAAACTTTTGTAATGCGCCGATATACCCAATACTATCCAAAAAAATATCGTATTACCCAGTACAAAGTTGAGGAGGTCAAGTAGGTCGCTGTTTTTAAAAAAATCTGGTGATATTCAGTTAGACTGGACATCAATCCCAGTTAGTTAAAAGCTTGGCAGATACTAACTTAGGTGTAAAAACTTTATATTTTATTTATTTACTTTGACATCACTCGGCCAAAGGCCAATTTTGTTAGTTACAAATATGTTTATGAAAATTATGAACAAAATAATAACGAGATTCAACAGAATGAACTCCAGACAGACAGATACAATGTTCCAGACTAGATGTCCCGGTGTGTGTCGTCCATTCATCCGCGAATACGTCACAATCAGGTGTAGCATCCAAGAGAGCGTTAAGAGCGTATAGGAGACTGGTTCGGGCGACGATTCCTAGAAACAGTACACAAACTTGTGCCCTACTCGGGTCCAAGTTCTATGGAACTTCTGCACATCTCTCTTACATAAGTACGTGTAAGATACATAGTTACGTACACAAGTACACAGTAGCCGGTGTCGGCGCTTGCTGCTTCCAATCGGTACAGTATAATTGACGTCACGTGGCCGAGGATACAGATTCGGAGGTGAGCTGCTTAAACCAGGAGTTGTGCGTACAGCTGTGATTTGAATTCAGAATATCTACATTTCAGTGCTAATATTTCGTCGAAATACTGGCACATACGGGTTTCCTGGTGGTGTAACTAAACCTCTTTGTACAATATTGACTTTGGCTGGTCAGCTTTAGAAGCAAAATACTACTACTGATCTAGATTCCCTTTTATTTATTTAAACTTTATGTACTGTAGTGGTTCATAGGCGAACAAGGAATTCGTTTACCAGGTAAAGCTATGGGAGCACTTCTGGGTAAAAGAAGGCCTTTACCAAAAGTGAGACGGAACACTAACAATAAAAAATAACAATAAAGTTATTATTGAAAGGAAACAAATATCATTTGTACCGATAACGAAGAAAAAAACTCTTCTACTCTATCTTTCCTGAGCCCGCGCCAGTTAAATAAAATGTGTCTAGTTCGACCACCATATCCTTTATGATCTGTCACGACCCCTTCGCACTGTTTCAGAGCACCAATTTCGTGCTATTTTCCCTGAGTTTGTCGGGCATGCGTTTAGTTGGGCAGCCATTTGAGCCACATAAACTATCCTGCGTTTAGCGCAATAATTATAATGTTTCAAACTCGATCTGTTAAATTATCACATTAGTTTAGATAATATAAAATTCTATTTTGCACGTTTGATTGAGGATCTTGTTCTGTAATTTTAAAATAGATGGCATCACTAAGCACAGCACATCATTTGAACATCACTTAGTATTTTACAAGTGACGGTAAATCAGTTATTCCGCGCGTTACATGATTGAATTAGCACGAGTAATAAGCACCAAGTACCAGTGCAAGTGTCACGGGTTCGAATTCAAGTTCCCGTGGCTCCCCTAGGGGTACCTTCCGGGAGAGCCACGGGTAATAAGGAATGGAAGAAAAGATAAAGAACAAAGAGACTCGAACGATTTTGTTAATCTCAACTGTTTTTATTTTTACTTTCGGCAATTAAGCCATTATTATTGGAATCTACCTAACCTAATATGTACTATCATCAGTTGTGTATTGAGTAGATAATAACTTAATAGATATATAGATAGATTTGTGTGTGTTTGTGTGATATGTGTGAGTGTGGCCACTTTAAAATAGTTCAAAGACACCCGCAAATAAAACGTTCTTTCTTTCTCTCTATATGTGTGTGTGCTAGTTGTGGAGAAAACAGGGTAAGTATTTGCGCCTATTTGAGACTAGGTACTTCACTTATTCGGTTCTACAATGTTGACACATTTATTATTATTCTCAACTTGCGAAAACACCCTTATACCCGGACATTCAACGAGGTTTTCGACTTCATTTCAAATAGCAACTGACTCGTTGATCGACTGACAAAGTAGCAAACATCATGTTAGCCGCTGTTAGCGAAAAACAGTTGGCTTTCAGTCACCGTCTACGGACTTGCATCAACACAATATACTTTAAAAGTTTTTCATCTCATCAATGAGTAAACACAACCAAAGCAAATTCACTTTGCCACAGTCAATCGACAAATCAGCCTTCAACAACGATTGTTTTCCCCACAGACTGCCCATTGTACCTTCTAGTAAAGGCTTCAGGTTTCTCCAGGGACATTAGGTTGACCTTTTTCCAATTGATCTCGAAATCAAAGTAGCAGCTGTATGGGGAACTGATTCAAATAGACAAAAGAATAGCCGATGAACTAGGCCATGACGAGCATTAAAAAGTAGCTGATTCGTTTGTTTTAAAGATATATTTTCGGTTTTATCAGTTAAGTATGTCGGTTAAAAAAGTAAAAGAAAATCTTGCACAATTTAAAAGTGGGTTTAGTGCTGAGTTCACGAAATCAAAAAGAAGATAAATGCATTCAAAATACGTTAAAAATGTAAGGGATCTTAACTTTACAGATGCTAGTACATAAGATCTATTAAAAACCGTTCACCACTTCTTGAGCACACCAAATGCATTACGGTATCACATTGGATAACTTTGGTTACCAAAGCGCACATTAGGTATCAGTGAACACTAAACAAGGCCTCTCTAAACCGGTGCAATTAAATCGGGATCGCTTTAATTATTAACACCAGTAAATTTCACTAGTACGGTACTTTACGGGAATTAGTACAGGATATTGGTAGCCTGCATTTGCCCTAATTGTTGAATTTAATCGATAGAGCAGTTAGTAAATGGAGTGCTAAAACTAACCTAATTTCGCTGCTGATAACTTTCAAGTTTACTCACAGAAATCTGTAGACGTGTCTATTATATAGGAAGTAACGTGAGAAATTCAGCTGCGTATAGTAAATTGAAATAATTAACCCATCGCAACACGCCTCATGACGGAAAGCGTCAATTAGTTACTCTCATAGCGATAAAATTATAGAGTTCTATATTTACTGTGCTCGACAATCCATTAGTTACTTACTCTGTGTTTCAAATTTCAATATAAAGATAGAGAACATTTTTATTTAACATGCAGATTTAAAACAATAACATTGAGTACCCGATGGTTACGCATGATATGTTCACTTCAGCGAAACATCATACAATTCTCTGTTTGAAAGTAGTTACACGACGCTGGTTTTCAACTTTCCCTTAAGTGTGCGGATACCAAAAAAAAACCTGTTTGAAAATAACAATTCACGTAAAAATAGTTAAATTGTAGAAAAATAGCTATAAAATTTGCAGTATTTGCACTTACTGATGTTATTTTCAAATTGACCGTGCGAACATTTATGTTTCTCGCGTTGAATGAACTGATACTTTTACGGATACAACACATAAAACTGGAATACGGTGGTTTTATCCTATTTTGATTGCTGAATACAATAACGAATATTTATGCATATGCATACAATTTTTTTATTTGTTAAATCAAATTACTTTTGGCTCTAGTAAATAAATATGAAAGAATTTTTAAAATATTTTTATCAACGACTAAGTAATAAAGATTCAGAGCTGCTAATAACACAGAGAAGTCATTCAATTCATCGCACCTACGCCCGCCATAGAAAACGATTATATCACGTTTAATTTTCTACTAATTTTGATATTGCTTTCACAGTTAGTATTCTATTTTTGTATATTTATTTATAAACTGATTACTTTTTCATGCATATACACATAAATCAAAAGTCAACACTCGCCAAAAAAAATGTTTCACAATAAATAAAAACACATTAAGTAATTCTGTTTTCGGTGAATTTTTCAAATCAGATATATTTGCATACATTTATTTACCTCACAGGTATGTAAATTGAGATACAATATAATTATAGTGTACAAATAATTGTATGTATATTTGTGTGTACTACACTATTATAGATGCAGAACCATCATTAATGAAGACCAAATTAACACCTGGTATTCTGGTTCTCATTATGTTAAGTAATTTGGCCAATTATACTCCACGGTCTCAGATTAATATACACATTTATGTATAGGTATGTAACTAATGTATACCGTGTATTTGTGTCGAATTCAATCCATATGCAATTCGAGTTTTAATAAGCATTAATGAGGTTCATTCAGGGAACAATTAAGGAGCAACTGTTGATGTTTCATCCGATATTTAAATTACTTGTATTTTCAGATATGTTTGAGAGCACAGCAGCTTCTAGAAATAATAGCAAAGGGAAAAACAGTCACAATACTCATGAGTCCGGCTGCACGGTCGGTGCAGTGGATGAGCCATTGGCTACTGTACTGCGTATCGTGGGTTCGATCCCCACTTAGAAAAACCCCCCTACCCTTGGCCTACAAATAGTTATTTTGGGTCTGGGTATCCTGTGTGCTATACAACATGGCAATGCCGACAGCCTTCTGGGTACATTTCCAGATGACAGCGATGTGGAGGAGTACTTCGACGCTTGAGTGTATATTTTATATTTGTATTATATGTACATAGCTAGGTTTAACTTTTCTAAGTTTTTTATTTTAATTTTTAGTATTTGTATATAAATTGTATTAATAGTCCTGTGTATGTGAGTTTACATGTTTGTGAACACAACCAAGATACAGTAGTCATTCCTAGTGTGGGGCAAAATTAGTTAAAAAAACATAAAAGAAAAGAAGACTGCGGATATCATGTATCATTGCCATTCTAAAGCTAGTTCGCAATAAATTACTTATTTATATCTATCGTTCGCTATATATTAGTAATTCTTAAAGTGTTTTCCTCCCAGTCTAACATAAAAAACATCATCAAAGGTCTCAACAACAAAAGTTTTACCTAACCAACTCTCCGAACTTTCGGTTTTCCTGAAAATTTCAGGATTATATTCTTTAATTCGTTATCAAAAGATGGCACGTCCTGATTAGCGCCAACTTTTCCCATTTCACCCACGGCGAACAAACCTACGATAGGAAATCTAATCTATAATTTCTTAATAATAGGCGGGGAGTCCGCTCCGCGGCGTCAGAGCGGAAAATTAGCTCCACCGGGACCATATCAGAGATACATACAGAAGTTCAACTACATACGACGAGCGAAAACGCACGCACACATACAAACCTTTCACGTACGGCGAGTTTAAGCGCACTTACGATCGGCATTTGTTTGAAATCGTCTTACGAACGCGTCTATGTGTGCGTATGACAGTTTTCACTTGTAATATAGAGTGCACCTTCTGTTAACATCTGTTCTGTGACCATTCGTTCTGCTTGAGTAGTGACGCTCAAACTGAAAGCGAATAATAATAGAAGTTGCAATGCACTGACTTTTTGTTTCAGAAGAGAATTTGCTTGAATAGGGTAGTTAGTATAGTGGTACGAGTTGTGCTATTGCTTAAGAAATGGTTGATGGACAACTATTGAGAGGTGTGAAAGTAACAGCTTAGAGTAAACGTAAAGTCGGGAATTTTATTCATCACCATCACCACCATGGTGTGAGTACCAAACTGTTCTCTGCACCTTGTTATACAAAAATACCAGTATCACAGGACAGCACCAAGAAAGTGGAGTATTACTAATACACCTCTAAATCATGTTTACGTACCAAAAAAAATATAAATAGTTACGTCTATAACGTATCTAAGTTAGTGGATATTGTTACCTAAAAGGTAATAATTTATTACCTAATATAATTTAGTAATAAAAGTCTAACTTTCCCACTCCCTCCACCCAGAGCATCTATGGATAGAATTTGGCGTAAAGTATATCTATTTTCGTAATACCTTTAGAATTCAAATTTAATTCAAAATTATTATGTCGCTCCTCATAAACACATTTGCGATGACACAAACAAATCTGATTTAGTATCTGAAAGGTCTTTAATAAAATTACTGTGTCGTCGCTAAGTACCCCATGTTGTTGGTACTTTAATAAAAATAAGTAAAAAGAAACGTAAAGAATTATTTAAGAACCTTCGTGAGTTATTGAATGAAATATTAATTTGGACATCAAAGCAATACGTAAGTACGGACAACTTATTATTAATTTATTTGAGGACTTTTTGTAAAAGTTGAAATAAATTACAGCAATCATTCATTTGTTTCATTATACACGTGGAATGTATTAAATAATAAATTAAGCTACGAATGAATGAGATCGAAAGAGGCGTCAGTTATATATAGACAGGTTTATTTTTTCTATGAATGACTGTCATTTTTACAGTTTATTTTTATATGCTTGAATATTTGGCAAGATCAATAATTTTGGTTGGTAATCATAGCTAATGTGGTAAATCATTTTGGCAGTACCATTAGATTTGACAGTGTTTATTTATTTATTGACACTTCATGCAACATATAAGTAAATAGAAGGACTTAATGCCTTGGGCCTTCTCTACCAGTCAACCAAGGGTGGTGAAGAGAAACCATGGCAGGTGCATAACAAAATAAACAATCAGTGTTGATCTGTTGAATTCACTGACTCACCTAGTAACCATTTTCAACAAAATCTGCTCTTGAAAATGAATCTTTTCATTCCCATGGGCTGTGGCAGTATTTAAAATGTTTATTTAAAACTTCATACAACACAAAGGTACAAAGGCGGACTTTAATGCCTGAGGTTATTCTCTACGATTCAACCAAGCGTGGTCGAGAGACAACATGGCATATGCATAAAAAAAAGGAAAATATTATTATGAAAAAGGCCATGCAGAGAGATTTTTACAATGTCAAAAATGTAGAATGATTTTAACAGAGGAACCTAGGCTAAGTCGTGACATAGTTGTACCAAATATAGTTAATTTTACAAAACTTCGCCAACAGTTTATTTTAACAAGATACTCTTCACAAGTTGGGATCGGGCTTTCTTGGTTTTAAACTTTCCTTACCTTCGTTGAATAAGAAGAAATATTTGCATATTTAAATTGGGAAGAGGGTTCAATGGTTCATCGGTGCCTAGTTAGAGGATCAAGTATAAAATATTTTGAAATACGACCGTTATTGTTTGAGTTCCATGATTAAGTGTCACTAAATCTGTATGGACGATCTGAAAATCATGTAGGTAGTCCAAAAGGCGAAGACAAAGAAACTGCACTTCTCTAAAGGCAGATAATTAGTTCGTCACATTTATGGTGTAGAATATACCTACCGTCAATCATCCAGCTTCCATAGCGTTTCTATGGCGTGGGGGCCAAAAAAGTATTCTAAAACCTAAAATTTGTAAGAAGTATATTATAATTAAAAATAAATTTTTGAACCATAATACTCGTAAGTCGGACAAATCTTATAACCATGTGCGTCAGTAAGTATGTACTTCAATGATATATGAGTACATCTTTACGTACCTACTCGTATATAATTGAAGTACTTACTAAAATCTTACATTTTAACATACTGCTGAAAAAATATTATTATAAACATTTTTTATAAAAATATATAGTTAATAAACTATAACAGAGGTCTCCAGTCGCCTAAAAAGGGTAACGTTGGGCCCCCACGCCAAATAGTAAGAAATCCGTATGACTGACGAGGCGCTATATGTCCACACTACAAATGTAGCGTAATATAAGCCTTAAGGAAATGCATGCAGTTTTTTCCCGCTCGCCTCCCCTTCAATTTGTTATGTCTAACATGTCAGCAACACGCTATAAACAAAACTAACCATTCTATGTGACTTATGTCATAAGACGATAAGTAAACAGGCGGCCCACCTGATGGTGATTTAACGGCTCTTACGCTGCTGCCGCCGAGATCCCGACCCCAATTTCCAACCACCATACGCGCGGGCTCGCAGACGGCGAGCACTGGGTAGCTCGCCATCCGGCAGTCCGGTAAAAAACCCGAACCGGGCCTAGTCGTCAACGGCGCGTTCTGTTCCACGCGCGTCTCAAGGAGATGTCAGCAAACTGTAGGGGCCCGGTAGGGCCGAAGCCTCTGGGGAATACGGAAATTCCGAAAGGTGCTCACCGTGTCCCCCCAGATTGAAGGCAACGAAGGAACGGAGTCTGACTCGCCCTCCAGCTCCGCCCAAGAGCAGGAGAAGTCATACTGATGACTCCCCACTTGAAAAAAATTTAAGCTAATGGTGCACTGCCTATGGACATCTGCAATACCTAGGACACACACAATTTGTCTTTCTAAACTTCTCCAAACCCTAAAAAACAATCTTACAAGAACAACAAATGTAAAAATTCCCAGAAACGGAACAACATTGAGCAAGAAAGCCGATCAGCTCGTATCACATCGAGCACAAACTCGAGCTGGCACATGTCGCCAGATAGCCCATTTGAATTCATAATGGCGGCCGTCGCCAATCCAACAGATTACAGCGCACAATAACACAGGACTCGGGACAGATCCCACGATACCGACTGAGCGAGCGCAGGGTAGATACGCGCAGAAAGTTCGCTGTACACAACATAGCATTAGCATTATCGGCCTTGTTATGATCCCACTGTTGGGACTAAGGCCTCCTCTCTAGGAAAAGGAATGGGCTGTAATCCACCACGCGGGCCCAGTGTGGATTGGTGGATGTCACATGTCTTCGAATTTTCTGGTTCTAGGACATGCCGGTTTCCGCACGATGTTTTCCTTCACCGTTTTGAGAGCAGAGGTAATGAAATAAATTACACAAAGTAATGCACCTGGCTGGGTTTGAACACGCGACCTACAACTTGTAGCTCGGAGCTGTTACCACTGGGCTACCACTGCTCTCTACACAACATAGCGTCTACTTATTGTTGACGGTAGTATATGACTTCGAGTTTGAGTCATCGTGGTGAAAGGATTAGTCGTAAGACTCAGTGTTACCGGATTTGCATTGTTGGCCGCTGCAATAGCAATCTGATCAAATGAGGTATCCTTGACCCATCGCAAACACGGAACCAGAGTGGATAGTAGCACCCCTGCACAACCAGCTGCATTACTACGACTTAAACGAGGCCAACGACAAATCTACCCAGGTGTAAAAATGGTCGGACCTTTGAGTCAAATCGACCCAAAAAAAAGAAGAAGAACAAACCTATGGCTTTTACTCTCGACTGTCAAGAGATCTATCTCATCCAGCTACTAAAGGACACCCTGCGAACATCATCGCTTTAAAATTAAAAGATATCATCGACGCGTTACAAATTAACCGCAAGTCTAGTAATGCGTATGACGCAGCAACTAAAACGCGTTCGACGGTTTGTCGCATTCAATTCGCGATTATTTTTGGTTCATATTGGGCTCATATATCTAGTCCTATCTTACGTTTACCAAATTGAGATTCTAACTCAAATGTCTACCAGAACTGTCATTGATTTTGCGGCTTTTATTTTTTTTATTGTTATAAACTTGTACAGTACTTGACTGCGATCCCACCTGATGGTAAGCAGTGATGCAATCGTTGATGGTGAGGCGCACAGGCTTATTAAGAGCCTATTCACTCTAGCCTTGAAGACGCCTAAATTATAATCGGACGGGAAAACCGCGGCAGGCATGTCCGGCTATTTGGCAATTTAGCTTGCTTATTATGTCACCTAAGCTGAGGGGCAGGTGCAGTGCTATCGAATACGTACAGTGTTTTTAAACAAATGCCTGTCGCGAGGGAGAAATCATTCGCTCCACGTGAAGTGTGTCAATGTGTATGAGTGTGTGTATTTATTCGTCGCACGTACGGAGCTGACTTTCTGTGCTCGCCTAGTCTGTGCCGCCCGTCTACTTGTGCGTTCCCGTTGTCGGCACAATTGAGACATCGAGAGAAACTTGGGCCTTTTAATGCTTCAATTCACAGAATTCGTTACGTTAAAATTAAGATTCGTACAATGATTTTTGTGAATGCTTTCATTTTATGCATATTTTGGAGAAAATACTTTAAGAAGATTCTTGCATGTTTTATTGTAATTAACTCCGATATTGAATTTACATATCCAGCTTTTTATATAAAAACCTCTTCTTACAAAGTAGCAAGTAAAATACTTTTTCTATGTAATAATATGTATGCTACATTATTGGGTTGAGAATATATTAGTACTGTAATAAAATATAGGTTATCAGAATTACAGGTTATATTGTAAGGTAATATTTGCTTCAACCCTTTCTACTCTTTGAAGTTATAATATAATATATAATAATCTATTTTTTCGTTTGACTCTGAATGTACGTACCTACTTATACGTAGGTAGAGATTTCCAATCTAGGTTAGGAATGAAGACCCTGAAATATATGAGAAGGGCGGGAACAATTTGCCCACTGCAGATTATAACTTAGGAGATACCAAAGTTAAAATAAAGGCTAGATTGAATAGAATATTTAAACTAGTGCACTTCACCATCAACGATTGCATTACTACCCTACTAGGTGGGGTCGTAACACTAGTTCATATCAATAAAAAAATAGAAATGATTTTATATTATTGTAATTAATCAAAATACCTATCATACATCGATGCTTGAATGAGCTAGGCAGACCTGTGCAGACCTTTCCGACCAATCAGATACATGGGACAGTCTCTTGGCTCATCTCCACCTTACATAGACAGATCATCCTGAACAGAGAAACCTACTTTTAAGTGGTCGTAGACGTACACAAAGACTGTAACGTAGACATGTTATTATTAACATTTCCTCTGCATCCAAAACGAGTCTTCCACTCGTATTCTTGAGTCGCGGTGATTCTTTTGAATTTATGCAGACCGCCTGGAAGACACAGTGGAGTATACGGTTGAGTCCTCGTGGAGACGATCACTAGCGGCAGTCATAGTCGCAAAAAAATACCTACTATTCCCGGTTAAAGTAGGCGCGAGGATGCGAACGACGAGCAATGGGTAACTTGCCGTCCAGTAAAGACGGAGCCCGAGGCGACGAAGGCACGGAGTGTCTCAAGCGTGTCTCAAATAGATGTTAGAACACGGGTTTTTAGTCACTTTAGTCTAACAGTTATCCCACTCCACAGTCATTGGATGATTTCCCACCTCAAAAAGCCTTTTAATTCAAGGGTACTGACTATCTCGACACCCTTAACCTACTCGCAGAGTATCTCTCTACTATCACCTGATATTTTTTACCAGTTACAACAAAAAACCAATACATCCTACATAAACATCTGTCTAAAATTCTGACCAGCAAGCCTCGATACCTGCTTAAAATTTCACCACACCGATCCCGACAAGTTGGAATACCATCGGGATGCAAGTTGGGCGGAACTAAGGCTAAGTTTAACAGACTGCCTTCAAATTCATGCGCCATATGGGGTGAACACTTCGGCACTCTTGATACTGCCGGAGATACTTTATGGAGAAAGTGCTGAATTTAAATACACTATGATTATAGAGGATTGGAAATGGGGATGAAGTATTTTTCTTGTCAATGATGAGTTTGTTAAATAGAACTGGTTACATTGTTATGGTTGAGAATATAAATAAAATAGGGAAAGTGGCAAGTTAACTTATGAGCTTTTGTGAAATATTGCAGGAAAGTACAGATTTTAAAATTGGTCTACATCTTAAATAACGCACTGAAAATTCTACCGAAATATATGTTACGTATGGTCATTGTATTTGGTAATAAGAAAAACTTTAATTTTTAAGATTGCTGGAAAATTTCTTATCACAAATTCTTTCGACGATGCGGTCAACGCAGTTATTGAACGATTTGTCTATTAGATTAATTTCCGAACGAAACAATATTAAACAAATATTTTCATGACCTATATCCTACCTAATCATGTCATCAGAACTCCGGGACCCTGGAACTAGGTAAAAGAACAGGAGTGGGTTTTAGTCAGCAGAAGTCTGACACGCCCTCCCGCTCCACCCAGAGCGAGAGAACACATTTTTATGATCTACTGCCTTAAAAAAATTATACAGAATTAATTTCTAGTGGGGTAACGTAAAAAAATCGAACCCACGTAAATCGTAACTGGAGCACCTTTTCTGCAAGACAAAGATGCAGTAGTATTTTTAACAGCTTCCTATTTACATTCCTGAATGTTTTTCCTCACGCGCGCAGCACATAGGCGCCACAAACACCGTTATTGTTACGTCGACTGGCCAGTAATGCCCTAACACAGGGTGACTCATTGGGATGAAAGCGCAGGTGACAGGGTGTTACTGCGGCGACAGCGCGGCACAATGCATTGTTAATGGCGGGCCCTGGACCCTTGACCTTTGTCATTGAATTGTTACGGTACACACTGCAGAAAGGGTTGGCTTAGGCTTGTTGTGATGATATTGCTAAACAGTAAGCAGCTTGGCAGGTTTTTTCTATAATTAAAGAAGAATTTTATAAGAAATGTTACTTTTTTATATAAAAAAGAATTATCGCGTCAACAATATCTTCTTCTCATGAGTCGTGACGAGATGGTGACTGCACCTCGAAAGACGCAGCGATGGAAAGCCTCTCACAAGGTGGACTGATGACTTAGTGAGAGTCGCAGAAATGCAATGGATGCTATATGCACTGGACCGTTCGTTGTGGTGACACTTAAGGGCTAACAGTGACCATCCTTCGACTAAAATATTGATGACGATGATGTCTTCTGTTTTTTTGCTATACTTTAATGGTTAGGGGAACATTTACCTGCTTACCATCAGGTGGGATCGAGTCAAGCACTAGTTTAAATAAATTTAAAAAAAAATTCAACCCCAAACACATGCACTGCTGACCTTAAAGTCCTTTACTCATCCCCGAAACTTTCATCAGATAATCGATGTACCATGTACTTATGTGATATCTCAGTCATGTAGTGAATAATCAAGTTTATTTATCACTCAAAGGTTTGCTAATAGAAAAGTTAACGCGAAATCTATAAATAATTTACTGTTTGATGTATTGTATACTCTTACTTCTAAGAATGAAGAATCAATCAACATTGTTGGAACAATTCTTTGAGTACCGATTCTATTTGCGAGACAAACTTAGCCAAAGATTGCCCAAGACTGAGAAGTTTGGAAGAAGGGGGAAGATTTTTCCCATCGGTGGGCTTCAATATAGTTACCTAAGTTAATAAAAAATAAACCAGCCAAGTGCAAGTTGGACTGGACAACGAAGGTTTCCATATCACAATATTAAAATTGAGTAAAAAAACGCCAATAAAATAATAGTTTTTGCATGAAACCCCTTTAGTTTATTAATTTCTTATATGATCTTGTTACGACAATAGAAATACACATTCTATGAAAATTTCAACTCTTAGCCTCTTACGGTTTATTAGAGCCTGCGGGAGAACTTAGTAGATAATTCGTAGACGTTAGCATGCATCGGGTACGGAACTCTTAACAAATTCTAGGAAACACTTTCACCAATCCAAATAACTTTAACATCATAACATTCGAGCTGAAAGTGCAGCGTTTAATCCTTGACACATCTCGGCACAATGGCCGCGACAGTCCGTCCATGATAACGGAGCCGCGGCGCAGCATCCTCAGGCATTGTGTCGCCTTGTCGCTCCCACCGCGGCAGCCTCCCCGCATTGTTCCCATGCAACTCCGCGTCTTTTATTGTTCTGTCGCTTATGTGTGCTCCACAAAACCACAATCGATATTGAACTTTGTCTAGATAAAGGTAAGGTGGAGTTTTGTGCGAAGGTTTCTCCCAAGTGCCATGTTATGGAGAGGCTCTCGATAGAAAAATAAAAGCGAAATGAAAACAATGATTCTTCTTTTGTACCGGTTTTAGTTTACCTCTGGATCATGTTAGGAAATGGGAAGCGCGTTGAATAGTATAAGTAGGTTTTTTTTAGTTTGGATATCATCAGAATGGCTTCTCCCGCTCTTAGACGGAGCGGAAGGGAGTCTTACCACCTATGATTAAGTTTCCGATATCTTAAGTACTTGGCAGATAATTTCATAGAAATTCTGTTCTATTTTTGAATTTATTCAAGAAGTGGTTAGTAGGCTACTCGGGCCTTGAGAAACATGCCCTTAGACTTTTATTGACTAAAACCCATTCCTTAATTCCTTTTTTGCCTTGGTTTCAGGACCTCGGGTTTTCCTTTCAGAAGCCAGAGGCTTCGATCCTGTTGAGCCCCAACGAATAATACCAACATAGGTAAGTGGAGCGTTTTGTTTCATCAGCCGCGACAAAGTTACGAGTAGTTAATTGGCGGTTCAGCGGTTTTACAGTACTATGAGTTATTGAATCAATGTTGGAAATCATATTTCTGCGTATTGAGTTACGATTGTAACTCAGTTTGGTTTAATTGTTCAGCTAGCCGGAGTTTCATTGAATAAAATGCTATTTGCACAAAAGCGTGATTTAAGGTACAAATAGGTACCTTTCTCAATGCCTCTCTGTTTGGAGACCACAGGCTTTTGTTTAAGCTGGGATATCATTAAAAGACTCCTTCCGCCCTTCCGCAATAGGGTGAAGTGAATGAACACTTCAGACTTTAATTGAGAAAAACTCACTTATTTTTCAGTTAGCCTTTGCGTTATAAGTCTCATGTAACTCTTTCAACCCTAGTAGTAGTAGTAATCGGCCTTAATGGCCTCTTTGTTGAATTCTATACGAGCCGCAGACTAGGGCTTGGTCCCTACCATATGGCCGGACGGCGAGCTAACCATTGCTCTTCGTCAAAATCACCCTCACAGTTAACTTTGTATAGTGTGAAAATATCTTATATTGTAACTCCTTCCGCTTTGTGTGGGGCGAAGGGGAGTCTCAGATTTTTATTAACTAACACCCACTCGTGTTCTTTCTGTCGCCTTTTTTGTTCCAGAGCCGCGTTATCTCTTTCGATCGACGCAAATGAATTATAACTTTGCTTTTATTTTACATCGTCATAGATACATTTTCATATACCCAGAGACTTTTGTAAGACCTTGCAAAAATACATAGACTACATTAAACCACAGTATGCTATATGCCCTTAGGGCAGGACGTAGCTGATCAATTTAATTATATAAGACCTATATTTTGTACAAATCTATGAACCACAATAAAGACATTGAATTGAATTGAAACAGTCCTATTCAAATATTTAAAACAAATACCCTTTTTCTCACACAGTCGAGTAAAAAGGGTCTAACAAATAAACTGGCTAAAGCATAGTCCAGAAACATTAGAGACAATTCGTCCTTTACATAGTAATTAACTAATTGTGTCCGGATCTTCAGCAGGAGATAAGGTCAAAGCTGGCCGAACTAGACAATCAGCACAATGAAATCAAATCGGACCGTTTACCGATAAACCGGCCCCTCGCTCGCCTTTTAACGTCGGTCCTACCCAAATTACGGGTCAAAGTGAATCCGTATTGTGGAATTATTATAGTTTTGTCTCTGGAGATTGGGCTTATCTTATTTCTTTTACGTTTTTGGAGAGTTAGATGTTTCATTTTTTTATCGTTGCTAGGCTCGTGCTTGACTACAGTGGTCGTAGTGGTAGTGGTGGAAAAGTCAGTAATAAAACGTCGTGTCTTTCTCTACTATATTCCATCAATATAAAATCATATTTTTTTTATATCATCTCACCTGATGATGAGCAATAAAGTGGCCTGTGTTGAAGCGCACTTGCCTAGATGTAAGCTGTTCATTATTGACTTCAAGTTAATATGGGCTGGTGCTGCAAAATACCATCTAGCAACTTTGAACTCGGTGGAAAGGCGTGTGGAAGAGGCTAATTGGAGACCCTGATTTGGTTAAATCCAATCTGCAAAGCCTTGAGCACAGGCGTAGGGTAGCCAGCCTATCGGTGTTCTACAAGATGCATTTCGGAGAGTGTGCGCAGGAATTACATGAGTTAATTCCGCCATCTCGCTTTTACCATCGGACAAACCGTCGTACGGCGAGTATCCATCCTTACGTTGTCGAAACCTGCACGGTCCGGACAAAGCGGTTTGCCTCGTCGTTTATACTGCGTACTTCGAAGGATTGAAACAATTTGCCTGCTGCGGTCTTTCCGTCCGATTATAATTTGGGTATCTTCATGATTAGAGTGAATAGGCTCTTAATAAACTAGTGCGCGTCACCATTAACGATTGCATCGCTGCTTACCATCAGGTGGGATTGCAGTCAAGCACTAGTTTATGGTATATAAAAAAAAAGTTCCCTAAGTTGATGATGAATGAAAAACAATGTATCTAGCTAAATCCAAACCTCAGCACATACCGAATTTCAAACTATGTTCTTATACTGAACTAGCCTCAAAATAGGTTTCTCCAGACAAACTTTGGACCTCCGTTTAATTCCCTTGGGAGATGAACTTTGAAAAATCCTTTCCAATTCTTTGTCTTTTTCTTTTAAATTTTGTCAAGAACTGATGTGGATTTCCAAACACAGGCAATGGAACTCCTCAAAAAGGAACAGTAATATTAACTCGAAATATAATTAATTATTTAAAATGCTAAACTCAAACTTTCTTCTTAAAATTCATACAAACTTGCACCACTTTATTAACCTCCATAAGGAATGAATTACAATATTGATCCTTTCCTATTCCTTGTATACATCTTAATAAGAATCTCCATGCAAAACTTCAGTATTCTTGCTCCAAGGGTATGGGCTGGGCCACAGTGGGCATTGATGAGTCAGTGAGTCAGGGCTTTGCCTCTTATATACTGAAGGGAAGGGAAACACTGAAAATATCTCGTTCATCATTTCTTGGAAAGACCCATTAGAAATCTATTTTTTCAATTCGGTCTTTCCAAGTAATAAAGATACGTTCCTCAAAACCGTGGTAAAAAGTTGTGGGTACTAATGCACATTATTATTTCCTATGAAACAACATAAAACACCGATCTTAATACCATAGAAAGTTCTATTAAAAATCACATTGAACCCGTCACGCGCACGCATGAACGCGGCCATTTAGCCCCGAACAATTACTCGCCGCTGCCACCAACACCTCGCATTTAGCCAGCCCATACGTCACAAACTTTCGCAGGGTCGAACGGGCCCCAAGTTGGGCAAACTGACCTGGATTACAATCTAGGAAGGGTGCCTAGTTTTGCTGAACACTGAAAAATAACTCAATTAGTAAAGAATAGTGTATAAATTGTGAATTTAGCCCTCGTGATTGAGTCTAAAGTTAAATCCGAGTGATTTTTTAAATTTCTTAGCTAATCAATAAATATAAGCGCTCATTTGCTACATAATTAAAATAAATGATAATTATAATAATATATTATAAATAATGTATTAATATTTTAAAAAAAATTACTTCTTTTGGTGTACAATAAAGTTTATTCTACTCTAATCTGTTCTATAATTAATATTTAAACAATCATGTACCACGTGTTAAAGTAGGGAAGGCCTATGCTCAACAGTGTACGTATTTCAGCTGAAATGATGATATATTTTACACGCTTTTTTAATTTAGTTTCACTTATTTCTGTGTCAGATTGTGATTAAATCTTGCAAGTGAAAGGACATTGCCAATCCTTGTATGGGAGTTGGACCAAGTGCTGCCCAGAATGAAGACCTAGTGCATTTTGTTCCTCAGGCCAATACTAATCATTAAACCGAAGCGCATCGAAATCGGCTCCTGGAGTCAAGAAAAAAAAGGGTTTTTCTAACCTAACCTAACCTAAGTTAAAGATCTTTGTGTGGAAGTTTGACCAAGTGCTGCCCAGAATGAACACCTAGTGCATTTTGTTCCTCAGGCCAATACTAATCATTAAACCAAAGTGCTTCAAAATCAGCTCCTGGAGTCAAGAAAAAAACTGTTTTTCTAACCTAACCTAACCTATGTAAGTTAAAAATCTTTTTGTAGAAGTTTGACCAAGGACTGCCCAGAATGAACACTTAGTGCATTTTGTTTCTCAGGCCAATACTAATCATTAAACCGAAGCGCATCGAAATCGGCTCCTGGAGTCAAGAAAAAAAAGGGTTTTTCTAACCTAACCTAACCTAAGTTAAAAATCTTTGTGTGGAAGTTTAACCAAGTGCTGCCCAGAATGAACACCTAGTGCATTTTGTTCCTCATTTTCTAACTCCACCTCCGCTTCCGATATTAGTTCCGATTTCCATAATTCATGAATCCCCGACCGGTCCTATGAGACCGCGCTGTTATTGTTTTACTATTGTGTCTCGTTTTGCGGGTATGTGATAGGTTAAATCAATTTAATAAACTCCTGTTCCGATATTGGTCATATCTATATACTTCATTAACATCCTACACAACATTCTCATAGCATATTGACAGTTTTAAGAACAGTAAATATACAAAGTTAATTCTGCTTATTATTATCATCAACATTGATTTCTAAGTAAACAACAGCATTGCGACACTAGACAGAGAAAATATCTGGAACATAATAAGAATAAAAACGCTTCTCCGACTAGATCTGAATTTCCAATGAAATATTAAGGAAAGCAATCAGGTGAACTCAAACAACATTATACGAGCCACTATTCCTATTACAATATGATTGACAGAAAATTCTTGAAAGCAAGACTTTCAAGAATTTTCTATCTAGTCGGTGACTAGATAAAATAAAAATATTTCTATCTTTAGGTGTAACTAGAAGTGGTTCTACGAACCTAATAGATAGTAATAGTAGCAAAAATAGAATTAAACGGGAGAAATCATTCTTAAGAAATCAAGCTAAAAGCCGCTGATTTTTTTTTTACCATTTATCATAGTAATTTTAAATAATAATATAATGTGTGTGTGTGTTGTGTTGCGAGAAAATAGGGGCAATTTTTAAAGTATCATCATCTACCTAGCCTTTTCCCAACTATATTGGGGTCGGCTTCCAGTCAAGCCGGATTTAGCTGAATACCTACCAGACCTCCACAACCCATTAACGGGGGTAACACGGTACTTCACGGCAAGACTGGAGTCAGATTTATAAAGTATGGCCTTCAAAATTTAAAAGACTAATTTCCGAATTCCAAATCCTGTTCCCTAACTCGATCAAATTGTTAGAAAAACTTGTTATTTATTGACATTAATTGCGCATCCTTTTTCCGGTTTCATGTCGTTGGGGCTACTTCAATTGGATCTGATAGTAATAGGTCCATTTCACTAAAAACCATTCTATTATGTTGTTTACAAAGTGTGACAAGTATCGCAGTTTCTTCGTTCCACAAAATATCGAAAACTACAACGATTTGTATAATTCTTTCGTTTTTCTCGCCGAAAGGGAATGGCGATATAATGAGCCAAAACTTTCTGACTCACTTTCAAACTGTATTCGCTCCGGTTTCTTGGGCTACACGGCTGATATTTTTTTCTGTATTTATTATAACTTTCTTTAAGGAATTCATAAAGTGTATTTTTGCTTACTTTTGTGTCAAATTAGAGCCTTGTAAAAGATTGAGAGGAATTTTTATTGTGCGAAATATTAAAGCCTTGTCCACATTACAGTTATATTTTTAATACAACTACAAAAATATCTGATACACTAGATAAAATCTTCTTGCAAGTATCATAGTCCGCCTCTGTATCTTGTGTGCATAAAGAGTTAATAAATAAATAAATAGTTTTTTATAAAGATAGAATTTCATCTAATTCCTCCCGCTCTAGAACGTTTCAAGTTTCACCATAACATTCCTTTTCCCATCTAACCGCAGTCATATTTTTTTTTCTTTTGACTTGACCCGGCTTGTGCATCTATCGAGTGTCAACAACAGAAAGAATTTCGTTTTTGCTACAAAATATAGTCACATCACATTGTTTACATGAAAATGCGTATATACCACATTCTAACGTTTTTTAGTAATGTTTCTCGGAAAACTTTCTTGAGATAGTCAATGACACTAACATCATAACGGCGAATGTTTGTGAATGTGTCTATGTTTTGAAATTTTGTACATAGGTAAACATGTCTTGGAAAAACAAATAAGATACTTTTTATCACGGGAATATGTTGCTTTGGCACAATTAGTGCTACTCCTACAATAAAATACGCATCTGCACCGAGATCACGCCTGTTTCAATGATTCTACAAAACTACATCAATTTAAAACAGCCATTGGACTTCACTCGAAAAAAAAAAGCCGCCAAAAACTGCAGTAACTACATTGTTCATGCTCTAGGTCCGCAGCCTCTACAGCGAAAACTACGAATGCGATTCCCGCGAATGCTCGCGTCGATTGTTTGACTGATTAGAGCGCCATGACACTGCTAGTCGCACCTCCATATACAAGGTAGTTGACACAATAGGCATGTTTCGAACTACCTACGTCGCGTGTTCAGTTCGCAATAAGAACATGCATGTTTTGACCCACGTCCCGCGTGGGGTTCGCGTCAATTTGACCAGAGCTTTTATCTACCGACAGAAACATGAATAGGCTAGGCTAATTTGGTAGTGCAAGTGATTGACTATGGAAAAACCTATATTCATGCAGGCGAAGCCGCAGGCAGCAGTAAGTTTTTCATAAAATAAATACTGGCCAGTCCATTGAAAAGCTTTTGGTCTGATATAATTTAGCCAGCAGTCGCGTCGGTGGTATATATTATTTTGACCTTTGTTTTCAAGACTTAAAAGTTTAGTAGGTACAGTTGACATTGCTTTAAATATGTCAATGTGTCCAAACTTGTCGTTTTAATTGAAGTCCAATAAAATAAAGAAACAACGATAAAAAATTCACAAAAAATTTACTCTAATAAAAGCAATCAAGTATCGCGATAACTTTATTCATTCAGCGGCAACCATAACGTAAATCAGTTGGAAAGTGGTCCTCCGCGAACGGGTTCCGACCGATCTTTTTATGGGGCCCATTTGATATTGGCGGAATGATAGGCACATATGTGACGCGGTGCCAAGCACGAAGCCTGTGCGCGGCTCGTAAACATTACATTACGCTGGTGGAGCGAGGGACGGCTTTGTAGTGAGAGATAGAAGATATTGGCAGCTACACAGAGATATTGTATTTCAACAATATCTGGTCAACATGACAGCAAACAGCCTTCCTTTGACCACCATTAAGGTAGAATGGTGGTCAAAGGAACTACACTACTGCTATATTGAGCACACGTGACCACGTATACCGATCTGTGCGTAACGCCATACATATTCTATAGTTGCCTTTAATTCATGAATCCCCGACCGGTCCTATGAGACCGCGCTATTATTGTTTTACTATTGTGTCTCGTTTTGTGGGTATGTGATAGGTTAAAGATTATAAGGCAACAAGACTTGTAGAGCTGCATTAGAGCCATGCCACGTGATGCCAGGCAACGCACTTCTACGTACAACTCAGGAGTTGCCCACTTGTGTCGGTCAAATTCAAGACCTACTGCTCATAAGCTGCAGATTTTACCACTGCTCTGGTTATGTGGTAATGGCTAGGCGATTGGTGAGGATGCACAGGACTTTGTGACGACGCTTGGGGGAGGCCTATGTCCAGCAGAGGACGTCTTTGGGCAGAGATAACGATGTTGATGATAATGATGATTGGCAGTAATGAGACGTTTCTGATTAGATACGTGTGCAACAACCTTAAATCTCCTAAATTCTGAGTGCCTGTTTTGGTAACAATAAAGACTTTCAGCTGAGAAGTCATCGCATAGCAATAGCCTATCTCTGGATTCCAACCCAAAAAATGTATTAATATTTTTATTCGCGTGAGCAATAGCGATGTTTGGTTTATTTATGCGAAATTACGGCGGTCAATAGCGCTGTAGTACACGTTTTGCATGAAACGGCCCGGGTTCATGCACAGTGTGTACAATAATACATACTGTGTATAGACTGTGTATTGTAGGGTATTGTGTAGGTGCGCTGTAATCTTGGGAAACACTTTCCCCTTTTGTGGCCCCGGTTTATATCTTTAATTTCGTTCGCTTTTACTGATGGTTCCGTGAAATGGTTTTCGTGAAGTGAAAATAGAAGAACTTTATTTTTATTTCTGGTTTCACGGAATTTGATGGTTGTGGAGGGAACTGTTGTGCTGCTAATAAATAACTTCTGTAATAACAACTTGCATTAGGTGTGATGGTTATTGGTCGTTTGTTTGAGTTCGTTTCAGTTTTTTTTCCACAACTTTCACACAACCCTCTCTATTCCTAAACTATGCAGACCTTGAGCTATGAGTGCCTACTAGACAACTAATAAACTATGACTACTAGACAACCAATAAACATACTACCATCATTAATATTTTAGACAAATTACACTCAGATAGAGAACAAATCATCGCGTTCATTACACAAACATGTGTCTTGGATGAGAATCAAACCCACCACCTCCAGAATAGCAGTCGGGGCCAGTAACCACTAGACCCACCGGCAAGGCAGTTTTTGTTTTCTAGAAAGACAAGCTTCTTATGCATATTTACTACATACAAATATTTCCGCACTCCCAGTTTAGTATGTCAGATTTAAACCCCCAACCTCTCGCGCGCTTAAACAACTATTATTTCAACTAGCTATTAGAGCTTTATTACGAGACCAATTCATTACATAGATTAATGTCATCAAGGGCTACAACTCTCTGAAGATATTTACGTCTAAACTGCTTCTGACGTAAAACAATACGACCCTACAATAAACGTTATTGTGTCTCCTCTTAATTGATACTAGCTGATAACAAAAGGATTAGTTTCCAGAAATGGGTCCTATCTAGTTGTATTTTCTACTAGGGATCCCTGGGGAAGAGAAAACTTCAGGAACAGAAGGTTACACGTGTTTCTTTTAAGAATAGAGTTTACTCTTAGCTTTTATAAAAACCGGCCAAGAGCGTATCGGGCCACACTCAGTGTAGGGTTCCGTAGTGTCCTGTCCGTCACAATAAGTGTCCCCAACTTTTCAAAACCTGTTCGTCCCATCAAGTTCAAATTAATTTTCCTAAAAAGTAAAACTAAACTTATGGTTCAAAAGTTAGAGGAGGGGGGGCGACACATTGTTTTTTACTTTTGGAGCGATTATTTCCGAAATTATTGATATTATCAAAAAATTCTTTAAGTAAACCCCTATTCATTTTTGAATACCTATCCAACAATATATCACACGTTAGGGTTGAAATAAAAAAAGACTTTCCACTTTACATGTAGTGGGGCTACCCCAATAAAACATTTTTTTCCAATTTTTATTTTACCACTTTGTCGGCGTGATTGATATTTATCTTACTTTCTAGTGCAAACGGTCACAGAGATTAAGCGAGGACGGATGGACGGACGGACGGACAGACATGGCGAAACTATAAGGGTTCCGTTTTTGCCATTTGGTTCCGGAAACCTAAAAAGGGAAGTCAATAAGTGTTTTAATTCTAGCAAAAACCAGTGAAAGTATGCCAAATTCTCTTTAAAGATTTCGCGTATAAAAGTAGTCAGATCTAACTATAATACTTATATAAAGTTCTCTCCGCGTTCCTTAAATCACAGCTCCTGTCATACACAACGTTCTTTGGTTGCCAGATTTTATACACCAACTTGAATCTTTGAGTTTAAATATAATTTAGTCAAAAGTTAATCTTGTTCATCACATCCATACAAAATGTTCGAGAATAGCCGCATTAATAACATTCTTTACTTATCGTGAATCTATATAATATTTAGGGAGTAAGTCAGTGATAAAAATAGAATTATATCGGAAGTCATTATCTCGTAAATTTTGTAAAGACTTTAATTGAAATTTGGAAATTTAGTCATAAAAATTGGGTTTTACAAGAGACGCAAAACAGCAAATATGAAGGACACAAGCAAATTTCAAGTTATAGGGGTTCCAAATTGGTACGAAATAGTTTGTATAATCGGTACAACCCATGGACAGTATACCCTTTGCGTCGCGAACTTAGTTGACATATATGTAATAATTGAATAAATGTTATGGTTGGTAGGGACGATTATTGAAATAGGGACTCTGAGGAAGGACTAACATTAAAACAATTTTAATAGGTTATAACAAAATGCCAAATAGTTTTGAAGCACATAAATATTTCCAAACTTTTACTAGTTGTACGGGCGAGGAAATAGCCAGTAATACAGCCAAGAATTTAATTTCACATTTTATACCGAAAATAAAATAAAGTCGCGCCAAAAGTTCGCACCCAGTAATGAAATATATTCGAAATGTGCTGTACCTGGTATGGCTGGTATTAATATCGCGTTGCGTTTTCAATAAAGTTGAAACTGAACTTGTTTGGCGTACAATCCTCACAATGACCACAGTTGGGGTGTTGTTCAAAGATGACAACTTGTTTCAGAGTTTCATCTACATAGGAATGTGTTTGAAAAGGTTATTTTGCCCTATGTTCGACGAATGAATAGAAAATCGAAACAATGTGTACGTGAGAGCAAATTGGTTTTAGAACTTTCGACATGTCATATCGAAGTGGAATTTGGAACGCAAATGTTTGTAATTGCACGACTGTTTAGTGAACCATGTTAAGGGTGAAACAAGATGGGGCACAGAACATACCATCAAAGTTGTAATAGAGGACAATGGTATTACTGCATGGTGTATTTTATCAAGACAGCCCGATACAAAATATTTAATTTGGTATTTAAATCGCTATGACCTTTCGTAGTGAATTGAACTTGAAGAATCCTTCTTCGAGTTTTATTTCAGGTTTCTTTACTTGTTTATAAAGAACTAATATTTGGTTTTGATTGTAATTATACAGAGACGTTCGACAATTTTTTTTTAATTGTTGGTTCACACTTGGACACAATCTCACCTAATGGAAAGCAACGATGTAGTCGACGACGGACCACGCTTGCCAAGAAGTAAGATATTCACTTTTATCTTAAAGACCCCTTAGTTGTAACTATCAGGAAACAGACGGCAGGGGAATCCACTCCTTAACTGTACGCATAATGAATGTGTTCCCAAAACGTTTCATGTGTATGGTTGGGATAAACTTGGCTGTAAGAAAACAAACAAACAAGAAAACAGTGTATATTTGTTCAGTAATCGGCCTCAATAACTCCCAACCCACAATCACAGTATACTATTAGACAAAGGAAACTGTTCGCACGGCGTCTGATTCCCAAATCGCAGAGCTACCTCCCATCGATCCTCTCGAAATTATTGAGTGTAAGAGGCGATTGTGTAACAAAGAGAGGTAATATTTCATCCCCGTCCCCTCGGGCCTGTCCACTACAAGCGTAGGTGGTGGGCTTGGACGTAGCAAATAATATGAAGAGAACATGGTAAGTGGCTGACAAGTATAAGAGAGAGAAGAAGCGATCGTACGGTCAGAGATCTATGTATATAAAAGGAGAAACTGATTGAAGCGAGCACTAAGGGAGGATTTTCCTAGGGGGATAAAAGAGGCTCCAAAGTTTTTATAGAGAAACCTACAATTCACTTCAGTCTCAAGGATCTTAAGAGGTCTGCGGAGACCGCGCGCTATCTCGAGTTGAGACGAAATAAAACACGTTTTTGAGGTTGATGGAAGCAATCCAGATAGTTTAAACAATTCTTGGACACACCGACTGGAGTAAAGTCATCATCCGCACACTGACAGTTGCTTGCTGTGATAGCAATACAAACTATTGGAAATTTGGGAGAGGTTCCGTAATACCAAAAATGATGAATGAAAAATTAATGTATTTCCATTATTGTTTCGAGTATTTTTAACTTGATAATAATATCTGTATTCCTACGAAAAGATATTTTGAAATATTGTTGTTTATAATATAGAAAAAAACAAAATAAAAACATGACATTTTCGCTGTGAAAATGTGCATATTTAAATTCGCTTAAATTTCGTTTGGGGTAAGTTTTTCAACAAAAAGACGATGTAGGAACCTAGATAATTATTGTCTGAATCCAAATAACATCATATTATGGTGTAAATATGCTTAAATTGCAAATGATTTTGGTATTACGTTTGTATGGATAATTGTAACGTCGTGCCCGCCTTAACCTATTAATAACCGCGAAACGAGACACAATAGTAAGGCAATAACAGCGCGGTCGCATGAGACCGGTCGGGATTCATGAATTAAAACCAGATGTCCGTTTCAGTTTGCTGTATTCGTTCAAATTGCACTCAGAACACTAAAACCCCAATCGAGGAATTTCCAATGTGGCGTCATAGGTTTCACTATAACGAAAATCAAAGGTATGATTTTTTGTCATTTTTATATACCTTGTATAAAAAAAACTTCTTTTAATTTTACACTAGCTGCCAGCAGCTTCACCCGCGTAACAGTAGAAAATTATCCCAAGAGAACATCCCAATTCCAGGATTATCGTGTACTTTAGTCGCCATTTTATGATATGGACCACCTGTGTCATCAAAAACCGTTCAGTAGTTTATGCGTATAAGGGCCTATTTCACCACCTATGATTAAGTTGCCAATAACTTACTTGGCAAATAATTTCATACAAATTCTGTTCCATTTTTGAATTTATCCGGAATGTAGCTACTCGGACATTGTGAAACAGGCCTTAAGAGTACCTAACAAATATCCATACATTACATACTCGTACATCTATCTATACGTACAAACTTTCGCGTTTACATTATAGTATTATAGTATTCTTGCTCAGTCCATTCTCTCCGTCCGCGACTCGTCGCAGCCTCCTTGGAAAGTTGGTCGCCATTCATTTAGCAGGTGATTTACTTATGACGTACTTGCACGATGTACGTAACACAGTTGAGAGTTTGTGCTGGCCTCAGCTGGAACGTGTTTGTTTGTGTCCTAGTCTTAATTACTAGCTTAGACAGGCATTTTTGTGATTTAGGTACGTTACTCGTATAAACACAATTACCTAAATCACGAAAATGTGTCATGAAAATTATATGTAACACATATTTTTTATTTAAATAGTTTCCATGGAGTTTTCTTCTCGATCGACATTTTGAATAAGCAATTAAGCTTCACTTTATTTTTAATTGACCGACGTTTTGACAATTCAAAAGTTCCTGTAAATAGTCTGTACGAAATAAAGTTTTTAATTTGATTTTATTTTGATTTGAAATTATGGATTGTGTATAGTAGTATAGTAGAAGCTCATGGTCTTTACTATGTTTCTTGAACGGCAATGTTACGTTTGAATTTTGCTTCACTTTTTTTTTAATGTCCGACATTTTTACTATTCAAAAGGGCCTGTAAATGGACTTTTGAAGTAATACTAAACGCTCCCTTGATTAACTGGTAGAGAATGTCTAAGGCATTTAGTTCGTCTTTGCACTTTTGTGTTGATCTCTAATTTATTTATTTATTTAAACTTCATTTAAAAAAAAGATATTCTTCTATTGTTTTTATTATCCTACACTGTTCTACTCCTGGGCAACAGCCTTTCTTTACTTCTTCATAAATTAGTTTAAGAAGAAGTAAAAGAAGGTTGAAAATTGTTTGAGAATTTGCAGCTTGAACCGGTTGTGACCTAAACCCATACTCATAAATAGCGCAGGTAATGTTTTTCGTCACTATGTATGAAAAATAAATACGTTAATGACACTTTTCCTGTTTAGTCTTGATCAAATTGGGACAACAACCTTATTGCAATATAGCTTAAAGGGTGGACAGTTCCGTTCTGCCAGGCATAGCCAAAGGCGATAGCTATCCAATATATTTCCCGTCTATATTCATGTATCCTATATATTGTATTATATTCGAAGCGAGGGACGAGATTCACTGCCGCAAATACGTTCTTATAAATCATGAAATATTGGTGCGTTCACCTTTGATATTCAATATCGACACCGTAACCCACATATCTAATTTCAACTCTATCATTGAAACATAAGGTTGGATTTCCTTCGGTGGTGCAGCATATGATATTGTCTCGCTAGGGCTGGCACGCACTATGAATATGTGAGGTGTGAATACTTTGTGCAGGAGGTAGACGCGACATGTGTCGAACCAGCGACTATTTGTTTACCAGCTATCTTATCCTGTCATTTCCCTTTATAACGTAGTGGCACGTGCAGTCTTGGGAGATTTGTTGCAAATCTGCTTGACGGAACTTGAGTTTTAGATTGAATACGGAAGTCGTGTAGCGAGCAGTCGGGTTTGTCTTTTATTTTTTTAAAGTAGTTTATTATCATGTGCCGACCCCAATATAGTTGGGAAAAGGCTAGGCAGATAATGATGATGATTATCATTTCACTGTATCCAAATTATAGAGAATCGATGAAACTGAAGGTGCTCAGATATATGCGGAAACGGGAGGAGGCTTTGACTAAGTGGAAATTATCTTTTTAAATAGGTGGATAACAAAAACGGTCAGAGAGGCCTATGTAAACGGAGATTAGACAAGTACGCAGGAGATAATTATTATAGTGCTCAAGCATGTGCGCAAACACAAGTGCATTCTCTGTTCCTTTACTCTCATAGTCCGATGGGATTTATTTATTTATTTATTTATTTAATTAATTACAACGGTTGGTCAACCAATTACAGTAATTAACAGCTAAACATAGAGACAATTAAAAGACAATTAAAATTACAAACATCATAACATCACATACATTAAATCCTCTCGCAGTACTGCTGACATACCAATAAAATCGTCTTCCATTCATCCGCAAACAGATCGTTTGTTGGATTAGAATCCAAGAGACCATTTAGTGCAGCCAAAGTGCGAGGTATTGGTGACTGAGCACGTGCAACAGTGCGACACTGGGGCACAGCAAAGAACCTGTGCTTTTTACCGCGACAGTAATTGTCAGGAACAAAGAACCGTGCCAGCACAGCAAGCAGGTCAGGTGCATCAATAATGCCACGGAGCGTCTTGCAAGCGATGGTGAGCTGATCTCGTGCTCGTCTTACCTCTAGTGAGTTGTATCCGAGGCAACCCAAAAGAAATTTTGTCGGATAAAGGTATGGGTAATAACCGTGCATGCGCTTGTACAGGAACCTAAGGAACGCTTTTTGGACTTTCTCTAATAAAAGCGCACACGTGCTTTGGTGCGGGTTCCAAACGCAACAGCTAGATTCCATCTTACTACGCACGAGCGCATTAAATAAGATCTTGATGGCGTGTGCAGTACGAAAATCACGGCAATTGCGAAGAACAAAACCCAACCTTTGGTACGACTGCTTTGCTACCGTAATCATGTCGATACCTTTGGGTAGAAAGGTCGTATAAACCAAAACCCGACTTTTCAGTAGAGCAGAAAAACTATTTTTTTTTTTACATAAAAATTCATAACTTTTTTCCTTTTGAAATTATTGTGGGAAACGGAACGCAATTGAAAGAAAGAGACAGAATGCTAAGTATGAGTGAAAGGCGGGATGACGGGAGGTAGGAACGGTCGCCATTATGAAAATGAGCGGTGTGCCGTTAAGACGAAAAGACGAAAATAAAGACGTAAAATAATACTGAAGACTGCTATTTCATTCCAAGGACCCTATATCCCACAATTTTGGGGGCTCGTCCGGGATATAGGGAAGAAGACGCTACGATTGACGACGGATTTACTACGAATCGAAGATTTTTTTTCTCAAAGAAAAGACGTTGGCAACCATCTTTTGTTTTACAATTTACGACTGCTACGACGAAGACTAAAGACTGAAAAATGCCGAAAACCTCTGAAGACGTGTCACCAAAAGGTGTACAATATGCTGATGACTTTATAACCCATTTTTCGGGCCAAGACTATGCCTACCCAGTAAGCCGTTGGATTCAAGACATTGAAGATAATGCGGAAATATTTGAATGGACGCAGCTCCAACAGCTTGTGATTGCGCGTAGATCATTGACGGGAACAGCGGCGCTATGGCTACGAAGCGAAAAACCTTTCAAAACGTGGGCCGAATTGAAGCAAGCCATTAGCAAGGAGTTTCCCGATACGCTTGACCAGAAGACGATTCATGAAATTATGAGTGCACGTAAGAAAAAGTCTGACGAAAGTTGCATGGATTACGTGCTTATAATGAAAGAACTCGGAAAAAGGGGTAAGATTCCCGATTACGTTGCGATCAAGTACATCGTCGATGGCATTCAAGACTTAGAGACGAATAAAATTTTATTATTATGGTATTACGAGCTACAGTGAACTGAAGGAAAAGCTGAAAATTTATGAGCTGGTGAAAGAAAAAATGAAGGCGCGTCGTGACACGCACCGTAATGAAGGATCTAGTGGCTACAATCGGAATTCAAGGAAGAATACAAGCAGTGAGTTGCGGTGTTATAGCTGTGGAGAACTCAATCATTCATCGCAAAACTGTCCTCATAAAGAAAAAGGCCTTAAATGTTTTAAGTGCAATGACTTCGGCCATATTTCTTCAAAGTGCACGGCGACGAAACGCGAAGACTATCGGAAGCCCTCGGAAAACTTCGACAGCCGATCGAGTCGGCCAATCAGCGGTGGAGATGATCGACAGCGCTGCCAACGTGACGGACATCGTTCGGGCAGAAATCCGACGAATCCCAGCACTTCGAAGTCCGCCATGTTCACTACGGATTATGTTGGCACCTCTGACGTAGATGACAGCTGTCAATGTCGGGAAAATAAAGAAGTTTTGCAGATTGTAAACAAACCTAACAAAAGTTTTGGGAAGCCGGTTTTGAGTATTCTTGTTGAAAATACCGAAGGAATGGCGCTTGTTGACTCAGGAAGCGATGTTAACTTGATGTCACAAGATTTCTATGACGTGATCGGCCAGCCAAAGACGACTGAAGACGGTGTTGTGTTGTCGGGTCTCGGACTAAAACAAGTGCGTTCTTTCGGAAAGTTTACAACTTGTGCTGTGATTGACGGACGATGTTACGACGGAGTTACATTCCATGTTGTGCCTAAAGACTGTATGCCTTATAGTTTAATATTAGGTCATGAGTTTCTCGCTAAAGTGATAATGGTTATGAATAAAGGAAGTGTGTTGTTGTTACCATCAGATGAAGAATGGATGAGTAAAATTAATTGTTTTACCGTAGGTTTGAGTGTTGTTGTAGGTTCCACAGTCAGCCCAACTGTCAAGAAGGAGGTTTTAAAGTGTGTAGATGACTACAAGCCGGTTCAAGTAAAAGAAGCACCTATACAACTAAAAATTATTTTGAAGGATGACGTCCCAGTGGCTCAAAAACCTAGAAGATTGTCACTAAAGGAGCAACAAATAGTTGAAGATCAGGTAACAGAATGGTTGGATAACAACATAATAAGGGTAAGCTTCTCTGAGTATGCTAGTCCCTTGGTTTTAGTCAGGAAGAAAGACGGTTCAACACGAGTCTGTGTAGACTACAGACAAGTCAACAAGAAGATGGTAAAGGATGAGTATCCACTACCTGTCATTGAGGATTTAATTGACAAACTGCGAGACTCCAAAGTATTTAGTGTTCTTGATTTAAAGAATGGGTTTTTTCACTTGAAAGTCAGTGAAGAGTCAATACCCTACACCTCATTTGTGACCCATCATGGTCAATATGAATTTTTGCGGGCACCTTTTGGACTGTCAAACTGTCCAAAGTATTTCATGAGATTTGTGTCAACCATTTTCAGGAGTTTAATTGACAAAGGCATAATGTTAGTTTTTATAGATGACATTATCATTCCAGCAAAAGACGAGGAACAAGGTGTGCAAAGACTGAAAGAAGTTTTATCAGTTGCTTCAGAATATGGACTACAGATAAATTGGAAGAAGGCAAATTTGATATGCAGTGAAATTGAATATCTGGGTCATCGCATACAGAATGGTGAAATTAGGCCGAGTTTAGAGAAGACAGATGCTGTGATGAGGTACCCAGAACCAAAAACAACTAAGCAGGTACACAGTTTCATAGGACTTACTTCTTACTTCAGAAAATATATAGAAAATTATGCTGCAATAGCAAAACCCTTAACTGACTTATTAAAACAGGATGCTATCTTTATTTTTGAAGAAGATCAACGTAACGCTTTTAATATTTTGAAGCAGAAGCTGGCATGTGGTCCAGTATTGAAAATTTACAATCCCAAGCTGCCTACAGAAGTGCATACAGACGCATCTAGCATTGCTTATTCGGCAATACTGTTACAGCAGCATCCGGATAGTGGCTTACATCCAGTCCAGTATATGAGTAGGAAGACAAATGATGCTGAACAAAGGTACAGTAGCTATGAACTGGAGGCTTTAGCGATAATTGAAGCTATAAAGAAATTTCGACATTACCTGTTTGGCATACACTTTAAGATTGTTACAGACTGTCAAGCTTTTGCACTAACCCTTAAGAAGAAGGACTTATCAGCTAAGATTGCAAGATGGGTGTTGTTTTTAGATCAATATGACTTTGAAGTTGAGCACCGAAAAGGTTCGAGTATGAGGCATGTGGATGCATTGAGCAGACACCCTTTTGTTTCAGTATTGGTAGCAAGTCTTCATGACCAAGTCAAGGACGCACAAATCCAGGATGAAGGACTGAAAGCAATAATTGCAATTGTAAAAGAAAAACCCTATTTAGACTATTGGTTGGAAAATAATATTCTTTACAAGAGTGATCAGAAGCAGCTGGTAATTCCTAGAAGCATGGAAAAAGAAGTTATACGAAGAGTGCATGCCAATGGTCATTTTGGAAAGAGAAAAATGAAAGAACTCCTTGAAGATTTCTACATCAAAGACATAGATAAGAAAATTGATGACTTTATTGCATGCTGCATACCATGCCTACTAGCAACGAAGAAGCAGGGGAAACAGGAAGGTTTTCTTAACCCTATTCAGAAGGAGGGAATCCCTCTGCAGACCCTTCATATGGATCATATCGGACCAATGACTGAGACCAGAAAGAGGTATAATCACATTTTAACAATAGTTGATGCTTTTACCAAATTCGTGTGGCTTTTCCCTACAAAGAGTACCACCAGTAGCGAAACTCTGGATAAGCTGAAAATACATCAACGGACATTTGGGAATCCCGATAGGATTGTTACCGATCGAGGTACGGCTTTCACTAGCCATGAGTTTGAAGAACATTGTAAGAGTGAAAATATACAACATATAAAAATAACAACAGGAGTACCACGAGGAAATGGACAAGTGGAAAGGATTCATGGAATCATTAAACCAACTCTTACGAAGTTATGTTCAGAAGATCCATCAGTGTGGTACAAACATGTAAGTCGATTGCAACGTGCAATAAATAGCACTTTCCAAAGAAGCATTAACACAAGTCCATTTGAGCTATTAACAGGTGTCAAGATGAAATCCAAAGAAGATATACCTTTAATTGATTTATTACAGCAAGAGAGTCTAGAACAATTCAGTGAAGAAAGGGAAGAACTAAGAAAAAGAGCTAAAGAACAAATATTAAAAATTCAGGAAGAAAATACAAAAACATATAATAAGAAAAGAAAGTACTAAGTATGAAGTTGGTGAACGAGTAGCAATACAAAGGACACAATTTGGTCCAGGACTCAAACTAAAGCCAAAGTACCTAGGCCCATATAAGATCACTAAGGTTAAGCGAAACGATCGCTATGACGTCGAAAAGGATGATGTCACATCTGAAGGTCCCTTAAGGACTACTTGCTCTGCTGATGGGATGAAGAGGTGGCCTGACAATGATGAAGATATTGAGTAAGTATGCTTAGTTTGTGATGAAGTATGGACGTAAGACTGAGTGATGAATGTTTGTTTTCCCTTTTATTAGTTTTTAAGATTTTATGTGTTTTGTTTTGCAAATGGAAATTGAAGTTCAGTTTATAAACTGATTAATATTGTAAGCTAACTTTCTACTGTTTTGTTTTGAAATAGTATTTAAGTTGATAACATGTTTTATAAAGTTAACCCTTGTATTGTGTTCAGTTACATGTCTATGGTGGTACGACCTTTAGTTAAGAACTGTGTAGAACAGGAATTTCATTTATTTTGCTGTTAAGTTTATGATTAGTTTAATAGTGTATTTAAGTAGTGATAAATGTAAGCGTGTAATGATGATGGATGAGGACATGAGGAGGTAAGGTAAGAATGAAATGAGGAATGAAAGTCAGTTTAGCATGTCTGGGGACAGACATGAATGTCGGATGGCCGAATGTGGGAAACGGAACGCAATTGAAAGAAAGAGACAGAATGCTAAGTATGAGTGAAAGGCGGGATGACGGGAGGTAGGAACGGTCGCCATTATGAAAATGAGCGGTGTGCCGTTAAGACGAAAAGACGAAAATAAAGACGTAAAATAATACTGAAGACTGCTATTTCATTCCAAGGACCCTATATCCCACATTATAAAAAAATGATCTATGAGAAAGGTTCTTACATTTTGCAGATGAAAAAGGTTAAATCATCAAAACCCAGCTATCTTCTTTAGTTTTAAAGTTAGCTTGCATTTACGTCTAAGAAAAAATCAATGTTTGGTTTATATACCCCATGAAAATGTACTTTGAAAAAACTGTGGGGGTCGTATATCCATTTTTGGTAACCATAAGGGTCATATTTAATGTCGTAAAAACCCATATATGTAATTTTTTTGTATTAAAAACCATTTATAATCATAGATCAATTGAATTCTGACTAATAAATAATCCTGTTATTCATAGAATTAGTACGAACTCAATTATTATTATTCTAATACCCAATAATTGTCGATTCAAATAAAATAAAACTACCTGAACCAACATTTATTAAGTATTATAATACCTTCTAATCAATGGTATCTGTCCGGTATCTGTCTATCGCGCTCGTTCTTCTGCTTGTCGTTGCGCGCAAAATGCGAGCCTTGTGTGTTGGTCGTAAAGCTCTTCCTGCCCTTATCCCATATTACTTGGGGTCGGCGCAACACGTTTTCTTCTTCCATTCTGTCCTGTCGTCCGTCACACTATCACTAACTTCCTTTTCTTTCTTATCGGTCCTTACGCAATCCATCCATCTTTTCTTTGGCCTCCTTCTCCCTCTCCATCCATCCACATGTAAATTCAGAACTCTTTTAGTAACATGCGTTTCATCCCTCCTCTTCACATGACCATACCAAGACAAACGATTTCCTTCCAACTTTTCAGTCACTGGCGCGACTTTCAAACTTCCCCTAATACACTTATTTCTCACTTTGTCCATTCTTGTCACACCAGACATCCATCTCAATATTCTCATCTCCGCTACATGCAATCTTTTTTCTACCATCTTTTTCACAGCCCAACATTCTGATCCATACAGTATGACAGGTCTTATCACGGACTTGTAGATTGCACCCTTCAACATGAGGGGCATTCGTGGATCACAAGCTGTTCCCGTGACCTGGCGCCATTTCATCCATCCTGCGTTGCTCAGATGTGTTATGTCCCGGTCTACCTCACCATTTCCTTGGACAAGCGACACGAGGTACCGGAAGTCGGAACAAATCGGTATGAATGTCCTAACGAGGGCTAAAGGGGGAGGATTGGAGGGACCGCCGAAATCGCAGAACAAGTACTCTGTTTTGGTTCTACTCAATTTCACGTCAACACTCTCCAGTCTATGCCACCAAACTTCCAATCTGCTCTGGACCTCTAGGTTACTCTCGGCAACCAGCACAATATCATCGGCAAACAGCATACACCAGGGGGCCTCTTCCTGAATGTCTAATGTCAAAGCGTCCATTATCAGCAGGAAGAGTTAAGGGCTGAGAGCCGACCCCTGATGCAGGCCGACCGCCACATTCAAACTGCCACTGGTGCCTACTATAGACCGGACTTGGGTACTACACCGACTGTACATCGCTCGAATCAACTGCACATACTTCACAGGCACACCTTTCTCCTTAAGAGCCCACCACAGAACCTCACGATGTACCTGGTCGTATGCCTTTTCAAGGTCAATTAATACCATGTGCAAGTTTTATGTGCACCTCTGTATTTCTCGCACAGCTGGCGTATAGCGAAAATGGCATCCGTTGTACCTCGACCAGGCATAAGACCGGATTGGTTCTGTGAAATTTCACTCTCTTCTTTTAACCACCTTTCAATGCTACTTCCTCCCAGACTTTCATAGTATGTGACATTAGCTTTATTCCTCTATAATTGTTGCACTCAAGAACATCACCTTTGTTTTTAAAGATGGGCACCAAAGAACTTTTGCACCAATCATCGGATCAGGTATGAATTCTTCTTTCAACAACTTATTGAAGAACATAGCTAACCAAATCCGTCCATCCACTCACAGTAACTTCCACACTTTAACTGGTATTCCAAACTGGGCCAATGGTCTTACCATTCTTCATTCCATTTACTGCTATTCTGACTTCAACCATACTAACCATTCTCACTAACCCCACATTTTCTGGTTTACTTTCTAAGATCCCACTCCAATCATTTTCCTTATTCATTAGTCTTTCAAAATATTCCTTCCACCTCTCTTTGATTTTTTCATCATCTGATAGAACCAGTCCAGGTTCATTCCTTACACATTTTACTTGACAAACATCCTAAAGTAAAGTGTGACTTGCAATGATCATGGTTTATACACCAACTTTGCGAACTATCTTTGGATTTACTACGTCGAATTTAAACTGGGTTTCAGTAATCTAGGTTTAACACTTTAGGGCGTATAAACCATTTACAATTAACGCATTTAACACTTTAGGGCGTATAAACCATTTACAATTAATTCATTTAACACTTTAGGGCGTATAAACCACTTACAATTAATGCATTTAACACTTTAGGGCGTATAAACCATTTACAATTAACGACTATTTTTACACCCTCCGTTAATATAAAATATGGTCATTACGTCATAACAAAATTACAAAAAAATAATATTTGGCTTTTACATTGAAAATTTACCTTTTTTAAGAGGCTCTGACTGAAAATTTCTGGGTAGTATTAACCATTTTTGAGCGAATTTCTACATTTCGTATATACAGATCGATAGAGAAAAAAATTCTGAGAAAAATGGTATATTTAACTCAATTTGGCCAAAATGGTTTATACGACCTTTCTACCCAAAGGTAGCGATGTGGTCGTGGAATGTTAACTTTCGGTCGAATGCGACCCCCAGGTCTTTCTTAGCGACTGTTTTTGTGATGATATTATTACCGAGATGATATTCGAAATCCACGGGGTGCGCATTCGGCCGAAGGTCATGGCATAGCATTTAGAGCAATTGAACTCCATCTTGTTATCAATGCTCCACTTGCATATGGCGTCAATGTCCTGCTGTAGTAACAAGCAGTCTGACTCGGAGTTTATTTCTAGGTACAGCTTCAAGTCGTCGGCATACAATAGACATCTTGCGTGACGCAGAACTTGGGGAAGATCGTTTACCATGATAAGAAATAGTAAGGGCCCCAAGATTGAGCCTTGACTCACTCCGGAACGCGTATGATAGGTACCGGATTCGTACATTCCGAGTCTAACAAACTGCTGACGATCGCGTAGATAGTCTGCGAAAAAGCGAAGGAGAGAGGGTGAGAAACCAATTTTGCTCAGTTTCATCAGCAGCGTGTCATTGTCAACCCTATCAAACGCTTTCCGGAAGTCAAAATAAAGTACGTCTACCTGACGTCCGCGGTCCAAGCTAGAAGAGATATAGTCAACTAGAGTCAGGAGATTGGTATCAACCGACCTCTTGCTCCTAAATCCGTGCTGCTCATTGCATAGGTACGTGTTTATTTGTTGGTAGATGGCATTGTGGAGGATGTTCTCAAAGACCTTCGCCGGGGAAGATAAAATTGCGATCGGGCGGTAATCTTCAACGGAACTTTTGTTTTGGGTTTTCGGAATTGGTGTAACTCTTGAAACTTTCCACTGAGAGGGATATGTACCAGCCTGCAAAGCCAAATTAAAAATGTGGCAGAGAGGATCACTAAAAATATTTTTTAAATCTTTAATGATAATCGGAGGTATATTGTCAGAGCCGATGGAGCTGTTAGGTTTCAGTTTGTTTATGCCTTTAGTAATGTCTACAGGGCACAAGGGAGGTATGCTAATGTAATTGCTGTTACTGGTATGGACGGCTGCAGGTAAATGATCTGTATTAAGATGCGGAACATCAGGCAGAAAAACGTCAGAGAAAAACTCAGCAAAAGCGCCTGCCGCCTTAGATCCCGAAAAAGTTATACCCTTGTATGTAATTTTAGGCTCAAACCCACCTTTAGACCGCAGGCTGGAGATGTATGTCTAGAAATTACGAGGATTGGTCTTAATTCTACTCTCAATATTTTTCATATATGAGGCATACGCATCTGCAATACGGATCTTTAAGCTTGCTCTAAGGTTCGCGAATAACATATACGCGCTATCGCACTTGGTTCTCCTCCAGTTCTTATGGAGTCTCAACTTGAGCTTTAGGTCCTGAATGATATCGCTTGTATACCACACTGGATATCGTTTATTTGCCGACCTTTTTCTGTGGTTTTTAGGCATGCAAGCGTCGAAGAACTTATAAATTATGTCGTAAAACTTATGAGTGGCTTTTTCCACATCTTTGGATTCCAAAACTTCCTCCCAAACATTCTCGCTAGAGAGAAGTAAATAAAGTTGGTCGAAATCACATTTGCGGAAGTTCCAATCCTTGGCTCGGGGTATATTACTAGGCTCTATCGAATCTGAAGAATGCTGTCCATCAATACTTACCGCAATGTGCAGCGCCGGGTGATAAGCGTCCAGTGGCACTATTCCCTCGGTGGCGATGACTACCGTACTTAGAGCACTTACGAGTATGTTCTCTTGGACCAAAACAACATCTAACATACCTCCATGCAAATTATTCACAACATTCATATCATTCATACAGCAAAAAGACAAAAAATAACAATAATAATTCTTAATATTTAACGAAGCACTATTTAAATTTAAGTCACCTAGAATGATAACAGGTCCTTTTAAATTATTTATATACTCTTCTAACTTTACAAAACCATCCCATGTACTCGTCATCGCTTGCACTGGGCTTAATGTATACCACACAAACGTGAACAGTTCGGCCGCACCATGAAAAATCAGCCCACAAGTCTTCTCCAGTGACCGTTTCGAGATCATGGCGGCGGCGCAGCGAGATAGGTGCGCGAGCAGCGAGCATCACTCCGCCGCACGGAGTACTCCGGTCGCGCCGCATCACGTTCCAATCGTCGGTCGCAAGTTCTCCATCTTCGATAGAAGCATCAAGAAAGCTCTCTGTTACAGCGATGAGATTATGTTCCAGCTGTGACAAGTTCATTCTCCAAGTCGAGAGTTTAGTCTTGAGGCCACGGACATTTTGGTACAGCACATCAAGGTTCTTAGTTCTGGTACGAGGTGGTTTAGGCACGAAATGTCTGTCCACTTAGTCGGGCACTATCAGGCGCCTTATGATTCCCATTGCGTGCAATCCAAGTATTCACTCTAGCGTTCATTGGCCATACATCAACGGAATAACACTTCTCAAAATAAATTATTGGAATACCGATCTTATACGACTTATAATTTCCCCTTGCCCGTAGCTCTTCGACCGTACATGCGCCCGTGGGACATAATGTACGCAGATATTCACGAATCTCGTCGGCACTGGACTCCATATTCCACAAGTGCAGATATTTACGTGGCTCGACTGCTTTTAAGTTAGTAATGTTGGGCCCAGCCACGCCACATAGCGACATGGGCTTCTTGAATTTCTTGCCCGTTACTTTCGTCCAGTTTTGATCGTCATCGTGGTTAACAGCAGGAAAGATACCACTGTCGGTAGTAACGATGTCATTGTTAAGAGCAACATGGTCGACGCAAGGAGAGGCGTGGTCATCAACAGAGGAGGTGGAGTCGTTGGCAGGAGAGGTTTGGTTATTTGCACAAAGTAGTTCTAAGGTTTGAATTGCGGATACTTTGTGGTCAGTTGGGTTAACCTGTATAACGTTTGGCTGCTTAGGGCTAGTATCTCCAGGTGCTTTATTAACAGTGCTCTTTGCTTTTACCTTTTTATGTTTTTTGGCGCGGTGTGGTGTTTGTGCTGGTGTAGCTGCTCCGGCCTGTGTAATTGGCTCGGTTTCCTGTAGTGTGGTTACCATGTCCAGTTGTTGCTGCGTTGTAACACGGAGGGGTTGCTGTTGATTGATAACATTTTGATGACCTGGCAGCATGGTGGTGCACTGCTTTAGCTGGGTGTTAAGAAGGACTATTTGAGAGGCAAATTCGGTTAACTTACATTCGAAATTGGAAATAACAGATATAGCTTTGCCAAATTGTTCTTTCAATGACTCCATCTCCAATCGTAATTTACTCATTTCAAATGAGGGATAGTGATCCGTCCGCCACGACTGGGGAGAGATGAGGTGTAGAACCAACGGCTTGTACTTACATACTATCCGAGGCACGGGAATGCCATAGCTCCTACTTTCATACTCCATGCTGCTACATAGTTGATTCTTAATAGAAAAAAACCAATGGGCACTTTTTGTCTGCCCAGAATTTGAATCCAGGACGGTCAACAGGCAATTCAAATTAGTAACTGGGTATATCAAAGTTATAGAATTTGAAATGAAAACATTAACTAAAGATCTGTATAGATTGAGATAATTTAATATATACAGGTAGTTAACAGGTACCTGTGAATACAGATCCCAGCAAATAGATATAAGTTTAAGCCGTAATTTATATCAATGTTTATGTTCACATTTCACCAGAAAACTAACTTTATCTGCGGTCAAAGCGAGTGTGGTCTCATCAAAGCAAATCGTGGATCTAGGTTTGTGCCAACACTTGTAATCAGATGTACGTGTTTGTGTGTTTGTTTTAGTGTTAAATATTAACATACATCTTATGTACATATTGGTAAATACCTCGGTTTGACCTTTAAATATGGCTAGACTTTGATGTCGTGATTAGTTTACCAACTATTTGAAATATCGTCAAAGAGACTGTATTTACTAGACGTTTAATTTATTTATGTTAAGGTTTTGGAATTGCTAGAATACATAAATATAAAAAAATATTTTACAAAATATCGTGTAGTATACAGACTGAGGAGAAAAATATAATACAAATAATAGACGTAAGCATGACTAACTTCATAATGTTAGGAACATTATTAAGTTAGTCTTGGGCCCAGGCCTCATCCACCACGCGAGTCCAATGCAGATTAGTGAATATCACATAAGTATTTCAATTGTTCTGTTCAAGGACATGGCGGGTTTTCTCATGATATTTTCACCGTTTTGAGAACATCATCATCTGCCTAGCCTTTTTCCCAATTATATTGGGGTCGGCTTCCAGTCAAGCCGGATTTAGCTGAATAACCGTTTTGAGAACAATGGTGACGAAATAATTTACACAAAAAAAAATACGAATGGCTGAGTTTTAACTAGTGACCCATGACTCGTAAGTCGGAGGCATTACCATTGGGTCACCACTGCTCTCGAATTTAATCATAAAATAATGATTATAAATAGTACCTACTTCAGCATTTGTCGTGTATTCCTCGTCGCTGTACCACCGACAATTTTCTATAGATTGATCTGAAGCCCTACCACGACTGATTTTGCGACCTAAACTGAACTGTTAAAGGGATAGAGCTATGTAGGGTGTACGCGTGACATTTTAACACGTTATGGTAAAGCCCCAGGTTTCTGAGGTCGATCGTTCTATGATCCTAGATCTAGTCCATGAGGTAAGATCAAGGATAAGAGCTGGTTCACAACAAAATGCTCAAAAACTTTAACATCCAAAACCAAACATTCGCTTTTACTTCAGTAAATAAAACAGAGAACAATAAATCGCTCTGACTCCGTTCCTGTTTGTGTGGTGTGCTCTTAAAACAGCGGCAAGTGTGTCGCGACAGGTCTTAACACTTGGCACACAACGTTAACTTAAATCGAACATCAGCGACATGCGGGGATTCATTTAACAAACACGACTTTCACAGTGAATATTTTAGTGTTACTTTAAAGCATTTTTATTTTCATTTTGTTTTTATTTAAACGATGGCTTTGAATTTGAATTAACGTTTTCTATTTTTATATTGATATGCTAAGCCTTTTCCGATTTATTCAGTTTTGGCTTCTAGTCAAATTGGATCTGGCAGATTACCTTACATGGAGCGACTATTAAACCTCCACAACCCAGTTACTGGGAAATATAATAGTCCTTAGATAGACTGATGGTCAGACTTTCTGATGTCTGACTAATAACGGCTGTCAAAGATCTTCGACTGACAACCGAGACCATCGGCTTTACATGCTTTTCAAGGCACGGGGCGTCAGTACTGTCTTAGACACATTTATAAAAATTCTCGCTCGGTTTAGAACCCAAATTATACAAGAGAGGCAGGTGCTTCAAATATTGGGCCAACAAACACAATAAATGCAACTTGATTTATTTAATTCTTCTAACTAATATAAGTCTGTTTTTTTAAACCCCGAGACTAAATTGACACAGGCAAATGTCAAACTTACAATAGTAATGATACTAATTCTTTTGTGTTTTGAAAAGTAAACATAGTCATTTTAGTCTCAGAGATTAAGAAACAGACTAGAGAATAGGCCAGACTCTAAGGCTGTTTTATACTATATGCATATAAGTATCCAATAGTCGTATTTGCGAGTTAACACAGTGTTTACGGGACTAACAGTCCCGCTCAAGGTGCGCCGGTCGTACCGTCTCTGGACAGGGTTAAATTTAGCCCCTACCTTGCAGTTTACTTCGTGAGCCAAGTAAACTGCCACGTAAGCTGAACCTTACTCTATCTGAGTGGCGGTCGATACTTATCACAGATTCTAGGAAACACGACTACACACTAAACTGCTTACGTATGCCCGTTCCAAATCACGTTATTCATTATTGGATTTATAATTAAATTCAAAGCAAAGGCAAAAGTTTGTGTGCGTGTATGTTTGTTACCTCTTCTTGCTTGAACTGCAGAATTTTTATAAAATTTGGGACCATGTCCAAGCACATAGGTTACTTTTCCTCGAGATAATTTTCTACTAACACACGAGCGAACGTCGAACGAGGTGGAACGACGACCTGGCGAGGGTCGCGGGAATCCGATTGTTGCGAAACGCACAGAACCGGTCGTTGTGGCGGCGCTTGGGGGAGGACTATGTCCGAAAGTGGACGTCTTTCGGCTGAATTGATGATGGTGATGACACGGATGAAGCCGCTAATACAGCCAGTCAAATCCATATAATATTTTAACGTTTTTAATTGGTAACATTTAGTCTAACGAAGTAAAACAGCTCGGATCTAAGTCACAATGGACCTTCAATGCAATTAACGGAATCTAGCACAATCCATTGTAAGACCTAGGACTTATTCATTAGGATCATAGAATACTAATTTATTTGCGCCCGACTATTGTTAGGTGCTAATTGAGGGATGTCTGGCCTGACCGGACTGGCGTCACGCCAGATATTGTGTCGGCCTGTCGCTGTGGTGTTATTTATTTGTTATTTTTTAAATAAGTTCTAACTGATATTTATAGGGATACCCAACTGGGGTGTGGTCGTCAGAGGGTCAACTAAACTACTGTTAAATACTGGTATTCATCTTCAATACTGGACTTGTCGACGGCACGTATTGTTGCACGTGCACCTCAAAGAGACAGTCAAAAAACTGTAGGGCTCGGTGTGCCCGGCATGGTCGAAGCCTATTGGGGCCCTTAGTTGAACAAAAGGAAAACTGAAATGACAGCAAAACAAAATAGGAGTGGGTTTTAGTCAGTAGAAGTCTGACAAACCCTCCCGCTCTGCCCAGAGTTGAAAATGAGTCAACGACCCAGTTGGGACAGGGCTCGCCAGATTTACCGTAGAAGTGTATCTTACAGCTTACTTGGTTGACTGTTAGAGAATGCCTATGGCATTAAGTCCGCCTTTGTACATTTAGTTGCATGAAGACTAAATAAATAAATAAATACAGCTCGCGATACGAAAGAAAATGAGTCTGAGACACTATCACTAAAGTCAGTTTTTAAACCCTGAGACTAACACGGCAAATGTCAAACTAACTATACTAATGATGCCAGATTTTGTGTTTTGACAAGTGTGACAACCTACGTCTTTTTAGTCTCAGAGATTACAAAACAGACTATAGATTCTATTACTAGATTATCATACAAGAGAAAAATGTTCATACATAAAGTAAGTAAAAATAGCACAATGTACACGTGTACATTACGCAAGAAAAATCATATTAGACAGCATCTGAATCTACTTAGGAGTCGTTACAAATAAAATTACAAGCGAACAGACGCTTTAGTATTTAAATATTGAAGTACCTTGTTCGCCTCTATAATGTGCTTTCGTAACATAAAAGATCTTGAAAGCACTTCTAAGCGAAGCCATTACGTACTAAACGTCTGCTAAGGGCATTAAAATGCATTTAATGATTTTATTTCTACAAGAACAGAAAACAGTTATAATAGACGTGATATATTAACATTTCTATGAAAACCTTTCACCCCTGCTTTAAACTAAAACTAATTATAGCTGTACCACATCCCACTTGAGCGCTCGACACAAAAACACAGCACATTTCAGCTCATCTCCGCTCATCTCCGCTCGCTACTAAAGGTAGTGTGTAGCTTTGACAAACGATCATTAGATGCAGCCAGGCGGCGTCATTAGCCAGACACTCGACACCACCACCCCCCCGCGTCCCTCTACCCCTCCCCGCACCCCCCCCCCCCCTGGCCATGCCCTCCTCAGCGTCATTATAAAATATCCCACACGCCGACGCGTTATAACAAATGCGGAAAAACTACGTCCTCATTGAAATATGAGGTTAAACTTATTTATGTGCGGTCGTTCTGCATGCGGCCCGAGCTAAATAAAAAATATTTTGAATACGCTTTTTATGCTTCTCATTTATTTTTTATATACTTCTTACTTCCTACTTGAATAAGACATAAGTAAATCTAATAGAATGTGGATTTTTTTGGTTTAAAAACTACAGTTGTCAGGTTTAAATTTAACTCTCTTTGTGAATAAAGCACATCATAAACAGCGGTAGAAGCAACAGAATGAACTAGTCCATAAAGTAGGTGGCGCAACCAGCCGAAAGCTAGTTTTTAAACGAGTTAACACTAGAGTAATTCGTGAAATTAAACATAATTTTGTAAAACAATTCTCGCTCGTAGACGTTGTCTACGACAGGCGTAGCGGCGTAGCGGCGCTACGAAAACGCTACGATTTAATTAATGCATTTCTGGAAAACGAGTTAAAAGCTTTGCTTTACACAGTAAGCTCAGTCTTGTTAGTTTGTGTTACGTAAAATGTTATATACAAAGTACATAATGTAAACTAGCTATGGCAGCTCTGTTGCTGTGCCCTTGAGCGCTCTAAGACGCAATTAGCGAGATTGAACTCGTCACTCTAGGGCTTAATAGCAGTTTTTGTGGGCAATAAGGGCTATAATGTGAAAGAAGATAACGGTGTTAATGGACTCTATTAGTGCGCCTGCAATGCTTTTGATCGAGAACTGAGCTCTTGTTAAATAGCAGCTTGACATTGCTAGGAAGTAGAAATTTCACGCCTATATCACGCCGTAGGAGACGCCTCCGGCGGTGGAAGTCGCAGGGCGATTCCTTATCAACGTAGGCGCGTGGTGGCGGAAGACGAGGAACGTATAGCCCGCCGTCGAGCCTTGTATTCCTCGAGGAGATGTAAGCGAAACTGAACTGTTTTTGAGTTTATTAATCACAATACAAATCTCTTTATAATATTAGCATAGATTAGGTCAACGGCCGACGTAGGTGGTTAGTTGGAATCAGGATATTAGTTTTTAATTTGTTATTTCATCTGCGGAGTTTGGATAGCTAATTGAATTTGTTCGCGTATTACTCGCTCGTAATACTCCCGTTTACAGCAGCTCTCTATCGGCGCTAGTACAGTACAATTGACGTCATTCGCCACTATTTGCAATCCAATCGTGTTCTAATATTAATTAACAACCTTTGTTTGTTCCCATTGTGGGCCAGCCCCCACACAATGGCCGTACCAACTTCACACAATGGTCCAGATTGGCCATGCTGCCTTTTGTCCTATTACACAACTATTGGGGATTGAAAAATGTTATTCTTTTTTGTTTTAGGAAGGAACTATTTGGGTTTGATGTTCGACTGTCTTTTCAAGGTATTCAGTGGGTCGCGGGATTAAAGCAGTTTCTACTATATTGTGTAGGTGGTATTTTTCCCTGACGTAACAGATAAACCTATTGTTGCCCTTCTTAAGGAAAGCCTTATTAAGCAATTTAGTTAGATATTGCTGGCAGGCAAGGAATGCTTGTCAGGCAGCATGTATTGTATTTTCCCTTCCTTCAGTCCATTTTCACTTACGTTTTGAATAAATTAAGTTTTATCAAAAGATGGATGTAGATACCTATGTAGCACAATCAAAAAGATAATTAAATTCGCCTTCGTTCCCTATTAGACCTAGGTAGGTAACTTCCAAAGGCAGTAATTTTAAACAGAAAAGGTTCCACTCAACCACTAGACTATTTCATTTAAAATAGAAATAACACACACATTCACACAACCACAAAAACACACTTGCGCGACCACAATGAGGTCCGCACACACTAACTCAAACGCGCACATAATCCTTTCACCTGTGTCTTACATAATTAGAGCACACCGTTACGCCGGTGGGCGCGCACCCTTACCCGCCGCGTGGAGTGTGCGCCGGGCCTTACAGCTCCGGCACTTAATCCGTAAACTTATTAAGTATGTGTTTAATAAAGGCTGCGGCTATAAGGGCGGCCGGTCGAGCAGAGGCTTTGGAATAGCTTGTGCGTACTATGACGCAAATTGAATTAGTGTGCCTTTGAAATCTATGTACAACATGTAATATAATAATTATAATAAATAAAATAAACGCATATCCTGAAAATATGTTCAGAATCAGGTGATGAATTTCAGATATTTTTGAGAAAGGTAATTTTTATCGTAAAATTATAATTAAGCATTATTTTAGGTTAAAAATACATATTTTAATAAATTCTTAATTAAACTTGATTAATATGCCAAACATACAGCCGACTACTGGGTCTAGGGATGTGAAATAGTGCACACAGTTTCCTTTTATAACGTAGGCGATTACTAGGAGAGGATTTTCCAAAAAATGTACCCCCAAAAGGGATGAAACGGGATCCAAAGATTTTATGGAGAAAACTTCTTTTACGTGGCCAAAGCCAAATAGCAGAAGCTAGGTAAAATTTATAATGTAAAAGCAGAATGTCAAGTAGTTATTTCTCTAAGAGTTACCCATAGATAGAGTTAACCTAGAGTACGCCTACAATTGGACAGGTATGCTCCAACGTCATAGGGTGTAAGCCTCATTACACTTGCACTCTAATGAGTATGCATGAGGGGTCATAGCATTCTATAACCTGACGGCGGACACAAATCTGTATTTGTAGCTACTTCTGAAACATTCAAATTGATTTCAAACAAGAAACGATTCGGACTCACGCAGTGTGGATTTCGTAGAAAGTTATTTATGAAAACAGTTCAATTAATTCCCGAATTGAGTTACAAAGATTTTTCCGAATCGGAAAAATGTTTTTATTTGTGACGTAACTGCAAATTCACAGTTTTCAGATAATAATGAGTAAAATAATAATATGTACAAACGGCATTCTATACTTGTGCAATGAAACTTTGCTTCATGCCTCAAGATTCTAGGTCAAAGGGAAGTAACTCGATGAATTTTAATTCCCTTGAGAGTCAAAATATACGTTTTTTGTGATATAAACGGCCACATATTTTTTTCGTTAACTCAGAAATTTGATTTTTTCAGTTTCACGGGACCGTAGACCTGAATATGTGGTTTTAATGACTACTCGATAAAACCACGCGTTCCCGAGATAGAAGGTCTTGACCGTCAGACAGAGAGACAAATAGACAACAAAGTGATCCTATAAAAGTTCCGTTATTTCCCTACCCTAAAAAAACAAATTATTACTTTACTTATCTTCCTATAAAAGCTAAATATACTCGATTATATATCTATCTTATCTAACCTAGTTTTAGTGCCCCATTGAATAGTTCATCAAACACGTCAACACTGAAAATGATCAGTTAATTTGAAGCAGAGACAGTGAAAAATGATAGAGATTACATCATCAGCCCCAGCACTGATAATGTCAGAATGTAATTACCGATCGGCTGCCAATCAAAGTTGTTGTTTCAATCAATCTAAATCCAATCCGCAAATTGATCAACTGTTTACAACATGGCTGGAAATTCCCTATTCTACACATTCGTTGAATTTCAAAGGGTAATTGAAAGATTTAGAGTCTACGTATGTGTACGAGTAGTACAGTTGGCAAAATATTTAGGTTTACAGACATTCAGTTGACAAAATATTGAACACTAGCTGTCCCCTGCGGTTTCACCCGCATTTTTCATTACTGCTCCGCTCCCGTGGGTCGTAGCGTGATGGTATATAGCCTATAGCATTCCTCGATAAATGGACTATCTAACATCGAAAGAATTTTTCAAATCGGACCAGTAGTACCAGAGATTACCCCTACATACAAACTTATAAACCTACAAACTTACAAATTTTACCTCTTTATAATATTAGTATAGATGAAGTTTTTAAGTGTAATTTATGTCATTTTAAGCAGTTTGGTGAAGCTGATTTTGAAGTCACTCTGATTATGTCAAATCTACGAGTATGATTTAACTAAAATAAATTGTACCAGGTCAATTGACTGCGTAAAGTGTTCTTTTTTTACAAATTTCTCGGTCCGTTATAGAGGAGAACATCTATTACTTGAATTACGCAATATAATCTATTCTTCTCTGCGTACCGTTTTTACGAGCTAACCTGGGTAATTAACACGATACATAAGGAGCTAAATTCATCATTCAGTAGGAGCCTATCAGTCATAATGAAAAAACCCCGAGTAGTCCACACACTAATTTCTTGAGCGCACTGTACAAAGGTACCGTTCAGTTGCAATATTGGAAAAGTTTCCTTCAATTTCATTCGTCAAATATTTTCTGAGCTAGTTTCCAATGCTTCAGAAAAGTTAAATTTGTTTTTTGTTTAAACGTGCGTGATTGGAATGAGAAATTAATGTTCGGATTCTCTTGAATGCTCTCTTTGATTGGATATGTAAGCATCGCTGCAGCTGTGTATTTTTTATGGTATTTTTGATTTTAGTTCGATTAACCTTAGCGATTTTTAGGACAGGACCAATCGTTGTGGCGAGGCTCGCGGGAGGTCCATGTCCAGAAGTTTCATTTTGCTAACAAGTGAGATATCTCCATTCCAGAAAAAAAAAAACAAATATTACTATACTAGACGTACCCTAAACTATACTTCCAGAGATATGTTTGATAAACGTACGAGTACATAATTACATAGAATATTATTTATGAAAAAAGAGTTGTAGAATCGCGCTTTTGTGCGTTAAATAAGATTTTTTGCAGAAATATCCACTTATACAAATTATATAATTAAACCAACATGCATATCACCTATCAACCCATTTAATATTACAAATACGAGTATCATACTACCTTCGCACATTCTACAGTCGCCGTTTAAAACTAAACGGCACAACAATTGCTAGACAAAGTTGAACAGTTTGCACCAGCTAGCCGCTTTCAGCGCTGCGTCCCGATTAGCCGTCTAGCAGCGCTCGCTATTCAGCGCACTATGCTAACGGCGCGGCTACGACTTGATTAGAGGTATCGCTTTATTACCTTTGCTGTTCAATGCTTGTATTCCGTGTTTTTTGGGTTCCGTACCAAAGGCAGTAAAAACAAAACCCTTATAGGATCACTTTGTTATCCATTTGGTGCAACCGTGTGCCACACAGTGTTAGTTTTATTTATTTATGTTTATTTTAATCTTAAGTTTCCAAAATATGTTTTTCTAAATTTATTTTTTGCTTTCATCTGTCACTCTGTCTAGGCCCTCTTTCTCACGGACCCCTAGAGATATGAAGCTTAAATTAATACCTATTATTTAGGTCTGCTATTGCAAGCAGTAGTGAATAAATCAAACTTCTAAGGGCGATGTTCACCGACACCAAATCAACTGTTTTAATATTAAAACGGCTGTTTTAGCAATATTTCCTGTTCCTTATCGTCGGTTATTGACGTTAATCAGATGGTTATCTTAAACTTATGTCGGTGCACATGGCCCTAAGTCAACGTAATCTAAAGAGCCGTTTAAGTGCATATTTTCACACATGCTAGGAAATAAAAACCTGTAGTCCGTTGATCGAGATTCGTGAAATTTGCCATGAAGTAAGATTTCATAGCACAAGTACATATATATAGGAAGATGTCTGAAAACAGTTTTGTAGTTACGTCACAGAAAATTACTTTTTTGCCATTCGGAAAAATCTTCCGAGACTCGATTCAGGAATTGAACTATTTACATATACGTAAGTTTGCACGGAACCCTCGCTTTGTTGCGCGAGTCCAACTTGCACTTGACCGGTTTTTTATTACCTACACTTAGATACTGAACAGCAATCAATTTTGTGGCAGAAACCTTTTTGAGTAGCCTTAATATTGATGGTTCGGAATTGGAGTGATCGAAGTTTTATTAATTTAATAAGAAGAGCCCTTCACGAGGACAGCGTCGAGATTTTGGTGTTCTATAATCCCGACTGCCTGGTAGTCGCTGACCGTTACTGCAGAACATGAGGTACCTACTGCATTCGATTCCTGAGTCGGACAGAGTGTTCTTGGGCTTGGCTTTTCGACCTGGAATCCCTGATTTGTTTGTGCCCGTTTATTCGGCATTTAGCCCCACTTCCATTGAATACAATTTTTAATTTTTTTGGTAATTACACAACAGTTCTTAGGATACATTAAGGCTCAGCCGTATGCATGGCCTCTGCATAAATCAGCATTATAATTTTCCCACTGTTGAAAATCAAGCTTCAAGGAGAGGGAATCGGTCGTAATCCATCACATACATACACCTAGTGCGGGCTGGTGGTCACATCTATACTAATATTATAAAGAGGTATTGTAAGTTTGTATGTTTGTAAGTAGGGGGTAATCTCTGGAACTACTGGTCCGATTTGAAAAATTCTTTCAGTGTTAGATAGCCCATTTATCGAGAAATGCTATAGGCTATGTACCATCACGCTACGACCCACGGGAGCGGAGCAGTAACGAAAAATGCGGGTGAAACCGCAGGGGACAGCTAGTCAGTGATAAAGAAACCTTCTACAGGTGAAAGAATGTTCAAGATCAGTTTAGTAGCTTTTCCAACCAAAAGGCTTTACTTCCGGCTAGACTAGAAGCCGACTCTCGACTAGATCGACTTTCAACCAAGTTAGTTGGAAAAAATCTAGAAAGATGTAGTATAGTGTGATGTGATCTTTATTCAATTCTTCACGCCCACAAGAGTACAGAGGTGGACTTAATGCCTTGAGGCATACTCCACCAGTCAACCTTTTGGGTGATGCAGAGATAAATAAAAAACACAATAAACACAATTGTCTGCTTCTACTTTATAATACGGAGAGTATTTATAATAAAATAATGTTATAATTCTTCAATATGTATTTAATTTAATAAGAAGATTAGTGAATCTGTATGTATATGACGCATTCATTAAAGCCGCTTTTATCAGACCTCTCGGAAACATTCAGTTATTAATACATTTTAATATAATATGATATTAATGAATATAGCTTAAAAACTGAGCGAGTAATAAGAGTCCAGTATAATTGAAAATAACTGGGACGGTAATAATGTGCAATATTGATATTTTATTTACGTTTTCAATTATAGAGTTTACTAAGTGATTTATTATAATATTAATTTGAATGATCACAAAACAAAAAAATATATTTATGTAGTAATTATGAATTTACGGGCAGTGGCTGTTTTTTTTTATTTAAACTTCCTATTCGTTTTATTTACTGTTAATTTCTTTGCTCGAATTTACGACACTACGAGTACTTTTTTGGTGAAACCATAGTAGCAGATTTTTAAACCCCTATTTTTTACTACGTATCAACGAACTGAATGGACACTCATTCAGCAAGCTCGCAAATATAAACACGGTGAACACGCGTCCTCTCGCGTCGTAAACATCAATGTACTATGTGGAGTTATATAGAGCGGACTGCGGAGCGCCCCCAACTGAGGCCATTCCAGTCTATCACGCAGATCTGTAAGTATCCAACTTCGGATTCACTACATCGGAATAGTTAATTCTAATCGCTTTGTTCTAAGAGTCGAGGGTCAAGATAGGGGGGATGGGGGTGCTTTGTGCTGATACCCCCAGGAATGTCATTGTACAAGTGTCGAAATTGTACTTGTAGTTGGGGTAAATTGAAAGCTCTTGTGGAATGTTTTGCGGCCCTGACATGATGCAGGGAAGACGAATATTGAGTGTTTGGGGCTGATGCGGAGTAGCGACGAATGTCGTATGGACGAATGTTTGGAAGTTATGTATGATCACACGCTCTCTCTTATTTATCAAATGAAGAAATAATTTATTTTTATATTTATTTTTTAATGCATGATTTAAAGTAGAGTACGTATATTGACATTGGCAATTAACGTAGATACCTATATTAGTTAATTAGCACTTACCTACTAATACATCATTCCCTATCAACCTTCCAGGGTAGTCAGGTAAAATAATACCTACTTAATCTCGCAAAAGTTAGCCGACAGTAGCTGATTTTGTAATTACGACCACAAAAAAGGATGTCATAATCACTAACAATTCTTACGATACACACGCTAGGTCTTAACCCGTCGCGCTTATACCTACCCGTATTATTATTACGTCATTGCGCATTTTTTAATAAATCCCCATAAATGTTCCATATATACAAGCTGAAAATACTACTAACCTACGTATTCCAGTACATTAATATATCTAAACTAGTAATTCTTTTAGCCGAGCGATGGTCATCGTGCCATTTTCTAGCGACGTGATTCGTACCCACAATATGTCGATATTTCTCAGCCTAGCGCTGTGTCGTACCGACGATATCTCTCTCATGAAATACTGACTTATTTATTACATGCTCGTTCAATATTATACGCTGTGGACTTGTCTTTTGCGGATAAAAATTGAAAGATACGTAATCACTGAGATTCTTGGCGTTTTATTGAAAACATTTGTTGTGATATGTGTTTTATTGCATCTAAGTTATTAAGTCTGACAGTTTAAGTGTTTTGGGGGCATTTTACGAGGAAAGGTTAATTTTGTAACTCTAGTGTCTCTACAACTAGACTATAAGTAGGTATCGGTAGATATGTAGAATTATTGAAATAGGCACAAACACTGAAAAACCTTTACAGTATGTTTTATCCGCCTTCTAATGGAAAAGGAAACAAAATCACTGTACGCCGTATCGAAAACTAAATACTATTATAACTTGACGCTGGCTAAATGCACAAACCGTGGTAAGTCAAAAAAAATCTGTTGTTGCCTCAGTAAAAACCATTCAGATACGGTGTCGATTTAAGAAAAAATATTACAATAACTGAAAGCAGCAAGGCTCAACGAGTTGGGCCTTAGAAGAACTAAGAAACGACTGACCAACTGTCTACTAAAAAGAGGCTGACTACTGAGATAAAGACTTTAAAATAAGTATTAAAGCAAGATACATGTTGGACCAACACTTGCGATGCCCCTGGGGACATGGATCGGAGTTCCGAAAGGTAAGCTCGGTGTCCCCAGATCGAAGACAACAAGGGAATGGGGTGTGGTGTGGGGTGGGGTATAGTCAGTAAAAGTCTGACACGCCCTTCCGCTCCGCCCAAGAGCGGGTGACGTCATTCTGATGATTTCCCTACCTGAAAGAAAAACCTGCGATGCCCTGTCATGTTCAAATAAAGGACCAGAGAATAATAACAAAGACGAGCAATGTCGGCATACCCTCAGTACCTACGCTCTAAAACCAACTAAAACATCTAGTTCCCTACCCAGCTTAGTTTATTTCACTTACGTATAACAGCCGATTTATAAAATAAATTGGGTTTAACCTCGTACTAAGCCATTAAATAGGCCTCGTAAAAGTTTATAAACAGCTAAAATTTACAGCCTTCATCAGCATAACTAGACACTCAACTATAAAATAGAAGTGCTATTTTCTGACAGCCGCGTGTTATTGTGAAAATAATTTAATTAAGTCTTTACGCAGGTTTGATCAATGTCCAGTGCGTTGAGTGCGAGTCGTTTTTACGTTGATGCGATCGAAACGTTTACCGCGTTCGGCTCTCTGATTAGTTTAGAGCTGGGACCGGGCCAATCGGAGCAGAGTGCTGAATGTCACAAACGTGTCGATCGCGTTAACGTAAAACAAACTCGCACTAGGCACTCTGTTCATCAAAAGAATTGTTGTTTAAAGATTTAGCTCAATGACGTGTTCAAAAACCTATCACCATCACCACCACTTAGTAAGTATACCACATTTTATGCAAATAAAATATTTTATCCTATCTTTAGCAATAGCTATTATTATATTTATTTCCTGCCCAATAGAGCAGGAGATTTTTTACAATATAGTAAATAAATAATTAAATATTTCTACGCAAAAGTGTGCCATGTGCCACAATGCACTTAGACGAAAAAGTCTTTAGATACTCATATTTATACGTACTTCATCGTTTATTCGCAATAAAGTTTCAACAATTCTTTTTTTAGGTGCGTAACCCACCGTAGAATATTGGTGGACGTGATTTTACAGATCAAGTATAGCGGGACTAGTGTATGGGGGGGGACTAACCGGAAGTAAATACTTTTAATTTTTATAAGGGGAATACCGTCGACAGAAGCTAGTTCACAATACCTAGTTCGCCAACAAAATTTCATTCGCAATTCGCATTCGTAACCGCTGAAAACGCTCAATCTGGCTAATCTAAGTTATGGCAAATGAGAGAGATCAAGTTAGATTATCAACTGCAATCATTAACGCTTGAGTACTAATCTGGCGAATCGCACAACAGAATCACTTTCAGTAAAATTGAAAGCCATCTATTTTTTTTAATCTCAGCGATACGTTTTCTGTTGTAATTTCTTTAGGTTCTAGCACTAAATTCAACGACTAATAAAGCCGGCCGCGGTCGAACCCTTGCAATTATTATTCTACAGCCGTTCCCGCAAGAAACTTGCTATTTAGTTTCAGCAAAACCAAATAAAAAGTCAATAAAGTACAAATAAATCAGCCTGTCTGCGTAATAAAGAAATCTAACTAAGTCCCAGCCGAGCTAAGGTCTGCACCCACCGGAGAGGTCGCGCCTAATCTACTAACTTTAACTTTGCAAATTGACAATTGGTTCGGATTGAAGTCGAACAAAGATGATAATTTAAACTTTTATCGATGAAATCTGTTTTGAATTTGAATTCGAAGAAAGTAGATTTTTTTATCTTGATGAGTTAAGTAAATAATACCTGTTTAAATATTTAATTTTACTTGGTTAAACAAGAAAAAATGTGCTGGCAGCTGAGACTATAATTTCAAATACAAACTCAAATAATTTCAAAAACCTAAACCAATTCACCTTTGGAATTGCTTAAGAGTCGGTTAGTTAGAAAAATAAAGCTCTAATATTAAAATCTTCTCTAGCATACCTACCCATTTTTCTGCAGCAGAATACATGACGTTACAATAGCGCAAAGCAAATAGCCCTTGAAACCAAAATATGATTTCAAGGGCAACACTAAACATGTACGATCTATCCACACCCACCCCCCCACCACAAAAGTTAATGCCGCTCCCGTTCGCAGTCCATCGCTAGCGAACGACAACATTACCATTACCATAACGAGCACGAAAAAACAACCGGCCCAGTGTGTACACGCCCTTACCCATATTGTTTCACTTAAACGACATTCTAAACTCAAGGGATTTACATACATCGCAGCAGCCGACGATCTCGCAGGATTTTTCTACCTACTCGTACATAACAGACGTAACCATCGCGATTCTAGTATTCCCCAAAGAGTTAAGCAGAGGTGTAGATTATATTTAGTAGCTACACGTGTTACCAGTTATCGTCAAGCATATAATATATACCAGGTAGTTTCCTCGTGCGGCTTCGGTGCGGATTAGTGTATGTTTATGTATGGCTTTTTTTATTTATTTTTTATTTTATAAACTAGTGCTTGACTGCGATCCCATCTTATGGTAAGTAGTGATGCAATCGTCGCCTAAGAGCCTATTCACTCTAGCCTTGAAGACACCCAAATAATGTTTTTTTTTTGGTGTTTGGTTTCTTCCACCGATTTGAGAGTAGTAGTGATTAAATAATTTACCCTCGCAAGCGCTAGCTGGACGTCGTGAGTCTGACATGAGAGCCAATGGCATTACATTGGCTACTGGAACTGATATGGATGTGAAAGATCGGGCAATGTTGAAGAAGCTTAGCTGGAAGGCGGACCCTGGCAATAGCTGGGATTAACGTCAGGAAGAAGAAGAAGTGATTAAATAATTTAAACACAGTAAAACGCCTGTCTGGGTTTGAAGCTGTGACGTTCAATTTGTAAGTCGGGGCCGTGACCACTGCTCAGCTCTGCTCTATCTACCCAAATTGAAACAAGTACTATTCCGTCCATTAGCAGAAATGCGAACTGAAAACACGACCTGTGTGATGGCAGGTTTATAATTCCAATTTAGTTTGGAGCGAACGAAAATTAAATGAGAGGATTTGGACTTAGTTCTGTTGATGTTGTATTTGTGTGATTTCTATACAAATGATGTATGTCTAGCTAAGTTATTTAGCTGTGTTAGACCGTTTCCACATTATCCGATCCGATATCGGTATCGGACGCCGATCCGATATCGGGGTAAGTAAAATGTATGAAATATGTACCTGTCTTTCATATTGTCCGACCCGATATCGGATATCGGAGCCGGGCATTTCATACATTTTACTTACCCCGATATCGGATCGGCGTCCGATACCGATATCGGATCGGAAAATGTGAAAACGGTCTTAGTGCATGAAGTGTGCGAAATCCTACAAAACTAAATATCTAATGTAACGCAGATAATAGCTGTAATGTCCGCTACGAGTTCCATCAATTGGTGTTTGTGCAAACAAGCTTGATTGAGCATCAAACCCTTTTTAAACAATTCCTAGTCAAAGTATTTATTTCAAACTTGCTTTTTCCAGCGGCTTCACCGTCGTAAAAGTAGGTTTTCCATACAAACTTTGGATCCCCGTTTCATTCCGTTAGGGAGTGAATTTTGGGAATTCCTCTCTCAGTGCTCGCCTACGTCATAAATAGTTTCGACTGTGCGTTGATATATCAGTCAGTTTCACCTTTAATATATAGAAAGAACCAATCATCATCATCTGCCTAGCCTTTTCCCAACTATATTGGGGTCGGCTTCCAGTCAAGCCGGATTTAGCTGAATACCAGTAATTTACGAGGAGCGGCTGCCTACCAGACCTCCACAACTCATTAACTGGGTTAACAAGGTACTTCATGGCAAGACTTGAGTCAGATTTACTGGCTTAACTATCCGTTAACTATCCGTAACGACTGCCAAAGATCTACAAATGACAACCAGGACCTACGGCTTAACCTATCAATACCCGCGACACGAGACACAATAGTAAAACAATAACAGCGCGGTCCAATGAGACCGGTCGTCGGAGATTTATGAATTAGGGCCTGTTTCACAATGCCCGAGTAGCCTATTTCCCGATTAAATTCGAAAATGGAACAGAATTTGTATGAAATTATCTGCTAAGTAAGATATTGGCAACTTAATCATAGGTGGCGAAATAGGCCCTTAACGTGCTTTCCGAGGCACGAAGGAAACTCGGTAGAAAGAACCAATCAACGCATTTATTTTAAATAAACCAGTTTACATTTTTTTTTGCATAATCAAGAAGTCATATCATTCAGAATAAATATGCACAGAGCACATTCTAAAGCGTACTAATCTCTATGAAGAAGAATGTGCTATAAACTTCATGGCTGCAGAATTGTTCGAAAGAGTTACCGCGATCCTGGATAGCTTTTAGTCAGTAAAAACCTCGTATTCTCTCTCGCTTCACCCAGAGTCAGAGAAGTTATTTCATACTTTCCTATCCAAAAGTGCTAAACATAAAAGTTGGTATATTTAGACAATTATAATTATATCCGCTTGCTGACGAAAAAGTATTAAAATAATTATTACAAACAATTAATTAATACAAAAAATAAAATCCACTTACGCGCTTATACCATATGTACTCATAGTGAAATCAAAGAGATTGCCTTTTGCCGAGTACTTGTAAACCAGCAGGTAAAACCACATTGAATAAATTGAAGCAAACTGTACACAATGGAAATATTTCACGTTTTATTGTGAGAGCTTCCACTGCAAATTATATTGCAGCTCTTACATGTACGAGTTCATGCCTTTAATATTATTTAATTGAACCTTTTGTTATTTTATAGCTTTCGAATTTTGGTGAATTTATTTCACGGTAGTATGAACGTAGCTTCCCACAATTTTAATAATTATTTCGTATCGATATAAGTACTAAAAACAAACGCAACTGCGGTTACATTGAGTAAAAAGAAACTATCTCCGAAAGCGTAAACCGTAAAACCTTCCGAAAGGAATCCGGTCGCGAAGCTAATGCTACTTGCACACGACGCGACTACCTATTGTAGGCTTCATACAAGCACTACTTCTTAACAAAACATTTTCGTAAAAAGGTAGTTTGCAAAAAAACTGTTCGAACAAAGGAAAGTTGAGTATTGAACAGTTATCGAAATAAGATTTTTTTTAAATCTGTTCTGCACAGAACATATTGAAGAAAAAATGTCGTCACCATGTCGCGTCACGTCTCTTTGTAAGCCCTTTATCACCCGTTACGCTGGCCACCCACGTCCGATAATCGGTGACCGATTTTTTGTAAGTGAAAAATAGAACACACTGATAGCAATAGTGCAACGCACACGTCCCACAAAAAGTCGGTCAGAATATACTAAAGGATTATAATTTGCGACGATTATCGGTCCTACAAAAAGTCTGACGTAGTCGGGCAGCGTTAGGCAGCGCACTGCCGGTCACGCGGGCGAGGCGGCCGTCCGTCCAGCGTCCCCCTAATCAAGTTACTTTAATGGTAATAGGAAACTACCGTTTGACATTAGGATTTCCATTGATGTTATGGGATTCAGTTACACGGACAAGTTTTGCCCCTTTGTAGCGAAATGGAGCAACTAGTAACTGGCTGAAGGGAGATTTGAAACCGTTTGCGTTGATAGCATCTTGTTCGGTAAAGGTTCGGCGGCGTTTAAGGAATGTTGATATTAATTGGATTATTACAAGTCGAAAGTTAATTTGGTTAGAAAAAAAAATGTACGATTGTTTTTTGTAGTTTTCTGACATTATTGCTGAACTGGACCTATTTGGCGCAACCGTGTGACACACAGTGTTTGATTCATGAATCCCCCACCGGTCGCATGAGACCGCACTGTTATTGTTTAAAGGCTATTGTGTCATTGCGTCTCGTTTTGCGGGATGTGATAGATTGTTAATTGGTTTTATTTATGTTTATTTTTTAAGTACCTAAATTCTATTTTATTTTTTTTACTACACTGTGTGTATATATTGTGTGTGCCAAATAAAACATTTTTTCTTTCTTTTCTTTTCTTTTCTTTCTTTTTAAATTCCGTCATTTTCTTAGCTAACCTTTTTTATATTTTTATAATAAAAATGTCGCGTTGACTCGCGCTAAAGAATTTGTTCTAAAATAAAAATTCTACCTCTATCCTTCTGTTGAGATAAAAATATTTCTATTCTATAGATTTGGCACACGGCTAGCCCATGTTCTTGAATAGCATGTATGATGCTTTTTATTTTAGGAAACATACCCACTCCCGGGATTAAAATACTTATCTAGGTAATATCTAACTTCACCCAGGCAAAACCGACGCAGACTGAAGCTAGTATAAAATAAACGATCACAGTGACCTGATGTTTTATAACTTTGACCTTTGTTACAATAATATAATATAATTTCGATTAATGTGCGACGAATTATTAAACTAAAATTATTAATTACTGGTTGTCCAATACGATTGCTTGAAAAAGTATTGTACCTAACTATTTATTGTGAAGTGATTCTAGTTTTTAACGATTGGAAAGATTTAATTTAATTCTTTTTTTGTAAAGCAGATTAAGCTGTGTCTTCTACTAGTACCTATAAAAAAGTCATTGGATGATTTTCTACCTCAAAAAAAGAGGTCATATTGAAAGCCACTCCGTGTAAGGTATCTACGAGTATTTAGCTTCAAGCTGCTGAACTAGAAAGCTACCACAATTGAGAAAATCGTGGTGAAATGGCGACTATGAGTGTCGCAATCCAGAGCTAGGCACACCATTATTATCACGGTATATCCCTTCTTTGAGGAGTGGCTGGAACGGCAACACGGTGTTCGTGGCTCGTCCTCACCGGTTATGGGAAGTTCGGTGCTGTTTCCTCGTGGGGGCGATCGATGGCAGCGACCTCTCGCACCGAGCCCTGGTCCAAGCCATGGTCCGGAGCGAGGACGAGTGGCAGGCGGTCACCTCCTTGTGCGAAGCAGTAATGCTAGCGAAGGAGACGGCTGCACGCGCCCCAGCCGCCGAGATCCTGATCCCGATTTCCAGCCACCGTGGGCACAGGCTTGCGGACGGCGAGTAATGGGTAACTCGGAGTTCATACGTCCTATAAAAATACGGATCAAGCCCATATCGTTGACGCGAGGCGCGTATTATTCTACGCACACCTAAAACAGATAACAGCAAACTGTAGGGGCCCGACAGGGTGGAAGCCTATTGGGACCCTGATTTCAATAAAAGAGAACTCCAGGACTGAAAACTGGAATGAAAACAAAGAAGGAAAAGGAGTGGGTTTTACTCAGTAGAAGTCGATGATTTAAAAATAGCACAAATGGGGAAAAGACTAGGCAGATGGCCTGAAAAATAAAAGCACTCTTTAAAAACTAAAGACAACTAGTCGCGTGTCTGCACGAGCCCTAGCAGTATATTTAAAAGAGCGCCTTATATCCGGCCGGCTGCGACGTTATCCACTGCACTGCAGTCCCGGCAAGTGCCCGCGCTCCGGTCCCGCGGGACTTAACGACGTCCCAACACTACGCTCCTTTTAATTGATTCCACTTTAATTGGGCTTTTTACTAAAGCATTATTTACTGAAACTTCGATAAATATTGATATCGTTTTTTATTTATTTTCAATTCGATTTGAATTAGATAAATGTAGTGAGGAATTAAAATACGTGAAACGGATTATAGGTCGGTTGAAATAAATTATTTTGAAGCTTAAACTGATTTATATCTATCAGTAATCCTTACTTTAAGCGATTTATTTGTAACAAAAAATTCAGAGTAATTCTCAAAGGTGTAATGAAAATACAAAATGGCGGCACCTGCGCAATTTAAAAAATTTAAAATAAGCAATCTATGCCATTTTACGTTAAAATTTGTGTTAGCTATATAACCATGTTCTAACTAAACACTAATTACGTCATTCCATTTAACATGCGCCATATTCCCTGGATGGTAATTTATCTCGTGGTCACAGTAAAAGTTTTTATGAAAAATGGCCAACTACGTGGAATAACAAAAAGGAACTTTGGGGAATGTGTTCCCATACGCATTATGTAGTCAGGGGTCAAAAGTGCAGTGCCTAATAATGCTGAAGTGCTTAGTATTTCTTCATAGGTATTAGAATTTCAATGGTCTACAACCTACAACTAATTTATATAATAAGTACTTGTTTTTATATAACAAACTAGTGCTTGACTGCAATCCCACCTGCTGGTAAGCAGTGATGCAATCGTTGATGGTGAGGCGCACTGGTTTATTTAGAGCTATTCATTCTAGTCTTGAAGATACCCAAATTATAATCGGACGGGAAGACCGCAGCAGGCAAATTGCTTTAGAAAAGAATACATAAATAAAGTAATGAAACAAAATCAGTCTTGAACTATTGACCCTCTTCTAAAAAGACATTTTAGACAATTTAGCATTGGTAGAGTGCAAATGTACTTTTAAGCCCTGACTGTACCTATGATATCTCAAGCGTCTGCACAACTGGGCGATAATGAAATAGGCGCAATCTCAGTCAAATGGAGATGAGTTTTTTTTGTAATGTTGACTACCTCAGCGAAGTTTGCCAAGAAAGCTGGCTCGATTGCCAAATACTACAAGAACATGTATTACATCCGTATTATAATAGTAAATAAAGTGACAGCATTTAATAAAAATAAAGATTTGTCCTAAATTATTCCCAGACCACCTGTAGTTACCCTTTTTGTCTTTATGACTTTTACACTATTTCTGAACTCTTCGCTTGTATGCGAGTAACAGCCTGCCACGAGCCCTTCAACGACAATAAATATTTCTTCACCACACCAACAACAATACATTTCAGTGTTCGACATTTGTTTTCGAGAGTGCATCGAAGTTGTGCAAAATTGTATATATATGGAACAATATCGTCAATCATTGCTGTATCGCAAGTCGGGCACCGCGATCCTGCGCCCATTACAGTAATTGAATTGCGAACAATTTGTTTCCTTTGAAGAAATTGTTTATATCTTAACAACACATTTTATACTTCAACAAAATATCCGACACTCTTTCTAACAGTACATAAGGTACATTTTCCTGTAAAAGTGAGTTTTTGGAGTGTAAATGGACAGTGGCTGTAGGACCACTCGGAAGTATTCGGATTTTGATTTATACCCGATAACGGAATTCGCTTATACCCATGAATGCGTAGCAGGAAGATGCGGAATTTATGCCACTGCTTGTTTCGACTTTAAGTGGAATTGAGACAGGAGATGCTGTGCCCATTCAATGGGATTAAAACACCGAGTTATGTGGCCAAACCATGGTGTCATTTGGTAACAGGTAATGTGACACGAGATAGTGATACACCCAGATACAGAACAATGATCGTGCTCAACACACAACCATTTGTCTCGGGTACGAATCGAACCCACGACCTCAGCCATAGTAGTCAGAGCCACTAACCACTAGACCAACAGGCCAGCCAAAATGAACAAGCTCAAGCGTGGCGGGTGACGAGACGCTCTTGTAATGAGTATTGCTAACAAGTGGCTCGACTGGGAACTTTGCTAAACTTTAACATGGTGTTGTACACGCGGCGGCGGAGATTGGGTAGCAGGTCATAAATGTGTGCGAGAACGCTACCGCGTGAAACACAACAGGTATTATCGTTGTGTGCTACAAAGTAACTCGTCGTTTCTACACTCACACTCTTGCAAAAAAGCAAGCCGTACACAACTATGAAAGTACAGCAAAAATTGACTACTGCTGTTATCGGCGCCATGGCGCAATGCGTATGATACGTGACTGACAAGTAAGAGGTCCCAAGTTCGATTCCAATCGTCTGGTGTAATAGAAAGTTTGCTTGTTTTTATTTTCTATTTGACCCTTTTTTTAATAGTAATGTTATAGTTACTCTCATAATAATTAAAATATTTTGAAAATATTGTGACAAATAAAACTGCGATAACGATCCAACTATGTTTATTACAGCTTATTAATTACATATATTAAACGGAATGGTCACAATTAACGAATCTGTTCATGATTATCCTTAACCCTTTCAGACCTGGTGTACACAATTGTACACATATAATATAAAAATAAATTTAAGTATTAATTTCACATTATTTGCAACTAAAAACGGTTGTGTTCAATAGTTCACATAATAAACTACAGAAAACGATACTCCCAACGCCATCTCTTGGCGTTTAGTGACAGTTTTTGGCGAGTTATGACCAGTAAGCCGACCGAAGTTTGCATTGTGCAGGTAAGTTCATTATTTTATTTCTAAAAAGTAGAAAATATCAAAGTATATGTAATGAAATATTCATAGGTCGATGTGTTATATTGTTGTCGTCATATTTTACATATATGTTGTTGGTTTTAGTTTATTTTTGTACAAATTTTCGTGATTTTTATATTTGTACACAAATGTACACATCAGGCGCATACGATGTATTTCCGATTTGTTGTTGTACATCGTAGGTATTACTAAAATAAATTATAATTGTTATTGAATGGTGTAATTTTGTTGCTTTTGATGTTACAAATTCTGTTAATACTTTTTTCAGATAAGAAATTACCAATATGTTTTCGCGCGACGCTTTTAGAGCACTAGAAGAAGGTTGCCTTTCTGATTTGGAATTATCTTCTGATGACGAAGAACCAGTTGGACCTGCGTCTGAACGGGAGCTACGATGTGTCCGAGTGGGAGCAGATGTCATTAGCCGGAACCAACGAGAAATATTCCCCCCAGTTTCGGATGATGATGATGATGATGAAGACGTTGGCTCATCGTGGGTTGAAACGAGTGATAACATTTTACCAGAAGTGCCTTCCGCCTCTGAAAATACGCTTTGACAGAATATTACGCCGAAGCATAGTATTAGGTGGAGACACAAGGAAATAGTAAACACAATTTCACCAGATTGGTTTCCACCCATTGCTATTGATCCCAGAGTTGAATGCCCAGTAGATTATTATAACAGATACGTGCCTAAACAATTATTTCAGGTTATGGCTGAAATGACCAACTTATACGCTACATATTCCAATAAAGTAAGGTTTAAACCTACTACTGCCAAGGAAATGGAAATATTGTTTGGATTGCATTTGGCCACTGGAATATTTGGGTACCCGTGTTTGAAAATGTATTGGGAAACAAATATCAGCATTCCCTTGTTCACTGAAAACATGGCAAGGGACCGATTTTTTGAGCTCCGTAACAATTTACATTTAGTTGATAATACAGCAATACCAGGTAATTCTAAAGATGCGTTTATCAAAGTGCGCCCGATCTTTGATGCTGTTAGAAAGAGGTGTTTAGATTTACCACTCGAGAAAAACCTTTGTGTTGACGAACAGATTGTTCCTTTCACCGGAAAACATGTTGCCAAACAGTATATAAAGGGCAAGCCTTGTCCATGGGGTCTGAAAATTTTTTTCCTATGTGGAAAACATGGTCAAGCTTACGATTTTATCCTTTATCAGAGTTCCAGTCCAGAATTAGATAATAATTTGACAAAAAAAATTGGATACGGTGCAGCTGTAGTCCTTCATCTTACAAAAAGAATTGGGGAAAGCAAAGGTCACCAGCTATACTTCGATAATTATTTTTCGTCCTACCATCTGCTACAAATTTTGAAACAGAGAGGGATTATGGCTGCTGGCACTATCCGTATCAACAGATTTGCAAAGCCATCATTGCTAAGCGACAAAGAAATGAACAAAAAACCGCGAGGCTTTGCTCAAGAAATGACCAGCTATGATGAAGATGTAACTGTGGTCAAATGGTTGGACAATAAAATTACCCATTTAGCATCTAATTTTGTTGGAATTGGTGAAAAAGATTTAGTGAAGAGGTGGTGTAAAAAAGATAAGCACTTTATTGAAGTGGAACGTCCCGAAATTGTAAGGAAGTACAATCATGCGATGGGAGGAGTAGATTTGCTAGATCAACTCATGAGTTATTATAGGACGTTTATAAAATCCAAAAAATGGACCTTACGCATGATATTCCATGCATCAGATTTAGCAGTAGTTCAAGCATACCGTGAATACCAAGTCGATAACGAAGCGCTTAGCATACCTAAAAACAAACAACTGACATTGCTTCACTTTCGGCGTCGGTTGGCTGAAAGTCTGGTATTGCAAAATAAAATTTCGATGGGTAAAAGAGGCCGCCCAAGTGGCAGTAGCCCAACTCTTCAAATTGTACCTAGGAGACCAGGAGAGACACGCCCAGAAGCTGAAATAACTCGAGACGGTTTCGGGCATTTTCCTGCACATGATGAGGGGCTTGGGACACGGTGTAAAATGATGGGATGCAAGGGTAGAACCCGAATCAAATGCATAAAATGCAAGGTTCACTTATGCCTAACTAAGGATAAGAATTGCTTCTTAGCATTTCATACATAAGATGCTATATTGATGCCTTTGATTTTAATTTTAATTTAGACTGATTTCAGTGCAATTTGTTAAAACTATCCAAAGAAAAAGCCATTTTTTGTTAATTTTCATAAAGAGAATACTATCATTTATATTTGTTATTTCATATTGCTTCGTATTTCCTAATAAAAAGTTGTAAAATAAATGTTTTTATCATTATAGAAAAACATCCCTTAACACTAATATTTTCATTACGTTGGACGGATGTGTACACTTGTACACAAAAAGAAAAAGCTGTTTTTCTTGAAAAGCTTGTAATCAGGATTTATTTATTTATTTTTCCTTGTATCTATTTACAATAGCCTAGTTCCAGGCATTTTTTTCAGATTGATTAGCGAAAATAAAAAAAATCAGGTCTGAAAGGGTTAATACAATATATAAAGTGACAATATTCTAAGTCAGACAAGGATGGACGTCACTGATTTTTAAGTTTTTTATTAGTGACATAAATCAACATGTTATCAAGAATGAATTACGATAGATATCGCAACTCTTGATCTCAATAACAATAACATCATGTCACATAATAACAACAACAGTATAATTACCTACAGCTTACTTCTTAGTCTTTTTTTTTACTTATCAAAGTTATCAATCAGCATGTTTTAAAAAATGAACTATGATAGGTATCGTAACTCTTGATTTCAATAACAATAGGTAACATCATAAAAACAACAACAAGAAGAACAAAATACAGTAATACAGCTTTTTAAAAATATTTATAATTGGATTCAATTTAAATCAAAATTAATATCTAATTGGTGCACCTTCATTGTCGATTACTTCTTGTAACCTCGTTCTCATGCTAGCCACCAAATTTTCACACAGGTCAGTGCCGCGAAACGATTCCCACATGGATAACACTAAATTATCTAAATTACGTTTAGATCCCACATCAGATGAATCCCAGTTGAGCACCATGTGACCCCATAGGTTTTCTATGGGGTTCAAATCGGGACTTTTAGAGGGCCATTCAATAACAGTCAAGTTTTCTTGGACACTTAACCAGTCTTGCACCATTCGTGCGCAGTGCACCGAGCAGTTATCGTGCACGAAGTAAATATGCTCGTCCGGGTATGCCACGCGCACGGTAGGCAACATAACATTTTGCAAAATGTCCAAGTAACCTTGACTGGTATTGCGACCCCCTACCTCCACTAACTCACCGGGACCCATCGATGACATCCAGCCCCAATAACCTAACGTAATGCGACCACTAGACCTGCATGGGAGAATATTTTTGTGATGGTAACGTTCGCCATCTTTTCTCCATAATATTTTACGCCCATCCTTATCTGACTTAAAACACTTTTCATCACTAAATATAACTATGTTATTGCACCAATCGAAATCTATAAATTTTCTTGCAAACCGCATCCTTTCTTCCTTATGCAACGCCGTCAGTAAAATTTTTTTCGCGGGCTTGCGACATTTTATTTTTGCTGCTCGTAAGTGGCGTCGAACAATTGTCATAGAAACGTCGTGCATAATTGCAGTGTTTCTTGTTGTAGCAAAGCCGTCAGCGCTATACGTAGCAACAATATTTCGATGCAGTGGGTTGGCATCCGTATATGTAATTGCTTTTGGACCCGGACGTTTGGCATCGATTGTCCCTTCAGCTACATATCTATGCACCCAAAACTGCACAGTTTTCCTCTGTAAACAATTACAAAATTACGTTAAAACCTAACAAATATCAACAATGTTAAATTATTTTGCATTACCTATGTTAAGTTTGGATTTGTTACTTACCGGTAGCATTAATCTCCTCGAAATTTCACTTATGGATACATTTTGTTTATGTAATACTATTATCTCAGCCCTCAAAAGTGTAGACAAATGAGACATGTTGTTTATTATTTATAAAAAATATCACTTTCCACAACGATTAATTATTTTTTGTCCCGGAGTAAGTTGTAGAACACACGATCGTGATAGGCAAAAGCGTTATGCCAGGTTAACTTATTATCCGACTCATTTCTTAGTAAATAACTAATAAAGTGGGTAGATGATAATATTCATACACTTAGTTTTTAATTACTCAGATACCCGCGAAACGAGACACAATAGTATAACAATAACAGCGCGGTCTCATAGGACCGGTTGGGGATTCAAACGCTAAAGCAAATATTCTAAGTTTTAGTTTTATTAAACTTCGTTATCATTATATATACTACAATAAAGTAGAAAAAAAACGTTTTGTCAATGGCAAGGATCGAACTCGATACACCTTTAACGGCAAGCAAGCACTTGATAATCAGTGCTAAATTACCATCTAACGAATGAAGCGAATTTATTTATCTGATTCGTAGCAAACACATATACAAATATGTGTGTGTGTATATCGAGTAGTAAACGAGTTTTATTTTGTTTGCGAGTTGAGCAGGCTGGAGACATAATATTACTTGAATACGTGAATTATTGTCAGATGATACTTTATGTTTGTTTTATACCCACAGCTACTTGATTATTGTGAACATTATTACTGATTACCTACCCATATCATAAAAATATACTTTCCAAAGATTAAGTGTAAGTGTTCGATGTTAATTTAAATAACTATAATAATTTCATAAGTGAATGTTTGCGAAAATAAAAAAAAGTTGACAATGAAAGTATTGTCAACTAACAATAATTATAATAATAACGTATCTATTATTATTATATTACGTAAATAATATATGTATTATATATATATTATAAAATTATTTATATTACAAGTTATATACAAAAATTTCGTTAATTAATTTCGTAAATATACATAGTTTATATGTATAAAATTACAAAATTATATTTATCAGACGATAGGAATCGAACTTGGGACCTCTTACTCGTCAGACATGTATCATACGCATTGCGCCATGGCGCCGTTAACAACAGTGGTCAATTTTTCCATCGTCTACTGTTTTGGAGATGAATACAATACTTCTTCGATAGAATTTAGGCGTATAATCATGAGAATATAGTTTTTACAAAATTGCGTGTGCGTTTCGTTTACCGGTATAATGGCGGAATGACAGTGGCGGCGCGCGCGTAAGAAAACGGAACTAAGCCCCGCACTTCCCCTCTGGGCCGACCAATCGTAGCGGCTTGCTGGGATGACGATGCGCAGACGAGTTAATTTGTAGCACACAACGATAATACCTGTTGTGTTTCACGCGGTAGCGTTTATGCACACATTTATAATTTTTGTGTGCGGTGCTACGCGAATTTAGTAAAGTGGGTGATAGACGTACGAACTTAAAGTACGCGGTTTTTAAGATTGTGAACTTACTCGGCTCGACATCGGTGACACACGTGAAGCTTGCTCATACTATATCGCGATGTCGTCGAGAGAAGAAGCTTTGTGTTAGTTGGGAATTTTATATCATACTAACTGTCTCCTGCGGTTTCACCCGCATTTTTCGTTACTGCTCCGCTCCTGTGGGTCGTAGCGTGATGGTATATAGCATTCCCCGATAAATGGGCTATCTAACACTGAAAGAATTTTAAATCGGACCAGTAGTTCCTGAGATTACCCCCTACATACAAACTTACAAATTTTACCTCTTTATAATATTAGTATACCTAGGACCGGTCGCTGTGGCGACGCTTAGGGGAGGCCTATATCCAGCAGTGGACGTCTTTCGGCTGAGATGATGATAATGATGATGAATATTAGTATAGACTACGTTTTAAAAACTAATAAAAAAGGACGAAATTGACAAGTGTGGTAGAATTACATGAAGAGAAGGCGGCTCCCGGCTCGCAGCGCTGCCACACGTACGAGCCGAGACGAGCTACGAGTAAAGGTTTTCGCACATGGGTCGTAAGCGTAGTTGCATCGTGCGCGTATCGTAATTACGCTACGCGCACGAGACGCGGAGTGTTCTACAAACGAATCGTCGCGTAGACGTATCGTTTTTTAATATCTCAGTTGAAATCATGGCGTCCAGAGTACCAGATGTGTTTGGGGAATTTATTGATGACTTTTCCTTCTCTTCAGACGAAGAGAATTTCTTGTTATTTGATTTCGTTAGAAGTAGAAAGCGACGTGCTTGACGTGGATGTATGGGTCCATCCATACATCGCAAACAATTACAAGAAAAGATTGTTTGTTGCTGCACGTGAACTGTCAGAAAATGATAATAAATTCCGCATTTTTGACGATATTTCTGCCCAAGCTTTCTCCGTTACACCTTTCCTAGAGTAATCACTTAATGAATAATTATATAGGCAAGGACATATTTCGATTAGGCTCACAAATTCTAAAACTTTTGCATTATTCATTATAATGTTTTTTTTTACGCCAGTACGCTTCCTTTTTTACGCCAGCACGCTACGACTATCGTAATGACAATGAACACCTCATACGATACGCTGCAACACCGCCTCGTCTGCGGACTTGTTTGAACATGTTCCTGCTCGTATTGCTCTCGTACTACGCGCGTTCTACGATACGCTTACGATACGACGCCATGTGCGAAAAGCCTAAGATTTCAAACAGGTTGGATCGCCGGCGAACATGCGCGGCAATTTTAAAGTACGCGTTTTTAAGGTGATACACAGGCGAAAAAGGTCGTCGAGCCACAAGTCCGCGTACTTACTCGCACGTCTATCACCCACTTAAGAGAGTGTACGTGCCTACACAGCTACTACAACACATACTAGCTTGCTTTCTGCTTACTTTTAACCGCTTTTTAAACTGCTTCATTTCTACCGTCTGTTCGTTTCATAAAATGGTTTATACACATAAAAGTACAGAGGTGGTCAACCTTTGGGTGTCGTGCACTTTTCATCAATCGACAGAATCACGCTGTCTCTAAGTGTATGGAAATCCGTTCAGTAGTTTCTGGGTTTATCGCTTTCAAACAGACTGACAGATTCAGGGGGAGTAAGTTCTATAATTTGTAGGGTTTGGATTGTGTGATCGCATCAGGAATGAATATATCCGCAAACCAAACTCACCGACATAGTCCGAAAAGAATCGCCAAACTTAAGCGGAATGGGGCCGAAGGTTCTGGAGTGGCGATCGTGGACCGAATGACGCTAGTCAGTAAAAGTCACGCCCTCCTGCTCCGCCAAAGAACGGGAGAAGTCATTTTGATGATTTCCCACCTAAATAAAAAAAGCGTTGGATGGAATAGCACAAGGTGGACCGATGACCTGGCGAGAGTTTGTGAGAGAGAAGTGAAAACGAGTGCTGTGAAGTCATATCTTACAACATAGTCGACACCTCGAGCTGCCGACGAGGCGCGAAGTTAGGGCTATGAACAATTGAACATGTGTAGGGAAACGGTCTCAGCACTTATTATGACATTAAGTTACACTATGTATATGTGTATGGCTAGTTTATGTGTACTGGGCAGTTTGTGTGGGGCCGGTTTTATTGTTATAAGTTATTATAACTTATTAGCTCTATTACTTATTAGTCTTAGACCCCGGGCCTTGGTTCAGGCCAAGGTAGCGTAGCGAGGATGAATGAGCGATAGGCAAATGCTAGCGAAAGAGGCGGCAGCACACGAGAAGGAACGGACATCCTCACGCAGAAGACGAATTCTGAAAGGGAAACCCGTGATCCTAGAAAGTAGAGGGAATCATCATCAGAAGGATCATAAGTGTGGTTTTAGTCAGTAAAAGACTGACCAGCCCTCACGCTTCGACTTTGCGCACGTCAAAATCGTGAGTTGCTCAGCCGTTGAGGCGTAATTTACTAAGAAATAACAAAAAATCTTCCGAAGTTGTAATTGAAATTCTCGGTTTTTATCATCTACAACAATATGCATTTAAACAAACCGCATGACGATCTGTTCAGTAATTTTTGAGTTTGTCGCAAAGGAGAATGAGCAAAATGGTACCCGGCTCCAATAGATATGGTTGTAGTGTCGTTTAATAGGTCTTACCAAGAGGAACAATATTTACTATAGCCGCCAGTCTCAAATCTGATTGCGTTTGGAGATAAACGACAGTCTTACTAACTACTAAAAACCCTATTCCTTCGGTTGCCATTTGCGTTCCCGGGTCACGGTAACCTGTTTAGACAGTCCCGTGCCCCCGGCGATAAACATACATATACGAGTATATAAGGTACCACTTACTCTACTTAAAAAAAGGAGTAGGTACCAAGGTAATATTTTCTGCATTTTTCCGTTCATGTTTTCTATTAATACTGCTTTTACGTAAGACTTCACCATGCACCCGGCCTCCTTTTAACTCGAGCCCCGCTGCTCCTGAGCGCGGGGTGTGCGCAGGAGCAGTGAGGGAGGCGTCGGTGTCCGCGTCAGTCGATCGTTCGTATTGCGCTTGTGACGACGTTTAGCTGCTGTTTGAGTTTCTGTTGTGCTTTCATAACTCGATTTTACCACTGACCCACTGGACAATCCAACAAAACTCGATCGGTAACGCTATGCCGGTGGGTTGTGGAAGTGGTAAACGGCCGGTTTAAGCGTGATTTTAAGCTCTTGCGGCAAAAATATTTTAATAAGTCACTAAGCCCAATATATTCACCGATTTTAAGATAGCCGCAGCTACGACGAACTACTTCCACCAAACCATCATGGATAGCATACACGCAGACGAATTCGTCAATATTATAAGGCAGAAAATAGATACCTCGAATCTTCTCTCTACATACATATGTATGTAGAGAGAAAACGTCTTAATCACAGAAGAGTAGATTTTCAGAGGATAAAAGCGAGCCAGATAGAAAACTTCCCTTCAGTGACGGAGGAGGATATAATTCTAATAGTGCTAGGTACATACCAACTCAAACTGGCAAGATCTTACTGTGCCGAGCATTTATCAAATGGTCTGTATATAATTGAAACGTACAGAGCACTTGAAGATCTGCCAGACTATGGTATACACGAAGATGCCTGGCTTTTGCGTGGACAAATCCAGTCGCGACATGTCCGTACAAAAACATATTTTTGTTACACATTGATCAACAGTGTAAATACTATTGTCCAACAATATTGCACATGTTTAACCGGGCGACGTACGATGGGCACTTGTGCACACATAGTGTCCATCGTATGGTACCTAGACTATGGGTGGCATACGGGCATCATTCCTTAATGTTGTTGATGGCGATATGTAATGTTTTAAATCTACTCACTTATTGCTAAAATATATGATTTTTATTTGTTGAACGCTTGTTTTCTTGTTTCTTTTAATAATAGAGTCCTAAGTGTGTTATATCATCGTCTAAGTCAATCTTATCCTAGCTTTCTTTTACTAATATAAATATTTTTAGTAAATTCTCATTTATAAAACTTAGGGCGATTACTGCATCCCAAACCAGAATAGCGACAAGCGCCATGGTAGACGTTTTTGTGCATCAAAATGTCTTTTCAATGATATATTAATAATGACTATTGGAGCGCGTACCACGTCCCATACATTTTTGCCCATTGTCCTTTACAGACAGACACACAAACGCGGTGGTTTACTTTGTATTATGTTAGGATACTAGCAATAAATGTACCCACGTATATAATCGCACATGTCATACATCACCAACCGAAGCACGGAGGCTAGACGCCGCACTAATCAGGCACACCTGCCACTCCGCCTAGGCTGAACAGCGTGACGTCATCGCCAGCTCGCACTTACCTCCAATCCTTCGCGATATTAATCTCCTTGAGCGACGATTATATACGATACCGGATTAATCGTAGCGCTATTAAAACAGCGGGATAACAACATTTTTTCAGTCACACCAACACACTATAGGTAAAAGGCTGGAGCCATGGATCGGAATTCCGAAAGATAAGCTCGGTGTCCCCAGAACGAAAGCAACGAAGGAACGGGGTAGGATATAGTCAGTAAAAGTCTGACACGCCCCCGCCCAAGAGCGTGAGAAATCATTCTAATGACACCGGACTTGAAAAAAAAACGATAGGGGAAAGGTAAAGAGGCTTACAGATTATTTTCAACGGGTCCACAAAGTCAAGTCTACCTCGGGTTTGCATTCGCCTGATCGTGGATTGGTCGATTCCTACTACGAGTATGAGACTTTTGACAATCCGCCCTGTAAAAGGTTACTTCAAGGCAAGCAAGCACCGTCGTCGACCACATCGTTGCTTTCCATCTTGGTGAGATACTCGAAATGGTCAAGCACGACCATAAAAATCTTTGGACAGAATTGTGGGCTACGATATTGTTAAATGTTTTATGGACCTCTTTTATCAAAGTGTTATATAGTATAGCTGCTTGCCACACCTTTTTATAAAAATCTTAATATAATATACAATTATGCACAAAACTACAAATACAAAACCTAATAATCTTTTATTGTTACAAATAGGTTAACCAAAATACCATCAATTTTACTATTGAATAATACTCGCTATACAATAGTACTTACTAAAGCATACTAAATTTAATTAAAAATACCTGTCGAAATTAGTTTAGTAGATATTGAGATCAATTTTGACATCGCCACAAACATAGCTTAAATAAACCAAATAAAATAACCAATGGTTACTAACCATTTAGGTTCAAGCCCATGACCTGTAACTACAACATCTGATGGCCATATATATATCTTAATATATATAAATCTCGTGTCACAATGTTTGTCCTCAATGGACTCCTAAACCACTTAACCAATTATAATAAAATTCGCACACCATGTGCAGTTCGATCCAACTTGAGAGATAGGATAGTTTAAATAAAAAAATAAAAAAAAAGTTACGTAAAGTAGGGTAGTGTAGGGTAGTGTAGGGTAGTGTAGGGTAGTGTAGGGTAGTGTAGGGTAGTGTAGGGTAGTGCAGGTAATTACAGTATAATAAAAACTCTAAACTAATTACAACTAACTAAAAAAACCGGCCAAGTGCGAGTCGGGCTCGCGCACAAAGGGTTCCGTAGCAGCAAATATAATAACTTAACCAAAATTACAGTTAAATCAACCTATCTCAAAAACTATAAGAGATACTTTGATCAAACCAAAAATCGTTGAAAGAGTTAATTAGCATGCATCACCTCTATTTTTTTTAGAATTTTATACCCCGTAGTTATAAAAATAGAGGGGGGGGGACATACTTTTTACGACTTTGAGAGCTGATATCTCAAAAACCGTTCACTTTAAGAAAAATGTTTTTTAGAAAACTTTATATCATTTTAAAAGACCTTTCCATTGATACCCCACACGGGTATGTACATCGAAAAAAAAATTTTCATCCCTCAGTTACATGTATGGGGGGCCCCACCCCCAATTCTTTTTTTTACTATTTAGTGTCATAATTTTGTAGCGGTTCATACAACACATATTCCCATCAAATTTCATCACTGTAGTACTTATAGTTTCCGAGTAAATCGGCTGTGACAGACGGACAGACGGACAGACGGACAGACGGACAGACGGACATGACGAAACTATAAGGGTTCCGTTTTTGCCATTTTGGCTACGGAACCCTAATAAAAACGAACTAAAGTATGGCGTCAAAAAACTCGTCCACATCGCTGTCGATATTAGATAATATTACAATTCCCATTTTCTCAAAAAAACAAATATTTTGTAACATATTATATGAAGCATAAACCTCGTGCGCTACCCACAAATCTATTTTAAGATCAAATCAGAATTGCCCAGATTGATAGTTCTTAATTTAACAGGGAACAAGACTTTTATCCAAGGCAAAAGTGGCTGGGCGTTGGAAATGTAAGTAATGTCTATCGGTTGGGCCATTTATCTCCGAAACGGCTCGACCGATTAGTGCGGGTTGCTCTAATGGTTTGTGGCGTTAAAGTAGTGCTGTAGGTAAACCCGCTTTCAGGGCAATCCCTAACATTCGCCTATCCACAGCGTATTAGAGTGGTTTACTGTCGATTGTGACCTACTTGACGATTGTGCGATACAGGAAAGTTTTGATTTTAGTTCACTACGATTTTGATGATTACATCTTTAGGTTTAATTTCTAAGCAAAGAAAATAGGTCAGGAAGGTTTTTTTTAGTCTTGTACCCAAGGGTAAAACTGGGGACTATATTACTAAGACTCCGCTTTCCGTCTGTCACCAAGCCGTATCTTATGTAACGTTATAGCTAGACAGTTGATATTTTCACCGGTGGTGTACCTATTTCTGTTGCTTATTCACATACTTACTAAAAACAGAATAAGTAATATTTAAGTGATGGGCCCATAAAATAAACGCGATTTTTTTTGCCGTTTTTTGCTACGGATGATACGAAACCGGTCGTGCGCGAATCCGATTCGTACTTAGCTAGTTTTTTACTTTGAGAAAATATTTAGCAATTCTCTTCTTAGTTGGTATAGTTTTTACAGAATCATGATCATTTGGCAGCTAGGTATCACAAGAACGTCTTCAAGAGTCATAGTTCATCATTTCAGCATTGTGTTCACCGCTGATGGCGTGGCGTCTTCACGTCAAGGTCCAAGGCTGCGTGTGACGCGCCGTGCCGCCACGCCGGGCCAAGAGCTTACCTCACACCTTCATATTTACCAGCCCTTTACTTTTACTCTCTAACGTATGAGCAATTGCAGAAGTCCTTCTTGGACTTCTCTACCTAAAAGATAATTATCGGCTGCACGTGCAGGAGCCGATTTTCAGACAACGTAGGCGTAGGCTTGCGGACTGCAAGCAATGGTTAGCTTGCCGTCCGGACGTACGTAACCGCCCGTAGCCCCGCGAGGACTACAGTAACTCCTTCGAACAATCCGCAATCCGTTGCCCTTACTAACGCCGTCAATTTTGCTACAATTCTCATTGAGGCACGCGTGGAACACTACGCACCATCGTCGACCTTATAGAAAGGTGGTGATGAAATAAATAGCACAAAGTACGTCTGACGTTAAAGCATAGATCGACCAAATTATTTTGTTAATTTAATCCCAAAAAGTCACATCCGGTTGCCAACCCTAAGATTTAAAAAATACGCATGTTTTTTTTTCAATCTCAAAATCTATTGCAATATGTGAACCTTCTGTAACCAGTTCAATGTGACGCCTAAGAAATTCTTGTTTGCTCACACTATTACTGCTAAGATGATGCGTGCTTTGAAGGGATGGTCCGTGTGTCTGTGTCACTTAGTTAACTGTAAGAAGATGGCGGACAGGGCCTGCAGACTGCCCCAGGTAGTTTTATACAGTTTTTTTGTCTCGCTTGGTATTTTTTTATCTTTGAAATTCATTACGATTCGTCAGAGTCCAAGAAATCTACCACCAGTTTTGAACACGGGCTATCGTATTACACATCGTTCATCCGATTAGATTGGAAGGCGACCCCAACATAGTTGAAAAGGCCACTGCAGGCGCAGTAGGGCTTGTAGACGGTGAGTCATGGGTAGCTTGCCCTTCGACCATCTGGTGGAAGGAGCAGTCTAGGTCTACGACAGGTTGTTGCACGCGCGTCTCGAAGATATTTCAATAAAATTTACGGGGCTAGTTAAAGCCGAGCCCTGACAGGCTGCGGATTGCTTGGAAGAAGTTATCGCAGACCCAGCAAAAAGGACTACTGAAAGAACACTTTGGGTTTATAGTCAATGAAAGTCTGACACTCTCGCTCCACCAAGAGCCGGAAGAGTCATTTCATAATTTCCGTAAAAAAAGTATAGTTGTAAAAAGGCTACGAAGATCGACAGACACGCAAAGTTATAATTTAATCTTGTAATGAAACTTATGAAAGGCTGTACAGTTTTTCCCGAGCATAATTGACATGACGCGTTGCGGTACGGACACGAATTGCTTTTTGGAATGTACGTACGCTTGGCTGCGACAGTCGACTTGCCCAAGCCGAAGCAGTCATGATCTACAACCTGCAAGTTCTCGGTCTAAGCGAAGTAAGGAGAAACGGGTTCGGTGAGATGAGAACGTCCAAGGGCTTGACTTTGCTATATTCGGGCAAAGAAAGTGAGGAAGATGTGCACGAATATGGCGTGGGACTCCTTCTTTCAAATGCAGCAAGGAAAAGCCTTGTGGACTGGAAGCCAATCTCAGACCGGATTATGTACGCCCGTTTTAGCTCAAAAGCCCGGAAGATTTCCATCGTACAGTGCTACGCCCCAACCAATGCATCACCAGAGGATACCAAAGACGACTTCTACAACGCCCTCAACGCCACCCTTAGGAGCATAAAAAAGCAAGACATCGTCTTCGTCATGGGGGACCTAAATGCAAAGGTTGGAAATGTAAACACAAACCGCGAGCGACATATGGGTACGCATGGACTAGGAATGAGCAACGACAATGGCGAACGCTTTATCGAGTTTTGCCAGAACCACGACCTGACTATCGGAGGTACATTATTTATCCACGGCGACCACCATAAGTACACATGGAACTCACCCGATGGCGTCACCAAGAACCAGATTGACCACCTTGCCATTAGTTCCACATGGCGTTCTTCATTGCTCGATGTCCGTAACCGCAGGGGCGCCGATATTGATAGTGACCATCATCTGGTGGTTGCTGAAGTCCGGCTTAAAATTTCAGTAGCCCGTAAAGCTGGAGGACCGGGCAAAATAGGGAAAAGGTTCGACGTGAGCAAACTGCATGACTCCGACACGCGTAAAGCATTTCGGCTTGAGTTACGCAATCGCTTTTCGGCACTCGAAGCTACTACGGACTCACTGGACGAGGAATGGAACCGCATCAAGGTGGCCTATACAGAGACCAGCTCCGTTGTTCTGGGACATAAATCGACCAAATCTCGCGAGGATTGGATGTCACAGCGTACGTGGAGTCTGATTGAGGACAGACGAAACCTCCATCTAAGACTGCTTGAAACTCAGGATAGCACCGTAAGAGCCGTCCTTAACCTTAACTTGTCCGTGCAATACCGTCTAAAACGCAGGGAAATTTATCGCAGCACCCGGAAAGATAGGAGACAGTGGGCTGATGGTATTGCAGATCGTGCTCAACGAGCTGCGAACTCCGGAAACCTAAAGGAGTTATATAACACCACGAAAACCCTGGCTGGAAACCGAAAATTCAAGAAGAAGCCGCTGAAGTCTAAAGATGGTCAGCTCATTGTGACGGCAGAAGAGCAGCTGCTCCGCTGGCGTCAGCACTTTGAGGAAATTTTCCGTACGTCCGCAGCACTGACTCCTGATGCGTTGCAGATTCAACCTACACCAGCTCGGCTACTCGATATCGATACAGAACCACCATCAGCCTTTGAAATTGCTAAAGCGGTCCGCTCTTTGAAGACAGGTAAGGCGCCAGGACTCGACCTGATTACGGCGGAAATGCTACAAGCTGACTTATCCTCTGCCGTCGATGTTCTGACGCCCCTTATTGAAAGGATCTGGACCGCCGAGGAGCTCCCGGATGAATGGAACAAAGGTCTCTTAATCAATGTACCGAAGAAAGGTGATCTCAGTCAGTGCAATAACTGGAGAGGTATTACGCTGCTCTCAATTCCCTCAAAGGTGTTTTGCAAGATCATCCTGGATAGGTTGTCAAAGGCCGTGGATCCTCTCCTACGCGAGGAACAAGCTGGTTTCCGCCCTGGCCGTTCATGCACCGACCAGATCAACACTCTCCGTATCATACTCGAGCAGGCATCAGAATGGCAGAGGGAGATTTATCTAACTTTTGTTGACTTCGAAAAAGCCTTTGATACGCTGAAGTGGTCCAGCATCTGGTCTCGCTTGTTGAGCATTGGAGTACCACCCAAAATTGTTCGTCTTCTGGAGGCTATCTACAAGAAGTATTCTTGTAAGGTAACGCACGACGGCCTCATCTCTGATGACATCACGGTGCACGCTGGTGTCCGCCAGGGCTGCCTACTTTCGCCGCTTCTTTTTCTTGTGGTTCTTGACGGAATAATGCTCCGTATCTCCGACAACAAGCGCCGCGGAATAGAGTGGGGATTGTCCAACGTCTTGGAGGACCTAGATTACGCCGATGACCTTTGCCTCTTGAGCCATACCCACTCCGACATGCAGGCTAAGTTGGACGATTTAAGTCAGGAGGCTGCAAGATCTGGCCTTAAAATTAACATCCGGAAGACGCAAGAGATGCGAACTGGTGTGAAGAATCCCTCACCGTTGATGCTGAACTCAGAGGTAGTGGAACGCGTACACAATTTTACCTACCTAGGAAGCGTCGTTACAGAAACCGGAGGTAGTGAAGAGGACATCACTTCACGGATCGCCAAAGCCCGAGCAACCTTCGCGCAGCTAAGACCTGTTTGGCAGTCACGTAAATTGACCCGAAGGATAAAACTCAAGATCTTCGGGTCCAATGTTAAACCTGTACTGCTCTACGGGTGCGAAACATGGAAGGTTACGAAAGATATCTCACGCCAGATCCAAGTTTTCGTCAACCGCTGTCTCCGTCGCATTCTCGGAATTTACTGGCCCGAGACTATATCTAACATAGAGCTGTTAGAAAAATGCCACGAGAGCCCGATCGACCTCCAGATCAAGCGTCGCAAGTGGAGATGGATTGGCCACACGCTCCGAAGGGATTCCGATCACATACCTAAACAAGCGTTGGATTGGAACCCCCAAGGAAAAAGAAAGCGTGGCCGTCCCCGCCAAACTTGGCGTCGCACCGTACTGGCAGAAGCGGCAAGCAACGGAATGACGTGGAGCGAGGTGAAGCGGGAAGCTCAAGACCGTTCGCGATGGAGGATTACTGTGGACGCCCTCTGCCCCATCTAGGGGACATAGGACATTAAGTAAGTAAGTAGTTGCGGTACGATGCGGTGCGATGCGATGCGACGCGACGCGACGCGACGCGATGATTAACGAGCGAATTGTGAAGACTCACTTGAGCGTTATCAGTGATAGTTGGAGAGCTCGCGTGCAAAATTATCCGGAGATCTGTTTGACGTGCAATAATAAATAATTAATATGAACTATTTTGGCATTTTAAGTCTGGTTAATGGGTTGTGGAAGTCTGGTAGGCAGCCACTTCTCGTAAAATACTGGTATTCAGCTAAATCCGGCTTGACTGAAAAGCCGACCCCAAAATAGTAGGGAAAAGGCTAGGCAGATGATGATTTTTGCATTTTATTAGGTGTCAGACATCGAGTTATCTCCGTGCCTTACACTTGAGATTCTTCGGCAGTCGTTACTAAAGGCAACCGAGTCAGCTACGTTTAAATATACACCAACCGTGTCGCTGCTTACTACCACACAAACAAACCACATATATATACCAGAACCTACGGCTTTGAAAGCTTTCCGTGACCAAATATTTACGCTTCAAGCAATTTGGTTAGCCTATGGGGATTTATTTCTGAAAGAGAATCCCGGGATCCTGGAACGAAGGCAAAGAAGGAACAGGAATGGTTTATATTCAGAAAAAGTCTGACACGCCCTCCCACTCCGCCCAAGAGTCATTGGATGATTGCCCAACTAAAAAAAGAAAAACGCGTATACACTGTGTTACTATGTGTTCGAACGATTCCATACTCGTTGCATTTCATTATTTCGAAGTTTTAATTCATGTCTTAATGCCACTTCTTTTTAGAGGAGCTCGTGGCTAGATAATAACATCCGCACGAGTCGATCGTCAAGGTTAAGCAATGCTTGCTAAGGTTGGTCTATGGACGGGTGACCATCTTAACATACCGAGTTTCCTCCGTACCTCGGAAAGCACGTTAAGCCGTTGGTCCCGGCTGTCATTTGTAGATCTTTGGCAGTCGTAACGGATAGTCGGAAACCAGTAGATCTAACTCCAGTCTTGCTATGAACTACCGTGTTACCCCAATTAATGGGTTGTGGAGGTCTGGTAGGCAGCCGCTCGTCGTAAAATACTGGTATTCAGCTAAATCCGGCTTGACTGGAAGCCGACCCCAATATATGTAGTTGGGAAAAGGCTAGGCAGATGATGATGATGAATGCCGCTTAGTATTTCTCAGCTGATCTACCATCTCGTTTGCCTCAGATGATGTGGTACATTCAGCGCCAGCTCCCAACCTAGCCGCATAATACGAGCCCCGCCTGTCTCCATACATTATTTATTTACTCGCTACAAACGCCTACCCCAACAACGTCTAGACTATAAGCATTGTGGCTGCCGTTACTTAGACGTACTATTAAATATGTAGCTTCATAACTGTGCCTAGGACAGGTGGATCTACCTAAGTAATTTTATGACAATATGTAGTGAATTTTTGATGAAGGTTTAAACTAAGATCGCTTTGTGAAAGCTGGTAATACGTGGGTTATTGTAAACGCAACTTTATCTATACTAATATTACAAAGCTGAAGAGTTTGTTTGTTTGAACGCGCTAGTCTTAGGAACTGCTGGTCCGATTTGATTTTTTTCTTTCAGTGTTAGATAGCCTATTTATCGAGGAAGTTTATAGGCTAAGCTAACACCAATAGGAGCAGAGCACCAATGAAGAATCTTTCAGAAATAAATCAGGATTCCACGTGGACGAAGTCGCGGGCGGGAGCTAGTTACAAATATAGGTTACCTGGGCTAGATTATGAACTCAAAACCTAAGCCCCTCCTAGCGCTTATCCTTGTAAAGTTATTACTGAAATCTAAACTATACGTAAGTAATCCGCTGTCGAAGCTTATAGCCAAGACCCGCAGTAGACGCCAGTGTTCGGCAATGTATATTATATCATAGTTTTGCTAATGCTTACTTAATACCTTATTAATGACTATCTTACTAATTCTATCTACTTCCTACTAATCTGTATGTATAAAAGTCAAAGTCCTGACTCACCGACTCATCAACGCCCTGCGCAAACCCGTGGACCTAGAACGTTGAAATTTTACACAGAGGTTCCTTAAAATATGTGTATATAGAATAAGAAGGGAAGGAATGAAACGGTGTCCAAAGATGGTATGGAGTAACCAGAAACCTACTCACACGCAGGCAGAAGACTAGTGTTATTTACAGTGAAAGTCTGGATACTCGTTTGATAAACAGATTTTAATGAAATCTTAAACACGAGCTGTAGGCCATTGCTGTGTGGGATATAAGGACATCCTGGGATCCTTGTTATCTTGGTAGGACGTTTCACTATGTTAATTTCCGATATTCATTCGGGTGCAAACACTACAAAAGCCCAGTACATTATTTATGTATTTAAACTTCATGTAGGTAGGTACAGTAGCGGTACATAGGCGGACTCATAGATATTCTTGTTCTTGGCATTAACCATTTTTAAAAGCTTTCACTACTTAATCACAAACTAATGGTAACAGGTTAGTTTCAAATATCTTTAAAAGATTACTAGGACACTATAAAATTACTAGAACATGTAAAATATCGACCCCAATGTGCTGAATAGTTCAGTGGCTAATATTGCAAGTGCTATGCAATCTATCAGTACGGCGGACGCTTGGGGCGCAAAACGTCACTAACTGTTCAGGACACTTTCATCGCAGGCTGCTACCCTGGTACCTACCTTACTATAGTTATTTATATGTATTGGTAGAACTACATACTACATAGACTCCTGTAGACGGACCTGTCTGGGAAGTTTTACACAGGTAAGCAACATTAGTGTGTAAAATTACATGTATTTTTACTAGCTTCCGCCCGCGACTTCGTCGGCGTGGAATCCTGATTTTGAAAATTCTTCATTGGTGCTGCGCTCCTATTGGTTTTAGCGTGATGATAGCCTATAGACTTCCTCGATAAATGGACTATCTAAGACTGAAATAATTTATTTTTCAAATCGGACCAGTTGTTCCTGAGATTAGCGCTTTCAAACAAACAAACTCTTCAGCTTTATAATATTAAACATAGAAGTATAGATTTGTATTGAAGAGCTATACAAGTTGCGTAAAGTGATAACGCTACTTAACTTTAATATCGAGTAAAGTTTGAAACTATTAATACCTATTACAAAATGAGTAAGACCTTTTATTACATCAAAGTTGTCTTTTCAGAAATCTCAAGTCTGAGCTCGTCAAACAGCTGTAACAGTCCAATTATAAGTATTTAGGTATCATCTATCACGAGTAGTTCGTAGCCATCAGCCACGCCAACACCTAAAACACTTGTAGGTCGAAATTAAACTCAGCCCTTGTAAAATCAAAATACACGAGCGCTTAGCGCGCTGCGGTTGCGAATTTAATCAACTGGGGAACGGAAAATTCAAACCAAAATTGATGCGAATATTTTATTAAAACTTTCAAACGTACTCGTTAGATATATTTTGGAGGTATTCGAAGTATCTCGAACACCTGTTAAGCTATTATTTGTGGTGGTATTATTAGGGTTTATTTTGGGCAATTTTATAGAGTTCTATTTAGGCACATCTCACAAATAAGGGCTGCCCCAAACTACTTTTATGAGCCTTTCAGTTCAATCAGCGACTACCGTCAAACGGGGTGAATAGGGACGCTGGGGTGAATAGGAACCAACATAAATTATGTAGGTACGCCAATAAGGGACCAATAGAAGTATTAGTTTTAGTCTAGTAGCAGCATATTGTTGTTTACATGTGGATGGATGGAGAGGAAGAGGGAGGCCAAAGAAAAGATGGATGGATTGTGTGAGAAGTGATATGGAAGAAAAGGGAGTGAGTGATAGCGTGACGAGTGACAGGACAGAATGGAAGAAAAAGACATATTGCGCCGACTCCAAATAAAACGGGAGAAGGGCAGGAAGATGATGAGCAGCATATTGTTGTTTACGATTGTATAAAATTTAAGTATCTACCTAAAGTTCAGTTTAAGGAAGCTCTCACAGAATCAAAACATGAAAAAGAAATAAAATACTCACAGTCAGTGGTAAAGAATACAGTATTCAATCAAAACAAGTTGAATGAAAAAGCTTCACAAAATCAATGCAAATAGGCTCAAGAAAATTCAAATGTCCCGATCACTTACATAACTAGCTATCAAACATTTACTGAAGAGAATCTTATCTCCCGCCTCCCCCAGCTCTGCGAACAGACCGACCACAACTGTTTAAAATGCAGGCTTCACTGCCAACCAGTTTAAATCAACAAGAATGTACCCTTAACGAATTTGTAACTCAGTTTTGTTATATTGAAACCGATGTAAATGATCTTGATCAGAATTATTTACAGTTCATCTTACAAACAACAGCTTAGTCTTTGATGTATAAGTTTTACATAAAAGACAATTATCGTTTTTGATAGGAGTACCTATAATACCTGCCAAGCGTCGCGTCGCGGCGGTAACACTCGATTAGAACTACGCGATTTGAACTGAGTGATCTATACTTGTGTATATAGGTAGGTATATGTAAACAAAACCACCATATACTGATCTATAGTAAGCGTCTCAATTATTTGTAATATTGCTGACCGTAGCCAAATCACGGTAAGCAAACGATATCGAAATCTATTTCGATCCCAACGCCATCTATTGAGCTCCGGGTCAACTATTGCTAAACTTTTGGTTGACTATTGGTACGATTGATCTAACACAGAAAACAAACTAAAGACTTTAAGTACCTATATACTTATACGTGTAAAAAAAAGAAAAACGTTAATTAGTGACTCACATAATAGGTACAAACAGCCGAATAAAATAAAAATGGTAAGTAGTCACACAATTTAACTTAATAAAAATCAATATTTAATTAAAAAGAACAAAAAAAAAGGCCTGTGCGATACCAAAAAGACTCTGTGATGTCCATGGGCACACTCACGGAACATAGACTAAAGAAAATATTTAGCAATTGTATGGGTTCGCTGAAGAAGCTTTGCATACTCTAAACTTAGACGAAAACCTGTGACCCTCAACGTTAGGAAAAGCACAAACACTCACCTTGGAAGTTCATCAGAAGTTGACGGGATTTACCAGCGACGCAGCCCTTCAGACGCACGCTGGGCCGGCCGGCGAGACATTATCGCAAACTCACACATTTTCACCAATATTCACTAGGTCAGGCAGGATTGATCGTAAGCTAATCAGTCAATACACTTCTAGCGAGGCATTAGGTTATAGGCACATAGGAAAAGGGTTTAGTTTTCAAGCGCACGAGGCCGCCATGACATGTTGCGTATAATTATATTTTGAATGTTTTTTGAGTTCCAATTGGCGCGCGCGTCGACCAATGAGAGGCCGGACATGGAGTTTTGCTCCGTCGATTATGGCGGTAATTTTTTTTTATAACCTGGTCACTTGGACCTTTAAGTCAAGACTTATTTTATTTTCCAACACAGCAATGTGTATCACTTCACTTTTTAAATTGTTTTAATCGTGTTACGGTAAATTTGAATTTTGGAGGGAAACAATTTGGATGGTAAAATAAATCGGGATTGCTTCATGTCCGTTTAACAATGTTAATAAGCATAAACAAAAAAGTGTGGTTTTCCTCCTCTACCATAAATAAAAAAACTGTCGAATTTTCTAACTACAATCTAAATATAATTTAGAGCTATTTTGGCCCACTCTTGGATTTTTATGCGTTTTTTGATAGATAGAGTGATTCAAGATGAAGATTTTCGTAAAATACATGCATAATATAATAGAGGGACACTGATTTGGGAAAATTGTCAAAATAGCCGTGTCTATCTATCGAAACGAGACACAATAGTAAAACAATAACAGCGCGGTCTCATAGGATCGGTCGGGGATTCAAACATTAAAGACTATCGGTATATACGATAATTAACTCGATAGTCTTTTTTAATAAGTTGCAAATACTTCTGAAACACGGAATAGCTGTATGCCAAAATGTACATTTAGTAGTATTTTAAGCGATTAATAACATCTACCAGCCACCATATAAGCCTAATCTCATGTCATTAGGGATGCCCAATCAATTGTAATCAAAAAACATCAATCGAATGATTGATGTGTTTTTTTTTTGTAACTGTAACAATGTCATGGACAGCTCTAAGTCCGAACCTTTGCAAATCTAGACGGCTAATGTCACTAATTTTGACTCTACTCTTATAATCATTTTGAACTTGATGGGACGAACGTGGACATGTAAACTACGAAACCCTACACTGAGCGAGGCGCGACATGCTCTTGGTCGGTTTTTTAATATTTAATTTTGAATGTAAAACTTGGGTTTTTTTTTTCAATAAAACTATAAAAAGTGAATGGAAATAATATCCACAGGGCATGAAAAGAGTTTAGAGATCTAAAAGGATAGAAGATGACACCTCCAGTCGACTATTTCAGTTTGGCACACGATACACCAACTTGTATAACAGAGACAATATATACAATACATAACTGATTAAATTCTTCTACTTCTTTAATTTTTATACAGTCTATTATGATCCTTAATTCATGAATCCCCGACCGGTCCTATGAGACCGCGGTGTTATTGTTTTACTATTGTGTCTCGTTTGTGGGTATGTGATAGGTTAATAATACACAATTTAACAATTGCCCAAAACTTCAACTCGGATCGCAAAAACAAATGGTGAGTCTCGCAACATTTCCCGACAAATTGTTAGCCGATATCCCGGTCCGAGACACAGTACACGTGTAGGCAGGTATCGACATCCGATCTCAGCGCAGCCAGCCGCTACCAGCTAAACTTGCTTGTCCAGTTAGCCGGAGGTTTGCCGCTACTCGCCAATACCGCAAAATTCGCTCACTTCCTAATTAGATTTCAGTATCGTCGTCCGAAATTGAATGTCGGCCCGTGTAGCGTGCTTGTAAATAGAGACAGGAAAGATATAAGGACCAAGATATTTTATAGGTTATTTTCTTTGTAATAAATAGGTTATAAACGAATAGTTTTTTTTATGAAATACACTCTTCCTTTATGTCTCAGGTACATACCTACGTACCTAAAATCTTTTGTCGTTCAAACTACAATAGGATAACTTAACGAATTGGCATATTAACACATTATACAAACGAAATTACTGGCTCAGGAACGAAATTTTGAACATCTTTAAAGTTTGTTGCCGACTAAGTATAATGTGAGTAAGATGTTTGTATGTTTTTTTATTCTATTCGTCATATCCTATTATCTATAGGAGAAAGTACGTAATAACAAGAGCTAAGTTGCAAGAAAAGTGCTTGGATTGGTACAAGATGCCAACTCTTTGTTACAGTCCATCGATATCTAAAGTACAAAAGTCAAATCAAAAATGAAAGAAAGATAATGCATTTATTTGGACAACACTAGTTCACGATATCTGTAGCCTCTATGGTCATCATCTTCTTCCTGCTCTTGTCCCATGTTACTTGAGCCTGGTGCATCAAATTTTCTTCTTCCTATTCGTCCTATCAATCGACACGCAATCGTTCATATCGCTTTTCAAATCGTAACCTCACACAATCCATCCATCTTTTCTTTCCCCTCTCTCCCTCTTCGAGGATGTTTGTGCCTCACTCCTTAAATTGACTCCAACACGAGACGCCATTAACTCATAAGCCGAACATACTTCACTTACGCCTCAGATAACAAAAATATAAAATAAAAAATACTGCCTTATCAATTCACTCACAGCTTTCACTTAGAAAAACAAGGAAACTCGACATAAATAAAGGGAAAACACTTTCTTAACAATATATCAGGCGTAGCGCGAGTATTAGGCTGTAGGCACATCGTCAAAACACAACACTTTTAAAGACAAAGCCTGTAAACACACAAACAGAGCCGCGGAACATGAGAAAGCTATTTGTTATGTCCGAGTGTTTGATAAAAGGGTACAAATAAACATTTCGCTAGCCATCGACGGGTTCTTTGCATAAATTTCAGTTATGGCGAGACATTTGTCAATGGATAATGCTGTGCGGGCGATATTCATGGGCGGCGTATATCGGCGCGGGCATACATCTCGGCGCGCCGACTGCTCGATAAATATGATCTACGGCCGCTCTAAGACGTATTTCCTCGTGTGTTTAAGATAGCGGCAATTATTGCCTCTTAATATGTTCTGTATGATAATTCGGTGTATTTCAACGATTTCTTTTGAGGAAGGTACGTGGAATGGCTGTTTGATAGGATTATGTCTGGGCGCTTTTTTACGGTACTTACAGGGAAGAAAATATGGAAAACGAATTATGATAATGGAAATAAATTTAAAAATAGTTCGTTCTTATTATTCCATGTTTACTATCTCACAACGTGGACCTGGTGAGGGTCACGGGAATCTGGTCAATCAATGGATGCGAGACCTATGTCAAACAGTTGTCCTTTGGCTGAGATGATAATGAGTTATAATAAAGTAGTAGATAAGTTATGTAAAGATATCGGATCGATGACTCTTCATAAAAAATCGTCAAGAGTTAGAGGTTGAAATTAACTACTACTTATGTAAGTATGTAGGTTTTCATTGATATTGAGTGAATTTGAGCGCAAGGTAGACGCAGTGTTTGAACGATGTTGTCCTACTGCGCTGCATATCGCGGGTTCGATTCACGCACGGACCAAATATTTATTACGTTGTTATATGTGGTTTTCGTGTGTTACTGTTGTATTATATTATTACATTGATCTGGATCAAATGATCCAGCTAACTAAATCTTTAAGCCAGTCATAATAAATCCACTTTTAAAGTAACTTTATCGAATATAAAATAAACATAGAGACAAGCAAGGGCGTCGCCAGCTTTTGACAAAGGGGGGGGGCAATGGTGCAATATTATGGATGATAAAAAATATGAACGCCGAGAGCATGAAGCACTACACTTTGGAAGTCTTTGCCTCAATGACTATTTTTTTTTCAAGTGGGAAATCATCAGAATGACTTCTCCCGCTCTTGGGCGGAGCGGGAGGGCGTGTCAGACTCTTACTGACTAAACCCCACCCCGTTCCTTCGATCTGGGAGGACACGGGCTCACCTTTCGCAATTTCGGTGTTCCCCAGAGGCTTCGGCCCTACCTGGTCCCTACAGTTTGCTGACACGGCGGTACTCCGCCCAAGTAGGGCACACCTCTATCGTGTGCTCCACCGTGTCCTCCGGGCGGTCCACATCAGTGGTGACACCCGAGCGTCCTTTCCCCCTTGATCCGATGCAGGAACCTCCCGAACTTATCGTGTCCGGTGAGGACCTGCGTCATACGGAACGAGAGGACGCCTTGACTTCTTTCCAACCACTCCTCAAAGAGGGGACTTACCGCCGCAATGACGCCGGAACTCTGTCCGCCATACCGCGACTTGTCGTGGCAGCGAAGTTTCGCCCCCGCGTTGCATCTCCACGCGCAAATCGTGCATGCGTGCAAGGACTGTTGCCTCCAGATCCCACGGTGGCAGGCCAGCAAGGAGGCTCGCCGCTTCGATCGTGATCTTCGATTAGATCGTGCGGTATCCGATGTTCCACAGGGGCGGTCCTAGTACCGATCCCTGCGGAACCACACACGACATCTCTCGCCGTATCTACTCTCCCTGGTGACCGGGGTAGATGATGAACCTGTCCGACAGGTAGGCCTCGATCACGTGACTTAGGAAGGCGGGTATCTCATGGTGCCGAAGTGCCGCCTCGATGCTACTCCTGGGACTTCAAGGGAGGTGATAATTGAATCTAAGTATGGTATTACTAAAGATCTCTTCCAGTATTCTAAAGGGCTTTCTGCTGAATGATTGTTTCTGTGACGTTGTTTCCCCCGTAATACGCGGCATTGATGTAATGCAGTAGCGCGGACTGTAAACAACTCCATTCCTGCCGGCTTTCCTTTACAAACACAACAACAAACCTTAACAAATTAATTATGTATTAATCAAATCTTATAACTGCATAATACTTGCTTGTGAAAATAACAATCAACAATAAATAAACGCCTGCAAGTTTTTTCGGAGCAATCACTCACAACTTACGCAAAACAGGTCTGTAACCCGGTCTTTTAAACGGGAATTTCATACATTTTAATTCATAGTTTCTAGCGACATCTAGCGGTGTTATACAAGCGACAAGCCAGTATAATACGGCTAAATAGCGTTTGCAGGCAACCCGGTATTATCGAGTTAAATCATAAAATGCGTCCGCTAGAACGAGATGGAATGATACTGAACTTCTTAATTTAATTAGCATTTAGTTTGACAGTTTTGTTTCGCGCTTATTCATGTGTCATATTTCACTTGTTCATTTGCATTTTATTTGATATATTCGTATCATGATTTAGAATCTTATAGTTTTATGGTTGAAATTGGTTTATATGTAAACTAGTGATAGTTTTGCGTAGTGATAGTGCAGCAAAAAGAAGAACAGTTCAGTTGTATTGTTTGGTAATCGTACTTGTATGGTAAGAATAATAATTATAATGGTTTTAGTTTGTAGTTTTATTAGAAAGTAGTTATTTAAGCAGTGATTTTGTTAATATTGCGAAAATTCGATAGCAAAAAAAAGACAAATAGCTGTAGAGTATAACTATGTAGAAAAATAGGTAGTTATCAAATCACGGGGCCTCAATGATAACAAGGTTCAAATACATTTCACTAGATGGCGTGACATGTATTAATCCGTGGTTGAAGAGTATATGATTTTCCATTTATTTATTTTTTCACTTTATTATGGTTTATTTATTAAATGATCAACTCCTATACACACATAATTATGGAAAAATGGGCTCTTATTTCAAATTTTCGAAGATGATTGAAATGGACAATTAATATCTATACTAGTAGATGGCGCTGTATTAAATTGCAGAGGTTAAGCACTCGACTTTTTAAAATTTCGTTTTGTAAAATAATATCACAGAGTATATACGTACAGTCACAAGTATATACGCTTTTAACGTCATTTATTAGGAATAAAAGAAGATCCATGTAAATATCTTGCAAAGTCGCTGCTAGCACCATCTATTGGCCTGGAACGGGGATGAAACCGATTGATGTTATCACAAAAATAAGCAGAATTATCAGATGACGCAAACGTCAGCAGTTTCTTTGTACAGTGATGGTGCATAGGCGGACTTAATACATCAGGGCATTCTCTACCAGTCAACCTCAGTGTTAAAAAGACAACACTCTGGTAGGTCTACACAATAAATAAATAAGCGATACTTCAAACAGAGGTTTTATCGATAAAGTGGTTTATACTTAATTATGAAATACGTAATATTATAATATTAAAAACTAATAAAAACTATGATAAATATGTAATAGTAAAGTAGATACATATTTTATTTTATCTTTTTCATATAGTTTTAACGACCTGAGTGTTGTCACAATAATAATTATATAATTCACCGTTGCGCGAAATATTGCGAATTCGATTCTCGCATTAGATCATAATTACTATTTGCATGCATGCATGGTTTTGTTTGATTTAGCATGTAAGAAGGCGTATCTTAAGCGTAAAAGTTGTAAAAATTAAAGTTGCACTTTATATACTTATGTATTTTTTTAGAAAGTTGTGGCTTTGGATGGTTTTTATTTACTTATATGTTATTTTCAATACATGCATGATAGATATAGAGGAGGGTATTTTCTATCCTAATTTCATCACATTTCATAGCAACATGCTTCTCAATTTCAACCCCAAACGGCTTTACGTATAATGTCAGTGAGCAAAAGCCAATTAATGAGTACAAGATTTTGCAGTCAGCCACAGGGCCACAGCTATAGTTACTGGAATTCACGCATCACACTCGAGCAAGGTAAGCTTTTTTTGGTCCGGATTACCTATTAAGAAAACCCACACTTCGCCACTGATGTAATGTCCAACTCCAGTCCGAATTTTTCCGCAACAGCAGTAGCTTCCTTTATAATTTCTTGCAGTTTATAATATAGCAACATAAGTATAATTTCTGCATTTGTTAATAGTTAAGGAAGTCAATTGCTCGCACTTTGGTCGCTTTGCGGCTAGCTACATTTGATCTCTAGGGGGGGGCAGCTGCCCCCCCCTGCCCCCCCCTGGCGACGCCCTTGGAGACAAGGGTTAAGCGAGAGACTAAAAAGCGTGAATGATTTTCGACAGGCGGCTCATTTGCGCGCCACGATAATCCCGGCTGGAACAGACTGAGATCTGTATTATACTTAATAAGATTCTCCACCGCGGCTATGACGCCTGGAACTTCTTTTTTACAACTTTCACACAACGCCATCTAGTCCCAAGCTATGCAGAGCTTGTGTTATGGGTAATAGACAACTGATAAATCCAAATCCAAACTAATATTATAAATGCGAAAGTAACTCTGTCTGTCTGTCTGTCTGTCTTTGCTTCACGCCTAAACTACTGAACCGATTTGTATGAAATTTGGTACAGACATAGTTTGAAACTTGAGAATGGACATAGGATAGTTTTTATTACAAAAAATAAAATAAAAAGTAAGATAAAAAATAAAATAAAAAATAAAATTTATTCCGGACATACAGCGCCATCTATTGGTCAAGAGTCGGCATCAATTCAGTACTGAAAATTCATCGGAAAAATGTAAATAAATAGTAAAAAGGTATGAAAATATAATATAATAATACAACTTTTAGTTTGGGATGAACGTACGATGTCCCGTAAAAAAATAACAATCGAAGCACTTCATCGCACGATGAAGGATATTAAAAACAATCAAGGTATTATGGGAAGAATGGTGGTTCTATTGGCCGGTGACTTCCGGCAGACCCTACCGGTTATAGCAAGGGGCACACCGGCAGATGAAATCAATGCCTGTTTAAAAGCATCTGTGCTATGGACACATGTGAAAAAGGTTTCACTGTCGACGAATATGCGAGTATTACTCCATAATGATTGTCAAGCCGGGCAGTATGCTGCTGCTCTTCTGAAGATCGGCGAGGATCGCATGCCTACCGACTCCGAGAGTATGATCACGCTGAGCAGCGAATTATGCCAAATTTTGGATAGCACATACAATTTAAAAAATAGTGTCTATCCGGGTTTACGCGCTAATATCGAAAATCGGGAATGGTTATGCGAAAGGGTGATATTGGCGCCAACAAATGAAATAGTAGGCCGGATAAATGACCAAATTATGTCTGACGTAGAGGGAGATGTCATCGAGTATCTATCAGTAGAAAACCGTCGTGGATGCCGAGCAAGTGACATCTTACCCAACAGAGTTTCTCAACTCCTTAGAGTTATCAGGAGTGCCATCTCACAAGTTGAGGCAACGGCTTATGAGAAACCTAGATCCACCAAGGCTATGTAACGGCAAACGGTTACAAGTAACCTATTTAGGACGGAATGTCATTAAAGCCGTTAATCGTTAAAGCCGTAAAAATCTGCCGGAAGTCACTATTCCACGCGAACGAAGTCGCGGGCAAAAGCTAGTATACTTATAAATACTCGTATTTCTAACAGCACAAATGATCTTGCTCATCACACAAATATTTGTCTTGGGTGGGAATCGAACCCACGACCTCTGGCATAGCAGTCAGGGTCACTAACCACTAGACCAACCCGCCAGTCAAACTGTAGAATCAATGGTCATCTGTGACTCTATAACAAGTGATTTATCTTTTCTATGACTGATCACTCATTTCTTCTTTATATAAACATGTTGTAGTTATATATAAACTGAAAATAATAATGTGTACAAACGCGTAGAAATGGAATTGACTAGGCATCAAAAATTTAGCCACATCGATGCCAATGGAAAAAGTGCCTAAAACGCTGGCAGCATTGCCATCCAACGTGGCAACGTTCATTTATAAAATAAAAGAAAAATTAAAAGAAACAGCAAAAATCAAGACAAAGGTACAGGCCAGCATATCTAAGGAGAGTTGCAAAAAAGAGTTGTAGACAGCGTGTGTAAAAGTAATTGGAAAATAAATACACACAAAAGAGCTCTCATATAATTGTATTTTTTCCCATTGGAAACGACGTATCTCATATATTGTGGGTATGTATGGAAACCGTTTCTCATATATTCTATGTATGGGAATACATACAATATTTTTGTGTAGGTAACCATACGGTTCAGAGGGCTGAAAGAAACAATGTGAGGAATGTATTGAGTGTAGTGGTTACAGTTGAATGTGGCCAGTCATTGATCACAAGAGTACATTAAGATCAAACAAACGATGGCAGGAACAGACTGTTAAAGAAGATAAGGGACTACCTTGACTAATTGATGTGAAAGCTAATAGAAAAGTAAGACTATAATTATAATATGGATATTTGGATAGGAAAAGAATGCTCACAAAAATTTACACCGTCTAATCGCATTTTAATTGGTTTGCCTCTTTTTTTAATAGACATTAAATTTATCAGACTACTAAAATTACAAGGTTTATTCAAAGATATGAAATAGAAATTACAAAAAATAACACAATTTTTCCAATAATTTTTACCATGCAGATATAACTGTCCAAAAAAAACAGGCTTGCCCTATATTCTCTACGATGCAGTCACTTACAAAAAAAAAATTGATGATAGTCCCACATTACCGACCAGCTCCTAGTTATAATAGGCACATCACTAGTCGTCAGTTATCGATAGTGAGTTGTGCAGCCACCAACATATAATGAACCCACGTTCAGCAGGGTGGTTCCGGAGGCTCGGGGTACAGCACCCATACGTCCTTTTCACGGCGCCGTGAATTAGTGCGCTCCCCTCGGAAATTGCTTATTACTCGCTTGGCTTCAACCGTACGCAGGTTAGCTTGCATATGTATGTAGATAGTATCATCATCTGCCACGGTAATAACGTTATATTCAATGAGGATGTTTTCCTAATTATTCTGGGACTACTCTGTAAAATCAGGCGCGGTCCGAAAGGTGGATTCATAGGGGATATGATTTTGGGGGCGCTAAATCGTAGATACTTTATTTCCCTATTGAGTGGTGCTGCTGCCACTGTCGCAACAGAGTTAGCTAGATTTCAAAGTGGGAACAGGATCTCAAAAAAATACTGATACAAAATTTGCTAAGTTTGTGGTGTCTACAATCGAAGTTCGCGACGATGATCTCTACCCAAATACTTAGCTTAAAATTCTGGCAACTCTTCGTATAGAGGTGTGACATCAGAGAAATCCCGATTGAGAGCAAACATGTTAGAAGAGAATCTGACAGTTTTAGCTCAACTCTTTCATCCAGAAATAGCCCCAGGCTAATATTCTGTCTTAAATATTCATCAACCGATTTACCAATAAAAATAGAAGACTTACATTTATCTTTGTTGCTTGTTTATTATGCAATAAAGTCTGATTTAACTTCTCTAAATATTGTAATAACATTACCTACCCCCTCCAACATTTCAGGCTGCGACCGCATCTGTGATCCCTAGCGACGCCTTGGTTGTGGCTATTAGGAAAGACTCCGGTACATCAAGAGTTCAAATAACGTTTAAACCATCCCTATAATTTCATAAATCTATTGTATGTAAATGATTTAATAATACAAAATCTATACTAATATTATAAAGCTGAAGAGTTTGTCTGTCTGAACGCACTAATCTCAGGAACTACTGGTCCGATTTGAAAAATGCTTTCAGTGTTAAATAGCACATTTATTGTGGAAGGCTATAGGCGTTATATCATTACGCCAAGACTAAAGTAACTCTACACATAGGCGAAGCCGCTGGCAGAAGCTAGTTACGTATATTTAGTAACTTTGCAAAAAACCTTTCATCAATTAACAAAATAAAATTACCCAATAGAAATACCCTTGTTTATTGAAGCTGGCAAGTCTGTTTCCCGACAGGAACAAACAGGTAAATTCACCGGCCTGTATCTAGTTGTGCAAATAAAGCTGCATGCTCTTTTATCTATTCCTTGGAAATAAATAGGTCGACAAGTTGGCACGCTGCACTCTCAACCTGCATGGATTTTAACGTTTTTTTCGTCTGTTCACATCCGGCGGCGGGACATTAAGTAGCATGTACGAATGGCTGCTCAGAGCTCTCTGTGTTGCGCTGGTAATGCGCCCGGCCCATAAATAACCGCACCTGAAATGTTTTTACATAGATCGAAAGTTCATGGAGGCAGTAATACCGGTGGTACCTAATGATAGGACTTTGGGTATGTCAGTTAGAGTTGTATATATATTTATATTTGGAGTGTTAATTTAACCTTTCGTACGTATGTCAACTATTAGAGAAACAATTACCTGTATGTCATTCAAGCCATCTAGTGAATAGTTGTTAGTGATAATCTCTAGAAAACATAATAGTTAACTGGTCCGATGATATTTTTAGTAAGCACCAAATATTTGAGTTACGCGCAATTGCACAATATTGAGAACTGAACAGAGTGCAAAGTACAATGTAAATTCAATATCAAAATGCATGCACATTCCGAGATCACGTATGCGGAAACAAACAATTCAATATTTCTTAGGAATTGAAGGAATATTTGGATTCTGTTCGGCAGTTTAGAAGTTATAATGATATTTGTCTGCCAAGCGCAGTGCGGCCGGCTTGCTCGGACGCGCGAATGTGACAATGTCTGCAAGTCTCAAGATATCGAGAATAAAGTTGATCATCCACTGCTCGGTAAGATGTACACGGAGAGGTATGACACGTTAGCTGTCCGATTCATTCTTCCTGCCCAACATCCAAACTTAAACCTAATTTCGAAAAAGTAAGTCTGCCTATCGGTCTGTTTGATTCGCTTCCATTCCTGTACTGGGGATAGATTGGTACTTGGACAAGGATAAGACTCTCTTTTACCTTAGAAGTAGTATTTGATTGTCTCGCGTTTGACCACTATCTTACCCTATAGTAAACGAAGTTCCCTTTGTATAACTTGAGACTTTCTCGGAAGTGAATCCGCTGACAGAAGCAAGTATTCCAAGAAAGCATAGCTGAAGCGTGTGCCTCCATGGAAGGACGCATTAAAGGGAAGCTGGGAGACGCATGGCCCAAGTTAGTGCAGTAAGCCACTTACACGGCGTTACTGCAGACACTGGATGTGTTCGAGCGCGGAATGTATTTGTCTCGCTATGTTTTGTTGTGCATCGGTGCTCATTGCAGTGTTGTGAAGCGGGAAAATTTATCGACAGTTCTAAGATTTGGAAGTCATAGGGTGTATGCACATTGTTATAGAATCGCATTCGGGCAAATGAGAGCAACTATTTATCTATATCGATATAAATGTGGAGTTTTTCCTTCGAGTCTTTTTTTCTGAAGAAAAGCGACACGATTTAGTCGACGATAGAGCACGCTTTAACCTACCTGACCTTAAATAACCTAACTACTTACACTTGGGATCCCCAGGTTATAGCTCCTGATAGCTATAACCTGGGGATCCCAAGAGTACAAACTCCGGCAGGGAATTCCACTCCTTAGCTGTACGCACAATGAATGTGTCCCCAACACGTTTAGTGCGTTTGTACTCTGCTTCAATATGCCTTGATCCTTATTGTACTCTTGTAAACGTAAACATAAAGGTATATGAATTCATTGAACTACAAGTTCTCTCAATCTACTTGTATGATAAGGTCAGATTTAGAGTAAACCAATTAGCGGAAACATTCCAAATGTAAGTTAATTTGTAATGTTTTCGCCAATTACTTTTGAACTTCTTATTTTCTTTTATTACTATTATCCTCTACTAGCTGCTGCCCGCGACGTCGTCTGCGTGAAGGCTCTACTGCACCAAAAATACTTAAGATGTCGCTATAACATAATAAGTAAACTAGCTGTCCCCTGCAGTTTCACCCGCATTTTTCGTTACTGCTCCACTCCCGTGAGTCGTAGCGTGATGGTATATAGCCTATAGCATTCCTCGATAAATGGGCTATCTAACACTGAAAGAATTTTTCAAATCGGACCAGTAGTTCCAGAGATTACCCCCTACATACAAACTTACAAACATACAAATTTTACCTCTTTATAATATTAGTATAGACAACTTTTAAAATAGCATTAAAATACATGTTTTTTTTTGCAAGCGAAGCAAGTTTAGAGAATTATATGGGAATCCTGCTGAGTTCAGTCATAAGTTGTGACTGAAGGAAATAGAGAAAATGATGTATGTGTGGAATATCAGTCTTGCCATGAAGTACCGTGTTATCCCAGTTAATGGGTTGTGGAGGTCTGGTAGGCAGCCGCTCCTCGTAAAATACTGGTATTCAGCTAAATCCGGCTTGACTGGAAGCCGACCCCAATATAGTTGAGAAAAGGCTAGGCAGATGATGATGGTGATGTATGAGTGGAATGTATTCCATTCCAGGACACAAAAGTGTAAAAATGCGTACAAAGATATCGTACCTTACAACACTTCCCTATAAATTACGTTGCCAGGTGCCAAAATGTAAAAAGAATCAGGACTGGTGACGCGGGAGCAAGCACCGTACAGTTGCCTTTGTGAGAAGCAACTCGTCCTGAGAACTGTACGCGCTTGAACTGGAACGGGAAGTTGTAAGGTAGGGGGGAAATGCGTGGTATAAATGTTGCCTCGCCGATGCCACAACCATAAGAATTTCTGCTCCAATGGTGTGTCTGTGGAGTGAGACGACTTTAAGGCGAGTTTCGTTACACAGCTCTGGAGGAGATAAGTTCCGAAGAAGCAGAATTGGGACACTGACCTTCAGCTGGATGATATGCACTGAAAGTCCAATTGCTGACAGGGTGTTCAGAAATTCCACGGGATAATGTGTAGCGTTATCTTGCTCGACAACAGTGTTTATCGAGGTGTAGACCACATCATTCCCCTCAATTTCCCAGAGAATGCATTCGTTAATTGCTGCTGCCTGATCATTTATGGGCATCTAAATGGCCTACTCACGCACCCAAGAATTCTACTGGTGTAGTATACGACTGACATCCCCGTACACACAGCGAATGAGTTCTTCTAAGCTGGATACTATTTTTTTGTATCACCCAAAGGTTGACTGGTAGAAAATGCCTAAGGCATTAAGTCCGCTTCTGTACTTCTACCAAGAGAGTGTACCACTCTACCGAGAGACTCTAGCAGCACCACCTGTCCACCTCTCTCTTCTTGTGTGCGTTTGCCATGACTTAGAAGGACATCGTAAAATTCCTGAACACGTGCATTGTCTCCAAGCTGAGCATTAAAAATTAGCATTTCTAATTGAACTTAACTTCAGGTGGAATACGCGAGAGGTCAAGTCGTGCCTGTCGTAAGAAGCCTATCCTGCAAGGAGTTGAGCTGTTATTTCAGGCTACTTTGGGTTAGTAGTGATGATAGTGAAGAGGTCCAGGCGACCAAACTTTCGCACGTAACAGAATGCATCTTAGGTCCTCACGTGCATGTACCACGGATCTTTTGTGAAGGTGGAGGGGAGAATGACCATGAATGAGCATTTGTATTATTCTGCATAGAGATAGACGTAGTTCTCAGCTTTGAGCTTTCTTTGGTTGGACCTTATAAATACCAAACGCTCTGTCTCAATTTTGGCGTACATGTCCTAAGAAACTGAGTAAAGAGCGTACGATAATAAACCATTGTTTACCCTCAGCTGGATCAAGAAGCTGTAGAAATGCATGGTGGATGGTTTTTTTTTATGATTTGGGGTGCCTGTCTGGGGGTCTACATTATAGTGGGCAAAATGGTAGCCAACCTCTCCGCGACAGAACTGAAATGAGAGGATATTGAAGAGAATCGTACGCACGGTGAGTCTCGCTGATCCTTCAAAGCCGGTCATCATGCGTGCGTAAAACGATGTCTTTTTTTATCACACTCCTGATCGACTAACACAACAGCTACCTCATTCGTCGTTGGAGCATTATACCACCCTGGATGGGCTGTGATCGGCCTTCTATCTACTCTGATGACAAACTTAAAGTGGTTGCGCTCGTTCTCAGGCACCGACGCGAGGGCTGCTTTGAATTTGCTAATTTGCGGATTAACATTATGCAAAATACTTTGCAATCCTTTGAACAGACCAGACCAAATTTTGAGGATGTGTCTACTTCAACACCTGTTGTTGTTCACCAAACGAAGTCATCTGGAAGGCACTGTTATAAGCTCGAATATATTTCAAAAAATGGCTGGACTTCGAATGCTCGCCATTTAGTCCCCTGTTCCATTTGCGGACTTGGCAGCAAACTTCTTCTAAGGCAACCATATCTCCATGGGCGGCGTAGTTAATCACGATATTGTAGATAAATCCACTTCCTCCTTTATTTAGCCGTTTGCTCTTCGATATCGTAAACCGTGGATTCATCATCAGATGTCGAAAGTTGATTTATGTCACGACACAGGCGATCTTATTCTATTTGTGCAGCACGCTGTTCTCTTGGATTCTATCACGTTCTTGCGATAAATGAGCTTCAATGTCACTTCATCATCAATAAACATCACTTTTTTATAATACTTAACACCGCATTTTTTTTAAATTTTCTTCCTCAACTCTGCTCAAGATTTTGAGGGTTTTGTTGGAACTTGTATTTGGCAAACGAACTATACGATACAACTGTTATGAAGAAAATGCAAAATGCCATCTATCATCATCTCAGCCGAAAAACGTCCACTGCTGGACATAGGCCTCCCCCAAGCGTCGCCACAGCGACCGGTCCTGCGCGTCTCGCATCCATCGGATTCCCGCGACCCTCGCCAGGTCGTCGGTCCACCTTGTGGGAGGCCTTCCGACGCTGCGTCTTCCGGTACGTGGTCGCCACTCTAGAACCTTCCGTCCCCATCGACCATCTGTTCTACGAGCAATGTGCCCTGCCCACTGCCACTTAAGTTTAGCGATTCTTCGGGCTATGTCGGTAGCCTTAGTTCTCTTGCGGATCTCTTCATTCCTGATGTGATCGCGCAAGGAAACTCCGAGCATAGCCCTTTCCATTGCTCTTTGGGTGACTTTAAGCCTTCTGATGAGGCCTGTTATATCTTAGTAACGCATGTGTATGTGCGGCAACAGTACGCATTAAATGCAGCCCATGTATGTGTGCGTGAGCCGCGCGTCGTACCGCGCGCGCGCCATCTGTCGAATAAACAGTGTGCAATTGACTCGCTTGTTTGATTGACGTGTACGATCGCCCTTCCCAGTTTTCCCGCTAACCGGTACGCATACCTAACAAGTGGCGACGAGCGAACTCAAATTTTATAAAATGTCTACGTCGGGACCAACATACGGAGTTTTGCAAACTTTCGATCATCAAACTCAAGAATGGGGAAGCTTCAAGTCGCGGCTAAATCAATGGTTCATAGCCAACGACATAACCTCATTAACGGACAAAGCTTCAGTTAAAAGGAGGGCGATTTTATTAACATCATTGTGTGAATCATCTTTCAAACTAGCAAGTGACCTGGCGTTACCTAAAAAGGTAGAAGAGCTCGAATACGACGAGTTAGTGAAGATACTCGACGACCACTTCACTCCAAAAAGGCTTGGGTTTGCGGAGAAGTCTGCATTTTACGCCGCAGTACAGCGACCAGGAGAGAGTCACACTCAATGGGCAGCGAGGCTTAGAGGGTTAGCAGCTCACTGCGAATTTAAGAACCTGGAGGAAGCATTGCTAGACAAATTCATCATGGGTATGGCGGCGGGACGCGAACGAGACAAGCTGTTCGTGCAGAATCAGCGAGAGCTGACTCTCGCGAAAGCCATCGATTTGGCGGAGAGCGTGCGATGTGCACGCCAGGCCTCGTCGCAGGCAGCGCCGGGCGCGAGCAACGCCGACGCTGCGAGTCACGCCGACGCCGACGCCGTGTTCAACATCAAAAAGGAAAAGTGCAGTGTATGCGGTTTTAATAACCATAAGTCTAATCAGTGCCGTTTTAAAAACTATAAATGTAAAAAGTGTAACACGAAAGGTCATCTGCGCAAAATGTGCCCTAACGGGGAAAAAATTAAATACGTAGATGAAGGTACCGTGGACGACGCGGGCGGAGACGACGGTGAGTTTTTTTATAATATTCGGTGCATAAAAGGGAAGCCGATGACGGAGCGCGTCATGATCAGTGGTCTGGCTTTAGAGTTTGAAATTGATAGTGGTTCAGCGGTAAGCGTAATATCCGAAAATACCTACAAGTCTTATTTCAAGGGATTACCATTGTCAGTCACCAATAAAAAATTATTTAGCTATACGGGCGAAAATATTAAAACGTTGGGGATCGTTTTGTTGCCAATATCATACAATGGGCGTACGGAAGTGTTGAATGTTTATGTAGTGCACGCGGGCGGGCCGCCATTGCTAGGCCGGGATTTCATTCGCGAGTTCGACCTTGAACTAGCGCCCGCTAACGCCAGTGCAACAGTGCATGCGTTGTACAAACAACAAACACAGAACGGAATTTATTCTAATATCGTAAAACAACTCATAAATCAATTTCCAAAAGTTTTCTCGGGCAATCTTGGATCATTTAACAAATATAAAATAAGTTTACGCCTAAAACCGGACGCTAAGCCGATTTTTTTTAAAGCAAGACCAGTACCATACGCGTTAAAGGAAAAAATCGATAAGGAACTCGATCGTTTATTATCATTAGGTATTTTGAAACCCGTCGAACACTCTGATTATGCGTCGCCTGTGGTGCCAGTTCTAAAGAAAGATGGCAACATTCGCTTGTGCGCAGATTACTCGGTAACAATAAATAAACAATTACTCATAGATCAATATCCGTTGCCCACAGTAAATGACCTGTTATCTAAATTACACGGGGGCATGCAATTTAGTAAGATTGATTTATCCATGGCATATAATCAATTTATTTTAACAGAAGATTCACAAAGTTTAACATGCATAAATACGCATCGCGGTCTCTTTAATTATACGCGTTTAGTTTTCGGGTTGTCGAGTGCGCCGGCCGTATTCCAGCGAGCTATGGAGTGTCTACTCTCGGGAATAGACGGGATAATATTTCTACTGGATGATATTTTAATCACGGGAACAAATGAAGCTCAGCACAAACATAGGCTGAATGAGGTGTTACAGCGTCTAGCCGACGCGGGCTTGACGGTACAGATGAGTAAATGCGAATTCTTTAAAGATGAGATTTCGTATCTAGGTCACGTCATAGATAAATATGGTATTAGGAAGTCGCTCGATAAAGTAAAGGCTATAATAAAAGCTCCTAAACCTACGAACGTGTCACAGCTGCAGTCATTTCTGGGTCTCACTAATTATTATAGGAACTTCGTGCCCGATGCATCATCTGTATTAAGTCCATTATACAATTTACTAAATAAAAATACAAAGTGGGAGTGGACTCGAGACCATGACGAAGCATTCGTACAAATTAAAAACATTTTAGCATCCGATAAAACGTTAGCGCATTTTGATCCAAAGGCTAAGTTGATATTGACTGTGGATGCGTCGCCGACAGGATTAGAGGCCGTACTTTCACAAGTAGGCAGTGACGGTTTAGAAAAACCATTATCATATGCTTCTCGGACTTTGAACGCAGCGGAAAAAAAATACGCCCAAATTCAAAAAGAAGCCACGGCTATAATTTTCGGTATAAGACGGTTTCACCAATATTTGTATGGCCGAGCCGAGCCCTTCACGTTACGAACGGACCATAAGCCCTTGTTAGCTATATTCGGACCACACAAGGGGATTCCCGAAGTGTCCGCTAACCGTCTTCAAAGGTACGCTATATTTCTAACTGCGTACAATTATACTATAGAGTATATTAGTAGCAAACAAAACAGCGCGGATTATCTATCTAGGGCTTGCTGGGAGGAGGGGCACGAGGAAACGTCGGAGGAACTTGCGGAGTGCGAGGATCGCGCAACTTATGTCAACTTTATAACAGACGGCGACCTGCCGGTGACACTCAGCGACATGCGACGTGAAACGGCCCGCGACCCCTACTTAACGATAGTTATTCGATATATACTGAACGGCTGGCCTAGGAAAATTGATGACACTAACCTGAAACCCTTCTTTAATTGTCGATCGCAGTTGTCGTATGAAAATGGTATTTTAATGCGCGGACATAAGGTTGTTATTCCTTCAAGTTTACATAATACTATTTGTAAAGAACTTCATAGTTCACATTTCGGGGTAGTGAAAATGAAGGCAGAGGCTCGTAAGCGGTTGTGGTTCCCGGGCGTGGACGCGGCCCTGGAGGGCCTGGCGGCGGCGTGCGGCGTGTGCTGCGCGCTGCGCCCGGCGCCGCCGCACGCCGCGTTGGCGCCCTGGCCGCTGCCGCCGCACCCGTTTTATCGAATTCACGTAGATTTCTTGGGACCGTTTCATGGTTACATGTTTTTAATCATTGTTGATGCATATAGTAAATGGGTAGAATGTTACGACATGTCGTCGACGTATAATTCAAAAGCGGTTATTAATAAGATGTATGACTTGATGTCACGTTTCGGAATCCCGCACACACTAGTGAGTGACAATGGTACTTCTTTTACATCTGGAGAATTTAATGATTTTTGCAAACGTAACGGTATTCAACATGTGTTATCACCAGTATATCACCCAGCCAGCAATGGTCAAGCCGAGAGTTTCGTAAAGATTGTAAAAAAGGGAATAAAGGGGATAATTTTAGAGGGATGTAATAAAAAGACTATTCAAGAAAAGATAAATAAATTTTTATTTGACTATCGAAACTCTAAAAACAGTACCACGGATCAGTCGCCAGCCGAGTTAGTGTATGGACGCTCGTTACGATCAAGGCTGGACTTAATAAACCCAGTCGCCCCGCCTCCTTCGTCCACGGAACTAAATCGAACCGTCGAACTTAAACAGTCCTTACAGGCTAAATACTATAAAGGAATAAAACGAGCAGTTTATAAAGAAAACGATTGTGTATGGATTACTAAGAACACCGATAAAAAAAAATTTACGTGGCTTGAAGGAAAAATTAAAAAGAAAATCGGACATGTAATGTACGTGGTATATGTACCAGTTTTAAATTGTGAAGTCACCAGACATATCGACCAGATTAGACCCCGTCGAGACACCATCAGTCCACGACTAGACTCGGCGCAAAGCAGCGACCAGAGCTGGGACCCAGATCTGATACCCGATGTATCACCATCACCACCTGCTGCAGATCAAGGCGATACAGTAGCCCAACCGGGAAGGGACGGGGAAGTACCTCCGGGACCCAACCAAGGAGAAATAGCAGAGGCCCCAAAGACGCCGCCGCGCGCCGCTGACGCCGCTGAACGGCGACGAGCAATAAGCCCGATTTTCTCGACGCCGACGTCGGATCCGTATTATGACACGGATGTCGACACTTAGTTAGGTTAAGTTCTATATGTTTTATTACTATAAGGGGAAGGTGTTATATCTTAGTAACGCATGTGTATGTGCGGCAACAGTACGCATTAAATGCAGCCCATGTATGTGTGCGTGAGCCGCGCGTCGTACCGCGCGCGCGCCATCTGTCGAATAAACAGTGTGCAATTGACTCGCTTGTTTGATTGACGTGTACGATCGCCCTTCCCAGTTTTCCCGCTAACCGGTACGCATACCTAACAAGGCCCATTGTGAGCGACCACGTTTCCGAGCCATATGTCATCACTGGCAACACACACTGGTCATAGACTTTTGTCTTGAGACACTGCGGTAGGTTGGACGAGAAGATACCGTGCAGCTTCCTGAACGCTGCCCAGCCGAGTCGGATTCGACGATTGATCTCTTTCTCGAAGTTAGATCTACCCAACTGGACCGTCTGTCCCAGGTAGACGTAGTCGTCCACAACTTCGAGTGTAGAGTCTCCGATCTTGATAGGAGTGGGAGCTACATGGATGTTTACCATGACTTTGGTTTTGTCCATGTTCATTTTGAGTCCCACTCTTTCGGAAGCCCTACTGAGATCACCGAGCATTGTACTGAGCTCCTCCGTAGTCTCAGCCATGACTACTATGTCGTCGGCAAACCGAAGGTGAGTGATGTACTCGCCGTTGATATTGATGCCTCGCCCTCTCCATTCCAGAACCTTGAAGACATCCTCCAATGCGGCCGTGAACAGTTTCGGAGAGATAACGTCTCCCTGCCTCACACCCCGCTGTAAGAGGATAGGTTTCGAGGTCTGATCCTGGAGTCGGACTGACATGGTGGCGTTTTTGTACAAACATTTCAGCACTTCGATGTACCGATAGTCAATCTGGCACCGTTGGAGAGACTGCAGTACAGCCCAAGTCTCGATCGAATCAAAGGCTTTCTCGTAATCCACAAACGCTAAGCAGAGAGGCAGGTTATACTCCTCAGTCTTCTGTATAACCTGCCGTAGCGTATGTATGTGGTCTACGGTGCTAAAGCCTTTTCGGAATCCGGCTTGTTCAGGGGGCTGGAAGTCGTCGAACCTGCGTGCGAGACGACTCGTGATGACTCTGGAAAACAACTTGTAGACATGACTCAGAAGTGAGATGGGCCTGTAGTTCTTAAGGAGGGCATTGTCGCCCTTCTTAAAGAAAAGTACCACCACACCTCTGCCCCATGCCTGTGGCGTTTTGCCCTCGAGTATGACGGAATTAAATAGCTTCTGAAGGGCCTTAAGGACCGGTTTTCCACCCGCCTTCAGAAGTTCGGCCGTAATTCCGTCCTCACCCGGCGCCTTATTGTGTTTAAGTTGTTTCAGAGCCATCCTAATCTCGTACAGGCTGACGTCCGGGATATCTTCGGTATAGTGTCGGGTCAATCTAGCTCTTGGATCGTTCGCTAGATTTGCCGTGGGTTTAGAGATAGACGTGTATAACTGTCCATAGAATGCCTCGATCTCTCCCAGGAGCTCCGATTTAGCGGATATGACTCTGCCATCGTCGGTCTTCAGTTTCGCGAGTTGGCTCTGCCCAATAGACAGGTCCCTCGCAAAGACTTTGGAGCCCTTATTCGGCTCTATCGCGTCCTTAACCCTTTCGGAATTAAAGTGGCGAAGATCGCGTTTTAAGGACTTCGAAATCTGTCTATTGAGCTGACGGTATCTGCACGAATCGTCTGAAGACTGCAGAATCATCTCACGCCTCTTCTTCATGAGCTCGAGAGTCGGATCCGAGAGCTTCTTGTTCTTATTTGTACGGTGGGTCTTGAAAAACTTAGACCCGACCGTATGGACAGTTTCCACGAACCCATCGTTACATTCGTCCACGGAGCTACCTAGGCACTCGAAACGATTGTGGAGTTCGAGCTGAAAGCTCTCGGGGTTTTGGAGCTGGATTTGTGCTGGACGGAGCGTAGACTTCACCAGTCGAGACCTTTCAAGCTTGATGTTGATATTCAATGTGCCTCTCACCATGCGGTGATCACTACCAGTTTTCATCGCATTGATCACAGAGACATCATTGAATATTTTCTTCTTCGTCGACAAGATGAAGTCAATCTCATTTTTAGTTGCACCATCGGGGCTTTGCCAGGTCCACCTCCTATGCTCACGCTTTTTGAAGAAAGAGTTCATCATGTAGAGGTCCTCCTTCTCCATAAAGCTAGCCAGTAGGTGTCCCCGGTGATTCCGCCGTCCAAATCCAAATTGCCCCACTCGCAGCTCATCACCGTCTCGTTTGCCCAGTTTAGATTGCGATATTCTGAGTATAAGGTAAGCCACCCTGGTCGACACACTCTCGATCCTCACCACATTGTTCACAAGGGACTTGTGGACGAAAAACCCGACACCAACCTGGGACTGCTGGTCGCCCTCCCGGAAATAGAGCAGGTTACCGGATTTGAGAATTATCGTGTCCTCCCCCTGTCTTCGGACTTCGGATAATCCCACAATACTCCATCGTACCCCGCTCAACTCTTCCTCAAGTTCGGTGATCTTCTGGTCGGTCCGCAGTGTACGCGTGTTGTATGTTGCCAGGTCGAGTCGTTGGAATGGGTAGCCTAGCCTCCTCCGGAGATTCTTCGCACCCCTTGCCTCGCCGTAGCCTTGACCGCTACCGTAGTCAAGGTTAGACGGGCTGCCGGGTACTAGGGGCCGTTTCGTTTTGCGTGTCTGCATTGTTGGGGGGTTTTTGCCATAATCGCCACGCTTGGCATGCGGGTTGGCGATCGCAGTGTAGATGTTGAAATGCACAGAAAATGCTGCTGCCCATTTTCTGGTGTGTCCCTTAGTCGCCTCTTACGACACCCACGGGAAGAGATGGGATGGTGTAATTCTTCGGTTCCAGACACCATACGGAACATGCCAATATGAATGAATGCCATCTATGAATTTTAAGAATAACTAACTACTAACCTCGCCAATATGATAAAATTAATTATAAATTTGAAAAAAGTGTTAATATGTAACTTGATTTGATTTTTATGAAATGTCATAGATGGCGCTGCTTTAAAATTTCCTTTATACTACTAACATTCATTAAATTATGTTTTTCTGCCCAAGTTACTTAAATGGCGTAGTTTTTATATTGTAAAGCTAAATAATAGCATGGCTTACTCAAAAACAACATTTATATATGCGTTGTTAGATTACACGCTGCCACATAATGCGTAAGAAAAATAAAGATTCACAGCTCCTCCCCCGTAGTTGATAGCGTGATAATATGTAGCCTATTTGTTTTCCCGACCTCTCAGTAATATTTATGCAAAATTTGAAGTAAATCCATGCAGTACTTTTTGAGTTTAGCCCGGACATACAGATAAACAGACAAACAGACATGAATTCTAAAAACTATATTTTTGGCTTCGGTATCGATTGTAGATCACGCCCCAAGTATTCTTTTAAAAAAATATTCAATGTACAGTTTTGACTTTCCTACGATTTTATTATATGTATAGATTACCATTAGGTATACATTGATGTTGTTTAACTAAGAAACCAAATCATATTGACTGATATTTCGTCAATATCTTATATCCTACTCATACAATAGATAACCTAAGAATTATTACTCGTACTACGGCTTATCACAACGTAAACAAATTTTAAAAACAAATTGATACAATCAATCTATTCGCGGACATTCAGTGGGACAGTCATGGGCCGACTAACGCAAGAAGAGAAATCATTTTACAAGGAGAATGGATACATAGTGCTAAAAGATGTACTTTCTGGGGCAATTCAGTTAATAGAGAACTCGTCTTTAGAGCCCAGAAAAGATGTATCAGAGCTATGTGTGGTTTAAAAAGCACTGACAGTTGTCAACCGTTCTTTATACGTTTAAAAATTCTCACTTTGCCGTCACTATACATATACGAAACGAATGTGTTTGTGAAATCTAACATTTCACTTTATAAAATAGCCACTAAAAGCTATTACAGAAAATTACGCGACAAAAATAAATCTGAACTCGAAGTAACTTATGGGAATACTGCGCTTATGAACAAAAGTACATTCTGTATGGCCCAAAAAATATTTAACAAACTACCTGAAAAAATAAAAACTCTAAATCTGGACAATTTCAAAAAAGAACTATTAAGGATTCTGATAAATAAATGTTACTACTCAATAAAGGACTATTTTGACGACAATTCTATAATTACTTCTTAAATACACATTATCGGACATATTTTGATCATCTTTTTTTTTTAATTTTTATTTGACATTGAAGTTTTATATGACATTTATTTATTTATTTATTTATTTATTTATTTATTTATTGGTCTATCTACAATTGTTACACTATACATTTAGAATATACTTGCTTTTATATAAACCAAGTGTACAATATCATACGATAGACACAGCATGCATAAGTATAAAAAGTATAAAAAATTAAAATATTAAAATTAAAATTAAAATTAAACAGATGACATGTACCTTAATTTATTTGACATTTTTACTGGATCTAGCTTTATATAATTTGTAATAATATTCAAATGCCTATTAACATTGACTTCATTAATTATTATATAAAAGTTGACGTAGATAATAAAATTACATGTTAATTGCTTCGTATATATTGTAATAGTTCCATATCACTTGACATATTTGATGACCGTATGTATTTGACATCAGCATTAATATGACATGCAGCTTGATCTTTTTGACATTTATTGAAACTTATTTGATTTAATTTACAATGATATGCTTGTGCCTATAAATATTGACTTTTTTTTTGTGCTATAAAAGCTTCTTAATGAAATTACTCTCTTTCCAATGATCCTAAATTTTATTTTTTATTCGTATTTATTAGTATTTTTTTAATGAAATGTAACTCGATGACGTTTATTGTAACTAATTTAATTTGTAATTATGTATCGATTAATTTTGAATTTATTAACGCTTTGTAATTTACTTAATTTCAAAAGTTCAATGAAAATGGACAATGATAATTATATAAATATTTGTACGCCTCTGGGCAAAGCATGGTAGATCAACCGAACTGTAACACCCTATAAACCTGTGTTTTACAAATAAATCATTCTGATTCTGATTCTGAAGAGGCGTTGGATGCCATCAGTGAGGAGTATGACAAGCTGTTTGCGCGGAAGAACCAGGACAAGATGGAGAGCTCCTGGGTGGGTAGCGACGCGGATGACAGGAAGACTGATGCTGCGCAGACGGTGAGGATGCTCATCCAAACTAATACTACCTATATATTCGTATTATTCATAGTATCTACTATCATCATCTGCCTAGCTTTTCCCAATAATTATATTCAGATCGGCTTCCAGTCAAGCCGGATTTAGCTGAATACCAGTATTTTACGAGGAGCGGCTGCCTACCAGACCTCCACAACCCATTAACAGGGGTAACACGGTACTTCATGGCTAGACTGGAGTCAGATTTACTGGCTTCTGAGTATCCGTAACAACTGCCAAAGATCTACAAATGACAGCCGGGACCTACGGCTTAATGTGCTTTCCGAGGCACGGAGGAAACTCGTTATATTAAGATGGTCACCCATCCACAGACCAACCTTGGCAAGCGTTGCTTAACCTTGAAGATCGACCTGTGCGGCTGTTATTATTTAGCCACGAGCTCCTCATAATATCTACCATATGTATATAAAAGCCATGCCTGTCTGTTGATATTCATTGCAATATTAATTCTAGATTTATCAGCTGAACGGATTTGTATAAAACTTGGCATATATTATGGTGGAATATATTCTGGATACAGGTCATGGGATTCAAGATTTTTATTTCGAAAGTACGTTCCCTTAGGATGTTATTGTTACGTACGTTTTGGTAAAATTAGACAAAATAATAAAAAAAATGTAATAAACAAGGTCAGCTGTTGTAACACACACAAATGTGTGAGTGAATCACAATAAAATACCGACTGCGACTATCTCCGTATATATCTATGAAACGACAGCAGACAAATAGGTTACTATGGAAAGTATAAAATATAAAAACTAGTCGACTACAGAATCACACCTTGCCACTATATCTTCATCTGATGGGCATTTTCAAAAAACCCAGCTGTTTTTCTACCTGTAGCTAATACCTACAAAGTTTTAATGCCTAGGTGAAAGGGATCCACAACCTGCAGTTCCACCACGCGGTGTTCAACGCGTTCCTATTCAGCAGCAAGCTCCTGGACGCGCTGGAAGACATCATGGAGACTGGCAACATCGTGCTGCATCACACCAAGGCGCACCTGAAGCCGCCTGAAAAAGGTGCTGCTTATCCTATGCATCAGGTTAGTTCTAACACTCAACTATAATAAAACTGGCGAGGCTTTTAACATAGTAATATACAACTCGGTCACATTAACTTGACGCTTGGCGTCGATATAACAATGTTCAAAAACAATATAACAACAACAGAGAACTAGCCAAATTATCGACGCGCGTATCGATAACAAAGATGCTGAGCATACCTGACACTTGCTGGGCAAGCTAAGGGAATGCGGTGGGAAGCAGGAGGATGCTTGCATTTCAGAGATGCGTCAAGTTATTGTGACCGGATTGTAGTAATATACAATTATGCTTCAACAATGGCTACCGGGAGTTGTTGCGTCTGCCACGCTTCTGCAGTGCTTCTAGCAAGTTTACTGATGGCTTTGATGCCGCGTGGCGCAAAACAGCATCACTACTATGCAGACTGCGTGGCAGCAGCATCAGCGTCCTACAAATGATAGCCTGTAACTTTGACTACCATCTGGTGTGACAACTTACCCAGAAGACTAAGTCGCTTTTGGATAATTACCCAGCTTTTGTCAATGGCTTCGTCCGCGTGGAAGTTTCTCTATACAAACTTTGGACCCTGGTTTCATTCCTTTAGAGGGTGAATTTTGGAAAATCCTCTCCAAGTGCTCGTTTACGTCATAAAACGAAGCCTCATGCATTTCACACTCCTATTCCCAGTTGTTTCCGTTGATTATTTATTATTTATTTATTAAATGCTTTATGCACATACAAGTACAGAGGCGGACTTAATGCCTTAAAACAAAACGGTTATGAACAGCTCTACTGATACGCTGAACTCTTGACTCTTCTGTTCCAGGACTATCACTACTTTCCCTACCAGAACGACTCCATGGTAGCAGCCTTCCTCCACCTGGACGCGGCGGGGCCCGACAACGGGGGCCTGTTCGTGTACCCGGGGTCCCATAAGCTGGGCCCCCAGGAAGACGTCGGGGCGCAGGAGTCGAACTTTCATTATGTGGATCAAGTAAGAATATAGTGCTAGTTAAAAATATATATAGATACGATTTAAAAAAACTTGAAAATGAATGGTTATTTTCATGACTTAATACTTAACTAACTAAGACTTTTACTTAAGACTACTTAAGACTTTTTTATCAACACGAGTGTTTTCAGTTTTGGTAACGCCATCTCTAATAAATGTCGTTAAACGCTTTTAAGATTTCGCGGGCGATCGATGAATGAACTAATTATCTCATTCATTCCTTCCTCACCCATTTCCTATAAAGTACGCCTTCAACACGGGTCGTCAGAACGAACCGAAACTTCAACGTGAACGGTGCCCGTGTCTCACCGCCAGCTCTCCAGATCACATGGCTGGAGACTGATGCATCTAACTCGTTAGATTGCTGAGAACCTTATTTAACTGTGTCTATTGCCCGCCTCGCGGATGTAAAAACAATTGTGTGTGAAGTGTGGTTGTCGCCGTCGCCATTTTGGAATAGAAGAATACCAGCTCGCCGGTCCTCGCGGCACGTGGGCTACCTTCGACCATCAGGTAAGGCGTGCTTTTCCTTAATCCCATCACAGATCGCCCGATTTAATCCGTGAGTTAATTGTCCCGCTTATTTCACGCCTCGATACTAGCGTACCTTCAAATACAGTCCACTAAATAAAAATAGTCACAAATATAAAGAGGTTTTCTCAAACCGCTACACCAAGTTTCATATCCATCCTCATGAATTACTCTGTGTTTTACCTAGTTACTGCATGAATACTTGTTCAGTAGTTTTTGTGTTTATCGCGTTCATACGACGCATTTCGGGGACTTTGTTTTATAATTACAGTGAGTGGCCAAATTATTAGGGACAGTACCTGAATTTCTTATATTAGTATCAACTTTGATTGCATTCTGCAGGCAAATGGTTGGTTGTAGGTCCGGCTTATATTTTTTATTTAAAGACTTTATTGATTGAGTTAATAAAAACATAAAATTTGAAATCAAATTGCTTTATATATTTTTGAAAAAAAAAGATACGTAATACGATGATTTCGAAAAAGTCAACAAAGTTATAAATCTCACTTTTTAAGCTAACCAACGGCATATACTGTACGGCTAATAACTGGCATCTGTATTATTACTTTTGATATAAAGCAACATTGTGAGATCGCGCCATTTTTTTTAAGTGATATTTTTTAACTTTGTTGACTTTTTTCAACATTTGGTGAATATTTGGATCCTCCTGCCTGAAAAAAATAACACCAGCTGATTGTAGCCCTCATTAAAGAGTGGCCATTATACCAGAAACCTGCTACAGAAAGCCAGAACTTGCATAGAAAGCATACCACGATAAATGGATGTTGTCACAAAATACTAGCAATATTCATCCAACTTAGTATCTTTTTTTTTCAAAAATATATAAATAATTTTGGCTTCAAATTTGATGTTTTATTATCTCAATCAATGAAGTCTATAAATAAAAAATATTTGCCGAACCTACGACCAACCATTTACCTGCAAAATGCAATTAAAGTTAATAGTAATATAAAAAATCTAGGTACTGTCCCTAATAATATGGCCACCCATGGTATGTAAGGCATATAGAATTTTTTTTTTTATATTTCGTTGGTTCTCTTTTTACAGGACTGCCCAAAAAAGTACTCAAGTACTTACAAAACCTTTCTTAAATTGCAGTCAAAATTCCCGTTGGAGAAGGCGACCCCGGTGGTGGCGAAGCGCGGCGACGTGGTGGTGTTCTCGTACCTGCTGGTGCACGGCAGCCCCGCCAACCGCTCGCGCCGGCCGCGCCGCATGCTGCTGCTGCAGGCGGCCGCCGCGCACGACCAGCCCCTGGGCCGCCAGCCCGCGCGCCCCGGCCAGGGCTGGCTGCTCAGAGGCTGCAACTACCACAGAGATGCCAGCATCTCCAAGAGATTCGAAACTAACTAAGGATACAGAAAGGATTATGGAGGATTTAAATTAACAAACCAAATAAAAATTTAATAAAAACTCAATCCGCTTTGCCATTGGAGTGAGCATTCTACAGCCACCTGGTATCCATAACAACACAAGTTTACTCTTAGCTTGGGTGCCAGAGGTTGATAATCTATGAATACACATTTTAGCAGAAATGATGTCGTATCATGATAAACCTAATTTGTGTAAAAATCGTACATTTGGAATAAATAAACTATTATATAGTGCGAATTTGTTCTACGTTAACGCGGCCGGCACGTTTATGACGTGTGCTCCGGTTGGTCCGCTCCAGGCTCTTCCCAAACCAATCAGAGAGCCCAACGCGGTGAACGTTTCGATCGTGTTAACGTAAAAACAACTCTCACTCAGCGGGTTGCTAAGTTCCTGATATACTGTTATTGCTACGTTAACGTTCACATAATTAGCCCTGGCCTTTTAAAATAAAAAATAAAGACGTGTATTTCACACTCTGTTTTACACAGTAGTACAAATGTTCACTGAATATTTATTTTAAGTAAGTATAAACAACGAAGTGTTTGATTTCACCAAATACTAGATTTGATTGTAAAACGAGACGAGAGTTTTTCATGTCCATTGATCTTGATTTCCATCGCATAGATATTGAACTCGATAGTATAATTCGGCTAAACACGACAGTGTTCTACATCTATTTCGTTAGGAACGAACGTTCAGACAAGGTCAACATCTAATAATTAGCAAAAGATTTCGTAGAAAACAAAACAATAGATAAACAATATTTGGAACACGCTGAAATGAACACACAAGATATTCTGACAGGATACGAATAGGTCGTACAATCAGAAGCTGTTAGTTACGCATTCTTACCCTGGCAGGGAGACGTGACTGGCGGCCATTACGCGTGGCTTCGTGAGGAGTGCTGTCCACTCAGTATTCCATCAGCGAGCTGGTTACTCGCTGTTTTGTTCTGCTGGCTAATGAGCGCCATAAACGTGATGAAACGCTCACGTCTGTCATTTCGTACCTTCAACAATGGCCGCGTTAAGTGGAAGTCAAGCTAAAGTTTGGCGGCATTCATCGGTTGCGAGTTCACTTGCATGATTATACGTTGTGTATGTACGGTTCCTGTCGTTTTAGGTCACACCAAACAATTTTAAAATAAATAGAAAATTAAAATTTTATTATTTCTATAATTTTTGTAACTTGCACCAAACCAGTGCCTAAATATCATTAAACACCATACGAATCAATTCATATCGCTACCTTTGGGTAGAAAGGTCGTATAAACCATTTTGGCCAAATTGAGTTAAATATACCATTTTTCTCAGAATTTTTTTCTCTATCGATCTGTATATACGAAATGTAGAAATTCGCTCAAAAATGGTTAATACGACCCAGAAATTTTCGGTCATAGCCTCTTAAAAAAGGTGAATTTTCAATGTAAAAGCCAAATATAATGTTTTTGTAATTTTGTTATGACGTAATGACCATAATTTATATTAACGGAGGGTGTAAAAATAGTCGTTAATTGTAAATGGTTTATACGCCCTAAAGTGTTAAATGCATTAATTGTAAATGGTTTATACGACCTATAGTATTAAATGCATTAATTGTAAATGGTTTATACGCCCTAAAGTGTTAAATGCATTACTTAAACCCAGGTTAAAATCGACGTCGTAAATCCAAAGACAGTTTGCAACGTTTGGTGTATAAACCATGATCATTGCAAGTCGCACTTTACTTTAGGATGTTTGTCAAGTAAAATGTGTAAGGAATGAACCTGGACTGGTTCTATCAGATGATGAAAAAATCAAAGAGAGGTGGAAGAAATATTTTGAAAGACTAATGAATAAGGAAAATGATTGAAGTGGGATTTTAGAAAGTAAACCAGAAAATGTGGGGTTAGTGAGAATGGTTAGTATGGTTGAAGTCAGAATAGCAGTAAATGGAATGAAGAATGGTAAGGCCATTGGCCCAGTTTGGAATACTAGTTGAAGTGTGGAAGTTACTGCGAGTGGATGGACGGATGTGGTTAGCGATGTTCTTCAATAAGTTGTTGAAAGAAGAATTCATACCTGATGATTGGTGCAAAAGTTCTTTAGTGCCCATCTTTAAATCTTTTTCTTGAGTGCAACAATTATAGAGGAATAAAGCTAATGTCACATACTATGAAAGTCTGGGAGGAAGAAGTATTGAAAGGCGGTTGAGATATAAGAGTGAAATTTCACAGAAGCAATTCGGTTTTATGCCTGGTCGGGGTACAACGGATGCTATTTTTGCTATACGCCAGCTGTACAAGAAATACAGAGGTGCACATAAAAACTTGCACATGGTATTAATTGACCTCGAAAAGGCATACGACCAGGCACATCGTGAGGTTCTGTTGTGGGCCCTTAAGGAGAAAGGTGTGCCTGGGAAGTATGTGCAGTTGATCCGAGCGATGTACAGTCGGTGTAGTACCCAAGTCCGGTCTACAGTAGGCACCAGTGGCAGTTAGAATGAGGCGATCGGCCTACATCAGGGGTCGGCTCTCAACCCTTAGCTTTCCCTGCTGATAATGGATGCTTTGACGTTAGATATTCAGGAAGAGGCCCCCTGGTGTATGCTGTTTGCCGATGATATTGTGCTGGTTGCCGAGAGTGACCTAGAGGTCCAGAGCAAATTGGAGGCGTGGCGGCATAGGCTGAAGAGTGTTGGCGTGAAATTGAGTAGAACCAAAACAGAGTAATTGTTCTGCGATTTCGGCGGTCCTTCCAATCCTTCGCCTTTAGCCCTTGCTAGGACATTCATACCGATTTGTTCCGACTTTCGGTACCTCGGGTCGCTTGGCCAAGGAAATGGTGAGGTAGACCGGGACATAACACATCCAATCAACGCAGGATGGATGAAATGGCGACAGGTCACGGGAACAACTTGTGATCCACGGATGCCCCTCAAGTTGAAGGGTGCAATCTACAAGTCCGTGATAAGACCTGTCATACTGTATGGATCGGAATGTTGGGCTGTGAAAAAGATGGATGAAAAAAGATTGCATGTAGCGGAGATGAGAATGTTGAGATGGATGTGTGGTGTGACAAGAATGGACAAAGTGATTACCAAGATTGTTTACCTTTAGTTAACTACCTAAACCGATAGACCATAGTGATAGTGTGACGGACGACAGGACAGAATGGTAGAAGAAAACGTGATGCACCGACCCCAAGTAATATGGGATAAGGGCAAGAAAAACTTTACGACCAACACACAAGGCTCGCATTTTGCGCGCAGCGACAAGCAGAAGAACGAGCGCGATAGACAGGTACCGGACTGATACCATTGATTAGAAGGTATTATAATACTTGATAAATGTTGGTTCAGGTAGTTTTATTTTATTTGAATCGACCATTATTGGATATTAGAATAATAATAATTGAGTTCCTACTAATTCTATGAGTAACAGGATTATTTATTAGTCAGAATTCAATTGATCTATGATTATAAATGGTTTTTAATACAAAAAAATTACATAAATTTGGGTTTTTACGACATTAAATGTGACTTTAAGCTTACCAAAAATGGATATACGACCCACACAGGTTTTTCAAAGCACATTTTCATGGGGTGTATAAACCAAGAATTGATTTTTTCTTAGACGTAAATGCATGCTAACTTTGAAACTAAAGAAGATAGACAGGTTTTGATGATTTAACCTTTTTCATTTGCAAAATGTAAGAACCTTTCTCATAGATAATTTTTTTATAACTTCAAAAGCAAAAAAGTTAGGAATTTTTTTGTAAAAAAAAAATAGTTTTTCGGCTCTACTGAAAAGTCGGGTTTTGGTTTATACGACCTTTCTACCCAAAGGTATCGATATTGTTTGAACCTATACTCCGTCGGTTTAGGTAGTTAACTAAAGGTAAACAGTCTTGGTATGTCTTTTGATATTAAAGAGGTCGTATATAATATACACAAAGATTATTTAAATTTAGTTTATTAGCTAACATCGATTTAGGTAGATACCTATTTGCAAAGATTTTTACATACAATTTATAGATAACTTTTAGATAAAAAGACATGCCAAGATTGTTTACATTTAGTAAACTACCTAAACCGACGGAGTATAGAAAAATTAACACTTTTAATGGATTAAAATATAATTTTAGCGCTTATATCTATGGCAACAGTGGTTCAAAGATTAAAATACAGTAACAAACAATTTTATTCAAATCTCTAAAACGCTGGTATTGGGCCCAGCATTCGTTATTTACGTTAACAAATTACCTTGCAAAAATATAACGTGTAAGGGCGTCCTCTTAACAAAAGCTCAGTCAGGTATCGGCTAAAGAATTGCGCAGGGCCCGTGTGGGGCCCGGCTCGGGGCCCTCGATCACGAGCCCGGGCCCCGCAGATAAAGCTGTAATGTATGACCGACGATTATTCCACGTTTATAAGAAAACCCTCGACAACTATTCGTCGGCCGACAAGAGAAAAATACTTTTTCTTTGACGTAGCTGTTAATCAAAATGTTTGTTATAACAACGGATTACTACAGTGAACTATTCACTCAAATTCATAATAGAAATCAAAATCACTGACTATGGCAAAAAAATAAACAACATTAGCCGAAAAGTTTTAAACGTGAGTGCTGAAAATATTGACAGAAGAATGGGAGCTAAAGGACTATTTTTTGGAGCTGAAGTGGACGACTGTGTGAAGCAGAAATCTTAGCCAAATATGTTGAAAAAGTAACCAACAGTTTAGTTCGTTCTAACATTTGTACCTCCGCGGCGATTTTCCCCGGGACAACGCCAAAACCAGTGATGAAACCGAAAAGAAGAGAATAGAATAAACTTTATTGTACACCAAAAACTTACAGTAAGTAAAAGGCTGTCATACGCGTCATGGGCTATTTGTAAATATACTAGTGCCATGAGACGAATTTACCATGCGGCTATATGAAAGAGGCCATAACCCATTGTGAGATGAGTTTCACTCGTTGAGCTATGTATGCTAGTCCCTGAGCACAATGGCTTGCAAACTTCCGAAGACTTATTAGTACCATGTAGATGAGGACTTACTTAGCAAAACTTGCGTTTTATAATGTAGTTAATAGCTGGTTAGTTCCATCACATCAGCTCCCAACGAGAGTTTATGTAATAATATATTTTTAGAACATTAACTATTTGATGGTTGGGTAGGTACCTCATGCATGAGGTTGTGAGTTCGAAACCTAGCAAGGACCTACTAATGATTAGTTTATCTACATTACTGACACCCATTCCTCAGAAAACACATAAAGCCTAATGGCTTTAGGTGCTTTCCTTTGCCTTTGCTGTCCCGGATGTCATCTGGTTTTCAGCTAGTTCGGAAAAGGCTATGGAGATGATTGTCTATATTTCGGACTATAAAAGAGACTTTGATACCATAATATATTACGTATGTGTTTCTTCACAGCAGTCAGCAAGATAACACCGGTGTCTCCTGAGAGATTCTGATGAGACTTGAAGATAGGTTGAGGATGAGTCACGGTAAAGTTTTGTTTTCATTTCCTGATTAAAAATTCCAATATATTATTCGTTTTGGATTTATTTTTTGAACTCAAGAATATATTCCCTTGGGATATTTATTATCTTGGATAAGTTTGCGTTTGACCGCTATCTCAAATGATAGACAGCGACGATGCGGTCGACGATGGAGCGCGCTTACCTATAAGTAACCAATTCACTCTTGACTTAAAAATTCCCAGGTTGTAGCCATCAGGAAACAGACTCCGGCAGGGAATTCCACTCCTTAGCTGTATGCACAATAAATGTGTTCCCAAAACGCTTTGTGAAAATAAGAGGGAGGGGTTACGCAGTTCTGACGCACACTCCCCGAAATGCAACCGGTAGAAAACCGATAGATTAGCAACTCGGCGTCGATGCTCAAGACTTTTGATTTTTTTTCTGGTAGCAGCTAGATTAAAGAAAACAATTGAAAAAATACTCAAAATTAATATATTTTTATTATACTTACTTATTACCTTACTATTTACAAAGATGTGAACTGATTTTGACGCCCTGACTCAAACCTAACTGTCCGGTATGGTGCCCAGGCTGCTGAGGTAGAATTGCATTCTGCTGGCTGGCTGGTCTGAGCTCCAGAGCGGCTTAAAGTAAGTCTCCAAGGGCTTGCACTTCCCAACGTGCACCAGTACCCATCCTTAAAATAAACACACTATATTATGAAGGTATAAAAAAGATGTGATACATGGAACCCTTGCCGGAAAACAATCGCAATATTCTATTATCCTTTATCCTTGGTCTACATCCAGTGACGACACACTCAATACACTCGTATATTCATTCACTCGTTCAGTTTTTGGTAGAACATAATTTAAAATGTCATTTACGGGATATCTTCCGTGACTGATCATAGTTTTGAGATCCCGATATTTCGACGCTGTTGCAAGCGCCATGACCTCGGGATGACATCCCGTAAGTGGCATTTTAAATTATGAAACAAACTGTGATAGCCTAAAACAGTGTTTGGTAGAACATACTTAAAGGCCCACATACATACTGCCGCTTTTCTACTGGTTAAATGGGGATCGTGCGTCGGAATTGCACAATTTCATTCCGTCAAGCCTGTTCCATCGTTAAATTACAAGACATGGCAATGTGCCGCCGTATGGTGAACATCCCTCCCACACACACATAATACGTTTTGGGAACACTACATTGCGCGAAAAACCTGATAGCAACAATCTATTACTGATACTGTTGTAATGTAGTCCATAAATTATGGCGGACTTAATCTACTCCTTATCCACTAAGCAAAATGAGTAATCACAACCTGGGACCTGAAAAGTGAGAGACGAAAAACGGGAGAGACCTGTGCAGAGCATGCATGAAGATGGACTATCGCGCGTGTGCGCGTGTCCTTCAGTGCTTGAGCGTCACAAAAATGCCCGTATGTGTGTAGAATCGCCGAAATCCCTCTTTAGACGCCTAGAAAGAACTGGGTGGTCTAATCTGCTTCTGAAGAGAAATGGAATGAAGGCCTATGCGGTCTACCTATGATGCCCATTATGAAATGGGTTTGAGTTTTATACTGATACTATTACCGGCCTTAAAAAGCACGTGAGGCCTTTAGTCCAGGCCGTCATTTGTAAACATTTTAGAGTCGTCACGGTAATCGAAAGCCAGAAATCTGAAACCAGTATTTCCAAGGGGTATCATGTTACCCAGTTTCTCGTTTTGGTGGTTAGCTAAGCAATCACTTTATGTAATAGGATCTAGTTACGAGTAACTGTCTAGCATACACAAGTAACTGCACCTTCAATGACTTATACGAGGCCTACGACAGAGATGTCCAGGTAGTTAAATATTGGTCGGACCTTTGAGTCAAATCGACACAACCAGACTGTATTCGGTTAAAGTGAATACATATCAGAGTTAGGATATGAGCAGGCAGATTGAAATGAAAATAATTGTTACTGCTCGGGTCGTAGAATTTGGTCCTGCACTGGGCGTCGAGGAACTCGCAGTAGCTGTTGAAGGTGTAGTAGCCGTGGTCGAAGTTGTCTCCCGGAAAGCCCGTGCACATCATCGCCGCGAGCCAATCGGACACCACGGTCCCACACCCATTAGGATCTTGCCTCGTTTCGTCTGAATATCGAGCACATACATGTTTTATCCTGTAAGAAATAAATAGAAAGCAATGTATCAAGCGTCACGCTGCTACTCAAACTAAAAATTAATATTCAATTCCTAAATTTTCGTTTTTAGTAAAAAAAATCGGGCAAGTGCGAGTCGGACTCGCGCACTGAGGGTTTCGTACCAACTTACATAAGAAAATAGTTCAATTCTCGAATCGAGTCTTGAAGATTTTTCCAATTTTTTTTTCTTGTGACGTATCTACAAATTTTAGTTTTCAGACTTTTCCCTATATTTGGGCTATACTTAATACCTTGCTAAGTGCCAAATTTCAAGATTCTAGGTCAAGGGGAAGTACCCTATGAATTTTGATTCCTTTGATGGTGTCGAAATGTACGTTTTTTGCACCATAAACGGGCGTATCTTTTTTTCCCGTCAACTTATAATAAGTTTGATTTTTGCGCAGTTTAAAGGGATCGCGGATTTGAGTATATAGTTTAAATTTTAACTTGATACCTTCACGCGTTCTCAAGATAGAGGGTCTTGACAGACAGACAGACAGACACACGGACAACAAAGTGATCCTATAAGGGTTCCGTTTTTTTCCTTTTGAGGCACTGTAACGTTACGTCGAGCTCGAGGAAGCTAGACGTAAGCCACGTTAATATAAAATATAGAAAATTAGGTACAAAGGATTAAAAAATATAAAAGGAAGGGTTGGCTTCACGAAGGGTTGGCAAGGAACACAACGGCAGCTCGACGTCGGACAAGCACGAAGTAGGCAGGCAACACGACGGGCAGCCCGACGTCTAGGCAGCCAACTCGTCGGACAAGCACGCAGTAGGCAGGCAACTAGGCATGGGTAATCTTTATTTCGCGAAGTGAACCGATTCACTTATTCCAGCTCCGCCTGCGGAACCGAATCACCTTAGTTATTCCTTTGGCTCCTTTGGATCATTTGGCTCATTTGATTCTTTTTATTCCTTTGGATCGTTTGGCTCATTTGATTCTTTTTATTCCTTTGGATCGTTTGGCTCATTTGGATCATTTGGCTCATTTGACTCTTTTTATTCCTTTGGATCGTTTGGCTCATTTGGATCATTTGGATCATTCGGCTCATTTGATTCTTTTTATTCCTTTGGATCGTTTGGCTCATTTGGTTCCTTTGAATCTTTTAATTCCTTTTGATCCCTTTATTCATTTGGCTCCTCGGTTCGTTTTATTCCTTTGGATCATCGGTCAGTGGGTCGATCGCTTAATTGTTTTAGTTAATTTTATTTACTGTTTTAATAGTTTTGCCCTTTTAATTGGAGCATTTTTTCATTCAGTATGTTTATATTATTTCGAGATATTTAGTATTAAGCTTATTATTCAGTTAATAGGTAGGTATTTACATTATAGAGCCGCAAAAAAGTCTTCATCAATTTATAACTGCTGCAAATTGAAAAAATCCTAAGAAAATTTGAATTTGGCGCGCTATTTGACGATATCTGACTATGGAACCCCGTAAATAAGTAGAATAGAAAACATTTATTCGTTATGGACATCATAAGTTCATTCATTCATAAAACACTTTCAAAAGAGCCAAATGAGCTAAAGGAATAATTGGATCCGCGGAGCCGATAAGCATTGGAAGGAATAAATAAGCTTGTCGTCTCCGGCAAAGGAATCAGATCCTTTGGCTCAGTACCTCCGGAGCTACACACCTCTACAGGCAACACGGCAGCAGCCCGACGTCTAGGCAGACAACTCGTCGGGCAATCACGTAGTAGGCAGGCAACTGACAGGCAGGCCGTTACGACGGTCGGTAAGTCCACATGTAGATGCCAGGACCGTGGAGGCTGGCTATGGCAACACACGCACCGTTTAGGGTCCTCGGATGTTATAGAGTAAAACGCTCAGGTAAAGGGTATTCAGATTTATGTTAATTTGTAAACAAACTGATCAAGGTTAATAAAATTAGAAACACTTTTGGTAGGTAGCTCTAGGATAAAAAAAAACGACTTTCAGCGTTCACGACCAGAAAAAAACTCACCAAAGGAGTGAAGGCCGTTTTCCTTCGTTCTGAAATCTCTTCTGAATTTAAAATTCAAAATCTCAATTAAAAAATAAAGAGCAGAACGAAATAAAACGGTTTACAAAGGTGGCAGTCTGTCGCTGCCCAATGTAGAACGAGCTTAAAAGAGGTCTAACTACTCTATGGTATATTATGTCTATGGCATAAGAAAATAAATTTACAAAGACACATGTCATAAATAAAACGGTTTACAAAGGTGGCAGTCTGCCGCTGCCCTTATTATGAAAATTATAATGTAGAACGAGCTTAAAGGAGGTCTAACTACTCTATGGTATATTATGTCTATGGCATAAGAAAATAAATTTACAAAGACACATGTCAATTCAGATGACAATGTCAGACTATAAAAATATTCTAAAAAATATGCTTACATGAATTGATACTAAATCAAAAGATTTGAAGGTGAGTTTTGTATAGTGTTATAAAACGTAAGTAAACTAAAATATGTGGTTCTGTTTAGCAGAATACCACAACCTATAAATATAAGCTAGACTAACCCGTCTTTGGTTTTCTGAAAGAAGTATGAAGAGAGTGAGACACAGATGCTACAGACACGTACCTTTGGAATAGATAGTGACACTCCTCGCCACATATTTCGGGCCTTTTAGTTGTGTAGGCATAACTCGATGCGTTGGGGTCGACCGTGGTACTGAGGAAACCCTCGCCGTCAGCCCAGTACGGCTCAAAGCCGTAGTTGGGATAGTATTCGAAATGCAATGCCTTCTCTTTCTGGCGCTGGAGGATCTCTTGGTAGTTCTTAGTAGTCCTCGGGGTCTTCGGCGCCTTCGTCGGCTTTGTCGGCTTCTCTCGTGCCGCTCTTAAGAGACAAAGGGCGAGTACAAGTATATCCAAGAGTAGGACAAGACTTATAAGCATCACTTGACTATGCAACATGTAACATAATTAACGCACAAACTCTTGGGGGGGGGTCATTGTTCTCATCATTATTTAATAAACCACTTTTAGTATGGGACCAAACCTGAGTGCCGCACCAAGAACAAGTCTAAGCAAGCAGACGTTGGGTATGTCATCGCTTACCATCACGTCAAAAAGTGTTCAAAAGTGGACCTATAATTGTTTAGCGTTTGCATTATTGGCCTTATAATATTCCCACTGCTGGGACTCAGGCCTCCACTCTAGGAGAGGGAATGGGCCATAATCCACCGCGCGGGTCAATTGTGGATTGGTGGATGTCACATGTCTTCGAATTTATGGTTCTAGGACATGGCGGTTTCCTTACGATGGTTTCCTTCACCGTTCCCTACACCTGTCATTGTTTAGTTGTGTTGAATTCATGATGTTGGGAGGGAGAGGAGAGCCCACCCAGCCCAAACTGCGTGACAGTCTATATTGAGCCACGCGCATGATGATGAGATGTCGAGCTTTAATTAGTGCCTTTATGATTTACATACGTAGTATTCCGCAGAATGGTGCACCATTGTACTGAAACGTAAGACAGTAAGGTAAGTCCGAAGTTGCTGCAGTCTATCGATTCAATATTTTATTCGATAATAATCGATAAGCTAAAAGGTCTATTTCATTACGATTTGACATTTTAAACACTTGATGAATTAAATTAAACATTGTAATAATATTCATTTGAATGAATATTCTACAGTTTAGATTTCTCAGGAATACTGGACCCCCAAAGATCGTTATTGAAGATTAATAAGAAAAACACTACGAGTAATTTCAACGAGAAACCATATGGACTTACATAACACAAATAATTGCAACGATATGGCATACGTATGCATATCCAAAGTGAACTGCAGTAAAACGCACATTACGATGTAGATAAAATCAGAGAAATATAATCATTTCATTTGTACTGTTAATCATGCAAAACTTATTTAGATACTTATCTTCAACGAGATCTGCCGTCTCATCGGATCCACGCCTCCGTAGGACGCTACAGTCTACTATGAGGACTCATTACCGACAAGATTGTGAACATGGCATCTGGAAGGCATTGAGGTCTCATAGTGGGGCATTGTTAACTTTCTTTTCATATATACATACCAACTATCACGCTATACTTATGGCGGTAAGTTCCCTCTTTGAGGCTTCCTCACCTTCCGCACGACGCAGGTCCTCACCGGACATGGTAAGTTCGGGAGGTTCCTGCACCCGTTTCGTGCGGAAGAAACGCCCGGGTGTCACCATTGTGTGGATCGGCCGGAGGTCACGGTGCATACGGTAGTAGTTTGCACCGCTTGGGCGGAGCACCAATGGTAGCGGGGCCCTATAACTTCACCCATATAACTTGTATATAGATAGGTAATGTTTCGATACTAATAAATGTTTTTTTTTTTAATAAAAACAAACAACTATTTAAGTACCTACCTGTTTTTTTTTGTAAAGATTTTTATTTCACACTTTTTTGTTGTGAATGCACTTGTAGTCAAAGTACCTATATTTCTTGACAATTCCAATTAGCCCAAACACTGATACATTGAATATTTACGGATACATTGTTTTATAATGAAGTTCCTGTACCTACCTAGCTCCTATTAGCTTCATCATCAGATTACTTCAATAGTACCTTAAACCAAAGTGCACTTAATGATAATGATGTTCTTCTAAGCCCAAACCAGGGTACGATACTCACATTAATTGATTACGGAGTTCCGGTGCCTACCTTCCGGCTCCTTCACCATTATCAGATGCGCAGCCTAGCCAAGTTACAACCGTTTCGAGAAGAATCTCTTTCTACAATCAGTAACGCTTGGCGTAAAACACAAATAGTTGATCATTTCGTTAGCGCTTGTCAAAATTGTAACTTGGCTACTAATTATACTATAAAACTATAAGACTAGATGGTTCCACAGATAATGTTGTTTATAAAGAACGACTAGAATAAATAAATTATATTTGTATCGATATCTTCCAACAGCGCTGCGCATTAAAAAATACATTGTTAAGTTCCGACATCCACGCGAACGAAGTCGCGGGCATAGCTAGTTATAATACTATAAAACTATAAGATGTAGTGTTGAACGACTTGAATTTGGCTACGAATTTCCTATTTGTTTGTTCTGACCATGTGCCTTAACGTTGAGAACTGACGTTCTATTTAACGTTAACGATTGGAGACTGTCAACTTGGCTAGGCCTGCGGTTCGATGATACCATTTCAACATAACTAACCAAAGCCATAATTATTGTCATAGTGGATTAACTATCTCCATTCATCAAATATTACTTTTTGTCTTCAATTCACGATGAAAATAAATCACTACCTATATGGTTGCCTATGATATTTGAGGAGTTCCGCCGACTCGTCGTGGATTTCATCATAAGAATTGGTTTTGAAAAAACGGGGATCACAAATTATCGTCTTCATAATAATTACATTGAACCAACACACAAATATTTATTATTTTCATAAAAGACAATAAACTTGACAGCTACAAAAATTTTCACTTGACTTTACTTCTTCCTAACTTAACCAGCAGAATAACAACATTCTGAGTGTATTCACATTCACTTTTTCACATGTTTTCTATATTTCTTTTTTTGTTTTCCTGTCAATGCATCCAAGTCCTGCGCGATCAACTCCTCCTCCTGCAGTATTAAAGCAGCAGTAGTAGTGGTGGTCAACCGCTGGAAGTCCAAGTCATATTGTTTCACTCTCTCTTCAATTTTATCTTCGTCAAGTACAATAATATTGTTTCCACAAAGACCTTTATATATCATACGCCAACCTGAAATTATTATATAGCAATGTAGAAAATCTTCACTATAGAATACCATTAAGTCATCATCATCACAATTGCGATGGCTTAGAGTGAAAACCTCGTGATCTGCAATTTTATGTAATTTTACTGGAATGAAAAGCTCGAAACGCACCATCTTGTATCACGAAAAACTTTGATTGGTTATTTGTAACCCGGTCTACGATGTTAAATGCATATCCTTCTCGAGTCAGTTTGATGTGATAACCTCGCGACGCCGACGGCGCATCAAAAATTGACGAAAAAATAGAAAACAAGAGTCTTGAGTGCTTGTAATAAATCTATATTTTTAAATATTTTGAATAAACCACATAAAAATAGTCTTTTAATAATCACATTTAAATTAAATGATAATAAAGGTCTTTTTTGGGGGTTTTGTGCCTCCTGAAAATATACGTATTTTGAAGTTCCGAGGTTTTCATTTTAAGCCATCGATTTATAATTTCAGCCGAAAGACTTCCACTGCAGAACATAGGGCTTCTCCAAATGTCACCACTACGTCTGGTTCTGTTCACCTCGCAACCATCGTCGGAATCCCGCGACCCTCATCATGCTTGCTATTGAGCACAGAACTTTACATAATATGTATCTCCAGTATAAGTTGAGCGCCACACCTTTCTTGCAGAAGCATTCAATGGTCGAAACTGCTGCCTCTCAGTTTTGCACTGATGACTTACTTTTAATTGTTTGGCTTGCCTTTTTTACTTTCTTGGTAGAAGGTTAATTGGTAGAGAACGCCTTTTTGCATTAAGTCCGCCTATGTACCACCACTCTACTAGAAGTTTAAATAAATAAAATCACCAAATAACTTTTCCCGGGTGACTAAATCGCACCTGTGTTCCTTTGATTGCATTTTGGCTTCTGTGACCACTGGAACTAGGGAATGCAAATCCGTCGTGTTTTAAAAATCCGGATTTTTTAAAACGGATTTTGAGTCCAATCCGGATTATCCGGATTTTACGGATTTTTCATGAAAATTAAACAAACCTACTTATATAAGTTTATTAACATGATGTTTCCCTTCACACGATTTCGAAATATCGTGAGGAAACCGGCAAGTCCTAGAACCAAAACTTTTAGGACATGTAGCATCCACAAACCCTCACTGGGCCCGCCTGGTGGATTACGTCCTCTTCAAGAAGCCGTTTTCCCGACATGTAAAGTCAAAGAATGTATATTTTTTCCATTTTTGGGTTGGAAATTAGCCAATGACTTCTCCCATTCTGGGCAGAACGGGATATCAGATTTCTAGTGACTAAAATCCACTCCACTTCCTTCTTCTTTTTCTTTGTCTTCGTTCTAGGGCCCCGGGGTTCACTTTCACATAACTCATGGCAACAGTAGGCTTCGACCCAGCTGGGCCACTACGATTTGTATTACCTTGAGACGCAATACGCGCCGTGGCGGGGTCGATGAGCTACCCATTGCTTGCCATCCGCAAGCCTGCGCCTACGGTAGCTAGAAATCGGGGTCTGGATCCGGGAGCTGGAGCGTGAGGATCATTCCCTCGCACGTGCAGCCGCCTCCTTTGCTAGCATAAGAGCTCATACACACGAGCGGCATGTTGCCAACGGCAGAGGTAACTGCAGCTGACGACACGAGGCGGCGGCAGCCGTCAACACTTCCACGGCAGTCGTCGACGCGTCAGCAGCATCCGTCGACGCGTCAGCGGCAACCGTCGACGCGTCTGCAGCATCCGTCGACGCGTCAGCGGCAGCCGTCGACGCGTCAGCAGCAGCCGTCGACGCGTCAGCGGCACGTCGACCTATAGGCTGCCGCTGATCTTCGACGTTGAAATGTCGATGGCTGCCGTCAACGTGTCAACGGAAGCCGTCGACGCGCGTCGATGGCTGCAGTTACCTCTGCCGTTGGGAACATGCCGCTCGTGTGTAAGCGCTCTTACTACTTCGCAGAAGCAGGCGACCGGCTGTCACATTCCTTTGCACTCCGGTCCATGGGCCGTACCAGGACCCGGCGTGAGTGGTCATTGCCCAAACGGAGTGTACCTTTATTAATAGTCCTCCAGACCGAATTTTGATCACGATGGCCTGATGTCTACTGAAACCTGGAAGCCTGATGTATACTCCAGATATTATAGTGCACAAGTGTGTACGCAGACAATGGCGCGCTCTCTGTTCTTTTAATCTTATAGTCAGATGGGAAGGCAATTCAACACGACCGGAGAGAGATCAGGTGCAGGACCCACAGCTTGACGTGTTTTCAGAGGCATGGGGGTATCATACCACCAACTTCCAAACTCCGGGCAGGTATAAAGTAATTCCTAATGGAAAAACCCAATAGCACTATTTGCTTGACCTCTAGTTCGAGCCCAGTACCCACGCTCAGCATTCACCCTTACGAACCTAGTGTTTATCCGACAAGACAGTCAAACGTCACACCTTAACCACAAGCTCCACCGTGTCCTCTAGGCGATCGATCCGCACAGTAATGACACCTGGGCGTTTCTTTCGCACAAATCCGGCACAGAAACCTCTCGAACTTACCACGTCCGGTGAGGACCTGTGTCATGTGGAAGGTGAGGACACAGTGACGTCTTTGTAACCACTTCTCAAAGAGGGGACATATAGCCATAATTATGGCGTACCCAAAAAATGAAGTAGGGTTGGTAATTAGTTCATACTTTTTCTGTCAGCATAATGACGCTTGGCGCCTTAAGTCATTTCAGTCTTTTTTGGGCATGCATGCAATGCAACTTGTCATACCGGTAGACTACATTGGACCCACGTTACGATATTTTTTTTCTGATTTTACTTGGTTATCCGTCTTCCACGCGGGTGAAGCCACGGGCAAAAGCTAGTGTTAAACTAATAATAAAAGTAGATAACATCATCGCGAATTAAAAAAAAAATATTATTCAGAAAATCCGCGGATTTGATTTTCAAATCCGGATTTACAAGTCGAGTAAAAATGTGCGGATATCCGGATTTTTCGGATTACGGATAGTCCGGATTGCATTCCCTAACTGGAACTCTTTCGAACAAGCCCGCAGCCATGCTACCTACACATGTATTCAACTCCGTCTGTGTGCCGTATAACAACGCGTTTAGGAAGCTGTTGGGTCTTCCCCACCTAATATGTAGAATATCGGGGCTGTTCACACTTGCACATGTAGACTGCTTTTAAATACACTGCATAAAAATATGCAAGTCTCTGTTGCGCTGGGTGTGGGCTAGTTCCAACAGAATCTTCTAAGGGCGCTTGTGCACTACACGGAATTTTACTGTCCGGTAGTCAGATTAGGTACATAGGTACATCAACTATCATTGAGAATTCATTGACAATTGTAGGAATTCGGACTGGCGGACAGTGAAATTCCGTGTAGTGCACAAGTGGCATGCGAGCCGCCGGAGCCGAGTGTAGGTGGGTCGCTGTTGTGCCATCACTCATGTTCTTCCTCTTATATTCTTCTTCATATATCGATTATTTTGTTGTGTCAGTATTTTTTGTACTAGCAGTGTCGTCATTATTTTTTAATCGTGCTTGAAAAGCCGAATTAGGAGTGCTTCTATCGATCGATACAAAATGTTATCAATCTTTACTGGTATTATTTTTTTAAGTGATTTTGTCCGATTAAACGCTACAGATACTATCGCTGCGTAATCAGAGACAAAAAAAGATGGTAAAGTTCCTACCAAGTAGACTTCGGGGGCAAAGACTAATTGTTAAAATCTCACTTTTGACTATTATTACTATTATTAGTAAAAAAAAACACTGTCATAGATGATAAATGATATTTATTTTGCAAATCTTTTTTTTTTATTTTTTTTTTTATTATTCATAGGCTCGCGTTTGACCACTATCTCACCTGATGGTAAGCGATGATGTGGCCGACGATGGAGCACGCTTGCCTAGAAGTAACCTATTCACTCTTGACTTGAAGACTCCTAAGTTGTAGCTATCGGGAAACACAGACTCCGACAGGAAATTCCACTCCTTAGCTGTACGCATAATAAATGTGTTCCCAAAACGCTATGTGCGTATGGGTGGGATGTTCACCATATACCGATGGCGCATCGCCGTACGCCTTGTGGTCCGATGATGGAAAGGACTTGACGGAATTAAATTGTGTAATTCCTGTGCACACTCCCCGAAGTGTAAACGATAGAAAACCGACAGGCCAGCAACTCGGCGCCGATGCCCAAGACTTTGGAGTTTCGACTCAACAAGTGCATCATTACCGATGATCTTCTTGGCTCGCCTCTCAATCGACTCAAGTGCATCAAGCTGGTATTTGGCAGACCCATCCCAAAGATGAGAGCAGTACTCCATACACGATCGAACTTGCGCTTTGTAAAGGTTGAGCAGCTGTTCCGGCGTAAAGTACCGTCTCACCTTTGCTAAGATCCCCAATTTGTGTACATATTATAAATGATTATATTAATGTAAGTGTCGAAGTTGTCGGAGTACGTAGTCGACTCGCTGAGACGGCTGCTTCACGCGAACTGAGCTGGGCACGGATCGCAAAAGCCTACGTAACTTGCAGCCTTATAAGTGTCCATGAATTTTTGGATATGGTCCCTTGTTCTTTTCACTCCATTCCAGTAATAATATTTTTCTATATTTCGGTAACATGCGCCTCGATACAACACCATCCAACCTGAAATAAGTATGCGGCCATTTAGCTGAATAACCCAACTGATTTCTAATAAGATGACGCGTTTTATTATTTTTCTTCCAACTTTGCTTTAATTTCATCATAATCACACTAAAAACTCAGTACAAAGCGAGTCTTTATTGCTCTAGAGCAATAAAAATGTATGAAATTTCATTATTGCACAGTTTTTTTTTTAATCGCACCATAAAGGCGCCAATCTCAATGGGTTAGCTCTATTCAGCCAACCGATATCAATATTTTTTTTACGTGCGTATTATTTGTTTCTATCCTACTTGTTCCAAATTTAAAAAATGATTGCTGCTAACTCTGATTTTAAAATGAAAGAAATTTAAAAAAGTGATTTGGCGGGAACTTTGTTAATTTTGTTTTGACAACATTTTTGGAAACGATAAAGTGTGATACTATCTGATTTTGAGTGCTTCGGCTTCGAATTAAAATGGAATCATCTAGCGACACATTAACTCCGGAAAACATTCCAAATGAAGCCGACAGTGTTATAGAAACTTCTATTTTAACTGATTGATATGAGTTTCTTTTATTTACTATTCCTATAGGTAACACTACTATACAAAAAAAATTAAAAAGTCTGCGGCAGGGATTTTGTTAATGGTTTTTGTTAATACTCATATTAGACCTTCATGCTGCATGCTTATTTATTTTTGATTCACTCTGGTTATTGAGATAAACGGAACTAAGAAATAATTGAAAATTTCACTGAGTTTGTAGCCCATATGACACAGATTGAATCTGAAGCATGGTCAAGCTTTATGTTGGTAGTAAAAAACTTTTTGGGGAATCACAAAGCGCCGGAATATCAAGAACTAGTTGCAAAAATGCTACAAAATTTTAACAGATTAGGAGTCAACATGAGCATAAAATTGCATTTCTTACACAGCCATTTGGACCGATTCCCGCAGAACCTGGGTGATTACAGTGAGGAACAAGGAGAAAGGTTCCATCAGGATATCAGGATAATGGAAGAAAGATATCAAGGTCGATGGGACAGCCATATGATGGCTGACTATTGTTGGACCTTGAAAAGAGATTGTCCTGACAAAGTAAATAAGAGAAAATCCCAAAGGAAAAGTTTTTCATGATCTTCATTTATTTATTCTAGTTAACGGTACCCCAAACTATTATTATTTTTGTAAAGGTAAACAATAAAATAAATTTTAAATACATCTTTTGGCCCATTTATTGAAGCATTTTATGGAAAATGTTAGAAGCGTTTACCTCAAAAACTGGAGTCAATTTGACCATTCTGGTATTTTTCCCGTTATCAGCACACTCGTCTTATACAAAATCGACTTCAAGTATGCCTTCCGCGAAATGACTGTATAGCAGTGTAATAGTTGAAAGAAAAGCAGATTATGCACCTCGCCTTAAGGTGGGCGCGACGTTAGAATTATCCATACAAACGTAATACCAAAATCATTTGCAATTTAAGCATATTTACACCATAATATGATGTTATTCGGATTCAGACAATAATTATCTAGGTTCCTACATCGTCTTTTTGTTGAAAAACTTACCCCAATCGAAATTTAAGCGAATTTAAAATTGCACATTTTCACAGCGAAAATGTCATGTTTTTATTTTGTTTTTTCTATATTATAAACGACAATATTTCAAAATATCTTTTCGTAGGAACACAGATATTATTATCAAGTTATAAATACTCGAAACAATATTGGAAATACATTAATTTTTCATTAATCATTTTTGGTATTACGGAACCTCTCCCAAATTTCCAATAGTTTGTATTGCTATCACAGCAAGCAACTGTCAGTGTGCGGATGATGACTTTACTCCAGTCGGTGTGTCCAAGAATTGTTTATACTATCTGGATTGCTTCCATCAACCTCAAAAACGTATTTTATTTCGTCTCAACTCGAGATAGCGCGCGGTCTCCGCAGGCGTCTTAAGTAATTTAATATTGCCGTTAATCGTGCCTATTAGATTATAGCCCTCGCTAACGCTCGGGCTCTAAATCAGGCACTCGGTGCAATAATAAATTACTTTGTGCTCGATGCAATAATCTACTATTTTGTAAGATATTAATGCACGTTACTTTCTTAATAATGTTTTTGACACACTTGCTCAGAAAGTGGTTGTTATTGCACTCCATTAAGTAGTGCGGTAATGTAGTAAAAACTTTCAGTAGAACCTCTTTGTTCTCAAAAAAAGTTTTAAGACGAAAAAAATAACATTTGGTTTAGCGTTCAATAGCGTAAATTAGTATTTTACTTACTTACTACATGCAATTTCATGTTTAAATAAACGTTTTAACTTTTACAAATTTAATTAATTAAATCTTTCATTGAAAAAAAATATATTTTCTATTTATAAGCAACCAAATTCTTATTTTTATTAAAGGAAGAGCTAGAGTAGCTATTCTGTGGCCGCTATTTTAGATGCGCGCGTTTAAGAAACCTCATTTTTTGCCGCCATATTTAAAAAAATACTTGTTTGCCGTTAAGTAATTATTTTAAATTACAAAAAAGTCTACAACTATTTATAAGGAAAATGATTTGTGCTGTACACCTCCTGATATATATGAGATGCGAAGCCCTTAACTACGTTATGGAAAGTGGTTGTTGAAACCAGAAAACTTAAAGGAAAAATATACACATAGTTTTCCTTCTCCTTCCATCCTCCTTGTGTTGTATTCCTCAATGCTGAGGGTCGTGACCTCCCTGCTTCGTCACCTTAGCCCTTATGATGTTTCTCCATCTTTTCATGTTTTTTGCGTTGTGAAGGGCATCGTAAATCGTGGAATTAAGAGCGGCGCTGATCTGGTCGGACCAACGTGTTGGGCTGCGCCCACGAGGCCTTTTCCCATCTACTTTACCGGTCACAACGAGCCTTTCGAGGTTGCCACCGTCTTTCCTAGCAATATGTGACCGAAGTATTGCAGAATCCTGCGAAGACACTCGGACGACAGCCGTGAGGAGATTTGCAGCTCTTACAATATGGATACGTTGGTCCGAAATGCTGTCCAAGGGATACGGAGCATCTTTCTCCAGCACCACATCTCAAAGGCGATTGCGATGCGTTTGCGGTCTGCAGCTTTCAGAGACCAAGTCTCAGCGGCCAGCCAGCGATCGGCGGTGAGCCATGGCGCTCTTAGCCATGCCGATTCTTTTGCGAACTTCCTTCTCGCACGACCCATCGTTACTGATGATGGAGCCCAGGTAAACAAAGTTGTCCATTGTATCAAGGCCCAACACGCCATTAAGCTCCAATTTACCAGATCTCGCTCCATTCAGTCTAGGAGTGCAAGCATTTCCGACTCATTTGCTGCAAGAAGAGTAGGTTGGTAATTTTTACGCCACCAACTGGGCCCCCCTCTCAATTCTCACAGGTTCGACTCATGATATAGAATACATCCCTGGCGCACTCCTCGACGTTTACGTTTAAACGACGTTATTTTATCGACTCTGACGACTCCTTAGCTTGGGTGCGAAGTAGGGCGATAAGATGATCCGGAACTCCCAGTTCATGTAGAACCCTGATCCACATGCAACCACAGTCGACACAATCAAAAGCTTTGCTATAGTCGACGAAACACATTATCACTGGCGTATCAAACTCATATATGCCTTCTCAACGAGCTGCCTGACATTGAGAATCTACTCTCGAGTACCCTTGCCCTTAACGAAACCCGCTTGCTCCTTCGGGATTTGCCATTCGAAGTAGTAACGGATGCGATTATTAAGAGTATGGAGCAAGATTTTACTGGCAGGGGAGTTAAGGGACAAGGTCTGAAAATTACCGCAGTTCTTGGTTGACCCTTTCTTGTGCAGCGGAAGAGTTACAGATTCCGACCAGTCTTACGGCCAATCACCGTTTTGCCAGATGTGTGAGCAAATCTTGTGGAGTGTCTCTACACCCAAGTCACCCATAGCTATAAGCACCTCAGTTATTATTTGATCGCTTCCTGGCGCCTTCTACTTTTTGAGGGAGGCACATATTTCGGAACGAAGAATTGTAGATTCCAGTTCTAGATTCTCTAAGTCTAGTACGCCTAGGTGTTGAATGGGGATCCGTGTACTGTAACTGTTCGCAGTAGGTACGCCATCTCTCGGCAATACGGTCAAGTTCGTGGAGCACAGATCTATCTGAATCTTCTATGACCCACGATTTATTCCCTGAACGGCTTGGAGTAGTCTGACTTTCTTAAAAAGGTCTGCAGTTTGTTACTTGCTGGAACTTCTCTCGATATCTTTCGGTTTCGGCTGAAATTGAAGCCACGGCCGAATATTCGATTTCGGTTTCGGTTTCGGCTGGAAAACCAGACTAGTTTTAATGTTATTAAGGTCGCTACAGCCAAGTTGATCTGCGAGAGACGGCTCATAAAAATATCATAATTTTCACTCAACACTATTCAACATAACACGTAACTTTTGGCACCTACCTAGAGACAGCCAAAAACTTCTATTTACAATAGACGCCGTGCCATGGTTCCTAAAACTGTATAGGTACCCACTGATTCTGAAACCGCTTATCTGCTGTTTAAATGTACGTCCAAAAATTTAAGTCTAATCCTTAAGTGACAGCAAAACAACGACCGCTTTATAGATTGTCAGTGTAAAGAATTCTAATTGTGAGAGCTTAACTCGCTCTGTGCTGGTTTTTATTGACAGTCCTGACCACCCGGAACAACTTCCAAAGATGGCGACCGGGACCATCGTCTGCTATTCGTAGATGCTACTATGTGCAGGAGAGCACAACTTAAAAACGGAGGGGGACTTATAAACAAACGGGCGCACCACGATAAACGATACCTTCGATCCGTGTGGCTCTTGCTAAACTTATTTCATAATTACAAAACAGAATAATTACGTTGTACGTTGCTGCAGTCCATATTCCTGAGTTGGCAGTAGTTCTCAAAGGTTTTATATACATAGTTTTTATTTCGTCCACATACCTTCCCGTACCTGGAACCATTTAGAAAGCACAGACTTACATTAGAATATACACGTAAAGAGTAGCCATTCTCAACATTCTCCCGCCTCAATCCCATGTTGTTTGCCTGCCGTATGTATTCTGTCACCTTGAGTATCCATGCCCGTAGGTACATTCAATGTTTCATCTTTTTGTTCTTTCTTTTTTTTTTTCTTTTCTTCTATCTTCCTACCTCTAATCTTGCAGACCATTACCTTAGATTAGGCCTGAACATATAGGGGGACTGTGTCATATAGGTAGGTACTCATTTCTTATAAGTACTAAGTAGGTATCTATTCCCATAGCACATACATACAACAAGCAAAACCATAGTATTATTATCTCAGCGGCAGACGAGTGTCCATCAGTCATCCCTTTCCCGCTACCATAAATAACAATACAGTTCTTATCACTAAAAGCAATTTTTACAGACAACTTTTGGATAGATTTAACAGAGAAGGAGAAAAACATACGGTGGTGCAGAATACAATACATCTATACTAATATAATAAAGAGGTAAAGTTTGTTTTTTTGTTTGTATGGGATAATCTCTGAAGATCCTGGTTTGATTGCATAATAGTATATATTGATAGAAAGCTGCTTTCGTCCTGAGTGCTATATTTTATGTAAAAAAGTTATTACTTAGTTCCCGACTTTCACGCGGGCGAAGCCGCGGGCAAAAGCTAGTAACTAATAAAACACAAACAATATAATTATAAATATATGGATGCAGAGAAATATGAACTTGAATGACATTTACGGTTCAAATGGAGATGTCCATCCTTGACGATCTTTAAAAAGTTTTTAACCTTTGTGCTGGTCTTACCGACACGGGCGGAGCATTGGGTTAATGGTCTTTAAATAACTTAGGATACTGTTTTGCCAACTTTAAAATTAAAAATTACCGATAAAATATAAAGTAAATAGTGTAGGTATACTAACTCTGTATAGACTTTGGGGCAACGAATGCCACACATGTACTTGGTGCCGTCCCTGTCGTGCTTCTCCCTGTCGTAGACCCAGTCGCCCTCGGGCCAGTAGGGCTCGTAGCCGTAGTGCGGGTTGTACTCGGGCCGGCCGCGCGGCGGGCCAGCCTCCAGGCTCGGCAGGATCTGGTCGAAGTCTACCGTCGTGGCCTTTTGTGTCACCCCTAACGAAATAATGTACTAGGCTGTAGAATAATTTATTTACACAAGAGTCGGTTTCAAGTCAATGGCGTCGGTTATAACAGAATTCATGCTCTTTTCTTGTAACCCGAAATCAAGAACAGATTGGAAATAAATAGCGACAGAATCTGGAGAATATAATTTATAAACATATACGTCAGCAGGACGTCTACTCTCTTTCTCCGATATACGATGTTTCGACCATAATTTTGCGTGTTTCTTACCACGGTTCCATTCGTTTCCGAAATTTTGAATTAACGAAAATGTTTCGACATTTCGAATCTCTAAGGCTTTGTTCACACGGCATTGTCCTGCACGATTTTTTTGCAGTATACGTCTTAACGTATAAATAGTGACCATACAACGTACATTGAATATATTACGTAACTCGCGTGTTTTTGTGTGCATGCGTAGACCAATATCGATGCGCTACAAATGTAATAATGCACCGATTCCCATATTATTCGCCCACCTGACAACTAGTAAAAAACACTGTTCATGCGCATTTAAATGAAATTTACGTGATGAATTGGGATTGTTACTTAATTTTGCAAATGGGGTGTGCATTATTCCAGTAACATGTATCATACAAAATCACCAATAGGTATATTCGTAAACACTGATTTGGCTGACTACCTGCACAAATGAATAGAACACAAATATAGCTCACCAGACGGGTCGTGGGTCGGCCCTTCTTGCCTGCACAAAAACACATAGATCTTATTACATGTAGATTATATCTATTTCTAGACGTGACGAAATAACTACAATCAATAACTGTACCTAATAAACAGATTAAGGGCCTGTTTCACAATGTCCGAGTAGGCACTACTCACTGAATAAATTCAAAAATGTGACAGAATTCGTATGAAATTATCTGTCAAGTAAGATACTCGAAACTTAATCATAGGTGGTAAAACAGGCCCTAAGAATAATTTTCTTTCGCCCTTTTGGTATCTTTCGTAGAGACAGAACTCTTTTAAGGAATTTAAATTGAAAAGTAATCATATCTTCAGGAATGACTCCTTAAAAAGTAAAAATATAAGGGTTTCGTAGTCCGGATAAATAGATATTAATTTTACACTGTCATCATCTACCTAGCCTTTTCCCAACTATATAGGGGTCGGCTTTCAGTCAAGCCAGATTTAGTTGAATACCAGTATTTTACGAGGAGCGGCTGCCTACCAGACCTCCACAACCCTTTATCTGGGGTAACACGGGTACTTCATGGCAAGACTGGAATCAGATTTACTGGCTTCTGACTATCCGTAACGACTACCAAAGATCTACAAATGGCAACCGGGACCTACGGCTTGACGTGCTTTCCGAGGCACGGAACTCGGTATGTTAAGATGGTCACCCATCAACAGACCAACCTTGGCAAGCGTTGCTTAACCTTGAAGATCGACCCGTGCGGCCGATATTATCTAGCCACGAGCTCCTCCAATTTTACATCTGTAATTTAACCTTTTTCCTCTCAATTCGAAACCTTTTTTCTCTTAAAGCGTGCACGCGTATCGCGACAGTGGGGCAGTACCGAACTGATATAATAAAAATATATACATACCTTCGCTGTACACATGTCTTCCGTTGCCAGAACCTTAAACTGCCCATTTGGAGCCACTTGCCGCCCACACAGAGGAGCCTCCTCATCCTCACAGCGCCCTGCTTGGCTGACAGCGACATGACGGCGCCCGCCAGCAGCACCCCCGCTACACATTGGAGATCGTTGGCTTAGCGTTCGGTTCATCGTGACCAGCTGGTACTGGTGCTGCAGTAGAAACAGTAGTATTGACGTAGCATTACCATTACCGCCCTTGTAATATTCCTGCTGTTGGGACTCAGGACTCCTCACTAGGAAAAGGACCTAGACCGTAATCCCCCAAGCAGGCCCTGTGCGGATTGGTAAATGTCACATGTCTTCGATTTTTTGGTTCTAAGCTACGTAGGTTTCCTCACGATGTTTTCTTGTACCGTTTTAAGAGCAGCGATGATGAAATAATTTACACAAAGTAATGCGCCTGGTTGGGTATATTAACCCGCGATCTACAACTTGAAAGTCAGACCAGTTACCACTAGACCACCGCAGTACCGTGCGTAGACGTGCTACCTATTCGTGCTTATTTATTTATTTTTTATTTTTCCGTAACTTTTAGAAATTACATTAGTACATACAAATAATTTTATAAGTTTCATTCAAGGCCATATCGCCAACTGCTGAAAACATTGTTTCTCTTTATTTGCCTTGAAATCTTTCTTTATTTTTAGTAGTTAAGCAAAACTCAATACAAAAAAAAAAGTACCTAGCATACAACATTGACACGATAGAGGGACTTCAAAAAAAATCCGCTGCTCCATACATTTATGTTCACATAATTTGACAAAATGCACGGAGCAGCGGATTTTCTTTTGGTGATTTCAGGGTTGGTCGCATAGTAAAAGTCGTTTATATTGATGAGTACAACAACCCTTTTTAAGAAAAGCCCCTCTGTCGTATCAACGTTGTATACGAGTATGCTCATTGTTTAGGCGTCATGAGGCTCCGGACAAGTGGTAGGTATTCTATCAGAGATAGACACCAAAGGTCCAAAGGTCAAAAATATAGACATATGGGCGAGTTCTGCCGACATGTAATGTGGTAATTTTTTTACGTTTTGGCATATTGTCATTCGCTGTTGCTACTATTGACACTGTGTGTCTGTAAAAGAAAGAAAGAAAATATGTTGTTTGCTCACGTTCATATTTTCGCGTAAAAATAACAAGGATTTTTCATTACGATGCTAATGTATTTTGTGAATTGGACATAACAATATACGAGTATACTCGTATGTATAGAAGGTACTGGTTAATAATTCACACACATGTTTATAAAAAAATACTTACTCATAAATAAAAAAACAACAATAACATTTATATTATTTTCCATAATTTATTAGAACTCGCAAATAAAAGTTAAATCCATAAATCCATCACAATTCAATATTATTTAACTTCTGTAGATCTACATAATCCTTGTGTTGAGTTTTCAAAACTAAAATGTTTTAATGTCACAGTAACATTGTGGAGTTAATTATTATTAGTTTTATGATCGGACACGGCACTTGGCTCTCGATAGCATTGTAACGAGTCTTATAGCTATAGGTGCTAGTTCAGTTCACTACGTCTCAGGGCTGGTTCACAGCTACGATACGCAACGATTTTATCGGAAAATTCCTGGTATACGAAAGACCTTGTTGGAAAAGAAACATACGGTCTTCTAAATGACGTGGAAAAATAACAAAACCATGGCTAGGTACAGTCATTTGGTCGAGTGATGCCGCGATGCCTACTGGCGTTGGTCCGTGGATTCATTTCATGCAGAGTGAGATATCATTAGCAGATCTTTAGCAGTGGTTCTGCTATATTTTAGTGTTCTGGTATACTCTGATGACGGATAGTTCTTAGTATACTACCCAAAACTAACAAGGTGCAACCACCATGCAGCTGTTGGTACCTCCATGTAAACAGTGTAATTATGTGTTGCTTGGTTTTCTGAATTCGAGTTGTAGTTATAGTAATTCTTATACATATTAGCAAGTAGAGATATCCACCTATTCGGCACCCGGTGACGGCATCCACAGCTCATCGTGCTAAAGTTAAGCCAACTGTGAATAACTTAGCTAATGCCTACCTAATTTTCGCATTGAATAAATTATAAACGACATTCTTTTGTTCTTAAAAAGGTAACGAAACCTTTTAAAAGAACTCTGAATCCCGGCGCGGAGCCCTGCATTATTCAATTACATAAATTCACGACTGACGACTGAATTCTGAATAAGAAATTATTGAAATGGCAACAGGTAACTTGATTTACTGTAAAGCCTAAATCGGAGCGAGTTCACCGAATTTTCTTTAGTTTTATGGCTCATTATCGACGGGAATCGGATCTGAAGCCTCGCGATTTAATTTCGATTTTCTCGTTTTTTGCAGATACTTAATTGAGAGAATAAGGTCGCGGAACTCTGTTCCCTCGGTAATCTTCTCTTTAGGGATTTGAACAGTGTTTCAACTATGCGCTGTCCAGCGTAACTTCGTAGTCAGTTCGCCAGTAACTCTTCACTTGAGGAATTATCATCAAGGATGGCCTGAAAGACTTAAGATTACTTCGGTTAAATCACATTATGGGGGTTGTTGAGTCAATAGAAAGGAAAGTTAGAAATTACATACCGGGTAAAACGGCAAGAAGAAGGAAGGAAGGCAAGAAGAAGATTTTACAATCCTGAAGACAGGCTCACATTTGGTGCTAAGCCTTGTCCCGGTTTATCACCAAATATGAGCCAACCAGCGAGATTGATCGTGATCCCCTTTTAAAACAGGCTATACTATTTATAGCTGTTCTAGAGAGGTATTAAAAATGCTTTTCATTTATTTATAGCCAGAGTGCATCTCTTCTCAATTTTAATAAGCCCTTATTTTTTTGATGTTCCCATGTTCCCGTGCCTATCTTTCGGCTTCATCACAGATCAGTTCGATGGTTCCGTTTTCACCAGCAAAAACATTTTTGTTCTCATCATAGTCGCTGTCTGTATGTTTGCTAATAAAGTTACATTGACCATCTGTAGTGTTCCTCACCAAGTGATAGCTCATCATCTGCCTAGCCTTTTCCCAACTATATTGGGGTCGGCTTCCAGTCAAGCCGGATTCAGCTGAATACCAGTATTTTACGAGGAGCGGCTGCCTGCCAGACCTCCACAACCCATTAACTGGGGTGACACGGTACCTACTTCATGGCAAGACTGGAATCAGATTTACTGGCTGATTATCCGTAACGACTGCCAAAGATCTTCAAATGACAGCCGGGACCAACGGCTTAACGTGCTTTCCGAGGCACGGAGGAAACTCGTTATGTTAAGATGGTCACCCATCCACAGACCAACCTAGGCAAGCGTTGCTTAACCTTGAAGATCGACCCGTGCGGCTGTTATTATCTAGCCACGAGCTCCTCACCAAGTGATAGCTACATTCTGAAATATTTTTTTTTTTAATTTTCGGAGTTACGTAGGTACGGAATAAACTTTATTGTAGGTACACCAAAATTTAAAATTATTTTAAAAGGAACAGTACAGTTTATACAATAACTTAATATTATCTTATCTATACGGTACATTGGCAGCCTTATCGCTGACAGCGATATCCACCAGACAACCTAACAAATTAAAAGATACAACCGGATTGACAATTTTACTTTTTTCCTGAAGTCGTTGAGTATAATCAGGTATTTAATCCTACAGATATCCAAGGCTCCAGCGAGGAGCTCGTGGCTAAATAATAACAGCCGCACGGGTTGATCTTCAAGGTTAAGCAACGCTTGCCAAGGTTGGTCTGTGGATGGGTGACCATTTTAAAAGCACATTTAGCTGTAGGTCCGGCTGTCATTTGTAGATCTTTGGTAGTCGTTACGGATAGTCAGAAGCCAGTAAATCTGAATCCAGTCTTGTCATGAAGTACCGTGTTACCCCAGTTAATGGGTTGTGGAGGTCTGGTAGGCAGCCGCTCCTCGTAAAATACTGGTATTCAGCTAAATCTGGCTTGACTGGAAGCCGACCCCAATATAGTTGGGAAAAGGCTAGGTAGATGATGATAACCAAGGCTCCAGCCTACTTAGGTTCTCGCAGTCTGTGTCGCAGTGGCATGGTGTGGTGGTACCCACAACTAACAATCTATTTCAATTCCTCACAATGAGTTACATTCCGGGGCGATTATAAATTTTCTCGAGCTTAGTCGAGAGTCGGGCTTAATGTGTACCGGTAAATACTTAAGTAAGTAAGCACGTAAGCATCACATAAGTATTTGATTTGCGAAACAACGGGAACGCCCCGGGATCCCGCACATGACGGAATAATAATTATTTGCCTTAGAAACAGGCCTATTTGCTTAAGACCCGAGCGAACCTCATGTTAATATATTTTGCCATGTAATGTCTTCATTATAAATAATTAATTAGAAATTATAACGTCTGTTTTGCATATTGCATTACCTTGTGGAATTAGTTCAAACTGGTGGTGGTACGTCTACAATAGGCATCGATCTCATCGACTGACAGTTTTGAAGCTAACACGTTCGTAAAAGTTAAGTTATTATATTTTATTTGGTTCATCTATCGTATGATTCATATCATATGCATAAGCTATATATTACCTACGGCTTTTTTTATTATGAAATTACCTACTTACATAAAACGTAATAGGTACTTAGGTACTTTATAATAATGTTTTTTATTTAAGTATGGCGTAGATACCCGTATTGCAGGTAGGTACATTACCTAAGACCAACAAAACTTATTTATGTCTGACCGTCACCTCCCATCCTCAAGTCCAGCTAAAAACTAGCGTCAGACACCAATCGTCAGTGAACACTTATCAATACTTATAGGTGCGTATAGGTACCAGACGACCCCTCTTTAAGATGTGGATGCAGAGGCGCCAATGCGTCCTCACTTTCCACATAACGCAGATCCTGACTGGACAAGGCAAGTTTGGAGTTGAGGTTCCTGTTTCGGATTAAGCGCCCTGGTGTCCACCTGGAGGACACACAAGTAGGAGTATATGGTAGAGGTGTGCCCCGCCTGGGCGGTGCACCGCCGTATCCCCAAGGAGGTGACGGCGGCGGCCTTTCACGTCGGGGTCGCTAAGGCCATGGAAAATTTCTGAAAGGGATTCCGGAATGCTAAGAGCAACTGAAGGACCCAGGTGGATTTTAGTCCAAGAGCGGGAGAAGATCCCAACAAACAAAAGCTAATGAAAAGTCACCTAGTAAATAAAGCGAGCAATCGCAGCTCCGCCGCGCAGGTGGCACGCAGCACACAGCGGTCATTAAATTAAAACGACAAAGATGAACATAACTCAGGGAACTCATATCATAATTCTTAACAAAGTCGCTGGCTTGTAATTCGTCTGCAGCGTCCCGTGCGCCGTGATATATCGCCCGAGATTCCGCGCCAGAATAATTTTTCCCTCGCCTTTTCAAATTCACTCCGCTCCGTGGTGTTCACACATGACAAATTGCATTCACTTATATACCTACACACTTTGCGACACACAAATTATCTTTATTGACTCACTGACACACACATTTTGTCGAGTTTGTCTAGATATATCATGACTGTTTTTATTGTCAGCGTTTTTGCGATTATTTTTTTGAACATGTTTTGTTTGGTAGGTAGGTATTTATTACGTTTACCAAGTCGTTAAATATCATTATTTTCTGTATCCAAGCATACGTATCAAACGAGAGGTTGCCATTTGCCAGCACAAGCAACCACATAACAAAATATTATTTCCGAAACAAAAAAATAGTATCAAGGCAGTTTTTTTTATGGTAGGGGAATCATCAGAATGACTTCTCCCACTCTTAGGCGGAGCGGGAGGGTGTGTCAGACTCTTACTGACTAAACCCCTACCCCGTTCCTTCGTTGCCTTCGATCAATGGGGGACACGGTGGACACCTTTCGGATTTCCCATGTTCCCCAGAGGCTTCGGCCCTGCCGGGCCCCTACAGTTGCTGACATCTCCTTGAGGCGCGCGTGGAACAGAATGCACCGTTGACGACTGGGCTCGGTCCAGATTATTACCAGACTGCCGGACGGCGAGCTACCCAGTGCTCGCCGTCCGCGAACGCGTGGTCGGAAATCGGGATCGAGATCTCGGCGGTAGCGGCGTGAGGACCGTTCTCTCACGCGCTCGCGGTCAGCAGCATCCTTCACTAGCATTACTGCTTCGCAAAACGAGGTGGCCGCCTGCCACCCCTCCTCGCTCCGGGCCATGGCCTGAACCAGGGCCTGGCGTGAGAGCTCGCCGCCACCGATAGCCTCCACAAAGACACGGCGGTGCTCCGCCCAAGCGGGGCACACCTCTACCGTGTGCTCCACCGTATCCTCCGGGCGGTCCACACAGTAGCGACACCCGGGCGTCCTTTCCTGCTTGATCCAATGCAGGAACCTCCCGAACTTACCGGTGAGGATCTGCGTCATACGGAACGAGAAGACGCCGTGAACTCTTTCCAACCACTCCTCAAAGAGGGGACTTACCACCTCAATGAGGCAGTTTAAAGTAGTAGCATGGAGAGCCAATGCTACCTACTAGCAATTGCTAATAAACTCAGAAATAGATAAATGAATTGATTACAATACGTCTGTTTACGAGCCCAGCCTCACTCACTCCAGCATCATTACTCATCTTGCTAGTAGCACATCCTAACAGGGTCCATCTTAATTTCAAACGTAAATGAAGCCTCTAATTTTATAGTAGGTAAATAATTGAATAATTTATCACAGAATGTGCAGGTCACACCTAAAACCAATTCATTATTTTTTATTTGTTTACAGCTCTCAGTGAGCTCGGGACAGTTTCAAGTGGGTCACTAATTTCCCCAGCTCCCCGGCTCCCAGCACGAGAATAGGGAATAAGCGGGATGTACAAAAAGTGGACAAACACGGTATGTCCATTAGTGATCACTGAAATGTTTCTTTTTCTTAAAAACAACGGCTCTCTGAACTTTCTGTTTGGCGCTTCTAATCTTTTCACTCTCTTAATTTAATTAAAAATATTTAATTAGGAACACGAAATTCCACGGTTACTTTTTAAAAGAATGATTGACATTTACAATATTTCGAAATTAAAATTACAAATTATTTCCTAGACATATATGAGAGGACTGTAAGTATAAGACCACTCAACGACTACGTTATTAAGTGGTCGTATTGTTCAATAGAAATTCATCTAGAAACCTGCACAGTCTACAGTGTGCCCAAAACATTCACAATCGTCATTCACAATCATCTGTTTCATGAAAAAAATACAAAAAGAAGCCATCAAAATCAGTTCATTCTATGGCGAATAAATCGCTGAAAAAACCATTTGACGACGCACTTTGTTTTTTGTAATCAGCCGACTTGAAACCTCCTCCTTTTTTGAAAATCGGTAAAAACTACACCAATTTCCCTCAATTTTGCCACCAAACCAAAAACTTGAGTCCCACTGTCCTACACCCGTAAATAAACTCTTTATTCTCGCCAACTTATTCAATTTCCCGCGCAAACCCGCAGGCAATCGTCAGTGCAATAAATCACGCTCCATAATACTCCAGCCAAAATTATACTAACGTAAATCATAAAAAGTGTCTGGAGCGGTCATCAGGCGTAGATAGTGCGGGGACAAGGCCGCATCAATCAAACTTAGCGTCGCGGGAAGGCGCGCCGGATACCGCGACTGAGACCGCGACGGTTTTTAAATTGTTTTTTTGGGATGCTTTGGTGTCTTCTCTTCCGTTGAAGTGCAATAATATTGAGCTTTTCGTTGGTGTAAAACATTTTTTTTTAAATTGAACTGCTTCTTTTTATAGTAGAAGTAGTTATAGACCTGCAATAGCAATCAGAATCATTGGGTCACTTTTAGGTCATCTGTCACAGAGACAAATTTGTAAGTTTGTTAATTTCCATAAGTAGATACTACCTAAACCATACACTCTTGGTTAGACATTATACTTCCGTCGTACAGTGCGTGCTCTAACATGTCAGGTGCTATTTTCTGATATCTATATATATAAAAATGAAACCCGTTTTCCGTTGTCACGACATAACATGAAAACGGCTTGACCGATTTGGCTGATTTTTTTTTTAAATGTTCCTTGAAGTTCAGTCACAGATTACTAAATAGTTACTACGTAACAGATACTTCACTCAGTAGAAAAATTACAATACCTACTACTATAATAGCCTACTCCGTCGCGTCGGCAACCACTGCATGCTAAAATGTGCCTTAATGCTCAAGCGTACAATTGTGATTGCTTCGCACCGTGCGATCCCGCAGCAATCGCAGGGCTGCCTCTTCGATAAAATTAAATTAACATGACTTTTTGGGTTTATGTTATTGAGAACTGTGAATGTTCTGACTTGTAGTTACAATTTATTTATAACTAGCTGTTGCCCGCGACTTCGTCCGCGTTAAGTTCGTAAAACTGCACAAAAGTAATCTAAGTATCTAATCCTATACTTCCGAAAAGATCTGATTAATTAATTTTACATAAAACTGTTTAAGTTAAAACTCCAATTAGTACTTTTTTTAGTTGGGAAATCATCTAATGACTTTTGCTCTTGTGTGAAGCGGAAGTGCGTGTCAGATTATTACTGCCTAAGACTCACTTCTATATTCCTTCCTTGCCTTACGTTCCAGGGTCTCCCTTTCAGAAGCGAAACCATAGCCCCAGTAGGTTTCTTGTTTAGGTTTTTTTATTCAGATGGGTAATAATCATCAGAATGACTTCTCCCGCTCTTAAATGGAGCGGGAGGGCATGTCAGACTTTTACTGACTAAACGCCACCCCCGTTCCTGTGTTGCCTTCAATTTTGGGACACCGAGCTTATCTTTCGGAATACAGATCCACGTGCTCAGAGGCTTCGGCCCTGCCGCGCCCTACAGTTTGCTGACATCTCCTTGAGGCGCTCGTGGAACAGTTGACGACTTGACTCGGTCCGGGTTATTACCGAACTGCTGGACGGCAAGCTACCCAGTGTTCGCCGTCCGCAAGCTTGCGCCTACGGTGGTCGGAAATCGTTCTCGTGATCCTGACGGCGGGGGCGTGAGGGTCGTTCCCTTTCGCGCTCGCGGCCGGCCGCCTCCTTGGCTAGCATTACTGCTTCGCAGAAGAAGGCGACCGCAATACCTCTACCGTGTGCTCCACCGTGTCCTCCGGGCGGTCCAGACAGTGCGCCCAAGTCTGGCTGGGGCGCCCTTTACCCCTGAATCCGATGCAGGAGCCTCCCGAACTTACCGTGTCTGTTGAGGACCTGCGGCATACGGAACGTGAGGACCTCTTTCCAACTACTTCTCAAAGAGGGAACTTACCGCCGCAATGACGGCGTGCCCAGGTTTCTTGTTTAGGTGGAAAATCATCAGAATGACTTCTCAGAGGGTGAGTTAGACTTTTACTGAATAAACCTCACCCCGTTCCTTCTTTGCCTTCGTTCCAGGGTCCCGGGTTTTCCTTTCGGAAGCTCACCCATGGCCCCAGAGGCTTCGAACCTGCTGGGCACCTACAGTTTGCTGACATCTCTTTGAAGCACGCGTGGAACAATATCCACGGTTGACCGTCTGGATCATTACCGGACAGCCAGATGGTAAACTACCCATTGCTCGCCATTCGCAAGCCACTCCTACGGTGGCTCTAAATCGGGGTCGGAATCCCAGCGACTGGGGCGTGAGGGGACTATTTGCCACTACTCCTCGCTCTGGATCATGGCCTGTACCAGTGCCCAGCGCGAGAGGTTGCTGTCACCGATCGTCCCCACAAGGACACGGTGGTGCTCCGCCTAAGCGTGGCCCACCAGTGCTTTATGATCTAACGTGTCCTCCGGGCGATCCACCCAATGGTAACACCCGGGTTTTTCTTCCGCACGACGTCAATTGCCTTAAAAACATCAACGAAGCACAGAGCCGCAGAGTTCACGTTCTAAATAGTTAATTGCCTACTCTATGGGTAAAGTCGTTAGTTTACTTCATATTGCGATAAAACCAAAATGAAAATGATTTGTTCTTCAAAAAACCAAATAAGGGCCGATAATCGCCTTTAGTATTTGCCTCTATTTTTGTTGGGTAACCACCAAATACCTTCTCCCACTCTAGGTGGACCGAGAGAGAGTATCAGACTTTTACCAACTAAATTCCACAGTGTTCTTTTAGTTGCAATTTACATTCTAGGGCGACTAATATTGGCACACCATGATTATTACTATGATAAATTCACTCTAAGCGCAAGCGCTTTACACAGGTCCTAACCGAACATGAGTGTTTCGGGAGGTAGATGTTTTGGATTCGGCGGGAAGACACGGTGAACCTTACGATCGAAGTTACCCCGCTAGGGCGGATTACCGCCGTACTGTTTGCGGGTCAAAATCAGAATCCTCCTACCCTAGTTCAGATCATGGTATGAGCTGGGAGGAGGAATGGAAAGCAGTCACCTCCTAGAGTGAAGCAACGTGGCTGAAACCGTGCGAAACAGGACATCCTTAGACCCCTCCCATCGCCACTTGGACACTTCCCAGGTGTCATATGTATAGGGCGTTTACCGATCACCATCATTTTTTTGTGTTTATATTACCTGTTTATTCAGGCAGGAATTTTCTGGTGCGGTATTTGACTGACACCCTAATACACCAAATAAATGTTTTTCTTTAGTGAGAATAATAAACGAATTCTTGTGTGCGAGTATTTTCACCTAGTCGACTTCACATGCTGATGATCGAACGCAGTCTGTAAACTCTCGATTTTTACGGGTAGAGCACGCAGAGCAGTAAAAAATACCCACTTTGTTCCTTTAGAATACGAACAATTTTCCAGCTATCGAAGCCCGTTAGGGCCGTTCTCTTATGCGTATCTCTTTTAGGTGCGCGTGGCACATAACGCAACGTCAGTCGATTAAGACCAGTCTTTATTCAACAGCGAAATGCCAATAGTGCACCGTCCAAAACTCCGCGCTAACGGTATCATGGAATCGCCCTGCGACTCGTAATGCCAAGGGCATCATCTTTGCGGTTTCTGCTACCTTCTTCGCTTCATTTGCGGAAGGAAGTGATGACTGCTTTCCATACCTTCTCTCTCTGTACCAGGACCGGACGTGAGAGGTCGTTACTGCTGATCACCTCCACCCGGAGTCCTGGAATGCAAGGCGAAGAAGGAACATACAAAGGTGTGGGTTTTGGTCAGTGAAAGTCTGACATCCCCTCGTGCTCCTTCCTAGAGTGGAAGAAATCACCTAAAATATAAATCGCCTTTAGTTAAAAAAAATTAAATGGATGTTTGTTTTTTGAAAGGAAATCGTTTGTCTTAGTATGGTCATGTGAAGAGGAGGGATTAAAAGCACGTTACCAAAAGAGTTCTGAATTTACATGTGGATGAATGGAGAAGGAGAGGAAGGCCAAAGAAAAGATGGATGGATTGTGTAGTAAGGACTGATATGAAAGAAAAGGGCAGATGATAGTGTGACGGACGACAGGACAGAATGGAAGAAGAAAACGTGTTGCGCCGACCCCAAGTAATACGGGATAAGAGCAGGAAGAAGAAGAAGGATGTCATTGTTTGTATTTTGAAAACGGGGTGCAACTCCGCAGTTGTAAAATTTGTCACCATGGTTTTTTTTTTGGTTAAACAATAATAATAATATTTTTAGGTAATATTTTTGTTAAAAAAATTGTGAGAATGCAAAAATATGTGAAAAAAAAATATACAAAAATAAAAAAAAGCTTTTTTCTAAAACACCTCCTGGGATTCGAACCACCACCGTGTTACGTCTCAGTCTAGTGATTAATCAATCACGCTGCAGTGTTCGATGAAAACCAAGCAAAATAGACGTTCTCATATAAATGTCATAAATGACTGCTCCGCTCTTCGTCGATGATAGCGTGATGATTTTCATTTCAGTAGATAAATTTGCAGCTAAATGGACTAATGTAACATTGTAGTATGTGAATTTCGTGGACGTTTGAATTTTATAACGTGTTTTGATTAGTTTTTACAAAATATTTGGGAAAAATCAAATAGGAATGTTGATTTTTTTATGAAAAAATGGTAAAAGTATTTTTTTTTCCAAAAACAATAAGATAAAACATTGACGGAAATATAAATTGTAGGTGGGATTCGAACTCGGGGCAACTCGTTCAAAACCGACAAAATGCAATATTGCTCAGCCCCATAGCAAATAGCGTGATAAAATATAGCCTAAAGCAAAAAAGGTCCTATAAGGATTATGTATGCAAAATTTGAACAGGATCGGTTCAGTAGTTTTGGCGCCATTTGCGGCAAACGATGCACAATTTTACTGTTTTATTATATGTATAGATTAAATACAGTTTAGAATTGTATCGTTTATAAAATATTTCTTTTATAAATTTCGTCGTACTTTCGTCATTGTCAGGTAAATGGAAAAATGTTAGGTGTTTATCCCTTCTTTTACTTGATTTGCACCCATCTAAAGCAAGCAAGGCATCATAGGTACGTGTACGAACGAACAGCACTATTAAAATTGAACGGCGTGCGCGCGCTTTGCTTGCGAAAACCGCACTGAATTTGATCCGCAAGCGGACCGAGACCGCTCGGCTGGGCGGTAGGCACTTATAGCGCGCAAGTACATGGAGTGACGGAGGCCTGGTTCAGTGATGGTTCTTACGGAGAGAAAAATTCTAAAAAAAAAAGTTAGGTAAAGTAGGGTAGTGTAGGGTAGTGTAGGGTAGTGTAGGGTAGTGTAGGGTAGTGTAGGGTAGTGTAAGGTAGTGTAGGGTAGTGTAGGGTAGTGTAGGGTAGTGTAGGGTAGTGTAGGGTAGTGTAGGGTAGTGTAGGGTAGTGTAGGGTAGTGTAGGGTTGTGTAGGGTAGTGTAGGGTAGTGTAGGGTAGTGTAGGGTAGTGTAGGGTAGTGTAGGGTAGTGTAGGGTAGTGTAGGGTAGTGTAGGGTAGAGTAGTGTAGGGTAGGTAGGGAAGGTAGGGTAGGGTAGCGTAGGATATGTAGGGTACTCATTTGACGGGAGCGAAGCCGCGGGTAAAAGCTAGTGATTGATAAACTAGCAAATTAATGCTAAAATTATCACAACACTTCAAGTTCCTAGGAAATTCAATGAAAGGCCCTTGGCTACCCGTTTAGATAATATCATAAGCTACTAGAGCACAAAGTCACAGTACACGGTGCCCCTAATATGACCCAGCAATAAATTTCATTAGGTCGCGAAGCATTTGTCGAAATTGTTATTACCCTTGCCAAAGAGTCGGCCGGCTGACTGCTCAGTCTGCAGTCCTGTCCTATCCTACTCACTAGTGATCACTGGGAGATATTCGTGTCTTGTACCGCCACGCAGCAACACGTCTCTACCCTTCACAAGTCAAAGATCTCACGAAATTGCTGATGTGGGGCTAATGTTTTTGTTCAGCCCATTTATAGTAGGTACACTCCAGCTCGTTTATAGATTCGAAACGGACGACGCGAAGATTGTCTAACAAAAATAGAATAGGATAAGAACCGTTTCTTCTTTTTTGTTCCACTTTTTGTCATTTTTCCAGTTTTTACTTACGGGTTAGACTGCATCTATGAATACTCTGATAGAACCACCTAATTAAATTTTATAAGTAGGTAAATAACCCCAAATCTCAGGTGAGCTGGCTGAAGTCAGTTCCATATTTACTAGGTAGATATGGGCAATATAAATCGATGCGAACCGATTTCATAATAGCGTTGCAGTCGTGATAGAGCTCCGCCGAGACCACAGGCCACAGCTAATTAAACCCAAAGCTGTACCCTTTTGCTGTGAGCTGGTACCTTTTCACAACATAAATGAAAACGGTATGTAAGTAGCGAGTATTCTGCAAACAGTATCCAGTCCCGAATTAATTTAATCTCATCGGTATCAGTAAATTGTGAACTCCAGATGTACTTTGTTTACAACACTAATCAGAAGTTTTTGAAATTCAAGGCGAGCACTCGGCGCCGCAGACGACGCTGCGACAAGCTTCATAAGTATTCATCTGCGGAGTTCAGAATCGGCGAACCCACGGGACATAAAAGTATCTCTTGAATAAACGTTTAACTTGGAGATTGGAGCTGTTATTCCGCTAGACTCAGCCCCGCTATGAATTCTTGCAGTTCTAATGTTCAGCGAAGCAACTTTATTGCTCGGCCAATGAAATAAAATAACATCTTAATAACTGAGGCGAGCGGTCGCGTCCCGCAGCACACGATCAATTCGAAATATTAAAGCCGCTTCGTATAGTAAAAGTTTTATTTCCCGCGAGGTGGGGCCGACCTATGACGAATGCTTACAGTGCACACGTAATACTTAGAATGTTTGCCCCGCGTCCCGCGCTGAATGCTAGTATTCTTCGAGTTGTTGTTATTACGTCGGTATTCTCGGGGCGCCTCTCTATAACGTCAGCCGGTGGATGTTCGCGATGTTTTACATAATATCAGCGTAAAGTATTTACGTCGCAGCGTGGCTCGCGCTTCTATGAACTCCGTGGAATATGATAAGCGCATTACTTTCATATTCAGCAGTGGCAGTCGTCTTCAACACTGTTCACTCGAGTTCACCTCTATGTACGAACGAGTGCACGCTATTCAACTGTACATTTTTATTTGTTACATTTTCTTTTATTTTTCACAATCGAATCACATCGCAACTTGTAGCAGCAAGTGTATCAATTTACTTTAGTATCCCATTTATGACAATGTAAGACGCTTTAGAATCTAGTGGGATAGCTCTGGTGTGGAATGCACTAGATAGGAGGACATCAGTTTTACGTGAAGCGGAATTTTCATTCCTTGTGTAGAATAGTCAGCTTCTAGCTAAAGCGTGCACGGTGGGGTTCGTGAAACTGTCACAGACTCAAAACAACCGGTATTTTGCGACTTCCTTTGACCAGGGCACTGGGATATTTGCGATTTTTGTCACGCCTCCCCGACCAAGTATTGGCCCAGCATGCCTTCCTATCACAAAGCTGGTGACAAAAAACAGTAGGTAGGTAGGTACTTACCTATAAAATCTTCTTCATCTCGGAGGTAGGTACTAATTAAATCTTCATTACCATATTCAGTTGTATTTACGGCGATACTAAGCCAAACGGCGTGGCTAAGTGCGGCGTAGTCGTAAATATCCGCGGAGTAAGGGCCGTGGGCGCGCGCAGATGGCACGCGCGTATGTGGCGGCGTCGACCCGTGCAGGGCATTAACTGATCATTAGGACGCACTAAATAACTGTCCCGTACGTATACTAAACGGATTATGATACTTTTCAGTGTGTATGTTATGGCACTTTGTTGTTTTGAATAAGTTCAGCCGGTTAACTCGTGATTCTGTCTCGTTTAGGATTAGGACCCGTAAACATGCTGTTATTGTTTTCGGGTGTAGCTGTAGGTTATTATTAGTTTCTTGGACGCATGTACCTACTTCACTTTTTTCGCACTGCATATTATGAATAGGTATAGTGATATAAAGTATCTACGCCCATATAAAGCTGTTCGCAGCGCAACCCTGAGGCCTGGACTCCACCAAAGTGGAGACGAGGCGATCGAAGAGGAGATGTTTTTTGAACAACCAATAGAATTGTGTTATTGACACATCTTCTCTCATACACATAGGTAATTACTGACAAACTTTCGTTAAGCGAGATTGTAATTATGAAGTGAACCATAAATAACTCGATGTCCCCGCAATTTCACCCAAATTTTTAGTTACTACTCCACTCCTATTAGTCGTAGCGTGACGTTGTATAGTAGGTCCTGAGATGCTAATTGAACTACTTATTCGATTTTTTTTTTCAATATGAAAATCATAATTTTTTTAAAGGTAAAGTTTTTTCTATATATTATTAGCTCACAAATAATATATTCTATTTAAAATCCATCCACATTAACAAAAGTTCTGGGTTTTTTGATGATTTTAATTTAGGGATGCATCCGATACCGATACTGATACGATATATCGGCGATACTTCGGGTTTGCCGATACATCGGTATGGGCAATATTTTTTTTGACAAATTCAACCATACTTTAATATGATAAAAAGCATCTTATTTAGTTAGGTACTTGATCTTAATCAACTACCTAGCCTTTTCCCAACTATGTTGGGGTCGGCTCCCAGTCAAGCCGCATTTAGCTAAATACCAGTATTTTACGAGGAGCGGCTGCCTACCAGACCTCCACAACCCATTAATGATAAATGATAATGATAAATGATATTTATTTTGCAAATAGGTTTCACGAAACACTTTTACACGTCAATTTTTTTGTCATAGTTATTATTAATCTAGATGAGGCCGGTGTTTCCTAACTGACTACCCTGAGAAGAAACACCGAAACAAACTCAGGGGTCACAGTCTCTTTTAAAAAAAATATCCATACAAAATGTATTGGTCAAATCATATGCGAACTATGCAGATTGGTGTCTGAGATGGCATTTTAAAGAAAGAACCATGCAGATTTGAGTGGACCTGTCCAGTCAGTGCAAGCATTTGTCATTCCTCGTAAAGCTCAACTCAGGACTACTAAGGAGCTCAACGACTTGACGAACAATACAAAGCAAAGGACATTTGGTTAGGCCGCAGAAAATACTCAAATTGCCAGACATAAGTTAAAGTGACTGAAACGAAAGGAAAAGAAAGCTATCCACATAGTCCTCACATTCACAAAAAAAAAGGTGTGCGTTACCCCAGCAGGAAAGTATCTCCTAGAGATATATGAGTAGAACGTATAGTTTGTGCCTTATCTGGTGTAAATGTGCCCCCACATAAAAAATGTGTGCCCCCTGACGTTTAGAAAAAAAAACGGAAAAACGATTCCTGCTGGGGTAACGTTTTTCTAGCAGGAAAATTCTAAACGAGTGATCGGAGAGAGAAAAATTGTGCATGGCCAGAGAGCTTATATGTGTGCCATTATGTGCCCCCAAAAATAAAATCTGTGCCCCTTCAGATTTTCGAGATATTGCGTTTCCTGCTGCAGTAACGTTTTGATGAATCGTATATCTCTAAAACCATTGCATGTGCCCCTGTAGAATAAACATACACGAGTAGCTCCTAATGTGTGCCCCTGTGTGCCCCAATTAGATTTAAGAAAATATTTATAGTTTTCAAGTTATCGCGGTTTTATGAAAACCCGAAAAAACATCGCAGCGCCTAAATGAGACAAGGCATAAGTTCGCTGAAAACTGTATTCGGTCCTTCTTGACGCTAATAATAACCATACAAAGTTTCAAAACGCTTCATGCATGCGTTTTTGAATAATCTTGCTAAAAGTCAAGACGATAGTGTCATAACTTTGACGGCAAAATACAAGGAACTGGCTAAATTTCAGATGTGTAGGTGTAAACCAAAATCATGTGCCTTTAGTCAAAAATATACAGTGAAAATATTGAGCTTGGAATGTTTCGCATTAAGTAAATATAAACAAAAAACCAAATTAAGTAAACAACGGCTGGTTATCCGACCAAATTTGAGTGACTACTAAAAAGCGACGGATTCATACATATCGATGACCTTCTTTATTTTACTCACTAACCGGTTGACACGTGTTGTGCCTGAGTACACTGAAGTAGAAAAGTAATAAATAATAAAATAAAGTTGTTATTGGATTATGTTCTACTAGCCGTTTCTATGACCTTACACATGATTAAGTACATTATAAATAATAGACTAAGTGCTATTCTAAGGTAAGCTATCTTCTCCATTCTAAATTTCATTAAATTACATCCAGTAATATATGTGTGAACGAAAGAATTACATCCAGATATTTGCCATTTGCTAGGTCTTTGACCAAAAATTTGATTGGTCCCGATGTTTAACGTTTGAATCCCCAACCGGTCCTATGAGACCGCGCTGTTATTGTTTTACTATTGTGTCTCGTTTCGCGGGTATCTGAGTAATTAAAAAACATAGTTCATGAAATGTATGATGAATACCTAATACTACTAAAAAGAGTTGGCGCTTTTTGTATAAAAATAAAAAGCTCGTATTTGTCTTTATATACTTATATATATTTATTGATAAGCCGTAGGTTAGATAAATTAACAGTAAGTTTTTCACCATTTTAAGGGGAATGGTCCAACCAGCCCGCGAAATTCAAAATTTCTTGCGTTTTTTGCAATTTGCAGGCCAGTGCTAGGTTGTATGTTGATTAAAATATTATTCGCGGCTGTAAGACGTATGTAGTTACAGAATTATAATCATCAAAATTACTTTATTAACGTTATTTTTTCAAACCTGTTTCGTAGGTGAAATGTGTCTCGGAGATTGCAAGTCTATCTCTATGTCTATCAAAAATATTTCTATCTCTACCAAAAAATTACGAATTGAGCAGAATTCCGTATTCTCAGTGAAAATAGAAATAAATTTCACGAAAATGTCGAGTCGAGTGAAGATAATATTACCATTAGGAAGAACCATAGAGTAAGTAAAATTCGCGACTGGTTGGAGCATTCCCGTTAATAGAAGATTCCCTTTTTTCGCCTCCCCACATGACACCGCTGCATATTATATCTCTGGCCCCGCGGCATCCGCTAACGTCGTGTCGCAAGGAGTCGCTTTGTGTAGCTTGGAGAAAGTGAGACACCTAGTACGCGTACGGTGTTATACTCCGTTTGTTTAGGTAGTTAACTAAAGGTAAACAGTCTTGGTATGTCTTTTTATATTAAAGAGGTCGTATATAATATACACAAAGATTATTTAAATTTAGTTTATTAGCTAACATCGATTTAGGTAAATACCTATTTGCAAAGATTTTTACATACAATTTGTAGACAACTTTTAGATAAAAAGACATGCCAAGATTGTTTACCTTTAGTTAACTACCTAAACCGACGGAGTATAGTATGACAGAGACAGTTACGTATAACGTCGCTCTGTTATGAATAATAGGTACAATACCCGGCAAATACGTTGACAAGTTTCGCGCATGGTGCACAAAACATCCAATGAGCGAACAGGACGTAACGCAGTGCGGAGGCAAAAGTCGTCTAGCGCACCAATCATAAACTACTATTATAATGCTGCACCAATCGCGCGCCGGATCGGCGCTACCTCGTACCCCGCGTCCCGCTTGACCACCAAATAGACCTAAAAAACGATTTCTGCGCATTGCCAACTTATGTGCCGCCGGTTATACAACCGGAAGTGCGTTTGGATTATTACTTATTGGTAAACAGTTGCAGTTATGTTATGACGCCGGCCGAGAACACTGTTATGTTGAGTGAAGTCACGCAGTTGCACTGATACTGTTTGTTTACTTTTTTTAAGTTGGTTGGAAGTGGCGTATTTAATCATTTTATAACAATTATGTGGTTGTTATTGTGAATTTTAGTGCACTATCTGCAGTGGTAAGTATTTTTTTAACACCGTTGCTCGTAAAGCTGATGTAATAAATAAAGCGGGTCATAAAAAACGCGTGTGTTACCAAAGCAAATAGTTAAGTTATAGTCCATACAAATTCCATAACAGCATTATTTGCCATTTCGCGCGCGGCGATTAATTCGAAATTCGAATAGCAAATTCAAATTACGAACTAATCGCCGCGCGGCGCCAGTCAGTAGGCAGCGCTAGCGCGCTGTTAAAATGGCGGGAAGCAACAGTGTGCATTCACAGATTCAGTTTATTTAATTTTTTTTTTTCTGTTTCCTCGCAAATGTGTTAAAAAACGTCGTACGATATACGTGCGTATTGGTTATAACATGCTTGGCTCAGTTACGCCCTCGCCTTCGGCTTGTTTGTTTTGTGTTTAATACGTATTTAATTCTCTTCTTGTGCTAGGTTGATAACATACAATCCCTTAATAACTTCAAGTTACAATATAAAAAAATAATTCATGACGAGAATTATTCATGTATCCAAAAATAAAGCCTTCTGCACACAGCGGGCGCGGTGGTGACGCGGCGCTGCGCTGGCGCGACGGCATTGGCAGTTCCGTCCTGCAGCGCCCCTTCACGCCGGTTCATAATAAAACAGTGTTTTTATATTCTCTAGGCTCAAATCGTACAAACATACGTGAGCACGTACACATTCGATTAGTTTTTCGACATCCATTTTAGTAAAACAATACTAAATCACATTCACGCCCCGCCCGCGCCGCTTCTGACTTGTATTCCTGCTCGGCGCGGCGGTGGCGTGGCGCGACGATTAAAAAAATTAAGGGAATAAAAATAATTATTTCCACATCAACAAGCTGTTTCATTAATATAGTCAACAGTTCACAAGGTGCATTTAATATATTTTTTAATTAGCCCCCTAAACTTTTGAACGCAACTGTACGGACAACAGCTTAGGTATAATACGTCCAATAAAGAAGGTCATCGATATGTATGAATCCGTCGCTTTTTAGTAGTCACTCAAATTTGGTCGGATAACCAGGGTGGCACGACATTGGTCAAGTCGGTAATTCGTCAAGTACGCAGTTCGTCCAATTTGAAATTGGTCAAAGCTGTAGTTCGTCTAATCGGAAATTTGCCAAATTATGGAATTCGTCTAATACGCAATTGGTCAAGTCCATGTACAGTCGATCAAACGCGAAACTTGTAGGTACCATCAAACGCGGTACATAGGAACGCAGGGGTGAATAGTCTTTGATTAGGATGTTCACTTTTGTATTTATTTTTATTTTTGATTTCTATAAATGATAAATGATATTTATTTTGCAAATAGGTTTCACGAAACACTTTTACACGTCAATTTTTTTTTGTCATAATTATTAATCTAGATAAGGCCGGTGTTTCCTAACTGACTACCCTGAGAAGAAACACCGAAACAAACTCAGGGGTCACAGTCTCTTTTAAAAAAAATATCCATATAAAATGTATTGGTCAAATCATATGCGAACTATGCAGATTGGTGTCTGAGATGGCCTTTTAAAGAAAGAACCATGCAGATTTGAGTGGGCCTGTCCAGTCAGTGCAAGCATTTGTCATTCCTCGTAAAGTTCAACTCAGTACTACTAAGCAGCTCAACGATTTGACGAACAATACAAAGGAAAGGACATTTGGTTAGGCCGCAGAAAATACTCAAATTGCCAGACATAAGTTAAAATGACTGAAACGAAAGGAAAAAGAAAGCTATCCACATAGTCCTCACATTCACAAAAAAAAAAAGATATAAATAAAATTTACAAAATGTAATACAATTAACAAAGTAAATATTGTTGTCAAAAAATAATAATAAAGAGAATAAAAAGTCAGTTATTAAATGGTAAATTAGATGTGCTTGAAACAGTTGTGTTGGGTACAAATAATTAATACCCAACATAACTGTTTCAAGCACTGTAACACATAACTGTTTTTTTTTTAATCGAACTTAAAAAGTGTAATCAGGATTTTTACATTAAGTGTTTTGCGCCGTTTCGTATCCGTTTCGTAGTTTTAAAGATCTAAACATACATAGGGACAGACAGCGAGATTTTTTTTATACTATGTAGTAAGTAGTGATAATGATTATTATGTACATAAGTGTAAATATGAATAAAATAAATAAGTTATTATAAACTACCTCGGCACTTTCATTTTTAGCCGACTGTACTTAAATCACTTGACCAATTGCGTATTAGACGAATTCCATAATTTGGCAAATTTCCGATTAGACGAACTACAGCTTTGACCAATTTCAAATTGGACGAACTGCGTACTTGACGAATAACCGACTTGACCAATGTTGTGCCACCCGATAACCAGCCGTTGTTTACTTAATTTGGTTTTTTGTTTATATTTACTTAATGCGAAACATTCCAAGCTCAATATTTTCACTGTATATTTTTGACTAAAGGCACATGATTTTGGTTTACACCTACACATCTGAAATTTAGCCAGTTCCTTGTATTTTGCCGTCAAAGTTATGACACTATCGTCTTGACTTTTAGCAAGATTATTCAAAAACGCATGCATGAAGCGTTTTGAAACTTTGTATGGTTATTATTAGCGTCAAGAAGGACCGAATACAGTTTTCAGCGAACTTATGCCTTGTCTCATTTAGGCGCTGCGATGTTTTTTCGGGTTTTCATAAAACCGCGATAACTTGAAAACTATAAATATTTTCTTAAATCTAATTGGGGCACACAGGGGCACACATTAGGAGCTACTCGTGTATGTTTATTCTACAGGGGCACATGCAATGGTTTTAGAGATATACGATTCATCAAAACGTTACTGCAGCAGGAAACGCAATATCTCGAAAATCTGAAGGGGCACAGATTTTATTTTTGGGGGCACATAATGGCACACATATAAGCTCTCTGGCCATGCACAATTTTTCTCTCTCCGATCACTCGTTTAGAATTTTCCTGCTAGAAAAGCGTTACCCCAGCAGGAATCGTTTTTCCGTTTTTTTTTTCAAAACGACAGGGGGCACACATTTTTTATGTGGGGGCACATTTACACCAGATAAGGCACAAACTATACGTTCTACTCATATATCTCTAGGAGACACTTTCCTGCTGGGGTAACGCACACAAAAAAAAGATATAAATAAAATTTACAAAAAGTAATACTTAACAAAGTAAATATTGTTGTCAAAAGGAGCGGGCTTTGGAGCGTTTGTGAAAATATTATTAGAGAGTCCGAGGAAGATGAGCCCTGTCTACTCTGCGCTGTAATCCTCTCAAAGAAGAAGTCGAGAGATCCCTAAGGTATCCTAATATATCAAGAGACGTAGATCCATTCGTTTTCTGGCGCCATGACGTCTTAAACCCAAACTTGAAAAAAATGGTGCAGAAGTATTTTAGTTTCCAAATTTGTTCTGTCGCGTCTGAGAGACTATTTTCCACCGCAGGTCTTATTCAAACAGACGAGCGAAATCGTCTTTTCCCGCAAAACCTAAGAATACGAGCTTTGTTTTTTTAAATAAAAATCTTATAAATGTTAATTTTTATTGCTAAAATTATAATTAATTGTGTTTTATTTATTCTACCTTCCTTTTTTAATTCAATAAGCGTATCGGTATCAGCATCGCCGATACTTTTATAAGAGTATCGGTAAGTATCGGTATCGTATCGGCAAAAAGGCGTAAGTATCGAGGCATCCCTAATTCACCGGACTAAAGGGAAGCCGAATTATTCTTATTAAGTCATTAAGACACCTACCTATGATTTACGAAAAGAAGAAATAATTAATTCGTGGTAATTTTGACCACGTATTTGTTCACTGAGTCTGAATACTTTTTGTAGTTGAATGAACTTACAGTACGGCCGTTATAAGTTGGCGAGTGTGAAGTTAGGCTCTGCGAATTTTGGCGCTTGAAGCGTACAAAAAAAAAGGTTTTAAAAAAATAAATGCAATTTACAGTTGTTATTGCTGTTAAAAACAGTTATGACCCTCAACGGTAGGAAAAGCACAAACACTCACCTAGAAAGTTCGTCAGGAGTTGACGGGATTTACCAGCGACGACGCAGCCCTTCAGACGCACGCTGCTGCGCTGGGCCGGCCGGCGAGACATTATCGCGACCTCACAGATTTGCACAATTCACACACATCACACCAGGCAGGATTGATCGTAAGCTAATGAGTCAATAAACTTCTAGCATTAAGTTTTACATGGGAAAAGAATTTATTTTACAAGCGCACGAGGCGGCCATGTCGCGTACACTTTTTAAAAATGTTCTTTTTAGTTCCAAGTGGCGCGCGCGCGTCGACTGAGCGGCCGGGCACGCGAGTTTTCCGCCGTCGAATATTTTCGTAATTTGAATTTTGGAATTTTGGAGGGAAACAATTTGGATCGAAAAATAAATCGGGATTGGTTCATGTTCGTACAGTATGTATTTGCACTACTCACTGAATTTATTCAAAAATGGAACAGAATTTGTAAGAAATTATCTGCCAAGTAAGATACTCGAAACTTAATCATAGGTGGTACTAAGTATCGAAAACATTATCTATCGCCTAGAATATTAGGGTTCCGTACCACAAAAGGAAAAAACAGAACTCTTATAGAATCACTTTGTTGCTCGCCTGTCTGTCAAGACTATGTCGAGAACGCGTCAAGGTATCGAGTTGAAATTAAAACCATATTAGGTACTCAGGTCTGCGGTCCCTTAAAACTGTGTAAAAAACCCTAAAAATTCGTGTTATTATATTATGTTTTTAATTACGGGTTTTATCTCCAAGATCAATGAAACAAGCGTAGGTATACAACTAAGAATTTTTATTATTCTACAATATTATTAGCATACGACCTAACTAAATTTACATGTCTCAACTTAATTAAGTATAGTACACGACGATCAGTCTAACTTTTGTGTTAGGTACTAAAGTCAAACTGATCGTCGTGTTACTGAATTTAAAAAAAAAATAAGGGCAAAAATTACATCGAAATATTTTGTTCAAGTGAAAATAGATTGTAATGTACATTGCGGGTCACGTATCAAGAATATTGAATTATGAGTATCATTTTGACATAATTCGTTTGTTCAAAAAAGTGTTAGATAGTTTATGTTCGAGGCAAGTTATGTAGGTAAAATAAGTTTGCAGCACTGTGTTTTGATTTATACTTTAACGTTTGAATCCCCAACCGGTCCAATGAGACCGCGCTGTTATTGTTTTACTATTGTGTCTCGTTTCGCGGGTATCTGAGTAACTACCTGACAATAACACTAAAGCAAACAATGTCATCGTCACATCATGGCTCTGCCATCCATACTATAGTAAGGATAATGTGTATTATAACTCACAAGACTTGCAGCTAGGAGTAAATAAGGCAAATAGAATGACGCACTCAAATTCTTAATTTATGTGCCGCACCATTAGTATAGAACCAGTCTATTTGTGCTCAGGGGGCCCCGCCGGTACTGGGTCCCCGGGCCCCGCGGTCTCAATTTTTCTTCAACAATTTACTTACACTGTGATACGGTAAGAAAATTATTTTATAATACAGTACAGATCTCAGAGTGGAGGGGTAATACAAACGGCATGAGTTTCTTCTACCAGGCGACTGGCTTGCTGGAGTGAGTTCATTCTAAATATAATTGCAATGAGATCGCTTTCCACCTCTGATTAATAACATGCAGTATTTACTAAGTGGCAGTACTATCATATCATACTGTTAGTGTAGGATTAAAATACAATAATATTACAGCGTCAAAAGATTGAAATCTCTAGATTTCCTCTCACCATACTTATGTATGTCGCGGAAACCGTTACTACAGTAGAGTGTGACCAACTATACACACACTCCTGAATCCAAAGAAAAATAGCGCGGAAGACGTGAAGACAGACTTCACTGACGCTATGTATTTCATAACGAAATAAAAATTGCGACTATCTGAGTGAATCTATCGATTTAAATCTTTGACGTAGGTATACTAAGTTTTGTCTTTGTAACACATAAGCACACTCGTTGAACACATGCAACTGAACACATGTGAGATCCATTGGAGAAATAACACTAATACTATAATCTAAATACCCGTGCGTATGATACCAGCCTTTGGCACTCATTCCTGTTCATAACCAACTTTAAATTCTTAGACCATAGATCATATTTTACTGAGTTATCCTCTTTTTATATCTTAACAGGCGACGAAGTTATCAAGAACTGAGCCTTACGCGTTTAGCTCACAGCGAGGCGCGACGCAACGATACTCATAGCCAATAATTAATTAATGTATTCTTTATTGTGTAGTAACTAAAGCTTTAAATAGTATCGATAAGTGCACGCTTCATTGTCTCGGTGTGAGCTAACCTTTATTCGCTAACACAAAACACGCGAGTATTACTATAAAACATAGGTGTGTTTTACTATAGCAAAACGGAGTCTCAGTTCATAATGGCACAGCCATAAGATAATTTTTATATCAGACTACTGTTTAGCACTTCCAACGTCGTGTTTTGACATATTTTGCTATAAACGTGAGTACGCGTACGCTTGACCGCTGCTAACGCCGGAAACGCCAAGCTACGCTGGCGCTGATAATATTGGTGGGCGCCGTCACGCGGCTGCAGCAGAGCTGCACTTGCAATGATGATAGTTTACTCTGCTAGCCCTGCCCCTAGTTAGCTCCAAATACTGGGCTACTATTTTTTTTTAGATATGCTTATCATAAGAAATTCTTTAAACATATAAAATATGTGTATAAAAATAGCTACAGGTTTTGTCATAAATAGTCACTGCCGCGCGCAGTTCGTATGGTGCGTGATGACAATACTGGGTCACGCTGCCATTGAAACGTCTCCACGCTCTGGTGTTTTAAAGACGTCACGATTCCGTAGAGGAACAGAGATAGTGCTATATAACAGGTCCGTGTGTAGTGCAGTGAGGGTTGCTCGGTCAGCGGCGCGCGTTGACGGTGCGCTGCACGGACGACATGCCGTCCACGAAGCGCGTGCGGAACAGCACGTTGGCGTTGTTGAACATGCCGTCCTTCAGCGACACGATTATGAACTGCAGGACAACATTCAAGGTTAATATCAACATCAGAAACGTAATAAAACTTTGCAAGCATACTAGCGATAGCCGATTCCGAGATGTTTTAACAATCGAGAGTCGAAGTCGTTAAAATAAACCATCGAGACAACCATTGTACGATACAGTCGCTCACTCGTCGCACACTCGCGTATAAACGCGCCATGCGCCAACCGCAATAACTGAGCGAGTCGGACTCGAGTCAAAGTCGATTCAATCGAGAACCATCGAGATATTCGGACAATCGAATAAAACCTCTCGCCATCGCGCATCGGTAAAACACGGTTTTCTGATAAACATGCAAATTCAAACTGAAGGTTCGACTTTGTAGAAACGAAATCTGTATAGGTAGCTGCCGGAAGTGTGGATTTTGCGGCTGGTTTAACATGGACGCGTAGACTGTTCTCTAAGTCATGTGTTACCTGCGAGTGTCGGAAGTGGTCCTTGAGCATCTGTCCGATGTTCTGCGTGTGGCTGAGGTCGAGCGCGGCGTCCACCTCGTCGAGAGTGTGGGCGTGGTGTTACCTGCGAGTGTCGGAAGTGGTCCTTGAGCATCTGTCCGATGTTCTGCGTGTGGCTGAGGTCGAGCGCGGCGTCCACCTCGTCGAGAGTGTGGGCGTGGTGTTACCTGCGAGTGTCGGAAGTGGTCCTTGAGCATCTGTCCGATGTTCTGCGTGTGGCTGAGGTCGAGCGCGGCGTCCACCTCGTCGAGAGTGTGGGCGTGGTGTTACCTGCGAGTGTCGGAAGTGGTCCTTGAGCATCTGTCCGATGTTCTGCGTGTGGCTGAGGTCGAGCGCGGCGTCCACCTCGTCGAGAGTGTGGGCGTGGTGTTACCTGCGAGTGTCGGAAGTGGTCCTTGAGCATCTGTCCGATGTTCTGCGTGTGGCTGAGGTCGAGCGCGGCGTCCACCTCGTCGAGAGTGTGGGCGTGGTGTTACCTGCGAGTGTCGGAAGTGGTCCTTGAGCATCTGTCCGATGTTCTGCGTGTGGCTGAGGTCGAGCGCGGCGTCCACCTCGTCGAGAGTGTGGGCGTGGTGTTACCTGCGAGTGTCGGAAGTGGTCCTTGAGCATCTGTCCGATGTTCTGCGTGTGGCTGAGGTCGAGCGCGGCGTCCACCTCGTCGAGAGTGTGGGCGTGGTGTTACCTGCGAGTGTCGGAAGTGGTCCTTGAGCATCTGTCCGATGTTCTGCGTGTGGCTGAGGTCGAGCGCGGCGTCCACCTCGTCGAGAGTGTGGGCGTGGTGTTACCTGCGAGTGTCGGAAGTGGTCCTTGAGCATCTGTCCGATGTTCTGCGTGTGGCTGAGGTCGAGCGCGGCGTCCACCTCGTCGAGAGTGTGGGCGTGGTGTTACCTGCGAGTGTCGGAAGTGGTCCTTGAGCATCTGTCCGATGTTCTGCGTGTGGCTGAGGTCGAGCGCGGCGTCCACCTCGTCGAGAGTGTGGGCGTGGTGTTACCTGCGAGTGTCGGAAGTGGTCCTTGAGCATCTGTCCGATGTTCTGCGTGTGGCTGAGGTCGAGCGCGGCGTCCACCTCGTCGAGAGTGTGGGCGTGGTGTTACCTGCGAGTGTCGGAAGTGGTCCTTGAGCATCTGTCCGATGTTCTGCGTGTGGCTGAGGTCGAGCGCGGCGTCCACCTCGTCGAGAGTGTGGGCGTGGTGTTACCTGCGAGTGTCGGAAGTGGTCCTTGAGCATCTGTCCGATGTTCTGCGTGTGGCTGAGGTCGAGCGCGGCGTCCACCTCGTCGAGAGTGTGGGCGTGGTGTTACCTGCGAGTGTCGGAAGTGGTCCTTGAGCATCTGTCCGATGTTCTGCGTGTGGCTGAGGTCGAGCGCGGCGTCCACCTCGTCGAGAGTGTGGGCGTGGTGTTACCTGCGAGTGTCGGAAGTGGTCCTTGAGCATCTGTCCGATGTTCTGCGTGTGGCTGAGGTCGAGCGCGGCGTCCACCTCGTCGAGAGTGTGGGCGTGGTGTTACCTGCGAGTGTCGGAAGTGGTCCTTGAGCATCTGTCCGATGTTCTGCGTGTGGCTGAGGTCGAGCGCGGCGTCCACCTCGTCGAGAGTGTGGGCGTGGTGTTACCTGCGAGTGTCGGAAGTGGTCCTTGAGCATCTGTCCGATGTTCTGCGTGTGGCTGAGGTCGAGCGCGGCGTCCACCTCGTCGAGAGTGTGGGCGTGGTGTTACCTGCGAGTGTCGGAAGTGGTCCTTGAGCATCTGTCCGATGTTCTGCGTGTGGCTGAGGTCGAGCGCGGCGTCCACCTCGTCGAGAGTGTGGGCGTGGTGTTACCTGCGAGTGTCGGAAGTGGTCCTTGAGCATCTGTCCGATGTTCTGCGTGTGGCTGAGGTCGAGCGCGGCGTCCACCTCGTCGAGAGTGTGGGCGTGGTGTTACCTGCGAGTGTCGGAAGTGGTCCTTGAGCATCTGTCCGATGTTCTGCGTGTGGCTGAGGTCGAGCGCGGCGTCCACCTCGTCGAGAGTGTGGGCGTGGTGTTACCTGCGAGTGTCGGAAGTGGTCCTTGAGCATCTGTCCGATGTTCTGCGTGTGGCTGAGGTCGAGCGCGGCGTCCACCTCGTCGAGAGTGTGGGCGTGGTGTTACCTGCGAGTGTCGGAAGTGGTCCTTGAGCATCTGTCCGATGTTCTGCGTGTGGCTGAGGTCGAGCGCGGCGTCCACCTCGTCGAGAGTGTGGGCGTGGTGTTACCTGCGAGTGTCGGAAGTGGTCCTTGAGCATCTGTCCGATGTTCTGCGTGTGGCTGAGGTCGAGCGCGGCGTCCACCTCGTCGAGAGTGTGGGCGTGGTGTTACCTGCGAGTGTCGGAAGTGGTCCTTGAGCATCTGTCCGATGTTCTGCGTGTGGCTGAGGTCGAGCGCGGCGTCCACCTCGTCGAGAGTGTGGGCGTGGTGTTACCTGCGAGTGTCGGAAGTGGTCCTTGAGCATCTGTCCGATGTTCTGCGTGTGGCTGAGGTCGAGCGCGGCGTCCACCTCGTCGAGAGTGTGGGCGTGGTGTTACCTGCGAGTGTCGGAAGTGGTCCTTGAGCATCTGTCCGATGTTCTGCGTGTGGCTGAGGTCGAGCGCGGCGTCCACCTCGTCGAGAGTGTGGGCGTGGTGTTACCTGCGAGTGTCGGAAGTGGTCCTTGAGCATCTGTCCGATGTTCTGCGTGTGGCTGAGGTCGAGCGCGGCGTCCACCTCGTCGAGAGTGTGGGCGTGGTGTTACCTGCGAGTGTCGGAAGTGGTCCTTGAGCATCTGTCCGATGTTCTGCGTGTGGCTGAGGTCGAGCGCGGCGTCCACCTCGTCGAGAGTGTGGGCGTGGTGTTACCTGCGAGTGTCGGAAGTGGTCCTTGAGCATCTGTCCGATGTTCTGCGTGTGGCTGAGGTCGAGCGCGGCGTCCACCTCGTCGAGAGTGTGGGCGTGGTGTTACCTGCGAGTGTCGGAAGTGGTCCTTGAGCATCTGTCCGATGTTCTGCGTGTGGCTGAGGTCGAGCGCGGCGTCCACCTCGTCGAGAGTGTGGGCGTGGTGTTACCTGCGAGTGTCGGAAGTGGTCCTTGAGCATCTGTCCGATGTTCTGCGTGTGGCTGAGGTCGAGCGCGGCGTCCACCTCGTCGAGAGTGTGGGCGTGGTGTTACCTGCGAGTGTCGGAAGTGGTCCTTGAGCATCTGTCCGATGTTCTGCGTGTGGCTGAGGTCGAGCGCGGCGTCCACCTCGTCGAGAGTGTGGGCGTGGTGTTACCTGCGAGTGTCGGAAGTGGTCCTTGAGCATCTGTCCGATGTTCTGCGTGTGGCTGAGGTCGAGCGCGGCGTCCACCTCGTCGAGAGTGTGGGCGTGGTGTTACCTGCGAGTGTCGGAAGTGGTCCTTGAGCATCTGTCCGATGTTCTGCGTGTGGCTGAGGTCGAGCGCGGCGTCCACCTCGTCGAGAGTGTGGGCGTGGTGTTACCTGCGAGTGTCGGAAGTGGTCCTTGAGCATCTGTCCGATGTTCTGCGTGTGGCTGAGGTCGAGCGCGGCGTCCACCTCGTCGAGAGTGTGGGCGTGGTGTTACCTGCGAGTGTCGGAAGTGGTCCTTGAGCATCTGTCCGATGTTCTGCGTGTGGCTGAGGTCGAGCGCGGCGTCCACCTCGTCGAGAGTGTGGGCGTGGTGTTACCTGCGAGTGTCGGAAGTGGTCCTTGAGCATCTGTCCGATGTTCTGCGTGTGGCTGAGGTCGAGCGCGGCGTCCACCTCGTCGAGAGTGTGGGCGTGGTGTTACCTGCGAGTGTCGGAAGTGGTCCTTGAGCATCTGTCCGATGTTCTGCGTGTGGCTGAGGTCGAGCGCGGCGTCCACCTCGTCGAGAGTGTGGGCGTGGTGTTACCTGCGAGTGTCGGAAGTGGTCCTTGAGCATCTGTCCGATGTTCTGCGTGTGGCTGAGGTCGAGCGCGGCGTCCACCTCGTCGAGAGTGTGGGCGTGGTGTTACCTGCGAGTGTCGGAAGTGGTCCTTGAGCATCTGTCCGATGTTCTGCGTGTGGCTGAGGTCGAGCGCGGCGTCCACCTCGTCGAGAGTGTGGGCGTGGTGTTACCTGCGAGTGTCGGAAGTGGTCCTTGAGCATCTGTCCGATGTTCTGCGTGTGGCTGAGGTCGAGCGCGGCGTCCACCTCGTCGAGAGTGTGGGCGTGGTGTTACCTGCGAGTGTCGGAAGTGGTCCTTGAGCATCTGTCCGATGTTCTGCGTGTGGCTGAGGTCGAGCGCGGCGTCCACCTCGTCGAGAGTGTGGGCGTGGTGTTACCTGCGAGTGTCGGAAGTGGTCCTTGAGCATCTGTCCGATGTTCTGCGTGTGGCTGAGGTCGAGCGCGGCGTCCACCTCGTCGAGAGTGTGGGCGTGGTGTTACCTGCGAGTGTCGGAAGTGGTCCTTGAGCATCTGTCCGATGTTCTGCGTGTGGCTGAGGTCGAGCGCGGCGTCCACCTCGTCGAGAGTGTGGGCGTGGTGTTACCTGCGAGTGTCGGAAGTGGTCCTTGAGCATCTGTCCGATGTTCTGCGTGTGGCTGAGGTCGAGCGCGGCGTCCACCTCGTCGAGAGTGTGGGCGTGGTGTTACCTGCGAGTGTCGGAAGTGGTCCTTGAGCATCTGTCCGATGTTCTGCGTGTGGCTGAGGTCGAGCGCGGCGTCCACCTCGTCGAGAGTGTGGGCGTGGTGTTACCTGCGAGTGTCGGAAGTGGTCCTTGAGCATCTGTCCGATGTTCTGCGTGTGGCTGAGGTCGAGCGCGGCGTCCACCTCGTCGAGAGTGTGGGCGTGGTGTTACCTGCGAGTGTCGGAAGTGGTCCTTGAGCATCTGTCCGATGTTCTGCGTGTGGCTGAGGTCGAGCGCGGCGTCCACCTCGTCGAGAGTGTGGGCGTGGTGTTACCTGCGAGTGTCGGAAGTGGTCCTTGAGCATCTGTCCGATGTTCTGCGTGTGGCTGAGGTCGAGCGCGGCGTCCACCTCGTCGAGAGTGTGGGCGTGGTGTTACCTGCGAGTGTCGGAAGTGGTCCTTGAGCATCTGTCCGATGTTCTGCGTGTGGCTGAGGTCGAGCGCGGCGTCCACCTCGTCGAGAGTGTGGGCGTGGTGTTACCTGCGAGTGTCGGAAGTGGTCCTTGAGCATCTGTCCGATGTTCTGCGTGTGGCTGAGGTCGAGCGCGGCGTCCACCTCGTCGAGAGTGTGGGCGTGGTGTTACCTGCGAGTGTCGGAAGTGGTCCTTGAGCATCTGTCCGATGTTCTGCGTGTGGCTGAGGTCGAGCGCGGCGTCCACCTCGTCGAGAGTGTGGGCGTGGTGTTACCTGCGAGTGTCGGAAGTGGTCCTTGAGCATCTGTCCGATGTTCTGCGTGTGGCTGAGGTCGAGCGCGGCGTCCACCTCGTCGAGAGTGTGGGCGTGGTGTTACCTGCGAGTGTCGGAAGTGGTCCTTGAGCATCTGTCCGATGTTCTGCGTGTGGCTGAGGTCGAGCGCGGCGTCCACCTCGTCGAGAGTGTGGGCGTGGTGTTACCTGCGAGTGTCGGAAGTGGTCCTTGAGCATCTGTCCGATGTTCTGCGTGTGGCTGAGGTCGAGCGCGGCGTCCACCTCGTCGAGAGTGTGGGCGTGGTGTTACCTGCGAGTGTCGGAAGTGGTCCTTGAGCATCTGTCCGATGTTCTGCGTGTGGCTGAGGTCGAGCGCGGCGTCCACCTCGTCGAGAGTGTGGGCGTGGTGTTACCTGCGAGTGTCGGAAGTGGTCCTTGAGCATCTGTCCGATGTTCTGCGTGTGGCTGAGGTCGAGCGCGGCGTCCACCTCGTCGAGAGTGTGGGCGTGGTGTTACCTGCGAGTGTCGGAAGTGGTCCTTGAGCATCTGTCCGATGTTCTGCGTGTGGCTGAGGTCGAGCGCGGCGTCCACCTCGTCGAGAGTGTGGGCGTGGTGTTACCTGCGAGTGTCGGAAGTGGTCCTTGAGCATCTGTCCGATGTTCTGCGTGTGGCTGAGGTCGAGCGCGGCGTCCACCTCGTCGAGAGTGTGGGCGTGGTGTTACCTGCGAGTGTCGGAAGTGGTCCTTGAGCATCTGTCCGATGTTCTGCGTGTGGCTGAGGTCGAGCGCGGCGTCCACCTCGTCGAGAGTGTGGGCGTGGTGTTACCTGCGAGTGTCGGAAGTGGTCCTTGAGCATCTGTCCGATGTTCTGCGTGTGGCTGAGGTCGAGCGCGGCGTCCACCTCGTCGAGAGTGTGGGCGTGGTGTTACCTGCGAGTGTCGGAAGTGGTCCTTGAGCATCTGTCCGATGTTCTGCGTGTGGCTGAGGTCGAGCGCGGCGTCCACCTCGTCGAGAGTGTGGGCGTGGTGTTACCTGCGAGTGTCGGAAGTGGTCCTTGAGCATCTGTCCGATGTTCTGCGTGTGGCTGAGGTCGAGCGCGGCGTCCACCTCGTCGAGAGTGTGGGCGTGGTGTTACCTGCGAGTGTCGGAAGTGGTCCTTGAGCATCTGTCCGATGTTCTGCGTGTGGCTGAGGTCGAGCGCGGCGTCCACCTCGTCGAGAGTGTGGGCGTGGTGTTACCTGCGAGTGTCGGAAGTGGTCCTTGAGCATCTGTCCGATGTTCTGCGTGTGGCTGAGGTCGAGCGCGGCGTCCACCTCGTCGAGAGTGTGGGCGTGGTGTTACCTGCGAGTGTCGGAAGTGGTCCTTGAGCATCTGTCCGATGTTCTGCGTGTGGCTGAGGTCGAGCGCGGCGTCCACCTCGTCGAGAGTGTGGGCGTGGTGTTACCTGCGAGTGTCGGAAGTGGTCCTTGAGCATCTGTCCGATGTTCTGCGTGTGGCTGAGGTCGAGCGCGGCGTCCACCTCGTCGAGAGTGTGGGCGTGGTGTTACCTGCGAGTGTCGGAAGTGGTCCTTGAGCATCTGTCCGATGTTCTGCGTGTGGCTGAGGTCGAGCGCGGCGTCCACCTCGTCGAGAGTGTGGGCGTGGTGTTACCTGCGAGTGTCGGAAGTGGTCCTTGAGCATCTGTCCGATGTTCTGCGTGTGGCTGAGGTCGAGCGCGGCGTCCACCTCGTCGAGAGTGTGGGCGTGGTGTTACCTGCGAGTGTCGGAAGTGGTCCTTGAGCATCTGTCCGATGTTCTGCGTGTGGCTGAGGTCGAGCGCGGCGTCCACCTCGTCGAGAGTGTGGGCGTGGTGTTACCTGCGAGTGTCGGAAGTGGTCCTTGAGCATCTGTCCGATGTTCTGCGTGTGGCTGAGGTCGAGCGCGGCGTCCACCTCGTCGAGAGTGTGGGCGTGGTGTTACCTGCGAGTGTCGGAAGTGGTCCTTGAGCATCTGTCCGATGTTCTGCGTGTGGCTGAGGTCGAGCGCGGCGTCCACCTCGTCGAGAGTGTGGGCGTGGTGTTACCTGCGAGTGTCGGAAGTGGTCCTTGAGCATCTGTCCGATGTTCTGCGTGTGGCTGAGGTCGAGCGCGGCGTCCACCTCGTCGAGAGTGTGGGCGTGGTGTTACCTGCGAGTGTCGGAAGTGGTCCTTGAGCATCTGTCCGATGTTCTGCGTGTGGCTGAGGTCGAGCGCGGCGTCCACCTCGTCGAGAGTGTGGGCGTGGTGTTACCTGCGAGTGTCGGAAGTGGTCCTTGAGCATCTGTCCGATGTTCTGCGTGTGGCTGAGGTCGAGCGCGGCGTCCACCTCGTCGAGAGTGTGGGCGTGGTGTTACCTGCGAGTGTCGGAAGTGGTCCTTGAGCATCTGTCCGATGTTCTGCGTGTGGCTGAGGTCGAGCGCGGCGTCCACCTCGTCGAGAGTGTGGGCGTGGTGTTACCTGCGAGTGTCGGAAGTGGTCCTTGAGCATCTGTCCGATGTTCTGCGTGTGGCTGAGGTCGAGCGCGGCGTCCACCTCGTCGAGGATGTAGAGCGGCGCCGGCTTGAACAGCAGCATGGCCAGCACCAGCGACAGCGCCACCAGCGAGCGCTGCCCGCCCGACAGCTCGCCCAGCGACTCCTTCCACGTGCCGTTGAACCCCACCTTCACCTGTATACAGAGGTTCCGAGTCAATATCGAAGCACTTAAACCTTACATCTATGAAATGAACCGCAAAACGAAGTTCCAACAAGTTGATCCGACGGAGAAATATAAGGATTACTCGTAACAGTGGATAAAGTCTCAAAATAAGCAAAACTAAAGTGGCTCAGACAGGTGCCACAGGACAGCACGATGTTATAGTGATGATATAGATAGATAGTTAAAAATATTAAATTGTTACTAACACTTTAGTATTACCACGGGGTCTCATACAGAACAAAGGAAATTTGGTTCAAATAAATGTCACTAGATGGCGCGACATGTATTGATCTGTGGTTGAAGTGTGTATCATTTTCAAGGTTTTTGTTTTCTTTTACTTTCTTAAGGTTTATTCATACATAATCAACTCATAAACACACAAAATTATATAACATTAGGCTCTTATTTCAAATTTTAAAGATGATTGGTGTAGACAATTAATATTTATACCAGTAGATGGCGCTGTATTAAATTTTAAAGGTTAACATCTGGATTTTATAAATTTTGTTTTGTTTAAAAATATTACTGATAATATGAGTACGTAGCAGCAGTACAAAAGTACAGTGTACAGTGCGCTTTTAACGTCATCTATTAGGAATAAAAGTATAATGCAACCCTTCTTGCAAAGTCGCTGCTAACACCATCTATTGGGAACGAAAGCGAACAAAAATAGCCAGAATAGCCAGTTGAAATCCGCTCTTTACGCTGGGACAATTTCTTTGTATGGGATGAGGCATCTGTATGCTAGTATATTATATTATCTGTGGTATTACACTCTCTCACATGTTGTATTTACTTTATATACTAGTAATTATACCGATGACCGTTGTGGTGAACATGCTCTGAAGTGGAGACAGTTAAGTGACGAGCGACGCCAGTCCATGACGCATGGTAATTTCCTAGCGCGTACCTCCAGTCCGTCGAGCACAGTGCGTCCTTCAAGCGGCGTGAGCTTGGCGTGCGCGCCGGGCAGCAGCGTGGAGAAGATGGAGCCGAAGTCGCGGTTGACCTGCTCGCACGCCCCCACCAGCGTGCGCTTCTTCTTCTCGTCCAGCTCCGCCATCACCTGCACCAGCTTCGCGCGGTCCGCCTCCACTATCACGTACCTCCAGTCCGTCGAGCACAGTGCGTCCTTCAAGCGGCGTGAGCTTGGCGTGCGCGCCGGGCAGCAGCGTGGAGAAGATGGAGCCGAAGTCGCGGTTGACCTGCTCGCACGCCCCCACCAGCGTGCGCTTCTTCTTCTCGTCCAGCTCCGCCATCACCTGCACCAGCTTCGCGCGGTCCGCCTCCACTATCACGTACCTCCAGTCCGTCGAGCACAGTGCGTCCTTCAAGCGGCGTGAGCTTGGCGTGCGCGCCGGGCAGCAGCGTGGAGAAGATGGAGCCGAAGTCGCGGTTGACCTGCTCGCACGCCCCCACCAGCGTGCGCTTCTTCTTCTCGTCCAGCTCCGCCATCACCTGCACCAGCTTCGCGCGGTCCGCCTCCACTATCACGTACCTCCAGTCCGTCGAGCACAGTGCGTCCTTCAAGCGGCGTGAGCTTGGCGTGCGCGCCGGGCAGCAGCGTGGAGAAGATGGAGCCGAAGTCGCGGTTGACCTGCTCGCACGCCCCCACCAGCGTGCGCTTCTTCTTCTCGTCCAGCTCCGCCATCACCTGCACCAGCTTCGCGCGGTCCGCCTCCACTATCACGTACCTCCAGTCCGTCGAGCACAGTGCGTCCTTCAAGCGGCGTGAGCTTGGCGTGCGCGCCGGGCAGCAGCGTGGAGAAGATGGAGCCGAAGTCGCGGTTGACCTGCTCGCACGCCCCCACCAGCGTGCGCTTCTTCTTCTCGTCCAGCTCCGCCATCACCTGCACCAGCTTCGCGCGGTCCGCCTCCACTATCACGTACCTCCAGTCCGTCGAGCACAGTGCGTCCTTCAAGCGGCGTGAGCTTGGCGTGCGCGCCGGGCAGCAGCGTGGAGAAGATGGAGCCGAAGTCGCGGTTGACCTGCTCGCACGCCCCCACCAGCGTGCGCTTCTTCTTCTCGTCCAGCTCCGCCATCACCTGCACCAGCTTCGCGCGGTCCGCCTCCACTATCACGTACCTCCAGTCCGTCGAGCACAGTGCGTCCTTCAAGCGGCGTGAGCTTGGCGTGCGCGCCGGGCAGCAGCGTGGAGAAGATGGAGCCGAAGTCGCGGTTGACCTGCTCGCACGCCCCCACCAGCGTGCGCTTCTTCTTCTCGTCCAGCTCCGCCATCACCTGCACCAGCTTCGCGCGGTCCGCCTCCACTATCACGTACCTCCAGTCCGTCGAGCACAGTGCGTCCTTCAAGCGGCGTGAGCTTGGCGTGCGCGCCGGGCAGCAGCGTGGAGAAGATGGAGCCGAAGTCGCGGTTGACCTGCTCGCACGCCCCCACCAGCGTGCGCTTCTTCTTCTCGTCCAGCTCCGCCATCACCTGCACCAGCTTCGCGCGGTCCGCCTCCACTATCACGTACCTCCAGTCCGTCGAGCACAGTGCGTCCTTCAAGCGGCGTGAGCTTGGCGTGCGCGCCGGGCAGCAGCGTGGAGAAGATGGAGCCGAAGTCGCGGTTGACCTGCTCGCACGCCCCCACCAGCGTGCGCTTCTTCTTCTCGTCCAGCTCCGCCATCACCTGCACCAGCTTCGCGCGGTCCGCCTCCACTATCACGTACCTCCAGTCCGTCGAGCACAGTGCGTCCTTCAAGCGGCGTGAGCTTGGCGTGCGCGCCGGGCAGCAGCGTGGAGAAGATGGAGCCGAAGTCGCGGTTGACCTGCTCGCACGCCCCCACCAGCGTGCGCTTCTTCTTCTCGTCCAGCTCCGCCATCACCTGCACCAGCTTCGCGCGGTCCGCCTCCACTATCACGTACCTCCAGTCCGTCGAGCACAGTGCGTCCTTCAAGCGGCGTGAGCTTGGCGTGCGCGCCGGGCAGCAGCGTGGAGAAGATGGAGCCGAAGTCGCGGTTGACCTGCTCGCACGCCCCCACCAGCGTGCGCTTCTTCTTCTCGTCCAGCTCCGCCATCACCTGCACCAGCTTCGCGCGGTCCGCCTCCACTATCACGTACCTCCAGTCCGTCGAGCACAGTGCGTCCTTCAAGCGGCGTGAGCTTGGCGTGCGCGCCGGGCAGCAGCGTGGAGAAGATGGAGCCGAAGTCGCGGTTGACCTGCTCGCACGCCCCCACCAGCGTGCGCTTCTTCTTCTCGTCCAGCTCCGCCATCACCTGCACCAGCTTCGCGCGGTCCGCCTCCACTATCACGTACCTCCAGTCCGTCGAGCACAGTGCGTCCTTCAAGCGGCGTGAGCTTGGCGTGCGCGCCGGGCAGCAGCGTGGAGAAGATGGAGCCGAAGTCGCGGTTGACCTGCTCGCACGCCCCCACCAGCGTGCGCTTCTTCTTCTCGTCCAGCTCCGCCATCACCTGCACCAGCTTCGCGCGGTCCGCCTCCACTATCACGTACCTCCAGTCCGTCGAGCACAGTGCGTCCTTCAAGCGGCGTGAGCTTGGCGTGCGCGCCGGGCAGCAGCGTGGAGAAGATGGAGCCGAAGTCGCGGTTGACCTGCTCGCACGCCCCCACCAGCGTGCGCTTCTTCTTCTCGTCCAGCTCCGCCATCACCTGCACCAGCTTCGCGCGGTCCGCCTCCACTATCACGTACCTCCAGTCCGTCGAGCACAGTGCGTCCTTCAAGCGGCGTGAGCTTGGCGTGCGCGCCGGGCAGCAGCGTGGAGAAGATGGAGCCGAAGTCGCGGTTGACCTGCTCGCACGCCCCCACCAGCGTGCGCTTCTTCTTCTCGTCCAGCTCCGCCATCACCTGCACCAGCTTCGCGCGGTCCGCCTCCACTATCACGTACCTCCAGTCCGTCGAGCACAGTGCGTCCTTCAAGCGGCGTGAGCTTGGCGTGCGCGCCGGGCAGCAGCGTGGAGAAGATGGAGCCGAAGTCGCGGTTGACCTGCTCGCACGCCCCCACCAGCGTGCGCTTCTTCTTCTCGTCCAGCTCCGCCATCACCTGCACCAGCTTCGCGCGGTCCGCCTCCACTATCGCCTTCTTGCGCAGGACGTCTTGATACTGTAACATAAAGTAATGTTATAACTCAGTGTTCCACAGTAACAAATCACAACTATAACACAAAAGTGTCACTGTCAATGTCTAAACCCTATTTTACATAATATGCAATGGATTGAAACTTTGTAAGTTTAGTTTGTGTGTTTGTTTGTTTGAGTGGTTAGACTTTTTTTATTACCATTAATTACGTAATTGGAGGTTGATGACAAAAATCTAAAATGTTCACTATAACGTTGGTTAATGAGCTATGCATTTATTTTACCAAAAAGCCTATCTCTCTCTCTCTCTCTTTCCATTTTGATCGTGTAGATTTATGCCGTTTCCTGGATAATTTAAAGAAATCTCTAGAGTTTTAGAATCATGTACTTTGCCCACAGCAAAATATTCGTCAAGTGAATCAGGCAATGGTTAACATCGATCGCACCCTTTTGTAGTGTCGCACAATAAACTTGAGTCCTGCTGTCTTACCATGTCCACAAAGCGGTTGAGCTGCGTCCAAACAGTAAGAGGTTTTAGTCATAACATAACACCAATACATTTTGAATGCTCTAAGATAATACACTTCTGGACACATCTATTGGCCCACCTTAGAGTTTAGGTTTCGATGTCCCCTACCGAAATATGATTGCTAGATTGAACAAAAACTGTTGATGCAGTTTTAAACCTGATACATTTTACCATCTTTTTCGATCGTATTGATTTAAATTTGAATTCAGAATACCATACGACATGGAGCTACGCCTAACAAGTCGGATATGCGTTTTGTTAAAGGCAATGGATTTTTGAATAAAAAACATGTTTTATCAAATAAAGGTTTAATTTAATATTGCGTGTTGCCTCCATGGGCATCTACCACAGCTCTCATACGATTAGGCATAGAGTTTATCAACCGCTCTATGAAATTTTGAGGGATCATCTGCCATTCCTCTTCTATGGCAGTTTTCAACTCCTGCATCGTCTGGGCAACTGGCTGACGAGCCCTAACACGTCTTTTTAGCTCGTCCCACATGTGTTCAATAGGGTTCATGTCTGGGCTTCTGGCTGGCCAGTCCATAACTGTAATGTTCACATCCCGAAGATATTCCCTGACGATGCCGGCCGCATGGGCTCTTGCATTATCATGCATAAAAAGGAAATTTGGGCCCACATAGTCCGCGTATGGTATCACGTGAGGTTCTAAGACTCACGAATGGACTTGTGAATGTACACTTTAAGCATTTAATGTTGGCAGCCGTGGTCCTGTAACAACCTCAAGTTGAGTTTTGCCGCTCGCGGATATACCGCCCCAGACAGTCCATGAGCCACCGCCATAAGCAACCATCTCTTCAAAGCAGCATTGTGCGAAACGCTCTCCCTTACGTCGGTAGACCTTCTTCCTTCCATCATTGCCATGTAACACAATTTTAGACTCATCAGAAAAGAGTACACAGCTCCAATCTTGCTGTGTCCAATTTAAATGACTGCGTGCGAAATGAAGGCCGCTGTTCGGTCGGGTCGCGTTAGTTTGGGCCCATTAGCTGGCTTTTGTGGTACCATATCGCGTTCTTTTAACCTTCTCCGAACAGATCGAGCGCTCACAGATACTCCGTGGAAGTCGCGAAGTTGGTTTTGTCTCTAAATGGAGGTAAGGTGACGATTTCTCAAGCTGGTCGTCACGATGAATCGATCCTGCCTTTCAGTTGTGACCCGAGATCGTGGCCTTCCTTGGCGACGAATAAAGCCGCCACCTCGCTCTCGCTCTCTAGGTACCTCCGATAAACATTTCGGACCGCAGATCGACTTAAATTAAGTTGAGCATTCACGTTTCTTTGGCTGTGTCCGGCCTGAATAAGTGCCACAGCTTAGGCGGCGACTTCAGGTGAAGTATCCATAGATTATTGATAGAACCTCACCTTAATGTTAAGAATAAGTAATGTTTGAGGCAAAACCAAAGATATCAATAACTTTTTCAAGAATTAAATCCAAGTAAACCAATAAAACCAAGTTTTCTTAGTATTCGATTGTTTGATATCAACAAACAGGCTCCAAATTGTCTTTTGTTTCTTTAAATTCTGTGTTCGAAATTAAAAAAAGACTATTGAATGAAATTGTGAATGTGCCAGGTTTAAAACTGCATAAAAACTTTTTGCTCGACCTAATATAAAATTTTAGCTAGGACCAAACGACACTGAAAATACAAGGTGGGCCAATAGATGTGTCCAGAAGTGTATATCGTGTAGTTTTAACTTTTCAGCTTTGTATTACAAACTGTATACTGAAAAGTAAAAGAATGACTTCAATGCCATTGCGTTCTGGCCCAATTTCATACAAGTTTCGAAACAAACTTTCGATACATCCGCATCGCATTAGTTTTTCCTCTGGTCCTCGCGCCAGCTTGTCCTTCCTCTCCGTGAGCTGGCACCCTGGCGCCGGCACGTCGTGTTCATACCTGTTCCTCCTCCTTGCCGAGCAGCGTGTGTGCCCGCGCGTTGAGTCCTCGCGCCAGCTTGTCCTTCCTCTCCGTGAGCTGGCACCCTGGCGCCGGCACGTCGTGTTCATACCTGTTCCTCCTCCTTGCCGAGCAGCGTGTGTGCCCGCGCGTTGAGTCCTCGCGCCAGCTTGTCCTTCCTCTCCGTGAGCTGGCACCCTGGCGCCGGCACGTCGTGTTCATACCTGTTCCTCCTCCTTGCCGAGCAGCGTGTGTGCCCGCGCGTTGAGTCCTCGCGCCAGCTTGTCCTTCTTCTCCGTGAGCTGGCACCCTGGCGCCGGCACGTCGTGTTCATACCTGTTCCTCCTCCTTGCCGAGCAGCGTGTGTGCCCGCGCGTTGAGTCCTCGCGCCAGCTTGTCCTTCCTCTCCGTGAGCTGGCACCCTGGCGCCGGCACGTCGTGTTCATACCTGTTCCTCCTCCTTGCCGAGCAGCGTGTGTGCCCGCGCGTTGAGTCCTCGCGCCAGCTTGTCCTTCCTCTCCGTGAGCTGGCACCCTGGCGCCGGCACGTCGTGTTCATACCTGTTCCTCCTCCTTGCCGAGCAGCGTGTGTGCCCGCGCGTTGAGTCCTCGCGCCAGCTTGTCCTTCTTCTCCGTGAGCTGGCACCCTGGCGCCGGCACGTCGTGTTCATACCTGTTCCTCCTCCTTGCCGAGCAGCGTGTGTGCCCGCGCGTTGAGTCCTCGCGCCAGCTTGTCCTTCTTCTCCGTGAGCTGGGCCACCCTGGTGCCGGCTACGTTGGCGTGTTTGAAGTCGTAAATGCCGCCCGGACATCCGAAGTACTCGCGCTCTGTAGTTATCCAGGGGTTCTCTTCTTGCATAGACTCGATCTGGCGACAAAATAATTGATATTAGTTTCTTCTCAAAAGGCCCAAGTAATTTAAAAAAGGAAATGAGTGGTTGTCGTAGTACCTTGGCCTGGTGCGCGGCGACCTCGGTCTGCAGCTCCTTGCAGGAGAACTCGCGCTCCTTGATCTGTAGCTGCAGGTCGGCGCTGAGGCTGCGCAGCTGCTCCTTCTGCTGCGCCACGGCGTTGATCTCCGAGCTGCGGCTCGCTATCTCCGCCTTCTGCCGCCTGATGCGACCCTGCATCTCTTTAACGGCTTCCTGTAGACACGGAATGAAATGGACATTAATGAGAGATCTAAATATATGAGAGGTATTTTCTAATTTTGAGGTGGTACTGATACTTTTGTTTATTGTATTTTGCAGGCGCCTACAATTTTTGTCATTTTTATGAACGCTTTCTTAGGGATGAAGGCTTTATTGACCGTTCCCTATGTTAAGAGGCAAGTATTGGTCGCCTAGCCACTTTGTTTGTACACAGTCGTCAATGCTTGTGTGTAGTAGTGACTCACGGTGGCGGCGGCGTGTTCCTGGCGCGCGGTCTCCAGCGCGGCGCGCAGCTCGCCCGCAGCGTCGGCACCAGCCTGCAGCTGCTGCTGGTTGTTGGCGACAGCCTGCTGCAGCTCGGCCACCTCCAGCTTCAGCGTCTCCAGCTCCTGCTCGCGCTGCTTCCACGACGCGCCGTGACGCTCCGCTTCTTGTTTAGCTTTTTTTAGGGCTTCTTCGGCTTTTTTGAACTCCCTGTTGGAAATTTTAACTTTGTTATTAGAATAGAAAGATTTATTTCATCAAATTATGGAATGTAAAATAAGAGAAATAAGTAAAAATCTTCAGTATTTCCAAATTTGATGTTTCTGAATACAATTTCCGTTTCCGGCTTAGAAAGTTTTCTTCCTGTCCAAAACTCATTATCTACGCATGGATATGCCTTCGACGGGCAGCAGGTGGTGCGACGGCTGAGCTGACATCGGGCGTCGGCGACGGTGAGGCAGCGCGCGCGGGCGGAGGGCCGCGGGCCGGTCTCCGGCGGCGAGCGGCGCGCGGGCGGCGGGACGGCGCGAGCGCCGGCTCCGAAGACACTTCACCTTTTACCACGGCGTGACGACCAACTATATTCGTTGCTATCGTAATATACCAGATTTACTTTTTTTTTTGTGTGGCCTTTCGTAATTCAACCTCTGAGGTTGTCGTCTACTTAACCGGGCTTGCCTGTGGCGGCCATGATAAAAATCAAAGCCTCCAGCCAGGGCTTATTAATTACTTACAAACTAAGCGACTACGCTAAGGGCACCCCCTGTGGGGTACGAGCCTCGGCTTAGGGCGTCGCTGGGGGAGGGCAGCAAAGGGACGGGCTGGATCGAATAAAATTCTTATTTAGGGGAATTTAGATTACAGGCTCAGCTGCGCGGGCTGGCTCGAGCAAGGGTCGGGGCGGATGATTACGGGATAATCGCGACGGGCCTCGGCGGCGAGGACGGAACGAAGTCGGTCTGGTTTTGTGCACTGTACTGGTTTCCCTACGGCTCTCTTGGAGCAGGGTAATGGGGTCGTCGGGGTCGGTAAGGTTGTGCCTGAGACGGCGAATCTTGGAGATTTTGGAGGGCTCGTATCGGGCTGCCGATACGATGAGGGGATTTTGGTGTTTTATAGCAGAATCGAAGAAACGCTTGCATAGGCGTTTCATGAACTGGTGGATGGTTGGGATTCTGAGATCTAAATGTAGATTCTCATTTCTAATGTAATAGGGGGCACCTAGGATCTTCCTGAGGGTCCTGTTCTGGAGGGTCTGCATTTTATGCAGGAATCGGGGTTTGGCATGCGCGAAGATCGCGCATGCATATGTCATTATCGGGCGGATGACTGCCGTGTAGAGGCGCAACTTGCACTTTCGTGAAAGTTTGCTACGCGCAGTCAATAGATAATGGAGCCTGCTCTGAGCGAAAGCGGCATGCGAGCGAGCCTGCCTGATGTGCTCAGAGAAGGTCAGATGTTGGTCTAGGATCACTCCCGAGGTACATGGCTTGCTTCTCCCAAGGCCCATCCCTTGCCGTACATGGTGATCGGGGGGGGGGGAGGGGTGACGGATTGCCGCTGTTTCGAGTAGAGAACAGCTTGGCTCTTGTCCGGGTTAACCTCGATACCAGATTTACCTACAGTCCAAGCATTTTATTTCACCTGCTCCTAGTTTTTCGCATGCTACAGTGTGTTGATATGTCAGTCAGTGTCTCTTTTTAACTTATACATAATCATGAGAAGAAATGGGCCGTAATTTACCAAGCGAACTAGACTCGCTTGGTATTATGCAGCTACGAATTCATAAAGGTAAGCTTTGTTATAAAACGCGGCTATATGCACAGAATGTCTCACCTCTCTCGATGTCCTTTGATGTCGCGCACCTTGGCCTCCAGCTCGCGCGCGCGCGCCGCCGTCTGCTGCTGCGTCAGCTTGTCTTGTTCCACGGCTGCTGTCAGTTCCGCCACCTACATTATAATCAAACATCAGTCCGCTATTGAATGAAAAACCCGAGACCGTGGAACGAAAGGCAATGAAAAAACAAAGGAGTAGGTTTTAGTCAGTATAAGTCTGACATGTTCCCGCTCCGCCTAAGTACGGGAGAAGTCATTCGATGATTTCACACCTAAAAAAAAGCCGTTTGAAATGCACTGTTGGATATAGACCAGGCGTCGCCATAATGACCGGACCTGTGATTTTCGCAACACTATTTTTTTTGAGCCAGGGCTTCTCAGCTCGAAATCATTGTAGTGCAAACAATATTAAATAGAGCTGCAAAAAATTACGTGTACTCGGGCTTGAGGATGGCGAGTAAAAGGTAGGTCGCCGTCCGTACAGTATGTAATCCAGTGCGTGCGTACCTGTGTCCGCAGAGCCTCGATCTCGGCGTGCGTCTGCGCGTGCGTGGTGGTGGCCAGGCGCGCCTTCACCACGTCCAGCTCGTGAGACATGATCTCGTACCTGATGGACACAACCAAAATGTTCATTAAAGTTTTTCCAATCATTTTGCTACTCTTTTTCAGATATCGGCTGTTTTTGATAATAATAAAAAATAGAGTTTGTTAGAATATGGTATCGTTGTGAAATGGAGTCAATATGTAGGTAGTAACAATAACAAGTTAGTTATTTTTATTGGTAGGTGGTGTCGCCATCGGAGTTAGTTTAACATATACAATCTGTAACGAAAAGGGTATATACAAACGAAGTCCAAGCCGCCTTTGAGTGATAACAAACGATATTGCAAGGGTTTTTTAATCCTATCTCTACATGTTCATAAATTATGAGAATTTTTAACAACTAGATACCAGAAACCGAATTTTTAAAATTGAAATAAATACATCACTAGCAATAAGTCAGCTGATCGGTGTCAACGAACTATTTGCGAGTAAACATAAACCTCTTACTCCTGGTATTTCTGAATAAAGGGTTCCGTATGTTTATTTTTTGTTTACAAAATAATACTGACTTTTCCTAAACTAAGATTATGTTTGTGAACAAATCACAATACGTACAATTACCTACCTTGTCTAGGTATCAAAATTTAACGAAATAATATTTAGGTACCTGCTTGAATTACACTTTTTCCATTGTAAAAAATTACTTTGTAGATAATATTATGGATATTACCTATCTACATAGTAATTAATATTCCACCTTACCATCGTACCAACTACACAGTAAATACCTACCTAATTTAATAACAGTATTCCTGTAAATTTCCGAACGTTATCCTTTTTTGGTGGTTATAACGATAAACGATGTTTTGTTTTTCATCGATTTTTTATCCCGTGCAGCATGGAATTATACTCTTGAATCGATCTTCTCAAAATTGATAAACAAATCTTAATAAAAAAAATTAAACGACTCATAACAAACCCTTATTTTATGATATTTTCAATTGTCGGGTAGGTTTAAACTTAAAAAAAAATGATTATCCTTTCCGGCGTTATTCAATGATTTTCATTCAAATGGTACCTAGAGATTTAGTCGGTTAAAATAACGATGACATTAAAACGAATTAAGTCATTCGAAAAATCGTCAGCTTGAGTACTATTGAATTGATAATAAAATGAAATCGTTACGTGCATTCTACCAGGAATTGCTTAAATAAACATTATTATTTTCCATTAGACTAAGAATAGAAAAAGGATTTAGAAACATAATTTATCTCCAATTGAACCCAAATTAACATCTTTAGGCAACTTATGCATCTCCTAGTATAAATAAAATCACAATGGGTTCCGTTCATAATTTTTAAAATAAGGTCGTAATATTATTTTCTTATTCGTAATGATGGAAAAAAGTTTACTTTTTTAATTAAAAAATAATACACGCACACATAATTACTATCTGTCTGTAGGACTTACCGAAAGAATTACCGGAAGTTTACGCTTTGGTCGCTCTGGCGGTGGTGGTTATTTAATTGGTTTGAGCCTTTGAGCACGTTTATTCAGTCTCTTTTCAAAGAGTTGCAAAATAATGTCGTAAAAATGTATCGAACTGTTAAAGAAATTAAATAAAAGTACTAGGACCGCATGAGTAACAGGAATTAATATTGCCGAGTTGAAAATCATTTGATCACAGAACCCCGATTACACACACATTATAATTTCGTCATAGTGTGTTATAACTGTGATGTAGGTTTAGGGTGCGCGTACCAGTTGTTGTCCTGTAGCTTAGATTACTCCTAGTAAATACAACTTCAAATCCTAGATTTCAATATAACAATGTCTTTTGATTAAAGATTAATTTATGTTATTTTAAAATAAAAGCTCTCGGGTTCCGATTCTAACGTATTAATAAACGTCATCATCATTCATCTACCTAGCCTTTTCCCAACTATATTGGGGTCGGCTTCCAGTCAAGCCGGATTTAGCTGAATACCAGTATTTTACGAGGAGCGGCTGCCTACCAGACCTCCACAACCCATTAACTGGGGTAACACGGTACTTCATGGCAAGACTGGACTCAGATTTACTGGCTTCTGACTATCCGTAACGACTGCCAAAGATCCCCAAATGACAGCCGGGACCAACAGCTTAACGTGCTTTCCGAGGCACGGAGGAAACTCGTTATGTTAAGATGGTCACCCATCCACAGACCAACCTAGGCAAGCGTTGCTTAACCTTGAAGATCGACCTGTGCGGCTGTTATTATCTAGCCACGAGCTCCTCTTTAATTAATAAACGTACAACATAATAATATGATCAAATGTACAGTCAGCACCAAAAGTCGATGAACAGAATCAACATTACAAAACACCTGTTCACAATAAAATGCCATAAGTTATAGTCGCAACTAGGAAACAAAATAGCCTGTACACCAGAAATTTACAAAAGTCGTTAAACACGAGTATTTCAAAAGTACATGTGCACTAGTATTTCAAAAGTACATGTGCACTAGTATTCCTAAAGTCGCTGTACACCATCAATCCAAATGTCGCTGAACATCATTGTATCAAAGTCACTAAACAGCTAATTTCACCTGACTAAACTAACTACTACTAAATATAGAAACTGCTGATATTGTTATTATAGAACAACATCATTGTATCAAAAGTCACTTAACAGCAGTAGAGACAAAATTAGGTTAACAAAGTATATTTTTAATGTTGCCGTGTGTTAATATACTTTTGACGCTTATGTTGTTCAGCTACTTTTGGGACAGTGCTTGCTTGATCTTAATAATGTATGTTAACACGTTAGTATCTATTTCAATACTTATTTACAAAGCAATTATATTTTATTGTCGGTATTCATACCAATCTGTAATATGAAATAACATAAACATAACTCTAATGATCTACGAAGCGATTATTGTGACGGTACTTGTAATTTACTTAGCGCGAATCTTACAAAACCTACCTTCCTTTAATTTTTACTTTATTGTTTCTATTCACATGACTTGTGATAATTTTAGTCTAGCGTATGATTGTCGTAGTCTGAAGTAATTGAAACGTCGTGTAAGTGCATAATTGTTTATTTATATTATTGAGATATATCAATCGGTAAATACACAATAATGTCGTATAATGTGCATATTACGGAGCATGAACGTCACAAAATTGTTCTCTTGAGAGAACAAGGATACAATGTATCAGAAACTGCTGCAGAATTAGGAGTTTCAGTAAGTAATAAAACGTATAATATTATATCATATTTGTATTCATGTTTCACAATAATTGTAAGTAGGTATTAAGATTGCTGTAATTAATAAAAACAAATAAAGTGTGCATTATATTTCTAAAACATATATATAATTTAAATAAATAACATTTATTTATTTGATATTTTTACATAAAATCGATCAAAAAGTCTAGGAATCGATTGCCAGGACGAGTCAGTGTTATATTTTTATTATTAAATCAAACATTTGGTAATATTCAAGCACATATTGATAAGTATGGGTGCATCTATTACTTATCCGATAAGTACTCAGTCGAATCATTGTAAGAAAGAATAGTTTAATTTAGTTAGATTGTATCATAAGGGAGCAAAATAATATTTTGACGGCGAGGGCGTTTTTTGAATCCAGAGCGAAGTGAAGGATTCTAGAGTAGAATCCCGAGCGTAGCGAGGGGTTCTTTAGTAGAATCCTGAATGTAGCGAGGTATCCAAAGTACGTCGCCCGAGGCAAAAATGTATTTGCGCCCGAGTCATACACTCTACTTTTCATCACCTCTATGAGGAAATATTTTCTTTTTATTTAAATCTTTGTCACATTGTCACAAATGTGAGAAAGATTTAAAATTAATACTGTTTAATTGTTAATATGTTTTAGAAATAATGCACACACAATGAAACACTCTTTCTTCGATCCTAAATGTGGCTTTGGACGACCGAGCATGGCAGCAAGCCACGCTTCCCATTCGGCTGGGTGGCCTCGGCGTCCGCAAAATTTCGAGTATAAGTTTACCAGCATTCCTTTCCTCGGTGCACGGTACTGAAACTTTAACCAGGAATATTTTATCTTCCTCACTGGTTAATGACGAGGTACCGTGCTTGTCCGATGCATTGAATGCTTGGAAAATGGCTTGTCCCAACACGGATTTGCCCGACAACCTGTCCTCGCAGAGACTGTGGGACGTGCCGCTCTGCAGTACTGTACGTAAAAACCTATTAAATACATCGTCAAGTACTGCTGAGCGTGCGCGTCTGCTGGCTGTGGGGGAATGGGAGTCGGGTTTGTGGCTTCAGGCACTCCCGTCATCCACCGTAGGCACTATGATGGATGACGCCTCGTTTCGGCTCGCTATCTGTTTACGCTTAGGCGCCCCTTGTGTTGCTCCACATCGGTGCCACTGTGGCGAAGCTGTCGACAGCCTCGGACACCATGGCCTGTCCTGCTGTAGGAGCGCAGGCCGCATAGCACGACACGCTAGCATCAACGACATTATTCGTCGAGCTCTTGTCACCGCTGGGGTACCTGCTGTACTAGAACCTAACGGCTTGGTACGTGACGATGGGAAGAGACCAGATGGTATGACGTTGGTGCCATGGAAGGTGGGTAGGCCTCTGGTGTGGGACGCAACCTGCGTCGACACCCTTGCGCCATCCCATGTTCCTAGTTCGGCGGGTTTGTGCCGGCGCTGCCGCCGCGGCTGCTGAGTCCCTCAAACGGCGCAAATACTGTAATCTTATTGGTAATTACAGTTTTGAGCCGTTTGGGGTTGAAACTCTTGGGTCATGGGGTCCGAGTGCGCGTTTTCTTTTTAAAGATATTTCACGCCGTCTGATCGACACTTTGCGGGACCAGAGGGCTGGCTCGTTCTTCGCCCAAAGAATTAGCATTGCCATACAACGTGGCAATGCCGCCAGCCTTCTGGTCACATTTCCAGATGACAGCGATGTGGAGGAGTACTTCGACGCCTGAGTGTATATTTTATATTTGTATTATATGTACATAGTTAGGTTTAACTTAAGTTTTTTATTTAAATTGTTAGTATTTGTATATATTAAATAGTCTGTTCTCGAGATAAGTACATTACATGCACACTTTATTTGTTTTTATTAATTACAGCAATCTTAATACCTACTTACAATTATTGTGAAACATGTAAGTATGCAAATATGATATAATATTATACGTTTTATTACTTACCGAAACTCCTAATTCTGCAGCAGTTTCTGATACATTGTATCCTTGTTCTCTCAAGAGAACAATTTTGTGACGTTCATGCTCCGTAATATGCACATTATACGACATTATTGTTTATTTATCGATTGATATTTATCTCAATAATATAAATAAACAATTATGCACTTCTTCTTCTTCTCGTGTCGATTCAACTCAAATTTTGTCCGACCAATATCTAGCCACCTGGACAGCTCTGTCGTTGGCCTCGCATAGGTCGTTGAAGGTGCAGGTAGTTGGGCATGCTGGGCAGGAAAGGAGATGACGCATATCCTGTGAAGGGGCTCCACACTGGCACCGTACTTGTGATGGGTCGAGGAAACCCCATTTGGCCAGATTATCTTTGCAGCGGCCAACCTGAGCCCGCAGTCGGTTCAAAGATTTCCAGGTTGGCCACTGCAGTTCATGTCCCGGTGGCAGGTGTTCTGCCGAAGAGATGAAGTTAGGAGGGGTGGGGTGTCTTCCCCTCCACAGTTCACGCCTTTGGTCCGAAAGGCTGTTCTTTAATGGCATCGTAAACCATTTTTTTTTAATTACACGACGTTTCAATTACTTCAGACTACGACAATCATACGCTAGACTTAAATTATCACAAGTCATGTGAATATAAATAAAAAAGTAAAAATTAAAGGAAGGTAGGTTTTGTAAGATTCGCGCTAAGTAAATTACAAGTACCGTCACAATAATCGCTTCGTAGATCATTAGAGTTATGTTTATGTTATTTCATATTACAGATTGGTATGAATACTGACAATAAAATATAATTGCTTTGTAAATAAGTATTGAAATAGATACTAACGTGTTAGCATACATTATTAAGATCAAGCAAGCACTGTCCCAAAAGTAGCTGAACAACATGAGCGTCAAAAGTATATTAACACACGGCAACATTAAAAATATATTTTGTTAACCTAATTTTGTCTCTACTGCTGTTAAGTGACTTTTGATACAATGATGTTGTTCTATAATAACAATATCAGCAGTTTCTATATTTAGTAGTAGTTAGTTTAGTCAGGTGAAATTAGCTGTTTAGTGACTTTGATACAATGATGTTCAGCGACATTTGGATTGATGGTGTACAGCGACTTTAGGAATACTAGTGCACATGTACTTTTGAAATACTAGTGCACATGTACTTTTGAAATATTCGTGTTTAACGACTTTTGTAAATTTCTGGTGTACAGGCTATTTTGTTTCCTAGTTGCGACTATAACTTATGGCATTTTATTATGAACAGGTGTTTTATAATGTTGATTCTGTTCATCGACTTTTGGTGCTGACTGTACCACATAAATGATCTTTAATGATTTTTGAATTAAGTACGTAATTAACTCTTGTTTTATACTCTGGTGTGTGATTTACAAAGATCATCGGAGTTTAGTTGAATAATATTATTAAGATGTAAAATAATATTGAACAATATTTTTTAATGTTAGTGGACACAAATTGGCACGGCCACCCTATTACCAGGATAGTAGGGAATAATTTTATTTTGCATTATTGATATTATTGTTATTGCTCCTCAGTCAGTCGTCAACTGTTCCGCGTGCAGCGTCTAGTGCAGACTGCAGAATCGTTTGAACTGTCCGTGTGATACGCGATTTGACTTTTTTTGTTGCTTGCAAAATGTCGTTAAGTAACAGCGAATATTACGAGATGATATTGTGTGTCGGAGCAGAACATGGGAATTTGCGAGCTGCCCGAAGACTGTACCGTCACCGTTTTATCGAAGGTAAACCAGATGCTGAACGTCGCCCGTTCCCTTCGTTGGCGTGTTTTAGTCGGATGGTACATAGTCTTCGTCCCCAGACTTAACCCCGTTGGACTCTTATTGTGGGGGTACATGAAAAACATAGTGTACGCAGTGTAGTGTGATACAGTGGACCAAATAAAAGTGCGGTTTGATGCCGCTTTCAGGACAATAACACCAGACACGCTACGCTCGTTTGTCCAGGTGTCCCTGAACAACCGAGCGGCCTTGTGCATACAATACCAAGGTCACCACATTGAACCCCATCTTTAAAATGTAAGTCAATTTACTAAAGTAAACAAAGCCTTAAGATTTTACTGTTTAAGTATTAATAAGGGATGAAACTAGTTATCCCACCCTAAGTTTTGATTTTTTACGTAAGTTTTGTTATCTCAGTTTTTACGTGAAATTTCTGTCTTGAAATTTTAAATCAATAATAACTGGAAATATGTAAATCAATAATTATGTAAATCAAAAACCTACGCAATAAGTATTAATTTTTAATACTATTATTTTTACATCACGTTCACGGTAAAGTAAGTAGGTACATGTATGGCGCGCACGTGCACTCGCTTAGCGGCGCGCGCCTGCGCGGCGCCTTTGTCAAAACAACAATGAACGCCGCCAGTGCGGTAGGCAGTAGGCTACTAAGGATACTAGGCGCGCAGAATTACGGAAGAGATTTAGCGTGATATTATGCTAGTAACATGGAAAGTTATTGACCCGCGTAGTGCGGTGACACGTTTGTTATGATTTGAATTTAAGAAACATATGAAACCGGAAATTTTTTTTGGAGTATTTTATTTTCATCTGAAACCCTTGCAATATCGTTTGTTATCACCCAAAGTCGCCTAGATTTTGATGTGGATATACCCTTTCAGTTACACGTTGTAGATGTGGTATTGTAATGATGTAACAGTAATGAAAATGGTTGTAGCAATAAAATTGGTCAAATTGATTTTTAATAATAAAGTTAGGGGAAAACGCTTCCTTTATTATAGTGGAAACGTTTTGATGTAATATTTTAAATTTAATAAAAAATGAGTAGTTTTTAATCAATATGTAAGGGTGATAGAGTGTATGTGTAGGTATGTGATAGTTGTAATTTTATGGAAGCGGTAACAATGATATCTGAATATTTGAAAAACGTTAGTTAAACATTAAGTGTCGTCAAATGTTAGGAGAGTTCTGTCTCGGCACAGGTAGTACAAAAGCTAGGAGACTTGACAGCGCTGTGTGAGCGCGGGGGCAGCGCGGGGCGGCGGCGCGGCGGGGGACAGCGTGAGGCAGGCGGCGGCACGCGGGGCGCGCTAGCCCCCGCCGCGCTGGCCGTGCTACGCGCCGCAATAAGAACCTCCGACTGACCACATCCTCATTACTACTTGTTATGTGTGGAATTTCCTGCCGGCTTCCGCGTTTCCTGATACCTACAACCTAGGGGTCTTTAAGTCAACAGTGAATAGATTGCTTCTAGGCAAGCGTGCTCCATCATCGACCACATGATCGCTTGCCATCAAGTGAGATGTGGTCAAGCGCGAGTCTATCAATAATATGTAATGTATGAGCGTGTAGTGACCTCTGCTGCAGGGCGGTGTACTTGTCGGCGGCGTGCTGCATGGCCTGCAGCTCGGCCGTGTGCTGCGCTAGCCGCGCCTTGCCCGCCTGCAGCTCCTGCTCCAGCTCCTTCAGCTCCTTCAGTTCCACCAGCATCGAGCCTCCCTACAATTCAACAAAAATTGCAAGTTTCAAATATTAAGTTAGTATTTATTATACTCCTCTTCTTCTCGATTTGATGGTAAACGTGTTATACTTTTTGGCCCCAGTAGGCGGCCACGTTCATAACTGCATCAGTGACGCCCATTAGATCCTCCAAAGTGCAAGTGTAGGGGCACTGGGGCACTCCAACATGTGAATGAATCATGTTTTAAACAGGAGCTCTCTTTCACTCATTCTTCCATCTCCTTGAGACGAATGTGGAACAGAACGCGCCTTTGACGACTTGGGCTCGGTCCTAGTTATTACCGGACAAGAAAGTACCTGGTGGAATGGGATGGTAAGAATGAGTAGTGTTGTGTGGACCTGTATGCGCGCGCCGCCGGAGAGCGTGCCGGAGGGGTCGAAGACGTCGCCGTCGAGCGTGACGCTCTTGCGGCGCACGTGCGGGTGGAAGGTGACGCGCTTGGCCACGTCCAGGTCGCGGCACACCAGCACGCCGCCGAACACCCACGCCATGGCGGGCCGCAGCCGGCTCTCGAACCGCACCAGGTCCAGCGCCAGCTGCACGTTCTCCGGACCGCCGCCCTGACACACGCACAACAAGCATTCTAATCAACTGTTAACATACAGCTCAATGTGAAACAACCAAAGTCATTTCTACTAAAAATCAGCTTGCACCGTGACACTACATAATTATAGCGATATAGTATAAAACTGTATTTCACCCATACGAGAAAAGTTTTAACCACTGCGTAAATTTTTTTGGTGGCTCAGTCTAAGTGATAGAATACAGGTCGATCTTCAAGGTTAAGCAACGCTTGCCAAGGTTGGTCTGTGGATGGGTGACCATCTTAACATAACGAGTTTCCTCCGTGCCTCGGAAAGCATAGGCTGCTTACCAGACCTCCACAACCCAATAACTGGGGTAACAGGGTACTTCATGGCAAGACTGGAGTCAGGTTTACTGGCTTCTGACTATCCGTAACGATTGCCAAAGCTATAAATGACAGCCGGGACCTACGGCTTATCGTGCTTTCCGAGGCACGGAGGAAACTCGTTATGTTAAGATGGTCACCCATTCACAGACCAACCTTGGCAAGCGTTGCTTAACCTTGAAGATCAACTTGTGTTCTATTACTTACACTGAGCCACCAAAAAAAATTTACGCAGTGGTTAAAAACTTTTCCTGTATATAACAACTATAACAAGGCACATGTCAATGAAGTAATCCGAGTACTCTCGACGCAGTGAAGCAAGAAGCGCTCGTTTGACTGCACAGTGCAATGCACAACGACTAGCTTTTGTAACATAAGCTCACCGCTTACTCAGTCAGTCCTTTAATTGACTAAAACCCTGCCGTGTTCCTTGAGTTACCCTTTGCTTTCCAGGGTCGCCGTAACTGTTTCGAACAATTCCGCAGCCCGTGTGAAAGTGTTCACCACATAAAAGTACAAAGTTGTCCCCAAGGAACCTACTGCCGGGATAAAAAGTATTCTATGTGTTATCCCAGTGACATGGTCTACCCGTGTACCAAATGTTATCTAAATCCGTTATATCGTTCGAGGATGAAGAAGTAACACACATATACACTCATAAATTTCGCGTTTATAATATAAGTAAAGTAAAAAACTGTCAAAGGGTATTTTAGCAGCTGAAAACTGCTACAAACAAACAATACATCTTTATTATGTACCTACTAACTGAGCAAATAAAAATTATATTTTTTTTTTTTTAGAGTATTAGGAATAACAATGGTGGTAAAAGGACAAGTTCAGCAAGTATTTCACGATATACTTGCTGAAACTGTATTTATAGTTATAGGAAAGTAGATAGGAAAAGACTCAGGGGCAGGAGTCCAAAACGTTGGTCTGAAAAGTTGATACACTGGAGACCACAGTCTGCGACGCCATTCACATCGCCGAAGACAGGACAACATAGTGAAATAGCAGGATATAACAGGATAACATAGAGGATAAGCGAGGCAAGGAGGCGGAGGCTACTCACGATCTTCTGCGCGAGGCGCAAGGTCTTGTTGTCGATGACGTGTCCGCTGATCTTGTTGAGCGGCACGATGGTGGTGCGCGTCTGCAGCTGCCCGCGCTGCAGCAGCAGCTTCGACGTCACCTCGTTGTCCACCACCACGTTGTACAGCTGTCACAACACTACTCTTTACCGCTCATACTCATCTCAATAGTGATCACAAGCAGCACACAAGCGTTCGAAACATCAATAAACCAGCTAATGTATACTTGTACAGCACTCCCAAAGTTATAACGCGCGTAGAAATCTTCGACACTGTTCGGCAATGGTCGTATTCCCCGAGCGTCGGAAGACAATATGTATATAGAGTATTTTCTTCATGCATAATTTAGGCAATGATTGGGTGTTTCCGGGAATACGACAATTAGCGAAGATCTGCATGCGCATTATTAATTTGGAAATACTGTACAGCTTACAGCTGTATAACATGTTTCAAACTCTTGCATGCTGCTCGGAGCTGATTCGTTGGATCTTTTGGTCTGTTTTTTTTATTGCTCGCGCTTGAACACTATCACACCTGATGGAAACGACGATCTAGTCGACGACAGAACGCGCTTGCCTACAAGTAACCTTACTCATAGATTCTAAAGTTTTAGCTAGCAGGAAACACAGGGGATTCCACTCTTCAGATGTAATGAATGTGTTCCAAAAAATGTTTGCCATACGACTGCTCGACTGGTGTTCCGATGATGGAAGCGCCGGCAGTATTAGGCTATGCAATTCTGACGCACTCCCCGGTAGAAAATCGACAGTCTAGCATAGAGAACAAATATCCAAATTACATTCAAACTGTAACGTGGCTCCATCAAGTATATCGAAAAGTTTTATATTATTGCTGTGTGTAAATATGGAAGTATTGTAGACAGTCGCGTGCGTGTAACCTAGACCCTATGCAAGCCCAAGAAATCTAGACTAACCCTGCCTGATGCCATTGATAAGAAAAAAAAAACACGAGGAGGTCATAGAGCCGCGGAGAATCTTAACACCGCGATTCAGGTTAGTGACGTAATAGATCAACGCCATCTATCGAGCAATTAAGAACTAATATTTAATAGAGTCAACTTAAATGTACGATTGTACTGCCATCTATAGATTTTTTGCGGCAACCTTTGCTTCGCTACAATCGCGGTCATAACAAATTGCATCGTTTGAGCGCCATCTAGTGTGAACTAACTACAAATTATTTACGATATTGATAATATTAGTACTTACAATGTAAACAAGCAGTTTTTCTTCGTTTCTTACCACGAACAGATAACAGAACACACAGAAGGCACATTATAGTTTATTTTATATATAGGTACATGAATTGAAAAAATACTTTTTGAATTCTAGTTCATAGTAGGCACTTATCTTTCTTTAAAAAAGATGTTACATGAGCGTGACGCTGAACGTTTTACATCAATTTATCTCTAAAACTTGATAGTATTTATTTTGCCAATTAGTAAAGTCGTTACTCAGTCACACAGTTCACACACTTTGATTTCCAAATGTCTTTAAACATTCTTTCACATCGAACATTACACGCGTTTCCGAATTCATTTCATAGATTCATTTCATTTCAAGAAACTTCAGTTACTTCAAAACCAAGCAATTTACACTTTACAGTAAGTAATAACTAAACACAAAACTTTAAACGACTGAACTTTTAAAATTGAATAAAACAAAACAAACAACCATTAATAGCAATTGAAACTACATTGAAGTTAGCAACATTTCAAAAACGTAATTTGCGCAAGTTTACTGCGCATGTCATAGTAGACACTCGTAATTTTCGTGAACTTACAAATTCTCATTCATTAAAAATCTGAAGTCAGGCTTATCCGCTAGAACAAATTTAAAAATTTGTACTTGCACACAGTATCAAATTTTACCCACACTCAGTCACATTTTTACGTTTTTATAGAACAGACAGAGATGGAATTTAAGCCAGATACGGAAGCCAGTGTGTCGTTTGAGACAGAAACACACTGGTGTCTTGTGGTTGTGATCTCTTTCTATTTTTAAGTGTTAGAGTGAAATGGGAGAGAATGCTCAAGGCGGCAACATTGCATAATTGAATGAATGAATTTCGTATTGAACACGAATTGGCAACTAAGCGTAGCCGCATAGGCGCGCGAAGTTTAAAGTTTTGAGTTAGATTGCGCGCGAAGTTTAAAGTTATGATTTTTAATAAATTAATTTATTTGTTGTTTTCTATGCTTTAGGTGTTAGGTATCAATTATTTAGCCATTACAAGCCGGGCTTATTTACATGTATTGGCCTTCCGCCTCTAATTGTAGACCCAATAGTTTTTTGAAAAGAGTAACCATGGAGTTTCTTGCCGGTTCTTCTCTATAGGAAACAACCAATTTGGAAACGTGCACTAGTTTTTGACGTTTTATAAGTGCCCATGAAAAATTGAAATAATGTCCTAAAAACCCTAGTCTGTGACAAACAAGGGCAGCAACATTAATATTTAAAAAAATTAAAAGCTAAAAGATTAGCCCTTAATTATTGTAACATACCCGTCCTCCCGCAGCGGTCTCCAAAGCAGTGCAGTACACCGGGTCCGGTACGTCGAACAATCTGCAGATTGTACCTGGAACAAGGAATGGTATTAACATCTCTATCATCACCATCATCTCTTCGTTATAGTATCTGGAGGACAAGATACACCAGCCTGCATAACTGCTCTGCCAGATTGTTCGAAAAAGTTACCCGCGACTCTGGAATGTGAGGAGTAACTAAAGAAACACATGAGTTTGAGTCAGTAGAAGTGTGATTGAGTCTGTCGACAGCGAAAAGGGATCGGGAGAAATGATTATATTTGATCATTTGACACCTAAACCATTATTATTGCCGCAGCAGCGAAGTAGCTCGCTTATCACTTATGAGAGCGTTTACGTGCCACAAAATTCAAGCTCTTTGACTCAAGGTGTTGTCGCTAAAGTATGGAAATCTGCTTTTATTACCTTACATGTGCATAAGAAGAGGTCAAAAACCGGGATCACTAATTATCAGCGTATATGGCTATACGCTGATACTAAGCTTTGCATTATAGATAAAATATTTGAGAGGATTATCTATAATTAGTTATGGAGAGCCCTTGCTAGCTTCTTCCAGCACGAATTTCTAAAAGTAAACACTACTAATTTAATTTCTATGTAATATTTCATTAAAGATTTAATGGACAATGGAGCGCAGGTCAATGTGGTTTACACAGATTATAGCAAAGCATTTGATCGAATCGCCCATGATACTCTCATCAGGAAAATCAGCTACATGGGCATCCGTGGGGACCTCTTAAGATGGTTCTTCTCTTACATTAATAATAGGTCATAGGCTGTAGTACTTAATTCATGAATCCCCGACCGGTCCTATGAGACCGCGCTGTTATTGTTTTACTATTGTGTCTCGTTTCGCGGGTATTGATAGGTTAACAATTACAGTTCGCTTCAACTAACTTTGCCCCTCTGAAGTTGGCTACAAATCACTGCGCAGTAATCAATTTTACGAAAAAAGACAGCACTGCGCATGCGTTATTTTTCTATCTCAGTCGCTCGTATACGTCCGATACCAGCTTTTGTTCCGCTCGCACGATCGTCGATGCGAAAAGTGCTACGCGTATAATTATTACCTACCTGTTTTAAGTTTGTTGTTTTTTGTTATTTATTCTTATAATTACGAACGAACGTATTTTCTTTCTTTCTCATTTTCTTAGATATATAAAATCAGGTGATTAAAAAAATACACTATTTATTTTCATTATAAAATAAAACAATTTAAAAATTGTCACGTCAGTGAACATTTTTGACGTGACAACGTCTTAAATTAGGTTGCGGCTGGGAGTCACTTATGAAAAAGTGTAACGCTCGGTAACGTTACGATGAGTCACCGAACGAGAGAGAGGCCCGCCGAATGCCTTGCGTCTCTCTCCCACTCAACTATGATCGGTCTGCCGCGCGCGCAGCACTAGAGAATTTTAGTAAACAAAATATATTTCTATAGTTAAAATTTGTGCAATTCTTATTTTCATTCAATTCCTTGTTCCTATTGTGCAATTTAATTATATTCATATCAATAAATATTCTACCGAGAAAAAGACGTTGTCACGTAAAATCTTCGCCCGTAAAAACGACTTTACAGGCAACCATTTTTTTACGCGATAGTACCTGCGCCGTTGTTAGGAAAGCCTAGCTTCAGAGCGGCATAGTTATTTGACGCGTACTGTACATGTCTAGCTGAGTAAACGTACCCAGCGGAGTACCTCAGGGTTCGTTGCTTGGTCCTTTCTTATTCGTAATTTATGTAAATGACATAGATCAGTGCCTCCATTCCTCTAAACTATTGCTGCATGCTTTGCCGATGTCATGAAAATCTTTGCTACCATATACATACCGGCCACCCTGTTGGCGTCGAAGCCCGGCTCGGGCGGCTGGTAGCGGAAGTTGCAGCGCTGCAGGCGCGCCGCCAGCGCGTCGCAGCGGTCGCGCTTGTCGCGCAGCGACGCGTGCAGCGCGCGCACGCCCTCCTTCAGCTCCGTTTGCCGCTCGGTGCTGAAGCTCATGCTGGACAACTCCGCCTAAACAGTACACATTGTTATGTCACTAAACTTGCGCCAAAAACAGATCAGTTTGTTGTTGTTTGTATCGATACGCACACGCGTTAGCATCGCGTTTGTATTGGTTAAGACGCGCGACACCACACATAGCACACAGCGCCACGACGCACATAGCACACGGCGCCGCGACGTACATATCACACAGCGCCACGACGGTCATCACACTCAGCGCCGCGACGCACATAGCACACAGCGCCGCGACGCACATAGCACACTGCGCCACGACGCACATAGCACACAGCGCCACGACGCTCATCACACTCAGCGCCGCGACGCACATAGCACAGTTTTTTTTATTAAAAAGCCGGGGCTAACAAATATAACCTGGTTAGGGCAACTGAGGCAAAGCGGAGACTTCTAAAAAAAATTACCTAACATAAAATCACGATTTTGGTGTCCAAAATGGTTAGGCCGAGATACACGGTAGTCAAGTTTGCTGACAAAGCACCCAAAGTAAACATTCAAGAGAACAACAAAAAATACCATTGTTTGACATTAAAATGCTCACATGCCTCTACATAAATTGTATGAGGTATCAACATGCTTTATTTACAACCGAGTTTAGTCTGTAGCTGTATCCTATATACCACATAAAAAATAATCCAACATCACGTAATTAAAGTTCTCCGCGCGACACGACATCTATCGGGCAGTTCAGCATCGCGGTCAGCAGCCTCCTTCACGAGCATTACTACTTCGCAGGAGGCGACCGCATGCCACCCCTCCTCGCTCTGGACCATGGCCCGAACCAGGGCCCGGCGCAAGAGGTCGCCGCCTCCGATAGCCTCTACAAGGACACGGCGGGGCTCCGTCCAAGCGGGGCATTCCTCCACCGTGTGCTCCACAGTGTCCGACGGGGGTATTTGGGACTACTCTCTGTCCCAAATACATACCTCCAAAAATCTTTTTTTTTTCGTGTAATTGTAAACCAGCTACAGTCGCAACTGACCTGCAGCGCGTCGAGCTCGGCCTGCGAGCGCACGATGTCCTGCTGGTCGCGCTCGTACTGCGCGCTGTGCCGGTTGAACTCGCGCTCCAGCGCCTTCAGCCGGCTCTCCGCGTGCTTCTTCTCCATCGTGCTCTGCGAGATGCGCGTCGCAGCTTCCGATGCCTCTTGTGGCTACTGACCTGCAGCGCGTCGAGCTCGGCCTGCGAGCGCACGATGTCCTGCTGGTCGCGCTCGTACTGCGCGCTGTGCCGGTTGAACTCGCGCTCCAGCGCCTTCAGCCGGCTCTCCGCGTGCTTCTTCTCCATCGTGCTCTGCGAGATGCGCGTCGCAGCTTCCGATGCCTCTTGTGGCTACTGACCTGCAGCGCGTCGAGCTCGGCCTGCGAGCGCACGATGTCCTGCTGGTCGCGCTCGTACTGCGCGCTGTGCCGGTTGAACTCGCGCTCCAGCGCCTTCAGCCGGCTCTCCGCGTGCTTCTTCTCCATCGTGCTCTGCGAGATGCGCGTCGCAGCTTCCGATGCCTCTTGTGGCTACTGACCTGCAGCGCGTCGAGCTCGGCCTGCGAGCGCACGATGTCCTGCTGGTCGCGCTCGTACTGCGCGCTGTGCCGGTTGAACTCGCGCTCCAGCGCCTTCAGCCGGCTCTCCGCGTGCTTCTTCTCCATCGTGCTCTGCGAGATGCGCGTCGCAGCTTCCGATGCCTCTTGTGGCTACTGACCTGCAGCGCGTCGAGCTCGGCCTGCGAGCGCACGATGTCCTGCTGGTCGCGCTCGTACTGCGCGCTGTGCCGGTTGAACTCGCGCTCCAGCGCCTTCAGCCGGCTCTCCGCGTGCTTCTTCTCCATCGTGCTCTGCGAGATGCGCGTCGCAGCTTCCGATGCCTCTTGTGGCTACTGACCTGCAGCGCGTCGAGCTCGGCCTGCGAGCGCACGATGTCCTGCTGGTCGCGCTCGTACTGCGCGCTGTGCCGGTTGAACTCGCGCTCCAGCGCCTTCAGCCGGCTCTCCGCGTGCTTCTTCTCCATCGTGCTCTGCGAGATGCGCGTCGCAGCTTCCGATGCCTCTTGTGGCTACTGACCTGCAGCGCGTCGAGCTCGGCCTGCGAGCGCACGATGTCCTGCTGGTCGCGCTCGTACTGCGCGCTGTGCCGGTTGAACTCGCGCTCCAGCGCCTTCAGCCGGCTCTCCGCGTGCTTCTTCTCCATCGTGCTCTGCGAGATGCGCGTCGCAGCTTCCGATGCCTCTTGTGGCTACTGACCTGCAGCGCGTCGAGCTCGGCCTGCGAGCGCACGATGTCCTGCTGGTCGCGCTCGTACTGCGCGCTGTGCCGGTTGAACTCGCGCTCCAGCGCCTTCAGCCGGCTCTCCGCGTGCTTCTTCTCCATCGTGCTCTGCGAGATGCGCGTCGCAGCTTCCGATGCCTCTTGTGGCTACTGACCTGCAGCGCGTCGAGCTCGGCCTGCGAGCGCACGATGTCCTGCTGGTCGCGCTCGTACTGCGCGCTGTGCCGGTTGAACTCGCGCTCCAGCGCCTTCAGCCGGCTCTCCGCGTGCTTCTTCTCCATCGTGCTCTGCGAGATGCGCGTCGCAGCTTCCGATGCCTCTTGTGGCTACTGACCTGCAGCGCGTCGAGCTCGGCCTGCGAGCGCACGATGTCCTGCTGGTCGCGCTCGTACTGCGCGCTGTGCCGGTTGAACTCGCGCTCCAGCGCCTTCAGCCGGCTCTCCGCGTGCTTCTTCTCCATCGTGCTCTGCGAGATGCGCGTCGCAGCTTCCGATGCCTCTTGTGGCTACTGACCTGCAGCGCGTCGAGCTCGGCCTGCGAGCGCACGATGTCCTGCTGGTCGCGCTCGTACTGCGCGCTGTGCCGGTTGAACTCGCGCTCCAGCGCCTTCAGCCGGCTCTCCGCGTGCTTCTTCTCCATCGTGCTCTGCGAGATGCGCGTCGCAGCTTCCGATGCCTCTTGTGGCTACTGACCTGCAGCGCGTCGAGCTCGGCCTGCGAGCGCACGATGTCCTGCTGGTCGCGCTCGTACTGCGCGCTGTGCCGGTTGAACTCGCGCTCCAGCGCCTTCAGCCGGCTCTCCGCGTGCTTCTTCTCCATCGTGCTCTGCGAGATGCGCGTCGCAGCTTCCGATGCCTCTTGTGGCTACTGACCTGCAGCGCGTCGAGCTCGGCCTGCGAGCGCACGATGTCCTGCTGGTCGCGCTCGTACTGCGCGCTGTGCCGGTTGAACTCGCGCTCCAGCGCCTTCAGCCGGCTCTCCGCGTGCTTCTTCTCCATCGTGCTCTGCGAGATGCGCGTCGCAGCTTCCGATGCCTCTTGTGGCTACTGACCTGCAGCGCGTCGAGCTCGGCCTGCGAGCGCACGATGTCCTGCTGGTCGCGCTCGTACTGCGCGCTGTGCCGGTTGAACTCGCGCTCCAGCGCCTTCAGCCGGCTCTCCGCGTGCTTCTTCTCCATCGTGCTCTGCGAGATGCGCGTCGCAGCTTCCGATGCCTCTTGTGGCTACTGACCTGCAGCGCGTCGAGCTCGGCCTGCGAGCGCACGATGTCCTGCTGGTCGCGCTCGTACTGCGCGCTGTGCCGGTTGAACTCGCGCTCCAGCGCCTTCAGCCGGCTCTCCGCGTGCTTCTTCTCCATCGTGCTCTGCGAGATGCGCGTCGCAGCTTCCGATGCCTCTTGTGGCTACTGACCTGCAGCGCGTCGAGCTCGGCCTGCGAGCGCACGATGTCCTGCTGGTCGCGCTCGTACTGCGCGCTGTGCCGGTTGAACTCGCGCTCCAGCGCCTTCAGCCGGCTCTCCGCGTGCTTCTTCTCCATCGTGCTCTGCGAGATGCGCGTCGCAGCTTCCGATGCCTCTTGTGGCTACTGACCTGCAGCGCGTCGAGCTCGGCCTGCGAGCGCACGATGTCCTGCTGGTCGCGCTCGTACTGCGCGCTGTGCCGGTTGAACTCGCGCTCCAGCGCCTTCAGCCGGCTCTCCGCGTGCTTCTTCTCCATCGTGCTCTGCGAGATGCGCGTCGCAGCTTCCGATGCCTCTTGTGGCTACTGACCTGCAGCGCGTCGAGCTCGGCCTGCGAGCGCACGATGTCCTGCTGGTCGCGCTCGTACTGCGCGCTGTGCCGGTTGAACTCGCGCTCCAGCGCCTTCAGCCGGCTCTCCGCGTGCTTCTTCTCCATCGTGCTCTGCGAGATGCGCGTCGCAGCTTCCGATGCCTCTTGTGGCTACTGACCTGCAGCGCGTCGAGCTCGGCCTGCGAGCGCACGATGTCCTGCTGGTCGCGCTCGTACTGCGCGCTGTGCCGGTTGAACTCGCGCTCCAGCGCCTTCAGCCGGCTCTCCGCGTGCTTCTTCTCCATCGTGCTCTGCGAGATGCGCGTCGCAGCTTCCGATGCCTCTTGTGGCTACTGACCTGCAGCGCGTCGAGCTCGGCCTGCGAGCGCACGATGTCCTGCTGGTCGCGCTCGTACTGCGCGCTGTGCCGGTTGAACTCGCGCTCCAGCGCCTTCAGCCGGCTCTCCGCGTGCTTCTTCTCCATCGTGCTCTGCGAGATGCGCGTCGCAGCTTCCGATGCCTCTTGTGGCTACTGACCTGCAGCGCGTCGAGCTCGGCCTGCGAGCGCACGATGTCCTGCTGGTCGCGCTCGTACTGCGCGCTGTGCCGGTTGAACTCGCGCTCCAGCGCCTTCAGCCGGCTCTCCGCGTGCTTCTTCTCCATCGTGCTCTGCGAGATGCGCGTCGCAGCTTCCGATGCCTCTTGTGGCTACTGACCTGCAGCGCGTCGAGCTCGGCCTGCGAGCGCACGATGTCCTGCTGGTCGCGCTCGTACTGCGCGCTGTGCCGGTTGAACTCGCGCTCCAGCGCCTTCAGCCGGCTCTCCGCGTGCTTCTTCTCCATCGTGCTCTGCGAGATGCGCGTCGCAGCTTCCGATGCCTCTTGTGGCTACTGACCTGCAGCGCGTCGAGCTCGGCCTGCGAGCGCACGATGTCCTGCTGGTCGCGCTCGTACTGCGCGCTGTGCCGGTTGAACTCGCGCTCCAGCGCCTTCAGCCGGCTCTCCGCGTGCTTCTTCTCCATCGTGCTCTGCGAGATGCGCGTCGCAGCTTCCGATGCCTCTTGTGGCTACTGACCTGCAGCGCGTCGAGCTCGGCCTGCGAGCGCACGATGTCCTGCTGGTCGCGCTCGTACTGCGCGCTGTGCCGGTTGAACTCGCGCTCCAGCGCCTTCAGCCGGCTCTCCGCGTGCTTCTTCTCCATCGTGCTCTGCGAGATGCGCGTCGCAGCTTCCGATGCCTCTTGTGGCTACTGACCTGCAGCGCGTCGAGCTCGGCCTGCGAGCGCACGATGTCCTGCTGGTCGCGCTCGTACTGCGCGCTGTGCCGGTTGAACTCGCGCTCCAGCGCCTTCAGCCGGCTCTCCGCGTGCTTCTTCTCCATCGTGCTCTGCGAGATGCGCGTCGCAGCTTCCGATGCCTCTTGTGGCTACTGACCTGCAGCGCGTCGAGCTCGGCCTGCGAGCGCACGATGTCCTGCTGGTCGCGCTCGTACTGCGCGCTGTGCCGGTTGAACTCGCGCTCCAGCGCCTTCAGCCGGCTCTCCGCGTGCTTCTTCTCCATCGTGCTCTGCGAGATGCGCGTCGCAGCTTCCGATGCCTCTTGTGGCTACTGACCTGCAGCGCGTCGAGCTCGGCCTGCGAGCGCACGATGTCCTGCTGGTCGCGCTCGTACTGCGCGCTGTGCCGGTTGAACTCGCGCTCCAGCGCCTTCAGCCGGCTCTCCGCGTGCTTCTTCTCCATCGTGCTCTGCGAGATGCGCGTCGCAGCTTCCGATGCCTCTTGTGGCTACTGACCTGCAGCGCGTCGAGCTCGGCCTGCGAGCGCACGATGTCCTGCTGGTCGCGCTCGTACTGCGCGCTGTGCCGGTTGAACTCGCGCTCCAGCGCCTTCAGCCGGCTCTCCGCGTGCTTCTTCTCCATCGTGCTCTGCGAGATGCGCGTCGCAGCTTCCGATGCCTCTTGTGGCTACTGACCTGCAGCGCGTCGAGCTCGGCCTGCGAGCGCACGATGTCCTGCTGGTCGCGCTCGTACTGCGCGCTGTGCCGGTTGAACTCGCGCTCCAGCGCCTTCAGCCGGCTCTCCGCGTGCTTCTTCTCCATCGTGCTCTGCGAGATGCGCGTCGCAGCTTCCGATGCCTCTTGTGGCTACTGACCTGCAGCGCGTCGAGCTCGGCCTGCGAGCGCACGATGTCCTGCTGGTCGCGCTCGTACTGCGCGCTGTGCCGGTTGAACTCGCGCTCCAGCGCCTTCAGCCGGCTCTCCGCGTGCTTCTTCTCCATCGTGCTCTGCGAGATGCGCGTCGCAGCTTCCGATGCCTCTTGTGGCTACTGACCTGCAGCGCGTCGAGCTCGGCCTGCGAGCGCACGATGTCCTGCTGGTCGCGCTCGTACTGCGCGCTGTGCCGGTTGAACTCGCGCTCCAGCGCCTTCAGCCGGCTCTCCGCGTGCTTCTTCTCCATCGTGCTCTGCGAGATGCGCGTCGCAGCTTCCGATGCCTCTTGTGGCTACTGACCTGCAGCGCGTCGAGCTCGGCCTGCGAGCGCACGATGTCCTGCTGGTCGCGCTCGTACTGCGCGCTGTGCCGGTTGAACTCGCGCTCCAGCGCCTTCAGCCGGCTCTCCGCGTGCTTCTTCTCCATCGTGCTCTGCGAGATGCGCGTCGCAGCTTCCGATGCCTCTTGTGGCTACTGACCTGCAGCGCGTCGAGCTCGGCCTGCGAGCGCACGATGTCCTGCTGGTCGCGCTCGTACTGCGCGCTGTGCCGGTTGAACTCGCGCTCCAGCGCCTTCAGCCGGCTCTCCGCGTGCTTCTTCTCCATCGTGCTCTGCGAGATGCGCGTCGCAGCTTCCGATGCCTCTTGTGGCTACTGACCTGCAGCGCGTCGAGCTCGGCCTGCGAGCGCACGATGTCCTGCTGGTCGCGCTCGTACTGCGCGCTGTGCCGGTTGAACTCGCGCTCCAGCGCCTTCAGCCGGCTCTCCGCGTGCTTCTTCTCCATCGTGCTCTGCGAGATGCGCGTCGCAGCCTCCGATGCCTCTTGTTTCGCAGCTATGGAGGTGGTAAAAATCTATGTAATGAGATCAATGTACAGGCTGGTAACACTTAGGGCTATTACGCACTGTCGACTAGTCGCCGGCGACTCAGTTGTCGACGACTGTAATATTGTATAGTTTAAATAGGTGTTTACGCACTAGTCACCGGTTGCACGGGCGACTCGGCGACTCGCCGCGCAGTGGCGACGCACAGGCAACTGCCGGTCGCCGGCGACCAATAGAAGCACGGTTTCAAATGAAAGCATTCACACTGCGAGTAACTGTCGTAACGACCGGACGGCCGCGCACAATGAGTTTTGACACGGATAAATGTACTTGGAATACTGTCGCTCGGCTCGGTCTCCGGCCCTAGTTTCCCATGTTTCGGTCGCCGAGGGACAGAGTCGCCGGCGACTAGTCGACAGTGCGTAATAGCCCTTAGAATTAGGTCGGCAATCCGCTGGTTTGCTAAAGGATTACATTCTTTATTTTATACAGTAGGCCAACTCACCCATGAGCTGGTCTTGCAGCGACTCCGAGGCGCCCTCCAGGCCGGTGCTGACCGAGAGGAACCTCTGCTGCGCCTCGGCTAGCGCGGCGTTGCTGGACTCGCTCGCCGTGCGCAGGTTCTCAAACGTAGATTCAACCTAATGTCAAATATACAATCAAATAACTGTTATTGGTGATGTACAACAGTTAATAATGTATCTATCGTACAATTTGAATTTCTTCTAAATGTATATATATAAAAATGAAACACGTTTTCCGTTGTCACGACATAACATGAAAACGGCTTGACCGATTTGGCTGATTTTTTTTTTAAATGTTCCTTGAAGTTCAGTGATGGTTCTTACGGAGAGAAAAATTCTAAAAAAAAAGTTAGGTAAAGTAGGGTAGGTAGTGTAGTGTAGGGAAGTGTAGGGAAGTGTAGGGTAGTGTAGTGTAGTGTAGGGTAGTGTAGTGTAGGGTAGGTAGGGTAGTGTAGGGTAGGTAGGGAAGGTAGGGTAGGGTAGCGCAGGATATGTAGGGTAGTCAATCGACGGGAGCGAAGCCGCGGGTAAAAGCTAGTTAGGGTTCCGTACCTCAAAAGGAAAAAACGGAACCCTTATAGGATCACTTTGTTGTCCGTCTGTCCGTCCGTCCGTCTGTCAAGACCCTTTTTCTCAGGAACGCGTGGAGGTATGAAGCTGAAATTTATATCAATTACTCAGGTCTACTGTCCCTTGAAGCTGTGAAAAAATCAAACTTCTAAGCCAACGCAATCAAAAGATACAGCCGTTTATGCCGCAAATTTTCGACACTTGCAAGGGAATCAAAACCTACAGGGTGCTTCCCGTGAACTCAGAATCTTGAAATTTGGTACGAAGCAACGTCTTAAAGCATAGATAAAGGAAAAATTACGAAAACCATAAATTTTTAGTTACATCACATAATATATATTTTTTTAATAATTTTAAACTTACTACCCATTTCCTCATAAACGCGTAGAGGTATTAAATTGAAATTCATACCAAATACTCAGGTCTATAATACCTTTAAGCTGTAACAAAATCAAACTTCTATGTCAACGCAATCAAAAGAAACAGCAATTTAAGCTGCATATTTTGAAACTCGCAAGTACTCGCAAGGGAATCAAAACCTAAAGGGTACTTCCAGTCGACCTAGAATCTTGAAATTTGGCATGAAGCAACGTTTTATAGCACACATAAAGGAAAAATTCCGAAAACCTTAAATTTTTAGTTACATTACAAGATTTTCTTTTTTGTAAAATTTTTAAGACTCGATTCGAGAATTGAACTGTTTTCATCTTGATAAATTGGTACGGAACCCTCAGTGTGCGAGTCCGACTCGCACTTGCCCGGTTTTTTTAATAATAAATGATTTTTCGTCGTATGACCACTCCTTCTTTGTGTACCTACCGCCAGCTAAAAACTGTACCTGCGCATTGTTATAAGAGTTTGTCGTGTCTTGTGTCGGGATGTCGAGCTTGCAAATAATGTTACCGAGGGTTCTGAGCGACAGAGCACATCCATGTTCCTCATGACGTGGACCGCCACCTAAAGGACAGTATAATCCTGACCTGGTCCAAGGCGTCCCTCTTGGCGGCGAGCGCCGCTTCGTCGTCAGCCCGGGCGCGCTCCAGCAGGCGCGCGCGCTTCTCGTGTGACGTCACGGCGTCGCGCGCCGCCTTGTGCGCCGCCGACGCCGACGCCTCGGTGCCCTCCAGCGCCGCCAGCTCTGTCTCTAAGCCATGCAGGACGTTGCCGCGCTCCTGACAAATTATTTATAAGTGATAACGAGATCAATCAAGCAGGAAAATCAACTACAAACGACAATTTGCGAGTATTTACTTTGAATTTGTTGAAAACTTGAATGAGAAATCAACAAAAGTACCTGTATTCAGCTAGATCTCAGGTAACTAAAATCGAAAACCGAAAACCCCAAAATAAACTAGCATTCGACCTTAAGCCGCTCAGCATGCGCTCCTATAGGTACGTCTGTTGACTAAAATCAACCATGAAAGTGATCAACAAAGTGCCTTATGTTTTACTGAACATTTTCGAAGACAATAATCAGTTGCTTCATCACTTGTGATTTCCATCACCTGTGTGAATCTGGTTTTGTGAAGCAGTTGACTAAAATAGAAGCTGCATGATGAAAACATTTATTACATTTATTTTAGTATGAATGAGTTAATGGTGTCACCAAAAAAAATATCTTATGATAAAAATCTCACCTGGTCTAACGCCCTGTTGATCTCGGCTATTTGTTTGTCAAACTCTTTGACCTCCCTGTCGTTGTCTTTAATCTTTTCTTTCTTGAGTTTGATCTGCTCTTGCACTTCTTTCAGTTTGCTCTCAGAATTTTTCGCCTGTTCCACTGTTGTTACAAACCTGAAGGAAAAACACAAGTTTTATAAAGTTTATCTAAAAGTTAGATTCAATTTAACTCATACCAGGTTCTCTCAAGGCTATGCACCCATGTGCAATCCCATAGAAACCATTCATTTTTCTTGTGCGAAGACACGGCCCCTGACACATGCTATTAAAAAATGTTTGGCCTATGTTTTTATGATGTGCAAAATAAAGGTAGGTATATAAGAATACAAGGTAACTTACTACAATAAACAAACAAAGAAAAAATGACTACTCCTAAAAATAAAAGTACTTCAAAATCTTGACAAAATTAGGGAAAGACAAAGGTTTTTAAATTTAAAATTGAGATGCGAATTTTCATTAAAAATACATGAGTCGACCCTCGAGCCTCGCATCAGTAGGAAATCGCGTGAGTTTATAGGCGTATTTATAGCAGAGCTTTCTTTTTTAACACATCATACATTTTTACGACATCAGGTCGAACATAGCATCACGTCTTTTAAAAAAAATAAAAAAGAATTATTTATCCGTTAGACTTACTTATAAGCTATGTGTAATCTAGTGAGATTCTCAAGCTCCCTCACAACTTTTTGGTATTCTTGAAACTGAGTTCTTTCGTCTTGTAGCTTTTGTAATTTTGGCGCAATGTCCTCACGGATTATCTAAAACAAACAATAATATTTTCATTACAATTTTTCCAGAAGAAAAAGTAAATTCAACCATGGCTTATTCTATCCATATGCCATTTCATTCAAATCAGTTTTAGTAAAGTTAATAAAATAAGCTCACAATGAGAGACATTATGTCTTATGCATTTATAAATTTTTATTTCATTTTTTTTTAATTTAAAATAATATTAAAACGGAAAATAATAAAAATTTATTATTTTCCTCACTAATACCGTACAGATTACATTATTAAAATAAATGGAGTGGACTGGAGCCTAAACTAGGGCAGCCCTGTATTTCAGGACTCCAGGTCTTCATCCCGCGGCAAGTGGGTCTGAATTCAGTAGCGAATTTAATCACCTTAAATTGTATGATTTGTGTGTGTATTTTGAATGTGTTATGGTCTGAAAGTGCGTGTCTTTGTGTGTTGTGTGTTTGTGTGTTGTGTTTGTGTGTTGTGTGTGTGTGTTGTGTGTGTGACTGTGAGTGATGTGTGAAAATTTTTAAGATTTGGACATTTGGTGAATGAAGATACAGATATACTTTAACAATTCACCACTCACATTGGCAATTTCTGTTTTTACTTTCTATATTAATAAATAATAGAGCCTTTGGGAAATTATGTTATTTTAGAAAATATTTACATCATTAAGCTCCCTCAGCTTGGCGTCTTTCTTCTCAATAGTTTTCTGAGCAGCCTGTTTCTTGGCTTCATACATCCTGGTGCCCGCAGCCTCTTCCACCATCGACAAGATCTAGAAAAACCATAAGTTTGATAACAAATACAATACTTGTTGTAGATATTATCAGATAATTTCCCTTTTACATGAATATCTTATCAAGTGCTTTATTTGTAACTGGCATATTGGCTATTGAATCAAAACCACTTGTAGCATTTATCAATGCCTTTCAGATATCTGCTGACTTTCTTCTTTTGTCAACAACACTAGTGTTCAGCTAGACAAAATTAATGATATTGTGATTGAAGGCACAGCTGTAATAATTTATTTTGTTGCTGTTCAAAAGGCTAATTTTTCAAATCACTGACAGAGCTGACTGAATGAGCAATAGCCAATCTAATAAATTAAGAGATAAGATATAAAAGAAAACAAAAATTGAGTATTAGGGGCTAAGAATCCGGCAACACTTGCCAACACTGTAGCACCCAAACATCGTCGGAACATTTACCTCAGGTGGTTTCATGTTCAAGACCTTGGTGATGCGGCCCTGCATGATGAGGAAGTGAGGGTTGTTCACATTGAGCTGCACGGAGCAGAACAGGTCGGCCACTCTCTTGTTCTGCACATTGATGCCGTTGATCATGTACTTGTTCTTGCCGCCCATTACAACCTGACGAGTTATAAATTGTTTAGTAACGATCATGTTTCTTTTAAACAATTGAATTATTATTTGGTTTGTGGCCTTGTCATGTTTTAAGTTAGGTGCAACAGAAAGCATTACAATGGAAATGATACAAAACAATAAAGTTATAGTTAGTGTAAGTATTGAGTTCAAAAGCCAATGCGTTTTAAGATAATACATAAAATAAATATTTTTTATTTTCAGTTTGTCAGACATATGTACTTATTCATTAAAAATAAAAAAGTAGTCTAACATACAGAAGCTACAAGAAAAAATAAAGTTTAAGAAAATACCTGTCTCGTAACAGTGATCTCATTTTGGTTCTCATAGCCGATAGGGCACTGTTTCCTGTCACGGTTGTCAAATGTGATGCTCACGGTGGCCTTGGTGATACCCGCCTGGCCATGCTTGTAAATCAACTCTTGCAAACTGCCCGCACGCACCTAAAACATTCACAATCATGCAGGTTTCTTTGTAGTGTGTATCCAATATGTAATAGTTCGGCTAATGGTAGTGTGACATAATGATATAAAAAATAGGACAAGGCATATAGCCAAGATACACACTGCCAGCTAAGTTTATCTTAATTTTTATCAAGGAAATATATAGATTTTTATAATTAACTTTATCAGATTAGTTGCTTAAGTGGCTAGCATGAATATAAGTCTGCAAAAACTACAAAACTAGCACAAAGAAAAGTATTGGCGGAAAAAGTCTTAACCATCACACATTACGAATAAATGCATTGTACAAGTACTTACGTTTGATAAGTTTGTGATTCCTAACACAAAACATATCGAATCCAATATGTTCGACTTCCCTGTACCATTCAGCCCAGTGATAGCATTGAATTCTGGATCGAAGCCGGTGATCTCCACACGATTCCCGTATGACTTGAAGCCGTCCAACACTATCGATTTTATATGCATCTTCACGATGATCAATTCATCGAGGAGGAAGGATAGAAGAGGAAGATAGCACACACTTTTTCATCAAATACACTAAAAATAACAAACACTATGGAAAACCTCGTAAAGCGGGAGCCGTTGGGAAATGGAAATTACAATTTTTTTGACATTTATTTATCAACTGTCAACGGCGGCTTCGCGGTATCGATGCTTTCCGTTCCATTACACGAAATTTACAGTTTAGCTGAGTAACATTTCAAATATTTCTATAAATATTTTGTTTTATAGTTTTTTTAGAAGAGAACACATGAAGTTAATTAATATACCTATATGTTTGTCAAGTAATTTATATCTATATTGTATTAATTCGAAATTTTAAATCACAAAAAGTTGGAGTAATATTTTCGTCTATGTTATGCAATATGCGTCTACTTGAACACAATTTATTGATCTTTTTGTTTGACGTTTTGAATTAATTTGTGCAGTTTCGGTTATTGGTTATTTAGTTATTTTGCGTATCTTTTAGTTTTAACAAAATGGATTATAGTAGCACAGGTGCAATGAGAAGCCCATTCTCTCCTCGAGTGAGGCAGTCCATTACAGGACGAAGGCCCATTGGGCTCTCGTCTGCTAAAAAGAACCAAAGGTTTGTACATAACCTAATAAGTCTAATTTGAATAGAAAATATGAGAGATAAATTCAATGCATGATGTTTTCCACAGTAAGTTTATGCAGTCTCCAGGTGAGCAAACTGGAGATGTTGTGTACAAGACGCCAGTTACCACAATAGAAACTTATGGAATGCCCCTCCCTGTGATGGTCACTGAAGCCCTAACATTTGGTAAGTACAATATTTTTCAAGAGTTTTTATCCTATCAGCAGAACAATATTACAGTTATTTATTTTGCTATTCTAACTACAAATCAGTAATTAAGATACATTTCTTGCAGCCAGCGGTGAGGTGAGCGTGCGTCTGTCAGCCTGTGGTTGGTGCTGGGTGGTGTCAGGGCGACGCATCATATCCTGGCCGCGCAACTCCACTATATCCGTCACTGCATCAGCCGCGCCTGCTAGCACCATCGCTCGGGAGCTGTCTCTACCCCAGACTGATCTTGCACATAAGGCTGATCTGGTGGTACTGTTCTATATGGAAGGGGCACAGGTAAAATACCAAGTTACACCATCACTTTGATTACATTTTGTAACATTTTATATTTTCATTATGATTAGGCTTGCATTTGATCATTATCTTGCCTTATGATTAATTAGTGATATGTAGCCAACAATGGAGCACACTCTGTTAGTGTAACCAAATAAATAATTTGTAATCCCTAAATTTTGTACAGATGCCATCCTGCATAGGAGTGTCCCCTGAAGGCACAGTCCGTTACTGGCCATCCGTTGGGCAGGAGGGTGTGTACATAGATGTCTCGTGCGAGCTGGCTGGCCAGGAGTGCGAGAAACTTGGTGACTATACTCCGGAAGGACTGGTGCTGGCCACCACTACTTGTACTGTTGTACTGCTCAACCCTACTGTTGTTGGTAAGTCTGCATTTACAAAATGCACAATATATTGGAAGCTATTAAGTTCTTATTAAAAACCTTTCCAATGTTTTGCACATACCATATGAAATGTACAAGCATAATGCCTAAAATAAACTTTTAGTCTGCCATAATTAAAAAAACCAGATAATAGTCTGCTATTTGCTGGTTTTTAATAGTTAACACTGATAATTTTATTATTTTTCAGTGTTTTCTGCACAATGCAGTTAGCAAAGAGTAGGTAATAAGTCTTATATCTGCATAACCTGTGTCCAATGTTGACTTACTAACCGGCCACAATGGTAACTTACATGAACACATACCATTACAGTATAAATCAATAAAAATCAACTGCAATGCAATGACACACTTACTGTTTCCCACAGCACCCCCTGTCCGTACATAATAAATGTGCTTGTAAGGCAGTAGTGCTACATATTTAATGCAGAGACTGGCACTGCAATGACACATCAGCTGCCTGTACGACAGAATTTTCCCACAGTTAAACAAAGCCTTGTTGCATAGTAAATGATTTGTAGCTAGGTACTACACCTACATGTTTTAATAAAAACTCTTTGAAGTTATTATTCCCATGTTTACTGACATTATTAAGTTAAACTGAAATAGCATAATAATTGTGTTAGTAGAAGATACAATGGTGTGATTGTTTGCAGACGGGCGCGCGACGGTGACGTGTCGCACGCTGCGGCCGCCCAGCGGCTGGCTCGGCGGCATCGGGCGCCGCGTCTCCTTGCTGTTCTTCGGATCCATGCCGGCTCATGCAGACACGGTGAGGACTTCTTTATACTCAATGCAATTTGTTACTGTGACCTCATTTAAGTACTAACATATTTGATGTAGAAAATTATCTCTGTTTTGGTTATTACTTACATTGTTTACCATTGTTACTTTGTAATTGGATAGAAATAATTGCCATCCACATTGAACTGCAACAACTAATGACAATGAACAATGCACGCGATTGAATTGCGATTGTGTTGTTTATTGTCAAATCGCATCAAGCCTAGCGTCTATCTTTACTAAAGATTGATATATTATGTACTCACACTATTTCAGTTACCTACATATCTTTAAGCAGTCAGTACACTATAATGTAATTAATTAACTTGCCTATCGTCGGGAACATGTGACGTTAGTTGAGCATCGTAGCAGCTTAGTTTGGTGTGGTTGCAGAAGCTAGTAGGCGTGGTGGTGCTGCCTGGCAACGCGCAGACGGAGAGCACGATCGCGCTGGTGTCGGGCGGGCCGGCGCTGCAGCTGTGGCGCGGCGCCGAGCTGCACGAGCACTCGCTGCGCCGCGCGCTCACCGACGCGCACGCGCGCACGCACCTCACGCCGCATGGTACCACAAACTATACTTTATTTACCCAGAAATTAGATTCATATTTGACTGACAAGTTGAACATGTTGCCATATGGCAACCTAGGGATGCTTCGCCGATTTTCTTTTCGGGAAATCGGTAAATCCTACTTCTTATTTAGTCTGTTTTTAACGTTTGAATCCCCAACCGGTCCTATGAGACCGCGCTGTTATTGTTTTACTATTGTGTCTCGTTTCGCGGGTATCTGAGTAATTAATAGCTGTAAGTCCGTCATGTACTAAATAAATTAATCTTTGGCGTTGTGATGCGTTCGTTGACGTTCGCGAATTCTTCAAGCATCGTCGCGCAGCATACTGATGTGTGTTCGGTAAAGCCGAAAGACACTATGCTAACGCGACAACGCGTTCGGATTTGCCAAAAAAACTTAATGCGACTGTTACAACTTACAACAGTGCAAATACTAAAACCAAACAATTAATATCAAATCCGGATCCATGAATGTCCCATTCAACCCTCAGGCGAGCTGAACAGCCTGGAGATCATGGCGCTGGACGTGCGCGCCAGCGGCGACAGCGCGCTGCTGCTGCTCATCGCCACCGTCAACGTGGCGCGCTCGCCCGAGATGAGATACGCCATCGGTAAGTACCACCTAGCTTCTGCTGGTTAAAATTGAAGTAACAAATATTGCCTTAAAAAGGCGACAATTGATGAACGAACACGTGGCGAAAGAAGCATTAGAAGGCCTCCCACAAGGTGGACCGATGGCGTGGTGAGAGTCGGGGAGCCAGTGAGTTCGAGACGCACGGGACCGCTCGTTCTGGCGACACTTTGGGGGAGTCCGGCATTGGACGTCTTTCGGCTGAAATAATGGTGATGAACGTAATACAGACGTCAAGTGCATCATTTCGCTTCCGTTCGCAGCGCACATCTGCGTGGAAGACCCGAGCAAGCCGCGCGTGACGTCGGTGGTGGCGGCGCGCGGCTGGGCGGGCGAGGCGGACGAGCCGCCGCGCTTCCTGCCGCTGGCGCACCGCGCCATCCTCTACACCAGCAAGTACATCGCCATCGTCTCCAGTAAGTCACAACAACCGCGTTCAACTACCCGCCCTACCTTCCATCCTCTTGCCTCTTTTCTTCTGCCTTCGTCCTATTCTCTCTTTTTTACCTCTCTTCTCCTACCTCGATATATTTGGCACACTGACACTGTACTGTACACTGACAATCCTAAATCTATCTTCTTTCGTTAAATCCATCTATAGGTTGTCTGTAAGAGATTGTCCTATGCGAAAGGACACTGTTCAATTGTTTTATAAATTTAATGTTTTTCCTGAGTTATTATGAGGAGTATCTTTATTTTGGGGCCGAGTGTTTTGTAACTGATGATCAAGTTAGCGTTGTGTCCGCCAGCAACAGTCGCCAACGACAAGGTGGACTACATCGACGTGTCGTCGGAGGGCGACAAGCTGCTGGGCGCCGAGCTGTGCGGCGGCGTGCCGCTGCTGTTCAGCCACAAGCACGGCGTGCTGGCGCTCAGCCAACCCGACGCCGTGCACACTACGCCGTGAGTATACACGCTAACACAAACGACAAGCTGCTGGGCGCCGAGCTGTGCGGCGGCGTGCCGCTGCTGTTCAGCCACAAGCACGGCGTGCTGGCGCTCAGCCAACCCGACGCCGTGCACACTACGCCGTGAGTATACACGCTAACACAAACGACAAGCTGCTGGGCGCCGAGCTGTGCGGCGGCGTGCCGCAGTTCTTAAAAGTCAGGACACTACCTTATTGTGACGGACGGGAAACTACGGAACCCTACAATGAGCGTGGCCCGATACGCCCATGGCCGGTTTTTTAGTTTTTCTTTGTTGACAGCAAGAATAAACAAAATGCCACTAACTCTAGCAGCTGTACAAAGAAATGAGCTGCCTTATGCATGGTAGATAGCATGGGAGAAAGGGACATAAAATGTACATGAGCTTGTTAAAATGTTTGCGTTTGATTGGCAGGTCGATGTGCGAGAGCCCGATGGGTTCGCCCTGCCCGTCCGACATGTACGACGGGAACCTGTCGCTCTACGAAATTGATCCTAACGAGGTAAGTTAAAAAAGTCATCATAAATGTCATTCAATGTTGAAAACTCGACCTCTTCCACCAACAAAAGTAAAAATTGCAGCAGTTTAATGAATGTTGTTTGTTCATTGTTCTTCCAGGTGAGCATGGTGACGACGGACGCGTGCGGCAAGCTGAAGACGGCGTTCCTGTTCCACGTGCGGCGCGACGCGGCGGCGTGCCGCGCGCTGCTGGGCGAGCTGTTCCCGAGCGCGCGCGAGGACGAGCGCGACGTGGACGGCGTGCTGGACCGCAGCGTGCTGCGCATCGCCACCGACATGCTCGACGACATCCCCGCCGGAGACCCCAGGTAGGCGGGAATACACTCTTGTTTCCTTCAACTGAACGTCCGGAAAATTCTGACTTAGGGCTACCTAGGGTTTATCCTTGATTAGTTAGATTCGCGTTGTATAAAAATATGGGTGGAATCATCTATATCGATACCAGAAGTACCAAAAGGGACATTTTTACGTTTTGGGTTAAAGGCCCTTACGTCCATAGTCGTAAAGGACTTTTTACAGTTTTGGTAAATGTCCCTTATGTTATTTCATCCTTCTGGTATCGAATGGCTGTTATTGATGGTGTTCGGGTTGCAGGTGGAAGCAGCGCTTGGGCGGCGCGGCCACGAACATCTGCCTGGGCAGCTCGGCGGCGCTGCAGGTGGCGGCGCAGCTGCGCGACAAGCAGCGCGCCTTCTCGCTCTTCTGCGACTTCCTGCGCGCCGTGGGGCTGTGGCAGCGCCTCGGACTCGTCACCAGAGGTACCCGACACAGATACCATACTTGTTTTGAGGTTGAGCTGACAGTTTCTGGCTACCAGCGGAACGCGTTTATTACTTCCAATCCTCGAACATTTTTTAACTTTGCAGATAAATCAGTTGCATGGCGGTTTATTACGTGTTCCCGTCTAGTTTCAATATATAATAGTTGTTATTGAATGTTCAGAAAGCGGCGGCGGCGTGGTGAGCACGGAGAGTGCGCTGTGCGGGCTGGCGGAGCAGCTGTCCATCGCCGTGGCGCTCCGGAGGCTGCAGCAAGGAGCCGACGCGCAGCTCATCGACGCGGCCATCTACCAGGTCAGTTAGTGTATACGCGCCTGCAAAATTAACTAACAACGTCGCGATATTTTTTGTGGCGGCCATACTGCAATGCTAAATTTTAAATCCAGTCTCATTGTGTGACTGACCCAAAAGCTCAATATTTATTTTAGGTGGTTTGCGGCGAAAACCCGGAGGTAGAAGAGGACCCTGAAGTAGAGGCAGCGCTGTCTTCCGGCGCGCTGTCTCCCGCCGACGTGTGCTACCGCCGCGTGTCGCGCGCCAGCCACGTGCTGCGCGCGCTCGCCCAAGCACCGCCGCCCGCGCATGACGCGCGCGCGCAGGCCAGCCATGCCGCCGCCACCATCAACATACTTACTGTGAGTTGTTGATATATTTCGGGTATAAGGTGCAGAAATAAGAAGCCGGGTGCTTTCAATGAACGCTATTTTAATACTGAGGATTCGCATTGACACTTTCACACTATACGATGTTACATTATGACTTATGAGTGAGCGAGAAGCACATACACATCAGTTGTACTCAATACCGCGCTCACTTGTGCTACCGCCGTATGTCGTGTTGCCGCCACTGTACACGCGCGCCTGTTGCAGAGCGTGCTGAGCCAGGTGCACGGGACGCGCGCGCAGTGGGGCGGGCCCGCACAGACGCCCGCACTGGGCCCGGGCGCGCTGCTGCCGGCGCTGGGCGCGCTGCTGCGGCGCGGCGCGGCGGCGGCGGCGGGCTGCCCGGACGCCACGCTGCGCGCGCAGCTGTTCGAGGCGGCCGCCGCGCTCTCCGACCTCATCCTCACCGACGCCGAGCACCTCAACAGCGAGCCGCACACGCAGCACGTGTACGAGCGCATCCGCCGGGAGGCTATACAGCCGTTTAGTGAGTCTAATGCATCAATCATAACGTTACCTGTTAAAAATCGTTGTACCGGCCGTACCGTAACAGTTTTTTAAGACTAATGTTATGGATTTTGCAGAAATAAAATACTTTATCGTTAGTTATAATCAGAAATCGGAATCATTATTTCAATATGAGTGTTTATTTCCAGTCGACGAGGGACAAACGGAGCGAGCGGCAGTTCTGGCCGAGAAGTTCAAAGACTTCGAGCTGCTGATAGAGATGTGCATCAAGAGCAACGACTTGGAGAAACTGTTCTCGTACATCGACAAGTATTCCAATGAGGTACGTTTGTTATTGCAATATTCACTTTGTTTATTAATTTAATAATCGTCGTCTCCTTCGTTAGCATTATTTATTTTCATCATCATCATCATTCATTCCTCCTCGCTCCTGACTAAGGCCTGTACCCGGGCCCGTCCCGAGAGACCATTACCGCCGATCGCCCCTACGAGGACATTGTGCTGCACTTCGCGTCCCATAGGTGATCCACACATTGCGTTGCGTGACACCCAGATATTTCTTCCGCAACAAATCGGGTGCAGGAATCTCATGAATTTACCATGTGAGAACCTGCGTCATGCGGAAGGTGAGGACGCCGTGACGTCTTTCCAGCCACTTCTCAAAGAGGGGACTTACCGCCATAATGATGGCGAGCCCAGCTTTGCAGGCGCGGACGACTACTTGTATTGGACAAATAAATAAGTCCGGCTTGTATGTCTAAATAATTGATACCTAACATCTAAATCATAAAACACAACAAATAAATTAAATAAACATCAAGACTGATTCGCGCGGCTACTCTAAGTTGCCAATTCAATGCGAAATTCATTCATTTAATTATGTAATGTCGCCGCCCTGAGCGGAATCTCTCCCATCTCATTCCAACACTTAACAAAGGAAAGAGATGAACACTAGTGTGTTTAACATCTAGGAATGGTCAGCTAGTATGTTGTGACCGCCACTGTAGCGACAAAAAAATTGCTGCAAAAATATCCATAGATGGCTGTACAATCTTATATTTAATTTGATTCTTTTGAATCTTAATTTCTCGATAGAAGGCGTTAATCTTTTACGTCACTAAGCTGAATGGCAGTATTAAGATTCTACGCGATTCCATGACCACCTCGCGTTTTTTTTTATTTCCAAAAATAGGAACGTAATAGATAGATCAAGATCTCTTGGCTTCTAAGGGTCTAGGCCCTTGACCCTTAGAAGCCAAGAAGAAGAAGCCTTGACTAAAGGCTATTTGCACGCCGCTGCTGCACTGGGTTACGACGATCGCTGTCGCCATTCCTCCATGAGATCCCGTCGTAACTCTAACTGCCATGCTGCGACTTATTGCGGCAGTGTAGTTTCGCCCCGGCGTTGCATCTCCATGCTCAAATCATGCATGCGTGCAAGGACCTCCAGATCCCTTGGTAGCAGCCAGCAAGGAGGCTCACCGCTTCGCGGTAGACCGGGCGGTCCCCCCGCCCCATCCGAATAGCCGTGACCCTCTGGCAAACGTTTAGCTTGATCGCGGATGGTTTTCGCAGTGACGACGTCACACTAGCGCCTTGTGAAATGCCATGGACCGAACGTAGAGCCTCCAGCAGGAGGCGTCTGGGCCCCCAACATATGGGCAGGAGTCGCAACCACGTCCGTTCCAATTTGAATGCCAGACGTTGAAAGTGCTCCTCAGCCACCTCCTGGTACGACTCTCCGCGCTACAGGACTAGCGTGTCGTCTGCGTAACAGACCTCGCTGACTCCTTCAGGGAGGTCGCCGCTCAGCACGTAGTCGTACCCGATGTTCCGCAAAGGCGGTCATATATTCCTGTGGAAACCAACATCTCTCGTCGTTTCCACTCTCCCTGGTTGATATACCTGTCGATCACGCGGCGGAGGCCTCGTCGAGCAACACGATGTGCTATAGTTTCGCGATGAGAGAATTTTCCCGTCTTCTTTGAGTCTATCTTCCCAGAAACCTGTTCCTTTTGACTAGCACAACGATATGTTTGCAGGGCATAGCGTCGGTGTCATTCGCGCGGCTGGCGGAGCAGGGAGGCGCGCGCGCGGCCACGCTACTGCGGCGCGTCGGCGCGCGCTACCCGGCGCCCCTGCGCGCCTGGCTGCGGGCGGCGCCCGCGCGCGGCCCGCTGCTGGCGCTGCACGAGCTCAGCACGCAGCACTACGCGCGCGCCGCAGAGGCGCTGCTGCTCATGGCCAACGAGGAGATGGAGTCCGTCAACAGGCTCACGGTAACTATTGCTCTTCTGGAGCGGCCCGCTGCTGGCGCTGCACGAGCTCAGCACGCAGCACTACGCGCGCGCCGCAGAGGCGCTGCTGCTCATGGCCAACGAGGAGATGGAGTCCGTCAACAGGCTCACGGTAACTATTGCTCTTCTGGAGCGGCCCGCTGCTGGCGCTGCACGAGCTCAGCACGCAGCACTACGCGCGCGCCGCAGAGGCGCTGCTGCTCATGGCCAACGAGGAGATGGAGTCCGTCAACAGGCTCACGGTAACTATTGCTCTTCTGGAGCGGCCCGCTGCTGGCGCTGCACGAGCTCAGCACGCAGCACTACGCGCGCGCCGCAGAGGCGCTGCTGCTCATGGCCAACGAGGAGATGGAGTCCGTCAACAGGCTCACGGTAACTATTGCTCTTCTGGAGCGGCCCGCTGCTGGCGCTGCACGAGCTCAGCACGCAGCACTACGCGCGCGCCGCAGAGGCGCTGCTCCTCATGGCCAACGAGGAGATGGAGTCCGTCAACAGGCTCACGGTAACTGGAGCGGCCCGCTGCTGGCGCTGCATGACTAAGTTGAAAAAGCACTTACAGAGAGTCCATCCCACAGTCATTTAAATATGTTCTTGTTTGATTGCAGACGACAGCGTCTCTGGCTAAGCTGTGCCTGGTGGCGTCGGACGAGCCGGGCAGCCAGCAGTCGGGCGCGTGGCAGCGCCTGGAGTCGCGCCTGGCGCTGGCGGAGCAGCACGCCGCGCTGCCGCGGGAGCTGCGCCTGCACCACGGCCTGGACGCGCACGACACCAGGGTGCTGCCGCCCGAGGACGTCGTGCAGGTGAGTAGTGTGCCTGGTGCGTCGGACGAGCCGGGCAGCCAGCAGTCGGGCGCGTGGCAGCGCCTGGAGTCGCGCCTGGCGCTGGCGGAGCAGCACGCCGCGCTGCCGCGGGAGCTGCGCCTGCACCACGGCCTGGACGCGCACGACACCAGGGTGCTGCCGCCCGAGGACGTCGTGCAGGTGAGTAGTGTGCCTGGTGCGTCGGACGAGCCGGGCAGCCAGCAGTCGGGCGCGTGGCAGCGCCTGGAGTCGCGCCTGGCGCTGGCGGAGCAGCACGCCGCGCTGCCGCGGGAGCTGCGCCTGCACCACGGCCTGGACGCGCACGACACCAGGGTGCTGCCGCCCGAGGACGTCGTGCAGGTACTGACAGTCAGAGCAACTTCACTAATGTGGAATCATTGAAATTGGCGTAATATCAGTATAATGAAGTTGAGAATTCTATTGTCAACGAAGTTTGTAGGGAAGACATGGCTTAAAAGACTTAGTATCCAAGCCAAACACATTAACAAAAAAATAGAGTATGCACAGGTCGGCGGCGCGGCCGCAGCCGACCTGCGCACCCGAGCGGCGCGCGCTCGGCGCTGCAGCGCCGTGACCATAGTTAGGGTTTCATATTTGCCTCAAAAGCTGTCAACAGTTGTTTAAGGTTGGGAGATGTTAGGATCACCTTCTGATCTAAAAATATTACACTTCGATGAAAAAAATCAGACTATCAAAAATCTTGAAATGTCACGAATCGCAGTCCAAATCGACGGTTCACGGACACAGCAAACGATAAATTTTTCAAAACACAGAAGAGTTTCAGTCATCAATATCGGTGAACGTTGCTTTACCTCTTATTAGTCGACCTGAATTAATTTGAACTTAACCACAACACGAACCTCTAATCTTTGTTTTCGCTTCTGTAACATATTCACCTTATAACTGACGATGTATTGTTGACAGATGTACGTCGACTCGGAGAGCAAGGCGCTGACGGAGTACGACTACAAGAAGGCGCTCGACCTCACCGACTACATCCAAGACATGGAGAAGAGGGACGATCTAAGACTCAGGGTAAGATTAAGGCGGGCGGGTTTACTAGAGGCAAGGTTCAGGCTGGTCGGATTCGCTAGAAGCAGGCCGGCCCTGGCTTCAAGCGACTCCTGCCCAATCTGCGGAGTTTTAACCCTTCTTGCCGAAGGTTGCGAAAACGATAGTAAACGGTAACGGGTGACACCATTCTACGGACCAGCTAGTAGATGACAAGATCTAGGTGTGACGCGCGATCCGAGGGGCATAGTTAGCACATACTTCAGGCTCTATTCCATCTGAGCAGAAAGCGGCGGAGAGCGTTAAAAGAAACAATACTTCTCACCCTAAGCCTCACATTAGAAGGCCCAGTGCATGGGGAGTTGCAGGGCTACTGCCGACTACAGTAATCGCGTAGGTTTGCATCTAACCAGTATGTGTGGTGTACAGGTGTGGTGCGCGTGCATCCGACGCGACGACTGGTCCTCGTGCCGCGTGGACGCGCCCGCCGACGAGCTGCAGAACAAGATGTTCTTCCGCCTCATCGACCTCGTGCACGTCATGGGTGAGCTATTGCTACTATTGTCTAATACTGTCCCAAGAAAACCCAATCCACAAGATCAAAGTTCGCATTTGTAATGTTGCCAGTGGGTATATCAATGAGAATTTAATTATTCATCTTCTCTATATATACATACGTCATGGATTTTCCAGAAGCATCGCGTATAAGCGATTTTTGTTATCTATATATGTATAAAAGAAGAAACTGGCTGACTGACATTAACGCACAGACGAAACTATAGGACTTAGGAGCTCTAAATGTTGCAGGGTTTTCTTTTATGACGTAGGCAAGCATTAGGAGAGGCTTTCCCAAAACTCACCCCTGAGGCGATCAAATACGGGAAGTTCAAAGTTTGTATGGCGAAAGCTACTTTGACATACGCGAAGTTGCTGGCAGAAGCTAGTCTTGTTATAACTGTGGTGTTGTGCGGTGCAGGCGGCGACCTGGAGCTGCTGCTGCCGCCGGCGGAGGACGTGCTGACGGCGCGCGAGCTGGCGGACGTGGTGTCGGACGCGCGCGCGCACTTCCTCATCAAGTACGCCTACGAGTGCGTCGACGCCACGCGCGACCGCGCTCCGCACGACGGGTAAACGCACCTGCCAACACAGCTGTCCTTAACTAAACCTACATCACTTTGAACTCCGTCACGTTAAGACCATTCGTTGACACTAGTTCTAGATATGACATAGGTAATCTCCCTTACATTCCGTTCGTTGTTTTCGTTTTTATTCAATGCGGCGAAAGATTCAAGCTAGCTCAAAGCAAAAACACCTTTTACCCTGAACACTATACTGTGTTGTTTCACTATATTAATAGTAATTTGTGAATAATGCATCCAGTGGTTAGAAGTTCGTTGTATTGAACACGAACGTAAGCTTCATATAAAGTGGAACCTATAGGAGATTATCTATATAGTATGGTTAAGGATTTCGTCAGCCGCACATCTTTTGTTGTTACAACCCCGTCACTGCAACACTGTTACGTTGCACACTATGTTTCTGTCAAATTGAAACTGTTTAGTTAAATGTACGTTTAGTGAGAATTATTGTTATGTATTATTACATTTATGCGTAGACTGCTATATTTTCGTTTAGTCATCTTAGTTTACACATTGTACCAAATAATCGTGGGATTGGATCTTTTATCGTAACACCCACATGTCCCACATTGGCAAACATGTAAGTAGTACCAGCAGTAAGTCAGCATACTCGTACTCGTCGTTGGCTACCGCTACCAAACTGGCAAAGCGCAAAGAAGAACTGAGATTGAAAGTTCTACAATTGCAAAAGCTGGATCTTCAGATCAGATAGATGACTAACTTACTGTGACTTGTCAAGCCAATTCTAGCTAAGAAATAGTGGAGTATTCGTCCATCTCTTTCCCTCATAGGAGCAATGAAGGTGTAGACACGTCATGTTAAGATTGCAATATGTACTGTGACGTCATTTGCCAGAGCGTAATTTATATAAAACGGAAAAAATGTCGCCACAAGCGTGTTAAAAAAATCTCCCTGTTATTAATACATACTATAGTGTGTGTAGTGTAAAAGTATAGAGCGATTTAATTTTGAACATAATACTACAAAATAATAATGTGAGTACATAATGAAACCCCTGTAATAAACATGTCGTGAAAGACTTACTCAAGTCTGATAATATAGATGTATTTAAATAGATTCTTAAGGCGTAGTTAAATGTAAGTAGTATGTAGCAAGGCTTGTGAAACTAATAGCTTATTGTTTTGTTTTTCTTAGTTTAAACCAGGAGTAAGTAGTAAATATAGCACATGGAGCTTTAGATAAGGTTCTGCATCTCGGCAGTGTGTGACCCGATTTCTGGCTTAAGCATTAGCAGTTGAGTATTTCTTAACTCTGGCCTGAAAACCTGTAAAAATTTAGCACTTTGGTACCTACTTACTGTCCACGAACGTAGCTTCATAGCTGTCGACGAAGCGGCAGCGTCGTGTCATTGCTGTTTCGTCGACCGACAGTGTCATACAAAACTATGACCTATAACTATGTAAACTTTAAGCAGGCGTACACAAAGAGTATAATTACAAATACGAATCCACGCGTCCGTGGACAAGTAGATTTGGTAGCGTTTGACACGTTCTTAACTCAAAGTATTCAGGTACTCACCTTATTTCACGTAGTACGTATTTAAGATATCTTGCTAAGGCTCCTTGTGTCTTATTAAAACCTGCGTATAGTCGATTTCGTTATGGTTTTACTAGTTTTGAGAATGAAAATCCCGTCATTTTCTCTTAGTGGTGGACCACCTTTAAATTTAATGATGCTAAAACAATCATGAGATCGACTATACAATAGATTACATTATTTTTAGTTGGTAGTATATCGCTATTCAGTTTAAAACGTTAAGGTTTTATCCTCAACATATGTACCCTTAGAGCCAGCTGTCTGTAGTGAGTGAGTGTTTATTAACTTTAGCTTGTAACCAAACGTATTGAGAACAGTATGCACCTTCTAGATGTCTATAGTCACGATATAAAATAACCATAGATCGTATAAGTAGCAAAGTTTTCCATAATTTGAGAGTTACTTCTAGTTTAAACAGAACAACTGTAAAGTTAAGTGCACATTCTCAGACAAACGTTTGCATACGATTTGACGACAAAAAACGGTCATCTTGAAACCTCAGATACATTAGTGGACACAGTGTCCCCAAATTTTACTTGTAGGTAAGCTTTGTCTGTCATGGAACACGTCATCGCTTATCATCAGCTGATATAGTGATCAACTCTCATTTAAAAAATAAAATATCAAGAATTCGTTACACTAGAGAAAAATGAGAGGTTATCTTCAACAGACTGACACCTGAACATACTTAAACCCACGAAAACTGTCCTCTGTTTAACTTGTCCGTCAGAGGGTTACTGTATCTAGAGCTGTAGAATAGTGAGATGTGTTATAATTAATTACTATTTTAGTTAAATATAGTTATGTAAGTTCTTAGCTCGTAAGTGAGATAATTCCCGCTACGGCTGGGTTATCGAATCGCGTCCGACTCACATTCTTGGGCCACGCCCTTATTCTCTAAATACACTCGACTCTAAGACGCCCTTAGACTTTTTCCTGTTGCTGTAATACCTACACATTCAAGTTGTTAGTGGCGGTAAAAGATTTAATGGTAACCTATACAATTATACATATACTATTATGAGATATCAATACATACCATGTTTCGATGAGAAGTTTCAAAACTACTGAAGGATATTAACTATTCGAATAAAGAGAAAAGACAATCGTGTAACAAAGATTCGTGTAAGTGTAGATTACAAAGAACCTAAAGTTTGCCTAAAAATTGCACTATAAGTTAATAACAATTGTTTGTCACATGGTTTTGAAACATTCATATGCATAGGTACAGACAGTCTAAATATTTCCATTTTGTTTAATTGTATTGCGCAACAAATGAAGGAATAGACGTCTACGAGTAGTATAATGATTGCTGGTATAGTATAATAATATATATAGTATAATAATATTGCTGGTGCAGTGATCAACAACAAGAGAAGTAAGGAATAGCCGCAAGAGTGTGCGTCGGATAGCAACCAAATAACTCACCATTCGATGATGTGCTGTCAGACTGATTTAGATGTAATTAGCGATAGTGTTCACACCGCAGCCACAGGTGACGGAGCTACAGCGTTGTTTAGCAGATTCATTGAAGTCCACCATATTACAACCATGTCGTACAACTTTCATATAGTCCAATTTATGATAGTTGTAATTCGAATTCATCTGCCTATCCTTTTCGATACTATATTCTGCTCAACTTCCTGTCTAAACCGATGCAGCTAAATTAAGGTATTTAAATCTGAATCTAATCCGAATGAAAAAAAAAACACTGATATATTATAAGACATCAATGAGATAAATAATATAAATTCAGTAATGTTAATCAACAAATGACTGACTCAATAACAGCAAATGCCTCGACAATCTGATTAGGTAGCCGACAGTTGATTTTTTACCGACCAAAAGATTGGCAGTGTTTGCAAACGTCGGTTTTCCGAAAGGTTACATCGGTGTCCCAAGATCGAAGGCAACGAAGGAACGGGGTGGGGTTTGGTCAGTAAAAGACAGACACGCCCTCCCGCTCCGCCCAAGAGCGGGAGAAGTCATTCTGATGGTGATGATTCTCCATTTGAAGAAAAAAAGTGGTTGCAAACGTGTCAGTTAGGTTCAGGTCTCTACTTCGTTATCTGTGGATACGGTTTGAACTTGTAGTTTTAAGTTTAATGCCGGATTTTACTTGCACTAGGTGACGCTTCAAAATAATACCTCTATAAAAACACTGTTTCGGGAGAATTTCAGATCTAGCAGTGCAATCATAGTTTAAGTAAGGCATTCACATCTAGGCGTCTCTTATTGTTAGTAAAAGCGGACTGAGAGCCAAGACAAGATTAGGTTTATGTGGCAGCGACGTTGGCTAATATACTCGTGTTCGGGAACTTCCCATTTTATTACACACAGAAAGACTAATTTTTTGGGACTGAATAGGAATGAACTGTTAATGTAAACTGTTCTGATGTGGCTCTCATAGTGTTAACGTGGAATATATTGTTCAATTTTCGCTCAAATTATTCGATCTAACTATATATAGGTACAAATGAAGTTAAAACAAATGTACTTGTCAATTGGTTGGATATGGATAGCTCTTTGAAATTTTCAGGGCAGTCAGAAACAAAAAACGTTACTAAAACAACAAAAAAATCCGTAGTGAACTACAAATGTTTGTCAAATCCAAACCTTCATGATCTGGTTCAGTATAGTTGACCTAAATTGGACATTGTACTCCTTATTATTATTTATATTAGTAGTATTACGAGTGGCGGATCGCGGAGGGCGAGATCCCTTCTACACTTAACATTCAACTCTTTACTATACATGGTAGGACTTATAATTTGCGTCTAAGGAGACATCTTATAATATTGATCCGCTACGAATGAAACGAATCAGACAGTGTATACCTACTACTGAACAATTGTTGATATGTAAAGGCAAAATTATATAGAGAGCAATACAATTTGAAGACTGTTCATTTTACATTTATTAAAATTTCAGCAATAGGATAAGATATTTTTTTATTAAAAGGCATGTTATAAGTCTGAAAATTTATTGATCAAATTAAAAATTAACTTTGTACTATGTTACAGATTATTAATTACTATTTCAGTACAAAATAAGTAAATAAAATGCTAATAGTTTGCCTTGCTCCTGTAATGTAATGTATTAGATATTCATTTGTTTATTGTATGTATTCGTTCATTGCTTCTTACTACCTTGCACTAGCTGTAATTAAATTAATATTACTTTTTAGTTTTTAGCTGTTAATGTTGACTTTGTTGAAAAATATAATAATTTGTAAAATTTTGATTTTTGTTGATCTGATTATTTTTTGAATAAAGATTTCGTTGGATAAGTGATGCGTTGTATTTAGTTATTTTCCCGCCATGTCCCTCGCGGGCGGCGCGGCGCACAGTGTCGGCGGCCGCAGAGCCGCGCGCATGCGTCCCGCGCGTCGTGCCACACTCGCCACTCGCGACACGAGCCGACTGCGGACCTTTTGTTTACCTATTTCCACACGACAGTTATCGCGGCCGCGTCTCGGGAATCCTCAATCATTATTACTTTGGTTTTCGATTCAAATCACTGTAATAAATAATGGAGTGAGTTTAAATTAGTGCAAATTGGAAATCAATAAGTTTTCAGTGCTCTAAGGATTTTAGAAGGGAACTGATTTACGAATCTGCGTAGCCGGCTCAGCCGTGTAAGTATTTATTAACAGTTTATAGTATTGATAACTTATTGTAGATGATGAATATCATTAGGAATTAGGTATTTATTATCTGATTTGCAACTTGTTACCCTAGAGGTAACTTAGGATCCAACCGATTTGAAGTTTATATTATTACTCAATGTTGAACAGCTGCTGTAGTTGTACTACATGGTCTTTCTTACTGAAGTGCCAATTTAATTTAATATCTTCCCTTTTTAATAACTGCAACAATCTGTGGTTTCGTTGGTACCACAAACGGCAAAAATCTTATAAATAAACATCCAATTAGATTCACGTTAGAATCAAAACAAATTAGCGAAAGTAGAAATCACTTAAAATTGAACTGAACTTCATGAAAGTACCCAATAAATCACATTTTGAAATGGTATCAAGTTTTAATTCGCAGTTAGTTATTTCAAGCAATAGTTAAATATTTGAATTAATGGTTGAATTGCGCTGTTATTTATAATGTTTATATAATTTTACTTCTTCTTTCTTGACGCTATTTATTTGGCCATTAGTCAAGCTGACAATTGATCGAACAACAAATTTTGCGGAAATTAAACAATTAACCACCACCTAATAACCTACCTGCAACTATTTGACATAACTATGGATCCAAATCTCGTCCCAACTGTTACATTGTTCATTTCTTACAATATTTTGGTCAAAACATATCCTGATGGACAATTCAGAAAGTCCAGCCTAGAAGTAAGTAAGAGGACTCCTATCCGCCAGAGTTTTGTCATAAGAATGAACCAAATAGGTTTAAAGAATACCGATGTTGCCGGCCTAACTTTTGGTGCAATTTTTTAGCGCTCGCGCTCCCATGTCTAAGGTGACGAGGTATTAAAAATAAATAGACCAACAAACTTTCCGGCAACTTCAAGAGTCATGTTAGGGATTTTTTTCTGAACTTAAACCATTTACAAAATGTAGGTAGTTCTTAACTCCATCCAACGAGCGGTCTATTAGATGCCGAAAAGCTCTTAGCCTGGAAGAGAATAGAATTTGCATCTGTCATATCATGTCTGAAAACGTAAAATAATATCAAAAGATGTAGCGCAGGAGAACCACAAGCTACCCTATTAAACCATGGCATGTCACAGCTTCTATAGGGGGCTCACGTTAAACTTCTTCCAGACATAGGTCCCTACCTACATGTCGTATAGTTTTAGCTGTGCTTGAGTGCCGTACTTCCTGCGGCTAACTAAGGGGTGAGTACGTCCTCCGGCCCGTTGGTCGCGTGTCGCCGCTAATTCCGCGCTGTTCCCAGTTAGCCAGCTAACCACTCATAATTGGAGCAATTCTCCACACGCTTTGTACGGGTTAAACTGCTGTTCTAGTTTGTGCTTATTTTCTTTACCAACAACAACTCCTAATAAAATGGTTGGTCATAAATTACGAGTCTTCCAGGAATATTCCACTGTGCCAGATCTCGTCGAATAGGCAGGAGAGATAGATGGATATTATGACCGGCCCTTCATCCAATTATTCCAAACTAAGTTGTTGAACACAAAAGACAGTTTTAAGTCTAACTTTCCTCCGCTCTTCAGGGTAACATCTTCGGATAAGTTTTGGATACAGTTTGCCCAGATATTATTTTATTAGATATTATTTGGTTTGCTTCGTCGTTCATACCGCGTACATCGAAGGATTGGAACAATTTGCCTGCTGCGGTCTTTCCGTCCGATTATAATTTGGGTATCTTCAAGACTAGAGTGAATAGGCTCTTAATAAACTAGTGCGCCTCACCATCAATGATTGCATCACTGCTTACCATCAGGTGGGATTGCAGTCAAGCACTAGTTTATGGTATATTAAAAAAAAAAAAAAGGAAGCAAATATAAAAAATTGCAAATACACAGTAGGTCGGACTCCATACAATAACTATCAAAGTTTTCCATTTCCATGAGTCATTTATTCTTTCTATTACCTCCTTCAACGTCAATTTCATGGGCCCTATCGTCTGGGCAGCGATGACCGGCTAGATTACCGGCACGCCACGCCAGTTAGCCGCCATTACCGCCCAGCTACCTTGAGCCGACCTCACTGCTTCATATCTGATACCCGGCACGAAACCGAGCCAGACGGATTTCAGCGAAATTATAATAAGGCAAGAAATTGCCTAAATGTTAGTCAAGGACAGAGAAACACAAGTAGGTGGTTGGGTAAGGTAATTGGTGAGCTGATCAATACTTGTCTTATTAATTGGTTGTAGGTTTTGTAGCGAACCATGGGTTAAGGAAAATGTCGAGTTCTCGCGGTGTCACAGTGTCATCCATCTCCACCGGAGCCTAGGTCTACTAAGCCGGTATCTATCTACAGTACCTAATATAACACGGTCGTTATTAAGCTATTTCTTTAAGAAAAGAGAGGAATAGCGTGACTGCTGACGGGATAGAATGGGAGAAAATAACTTGTTGCGCCGACCCCAAATAATATGGGACAAGGGCAGGAAGGTGATTGTAACGTACGTATGAAAATCTTTCGTGAGTCATATCTTCTTAGGTACTACTAGTGTTCCTTGCTTAGTAGATAACGGTTAGGCAGGAAGCTGGGATATAGATAAGCTGTCTTACAGAACTTAAAGCAAAAACTCCCAAATTATCAGACTTAGCTCATTTCTTTATTCTTACTTTATTCATTCTTATTAGTTACATCCTGTAGAGTGTAGGGTTCAAGTTTTTAGCCTTTGTCGCCAAAATAACGAACTAATTTACATTTCGGTTACATTAATTAACAACGCCAAATAAAGTACGTCCAATCAGACACTCTTATCTTTAATTGCGAATTCACGAATTTGCAATTCTATACCCAACACATTGATCGAGTGTGTACAGTAACAGAAGGTAGACAGGTAGGTACATATAGGGGCGCCATGTTATTGCCTGTGACGTCATCCAGGCCGCACTGAGCACATACACACGTCACAGCGCGAGGGGTGCTTTTATCGGATAACAATCCGAGAGAATATTTGCAGCCTTCGGAACAGTTTCCATGACGTCAACTGAAATCAAATCCGTCACGCTTTCCTAAAAAAACTCATAGTAGACAGATTTGGAATTTTCAAAAGATTTCTTTCATGCAAGTTTCACAATGTCAGTACTTTAGGTAGCATTAACAGCTACCGTTATCAGCCCTTTTAACGGCACTCGATAAAAAAAAATTAATGAATAAGTGGTTTTCCAAATGAAGTGAATAACCATACCAGTACCTAAGTGGCGTCGGTACTTTATCGTCCATCGATTTCTCTTCATTTCCCTACAACTTTCACGAAGTAAACAACAAAAATCTACCCCATTTCCAATTACTACTCAATATCAAACATTTGAATTAGCTCCACCCTGAATAAACCAAATTCCCTCCGACTCGTCTCATTGTTGGGTTATAATTACCATAGAAACTGCTGGTCATGGCAGGCACATGTCCATGCCAACCACGGGTTACTCATAGCCCACACGACGATAAATAGGGAAAGTTCTATACCTACCTGCGTATATTTTAATCACCCATTAAATTACAATAAACTCTATTGTGTAAATTTAGGCAAGCACAATCAAACTATGACGTTAGTAGGGTTCACTGATTTCGTACATAAACGGCTACAAATAAATATATTATGAGTCAGTTTTTCTAGTGACAACTTACTAAACATTGCTGAAAATTTTGTGTTTTTTTGACATTTGCAAGAGGTGTATCCCTATTTCAAACACTTCCTCGCCTACGATGAGGCTAAAACTTGCCATACCCAGTTCTATAATATAGGACATTGTGCTGTAGATTCCGTAGTTCGGGCTAGAACTTAGAAACAATCATCAAGGAAGAACACAACACTGCACATTAGAAAAGAAAAACAATAGTTACAAAGATCCAACCACTCCGCGCTCTACTCTGCTTATCCTTTCTAAAGATTTTCACCTGTTAACCAAACTGGTGGTGTTCGGGCTCTTCGGTAAAGAGAAAACTGAAACTAGAAGATATCAGCTGACAGCAAATCATTTTTAAGTCAGCAGACTCTCGGGTTTGCTGATGCAAGCAGTAGGTGACCGGGTCTGAGATAGATTAAGGTCTTTGCAATGAAATAAGACAGCATCATCGTGTTTGATTTTTACTTACATTTTAATGCAAGATAAATAATAATAGATAAAATATAATCAATTCAGAACTCGCAACTAAGTGAGCATTAACTTGGTAGCTGCACATAATAGGGCAGACCTAGTTAGCGATGGAGTAACAACAATCGCGTCGCCAGGCTCGTGGGAAAGCGCCAGCGCGCGCCGGCGGCTGCGGCCGGCGCTGCGGGCTCCCGCACTTGCCCCGCAGGCCAAGCGACAGTTTTTCTTCGCCTATTGTGTGCTAATCAGGTGGCGTCTCGTCACACCGATATCTATTGTTTGTGGATACTTGCTATTAACTGATATTGATTCAAAGTATACAGATATTACCTATTGTATTTTCAATAAAAATTAAGATCAAGAAGTCTGCTTTGGCCACGGAACAGATGACGTACTGTCATCTGTTCCATGGTTTTGGTCTATTGCGTGGTAAAATCCCGTTTTATTTGTAGAGGAAAAATTCTCTATAACTATGGATCCATACTATGCGTTAGATATTTCAGACCATACTTTTGAGCGCCACTGCCACAGTCATGTTTACAAGACACAGCAAAGTGTGTCCGTTACGCCCACATGACAGACGCTATGAAATCAATTTTATAAAAAGTATTGTTGTGACTTATTAGTATCGTTTAATCGTTTCTTATCGTAATTACCTATCTAGCTCTGCTAGACTCATACCAATCTATATTATCCAATTGGACTCTTTATATTATGAACTGCTCCCTATTTATTTCATCCGTAATAGCATAAGGTCACAAAAACCAACATTATGAAATCGTTAAGGGCTATTACTATGCCACTATTACCAGTTTTCCTCACATTCTTTTGTATCATCCTTGTAACCTTAAACCAGCGATTTCGCTCGCAGTCTGTTCCATTGCTCTCTGTGCCCCTATATATCACGGATTCTCCTTACGATTCCTATAATAACTAATAACACCTAGTCCATGGTATTAAATTCACTTCACGTCAATCTAACAATGCGCTTCCTATCAAACTGGAAGTCTGCAAGACTTAAACTATTGTTGAAACCCGTGTCCGAAGAATGCATGACGAATAGATCGCATAACTACGTGACCATATTGTATGATTACGTCCAGTGTGCTCATGCTATAACAATCCGGGTGCAGTTTTTGGTAGCCAAACAGCCTCATTGCTTAGGTATGAGGCAGATATTTTCGGCGCTCCTCTTCAGTAAGAAGCGATGTGGTAATGTAAGGCAGCGGGTGTTATGTAGGTGCCAAGAATGTCAAGTTCTATCAAGCATCCACATTAAACGCCACTTTAGGTAATACGGCTCATTTCAGTAAGGAGGATTTCCTGCATTGTCTGAAATCATCAGCTAATGCAATGATCTGTCGCCAGCCCCGGTGACCTTCGCGGCAGATGATTAGCTAATCATCTCGAGCGTGTTAATGCAGCATCTTCCTCCCACTTTACGTAGTAGTATTCCACATCTGCCCCCGGATCGAACCGGTCCTGCGACCTGCCCAAGCCGAATATTATGTAAGTGATGAACTAATTACATTTAACCAAATTTATTCAGAAACCGCTTCGCCAGTCCAATCCAATTAGTTAAGTTAGCGTACCAAATCTGCCAATCACTTAGGCCAATGATATCTGCTCAATTACTTAGGTCTATAATGTCCCATAAAGTAGTATCTATAAAATTATATCATATCGTAACTTGGTAATATAATTTTGTCGAGCTGCGGTAAAACTCATTGTAAAATACATATTTTCATATATTTATTAAACAGCGGATCTAAAATCTACACGCAGCATAATAAATGTTCAGTAATAGTAAGTGACAACCCACTAGCTTGTAATCCCTTTAGATAATAACTAGCAGATATCTAAAAATAAGAGTTTCCTGCACAGCGTTTCTGGAGGCTTCCCTATCTCCCTTCAGCTGCGAAGATCTTTTCTGATGGATTATATGTATCTATTGTGATTGTAGTCACTTTTGTTAGGTCCCTTTTCTAGTCAGTCTCTTGGTGCGTGTATCCTTTCGCCCGAACCTATCGCGATCGGTTCCACATTGGGTATCGGTGTGTATCAGCGCGCGGAGCGCCCGCGCATCCTACTGCATAATTCATTGCTTTGTTTGAGCCGCGCCCGTTCCGCGTGCGTCGCTCCACGCGCCGCGTTTTATTAGCTCATTCATATCCATTACTACTCTCATCAATGAAGCTTTCTTGTCGAATTACACTCAATAATCACTACGAAAACAGGAAGTGTTGAATTGTTGATAGCACAGCTAAACTAGTAGCCAGTTATGTATAGGACCCTAACTTACCTCAAAGTTCGTCAGGTCGGAATAAACAATTTCAATGCTATTTAAAATTCAGAAGTGCGAATTCGTGTTTGTCTAATAAGCGAAGTAACCCCAAAGCTTGGGAACGTGACGCCGCGACGGCACATAATATAAATTTTCATTGAATTAGGTATTGTTAATAGAATAAGAATTGTCACTTTACATGATAATTGAACCGGTACATGACGATGTCGTAATTTTCTTTAAAGAATGTCACCTGTATGTAATAATTCGTCAATGTCGGTTATTTTTCAGTAAATAGTCGTGAGTTCTCTGACCTTGTTATGTACGCTTGTAAATTAGTTCTAACATAGTTATAGAAATAAGCAGAAAAACATTAAATTGTCTGTACCTACAGCTTTCCATTAGTTCTATTGAAACTAGATAGCAGTTATTATCTGTCATTTGAATAGAACTAAATAGAACTTTAGCATATGAATTTCTTATTCGGTTTTCCGTTATCATTTTATCCGTGAGACCACATAGCGACACAAACGCCATTTCTGCGGACAAACTTCACAAACAGGTCGCGGTATCGCTAAATAAATAAAAGTTTGCAAGCCCACACCTATCTGTTTGCCGTAGCTCCACTAACATGGAGGTAGGTGGTGTGCTGGTAGCTGTAGGTATTGTGAGCTCTGGTATAATGGTGCTGAATGAGGCATTATGTCCGGCGAGCAGCTGCGGCCGGACGCCGCCATTCAGCGGGTAGCGACGCCGATGTAAAGGGGTTCTATATAAAAGTGTAGATAGATACCTATGGCAGGCGACGGACACGGCTCTGTGACGGACATGACTACAATAGCGCAAAGTTTGCACCTGTTGTGTCCCCGATGCTGAATACGTAACCGGCGAGCAGATACCTGACGGATGAATAGGCCGTTTGTGTGATTGGGAATGGATTGAAATGCTGTTGGTAGGAAACAGTGATGTCTGTTTAGTGATGTAATAGTTAGTAAAAGCTTTGGAAAATGTTGTACTTACGGTAATTTTCATTGATTTGTAAAAAGATTTCGGAACTTATAACCTTTTTGAATCAGTCTAGTACTGAGATAGTACCACTTTAAACGATGTCTAAAGTTCGCTAAACCGTTTGCTAAATTCTTTAACGGTTTACTTATTTATATTGTTAATAATATCAAATCAAGATCGTAAGTTCGGTTGTAACGGCTGAGTCGAGCGGGGTGTCTACCCCGGTGACCTAGTTTCCAAACTTGGGGTCCCGCCTGCCCCAGCGACCCTCCAAGAAGGGTGGCGGGTTCGATGCCCTCTTGTCTGAAGGTCAACGTACCATGTCTTGGTTTGCTCCTTATATTTGGGTGCCTACGTAGGTTTACATTTTATTTTCTTATGGATATATCAAGTAGGAAAGTATTAGATAACTAGATTTTAAAAATCTAGGTACTCGTACTTCCCTCTCCTAGAAAGGAGGCCTGAGTCTCAGCAGTGGGAACATTATAAGGCCAATAATGCTAATAATAATAAAGATACTCGTACTTATCAGGATTGAGGACATATGTGAACCAAACTTTTCAGTTTCGTTTAATCTTGCTTTAAGTACCTACGAGTATGTCAACAATTTGCATGAATTTGGAGGATTTACTTTTAGCTGGTTTTGGTGCGTCGCGCCAAAGTCAACAAATGAAGGCGATAAGTAAACTTCAGATAAGCCTGCAAACTCTTGAAAATACAATAAATAAGTACATCCTGAGGCAGCGGAACCAAACTATGTACATATTTGCAAATACCAAATTACGGAATAATTTGCGATCAATACTACCTGATCCTACCTTCTACTAGTCTTTGACATTCCTGTACTGCTCTCCCATTGTATTGTTATAAGGTAGTGATGTAATGATAGATGATGGTATCGCGTTGAATCCAATCGAAGTCACGGTTGGCAGCAGGTCCTGCGTGACTCATTGAGCGCTGGCATACTTCTGTGGACAACGAGACGGCGTGCTCGCGGAGCTTGAGTCAATAAGACGCAGAGTAGTAAGGGAATGGAGTGTCAGATTCACATCGTTGTGGATAGCGTAAGTGGTCCATTAACTAGTGGCAGTCCTCATTGCCTCGTCAAGTTAAACGTGAACAACTCACTCCTCTCCTAGATAAATAAACGGTATACCTACCTGTAAGTACTTTTTGTCCCTCACTTTCTGAACGAAGACTAAAGTTAAGGGATTTGTCAAACATTCCTGTAGACTTTTGGCATCGACGTAGAGTATTTTATCATTCAACTGGTTTCGATTCGATAAGTTTTTGACTCGAAATACTCAATTCATGTAAGTATCCGGCGATGTCTAATTATCTCCATACTAACTGGCTGGCAAGAAGTGATCGGCTAGTATCCACTATCGGTATATTTCTCTCTACTGTATGTTTGAAAATTGGATCAGTTCAATTAGTTAGTTTTCCATTTGTTCCCTACTCCGGTCCATTGGTCACGGTCCATAGGCTCCAGCAAACGGTGCCGAGTGACCGGCGCACCTTCGTGCCTACTGGAGCGTGGCAGCCGGCACCGTTGATGACGCCAGCAGCCTCTGATGCCGATATCCCGATAGACGTGACTTTCGCAGGCGAGTACGTGATGCCGATGTTTACGGGACTTCATTATTATCGGACGCCGCAGCGCGTGAATTGCACTTTCCTGTTAACACTCGCTAATAAAAGAATTTAAAAGACACAAATACTGACTACCCTTCTAACAAATTTTTTAAGTGCAATCGGGAAAACATATCAAACAAACATATGAGAAAGCTCTCTTTAGCATTTTAGTGTGAAATTAAATAACGCGTTAAACGATTTAAAATGGTAGGTATCTCCATAGTTACACCATTTATTCACATTTAAATAGAGTTTGATCTCCAACATATGCTAGAGATCGCTGAGGGAGTAAATTATGGTGATTAATATGGGTCGTATATTATAGGCCATACATTACGGTTGAACGGCCAGGTGTAAATGAGAGCTACTTACGATACAGACTGATTGATCCATTTGATGCGCTAGGCCGCGTACAAGTGCGTAGGCACTAGCCACACGACATACTGATTCATACTAGACATGATTGTTCTATGCTGTCATTCGAAGACTTACGAGTAGTTTTTTCACAGAATTCTATTGCTCAGGAACTAATAATTGAATATCCATAGAACACTACCGTAACAGTGACTAGTTCCGTATCGAAGCAAACAGTTCCATCAAGCAAAGTGGTGGCGGTCTGCTCACCGTTACTGCAAATAAACGAGACGGTCCGCCATCATTCAGCGTTTCAATATTGATTGCTTTTTCCTAGAAAGATTGAGTGAAAGAACAAAATGCACGGCACGATCATACCAATCGATCTTATTGCTTTTTTTTGTTCTTTAGGTGCGAAACCGTTGTACACTCGTTAAAACTATGGGATCGTATTTTAACAAGTTTTTTATAGTAGGTAAAAACTCTTTAAGCGTGTGCCTAGTTATAGACCATAATAAAAAGTCCTCTAATTAACTGTTCGACAGCTCGTCCGGGTAGAGAAGGTTTAAGTAGTATGAAAATTCATTCTCAAGTCAGAGTTACAAATTCAGCGATCTCTTAGCATTAAAAGCCAAAATTTATGATCGCGTGGGTCACAGAACAGGGAGTACTTTCTTTATTCCGTGAGGGTTCCGGAGGATTTGACTTTGACTTTGAGGTGGATTAACAGAGGTAGATAGGTAAGGTTCTTTGTGTCAACCTAAAGCTCGCATGAAAATATCCTATTCAATTTTAGCATGAATGAATACGTGTTGAGCAACGAATTACAAAAAGAAAGCCTTTTAACTGCACCTCTTTACGCTACTAAAAATATTTGTCACAAGCACTCAAGCTTCATTTAAGTAGTCCACTCATCACACACCTACTGAACTGTCACAAGCATCGCAACTTGGTATAAATCCCGAGCTTATCACCGTCCCAGTTGTTCCGTGCGACTTACCGGACTCGTACCGTGTACCGGCACATCGGCTGCACAGATAAGATAGCGAGGCTCACTAAACCGCACCAGTGATGCCTCCACACGTGAACGTGCATAAAACTGTCTTATCTCGTGAGAGGTAAACTTTTTGTCACACCTTTGTGACGGTTGCGAAGTAACTTCTACTAGTTACGTGATGTAACCTAAGGAAAACCCAGACAGTCTCGAGGACTGCAATTTTCCTTTTCACAATTTTTGGGCAAGTCTAACGGCTGAAACCAATAACCTATCGATCTCCAGTTTTGGCATAAGTACTGGAAATATTAAAACAAATGATACCATACAAAAATTATCATGTTTTCTGTTGTTGCATTTGTTTTTCTATCTCCGATATGTGATAGATAGGTTCGGCTGTTAATCAATATGTTTTAATTATTATCCTTGGCAAATACGAGGGTTCTCTAAGTTTAGCTGCTCTCAACAAAATACCATCCACCAACCACGGTGTGTAGTCATAAACATGTGAGCTAATCATCAAAGAGCGAGGTTAATTAGCTGAAGATCAAGCGCATGGCATCCAGTAGCCGCGGAGCCGCGTGTCGTGACAGCGGAAGAGGAACGGCGTCCCGCGGGTGTCGCCTTACAAAGCGCGGACGTGCGACACGACGCAGTAGATCCGTCGGACGGCGGCGCTGCATCTCGGCGTCTCCGGGGAAACTGGGGCGATTGTGTTGGAACTGTAATAACTGTGTCAAACACAACGGGTTCTTCTCGTCATTCAGCGCTGTGAAGACGTTATTGTATAACTACAACAAACAATGTTGAATGCGTAAACTGACAATGATCGGTCGCATGCTACTGTGACTCCTTCGCAATAGGCCTTCAAAATCATCTTCGTTTATACATATAGGTAGATATTGTAAGGTTGTCTCTGCGAATGAGGTGCTTCAACTAAAATAGAGCTACTTCACTTCAAGATCAAATCTTTACAGTGTTTTTATGTGTTGAAATAAAAGTCTCATAAAACTTTCAGCAGTCTTCATAATTCCAAACGATTTTCAAATTGTTTTCTAATAAATCTGAAGGCGAACAATAATTTTTAGTTTACGACAATAGCTATCGGGTGTTTTATTGATCTTATTATAGGTAGATGAGTGGATGCTGTGGTTTACGCATAGATTTTCAGCTTTATTAATATTTCTGTGGGTTTACGTCTGCTAGTCCTTGAAGCTGCATTATCTGAGATCATAAGAACACTTCGCCTGGCCACTTAACAATGTCATAAATCGCATTCTCATAAAAAGCCGGATTAATAAATTGGAAATCTAGTTTCAATTTTTCAAAGTTTGAGTAGTTCTAAAGATTTTGTTTGAAGCGATAATCTAGGTCGTTACTACGCCTACTCCTCGCGATGTTTCATGAAACTGACGAATCTTTCCTTATTCATGGAAATGAGTGGGAAACATGGTGCACCGTACACACGAGGTGCTTGTGTCTTTAACGTTAGTTACGGACATTTTAGAAAAAACCGGGCAAGTGCGAGTCGGACTCGCGCACCGAGGGTTCCGTACCAACTTAATTACGGTTTAAGATTTATGACATATTAAAAAAAACTGGTCAAGTGCGAGTCGGACTCGCGCCCTGAGGGTTCCGTACAGACTTACCTATGAAAACAGTTCAATTCTCGAATCGAGCCTTGAAGATTTTTCATTTTTTTTTTCTTGTCTAACTACAAATTTTCAGTTTTCAGACTTTTCCCTATATTTGTGCTATAATACCTTGCTTCGTGCCAAATTTCAAGATTCTATGTCAACGGGAAATACCCTGTGAATTTTGATTCTTTTGATAGTGTTGAAATGTACGTTTTTTTGCAATATAAACGGGTGTATCTTTTTTTCCCGAAAACTGACACGTTCGATTTTTGCACAGTTTCAAGGGACCGCGGATTTGAGTATATGGTTTTAATTTCAACATGATACCTTTACCCGTTCTCGAGATAAAGGGTCTTGACAGACAGACAGACAGACAGACGGACAACAAAGTGATCCTATAAGGGTTCCGTTTTTTCCTTTTGAGGTACGGAACCCTAAAAACTACTTACTAGATCTCATTCAAATCAATTGTCGTTGGAAGTTTGCATAGTAATGTACATCATTATTTTTTAGTTTTTTCATTTTCTTATTTTAGAAGTTGTACAGCACAGGTGGTAGGATACAAATTTTATCACTTTGGAAGTGTCTCTCGCACAAACTCTAATATCGTATTTTTCTTGACTGAATCTAGAAAAATATGACATTAGAAAACTTAATATCAATTTTGAAGACCTGTCCATACCCCACACGTATGGGATCGATGAAAAAAAAATTGAGTTTCAGTCCTAAGTATGGGGCACCCCAGAAGTTTATTGATTTTTCTTCTATTTTTGTATAAAAATCTGCGGTTCACAGAATACAAATCTATTTACCGAGTTTCAGCAGTATAGCTTTTATAGTTTCGGAAAAAAATTACTGTGACATACGAACGGACAGACAGACATGACGAATCTATAAGGATTCCGTTTTTGCCAACTGAGATATGGACGTGAGTGTTCTTCTCACAATTACATGTAGTATAAGCACGACCAACAGTAGGTAGGTAGGTATCAACTCGATACAATGATAGCGTTTGCTCAACATGACATTTTACTGCAAAACATTCTTCGGAAATGTTTTCAGCTTCAAAGTAGGGTACCTATTCTTAACTCTTTTGACCATCTGCAATAATAACCGAGTGTTTAGCCGGTCAGCCATACGGCACCGTCATCGTTCACAATACGTCTGATTTATTGAAGCATATCTCTCAACGTGTTTATAGGATCGTTACAAACGCTGTTTACTATAACATTTGCCAACATTACTGTAATATTTACAACGATTTCACAAAGATCCTTGTGAACGTAAACACATGCTTGGGCAATTGAATTGGATACAATAGTAGAGTAGCTGACAATATCGGAGTTTTTCTCAATCGCTTTACGTGATCGGGTCGCGTTTTCTGCGGGAAGTCGCTGAAGGCCGAGTTTTTATCGTCGATTGCTCAACTCCAGCAATTTGTCTCGGATCGATTCTCTCAACGAGGATACTTATCTAATATTATCTATATTTTTTCCGGTCTCTCGTTACGGTTTTCATTTCACTTATGTGTCATGTTTGCAATATACTTAATTAACTTTATAAATGCAGTACGATTGAATTACTGCATTCAATGACACGTTTTATTCTAACGTTAATGAGTAATGAGTCACACCAGTTAATTGCTTAATTGCAATATCTACAGTTAGTTAACATTGATTGTCTGGGCTTGCGTGTTCAGACGAAGAGTACTAAAATTAGAAATAGTGTTGTAAGTGTTGAAAGAGAAAAATGAGAAATGAACTAAAGTAATAAATACTGGAGAGGTAGGCCAAGGACGGCCAAAGAAATACAGGTCAACAATTATAAAACGTTGGTAAGATGACCTTAAAAGAGTTGCTGGTCCAAAATGGAATAGAATCGTAAGAGATAGGAGTCTTTAGAGGAAGGCCTGGCTTTGTGGAAGGACAAATTGTTGTTGAAAACCGATCGTCAGTAAAAATCTAATACCCATGTACTTATGTGAATAAATGCTTATGTTATGTAGATATCAGTGCATTACGTACATGTCATATTGCTGCAATATTTCTATAGCTACCAGGGTGTCACGAGTATCAAGCAGTACCTAACGGTGCCGGGCTGTCGGAAGGTGTAATCCAGCCGTACGTGCGTCGGAACACGTCGACGACATCGGCCCTTAGACCACTGACCCAATAACGCGACACCAATAGATGCATATCATAGGCATGTCCTTTTGTAGTTCGCAGTGAAAACTTTCTCTAAAAATAGTGAAGGAAAAGAGCGGTACAAAGAAATGGATAGGAAGATGAAGATTTAAAAATAAGGATTGGAAGGCAGAAAACTCTTTTGATGGGAAATACGAGTAGTTATACTAAACTAGTTTTTTACTAGCAACCTCGCCCAAGTGTGAAAGATGAAAATTTTTCCAAGGAAATATTCTCTCGAGATAAAACTAGTGTATAAGTACGTCCTGCTTCGAGAGTCTACCCGCGGGCCGTGATGGAACTTTATTAAGCTCCGTTCAGCCGCTAACATGTGATGAATATGAACATACAGAGTTATACATATGTTATCCTTTGGAAACTTTTATAAAATGGCATTATTACCTATTCAAAACTTTGAGATGTTCTAAGCAAATCGGTTCTTTTGACATACAAGCACAACATGCGCATTAAATATTAATGTGTTAACTTTATAAACAAGACAATCAGAGCGCAGAACAGAACTCTCCCATGATTCCCGTGGCTGGTCGGCGGCGTGGGTACTAATCGGCAACCTTTCGCGTGCCTTGGCATGCGCGCGGCGGCTAGCGGGAGCCGCACGCGCAGCGCATTCCTAAACATTCTACAATGCACTGTGCACACGGCCAGGACTGTACTTTTCCTACTACAGAAGTTTTACTCCAATACTCCCAAACATTTACGTTACTGGTCTGCTCGATTGCAAAATGCAAGGCAGCAACATTATTCGGTTACGGAAAATAAAGCCGATACACAATGCTAAACAACACGACAGTGATCCGGCCCGAAGGACAGAATTAGTAGACCCGGATCAACCCACCTGTCCGTATTCAACCCTTCCGATGTAATTTTTGTAACAATAGGAAAGCCTATATAAATGTTCAGTTCTTTGCCGGTTGGAATGGCGCAAGTATTGCGTAGAAACTTAATGTGGAGTATACGAGTGGGAAGACCATAGGAAAAACTTAATTAAATAAGTGGTTTGGCCTCAGTGAATTATTATTAAGTTACTTCTAATTAACAAAAAAATAATAATTGAAGCTATTCCTGTGGAGCAAGACATTTGTCATTTGTCTGTGGACAAGCATTTTCTATGAAGAACACAATCTTCCAATTTTTGTGAAGATTGTGTTCTTCATAGAAATTGTGCGTTTTATGCATCGCATCGTCTCATTTAGTTGGAGAATGTTGTTATGTATGTTTATGTTGGATTTTTTACATTTTACCACATAAAAAAATTGTATACCTACCTAAATCGAGGTTGATATAATTTGTTCCTATTGCTCATCAGTATTTCTAGTAGGTGCCTATTCAAATTAAAACTGTTACTTTACGATCTTTGTAAAAATGAATTTGTTTTTATTTTCGGGTGGAATTTCTGTGTTATTACTGGGTTGACATTTGTTGCCGTTGTAGGACATGACAATGCGAGCTCGTCAGTACTCGAGTAATGCAGTGATTTGTACGACTGGCAGGCGTCAGGCGCATCATGTGCTTAACGATACTAATGTTAATGGTAGAAATCGACACTCGACTGCACTTCGTCAGCGGCCAGCTATGCGATATGGCGCGGTGTACGAGTTGTTATGGCTCAAACGTTTCGGGGAAGGAAACAGAATTTTACCTTCGACAATAGTAATGAAGTACTACAAATAATAAAGTTCCCAACCCCTGAACAGTCAGTTCAGTGCTTGGATTAGTTTAGCTGACGGCGAATATTTCCTTGTTGCAGCGTTAAGCAGTAGGTTGCGCAAGCGATGGTATGGTCCCCGTGCCGCAGCGGGGTGCGCACGCGCCGGGCGCGCGGCGGTGCGCCGGCGCCGCGCTAGCGCTGCTGGCGCTGCTGGCCAGCCCGGCCGCCGCCGACGTCATCTTCAGAGTACCTGAAGTACTGGTGAACCATTTTTCATTATCTTTTTAGTTCAAACTTGCTGTTAAACTTGCGACTGAAGATGGCTGGGTGAGGAAGGTAGATAATCTGGTGGTGTGATCACTTGGGGGACGCCTGTATCTAACAGTGGTCTGAGATAGGCTGCGTTGATCGACATGAAGCAGCTAATAGCAACAAAGCTTCTGTTGTGACCGGCAGGTGCGGCACGCGGCCGCGTCGAAGCCGGTGGGCACGGGGCGCGCCAACGGCACGCGCAACGACTCGGAGCAGTGGGCGGGCGCCGACGACACGCTGCTGGAGGTGCGCTACGAGGAGTACTTCGTGGAGCACGACGTGTCCACGGCCGCCGCGCGCCGCGCCGCCGCGCAGCTCAACGTCAACGACAGTAAGTGTCCCTGTCACGCGCGCTGCGGGCACGCTGCGGAGTGCGCTACGAGGAGTACTTCGTGGAGCACGACGTGTCCACGGCCGCCGCGCGCCGCGCCGCCGCGCAGCTCAACGTCAACGACAGTAAGTGTCCCTGTCACGCGCGCTGCGGGCACGCTGCGGAGTGCGCTACGAGGAGTACTTCGTGGAGCACGACGTGTCCACGGCCGCCGCGCGCCGCGCCGCCGCGCAGCTCAACGTCAACGACAGTAAGTGTCCCTGTCACGCGCGCTGCGGGCACGCTGCGGAGTGCGCTACGAGGAGTACTTCGTGGAGCATGACGTGTCCACGGCCGCCGCGCGCCGCGCCGCCGCGCAGCTCAACGTCAACGACAGTAAGTGTCCCTGTCACGCGCGCTGCGGGCACGCTGCGGAGTGCGCTACGAGGAGTACTTCGTGGAGCACGACGTGTCCACGGCCGCCGCGCGCCGCGCCGCCGCGCAGCTCAACGTCAACGACAGTAAGTGTCCCTGTCACGCGCGCTGCGGGCACGCTGCGGAGTGCGCTACGAGGAGTACTTCGTGGAGCACGACGTGTCCACGGCCGCCGCGCGCCGCGCCGCCGCGCAGCTCAACGTCAACGACAGTAAGTGTCCCTGTCACGCGCGCTGCTGGCACGCTGCGGAGTGCGCTACGAGGAGTACTTCGTGGAGCACGACGTGTCCACGGCCGCCGCGCGCCGCGCCGCCGCGCAGCTCATCTCAGATAACGGCAACATGTTATAAAACTATCGTTAAAAAAAAATTGTGGCAGGTTTTATTTCGAATCATAGATATCAGAAAACGAAGGCTGACTGAGCCACAATAAAATTAGGTTAGGTCATGCAGTTATATGCTTGCTGCGTATATACTCGAAGTTCTAAACAAGATCTACAAACACTACGTACACAGAACAGTTAAAAGAAGTTAGAATGGCCTTGTAGGCGGGGCAGGCGTGCCTCAATGTACGACAAATTGTCATAGTTCAATTTTGGTTCAACCGAAATTTGATTGACATCGGTCGTCAATCGCGATCTTACTGTTATTGTGTATGAAGCTCCGTGAAAAATATCAGTTATGCCGACTTGCGCTATCGCAACGTGTCGTAAAAAATACCAAGTGTGTAGTGTAGCCCCAGAAGGGATTTCTTTCCACCGGTTAGTCTAAAAACCTTTAAATACAATTGATATTTATAATTATAATGATAATATTATGGAATTTGTACATTATAACGATAAAATCGCAATGACATGCAAAATTATACATTGTGTGCAATTCATTGGTACAATCTTGTACTGAGTAAACAAGCGCGCAATGTAATGTGTTCATTGCGATATCACGTGTGGAGAAATATGTCTTGAATTTGACAACTTCACTCCATGGACATAGTGTTGTACCAAGTTGTAACTGTAACTATTATCGATCTATTAAAATAACTTGGTTTCTTGTAGCAGTTATTATTTTTTAAATATTTTTTTATGAGTGCTATAATGTAGTGTAGTTAAAACGGTTTTGTTTTGAACCTATTTGTCCTCGATCAGAGTTTTAACACTAATCAATAGATTATTTTTCATTCAATAGTATAAATTAGTGTCTTATTTGCCATTTTTCATGCAATTTCGTCCAGTTTAATACAAATAAAATTTGTTTTACTTTGTGGTCTATGGCCGCCTTTTAAGAATGCCCGTGATTTTTGGCGTGATATATTTGAGCGAAGTTTGGCGGCTGTATTAATTAAATTGAATTATATACAACAAAAACATAGAAAATGTTACGATTTTATTCTATTGTCACTTTGAAAGACGTTAGGTATCATAAAAACTTTTTACGCAAGTGTAAACGTAAGACTAGGTAATATAATCAAAAGACTATAATTATCTTAATTTTGATGTACGCATAAGAAAACAAATTTCATTTTTTACCACTATGTTACGATTCTTTATGCTAGTTTTACTGTTGTGTAATGTAATAGTTAGATAAATTGTTTTTTCTCACAAATGTATTGAAAAACGTCGTATGATACATGTGAGTACTTAATTGGTGATGGCCGTTCTAGGCTCTCTTGTGGCAATCAACAGTATTGTATTCAACACACTTGTATTTTTAGCAAAAAATATGTTTATCTGTTAATATACTATAGGCTACAACTTGTTTGACATAAAAAAGGCATGGTAATTGAGAGTTTGTTATGCTTACTCAAATGTCTCGGAGAGTGACTAGATCATTCCATTGCTTTAAAAAGGTTGAACAGAGTGTTCCTGAGCATGCGTCTTTTACTTTTTTTAAATTATTTATTTAAATAATAAAAACCAAAAAAAAAGAGAGTAACCGAGATTACGGAGATACGGAGTTTCTTGCACGTTCTTCTCCATAGAAATCTACGCTTTGGAATATGTAATTAGCATCACTTCTCTGACTGAACAATTTTTTGATAAATAATTCAAAAGTGCCTGTAAGAGGTTTTTCGGAACCAAATGTTTTAATTTTATAGTTTTTTTTTTATTATTTGTTCTTAATATAACAATTATATTACTTTTTTAAAAATCCATCGTATTGGTACACCACCTTAAATTATAACGATAACTAGTCGACAATATTATCCGTTCTTTTTAAACTTTATCGATTTGAATTATGGACCTTTTAGTCGCCCTAAATTGCTTTTTTGCATGTGTGATACAACCAATAGCAAACTTGCGATCTAAATGTGCATTGTCTACTAGTGTGCGTAATGCGCGTCCGTATAGGTGTCTTGCCTGTAGTGGAGTTAAAGAGTGGGAAACAAACGGCGACACGCGTTCCGATACAAATTACGAACTATTTCCTTTCTAACTTCCTTTATATGTTCTGTGACTACGTAGGTATCATCACAATAATCCTCAAAGTACTCCAACATCTCAGCTATTAACAAACCGAGCGAAGTGAGTGACGCAACGACAATTGCTTGAGTTATTCCAATTAAACACCATCGGCTCGCGAATTAGAACAACTTCCAAGGATGCGGGATTACCACGTGCCCCCGAGGTCACGCGGGTCACGGGGCAAGGCGGCACATTTTACTGAAAGATGTTCAGTTCTACGGCTTCAAGGTCGCGCCAATTAGTTACCTGACGACGAGGTTGTTAGGGAAAACTTTTACGAAAAAGGTAACGCTTACTGAAGACGTAGGACCGTCGGTACTATGGAGCTGTTTCGAATTTCGTGTCAAACAAAATAATAAAGCAAGAGATTGGATGAGGGGTGACTGTTAGCCAAAGCAGAGAAAGAGTACAATCACAGTAGGTACGTTGTAATGGAATTGCATTACAACGCTAATTAAACTTTCGACTGTGTTACTGAAAGCCCTTGCATCAAGTTTTTACTTGAGGTCATCTAGCCTGCAGGCATCATTCAGTAGCCGATGAGTAAGCGTACTCCTCACCCTCCTAAGTCCTCACTGGAACAGCGTCTATTTATAGCCGTGACTTCCTCTAATTGCTCCGGCTGATACCCTCCAATGTTTAATTGATGGTAAACTCGTTGATCAATGAATTCTGCTCAATTCAATTGATCTTGATTGCATTGTTGTTTGTTATCGTTGTTATGCTGATGTAAACCATGAACTCTGTTTGACTAGAAGATTCTACGATTGTTCACAAGCCTGACTTTTAAACTTAGTTTGAAGAATATTGCGGAGGAATTTTAAACTAATACTTATAAAAATTCGAATATTTTTTTGGTGCGATTGATTTAAGCTATATTTTCTAACTGAAATAAGACTTGACAAGTATAGATATTGTCAATCAAGCCATATCACGAAAGTTCTCATTTACAGTTAATTACATCGCATATTCTATCGAGTACCAAAAGTTTATATTAGAGGACTCTATTACTAGTACGTCCATTCTTCACAGTCTGTAACCTGCCAAGAGCAGCGCTGCAAAATCATTTAAAACAAACTCCCAAGTAACATCAAAGTAAGTGAGGGAATAGTTCAGAATCTTCGTGATGACATACAACGTACTGCAGCAACAATGCGTAATCATACAGTAGTCCATTACCTGAAGATGATACCTCGTTACAACATCTGATACTCGAGGACGTGTCGCGTCTGTAATCGTGCACCGACTGTATATGTTTAGTGCATTTTTCAACGCGATTACATGTCACGGAGCTGGTTGCAGTAGCTTTGACTTAGTTATTACTATTGCACCCGTGTTGTCTTCTTGACCGCAATTTCGTTGAAAGCTTGCTACTAAGTAATTGCGCCTTGCATGTGGACACAGTCTCTATGTTTTAAACCAAATTACTAAGACTTAAAAGCTTTACAAAGTTGACCCTCTCGTGCAGGAACCAATAACGTCTTGTATTTATATTTATTTCTGTGTTTTCTCTTTTCCATTTTATCCCTGTAAACCGTTACGCTACCAGTTACTCCCTTTCATTATTATCGTGTCTCAATAGACAATGCTGCCAACTTTTCTATGTTCTTCCAATCCACATCGTCGTAATTCTTAAATTTGAGCGATCTAATAATTCCACTGAAACATGATTCCGTAAGAACTAGAGTAAATGAGTCACTGGTACATCTGTGTAATATTGTCGCCGACGACTAATTCCGCATTCGAGTAATCGTCGACAATGAGATGTTATCACGTACACAAGGCTGCAGAATTAGCTATAAAGTGCAGCATCATAGCATAATGTACAGCATCATAGCATAATGTCACCATTATAGTCTCACCATGATAAGAAAGATCGTATCTCATGAGATTATATTGTTTAATCGTAATGTTCATGTATCATACAATCACAATGTCCCAGTGGAAACTCCAAAGACGCACTTATGTAAGTAGACATGTGATGTGGAAGTGAGGGCAGATTATGACGTTGCCTATACTCTTGCTTGTCATATCCTGACTTCAAATAATATGTAGGTACAAAAGCAAACAAACCTCAATTTTCTTGTCTAGTGGCTTACATACCTAGCAGTGCCGCATTAAGCCAGACTGGGGGCCTGTAGCAAATTCTTCCCTTACCTTGGAAATATTTGCTACAGGCCTTTAAATTTTTATAAGTGATAGCGAATTAAAAAATTTTAAACTTATTTTTCAATCAGGTCCCTAGGTAGGGATGGGTTCATATTGTCTTTATGGAAAATTGATAGATTTTATATGATAGATACACGTATCTGGAATTGTTTTGTATGTCCAAGCGGAGCTCAGTGCAATGTGTGGGACTCCTAGCTACCCTTGAAATTGATGAACAGCTTCAGTCTGGCATTACTGCTTTGAATAAATATAGGTATTTGTCTTTTAATTTTGTCCGTTTGATGTTCGGTTTAAACAATAAGATGCATTACCAGATCTAAACACGCTCGCCGACAATTTGCAATTCGTCCTAAATATAATTAGACAGACAGCTCTTTGTGTAGATTTTCTTTCATCTTATTTTCCAATTTGCAATGCCACTCATTATTTCCATTGTGTAAGTGGGTACTTAGTACTGTTTGTGTACTTTCAGACCGCCGTCTAAGAATATCTGTAGTGACATTGGTTATATCAATGTCACTAAAAAAATTCATGATTCTTACATGGCCTTCATCTTGTAGTCTAACGCTATCATTACCCTATTCGTCACCATGTTTACCAGACTCTAATTCACCTAATTAAGTGGTTGTGCCTCGGCTGAAGGCGCACAGTCCATGCAGTTGCACTGATGGTACACATTAGTCCAGCCCAAGGTCGGCAGGCGGGCCGGCTCCACTAATGTGTGCCCTGGCAAGGCCTGGGGGCGGGAGCACATCTGTCACACCATTGTCAACCGCCATTGTGTCACACTGTATGTCAATGTTACACACTGTGACACAGTGACACTGCGTACTTCGCTATCAGTGCCGAGTGCGTAATACTCGTTTAATTAAATTATAGGTTGCAATTGTGCTTAGGTATAGTTTATAATGTTGATGATTACAGCAGCAAAGATTCTGAAGATGTTAACTACATCTTCAGAATCTCATTTCTATTTATTTATTTTCCTATGAATTACCTAGGATCTCTATCAATAAAGATTGACATAAAGCATTAGTACTCCAATTTTAATGGTTCGATTCTAGAGTAAGTAGGTATGTAGACTTGTAGAGTTTCAACGTAGCCCAAAATGTTCTTGCCTAAATTCTGCAATCACCTTTCAAATAACTATAAATTAAATAATCAATACAGATTAGCCGATCACACGGCTAACAGTACTATCAAATGGGAGAGACTGAGCAGCAAGGTATTGAGTCGCGTCGACAGACTCACTGAGCTCAGAGCACCGCCCAAACGATCTATTAAACACATAACGACACATTGTTACTGCAGATATCATCTGATTAACGATCAGGAAGGAAGTTTGCGTTACAAATAAGCCGTGATCTAACTGTGTAGACTGTATGTAGCCTGGCTGCTGGTCACAGGCCGGGGCCACATCATCACGTCTAAGTTTTTGCAATGAACCTTCGATTGGTCGCCGTCACGTCGTCGCCTCACGACCTTTACGCGTCAGCGGCGCCAACTTGTAAACTTGTCTTTTTTGCTGTAATTTCTGGTAATTTCAATAAACTGGGAAACCGATATTTACCTTTAGCAAAAAAGTTTTTATAGGTTTCTGCTTATTTTCTACGTAATAGATGAATCTAATGCGGAAGAGAATGTTATTAAATAAAAAATTGTTCGAGCGAGTTATATTAGCTTCGACAACGCAATTAAAAGGGCTTATTAGTAACTCACGGCAAAACTTTCAAATGACCTAAAAATTGAATCTATGCAAACGAAAATCTCGCATTTCAATCGGCTCATAAATAACACCCTCGTGGAATATCCGCCGCATCCCTCTCCCGCCCGGGTGGGGGCGGGCGGGGGCGGCGAGCTAGGCGGCCTGTCCGTCTAGACCTGCGTGCTCGTCAATCAATACACTACCACTGCACATGCGTCATCGTCACCGGCCGCCACCTCTCGCGGACACTCCGCGGGTGCAGCGCCGCTCGCACGCAGCTCAGCATTGCGTCACGCAGGTAACTCATCCACATCATTTATTTCCTCCGGTTTTGTTGTTTTGATTCATCCTTAGATTAGCTAGAGACACATGTGAGATATTTATCGTGTAAGTTACAGGAATTTAGACTAGTTCGGTCACCACACGTCGCGCGTCGCGAGCTTTGTGTCTGCGGCGTCATAACGCCATTTTGCATTTCCTGTCTTTACAGTTCTAGTTTTACTTATTCTGTGGTTTTATTAAGTTTCAATAATAATTATTATTGCTGAGTTTTTAGTAATAAGCGTGATACTTAATATTTTATATCGGCGAATTGCGTATCTACATAACCTAACCCATAATCTTCTGTTAGTGCTAGTTACAATCCGTAGAGCTAGGCTGTCCTAGCGCCACTGAGCCTCGCGCAGGAAGGTCGCCAGTGCGTGATTCATACAAATGTTATCAAAATTCATCAACGCATTTAAGCGCTCTCGCACGTCCACGTAAGGGTTGAGACACACCGAACTGAATTGAAACGCAAGTGCGCAACTTTATATTGCATCGCCTTAGCCTTAGCAGAGTCCCATGTCGTATAGCGTAGAGTTATGTTACCTAAACAATTAGGTAGCTCTCGTGTACCTCGTACGTGGGTCACACTGAAAGTTTTCAGAAATGGAAAAAAATGTTTTTTTTTTCTTTTCGAAGTAGTTTCCGTTCCTTATTAAGCACTGTCGTTTGCGACGGAACTGTTGACTAAAGCAGTGTGTGCATTCTTGATTAAGGATCACTTTCACGCCTTTTTCATAAAATAAATTTCTTTAAGTTTATCTTTTATTTTTGGAACTAAATAAAAGATGCCAGGTCAGGACTGTAAGAAGGATGACTCACTAATTTAACATCTTCGATAGACAAATATTTAGTAGTTCGCCTGAGTGGTCAGGAGCAATGTTCTAGTGCTTCTTCGGCACAGCCGTTTAACACAAGACAGTTACCAGTGTAAACAATAACTCATTTAGATGTCAATGTGTACACTTCTATAATAAACTTCCCAGTCATATTCAAGAACTAAGCCTCAATAAATTTAAATCATTTGTAAAGCGTAAACTTTGCCAAAAGGCTTTTTATACTATAAAGGACTATGTTGAGGACAATAAGGCTTGGGATTGACCTGCTCCAGTACTCACTGTACTGTCGTTTATTCTTTTGAATTTTTGTTTTTGATTGCATTTTTCCATTGTAAATTTAATGGAGTAGTGCACAATTTATATTTCAATTTGACATTAATATTCATTTTTTTTTTACAATCTGACATATTATTTTTACAATTTTTGTAAATTTTATTTATATCTTTTTTTTTTTGTGAATGTGAGGACTATGTGGATAGCTTTCTTTTTCCTTTCTTTTCAGTAATTGTAAATTATGTCTGGCAATTTGAGTATTTTTGCGGCCTAACCAAATGTCCTTTCCTTTGTATTGTTCGTCAAGACGTTGAGCTCCTTAGTAGTCCTGAGTTGAGCTTTACGACGTATGACAAATGCTTGCACTGACTGGACAGGTCCACTCAAATCTGCATGGTTCTTTCTTTAAAAGGCCATTTCAGACCCTAATCTGCATAGTTCGCATATGATTTGACTAATACATTTTGTATGGATTTTTTTTTTTAAAAGAGACTGTGACCCCTGAGTTTGTTTCGGTGTTTCTTCTCAGGGTAGTCAGATAGGAAACACCGGCCTCATCTAGATTAATAATTATGACAAAAAAAAATTGATGTGTAAAAGTGTTTCGTGAAACCTATTTGCAAAATAAATATCATTTATCATTTGACGTACCAATCTGCAGTTACAACCCTTTCATCTTCGAGGACAATTTTTCCTTGACCTTTCCTTTGTTGGCCTTTACCTTTGTTGGCAAATCTTCGAATGTAAATATCCATCGCGCAGATTGTCTTTTGGTTTCGGGTTCGTCACAATATTTCCAACTCTGATCACCTGTGATGAAGCCACTCACGCTTCATTCAAGTCACCTCTGTCATAATGTTCAACACAAAAACAAATTAATCAGGGTTTTTGTGAATCATTATTTTCGGATTTGGATGTGGATACGCTTATAAGAATATACTATACCTACTGATTCCAGGTACAATTATGGATGTGAAGTTATTTCAGATTATCCGTTAATTTCGGATAGTTTTGATTAAGGCTAGAAACTTTTAAAATTATAAAAGTAAAATACAAATAGCAGATTCCACTTTAATTTCTATTGTAGATTACTATTTGTTATTGTTACCTTAGTCTATATTCGAATGTGCGGGCAACGCAGTCACGGATATAGTACCTAATAGATTTTTTTTGCTTGAAAACAACTTTTTATTATGTTCATTATTTGAAAACAACCAAAAAAACACTAACGTGACACATTGACGTAACCACGGAGCGTGAAAGGAAAACGATCGTATTTCACAGAGTCACATTTTCGGTATCGCCGCAGTGTGTGTGTACCCTAAAGCGGTTGCCATTGTCAGCCCGTGACGTAAGATTTGCATTCATCGAACTAACAATAACTACTTAGCTCGTCACTATGGGTTTAATTTAAATCATTACCTCCATACGTAAAGGTATCATTTCCGAATAAAACTTAAACATACAACTAGCATCTTACATTTTGGGTCTAAAGACATCACTTATTTCAACGTCCGTTTGGAAAACTTATTGGAAAATATTCATTTTTGCATTCTACCTAGTGTTTTGATGATTATTAAAATTGTGTTGGGTTTTCTACTATTTGAAGTACAATTCGGTGTATTACTTATTTCTTATTTGTTAATTTCAGGCATGTGCTTGACTAACTAATAGGAATTCGCCTTTCTATCTGCGAACCAATGTAGGTGGGTGGGTTAAGAAAAATAAATGTAAGAAAGCAAGAAGCCTGTTTCGTTTTAGACCAGCCTTGCCACCATAGGACTAGTTCGACGAGATGCTCTCAGAAACTGCAACCTGAAAGATATTTTATAAAAGTTCAAAAAGCGCCATGACATATTGTCTAAGCCGTCCATCTGTGCTTCCAGTTCCGCCAACGCGGCCGGGCTGCGGCACGTGCAGCCAGCGCGAGCAGGAGTACTGCGAGACGCGCGTGCTGGCCGACCACTGCTGCTGCGAGCGGCGCTTCGTGCCCGAGCCCTTCCCCTGGCTGCCGCACACGTGCTACGTGGGCGCGCGCCGCTGCCGCCCGCTCGCGCACGACTGCGCGCAGTACGCGCGCCTGCGCGACTGCTGCTGCTACCGGAAGCTGGCCGAGCGATGTAAGAGCACCATACTTTTCCGGGCCTTAGCCTAATCAGCCTTTTAATTTTCCCACTGCTGGGACTCAGACCTATAGCCCCTCAGATTCCTAACCCAGCACGCAGGCCCAGTGTAGGACTGTGGGTTGGTTATCCAGGAATTACACAATATATTAGTGGCAGCTGATTGTTCAAAAAATAGTCCTGTCTGGACGTTGACGATCAAGAACGGACGACATACTTTTTCAAAAATTATTTTTATAATATCTCGTCCGTTATATATAACCGAATGACTAATGAGCCCAGCCGGAACATAAAGGGCGCATTTCACCAATGGAACTGAAAGCTGTCAGAGTCATCATTGTACACACTGATAACTCAATAACGCGGGTAATTAAATAGGTACCTATACTGTAGCAGTGAACTTTTCTCTATATAAAACATGTCTGCGTGTGACAGGGAAGGGCATTCTGTCGAAGTCGACGCGGCTGGGCGTGGGCGGCGTGTCGCTGCTGCTGCTGTCCATGCTGCTGTTCGTGGCGCACCTGTGACGGCAGCTGGCGCCGCGCGCCGCGCTCGCGCCCGCCCTCGTCTGAACCACGCACGCCATGCTCTCCACGCTCGCCACGTACGCCACGCGCACCACAGTGGGCACGCACCTTTACTACACACAAATGACTCTGCTTAGCTACCTTGTCTGTTGGATGTTCGCTGACCTACCTAAATTAATGCTTTATTATTAATCCGCGAATTTATTCATCCGTTTGAAAATTCTACAACAAATTCGGTATTTGCATTTTTATTCACATTTTGTGTGATAGACAAACTGTTTAGCGCGCTTGTGACATAGGTTCAATGACAAACATTCATAGTATTGAAATTCTAAAGGTGTTATCTTGACGCATAGAAGCATTAAATTACTGGTTATATCTCAATGTATAGTTTCAAGACATTACATTATTTTAGACGATCATAATTGATAGATTTAAATGGGTATTTTAATCAGATTAGGGTGCCTAATAAATATCATTCGTTACATTTTAATTCATTATAAATTAAAAATTGAATCTTTAAGAGTTAGTTGTTACAGTACTTTGGAAAAATATTTTAAAACGTATTTATCTAGTAGTTACCAAAACGAGAATCTTTTTTCAAGTCAAAGAAGTCTAGTTTTACGTTATTTAGCACGTTGTAAGTATTAAATACGTTGTTTTAATTCGCGTAGTAGCAATCAAAGATCCCTCAAATACGTTTCTCATTATTAAAAGCAAATCTATAGTTTTTAGAACTAGTTAAGTTAGCTGTAAGCACGAGATACACTATACCTCGGGTATTTCTTATTGTAGTATATTCTTACATTATAAGTGTAAAGTAAATAACGGTAGAGCGTAAGTTATTCTATGTACAAAGATAAGTTATTTATTTCTAGATGTATATAGTGTAACACTTACTTGTAAGGATAGTTATAAAACTGGTTTAAGAATTAGCGATAATCCGGCGAGCCGGTCTCAAGCTAAAATGGATTCCACAAATAGTAGTATTTGTTCGGATTACGAATTATTTAACTTAGAATAGGGAAAAATAAAAAAGGCACCGGATCGGATACCACACAAGTACAAGAGTTAATGTAAATCGACATGATTAGAATACTACCAGCTGGCCTGTAAACACCAAGCTCAAAAGTGGCATTATATTGACTACAAGCTCGCAATTCTCGCAACTAACACTATTTATGAAAAAAAAACAGGGCAAGTGCAAGTCTGAATTGCGCACGAAGGGTTCCGTACCACCCAACCACCGTACCACCCAGTAACAAAAAAAACGGCAAGGAGCCCCACTTAAAAATTTATTTTATTTTTAGCAGTTGCATCTGTGAACATTTTAACAGTCTAACTCCACGGTTCATGAAATACAGCCTGCTGAGCGACAGACAGACAGAGATTTTACCCTCTGGGTACAGAATCCTACAACTGAAACATCAAAATTAGTAGTTACGCTAAACATGAAGCGACTTGGAAAGCACGGTGTTCCAAACGATAGCAAGATTTATATATAAACGGTGTGTTTGTCATTCTGTGTAGGTATTTAAATACATAGTATTAACTAGCATTAAAGCCGAAATGTATGTTATCAAAGTAGTCTGTACATAATACAAACGAATACGTAGTTCTATATGGGTAGCCATGAATCTATAAGTATTTAATAAGTACCTAGGTACCTACCTAAAGCTGAAACAGTAGATGGTAGATTGTTTTTATTTTACTTACTGTCCATGGAGATCAATTCTATACATTATAAGATGAACCTTTACCTACGTTAACCCATTGTTTCAATTAAAATATACAATACTAGCTTCTGCCAGTGGCTTCACCCGCGTGAAAGTCTCTATATAAACTTTGAACTCCTGTTTCATCCAGTTAGGTGGTGAATTTTGAAAAATCCTCTATTAGTGCTCTCTCTCTCTATCTTCATAAAAGGAAAGACTTTGCAGCAGGATATCACAAGTATTTTCTGCCTCAATCACAATATCTGCCGACGTAGTATCTAAATAATCTCTTCAAAAATTAAATTCGACTCATTTTTTAAAAAACACAAAAGAGATCCATTTTAGTCCAAGTTCCGCAAGAAGCCAGCCAAGAAAAAAACATGATAATCTGTTAGAGCTTGATGGCATAAGCATTTTTTATTTTTGCACCAAAACTGTGCGACCATTGCCCTTAGTGTTATTAAAGATAGAAAAATACCATCTTGCGTACATTTTCGGTAACATGTATTGTAAATTATAACCGAGGGTAATGGTCCCACAGCATTGTCGCTATAATAAAAACATTTTAGTGATATGAAGTCCTAACAGAATATTGTATACAGCAGTAGTATGAGTGATTATTATTTGATATTAGTCTACACAAAGTGTGTTTGTGTGAATGGAAGAGTGGTTGCATTAATGTGTGTTTATGTAATTTGTGTATGTTATATGTATGTATGTGTGGGTGTGTGAGGATGTGTGTATGCGAGGGATTGTGTGAGTTACGCAAGTTCTTCTGTTTCGTCATAATTTCAATATTTAGCCAGATATCTAAGTAGTATAAATGAAAATCCAAGAATATTTTACAGGTTAAGGTTTAGATTAAATTGTAAATTTGAAATCGGTTAGTGTATGTGCCAAATTAGCTATAAGTCCTAGACTTAGTGAGTACTCACTAAGTCTGGTATTGTTCAAGTGACGAAAATTAAAAAGTAGATAAAGAAACAATAACTAGACGTAATTAAAAACGCCGCTACTTTGTAAATACATATACCTAGAGCGAAACGTGATCTTCAGTGTTAAGACTAGTACGTAGGTAGGATAGGCTAGCTTGTTCATTCTCACTTACATCATAATCTTCCTATTATCGTTCTTTTTTAAACCAGTTCACTGTAATCTGGAACCTTGGTGTACACTTCAGCCACACACAGCAAGTATTACGAATCTAAAACGTGTCGAACTTCTTTTACTTAGACAAACACTTCACATAAAAACCCTTTCAAATGTAGCTCACATCAAATCTGTACAGAGAAGTATTTTGACCAGTAGTCAAAGAATTTTTATTTATTTATATAGTTTATCGTTACATAAGTAGTTACTTAGTTTAACGGACATACGTAGCTAGTTTTTACTAGTAGCTAAGTTACAAAGTTTATCAGTGAGTAAGTACCTAAATATTTAGCAACCATCTCGGTACCATTGATATCTTAAGATTTCTGTGATCGGTACACTTTATGTGTAACTATTACTTAGTATAGGTACGTTCAGTTATATCTACTCGTAACAGATAGTCTGCGCAAGTCTGCCCACCACTTTCGGCCATGATAGATCGATATTTTCGTTCTGTGACTACCATCAATGATATTGAAGACAACGGTGACTCAAGCGTGCGCGCAGCTTTCCAGTCAAAATCTTAAGAGCCAGCAAACATCCCCTACTTATAATAGTTCGTACTCAATACCCGCTAAACGAGACACAATAACAGCGCGGTCCTATGAGACCGGTCGGGGATTCATGAATTAAATAAATTAATTAATTCATAATTACTCACCAACACTGAAGATCTAAGAAACGTAACTTTATAATTTGGTTGAACATTTAACTTGAAACAATTTTATCGACACTTTTACTAACTTGAAGTTACATCAGTTATCACCTTTTTAAAAGTTCACGATAGGTACCTACCATATAAAGTACAACAGATTTGGAAAAAATATTGTAAATCTAAGATTTTTAAGTAAATCAAAATTTGTATGAGTTTTAGTGATAAGGATGTAGATGTAAGTAGGGAGGCAGTGAGCCATTACAATATAAGATATTGCTATGTTGTACATATAAAAGCAAATGTGTCGTGTGACGGGACGGATCAATGATTAGATATAAGGACTGACGCTGACAGCGCAGCACTTAGCTGTTAGTTCACCATTAAGTATTATATTGATAAATAATAGTATATTATATTGATAAACCTCCGACACACACTGTCGGAGGTTAAGAGCGACGCTAAGTATGTTAATAAATGTAGTTGAAAACATCATATACAGTAAGACGCCATTTTAAATCTGTATATATGACTGATTAAACCGAATTTGCAAAGCAAACACTTTTCCGGCAGGAATCCGTAACAACCTCCGCGCATGCGTGCAGCACGCTTGTCGCTTACAAAGGTTTATGTCAAGTGTTATGGCGCATGTAATGTATGTTTAGTAGGTTATTTGTAAACCAAGTTGTATATTTCATAGAAGCCTTCAAAAATCTCGAAGACGTTCTCGAGCATAAAATAGTTACATCAGAACAAGTTAATGACCACCTGCATTAGCATTATGAACCTTGTAATGTCCCCACTGTTGGGACTCAGGCCTCCTTTCTAGGAGGGGGAATATAACACCTACATGATAGAACTCTACATCGATAACGAGAACATAAAATTTGATATCTACGTCAAAAAGTAACGAGGTAGGTATTTCCTAAATTAATAATAAGTTTTCCATGAAAATGGAGAATCTTTTAACGATCGTATCGTACATTATTAGGAGTAATAAGTAAACATTGTATATTTCGGAGAAATCCTTTAACCACGCAGCAACGCCTAATAGGTTTAATTAGTAGTAAGTGTTCATGTCGATTCGGAATCAGTCATCGTATGAACATAGGATTAAGAATAGATTTACATTTAAGGGGGAAGCGTCATGGTAACCCGCGATATTCAAAGTTTCTTACGTTTTTTGCAATTTTCAGACCAGTGGTAGGCTATATGAAGTTAAAAATATCTTTAGCGACTGTAAAACGTAACTAGTTACATAATTATAACCATAAAAATCATCAATGCAAGCCTTCAAGCTCACCTAAGTGTAGGAACGTTTTTGACCTTGATAAAATCGTTCCTACACTTAGGTGAGCTTTGAATTTCGCGGGCTACCCTGACGCTTTCACCTTAAGTATAGATTAATATAATATACAAATAGTTATATTATTATTATTTGTAAGATTAGATAATGTTACAGTATGAGCATAAGGTTTCCTTCTTCATAAACGACATTTCATTAAAGAAGGTTTTATTATTGAGGGGGAGCTTATGTGCACAATGTACACATGCGTACATTGCCTAGGTACGTCGTCATCTCATCGATTACACTCTCTTACATCGCGGAGTGGTGACCCCCCTGAGTCAGCTAAGTTTCTATTTAAAGCTTTTTTGGTTTTGTGTCGGTATGATTTATTCTGTGTATCCGGCTGTAAGTCTCAGCTCTTATATCGTCTTTTAATTATGATTTAAAAAGGTTTACCCTACACCTACCTTACATCACACTGTGCTTCTGATATGATTATATTATATAGTACCAACGTCAAACAACAAATATTAGGTTAATAATTATGAGTTTATTAAATTCGGAAATCATTCACCAAACCTCAGGATGAAAGAAAGGGTAAATTTAGTACATCACAACGTAAGGAGGTAGGTACTAAGTAACAGTAAGATAGTATATAGTTATAGTAAGATTTGTACATATGGGAGAACTGAGGGTTTCTCTAGCGTTAATTTAGGTATTATAGCAGTGAGGCCAAAGGCTCTAGCGTTAGTTTCTGTTGATTGTTTATATGTTTATTGTTTGTTCGTCATCAGGTGTAGTGAGCATGGCATGTTTAGGGTAACAGCGGGCAGGTCGCCAGTGGAACACGAGACGGGTTCTTATGGTTTTAATAAAAAAATATACGTATTTGTTTAATGTCTAAAAATTATGTATTTTTTATTATTTATTTTTTAACAGATAATACCTGAGAATTAGATCTATAAAGATACTACAAGTAACTAGATAGGTTATTTATGTAATTAAAATTTCATAAACTAATAATAGTCGATGAAAACCATTCTGTATTTTGATATTACTGTCGTCAAATGACACCCTATCGACGATGTATTAAGTTCAGTTCAAAGTGTGACAAGCGCTTTGTCTGCCCCCGAAGATTATACCAACATTAAGTATAAGTGTAGTTAAAGTATACTATAAGTGTAATTAAAGTATGGCCTTCCAAAGAGCTCGTAGAAAATGTAATAGATGTAAATATTTTAAGAGTTGACTCTATCTGTCTTGACTCTGTCTATGAGGTTATTAGAACAATCAAGTTTCACCTAGAATCGCACACCATTGACTATACACTCAAACATCACATTGTAAAAGCATTACATTCTGTTTTTCGTAAAACAATATTGATGTTGTATTAAAACATTGTAATCACAGAACATATAAAGATTGTAATAGCATATCACAAGAATTAAATTTGATGAACGTCTAAATGTATCCGTAGTGACAGCTCTCACAGTGCTCAGTGTCTATCGATGTGAAATAAAAGTTACCGAAATGTATAAAGATGTTTTATTTATAAACAAAATCAAGTTAGCGATAATACTAATTTACTAGCCTTCCTATTGGCGTAGCACAAAATGACGCCAGCATCAGTACATAGCTAGTGCTAGCCGGCGTAGCCGCGTAGCGCGTAGCTCTCGCTGTGCTACGAGTGCTACGGTATTGTTACGTTACATATAAGGCCGATCCCTTCGTGAAAAGAAGGCTTTCTTCTTGATTGAGGACATAATTATTGTGTTTTAGTTAGGTTTAACCTACAGATATTTATGCCACCGTAAGCATAGGCTTGGTGAGCAATGGGTAATTCGACGTCCGATCACTCGGTAACCGTCCGGGCCGTGTCCGAGTCTTCGACAGCGCGTAGTGTTTGTCAGCAAACCGTAGGGATTCAGCAGTGCCGAAGCCTATTGGGGCTATGGGTTGTGCGAAAGAGAACCCCAGGGCCGTGGCAGGTCTTGATGGCAAGGGAAGAATATAGCAGTGAGAGCGGGAAAAGCCATTGGATGACTTCTCACCTAAAAAAAACAATCCACAGGCGTTTAAACTTACAAATTAATATTTTATACAGAGATCTAATACCACCAATATAAAATTAAAATATAAATTATTTATTCATAGTCATACAATTAGTATTTCAGCGTAAATAAAATTATCTGTAGTCACGGAAACACCTTCACTCTTTCACACAATTAATACCTAGTGTGACAAACTAGCTGCTGCCTGCGGCTTCGCCCGCGTGATAGTACACAATTATACTAAGGGAACATACTCCCGGGATAAAAAGTATCCTATGTGCAATTCCAAGTCATGGTCTACCAGAGTACTAAGTTTGAAAGAAATACATTCGGTAGTTTTTTGGGTGAAAGAGACATCCATACATACAGACTTTCGCATTTATAACATTAGTAGGATTGAATCGGCCACTCATTCACGCCAAGAGGTGACTAACGGTTGCTGTTAGATTTCTGCTACCTAACCTACCAGTTCATCGTACCAGCAACTGTACAAGCGCGATGCGTACAGTGGACCCCGAGCAGTGGTCCCGCAAGGTGAAGCGCCCGGCAGTCCAAGCGGTGCGCTCCAGGTTCGGGCAGCAGCCGGCGTCCAGCGGGTTGGAGACCAGGCTGCGCCAGAGTCTGTGGGACGCGCTCGGGGAGTTCTGGAACAACTGCTCGCTGGCCGCCGCTCAGTGCTATCATATTGACCAAAACAAATACGAGAGGTGAATACGTAGTGTACATCCTAGGTGATAATGTTCATTCAGTAAGTTCTGAAGGGCCATTGATGCATCACCCACCATCACGCTCACCACGGTGCAAGGATCGGGCCTGAGAGTTTTCTTAAAATAAATCAAAATATATCTTTTCTTGTGTGTGGACTGATATGAAAGAAAAGGGAGTTGATGATAGCATGACGGGTGATAGGACAGAATGGAAGAAAAAAACATGTTGCACCGACCCCAATTAATATGTGATAAGGGCAGGAAGAAGAAGAAGATGATATAAACGCCCGATTCTTGTGGGATAGAAACCGGGGGCGAAGCCACTAGATGTCGCCGCTGGCACACAGGTTCCTGTAGGCGCTGCCGCTACTCGCAGGCTGCAGACTGACTACAGTAAAGCCCGCACCAGGTGGCGCCACGTGTCGCTGCTGGTGCTGACGCTGGTGGCGGGCTGGGCGCTGCTCATCCGCAACAGCGCGCAGCTGGGCGCGCGGCCGCCGCTCGTGGTGAGCCTGCAGACGGACGACGCCTTCATCCGCGACTACAAGTTCCCGGCCGTGGCGCTCTGCAGCAACCAGATCATCGGCAAGGCGGCGCTCAAGAACATGTCCCGGTATCTGTACAAGTAAGTGGCCTTTGTTGTGAAAGGCATTGGATACTCTAGCGCCTATAGAAATTAATTCTTTTTTATTTATCGAATAAAAGTAAATGTAAAAGCTGTATTACTGCCTTCTGTTTCAATTGATTTCTGTGTAGACACCCGAAGAACAAGGAGTACGGCTACCGCGAGAGTCAGATCGAGCGCAGCCTGCTGGACATGGGCGCGCTGCTGACGCTGGCGCTGCCGCCCGTGCGCCTCGACTTCGAGCAGTTCGTGCGCGACGTGCAGCCCGCCTTCAACGTCACCGACATCATGTTCCGGGTATGATGTCATCTCACTGCTAGAAGAACACAGAGAGTCAGATCGAGCGCAGCCTGCTGGACATGGGCGCGCTGCTGACGCTGGCGCTGCCGCCCGTGCGCCTCGACTTCGAGCAGTTCGTGCGCGACGTGCAGCCCGCCTTCAACGTCACCGACATCATGTTCCGGGTATGATGTCATCTCACTGCTAGAAGAACACAGAGAGTCAGATCGAGCGCAGCCTGCTGGACATGGGCGCGCTGCTGACGCTGGCGCTGCCGCCCGTGCGCCTCGACTTCGAGCAGTTCGTGCGCGACGTGCAGCCCGCCTTCAACGTCACCGACATCATGTTCCGGGTATGATGTCATCTCACTGCTAGAAGAACACAGAGAGTCAGATCGAGCGCAGCCTGCTGGACATGGGCGCGCTGCTGACGCTGGCGCTGCCGCCCGTGCGCCTCGACTTCGAGCAGTTCGTGCGCGACGTGCAGCCCGCCTTCAACGTCACCGACATCATGTTCCGGGTATGATGTCATCTCACTGCTAGAAGAACACAGAGAGTCAGATCGAGCGCAGCCTGCTGGACATGGGCGCGCTGCTGACGCTGGCGCTGCCGCCCGTGCGCCTCGACTTCGAGCAGTTCGTGCGCGACGTGCAGCCCGCCTTCAACGTCACCGACATCATGTTCCGGGTATGATGTCATCTCACTGCTAGAAGAACACAGAGAGTCAGATCGAGCGCAGCCTGCTGGACATGGGCGCGCTGCTGACGCTGGCGCTGCCGCCCGTGCGCCTCGACTTCGAGCAGTTCGTGCGCGACGTGCAGCCCGCCTTCAACGTCACCGACATCATGTTCCGGGTATCATGCTCATCTCGTTCGTAGACATAATGTATCTCAGGTAAATTATCATCATCTCAGCCGAAAGACGTCCACTGCTGGACATAGGCCTCACCCAAGTGTCACCACCCCGATCGATCCCATGCTTCTCGCATCCGGATTCCTGCGATCCATCTTATGGAAGGCCTTCCAACGTAAGGGTCGCTTGGGTCGATAAATAAATTCAAAAGTCTTTGGTAAACTCCTAAACTCCTTCTGGAGTTTGCTCAAAGAACCGCTTCTTAATCCAATTGAATTACATCAATTAAAGTTCTTCTAACTTAATTTTTCAGTTCTGTCTGTTTCACACAGCTGTCTGCCAACTGCTCGACGATCCTGCAGCGCTGCAGCTGGCGCGGAGAGCTGGTCCCCTGCGAGCAGCTGTTCGCCAGCAGGCTCACGGCGCTCGGCTTCTGCTGCGTCTTCAACTCCAGATACCAGTCAGTGCATTAGTCACACTACCATCGTACTCATTATACTTCTGCCTATATTGCAACGTCAGTCGTCATACACATACACAAACCGTCATACAAGCCGTTATTAAAAAGTGGTCCCATTTCTATCCATATCATCTTTTGCATATAATTCGTCCATTATGTAGAGCAGTAGAGACATCAGAGGAAGAAAAGAGAGCTTTCCTCTAGTGTCCCCATCTTCCACAGTAGATCACGAGCACCATATTTTGGTTTTCTTCTGATGTCTAAAATGAGTAATCTGTCGTGTAGACCAATAGACGAGGAGCACGATCCCGCCGTGCTGGACCTGATCGGGCAGGACTACGGGCTCGGCGTGGTGGTCAAAGAGATCCGGGACGACTTCGCCTATGAGCGACGACCTGCTTATGGCATGGAGGTACATTCATAAATAAAATAAAAATCACACTTCCGTAGGGGCTCAGCAGGGTCGAAGCCTCTGGGGCCACTTCGGCTTTGACTTCGAAAAGCTTTGTGCTTTTCTTTCGAAGCTCTGGAACAAAGGCAGGTTTGAAGCCTCTGGGGCCATGGGTGAGCTTCCGAAAGGAAAACCCGGGACCCTGGAACGAAGGCAAAGGAAGAACAAACGAGAGGGTTTTAGCCAGTAAAAGTCTGGCACGCTCTGAGCTCCGCCCAATAGCGGGAGAAGTTATTCTAATGATTTCTCACCTAAAAAAAAACTTAGTCATTTTGATGATCTTTCGGTTCGGCTACCTTTCCTGGAATAGCAATGACTCTGTTATATTAAAACTGTGTGCGCAGTTGTTGCTTTTCGAGGGCGAGGAGTTCCCGCTGCTGGAGAGCGGCGACGCGCGCCTGTACCCGCTGCCGCGCAACGCCGCCGTCTACTTCAACATCCGCGCCTTCTCGCAGCTGCCGGCCGACGACCTGCGCTCCTACACCGAGGACCAGGTCTATATGCTATGGAACATCTTACGTGGCTCTCAACTCTCTGACACACACTCAACAAATGCATTCATATGATTATAGATTTTTGCAGTGCCTGAAGCGGCAAATCTGCAACATGTTGGACTACGTAGTAAGAGTTACCGATCGTCGCTTGAAGAGAGGTTGCTATGATTGATTTGAAAGGCATAGGCGCGCGTTACACCTTTAACTTACCTGATGGTAAGCGATGATATGGATGACGAAGGAGCACGCTTTTATAGAAGTAACCTATTCATTCTTGACTTAAAGACCCCTAAGTTCAGATTCAGATAGTTCCTATCAGAAAACACAAACTCTGGCAGGGAATTCTACTTTTTAGCTATAGGTACTCACAATAAATGTGTTCCCAAAACGCTTTGTACGTATGGATGGGATGCCCACCATGTACCGGTGGCACAACGCCGTACATCTAGCAGCCAATGATGGAATGGTACTTGGTGGCAACTCGACGTTGATGCTCAAGACTGTAGAGTTTCGACTGAAGCAGTGCATCATTATGATGATCGTCTTGGCTTTGTTGAGCAGCGCGGCTGCCTGCTGGAGGGCGGCGGCATGTCGAGCTGCCTGGCGCAGTGCCGGCGCGACACGGCCGAGGCGCTGTGCGGCTGCGTGCCCTACGCGCTGCAGCCGCAGTTCGCGCCGCCGCTGGTGCCCACCTGCACGCTCAGCGAGATCGCCTGTCTCAACAAACATAGAGGTGACTAGCGGCCTTTATTCTGTGTTACAGCCAAAACAATTCATCTAGATATTATTTGCGCTCGTCATAATCAACATCTCAGCCGAAGACATCTACTTACTTCTGGACATATGGCCTCCCCCAAGCGTCGCCACAACGAACGGCAGTCCTATGCGTTTTGCATCCATCGGATTACCGTGACCCTCGGCAGGTCCTCGGTCCACCTTGTGGGAGGCCTTGTACCCCGGTTATTTATACTATCCAGCCGTTATAAAAACATTAGCTGTAGTCAAAGTGATATTTGCTCGTCTGTTCTCGTTGTCCACGTACTGCCATAAGTATCGCAATGTCGTCATTGCACCAGCGCTAGCTTAGCTGTGTAGTTTTGTGGCGCGGTTCCTTGACTTACAAACAGTGTGTCCCTCAGAGAAGTTCTTGTACGTGTACCCGGGGCAGGAGGCGCACCCGGCGCTGAGCCAGGAGCTGCAGGACGCGCTGGACTGCGAGTGCCGCGTGCAGTGCCGGCGCCAGCTCTTCTCCGCCGCCGTCTCCTACGCCTCCTACCGCGGCAAGGCGCGCGTCTTCCGGAACTTCCTCTCGTAAGTACTCACTCTCTTTTTGTTTCTAGGACTAAGATGGCCCGATCGGTATTCAATTCGATCTAGAGTCCATTTCGGTTAGATACCTACCTGTTGATACCTCTATTTTTGAACATAATCATTAAATAACTTCTCCCGCTCTGAGTGGAGCGATTGAGCCATAGGGTTTTAGTTACTCTTTACGTTCCAGGACCACAGTAACTCATTCGAACAATCCAGCTACCCTGCTGTTACTTTAATGCGCCCCATCTTTTTTTGCTGACTGCTCTTTGAGCTAATCGATTCTTTGATCTCGTACGTCTCTGTAATGAACTGCAGCTTCCTCACGTTCAGCTAGATGTTAATATGGCTGTTGCCGATATACGTATTATTATACTTAGGCATAATGTGAAAACTACGTTATTTGTGGCAAAGTAACTGTTGTTTCTATTTACTTGACAGCGCTAACATATCGCTGGTGAACGCTACGACTGTCCGTCTGTTCTACAGCATCGACCATCAGGAGTGGTACAAGATCGAGGGCGCAGCGCGCTGGTTTGAAAACTTCGGTGGGTAGGGAGCAAGACAGATCTGAGCGATTGACCGTCTACTTTCTTTAACCAGTTCAATTTGTATCTTGTATTTTACAGTGAGGCTAGGCACTCAATGGATGGGAATAACTGGCGTGTCATTGCTCGCCTACTCGGAGCTGCTGTACCACGGCACCTTCCGCTGGCTGCACCACTTTATACGACGCACCAGGATCGCGAGAATGCAGTCAGTAGCGACATCTATGTAGCTTTAGTTGAACTAACCGAGTGCTTTTAGCGCCATCTAGTAGGGATGTTGTTGGAAAAGTTTGACAATAGTTCCGAATAATAGAGAAACGTAACAGATGGCGCTGCTAGTTTTCAGTTATGTGCGTGTTTATTGTTTTTTTTTATAATCCTTGCAATTTGAAGGAATTGTTTCTGTGTAGGTATAAAATAATGAAATCGTTAATTTCAACTTTATCGAAATACGAATAATTATTATTTACTCACACATTTTGACATTCGTAAAATAAAGTTGAAATATCTAAAGGTACTTACAGCTATTTTATATTAGGAAATAAAAATCGTTTCATGACGTAACCCCAATTGAAAGGTATAGGCACCTACTTAATTAGGGTACCGTAAATGTAGAAAAAGGCAAATGAAACCCTTGTAAAAACACTTTGACTGTCGGTCTATCTGTTATGCCGCGGCCACACACTCGACGAGTAGCATGGGAAGTAACGAGGAAAGGAGGCAGAGACATAGTGTGGCCACGTTACTCGTCATGCCACTCGTCATGCTCCTCGTCCTGCCCACTGCTCCCTATCTTGTCGGTCTTTGCGCGCGAGAGAGAGAGAGCAACATCGCGGCAAATCACGGCAGCGCGAGGAGCAGAGCGATGAGCAGCGCGAGGAGCATAGTCTGGCCGCGGCATTAACCTACAGAGTTGTCAGGGGTCTCATTTTCAGGGATGATACAAGCTTACTATGATACAAGATTAGTTGCTATGATTTTATGAACCTTCTGGTCTAGTCTACATACATTAAATTAAGTATTCAAGGTACTTAGTATTAAAACAAGTTTCTAAACTTAATTCTAAACTTCCGTATTATTTCACCTACCTTCGAAAGTTTGAATTATTTTGGCTGTAGACACAAGTAAGGCGTGACAAGTGGCAGCATGTAGTGGTGGCACGCGGCAGCAGTCCGCGCGTGGTGCTGGTATCACCGCCATCCATCAGGCACACGCGTGGGCGTGGGCGTGGGCCGTGGGCCACCGCGCGATAACGAGACACGCGCCGCTGACGTCACTATAAATAGTCTGCTGGACTCACGCAGTTTATGATGCCCTGCTCGAGCTTGTGACTGTCTCCAGGAGATAAGGGGCTCATTGAAAGGGAAGAAAATTATCTATTGTAGAATCTCACATGTATCCATATAATCATACAGGATCAAAATCATACATGGTCGTTTCCATGGTCATCATTATGTTATTACTTAGTTCATGTGTTCACTTAGCCAACCCGAATATGGTCATGGAATGTGCACCCGCGGCTGACCCATAGGCAGGGTCGCCATGTGATACGAGACGTGTTAAATGAAACAACGTTTGAGTTACACTGAATATATTGAGAATAAACACGAGTAGTTATATGCAATGGTGGACTACTACACATGAAAGCGGCAAGAAACTTCAAGAAAACCCTTTAAAAATATGAGATTACAATATTTCCATAAAACAATATTAACAGATAGATATGTGAGGACAGTGTAGGCCAGTCAATATTGTACCTACCCAAAAGCGCAATAAAAATAATCACATATACATTATAAAAGAAAGCCTAGGTATTTAAAAAGTAGAGAGAAAAATAAATTAAACCTATCAGCGAATGTTTAAAAAAAATCACTACTTCATGAATATAAGGAGGCAAGACAGGTATCAGATATGAGGGTAAGTATCAATCAGTCTGACCCATCCAACCACATAGGCTGAGGCTAGTGATTAATTCTCTTTTAACCTCAATGTCGCCACTTAACTACTGTCTCAATATTCTAAAAACACTTACTACTGCTGCATGCATCAACTACAATTACGATACAAAATCGTGATGCAGAGAGCCGGCGCTTCATAGACACCTCTCGTAGATGTTGTTGACTTGTGTTGTGGCATTGGCATTAGCTTAAGCAAACAAAACACTTTGTTTACATAATATTTAAAATTCATAGTTCGAGAGCAGTGTGTCTGTGCGCTCCCCTGCAGCGTGTCGTGCCACCCGCGACCTTCGCCACAGCTCATCTTCATTCCAATTTGCAGCTCAAATTGCTATTACTTAATGCGGCTCTCATTTACATTTCTAACATACCACTGACGTCGGTCACTATGACTGTTTACATTTAAAATAAAAAAAGTATTGTAACTGTTTTCGTAAGGTTGGGTCTATAGAAATTATTCTTTTGTTTACATTCCTTGGGCCATAATTACGTTTTCGTTCAGTCAGAGGTAGACGCTTGTGATCCAAGGTGTCGATCTTCTAAGGATTTAAAAAGTTTCTCTCATTTGTTTATTTTTATCTTTCATGGCTTTGGAAGATTGGGTAGAGGCAGGACTGGCTTATACGGCTGTAGGTAGGTACACACCATTTGTATTGTTGATGTCTCTTATGAGTTAATCCTCCGTGACGAGGGTCCAACTGTAACAACAGTTTCGCAGAAAAATATAATCTTTAATCCGCCATCAAAACATACAATTGAAAAACAATTATAGAATTCGTGCATCAGCCACTCGGAATCTATCAGTCATTTACATAATACTTAGTTAAAACCTTGCAAGAGACGAGAGTTCACCTTCAGCCGTTATATAACAGCCCCGAGCGGTTCCGAGCGCTTCCGAGCACTTCCGAGCGCTGGTGGCGGCGACCCATCCGGCGGCCAGGCGCGAAGCGGGTCAAGGAGCCCATACAGAGTTGAACAAACTCAACTTTGACATAACTACGTTTGAACTGATTTGAATTTTTTTAAAGGTTTTGTCAATATTAGGTTATTTTTATGACTTTTCTGAGGTCGGTGTTGAAAATGTTGTAATACATAGCAGACGAACCCACTTATAAACGCATACTGACTACCATTATGGGTTTGTTGGTGACATTCAAGTTGAGGAACTGACTGACTAATTACTGTGGTTTGAGTCAGAAATTTAGCAAGTCATAGTCAAAGACAAAATAATTAGAAACCTCTTGTGAATAAGCCATCGTTTGGCGTAAAAGTTATTGACGAAACGTACCTACCAAAAGTACACACATCAAAAGTGTCTAGGGATCAACATATATTTTTGCAATAACTTTTCTCCTGATTGATATTAATTAAAATTTTCTTTAAGGATTCATCAAATAAAGTGTTTTCGTTTGTCACAGTAACGATAAACCAAGTCACCTTTGCATTAATAAAGAAATTTGCCATTTTCCTAATAAAGGGATTTTTGACATTTGAACCACTAACATTAAAGTTCGAAAAAAAGACTGAAATAACAGTTTTCTTTAAAATTTTATTGGGTAACTTAAACAATTAATAATCCGTGTTTCTACCGCGAACACTAACAACACAAGAACATCGGTTTGGCATACTCAAAATGAGTTCATCCAAATCACGCTGTGGAATGGCCGCCCATGTTCGTTGCAACAACAAAAAAAGGTCTTCTTGCGACTGGATACCCTCCATATTCGGCAGAGCTCTTCTCTGTAGCATATCCCATGCATGCTCAATCGGGTTCAAGTCTGGCGACTGAGCAGGCCAGGGCAGGACATTGATGTTAGCTGCGGCGAGAGTCTGTCTTACAACTCTTGCGGTGTGCGGTCGTGCATTATCATGCATTAACTGAAATAAGGGACCGATTTGCACTTGTAGAGGAACGATGACGTCTGATACAATCGTCTCAGCATAAATTTGAGCGTTGAGGTTGCCTCTGATCCAAATCAACTCAGTTCTTCCGCCGATCCAAATACCCGCCCATACCATGATGGTTCCACCACTATAAGGATGGACTTCCTGGCAGGATTTTAATCGCTGTTGGCGTCCAGGGGTTCTCCAGTGTCGTATACGTCTTGTATCCGGTCTCATACCAAAACGAGACTCATCAGAAAAGCACACGAAACGCCATTGTTCTTCTGCCCAATTTCTGTGTTCAAGAGCCCATTGATATCGAATCCTACGATTGTGCATTGCTATAGGTGGTACCCGTAGCGGTCTTCGGGAATGAAGGTTCACTTCATGCAAGCGGTTTCTGACTGTTTGGTCGCTAATTAAGTTCCCTGAAGAGTGATGAAGCCTCACGGCTAACATCATGGCGGTTATTGTTGGAGCTCTTCGAGTTAAGATTTGAATGTGTCGGTCTTGTCTCCGTGTAGTGCACCGATACCGTCCTCCATGGCGCTCAGCCACGGTACCAGTGCTTCGGTAACGTGTCCAAAGTCGACTGATAACACTCTGACTTGTATTCAGAGCTAAAGCCACAGTACGTTGCCGGGAACCAGCTTCTATCATTCCCACGGCTCTGAGCATTTCTTCCCTGCTTAAATGACGTCGCCGCTCCATAATAACGTTGGTTTTAATCAGTAGTAGGGAAACAGTAGCACTAATAATGTCTTCAATGCGTTGTATGTTTTTATAGGGAAAATATTGACAGCTGATTTTCATCTTTTACTCGAATTTGATTCACAGTTCCTGATTCAAATTATGAAATGCACCAAAAAGGATCCATATAAATTTATAAAATCATAAAATTACAAAGCCACATCTCAATCTCAAGAAATCCGCATAAAAATGCTTGATCCCTAGACACTTTTGATGTGTGTATATGCGATATACATACGAGTTTATATTTGATACCGCCATCTCCTTTCTACTATCGGACAAACCAAAGCTACTATTGCTTTCTTTATTTAATCTCAATCATTTTTGGTGGGGACCTGGTGTCCTGAAATACAGGCCTCGGCTTAGTTTAGGCACCAGTCTCCCACAAATAAAATATTTTTAAGGGCCTTACTATGCACCTACACCTTTGTTAGTATTAAGTTTTTTATTTGTTTTATTTGTGGTGAGAAAATAAACGATTATTATAAACGGACAAACCACAAGACAAATCGTCGTTCGGCGCGTATCCACCCTTATGTTGTTGAAACCTCTACGGTCTGGGCTAAGCGCTATGCCTCGTCGTTTATACCTACCGCGTACATCAAAGAATTGGAACAATTGCCTGCTGCAGTCTTCCCGTCCGATTATAATTGCGTTAGTTTAGTGCCTCATCATCTCCGATTGCATCACTGCTTACCATCAGGTGAGATCGCAGTTAGGCACTAGTTTATAACAATAAAAATAATACTGCTACACTCGTACACCTGCGATTTGCGTAGATATATTTGTACATATATAGAGAAAGACCTCTAAATGAAACTAATTACCACAAGAATGAACAGATTACATGTACATTGTAATCGAATAGATCACGATGACAACGCGTTGTCGACATACAACTCCAAGCTATATTATGTAAATACAGCTTGTACAACTTATACTAGTCAAAACAAAATAAGGGCCACTTGTTATTTTTTACATTGGGACCGATAATAATTTTTTTATGCGTTCTCAAGTAGCTGATTGTTAATTGTGGTGTTACTTTAGTTGTTTTCAAACGTTTTATGAGTGTTCTAACAGCATAAGTGTGTAAAGTGGGAAGGTTTTGATAATTTACTGTAATCACTTGATTCTACGCAATTTCAAGACAGATTTTAACTTAGTCGAAGTGACGATTCTGTCAAGAGCAGATGAATTTTGGTTTTAGTAGTGGCTAAATTAACATTTTTTCAAACTTTTGCCAAGAATTCGACGACATATGGGCTTACTGTGCGTAACTAGGGCCGTAACATTGCTTCAAGAAGGCCATTTGCCGCGTTCGGCTGCGTTGCAGCTGGGTTTTTCCCGGCGAGCGATCCAGAATGCTTGGAATCGATTTCAAGAGACAGGGAGACTAACCAGGAGACTAGGATCTAGCAAAGTTCGAGCAACTACCGCACAGGAGGACCGATATTTGCGCTCGTCTGCGCGCAGGGAACTGGGCGTCACAGCCCGCTCCTTACAAAACTGTCTGCGGCATGCGATTGGTACATGCATTAGTGATCAAACCATTAGAAATCGGTAGCACAAGGACCAGCAGTTATCCAGGAGACACTTAGTGCGGAAACCATTAACAAGTGCTCCCTGTGTAAATTGATTATCTTTCGCAAGGCAGCATCTGACATGGAATATGAGTGATTGGAGCACAGTATTGTTTACGGATGAGAGCAAAGTTAATGTTTTTAAGTGAGGATCGTCACATTAGGGTCTGGAGGCGTGAAGATGAGTGATTTTCGGATGCTTGTATCCATGAAATTGACAGATTTGGGGGCCCCAATGTTATGGTGTGGGGAGGAATCTCTATATCAGAGAGAAATGATTTGGTAATTCTCAACGAAGGCACAATTACTGCTCAACGTTATATCGAGAAGGTCATAAGACTCCATGTGGTCCCATATGCACAAAGAATCCGCGCAAGATTCCACCTGATGCACGGTAATGCTCGCACTTATACAGCTAGAGCCACCAGAGAAGACCTAGAGGAGGCTGGAATACAGGCTTTGCCCTGGCCTGCAAACAGTCCAGATCTCAATCCCATCTACCACATGTGGGATTGACTGAAAAGCAGTGTTTGACGCACAAAACAACCCGTGTACCATGAAAAACTGCTAATAAACGTCCTGAAATCAAGCTAGGAACAAATTCCTTAAGAAACAGTGGTGCACCTGGTGGAGAGTGTACCATCCAGGCTTCAAGAGTGCATTAGAAAACGAGGAGGGCACACCGAATGTCGAGGAAAGTCACAAATCAACCGATACTTTATTGGTTTTTTTTCACTTAATTTTTATTATTCTGTTTTATTCGCGCAAAAATGACAATTTTTAGGAAAAGTGGTGTAATTTTGGTTTTTCGAAATAACCCTTCATTATTTTGTGCTGTTTACAATAAAAATCAATTAACTTATCAATTCTAATCATTAAATTACCTTTAAACCTCAAGAATTTATGAAAATACTAGAAAAACGTGGTGGCCCTTATTTTGTTTTGACTAGTATATAATAACAACATTATTTACACACTGTCAGGCCTCCGTCACTCCATGTACTTGCGCGTTATAAGTGCCTACCGCCCAGCCGAGCGGTCTCGGTCCGCTTGCGGATCTAATTCAGTGCGGTTTTCGCAAGCGAAACGCGCGCACGCCGTTCAATTTTAATAGTGATGTTCGTTCGCACGCGTATTACGATGCCGTGTGGTGCCTTATGTGCTGTAGATGGGTGTAAATCAAGCAAAAGAAGGGATCAACACCTAACATTATTCCCTTTACCTGTCAAAGAACGACGAAACTTATAAAAGAAATATTTTATAAACGATAGAATTTAAGATTTTAAACTGTAATTAATTATAAATAAATTGTAACTATAAGTCAGAACATTCACAGTTCTGAATAACATAAACACAAAAAGTCATGTTAATTTAATTTTATCGAAGAGGCAGCCCTGCGATTGCTGCGGGTTCGCGCGGTGCGAAGCAATCACAATTTTACGCTTGAGCGTTTAGGCACATTTTAGCATGCATTAGTTGCTGACGCGACAGAGTAGGCTAATAAAGCAGTAGGTATTGTAATTTTTCTACTGAGTGAAGTATCTGTTACGTAGTAACTATTTAGTAATCTGTGACACTGTCATTGCAACATTCTAGCAAATATCCTGATCTTTGGTCGTAGCTACAGGCACATTGCTCGATACGCCCTGGTGTCACCATTATGGACACTTCCCGGAGACTCTGTGAAGATGTGCCCGCTTGGGCGAAGCACCGCCATGTCCTCGGGGGCTCTGGTTTAAGCCATGGTAAAGCAAAAGGAAATTTTAAGTCCCATTTTCTGGAACTCAATATTTGTCTACTTGTGTAGTGCGTGTGTTGAGGTGACCGCCTGTGAACTATACCTTAGTACTGAATAAGTGTAGTGCCAGGCCTCCGTCACTCCATGTACTTGCGCGTTATAAGTGCCTACCGCCCAGCCGAGCGGTCTCGGTCCGCTTGCGGATCTAATTCAGTGCGGTTTTCGCAAGCGAAACGCGCGCACGCGGTCAATTTTAATAGTGATGTTCGTTCGCACGCGTATTACGATGCCGTGTGGTGCCTTATGTGCTGTAGATGGGTGTAAATCAAGCAAAAGAAGGGATCAACACCTAACATTATTCCCTTTACCTGTCAAAGAACGACGAAACTTATAAAAGAAATATTTTATAAACGATAGAATTTAAGATTTTAAACTGTAATTAATTATAAATAAATTGTAACTATAAGTCAGAACATTCACAGTTCTGAATAACATAAACACAAAAAGTCATGTTAATTTAATTTTATCGAAGAGGCAGCCCTGCGATTGCTGTGGGTTCGCGCGGTGCGAAGCAATCACAATTTTACGCTTGAGCGTTTAGGCACATTTTAGCATGCAGTGGTTGCTGACGCGACAGAGTAGGCTAATAAAGCAGTAGGTATTGTAATTTTTCTACTGAGTGAAGTATCTGTTACGTAGTAACTTAGTAATCTGTGGTAGTGCCGACAGTACTGATGATGTATTAATTAACAGTCGAAGGGTCCTGAGACGGCAAGCCCGGCATCCCCCGAGATAGAACCTCTTAGTTTTCAATTACGTAAATACACCGTCCTGTCGTCTGAAGCCTGCGAGCTCTGCACTGTGGGATGTGGTTCCGTACTTCAATCGGAATAAACGACACTGTAGTTACATTATAAAATAGTTACATACTGTTTCTTGCGATACGGAAAAATCTTCGGGAATCTGTTTATAAGGTGCTTGAGTACTACTCGCACTTGACAGATTTTTTATGGTGTCTACAGTTGGCGCATAGGATCAGTGATCGAATACCTATATACACTGTGAGTCGTGGGTTCGTGTCCCGCACGGAACAAATATTTGTGTCGTTTACTTGTTTCTGAACGCATTGACCATTCAGTGTGAAGCGTAGGTAATAAAAAAAAACTCAACATTGTCTATCCAAAAGATAACAGCTAATAAAACGAGCCATTATGTTATCTGTTGTTTCTTCCTCTTTCCGACGATCACTTGGTAAATAGTGAGTTTGCTCAGTTTTCGGTATGAATGTACCGTAGAGTGCGTTGCCGCAGCATCATCTCGCCGCCGCGCGCCGGCAGATGAAAGAGAATGTAATAAGGCGGCGTGCGAATACCGGACGCCGCCGGAGCGCACATCTGCACCTCACTGCACTGCTCCTATACATACATACTACACGGTACACAGGAACAGAATTAAGTACTTATGTTTTTAAGAATATGAATGACAAGAATTTATAAATAAGTAGAGTTGATTGACACTTAAATGCATTCTGCGGCTCCTATAATAGAAAGATTTCGAGAGAAGGTTTCTGTTACATAAAAAAATGTTATGACAAAGTCTTTTTTCCTTAGGGTAATTAATCTCGATGTACCTCTTTAGTTCCAGTTTTCAGTGAATAATATTAGTGTCGAGGTAAACAAATACATGTACTAAACCTGTTGACGCAACCCTGGCGCGAGGAGTAGGTCCCTCATTGTTTCGTTCACGGCAATTTATTTCGCAGACTTTAAGCTTTTAATAACACAGCTTCTAAGTAAGATACATGTACTGAATACATTATAGAAACGTAAAAACATAATACAGTGCGGTATCGACCGCGGCCGCCGTACATCACACAGATACCGGACATATTTCATCCTCCGCTAACATTACTCATCTCTATCTCCTCTACACACACACACACACATGTATTGTATGTGCACACACACGCGGATACACGCAAACCACTACATTTGCATACATTTAAACAAATCTGATTGTTGCAAATATTTATTAACCTTGAGTAAAACTTACATGTACGGAAGCCGCTAATATTTACAAAGTAATAACCCGAATGCACACTAAGTACATAAACTAAAACATTATTTTCTACATTAATGATATTCCGAGATTGCGAACAAAGGATTACCTACCTAATCTAAAATTAAAATAGATCTTGAATTTTTAAACAAGTATTATCCTTCACAATCACAAAAAAAAAGATTAATGGATTGTGTGTCTGTGTAGGTGATATTATAGAGCCTGAAAAAGCTGTTGGCGGGTAAAGATTCTTAACCTAAGTTGCTTAAAGTTGTAACTTAGACATTTTCGGGCCGCTAGCTGGCGATCAGACATTCGTACGTCGTAGGTGGTAGCACCTACCTAATTTGTGGCAACCACCATTACGAGAGATTAGGGACATGTCTTGTTAACATTCTCGGAATACATATACAAAGTGTTCTGTTCAGGACTGCCGGTCGATGTTGACAGGGTCGTTGGGCGTGTCGACGTCGCCGCCGCCGCTCGCGCCGGGCTCGCCGCCGCCGCCGCCGGAGGACACAGGCTCGCCTATGATCGCTGGTATCACCTGCACCACCAGACAAGGACAGCTCATCAAGTCATCATCCACACAGTTGCTTACTACAGGACTCTGTCCGCATAATTTTCTTTGAAAGGGACATTTCTTTAGCATGCTTAAAAGTTGGAAGCTCGCTGTTCATTCAATCAATTGTGTAGATATTTAACGACTCTTTTGCTGGACAAGAAAATGTTCATTTCTTACAGGGAATTTTGGAATAGTAAATTGAAAAAAAAACCTCTAGAAAAAATGTCAGTTTATGAGTATATTTGTATGCGACCATTCCAGGAGTACTTTGCAATTTAAAAAAAACATCAAAATCAGTCTACGATTGTCAGTTAACAAAATGCATACAACCGAACATAAATCCATCTCCTCTACAAGTCGGTAAAAAAAAATGAGATGAATATAATTGTGTTTGCCCCTGTTTTACCCAAAAATACTTCTATTTTTGGGTAAAACAGGGGCAAAAATATTGAAAGAAAAGTTACAAAAACCTACACGAGAAGTTTAGCAGAAACGTCGACTAAACAATGGCAATCACTCGCAAAGGAGCGCATTCTTTCACAAGAATTAGAAGTTGTCGCCGATGAATAGCGAACGGGTCGCGTTTAATGTGAACCCTTTTTTACGTCGTCATCCGATACTTTATATTTATCGGTGGAAGTACACTCGTACACAATACACATCTGCTCTGTCTATCACGCCGGGGATTTATACCGTGACCCGACACGCCGGTAATCCTTTATTTGTCGCGTCTGTCACTTTATTTATTTACGATTTATTGCTACTGGCTAACTCTGGATGAATGTACGTACAAGCGTAATTTACCTCAGTCTATCCTTTCACAAATGCTTCGGGTTTTTTTGACGGGACTTTTCGGGGAAACTTTCAATACATGCCAGACTTCTCACGATTGTTAGTATACTCGTATTTCGTGTTATTGATGGACGGAAAGCGAATAAAAAGAAACATCTGCACCCATTTCGACTGTCTACGGAAGTTGTGATGGGTGATGGGTCCAACATACCCTAGCCAAGTACCTGTTGTCCGAGCGTGACGAGGATCTGCGCCACCTTCCTGATGGCCTCCAGGTCCTGCGCCGAAGGTAACGACGGCAGCGACAGGCGAGCAGCATCCTGAAGCCTGGAGGGGCGCGTGCCCAGGCGGGAGGTCAGGTCGGACACAAGCGTCAGAGGGTGCGGGGAGTCGGACTGCAGTCCCTGCAGGGGCTGCGGAGAAACACGTGAATGTTGCACTAACACTAATTAGATCTGTCGAAATACTACCTGCGTATCTTTTCTCCTTCTCTTTCAAATCCCTCCAAAGGTTGTCTGTAAAAAATCGCTTTTAACGATAAGACCGCCCATTGTTACACCCTAATAATTTTAAGCTCCTAATGTTTTTTTTTAATTTCTAAGACCGGATTCTTTGAAGCCAGAAGATGCAGTGCAGGATTAATTCTGAATTACATGCATCATTCTCAGTTAAAACAATGCGAACTCTGATGCGAAAAGGAAAACAACACAGAACTCAATAGAACAAGATACCTATTCATTTGTAATAATTTAGCCACTTTATAATTTAGCCTTCACTCTGAGGCAGGTCCACCTGACCTAACTTTCACATAAAGTGAAGCCTCGTGCATCGCTTGTATCCGTGCAGCCACATGCAGCACTCACCACGGGGTCGGCCCTGGCCAGCAGCAGCCCACTGAGGAGGCAGCACAGCGCCACGCTCCACACCATCGCGACAGAGTGCCCGCTGTTCCCGCCCACCCATCTTATACAGCAGGTAATAGCTCAATTTCGCCGTAATCGAGCCACTCGGCCAATTGGCGCAAATTGGATGTTTTCCCTCATTCCACGTCTTTGATATGCAATCATATTGATGTGACTGTGTACTCGGGATATTAGCGGCAGTTATGCGCTCAATGGCCGCTCATGTGTCTATTTATATGTTGAACAATTTATACAGTTGAGCTATCACTGGCGTCGTTCCTTGCTCTATTTACCTCATTATGTCCCAGGGGCCATGCCTTATCTAAATATGTTTTATCCTAAGTTAACTGAACTGGTTTTAACTCAACATTACTAGTATTAATTTAGTGGCTTATATCATTACTAGCTGACCCGGCAAACGTTGTTTTGCTAAATAAATATATTTTAAGTAATTCCTAGTATTTTTTTTTTTGAAAAATAGATGTTAGCGAATCTCAAAGCTACTCAATATGCTCACAAAATTTCATGAGAATCGGTCAAGCCGTTTCGGAGGAGTACGGGAACGAACATTGTGACACGAGAATTTTTGTATAGTATAAGATATCTTTGGTCCACGGTAGATACTGGGAAATCAATCGGTATATTCTATGTTCCTCACTGACTGGTTCTGGTGTGTCCGTCACCGCGGCTGCAAACGCCTGGAGACTCGTCTGCCGGTCTGCCCGTATTTCAACCCACTCAACAACGACGCCACACGTCATCTCAAAGACGGAGAAGATTAAGGTTTTTGATGCACAGAAATCCTACACTATTAATATAGCCAAAGCTGGATGGACATTCTTTTTAATTGATATAAACCACTTTGCTTGACTGCGATCCCACAATAATCATCTATCGTTAACGTTAAAACGATCTGACCAGTTTCAGTTGGTCACATCATGAAGCGATCAATTCTAAGATCTGACCACGACACATGTCACATTTTTTATTCTAATTAATACCTACTGTTGTAATAGAATAAAAAAATCCGGGCAAGTGCGAGTCGGACTCGCGCACTGAGGGTTCCGTACCAACTTACCTATGAAAACAGTTCAATTCTCAAATCGAGTGTTGAAGACTTTTCAATTTTTTTTCTAGTGACGTAACAAAAATTTTTGAGTTTTCAGACTTTTCCCTATATTTTTGCTACAAGACCTTGCTTCATGCCAAATTTCAAGAGTATAGGTCAAAGGGAAGTACCCTATGAATTGTGATTCCTTTTACTGTGTCCAATTGTACGTTTTTTGCGACATAAACAGGAGTGTCTTTTTTTTCCGTCAACTTACAAGTTTGATTTTTGCATAGCTTCACGGGACTGCGGACGTAAGTATACGAGGGGTGATCCAAAAGTAATGATAATCGGATATTTGTAGGGCACATAAAAATATGAAATATTTTTTTTTTTTGTTTCCACATATATTCAGGACTTCATCATAAAAAAATCATAAAAATAGGGCACGATTACAGGGAGTTACATTCATTTGAATACGAACAGTCAGAGAATAAACACCAAAATGGAGAAAAATTAAATCAGAGCTGTCATTAAGTACCTCTGTTTGAAAAAAAAATCTACCAAAGACATACAAAGTGACATAGTGGAAACATAAGGGGACTCTGATCTTTCATCTTCCACAGTTGTGCGCTGGTCAAAGGAGTTCAAACTGGGTAAAGCATCCACAGAAGATGAACATGGCGAGGGACGCCCATCGACGTCCCACATTGCAGAAAAAGTCAAAAAAGTTGAAGATGTCGTATTGGCAGATCAAAGATTGACCTTGAAGCATGTAGCTGAGGTCATAGGGATGTCATATGACAAGTGTTTAAAGAATCATTGCGAACAAAATGCATATGAAAAAGGTCTCTGCACGTTGGGTGCCGAAAACGTTAAACGACGAGCACAAATCAAAACGTGTTAACATTTCGAGGGCGAATCTCGAAAAGTTCCAGACGGGTCAGGATTTTTTTTTGTCTCGTTTCGTGACTATGAACAAGACCTGGATCCACCATTTTGATCCAGAAACCAAACAAGAGTCTCAGACTTGGAAACGAGCCTCTTCCCGTTGCTGAAGAAATTCAATGAGTCAACTTCGGTAGGAAAGGTTATGGCGTCCGTTTTATGGGATGCTGAAGGAATTATAATAGTGGAATACTTGGAAAAAGGAGCCACTATTATGGACTCTTACTATGCAGACCAAAAAAGAAGATTGCGGCAGGTCATCAAAGAAAAAAAACGTCGTAAACTCTGAGTTAGAGTGTTGTTTCACCAAAACAACGCACCGGCTCACAAGCCGTTGTTGCGATGGCTGCAATTCAAGAAAGGGGATTCGAATTGCTTGAAAACCCACCCTATCCGCCAGACCTGGCACCCAGTGACTTATACCTTTTTTTTTCGGTCCAAGAAACACCTCTGAGGCAAAAATATTGTCAATAATAGCGAGGTGATGACTACTGTAGAGGCGTTTTTCGATGGTCACGATAAAGATTTTTTTTCAAAGGGAATAATGGCTTTAAAAAAAAATTGGACTAAATGTATTTACTTGCTAAGAGACATCTATAGAAATGTATTTTTTTTATAGTTAAAATATCCTTATTTCATATTGATTATCATTACTTTTGGATCACCCCTAGTATGGTTTTAATTTTAACTCGATATATATAACTTATTTATGAAAACAGTTAATTTCTCGAATCGAGACATGAAGATTTTTAATTTTTTTTTTACTTTTGATGTAACTACAAATTTTCAGTTTTCAGACTTTTCCCTATATCTGTGCTATAAGACCTTGCTTTATGCCAAATTTCAAGATTCTAGGTTAACGGAAAGTACCCGATGAATTTTGATTCCTTTGACAGTGTCGAAATGTACGTTTTTTGCGACATAAACGGGCGGATCTTTTTTTTCCGTCAACTTACAAGTTTGATTTTTGCACAGCTTCAAGGGACGGCAGACTTAAGTATATGGTTTAAATTTCAACTTGATACCTTCGCGCGTTTCCGAGATAAAGGGTCTTGACAGACAGACAGACAGACGGACAACAAAGTGATACTATAAAGGTTCCATTTTTTCCTTTTGAACAGAACCCTAAAAACCAGCCAAATGTGAGTCGCACTCGTACATGAAGGGTTCCGTACCGTCGCGTCGCCGCGTCGGTAGCAATAAAGAGCAAAAAAATTGCGTTGGTTGTATTGGAGCGCCAGTTCAATATTTATTTAATCTGTTTTTAGTATTTGTTGTTATAACGGCAACAGAAATACAGCTGTGAAAATTGGAACTGTCTAGCTATCACGATTCATACATAAGATACAGCCTGATGACAAACGGACAGACAGTAGAGTCTTACTTAGTAATCAGGCCCTGTTTTACCTTTTGGCTACGGAGCCCTAAAAATATTAGTGGAATAAAAAATGTTGCTAGTTACTTAGAAAATAGACAATTACTTAATACAAACACTGCCTTGAAATCAGGAAAGGAAATACGCAATTTCAACCGTCTGAACTTCAGTGTAGGAAGGTATATTTATCATGATGGCGGCCGCAGCTAAAACCTATGCACTTGAGAGAACAGTAAAATATCATCAATTATTGATTCGTAGCTCTAATGACCACTTGATCTTGACGCCTAATGTTAAGGCCTACGCAAACAACGAAGTAAGGCTGAAGCTCCCGTCTCCGCTTCGTACAGTCGCCTGCATAAATATCTTGGCTTTACACCTTTTTACATAGCATGAGTGACAGCAGGACGAAAATATGCATCTTTAAGATGAGAGAAAAGGATAGATAGCTACATTGTATGAATCTGACAGCTGTCACCGACACCATCTTATAAAAAATTTAGTATAACGCAAATAGTAGGTAGTAACTATCTATCTACATAATATGATTGAGTGTCTGTGGAATTTTGCCAGTTCTTCTCCATAGAAATTTACGCTTTGGAACGTGCAATTTAACTTCACTTTTTTTTGGACAGGCCGACGCGACAGTTTGATTAGTCAAAAGTTCCTGTAAATGCTTATAATTTTTTTAAATGAATGCTTTCGACTTAAATTGGAAAATTAGCATATAACTGTGTTTACCATAACTATTTTGTATCAACTGCAAGTCGTTGGCTCTAATATCGTTTATGAATTTTTCTGAGTTGCCAGATAAATGTTCGTGCCTGTACAGTCGTGCACAGCGGCACTTTGGCCAGCCTCGGAGCCACTCGGAAGTGGTCGAGAAGTGCCGATCGTGCCGATTGAGTCCCAATCAAACGCGCTGACGTGAGCGGACGGCGTGATGCAGCGTTTTGTGTTAATTGTACCTCACGTCCATGCTGGATAAATTGTAGTTACGAATTTTAAAATAAGGCTTTTACAGTAAGAAATATGGATCTCTTGAAAATTTGAACAGTGTCGTCGTAACTTGTTAAACTAAAACAGCATTTTTTCATGTCATAACTATGTATGAAATATGGGTATAATATTGATTCCCTGATTGTCTTAAAGCAAACAAAATGCTTCTTTTATTTTTCCACGCCTACTTCTATGAAAAAAAAACTGACTATTAGGAAGACAAAGGTACTACACATTAGTTCGTCGCTATATGACTAGCCACAGATTACAGTCACCTTTCAGTGTCATAAACCTTTCCCCGGCTCGAGTGCTCGGCGTGACAGCCACTCGCCGTGACTCACACGTTCTATCAATCAACCGCCCCCGCCACCCCGCCCAGGCGGGATCGGTTATCGATATGAGGCGTCAGAGTGATCCGGACGGACGGCCGACGTGGCGGCTCGGGTTACTGCCACCAGCTGAGCCCGGATTAATGCTGAGCCAGTGCTATCGACTCATTCACGCGACAGCATCCTGTGGACTCACTACTTTTATAAAAAATCAATATTGTGGAATCTTAGTAAGCATAAACAAGTCTCTACCAAGAACTCATCTCCATCAGATATTCTATTCTTAGCTATCGTTTCGAAAACTGGATGTTCCCGCATAAATAACTCGCGGAGACAACTCCATCGAATTCCCGAGACTTTGGGCGGAGGCTGCGTCGGCGCCGCTACATAAGAATTCCGTTTTAAGATGTTTAAAATTACAAAGGGAACATAATTTAAATGTTTAGCCGCTGTTTCGTGCAGTCTCGGGCTGGAGGCCGGGAATGTGAGGCCAGGAGAGGCGGAGCGCGGGAGGTGGGAGGGCGAGGGGGCGCGTGCGTGCCGAGCGTGCCAGCACAGCGTGCCGGCTATCGGCAGCATCCGCGGAGCGCGCGGCGGCACGACGCGACCGCAGCCGCCCCACCTGGCACGGCGCGCCCACCTCGCCCACCGCCGCACTTACCCCGGCAGACTTACAATAATACTCCTTTGTCCTCAGGCTTGCGACCGCAATGCTAACTAGTGCTTGGGAAAGGTCAAATAGTCTCACGAAACACGATTGTACCCGAATGTACTAATTAATTGCAGATACGAGCCGGGAATGTTGTATGAGACGCGATTACAATCGCATTAACTATACGCCGATTGTTTATAGTAATGTTGAACTGCTACAGAATGTACAAGAGTATTGTGCGGATAGTTTCACTTTTGTTCTGTCTAAAGATATTTAATTAACCTGCATTGCTGAGTAGTAGCGTAGTAGCTATTTAGTAATCTGTGGTAGTAGTGCGTTGCCGCGTGGATGACGCCGTGCAAGGCGTGCACCAACGAGATGAATGTAATAAATAGCTGATGATCGATGACGGCGATAGCGCAGACGTGCCGTGGCGGCGCGTACGTGCGGCGGGCGTATCACGTCGGAATCTCATATCGCTACGGAGAAATTATTATGAAGGACGCTCGTGCCGCCTCCCTACTCTAGCGGATTCCTATAATTCCTCTCGACGATACCTAAGCCTTGCCCACTGTTTTGATGGAAGCCATGTTGCTATTACGTATTAACGAAACAGTAGAGGTCATCTATTGTGTCATTGACCTTCTGCGGATGTGTGTCAGTGTGTTCGGCAGAAGCGGTTCACCTTAATATTAATACTGCAACAATATAGTGATCATTTGTGAACAGATGCGGCGGATTAGTTCCGGAGGCTAATGCTCTTCAAATACCAAGGTCGGGCCTCACCGGTATCCGATGATGTGATCTAATATCAGATGTCCTTAAACATTTCATTAGATTAGATTTTAATGATCTGTGTGTGTAGGGTTGCCTGATCTTCAAGCCAAAATGCCGGACATTTGATTAAGAAGGCCGACTATTTTTTTTAAAGCACTTCGGAAGTTTTAGTGTGTACATTCTTATGAAATAACAAGTTATTGCCGGTCTGCAAATGCCTGCAATTGCAAGAACACATGAAAATCTATAAAAATTGGCCAAAAAACTGCCGTATTCCGCCTAATTTAGCCGGACACACGACCAAATAGCGTGACTGTGTCCGGCTTTATCCTTACAATTCAAAAACAGCGATTGCCCAGTGGTTAGAAAATTGAACAAACGAGCGGTCGTGAGTTCGACACACGATAATATATATGTATAGATATCTTGATAGGTAACCTTAAGTAGGTGAAGATTTAATTTAAGATCTTCTAAAACTATTTTAATAGCTATGAAAGTTCAGCCATCTCAATTTACAATTGAATTTGGTTTATGTGTCCGTTCGTGTAAAATAAGCTCTAGTACATTATAATAACAATTTTTTACATTTTACTGTAGCAATTAACAAGGCCAAATACACGGCATAAATGGTTCGTACAAACGACCTGTAACATTGTGTAAATATGTACGTGGGAAATGTGGGAATATTAATTACCCTAATAAGACCTAAGTGACCACAACGTGAGTGAGCTGTGACTAAGCACTCTAAACAGTAGTACGTGTACTTGAGAGTAATTGAAGCTTGGATTAGTAGCGAGTCGCTGTGGTCAGAGCTAACAATATCGTGGGCTAGTGACGACACTGGGTGACTGGAGTAGGCAGCCGCTACCGCCTAGCGAAACGGGTGGCGCGGTGTGCTGAGTGATACGCTGCTGCGCTCCGTGTCGCGGGTTCGTTTCCCGTGCGGAACTATTAATTGTACCTTAGCCTACAGATAGTCTGGGTGCCTTGTGTATAGTTTTAAGCATCCACGATACAGCAGTGTGGGTTTCCCGACACTTTATAAAAAAGTAAAAATAAAAAGTCTAGTTAGACTTATAATATTATCAAGACTAGACTAGAGTCCTTGAGATTTTGCGAACAAAGAATTATTTAGTACTTACGTTCAGTAATTAAGTCAGAGAGCTAAAGTTAAGAGAAAAGAGCCAAGAGGGTCTTTGGGAATTAATGATTGTCGAGCTTCAAAGCGTTGAGCATCGACGCCGAGTGGCTACCTGTATAGTCTGTTGGTTTACCGGTCCGGTCCGGTCGCGGTTGCATTTTGGGAAGCGTGCGTTGAATTGTATAACTTAATAGCGCCAAGTTAGTTCCATCATTGGAACAACTGACGTAAGGCGAAGGCGAAGCACCACAGGAACTTGGTGAACAATAGTGAACAGGTTACTGTTAGGCAAATGTGCTCCATCGTCGACCACGTCATCGCTTACTGCCATCAGATGAGATAGTGGTCAAGCGCGACCCTGTAAATAATTAAAACTCCTGATACTAAATATTAGATAGAAACTAATAATACCAAGTAAAAGGATCATTGCAAGTTTCACTGATGAAAAGCCAGAGAGAAAGGAGGGAATAGAGTTTAAGATGATTTATATGGAAGTTAGATAGATTTGATTAGTAAATTTTCATGGGGTCGGTAGCGCGTCGTATGAACCTACAGGCTGCTACTAGCAATCTACCTAGGTGTCGTGCTACTAAATAGTGTTGGTGCGATATTTTCTATCTGATACAAAGTGAGTTATTCATAACAATGGCAGTCATTTGCGAGCTTTCAGAGCGACCTCGTGGAGAGACCGGCGACCTCATACCTACTGAGATAATGATGTGCCAGTGTGTGTGTTGAACTGAAATGGTTTTAATGTAACTATGAGCAGGAGCCTTGGTCCGCGTCTAACACAGCTTCAGGCACTGGTAGTGGGCGCGGCTGGCGTCCGCTCCGGACAGCTCTAATTAATTGTGTGGGGGCTCCGAGGCGGAAGCAAAAACATGCTACAGATACTGAGCCGGAAGCAAAGGCTCGCCTAACTGTGACAACGATCCGATGTGATAAATGATTACTTGTTAATGTTATCTCAATTACGCGTAACTTAAAAGAACCAAGATATAATGCTATGATATAGATAATTATATTATTATAATGGTGCTAGATATAGACGTTAAGTCTCGTATATCCTGCGCTACTGACACCATTATATACACGTACTTACTAATTATACCTGGGTACTATATCAAATAAATGTAATTTGTAAATATAAGACTGTTCAATGAAAAGATTAATTGCTTGATAATAAGTTCCTAGATGCTTTATCAAACAAGTCGTAGAAGCAAACTAAAAATAATTGTATACATCTAGATGTGTGCAGCTATCGACAGTCTGCATCAGTTCCGAGTGACTGCGACCTCCGCCCGGCTGCACTCTCCGCAACAAAAATGTTTTGACTGTCATTGCTAATGTTAATTAACAGATGTACTTCGGTTTATTATTGATAGGCTCGCGTTTAAGCACTATCTCACCTGATGGTAAGCGATGATGTGGTCGACGATGAAGTGCGCTTGCCTTGAAGTAACGTATTCACTCTTGACTTAAAGACCCCTAGGTTGTAAGCGTAGCTATCGGGATTTAATCGGCAATGTTGTAACGGGTTGCCAAAGAAAAGATGGATGGATTGTGTGAGAAGTGAAATGGAAGAAAAGAGGAGTTAGAGATAGCATGACGAGTGACTGGACTGAATGGAAGAAAAAAACGTGTTGCGCCGACCCCAAATAAAACGGGACAAGGGCAGGAAGATGATGATGATGATGTTGTTACGGGTTGCTCATTGTATTAGAAAGTTTTAGGTACCTAGGTACTTACCCATTTCCTTGATATATAATATGTAAAATAAATTTATAAATTGTACAAAGGTATTGCAGTATGTATTTATGTATTCAACTTTAATAGATTTCTTAAATACATGAATGTCTAGACACCTAAACGTCTTCTCGCTATAAATAGATCTATGTTTGCTCTCTGGTAAGCAACAAAGACTTAGTGACCTGCCATGACCTACCTCAATGGGCTACACTGGCACAGTTACCTATATTTTTTCCCAGCAGCCGTTCAATAGGAAATGAGACAGCAACTTAACATTTTTTGTAACACACAGAATAGAATAAAATAAACTTTATTGTGCACCAAAAGAAGTAATAAATTATGCGGTAACTTAAATCTATGGGTACAATGACGGTCACCTAATACCATCGGATATCCATCGCTGTTAGCTTTCTAGTTTAAGTTGCCAATGTTACCATATATGGCACAGGAAGGTTTTATTGCGGTAGGAAATCATCCAATGACTTCTCCCGTTCGTTAGGGAGGAGCGCAAGGGCGTGTCGAATTTTTACTGACCACACATAATTATACATCCTTCAGTTGCCCTTTGCGTTCTAGAACCGCGGGTTTCCTTTTTAGAAAATCCCCGCGATCGTAGCGACCATTAAACCCTGCTTAACTCCCACGATATAGCATTAAGTGAGAACTTTGTCCAAGAGGGGTAGGCAGAACGCCGAGAATGCCCTGATAACACTGACTCAGTTACTTACTAACCAGGAAGGACATCACGACCAGTTTCTTTCTTCCTGGCGAAAGCAGAACAGCTGGAACATACGTAATCATCGATCAACCCATACGTGTGAACTGATACAATCAGGACAACGTGACTTCACGTTTTAATTGTTGTTTTATTTAATTAGTTTTATATCGAGACAGTTCACTGATCCACAACTGTACATCGGCAGAACGGACGGCGATTGATCGATGGTCAGCACTTGCTATTGGAAATCGAAGGGATATCACACTGGTATTATAAAGGCGAAAGTTTGTGTGTGTATGTTACTATGCGATCAAACGGTTGAACGAATATCGATAAAACTTGGTACACTGGTTACTCTGGTACGCCTCCTTATCCTGGAATAGCATATATTTTTTTTTTTTTGGGAGTATGTTCCTTTGGGATATTTTTCTATTATAACGCGGACGAAGCCGCTGGCAGCAGCTAGTTTGGACTTTTCTCAACTAAGTTATCTGTAACTATGTTGGGGTATGTTTCCAGTCTGACTGACCGAATACTACTGTGTATGTACCAGTACAGTACTTTACATAGAGTAGAGTAAAATTAAGTTACTGGGTAACCTAGTGGAAATGGTGACAACGAGATTTTTTTACCGATGTACTTAATCATTATAGTGTGTATCTACAGCAAAGTTAAAACACCAAAAGTAGCCATCGAGGTTACTTCAGTTACCTTGTGTCCTTGTATTCTTGCCTGACACACCATGTTCTGTGAAGCTAATACTTGTCATGATTTACACTCGCATGTGATTTTTTACAACAACGCAATCTAATAAACTTATTACGGAATAAGAGCCCAGCGCGATGAACCGTGCTAATGAGTACATCGTTCATTGTTCATAAGGCCTTCTAAAGGTCAGTTTCCCGATGAAAAATGCAAAAATTAAGAAGATTGCCATGCCCATTTAGAAAAAAAGTTTAAAAAACTCGAAACGAGTTTTGCAAATTATACAGATTGTTTTGGAGGAGTGCCGAATAATCGGTGTCAGTGAAGTAACGGTGCGGGAGCGTCCGGCCAGAGCCCACGCTATAGCTACAGCTGGGCATACATTGCCCACATATGCTTAACCCGCCGCTTTGTATGCGGGGTCGCGGCCAGCCGCGGGCGAGCGGGACTGCGAGCGGACGCGATTTTTGATATATCGGCTCTCGACCGCAATTTCGATTTGGCGAGGTTTCAATACTTGATAGGATTCCAGTGTGTATGTATAATGTATGGCGGGTATCATACTGTGCAGCGTGCGGGCTGAGTGACGCCTTGCGTGGAATTCCATTTACTAAACACGATTCAGGTTCTTCGATCACCAACGGTACGGCACTGCATAACATTAGTCATTTATACCCAATACTTGGACTCATCTGTAGAAGTCTCGTAAATAAGAACATCATTCATAGAATAACAAAGAACTGTGTCGGCTGCCTACGAATATAATGCGTTTCTAATTAAAACAGTCGTTTTAACTGCCTACCAACGACCGTTCAACATTGTTCAATCAATCAAGATAATCAATATTTTCTTTTCTAGAAAAGACTATTGTAAGGCTTAGCCTATATTTTCAATAATTACAAATAATTATTATGTCATGATGAAATGGCACATGTAATAAAAAATATAACATGTCATAATTATAGATCCTTGACACAGTTTCCAATTATCATCATCACATCAGTCTGTAAGCGTTCATTGATGAACATGAAACTTACACATTGTCACGTCAAGAACGCTTTAAATAGAGCAAGGGGAACACACACATACATGGGCGCACTTTATGCGACTCAAGGGGAGATTCCGCAGCCTCCATGGGCGCTCAAGTGAACATCCACCTCAGCGGCCACTGAGCTGGGTTACATTACCTCCGTGCTGTCACATGCTATTTGTTTCTTTTCTTCATGTCGACGGTACATTTTGGACATGAAATTCTCAGGGCCGCTCACCTTCGGTCTGCCAACGACATAGTAATAGCTGGGACTACGGAGGAAGATCAAGACATGAGAACCAAGGTCGCCGACATAGCCCGAAGAATCGCCAAACTTAATTGACAGTGAGCAGGGCACATTGGCTGTAGAGCCTGTGGAACATATGGTCGATAGGGCCTAAAGGTTCTGAAGTGGTAAGGCCTCCCACAAGGTTAGGCGATGACCTAACCCAAACTTACCAAGGGATACCTATCGTGTCGAGTTTCCCAATTATAATTAACGCAAGCAAGTCAATTCTATTCGCACCAGTTTTAGCAGTGCGTTCGGCAAAGTATACTTTTGCGACAGTAATTTGTAATTACTGTCGCAAAAGCTGTCAAATCTTAGTATATTTGGTCAACTTAGGCTATGGTTTAAGCCTTATCCGACCTACTGAAAACAGAGATTTTCAGCAAAGAGTCATCAGTCTCAACCTTTGAGGAGCTCGTGGCTAGATAATAACAGCCGCATAGTTCGATCTTCAAGGTTAAGCAACGCTTGCCTAGGTTGGTCTGTGGATGGGTGACCGTCTTAACATAACGAGTTTCCTCCGTGCCTCGGAAAGCACGTTAAGCCGTTGGTCCCGGCTGTCATTTTTAGATCTTTGGCAGTCGTTACGGATAGTCAGAAGCCAGTAAATCTGACTCCAGTCTTGCCGTGAAGTACCGTGTTACCCCAGTTAATGGGTTGTGGAGGTCTGGTAGGCAGCCGCTCCTCGTAAAATACTGGTATTCAGCTAAATCCGGCTTGACTGGAAGCCGACCCCAATATAGTTGGGAAAAGGCTAGGCAGATGATGATGATGAGTCATCAGTCTCAACCTTACCCTTCAACTTTCAGAGTCCCGAAAGGTTCCCGTTTGGGCCCAATACTATTTATTGTGAATACAATGGGATGACGAGTGCCAATGCAAATATTTTTAGTACAGTAGGTACTGAGCTGTATTTTCACATATACATATCCCTTGAAAGTATCTCGGGTCATAAACACAAGTACAGACATTGCCCTACTTCAGGAAGATCTTAACTCAGCACATGACTGGTGTACTCAAAATACACCACTTCGCTAACTTTACTGCTTCGCACAAGGGGGCGCCCGCCTGCCATTCTTTCTCACTCCGGACCAGACGGTGGTTGCCGATCGCCTCCGCGAGGACACGGCGATGCTGTCTTTCACAGATTTTTATTCTTTAATTATATAGACTTATAGTGCTTGACTGCGATCCCACCTGATGGTAAGCAGTGATGCAATCTTAGATGGTAAGGCGCACTAGTTTATTAAGAGCTTATTCACTCTAGCCTTGAAGACACCCAAATTATAATTGGACGGAAAGACCGACTCAGGCAAATTATTCCAGTCGTTCGATGTACGCGGTATAAACGACGAAGCGAAGCGCTTAGTCCGGACCGTAGAGGTTTCGACAACATAAGGATGGACATTCGCCGTACGACGGTTTGTCCGATGGTAAAAAGGGGATGGCGGACTATACAATACTTGTATTGGCTAACTACTGTGTTCTTCAATGATAGTCCAGAGTACCCTAGATTTGGTTTTCTACACTAAACTTATTCTTGACGATTTCTCCGCAAGTCTATAGCGGGGCCAGTAGATTCTGCAAAACATCTGCAAAAAGAAATAAGTACATGAAACGGAAGTCCTGAACAGCGCTGTAACGGTGACCGGTGCTGCTCGCACCACCACGCTGTGTCGCAGGCGAGGACTTGTTGACGGCGGTCAAGGTCACGGTCACATTCCTCGAACGCGCCGGTTTTACTGCGTATAGCAAATTAGTGATTTATTCACGGAAATATTATCAATGTCACAATACACCTTGATTTTATTAATTAATTATTTAAGGTTAACGAGATCCCCAGGGCGGTGAACAGCACTATTGGATGCTGTGAGGGACAGACAAACACCAAAACGATTTGATATAAGTACTCGTATGTCTTCATACTAGGTGATATTCTAAAAAATATATAAGTAATGTTAGAACGGTATAAAAAAGACGATAAGTAGACGCAAACAACGCAAAGATTGGTTCGTTAATTATGCAGAAATCCGTCGGAAACAACATCTCGGCGCTTTTTACAGCTATCATTATTCTAATGCTTAGTTCTTATGGCATTACACGTGAAAATATGTTCACAAAAACACGCATGATTTATATAAATACAATACACAATAAAAATAGTTGCAAAATTCTAATACCCTGAAGAAAACTTCGTAACAGAAGGTCCACTGAGAACCGCGAGAAAGGGAGAGCAGTTATAACCACCTGCCTACGGACTTGTTACATTATTTTTTTAATAATCTAATTGTTTAATCCTCAATGCCCATTGTCTATAACCAGTATAATTTAATACATAAATAATATAAAGTACATTCCAATGTTTAAGCGGCGTACACATGTGATGTAGGCACTAGGTATCTCTGATGTGGCTCACAATGATCATTTGGAAAAAACTTAAATTTTATCACGTAAATCTCGTTTAGGCCAAACAAAAATTTTATCACGGAGCGAATTGACGGAGCACGTATTCTCGACTAAATTTTGGAATATCGATTCTTTTTATATGAGCAGCTGTCAAATCACAATGTGGACAGGTACATATGTAGCTAATGAGGTGTGTGTTCCGTACGTTTATCTATAAAATCAATATTAACAGAATTTGCGTCTAATAGCGTGTGGTTTGACATTTTTGACGAAGCAGCACACCTTGCTGCGCCACTAGTCTCCTCGCCGACGGGCGCACAGCGGCACGCGGCACTTCCTGGCGGCGCTGGCGTGCGCGCTATAAGGAGTGGATCTTCTAAGCTCGGCCACAGATTACTAAATAGTTACTACGTAACAGATACTTCACTCAGTAGAAAAATTACAATACCTACTGCTATAATAGCCTAGTCGTCGCGTCGGCAACCACTGCATGCTAAAATGTGCCTTAATGCTCAAGCGTACAGTTGTGATTGCCTCGCACCGCGCGATCCCGCAGCAATCGCAGGGCTGCCTCTTCGATAAAATTAAATTAACATGACTTTTTGGGTTTATGTTATTGAGAACTGTGAATGTTCTGACTTGTAGTTACAATTTATTTATAATTAAATACAGTTTAAAATTGTATCGTTTATAAAATATTTCTTTTATAAATTTCGTCGTACTTTCGTCATTGTCAGGTAAATGGAAAAATGTTAGGTGTTTATCCCTTTTTTACTTGATTTGCACCCATCTAAAGCAAGCAAGGCATCATAGGGACGCGTACGAACGAACAGCACTATTAAAATTGAACGGCGTGCGCGCGCTTCGCTTGCGAAAACCGCACTGAATTTGATCCGCAAGCGGACCGAGACCGCTCGGCTGGGCGGTAGGCACTTATAGCGCGCAAGTACATGGAGTGACGGAGGCCTGGCTCGGCGTTATCGGCGCGCGGCCGCGGTTCAGTATCAAGGGTATCGCGCGCGGTCGTTGTTTATAACTAACAGTTACGTAAGCGCGCGCGCAGTGCGGCATGCGACGCTCGCGGAAGGCAGCGGCGCTCGCGCTGGCGCTGGCGCTGCTGGCGGCCGCCCAGCCGCAGCCCCCGCCCGACACGCTCGCCGCCATCGGCGCCATCCTGCCGCCCTTCGTCAGCGACCACTTCGACGAGCTCGTCAAGGCGGCCTCTGCTAGCTGTACGTGTTTCTTGTGATTCCATCACCAGCCAGTGATTGAGTGTGTTCGGTCGCTAGTGACCATCATGTGTGCATCTTCAACCTGAAAGTCCGTGACTAACGAAAGGGAACCTGCTTAATAATCATCCATTTTCCGTAACATGTAGACTTGAGTAATGAACACCACGACTTGAACTTGGAGGTTGGTTAACAGCAGATAGTGTCTCCTCGATCCCAGCGACCTATACTTAACAAACGTTTATTTCAAATCTGCCCACCCCTTCAGAACACCAAAGCGCCAAGATATGTATGAATTTCCACTTAATGGTTTTTAGTTAAAGCGAGTAGAGTATATACAGGGTGTTAGTCGTTAGGTTACGCGCGGGACTTCCCCACTAAAAGAGAGCGTAGTGTATACTCGTTAAAGTTTAGAGTATTTCTTGTTTTGTTTACTAATTCCGTATTGTACAATGCAAAAAAAAACAACCGGGTTATCGAAGTGAAAAGGCCGACTTAATCCAAATATGGGATTTTGATTTTTCGTATTTATCAGACTTCCGAAAACAAAATTATAGAGTTGTTGTTCGGTACGTATTTTTGCAAATGTTTAACATTATCCACTTTTTAGTTGTGGCAGCTCTCGCCAAGTCTGAATAGTGTGCAAGTTCTGTAAAATATAAAAATCACTTATAACCAGAGTCATCTCATGTCAAAACATAGCTAGTTTGTTGTATTACGAAGATCTCGTGCCTGTCGACTTCATCATGATATCAGTTCGATAGTACCTTATGGCTTATAGCCAGAGTGCATTTTGTGGCAATTCTAATAATCCCAAATACAGGTAGAATACTTAGTTTTATTACAAAGGTCCGCTTTCTACCTTTCCGCTTCATCATCAGATTTCAGTTCGATGGTTCCTTATAAGTAGCTAAAGTGCAATTCGTGGCGATTCTAATAAGCCCAAACACAGCTGTAGGACACATGGTTTTATTACGAAATTCCCGAGCCCGCCTGCCGGGCTTTATCATCAGATCGGTGCGATTATACCTTACAACGAGAGAGCCTTTAATAAAGTTCCAGTGCCAACCTTCCGGCTTCATCGTCAGATAAAGTTCACTTCGATGGTACCATCTTCGATTTTTTGTCAATTGCTTAACTCTCTTAATCGAGATGTCTGTGTCCGTCAGAGGTGTCTCCATCAGTTCCACTTCAGCAACGAGTACTTTCTGAGTAGAAGCTCGAGCTCTCGGAGTCTCGACGAAAATACCAAAACCACTATGTATGCACCGTCCTATTTTTTTTATAGTTCCTCCAAAACCTTATGGATACAAAGTAATACAAAATCAGAACTAGATTTTGATAAAATGAGATGAATCTGGTCAATCAGTACGTTAAAAAAAATAGAGTTTTCAATACTAAACTTACTCGACAACCCGCTGCTATTCCTTACGCTTTTATGCACGCAATTTCTCTTTTTCGCACTAGTGCGGAAAAGTGTGCGAGTTCATCTTAGCCACAATTCATTACTTATTTCTATAGTATCAAGTTTATTTACCCCATTACCGTCGCTTGATACACATGGTTGGAGGATGCACATCCTGGGCCCACCTTCCAATAGCTATGTGATTTATATCGTTGGTTAGGTATTGTTTAACTAAATAAAAGTTACTCTGACACCAAGTTCCTAATCTTAGTCCCTTCAAAGTTATTCCATGTTTAACATGTTATTTTTGCCAAAAAACCAAGCAATGCCATTTATTACATGCATGTAATATATGTAGGTATTACATTTCTATGTATACATAAAGTATTTAGGTAAGTACTATCCTACAGTTAAAAATTGTGCCATGTGTTAAGTTTTGCTGCGTGAACCCTCGCATTTTCATTTTGAGCGAGCCGTGCGGGTACATCTCGTTCACTCGGTGCAGGCCGGTGCAGGCCGGTGCAGGCCGGTGCAGGTGATGCGGATGTCTGCTAGAGGTCACGTGCGGGAGACCAAGTAGGTAACTTATTTTTGTCCTATGTTATCCATACAATTGGAAACATTTAAACTGCACTGCATTTTGTCTGTTTCCTGTCCTTATAAAATGCGAGTGAAAAGAAACACTAAATACATTAGCATTGTTTTATTTGTTAAAAAAGAAGCATTCGCATAACTCTGAGTGGACTGAGATTTAGAACATGATGAGGAGATTTCCCTCATTCAGGTAGTAACCAAACAAAATACCTATTAGTGCCGAAAATCAGGGTGCCAATACGGGAATACTCCCTTGATGCCGTCGTAACTTTATGCAGCTTACGATTACCAATCATAAATATTCTAAGATGGATCCAGATTTCATAGAAATTCGGGCATTATTCTTTGTCAGACCAGCACTTGGCTCCATAAAACCTTGCATGGTTATAGACAAATGATCCATGTAACATGGTACACAAGACTTGAGATAGAATCAGAGAGCGACATGCGACGTGATTAGTGAATTAGATACGCAGTGCGCAGATAAGACGTTCTGTTCGTTACACTTTTATAAGAGAATCTTGAGTATCTGACTCGGACCGATGACATTTTTATGAGTTTCCTCGGTATTTTTTATATTAAACTCACAGAATTTCGGTACATAAGCTTTAATGCTGTCGAATAACGGGGCACCCATTACTTTATGTAGTTTGCGTGTGGAGAGCCAACGTCCTATAAGCCGCTTAGTACGTCGCTGAACTTCAGCTGAAAAATTATAAGCTTGGCAAACATGCTCGCTGCGGACACCGTACGTTAATAATATTCATTCATAATACTCGTCATCGTGCTATCTAATATACAGTTTTCTTTTTTTCACACTTTCCCTGTCGCCGTTGCAAGATTAACAAAATATTTTTGAGACAGGGCAAGCACGTCCTGATGATATGTAGTCTAATCTGTGACCAAATTCATAGTCAGTGACGGTTTTTGGGGGTTTATAGTAATAGTAGGATAAGTGTGTAATTTCTCAAATTAGATGACAGGGACCGGTTACAGCTCGTGCCATTCTTGAATGAATGTTAATCATGTAACCCTACTTATCGATTAGGAATAAACATCATTTTTAAATTTGTGTGCATTGTCTTCATATCTTTGAGGGCATTTTTTATTCTTATCGTATTCATTATTCTATGTAGTAAATTCACGTTAGTAACTATTTTTTTTATAAATTTTACATTTGCATTCACATATTTGGCAAAAAGGACCAGGGCCGCGCACAGATCCGCCTGGGCCTCGCGCCGGTTTAGACCACCCTTGATCATAGTTATTTACTAGCGGCAAATGGCGAATTCAATAGGTACCTCTTCTGTCGAATTGATGCTTTAAAATAAATCTTGTCAGTTTGGCCCTCACTCTCTACAAACGAGTCACCTATTTTTATTCTACATTAATCACTCAGCTAACCTTTTTAGCGACCAGTCTAGTCAAACACTCATTAAAGAGCACCACACGGAGACCTCCAGACCGCTCGCACAAGATCACTCTTCAATGCTGCACTGTTTACCTAATCACTTCTAAATTATAATAAATGCCATCTTCAATAAAATGATTGCGTTCTGATAATATTATTATGATTAACAAAACAAAATGAATACATTAACATAGAATGCTAGTGGATCTGAATCTATTACGTACAAAGGTATTAATTTAAAATACATCGGCAAAGGTCAATGTTAGTGAGTTGAACAACACCAACAACAGCCTCCCACTGCGGCGGCGAGTGGGCGCGCACAGGACCAGTGTAGCCTGACCCGCGGCCCAACACACAACTACACTCGCTCGCATCAGTTTGGCGAAGTTTCCGACACGTGCCTCGACAAGGAGCGCCCCCTCGATAGTCACAAGATGCGCTGGACGACTTGCATCTTCAACAATGTATTAAAATCGTAATTTATGGATGATAAATACAGATTATGTATATTGAAACCTAGTAAACATTATAATCAAAATAACTTTATGATCATGTTACCCATTTCATATTGATCAGAAACACGAAACTGACGCAGGTACGAGTAAAGACGTTGTTTGTATTAAAAGTATTAAAAGTCTATCCAGCTTATAAGTAGACGCCAGGATTGTTTCTTATACCTATGCCGTCTTTACAACATTCACCAAGCATTTATCATAATTACTATCACATTGCCAATTTTAAATGATTTCAAATAGAAGTATGAAAAACTGATGCACCAAATAGAATAATTATTTAGTTGTCGAGAAAACATTCCTTCCATTAAGTTCCACTGAAGACCGATGTCCACTCGACTCTTAGTAAACAATAACACTTGTGCAGAATACACTTAACTTGTTACCTGCACACTTTCTGAGCAGAAAATTACTAGACGAATATGGCAATAGTGTTGACAGCTAAAAGAAATGACTAGATATACTAAATAACTTGGAGCAGGAAGCTAACGATACATCCAAGAGAAGCGCGCGAACACTACGTTACGACATCTCATTGATGGGCCGACGAAAGTCCCCTAATCCTTCGACCTTTTTTTAGAGGGTTGAAAGAAGGCGTTGTCTGCTCTTCTTCGACGCCCGGAAAGCCTGTATAAGAGAGATACTCTTCAATATGGGACGACCCACGAGGATCGGGTCACCACAAGTCCGGGGCAGCGGAAGTCAAACTGCACACGCAGTAGTCATTAAGTCTGACAGACTCCTCCACTCGCCCCATGGCGGAGGTTTTCCACCTCGCTATACTCGTAAAAGCTAATAACTTGATGATGGTAAACCTGTAGCTGTAAAACATGATATTGTGTCATTTTGTAGGTGAAGCCATCCCGCAGCAGCTGCTGTTCTCGCGGGGGAGTGCGGCGCTGGCGCCGGGCGCGCCGCTGCTGCGCTACGGGCGCGGCGGGCGCCGCGCGCTCACGCCGGCGGGCGCAGCGGCGCGCGTGCGGCGCGGCGACGCGCTCGTGCTGTACGTGCCGGGCTGGTGGAACACGCCGGCCGACGCGTCCTCGCGCGCGCTCGTCACGGCGCTGCTCACCAAGCACGCCGCCGTGCACCTGCTCGACACGCGCCTCTTCTTCTGCCGCGGATACGTCACCGCCGTCTCCAACATCATCCCTCTATCTCATATGCTTTTCAACTTCTTCAAGAGACTACACAAATCAGGATACCCTCTTTCCTCTATTCATATAATAGGTTTCAGCTTGGGAGCACATGTCGCTGGCTTGACGGGAAAATTAGTGAAAAGAAATCTGAACGCGACCGTGGGGCGTATCACGGCACTGGACCCGGCGCGGCCGTGCTTCGCTCGCGGAGAGTACCGGCTGGACAAGGACGACGCCGCCTTCGTGCAGGTCATCCACTCCAGCACGGGCGTGCTGGGCATCGCCGAGCCGCTGGGCCACGCCGACGTGTACGTGAACGGCGTGGGCGGCAAGCACCCCGAGTGCGCCGGCCGCAGCATCAGCCTGGAGTGCGACCACGCGCGCGCCTGGCAGCTGTACTCCGCGTCCGCCATGAACGAGCGCTCGCTGATGGGGCGGCGCTGCGCCAGCTGGGACGAGCTGCAGCAGGAGGCGTGCAGCGGCCGCGAGACGGTGCTGGGCTACTCGTGCAGCCCCAGCGCGCAGGGCATGTTCCTCTTCAAGTCGCAGGAGGGCTCAGAGCCGCAGTTCCGACAGCGAGAGCTGCACGTCTTCAACCTGTTCAACTTGCTGAGCTGGCCGTTCAGGGGCTGGCAAAGTACTCAGTTACCAGAGACAAGTACACCCAATTATAATAATAAGATGGCATGATCTGTGACGGTGATTCTGTGTTCGTGACAATTTTTGCAGTATAATAATTCTTTGATTAATCGCGGAGTAATTTTCCACTTTAATATCTAAGAACATAACGTTGTGATTACGTGACTGTGATATTAGTTAAGTTTGCGTTTCTGAAATGCAGTTTTGTTATTAAAAAGTAAAATACAATCAGCGTGTTTTATTTTTACGAGCGCACTTGCAGCGCCATCTAGTGGAGATAGTTACGTATTTTTTAAGAATTTTTCTAAAACTATCCGCTTGGTGCCGCCACCGGCGACTGTACTTAGCCAAGATTGATGGCCAGGGTTTGCTAACCATTTAAGTTGGACAGAGATTTGTGCGACGGATATTTACATTATTTATTTAACCAGACACATAAATTGTGGTTATCTGCCGGTTAGTAACTTTAAGAAACTGTAGGTACAACTGGTACCGTTTTATCGGCTCAATATAAGAACATTATGTCTGTGTGGCTTCCAAAATTAATAAAAAATCCTAATGAAAGTCGAAAATGTAACATTTCGTTTTTGGTAAAACATAATTATCTAAAACGTAGCATGGCTGTTAAGGCGTCTCCTAAACTATTCAAATCAGATTGATAGCTTTCGTTTTGGGCGTGAAATTTCATTAACCTCGCTGTCGGAGCAGCAATTTGGTAAAATATCACGTTTCTCAGGCCATTTATATTCCATCAGAGCTCATCAATATATCCGGGGCAGCACATCGTGTCCATGACGGCTGATTAATGGTACTCAGCGGCTCGGGGCTCGGCGGGGCCCGGCGGGGCGCGCGGGGGCGTGCGGCCCCTCCCGCGCGGCGCCCGCTTGCCCTGATAGTAGAGCCGGCGAGTCCAGATTGTATAATAACTACTCGACTATCTATTTTTTATCGATTAAGTCCGTGATACGAGAGCCGAGAGCGAGCGGAGCGCGAGACAGTTGAATGTACGTCGGCACGTCATTGCTCAGAGGACTTTGTAAGGCGCCCGCCACACTGCTGCGAGTCGCGGCTTTACACATCTGTCCCACTACAAAACTGGAATTTAACAAATAAGAAAACTTTTAAAAGATTGTATCATAAGATCATCTAACAGCCCCTAGAATTCACCAGTATGGGTTGAATGTACCTAGCTAAAAAGAAGGATGCATCTGCAAAAAAAAATAACAACTTCCGGTGGGTTAATATTTTATTTAAACTCGACCTTGTAGTGTTTTTGAAAATAAAACAGATTTGAAAATAATTGTATTCGTTCTCCATCCCTTATTTTTAATTCTAGGAAATATGTTGGCATGTTATTTATAGCATACACTTAAGATTACATCCTAAGAAGTAAAGTAGAACAAATGAAGCCAGGGCCCCTCGCCGCCTCGCCTCACAGCCGTCAGTTAGTGTTATGTCGCTCGCCGATAACTTTGCGCACAGAGCGCGGCAGGTGCCAGTACTGAGCACTCGCGGCCTGCGACTGCGAGCTGTTTGTGGCGTCCCAGTGCTGAGTGCTCGCCGCCAACACAACGGAACTAGCTTACTATTGTTGTACCAGCAGCGGAACAGCTGTCCGAACTACTTGCAGGTATCTGGCGTGCCTCAAGCAAGCGTTGTAACTACACATTGTAATAATAAACTTGACATTAACCCATGGCGACGGTGACTGTCACAACCCAGCGCTAGGCACGCCGTAATCATGGCGGTAACTCCCTTTTTTGAGAAATGGGTGGAAAGGCGTCACGGTGTCCTCACATTCCGCATGTTGCAGTTCCTCATAGTTGCAGCTCCGCTTGGGCGGAGCACCGCCCTGTCCTCGTGGCCGCGTGGGGGCGATAAGCGCCGGCAACCTATCGCGCCGGGTCGCCTGCTTCTGCGAAGCAGTACTGCTATAGTGGAGGAGACGGCCGCATGTGAGATGGAATAGACATCCTCACGCCCCAGCCGCTGAGATCCCGACCCTGCAGCCACCGTAGGCGTGAGCTTGCTAATAATGAGCAATGGCTAGCTTGCCGTCCGGCCGTCCGGTAATCGTCCGGACCGAAGCTGACTCATCGATTGCATATTATACAGTTTCACGTTGACTTCAAAGAGATGTCAGGAAAACTGCAGAGGCGGCCCAGCAGGGCTGAAGTCTACTCGGGCTAACTAGCGATTTCTGAAAGGAATACCCGTTGTTTTAGGACGCAAAGGGCAACTGAAGGAACAGGTGTGGTTTTAGTCAGTAAAAGTTGGATATGCGCGCCCACTCCGCCCAATAAATCATTAGACGATTTCCCACCATAAAACATTCGACAATATAGATTATAGAGTATGTATTTGAAAAAAAACGTCAAAAAGTGTTATCACGTAAAATTCACTCGAAAGAAGATAATGACAGCTAGCATATACCATGTGGGCTCTGACGTTATCCAAGAAGTGTCGCAAGTGAGAGACCTGGGAGTTAATTTTGACAGCCAGCTGACATTCGTACCTCACGTAGAAAGTATAATTAAAAAGGCTTCTAAAATGCTAGGTTTTGTAATCAGAAATATTACTGGATTTAGGCGCAGTAGTACCAAGATTTTGTTATACAACAGTATTGTACGAAGTGTCTTGGAATACTGCAGCACGATCTGGAGACCTCATTACGCCACGCATAACCTAAGGCTTGAGCGAATCCAGAAGAGATTCCTATGGCATCTCGCTTTTGCCAATGGCATTTCAAAAAGAAAGCGCTCATATGATGCCAGGCTTGCTCATTTTAAGATGGTATCATTAGAGAAACGTAGAAGAATTGCTGACTCTATTTTTTTGTTTAAAATACTCCGAGGTAAAATTGATTGTCCGCAATTACTCAGTAATTTTATGTTTCGGGCTCCTGCAAGATTCCCTCGTGCTCCTATTACACCCTTGTACCCTCCTCCTCGCAGAACAGTACTAGGCATGAACTCTATCGTCCCTCGGCTTTGCAAACTGTTGAATAGCTACAGTGACCTTGTTGACGTGCACTTTGACTCATTTGGCAAGTTCCACAGAATAGCCAGTAATAATGTTTAATTTAAATTTAAATTTAAATTATAATTATAATTCAAATAATGTAACTCTGTAATGTCTTGTAATATTTAAGCTTTTTTCCTCTTCATACCAATTTTAATGTTAATTTTTAGTATTTTTTTTTTCCTTTTAAATCATTTCTTTTTGTCTTTTCACTAAATTTTAATTGTCACTTTTAGTTTGTAAGTTCTTACTATTATGGGGCATGCGGTGCTAACCTGTAAGAAATTGTTACACTAACCCTAGATTTAAAAAAATATTATTCTATCATGTATGTATAAGTGTAAACAATTGTTGGTTGGCCAAAATAAATAAAATAAAAATAAAAAAATAAAAAAATAAAGTTATTTAAAGAAAACAAAATAATGTTCAATTACAAATGGTCCATCGTTATTGGTTTTATGTTGAGCTCTCACTTCTCAATAAGAATTGGAGAAGTTTTCAAAACTACACAAACTGTTCTATTCTGAGTTACGTGGAATGTCACTATTGTAGCCGGTTTGATTAGCGCTCTCCTCGAGAAGTGCGGCACGGTCACGACTGGGCGCAGTGGTCGCGCGAACCTTTGTTTACCGCAGAACTGTTCATCAAACGCATGCCAACTCGAAGTACGTCTAACCAAAACTCAACTGTGACGTAGAGACAGCGATGTTTATCGGTCTACTTATAAACTATCAACCGTACTTACGTATGTAGAGTAGGCACGCTGTTACGGGTTCAACAAATAGGGGTCAAATATAGGTCGCCACTACAAGTAGCGTGATAGCGTGGTATTAAATAAACAACCATCATTACGGCCGACAAGTGAAATATTTCGTCAAAAGAGAAAACAAGCTCGCTACACGAGACTGCTCCGCTAACATTATGAGAACACGAACTAATGACTTTTACTGAGAATCGCAACTATCTTGAGAGTACTTTAATTAAGGCAGCCCATCTTGGCAGCCTGCTGTCCGGCCCCGGGCCCTGCCCTGGCAGGTACCCGCATGTTCCGTGAAGCCGGGAGGCTGGCCCCGGTGGGCCACGCTGGCCCACTCGCGCCCATCGTCCGGTTCTAGGAACATGTAATTAGACTCGCTGTGACGTCCGGACACGCCTTCATACAATATGTACTCACAACAGGCGGACACGAGCAGAAGGTGTATTCTAAAGATTGTTTTATTTCAGCTTTAATTTTCAAAGTAGGTAAATAGTAGAGATGCCTGTTCCATCCCTCATCTAGTTGGGACAGATGGTCGTTAGAGCAGTGACGGTGCGATAACACGTAGAGCTAACGCTATGTAGGTATAGTCAGTAACTAGCGGTGCCCCATGGCTTCACCTTCGCCCAAAGGGACAGTTACCTATCGATATTTATAATCTGCACGCTGTGTGTATTGTGAGCAAATATTGAGGTTCATGTTTTTTCTAATGATACGGTACTGCTCACGCCAATAAAGTAACTGTGAGACTCTTGCGTTCTACTTCTGTAGTTTGTCTGTCTGTCGGGGAAGCCTTGCTTTCCCTTCAGTTAAAACACGTAAAATTCGTTATTTCATAAATATCGCCTGGGCCAGTGAGCGCTTCTTTGTCGCCTCTATAGAGGCGTCTCGACAAACAAACTTGTCGATCCGAGAGCGAGCATTCATTACCGCCCATTGTGCTGATATCAAAGAAAACCTACACAATTTCACATGTTCTTTGTAAAGCATCGCTGAATATAAACACGTGACGTCAGCACGGGGCCGTTCCATTCACACATTATTAAACTTACTCTGTGTATGTATGTATATTGCTACTGTCAACTGTTTTAAATACATATTTGTAGTCAACGAGCACTAATGATAGTATTATCAAACGTTTTGTGTCAGTGGTTCCGTAGGGATTACCAGACACAGATACCCGCGGAATATTTGAAATGATTACTATCAGTATCGTACCGCGTGATATACGTTGTAGTTGTATGATGTTATACTGCAGCAGTGGTGGGCTGAGCTGAAGGGAACGGGTTCTAATCTGGCTGATCGCCGATCGGCGCGCGTGTGCCCGACCTCTGGCCCTCTCGCGTGCCACACAGGCGCAGCCCACAGACCCAACGCGGCTCGGAGGATGGAGGTAGTGTCTTCTATTAAGTATTTCTATTCTTGACTAATTTATTGTGACTTTATTTTTGGTTTAATTGAATTTTAATCTGTTTTTAATTGACTTATTTTTTTTTCTTGCAATGTCTTTTATTTGTTTGACATCTTTTATAAGTTGAAATTGAAATGTAACTGATTTTTGTAATGATTATTTGTTAATTATAATGTTACATCCTGTACAATATGACTTGTAAGAATCCCTTACCAATAAAATACTATGTCATGTCACAACGTCTACAATTTTTTTAATTTACAACTAGCTACTTACCTGCTAACCCGCCCCGGTTTCATACGGGTGCAAAATAAATTATATCAGTGTTTCCCTAGTGTCTAACATATCAATGTTTTTCTTTTTTTTTTAATAACAATAATTATCAGTAGGTATTAATAATAAAATTATATAAAAAAATAAGAAAACAAAAATTAAAACAATTAAATTAATTACATTACAATATAATCAGATTATTTAAACGATCAGTAACAGTCAATTATTATTATGTAGCCATGTATTGTATACACAAATATAAATTTTAACAGAATAATAAAGCACTATCTACTACGTCAATAAATGTCATTCAAAATCAGGGTGGCTAGAACTACGGATCAATCTGGTTTTCTTATAATTTACTAGCTATTGCCCGCGGCTTCGCCCGCTCGCCCGTTACAAATATGGTAATTTTATGACGTAAACATAATTTTTTTTAGATAAAATATAGCCTATAGCACTCAGGAAGAAAGCAGCTTTTTATCAATGTATACATTTATGTAATCGAACCTGGGTCTTCAAAGATTATCCCATACAAACGAAAAAAACAAACTTTACCTCTTTATTATATTAGTATAGATTTATTTAAAAAAAACTACCTACCTATGTCTACATTAGGTTTTTTGTTCAGTTTTTCCGATTTTCTCCTCGTAAAAACAATTTTCTCTTCTTGAGACTTCAACAAACAGTTTTAATAGACAAAAATAGTTAAAAAGATCATATTTATACAAATTAACAATAACAATATAAATATTATATTAATTAGATTTAAATACAATAATGCACGAACACGCCCCAATCCCGATTTCTTTTACAATCCAAATTGTTTCCCTCTAAAATTCAAATTTCGAAAATAATCGACGGCGGAAAACTCACGTGTCCGGCTCCTCATTGGTCGACGCGCGCGCCAATTGGAATTAGAAGAACTTTCAAAAAGTTTTAACGCGACATGGCCGCCTCGTGCGCCTGCAAAATAAATTCTTTTCCCGTGTAAAACATAATGCCTCGTTAGAAGTTTATTGACTGATTCGCTTTCGGTCAATCCTGCCTGGTGTGAAGTGTGTGTGAGTGGTGAAAATCTGTTAGTTCGCGATAATATCTTGCCGGTCAGCACAGCGTGAGTCTGAAGGGCTGCGTCGCTGGTAAATCCCGTCAACTCCTGATGAAGTTCCAAGGTGAGTGAATGTGCTTTTCCTACCGTTAAGGTTCACAATGAAGTTCCAAGGTGAGTGAATGTGCTTTTCCTACCGTTAAGGTTCACAGGGTTTCTTCTAAGTTCAGAGTAATGCAATTAAGCTTCTCCAGCGATTCCGTCCATTGTTTTGGTGCCTTCTTTGAGGTCTAAACTATCTCACGTATTTAAATAAAGTAAATTCGTTCACTAACAAAAAGTTTTAGGACTCAGTGAACAAATACATGGTAAAAATTAAAACGAATTCATTGTTTCTTCTTTTCGTAAATCACAGATAGGTACTTAGTTATTGTGCATGCCTACGGAACTTGACCGCAGTCCGCAGCACCCGTTCGCTCGCTCGCAGGTTTTATAGTCATTGCTCGCAGCGGACGCCCTCGGCCTAAGTACCTACGTCTACTTTCATTAACAAACACTAAAATTAAATAATATAATACTTTAAATCACACTTGTAATTCGTTAAGCACTTTTAATTGGAAGTTGCTGCATTAGGTACTGATTTTGTTTTTATTGATTACCGTATTTATGCTGATGATAGGTTTTGGAGGGTTTCTTGTGGTTAGCGCGAAATCTAGTGCTTGAAAACATTTATAAGATACTACTTACTTAGCTTTAGTCCGCAGCTTCGCCCGCTTACATACAATACAGCCTATGTCACTCAGGAATACAGCGGCTTTCTATTGGTGAAAAAATTTTAGCAATCGGACCAGTACTTTCACAGATTACCTCATACAAACAAAAAAACAAACTTTACCTCTTTATTATATTAGTATAGATATACGATAAGTTCCGTTAAGTATAGTAAATACAATTTTATTTAATCGTTGGGATAAATAATATACCCACGCGATTAACGCGACCACAAAATGACCTTATTCCATTTTTTGAAAGTTTGCATCTTTAAACATGAATATACGTAAGTATCTATTTTATATTACCTATCAGGATATCTACCTACCTAGTCTAATCGAACTAGGAATTTCAGAGATTAGCTCCAACATACAAGCAATCCGCCTTTGTACATTGCGTTGCATAAAGACTACTTAAAAGTTACTTAATTAATAAATACTTAAGTAAACAAAATTACAAAAAAAAACAGACTTTGCCTCTTTATTATAATAAAAAAAAAGAAAATTACTTAAATATTAATATCAGTACCTATAGAGGTATAGTCTATATAAAAACCCCAATAGCGAGTCGGTTGAATTTAGGCTATAGTGAATTAGTTCAGTCAGAGAATAAGTAATGGTTCAGTTAGAACTACGACACGTAACAATATGCAGCAGTGATCCACGTCTAGAAGGCAGGCGGCCACTCACTCATTCATTACTGAGCGCGGTGCAATCGCTCATAATTAGTTGCGTCTGCGCCGGTCATCGGTCAGCGCGTCGCGTCGCTACAGCGCAGTATCGGCTACGCGACGCGCGCGCACACGGCGCTACTTATGTTATTGCAGTGAGGGAATCTTGTGCGACACGCACTGCCATCGTAGATATCATGATAATCAAGAGATATTGTGCACTTTACTATGGCGCTTTCAAAGACTTTGAATGTAGCTTGTTCGTATACATGAATTACATCGTGACTACACGGATCTGCCATGGTATTTATTAGTACGTCACAAGCTGTTCATAAAATCTAAAGCATGAATTCATAAAAGTATTAGTAAATTGGTTTTCGCCTGCTGATGTTGCGAAAAAGCCGAACTAAAGCAATACCAAACTACATTCATTCAATAAATCTATGAAAATAAAACACGCTTCACTTCGACAAAAGACTTTTTATCGTTCCAAAAAAGTACCGACGATTATAATATTATCGTAGCGGGGTATCAGAATACAACAATAGTGTGGAATTATTATTAGTGGTGTATTGTGCAGCCGCGGGCACTTCCCGAAATGGCCGGTCACGAGCAGGCGGCAGGCGGGCCGCGTGGTCGCAGCCGCGGGCTCCAGGCGCTGTGGCCATAAGCTGATATTGTGGCCCGACAGCTTTGTTGACGAGAACCAACTCAACATTATACTCACTTGATAGAATTGAGAAAGTATTTAACGATTGACATTCCACCAGTTCACCTATGTGAATCTATTCCATCCATCGAACGACGATTATTCTTGTGAGCCATGTCGTTAGGGCGGGTCCACACAGCAGAATTATTATTTATTAGTCCATAGATTGCAAAATAGGTTTCTATGAGGAATCCAGCTGACGCACAATGGCCGGCGCGGAGTGAGTTCACTTAGTAGATGAATCACTGCGAATGTAAAGAGCATTTATTTAGTAGAGCGTCGCGCCAACTAGGCGAGTGCTAATGAAGGCGCGCCGTAACCGAGCACGTCACCTGCACCAGATACGCCACCCGCCGCCCGCGCCCCAGCGTCACAGCTGCTTGCTTGGCATTAGATACGACGCAGGCTATAGGACGTGCGTAGGATTAGTGGAAATGGACATAACCGTCGAAACGAGTCTCTACAGGGTCCAATTTGAATGAGACTTCTATTTGCAAAGGAATATAACCACGATGTACTTTCATTAAAACAATAAAAAAACATTAGAAACCTAAATAATTATACTTCGTATAATATATATATATAGACTTAAAAAAAAACCTCCGCATCGCTGTCAATTACAAGTTACAAGTGTTGGCAAATGACGGGCGGCATTGTTACGTTATACGTATACGGCAATGCTTAATCAGTCGTCCTCTTCTTGTTCGCTTATGCGCACATATTGTAGTGACTAACTGTTATTTATAGTTAATTTCATTCATATTCATGAGTATTTTTTCAGGCTTGCCAACGAATTAGGAGTTACCCCTTATTCAGTTAGTTAACAGTTTGCCTGAGCGTATAGACTTGCCTTTACACTCTTCTGTTGTTTTCTGTCGAGTCTCAAAGAAAAACTTAGTGTGTCAGCTGTCTGTCATCCCAGGCTGTTATTAGCGGAGGGAAGTAGGTGACCGCGGAGCTCTTAGCGCCGACTTCACAAGCACATAGCACCAAGTGTATGTAGCGAGGCGTTTACTCTTTATACGGCACACGTGACACATGTCCTCGAATGCATTCAACGCCAGAGCTTTGTTCGACGAGAAAATCCGAGGGTGAATACAAAGTGTGTGTAGTACAGCCCGTAGCTACTAGACAGGTATCTTTACAACGCTCTTTAAGAAACTCAACGGTCCTAATAGCAGAGCGTGTTGGTCCGGACGTGACGCGCATACGACGCTCCGAGCGCGGTGCTGAGATCGATACACTCGCGAGGAACTAATGACATTCGTACGACGTGCCGCTGCTAGGTACGGCCGGCTCTCGGCGGCACCACTCGCGCAGGACCGTCCGTTTGTTCTCTAATGGACTTTTGATACTCGGCCCTGCACCGGACGCGCCCGACATTAGGCGCGACTCAATTGGACGCGCCCAACAAGGAAATTATCGTTTTAGCCGCGGCTAATGCTGCTACGATTATTCTTGAAGTTCCAGGAAACTAATAATCATAGTTTCGTTAAACAGAGTTCGTTAGGAAAGCATTTACCATTAACTGTGCGTGAAATCTATACCTTGATGACAAAAGTCAGACGCATTACGAAGTTCTCGTTAAAACGTTTACAAAACAGCCGGTTCTGACAAGTGTGCTATGTTTAACGTCATTCTAGTTGGCCTGCTATTTATTGTCGGTCGCCGGCACATTACCGGCTGTTATGTAAAAAGTGTCATGTGTGCAATTAGCGAGATAAGGGCGATGGCAGATAGTCGCGCCCCGCGGCCCCGCCCGCAGGAAGCGCGATTTAATTGTTACCCTCCGACTAGCTGGTGGCGCACGCTGCGACAGACATGCTATCGCCATAATGAGTATTGCACACACAATGCTTTCGGCGCAATGTGCCGCCGGCGCGCGGCGCGCGGCGGAACGCGCACTTATTGTGCTAATGACATGAGTTCACACATAAGTCGCACTCGATTCCCACAAACACGCACAACACGAACTGTTGTCTGCAAGTTCTTATGTTCTGTGCGTATATCCTTTTTATACTTACACAGGATGCAGCGACTTATCACTAAATCATCATGGCATCGCATTGCGGTCGCACGGTATCTAGATTCCCCTAGGTTTGCTTCCGCAAGAGTCTGTGAGAGACGCCAAACATCGACGCAGCGTCGATCCCATCTCAAATTCGTCGATAACAAAGCAACGCTGCTCCACTGGCACGCAACACAGAATGTAGTACTTGTAGCGTCGCTAATTGCTGTGCATAGTATCGGCCGTCACTAGTGCCAGTCAGCCGGCTGGCCTGTCATTTGCGTTTCCCCGTAATTGGCCCGAAATGATTGGGCAGGTACTCGCTATTCCCTTTCGTGCCGCACCGACTTTTTTGGGCATATATGTGTAGCAAATGAACTGTCTATGTCTGTTGACCGGTTGACAAGCAGTCGAGCTATATCGAGCGAGGCGATTTATACGCGGTTTGCATGCGGCCGCGTGCTGCAGAGCGGGAGCATTGGCAGTCAGGTCGCGGCGCGGCGGCCATTAGCCAGCGTTTCCTAAAAAGCGCTCGAATCACAATGGAGTTGTATCGATGGCTCTTTTCTCGGAAACATCGGCTTGCCTTTGGTGCGCCGCCTGTGTGCGCACCGCCGGTGTGCCTAATGGGAACTCCGTGTGAGACGTCCCCGCGCCGCGCGGCTAGCGGGCGAGCGGCCGCGGCCCTGCGACCGCGACCAATTATAAACTAATAAATTCAGGTGAATAATAACAGCCTATCATTTGTCATCGACTCCCGACGTAACAGATGGGCCAGCCGCTGCAGTTCTCAGAGCGGACTTACAAATAAGGAATTATAATTATCGTGTCGGTCTCCTTGCTGTACACATATTTCGTGCCCTGAATCCGGTAATTTTGGAACATGCGCCGGTCGGCGGCGGCGGTGAATACCGCAGTCGTGTCCGATACCGATACCCTCCACCGCAGGTTATCACGACACCGCGCCCGAGCGCAGGCAAGCGGCAGGATGTGGTGCGCTGTGCGCCCGAGGCCCGCGAGGGGCTCTACTGAGCCGTGACGCGCGCTAAACATACATCATTTATTACACGGACTCAGTCGACTGTTATTCATTATAAACATAAAAATTCACGATGCAATCCAGTTTAACGATGTTCTTCAACATGTTTGAGTGCTAATGCAATTAGAAGCAGATATAAGAGCTGCTCGATAAATTAATTAGAGAAGCAGCGCCCGAGAGCGGTCCGCCCGGCCGCCGCGCGCCTCGCGCCGGCTCGGGGGGATACTGGAACACACTGCCATGTTTAATATTTATGCGAATATTATATTTAACTTTCAAACTAGTTTTATGCATAAAGCATGACACGTTCGTAATTCCCGCAGGGGTGAGCCAAATCCGTGGCCGTTCATTTCCGATGAGCGCGCGGTGCCTGTGCGGCCGTGGCGACCACGCCGCACTGAGGAAGAGCAGCACATTTGGAATAACATTTAGTTTTTCGGGAATAAGTTCAAAATGAAATGATTTAACCCATTTTTTTTTAAATCGATGAAATACTCGTACTAATACACTTTGATAGTTAGTCGAACACCCGTGTCAACTAAACATCTATTTGAAGATACTTTTTATGGAAAGAAAATTATCAGATATTTGATTTTTTCCATTCACTTTGTCTCTTCTTCAACTCTAACTTTTTTCAAGACAACCGTTAAAAATAGCTTCAAATTAAAATGGTTGTAAATAATAGTTTGGGACTTAGGGTGCGGGTTATTTGGAATACCTTTACACAAGACATTTTTTAGGGTTCCGTAATCAAATGGCAAAAACGGAACCTATATAGTTTCGCCATGTCTGTTCGTCCGTCCTCGCTTAATCTCTGTGACCGTTAGCATTAGAAAGCTGAAATTTGGTACCAATATGTATGTATATCAATCACACCGACAAAGTAGTGAAATCAAAATTGGATAAAAATGTTTTATTAGGGTAGCCCCCCTACATGTAAAGTGAAAAGTGTTTTTTTTTTTAATTTCAACCCTAACGTGTGATATATTGTTGGATACGTACTCAAAAATGAATAGGGGATTACTGAAATCGTTTTTTGATAATATCAATAAGTTCGGAAATAATCGCTCCAAAAGTAAAAAACAATGTGTGTGTGTCCCCCTCTAACTTTTGAACCATAAGTTTAAAAAAATATCCGGAAAGTAGAGCTTTGTAAAGACTTTCTAGGAAAACTTATTTTGAACTTGATGGGACGATCAGTTTTTGAAAAATTAGGGACATTTATTGTGTGTGAAGGACGGAAACTACGGAACCCTACATTGAGCGTGGCACGACGAGCTCTTCGCTGGTTTTTTTTTAAATAAAGCTACTTATATTTTTATTTTGTTCTTATAAACTGAGAATGGTGGCCCGGATTTTTTTTAGCCAGCAGTCTCCCGTTTCCTATTTTTTATATAAATTGTGGAATAATAATAAAATCATCACCCTACATTATAAAGGCAAAAGTTTGTGAATGTAAATGTTTATTACTTCTTCACGCTCGAACGGCTGAACGGATTGCGATGAAACTTAATACGCGGGTAGACCATGACCACACTGGAGCGTTCACCTGAGACCATTTTTTTTAATAACCACATAACACAAATATAACATACGTTATGTCATGTTAATGTTTTTATTACAGATTGCATTCCAGCTAATAAAGTTTCCAAAGTTTTAGTTTCTTTTTCAGATGAGTTGTTGAAGTTGAGGAGCTCGTGGCTAGATAATAACAGCCGCACAGGTCGATCTTCAAGGTTAAGCAACGCTTGCCTAGGTTGGTCTGTGGATGGGTGACCATCTTAACATAACGAGTTTCCTCCGTGCCTCGGAAAGCACGTTAAGCCGTTGGTCCCGGCTGTCATTTGGAGATCTTTGGCAGTCGTTACGGATAGTCAGAAGCCAGTAAATCTGACTCCAGTCTTGCCATGAAGTACCGTGTTACCCCAGTTAATGGGTTGTGGAGGTCTGGTAGGCAGCCGCTCTTCGTAAAATACTGGTATTCAGCTAAATCTGGCTTGACTGGAAGCCGACCCCAATATAGTTGGGAAAAGGCTAGGCAGATGATGATGATGATGTGGAATAATAATAAAATCATCACACTACATTATAAAGGCAAAAGTTTGTGAATGTAAATGTTTATTACTTCTTCACGCTCGAACGGCTGAACGGATTGCGATGAAACTTAATACGCGGGTAGACCATGACCACACTGGAGCGTTCACCTGAGACCATTTTTTTTAATAAGCACATAACACAAATATAACATACGTTATGTCAGATTACATTCCAGCTAATAAAGTTTCCAAAGTTTTAGTTTCTTTTTCAGATGAATATCAGCAGCAATGTCTAGATGTTGTAATGTTTTTAATAACCACAAAATTAGTAAATAATAATACAGAATAGCCATACAATATAAGTGAAATGCCCTTGACACTTTGACAGTCATAGAGACAGACGTACTTCCAAGTACGCCGAATTACCTGCAATGTTCCAAATACGTTGCCTTTCCTCTAGTACTAGCCGCCTACGTGTCCATGGGCTACGTTTAGTATGTTTCACAGGTAAAACCGAACACATTTCATTCACAGAGGCCCATACATGCAATCATTGCGTCATTAACTCATTACGTACACTTTCACCTGCATCGATATTCATACCATTCACCTATTTAATTAGGTACCTATATTTAGGGGTCAGTTTATCCACAAAGGTCTACCTACTTTTAAAAATGTACTTCCTCGACGATTGGTCTAGATAAACAAATTTTGGACGGATCTACTATATGGCTAGCATCTCAGAGTCTCAGTTCTTGGAGTCCACACCATATTTATGATGACAAGCAGCCCCTTCAATGTTGCATAGTAGCGTTCTTATAAGTGGTTGTTCAGTTCTGACTGACAGCGCGAGCTAATGACTGGTTGTTATGATTGACAAGTCGAGGTAATAAGCGGGCTCGTTCCACGTACCGACGACAGATGGCGCTCTCTGCTACTTTCTCAGGGCAATTCGTAAATCCCCATGTTTGGCTAAACTTTTTTATTATTACCTCAACAGATGGTAGGCGATGGTGTGGTCGACGTGGGAGCACTATACGTGCTGTAGTAGTTTAACCAAAATTACGTTTAGGTATCATTTACGTTACTGTTGTTGCACTATCGTTATTCATACAGCTACATGGAAAAAATCGAAAAAATAAGTCTTGTACTTATTTACAGGGGATTTTTTGGATGCGCGTCGTCAGCAAAACTTCGTCCTAGAATAGAATAAAATTTATTGTACACCAAAAAAGTAAGCGGACCGTAATACCGTTTACTGTGCTCCGCGCTCTGTCGTACATTCGATAACATTTGTCTTTCAAGTTAGAATACTTTGATCCAATATAGGAAGTTTCTCATGATTTCTGTTGGACACATTCAATCTATCACAATAGTACATGCTAAATAATCTTATAAGAAAATATTTAACGAACGTATCGTACAAAAACTAAAGCCAACTTTAAAAAAAAATGTCTCTTGATAACAAGAGGTTTTTTTTACTTAGAATATTCATAATATGAGAGCGCTGCGTGTGATTTATTTGATGAAAGCAACTTTTGAAAAAAGATTTTACGAATATACAAATACTAAGTTCTAAGATATAAAGTGAAGGTAGAGTCAGTATATCGATTTCTAAGGAGCTCCCAAGGAGCGGTTACATAAATTGCCTGGATTGCCCTCTTTTGCTATATGAAAATTGAGTTTACGTCAGCTGCGGATCCCCAGAGTGGAATGACACAAGAAATAATACGTTGGAAACCACAAAACTGAAATTGTCGTAGCTGTATGTAGCCACGGCTGGGATAGTTAACTTTACTGGTTTCTAAAGTCTTATATCTTATACATGTATGTATAGTCAATGGTCATTCACATCATATACTTGATGAGTAAGTACCAAATTATTGATTGATGCAATGTCTGACAGTTAAAACAATTGATGATATCATATAAACAAATCGATGTATCTAAATATCAAATAGTTTTTTTATGATTCCCTATACTTAAACTAATATTTCTGATTAATTATTATAAAATTGAGAGTTTGTTTAAATAAATGTACCTACTTAAAAGAAAAAATGTCTTCAGAAATTCTAGCTCAGTATGTACCTACTCGTTTTCAAGACGAAAAAATAAACACAATGGAAAAAATAAAACAAATTAATTTCGTTTATCTCCCAATTAAAACAAAAACAGTTACGGTGGAACTAACAGAAAATGTAAAATAAATGTATCTGAGTAGGTATCTTGGACAGGTTCCGCAAAATCTTCGAACTCACGAAACAGTTTCATGATTTTTTTTTACCCACAACGCCCAGCTGTGGGACATAATAAGCAAACTAACACACAACGAGGGTCATTTCAATAATAGGTACGTAGTGTGTAACAATGACAAATTATTGTAATAAAACGATGTGAGTAAAATTCCTACAATGTTTTCTTCCTTTGACAAGACTTGCTTTCACAAAACTGGGTACTTAACTAATAACATTATTCTTTTTATTTCATTGTAAGTATATTTTTTGTGTATAATTCTATGAAATTGTTAGCAGTCCCCACGGCCAGACTTACTTTCCCATCACATTTGTGGTATTCAGTTATTTTAATATCCATTTTAATGTATTCTTCAGCTGTGAATAGGAATTAACTAATTAATATGAATGAACATAAAGTAAACGTAATTATATACAATTTATTTAATTGAGAACAGACTATATCACCTCACCAGATACAATATTATATTTATGTAAACTACTCGTATCGTACTTACCGAGCAAGTCTCCAGCGAATTTTGATTGGGGATTTCAAAAGAAAATTATATGTTGTTATCAATATTATACTCATTCAGCACCTAGGTGCAACGTTCTGTTTCATTAATTTCAAGTCTTTTATTTAACGTCGTCACTGGTCGACCATTTTAATATGTAGGTAGTAGATAACGTTGTAATATATAATTTCAGTATTAGACACGCCTCGATCTCAAATTACAGTCATGTCGTCTGGTATATTGAAAGTTATTCTAATAAATTAAACACAAACAGTGGTTGTCCCCCTCTGTTTGTTGTAAACACATGCCGAATGTGTCAGTCGTCCAGTGTGAGCATTTGTGCCGCTGCGCGAGTGACGGCGAGCCTGGCTCCGAGCGCAGGGCTCGGGGTGCAGCCACTTGTCCCCAGCAGGGGCATTGTCAGAGAGTATCGCATTGTGAGCGGTGGATCCATTACATCGGAGCATACAACTATACCCGACCATTATGAACACTCTAAAATGTAATGTTATTGTTATACTAGCTTCTGCCAGCGACTTCGCCCGCTTTCATTAGAATAGTAATCCCTAAGGAACATTCTCCCAAAAATTTTTTTTATCAAATATATCTAGATACATAATCACACTAACTTTTTTTTAATGTCTGTGTAATCTATTTAAAATGAGACAACGGTCATTACGGCTATAGGACATGTAATAATGAAAGCATCTGCTCGCTCACCAATCACTATCGTAGTGAACGTGTCGCTCAACAAACAACCTGCCTGTCTTAGTTAGCACTCAGTTTGTTCTTATGAAGTAACTTCAGCGTGCGACTTCACAGAGCCACTTCGTTCAACACTCTAGTTTTAACTTCAATTGCACTGATTGTAAAGTTAATGCAGCCCAGGAGTACTACATTTTATCTACTTTGAAACTATCAAAGAGACACGATTAAGATTATAACTAGTGAGAGCAGAAAGCAGTGGTGTAGCTAGTCCTACAGGGGCCCCTTCCTTCCTTCCTTCTACTAGGCGTTAGTCCCGGCTTTTGCCAGGGTCCGCCTTCCGGCTTAGCTTGCTCCACTTTGCCCGATCTTCTACATCCTTGACAGTAAGGCCATTGGCTCTCATGTCGGACTTGACGACGTCCAGCCAGCGCTTGCGAGGGCGACCACGCGACCTACCGCCAAGGACAGCCATATTCATGCATCCCCGGCCAACGTACTCCATAGGGCGGCGCATGATGTGGCCATACCATCGCAGACGACACTCTTGCAGTTTTTCCCCCACGTCACGGACACCAAGACTACCTCGGATGAATGAGTTGCGTATGCGATCGGATCGCGTTACGCCGCTCATCCACCTCAGCATCTTCATCTCCGTGACGCGAAGCTCCTGGGTGTGTCTGCCTAGTGCTGGCCAACACTCGCCGCCGTACAGGAGGACAGGACGTATGATGCATTTATATATCTGTCCCTTAAGCTTCGGAGGCATTTTGCGGTCGCATACAACGCCAGTTACCTCTCGCCATTTCGACCAAGCCGCGCCTATACGTGCTTGGACATCGTCGTCCACGTTGCCAGACTCGTGCAGCACGGATCCAAGGTACCTGAACTTATCGGAGCTTGTGATCCGGTCCGAACCTATTCGGATGGTATTTGAATCCGTGCTGCCACAGGACATGTACTCAGTCTTCGCCACATTTAGTCTCAGACCGCCGTTTTCCAGCGTGTCCTTCCAAATGTTGACCTTCCGCTCAAGTTGGGCTTTGTTCTGGCTAACGAGGGCGATGTCATCGGCATACATCATTAGCCATGGAGGCTGATCTTGGATGTATGCCGTAACTACATCGAGCACAACGTTAAACAAGAACGGGCTGAGAGCCGATCCTTGGTGAACGCCAACAGATATTGGAAAGACTTTGGATTCGCCAACAGCGGTCTGGACAGAGGACACGGAATCGCGATACATGTCTCTGATAATGTCAATATAGGCCTCGGGCACACCCTTGAAGCGAAGTGCCCACCAGATGGACTGCCGAGGAACACAGTCGAAGGCCTTCTGCAGGTCTAAAAAGGCCATATGCAGAGCTCTCCTTCTCTCCCTGTACGCCTCAGTCAGAGTCCGCAAGGCGAACACTGCGTCCATGGTGCTGTTGCCCGCCCGAAATCCATATTGACACTCAGAGACAGTGCACTCGCTACGGAGCCTTGTGTCAATTATGCGCTCGAAGAGCTTCATGGTGTGGCACATGATCTTAATACCGCGGTAGTTACTACAATCCTGTACGCTACCTTTGCCTTTATAAATAGGAATAATAAGGCTTGATCGCCACTGGTTCGGCATTTCCTTGGTGGTCAGGATGCGGTTAAATAGATCCGTCAGAAGGTCCACACCATGTGAGCCCATGGCCTTCCACACTTCGATTGGCACATTGTCAGACCCGACCGATTTCCGGTTCTTCATGTGGCGAAGAGCAATGCGAGTTTCGTCGGGGGAAATAGGGGAAATAAGACCAAGGTTAGGAGGCGGTTCGGGAGGAAGGTTATGGGGATGCTGTTTGTTAGACAGCTCCTCGAAGTATGTGCACCATCTCTCCTTAACAGAGGGGGCATCATAGAGCAGCTTACCCTGGGCGTCCCTTACACAGAGGCATTTGCTAATGTCCCGTGTAGCTTTTTCCCGGGCCCGCGCCAGCTTAAAAATAAGCTTTTGCCCCTCCGCAGTTTCCAGCTTGTCGTACAAGGGCGCCAAACTTTTGCTGCGGGCTCTGGCTACTGCTTTTTTGCAAGCGCGCTTAGCCGCTCCATATGCCTCCCTGTCCTCCGGAGAGTTGGACCCCTGCCACTTCTTAAATAATACCTTCTTCTTCCGGGTCGCCTCCTGCACCCCTGCATCCCACCACCACGTCTCCCTGTCCATGGTGCGACCACCACGAGAAGTGCCAAGGACGCGCTTACCCGCGGCGGTGATTGCTGAATGAATCCTACTCCATATCTCTTGAGCGGACTCATGCGGAGAACTGATCTCGAGGTGCTCGACCTCCGCGATGAATTCCGACAGTTTAGGACCATTAAGCAACCACCACTTGGTGCGGGGATTGCGTTTCTGGGTCACTTTTTTCCTTGATACGATCGCCAGGTCCATGACAAGGAGGCGGTGTTGAGCCGTTAAGCTTTCGCCTGGGATAACCTTACAGTTGGTAACCTTACCAATGTTGCACCGTCGCACCAGCAGGTAATCAATTTGGGTTGAGTATGAGCCACCACGGTACGTAATAGTCCTACAGGGGCCCCGTATACAAATAAAGGCTATTTTCTAGGTTCTACCAGCACAGAACTACGAGTAGTAGGTGCCATGCATGACACGGCGCGACATAGTTGCGACAGGCCATGAAGGAGATACTAACTAGAAAATGTGCGGGCTCGTGAATGACGTAGGAAGTGGTTTTGTCATCATATTACTCGAAAATTGATTTCTTTAACTATACGTGTTTCGGTGTCTTGATTGAAAATGAGCTCGTTTATTGGAACATTTTGGAGAAGGGATAGGTAAGCTATTAGGGTAGCTACGCCCCTAGCAGGTAGACACCATGCTTCTGCATTATGCTTATAGGACAGTACATAACGAATGCTAATGAACGCGCAGTGTAGGCAGGCGGCAGGCACTAGGCTAGGCGTTCATCAGTGACTAATTAAAGTTGAATGACACCGCGAGCCACAAGCGCGCTTGTGTGCTCTCTTTATTATTTAATTTAAAGCTAATTTAAATACATATATCCGAGCCGTGTTTGTTTTTATTGTAATAGTGATCCTCTGTGATAATTACTTCGGCTGGTTTACAGTTACGTGTGTAATCTGGCTGCTCTCACAGCCTGATAATTACTCGTTTCATTGTAAATAGACTTTTGACTATTTAAGTACTAGGTATACCCAAAAAATACTCACTCATACGATATCTAAATAAGTGGGAGATTTTCTTGAGATTAAAGAGTTTCTTTTTATAAGCATTTGTTGAACACCACCAGTTTGTATAGTTATACTTATTTAATTACTAATCTAGGTATATTGTAGTTAAATTCTGTTGTAAATCAGAACCAGGTATTAAAATTCCATATATTGAATTTCAAATTAAAACTATCATTTCTCGAACTGCTAATCCGATAACAGATTAGCAATACTGCAGCACGATAGAAGAGGCCTACGTCCGGTGGTGAACTAGATATAAACAGCATTAATTAATGACGTGATCGATCGGCCGCAACTACTGGGCTAGTTTACTACTGGCTACTGCTAACGATGCTTCAAAGGCGTCTGTTTCCGAGAAGACAAGCAAGCCACCGATACGACACAGAACCTGCCACATTAATAACGGACGACTTTGTCCGGGAAACTTACATTTTTCACGCGAACCGGACACGGTAACACGACGGACATTCCACATGATGTATGTGCCGAGGGTTATAGATGTCGCTGCTGATACACCGGACAGTGTGCTCTGAAATGTGTGGGATACACAAACGTCTCCGTGTGTGATGTGGGACAAGATTTATGGTATGTTATCGGATTTTCGTAATCGGGTACTTTCACAGTTCAGTAATTCAAACAAACAATTGCACTTTGTTTTATTTTTATTATATGTATTTGCATTTTACCACTAGCTCACCCGATGATGTGGTCGACAATAAAGCTCGCCTGTGTACAACTGACCTATTCAAATTATCAGGTGTAAGGGAACACAAATGCCGGCACTGCTGTACGCAAGATGATAGTGTTCTCATAACGTTTTGTACACGTATCTACGTCTCCTATATAGCGGTGACGCAACACCTCACGTCTTGTGCTCATGATAGAACAGGGTAGGAGGGATTACATTCTGCGAATCCGATACACACTCCTCGAAATGTAAGCGACAGAAAACCGGCAGGCTAGCACTCGGTGCTGGTGCTCCAGACTGAACACACCTGTTTAGTCACCTAATTAAAACCTAAGCGTAGATCCAGGCTCGTTTCAATAAATATGATCAAAAAGGTACTTTCGCCCTGAAAAAGCTTAAATCTACTCGTACATGTATGTACCTGTCTAATGTCTATATTACCTATAAAGTTAACAGGTGCGTCCGTATACATTCATTTCATAATTAACTACCTACCTACATACAACATTTTTCAAGCTTTTTTAGATTTCCTTCTAATGATGATTAAGGGGCGTAGCTATCTAATGTATTGATAACGTAACTAATTACTCGCGTTAGAAGATTCACTCACAATATTAATGTTTAGGTAACAATTACTACCATCCGCCTTTTGGGTACGTTTCCAGCAATCGCAAGTTGTTATGAAGCGGGCAATATTCTTTACAAGTTTGCTTCTAAATCTCCGACAAAGTTTCATAATTCCAGCCGGGATCTGGTCGCGTGCATGCAACGCCAACTTTCCGAAGTTATTCACTAGTTCGACGATATTCTGTAGGAATTTAGGTATTCGGAGAGATTCAAGACTTTTCAATGCAACTGTCGTTCAATGTAACTTTTATATCAGCATCGCTCAGGATCTAGACTCGTAGGCTAAGAGACAATCTTACTGCGAATTTATGTTTTTTCATGAAGTCCAAGAATTAACATGCGCCTGAAGTCTTGTTGAATGTCCCGCGGGAAATTCAAAGCTTCATGGATTAACACCGACAGGATGTCTAGAGCCTCGTGATTTAATTTAATTTAAGCATTCTATTTTAATTAATTATACCTACATGGTAATTGGAAGATGGGTGCAAAACTTCAAGGAGAAGATAGTACGGATAATGAAGTCTTGCCAACTTTTTAAAACCTACTTTAAGTTTTCTTTTTTTCAAAAATTCCCAAAATTTTAAGTAAACTGTTTATTTTAGTAAACTGTTTTTTTTTTTTTTACTTATATTTAATTTTATATTTTTGTTGACATTATGAATTGGATTTGGTTTGATATTATAATTTTTTTTTTTTTTTTTTAACTACACTATCGCATTGGGTCAATCTGTAATGATAGCTGTATGTAAGTCTAATAATAAATAAATAAATAAATAAATATTTTTGAACAAATTGAATCATCATCTGCCTAGCCTTTTCCCAACTATATTGGGGTCGCCTTCCAGTCAAGTCGGATTTAGCTGAATACCAGTGTTTTACGAGGAGCGGCTGCCTACCAGACCTCCACAACCCATAAAATGGGGTAACACGGTACTTCATTGCCAGACTGCAGTCAGATTTACTGGCTTCTGACTATCCGTAACGACTGCCAAAGATCTACAAGTGACAGCCGGGACCTACGACTTAACGTGCTTTTACCGAGGCACGGAGGAAACTCGTTATGTTAAGATGGTCACCCATCCAAAGACCAACCTAGGCAAGCGTTGCTAAACTTTGAAGATTATCCTGTGCGGCTGTTATTATTTAGCCACGAGCTAGCACGGCCAAATTGAATGATTAATGAATTCATTTTTATTTTATTTAATTAAAGTACCTACTAAGCAACCCAGAAAAACATGTTTTAGACTTTTCTTTCATAAGACAGTTTATTACGGACGTTTAAAGTTCAGAAGAGGTTTTAAAATTTTATCAGTACGTTTTATAAACCATATTAAAAAAAACAAAGGGTGCGTTTTTTGTTCAAACCTTGTTGAAGACATGCTTGGTAAGCTCTTTCTTTGAGGTATCATTTACGGGAATGGAATATCTTACAAATTATTGAAATTTAGGACCTGCAAATCGATTTGAAGGTGAAAGTTTTTTTAGGCAGACTACCTACTTAAAACAACATTTGAATCAAAGTTTTTTTTTTTCATATTCAAACTAGCACCGTGAGTCCTACAACAACGCACAAGCGCGGCTCCGTCTTCTAACTTCTGTAAAGGTTATTTTCAATATCATCTCCATTTAAACATACCTGTATTCAATTAATGTACGCGTTCTTTTTTTGATGTAAAAACATCAAATAATTACTGCTCCCGCTTCGGGTGCGTGCGCCCAAGTGGAGAGTGAGAGGGAGTGTCAGACTTTTTTTACTGATTCAAATTCACCTGTATTCCTTCAATTGCCGTGTTCCCGGGCCGCAGTAACCCTTTCGAACAATCCGGCCGCCCAATTAATTCGTTTGATTAATGCCTTTGTAACTTGAATACTGAGTAATGCTTTTAAATATCGAGTAAGTAATTCGTGAACTCGTCCCGCATTCCTATTCCCATTTGGGACGACTTGAATAAGTCGTAGTTACTACATTGAATTTGTTTTTTTTTGTACCCATAGCAGATAGTTACTCAAACTCGCAAGAAACTGTAATAAAGTACAATTCTACAGCAATTTTATGTGCGATAGCAAGTCATGGCTGCGACACGTAGTCACGTACGTACGATACGGTCCGAGATAGTTGACGTAGCGCCGAGCGAGCGAGGGGCTGGCGTGGTACCCTCGTCACGTCACACAGGTGACGAATTAACCGGAATTACTCCAATTTCGTCACAGCGCACTAGCCGGCTACTGAACTGCCGCGGCCGCCCGGCCGGAGCGGGGACTGTGGGAATGGTTATGAGCCACTTAGTTCAGTCCATGTATTCACAAAGGTAGCAGATGCGAGTAAATAGAAGCTAAAGTAACATTACAGCAGTTATCCGCGCATAGTAACGAGGGTGTTAGAGAAATTTGAATAATTTGTGGCTCGTTATGAGTGCTCGAACGAGCGCGCCTGTGCGAGTCGCCGCGCACGCCAGCCGCCGCCGCACCGCCTGCACCGCGGGGGACCGGGGGGGGCACAGACGTGCGCACACTAATTAAAGCTTAAAATATTTAATTAATCATCTCCGGCTTAATGATGCGTCTGCTGGGCGTTGCCATGGCGACCGCGGAGTATTACATCGCAGCCGCGACGTCGGAACACGCTTCACTCGTAGTCACGACTACAGAACTCAATCTCCTGCAACCGCCTGCGAGCGACGTGTGGGCGCATGCATAGTGAATACCTTCACATTTTTTACTTAGAATCGTTTTCGATTCCACAAACCTATGCAGGAAAAATACTCGGAAAACAAACAAATGTTTAACGACTGCGCGTCTACAGCCATTCGCGTTTGGCACATAAAACAATATTACTGCAGTTGCCAGTTGCGACCATTTTAATTACTTTCCATCTGTAAACAAAGTCGTTCCTTGCTTACGACGAGCAGCGCGCAGGACTCGAAACGACGGGGCTTCTCACAGTCGCCGGCACTTTACTATCTGACGAGTATCTAGTAATCCCTGGAGGGTACGGCGCGCGGCCATGTAAGCAAACCCACGTAAAGGTTCGTTTTAAATTTCGGGAAACTGTAAACTAGCTTCAACTTAGAGGCAGTGTTCTAGTTATAGGGATGTATAAAGTGGTATTCGGTACCGGTTGCCGGCGAGTCCCGGCTGCCGGCGACGATTGACTCCTAACGACTCCATATAAAACGGCTGAGCCGTAACTAGAGCCTCAGACGAACAATGCTATCGCTTTTAACGGTCATAATAAAAGGAGAAAGCCCATAAAGTGCGAAATATAAAACGCGCGCCGTAAAAAGGTAAGTTAAATAAGTTTATTGCGCGCCGTTACTTTAATTTGGACCTCCCGAGTAGGTACGTAACGCGTAGAGCTGTACGCAGACGGACACAGCACTCCGCTCACAATGGTGCGAGAGTGCGAGACCATGAACAATGGCAGTCGCATGGCGTACTTCGGCGGCCCCGTTACGTGTTAAATATCAGGCATTGTCCTTTAAATAACACGTCACCTTTTTACTTTGATGTTTTATGACAAAGCGTCGCGTGAACAGCGCACTAGTGTGCCATTAGATACACAAGTTGCGAAATTGCTTTGTGCAGACGTGGCCCGCCAGTCCCGCCACCGATGCAATAAAGCCCTTACAGAGTGTGTAGTTGGCACAAGTCGATAAAAGGTGCCGGCTGGAGGAGACGACCTACAAACTAGAAAGAATCCGTACAAAGTGTGGCGCGGCGGCATGCGGGGGCTGCATGTGCGGTGCTGTGCGCTGTGCACACGTACTGCCATAAGATGGCGCCGCCTCTCCTCGCCTCAGTGGACACTAAGCTGGTGCCAATGACGACGCCGTGGAAGTATCACGTTCATTGAATTGGACCTGCTCCGTGGAGCTCGGTGTCGGTGAGAGCGAGCGCGAGCGGGATCACTTATTTCAGGAGGCTTATTTACAGTAATCTCGCTTGATTCTAATTACGTCCACATTTATCATTTCGAGTACCTAGTTCTCATGATCCCCTCAGATAATTCCTGTATCTACTTTTCTGTTCCTTTCCTAGCTTATCTCATAAATTCTCTAAAGTTAACTTAACTGTAGAGATCGTTTTACCATTATACAACATTTATTTCGGTCTAAATGAGTAACTTATTTTAGAAATGTAAGCGGCTAGGTTAGATAAGAGCTAAATACAGATATTGTTTCTAGACGTAACTTTTAACCCCGTTAACCAAGCAAGTTTAATTCGTGACTTTACCCACACAGAGCTGGTTTTGTGCTTATCCTAAACAAGTAAACAACAAAGTGAAGAATAGTGCAAATGAGATGCGTCGTCAGGTCGTCTCGCAGTCGACGGCGCGTGCTTTACGGCCGCAGAATAAAACGGCTCCGTCGTGTAATGGCAAGCAGTAGTGCGCTCAGTTGTACTGCCGCGCCACCGCCGCGCCGGCCAACTCCGGGGAGCTGTGACGTCATAACACATCCACACAAATGGCTATTTCATGGGCCAAAGCGGTTTTATTACGTTAGCTATCCTTGTGTAGTTTGGCAGCCGTGCTAATGGCCGCCCTTCTGCAGTAATATGCGTTCAGAGCTTCCGACTATTTGATACGACACACAAAACTGTAAAAATCGTCATTGAAACAGAAAGTATTGTTAACTGCAGAGAAAGAATGACCTAATAACTTCAGCTCCAATAGGCACCTACCTCGCCAAGATCGGAAAACACATTACCTTAAAATATTTGCCTTCGGGGGAAAATTACCAACCAATAAAATGAAGAAATAACACCTCCGTTAGTCAAAACTTTCCACGAACAACACGTGGCATCCGGGGCGCAGGTGAGGAGGGGTCGGAGGTAGGCTAACCCTCGCTTTATCTCATTTAAAATAACTATTCAACTAACTAGTTACTGTTGCTCTTTATTTTATTTAATAAGTAGATTGTAAGTGTGTATTAGAGAAGAAAATTGTGATTATGAATGATACTTATGATGACTTTTACACCAAAGTCGATGATGTTTTATGTCTGGCAAAGTATCGTAATGTTCTCAGATCCAGATTGTTATTATGCTAATGCGTGTTATCACTAACGCGACGCGACTACGAATGCCATAGTACAAGTGCACTGTTATGTCTAGCACTGAAACTCAGGCACACATTCATTTAGGTATTCCTAGCGTAGCACTGTGGTGTAGGGTAAGGATGCCAATTATGAGATACCATTTCTATTTTTGACTGTAAAAACAAAACTGTTACATTCGAAGCATTCTGAGATATAATTTTAGGTAGCAAATTTAATGTACTTTAAATGTGTCATAGCTATTTAGGGCTAAATACAATATTTTTTTGGTTTTACTGTAAAAAGTGAAAAATATCAAAAATCAAGCCCATGGCAACTGGTCTCCTATTATGAGATATTAGGGGTTTCTAATATAAGATAGTATCTTATATTAGGTTCCTTAAAATTTTAGGGGGTAAACGAACAAAATAAAAAATATTAATGTAATAAAAATGTGATTATTACATTTTTATTGTTACTTATTAATTAAATATTATAGACAAACATCAGTCTTAATATTTTGGTACTTTAATCATGAAACTATAGATGAGGAGCTCGTGGCTAGATAATAACAGCCGCACAGGTCGATCTTCAAGGTTAAGCAACGCTTGCCTAGGTTGGTCTGTGGATGGGTGACCATCTTAACATAACGAGTTTCCTCCGTGCCTCGGAAAGCACGTTAAGCCGTTGGTCCCGGCTGTCATTTGTAGATCTTTGGCAGTCGTTACGGATAGTCAGAAGCCAGTAAAAATCTGACTCCAGTCTTGCCATGAAGTACCGTATTACCCCAGTTAATGGGTTGTGGAGGTCTGGTAGGCAGCCGCTCCTCGTAAAATACTGGTATTCAGCTGAATCCGGTTTGACTGGAAGCCGACCCCAATATAGTTGGGAAAAGGCTAGGCAGACGACGAATCATGAAACTATAGATGATGTTTTGCAGCTCTTAAATAACCCATTTCGTTTCTTCGAACTGCATTCACAGCTTGAATCATGGCATTGTGGTCCCAGGTCTTCCTTTTGATGAGAGGCATCTAAAACAAAAAATATAGGGTTCAACCCAATACCTTTAATAATTGCTCATTTTGAGTACCACAATATGAGATATCTCATTTTAGGAACCCCAGCATATCTCATATTAGGAAAGCAACAATTTTACAAAATGGCTTTTTTTTTGTTTCAAAAAGAAAACACAATGAAATTGCATTTACATCTTAAAATGGATCATATAAGTTACAAACCAAATATATATTAAGAGCTTTTAACGTAATAATAAAGTTGTTACATACCTTGTAAACATTTGACGAAAAATATTTTGTTTTGCGAAAATGTAATAACTACACGCACACGCTCTTCGATCGCCGGTGGCCGGCACGCACTGGCAGACGTTTAGCGGGGTTGCTGTGATGATCGCTCGACACTAGCGCCAAATGGCTGACGTGAACAGTTTGGCTAATACCTTGCTATCTCATATTAAGCGCCTATCTCATAATAGGCATCCTTACCCTAGCCTCGCATCACTTGGTTTAACATTCAACCACATAATTCATCAAAGTACGAAGACAGAAACCTTCAATAATTGTTGTGCTGGCAGACGCTCACGAGGGGCACAATGCCGGCGGGAGCGCTCGATCAAGCAGCTTCCCTGAGCACACAGCACACAGTACTGCCACTAAACAGGCAGGTACAGAAGGTAATCTCATATATGTAAGTATGTACTTGTACTTACTTCACTTTTCATAGCTACACGCTCGGCGATCGCGCTAGGGTAGGTACCCCGGCCGCTCAGTCTGGGCACAGCCCAAGCACATACATTATGGTCCGAGACATCATGTCTGTGAGCGTTGCTCGAGCGCGCTTTGTACGTACATCGCCTTCTGTACCTGTCTCTCATGTAGTACAGCACAGGCAGATTAGATTAGATTGATTCGATTAGTCGTGTTTGTGTTTGTTGGTACACACGCGGTGCTGCGAGCACTTCCCGCGCGCGAGCAGCGTCTCGCGCGTGTACCCGCCGTCACGCCGCTACCTCACGCCGCCACGTCACGCCGCTGATGACATTCATTACAAACAAAGGGATCGCGAATGTTACAATATCAATAACACACGCTTTTTGTAGTTTCTTTTTTTTTCATGAAAGGTGTAATGAGTTTGAATAGAACTGTGTTAGTTCTATTCAATCACATATTTTATATCATTGTACATTTTGAAACAGTATTTCACACTTCTTTTTACATTTCAAATTCTAAAGAATCTGATCGCTTTGTGAATAGAACACCTTCTACAGCGTATAGTGTAACAGGAGAAGGAAGCCTGCACACTGTCCGCCGGTGATGTTCCGGGAAGGGGCCTCCAAGCTGTGTGCAAACACCTTTACTTCGCTTTGTGTGTCGAGGCCCGGGGAGCGGTCAGGTTACATTGTTAGTCCCGCCGACCCTACCCCACCTTACCCTGAACACTTCCAAAACATATTTTTCAATTATGAAGAAATAGATAAGGTTAGTGTGAGATTCTTTGTCGAAAACAAGCGGTTATCTTTCGTAAACCGACCTTTTACTCTTCACAGGGTCTTGTTTAGTGTTTCGCTATTTGTAGTGTTGTAAAGTGTAGATAGTCCACACAGACTAGTCGTGTCCTCATGCCGTGCCTACTAACGAAGTCTGCAATCACAATCTGTCGAGTAAGCGTGACAGTCCGACTATTTCCCATCACTTGGAGGCGCACGTTCCGCTGCAGACGTTCACGCCTGTTAACCTCCGCAATCGCTTGGCCACGGCGCGCGGCGCTGATAACACCGGCTTGATTAAACCATAGCTATGAACACAGCACCGTCTGCTGGTTGAACCCCCACAGCTCCACACTGTAATTTACATTCTCATAAAAACTCAATCTCACCCGCCATCGCACCTTCATTCATTATGTACGCTTTTTTATTTAACTGAAGGCAAATGTTCAAGTCATCTTCGGCGTCTATTAGCTTCATTCATATCGACTTCGAATGAAATCGATTATTTCGATGTCTAACCGACTTCTTTTGTTGTGGACATAATGGGAAGTACCTTGAAGCTACAGAATTTTACACTATCAATCAATAAACTTTGCCATAGGCATTTCGATACTTGACACACACCTCTCGATGTATCAAGAGAGACCTCTTTTACAGCCTCAACACACGCTCAGTTCTCTAGTAATCTATAGATATAAGATCCCCAAAGGTCAAATAGCATGTAAGAAGCCCCGTCTGCGCTCGAGGCCGTGACTCCAGATCCGCTGCAGGCGAGCATGGCGAACTATTTAATTAGTAGAACATCAACGAGTCGCGGAGGTCGCCGTGTTCGCGCCGCATCGAACTTGAGCAACGCAGCTCTATGGCGGCGTGACCTTTACCGCTAACAGCTTTCTTTAAAGTGAAAATATATTGTGCAAATTACAATTATACCAACGACTAGATACTCACTTCATGGCTGCAATATCTCTAACGATAATGCAGAATATACGTATAATAACACGACGGCTCTCATAAAATTCTCGTGATAGTAGATGAGAGCTATTGAACGCAGAATGCTGACAATGCACTAGATCGATCGCGGAGTCGTGTCGCCGCAGACGGACAATGGGCCGCTGGAGCACGCCACTGGCCACCGGACGACACTGCCGAGACGTCATCATTTATCTACGAGTACATACTACGTACATGCACTTCAGCATTGTAAACTGCTTTACGTATGGTATCTCTACAGTCGAAGATGACACCATTCCGAAGGACTAGATGTAGTCCAAACGGCGACCTCTATGTGACTGCGAAACAGAGCAGTTATAGGTCCCAACTAAAATAGTAGTCATTATTCCCAATAGAATCGTTAAAAATTGCCATCTACGGCCAACTTTAATATCTATAAAATCAGACGAACACCGCACGAAGGAACCTTACCTGCCCCATTGTTCTATACGAAATGTAATATCTATCATCATATCTACCGAACTATTGCGTGCAGGGGCTCTCAAATTATCAATAACATCTCGGGCCTAAGGGCGGTACACACTGTCAGACAAACATTTCGTTAGGGTAGTGCTGTGTCGTCGCTCCCCCCACCCCTCTCCCCGCACCGCGACGCCTCCCCCCGGGCCGCCCTGCGCCGCTTTGATCTCTCTGTTCTTAATTACTGGCTTCTAAAAAATCCGGCGCAAGTTTTATGGAAGTTATAAACGCTCCGGTGTAGCTACCGCACCTCACAACGACGACATAAATCAGAAGGACTAATGGAGCACTTCATTTATTTGAAGAATTTAAAGATTTTAAAAAAAATTAAAATAATGATTTTAAACTCGCCATTCTTCATTCTGTATTATACAAATACAAAGTGAGCTTTGGAGTTGGAAAACGAGGATACAATTCAAAACAAGGCAGGGTGAGAACACAGCTAAGGGTGACAAAAGGGCCCTTTTAACGTGCCGTCAAAGGACAATTTCGTGATTATAACACTATACTATAGTTGCACCTTACTGGAGGCATATTGTGAGCGGTGAACTGATGATTCTTCTGCAGTCATCCGCTCAGTGGCTGAGCCGCTCCGCATCGATCCTAATGAGATATGTACCTGTAGGCCGCGGCAGGCTACAGACACAAAGTGAGCGCCGCCGCGTGTACGACATAGTCAGGCACTGAGCAACACGTCGGCTATGTGGCGCAGGCACGACATCCTCCGTGCGCGCACCGTGTGTACGCAGCCTAAGGACGGGCCGCCCCTTACGCAAATATTTGTACAGACAGAACTTTTAGAAATATTTCTGTTATTCCCTGAAGTCTTACTTAGTTGAACAAATTGAAGATAAAAACGTTGCTTTAGCTTAGATTATTACATTACTGAGAAAATCTATAATAAACCCTGCTTTAGTTGAAACCTTCGCAATGTAAAGAGCTAAGAAATCCATTTTCTCGTCCATAAGTAATACTCTTTTCTATGTAAGTATTATCCTCGTAGGTAAGTCCCGGCAAGGCTGCGCTTATACAAATTTATAATTAAATAGCGTCCCTAAGTCTTAGTGAAGGAAGCTCTAGTAAGTAGCGGCGGCGCCATGCCGTAATACATCACACTGCCGCGCCCGCACCCGCCGGGATTCCACTTACATAATGCTATTTATTCTCCATGCCGCCTAAACCCTTTCTGATTTTAATCTAATCCCAAATGCTAATCAATAGGGGCTCACCGAGAGCCCTTCTATTGTAAGCCCAGCAGTTTTACTAATCAAACGGTAGAATTATTTATTGTTTTCGTGTACTGCTAATACGCGTCTGTAAATCCCCATTCAAGTAACGTCAGTAACGTTCTCACGCACTCGAATCGACGTGTAATTGATTTGGGCACCCCGCTCTCATATCACTCGGGAACTTGTTCCAGTAATCTTTAATACTGATCTGAGAATAACCAAACATTAATGTTATCGACTTTTTATCGAAAATAACTCGTAAAAAGTAAAATCTTTAGCTCAGAAATACTGGGAACGAAGAGCTATCAAAGTTCGATATGGTCAATTTATACATAATATTTGGTAATAACGTTCTATCCTTTCTGGTAGCTAAGCTAATCAGAATCACAGTAATCACCACACCGCTGTCGGAACAAACGACAATGGACAATTAGCAATGCATGCTCCAGCTAGTGATTAGCCAAGCCCGTGCCGCTTGGGCGGCTGCCGAGCTGTCGCGCGTCGCCAGCTCAGCGCACTGTGTCCACGCTTGCAGCCAAGTGTCCGCACATGACTCACATCTACATCTACTTATATTTTTAGCCTATCTGCGATAATCACAAATATTTTTTTCTGCTAAGTCGTTCAGAATCTCATGCGTCATCTTATTCCAATCTGTATCAATGCCATGTGGTTGACGTTCATATTCCGTCAAATTAACGCAGGCGATGGAAAGCCCAGTGTATCACGACTAGTTTGCTCTATTGGTTTCCTAGTATCGTGTTCATTTGGGGAAAACTACGTGACGTCAGTACGCGATAAAACTTTAATCAGATTATTTAAGACCTGTTTCAAGTGAAACGCATTTCTACTGAAACAATGACTACCTATACCTAGCTTCGTGCTGTACGTAGTAGTAGACATACGATCATAATACGTTAGAGTCATGTAAAGTAACACTAAGTACATTTTATACTCGACACAACGATTTCTTGCGATAGCTACTATATTGTTAGTTGTAGCTGTGCGTGTGTTGTGCAATAAAGTGTCGCTTAAATTGTAATTTATGGCGGAATCACGATCACTTCTCAAATTGAATCACATCTCCGGTTTTACTGCACAATATCGTGCTCGCTGGTTTTGCAAATACTTTGCCTGATGATTATACCTACACAGTGACCTACATTATGAAGTTTCCGAGAAGCTAGTTTCCTCGCAGTGCTGGGCCTATGGCCTACAGTGGCACGGTTGCAGGCTGATATTTTATTTAGCCACAGTTCCAACAGTTTGTCGCCAGTCACTGGCGGCCCCAGTGGGTCGTCTCCGCGTCGCCACGTCGCCATCGCCGGGTGACCGGGGCCCATTCTGATAACCTTTCGATTCCATTGATTTATTAATCGCCTGCGTCTCCCCCGCAGTGTCGGGGGGGAGAGGTCAGGAGGGGAGGAGACCTCTCCCTGAACCATTATTTTTAATTATGAAATATCCGATTTCAGTGCTAAGTGGGGGGGGGAGGTTGTAACAACATCGAACTAAGTGCTGCAAATGTTATTACTGTATCGATACTAAGTGATACAGCCCTATGTAGTAAAAAGTTACATGCTTCAGACCGATCGCGATGTTAGAAATCATGGCTGGTCTTTATGAATAGGACCGCAGGGCCGTCTATTACATGTAAGGGAGGTTAGGAGGACAGAGGTAGCTTTAACATGATCATCGTTAGGAACAACTACTTAAATATTAGTGTATTGACTGATGTCGATGATACGCAATATGTATCTCAAAGCGTGTCACTCGTGTCGTGTCGTGCCGTGTCGTGCTCAAGAAACTTTAGCTTCCTTATCATTTTATCATCCTACAAACTCGGATTTTCTTAGAAGTCGGATAATTGTTCTTAACTCGTAGACGTATTTAGAACATTATGATGAACAGCAATCATTTGTATTTTTGTTTAAAACTCAAGTGAATTGTATTGTTCCTTATTTATTAAGAGACGATCAATAAAATAAAAAACGCTTTACAGTTTTTTTTTTGGTCTAATGATTACCCTCTGTAACTCGACTCGCGTCATCGTTGCACTCAGACTATTACTTTAATATTTTTTACGACTTTACGAGCCGCAACTCGCTCGCTGCAACCCTTCAGTTGCACGTAAAGCGAGCCTTTGTGCGCGACGATGTGCCCGGGAATGCCGGGACGCCGAGATGCCGGGACCCGGGACGCCCTGACAAAGGTTCAGGAGACGGTTACCGTGTAACTGATATTTTCCTAAACTGTAATTTAACTCTGTGGGTACTGTAGTGTGGAGTTATCTACAGCCGATATCTGTGTGCAGTGGACCGGCGCGGCATTTACATGAGAATGCTGCGACGATCTCACGTTAACTCGCATCTCGATCGGACGGCTGTCGTCTCAGCCGGCGCGCGGCGGACGCGGAGGGCGGCTTTGTGCCGGCCTTGTTTTGTTATTACTTGGCGTTCATTAATGCACATATCTGTGAGAGTGTTACCGGTGATGGATGCATATCATTCTGGATGAATTTTATAATTTGTGCCTTTGTACGTTGCCGTAAGGGGCGCAGTCCTTTCATTCCATTTATTCATAAATAATTTACATTGTATTAAATCCAGGCATTAGGTAAGTATACGTGCATGCAATTAACATACAAAAACCACTGTATCTATATATGTGTGTGTACCTACATACATAACCACAAAATAGTCGAAGTCTCCGCCTTGCGCCGGACCGGTCCACAGATGCAAGTATTCTCGTTTCGGCACCCAGATTTTCGGAACCCAAGCTATTGCCGATTCGGCACCAATAGATATTTTTGGATGGTAGTAGGTAACCATTACAAAAACCCAATCTAGAATACTTCCGCAGATGTCAGCAGTAGGTCGCAGATAGGCTCGCGCTTGACCTCTATCTCACCTGAAAGTGAATTTACAATGAGGTCAGTTAGTATTTCCTAGCTGCCTACCCTGAGAAAAAACACTGAAACAAAACTCAGGGGTCTCCGCCAACCTCTTTAAAAAAATAAAAACAGAATCTTAGCAACAGTCAGTAATGCTAGCGAAGGAGGCGGCCGACCGCGAACGCGAGGGAACGGCTCTCTCGCCGCCGCCGCCGCTGGCCGCCGAGATCGCGATCGCAATCACCGTAGGCGCGGGCTCGCGGACGGTGAACACTGGGTAGCTCGCCGTCCGGCAGTCCAGTAATAACCCGGACCAAGCCTAGTCGTCAACGCGGCAACGGTGCGTTCTGTTCCAGGCGTGCCTCAAGGAGATGTCAGCAAACTGTAGGGCCTGGTGGGGCCGAATACTCTAGGGAACACGGAAATTCCGAAAGGTGAGCCCGTGTCCCCCAAATCGAAGGCAACGATGGAGCGGGATGGGGTTTAGTCAGTAAGTGTCTAACACGCTCTCCCGCTCCGCCCAAGAGCGGGAGAAGTCATTCTGATGATTCCCTTCGAAAAAAACCTATCTACAAGGATAACCTAAATTATAATACTTGGCTTGTTATTATTATTCGACTTAACTAAAATCTCCACAAAATGAAAGTTGTTTTTCAACTTCACTCGGCTTTATTTTTTATATTGACTGCTTACAAAGCCGACGCTAAAAAGCATTAGTAAATTCTACGATCCTTTATGATATTAAAAAAAATCCAAATCCCTTACAAATACCCCTTAATTTCGTATTATGAAGCAGAACCGGCGATAATGTTAAATGTGATGTGTCGAAGGGGATCCCGTACTGTGAGAGAACGGCTCGGTGATTACCGTCACAACAATAACATTAAGTGCCGCGCACACTGTGCGTGCGCCCCGTGCACTCCGTGCGCACTGTGCGCACTGTGCGCGCTGCACGTGAAGCGCGGGCCCGGCCGGGCGGCGAGTGGGAAATCGAACGTAATTAAAAACCTCGTCGAGATTACTGCTGCCATTGTCGAGCGCTGAACGCTTCACGTGGAATAGCCTATTATCGAAAATGCCCCACGAAAAATAACAAAAGCGATCGCGATGCGCGCTGGTATGAAATGAAACGGAACGAGGGGGGGTGTGCAGCGAGCCGGCGGCGCGGGGGGGGGGGCGGGTTGGCAGGAGCGGGTCAGAGGTACCGACGAGCGCATACATTAATGGCAGCGAGTCTATGTATCGATTTATTTCATTTTTCTATTAGCGCCGCCAGCGGCAGCTGACGCGGGCGGCGCCGGGGGGCGCAGCACTGCGCTCCACTAACTGCAGTTGTTACTCAAGGCTGGCTTGCAAATTACCTGCCTCCCATTTACAAACGAGCAAGTTGGAACTTTTGAACACGCTCATTTGTTTTTCTGGGTAAACGAGTAAACGACTAGTAAATTACTGTATTTTGTTAACAAGTACTACAGTAACTAGTTCGTCGACGAAATTGTACCTAAACTGACCAATTTGGAAAGTTTTGAGGCGACGGCAGTCTGACAACGCGACAGCACGCCAGCCCAGTTCCTTGCTTCGTGACGCCAGCACTCATACCCCCAGGCCAGTGCACGAGGGTCAAGAACCTCAAATCCAGTGTGGTGAGATTTTTGCCACTTGCAGAAAAACAGTTCTCATACAACTTACCCCTGCTCTGTTGTTTCGTGCTTTAATCTTGATAACTCTATCGAGTTTTGGTCTTGAATCCGTTGAATAGAATAAACTTTATTCTACACCGAAAGTAACAGTACCTACATTTTATACAAAAACTTAGTCTATGTGTACAATGGCAGTCTTCTCGCTGACATCGATATCTACCAGACAACCTTAGGATGGATCGTAACAGGCCCTGCGTAGACCAAACGGAGCCAGGTTAGCACAAGGCAAGGGAATGCGTGGCGGAAACGTTTACTGAAACAAACAAATCAATCTGCTGCCGGCAATCCGTTAGCTAAGCGATTAGGGCGAGGTCCCCCCTGGTCGCGCACGGCAGCAGCGTCCGGGCCTGTGGGAGGACGTGCCGCGGGCCCGCCAGGCCTGCGAGCGCGGTCCGTTGACCCGCGCCCGGTGAACACACTCCACTACTCCAACTACCCACATAGCTGAAATTAGAATATGCGGGCTGAACTCCTTTGTACAAGTTCAAAGGACTAACTACTACACTTATTATTAACTGCGCACAACAAGCGCTAGAGACGCGCTGTCGACTGCCGACACTTCCCGTGATAGTGCGGCGCGCTGTCGACATTCTGCTTCATCGATAAGGGAGCGCTATAACTATATCTGAACAAGCAAACCGAATGATCTATAGTCTACTCGTAGGAGTACTCTATCTACATCGGACTATAATGTAATAGATTTTTTTATCAAGCCCCTCTCTCATACACTATTGATTTATTTTTGCCTAGGTACCAAATTATGATATAACCGAACCAATTCTACAATAGAGTAATGGAAAACGGTTATACTAAGCTGTGGAAACAACTTAGAATTATTTCTAAGCACACGTTAGTTTTCCAATGACTACGTTAAGACACACAGAGAGCTATTCGTGTAAAGCAAACAACATAATTACATTGTACCGGCACCATTTGTCTGTGTAACGACGCCACGTATGAAATACAAAGTGCGTCACTTGATCCAATATTTAACTAAACTAACAAAGGGTTCCATCGCTTCGCCTCTGTTATTTCGAGCATTAAGTATTAAAACTGTGTCGATATTGTTTGGCAAGAGAATGTAGTTTAATTGAAAGTTGTCTCCTTTGCATAACGGAGCCAGTACTGCGGCGGTGACAGACGCTCGCACAGCTTCACAATCCCACTTTAATTTATCACGAAATGTTGACACCGAATAGGGTTCGACAATGCGCACCGCTGAAACCCCTACCACGACCACCCGAGCGCTAAGAAATTAATCACAAGCTACTTCATTGCTGTTCCCGTCCCATGTTCCCATCAATGTTCTTACCAGAACCCGCAATGCACGACGCAGTGTTCTTTAGAGCAGTTTTCGGGTCGATTCTTGGTGGCAGGTCGGCTAGGGCTCGATTCCAAGTCCACAAAGCCTTACTTACACAAAAAATAAATAAAAAAGCTCCTTTCATCTGGGATTGACGTCGCACCGGCTTTGATGGCAGCTCGTTGTTATAAGTTACTTGTTATTTATAAATCGGCGGGATAATGGCCTCCCATCGAACTCCGCGTCATTATAATATCATGAACAGAACTGTAGCGAGATGGTCATTGTGTGGCGCTGCGCTGCTGCCGGTCCGACGCGCGACGGCCGCGAGGGAGAGCCTCCCTTCTCTTGTAACACAAATAAGTACATTATGTGCGCTGTACTTTCACACTAAATGACGAGAACCTGATACGTGTCGCGGAACCTGACACCGCGCGTAGCGTGTCATTGAAAACAGATCGGAACGTTACAGTATGAATAATGAACATCAGTTTGATTATTCGTATTGTTGCATATTTATGGAGCAGACAGCCAGCTATAGAACGTCAATATTCGGAGCGGCGGGCAGGGCAGGCCAGCTGCGCCCGCTAGTTGGCGCCAGACGTTCTAATCTCAGATTAAACTCATCATAGCTGAAGGGCTCGCTCCGCAGACGGGCCTGGCTCGCTAATCCTTCAAAACTCCGTACTTATGTAAATGCGCCACACAATACGTCTATTGAACGAACATTAGCATTGAAAAGCTCCTCGCCCGGGTTCCGATGACGGTTGCTCTCAGGATACACAATGCAAATGACAGTAGCATCTTTAAGAAACAGTAATGAAATCACGCATAGTAGTACAATCGTTTGGTAGTTTTACCTGGAAAGTTTTTTTATAGTAATAGTTTCCCGGGAGTTTTAATAGTTTCTTGGTATGGTCATGTGAAGAGGAGGGATGAAATGCATGTTACTAAAAGGGTTATGAATTTACATGTGGACGGATGGAGAGGAAGAGGGAGGCCAAAGAAACGATGGATGGACTGTGTGAAGACTGATATGAAAGAAAAGGGAGTCAGTGATGTTATGACGGGTGACAGGACAGAATGGAAGAAAAAAACATGTTGCGCCGACCCCAAGTAATATGGGATAAGGGCAGGAAGATGATGAGTTTCCCGGGAGTTTTGTAAATCGGTAATTTTATACATTTTCATGTATTTCGACTCTTGTTTTGCCACATGGTAGCCGGCTGTCATCCCCGGGCGCTCCTCGTCGCGGCGCACGGCAGCGGACGAACAATTAAGTTCAATAATGAGTTCGGTTAATTGGTGTTTTGGAAACAACTGTCCGCGGGTGACGCCATCATTCCCTTTTGCGTTAGCTACCGTCACAAGTCTCATTAATTCGTTGAATCCCATTAACTTTTGACTTAATCTTTTCATAAAACGCACGTCTTTATGTAAGTATGGGCATTTCGATTTCTCTAGGAAATCATCAATTTCATCAGTTCGTAATAATATTATTTTGATTTAATTTATTCCATTTAAAGTATTTCCTGTTATTTTAGGAGTGATGTCACCGCAGGCGCAGATGTGTGCGGCGAATGGGAGTGATACCACTTTTTATAAACACTATTAATATAAAACGGAACTTTTAAAGTGTAAGCTTGGTTTATGAGTGTATTCACGAAGCTACGAGCGCAATGTGCTCTGTATTTCAGAGTAAACCGCACGTCGATGGCGGAGTTAAGGCAATTTAACCTGACAGTTAAATACGTTCGTTAAGGACGAGGAGTCGCCGGAGGGTAGGCGAATGTTTTCGTGAGGCCGACCAGTGATTAGATTCCTGCAGGGTGCAGCGTGGCTGCGTGCTTGTGTGCCTGCGTGTCTGTGTGTCTGCGTGTCAGTGCGCCTGTGGCAGAGCCGGCCGTGCAGCGCAATCGATATGGCTGCCAGCGTCATATTCCGCGCTGAGCGGAACACACGTCGTATATCGGCTTTACTTCGCCACTCACGAGGTACAGCAGAAGGTCTGTTGAATTCTATTATGAACATTGCACAAATCACGAGTTCAAGTGATGTCTGCGGGAAGAAACCGCAGCGCAATCTGTGACTGCTGGCGCGTTTAATTACAGTCGGCTTGGAGGGACTTAACTTTAGTTTCCTGTTGTTACATTTCATGTTGTTTCACAGACAATCTAGACTTCTTTTGCGTGCCATATGGAACCTTTTTTTTTTAAGCCGTGCTTGTTTGAACATTTTCTGCTCTCGATTATACCTGATCATTCAAAATTTTTCAAACATTGCCATAACTGTCTTCGGAACTGCGTACTTAGGTGAGCAAGCAGTGTAACTTCTGCGTCGCCGGGCGCACGCCGCGCCTGCGCCGCCTCCCGGCTCGCCTCGCCTACACGCTCGTCTCCTGCTCCGCTGCAAGCCTGTCTGTTTCAATTTATTGCCCGCACTCAGCTATCTTGAAATGAAGTTTTCGTTTGATTGATCACGACCAAGTTCGTGCAATGTTTCATTCATGAGCATACGTTTTTAAAATTCAAAACTTTCTGCGCGGCTTGCAGTCTGGACCGGACGTCCTCGGGCGCGGGGAGCCTGCAGGGCCCTCCCCCTCCACTTGTATAATTAGTGCCGATAAAAACATGATGATTGTCAAAGTTCGCCGCTCCCGGCTTGTTGTTCTCACTGAAGCGTTTTGTTGATCCTGTGTCCTTTGTCGCGAACAGAATAATACTCGCCTGTACAATTCTGATGAAATATTGATATCGCTATAAGGCCTCAGACACACGCGGCTAGTGCCGCCCCCCGGCGCCGCCCGCTGGCCGCATCGAATGACTGTAATACCATCGTATCAGGTAAACGGGATATAGCTATCAATATTTTCGAAGGAGTCATTAAACTGAACGATATCGGTTACGCAATACGCATAAAGTAAGTATGTACTTTGTCGACTGTTATGAAATAAAGCGCGTTATGGGGATATAAAACGCCATTACTGTGTTTTATGTTATTTTTATGCAGGCAAGTATGCCGGGCACCTAATGTATGAATAGTCTATTTTTCCATTCCGTTTATAGCCTCGTCTTCATAAAGTTTGCAATGCTGTATCGAGCGCCCCACTTCCACCTGCGGCACGTCCGCGCGGCACCGCACCGCGCCGCGCCGCGCCGCGCGACAGCTGCACGCGACGGCGTCATATCCGTGATGTATCGTCGCTGTCGCGCTCAATCGCTGCACTTATTTATTATCTTATTATTGGGAAAAAAACCGACCGGCGGCAATCTCGTATTCGTGTTTCCACAGCGCGGCACAAAAAGCAGTAATTTTAATGGCTCCCCGAAGTGCTCGAGCACTAAACGGGAACAAAAGAGCACACCCCAATTCGGCGCTGCGCGGTTCTGGAAGTAAATTGCTTGTTTTTTGTGCGAAAATGTTGGCGGCACCGGCGCAGCGCACAATGGCTCATTATAGTGCGCTCTCGGGCGCCTGCCCGCGCTGCCCGCGCCTGCCCGCGCTGCCCGCGCTGCCCGCGCCTGCCCGCGCCTGCTCGGCCGCGACTCTGCGCTCTGCCTAAACAATTTTACGACTTTTCTTTTACGATTGACAATTAAAAATGTCGGCTAACAACTTAACTTCGAGTGAACATAAAAATGTTTTCGAAGATTTTTAGTGAAGATTCTTTGAATGTTCCACGCGTATAATCGTTAGTTGATCGTCGCACAAAAACACAATAAAGTAATAAAATATCCCAAACTTGGCGAAAAATATCAAGTAATCGAATAAGGGTCGCTCGGCATCATCAAGTTGCAAGGTAGAGCGCGCTCCGGAGCCTGACACCGGCGACTGAACCTGACACCAGCGAGCTGCACGGACGAGTATACGATATCACAGTGGAGTAACACCACCGCCTGAACATACAGCGATAAAGTATCAATTGATGTGTCCACTGAACGACTGGGTGTGGAAACGGCGGCCAATCAAACTGGTAACTCATTACTTCTCGGAAGAGCTCTTCGATTGAGTTATTAACCCAAAAACGTGGACGGTTTAGGGAGTCAGCAGGGCGAGGCCGGGCGCGGACCGGACGGCCGGCGCACGGGCCGGGCCGGGCCGGGGCCGCGCGTGAGTCGTGACTAATGTTTAGTTTGCTCAATATCCGCGCAGCGACGCGACTCTAAACAAACATTTGACGGAGCCATTAGCTACCGACTGCTGCGTCACCACCATCATCTTACTAATACGAGAATATTTGGCATTTACTTTAAGGAAACTATTGAAGTAGCATGAGATGGCGATAGCTCATTAGTCAGGGGCGAACACTATGAATCTAAAAGTTATTTAAATAAAAATCGTGGTTTCAAATTATGAATACAATCAGCGCACAAAATGTGGGCCAGCCATTGGGAAGTTTAGTGATCCCGCATCATTTCAGACATAAAATGTGCTTTAGAATTCGCGTGCAGCCTCGCTCATGTTACCGCTCCGCCCACTCCGCGCGGCCGAGGCACGTCCGCCAGGCCCGCGCTCGCAGCCAGCTGATTTACTTCAGCCTCACTTTATCCGAGCTGAACGAATTGAGCGAGTCCTGCCAGCGACTCGTAAATATTATTATTTATGAACGACCCACCGTTCTTGCGCACAAACAAAGCTCTTTTCATTAATTGTCAGAAGGTCCATGTTTTGTGAACCGGCCTCGCTGTACCATGGGAGCTCACGCTACGCACAATGTTGAGCGTTCCTGCTTATTCAATGAAAGATCTGAAACAATGCTTGGAACGGATCGACGCACTGTTCCACACTTGTAATTTACTTCTTTTGTGTTTTCTCTTAATTACGTGGGTACTGTTCTCGGAAATTAATTTCTGTTTATAAAATCGGTTACTATGTGAAGATCGATGATAACTTTCAGATACATATTCAATTCATCCCTGGAAAAAACTTTATTCATTTCAAATTAAACGATTCTCACAAGCCTTTTGTTACATCGCCTATATTCAGCGAGCCCATTCGAGAGTGGCGACAGCCCGAAATACAGAAAAACGGCGGCTTCCACAAATAGGGCGCCGCCACGAGAGCAGCACACGACCTAGATGTGCCGCACTCTGCCTGGCACTCGGCGGCGCGCGGCCACTCGCCAGCCTGCACGAGGGCGAGGCCGAGTGGCTTTACTAATGTCTGATGATGCGCTTCCATTATATCACTACTACACAACTTGGACATTCATGGCAACGCATTTATGACTAGACTAGAAGATAATATGAACGTTCATGTTTAATTACTAAGATCCTAAACTGTAGTGTTCGCAAAACAGTTGGTCGATAGCGCCGCAAGGTTCTGGAGTGGCGACCGCGGCATTGTTAGACCTCCCACAGGGTCGCGGGAACCCAATGGACGCGAGAAGCACTGGACCGGTCGCTGTGGCGAAACTTGGAGAAGTTCTGAGTCCAACAGTTGCTCTCAGCTAAAAGCTCAAATGCGACAATTTCTTGTTATTACTTCTCCATGAAGTAATAACAAGAAATCGTCGCATTTAAGGCCATCGATTATAAAAATACATTTAAAAAATACTACCGGTTAAAAAAAAGATTACAAAAGAATTGAAAAATGATTTTCAAGTTTGAAAGTTGGTTTTACATTGTTTTTTCGTTTTTTGATATCCCGAAAAAGAAATTTTGAGTTTCAGTTCTATGCATGGGGTGCAAAGAACTGAAACTCAAAATTTATTTTTCATCAAACTCATACGTGTGGGGTATCTATGGATAGGTCTTCAAAAATGATATTGAGGTTTCTAACATATTTTTTTTCTAAACTGAATAGTTTGCGCGGGAGACACTTCCAAAGCGGTAAAATGCCCCCCCTGTAACTTCTAAAATAAGATAGGTAATGATAAAACTAAAAAAAAAATATGGTGTACGTTACGATTCACTTCCATCGAAAATTGTTTTGAACGAGATCCAGTAGGTAAGTAGTTTTTTTTAATACCTACGTCATAAATCGTAAACTGCAATTAAATTCGTTCGGAACCCTCAGTGCGCGAGTCCAACTCGTACATGCCCGGTTTTTCATTTTGGAACTCAAATTAGTAACATGATTTGACTACAGAACAAACTTTTTGAATATTATTGAATTATTACATCTTATGGGAGACATCGTCCAAGTTTACAGAACTACAAATACTGAACTCTGATCACTACTCATGAATCAGTTGACGCTAACAGGCAGATTTTTAATGAAAGGTGGCTAAACCGCAACGTTTATAAAGGAAACGTGGTTATAAACGAAACCTCGAGGAAACGTGCGAATTCCATCTCCGCAGAGATTGTTATCCCTCTTGTTCGTAGAACAGTCCGGGATTTGAGTCATGTCTGATTCAACACTCATACCAACAGGCTCGCCCTGATATTGAGAGCTAACCATCACCGCCAGCGTCGACTGTGGCTGCACAACGCACCGCTCTGCCTACACCCGCGAGACTACGACTGACGGCCATAACTAGCTTATAATTTATGTCTTACTGTTCATTATGAATATTAGTATTACTTCAGGGTAGTTTATGCATCCTTTGCTATTGTAGGTAATAACAATTCTAGCTGTTATTTATTAGGCGATCACTAATTTGTGTAACAAGCGACGGAGGTGATCATATAGTAACCATAGAATATTTTGCATAAAACACTTTTAATGAGGCTGTTCTCGAGAAAAATTAGCGGTTCCTTGATGGCTTAAAACACCTAGATTTATTATGCATGCTGATTGCATATTGGAAATTCGCGATGATCATCTATAATAATCAAACGGATTCGTTTCGCAAGTAACGTATTATTAAAATAGCAAAGCTATGACTGGAGATATACTCGTATATCATATGGTTTCGATAACAAAACGACGAATTCGTAATATGAAAGCCGCCCCCCCCCCCCCCCCCGGGCTGAGCACGGGGCACCGTCTGCGCCTCACGATCACAGCAAGCAGCATACCCTCCGACCTCCGCGGAGTGCAGGATCATTGTACACGTATTGTGTTGTTGACGGTGTGCTATTGGAAACCACAAAGATTTCGTTATCATCGAACAACAAGTTGTGACTTTGTATTTGTGTTGTACAAATACATACGAGTATATGACAAAAGAATAATATGTTTCGATTTTTTTTTCGTTTATCCAAGAACTGAAACTATATACGTAGTGACGTCGACGGCAAGAGTATCACAGCCATCAATGTGTAGGAGCATTGAGTGCACAACCACAGATTAATAAATAGTTACTTCGTAACAGATACTTCACTCAGTAGAAAAATTACAATACCTACTGCTATAGTAGCCTACTCGATCGCGTCAGCAACCACTGCATGCTAAAATGTGCCTAAATGCTCAAGCGTACAGTTGTGATTGCTTCGCACCGCGCGATCCTGCAACAACCGCAGGGCTGCCTCTTCGATAAAACTAAATTAACATGACTTTTTGTGTTTATATTATTGAGAACTGTGAATGTTTTGACTTGTAGTTACAATTTATTTATAATTATTTACAGTTTAAAATTGTATCGTTTATAAAATATTTCTTTTATAAATTTCGTCGTTCTTTCTTCATTGACAGGTAAATGGAAAAATGTTAGGTGTTTATCCCTTCTTTTGCTTGATTTACACCTATCTACAGCACATAAGGCACCACAAGGCATCGTAATACGCGTAGGAACAAACAGCACTATTAAAATTGAACGGCGTGCGCGCGCTTCGCTTGCGAAAACCGCACTGAATTTGATCCGCAAGCGGACCGAGACCGCTCGGCTGGGCGGTAGGCACTTATAGCGCGCAAGTACATGGAGTGACGGAGGCCTGGCACAACGCTTCGTGGCGCTCGCGCTGTGGGCGTTGTACCGCCATGTTGCGCCTCGAGCGCGAGCTGCGGTGAACGTATTACTTATATGTATCGTTGTAAGTAGTAAAACTGCACATAATTGAGCTCTTTGTACGAGTACAAACACCAGTCTTCAGGGATTACGAGCGGATGCATATTCGCCTGTAATCTGCCAAAACCTGTTTCTCGGAACTCTGTAGAACTGTACAAAAAGAGAAAAGAAAGATCGACAATAGGCACGAATCTACACGTCGACTTCACCCGAACTGGTGGCTGAACCTGACTTACGAGTACTATTCACAAATACAAAATAATTGATTGTGTCCCTCGTAAGCCAGGGATTTAAACTGAAATTCTGAGGCACGGCAGCTGCCTGCGATTCCTGCGAACACTAGCCGTGCGATCAGTTCGTGGTAGTCGCGCTGTACGTTGTGTTCAATGCCATTGTTTGTGTATCTGCTGATGGCCGGGATAGCTGCGGCTAATACGGACGGCGCGCTATCTCTCATCTCAGATGCCATCTACAGAGAGCAGACAGCGAGCCGCGCCACGACGCAGCCAAGCACAGAAGCCTAGCAGCACACAACGGACAAAAACAGTGCAATGGCGCTCACGACTAATAAATGAATTGATGTGGACACTCACATAGTTTGCGAGTCCCGTAACAAGGTGCCTATCAGATCGTGCGTCTTGTTTTCTTTGGATCTTGTTATAAAACTGACCTTCTGCAGCCACCTCGTCAGTAGCAGCGCGTGCACGGCGCCGCAGCCAGCACGAGGCGACGTCACGCGAGCGCCGCCGCGCCTGTCTGCGGCGTCGCTGTGCGCCCACCGCATTTCACACACGCACTCGTTTCCCCACAAAATAATCAAGTATCGATTTATAGAATACCAGCAAACCGATCACGAACAATTGTTGCGATGCACCTTTACATATACGCACTACGCACCCGCCACGCGGGAACACACAGGTGAACAAGTTAGACGAGGTAGAACTAATCCCTCTCTCGATTCTATGGGTTTCTTATAAAATGCCCAGCGATGTGTCAAGTTATCGACATGACACATTGTTCACAACACAACGAAACGTCGTATATCTACGAGTATGTACGCTCTGGAGTATAAATCATGTGTCTATTTGCGGTGAGGTGGGAATTTGAATGCGGTGTGGGTCCATCTATTGTATACAGTTTGTATTGAAATACCATCTCTAGATTATTTATGTGTGTACGTACATATTTTAGATTGAAATGATGTCTGGTCTCTGGAACATGAGCTAGTATTTGATACGTGATCTAGCACAGAGTTGTCTGATATTGCTGATACAGTTGATTTGTCTAGACGTATTGTATCGATCGCATGATTCGTGGCTGGCAGCAGGACCGCAGCCGCATCGCCTGGCTTCATTACGTCGCCCGTCACTTGTCACGAGCGACGCATTCAATTACATGAGCACTTGATACCACGCCTCGAATGATATATACATAGGTAAATATATAACGTAAAACCAGTACTTAATTATAAAGAGCAGACACTCGTTCCCAGTGGGGTATCTCGATAAGCCGCGGCCGTCGCCCGTCGCCCGTGCTGCCGCGCTGAATCCCTGCAAGTACCTCATGATTACGATGAACGCCCCGTGCCGCTTATTACATAAATTCCTGGATATTTATGGAAATGTTACCGTTCAAATTAGATAATAATTAAGTATTGGACAGTCTATACAATTTGAATTTTTATTTCGAGATGATTACCTAATTTTAGAACACGCGAAGTAAGTCTATTGAAAGCCATCATTGGTTTAGAACCTTTTAAAAAGGTAAATGTCATTAATTAATTGAATCCCGAAATTATCAAACACCCTTGAGCGAACGTGAAGCCGTACCAACGCTTATGTCTTCTCCAGGGAAGATAGGCGGCTGCTCTACTCGGAACAATAGCGGGCTGGTGATGCTGGTGTCACAAGCTTCTAGCCTTGCTGCCGCTGCTGAGCATTTCTCAAGCTTAGGAAGCTGAAACGGAAAACTTAAGGCACTGCATTGCTCGTGTTCCCGTACGCCCTTCTGGCTTAGTTTCGCCACAAGGTTTCGTATGTTCCCCATGAACGTGTGTCGTGGGTCGTGTTACTTCGTTTGTTTCATTCCTGTGGGCTGGCGGCCGTGCTGCCCACTGCTGCGGTCGCCCGCGCCGCGTCTGTGCGGGCTGGCGAGCTTGTCGCTTGGGATGCACTAACACGCCGTGTCTTCTCACTCTTTAGCACGCTCAACCACAAGTCCCTCAATCTAACTCGGCATTCGTATCATCTTTATGTCTAGTCGATAAAGGCGACTTTCGTACTTCAAGTGCGCAGTGATCCGTACATACACTTACGTACAATTTATCCAGGTCAATAAGATTGATTGAGAGTTCATGAAGTCTTCGCTTTATTGATGTCGATTACTGTTCCAACTATTATTAATAAGTAACGATTACTTTGATAAAATTGACAGCTCACAAATTATGATCGTAACTCACACACACGAGTGTTTTTTCTATTAAATTAGGGACTGTTACCTGAATATAATATTTTATCGCGTCGTTGTGCGTCGGAATCACTTTTAATAAGCATCATCAGCAGACACGCTATCTTTTAATCTGTAATAGGATACAATAGAGGATCGCCGTCGGCTGCCACGCGCTCGCGGAGCCAGAAGGTCCATCACTGTCGGCCGAACGAAATACAATGGCCCGGAGTGCGTGTCCGCACTATTCTCCGGATAAGTTTACCGGGAAAATCAGTAAGTTCCAGCCAATAAAGTAACTACCTACTATTAATGCTTAAGCCCCAGATGAAGCTAACGAACTCCAGGACACAGAGATCGAGATCTAAATTCTTCAATCCGCGCTTAGCAGATTGGACTTACTGTGAGAACTTTTTTGTTAAGTACGTCTCTGATATTATAAAATTTCGTTGCACTTATTAAGCTAACCCCGTGGCTCGCCTCGTGGGCTGCTAGCCGCAGACTCGGCCGCGCCGCTCCGCTCCGCTCCGTGCCGCCGCGGGCACTAATATCACAAATCTGCAGTAATTGCGCCGTCGCCGACACTCGCCGATACACATCAAAGCGAAGCCCCGGACCCGCCCGAGCCGAGCTGAGCGTTCCATCACAGCACACGCAGTGCCACTGCTAAGCAGAAAAATACCATCTCCTAGGGAGAGATAGCACATATAGACACTGTGTACCTCTGTGTCTCACGCCTCACGGTATGGGTGGCGAACTTCCCTTGAAATGAGGGATACAGAGAGTTCACGTGTATTACGAGATAATTAATTGTGCAATACGTTCCGTGGATTTATTGTGAACACTTATATAAAGCTGATGTAAATAACGCGCGCGTGTAATCAGAGGTCGAGTGGACAGTTTTATTTTAATGCGAGTCGAAATAACACGCCTGTGGACTTACGATGCTAATTAATTACAGTTTTACGAAATCGACGCTCGAGCGAAATATTTTCCTTGTTTACGTTTTGCGACCCTCGGGGAACTTCCTGTACCGACTCTACCTAAATATAAAAATCAAAAACAAGGATTTTGTTTACTTACCTACAAGGCAACAACCATCTATCTATATTACGAGTACGACTTTGTTCAAGGAAAAAGCTCCAGTTTTAAGATTCTTGGTATCTATCTAGTTTAAAACGTGCCAATTTTCGTCAACTAAGTGAATTGTAAACACGTGTTAGTAGTGAGGAAGTAGTTGTCAATACATAGCTATGTCTAGAGATTGTAGGTAACACAAGTTAGTGTACCTTACGTACACGACTCATATGACACTTTCTTAGTTAAGCGTACATTCCGGCAGACAGACACGAACTGGCATGGACACGACAAGCAGGCTCTCGGAGGAAGATCAAGTCGTCGAGCACTACGGCCGCGTCGTGGCCGCGGCGGGCTCCAAGCCGACACGAACGTCTATTGTTATCAGTATGGCTTGTGTTGATACTGCCAGTCTACCTACTTACTTGTATCTCAGATATATCTTAATATATTATATATTAAAATTCATGACGTGGACCCGAAAATCATAATACATTGCAAACCGTAAACGTGAAAAATTACTGAAAAAAAAGAGAAATGAACCCAGTACCACTGTATCAAGATGATGACGGCCAACGCTGTATGTTCGTTGCGCTCAGCCAATCCTGGCGCCGTCATCAGTAGTTTCCTATAAGTATAGGAAACCATTTCAAGTTAAGTCCTCTCCTACCTATCGGAGAAACAATGATTTCCTATAAAAAACAGATATGTCAACTCAAGAGACCGGTCACAGTCTTACAGTGGAAATCCTTTTCAGAAACCCTATTTTGTACAAGATGAGTGGGCAACGAGCAATAGTACGGATAGTCAGAAGCCAGTAAATCTGACTCCAGTCTTGCCATGAAGCACCGTGTTACCCCAGTTAATGGGTTGTGGAGGTCTGGTAGGCAGCCGCTCCTCGTAAAGTACTGGTATCCAGCTAAATCCGGCTTGACTGGAAGTCGACCCCAATATAGTTGAGAAAAGTCTAGGCAGATGATGATGATGAGTGGGTAACGAGCAATAACAAACTATTTCAGACTACGCAAGTGATTTATTATGATGCACCTAGGCTTTAAGCATTCACTTCACAGCGAGCAGTGAGACGAAGAAGTTTCTAAGGCAGTGTTGCGCACGCGGCTGCCGACAGAGAAAAAAGGGGACTGCGTCTGTGCGATAACCACTTTTTGAACTGCTCGGCTCGCGCGGACTCACGCACACAAGCGCTGTGGTGTATCTCTGACGTCCCGTTGTCCAGCTAGCTACCACTCGTGAAAACATTTGCGAATGTCAGTGTTCAAATTCAATGTTCGCGAATATGAATGTTGACTTTCAAAGTGCGCGCAAAATGTCATACAGGTTTGACATTCCGAGTCAGCCAAGTTAGGTTTACTAAGGTTTACTAACAATGCAGAGCCGTTACAGGCTGATTGAACGAAGTTCTTTCTTATGACTACAGTCTAGGTAGACTCCAAACATCGCTATAGTGTAGTTTTACAACTAGTGACACTGAAATCTTGAAATGCAAGTTGGGTGGCAGGAAAATTATTAAAATCATTCCTATTGTACGGACATTCTTTATCCATTGAAGAAATATATAACAAAAATACGAATATTAAAATATGTGCGAATATTCGTGAATGCGAACACAAATATTCGTTACATCACTATTGAGTTACTGACTTCACCGACAGGCAATTAATTACCGTCGTATTATTATAGGTAATTTCATTTGTTTTAATTAGAGCTCTTGTTTTGAATATATAATTAATCCTGTTTTTCCTCCAGATAAATACTTAATATACATTAGTATTAAGTTTTGTTTCCTTCCCTAACAGGTAACAAGCTCACTCAGTACAAGCTGCACTGTAACAGTCCCGTAACATGTGGCTATCTGTAAGCCACTGCTAAATGCATGAACCTGCCATGGCTGCCACATCAGCACGTCCCTGCACTGAACTGCCGCACCTCCTGCCTCTGTCGGTCCCCACACAATACATATTCAGTAGAATATCTTTTTTCTTCTATTGTTCATCTTATTTCCAAAAGATGTGAGATCTGTGACGTCACGAAACAATATGATTTCCCCAACCCAGACAATACTATGAAATGACAATGGAAAAGCATTATTTTGTGCTAAGTAACATTCCGATAGTGCAGTTGTTATACTGTATTCATCGGAACCAACAGTAATGTATTATGCGGTGAATGTTCAGCACTTACGGTCATGCGCTTACACAACATGCCTGTGAGAAGCAGAGCTAATTAGTTATAAAACAGTAAACAAGACAAAGGTTGGGCACATTAAACACTCTAACATTTCCCGGTACCACGATTAATTAATGTTATATTCGGCGGGAAATTGAATTAATTTGCACGTTGTGTTGAAGAGCCACAGTAAGTGGCTCCCTTTAGTCTTATAAACCACGATCCTCCACCGTTGGACATCAAATAAACAGACACAACTGGCTGCCGCTGATACTACTATACTACACTACAGTTACTACAAAAATAACTAGTTTCTATTTGAATAGCTTCCCTAAATTGTTTTATCTACTTACAAAGTAGTGTAATTTGTTTAAAAGGCAAATACTGTTAATAATTTTCATTCCCATGGTGATAGATGCCTTCCCAAAATATCTATCCATTGCAGGCATAAGCAGTATGAGTGGCATCTCTGCAATGAAGTGGCACTCAGCAAAACGCGCTCCCAGTCGGCCACAGCTCCCGGAATACTACTAATACTAACCTGCCTCAGTGCTTGCCTACTTTGCAGTCCGGTCCGTAATCAGCAAGGTTTTTTTAGTTTTTTTTTTTTTTATTAGGAAAGCTGTGCTAGATATGGTGAACCTTAGATGCTACGAAAATAAAGGGAGGCCTCTTTCCACGAAAAAGAGCCAATTTCACCCGCCTCCATCTTTCGAGATTATTTTAATTTTCTTGGTGTTACTTAAACATACACACACTTTTATTTTGGGTTAAATATCGAAGCAAAAGCTCAGCGGACTGCCAAAAAGTTGTGGAACCTAGCAAATATGAGACACCGGAGCAGTTGCTCAAGCTCATCTCGACCAGGTACGCGAGCCAATCCGTAGTAAAAAGATACCAGCTTGATGCGCTGGACTCCATTGAGCAACGAGCCAAGAGAATCATCGACAATGATGCACTCATCGAGTCAAAGCTCTAAAGTCTTGCGCATGGACGCTGAGCCGTAGCCTGCCGGTTTTCTATAGGCTGTATTTCGCAAAGTTGGTCGGTATTGCATAGTACAATTCCTTTAAGTCCTTCCCAAGTTCCATTATCGAGCACATGTATATGTCGTGGCCATGTATTAGAACTGATCCGATCCTTACACACGAAACGTGATTTGGTGATCGGAATTAAAATGTTTGCTCAAAATTCAGACCGTGCAGTATTGTGTAGGTACTAGGTGCTAGATTTTTCAATAAGTTGAGGCATGTCTCCTGCTTAAACTATCTTTGTTCTAGTCTAGCTCCAGTAAGCTTATGTGTTCTCCTCACAAGTCCTGACCCACCGTGACGTGATATTCGCTATCAGCCTCAAACCCGCACCGCCAGCGCGTCACGCTCCTCTGAAGAGCGGCTCAACACGCGGCCAAACAACGACTAAATACGGCCTCTAACGTCAGTGCACAGTTGCACACCAATCAGCCGTCAGCTGTTATATATGGATAGCTTTGTGCAACCCGTTCACACGACAGATTTATCATCACAGCTCCGCGGAGCCTGTCCCTGCCGCGTGACGTCCTCACCACTCAGCTATTGAAGTATTAAACTATTTCCCATCAGATGGCTTGTTGTAATCAATTCGCGTTCTGTACGAGTAATACGCCATCAGGCATGTGTACGTGACGTGAGGGGAGAAGTATTTGTATAATAAACTGATTACGTTCATGTAAATACGAGGGACAATAGTTGCACGCGGGGTAGATCCCGGCCAAAGGTCGTCAGTTCAAATCTGACTAGCTGTATTGTTAGCCGCATCTCTTGTAAAGTTTAATGTGAAAGGCAGTGGAATTGTAAAAGAACTACGCATTGTTAAAGCATTCCTTTTAAAGAACACATTTCATTCGATCTACTTTGTGCCGGTAACAATGCATATTAATGCCGGTCGGCGACATTTGAATATTTGGCCGCGGCGCATTGTTGGTGACGCGGCAGGAAGACCGAGTAAACACCGGTGAATAAAAACCTAAAACAATGCTATTGACGTCGCCTCGAATTAATTATCCGTTTGGCACCCCCCCGCCCCCCACCTCGGGCTCCATTGTGTCAAAACGTTCTGATTCCGGAGCTGTGTGCGGCGCCACGTCCTAGCCCGCAGCACACTAGCACACGCTACTGCTGCACATGATAACAGCTACAGGCTGCTCCATGGAGACAGTTAACCTAACCTGTACGGGACGGCGAGGTGGGCTGCACCACATTATCAATTCTGTTTGTAAACGAGCTTCCTTGCGCAACTCCACAGAGATGTTTGCGAGCCAGATGTAAGAGTAAAGCAGGGGCCAATAGGAAGCCAGGCTCGAGGGATTACAAACGTAAAGAAGGCTAACCGCCCATGCTATAACTTAAAAATCCTAAGAGGGAGAAAGATTCTAGTCCAAAAACAAACGTTATTATAATGCCATCGGGTAGAAAGCTAACTTTACATAAATATACAAATATATTTGGAGGAATAGGTAGAATTCTCAGTAGGTACTACATAAACCGCGCCGTTGACGCAGAACAGCAAACAGCGGGCGAAGCCGCGGCGCGAACCTTGAGCCTTGAAGAAAGTTCTACTAATACACACAATGGCAACAATGGTCAATACATATTTATAATCGGTCAGCGCACCTCGCACCCGATTGTTTGTGAACAGTGCGAGAGGTCGAACCAACTTCACGTTAGCATTCTAATGAGAGGAGCTCATTAACTATTGTTTGTTCCAACAGCTTGTCTCCGGCCGCTTAGCGACTGCGTGTCGACGACCATTAGATAATGCCCAAATTAATTTTTTGCGCAACCATGATATTTTTCGTTGAAATGGAAAATCAGGAACAGCCATCTGAAAATAAAACCAGTGCTATGAATAAAGACTGTTGTTCTAATATCAAGCTGATCTACAATTTAAAATTCCAGCTCGGTTTACTTTGAGCACACAATCGTTTATATTATGTATAGATACGTGTACTTAGCATTGTAGTCCGTGACATGAGAAACAACAGAACAACAAAGCTGAAGCAATGTCTATTGTGCGACCACAAAGGGTTTACCTACTTAGTGCAATGTCGTAAACAACAGAGCTCGTGTCACCCCACCCCTCGCCCCCCCGCCACGCTGGCCCCCTCTGGCCCTCAGACCGCCGCGTGAGGCAGTTTCGCCATCCTCGAAAAATAAATAAAAATAAGAGCGGAAATGAAAAGGGTCAATCTGATCTCAGGAGCCCGAGGGAGTCCCCGCGGCCTGCCAGGCGCAGGAGCCTGCAATCAATAAGAACTACAGTGTAGTGTGCCCGCCGAGCCGCCATCGCGCCAGGCTGCGGGCCACTCGACACTTTCTGTATTGAATGCGGCTGAACGAATTCCTTTGTATAAAAACCTTTACTAAACGTAATGCGTGAGAACGTTTCTTCATATCGACCATTAAAAAGTGGTTCCGGCATCACGCGAAAATTGTTCCACGGAATTTCACGCTTTGAGAGCTTGAGATCCGTTGTGGTGTAGACGAGAGGCGTGGAGCCGGCTGATGCCCGGTGCTCTTACATAATACACTCACAATTTTTTAAGTAATTTAATGAAATAATGACACAAAGTACTTGAACAGTCGAAAAAATACACAAATTGATGATAGCTAAGGTTTAAATCAATGCGATACCGCATGCATGTAAACTTCATGAATTCTTCGCTTGGCAAATTTAAAATTGCTAAATACGATTTGTTAATTGTTCGAATCGAACAAATTTGAAAATCGGCCACGGAGCTCGGCGGGCTAATTGCTCCGGCAAACACTTTGCGTTCACAATGACGGTTAGCGATCACTGACGAAACGGCCGAACGTTTGAATACTTCGGAAAAAATGCGCGCGTAGCCCAATGTAGCGCGTAGCATGCTGAGCACCGCCTCCTAGTCCGACGCACCCGCAAACGCAATGCGAGCCTGTGCTTCGCTCGCTAAAATTCTAATTCATAATTATTTTTATTTAACATCGGCCCTCAGCGTCAGAATGTCATAACAAGAAATGTATAATAAAATAAAAACAAAGATAGAGCAGTAAAAGGCCTATTACGAGTACACCACTCGTTATTACGGACGGTCTTAGTCTACGTAAGATGGTCTTACTTGTACGTAGACTCAACGACAGTCTTACAGTCGTAGAGCGGTCGTAAAAACGGATGGTGTTAATAGGCCTTTTAATAGACATCATCAGAAAACAAACGACAATGCATTTCTTGAGCTGCTTGGACTAGCGCTTGTGCACACGGGCTGGACAGACACAGGTGCACAAGCAGTCATTGCCAAACAAGTGTCTTCAACGTAGACTTTACTCGCTCTTTTGTAATCGACTATAGTAGATTATAAAAGCGTATGCTATTTGTACAAATTTTGGTTAGGGAATTTAATTACATATTATTTACTTACTAGGTATGTGTAATTATCTATATTACGAAAATAGCTCCACGTTTTGAAAACACGACGCATCACGAGTGCGGAAAGCCTGTCATTGCAAAGAGTTCCGACAAATGTCTACCCGAGCCGAGGCGTAGCCGAAGGTGAGGGTTGACAGTCGGAACAAGTTGCAATGACGGTTCCGCACGTGTACTGAACGACTATTTTTAATACAGTTGCGAAAAAATGAAGCAATTTAATGAAATAATAAAAACACAATAAACTCAACTAACTAATCAAAATGGCGCCAACCGTAAAATAATATAAGCAGAGATTTTTTTTTCTTTACCCGTTCTGGGTAAGCAAAGGGAACTAAGCCCATACAGCCAAGTCTTCAGTAGATTTTTTTTTATTGATATGAAATGAAAATTAAATTTAATGATATGAAATGAAACTTAACCTAACTCATTGAATCAAATCATAAAGATATTGAAAAAATTGAAATAAATTAGTAGCTTCTTTTTAGAAATATATATTTGCACTAAAAACTTTTTTTAGTAAAAACTTCGTGGTTGATTTTTTCTTTTTAATAGACATTATTTTGACAGTTGGGAAAGAGAACGCACGAGTTCGGGAATGGTAAAGAAAAAACACGAGTGTGTAATAGCCCGAACGCTATACTTACGTCTCTACAATACGCCACTTTTTGAGCAACTGTATTAAAAAAAACATTTTAAAACGAGGAGCTTACAAAATACAGATAAAAAATGAAGGCAAAGTGCAAGACAATACATAATTTCTTTAAAAATGTTTCTAGGGAACTCACGAGTACCCATTTTATAATATAAACGAAGTCATTAAACTAAGTCAGCTGTGGCTACATCATCTGTGTACTGCCTTATGTTTCTTACTGCATGTGAAGCTGAGCTTAAACTTGACAGTTCTAATATGAACGCCCAACTGCAATTTTGAATGGATACATCTTGAAATACAGTTTCGGCAATAGCGTGGAAGTTTTTGGTCGTCAACGACTATATTGTGCGTGTCGTGGCGCAGTCGGCGCCGGCGCATCTCTCACTAGTATCTTGATCTATTCTAGCCACGATGATAAGCCGCGCCGTCTTCCAGTGCACGCCGGCGTCACGCGCTCCTCGAGACACGTCGCTCTGACGACACCACCGCTGACGTCAACGTCATGGCTAATCCAAGGACGGCACCTTATCCAAATACATTTTAATCAAAACTTTCCATTTCTATTGAATTGCCAATATCTGTAACTCTAACAAAAAAAAATAAGTATTTCTAAACTGAATTACGATAAAGCCCAGTTTTTTTAGGGAAAGTTATGTATCCGAGTCATTCGACAGAATATTTATAGCAAAGGTATCTGAAAATCACTAGTTCACGTATCGACTTTTGTCCATGTTGGTACAAAAGCGAGTCTCCGTAGATAAGCGGAGTAGATTTATTTCTCAAATCTGGGATGATGGCGCTATTGTGCGCGAGTGACGGCTCGGGGTGCTTTGTTCGTTTTTTCTAACATTAAATAGAAAATTCCCCGCTGAGCTTTGTTATCACGGGATCGGTACATTTAACTCGATAGTAAATTGCTTGTTGCAGATTATAAACGGCAAAAAATACATTCACATAATTCAGTGTCATGTAGAGCAGCCGGGACGCGGGATTGCTCGTGTATGGCGCAGTTGTGAATAGTTGCCAAGGGTCCTGCTGGATTCATAACTAATTATTTTTTTATTACAATGAATTCAGTAAATCTTAGTACAATTTCTGATTTTATTAATTCCTTCCCGCACAAGGGCTTTCATTATTACTTAATTACTCAGATACCCGCGAAACGAGACACAATAGTAAAACAATAACAGCGCGGTCTCATAGGACCGGTTGGGGATTCAAACGTTAAAGGTACATTTTATAGTTTTACACTGTTTACAGTTTCGATCAATTTCTGAAACGGCTGAACCAGTTTTGACGGGGCGACTTCACTGCCAGATAGTTGTTGTTAACAGCAGAAACATCAATCATATCCTAGGAAAATAATTAGTGCTCTGCTCAAATAAATAAAAAACCGATGAAATTGTCATTTATGGTGTTTTACGAGTTTGTTGAGTCGCGCAGCATCCCACTGACGCCAGACGCAGACGAGCCTCCCACGTCATGTGTGAGGACATCCTCAGCTATAGCAATTTGAAGCTGGTTGTCAATTTATAATTAACCTGTTCACCTAAAACACGCAACTTTAATCATTTGATCGAACTCAGTTAACCTGATTTCCTGTTACACAATTACCTATTAAAAGCCGTTGTTGACGGAGAGCCGGCGGATACAATAGCTTTAAGCATCAGCTATTCAACACCTGTGCTTTAAAAAACAAAGCGAATTCTGTGAGAAAAGGTAACGTGAACAGTTCCCGTTCAGCTGACATACCGTCACGTTTTGTGGAAGCCTGTCCCCTCGAGTTACAACTTTCTAGCTGCGACCATGTCATCCGCGCCTCTAAACAAATAACTGCAAAAAACGTGATTGAGCGTTCCTCCGGCGCGGCGTGCGCGTGTGTGCGTGTGCACGGACTGCTGCGCCGTGTCCGGTTTCATCAGATCGGATGCAGCCGCCGCAGCGCACCGTATCGATGTCCCGGCGGCGGCGCGCGGCGGGCGGCGGGACAAGCCTCCAGCTGACGGCTACAGTTACCACATCGAGAGCACACACGATACCTCCTCACTTGCACATAGGATTAGGTTCACTCCACCTCTGTGCGACAGACATACTAACGATTTCTCCACAGCCAGAAGGTCAACAGACTCGCAAACATCTGTTTTCTCTGTAAATTGCTGAATGAAATCAACAAAAAGTTAATTACAAAATTCTTTAGTCTCGTTTATACAAAAAAAAAGTACAAAACAACAATATAATCCCGGGATGACGTGAACAACGGCGAGCTTAACTCAAAATTGAATTTTCTACCGGTCGTGTTGTGAGTGTCGTGATTGACGCAGATTTGATTAGTTGTTTGAAGCTCGAGAGTTACTACTACACATAAATGTCGAGGCTCGCTAGTGGTGTTTACTCCCAACGTTTCTATTAGCCGTCCGTCATCTCGCACAATGCTCACTACCTACCTATCGTCTTTCACTCAATCCATTATCTTTCTATTATCTATTTCTATCGAATTTCAACCAATTTCAAAAAGAAAGGTTCAGTGTTCGACTGTATATGCCTATATATTGTGTTTTTAGGGTTCCGTGGTCAACTAGGAACTCTTATAGGATCACCATGTCTGTCGCCATGGTTCTTGCCACAGAACATCTTTATATGTTCTGTGGTTCTTGCTGACAGTTTAGTTTCGGCAATTTCAGTTGTGGGGACCTAATATAAAAAGAGAAAAATATAAAAGGTTTCTTAGTTTTTTGGTACGAATTGTCACGTGTGAATTAAGCCGTAAGTAATAAAATAATGTAGATACAGGTAGGGTACTACTAGGGTAACCGTGTTTCCGGCTTATTAGTAGGTAATCCTCTAATATTGTTATATTCTGGTTTTATATCTAGGCACCTTACTACAGACCTTATGTAAGTAAGTACTCTTACACACTATTAAGGTTTTTTTAACTTCATGGTGGACACAGTAGTGGTAAGTATAAGTAGTATTTTTTATAGAAATTTAATTTTCCACTTCTTAGTGTTTTTTTAATGCAATATGGTAAAACTTTCCTCTCACGCTTTTATTCAAGCACTGAACATTCAATTGCTGGCGAGATGGTTTCATTTAGCGAGTGGTAACGTGAGCCACTTCCCCGCAATCTGGCAGGCTCTCCTGCACATCCTGTACGTCACGGACATTGTGAGTGAACAGTGCACCGGCAGTAATGGCGGCGCGACCACACAACGCGCGCGGCTCACGTCGCCATGTTTCATCACTACGCCATTTTTTACAAGGCTATGTAAAATGTTTACCGCTTACAACTCAGGTAAGGTCTGGGCTGTTCCTATTTGAGGTGAAACCTGATCGTCGAAGTGTTTGTGTTTGCTCGTGACGTGGGGTCCTCCGCGGCGTGGGTGGCTCCCGGCGCGCACTCACGTGCCGCTGTCGGAGGCAACGAGACCACTCCATCAGGCCACGTCTTCATGCCATGCCTTATAGTCACTCTGTTCTGCTGAATCCTTTCAATTTTAGGGATTGCATATAATATGTAGATCGAGTAACAAGATGAATATGGACGCATTAGTGGCCTATGTGGCAATACGTGCGCTCGTTATGTGCGTGTGTAAGCACTAGGCAGGCAGCTATCTGCCAGCAGCTGGCGCCGGTCACATTGACCGCGTGGCCGCCCGGGCCCGGCGCCCGGCGACCCGAGGCCCGTGCCGGAGGTGTCGTCCAACATGTTATATGTCCGTGCGCTGAAAGTCTAGTTGAACAGCGTAAGGGCGAGGTCTGCGATGCCCTATACCTTAACTTATGAATCACTAATAACTCTTCATTTCATTCCGAAACTGCCGCCTACTTTTTCAGGTCCGGTCTTTCAGTGGTAGATAGCTAATGGTACAGAATAGATTAAAGTAAACTTTATTGTACTTAATTGACTGATTGTCTTTACTGTACTATATTGTAACTTTTTTGTTTATTGGACTAAGTATTGTGTCATGTGTGTCTTTATCGTAGTAACTCAAGCTACATTTTATTTCCCGGGGAGACCAAGAAGCTCCTTCCCTGTCCTCCCACCCTTCTAAATGGACTAACAGATTTTGACTGGTACTTCAGTAAAATTATCTTCCATGTGTGGAGTTATTATAAGAACTAATCCTTCAGGCTAGTTTCTTACTTTAACTGTAGGTAATTGGTAGGATCTTGGACAGTATATAAGTAATTGAATTAATTACGGAATTAATTACAACACAAAATTATTACTTGCTCACATTGTTCAGTTTAGCGGACTTGACGCGGGCGAGTTGCGGCCAACAGATCGCGCTTGTTTCAACGATACACATATTGTCCAGTTGTGTGTAACACACCTGACAAAGTTATAAATCCAATTTTTATATCACAGTGTCCACTAGGAAATCTAGGAATCAATTTGAACCTTACTCTAAAAAATCCCACAAAAAAACTCCAGCTTGATATATTATACCGACCTGTACCTACTCGTTGGTAGTTGATACTCAAATAAACTATGCTTTCATAAAAGGTAAGTAAGCTCTAAATAAATTCTATGATTTGGTTCATAGGTGTACACGTATCGCCACGTTTTTTTTTTTTTTTTAATTATTGATAGGCTTGCGCTTGACCACATTTCACCTGATGGTAAGCAATCATGTGGTCGACGATGGAGCACGCTTGCCTAGAAGCAACCTATTCACTCTTGACTTAAAGACCCCTAGGTTGTAGCTATCAGGAAACACAGACCCGGGCAGGGAATTCCACTCTTTAGCTGTGCGCATAATAAATGTACTCCCAAAACGCTTTGTACGTATGGGTGGGATGTTCACCATGTACCGGTGGCGCATTGCCGTACGTCTAGTGGTCCGATGATGAAACGGGCTTGAAGGAATCAAGTTGTGCAGTTCCTGTGCACACTCTCCGAAATGCAACCGATAGAAAACCGACAGGCTAGCAACTCGTCGTCGATGCTCCAGACTTTGAAGCTTCGACTCGAAGAGTGCATCATTACCTATGATCTTCTTGGCTCGCCTCTCAATCGACTCTAGCGCCTCAAGCTGGTACTTGGCAGATCCGTCCCATAGATGAGAGCAGTACTCCATACATGATCGAACTTGTGCTTTATAGAGGTTGAGCAACTGTTCCGGCGTGAAGTACTGTCTCACCTTAGCCAGAATCCCCAGTTTTTTGGCAGCCAGTTGAGCTTTCGCCTCTATATAGCAACCGAAATTGAGAGTGGATGATAGTGTTACGCCAAGAAGCTCAAGATGGTCGGTAATCGGTACGGTCACATCCCGAAAAGATGGAGCTGGGTGGACGTACATCTACTATACACATGTATTATATCTACTAGCTGCTGCCAGCTGCATCGCTCGCGTCAAACTTGAAAATCATCCCAAGGGAACATACTCCTGCCATTAAAAGTATCCTATATGTTATTACAGGATATGGTCTACCTGTATGGCAAACATCCGAATCCGTTCAGCCGGTCGAGCGTGAAGAAGTAATAAACAACACATGCACACGACACATAGGTAGCTAGAGTAGCTACACTCACAAACTTAGCCTTCATAATATTAGTGTGTAGTGTGATTAGTGCGATTAGTGTAATAGTATGATAGTGTGATAAGTGTGATGTGATGGGAGACAGTGGAGCGAGTAGGCCTTATCGACACGCTCCGCACGAGGCGAGCGCGTCCCCGCACTACTGGCGCTGCGGAAGCCCTTGGAGCCGTTTCCTGGTGTTATCGCTCCTTTGTGAGGTTTGTCGGCCGGAAGTCTTGCCTCTGTCAACTGAACTGCGCTTTTGGCAGTAGCTCTATGTATCAATATTTAATACGAATATATTTAAACGGTTACAACTTTTGTACCGAGCAACAGCGTGGGTCATTAATTAAACTGCTCTTGTGTCAACTTAACGCGCCACTCATGTATACTTACGTACCGAACATACGTATATACAAAATGTAATTAAAAATTCATATATAAGAAAGAAAATTCAACATAAAGAAATATAAGTATTACTCTGTGACATATTATAGAGAAATCTGTAAACAGTAATAATAATAATTAAAGAAATTATTCTCATAAAACATTACATTACAAATGATCAAAATAAACAATTATACACAACATTAATTCAGTATGAGGTGTTGTCAAAGTGCAGCGGCTTGCTGCACTTTGACAGTGGTGTGCAGTGCAGGCAGTACAGGTGTCCACTCGCTGGTATCTTTTGCAATTAAGATATGATAGTGCTTAAGTGCCCACCGGTCTACACATCGAAGATATCCAGAACATTTATCATAATTATGTTATTTACGTTTTGCAGTTCTTTATGGATCTTTTCTTAAACCTACCAAGTTGCTGGCTAAAAACGCACCAGCTTTCTTCTATTTTCTTTTTTCAGCAATTTTTCGCATTCTTTTGAGGTAGGTTTATTCCTGCCAAAGTTACAAATATCTAGCGTAGGTAAGTGTTTTAGATCCCCCGTAGTGACCCCGACTGATTCTTATTGGAAACCCCAGGACCCCAGCAAAAAAATTCTAGATCTGCTAAATCTCTAGACAGGTTTAAAATGATGCGAAACAATAAAATTTACCTCCACATCAATTTTATTGTTTCGTTATCGTTACCCAAAACGATTTGCTGATGTAAACCGACTAAAATTCAGCCAAGTATTCATTAGTAAACATTAACTATACAGTTTCTGAAGCTAATAATGTGGTTATGATCTTAAAAGTATCCATAACATTTGCAACTGTAAAAACTGGATGTATCACAACAGAAAATATATGTATTATAGTCTTCCGATCGAAAGGTTTACCTACAAAAAAGTGAAATACATCGGATTTGGTCTCACTTGGCAGTGTGTAGGTAGTTTTACGGGTTACATAAGCGACATACAATCAGCTGATATTGACAACAAGCAGCGCCAGTGTAAAGTGCTCTCGCAGTCTCGTGGAGCCGGCTGCAGCGCGGTGCAACTGCGCAGCTCTTGTTCGTATTGTGAGCTTCTTTGTAGTCAGCTGTTTGACAATCACACCCCCCGCCCCGCGCGACGCCCCACGAGGCTCCCTCCCCCCACTAGTAAGCCGTGCGTAGTGCATCTCTGCGCAATGCTCGCATCGCCAGTTACGAGCCATTGCCATTTTTATCGATCTGTCGATGAAATTTCGTGGCCGCCGTCGGGTCGCCGCTTCTCCCCCGCACGGCCACCGCTCCCCCCGACTCCTGCCGACGTCGCCTCAGCGGCCGCCGCCAGCGCCAGCAGCGAGCCGCACGAGCCGTGCTCGACGGAGCCGGGGCGCGTCCCGGCGCGGAGGGGGGCGTCGGGATGAACGGCTCCCCGGCGACGCCGCGGGGGGGCCGCGCGCGCACGGCGCAGGCGCGCGGGGCCGGGCGCCAGTCTCGCGGCCGCCGCCAACCTGCGCGCACGTGTGCGCGCTGAGCTCGGCCTTAACAATCAGCTGATCGGCGCGCGCCCCGCGGCGCACATGCCGTGAGGCCGCGTCCGCCGTCATGACGGGCTACGCCCGCAGCGAGGCCGACTTCGCCGCCGACCGCTTCCGCCGGGACGCGCGGCCCGCCTCGCTCGCCCCCAAGGACTACTCGGTGCCTTTACACGTAGACTGCAGTATCGAATACGAGCTTCCCGACTGTGCCAAGCCGCCGCAGGGCGTCAAGATCGAGCCTCTGCTCATGATCCACCCCTCACATTTCCGGAGGCTCGAGAGCCTGCGGCGAGTGCCGTTCGTGAACAACCTGCCGCGAGGAGATGCCGCCGCCGCCGCCGCCGTGACGCCGAGCAGCCGCGCGCGCGCGCCCCGCCAGGCGCGGCGCTGCTGCCGCGCGGCCCCCGCGCCGCCCGCGCCCGCGCCGGCGCCCGTGGCGGCCGCGGCGGCGCGCGCGCGGGCCCCGGCGGAGGAGCCGGCGCACCCGCTGGCGTGCTACCGCTTCGAGTCGTACGCGGCGGACGGCGCGGGCGGCAAGCTGGCGGCCCGCGCGCGCCTCAAGCCGCACCCCTACCTGCCACCCGAGGCGCTGGACTGTGATATCGCGCGCGCGCTGCCGCCGGCCGCCGCGCACTACGACCGCTTCGACAAGCGCGCGCTGCAGCAGCTGCCGATCTACATGTAGCCGAGCGGTGCCGGAGCGGGCCCCGGTCTCTGTGATGTTTCGTTGTAATTACTTAGTGATAAGTGTCGGCGAGCGTGCCGGCTCCGGCCCGGGCCGCGTCCGGCACGCTCACTCGCGTCTGTGTCCGGGCGGCGCGCGCCCTCGCGTCTGCTCGTTCGCGAACGAACCTAATACCAAATAGTACCTATGTACGTTGATATTGTTTAAACGTTGATTTATGTGTTGTTGTACCGGACGATTATGTGTTATTTCGCCGAGGACCTGAACGTTTCGTGTTATCGTTTCGCTCGAAGTCCGGTTTGCGGCCGGCTGCCTCGCCGGATGTCCGTCGCGGACGGCCGGCCGCTGACCGGTGCGTCGATGCTAGTGCATACCCACCAACGAAATATTTATTCGCAAACGCAGTAACCGACGCTTCACGATTAAATTATTGTACCGTCGCCGATTCGTTGCGTTTTTCTGTATAAGATATCATATCGATAATTATATGTTCAAAAATTGTATTATAATAAATATGTACCTATAGAGTAAAAAAATGAAAGTGAGAAAAATATTAAGAATAAAACTAGACATTAGTTATGTTTTCGAATAGGTGATGAGTTCTAGAGCAGTCCCGAACGGTATTAGAATCGTACTCTACTCTCATTTTGTAAGCGGTTATGTTTGTTAAAATTATATATAAAGAGTCCTCTGATGAATAGTCTGATTAACGAATATTCGGCATGTAAAAGTCTTTATAAAACGCTTACTTAGCATATCATAGTATTATATTGTGTCATAGTCCAATGCCAAAAATATAACTATCTTTTTACAAAAATCCCTAAAACATCGTTTTATTTACCTCCATGCGGCTCAAGTGCGGTCCTTGTGTACAGTGTACGTAGTGTGTGTAGTCAGTGCTCGTTACCGGACGATACCGGACGGACCGGATGCCCTGGATGCGGTGCGGAGCCGGCGCGGAGTGCCCAGGCACGTGTAAGTACTCGCTACGACTGGATCCACACCATCACTTCTCTCATGTGCCACTAAACTCACTTTGTTGCCTGTCTATCCTAAATGTGCTAATGGATACTTGTGGAAACCTCTGCAGCCACTATCTCGCCGACACGATGCTCTGCCACAGATAGGACACTCGAAATGTAAGATTGTAATTTGGAGATTACGAGCCGAGACATGTAACTAATGAATGATTCAGTAATTTTATGGCACAGTGATTGCCAACGCTGAATGCGCACAGCCCCAAAGTAAAAGCGAAATAAATCCAATTTTGTAAAGTGAAAACTAGATATTGCAATCTCTGACAGCTGGGTTGAATAAGTAACGCGGCTGGCTACGCCGCCGGTGATGTAGTTTGTAGATCACGCCGCGCGAATAAACTAATAACCTTCGTGGTTAGAAGTGGGCATGTCAAGAAACGGCCGCCCAGCCGTCATGTCTCAGATTGTAATAAAAATAACATACAAACATGGCGAGGAACTTGTTCGGAGCTGTCCTAAATGAGTATTTACAGGAAGATTGCTTACATTTATATTGCCATAAATGTATTGGCAGAGTAATTTACAGGTTGGCATTTGTGTCGAACGCTCGGCTATAATGTCCAGCTGCGGCTACATAGTGAGCAAGCCATTAATCACGACACTCCCATGTGTATAACTTTAGTAACGCTCCAATCATGTTCAGCTCTTTGTTGTTGCTCAATCAACATTACAGATTGACATAAGAGCCAAATTTTGCGAAAACTATACATATAACTTTGATGAACAGAAATCATTTAGACCTGATTGTATTGTGTAAAACTAGTAATTTTGTTAGCAGGTGTCACAATGAGCCTCCTATGCGAGTGCCATGTTAAGCATGCCCATGTAGATGGTGAAAGCACGTCTTGACAACTAACGAAGCATCGAGTCATGTTCTGTTGTAACCGAAAATTGTGTCAAAAGTAAACTCAACTAATAGTAGGTATGATAAACGTATAGTAATGCCGGTGATTACCACCGAGGCGGTATTTTTTTTTCAATGCACTTGTGAAGAAAACAATTTCACTAACTACCTACCTATTAAAAATCGTTGTGTCATAGCGATGGCGGTAAAAATTTAAATCTGTTTTCTTATGCGCGCGCATCAATTTTGTTTTTATTTACCCCTAGGTGAAGCCTTTTGACCATATTGCCTAGTCTTTTTATGTACGTTTTCTTGTATAAAATTTGACGATAATATCTTTCGTAGTGACAATAGAATACGAATGTAACATTTTCAGTTTTTGTTGTACCTACTTACATAATTATTTTCACTCAAAATAATAAAACCCACGTGCTTCTTAAAATGGCAGCCATCATAGACTACAAAGATAAAACAAATTTTATTAGAATAAACGATCTAGGTAGGTACTTGTAAAACATTTGCTAGTTAAAATGGTTTATTTAAAATCGAAATTGGATGAATAAGCAAGACAATAATTTATACTATTGAACTCGAAGTATTGAACGCAATAACCTAATTAACTTTTTTCGTGTTTAAACCTCTTTTTGAGGACAAAGAGATTTAATTAAAGCGGTTTTTACGAGTAACTACATTATCATGTTGTAAAAAATGTCACATTTTGATTACAAGCTGTTATATTATAGATCTAAGTGCGGTGCAATTAGCCACTTTCTGAGCAAGTGTGTTGAAGAAAGTATTACTATCTTACATTTTAGTAACGAAATGAATTAGATGACGTTTCGTTATCAGCCGACGACACATTCAATTCTAAAATAACTGTCTGTCTGAGACCTGGACTGCCTCGATACTGATAAAGAAAAGAGATAATTAAAATGAAACGGGTTTTTGTAAGATATTTTGGAAACTCTTCTAATTGCTATGCAATAAAATTATAGATTCAAAGGATTCTGACACAACTATTTAATATAAAACAAAAGTTGAACCTATGAAAGAAACTCCACACTTTGAGTTGTGACATATTCAGATTGACTTCAATAAGTTCAAATAAACTTGGCATGGCATGTTAGTTGCGCCTGTTTTAAAATTAGGAAGTTATTCATTTGTTTCTAAGGTTTTTTTTGTTAATACCGCCATAGACCAAAAACGAAAACTCAAAAAAAAATTAACTTGGATATTACTTGTTTCAACGTGGAAACAATGCGTTTACAAGGGACGCGATATAAATGACGACCTGCAACTATGTCGGAGCCGCCTGACGACTGTTAGCTTTCCTTTTAGAAGTATTATCCAGTAACCGCCCGGAGAAGAACAATAATTTGTGAGGAACATTTTCAAACAAAAGCGACCAAACAAAAATACACAATTCCTTATCAATTCTATGTCCGTATTCCTATAATACATCATAGTGCATACCGCTTGAGACATAGCGTAGTATAGCTTTTTGGTGGTTCAACGTAAGATTAATATTGCAACAATTACGTGTTTTTAACCGACTTCCAAAAGACGAGAAGGTTTTCTAGTAAAATTTTAGACTATAGCTTTCAATTAGTGATAGATCTTCCGAAATTGCTGCAAGCGCATATCTGTTTGTTGTTAACAGCATTTCATAACATCACGCCCGCGCCAGTACGCTTTGAAGACAAAATGTTAGTTACCGCAGACGTGTTCACACTGGCCTACCTACGAGTACCCTCATATTTGACAATTTACATATTATAATTATGTTCAAGTTCCATGACATAGGAGTTATCAATTTGGGCATAACTTTTTGTTTATGGGCCGATATTAGGGTCTCAGATGGTTATTATCGTCATTGGTTTCAGGCCTCATCTCTAAGAGAGGTGATGGGCCGTAATCCACCACTCGGGCCCATTGCGGGTTGGTGGATGCAACATGTCTGTGAATTTATGCTCTAGGACATACCGGTTCCCTCACAATGTTTTTCTTCGCCGTTTTGACGTCAGAATTTTGTGTTAGGTTGGATTATAACTCTGTACCTAGTAATCCAGATTGGATTATAACTGTGTACCTAGTAATCCCATTACTAAAGGAATATACTACGTTCCCATCTATACGGTGGGTTTTAGTCACTGAATGTCTCGATCCAAAATAGAGCGAGAGATTTAATGATTTCCCACCCTCCAAAAATTGGTGTCTTACCATAAAATTTGCACGCTATTTAGTTTTAATTGTGGAATGACACAACTAAAAAGTGAAAAAATAAAAAACGTTTTAAATGACTTCAAAAACGAAAAGTGCCTACGCATATTTTACAAAATTTTATGTTATCCTGTCCACATTACAAGATGTCTCATCATTAATAGTAGATTATGATACAAGTGTGTAATGTGGGTGATTGCCGTCGCGGTGGTATTATGGTCTGGGGATTATATTTTCTGTCACCAAACTTTATATTTGTCATCAAGTTGTATTACCTAATTAATAGATCTATCGCCACGAAATATTTTCGTTCTCAGATAAACAAAAAGTGTATCCAGGTATGAATTATCAAAATATAAGAGATGGATCACCAATAAAATAAAACTTCGTTCTTATAATAATAGTTTTATTACAAAATTAATAGCTTTGTGCTCAGAATGGTAGATCTGTCGCCGAAATGGTAGATCTGTCGCCAAAATGGTAGATCTGACGCCAAAATTGTAGATCTGTCGCCAAATAAATCGATTAATTATATCAATCCCTGACTGCAACTCCTTTTTATTTGTTATTTTGTCACCAATAAAGTAGTTAAGTACATTTTATTTCGTTCGGTTATTAAAATAATAATAGTATTTCTTACAAATTTAATACATCAATTTATAATTTTGTTGAAAATATGTTCAAAGAGGCGGAGACAAATTGGCGCGCTTTCTATCCTTAACGATGTGTCATAGGTACTCGTAACTACCTACGATGATCATACGATGCCACGAGATGTCAGCATACTGTAGGGGCCCGGTAGGACCGAAGCCTCTGGGGAACACGGAAAATCCAAAAGGTTGTCACCGTGTCCCCCAGATCGAAGGCAACGAAGGAACAGGGTAGGGGTTGAGTCAGTAAGAGTCTGACACGCCTTCCCGCTCCGCCCTAGAGTGGGAGAAGTCATTCTGATGATTCTCCTAACGAAAAAAAAAAACCATAACGACCGGTGCCCGGGAAGGCGCTGCTGGCCTTTCTTGAGGAGCTGGGGTAGATCGAATAACACTTTTGTCCCACCCATACGCAAAATACACGCTTTAGTCGTGGAGTTGCGGATACCAGCCCGTTATACTATAGGTACTATACTAAGTAGTAGACTCTTTTAGTTGAATTAAAACAATGATGACGACAACAATTATTTTTTTTGAAACTTTATGAAATTTTCTAGTAGGTAACACAATATTTATGGTTTATTGGTGATCTCTTACAATTAGTAGAAAAACCTATTATAATATGTACAAAAACAATTATTTGGTACTAGATCCTATATCTCCATGATTTTAGATGATTTATTGGAGAATTGATTTTACATTGTTTGGTGACTAAATTTTGGCGACAAATCTACTATTTTGAGGACAAAGCTATTATTTAGGAAACACAAAACGAATTAAATTGGCGACAGCTTAAATGATACCCTTATGGTCTTAAGAGAACCAAGAACGGTAATAATCACCGATTACTCACGTGTATCATACGACGTTTTTCGACACACTTGCGAAAAATAATAATTAAAAATCAGCTTTATTTAGTAGGTAAGTATATGAAAAGTTTATTTAGAGAAACAGTTCGTAAATGTACAGTCAGTAAAGTTATAATTAACTATTCTTGACGGTATAGCGGACCTATGACATAGATTTTCTACTTGAAGGCGTACAGCACAAATCATTTTCCTCATAAATAGTTGTTGTAGACATTTTTGTAAAATCTGTATTTTATTTTTAAATATGCCGGCAAAAAATTGACTTTTCTTAAACGCGCGAAAAATGGCGGCCGTAGACTAGCTACTCTAGCTCTTGGTTTAGAAAAAAATAAGAATGAGGTTGCTTATAAACAGAAAATACAAATTTGATGAAAGATTGAATTAATTAAGTATGTAAAATTTTAAACAGTTTATTTAAACACGAAATTGCATGAAATAAGTAAGTAAAACACTAATTTATGGTATTGAACGCAATAACAAATGTTGTTTTTTTTTGTCTTAAAACTCTTTTTGACAAAAAAGAGGTTAAACAAAAAGGCTTTAACTGCGGCGCACAAGTGCATAATAGTAATCAAAATGTCACAGTTTGGTAACGAGCCCCTTTATATACCTAAGTGCAGTGCAATAACAGCCACTTTATGAGCAAGTGTGTCGAAAAATATAATAATACTTAAATAAGTAACTAGAAACAAGGACTTCCGGAATTAAAATTATTTTGCACTTTAGCTTTTGAATTTGGTTGTATATTTTTGTAAATAATTTTAAAGTGGAGATTAAGATGCTATAGATAGAAGTTTATTTGACCTTATTTATACCTCCACGTCAATTTGAAAATATCACAGTTCTAAGTGGACAATTTCATAAAACGACAATTTCTTAGGCAGACCTATTGTAATTCCTTTTTATGTACATCAACTAGTTTAGAATCAATGCTGTAGACTTGTGACAAGCGTGGAGCGCTGTAGTGCCGGCCGCCGCGCGCCGCTCTCACCGGCGACTCACTCTCCCATTGTCTCGCTCTCAATGACAACACTTCCAAAATATCCGCTAAACAAAAGCCTAGCGCGCTCCGCCGCTATTCATTCCACATTTTATTTTCTGTTTGAAAGGCACTTAATACACAATGAGTCGTGAATAATCTACAATAGCTGTTGGGAAATTATTCATACTGAATCGCCGTTCAGGGAAATAAGACTTGAGACGAAATCATTATAATAAAGCTCGATTATTATGATTAGTAACATTCATGCGAACGTCTCGGAGTGGCAATTAGCCGAAGCGAGTGTAATTAAGATGCAGTCAAATAGAGGCAAAGAGCGCGCAGCGCAGACGCAGCCCGCGGCCGGGGCCGCAGCCGGCGCGCACGCGGCCCCGGGCGCTGCCAGAGCGGACCTACTCCATTATCCACATCACAGCGAGCGACGGCGTTAAATTAGCATCTACGTAATAAACACGAAATAAACATCGAGACTAATGGATGATTGGGGCGGCTCGCTCGCCGCCGCCGCGCCGTGCCGTGCTGCCGCACCGCGCCGCCGTCCGGCCCGGCCCGGCCCCGGCCCGAATTAAACTTATACTCATATATTTATTTTATCTTCGCTAAGACGATAAAAAGTTTATTGTTACTTTTTATGGGTGTGATATTGTGTCCGCACAGATTCGTGCGCCGCCGTTATCTCGCGCAGGGGGGAAACTGCGGCCGTATTTAGCTATACTGGTAATTAAATATCAATTTTAATATTGGGGATTTCGTGCCACAATTTTTTGTGACATTATGACGTCACCGCGCATTCCGAAATCTAAAGCATTTCTTTCTTACCGGCAACCTTTAATTGCGTAGGTACCTGCCGACTTATAGTCAGCAGTACCTACGCAATCCTCTGAACCATTCTATGCCTGTAGGCGATCCAGTCAGCTATCTTATTGATAAACATAAAAGCTTTCAAAGTAATACGTGCATGTGGAAGGTACCTAATCTCATATATTGCGGCAGTAAAACGGCAGTAACAGTAATCGGCGAGATTCGCGGTGTAGCGAGACGTTTAAGATAAGAGCAGTCGTAACAACGATCACGAATTATAACGAGCTCCCCGTCACGGCCTGATAACTGCGCGATCTGGCCATCAGCCGCTACTCGCCGCCACTCATTACCGGCTTCCTCGAAGCGCATTACACACAGTAGTTACAGTTAAACGTCGACTGAACTCACTTCGGGTGAAATTCGATTCCCGAAACGCGAGTATAATTTATCGTCGGTATTATCTCTCGTAAAACGAAAACCCAATTTATGTACGTCCGCCACCCGCCGCCCCGCCGTCATAAAACATAATATTATCGACATCGCCCCCTCCCTAGGCGATCACGAAACTAAGCAAGCATCGGCCATTTTAAGTACCGAACTTGACAGGCGGGTGTCGGCGTGCGTCCCGCTCGCACTCGCGCCGCGCGCCGGGAGCGAGCGGGACGGCGCCGGGAGCGAACTCTTTCATGTGCCGCGCCGGAACAGGGAGCGTTCTGCACGATCTCACGCTATTTTATTTTATAAATACTCGTACCTTGCTCCATAACATAACGTAACCGCGCCCTGTTTCTATCAAATCTGTATTCGTTATTTATTACTGAAAAGTTGAAATTAGTCCGTTAAAATACCTGTTGATTAGCGCCGATCGGATACCTACTAGAAATATCTAATTGAAGAATCACTGAAAAAGAATCATTATAAATCACATTGTATTGATAGTAGTAAATAGCGTTGCATGGTAGCTAGGTATGTAGCGCGGCGTGTCCGCGTGGCGCCGCGACCTACTGCGATCAGCTGATTGGAGCGCGGCGCGGGGCGGGGGCGGGGGCGAACACCACTTGAATGCTTACTTCGCTGTTAGCTAAATAAAAATAATGACGAATGTTGAGGTGTCATCGTTGCGGAGACGAGATCGCGAGGCGCGTCACGCCGCGTGCGTGTGCGTTGTGTAGCGCTAAGTGGAGATGTCGTTTATTTGTGGCACGACGCGGCTGCCGCTGGCCAGCGCTAAGTAACCGCCGCTCAAATAAAACCACTCGTCACACTAAGTGTTAGCACTACTCGCGCCCACGATCAATTCACATGAAAATCCTAATAGGCACTTGATAGATCATTAAATACCTAACGCAAGAAAATGGTCACAAGGTTCTAATTAATAACTTCGCTGTTCGAACTCCAATTGATGTATAATCAATAGAACGTGACAGACTAATTGGAAAATAATTCACCTTACCTTAATCTGAAAGTACATATTTAACACTATGCATAATAAAAACTTACTTTTAGGGTTCCGTATCTCAAAAGGAAAAGTCTGAACCCTTATAGGATCACTTTGTTGTTCGACTGTCTGTCTGTCAAAACCCTTTATCCCGAGAACACGTGTAGGTATCGATTTGACTTTAAAACCATAATTTTACTCCATATATTTGCGGACTCTTGAAACTGTGCAAAAAGCAAACTTGTAAGTTGACGAAGAATAAGATACGACCGTTTATGTCGCAAAAAACGGTTCATTTCGAGACTCAAGGGAATCAAAATTCATAGGGTACTTTCTGTTGACCTAGAATCTGGCATAAAGAGAATGAAATTTGATTTAAAGCAAGGCATAAGGCCATATAAAACACGTCTGAAAAACGTCTGAAAACTAAAAATTCATATTTACGTCACAAGAAAAAAAACTTGAAGACTCGATTGAGGAATTAAACTCTTTTATAGATAAGTTGGTACGGAACCCTCAGTGCGCGAGTCCGACTCGCAATTACCCGGTTTTTTATTTTAAACTACATAGGTTATCCAAAAAATCTAATAATATGATCTAGCTGAGTGAAGAGAAAGCAATGAAGTCAAAAATAAACAGTAGAGGACCCAGGTGCGAACCATGAAGGACACCAAAATCAATATGACAATATCATCCAATTACTAAAGCCACGGTAGGTAACTGCCACGTAAAATGTAGGGTCTATTAAATATGAATTAATTCCAATACAGAAAGTGGTCAGTTGTGATTCGAGCTACTTCATTACACCAACTTGTGAGATAAGTAGTTTATCAAATGCCTTACTGACATGTGGATTGCACGTTCTTTATACATGCATTTTACCAGTTGCCTGCACTGGTGCATCTTAATTGATATCAAATTGTGTTTCACAAGCAAAGGATGTTGCTCATTAACTGCTCACAATGCAACATCTTAGCTAATTGCGCGATATAAGTATGTGACTTGTTATGGATTCTGATTTCCCAGTTGTAGCAAACATGGTGTCGTATCCGCAAAAAAAGTGTCGTAAGTACACCTTAAACATGTATGTTTGTTGTTGCAAGTTTCTTTTGTTCTGTGGATGTGCGAGGGCGCGGGCGGGCGCGTGTTTGTAAACTCGCGGCGGAAGCGAACGATAACGAGAATTACCCAAACCATTCCGTGCCCGAACCCTCCCAAATTTACCTTTACTTCACGAATGAAAGGCAAATCTTTTCATATCGCTTCACCGAGTTGCTTTTCAGACGCATTGTGTGATAACTTTGAAATACCTTCCATTGTATCGTAACTCAAAGATGTCCATTGTATAGGGATGTTGCCGGAGTCGGGAACCTAAACAAAAAGACTTTTATGAGAATTTTCTTTTATGATTCTTTCAAGTTATTAACGAGCAGTATAGAACATATACTTATGGTTCGTTACAGTATTTATGACAAAAACATGAACAAAACAGTTTCTTTGCAACAGTGTGGAGATGTATAAAATTGTAACTTTCTCGTGGCGCAGACTACATTATAAATGTTAATGATTGAGAAGCGCTACGTGTTTTTGCATCATTGGGAACATGTTCCAGCTACAATGATTACCAGAGCTACCACGAATACATTGAAACAAGCTTTTACCATACACAAGCAGTTACGACCGCACTCATGAAAATAATGTAGCTGCTCCATATATGTAGTAAAAATAACATCTAAGAGCATAACGATGTTTGTAACACACACGTATCTATACAGTACAATATTATTATTTACAGGTTTAACGTAGAAAGTAGTAATCCTTAAATAAATAGGTAACCGAACGGTACCTAATGAGTGGATAATTTCGGCGAGCACGTTACCGCTCCCTCGCATGGCCGATACATTCTCTCAACTTTCAGTTCACTTACATTTAGGATACAGCCTCGAGACTGGTTCCGCTCATTAGACCACCGGCGACCAATTACCGTGAAATGCTCATATAACGTGAAGTAAGTTCAACTGACTTCTTAAGCACACGAGGGACATTGCGCAAGCTACGAGCCAATTAAGTAAACATTTACTGTAATTTGAAAGTAATACGCTTTCGATATTTATTTAAAAGTCATGTAAAGGTATTTATCAACATTATCGAGTATTGTGAAACCAGAGCGCGGCAGCGTGTCCAGCCGTTAATGAAACTATTGACAACACATTACCGAGTGGTTCGAAAGTGTCACCGCTAGCTGTTTATGCTAACTACTGAATAACTTTGCATCCAATTCCGTTATTTTTCCAATAAACAGTTGTTATGACTATGCATCATATTAAATTATCTAGAATAAACAAGTCCCTATGTTAATAAAGGTAATTAATAGAGGCGTGAATTAGAAAGTCATCTTAATCACTTGAAGTTATTTTCCAAATCGCTCGACCGACGCTCGCCAACTTCACAAAACAACTTCGCCAATGTCCAGCGCCTAAGTCTTGTGAGCTTTCAATTCTTTGTTTCCCTTTAATTTTGCGTCTAATGTCTGCAGTAGTAATAATGATGTCTTCATGCCCATATTAGTTTTATCTATATCAATCTGTTGTTCCATTTCAGTTCAGTATATTTTCTTCCGTATAAGAGCGAGGTGTCTCCCACCGGTGTCCGCCACCCTCGCGCCTCTCCCTGCTCATCTGCGAGTATGTTCACGCCTCGCTGTAACAGTGTGAACAGAATAATTTAAGCAACCGTTAGTCAGCTCTCGGCTCGTCTATATTTATTAATAAATACATTTCGAATGCATTGCTTCGCGGATGTTGTTCGTTTCAACACTTGTGTGAAAAGTGCTAGCAACGGCCGATGATTAATATGAGTTGAGTAAACATACGAGTGTGTTTGAAACTCGTTATATTTACTGCACTTGTCAGTGTGGAGGTTGTAGTGGAGCCAGTCGTGACTTGATGTTTTACATGGAGGTGTCTTCTTTGGTCGTTCTACGTCGGCGACAAGTATGTGTTGCAGTCGCTTGCGTGACGTAGAGCTGCAGAGCACGGGCAGCAGTGATGCTGTGCCGAGACGCCTGCTCTCGCCGCGCGTCGTGTTCGTGCGCCGCGCCCACGCTTCACATATCTACATCGTTACAATTATTACATGCTATTATATTTTAATGAGTTTTTATAACTTGATAACACGTTCTTAGTTAGTAATTAAAAAGAAAACTGGTTCGCTAACTACCTACCTGCTGCTACCGACACATTGTTAATTCAATATGAAATTTGATTCGTGCGGCTAGGTAGGCGGCCGCGGCCAGTCGGGGCAGACTAATTAAATATAGTTGACCGTGCGGACTTTTATAATAATTATGAGTTTTCATGAAGGTCCCACTACTTTATTGCAAATTTTACGACACGCTCGCAAAATTACCGCCTTAAATGTACTTAACTGCCATCACAAACGCACGTCTCGGACACATGCGAGAGGCAGGGAGACCGCCACGACCGACGCCGAGGGGCCCATCGACATCATCTTAATTGGTATTCGGTAGGTTGTAAACTAATAACCACATACCCACCTCGTACACCACATGCTAGGCGATATTATATTAAAATAACTTCTATTCAATTAAACCCGAGCTAATGTAATACAACACAAACATTTACAATAAATATGATATTTTCTATAAGCGGCGTATTATTAATACCGTTAATTAACGCGTCGATAATTATAAATTCAGTAAAACAATAATAGCGCGTTGTTTTCGTCGTGTTTTGGCGTGTGTTATAATCAATTTGTACGTTCCGGTAAACAACAGCGGCAAGTAGTCGCTTCAGTCTGGATCGTGGCTCCATGTGTTATTCATGCGATGATAATAACGTAGTTCCAACTAACATCAGCGCCGTTGTTTGTCGACGATTGTATTGAAGACGTGACGCGCGCGTGCGAGCCGTTGGTCCCGCTGGCCAAGGCTCGGAACCGGTTTGAAAAATACCGGTTAACACCGGTTTATTTTGGTTTTACTCCGAACTTTTTTTAAGAACGTAAACGTTTTAAGAACTATATTTTTACCTAAATTAACCGGTTTATTCCATGAACGGCTTGTCGGTAAACGCGTTGCAACTTGTCGAGATGCCGTGCATAGCGGCGCGGTATGAAGACGTACGTTGTTTGTGATATTATTTTCTTTTCATTCGATTCGTGTTTATTTAATACGTATTAGATGCATTGATGGTACGCTTTTTAGGTGCTAGCAATGATTGGGATTGATCTTCATCATCAGAATATTTCTGTCTTCTTTTTTGTGATTCACCTGTTACAAAGTAATAAATAATACACATTTGTTTGAAAAAACAGTGAATTAGTTTTTCGTTACCACAGTTTCACTGATGAAATGAATACCACCAATGAAAACTGGACCTTAGATCATCTACATATCTTTGTGTTGTAGTCCGATCTTGGAATTGATCATTTCATGCAGTATTCGAACATTTCAAGTTTTTTTATTCAAGTGAGGAATCTTCAGAATGACTTCTCCCGCTCTTCTGTGCCAGACTCTTACTGACTAAACCCCATTCCGCATCTTGCCTTCGATCTGGGGGAACGCGGGCTTACCTTTCGGAATTTCCGTGTTCAGCAGAGACCTTGGCTCTGTCGGGCCCCTACAGTTTGCTGACATCTCCTTGAGGCGCGCGTGGAACAGAATGCGCCGTTGACGACTAAGCTCGGTCTGGGTTATTACTGGACTGCGAGCTACCCAGTGCTCGCCTTCCGTGTGCCGGTCTACCGGTGGTCGGAAATCGGGATCGGGATCTCGGTTGCAGCGGCGCGAGGGCCGTTCCCTCGCGCGCTCGTGTTCGACAGCCTCCTTCGCTATCATTACTGCTTCCCAGAAGGAGGCGTCCGTCTGCCACCCCTTCTTACTCCAGACCATGGCCTGTACCAGGCCCCGGCGTGAGAGGTCGCCTCCGCCGATAGCCTCCACAAGGACAAGGCGGTGGTCCGCCCAAGCGAGGCACACCTCTACCGTGTCCTCAGGGTGGTCTAAACCCGGGCGTCCTTTCCTGCTTGATCCGATGCAGGAACCTCCCGTACTTACCGTCTCACCAGAGACGAGACGAGAACGAGAGGACGCCGTGACCTCTTTCCAACCACTCCTCAAAGAGGGGACTCACCGCCGCAATGACGGCGTGCCCAGCACTGGGTTGCGACAATCGCAGTCGCCATGCCACCCTGAGGTCCCGCCGGGACTCTGTCCGCCATACTATGACTTGTCGCGGCAGCGGAGTTTCGCCCCGGCGGTGCATCTCCACACACAAATCGTGCATGCATGCAAGGCCTCCAGGTCCCACGGTGGCAGGCCAGCAAGGAGGATCGCCGCTTCGCGGGAGATCGTGCATCTCCGCACCATACGGATGGCCATGACTTTCTGGCAAGCGTTCAGTTTGGCCGCCGGTCGCATACCCAGCGACGGCGCCCAAACCGGCGCTCCGTAAAGGGCCATGGACCGAACGATCCCCGCGTCGAGCTTCCGGCAGGGGGCGTCTGGGAGCCTCAGTCCTATCCAGTTTGGGACGTCATAAATGCTCCTCGAAAGTCCACCGGCTGTCGAAGACGAGTCCCAGGTACTTCATCGTCGACACGACGCCGATATGGACCGTTATTTGGGAATCCGGTGGGCCATGAAAGCAAATGGCCTCGGACTTATGCAATGCCACCTTGAGTCCCAATTGCTGCATCTTGTCTACGACTGTCGCAACCCCACGTGTTGCTGTTTCGGCCGCCGCCTGGTTCGACTCTCCTCATGCTAGGACCAGCATGACGTCTGCGTAGCAGACCACGCAGATCCCGTCGGGGAGGTCTCCGCGCAGCACGTAGTCGTATCCGATGTTCCACAGGGATAGTCCTAGTACCGATCCCTGCGGAATACCGCACGACATCTCTCTCCGTTTCCACTCTCCCTGGTGACCGGGGTAGATGATGAACTTATCCGACAGGTAAGCCTCGATCACGCGACAGAGGTAGGGTGCACCTCGTGGTGCCGAAGTGCCGCCCCAATGCAACTCCACGGCAGGGAGTTGAAGGCATTGGCGATGACGACAACCCTGCCCCGGATCACCGCATCCCCCGTCGTGAGGGCTCTCACGCTCATGATGGCGTCCACCGTGGAGCGCCCCATGTGAAACTGGCCAAACTGTCCGTCCGCAAGATCCGGCCCCACCCGAGCTAGATGCCCGACTAGGCGATCTGCAATTACTCTTTCAAAGAACTTGCCCACCTCGTCGAGCAGCACGATAGGCTGGTACGCGAACTGAGAGTCCGCAGCGCGCCTTGCCTTTGCGATGAGGACCAGTTTCCCAGTCTTCCAGCGAAGGTGGAACTGGCCCCTCTCCATATATGCGCTAAAGAGACCTCGCAATCCAGACCCGAGAGATGGTTGTATTTCATGGTGATTTGATGCGATGCAACAGGGGGTACAACAAATTTCACACAGACGAAGACGCGGGCAGTATCTACAATGTGGATATGACAATACGACAATAAATGAAAACACTGGCAATACTCATCATTATGAATAACTTTTAGTATGGGATTTCAGCTGACCCTTACGTTTTGTCGACTCATGCAAACGTAAATGTATGGGACAGCTAAAGTTTTTTTCGCGATTTCAGGGTTGGTCTTAATCCTACCTAACAGTATTTTAAATAAATAACGGTCACTACGTACACTTTCAAATATACTACCTACATAAACTATAAAATTAAAATCTATACCTACGACTTTTAAAAAAATCAAAATAAATAAGTCTAAGGGGCGTTAGTAAACTTCACTGCGGGTGACAACATACGACAAAGTTATATTTTCGGTTGGTACAGTAGTCGAGTCTAGGGATCGAACCGCAAAATTAAGTTTGTTTTTTATTGTATTTACTTTTCCGGGATAAAAAGTACCCAGTGTGGTGCCTAGAATATTAAAGAATAATTATACCAAGTTTAATCGTAATCGAACTGCTAGTTTTTACGTGATGCCTGAACAAACAGACAGACAGACAAACGGACAGACAAAAATGTTTTTTAATCTCATTTTTGGGTTCGGTATCGGTCTAGTAACACTGCTAGCCATTATTTTTTTTGATATTTTCAATATACAGAATTTTCACTTCTACAGATTTATTAAAAGTACCTATAGATGACGTAAACGTCCGTCCCGAAACAAAAAATTCTGAACACCGTGTGGCGTTTCTTAATAGTGCGTCCGCATTAACCGGTTTTTATTGCTCTAAACCGTTTAAACTGTAAAAACCTTTATATAAAACTCTTCTAAATACCGGTTTAAAAAAACCGGTTTTTGCGAACGAAACCGAATGTAAAGGTTTTTCCGTCAAGTACATCATAACGGTTTGGAAATTTAACCGGTATCCGAGCCTTGCCGCTGGCCATTCGTAGATTTGTGAGAGTCGTCACAGGTATTCTGAGTCTGAGGCCAGAAAGTCTGACCATCCATATAGGTATATCCAAATTCCAAGGAGTATCGTGTTACCAAAAGACTGGGTTGTGGAGGTCTGACAAGCAGTCGCAAGCAGTCGCTCCATGTAGCATGTAGCACATGGTTGTTACCGGTTTGAGTGGAAACCGACCTCGAGCTAGTTGGGTCACAGCTCGGGAGATGACTGTACCCACGAATCTGAAATTAATGAATAACTTATGGAACTGAAAAGGAAAACCTTGTCGCGTTTGGGAAAGTTTACAATAAACCAAAAAAACAGCTCCGACGACCTCCTGCCCGAGTGCCGGCCGGAGCGTGGACGCTATCGAATCGTTCTTTTCACAAATTCGATTGTGTTGTAGTTTTTTTGACGTTGCGAACTTTTTGCTACTACTGTATTTCTTTATTCTATGGTTTAATGGATCATTTCAGGCTTTGTGTTATCTTTTTTTATTTCGACACAGACAGTGTAGAAAAGGTTTTTATTTTATTTGTTACTGACAACTCTCTGCAAAAAATAATGTTGCCATAACGAGCGTCTTGCAACGATAGCATGTTATTAATTTATAATTTAGAGATGTTTTCGTAGATAGCGTGTATTGGTGGGTACTCAAGTATGGTCGTTATCTTGTGTTTGCACTAAATACATATGTAGTTATAAATGTGGGTTAATGTTCGTCTGATCGTATGCGGACATGGCACCGATCAGCTGTGAGCGCGCGACGTGGCGCGATGGCGTGGCAACACGCCGGCAGTAAGTTGTCCGCCATGCCACCATGCGACCATGCCCGCCGTGCGTGGGAACTATTTATTATAATATACCTATTGATACAAACGTTATTTCGTTATCATGATTCATGATACATATTCGGCTGAAATATGTGCTGTGTTGATAGATACACGCGTCAACTGGCAGCCGAGAGTATTTGATAAACATTTGGACCACGATTGTGCTTTCAGATTGTAGATACGTTGGCGTCGCTCTAACAATCAAATTGTTATTCGTTGTTGTTGGAGCTAAAGTGTCTATTTCTGTGCTGATACTTACAAACATGCGGGCCCACGTCATGTGTTTGTACTGCATTACGAACAGTTCGAGACGCAACTCGGACTCAATGGCAATACATGAAGTAGGTGAAGCCTGCGTTGATTATGTGTCCGAGGTCGGGAATTAAACTTCTCGAACAATATGATAATTTCATCATCATCATAAGTGATTGGCGGAACAGGACAAACGTTCGTTCATTAAGTTTCGTTCGACGCGGGGAGGGTACTCACTGCCTGCGTTACACACAGCACGTGAGTGAAGTCTGCTCGGCTGACGCGGCGGCGTCAGCTCGTGTGCAGGAAGGGGCGGCTCCTCGTGCGCAGCGCACACTGCAGCGACACAACTGGATCATTATCGCGAAGGAAGCGCGGCGAGGCGGGGCGGGGGAGAGCTGCGCTCGCGCATCCGCTGCACGCTATTCACAAAAACCGCGCAGCGCTTCCTGCTCGCCCTTTGTGACACAGATCAAAGCACCAGCACACGGGCCCACCGCCGCAGGCGCACACACTTCGCCAGCGGATATTATCAATAATCGAGTGCATAACATTATGTAGTCAGCTGCTGTAGGCACCTACGTATACTCCCTTAAATATTATTACTAAGTATGTATTCCAAAAATATCTTATGCAAATTATAAAATCAACATGCAACTTTGTGAAATACTTGAGTGAACATACATTTTCACGAATCGCCGAAGTGGCAACATTTTATCATCGACTACTTTATTGTTATGAATGCAGCGCCCGCGCCCCGAGCCCCGAGCACAGCGCGAGGGCACACCACACACTCATAAATATTAACGTTAAACTGTGTAGTTAAAATGGTGTATTATCGTGAGCGGGCGCGGCTAGAATACGTAATTAACACAAAGTAAAGTTAGTAATTGCCGGCTTTACACGAAATCAGCGCTTGAAGTCAGGGGTGCGGGGGGGGGGGGGGCGTGTGGCGGCCGGACACGGGCAGGCCCTTACGTTTAATGTTACGGCCGCTGATAGCTCAGCAAATCACTCTTATCACTGGCAGTTACGTGCTCTCGCCGAGACGAGCGCTGCTATTAATCAGGTCCCGCAAAAAGCGGCGCGCTCACTGCAGCCGACGCGGCGCGCGCTGCCAACGTGCGCATACTGCTGAAGGCGTCCACTCATTTATTTCTGAGACCCAAAAACTTTTAACAAATGAGTTTTAAACAAGATAAGGCTTTCATGTTCTGACGGCAGCATTAGACGTGGCCGCGAACAAACTGAAAGAACGACGTTTACGCTGTGCTTAGTGTTGAGGGAAACGATAATGATTTCTAAAATATTCTCCATCCGCACCGCGTGTGACGTCACGGAGTATTCCCGTTTCGTCACCCAGATTTTCGGACCAAAATTTTGATTGGTTTGGGATTTTCCATCCACCACCACCATCCAAAATACCTATTGGTGCCGAAACGAGAATAGCTAGGGTGCTGAAACGGGAACAGTCCCGAGTGACGATCTCTTGCGGCTTGCGGCATACAAAACATGCGATACGACTGCGGCATCCACATATTATCTATGCAGTCTATAGCAGTCTATGCTACTATTCTACATTTTTTCAATGCACTTGCTCAGAAAGTGGCTATAATCGCACTGCAATTAGGCATATAAAGGCGCTTGTTAGCAAACTGTGACATTTTGATTACCATTACACACTAGTACTGTACTGTAGTTAAAAACTTTTTGTTAAACCATTTTGTTCTCAAAAGGAGTTTTAACAGGACAAAATTCATTGTTTTCTATAGTTTAAATCAGTGCGTTCATAGTCACTTTCTGATCAAGTGTATTGAAAAATTCGTTTTTTTTTCTTTGTGGTCCGCTATTTTAAGATGCGCGGTGTGTCGTCACAAGTGTGTGGAAAAACGTCGTATGATACACGTGAGTAATCGGTGATTACCGTTCTTGGTTCTCTTAAAACCCTCGCCACGGCTCGGGTCTTAATACCACCGCGACGGTAATCACCCACATTACACACTTGTATCATAATCTACTATTCCAATTCGACTAGTATTAGGTCATATTGGATATCTAAGATTAGCACGTATACAAATAAAATCTTCAGCTTCTAAATATTAGTATAGATTTATCGATGATTTGGCATTCGATATGACATAGGACACCCCTGTAAATCTTCGTCGTTAAAATACGACATTCGTTCATTTTGTGATATCTGTTAAGTCAGACTTCGCTGTGAACCACTGCAGGACAGACATGTGTCATGTGTTCGGCGTCGGGCTTAGGGTTGCCAGATCTTCAAACCGAAAAACCGGACAAACCTGTCCGTTTATTCGGACATTCGAGTAAAAGGGACGGCATTTTTTTTTTCATCCGGCTGTTTTACTTTTTACATTCTAATGAAATAACAAGTCATTGCTAGTCTGCAAACGCTTGCAATTGCAAGAACACATGAAAAATCTAAAAAATGGTCAAACTTAAAAAGCCTAACGTAAGCCGGACAGGCCGTACTCCACCGAATTTGGCCGGACACACAACCAAAAAGCCTGAACGTGTCCGGCTTTATCCGGACGCCCGGCAACGCTAGTCGGGCTGGATTGGGAATTGCTAACGCGTTCACGCCTTACTAAATGGAATGCCAGTAATATTGCGCAGTCCCATAATGGGCGTCCGAATAAAAGTGTCAGTGTTTGGCATGCAGGCCGGCCGCCGCCGAATGTGCGGGCGTGCAGGAAGTGCGCGCGCGGGCTGACGCGCCATCTGCCGCGCTGCACATGCAACACCATGACATGCTTCACGCATGACCTTCTTCACTGATCAGCACTGCTACTGGAAAACTCACATACATCTCGTATGTAGTCAAATTAACAGGTTCGTGGTAGGAATTGCTTGCATAACAGACATTGTCGCCTCCGCTCTCAGATAATCATGGTGTTTTCGTTTAGGGGAAATTCGACAAATATAAATATAAAGTGTTTCTAGTTCAAAAAGTGTGTGGAGGCATTATGAGGCGTTGGCCCTTTAGAGTAATGTCGTCCACTTTTTAAAAGACTGAAAACCTGTAGCCTGATGGCAATACACTCTTTATAACTTACCAAAATGTATGAGCGAACTGCAATTAATAAGATTATTTAAGTTTTTGAGAGGATCTTAAGAGTGGCGTTCCCGAGCCGCCGCCGTCGCGGTCGGTCGTCAACGTCAGCATGGCTTTAAAGCTTGTCCATTCAACGCTGTCCAACGCAATGTTTGGCAAAGAGGCAACGCAATAAAACAGAACGCCTGAACGCTTCACAAAACTTGTTGCAGGAAATACATGTTTTTATAAAAACTTTAAAAGGAAAAAGTAATTGTCATTCAGCATTTCGATTAAATGTGCAAGGTCTATAGATGTATTTTCTAAATATACGAGTATAATGAAGAGCTAAAGTTCAGAGTGCATTACTGGATTAGTTCAACACGTTTTGATTTTAATAGAAATCCAACATCCACAAGATAATTATCTGTGTTTTCAAAATATCTAGAGAAAGATGTGTAAGTAATAACGTCATCACTTAAGAGCGGCTGCCGCTTTTACGTAATGACGGCTAGGCGGCTGGGCGCTCCTATGGGTGAGGGTCAATTGCGATTCACAATATTTTTGTGATTGACATTAATTGATGTTTATTTCAAACGTTTGCAGCAATTTTCGATACATTGTTATTCACATAAATATCTTGTGATTCGTAACTGATCCACACGCACACGCACTACGCTTGTAGTCGTGCGTGCGCTCGCTGGCTGCGCGGAGCCGGTTCTCTCGCCTGCCGTGCTGTGCTGCGGCCGGGCACAGGGGCGGCACCGCCTGCGCCTGCTCCTCACACGGCGAGGGGGGCGTCGTGACACCCGGAGACCACGCATTTGCATAGCTTTCGCGACGAGAATACGGTTTACATTACAAATACAGTTACTATGTCTTTTTTCGCTAATGTTTCAGGACTGTCTTTGAAAAGGCTAATAAACCGTTAGGTTAGTTTTTTTAGTTTTTATTAGCAAGCACAGAAACTGCTAAACTAAAACGTCTGTCACTTTAAGTGTGAGTGTGGGTGATAGATACTTAACACAAGTATTATAATTGACGATTTATCTGTTGAGAAACTTGTCAGAGCTGATAGAGGAGGCCCGGGAGGCCCCCACTACTGGTACGTGTCAGCTGCCAGTGGCGAGTGTCAAGCAGTGGGGCGGGGCGCGCTGCTCGATGCCGTGATTGATGCGCTGTGAGACATCATATTGTAATCCTATTTGTGCTAGCGACCTCAGTATCCGGACGAACATTACTCTACTACACAACCACGGCGGATGATTGATGCGAAGACAACGCGACTGACGGTATCCTGTCGCGCTCGCGACTCGCCGAGATACAAGTTCGATGATCGTGTGACCTCAATTGATGTGTTTGGAACGTTTTATAGGATATGCTGTGATTAGCATAAATACATATATGTTTGTGATCGTTGTGGAAATATTATGTGAGAGGTAGCGCAGTTCCGAGCTCCGAACAGCCGCCATGCGTCACGCGTGTCTCCCTCGTGTGAGCTGCAGCCCAGAGCCCTCCGTGCAGACGCTGCCAGCTGCCAGTTGCCAGTCTCGCCGAGCATGCTTCCCTTATGATCTCTGCTGTAATTGATGTGAAGCTCCGTCGCTCCGTCCTTGTCCTACTAATGCGCACAATCCCCGGGGGAGCGGGACAGCGCGCGAGGTAGGTAACAGACTTATCGTGCGGCCTCCTAATAAAATAAGATAAAGTCGCTTATAAAGTGGATGCTACGTGGAGCCGAGGAAAAACTTAAGTAATATTGTGTGTTGCCTCAGAGAGATTACACTAATAGCGCTTCACTAAACTTGCCTCGCTTTGTTTTATGAAAAAGGGCTGGCGCGAGTAATCGCATTTCAAGTCTCGCTGCAACTTTAAACTATATTTTATGGCTTCAAGACGACGTTTTTAAATTCCAACAACCTCATAAATGTAGTAAACGTGTAGCTACATCATGCGAGCAGCCTACATCAGATTACGTACGGTTAGCGTAATATTAGTAACATGTCAAATATTGTCGTGTATATTTTTGAGGAATGGTTTATCTAGATTAGCGGGTGATAACATTCGCTACGTCCGAAGAGTGCGCGTCTGTGGCACATGTGCGGCGTCTGTGCGGGTGATAACGGACTGGCATGGCGCAGCTATCTCCGACACCACATCAACTAATGTTCGCGCAGCGAAAAATAAAGTTAAATATATTGCGAGCGAAGTGCGGCGGGCGCGGGCGGCGTCGCGGGAGGAGCACTGTGTTGCACAGGGCAGAAGGTCCACGGCGAGAGGCCGCCGCGCGGCGCGCCAGCGAGGACGCTCGGCGTCGGTTGCTAGGTGAGCTGTGAGGCGGCATTCGGAAGACGCTGCATGTCAAGTAGGTTTTGTGGCCGCGACTATCTACACGTCTAGTCGGCTATCGCGTACCGAGTTGTGCAGACTGTGCCTGCTGCGTGCTCCTGCGTCGTGCGCATAGCTAACCACATCGGATTCCGTCACGTCACCAGAGTTATGCTCGTTCGGACGTAAAAAATGTATTACAATGGAAGCACTTTTTTACTGTCAGTCATCTAGAAATATTGCAATCATGCTTCTACTTTTGTATTTTCCACGCAATGCAGATGCGTACTGAAAGCAAAAACACAATCATGGGGCAAAAACGTGCATTACCGACGCGCGCCTAATGACCGAGCGACAAATGGCGTTATAACCGACTGCAGCTGGCGACGTGCTGTGTTGCCACTCGCCGCAAACGAACGACGCGTCAGGAGGGAAGTAATGGACGCTGTTGGAACCGGTGGGCGATGGACGTCATTTGCAAAATGATGTTATGTATGGCGAGTCGAATTGTCGCGGTGTTCATAAAACGAGCAGCGCGCTCACGCCGCGCACGCCGCACACGCGGCCCACGCCGCGCCTCCACTCCTGCCACTCCATAGTTTGCAACGAGTTCGTAAACCTCGCCGCACGTCATCCCTCCAGCGTGTCAGAACCACTAGCACAGGGCCGCCCTGACGCACTCCGCCGATACGAACCCCTATCCGTGCCTCTATTTATCTTCGAGCTATTTCGAGACATGTTTCTACATAATTACCTGTTTTATAACTGCGGGCACAATGCAGAATGCGTAGGCTAGTGTAATAATAGCCATCATTATGTTTGTGATTAGCTGCCAATAACAGACACGTTTGTTTGTTCATTGTTAAACGAGCGCCATTCGACAATCTATTTACAACCAATTCACCATTTATTCTCCCGGACAGGCATGTTTTACATCCCTAGAGTGGGCGCGCTATGAGCATTTTGCCGCCCTCATCAAAAAAACCTTCATAATTCCAAAAACAATGGCCCAATAGGTTCGCGTCTTTCAGTAGCTGGCTCTACTTTCGTTCGCAACTCGTGCCTAAAAGCTGCACGACATCAGAGTATGGGGTTTCGCTACAGGAGGAGTTTATTACCATCAGGTATCGCCGGGCGGCATTTTGCTCACCACGCGCCCACTAACGTAGGTGAAATTTGTGTCAATTTTTTTCGTAAAATTGAAATGTAGACAATATTTTATGGTGCATTTATTATAAAAACTAAGAAAAAGTGCTTTGATTTCAAGATTTTAAAGTATTTAACGAAAACTCAAAGAATACTGCTGGTATAAATTATCAAATAATTGATGCTATGCCGACAGTATGTTAAAGAGATCGTGATGTTCTAACTAAGCTATATGGCTGATTACCGTGTGGTCATATATAATACCATAAGGTAGTCTATTGAGACATCAAATATTTCTTTGAGAATCAAAATTTTCACTATGTACCTATAAAACAAGCGTTATCCGACTGGAAAAAGGATGTTGCAGACGCTCAAAATTACTGCGCAATGAACATTGCAGATACCTTTGTGAAGACTATTTTGACAAAACATACCCAGTAGATGAAGAAAATAAAAAAAATTGTTATGTTTTTCCCAATTTAATGAGTGTCATTTAGGATAATGCGAGATAAGGTAAAATTTTAAATTAAAATATTGCGTTTTCAAAAATCTTTTATAAATCAAAGTTTATGTAATAAAGTTCAATAAATAAGTTGATTTCTCATTACTTATTAGTATTTGATTAAAATCCTGAAAAAGTAAATTAATTTAATAACTGCATTCCTACTTAGAATGGTCATAGAAAAGGGGCGGCAAAATGCTCCCCACGCGCCCACTGACGTTACGCGGGAAGACGCGCCCACTCTAGGGTTAATGATACTCTTCACGAAACATCGACCGCTGACTTATCGTTACATACAGTTTATTATTTGAATTCCACTCGAACAACAATAATATATTTAGTAGACGAGGATAGTGAGTGGGACAGATAACAAATGACTGTCTGTTCGTGTGACACACCTATCAATACAACAGCTCACTGACTGACAGCGATAAGTGTGACGGAGAGCTCCGCGCCGGTGCCGTGCGGCCGCAGCATCCGCCACTCGCCCCCACTCACACACTCACACGCTGCTGCTAATGTACGGTATTACTTAGCCTGCAATGTAGCGCGTGTACCGAGGCGTTTCAGTAATGGCTCGCTCCCTCACCGCGACCGGGTCAGTAACCTCGCTCGTTTTGTAGCACTACAGCACTCTACATTGCTGGCTCGGCACGTTGCATTGTAACAAGCGTAGACGAGAGCGAGCAGTGCAAGAGGATCGTTGCGGTTTCATAGTAGTTTTTGGAGTGCAGTATTGAGGGTGAGCCCCCCACGGAGGACTTGAGCTCGGACTAATGGAAGTTCGGTGTGCCGCCTGTGTGCACGCGGCCGGCTCGCTCGTCGGCTGCAGGCGTGTCGTGCCACTTACATTAAGTTCTCAGCCGTCCTGCGTGTGTTTCAGCCTCAGCGTGGCGCTCCCACGCGCTCACACCAACTTTATCTGTTTCAGCACCTCATTAACACGTCCTTTTCATTAAACCTAATCGATAAAAAACTAAATAAGGCATTATTTCAAGCGGCAGGCGAGTGTGAAGACAATTAGCGATAAGATAATCCAGTGACGAGGGTTTTTGTCAAACCACGTATTGGCAAGCTGGGAGCGAGCGGCGTCGCGGCGCGGGCCGGGCGCGCGAGGTCGGCTACTGAACCTGATACATTATTCATGCATAATACGAACATTAGGAGCCGCGCCGCCATTTATCAACTAAATAGGGCACAATGGGCCCCTACACTATTCATTTTAATCTGCCGGCCGACAAGTTCGCGTAAACAAGTCAGAGCAGCGCCTCAGACTCGCCCGCCGAGCCCGGCGCGAGCAGCTGCACACTACTGCTGAGTGGCACATGACACAACACATATCGGATGTATCTAGCTCAATAACCTAAGTACGTAATAGCTAATAGCTACATCTTTTCAATGTATCTGAATGTGTCGCTCAGGAAGTCGAGGCACGAGTCTAGACAGTCCTTCTGTGCTGCTCTGCCCTGTGAGAAGACAACGCCGCGCGCCCTAAGAAGACTTGCGCAACATCGTGTTTTCCCTCGGAGGTACATAAATTAATTTGTGTTTGTTTCAGTGGCGAACTTACCAACTTACACACATCCATCTTGTTCCGTACGTGTTCCGTGTCGGTCGTTCATTGAACTAAACTCTTAAAGAGGTCCTCCATGAGCCCTCTCCCTCCGGTGTCCTTCATTACACAGACTCGGGTCGAGGGTTGCTCGTCATTAGTCCCGTATCTCTTGTTATCTAAGCGCTCCGACAACTGACCCCCGCTCGGCTGGTGCACAGGTGAGCTGGACAGCGCCGCGTCTGTGCCGTGCGCGCCACTACACTGTTACAAGGCGTTCCAGTTTGCACATGTTAGTATAAGTACTAGGTATGTTCGTCAAACTATACTTGCACACTGTTTCGGTGGGCGGGTTAGAGACAAAGGCACAATGACAGCGATGTCGCGGCGTTGTTTGTCACGTTCTGTGGAGTGATTGTCTGTGGCACAATGGCGCCGATCACTCTTCACACCGATCACAGATACGCCTTTGTCGCGCCGCGCGGGAAGCACCCTGTAGCTGTCGCGCGGAGGGGCGGGAAGGGGGGGGGGGGGTGGCGACTAAAGAATAACAGAATCCCTTCTCATAAAGCGGGAAAACCAACGGAGTCTGTGTATAAATAAGATATTAGAAACAAGAATAGAAGAAAAACCGGAACCAGTGCTGTGAGTACTCGTACTTCATACTTTTTGACACATAATGCATAAGTATTAATTTGGTTTGCTGGTATTTTGTCGTACAGAGAGATACATAGTGTAAGCTCGCTAGTCGCGAACTCGTCCGTTAATGAGGCGTGAGGCGCGCCGCCGTGTGGCTAATTAGATCGGCTGCCATCGGACTAGCGCTGTGCGGACTACTCGCGGCGCGTACGTGCTGGGCGCAGGCGACCCCGCCGCGGTACTGACGCGACCCCGCCGCGGTACTGTCGCGACCCCGCCGCGGTACTGACGCGACCCCGCCGCGGTACTGACGCTACCCCGCCGCGGTACTGACGCTACCCCGCCGCGGTACTGACGCGACCCTGCCGCGGTACTGTCGCGACCCCCGCCGCGGTACTGACGCGACCCCCGCCGCGGTACTGTCGCTACCCCGCCGCGGTACTGACGCGACCCCCGCCGCGGTACTGACGCTACCCCGCCGCGGTACTGACGCTACCCCGCCGCGGTACTGACGCGACCCTGCCGCGGTACTGTCGCGACCCCCGCCGCGGTACTGTCGCGACCCCGCCGCGGTACTGTCGCGACCCCGCCGCGGTACTGACGCGACCCCGCCGCGGTACACGCGGTTACAACTGCTAGGTTGACACTAGGTACCCATACGGTTATTCTGTCCTAGCTTTTGCCCGCGGCCGCGGCTTCGCCCGCGTGAAATTAGAGTAATTAGCGTCATTTTTTCTGATAGAGTGACCTTTTCACCTTTCAAAAGTGCCTGTATTGAAATCCCTCCTAAGATACGAAAATATGAAATGTTATTTATTTGATGTGTGATTGTGGTGATAGTCCATTGAATCTTAGCTGTGTGCAGCGCCTATTAGTGAACTCCACTGCGGCCTGCGGGTGACGTAACCTACGACAAACTTATTATTTACAGTTGGTACAGTAATCGGATCTAGGGATCGGACCGCAAAATTAAGTTTGTTTTTTATTGTATGTATTTTTCCGTGTTAAAAAGTATCCAGTGGTGGTGCCCAGGATACTAAAGAATAATTATACCAAGTTTCATCGTAATCGAACCGGTAGTTTTTGCGTGATGCCTGAACAAACAGACAGACAAAAATGTTTTTTAATCACATTTTTGGGTTCGGTGTCGGTCTACTAACAAAAAATAATGGCTGGCTAAATTATTTTTTAAAATATTTTCAATGTACAGAATTTTCACTTATACAGATTTATTATATAAGTATAGATAAGTACCTACTTAAATGACTAGGTACAGAATAGCTAGGTTTTCAGAAAATCTTTAATAGTGGAGGATTAAAAGAATTTTAATTGGGGAAGCAGAAAGTACGATTAATTTTTAAAAGAGATTTTTTTTTACATCGTCTTAAAGTTTTTCGTCAGTGTGTTGCATGTCGCGTGACGGTGACGTCAGAGCAGCCGAGGCCAATATGGCGGCGCCAATAGTTCGCATCAGCTAACCGTGTAAAACCACACAATCCTTTTTTCTTTATCTATACTAATATTATAGAGAGGTAAAATTTTTGTAAGTTTGTATGTAGGGAGTAATCTCTGGAACTACTGGTCCGATTTGAAAAATTCTTTCAGTGTGATAGCCCATTTATCGAGGAATGCTATAGGCTATATACCATCACGCTACAACCCACGGGAGCGGAGCAGTAACGAAAAATGCGGGTGAAACCGCAGGGGACACCTAGTTAGGTATTATATAGGTTACAACCAATAAGTATAATCAACTTGCGATTGAAAGGCGTGAGAGCGTTTCAAACTGACGTGAGTGATGAAAACAAGTATAGGCGAGCGAAGACTGCTACTGCATAGTATTTTCAAAACTGATAGTAAACATGACGATCCGTTGAGCTTAAGTAAGCTAGAAGTGAGAATATAAAGCAGCGCCATCGCTCCAGGACGCGGCGTGCTGTAGTAATGTGAACCGTAGTGGTTCGCGAGTGATGCTGCGCTGCAGCGCTCACGTGCTCGCGTCGTGGGAGGCCGCCCTCGCGCCCTCGCGCCCCGCGCCCCGCGCCCGCTCACCCCTCGCGCCCGCCTGCAATTAATACCCAGCCGGCAACACTTGCATGGGAAGTGACTTACTATAACACTCCGCGATTACTCACGTAATCACATTTACTTGGTAAGCACAACTTGTTACAATCGCACATTACTTACCATCTGCAATGATTTGTATGTTTAACCACAATTAAATATCACAATTTTACGAAGGCACTGCGTTGCTGCCTAGGGGCTACACGATAGAGTTTGACATTGAGTCAAACTCAATCGTTTAGCCCTGCCGTTGTGATGTAATTGTTCTCTGTAGCGTCAGCAAAACCAATCCTGGCTCTTGTCATAAACAGTGCCTCTTGCAGCGAGGTATGATAACGCAACCCCGGCGCTCTGAACACTCGTCCAACCTTTGCACAACTGTGTTTCAAAACTAACCAGTAGCAACTGAATACTAGTATGTATTTTACATGGAGCAACCGCTTACTTGGCCTCTACAGACCTAGAGGTATGTGTTACCAGAGGTAACCATACCTCTAAGGTTTGACTAACCATACCTCTGGTAAGACTGGTCGCCAGTGCCGTAACTAGCCTTTTATGCACCCGGTGCGAGCTTTCAAAACTGCGCCCCTGAAAAATGCTCTAACCAGGCTTAGTCTGGTCATTTCTGCGCCCCTCCAGGGTCTGCGCCCTGTGCCTGGGCACTGCTCGCACCGCCCTAGTTACGGCACTGCTGGTCGCTACACTTTCAGGCTCCTGACCACTCCTGGCTATCAGTCATGCTCATGAGTGACTGCATATCTCGTCATCACATCAACATGAAAGTCGCTGCAGATCCGTGTTGTGCCACCGACGACGGCGGCGGCGAGGCAACGCACTAACCTTACCTACTACAATTTTTTAGGGTTCCGTAGCCAAATGGCAAAAAGGGAACCCTTATAGTTTCGCTGTCTGTCTGTCCGTCTGTCCGTCCTCGCTTAATCTCTGTGACCGTTAGCACTAGAAAGCTGAAATTTGACAAAGCAGTCATCATTATCATCTGCCTAGCCTTTTCCCAACTATATTAGGGTCGGCTTCCAGTCAAGCCGGATTTAGCTGGATACCAGTATTTTACGAGGAGCGGCTGCCTACCAGATCTCCACAACCAATTTGACAAAGCAGTAAAATAAAAATATTGGAAAAATGTTTTATTAGGGTAGCCTCCCTACATGTAAAGTGGAAAGTGTTTGTTTTTTTATTTCATCTCTTGTGTAACATTGTTGGATAGGTATTCAAAAATGAGGTTTTACTACTTATAAAATAAGTTTTTTCAATCAATAATTTCGGAAATAATGGCCCCAAAAGTAAAAAAACAATGCGTCCCCCCCCCTCTAACTTTTCAACCATAAGTTTAGAAAATATGAGAAATATCTGGAAAGTAGAGCTTTATAAAGTCAAACCATTGCAACGGTTTTGTGGGGCTTAGTTTATAATGTTACTTACTCCTTTTTGTAAAAAAGATAAATAAATAAATAATAAAGTCTTTCTAGGAAAATGATTTTGAATTTGATTGGACGAACAGTTTTTGAAAAGTTGGGGACACTTATTGTGACGGACGGGAATCTACGGAACCCTATTACTGAGCGTGGCCCGACACTCTAATGGCCGGTTTTTTTTTGTGTGTAGGTGACTTGCCAAGTAGGCCTTGTCAAATAGTTGGCATTATATTAAAAAGGGACGTAATGTAAACAGCGTGTCCTGCCAGGAGGCTCGGCGGCGGGCCACTCTCGGCCTTCACCTAAATCTGCGGCTTACGAGGTGACGAGTCTGCCGACTTCAGACTTCAGCTAATCCGGTTATATACTCACACACGACGTGTACTGTCGACGAACCTAAAAATGACTGTTTCTTCCAATGTACGTAATGTTATCAAGTGCCCTCAAAAGTTCAGTTGACTGTTTTCAGTTAGATTGAGATGCTGACGGTGCGGGGTAGGTACATTGTGTTGAGTTAGTTATCGCAGGGTTGGCATCGCTGTAGATAATCGTATCGGGCCGGGCCGGCGGGCGGCGGCGGGCGGGGAGCGCGCGCCGGACGGCCGGGATGAATCAACGGAACGCGCGCTCGTGGGGCTCGCTCGCACAGCCTGCACGCTGCACGCACACTCGCGCCGTCATCGCGCATCACGCATAAATCTATAAAAATGCTCAAATTTAAAAAGCCTAACAAAAGCCGGACAGGCCGTACTCCGCCTAATTTGGCCGGACACATACGTTTAATCAAAACGCCGCCGGACCGTGTCCGGCTTTATCCGGACGCCTGGCAACGCTAGCAGCTAGCGGCTAGCTGCGCTCGATGCGTCGCGAATCCACCTCACAAAGAGTGTGACGAAGATTCGCGCCGCAGTCAGTCACCTGCACAGTACCTACCTGTGTTACCGACCAACGAGCGGAAAGTTTCGTGCGTGAGCTTGCCAAAGGCAATCTATCATCATGAAGCTTGCTCGCTCAGCTTTTTGTTTGAGTGAGAAGGATTCGTACTGTCGAATAGTAGGCCCCAGCCGTGCGTGCGTGAGTGGAGCGTGTGTATGTGCGCCGTGCGGTGACCGCGCGCGTCACACGCCGCGACGTCACGCTGATAGCGCGGATGGGAAGCCCTCACATGTGTTGCCAAACTGGCGGAGCGGACACATGGCGAAACCTCGCAATGTGCGCTCGCTCTAATGTAAGTCATGAAATACCTATGTCCCCAGTGTACACGTCTCTGCAATATGTGTACTACTGCGTTATATTCAAGCGTTATCTGCTCGAAGCGACTCTTTACTAAGAGGAAATCTATGTTTGAGGTACCTAACTTAGCGTATTTTACAACAGGAACTTACCGACTAGTTAGAAATTTCACTTTAAAAAAAAATACGCGACCTCACAGTGTTACCACATATCTAACATAATAATAATGACGATAGTAATAACACCAAATAAAAAAATCTTAAATAAATCCATTGGTTAGCAAGGTGTATTACAATCTAATATTTGAAATTACAATTCTATGAATATTGTCTCTAATAATATAATTTGGCCACCTACTGTATGAAAACAGTTCAATCCCCGAATTTTCCGAATCGCAATTTTTTTTCTTGTGACGTAACTAAAATTTTTCAGGTTTCAGACTTTTTCCTATATTTGTGCCATGAGACCTTACTTCATGCCAGTTCATGCCAAATTTCAGGATTCTAGGTCAACATTTCCAATACATTTTCCATTTTTTTTTTCGCAAAGATTCTAGGAAGTACCCTATTAATTTTGATTCCCTTCAGAGTGTCGAAAATGTACGTATCTTTGCGAAATAAACGGCCGTATTTTTTTGTTTCTTACTTTTTCGTGTTACTTACACGTTTGATTTTCGTACAGCTTCAAGGGACTGCAGATTTGAGTATCTGGTTTTAGTCAACTCGATACCTCCATGCGTTCCCAAGATGAAGGGTCTTGACAGACAGAAAGACAGACGGACATTTAAGTGATATAAGATTTCCGTTTTTCCTTTTGAGGTACGGAACCCTAAAAATTAGAGAAAAAGTAACAGATATTGCTATTCGAATTGACCAACAGAAGTGGAGATGAACCGGGCTCATGATCCCCGGTCCTAGAGATGGGAAATGCTACAGTGGACGCCAACACAAAAGATGATGATAAAGTGCAAACAACTGTTACAGGATATATCTAGGATGATGAAAGTCCGGAATAGATTTTTCATAGTGAATTTTGGAACTTGCGACGAATATATTTACACACACAGTTCACAGTTAGGTAGTCTTACTTCAGTCGATGCGCGATGGTAGAATGTCTGACTGAACAGATATTTGTATAAAAGTATCACGTCTGCGTATATCTCCGTATCTGTCGGATTAGAAGGAAGTCTGTGTGATCGGATGTGAATATAAGACGCGATAAGATTACCATAAGACGTCGGAGGAGATCGATAGCGGCAGATATGCTAATACGCGCCTATAAATACGAGAGATCATTCATCCGATACGCACGCGACGCGGTGCTCGCCGCGCACTCGGCCGCAGGCAGCGTCCCGCGCGACGCACGACGCGGCGGCGTGCGGCGCGTGACGCGTCCTCGTGTAACCCGCGCTCGACGTTCAGTCTCTCTGTACACAATTACAGTCGTTAGACGCAGGCTCGGCCCATGTGCTCTGCACAATAAAGAAACAAAATGCGCTGATGCCGCAGATACCGACAAAAAAGGGAATGTATAAAATTGCCATCGCAGCTCTGTTCAGCTTGAATGCACATAGATTGCGGTTTATATTAGCTAGCAGTACTGTCTGTAGCCGCCGCGCGCCCTCGGAGCTCGCATGTAAAGGAGCCGCACGGCACGAGTGAGACCGCAGCCACATATATGTACGTGTATGTATGCTGTGTGTAAGTAATCGCTCGCCGTCAGTACCGCGTTGAGCGATGGCTTCGATTTTTCGAGATCGTTTGCTGCAGATGTTTACTCGACTTTGGCGTCGCTCGAGTGAAGTAATATGAGTCAACCTTACTTAGTTTATTGAACACTTTTTTATTATTGTTATTCTGGTGATAAGCGCTTGCAGCTCGCAAACCGCGCCGCGCCGCACGCCGACGTGTAGCGCGGCGCGGCGGACACACGCGACGTCCGCTGCTCATGCCGCCCTCTGCCTGAGGTATTGGCTTGTTCGTCAACTCGCGACTGCAAAACTCAAAAGCCCTACAATTTAACAGTAGTGAGTCTCATAATCGCGAGTTGACGAATAAGCAAATTAAAAAAAAGCAGAGGTGTTTCGGACAGGTAAGTAGTAACCATACAAAATACCAGTCCAAAATACTTATTGGTGCCGAATCGAAAATAGCTTGGGTGCCGAAAATCTGTGTGCTGAAACGGGAATACTCCGTCTCGCCGGCTCAGCGAGAGTGCGAGCGTGACGAACGAGATCCCTTACATTATGAGATCTAACGAACACTTCTCAACGCGCATGTAAGCACGTACTGTATCTTATAAAGCCTCCAGATTATAAAATGTCGACGAACCGCAAAACTGTGTGTCGGAACGTACGTGCACGCCTCGTCATAATGATTGTAAAGTCCTCTGTAATGTGGCTCACGGCGTACCGACGCCACCCAGAGGTTTAGCATTCGATTAATATTATAAAGAGCAAACATATGTATACATATGTAGGAGGTAATCTACAGAACTTATGATCCAATACGAAAAAGAAATTAAAATCATCAATTTTTTTTATCAAAAATCGAAGATATGATTGCGGTTTTTTTTGAACATTAACTACGGAACTTGCGTATAAGATAAGTTTGTTTTGTTTTATTGTGCAATTTTACTGCAAATAACCGAGAGTATGTTTGTAACTTAGAGTGTGCCTCTGCAGCAGTGGGTGAAGTAAGCCAGCTAGTTTTTGACTAACGCTAAGACTATGAACTGTGTATCCAACTTTACTCGGCAGAAAGTAAGTATATGTATAATGTAATCTTAAAGATCATAAATGAGCAAAAAAGAGATCTAACTGCACAATCTGTACATGATATACAAAGTGCGCTAGTGTCACTCCTTTCCTAACCCTCAACCTTTTTCGAAGCAAACTCTAGTCCAGCACCTGCCTCTGGCGCCACCCACCGCGGTGCAGACTAGCTCCTCGAGAGGCGTCGCGTGAGCACGTCTAGTGTGACAGCGTGCGTCCGCCGCTCCGGCGACCAGCCAGCTAGTCGCCGGTCATAGCTCTTTATACAGTGATTTTTAATGTTTAGCTATTAAGTAGGTACCTACTCGCAGATGGGTAGTTTAGATAGGGGCATACTTTGTAGTTTAGATAGGAGCATACTTTCTTTTGTACGGGCATCCGTAATGAAGAAACATCAATTATATCAACAACAGCCAGGGGCCCGAGGGCCCGGGGCCCCGGGGGGCGCCGGTGAAACGCCGCGTCATCGCGCGATGTTGATTGTGCGCCAATTGCGCGCGGAACAGAACAAGGGCGTCGTGCGCGCCTGTGCCATACACGGACAGATCGTGTTCCGATACGTTTGATAAATAACTTAGTAATTACACAGCAATAGACTGCGATCACTCGCCGACGTCTGATCGCGTCAGATAACACTGTGTCCACAATCTCTTGCGGAGCTGTGCTCTCTCGACGACTGCACAGATTGAACCGGTCAGAGGTACTACGCTTACATCAGCTGGGAGTTGAAGCTTTCCAATGAAAACGGATTCTAATAGCAAAGGTTCGTCAGTAAAATGATACGATCTAGAGCTGGTGCAGACCTGGGCGTGCCCGAGTGGCGGACAGGCCGGCTGTGGCGCGAGTGACGCCGCTCAGTACAGGAGAGCTAGTCCAGCACGCCCTGCAACACACACTGCACGTGCTACCTATAGCACAGAATAACGTTTAAGTTTGAATCCCCGACCGGTCCTATGAGACCGCGCTGTTATTGTTTTACTATTGTGTCTCGTTTCGCGGGTATCTGAGTAACTACGAACTTACTGGGGCTGTTTCATTAACACTTGTAAATGTAACCGTTTGAGACCAAAATAAACAATTGTTTATTTTATTTTTTTATAGGTATTGAGATATTTGTTATTTATCTTATACTTTTCTACTAACTGCTGGGCTGGGTAAAGGTCTCCTTGATTCTAACTTAACATAAGTAGTGGCTATAGGTACGCGGTGATATGACAATGTTCATGTTTCACACAGGCGAGTTTAACGCAACAGACTCTAATAGAAGTAAAACCTACTGTTTTACTTCTATTAGAGTTTACTTCTATTATAGTTTAGTTTTGCTATTGATTTCGCTCCAAATGAAGCATTTTATTTAGACATTTCTATAAAAATATTTGTACGGTGAAGCCATATTCTTATGCTTGTTCTTACGTTTTCACCTCCAACTGAAATTTTTCCAACCTTATTGGAAAAAACACAATTTTTTATGCAAAAAATTTATATGTACTTAGTTAGCTCATCTCTATTTAATTCGTGACTCGTCATAAACTAAAGGTATTTACAATTATCCGGCGCAATATGTATTTATACATTATAAGTAGGTATGTGTCATCTAGCTACCCATTGGAAACGAAATAGTTTGTAATATTGTTTGTGAGCCCCGTGCCGTGTGAGCTGAGAGAATGTACATTTAAAAAAATAGACACGCAAAATCCATTAGAGGAACGATCACAATCGATTAATATAAGAATCCGAGATTTAATTGATTATATAAAAATAATAGAAGTTTTTCTTCATAACGATTCGTCATGACGATAACTTTTAATTTTAATTAAATGCAATTTAGCTGAAGAGTTAATGAACGTAACGAACACGTACAACGCAGCACGACTACCTGCCGGTGAACCGATTGCGATAATAAAGATAAATATTAACGAATGAACCCGACTCGCGGACCGCGGTGCTGGCGGTGCCTACGACACAGGCACTCGTACGCACGGTACGCACCTTTGAATATGTACTACGAGTAACTGATCTAGGAGCACGGAGTGCTATTGAAGTCGCAACAATGCGCAAGAACTTACACGCCCTCCTGTGGCTTCTCCCTAACCTCGCTGTTTATTTCGCGATGTGGCGCTATTACATAGGAAAAATGTTTCAGGCAAATAGAAAAGATTAAGCTTTTTTCATTGGCACAACTCGTCATTGCCACGACGTGAATTCGCAATGTGGAAGTTTAGGAAGCAAACAATAAATGCTAGGCAGATGATGATCAGCATCCAGGTAAGAATGACAGAATTTTGATAAATATATTTTCTAACGAAGTAAATAGACTGCTGTTTGTTATTGTTACTCTCTCTAGCATCAAATAATAAATTGATGACTCGATTCAAGAGAGATTTCCAATAGCCGCGCTTCAACAGTTGTAAGGGGCTTTCACACGCGCCGGACTGATTGAAAACAATAAGCACAATTTTGTGTGCGGCGCGCGTCTGCAGGGAATACTAAGCAGTGCCGCGCGGCGCTGTCGTGCCCGCCGAGCGCGCTCCTCGAGCCGGGCGCACAGGCGGCGCGGCGGCGCGCTGCCACTAATCGGTCATTTACATCAGCGAGAGCACACCTATGTGTAGCGAGCGACGGCGGACTGCACGTTCCACTACATTAGGTTCGATCCATTTGGCGCGAGTGGACTCCATTACGAGCAGTCGTAACGTCGGCGCCGGGTCACATCGCCAGCTACTCGTTAACTAACTTTTACATTCGCCTGCCATGCGACGATCCGGTTATCGTCCTATACAAGCTCACCCCTTTGCTTCCCTCGCCGTCGCCGCACACGAGAGTCCGCTAACACCCCGTATGTATGTCCGTGTAGCGCTCCGGCTCAGCGTGGACACGGTTTTGCAATAACGTGATTTTGCTCCCCTTAATGCTCGGCCGATGCCGTATCTGGCGCCTGGAAGCCGGTCTACACGTATTTGGGAGGCTCGCTGGACTATTCAGAATGCTGCACAAGAACACATAACCGTCAGTTGGTGGAACAAGACGCATTTCTCGGCGCAGTGTTTGTAAACGATGGAGTGAGATTTATTACAGTTCATGTGCGCTACGCCATGCAATGTTTAAAAGCAAAATATTTTTGTTACAGTAACATAACATGCCACCAGCGATACTGAACAGAAAGCATCAAGTTTTATAGGTACTTGCACTTAGTACCGTGAGATGTCGAAGTAGCCCCTTGTGTAACAATCTACTTTTTCAGTTATAAATCCTGTTTCCTTGGATCCTCTACTATATCAAGAATCCAGGAAGTAGGAAGGAGTCCCGACTCTGTACCTAAGTCACGGCTGCGATTACGGAAGCGTTTAGTTTGGGCGCGGGCTGTGCGTTTGGCAAGCGTGTCGGTGACGCGGAGCAGTGCGTGTGCCATCACATGACGGTGCGCGAAGTATGGCACGAGAGCGCGGGCGCACCTGCCCGGGAATGCGGATGGGGCCGCACCATAGCCGGCGCCGGGAGCTCCGCTGCAGCCCCGCCGCATACCTGCCTCTTCCTTCATACTTTCAACTGCACACAGTTGCCTCGCATCTTCTCACCGATCGTCGATTTCCTGGAACTTGTGACTAGGTACCTACCTAATTCCAAACACAAGTTTAAGAAGAACGGATGTCAGAACTTTATAAGTCGTCCACGTTTCATGAAATATACGGAGCACGTAACTGTGATACGGATACGGCGCGCGGCGCGGCAGGCTTTAGTTGTGCAGTAAAAAGTTGAGCTCGGGCCGGAGCCGGCGCTGCTGCGCTGAGCGGAATGTGGCTCTCGCACAGTATGCGCACCGCCGCGCCGCCGTAACTTATAAACTGTGCACTGCTGTACGTCGCACGCACATGTCACACTGCCGCTGCACACACACTCGTGTGTTCACGCGACGCCACTCGCGGCCCGCTGCGATAACAAACGCGTTGCGCTCGCAGCGATTTAATTAATTTGAACAGAGTGTGCCCGCCGGCGCCGCCCATCACGGACACGCTCACCTGACTTACATATGTATGTTCTCAGTTCTGCAATAAGGAACGCCAAGAAGGCCTACAAAACGAACTCATTTTCTTTGAGTATTTATCGAAAATATTGAAATTAGTGGTAGCAATTGTAACTTTATATACTAAATTAAAACGTAAGGCAGATTTTTTTAGCTGTTTTGTTCTGCGTCGTCCCCTCTCGTATTACCTACTGGAACCACGAAAGAATTCAATTTCGTGATAGGACGAGTGGAACTTCTGTCCTGTCTGTGTCGTGTCGCGAGCGAGTGCGACCGCTGTATTCATAGGGTTATCAACCCTCTGCAAGTGGCACGCCGCTGTCGGAATACCTCCCCTCATTTTTTATAAAGTGTTCGTTACAGGAGCTGATAGGTATACCTCCCCCTTTAAGTACATTTGCTTATTTTTAATAAAACCCGTAAAATGTTATTAGTTTCTAAGAGGAAGGTTTGTTTATATAATACATGTATATTGTATAATATAGCACATAGCACCCGTGCGAAGCCGGGGCGGGTCGCTAGTGTATAATATTATGGTGCGTAAGTGTGTTGGTGTTTTGTGTTTTATAAGTATTGTTCAGATTAATCGATTTCATAGTATACTTTTAGCTGGCAGCCCTACACGCAGGCCGTCCAGTTAGATTAGCTTGTATTAGATTGTAATAGCGTGCGCTCAGCCGGCGTGCAGTGCTCCGGAGCAGGACTCAGCGCGCCGCGACCAGACCGCCGGGCGACCGCCGGCGACGCGCACTCACCATGTCGCCACCTCCGCTGACACGACTGCCAATTACTCTCTCACGATATAACGTTATCAACGTTTGATAAACAAAGTGAGCGTCGCCTGCTGCTGACTCGCTCCCTGTACCTGCTACACACACTGTTCTATGATTGCGTCCCCTGCGAAACTATTCCACTGTTCGCACATACTTAATGAACAATCACAGTGCACGTATTTAATTGTCTTATAAAATTGAGTAAAAATAATAGAAAATATAATACGGTCGTGTGTTCATCGACACAGACCTGTTAGACTCACAGTTGGAAGAAATAATTGTGTAATGTGTAAGAGCAATTTCACAATGGACGTTATCGCAGGCAGAGATCTTGTACAAACAACGTCTAGATGAACAAGAGGGAGATGCTAAGAAATAAGATAAAACTCTTTTGGAAGACTTACAAATACGGCCGTACTTGTGTGCGCCATAAAGGTTTTCTGTGGACTTATCATAAAGCAACCTCGACAGTAATGCGATTATGTTGAGTCGTGCGCGAGCGGGCGCGGGCGCGGGCGCGGGCGCGGGGCGCGGGGCGCGGGGGGTGCGGGGAGCGTCCCCCGCAGGCGGGCCCACAATGTCTTCATTAACTTTGTCAACTAATAAGGTTGCTCTGTTTTTGTCGTCAGTAGTAGGTACTTATAGTTAATATAATACACCTCATTAAATTAGATACTTACGTTAAGCTATGTGCAGCGCGCGGCGCCGCCCGCACGTCGCCCACGGTGTAGCTGCACCCGTTATTTTGAATCTTAATAAACTCTCTCTTTCACGACTATTTGGCTGCTTAGCGCAAATATTGGTAACCAGTCTCCAAGCTAGCTACGCGACTAGCGTTGCCAGGCGTCCGGATAAAGCCGGTCACTTCTGTGTCCGGCTTTTTGGTTGTGTGTCTGGCCAAATTTGGAGAACGGCCTGTCCGGCTATTACATTTTATCATTTTTATGTTTTCAATTGCAAGCGTTTGCAAACCAGCATTGACTTGTTATTATTTCATTAGAATGTAAAAAGTAAAACTTTCGTGTAACGGACAAAAAAATAATTTGACCTTTTTATTCAAATGTCCGGCTAAACGGGCTGGTTTGTTCGTTTTGAAGATCTGGCAACCCTATACGCGAGAGTTACAGACACAATACAGTCAATTTAAAGCACAGCCCCAAGCAGCAATAAGCCATCAACGACTGCATCACTGCTTACCATCAGATGGGATCGCGGTCAAGCACTGGTTTACACTTATCATTAAAAAAATAAAAAAGTTGGTTGTAAAACAGATTGTTCCAAGAGTTTGTGTAAGTATTTGGTTTTATTGAGAAACTTTTGAAAGCTGTTAAAATAATGTTTACACCTTTATAAGGGTTCCGTGTAACATAATTATTTTTCCGATTTGTTTCGGTAAAGTCCTCTTAATACTATAATAGTCTTCTTACGGCCATTTTGTTTTGTGCTTGTTAGAATAATTCCTAAAAATATGGTGTTTTGAGACCAAATTGTTATACATATTATATCGGTTCTGTAATGAACTTCGGAAAGTCAGCTAGAATAAAATGGTGACTTTTCAATTACCTAAGGCCATAGTATAACCAATATTATTTTCAAATGCAACTTATTAAATACGCTAAAAGAAACACGTAAAGATGATGAGAATGTAGATTTAGTCCGTCTAATGAAAACGCGACCTGAGAAAAAGAGGTTAAATAAAAAAAAAATGAATGTGGTAAGTATTAGTGTTAAGTAGTAACATAGTAGAAGAAAAATGTCTCGATACTTGTTTTTTTTATTTACTACAATTGCGGCTGGTCACGCTTTCATTAGGCAGGCCGCACACCAGCGCCACATGCTACACGTATCGAACATTTACGTCGCCACAATCGTTGCGCTACAATTTAGCTTACTACAAATGTATTGTATATACGCACATCGGAAGCACAGTTGTAGCGTGACACCGCTTACAGCATGTCGACGTCCTCTTCTGATAAAGACGATTTCTTGATGTGGCGATTCACGAGAAAAAAAGACGTTATTGGGTTCATCCGTTTAATCAAGATTGCGCAAATTACGGGAATTACAAATGTCACAAAAATATGATTAGTCCAAATAATTTCTGTAATCTGTCTGTTACTATAATCATTCACTATCATATCAATACACAATCATGTTGTCTTTCATTTTTTCAAACCAACGCGACACAAAAAACGAACAGGTTCGATCTTCAATTATTGTAGCGCGGATGACGTCTCGCCACAAAGTGCGCCCGCTACAAATGTTTCCTCGGTGTGCATGCTCACGTAGGAATATACGGGGGCGTTAAATGTGTCGCATTTCAAATGTGGCGCTACAATTGTGGAGAAACAATTGAATGCCTGGTGTGCGGCCTGGCTTAGACGCACACTATAAACATAGTATACGGTACCTATTTATGCGAAAATATAGGTACCTTTGCCATGTTAACGCGCCTTATTATTACTTGACACTGCTGAAGATGTACATTTTCAAAGAAAATTAACTATGATACACTATTTTTATTAAATATTTCTATTATTTTTTATACACATTCGCAGTAACACCGTCCCAACTATTTTTGATAAAGCTTGTAACAGAAGCACGGAGTCAGTAAGGCTGAGGCTACATTAGACTGCGACGCGATTGGCGATTCATAAGTGATTAAAACAAATAATGGAAATTCACGATTACGGCTCCACTGTACGCCAAATTTTACTAGTGATATTTGATTCGCTCTTCCAGTCGCATCGCAAATCGCTGGCAACTGTAGCCTCAGCCTAAAGTGCTGGCCACACAGAAAAGACGTAAGACGCAGACGGGGCGCGGGCATTTGTCTCTACCGCGTCTCTTTCATACAAAATGTATAGAAGCGTCGCGACTCAAAACATACAGAACAGACAGGGCGCGGGCGCAACGCTGGTACATTTGCGCCTGCCCGCGCCCCGTCTGCGTCTTACGTCTTTTCTGTGTGGCCAGCGCTTTAGGCTGCGAATTGCGATGCGACTGGAAGAGCGAAACGAGAAAAACATGGTATGGCTACATTACAAGCGAAATTCCGGCGTATATTCGGCGATGACATGGCTACAGCACACATCAACAACGAATTAGCAATAGCGAATGTAGCCACACGCATATTAGCAGTACTATTGAACTAGTCGTGCAAGTGAAAAAATTTCTAATAAATTGGCTTCAATTTCGCTGATATGTTGATGTAGCCGATGCCGTGATTTCAGTAATGTTGTTCTTATCGCATAAAGAAATCAAAGATCGCTAGTAATATTTGATGTACGGTGTAGCCATATACGTGAGCATTCATTTACTTGTTTTAATCGCTCATGTGTCGCAGGCCGCGTCGCGGCCTAATGTAGCCTCAGCCTTAGACTCGTATACATAGTTCTGTTACGTGCTTACAGTTGGCTTCGCGGGGAATAGTTCTGGGTTGTGCAACTTACTATTATTATTGACTTGCCCGTTGGTCTAGTGGTTAGTGGCCCTGACTGCTACGCTGGAGGTCGTGGGTTCGATTCCCACCCAGGACAAATGTTTGTGTGATGAGCACGATCATTTGTTCTGTGTCTGGGTGTAATTTATCTATAATATATGTATGTATTTAGAAATATATAAGTATGTTTATCAGTTGTCTAGTACCCATAACACAAGCTCTGCTTAGCTTGGGACTAGATGGCGTTGTGTGATAGTCGTGGAATATTATTATTATTATTATTATTATTATGATACTATAAGGATACTATACTATTGGTCTTAGTAGTAGTCACTAAGTCTACTAAATGTGACTCAGAAGAATTAGTAAGTATTAGTACTTACTCCTAAAAATTGGACTCTTTTTCGTTGTTATAAGAGCTTACTATTTCGTTATAGTCTTAAGAAAATAGTGGTACCAGGATAGTAATAAAACCCATTTTGTTGCTTTGGGCTCCACAGCGCGCGGTGGAGGCTGGGAACATGATGCAGGTGTCGTAATCGTAACTACTCAACGTGCAATCATTGCTCTTTTCTCCGCTCTTCGTTTTTTACGGTTTTCTTCGTTGAAATAATTATTATGAGTCCATCTCACTTGTACTCTACTAATGATATAAGACCAGAGAAGTTAATTGAAACCTTTGCGACCTCATTGTGCTCGAAGTGTCGCGTGGTGACGCGGGCGTGTGTGCGGCAGCGCGCGGCGAACGGACGCGCGTCTGCATGGAGCGACGCGGGCGTGGTGACGCGGGCGTGTGTGCGGCAGCGCGCGGCGAACGGACGCGCGTCTGCATGGAGCGACGCGGGCGTGGTGACGCGGGCGTGTGTGCGGCAGCGCGCGGCGAACGGACGCGCGTCTGCATGGAGCGACGCGGGCGTGGTGACGCGGGCGTGTGTGCGGCAGCGCGCGGCGAACGGACGCGCGTCTGCATGGAGCGACGCGGGCGTGTGTGCGGCAGCGCGCGGCGAACGGACGCGCGTCTGCATGGAGCGACGCGGGCGTGGTGACGCGGGCGTGTGTGCGGCAGCGCGCGGCGAACGGACGCGCGTCTGCATGGAGCGACGCGGGCGTGGTGACGCGGGCGTGTGTGCCGCAGCGCGCGTCGAACGGACGCGCGTCTACATGGAGCGACGCGGGCGTGGTGACGCGGGCGTGTGTGCCGCAGCGCGCGGCGAACGGACGCGCGTCTGCATGGAGCGATGCGGGCGTGGTGACGCGGGCGTGTGTGCGACAGCGCGCGGCGAACGGACGCGCGTCTGCATGGAGCGACGCGGGCGTGGTGACGCGGGCGTGTGTGCGGCAGCGCGCGGCGAACGGACGCGCGTCTGCATGGAGCGATGCGGGCGTGGTGACGCGGGCGTGTGTGCAACAGCGCGCGGCGAACGGACGCGCGTCTGCATGGAGCGACGCGGGCGTGGTGACGCGGGCGTGTGTGCGGCAGCGCGCGGCGAACGGACGCGCGTCTGCATGGAGCGACGCGGGCGTGGTGACGCGGGCGTGTGTGCGGCAGCGCGCGGCGAACGGACGCGCGTCTGCATGGAGCGACGCGGGCGTGGTGACGCGGGCGTGTGTGCGGCAGCGCGCGTCGAACGGACGCGCGTCTGCATGGAGCGACGCGGGCGTGGTGACGCGGGCGTGTGTGCGGCAGCGCGCGGCGAACGGACGCGCGTCTGCATGGAGCGACGCGGGCGTGGTGACGCGGGCGTGTGTGCCGCAGCGCGCGTCGAACGGACGCGCGTCTGCATGGAGCGACGCGGGCGTGGTGACGCGGGCGTGTGTGCAACAGCGCGCGGCGAACGGACGCGCGTCTGCATGGAGCGACGCGGGCGTGGTGACGCGGGCGTGGTGACGCGGGCGTGGTGACGCGGGCGTGGTGACGCGGGCGTGTGTGCCGCAGCGCGCGGCGAACGGACGCGCGTCTGCATGGAGCGATGCGGGCGTGGTGACGCGGGCGTGTGTGCGACAGCGCGCGGCGAACGGACGCGCGTCTGCATGGAGCGACGCGGGCGTGGTGACGCGGGCGTGTGTGCGGCAGCGCGCGGCGAACGGACGCGCGTCTGCATGGAGCGATGCGGGCGTGGTGACGCGGGCGTGTGTGCAACAGCGCGCGGCGAACGGACGCGCGTCTGCATGGAGCGATGCGGGCGTGGTGACGCGGGCGTGTGTGCAACAGCGCGCGGCGAACGGACGCGCGTCTGCATGGAGCGACGCGGGCGTGGTGACGCGGGCGTGGTGACGCGGGCGTGGTGACGCGGGCGTGTGTGCGGCAGCGCGCGGCGAACGGACGCGCGTCTGCATGGAGCGACGCGGGCGTGGGCGCCGAGTGTGCGCAACTGTACCGCGCGAACTTAAGACAAAAAGTGCGCTAACAGTACCGTTGAGGAGAAAAGTGGTTCAGTCAGCTGAACTTGTTTTGATCCGTATGAAACTATGAAATAAGCGTGAAGTGTAGCTAGCGCGCGGTCGTTACACTCCCTGCCGTTCGGCCGCTGAGATGTGCGCGAGCGAACAAAAATGAACGTTATGGGCATTGCTTGACAAAGTTTCAAATAAATTGTTACTGTCTAACGTCTTTTATTTTACGTTCGACCTACAAATGTTTGATGAATAATGTATCTTTTTACATTGATCATAAAAAGTGTAAGTAGTTATGATGGGAACATTTTTGTGTCGGCGCGGCGCGTCCGGGATGACGAGCAGGAAGCGCAAGGGGCCGCGGCGCTGGGGCGGGCTCCGCGCTGCCGGTCGCGACGTGCCGGTCGGCGTGTACAGCGAGGGAGCACAGCTGACTGCTGCCTGTCACTACTTCAGCCGGCATTCGCCGTCTGACCCAAATACGATCATAGGAACGTTTACAGACTGGAGACTCCCTACGACGCCGCGACGTACCCTCGCACCTCGCACTGCTCAGGTAGGTGCTCCGTCACTGCCACACGGGAGTGCACACAAAATAACCAGATTGAATAATTTCACTGAAACAAACCATGTGAAACATAACGCTCTGCATGAGAGTTTTCAATTAATAAACGTACAAGTAGTTGTTTGTGATTAACAACTGTGTGTTCAATCCGCGTCGTGCGGCTCGGGCGCCTGCACTCTACGGCTGCGCTCGTACTCACTGTGACATTCGTTTATTTCACTACCTTGCTATACCCGCCATTATTAATAGGCTGACGGACAGACAGACCTAAATACGTTACCTGTCATCGAATGAGTAGCACGTTCCCGTGGGAACCTGGCCGTCTGTCCGGTGCCACTGTCCGGCCGCTTCGGCGGGCGCAGCTCGGACACATGAATATTTTTTCATTTGATTGCCTATTTTAGGAATATAGAGAACTTTCATTAGGATTGTTTGATTGAAATTAGTCTGTGAGGCGTGTAATGCTTGTCTGGATAGTATCAGCGCCACGACTACGAGCGTGTGACGGCTAGCGAGCACAATGTGCGGCGCATATGTGCGCGCGCTCGCAGCGCAGCGCGGCCGTTTACCTATGTCGTATAGGCAGCGAGCTATACGCGAGCCGTCTTGTGTTACAGTATCGAGTGCCGGCTCTCCGGCGCGCACCACGTCTCAGCACGTCCAATCGCGGCACGTCGCGCGGCGACCATTGCCCGTGCTTACCATTACCCGCACTACAATTCAAAACGAACTGCATGTCCGGGTGTTAGCGTTTATTTTTAAATGACGCCAGTTTTCTACTGAGGCATTGCACATTAAGAGAACATGAATGACTAACGTAGTTGAATAGAGCGCAGGCTGTGCGGCAGCCGCCCCGGCCGCGGCCGCGTGGCCCAGTGCGGCGATACCGGAGCGACGCGGCGCCGGCGACGTTACACACGTATCTGCTTTATGGTTATGACAGCTCGTTTGTTTGTTGCCCGGAATGCGTTATCAACTACAATTTGAACAATGACTTGCACACTCCTCAGGAATTGTTTACTGAGACACTCGTAGCATCACGACAGGACAGTCGTCGGCACTCACAGCTTAGCTAACGTAGCAGCATTTCTCCGAAGCACGTCGGTGATTGTACTCGTACCTGGGAGAGACGGAGCGACACTTTACAAAGCAGTAAGTAACATGTTGTTACGAAACTCGGCTACATCAACTAGACATTCATATGACCCGTAGTTTACCGATGATGAATTATATTTATTTTGTAAGTTGTCTTTCACGTCCATTTTTTTGTCAGTTTATATTTACTAGATGAGGCCGGTGTTTCCTAGCTGACTACCCTGAGAAGAAAAATCGAAACAAACTCAGGAGTCAAGTCTCTTTTAAAGTCCATACAAAATGTAATTGGTCAAATCACTGACAAAAATGCACATCGATGAAAGAGACAATCGGCTAATTTCGGCTTTGTAGAGCGTTATCTCTGTCGCACGAAATACAAATAGTCTGGTATCCATTAGGAGCTGTTAGAACCATTATGATTTGTTTCTTTCGATTATTCTTTTTATTCTATGTATAAATTACAGCCATTTTTCTATAAGGTTGATGTGCAAAATTTATCGCCGGGTACTGTACAACTGCAAAGGAATTCCAGATTTACGATTCGCAACCGCAAGGGACGATATTCTTACTGCGGCGCTCTACCAGAGCAGAGCCGCGGGACAGAGCAGACTCTTACTCCTGGGGAAACTTGGCAATAAAATTCAGAAACGCGTTATCATATTTATTGGCCACCATTACGGATTTAAATAAAAAGACTGAGTTTCTTCGTGACTATTCAGATTTTATAGACTCTCTAAGCCAGTTATGAAACTTTATGATTCAGATTACAATATATTTTATATGGAGCCATTACATTTGATCAGCGGTGCTGTACAGTCGTAACTGCAGGAACTTAATAACGCAGTAAGTGCACATTGTTACCCTGCCGAGTGCAGGCGGCAGAGCATTGTGCGTAGGGCATCGAGAACCGGCCCTATTTTGGGAACCGGTTCTTTCGGTTCCAAACTAAAGCCAGAACCGGGTACCCGGTTTTTCGGTTCTTTCGGGTCTTTTTTTCCCGTAAATTTTCACGCGTTGTAGTTGAACTAGACTCGCGTACGAGGTGTCAATAGACGAGCCTCCGCGAGCCCTAGCCAACCGCGCTGAAATTGATTGAAAAAAAACCGGAATATTTTGGTGAAAAATACTAATTTGGAAAACTGAACCTAAATTTGGGTTCGCGTAATGCTAGCCAGAATGTAAGTCCAATGGGTTGGGAAGTTAAGCTGAAAAAAGAAATCGAAAAAGACTAAAGGTTTTAAAGATAAAAATTTAAAAAAAATATAATTTTGGTGAAAATTCAAAAGGGGAAAATTGCGCTGCGGGAAATGGTATTTCTCGCCAAATATAATGGGAACTAGCCTATCTTAGGTCGCTAACGCAAGAAACCGCACCAAAATAACCCTTCTAGAATATGAGTTATCGCGATTGTACTAGAAACCCGTCGCCCTAAGGTGGATTTCTATACTAAGTCAACTTCAACTGATGTTGTTTGGTGACTCTAAAGTCATGATAAACTATTAAAAAATAGTATTCTTGATAATGTGAAGATAAGAAATGTGTATGATTTGAATGTTTTCATTGAATAAAGTGAATCTACAAATGATTTACCTATCGCCGAGTGGCAGGAGAGAAAGTAAGACAGAGCGGATGAGCATTGTAATTTTTTTTTCTAATATGAATCTAAATATTTCCTAAGATTCTATGATCTACAATTTGAAAATGTCTACGATGCCGTAACGTAACCCATCATAATTTTCTATCTGAGACTGAGCTAGAAATTAAATGTCAAAAATTTAAATGTCGCGGGATATTCTGGAGCCTTTACCTTAATCCGAATCCGAATCCCTTAAAAAATCGTTTACTTGCTAAAGATTCATCAATAATATTAAAATTATAAGGTTATTTAGTAATATCGTGAAATAATAGTATTTATTCTGTTTGGATTATATATTCGGATTATAACTTGATATTTAGCATAAAGAGTAGTATAAAGTATAGAGATAATCTTATTTCTAAATTTATTTTAAGAGAGAACCGAAAGAACCGAAAGACCCGGTTCTCCATTTTACAGAACCGGTTCTTTCAGGGTCCCTCAGAACCGGGAATTCCCGGTTCTTTTAGAACCGGGAAAAACCGGTTCCGATGCCCTAATTGTGCGGCGCGCGGTAATACAACGCCGCCCGGCGGGGACTGCGGATTCTCATTTCACATCTACGTGATCCCGCAGAGAGGAGCAGAGGGGCCACTCCGAACAACGACCCGTACGTATCAATTATGATTGCTTTCTACCTGCAGCTTTTCTTTCGTCTACGTAGATACAGTCGTCTCCACTTCTGGTTCGGTCTGATTTGGTTATTGGCAGTGAGACTTCTGCACTTCGTCGTTTAGTATATGCGCACATAATAGTCCGCGCGGCGCCCGCTCCGCTCGATTACCTCTCAATATACTGAATAGTTATTCAGTGTGCGAACCGAATTCTAGAGCCCTGTCCCAGCCGTTATCCTCGTCTATTCACTGCTCTGTATGAACAGCCGCCAGCGTCGCGCCGACGCCGACGCCGAGTCACTGTGACTCACTTCTTCAAGGGAACTTTACATTCAATATGTGACGCTTCGTGTACTTTTCAAATTCTTACATTGGAGTCTATTATCTACTTTTAGTACAAGAATGTGGAATATGACGCGAGAGCTCCGCTCTAGCGTTACCTACCGAAATAACTTGTAAGTGATGGGTGCTTGTCTCTGCTCTAATAATACCGGCCGGGCCCAGCTGACGCGACCTCTCCTCGCTCCGCTCGCCGCGCGCCGCCGCGCTGTGCGGCTCCCACCGCAAACGTGCCTCTATTCAATTCCTATTCAATTTAGAAACCTTTGTGGCGCACTGGCTATGTGTACGTATGTGTATGCGAGCCATCACCGGGCGGCGGGACGTGTTCACTACGATAATAATATCTTTCTCATGATTACTCGCAATTTATAAGCCGAAACGGGCGGCGTGGCGACAACAGGAACCTTGCGGGAAGCGTACATGGCGCACTATTAATTGCGCGCACAGCTGACGCCGAGCCGCGGCTAATGAGCGCGGCGGCGCGTCAACATGCCGCCCTGACTCCGCATCGCCTACTTCACTATGACTTATAATGACGTCCATTTACAGTTTAAAGTGCAAAAGTGCTCGGCTGAGGCCACGGACGCGTCGTCCGCGCACTAGCAACACGCGTCACCGAATTAGTCGCGATCGTAAGGAAACAGGCCGCCGCAACCTCGCCGGCGAGACGAGACCTGCCTGCGCCAGGGCCAGGGGTGACACGCTGCTGTGAGCGTCACCATACGCCGCGGTCACCTGACTCGAAGTGACGCGGCGATGTTACGACGGACACTGATCTGATACTACTGAACAAAGTAGCTCTCTTTCTAAATCAAAATGTTTTTCAATCAAAACGTCAAAAGCTAGTGCACGGTTCCGATTGGTCGTTTCCTATGGAGAAGAACTTGCAAGATATTTCATGGTTGTACAAATTCAAAATACTGAAAAAGTTGGTTGTAACAAACTCGTAGTTTGAATTGTTACTCGTAAATTGAACCTGAATCTGATGTCTCCCAGTGCCATTGGAGATTGGGAGACATCAGAGAGGAATTCCGCTTCATGAAATCATGACTACATTGTAACATAATTTGTAGTCGCAAGCCGTAAATTCGCCCGCGGCGCTTAGTGATGAGACTTGCGTGACCGTTACGGAGATGATTATGATCTACACAAACATGGGCAGATACAGTACGCTTGTGTTAGCTACACCGCGCACCGAGACACGGCGTATGATTACTTATTAATTAACGTCATTCCGCGCGACTGTATCTGATATGTCAGATTTGGTTTCAAGCCAACTGCTTATACTGTTACGTTCTCCACTATCATTTGTCAGTCAAGTGTCTCGTGCCCCCCGCGGCCCCGTCCCGCCTCGCTCGCCGCGCGCCTCGTGTGCGGCCAGCCTATTTATGTGGGGACACGAAATTTCCTCCAGACCGCTTTGAAGGCAATTACGTCGAGTAGCTGTGACAACTTTGCGAAACGTTTGAACTTCTTTTATACATTTAGAGGAGGCGGGCGGGGGAGCGCGGGGAGCGGCGGGCCGCGCGTGAGGACGAGCTGTCAGTGGCACTCGGCACTCCCGCGCCACGCACTCGCTCCCGGGAGCGCGGCAGGGGCGCCGGCTGTATCTATTGCTGCTAGTTCTTTTCTGCCACATTATTTCAGCGGGCTGCAAGTTCATTGACAATTTAAGCACACAGAAACAGTGCAGGTTGGAGTGTCGGACGCTCTTCCGGTACATAAGAAGATACGCGAACGACGCGCTCCCCTTCTGCACCCGACCTATACAAGTGAGACGCTTGTATGAGTTATTACAACTATGTATGAGATTTCGCCTTTAAAGTACTGGCTGGATTATGTATAATACATCATCGGCTCCCATCTGTTCAGCGACGCACCGGCTAGGGCAGGGAGTCCTATACATATTTTACGTCAGTAAGTGTCAACCGGAGCCGTGCCATCAATCTTCGTTGTAACAAAGAATCTACTAAGTATAGCAGACGATAATATAACTTATCTCCATCTCTACCTAGTAAGGAAGTAATGAACGCTTCAATACATGGCCGTTTACCAATAGCGCCGTTGTCCATGAGCTGGCTAATAAGAGTAGGTATTATTAACACTTTTGGCAAAGCATCCCCATTCCCCTTTCCGAGAGCCGTTCACGTCAGCTGTTAAATAAAAGACAGCACACATCAATTCGGAAAACGGTCGTCACCGTATCGCCTTTCGTTCCGCCGTCAAATAACCGTCCAGCTACCTCACGCAAGCAAGTAACCAAATCGGGTACAGCGTGGGGTACCAACCGTACCAGTAGGAGGCCGCAGGAGGGATGAGAGGGCAGTGCTGGAAGCAGAGTCGTCAGCGCAGGGAGCGCTGGCTGAGCACGCGCCTCGCCGCGCTCGCGAGCTCGTCCCGAGGTGTCGAGGTTACGTTACGATTCCGATTAGTTTGCTTTTCAGAAGGAAGTTTTATACAAAAAATACCCAACACGGTAGATACGGCGACGAGCCAATGAGTAGGCGGACCCTGGCAATGGCCGGGATTAACGCCAAGCAGAAGAAGAAGAAGATACGGCGACGAGCCGTTTCCGAGTGGAGACGTGCGCTGTGACCTCTAGTCATGGCGGCGTGTGGCCGCGCGGCGCTGCGTGCTGCGTCAACACACGCACGTCGCACTGCATCAGACTGCATGTCCTCGCAGTTAGCGCGCGAATGTTAACCAGGCGAGCGTGCGCCGGCAGGCCGCAGGGGCCGCGCTCGCCCCGCGCCTACGAACATGCTGCTATGTAAGCAATGAGCAAACAAACACGTTATTCAATTTATGGTCGCCATACCTACTTGATAGTATAACTGTAGTTAAATCCGCTCAACCATTCAAGTCTCGAATGACGAAAGTTGTACCAGAAGCAGAACCCTGAGACACACCACAATCTCAAATCCATTTACGTCCGATTCCATACTGACCTCAGTTACGAAACTACATTACTGCTCCATAGCTTCAATACATTAATGTTTTCCATCTCGTATCGTATACGGCCGGCGGAAAACCGTGGCTAGAAGTAGGTATAACAATATCATGGTCTAGTGTATCGAAAGCCAAAATAACTGCTGGAAAATGACCTATCACTTTATGCTTGTCTTTTAAGTGACAGCCGACCCAGTCCGTCCGATATAACTGAGGTTTAAAAAATATTGCACAATTTTTTTTAATATCAGTGTATCCGTCCTTGCAATTACTAAGCATACGAGTAGCTTACCAATATTGTTGATCTTGCAGATGTTGGGCACAAAAGACTATAACTTCGCTTATTTGATACTGATTGTCACAATGGTATGAGAAGTTTCTGACCATAACATAACACCGTCGAAATTAACTTTAAGTACTCCCAATTATGATCATCCATGAATTATTTCAAAAGCAGCGCCGGAATACGGGATGTGGGCAGAGCAGCGGAGCCGTCGTGCTGCAGTGTGGTTACCTCGTACGAGGTACATACAACGCGGGGCTCCTCAAGTGCACACGCCCGCCGCGGCTTATTGCTCCAACTTGTTAACTGTAGGCAGCGGCCAGAAAAACCTCTCCGCTTCGTGGCTTAACAAAATACTCGCATCTACATAAATGGTTACGATGAGAAAAAAATAAATAAACACGTTTTTAAAAGGTTGAGTAGTCAGGTCTCCGCTACTTTTTGCCGTCGTTTGCATTCTATAGCAAAAACGTTTACCTTTATTACTATTGCTGTAATTGGCGTAACGCTATTAGGACACATTCATTAGTATTAAATTCGAATTCCTCGCTTGAAGCAGGCCGGGGCCCGGAATGCGGCGCTAACAATGTATGTTTGAGCTAGTTAGTGAGTGCTTGTTCAAGTGTCTGCGGTAACGGAGCCGACAAATGTCCGCGAAGCGGTCGCATTGTGAAACAGCCTCGTGTTCGGTTTTCTCATAAATATTATTATAATGTCACGATAGGAAGTGGCGCGCTGGTCATTACACATAACCGCTGTGAATTGTTGTAATCAGAGCATATCAAATGGAATTCAATGGTACGTTACGTGGCTTGTCGCGCACGCACTGCACACGCCGCGTCACCGCAGCGCCGCAGCAGCACCACTCCGCGCGAGCTCGGAGCGGAGCGCGCCACGTCACTATGTCGGCACCATGCTGCTGGCTCCACCGACTCAGTTTTCAAGAGATTCATATCATCAAAGATGTGTGCTGGGATAAAAGATATTTTTTTTTTAATATGATTTTATGATGACGTGAGTGTATTTCTCCCGCAACACTTCTGTGTGCGTCCGCGCGGTGGCGCGCTGTAATACAGCAGTGTTACATGCGCTTGCGTCGCGTCGCGTCGCTATGAATCAGCGCTGTGCTATGCGCGGCCCGCACCGCCCGCGGCCCGCTTTGAACTGAGATTGAACAGCGCTGGCCGTGACCACTACAATGAGTGCGTTGCTCGTTCATCATTATGACCGTTTCCCCGTGGGTGAGGCTGACCAATAAAATGAACAAAAACAGTACGATATTGGGGCTTTCATATTCGGATATTGTAGAAGTTGCACTGTGAAACTGTGTGAGGTGTGTTACGCCGGGAGCCGACGCGCCCGCTGGCCGCAGTCGCGCCGCTCAGCCACAGCACGGGGGCGCTCGCCGCGTGCTCACTGCTCAGCACTCTATCAACAAGCTGTATTATAGCTACATTTGCTAGTGTGGTGCTGAGTTGAACCCAGCACACCTGTGCACCGGTGTGTCTGAACACACAGTAACGACGCTATGCTCGTCGAGGTATCATCAAACTGTATTGGTTTATTTATTGAATGTTTCTGCAACTAAAGGTACAAAGGCGCACTTGGCGCCTGTGTCAGCGCTGCACTTGCTACTCGGGAGTCTCTCACACTCTCTCTCTAGTAGTGGTTGACGTCCGCGCGTCCGCTCCGCTCGAGCCGCGCCCGCTGCGCTCGTCAGCGTGTCCGCGCGCTTGTCACGGCTTACAGAAACATTAATGAATGTCAACGTCAACTAGATAATAATTTACCGAGTTCGCTTCCATGGCATGTACCAGCTACGTAGCTACGTAGCTTCACGTATGGTATTTCAGCATTTTATATTCATGTTACGAAGAGGATCTTTACGTTGGTTTGGCCGAAAATCTTCTGTCGTTTACCGACACTGCTATTACCACTTGGTCTGGTCTGATAACCTGGACTTAATATAATGCCTTTCAACTGTCCAAAAAACACCCCGTCGTTTTTGCGTCGGTGGTTAAAAGGAAAATGTCCAGTCCAGTGCTGGATTCTAAGAACTTTAAGCTCGGTTAGATTGTTCTTGCTTAACCTCTCATTTGGCAAAGCTATCAATTCTTCTTCTCGCGTCGATCTGACTCAAAGTTTATCCGACCAATATTTAGTCACCTGGAGAGCTCTGTCGTTGGCCTCGTATAGATCGTTGGCTACCACTACTTCTATAATTATGATGAATTGATAAAACAAAAATCGCGGTGAATAGCAACGCTCCACCACTAGAATTTTGCTGCGAGAATACGTCTTTCGTCAGCACGTGTGTAATAAGTATAATGATGTACCGGTCAGGACAAACTCTTGAACCAGGACTACTACAACACAGGCTCTGTGCGATTAACCCCTCACTAATACTGACTTGCTGATCTTTCCGATCTGGGCTACAACTTTATAATAGGCTTTATGTTAGTTTCATTTAAGTGTTGAATTTTTATTGTTTTCTTACGCTTGTTTCCTTCAAAAAGTAAATACTGAATGAAACAGTAGACAACTTATTATATTTACTGAAACTAACAAATCTAACAGCCCCCGCACATTGAGCCACTAGTGGCGGCCACAAGCTGCGGACGCGTTTCTCCATACGTTTTGTATAGCGTCGGCGCACACCGAGCGTTTGAGTGGCCGCGGCCGAGCCACGAGCTGCGGGAGTCGACGGCGCTCGCTAGGTACTTGTGGCCGCGACTCGCGCACACACGGCCGCTGTGATCGGCTTCCTCCCACGTCAGTACTAGGTACTTGTTGAACAACTGCCGCAAGTGCAGCCACTGAAGACCGCATCCAGCCATCAGTGTCTGCTCACTGGTGGCGGCGTGTATGGCTCCGACTGCACCACTGGTGGGCAAACAATCAATCATGTTTATTTGTCAGAATATGGTATGGTATGGTCGCGTTTAGCAACGGCGACTCGTGGTCATAATGAGCGGGGGCTGTAATAGTTGCCATGTTTGAAGTATACATTCCGACGTAATATGAAACAGCACTTTCGGTCCCGTGAACAATATCTCCTAGTTGACACCAGGGCCCCGACAAAGCTGATATCTAATTCGACATAATTATGAGTCAAAAACTGACTGAACTTAGGCTATTTGTAAAACTCGACAATTGTCAAGAATCTACACTCACATTATAACTGAAAACTATCGGTGAAATTTTGGTTCATGAATTTAAATGAGGCTAAATTAATTTTTTCAAAGCAGAAATCTGTAATCGCTACGGAAGACAGAAGGCACACTTTGGGAAAAATAGAAAACCAACAAAATTGCAATTAGTTAGGTAGACCGTCAAGTAGGTATACTGTTAACCCCAGGGCGGCAGGGCCCCACATGCTCGGTCCGCGCCTGGCAGAGATAGCTGTTTAATGAGAGTGCCACTGGCTTACTAATTATTGCACATTATGTGACCTGCTGAGCAGAACGCTGGCCACGGCAAGAAAAGCGTGACGGAGACAGCAGCGACTACCCCGTAACGTAAGAGCGTGTAGCCCGTAGGTGCTGCTCCACTCGTCACGTCCGACGCTGTGTTCACGTTGCTATTGGAACACACAACACATTGTAAGACATTACTCGACACGTAGTCGAATACACGACGCAACAGCTAACGTTACACGACAAGGGGTGGAATCGCCGACGTGTATAGGACGACTATGACACTAATTAGGGATTAGGGGTCAGCTAGTATCAAATAACATGAAGTTGCCACCAAAACTACAACTCAACTTCGCACAATATATGTTTGTTGGGATGGAAGGCTCGTGATGGCCGGTGTATCGAGGTGATGCCCTAGTGAGTCGTAGCGTTGCTTTGCGACGTGGTTTGCCTCGAAGACTCGAGAAGACTGACTGCAATGTGCAGCAAATATATCGATATACATATATTTTTGCCAATAGTGCATCGACATTGGAATGTATTACATCCTCATTTTAATGAAACACAAAGTAACACAAGGTGACAGTAAAAATTAATACTTGCCAAAGACACTGTCTAACTGCAAAAAGCGTGCGACGCAAAAAGCAAAAACCAATTAAAGAAGTAGAAGTAATAATTAGTTCGAAACGTAATACAAACAATAAGTAGCCTTTAATGGTCTGTTGTCTTTCAGGTTACAACTGTTAACAATTAAATAGTTAAGATTAATGAAAAATGTGTGACTATATTGTAATCAAAAATTCTTTTTCAGAGCAATGCATATTAGTTTTGCTTCGTCATTGCCACAATTGTCATATATATAAGGAAAAACCAACTTCTTGACATAATTATCGCACACGACACAGGCGCACAGCCGAAACTACAGGGCTTAGGAGCGTGAAAGATTGTACAAGGTTTCCCTCAATCACTTAGGCAAGCACTAACAGGGAATTTCTTAAAATTCACCCCCTAAACGGATGAAACGGGGATCATAAGTTTGTATTGAGAAACCTACTTTCACGCGGGTGAAGCCGCAGGCAGAAGCTAGTTTAAAATATTATGGAAAAGTTAAGATATGAATTTGTAGTAAAACAACGAGTGTGGTTAAGCAGAGTAAGGCTTTGTCTTGGAGAAGGGATGGTGCCACCGTTGAAGTTGAGGTTATTATGCGCATACCCTCAAGTATGGATGCCTATCAATAAAGCTTTGTTATCTCAGAACAATTGCAAGCAAAAGAAAACAAATAGGTAAAAAAAATCAGTGAAATTAGGTACATGACACCGTTATTATTATTACTAAAGTTAGTCATCGCAGTTCTTTAAACTAAACATTTACGTCAAAAATGGTTATTGTTTACGATTTTTTGCTTAATCACGATGAAGCACTTTCACTCCACAGTAAAGCATGATCAGCACTAAAATGTTCTTCTACTCTGAAAGAGGATATGGGCCGTAATTGAATCCGGCCCGCGGGTCCAGCGCGCTTGAGGCGAGATCCCGCGTCCCGGCGCGCGGCGGCGGCGTACAATGCGACGGCGACGGCGCGGCCTCCACAGGAGCTGGTTTGTGCTGAGACAGCAGACGCGAGGCGACCCGGCTCGGGAGCGCCGCCGCCGCCGCCGCGCAGACACCCTCTAGTTCATCCGCTGCAGGATAGCTGCCGCGTGAAGTGGCCACGGCGCCGCGGCGCGCGGCGGACGTGCGCCCGCCCGCCTTAGCATGCACTCACACACCTACGCGATTGGTTTCACATTCCCCTGATCAGTTACATGTTACATCCTTACTAAGTGCACAACCAGCAATACAATCCATTTCACTGTTGCTAAGATCATTCATTATTTTTGGGTTGGATAAGGTCTTAAACACTCAGGTTCAGATGTAAGTAATTCTGAAGTGTATCAGCTGTATGTAGTTAGTATACAGTGCTGTTAACTAGAGCTCAAGTATCATCATAGTCAAACGCGACGCAAAACAACTTATCAAAAAGTTATGGTACCTAGTAAACAGGTACCGTTATATTGTACAAAGACAAAGCGATGCTTGTCCGTAAGAGCTCGAGTCATTAATATGTGTACTCACTACATGGTGCAGCTCTCTCAAATGTAACTCACCATATTTATGCCAAACATGGACTCGAATAGTAGTTGAGTATTCACAGTAACTGTGCTGAACCCGCTACGAATCATAAGTGTGATATTATGTACGTAATGGCACATTCATTAGCATTTTGCGACGGTTTCGGCGCTCCGTACTGTTAACTGCACAGCTGCCCTAATTCCTGAAACGAAATGGAAACTGCAGAGCTGTTCGATGCAGAGAGGCTTCAGAGATCTCACCATGTGTAGCTGTGTGCTGACCGAGCCGTGGACACGAGCTGTCGGGACACCGGCCGGCGGACGTGGCGCCAGCCGGCCCGCACGAGCCGGCTGTCGGCAGGGCCGGCCGCGCCATCAGCCACACTCACAGTAATCCGGTTAGAAAGGATTCCGAAAGTGCTCGATGTAACTACGACCTGTCACTGACGATATCATACCGTTCAGCCTTTAAGGACAATTTTAGCGTGACTTTAAAATCGAGCATTGAATAATACAAAATCAAAGTCAAAAAGTGTTTAGTTTACATAGGCCTACATGGGCACTTATAAAACGTCATAAGCCAGTGCTAAATTAATTTCCCAGTACTCGGCTGAACGATCGCCCCACAGCGCAGCGCCCAGCAACGATTGATTCCTTTACCTACGTTCTAAGAATAACATCACTCAAATAGTATGTATAATATTAGATAACTCGTGCCTACCCATTTAGTTTTTTATTTTATAGTTTGGAAGTGCCAAACCTTTTCGGGAATCCTTGTTCATCTAATAGTTGATATCTCCACATAAGTACAATATTTTCCCGTGTTCCAGTAGTTTTCCTTGGATCTGGACGCACGATAGTCAGGCGGGCAGCCGCGGACGGAGGTCGCACGTCGCTCACCGAGGGAGACGCCGCGCTCGTCCTAGTGCTTACTATCCATCAACGCCGACACTGACGCCATTTTGCGAAAGAATAATAACGATGCGATTATCTTGTTTCACAATTGGAAAGACAACGTCACGCTTCCTGTTAGTACTTATTCCCAAAAGGCTTTCGCAAGTGTGTCTGTTACACCTATATTGAGGTAAGCAACGGTTCAGTTATTGGGAAGGATCAAACGGGTCTATGTCAAACTCTGTGTTACTGCTGGGAATTTCATACAAAATCCTTACCAACGTGGCAGTCGGTGGACAAGTGGACAGCCCGTAGTGACTTGGGCAGCAATATAAAAAGTAGTATTCATATCAGTATACGTAGGTATTCTTTTTATTTTATTTTTTTATTTTTTTTTAGTCTTTATAAACTAGTGCTTGACTGCGATCCCACCTGATGGTAAGCAGTGATGCAATCGTCGATGGTGAGGCGCACTAGTTTATTAAAAGCCTATTCACTCTAGCCTTGAAGACACCCAAATCATAATCGGACGGAAAAACCGCAGCAGGCAGATTGTTCCAGTCCCTCGATGTACGCGGTATGAAGGACGAGGCGAAACGCTTAGTCCGGACCGTAGAGGTTTGGACAACGTTAGGGTGGATACCCGCCGTACGACGGCTTGTCCGATGGTGGAAAGGGGATGGCGGAATCAATTCATGCAATTCCTGCGCACAATCTCCGAAATGCATCCTGTAAAAAACCGAAAGGCTGGCTACCCTGCGCCTGTGCTCAAGGCTTTGTAGATTGGAGTTAGCCAAATCTGGATCCCCAATTAACCTCTTTGCACGCCTTTCCACTGAGTCCAAAGCTGCCAGGTGGCATTTTGCAGCTCCAGCCCATATGTGGCTGCAGTACTCCACACACGATCGGACCTGTGCTTTGTATAACATTAGAAGCTGTCCCGGTGTGAAGTACTGCCAGACCTTTGCCAAAACGCCGAGTTTCCTAGCAGCTATCTTGGCCTTGGACTCAATGAACCGCCCAAAGTTCAGATCGGAGGAAATTTCAACTCCCAAGAGCTGAAGGCGGTCGGTGCATTCCAGGGATACATTCCGGAAAGCAGGAGCCAAGGTGAACGGGCTCCTTTTAGCGGTGAATAGACACGCTTGTGTTTTGGTGGCGTTGAATCCCACCAAATTGGCTTCGCCCCACTTGGAGACTGCCTGAAGTGAGTCATTCGTACGCTCTACCATAGCCTCTCTTTCAGACTGGATTAGCTCCTTACTAGCCTGAGTACTCGGCATGTATCTCTCTACAACTGTGCTATCATCTGCATACCCATAGATACCGGGCAGCAGCAGATCGTTGATATGGAGCAGGAAGAGAGTTGCAGAGAGAACAGACCCCTGAGGAACTCCGGCATTAGTTATCATGGGCTCTGATGAGCATCCGTCGACAACAACTCGGAGGGACCGTTCACTCAGGAAGTCTTTTATCCAGTTAATCAGGCCAGGAGAGATGCCGTACGCTGGAAGCTTACTCAAAAGGCTAGCGTGCCATACCCTATCGAAGGCCTTCGAGACGTCTAAGGAGACTGCAAGTCCTTCCCCATTCTTCTCGAGGGCCTCGCCCCACAAGTGAGTGGCATACACTAGTAGGTCCCCAGTAGACCGATTGCGACGAAACCCGTACTGTCGGTCACTGAGGAGATCGTTACCTTCCAGGTATGCCATGAGGGGCGAGTTCAATACACGCTCCATAATCTTGCAGAGTATGGAGGTTATTGAAATCGGCCGATAGTTGGTAGGATGGGTACGACTGCCCTTTTTGGGCACGGGCTGCACGTTGGCAAGCTTCCAGGACTTCGGCACTATACCAGTCCTATATGAGAGGCGAAACAAGCGTGTCAGAACAGGAGACAACTCGGGCGCACATGCCTTGAGAACAATCGCTGGAATACCATCTGGTCCACTAGCCTTATTCACGTCTAGACGACACAGTGCTCTCAGAACCTCTTTGTTCCTTATACGGACTTCGGGCATCGAGGTGCCACAGTGAGGCAGAGTCGGTGGAGTAGCACTGCCAGTGTCAAGACGAGAATTATGGGCGAAGAGAGATGCAAAGAGACCCGCTTTCTCTCTCGCCGTATGAGCTAGTGTTCCATCTGGCCGAACCAGCGGAGGCAATGTGGGCCGACAGAAGTTCGCTTCGACCGACTTGGCAAGGGACCAGAATGCTCTGCTACCGGACGGTTGCGCAGAGAGCTTCGGCTTTGGCCAATGTGGGAAATGCGATCGAAGCGAGCCTTCCTTAGTGCCTTTTTGTAGGACTTGGCAGCATGGTTGAAGGCTCTCTTCTTTGAGTTCAGGTCCGGAGCTTTGCGGTCACGAGCATCCACCCAGGAAAGAAACGCCGAGTGCTTTCGCTTTTCAGCTTCAGCACAGCCGGCGTTGAACCATGGGCGGGCTGAGCTACCGACGGGTACGTCACCATATGGGATGTAATACTCCATAGCTTGACGCACCACATCGGAAATTGCCTCCGCACAGCTCGACGGATTTTCCGAAGAGAAGCAGACCTGCTGCCAAGGATAAGACGCAAAGAAGTGCCGCATCTCATCCCAATCTGCTGACTTGTAACGCCACACTCGCCGTTCACCGCGTGAGTCGCAGTCAGGTGGCGAGAAGGACGTTACAGATTTCACCAGACAGTGATCTGAAGTTCCGAGTGGTGAGGAAACTGTTACGATACATCTGTCTGGATCGGTTGTCAGCAGAAGGTCCAGACAATTGGCAGTATGACCAGCAATATCAGGCACCCTTGTCGCTTGCTTTACCAACTGAGAGAGCCCCATTGAAACTGCAAAGTTTCGCGCTTCTCTCCCAGCGTGGTCAGTCCTCTGGTATGGGAAAAGCCAGTCTTGATGACAGGCGTTAAAGTCCCCCAGAGCGACGAACTGCGCATCAGGGTGCCGATGCAGGGCCGTATCGGCGGCCATACCGAGGTGGTCAAATAACCGAGTTGTCTCCTGATCACCGCTGTGGGATCGGTAGACACAGGCATAGACAATTTTGTCCATACCTGTGTCCACCAACAGCCATAAGGTTGAAAAATCGGGGTCTTCAAGGTGACGGAGACGCTGGCAGCAGATGTCATTGCGCACGTACACACAGACCCCGGCACGCTGTCGGAAGTGATGCTCCAGTGAGTATCCCGGGTAGTTGAGGTACGCCGCATCTGACGGACATCTAATCTGCGTCTCCGTCAAGAAAAGCAAGTGTGGCTTATCGGTTTCAAGGTGGTGGTGGACCGCATTGATATTGGAGTGCATCCCTCGAATATTCGAGAGATGCACTTGGAATGGGAGGACGTGCAACCGCTGTCGACACCTGCTTTTCTTTTTACCTTTTTTCATTGTTGTTTGGGTTTGGAGTGAATAGGAATGGTGGAAGATAGCAGTTGAGCGAGGTGATGCGATGTTAGACCCAATAACACACTCAGAATTGCTGCGCCAATGGAGGTTTGATCTGGAGACTGCGGGGACGCCCGAACCCCCCCAAGGATCGCCATCGGGTCCTCCCATCCGGTCGCCAACCGGCACGATGGGGCCACCCTGGGATTTTTCGCAGATGGCGGGGCAGCCTTTCGTGTGTGGCTGGCACACTACTTGGGCCCCCAACTGTCTACGGTCGGCCAGCGGAGCACCGTGCTTCGGATCCCGCTACCCTCCATGATCAAACATCCGGCACAACAACAGCTGGTGTATCATACCCGGTACACATCGCAACACAACTGCTCAGACCTATCCTCCACCGTACGGCTTCACCAAACATCATGCCGGAACACGACGGATCGCTTGGCGGCATGGCTTTGTCTGGTGGGTGGTAATCTTTAAGCCGGCAGCCGATGCAATGGCCTACCACCAGATTTACTGCTCGTTTAGCACTACCCAGGGGACACGTGTAGGGTGGTCGAAATTCAAGTAAATCCTACGGACGCGAGCAGCCCATCCCCCAAAACTATTGTATTCCATACAATTGGTCTAGAAATCAGTCTTTTCCTACCAAACCTATTTAGGTGCATATGTTTCTGCGAGCTGGCGCGCCGCCGTCGATTGCGCCGCACGCCCTCTCCGCAACACGCCTACGGACATGATATATTTTATTGGATGATTTCATGTATACGAGCTTTACTGGCCCTTTATAGCCTATAGTTATGTTAATAATGCGCGTTGAATACCGTCACGCGTGTTCGCTTCACACTGAACACCAATAGCGTTAAGATAATGCTGTTCAATTGCTATCCTGTTGATGTGCTTTATAAATCTTATTTACTCGTAGTTACAGACGAGACGACCCAGAACAATTTTAAGAAAGAAATGTTCTTATCTAGTAATTGATGCAACATGTCTTATAACTCAACTTCCCAGAGAAGGTGAGATGAGCCGCTCTGCAAAGTTTGTACCAGTAGTAGTTCAGGAAAACCTAATCATAACATCTGGTGAGCGTGCGCGCCCGCCGCGCTGGCGGCGGGAGAGTGGCAGCGAGCCTGTCCTCTCCGCCGTCGACTAATAAGTACCGCTCCGCCTAGCTTGCCCACGCCCAGGCGCTCCATGCTACTTTCCTCACGGCTGCCATTGTGGCGTAGTAGTCAACAGCCTCCGCCACCACGGCCTGGCATGCAGTCAAAGCGCGGGACGCATTCCACGGCACGCGAATATAACGACATCATCCGACGAGCCCTCGTCACCGTCGGCATGCCGGCTGTTTCAGACCCTCATGACTGGCACGCAACAGTGGCACAGGCCTTTAGTGTGCCCCATGCAACATGGCAATGTTGCCAGTCTGTTGTGCTCACTTCCAGTCCACAGCGAGGCCGAGGAATTTCTAGACGCCATGTTTTAGCTTGGTGTTATTGAATATTGTCTTTAGTTTGTTCTATTATAATTATTATTCTGTGCTCTGATATTTATTTATTTGGGTTGAATAGAACGGCCGAAGCCAATTACACTATCATTTAAACTGATAGCTAAATTAACTCAGTCATGTACTTATTCTTCTCACTAAAACAGTAGTTAAGGGCCTCTTTCACAATGTCCGAGTAGGCACTACTCACTGAATAAATTCAAAAATGGAACAGAATTTGTATGAAATATCTGCCAAGTAAGAATTTGGAAAGAAGATATTGAAAACTTAATCAGAAGTGGTGAAATAGGCTCTAAAGTGTTATTAACTTATTATTCTTCTTGTTGTCAAACTAGTTCTCGTTTTATTTCGTTGCTGTCTATCGTAACATCGCTTTTCGCTATCAAAAGAAATGTTGTCAAGTAAAGAGCCGCATAAACGGGAATCATTTCTCTGAACCGTATCTGTATAATTTTGCAAAGTAGGTATTTACTTATCTACGCCTGTTTTAGTTAGGTTATAGTGTGTATTTTTAATATTACATAAATACAATTACAAAAAAACCGGCCAAGAGCGTGTCGGGCCACGCTCAGTGTAGGGTTCCGTAGTTTCCCGACCGTCACAATAAGTGTCCCCAACTTTTCAAAAACTGTTCGTCCCATCAAGTTCAAAATAATTTTCCTAGAAAGTCTTTGTAAAGCTCTACTTTCCAGATTTTTTTCATATTTTCTAAACTTATGGTTCAAAAATTAGAGGGGGGGGGGACACATTGTTATTTACTTTTGGAGCGATTATTTCCGAAATTATTGATATTATCAAAAAATGATTTCAGTAAACCCCTATTCATTTTTAGGGTTCCGTACCTCAAAAGGAAAAAACGGAACCCTTATAGGATCACTTTGTTGTCCGTCTGTCCGTCCGTCTGTCAAGACCCTTTTTCTCAGGAACGCGTGGAGGTATGAAGGTGAAAATTATATCAATTACTCAGGTCTACTGTCCCTTGAAGCTGTGAAAAAATCAAACTTCTAAGCCAACGCAATCAAAAGATACAGCCGTTTATGCCGCAAATTTTCGACACTTGCAAGAGAATCAAAACCTACAGGGTACTTCCCGTGAACTCAGAATCTTGAAATTTGGTACGAAGCAACGTCTTATAGCATAGATAAAGGAAAAATTACGAAAACCATAAATTTTTAGTTACATCACATAATATATTTTTTTTTAATAATTTTAAACTTACTACCCATTTCCTCATAAACGCGTAGAGGTATTAAATTGAAATTCATACCAAATACTCAGGTCTATAATACCTTTAAGCTGTAACAAAATCAAACTTCTATGTCAACGCAATCAAAAGAAACAGCAATTTAAGCTGCATATTTTGAAACTCGCAAGTACTCGCAAGGGAATCAAAACCTAAAGGGTACTTCCAGTCGACCTAGAATCTTGAAATTTGGCATGAAGCAACGTTTTATAGCACTCATATAGGGAAAAGTCTGAAAACTGAAAATTTGTTGTTACGTCACAAGAATTATTTTTTTGAAAAATCTTCAACGCTCGATTCGAGAATAGAACTTTATTCATAGGTAAGTTAGAGGTATTGAGTTGAAATTAACACCATATAATTGGGTCCGTGGTCCCTTGAAGCTGTGCAAAAATCAATTTTCAATTCAATTGGTAAAGTGACGGGAAAAAAAAACCGGGCAAGTGCGAGTCGGACTCGCGCACTGAGGGTTCCGTAGTAACTTACCTATAAAAACAGTTCAATCGAACAATTCGACAGTCTCGAAATGTACGTTTTTTGCAGTATAAACGGACGAATCTTTTTTTCCCGTCACTTTACCAATTGAATTGAAAATTGATTTTTGCACAGCTTCAAGGGACCACGGACCCAATTATATGGTGTTAATTTCAACTCAATACCTCTAACTTACCTTAATTCTCGAATCGAGCGTTGAAGATTTTTCAAAAAAATAATTCTTGTGACGTAACAACAAATTTTCAGTTTTCAGACTTTTCCCTATATGAGTGCTATAAAACGTTGCTTCATGCCAAATTTCAAGATTCTAGGTCGACTGGAAGTACCCTTTAGGTTTTGATTCCCTTGCGAGTACTTGCGAGTTTCAAAATATGCAGCTTAAATTGCTGTTTCTTTTGATTGCGTTGACATAGAAGTTTGATTTTGTTACAGCTTAAAGGTATTATAGACCTGAGTATTTGGTATGAATTTCAATTTAATACCTCTACGCGTTTATGAGGAAATGGGTAGTAAGTTTAAAATTATTAAAAAAAATATATTATGTGATGTAACTAAAAATTTATGGTTTTCGTAATTTTTCCTTTATCTATGCTATAAGACGTTGCTTCGTACCAAATTTCAAGATTCTGAGTTCACGGGAAGTACCCTGTAGGTTTTGATTCCCTTGCAAGTGTCGAAAATTTGCGGCATAAACGGCTGTATCTTTTGATTGCGTTGGCTTAGAAGTTTGATTTTTTCACAGCTTCAAGGGACAGTAGACCTGAGTAATTGATATAATTTTCAGCTTCATACCTCCACGCGTTCCTGAGAAAAAGGGTCTTGACAGACGGACGGACAGACGGACAACAAAGTGATCCTATAAGGGTTCCGTTTTTTCCTTTTGAGGTACGGAACCCTAAAAAAGATTCGTCCGTTTATACTGCAAAAAACGTACATTTCGAGACTGTCGAATTGTTCGATTGAACTGTTTTTATAGGTAAGTTACTACGGAACCCTCAGTGCGCGAGTCCGACTCGCACTTGCCCGGTTTTGAATACCTATCCAACAATATATCATACATTAGGGTTGAAATTTAAAAAAAGGGGTACTACCCTAATAAAACATTTTTTTCCAATTTTTATTTTTGCACTTTGTCGGCGTGATTGACATACGTATTGGTACCAAATTTCAGTTTTCTAGAGCTAACGGTCACAGAGATTAAGCGAGGACGGCAACAGACATGGCGAAACTTCCGTTTTTGCCAATTGGCTACGGAACCCTAAAAAAACATAATAGAATAATACATATATATAATATTATTATAAAAATAAAAAGGAATACAATAAAAACCGTGATAGAGTGGCAACTCTACTTCGCGTCCTGCCGTTGGATACGATGCAAAGGTACATAATTGAGCTATTTTTATATAGGGAGTTTAGGGAGCAATTGTAGGAGCATACCTACAAACTTAGAATTAAAAAACAAGTAAGTAGCTACCCATATTAAACTGAGTCTTGGGTGTTGTACTCATGCATTTGTCATAATCTAATAATTAGTAGTATTCAATAAAAGGCAGATGTGAATTGGGGCAACAAAACAATGAACACTACATCGAACCTTGAGCAAGTGTACGTGCAGGAAAACATTGCCGAGTGTGGCGATCAGCAGTCAGTAGCGACAGCGTGCGCGCGGCGCGACACGGCCGGAGCGCGCGCGGCCTCGCGGACGAGCTCATCTTAGCCAGGCCGCACACCAGGCATACAATTGTTTCTCCACAATTGTAGCGCCACATTTGAAATGCGACACATTTAACGCCCCCATATATTCCTACGAGAGCACGCACACCGAGGAAACATTTGTAGCGGGCGCACTTTGTGGCGAGGTGTCATCCGCGCTACAATAATTGAAGATCGAACCTGTTCGTTTTTTGTGTCGCGTTGGTTTGAAAAAATGATAAACAACATTGAATTTTACGTTGAATTTATTGCAGAGGTCGAAAAAAGCACTATATTATACAATCATACACTCAATGATTATACTACCTAACAGACGGATTACAGAAATTATTTGGACTAAGATTGGTGAATGAATTTTGTAATTTGTGCAATCTTGAGTAAACGGATGAACCCAATAACGTCTTTTTTCTCATGAATCGCCACATCAAGAAATCGTCGTCATCAGAAGATGACGTCGACATGCTGAAAGCGATGCCACGCTACAACTGTGCTTCCGATGTGCGTATATACAATACATTTGTAGTAAGCTGAATTGTAGCGCAACGATTGTGGCGACGTAAATGTTCGATACGTGTAGCATGTGGCGCTGGTGTGCGGCCTGCCTTACTCCACAGCTCCTCACCAAGTACTGTCTTATTAGGGTTCCGTAGCCAAATGCCAAAAAAACGGAACCCTTGTAGATTCGTCATGTCTGTCTGTCAGTGCGTCCGTATGTCACAGCCACTCATTTCCGGAACTGTAAGAGCTTGAGCTATACCTACTGTTAAAACTTGGTATGTAGATGATGTAAGTATGTATCTGTGAACCGCGTTAAAATTTTGACACAAAAATAGAAAATAGATAATAAATTTTGGGGTTCCCCATACTTAGAACTGAAACTGAAAAAAAATGTCCATCAAACCCATACGTGTGGAATACCTATGGATAGGTCTTCAAAAATGATATTGAGTTTTCTAATATATTTTTTTTCTAAACTTATTTTCGCGAGATACACTTCCAAAGTGGTAAAATGTGTGTCCCTCTCCCCTTCCCCCTTGTAACTTAAAGAAAGAGAATGATAAAACTGAAAAAAATATATGATGTAGGTACATTACTATGCAAACTTCCAACGAAAATTGGTTTGAACGAGATCTAGGAAGTCGTTTTTTTTTTAATAAGTCATAAATCGTAAACCGTAATGATGTTGGTACTTGGTACGGAACCCTCAGTGCGCGAGTCCGACTCGCACTTGCCCGGTTTTTTTTAGCATACCTATCCAAACAACTACAAGTAGCATACAGTTCCACTTCTAAGAAGTTCTGAGCCAGTTATAAATCTTGCCAATGTTATTAATGAGAGTCCCTTTTAAGTAATACATACAGTCTATAATAAACAGAACATTGTATGTTTCTGTTCCCAGCTCTTATTCATGGAATTTGATCTTTAGTACGAAAAAACAGAGCGGAAATTGAAAACATGTCGCGTAAATACTACCTAATAGTATTTGCGATGTGAACAAAACTTAATAATATTGTTGAGTTAGTTTAGTCGTTTAGTCGACGAATTTACAAAAAATGTGCGTCCTTCCCTCCGTGAGCCGCGCCCCGCGCCCGTCAGCCCACCCGCTGAGAAATTGTGAAAAAACGTGACAATTTAATCGTCTGCGAAATATTTGAAAACTCGATGAGCGTAAAGAATCGTATTTGATAATAACCGCGTGAGTGCGCTCGCGATGTTCCTCCGTTACCGTGATGATAACTAACTTTATGTCCGTAAGGATTGAGGAGCCACATCAGATTTTTTAAATCTGATCTCACCATTATTTAGCAGCAGTGTAGATTATTTTGCAGCACGAATTCTAGATTTAGCAGCAAAATATATCACTAGTTATTTTAATGCAAAGGTGGCTCCTCAATCTAAACGTCTGGATTGAGGAGCCACCTGAAAACTCGTTAAGTAATGGATGCACATTTATGAAAATTTTGCAGCATTTAGCAGCTATTTAGCACATAACCGTCTAAAAATTTCGCTTCTGTAGCACTAAAATGAAAGAAAATACAATACTTTTAATATGGCTCCTCAATCTAAACGTCTGGATTGAGGAGCCACCTGAAAACTCGTTAAGTAATGGATGCACATTTATGAAAATCTAGCAGCATTTAGCAGCTATTTAGCACATAACCGTCTAAAAATTTCGCTTCTGTAGCTAGGGTTGCCAGACGGTCGGGAATTGGCGGGATTTTCCCGAATTTTTGTATGTCTTCCCGACTCCCGACAAAGCAAATAATCTCCCGAAAAATAAGTTCGATAATTTTAAGTTCACATTTTCGTCAAACGAAACTTGCAAACCACTTGGGCGCTTGGCGCAGAGCGAAAAAACATTGCAATGCACTCCGTCTGAGTCGAGTCGAGCCTATGTTTTTTTTTTCTTATATGTAAAGTGCTGTTCGTCATTAACTTCGTCTTCGTCATATTCATTTTGAGTCCGACCTCGAGGTACGAAACGTAAAGGCACGAAACGTAAAGTGGCCATCGAGGGTGTGGAGGTTGAATATGTCCATGAGTACATATACCTCGGCCAAATGGTCTAGGCGCGGCAAGATAAAGAAGTTGCTAGACGCACCGAGAACGCCTGGAAGAACTATTGGTCGATGAAACACCTGATGAAAGGATCACTCCCACTTTCCCTTAATTAGAAACTCATGGACATGTGCATCCTTCCCACTCTCACTTACGGAGTGCAAACGTGGTCATTAACTAAACGTCAAAAGTCTGCAATCGGGGTCTGCCAGCGAGCCATGGAACGAAGTATTCTGGGGGTCAAAAAAACAGACCGCATAAGAAACAGTATACTTCGTTCCAATACAAAAATCGCAGACGTAGGTTACTCAGCCGCTAAATTAAAATGGGACTGGGCAGGCCATATCTGCCGCATGTCGCCACAAAATTGGGCGAAGGCGATAACGGATTGGGTTCCGAACAGCAGGAACCGACGACGCGGTAGGCCCAGAAGGAGATGGCGTGACGACTTGGACTCCTTTCTGAAGGATTGGCCGGGAGTGGCACAAGACAGAGAGGTGTGGAAGAGTGGAAGGGAGGCCTTTGCCCTACAGTGGGACACGACAGGCTCATAATAATAATAATAATGTAAAGTGCAATGCAAAAATATGTTTGTTTACTTAATATGTATTATGTATAATTAATTCATGAATCCCCGACCGGTCTCATAGGACCGCGCTGCTATTGTCTTACTATTGTGTCTCGTTTCGCGGGTATTGATAGGTTAATTTATTATTAACTTATTTTTAGGGTTCCGTACCTCAAAAGGAAAAAAACGGAACCCTTATAGGATCACTTTGTTGTCCGTCTGTCTGTCTGTCTGCCTGTCAAGACCCTTTATCTCGGGAACGCGTGAAGGTATCAAGTTGAAATTTATACTATATCCTCAAGTCCACGGTCCCTTCAAACTGTGCAAAAATCAAACTTGTAAGTTGACGGGAAAAAAAGATTCGCCCGTTTATGGTGCAAAAAACGTATATTTCGACACCATCAAAGGAATCAAAATTCGTACTTCCCGTTGACCTAGAATCTTGAAATTTGGCGTAAAGTAAGGTCTTATAGCACAAATATAGGGAAAAGTCTGAAAATTGAAACTTTATGTTTTTTTTTTGAAAAATCTTCAAGACTCGATTCGAGAATTGAATTGTTTTCATAGGTAAGTAGATACGGAACCCTCAGTGCGCGAGTCCAACTCGCACTTGCCCGGTTTTTTTTATTTTTCCCGACCAAAGCCCTACAATCCCGAAAAATCGGTTATTGATCCCGATAACAGAAAGAATCGATCTGGCAACCCTATCTGTAGCACTAAAATGAAAGAAAATACAATACTTTTAATATGGCTCCTCAATCCTGACGTTCTAATTATATATGTTTGACTGTAGCCACCTGAAATCTCAAGGTAATCTAAAGCCAGATATACTAACATTTAGCAGAAATTTCTGCTAAATATACCAGTACAATTCAGCAATGTATATGCTTTAGATTCTGAAAAAACCATCATTAACTATTTTCTTGTAAATTCAGTGTGTAGGGTGACCACATTTTGGGGGTACCTACAAATTAATATTTCACTTACGTACGTGCATACACACAATAATATTTATTTAGTAAAGGTTGACAGGATATAATGGAACAATAAAATGTGTTTGTTTCACCGCAGTGCTTGCTCCGAGAATGCGTTTATGCCACCGTACGGTAGAATATACGCACCACATTCCACCAAAAGTGCTAGGCCCAATTCTTTTTCGCAGCCTATGTACTCCTTATAACATATCAGCTGTTTCCATCAACATCAGTCCAGCCGTTTCGGAAATAAGCTGGAACAGGCGGAGACTTTCATATTACAAAGACGCTGCATTTAATTCTTCAGACGTTTTATTTATATGTAGATAAACAAATTTAAAGAAAACCATTAAAATCCTTAAAATATTTAAGCCGGTAAGTTAATATTTGCAACTTGAACAAAAAAGAAAGTACTTTCGATAAAAAATAATAATTAAAACTCTGTTCTAAGTTTTATAAATTACATCGTCTAGTAAAAAAATATAAACAAACTTAACACAAAGTTGGTACCCTGAAACATGAGTGCGACAGAACAGGCTAACAAAAAAAAACACCATTGTTGACATTTTATTTTAAACCTTATTACATACAATTAGATTTAATTTTGGAATAAATAATTTTGAACACATTTAAAAATGAGGTTTGAATTTCGAATGTCATTTTTAAATTGAATGATTCTACTTACTATTTAAATATAGAAGGTCTTAAATACAAATATAACGCAAACGATATTAAAGTTTATAATTGTTGCATAAGATTTATAATTAAGTAACAGAAGTTAATATTGTTATTTTATAACTTTTTTTTTATATAGGTAAATATGTTTACGTTTAGCATTTTGGTCCATATATGCGACATGGTTTTGTTCTCAATCCTTAATGTACGAAATAAATAATTAACTTGGATTTCTTATATTATAAAGTTAATCATAATATTTCTGTCATCATAATTAAATTGTGGGGATAATAATATCGTGCAGTGACTGATAATTAAGTGCAGTTTGATAGAGTGCGATTAATGAAAGCGCGACCTGGAGTTTTTTTTTTCAATTTAATTGGCAACATTATTCAGCCGCTTTTGGCGGATTGACTTTGGTTTTGTGTCAGATTTGAAATATTATTGTGTGTATGCACGTACGTAAGTGAAATATTAATTTGTAGGTACCCCCAAAATGTGGTCACCCTACACACTGAATTTACAAGAAAATAGTTAATGATGGTTTTTTCAGAATCTAAAGCAAATACATTGCTGAATTGTACTGGTATATTTAGCAGAAATTTCTGCTAAATGTTAGTATATCTGGCTTTAGATTACCTTGAGATTTCAGGTGGCTACAGTCAAACATATATAATTAGAACGTCAGGATTGAGGAGCCATATTAAAAGTATTGTATTTTCTTTCATTTTAGTGCTACAGAAGCGAAATTTTTAGACGGTTATGTGCTAAATAGCTGCTAAATGCTGCTAGATTTTCATAAATGTGCATCCATTACTTAACGAGTTTTCAGGTGGCTCCTCAATCCAGACGTTTAGATTGAGGAGCCATATTAAAAGTATTGTATTTTCTTTCATTTTAGTGCTACAGAAGCGAAATTTTTAGACGGTTATGTGCTAAATAGCTGCTAAATGCTGCAAAATTTTCATAAATGTGCATCCATTACTTAACGAGTTTTCAGGTGGCTCCTCAATCCAGACGTTTAGATTGAGGAGCCACCTTTGCATTAAAATAACTAGTGATATATTTTGCTGCTAAATCTAGAATTCGTGCTGCAAAATAATCTACACTGCTGCTAAATAATGGTGAGATCAGATTTAAAAAATCTGATGTGGCTCCTCAATCCTTACGGACATCTAACTTTAGGTACCGGCGAGCCTGCAACACAAGCTTGTACTTTCCTATAATAGGTTCCGCTTTAGTTTTTAATAGGTTCCGCTTTAGTTTTTATTTCTTGAGCTTCTACTTATACAATATGTATTTAAAAACTTGATGTGGTTGGCACGGGAATAGGAAACCAAAATTACTCAGTACCTACTTGGTAAGTACCTAACACTTTTCTGCAGTACCTACCTACTGATAGCAGAAGAAGACCACTCTATTATTATCAGAATTGCTGTTTTGATGTGTGCCTTTGGTAGGCATCTGCTGGGCGCTCGGCTGTAGCTCAGTATTGCAATATTCCACTGTAATACTGTGGCCCGTCGCGTCGCGTCGCGTTGCCCGCAAGACGTTTCATTAAGTTAGCTAGCGATGTCGCATGTCGTCGCGCGCGCGGCGCGATGGATCGATGCGATAACGCACGAGGTGCAGCCGGTCGCCGGACGTCGCGTCGCATACTTTTGTAGAAACAGTTTATTTTTTTATTAGTACCGTAAAACGCTGCAACATTACCTCTCGTAGACAATTTTGCCTATTTAAAAAACTTGTTAATATCTTTTAAAATATATTGCATGTAGCTAAAATTATTGGTAGATAATTAAATCCTTACTTGGCAACTCGAAAAACCGGTCGCCATATTAATTTTCATTGAAACCGCCAAATAGTGATCTGTCAAACGCGACGAGGGTTGGCCGGCTTCGACGTTACGCGACAATCTTTTATAGTAAGTCCAGTAAGTCCAAAATTATTATTAATTTTACTAAAGTGTTGATGTTGATAATGTTGATATGTTATTCGTAAGCTTTTCTATAATTCTAAATAATTGTTGAGTGTTAATTGTTACAAATAAAATAGTTATAAATGTTTAGGTAAAAGTATGACACTAAACTCCGAAATAACAAAAAACATGTTGAATTTTTTTATAACCAACCGAAACAAATATTGGATGTTGATAGGACTGATTTTAAACATTTTGATCTCTTAATAAATATTAATGGAAAACTGATACATATTCTTTAATTCCATAAGTTCGTGACAACCCTATGCCACTTAAAATTATGTATGAATCTACAAGCAAAGTCGAATACAACATTGCCTTGCATCGTATCTAGTATTATATGCAAAAAGTGAATGCTTTAGGATTTTCATCCTTAATTACTCAGATACCCGCGAAACGAGACACAATAGTAAAACAATAACAGCGCGGTCTCATAGGACCGGTTGGGAATTCAAACGTTAAGTGTTACTCATAAAGTTTAACTTCATGCAAGAATTTTGTATTTACATACTTATGTTGTTTAGACTGTCTAAATTCATGCAGGCATTGTTGCAGTTTTTTGGCCCAACTTTGCCTCTTAATAAAATTGTTCATAATTGCTATGGCCAAAGAAAAGATGTAGGTATGGATTGTGTGAGGAGCGATATGAAGGAAAAGGGAGTTGGTGATAGTCTGAGGGATGACAGGACAGAATGGAAGAAGAAAACGTGTTGCGCCGACCCCAAATAATATGGGATAAGGGCAGGAAGAAGAATAATATTACCTACTATAAAGGATTTGGTTATTTTTGCTTCGCAGGTACATAAGTAGGACCGCATACTTTTTAGACGTCAGCTACTTAACTGCAGACGTTATTGTTTCCCCCGAGACAATACTACACTGAAAAATGTACAGAAAGAATAACTAACCTTTTATGTATAACCACCCCGAACTCATCTGCATATTATTTGGGAGAAAAAACAAGCTTCCCCCGTGGCGACCGTGAGATTATGAGATAATAGAGCGACGAGCTGCCGACAGAGCAGGGCTCGGCGAGGCTGCGAGGGGCGCGCCTTGCGTACTGTGCTGGAACTTACCGTTATTTGTTGCAATACATTTGGGCAACGCGACTGTTCGTACCTAGTAGGTACGAACAGTCGCGTCCGCAGTCCGCAGGATAAATACGATACACTGCATTTTTTGTTTAGTTTTTGGTAGCTGTTGGTGACGAGAAATACGAGTAGTGTAGTGCGTAATGATTCAAAGTAAATAAAAGGATCGCAACCCATTCAAACCAGTCACAAAGTGTAATTTACCAGCTGATTGTCAGGAGACGCGCTCTACGTACCATCTACGTCCATCTCGTAGCATCGACTGCCGTCGAGCTGATCTGATGATGGGAGTTAGACACGAAAACTCCGTAAAAAAATAATGTATCCTAGCCATAGACTATCAGAAAGGAGCTTTTTATTATTTCTGTGCTCCTAGCCATGGATGGAAGTTGCACGATTTACCTACTCGTTCGTATCACGTCTAGAATTTTTAAATAATAAACTGTTTCACAAAAAAGAATAAGTACAACTATCATCTACCTAGCCTTTTCTCAACTATATTGGGGTCGGCTTCTAGTCAAGCCATATTTAGCTGAATACCAGTATTTTACGAGGAGTGACTGCCTACCAGACCTCCACAACCCATTAACTGGGGTGACACGGTACTTCATGGCAAGACTGGAGTCAGATTTACTGGCTTCTGACTAACCGTAACGGCTGCCAAAGATCTACAAATGACAGCCGGGACCTACGGCTTGACATGGTTTCCGAGGCACGCAGGAAACTCAGTATGTTAAGTTGGTCACCCATCCACAGACCAACCTTGGCAAGCGTTGCTTACCTTGAAGATCGATCCGTGCGCCTGTTATTATCTAGCTCGTCGTGTCACGAGCTCCTCGTAAATGTGTCTAACTGCGGTTAAAAATATACAAAGCAGTTCCATTCCAAGTGATGTTGTTATGTGAAGAGTGAGTCGAGCCAAACAGATATTGCGCGTAGCTACGCAGAGAACAGTCGCTCCACAGGCCATTAGAATTCGAGGCACTCGATCTTGAGCCAGTGCGCCGCGCGAGTATAAATGATTTGGGTTTCATCAAGGATACATCAGAGCCTTTTTCTTCCGTAACCATCACATGATTATTTTTCAAAAAATTAGTCTACACAAGGTGTTGTTTTGAAAGTGTGTGGCATTTCGGGAGGTAATTATTTTATGTTAGTGATACTCGACCCGAATCAATAATAAAATGAGTAGGTAATTTTTTTATTTATTTTTTCACTATGGAAATCGGTACGTGTGAACTACCTTTATTAAAACGCAGACAGTCTGATAACTCACCCTATAACTAAGTTTCACACACATAAACACTATTTCATTGATCCAAAGCCCACTAGCACTTCCCGCACGTTTGTTTAGGGAGTTATTCTGAAAACCAAATAAAATTAAAAAAAAATAAAATAGACCAAGTATTGTATTTTTATATGATTATTTGTGACTTTCTTTGCAACCTCCCGAAATGCCATACACTTTCAATTCAACACGTTGTCAGAGTCTGTCCTCTTTACTATAAAACACATTAAAAATCGATACTTAATATAAAAAAGAGGTAAAGTTTCTTTTTTTGTTTGTATGGGATAATCTTTGAAGATCCAGGTTCGATTATATCATCATCTGCCTAGCCTTTTCCCAACTATATTGGGGTCGGCTTCCAGTCAAGCCGGATTTAGCTGAATACCAGGTTCGATTACATAAATGTATAATTATATTGATAGAAAGCTGCTTTCTTCTTGAGAGCTATAGGCTATATTTTATCTAAAAAAATATATGTTTACGTCATAAAATTACCATATTTGTAACGTGCGGGCGGGCGAAGCCGTGGGCACAAGCTAGTAATAAATAAATATGGCTCGGAAACGTGGTCGCTCACAATGGGCCTCATCAGAAGGCTTAAAGTGCAAAGGAAAAACAGACCCAAAAATCAATGGAAAGGGCTTTGCTCGGAGTTTCCTTTCGTGATCATATCTGAAATGAAGATATCCGCAAGAGAACCAAGGTTACCGACATATCCCGAAGAATCGCCAAACTTAAGTCGCAGAGGGCAGGGCATATTGCTCGTAAAACAGATGGTCGATGGCGTTGGAAAGTTCTGGGGTGGCGGCCACGTACCGGAAGACGCCGCGTTGGAAGACCTCCCACAAGGTGGACAGACGACCTGGTGAGGGTCGCGAGTATTCGATGAATGCGAGACGCACAGGACCGGTCGTTGTGGCGACGCTTGGGGGAGGTCTATGTTCAGCAGTGGACGTCTTTCGGCTGAGATAATGATGATGAAATAAATATGCAAAGTAGCCTCTGGTCTTGACCTCTGGCTTATTTTTTTTTCCAACCCCAAATAAAACGGGACAAGGGCAGGAAGATGATGATGATGATGAACTTTCTTAATTATTTATATGGATTCTTTTACGTAATCACTACTGGCAAATCTCGTAACTACCCCTCTGGCGCCCAATAAATCAGTGCGGGAAGAGTCCCTGTGCTGAACGGCCCTGTGGCACTCTTTTCCGCGGGAGGGCGTGTCAGACTCTTACTGACTAAACCCCACCCCGTTCCTTCGTTGCCTTCGATCTGGGAGACACGGTGACAACCTTTCGGATTTTCCGTGTTCCCCAGAGGATTCGGCCCTGCAGGGCCCATACAGTTTGCTGACATCTCCTTGAGGCGCGCGTGGAACAGAACGCGCCATTGACGACTGGGCTCGGTCCAGATTATTACCAGACTGCTGGATGGCGAGCTATCCAGTGCTCGCCGACCGCCAGCTCGCGCCTACGGTGGTCGGAAATCGGGATCGGGAACTCAGCGGCGGCGGCGTGAGGGCCATGCCTCACCGCTCGCGGTCGGCAGCCTCCTTCGTTAGCATTACTGCTTCGCAGAAAGAGGCGACCGGCTGCCACCCTTCCCCGCTCCGGACCATGGCCTGTACCAGGGCTCGGCGCGAGAGGTTGGCGCCGCTGATAGCCTCCACAAGGACACGGCGGTGCTCCTCCCAAGCGGGGCACACCTCTACCGTGTGCACCACCGTGTCCTCCAGGCTATCCACACAGTGGCGACACCTGAGCGTCCTTTCCTCCTTGATCCGATGCAGGAACCTCCCGAACTTACTGTGTCCGGTGAGGACCTGCGTCATAAGGAACGAGAGGACGCCGTGACCTCTTTTCAACCACTCTTCAAAGAGGGGACTTACCGCCGCAATGACGGCATGCCCAGCACTGGGTTGCGACCGTCGCAGTCGCCATGCCATACCACGACTTGTCGTGGCAGCGGAGTTTGTCCCCGGTGTTGCATCTCCACGCGCAAATCGTGCATGCGTGCAAGAACTGTTGCCTCCAGATCCCATGGTGGCAGGACAACAAGGAGGCTCGTCGCTGCGCGGGAGATCGTACGGTATCCCCGCACCATCCAGATGGCCATGGCCCTCAGACAAACGTTCAGTTTGGCCGCCGGTCGCTTACCCAGCTACGGCGCCCAAACCGACGCCCCGTAAAGGGCCGTGTGGACCGAACGATCCCCACGTAGAGCCTCCGGCAGGGGGTATCTGGATCCCCTAGGTTGGGCAGGAGGCGCTTCAGAGTAGCCCCAGTCTTGCCCAGTTTGGGACCAAACGTCGAAAATGCTCCTCAAAAGTCCACCGGCTGTCGAGGACGTGTCCCAGGTACTTCATCGTCGACCCGACGCCGATGTGGACCCCCCCTTACGTTATTTGGGAACCCGGTGGTGAAGCGGCCTGAGGGCCATGAGAGCTCATAGCCTCGGACTTGTGCAATGCCACCTTGAGTCCCAGTTGCTGGATCCTGTCTACGACTGTCGCAACCCCGCGTGTCGCTGTTTCGGCCGCCGCCTGGTACGACTCTCCCCGCGCCAGGACCAGCGTGTTGTCTGTGTAACAGACCACGCTGACCCCGCCGGGGAGGTCGCCGCACAGCACGTAGTCGTAACTGATGTTCCACAGGGGCGGTCCTAGTACCGATTCCTGCGGAATACCGCACGACATCGCTCGCCTTCTCCACTCTCCCTGGTGACCGGGGTAGATGATGAACCTATCCGACAGGTAGGCCTCGATCACACGACGGAGGTAGGCGGGCACCTCATGGTACCGAAGTGCCGCCTCGATGCTACTCCAGGTCCAAAGACACCGCCAATACAACCCTGCCCCGAGTCACCGCATCCCCCGTCGTGAGGGCTCTCACGCGCATGATGGCGTCCACCGTGGAGCGCCCCTGAGGATTTATAATTATGTGTATATAAATATTAGGTTATTTTAGTGTGTAATTAGTAGGTACAGAATATAACTATTATTAGTTGTCGGTAATTAATTAGTTTCATTGCATTACAATTTCAGTTATAATATCAAAATGGGTGACAAAAAAAGATGTAAGAAGCGTAATTTGAAAATAAAATACAAAAGGACAAAGAATAAAAGGGTAAGTATCTACTACTAACTTAATACTGTATGTACTTAATAGGTAATACATTGGCATGTAAGACTAAGGGCCTGTTTCACAATGTCCGAGTAGGCACTACTCACTGAATAAATTCAAAAATGTGACAGTATTCGTATGAAATTATCTGTCAAGTAAGATACTCGAAACTTAATCATAGGTGGTGAAACAGGCCCTTAGTCGATACCAAATTTTTTAAATAGTAATAATTTTATATGAGAAGCTGTACATACGGTACATTTTGAACTTCTACTAAATTACGTAGCGCTAGCGACAATTCAATCAACAGCATAATCCAAAATTTCATTTTCTTAAAGTAACATACGTGTTATTCGAAAATACCTCGTCATTTCAATAGGTCGACTTCTTCGGTCGACGACACTTGGTAGACGCTGGCGAGCTGCGAGCTGGCTGCCGCGGCTCGGCTCGGGCGCGGCGAGGACGACTGCGTGGCGAGCACGTCGCTCGCGGCGCCCGCCAGCCGGCCCGGCTCAGTGTTCGCGGAGACAGAGCACTCGCCCTCTCAGATACAATCGTGTACTTAATGCCGTGATCGTTCTCCGAGCTCGTGCGCGCAGGGCTCGGGAATGCAGCGCGACCGCTCTTCTAATATCCGGATAAAAATTGCCGTCTTGTAAGATGAGCGTCGAGCGCGACCGCAAATGATGTTCTGTGAAGACATCGTGCTTATAGCTGCATCTACTGCGGTGTCCGTGGCGCTTGATTCTTGCAATTTTATGATTACATCCGCTTTACCTGCACGCCGCGCCGTCAATATTTCTTATATTAAAAGAAAGCTCTACTCGCCGAAACAGTTCATCATCCAGTTCATCATCCCAGTTAATGGGTTGTGGAGGTCTGGTAGGCAGCCGCTCCTCGTAAAATACTGGTATTCAGCTAAATCCGGCTTGACTGGAAGCCGACCCCAATATAGTTGGGAAAAGGCTAGGCAAGCGTTGCTTAACCTTGAAGATCGACCTGTGCGGCTGTTATTATCTAGCCACGAGCTCCTCACTCGCCGAAACAGTTAATGATGAAAAAACATTTCAAACTTTTTTATCAGATACATTATCTGTGGTTTGGATATCTGAGTCATTGAATTGGAGCAAACTTATTAAAAGTAATCTAGAATGTGTAACAGCTAGTTTATCTACATTTGAACCTAATATTCTATTAAATAATTTTGTAGAAGAACTATAACATTCAAAGTGTAATGCCAATTCTATAAGTAGGTACGGTTGGTTCAAAGAGTGCACATGAACAGGAGGTGCGGTATTTCTACCAAAATCGTAATATTAGGGTTGATAGCCCTCTTTGAGGAGTGTCTGGAAAGACGGCCCGTCCTCAACGTTCGCACGACGCATGTTCTCACCGGACATGGCAAGTACGGGAGGTTATTGCACTGAATTCTTGAATCTCGGGAGATTCAAGAAACCATTGTGTGAATCGGCCGGAGTACACGGTGGAGGTATACCCCACTAGGGATCGGCATCAACGACCTTTCGCAACAGGCCATGGAATAGGCTATGGCCCGGAGCGAACCGGAATAGCAGACGGTCGGCTTCCTACTTCTGTGAAGCAGTAATGCTAGTGAAGGAGGTCGCACGCTCGAGAGACCCCTGCTATTTCCATAACCGGGGTCTACCAAAACAGAAAAAATCGCCAAGGGGCACGTTGCGAGTGTTGCGACACAAAAATGTAGGGTTAGACTTCTGCTCCAAAATACGTGAGCAGGCGACATGGTCCAAAGTTCGCTCCCTGGCCCGGCTCATCGTTATCTACTTATTTTTTATGTAGCGATATATATATAGCGATCCCAGGTGGCGGGGGGGGGGGGGCGTGACACCTGTCACAGCGAGCTCGGCGCGCAGACACCGTCCAACGTAATGCAGAGTAACTATTAATTGGGTCGAAGCACCACTGTCACACTGACTGATCGCTTGTCGCGGCAAAAACTCGATCGAGTATCGATCGGGCGGCGAGCGCAGCGGTGTGACACCGCCGCCGCCGGCAGCGCGCCCCGCGTGCGGGCAGTGCGCGCTGGCGAGCGGGCGCGGCGCTGCACGGCACTGGCGCGGCGCGGCGCTCACAGCATTCCTCACTGGAGCGCAACGGGCTCGTACGTCGTCGCCTCCGCCTCAAGGAGAGCGTTGGACACGCAGCGGTCTCGCGGAACAGCCGTGGTAATGGATAGCGGAGCAGATTAACCGTTCCGCACAACAGCTAAAGTTTTTGCACGTTTCTTTGGGCATTAAATTAGAGTAGCTGTAATCACGTCGTGCCAACTACCACGGAATTAATTGAAATCTACTTTCTAGCTTTTGTTTAATGTGAACAGCAGTACAATGTGGCTGAATGCTCGCATTCACTCGAGATAATGAAGCTGGTTCCATTCTAATGTAATGGGGCGCGGGGCGCGGGGCGCGGGGGCTCGTTAGTGCACAGATATCGGCGGCGACTGCGCACACTTCATCAACCGACAGCTGCTCGGAACTGTTAGAACAGATACGTGGCGAGCTCGTCACGCCGGCCGCGGCGTGTAGCGTGCCGGGGCGGCCGAGGCAGCCTGCAAGCTGTAGCACGCCTGCTGCTGTTATTTGCAAGAGATGGTATATATCTGAAGCATCCCATCCTCCAAGCGCGGCCGCTGCGCACCATCATTCACAACTAGCTGGCAGTCTGATATCTTCTACACACTAATTGTGTACTGAGTACCTAATCATTTATCCGGAGCGATAACTTATTTATCAATAAATTAAGAAATAAATAGAAAGTAAATAGGTACTTTGTAGTTGGATCGGGAAATGACATGTTAGCGTTGTGTCATTTCTATAACAAAACTAAGTTTTAAAAAATGTCAGGCCAGAGCACAGTAGTAACTACCGACCGCTTGTAATAATAGGTAATGTCCTTTGTTATAGATCGGCAACAGTGTACATGCGTAAAGAAAATCTGCCCCTACACTGAATCAGAAATTACATTTAGGTACCTACGTCTGAACATCGCAAATCCTTATTCAGCACTCTTTTTCCTCGTATATTGATATGCCTAGAAATATTTCTAATCCGATGATCTTACTCGGGGACGATAGCATAATACAATTTAGAAGCGAAACGATGAGACTTTCGAAAACTGTATAAATAATAACTTAAATGGCATGGCTCACTGAAAATAATCTCAAAATAAATCTTGAAAAAACAACTTCCATTTCGTTTGAACAAAGAAACTAAAAACCGGCCAAGTGCGACTCAGACTCGCGCACGAAGGGTTCCGTCCGTAACAATAATCGGGCAAAAATGACGTTTGTAATATGGGAGCCCCACCTAAATATTTATGTTAAGTATTCTGTTTTTAGTATTCGTTGTTATAGCGGCAAGATTCTCTTAAAGAACGCAACAATAGTTCACTTAAATATGAGATTATAACTAGATCATGCAGTTATACATAACAAAATCGTGACATAATTATTAAAAAAGAACCTATGTACATTTAGGGTTCTAAAGAATTTGAGTAGGTACACATATTTGTTGTTAAATTTTAGACACGTAAGCTTTTAACACTTTTTTAAAGATCATCATCATCATCTCAGCATTCTCAGCCGAAAGACGTCCACTGCTGGATATAGGAAAGATATTTGTACTTATTACATTAGTCATATCATCTGGCAATTTATTATATAAAACCGCTCCCTCGTATAAAATATTTTTCATCCCGTAATTGGCCTTGGGTGTAACTAATTAAACTAGAACTCTAAGTTCTAGTTAGTTAGTGGTTTAATTAGTTAAATACATCGTCTGTGAAAATCCAACTCAGTTCATGAGATACGGCCTGGTAACGGACGGCGGACTGTTAGACAGATGGATAGACAGACAGACGGACGGACAACGGAGTCTTAGTAAAAGGGTGCCGTTTTACCCTTTGGACAAACATATTCAGGAGATTGATTCTTAGGTATCTGGACAGATAAAAAATGAACTGGAAAATACGTATCGAAAATGTATACAAAAACTTAGCCTATGGTCATAATGTTCAAAATCAGTCCACACTGTTAATGACGTACCACGGTTATGTATCATCTACCTACATTACGATACGGACTTGTATGTAGGTATGTTGGAGGCCATCGCTCCATAGGGAATGGTGTTCAAAACACAAAAGAAATGCATATAAGCGCAGTATACATATGGCATTCAAAGCACAGATAGTTGTAAGCCACATTTGCAAAACCTTCAGCTACTTACACTTTGAGGCACAATCACCAAGAGTTAATGTACAAATTATAGTACATACGTATAAAATATGCACAATACTACATAAAAAAAACTATTATACGACGGCACGTCAAAACTCTATTGTTACAATATATTATTATTTACTCAGGGATAGTCGATTATATTTGGACGCGCCGGTCGTGGGGGCACGGGTCCGAGCTAATTTTAAAATATAAATTCAACCGATTTCAACGTAAAAAATAACCGGGCAAGTGCGAGTCGGACTCGCGTATCGAGGGTTCCGTACCAACTTAATTACGGTTTACGATTTCATAATTTCAGCCGAAAGACGACCACTATTGGACATAAGGCCTCCCCCAAGCGTCGCCACAACGAACGGTCCTGTGATCCATCGGATTCCCGCGACCTTCGCCAGGTCGTCGGTCCACCTCGAGGGAGGCCTTCCAACGCTGCGTCTGCCGGTACGTGGCCGCCACTCCAGAACCTTGTGTCCCCATCGACCATCCGTTCTACGAGCAATGTGCCCTGCCCATTGCCTTGGTTCTCTTGCGGATATCTTTAATTCTGATGTGATCACGCAAGGAAACTCCGAGCGTAGCCGTTTCCATTGCTGTTTCGGTGACTTTAAGCCTTCTGATGAGGCCCATTGTGAGCGACCACATTTCCAAGTGCTGAAATGTTTGTACAAAAACGCCACCATGTCAGTCCGACTCCAGGACCAGACCTCGAAACCTATCTTCTTACAGAGGGGTGTGAGGCAGGGAGACGTTATCTCTCCGAAACTGTTCACGACCGCATTGGTACGGAACCCTCGATACGCGAGTCCGACTCGCACTTGCCCGGTTATTTTTTACGTTGAAATCGGTTGAATTTATATTTTAAAATTAGCTCGGACCCGTGCCCCCACGACCGGCGCGTCCAAATATAATCGACTATCCCTGAGTAAATAATAATATATTGTAACAATAGAGTTTTGACGTGAGTGTCTAAATAACACGAGAGTATTGAATAAACAACGACCTCCCCGGAGACAGACGATACTTGTGAACGCGCGGCCGCGCCGGGCGCTCCGCCTGCCGCGCGTACACTGCGGCGCGCCGCGGCCGCTGCGGCGCTGTCGCCGCACTCGCGCTGCCGTGTATACTGCACTCGCTTCGCATATGTACAACCGCCGATAGATAGCTCGCCAGTCCTTAACAACTTGGACACGAATTCACGTTAACTCCTCAGCCAACTTACTTGAGGGACAAGTTAACAGAAGTAGACCTTATTGTCAGGACGTAGGGTGTGTTGCGTGTTCAACATGTCGCTCTATTTACCTGCGTTGTTTGTCCAGGGCGTCCAGTGAAACGTTCAGAAAGGCGGAGGGGGCGGGGGCCCAATACGAGGCAGATACTTTACCTGCTGGTCAGGTCGCAGCCCTCGGCACACAGTTTCTACGTATTCCTATACGGCGAGCTGTTGGCAGCACACCGCGTGAGCCGCCGCGCCTGACCCTCGCTCGTACTGACGCCGACTAAACGCTCAAGCTTTTTTCCTGTTCCAGTTCTTATGAAACAAAATTATCTCACTTCACACATGATATTGTAAACGCATTATTACGAGTACGTACATCTACATCACATGTGTCAGTTCGTTTTCTCACGCTTTTTATACTCACAGTTGTGATATATACTTGTAACCAGAGTAACCTGTATTTCATGACAATTCCAAACTGACTGTATTTCACAGTTGGTAGCGCTGAGGTCGGCGCTATGGCTTGCTCTACACTCACGGCACCTAGGGCTCCGTATTGAGCCATTTTATTATCTAGTACATTACAGCTGTGGCGATTCCGTATTAGATATCTGTTTTTCGTTCTTCATATTTCGTGCTCTTGGTGTTAAGTGTATGTGTTGTATACAAGTAACACCCACACATAACGGCCGTACTGTATACTTCAGACTCGCCAAGTTATAACGGCCGTATTGTACATCCGTTTTAAAAACTGGTTAGAGTGCAACCAATTTTGTTGATTTGATTTTTTAAACGATTTTTATTTTGGTTTTATAGGATAGAAAATGTCGCCTCCCTTTCTGACTCAATAAACTTGCGTCAGCTGTGCAAGTGTACCAAGTCGTATTACTTGTGTCCGCACACATACCCTGCTCGAGAATCAGCAACAACGCTAAACGGGGACGTGAGCGAACCTCCCAAAGTCCCAACATTCTGCCTTTACTTGAAGTAGCCTTCTCTTTGTACAGTGTCGGTATCTGTCACTATTCGTCATATTCCTAAATTCCTATTCCTCGATATTGTTGTTTTTAGGGTTCCGTACCTCAAAAGGAAAAAACGGAACCCTTATAGGATCACTTTGTTGTCCGTCTGTCCGTCCGTCTGTCAAGACCCTTTTTCTCAGGAACGCGTGGAGGTATGAAGCTGAAAATTATATCAATTACTCAGGTCTACTGTCCCTTGAAGCTGTGAAAAAATCAAACTTCTAAGCCAACGCAAACAAAAGATACAGCCGTTTATGCCGCAAATTTTCGACACTTGCAAGGGAATCAAAACCTACAGGGTACTTCCCGTGAACTCAGAATCTTGAAATTTGGTACGAAGCAACGTCTTATAGCATAGATAAAGGAAAAATTACGAAAACCATAAATTTTTAGTTACATCACATAATATAATTTTTTTTAATAATTTTAAACTTACTACCCATTTCCTCATAAACGCGTAGAGGTATTAAATTGAAATTCATACCAAATACTCAGGTCTATAATACCTTTAAGCTGTAACAAAATCAAACTTCTATGTCAACGCAATCAAAAGAAACAGCAATTTAAGCTGCATATTTTGAAACTCGCAAGTACTCGCAAGGGAATCAAAACCTAAAGGGTACTTCCAGTCGACCTAGAATCTTGAAATTTGGCATGAAGCAACGTTTTATAGCACTCATATAGGGAAAAGTCTGAAAACTGAAAATTTGTTGTTACGTCACAAGAATTATTTTTTTGAAAAATCTTCAACGCTCGATTCGAGAATAGAACTTTATTCATAGGTAAGTTAGAGGTATTGAGTTGAAATTAACACCATATAATTGGGTCCGTGGTCCCTTGAAGCTGTGCAAAAATCAATTTTCAATTCAATTGGTAAAGTGACGGGAAAAAAAGATTCGTCCGTTTATACTGCAAAAAACGTACATTTCGAGACTGTCGAATTGTTCGATTGAACTGTTTTTATAGGTAAGTTACTACGGAACCCTCAGTGCGCGAGTCCGACTCGCACTTGCCCGGTTTTTTTTTGAGGTAATTTTCTTGTCTGTGCCCCTACTTGTTGTTAATAATCATTTACTCATCGTATTTATTGCTATGAGATTTGGGCAGGCGTTATCTCCGAAAATATACTAGTTGGTTTACTGATTGTCACTTACCTATTAACCTATAGCTTGATTATGGCATTTATGGCTTGATTTGATATAAGTTAATAAATAATTTCGCCGATGTAAGTGGAGACGTTTGTACTGTATCATACCTATGTTATATTCCGATGGCCATTTCTGATCTTCTTCATCAGATTCACTTCACCTTTTACATTTAGACCGTAGGTGCTTGAGTTTTCGATGAAAATACTAAAATCACTATATGGCTAATGACTAATGAGCAACACAACACAGAGATGTTAAATGTAACATCTCTTTAACTGTATTATCTTACTCAAGTAAAACGACTTGGGTCAAGACCAAAGACTATATGTATTGTGTGATGTCAATAACAGTTTTTAACAGCAATAACAACTGCCAATTCAATACTCAAATCTTTATTGCATTCCACAATGTCGGCTTAGGTGGGAAACATTTGTCAAAAGAAACAATTATGGACCCTGTCGGGCACAGCAAGAGATGGAATTGCATTCATTTTATTTCGAGTTTTCAAGCGCCAAAATTCGCAGTACCTAACTTCAGACTCGCCAACTTATAACGGCCGTAGGTGCTGTGTTACCTACACCTAAAAATAAAATAAAAATAATTTTATTTTTGACGTGACAACGTCTTAAATTAGGTTGCGGCTGGGAGTCACTTATGAAAAAGTGTAACGCTCGGTAACGTTACGATGAGTCACCGAACGAGAGAGAGGCCCGCCGAATGCCTTGCGTCTCTCTCCCACTCAACTATGATCGGTCTGCCGCGCGCGCAGCACTAGAGAATTTTAGTAAACAAAATATATTTCTATAATTAAAATTTGTGCAATTCTTATTTTCATTCAATTCCTTGTTCCTATTGTGCAATTTAATTATATTCATATCAATAAATATTCTACCGAGAAAAAGACGTTGTCACGTAAAATCTTCGCCCGTAAAAACGACTTTACAGGCAACCATTTTTGACGTGACAACGTCTTAAATTAGGTTGCGGCTGGGAGTCACTTATGAAAAAGTGTAACGCTCGGTAACGTTACGATGAGTCACCGAACGAGAGAGAGGCCCGCCGAATGCCTTGCGTCTCTCTCCCACTCAACTATGATCGGTCTGCCGCGCGCGCAGCACTAGAGAATTTTAGTAAACAAAATATATTTCTATAGTTAAAATTTGTGCAATTCTTATTTTCATTCAATTCCTTGTTCCTATTGTGCAATTTAATTATATTCATATCAATAAATATTCTACCGAGAAAAAGACGTTGTCACGTAAAATCTTCGCCCGTAAAAACGACTTTACAGGCAACCATTTTTTTTTTTTTACATAATTATCATAGATATTTTTACAACAATAAATAGACCCGATAACGCACCTCAAAAAAGTCAAGCATTGGATCCTACAGATCCGATGTAGCTGTAAATGCTTTAATTGAAAGTCAGGCCAAAATGTAAACGCAGTGAACGTGCTAACTTATAGTCGGCAACACTGAGCAGACTAGTAGCACTCGTCGCTCGCGGATTGCGCTCACTCACTCGTTCACGGTCTCACTCAGTCGGTTCGGTTCAGTTCACGTTCAGTAGCCACACTAGCACACACACTAGCCACGGCGCCGTTGTGACGGGAGGGTTGTGCTCAGGTTTTCGACTGCGCCTAGTTATCATAATTCACTGTTATTGGTATAATATCACTTTTTTAAATAATATAAAGACATTTGATATAATCGTGAAATGGGAAATAAAATGAATAGTAAGTTAAAAAGACATGGGAAACTATATTTAAAGAAGATGAGAATTGAATGAATGAATAAAATACGGTAAGTTTGGACGTATGCATGGTTGTTTTCGACGGGATTTTCGTTGATTTTAGGATATGTCGAGTAAAATTTAGTTGTCTAATTAGGTACCTATAGTTTGTAGGTATCTACGTGTGATCCATCGTAACGTATATACTGACCGAGCGATTTTGATGAATGAGACGTTAATCGTTACGTTATAAGATCCGAGTGTCATAGGCTATCCTCGGTACTAACATCATCATCTGCCTAGCCTTTTCCCAACTATATTGGGGTCGGCTGCCAGTCAAGCCGGATTTAGCTGAATACCAGTATTTTACGAGGAGCGGCTGCCTACCAGACCTCCACAACCCATTAACTGGGGTACCGTAAAATGCTGCAACTTTGCACGGATTTTGACGTTTTTCTTCGATAAATCTTTAATCGTTAAGAAAGTCGTATGTTTTTTCAATTACTGTCCAATATTGGACTTTAAGCTATAGGAATACATTTGCTACTAGCAAAAAAAACACCTATAAAGCACCAAAAAATTGGTTTGAAAACGTAGGCAAAGTTGAGGTAAAAACTACAACATTGCCTGTCATAATATCTTTTTAAATGAATAGGTATTTTGGTAACGGATTGGACACCCATATTGCCATGAAGTTCTTTTCCACGTCACACTTCACTAAATCTTGAATAGCACAAGAATTTTTTTTTTTACAATGCTAGGCAAAGTTATGCAGGTTTCTCTAAGACTCCCATACAAAAGTGAGTTCGGTGTAGGGCTGCCCCAAAGGAAATGCAACAATTTTTCTTAATATTCAAATATATTTTTAAGAAATCAAATTGTTGTACTTAAATTCTAATAACATTCAGCATCTCCTGCGAATAATCGGAGTACTGTCTAGCCCCTAGTTTTCTTCTACTCTTGGGTGGGTTGCTCATGTTTAAAATCTGTCGAACAATATGATAACATAGGTACTATAAATGACTTAAAGAAAATTACATTCGACATCCTTAATTTCTGATGATGATAAATAAAGAAACAATAGTTCTAGCTTCTATAAAACGTTCTTAGATCAATTACAAAAAAAAAACAATTACACAAGCAAAACCACGGTCGATTAAGAGTTTGTTGAAAAAAATAAAAGTGGCAGCCCTAACCCTAGATAATGTTGAGTAAAAAGTTGCGAAAATCTGACACAACTTTGCCGACCATGATTTAACGGTTTAAAGGACATGTCCGGAAATGGTTTTTTATTATTTAATAATTCTAACCAGAGTAAGTTAAATATATTTGGATAGACATCTCAAAACCTAGTGCTTCTGACTATATCATGCATTTTTAAAGCCCTCCAATTTTGTAAAAAATCGTTTTTTATTTTAGTGAGAATTTACTTCTAAAACGAACGCACCTTTCTATTTATCTATGTTAGTAAAGTGAACACACCCAAAAAAAAGTAAAATTGACACAAGATAACTGTCAGTGTCAATCGATATTTGATCTAAGACAATGTAAACAAAACAAAAATCTGCAATAATAGCAGTCAATTACAATACCTTTAACATTATTTTTGGTAAAAATGTCTAGCATTATCCATCAAGAACTTTGACCACGCTATGGCGACTTCACTCAATGTAAACGTGTTAACTACAATATTTTAAGACCTGGTTTTGTTTATTATACGCTGAAGATGATGAATAAGAATGTTCGATCGAAACCATAGCTGGTACAATTATGAGAATTCTTATTAAAATATTGTCGAGAAACTGAACAAGTGGAGATATATTTGATGCCGATTGTAGATTCCAATGCTATTGTAGTTTTTTGGTTTGTTTACATTGTCTTAGATCAAATATCGATTGACACTGACAGTTATCTTGTGTCAATTTTACTTTTTTTTGGGTGTGTTCACTTTACTAACATAGATAAATAGAAAGGTGCGTTCGTTTTAGAAGTAAATTCTCACTAAAATAAAAAACGATTTTTCTCAAAATTGGAGGGCTTTAAAAATGCATGATATAGTCAGAAGCACTAGGTTTTGAGATGTCTATCCAAATATATTTAACTTGCTCTGGTTAGAATTATTAATTAATAAAAAACCAACGTCCATACAAAAAGCGGACATCTCCTTAAGATATAATACAGAAAATACAGTTTAAATACATAAAAGAGCATATTTTCTTTGCTATATAACATATTACGCTAGAAAATAAAGCATTAATACGTAGAAAATGAAATTTTCCTGAGAGCCGGTAAAAAGCGAGTATCCGCACTGACAATGAAACTGACACTGACAGTTTGTTAGGTAACTAAAATTTGGAGTGGCGTATGATCGAATGATGTCCTACAGAATGCCGACTTGCTTTTAGTAACAACATAGACAGTAAAAAACATTTCGCAGCGGGAATAATTTAACTTTTTTGAATTTAGGCAATGTTGAGCTAAAAAGGCAATGTTGCAGCATTTTATAACACGGTACTTCATGGCAAGACTGGAGTCAGATTTACTGGCTTCTGACTATCCGTAACGACTGCCAAAGATCTACAAATGACAGCCGGGACCTACGGCTTAACGTGCTTTCCGAGGCACGGAGGAAACTCGTTATGTTAAGATGGTCACCCATCCACAGACCAACCTAGGCAAGCGTTGCTTAACCTCGGTACTAACATTATACTTAAACTTAAGTTTGTATGTATGGATGTCTGTTACTCTGAGCCAAAAACTGCTGAATGTATTTCGGTGAAACTTGGTACACGGACGGTTAGACCATGTCCTGGAATAGCACATGGGATACTTTTTATCCCAGGAGTACAGGAGTACACTTATTCCCTTGGAAAAATTCTATTATGACGCGGGTCATCTGATGCGAACTCTGAGGGTTCCTTGGTACGGAACCCTCAGACTTCCCTATGAAAACAGTTCAATTCTCGAATAGAACTAGACGGTCAACTGATGCGAACTATAGGCGCCGCCATATTGGCCTCGGCTGCTCTGACGTCACCGTCACGCGACATGCAACAAACAGACGAAAAAATTTGGTATCAATATTCTGAGGTTAAAGTATAAGATTGAACGAACACTGGGCTCTATGTGTGCGTGCGCGTCATGTCGATGTGTGGCGATTAGGATACCAAAAATTGAACAAGTGAAAGATGTGAAAGCGTCCTAAAAGGCCTATTACAGCACTCACTCGTTTTTACGAACGGTCTTAGTCTACGTCTCGTGGTGTAATAAGGGTAAGACGGTCTTCGACGGAGCTCGACGTATCGAGTCGACGCGCGACGTGTCGAGTAGTATAATGGGCTCTTTAGAAGGTCGTACTACTCGGTAGACTCAACGACAGTCTACGTAGACCGGTCGTGAAAACAGGTTGTATAGTAAGACATAGCACGCACTGCGATTAAGCGCCCGCGTTAAACCGCAGGTCTGTAACCGCAAAAAAATGTAACACAGCTTTCTATACAAGCGCACGCATTAGTGACTTTTTTCAGTGACTGATTTTAAATACGAGAACATCCTCAAAAGGACAGTCATTAAATCTAAAAAACTAAATTAAGTATATAAACCTTATGAATAAATCAAGTAATAAAACAAGATCAATGTGGCACATCATAAAAAGTTGTACTAACAAACTAAATAAAAAATCTAAAGAAAGTATAAAACTTAACCTAAATAATATTCTTGTTGAAGATACGAGATCGATCGCAAACGCCTTAGTTAATGACTACTTTGAATCGGTAGGAAAAACAAATGCTACGAGATCTGATGAGAACCATCCTGGTCAACCTGTTGTTACTCCTTGCGAAAATTCCATATTTTTGCAATCAGTTACTCCAAGTGAAGTAAAACTTATCATTTATCATAAAAAACTTAAAAAATAAGCAAAGTTTTGGTCATGACGAAATACCACCTTTGCTTGTTAAATCATGCGTAGACGAATTAACAATGCCTTTGACTTTTCTCATTAATCAATCATTCATAGAGGGTGTTGTCCCAGACCTACTAAAAATATCATTAGTAAAACCTATATATAAAAAGGGCAAAAAAACTGAGTACTGACGCAGGAAATTATCGCCCCATTGCATTACTACATTTTCAAAAATCTTTGAAACTGCAATGTCTAAACGGCTGAATAATTTTTGCGAGAAGTATAATATCTTTAGCACCAGTTAAAATGGATTTAGGAAAAATAAGTCTACAACATTAGCAGTGTTTAATTATGTCCAAGAAGCATTAAAAATAATTAATAATAAGACATGCAGTTGGGTTACTGCTAGATATGAGTAAAGCCTATGATCGAGTATCGTATAAAATACTTCTCAATAAACTGTACCAAAAAGGCGTAAGAGGCATCGCGTATGAGTGGTTTTGCTCGTAGGTAGCTAAAAAATCGCACCCAGTACGCTGACGTGGAATATTCCTCGGATACTGGTCTAGTGACACACGTAAGATCTCAAATGAAACACGTAAACATGTCTATACCAGAAGGCAGTGTCTTAGGGTGCATATTATTCCTCATCTATATTAACGATTTGCCGAGAGAAATAAATGTCCAGTGTCCTTTTTGCTGACGACATCTCAATAGTGTTTCCATGTGACAACGGTAGCAACTTAAATTTAATTAATACTGGCCGATATACTGTCAAAAATGGTAAATTGGCTTAAGAAGGCACCGAGCTTTTTATACACAAAAACACGTTTTTATAACCCGTACGATGTACGATGGAAACATGATTTGATAAAGTTTGCTCGATAGAATAAATTCTAAAATTCACAAAGATAACTCTAAAAACCACAATAAACGCTTATTACGACGTGAATTCTTGACGGAAGGTCCTCAGCTTTTGAATATTAACAAAACTACATGTTTTGTATAACGTATACACTTTATATTTTCAAAATGTGTATTTGTTTAACAATACGGAGGAAATACCTAAACTGGCGCGCGTTCCGCCCATCCTAACTAGAGCCGCCTCGCTTCCCTCCTGTCCGCTTTAGTGCGGCTTTAGTCCTGCTTCGGCCGTCGAACGGGGAACCTGTGTCGCTTGCGATTACGCACGCATTTAACAAAGTTACGAAGAAAATTCTGTTAAAATTCACTATAGGTATCTATTTAAAATGGGGAATAAAGTAAACAAATCAAGGAAGAAAAGGGGTTGGCGAAAATACAATGCTAAACGGATGCAGCAAAAAATGAAGTAAGTAAAATTCGCTTACTACACGTTCCAAATGAGAATAGGATCGGCGGCCATATTGTGACGTCTCGTCTTACTGTCAAATCGGAGAAATTGAGTAGGGTGAGCAAAACAAGAAATTAGTTCAATTTAATTTATTTACGAATCGTGAACGAAAAAAACTTTGATAAAAATGCAGTTCTTCAATTTTGTTGATCTCTGTGTCACTGTGTGAAGCGTCTGAGTAGTGGCGTCATCATCGTGATCGGTACTGCTGCTTTCCCCTATAAAATAAAGCATGGATTAATATAGGTTTTTAATGTGTATTGCACTGTTATTTTTAATAAAAATAAGCATTAAATTACCTGTATCTGACAAAATTCAATCTGAATCGAGTTCTTCAATGCCACTCATTTCGCCATAACTGTCTGATGAACTGTCATCATCATTTTCCAATAATTTCCATTTGCCAATAATGAAAATAAAAAAGAAAGTAGTATAATTTGTTAAATAGTAGTTTTAAATAACTTTTTTATCTATTTCTTAATATGACTTAACTAAGACTCAGTTAAACAAAAACAAAACCATTGAAACGGAAATAAGATTTTTTTGCAAACCGTACTTTTCAATCAAAATTTGACAGATCGAGTTTATTGACTTTCCTATTCTTATTTGGAACGCATAGTACCTACTTATTACTACCTACTTATTTACCAATTGCCTGACTTGGGTATATTTTTTTTCCATTATTTTTTAAAAAACAGACGGTAAAAAAAATCAAATCAAGACAATGATTTGCTTTTTTTTACCGTCTGTTTTTTATACCCTGAGACTAAAATGACATTACAACACTAAAAAACTGGCATCATTCCTATAGTCATTTTGACATTACCTGTGTCAATTTAGACGACGGGCGGCAGCAGTCGCGCTCGATTTTTTGCATACAATAATTATTTTAAAATAATATGTTTTCTTTTAAATAGACCAAATTTTTTTCCTGCATTGTAACAATACCTCCTTATTTATTAAATCATTTATATTTGAATTTGGAGTATACTTTCATAGATAAAAATTATAGTTATGACGGAAAATTACCAATAATTCTCAGTTTTACAGAATTATTTTTAGTGTATTAGTGCATGAATTGAAGTAATAAATTGATTTGGGTATTTCTATGTAGAAGGTACACTGTTGTATCATGGACATTTTTAAAAATGATTAAATTATTATATCTTCGGTTACCAAAGCATCAAAAGATTCCCAAAAGCTTAATTTTACGAAACGCCCTTTGCGAAAACAAAGAATTTTCTGATATACGTGAATAAATTAATATAATTATTTATTTAGAACGCTCCCAAGATCAAACCTATCAAACTTTCGAGGTATTCCACTTTGAGCACCCGTTTTAATAGGACCCAAGGTATTCCACATTGAGCACCCAGTGATATTTTTAGCGGGTGCTATAAGTGGAATACTTTTTAATTTAATATTTTATTCCACATTGAGCACCTACAGATTTGAAGGCACTAGTGTTGGGACGTTTACGTGTTTATGGACGTCGAAATAAAAAAAATATCGATTAAAATCAGTCGAAGAACACTGATTTCAATCGATTGTTTTTTTATCCTGGCGTTAATCCCGGCTAAAGCCAGGGTCCGCCTCCCGCCTGAACTTCTTTCACTTTGTCCAATCTTCATCATCCTTTACAGTGAGGCCATTGGCTCTAATGCCGGACATGACGACGTCCAGCAGCGCTTACGAGGGCGACCACGATACCTAACCCCAAGGACAGCCATATTATATACATAGCCAAGGAAATGCCAAATCAGTGGCGATTAAGCCTGATTATTCCTGTTTACAAAAGCAAAGGCAGCGTACAGGATTTCAGTAACTACCGCGGTATCAAGATCATGTGTCACACCTTGAAGCTCTTCGAGCACATCATTGAAATACGGCTCCGTAGCGAGTGTACTGTCTTTGAGTGTCAATATGGCTTCCGAGCGGGTAACAGCACCACGGACGCGGTATTCGCCTTGCGGACTCTTCGAGAGCATTCCCGAAGCCTATATTGACATTATCAGAGATATGTACCGCGATCCCTTGTCCTCTGTCCAGACCGCTGTTGGCGAACCCAATGTCTTTCCAATATCTGTTGGCGTTCACCAAGGTTCGGCTTTTAGCCCGTTCTGGTTTAACGTTGTGCTCGATGTAGTTACGTCAAACATCCCAGATCAGCCTCCATGGCTAATGATGTATGCCGATGATATCGCCCTCGTTAATCAGAACAAATCGCATATGATTTGACCAATACATTGTGCAATGTCTTTAAAAGAGACTGTGACTCCTGAGTTTGTTTTGGTATTTCTTCTCAGGGTAGTCAGTTAGGAAACACCGGTCTCATCTAGTAAAAAAAACAAAGTGCCTCCGAAGCTCAAAGGGCAGACATATAAATGCATCATACGGCCTGTCCTCTTGTACGGTGGCGAGTGTTGGCCGGCATTAAATTAAGCAAACAAACTCAGGAGCTTCGCGTCACGGAGATGAAGATGCTGAGGTGGATGAGCGGCGTAACACAATCCGATCGCATGCGCAACTCATTCGTCGGAGGTAGTCTTGTGGTAGTGGGGAAAAAACTGCAAAAGTGTCGTCTGTGATGGTATGGCCACGTCATGCGCCGTCCTATGAAGTACGTTTGTCGGAGATGCATGAATATGGCTGTCCTTGGCGTTAGGTCCCGTCATCGCCCTCGCAAGCGCTGCTGGACGTCGTCATGTCCGACATTAGAGCCAATGGCCTCACTGAAAAGGATGTTGAAGATTGGGCAAAGTGAAAGAAGTTCAGGCGGGAGGCGGACCCTGGCTTTAGCCGGGATTAACGCCAGGATAAAAAAACAATCGATTGAAATCAGTGTTCTTCGACTGATTTTAATCGATATTTTTTTTATTTCGACATCCATAAACACGTAAACGTCCCAACACTAGTGCCTTCAAATCTGTAGGTGCTCAATGTGGAATAAAATATTAAATTAAAAAGTATTCCACTTATAGCACCCGCTAAAAATATCACTGGGTGCTCAATGTGGAATACCTTGGGTGGTATTAGTTTCGGTGCTATTAAAACGGGTGCTCAATGTGGAATACCTCAAACTTTTCTAAGGCATATTTTAGTTTTTTTTTGTGCTATATCTACAGCATAATCAGACATCAAAACTCGAATCAAACGCTCAAATTCAAGAAAAAATTGTGATTGCGCCCTTAATAACAACAATACAAAGTTACTGACTCATTATTAAGGTTATATTAATTTCTCTTTCAAGTTAAGAAACGAAACAAAAATTTATATGTAATCATTTGCAAGCATCAAAACATAACCTCAAAAGAAGGTTTGCGTCGGGCGATAACACACTGATTGTGTTGCTGCAGAGCTATCCAAACGGCGCAAGACAATTTCCGAACAGGGCCGCCAGCGTCCACCAAAGCGTTGGCCGCGAGAAACGAATTAGGCGAGCGTGCACGACTACTTTCGAAATCAGTTTCGGTTTCGGCAAAAGTTTCGGCCAATTTTGCCGAAACCGAAACTGCAGCCGAAAATCGATTTTTGGCCGAAACTCGGCCGAAACCGAAACCGGACACTAGTATAAAGGTTTGATGAAAATAGAAGCAATAAAAAAAGATAACGAATTCTGGAAGAACAGTATGGAAACAAAATTAAAAAGTTTGGAAGGCACATATTAATGTTGTATCAAACAAACTTGCAAGTTTTGCGTATGCTTTAAATCAGTTAAAAAGATCAACCGACTTCAAAACAGCGATGACAGCATACTACGCGTGGTTAAAGGCATTATAGTATGGGGAAATTGCGTTGAAGTAGAAAAACTGTTTATTTTACAAAAAAGATGTGTGAGAATTCTTGCGAATATAGACCAAATGCAGAGTTGTAAACCTTATTTTATTAAATATAAAATGCTCACCCTAACAAGCTTCTATATTATGGAAGTAAGCAAGTTTGTTAGAAAACATGCGTCGTTATTCCCTGTAGCTAAGAATCAAAGACCGCTGCAACGCTCATTAAGAGTAAAAAATGAATTAGCATTGCCAAGTTCAAAATTAGCTATGTTTCAATCAGGACCTCTTGTAATGTGCATAAAAATTTACAATAAATTACCGAATGAGATTAAGGACATAGAATTTGATACTACCTAGAAACTTATGACGGTCACTTAGGATTAAGTGACCGTCAATACGGCTTTCGCCGAAATTGGTTAACTAGTGATCTTCTAGCGTATGCCATCCGTATCTGTAAATGAGGCCATCGAGAAGCATAGGGAAACGCTTGGCGTCTCTCTCGACATCTCGAAGGCTTTCGATAGGGTCTGGCACGAAATCCTTGTTAGTAAGCTTCCTTCTTTTGGTTTACTTGCTGGATTGAGTGCTTGGATCGCAGACTTCCTGAGTGACCGATCCATTCGAGTGGTCATCGATGGCAGCTCGTCCGCTCAAATGGCCATTAATTAATGCCGGAGTCCCTCAAGGGTCAGTGCTCTCGGCAACTTTGTTCTTGCTGCACATTAACAATCTGCTTAAGCCTGGTACCTTTGGGTATGCAGACAGTACTGTTACTGAAAGATACATATCCAATACACGAACTAGTGGGTCACAGATCCAGTCTCTCCAAGTGGCTATGGTTGAGCACTTGAATTGGTCTTTAGAGGCGGTCACTGAATGGGGCAATGCCAATTTACCGCTAAAAGAAGACACATCAATTCTCCTACTTTCCTGGGTGCAACCGTGCCGATAACCGACCATCTTGATCTTCTTGGTGTTACGTTGACGTCGACTTATAACTTTGCTCCATATATTGAAGCAAAGGTTCAACTGGCTGCTAAAAAGCTAGGAATCCTTGCAAAGGTGAGACAGTACTTCACACCGGAACAGCTGCTCACACTTTATCAAGCGCCAGTTCGATCATGTATGGAGTACTCCTCTCATCTTTGGGATGGATCTGCCCGATATCAGCTTGAAGCGCTTGAAGCTATTGAAACGAGAGCCAAGAAGATCATTGGCAATGATGCACTCGTTTAGTCGAGGCTTCAAAATCTTGAGCATCAACACTGAGTCGCCTGTCAGGTTTCTACCGGTTGCATTTTGAGGAGTGTGCGTCGGAATTGCATAACTAAATAATTCCTCCTAGCCCGTTCCATCATCGGACCATCAGGCGTACGGCGATGCGCCATCGGTACATGGTAGAAGAGGGATACCTCTTATACGCGCAAACCGTTTTGGGACGTATTTATTGTACGTACAGCCAACGAGTAGAAATCCCTGCCGGAGTCTATGTTTCCTGATAGCTACAACCCAGGAATCTTTAGGTCAAGAGTGAATAGGTTACTTCTTGGTAAACGCGCTCCATCGTCGAACAAAACCAACATTTACCAACCCTCAATGGTAAAACCTAGCATGTACCAAATTCTAATGGTAAAAGCCCGATTAAATCGTTATTTTTCACATATTCTTACATTTACCAATTCGTGTTGGTAAAACCTAAGATTTACTGGTAAAACCCGAGATATACCGTGGTTCGGGCTTTTACAGTAACATATACAGGGTGATTGGAAGATCGATGCAAAGCTTTAAAGCGAAGATACATAGTACAGACCATTTAGAACCATTTAAGCTATGATTATGTTCGGCGAAGTTTTATCATTTTTTTTTAAACCTACTTTTAAGATTTTTTTCAAAAATTCCCAAAATTTTAAGTAAACTGCATATTTTTAGCCAAATTAAATAATAAATGGATTAACTTTTATTTTAATTAATTAAAGTAATGTCTAAGCAAGCCGAAAAAACATGTTTTAGGCTTTTATGTCAAAAGACAATTTTTTTACGGACATTTAAAGTTCAGCAGAAATTTAGAAAAAAATAACAGTACGTTTTTTAAACCTTATTAAAAAAATAACGAAGGGTGCTTTTTTTTTTAAACCTTTTTGAATACATGTTTGATAAGCGTTCTTTCTTTTGAGGTATCATTTACGCGGATATCTTACAAATTATTGAAGTTAGGACCTAGATACCAATTAGAGGGATTTTTTTTTAATTTCGGCAGACTACTTTAAACAATATTTGAATTAAAATTATGTATTTTTCATGTTTAAAACTTTAAAGCGACGATAGTACAGACAATTTAGAATCATGTTAGCCACAATTGTCTTAGACGAAGTCTTACCAATTTTTTAATAACCTACTTTTGTATTACTTTTCAAATATTCCCAAAATTTTAAGTAAACTGCTTATTTATGGCCAAGTTAAATGATAAACGAGTTAATTTTTATTTTATTTATTACAGTAATGTGTAAGCAACCTAGCAAAGTATGTCTTAGGTTTTTCTGTCGTATAGATAAAATTTTAAAATTTCTTCTGAACTTTAAAAGTATGTAAAAAAATGTCCAATGTTAGAAAAACCTAAAACATACTTTGCTGGGTTGCTTACACATTACCGTAATAAATAAAATAAAAATGAACTCATTTATCATTTAATTTGGTCAATAAGCAGTTTACTTAAAATTTTGAGAATATTTGAAAAGTAATACAAAAGTAGGTTAAACAAAAATTGGTAAGACTTCGTCTAAGACAATTGTGGCTAACATGGTTCTAAATTGTCTGTACTATCGTCGCCATAAAGTTTTAAACATGAAAAATAAATAATTTTAATTGAAATATTGTTTAAAGTAGTCTGCCGAAATTTTAAAAAATTTCGCTCTAATTGGTATCTAGGTCCTAACTTCAATAATTTGTAAGATATCCGCGTAAATGATACCTCAAAAGAAAGAACGCTTATCAAACATGTATTCAAAAAGGTTTGAACAAAAAAAGCACCCTTCGTTATTTTTTTAATAAGGTTTAAAAAACGTACTTTTATTTTTTTCTAAATTTCTGCTGAACTTTAATGTCCGTAAAAAATTGTCTTTTGACATAAAAGCCTAAAAGATGTTTTTTCGACTTGCTTAGACATTACTTTAATTAATCAAAATAAAAGTTAATTCATTTATCATTTAATTTGGCTAAAACTATGCAGTTTACTTAAAATTTTGGGAATTTTTGAAAAAAATCTTAAAAGTAGGTTTAAAAAAAAATGATGAAACTTTGCCGAACATAATCATGGCTTAAATGGTTCTAAATGGTCTGTACTATTTTCGCTTTAAAGCTTTGCATCGATCTTCCAATCACCCTGTATATCAAATTAGTGATAAGAATTACAATTCTTTCAACTTTTGAAATCGTTATATCTCAAAAACTTTTTCTTTGTTATCATTATAACTACATACATGTCATTGTGGAAGCTTGTAATTAGCAATGTAATTGCCTACTATAGTCATTATGTTGTTATTAGTCTGTAAGTCTTCCTAAAATGTGAAAAAGTTTATTAACCTTATAAAAAAACATTTAATGCATATTCAACAATCTACATGTTAGAGTTAACCTCAATATTTAAGTTTAATATACGATTTAACACGTTAAGTTTTTACCTCTTTTGTCCTGGACTTCGGGCAATGGATATTTGGTCTTCCCAGTGGTAATGGTCATAGATCTGATCCCGACAATCGCGCTGAGACGAGTAATGTGAGTGGCCGCCATCATGTCGCCTTCCCATAATATAGTACAATGTAGGTTAGGTATGCTCTGTGTATTCACCATCGATAAAAAATTACTTATAGCTGCAATAATAGAAATTATGTAATAGTTTAGTTTAAGATTATGTTAAGTATATACATGAATGTTTAGTTTAATGTATTTATTCAAATCTAGTACTTGTTGTCTATTTGTGGTATGTTGTTGTAATGATTGTTCGTGTGTATTTAATTGATATATGTATACTAACCTGCCGTATACATCTAATAGTTTCATGGAACGGACGCCAATTTGTCACACAGAACGGTGGTTGCTGAAAATCAGCACCGTAGATTGTTGGAATAACCCAGCGTCACGGTATACGCTGAGCAACGACCTATTTTCGCCTAGATGCGACGCACAACTTGGATTTATTTATTGTTTTGTTCTTGTTGTTGATCTTATTACTGTTTATATTTATATTTTGTGTGTCTTGCAATAAACCACAGATCTCAGCTCAACATAACTTGCCACAGATTATCTATGTGTTAATAACTTGACAGCTGGGCAACTGTGTTCTCACTAGCTCTAGTCAGGCCTCCGTCACTCCATGTACTTGCGCGCTATAAGTGCCTACCGCCCAGCCGAGCGCTCTCGGTCCGCTAGCGGATCAAATTCAGTGCGGTTTTCGCAAGCGAAGCGCGCGCACGCAATTGAACGGCGCGCCGTTCAATTTTAATAATGCTGTTCGTTCGTACGCGTATTACGATGCCGTGTGGTGCCTTGTTTGCTGTAGATGGGTGCAAATCAAGTAAAAGAAGGGATAAACACCTAACATTTTTCCATTTACCTGTCAATGACGAAAGAACGACGAAATTTGTAATAGAAATATTTTATAAAAGATACAATTTTAAACTGTAACTATAAGTCAGAACATTCACAGTTCTCAATAACATAAACACAAAAAGTCATGGTAATTTAATTATATCGAAGAGGCAGCCCTGCGGTTGCTGCGTGATCGCGCGGTGCGAAGCAATCACGACTGTACGATTGAGCGTTTAGGCACATTTTAGCATGCAGTGGTTGCTGGCGCGACGATGTAGGCTATTATAGCGGTAGGTATTTGTAATTTTTCTACTGAGTGAAGTATCTGTTACGTAGTAACTATTTAGTAATCTGTGCTCTAGTGTCTATGAATGATGCTATAAAATAATGCCGGGTTCACATAGCCTGACAGTTTTTGTATTGTTAGACCGTTTCCACATTATCCGATCCGATATCGGTATCGGACTCCGATACGATATCGGGGTAAGGTAAATGTATGAGATATATACCTGTCTTTCATATTGTCCGACCCGATATCGGATATCGGAGCACAGCATTTCATACATTTATCTTACCCCGATATCGTATCGGCGTCCGATACCGATATCGGATCGGATAATGTGGAAACGGTCTTACTATTGTACTGTGCGTCCATTTGGGCAAAATAAATTCATTTTCTTTCTTTCTTTCTTTCTTCTAAAAATAAAATATGTAAATAAATAAAATAAAACGGTGGCACTTAGGAAAAAATGTGTTTGACTCATACTCATACTCATTTATTCAATAACAAGAATCTTGTATCTGAATTACATAATTAATAAATAAAATTAACAATTTCAATTCAACAATAATAAAATTACAATACTAATAATATAAAAACTAAAAAAAAAAAAAAAGAATAATCAAGAGACACTTACAATTCATCCACAGAATATAGACACCTATTCAACAGGAAATCCTTCAGCTGGGTTTTAAAAGTACTGGTGTAAATAGTGCTTTTTATATCTAAAGGCAACTTATTAAATAACTTGACTGATTGATACTGTGGACTGTGTTCTATGATATTGAAATTCGGCTGTATTTTATTAAACTTAATATCTTTTCTACGTGTACCTTCCCTAATTTGACGTTGTTCTGTAGTCTCATATTCGTGTATGTACTTAGCCAAGTTACTCAAAAGAACAAAGACATAAATGCTTGGCACTGTAAGAATACCTAAGCTTCTAAAATACGGTCGGCAACTCTCAATTTGTGCTATTCGTACCATAGTCCGGATTGCGCGCTTTTGTAACACAAAGGCTCTTTTGCTGTTATAGTCGTAGCTGTTTCCCCAAAGAAGAACACTGTACCTTATTTTTGATTCTACTAACGCAAAATAAACCATTTTCAGTTGTTCAATACCGATTTGGCTTCTTAAGGCTCTCAGAGCATAACATGCAGATGATATTGACGCGACTATTGCCTTCAGTTCTGGTTTCCAACTTAACAGTTCATCGATATGAACACCTAAAAATTTTACTTCATTGACGAGTTCAATTTTCTCATTATTTAAACTTAAATCTAAATTGTCCTCGTTACGGGTTGTCGTTCTAAATAACATGAACTTGGTCTTAGAAGTATTAATTAATAATTTATTTACAGTAAACCACCTATGGAAGGCTTGTAATGCAAAATTAATTAAATTAGTCAGTTCAGCAATGTCTTTATGTGCTACAATAGCATTTGTGTCATCAGCAAAAATTACTATGTCAAGGTCAGGTAAAATTGAATTTATATAATTAATCAAGTCATTTATAAATATAATAAACAAAATCGGTCCAAGTATGGATCCCTGTGGAACTCCCGAAGTCAAATTTACGATCCTAGATCTATGAGACTTTTTGTAGCCATTTTGAATTTTATCAATTTCTACAAACATTTTTCTATTTCTTAAATACGAACTGAACAGTTCTAAGGCCTCACCTCTTATACCATAATAACTTAATTTCGTGAGAAGCAATTTATGATCAATTGTGTCAAAAGCAGAGCTTAGGTCAAGAAAAATTCCTGCAACTTTCATTTTAAGATTAATTTTGCTCGTCACAACTTCCATTAGAGTATATATGGCATCAGCAGTACCAACACCTTTTTGATAGCCAAACTGTCTTTTGTTCAAAATTTTATTAACACGTAAGTGGTTTAGAAGTCGCTTTTTAATAATATTTTCAAATATTTTTGATAGCGTAGGTAATAAGGAGATAGGCCTATAATTTTTTGCATCAGTCCTACTACCTTTTTTATAGATAGGTATAACCTTAGCAATTTTTAATTGATCGGGAAAGATAGAATCCTGAATACATTTATTAAAAAACTCACTTAGAGGAGCTGCTAATATTTTAATGTGTTCCTTAATTATGGTTATAGGAATCTCATCATAACCGCATGAGTATTTGTTTTCCATTTTATTTACTATGGTTAGTAACTCGTTAGGAGTGGATAGCGAAATTTTCATATCACTGCTAATTTCATCACTATATTTCTGTAAGAATATTTTTGACTGCTCGATTTCACCTACACTGGATCTAGATTTGTAGTCAAATTGTTTAACTAGAATGTCAGTAATATCTTTAGGATCAATTATCATTCTATCGTCAACTTTGAGCCGTAATTCTGGTTTAATTTCCTTCTCCTTATTTGTGCATTTACGTACTATTTTCCACACTTCTTTACATAAGTTGTTAGAACCATTTATTTGTTCCATTATTTCCTGTTTTTTTGCATTGGCTATAATCCGTCTATACAATCTAACATAATTATTCTTATACTTTCGAACACTAGATTCAAGATTATTTCCATTACATGAACATAAGAATCGTTTCATTTTACTATAAGTCCTAATTCCCTTAGTAATCCACTTTGATTGAGAGTTGTTCTTGCGTACTTTTAATTTGTATTCTCTTTTTCGATAGCTATCTCGAAATACTTTATTGAATGTTCTGAGAAATGTATTTATGCCCATAGTACTCCAGTCACGTTCAATAATGCCGTTGACGTTTTTGTACTGTGTAATTTTTGTATGTACTTACTAATTTTATGTAAAACTTACCGATTTGCTGAAAATCGCGAAAAAAAAATCAGTTTTTAGGGTTCCGTACGACTTTGTTGTCCGTCTGTCTGTCAAGAACTTTTATCTCGGGGTCGCGTAGAGGTATCGAGTTGAAATTAATTGAACTGTTTTCATAAGTGGGTTGGTAGGGAACCCTCAGTGCGCGGGTTCAACTTGCACTTGCCCAGTTTTTTTCTTGGTATGTTGAACTATCATAGTAATTTTCAGCTGGGAGTGAATTATTGTAACCTAAAAAGTATATGTATGGTTGAAGTCGAAATATTAGTTATTGTTTTAATTGCTGCAGTAGTAGTAGTTTTTTTAACTTTATAGTGAAACTGAAACGTTTTACCAACAGTCGATTGGTCCATGAACGGTTGGTCAACATAATCTTTAACCCATTAACTTTTCGTCCAATGAACGTTTCGTCCACAAACGTTTCGCCAACATTACTTTACGTCAGGGAATGTTTAACCAACAGAATTTTTTGACCAATAACTTTTCACCCAAAGAACAATTGGGCCATGGACTGTTCCAGTGTTTAAGTAATCTCTAGAAGCAATATTAGCCTAAGGATATAACCGTTGGACTACCAAGTCACAGGTCGTAGGTTGTTGTCCCAATGTCTTTTCGAATTCATGTGCGTATGATAAATTTATTATGACTTATGAATATGAAGTTAACAAATAATTAAACAATTTATTAAGCTATTGCATAGCTTCTATCGCGGACCTTGAGCGTGGGGACCGAATCCAGAAATAAAAATAAAAAAGTACCTTCCATAAAAATATAATAATTTCGCAACTCCATACTGACTTTGTTCAAGTTTTGAAATTTGATATCTGTCTAGTAAAAAAGTAGAAAAAGCACCATTGTTATCATTTTATTTTAAACCTTGTTGCTAACTAATTAGATTTAATTTTTGAATAAATGTATTTGACCTCATTCAAAAGTGAGGTTTGAATTTGGAATATCCGTTTTTTCATTTATTGATTTTACTTACTATCTAAGACAGAAGGTATTAAATACAAATATAATTCAAACTTCAATAAAGTTTATGATCGTGTCTTAAGGTTTATAATTAACTGAATTTATTAAATCTTTGAAACATTTTTCTCGAAACTTTCTGTGCCGGTCGGAATGGCGGGTGTTAGGTTTTTTTCGTTACGGAATTTCTGGATTCGGTCCCCACGCTCAAAGCCCGCGATAGAAGCTATGCAATAGCTTAATAAATTGTTTAATTATTTGTTACTTCATATTCATAAGTCATAATAAATTTATCATACGCACATGAATTCGAAAAGACATTGGGACAACAACCTACGACCTGTGACTTGGTAGTCCAACGGTTATATCCTTAGGCTAATATTGCTTCTAGAGATTACTTAAACACTGGAACAGTCCATGGCCCAATTGTTCTTTGGGTGAAAAGTTATTGGTCAAAACATTCTGTTGGTTAAACATTCCCTGACGTAGAGTAATGTTGGCGAAACGTTTGTGGACGAAACGTTCATTGGACGAAAAGTTAATGGGTTAAAGATTATGTTGACCAACCGTTCATGGACCAATCGACTGTTGGTAAAACGTTTCAGTTTCCTTTATAGTTGAGTTTTTATTGTATGTTATTTTGGAGCACACAAGATCTAAACTCAGTCTTAAATTGGTTAGTTGGTTTCATTTGACATATTAATTACACTTTTAAGGTCGGAAGTATTTGAAACAATATTTACTGAGGACGAATCTTTTCTCATGGAGACAGAATCAGCCTCTGCCAGGTAAAAAAATACTATGATTTTATTCAATTTAGTAGGTGTAGTTATTTTGTGCATAAAGTTTTTAAAATAAATAAATAAAATGTACAAACCCATTTTATAAAATACTTATGTTAAGGCGAGGTTGTCGCATTTTTAAGTTTTTTGGAGCTATTTATATCTAATTAATTACTCAGATACCCGCGAAACGAGACACAATAGTAAAACAATAACAGCGCGGTCTCATAGGACCGGTTGGGGATTCAAACGTTAATGTAAATATTGCGCAAATAAAATCATTTTAACAAAATTGAACATTAGGTCAAGCGCTGACTAAAGACGAAAACGTAATTACTAATAATTATAATTGACTCGAAATCGCAAAGATGACACTAAACCGATATTTCGAACGTACTTCTTACCAAAAAATAATATTACGAAACCATCTAAGTAATATATCAAAAAATAGGTTTTAATATTTTCTAGCGCTGGGTAAGGAAGATTGTTATTATAAGTGGTTATTTATTTTCGTAAGAACAAAAATCAGACGATATTGAGCAGTTCAAGCGCTCACGCCAGCCGAGCGAGCTTTTAGTGCCGGCCGAGAGGTCTTCGACGACGGACGCACGTCAATTTTCTCCCGCGCTTGCGCTTTAGATTACAAGAAACATTACGCACTAAATAAGTATAATGAAGTGAACAAAAATGGGAAATAAAAAGAACAAAAGATCATACAGGAAATTGACACCTCGGGCATTACGAAAATATCAACTCGAGCAATGGTAAGTAATTTCTCGTTATCAATACTATAGAACTACTACACGTTCCAAATGAGAATAGGATCGGCGGCCATATTGTGACGTCTCGTCTTACTGTCAAATCGGAAAAATTTAGTAGGGTGAGCAAAACAAGAAATTTGTTCAATTTAATTTATTTACGAATCGTGAACGAAAAAAACTTTGATGAAAATGCAGCAATAAAGCATGGATTAATATAGGTTTTTAATGTGTACCGTAAAACGGGGTGAATAAGGACTCAGGGGTGAAAAGGGTCAAATCGAGGAATCTAGTCGAAGCCACCAAATAAAAAAACAAGAACTTCCAATTGCTACCTTCTTTTTCTTCTAAAAGTAGATTATATTATCTTCTAACTGACAGCACCGAAGCGTTGTGAAGTTAGTAAAAGGTGTCAAAAATCTTCTTTCAAATAAGACTGTAGATGTGAGGTTGCGGTATTGTCCCTTAAGTTGACAGTTTTTGGAAATTCTAGTTTTTTTGAAAACGTGTGGAGTTAGCCAACGACGATTATAATATCTTTAAGAAGCTACACAAAAAGAGGTAAGTCTAGATTTTACATAGTTTTTGTTTAAATCGTTTTCTTTAGAACCTCTGGGATTGTTTATTTTTTTCGAGGTGAATAAATACGGTAACGGGGTGACAAGGGACGGCTAAAGTACAAATAGAGTCGCCTATACTTGGTAAATAGGGACGTATGAAAGTTGATTAGGAACGGTAAAGTTTGAATAGGGTCAGGGCTGCTACATCATGAATTGAACATTTTATTGCATTGTTTTGCAGGATTTCACTTTTTATTAAGATAAGGCATTTTCATTTTATTTATTTTAAACTTATATACAAGCATGCGCACAAGGCGAACTAATGAGAAATAATAAGAGATACATAGGTACGAACTTGTATGATTTAAAAAAGTTTTTTGTTTGGTTTGTATGTGGCGCTATTACTCTGTAATTATCGTGAGACAACCCTACTAGTTTATCCCAAGTTACCCATGTCTCGTCCCAGGTCACCCCACTTCAAGTATGAATAGGGACAGCCTATATTTTTGTTAAAATATCTAAATTTTGACTAATTCTGGGGATATTTTTAACATTTACGAAAAGTATTAACTGCCGGAAACCCTTGGAAAGAGTTATCAATATTGCATTCGTCCTACAACATCGATTAATTTCAGTGACAAGTTCGATTTTGTCCCTATTCACCCCATTTTACGGTATTGCACTAACTGTTATTTTAAATAAAAATAAGCATTATTACCTGTATTTGACAAAATTCAATCTGCATCGAGTTCTTCAATGCCACTCATTTCCTCATAACTGTCTGATGAACTGTCATCATCATTTTCCAATAATTTCCATTTGGCAATAATGAAAATAAAAAAGAAAGTAGTATAATTTGTTAAATAGTAGTTTTAAATAACTTTTTTATCTATTTCTTAATATGACTTAACTAAGATTCAACAAAACCATTGAAACGCAAATAAGATTTTTTTGCAAATCGTACTTTTCAATCAAAATTTGACAGATCGAGTTTATTGACTTTCCTATTCTCATTTGGAACGCATAGTACTTTTCTTGAAGACTTCCGTTCTTGTATTATTATTTTTGTTTTGTTGTGCGCGTAATTTTAATTCTGTGATAACTATCTCCTAAAGTATTTATTCTAATGACATGCTGTAAACGGCAGTTTTAATCTAAATTGAGTGCTTAATTTTAATAACATATTTAATGAGATATGGATTAATACTACGTATGTCAAAATTACTTCGAAAGTCACTCATTATATTTTATTAATTGTAAAAAGATAAAAATGGTTACTGTGAGTTATCCTTATAATATAGACATATACCATCGCGAACTTTTTTGAGGGCATTTTCAAGATATACAATTCTGTAGTACATTACTTTGAAGTTCCTCGTATGGTTTAGCCAGCGTTAGCAATATAAGCGGCCGAGCGACGAGTTTTTTTCCGACTTCAATCACATTTATTATGATTTCCTATGGAAAATGCATCTTTATCAGAAAAAAATAGCTTGTAGCACTCCTTAATAATGTAACTACCGGTCTATTGAAAAAAATTTTGTGAAAGAATTTTCTAAATCGGATCAGTAGTTTCAGTGATTACCCTATACATACAAAACTTACAATTTTATCTCTTTATAATATGAAAAATAAAAGCTTGTAAAAAAAATACAATAATAATATGTAACATGTTCTTAGCCCGGGCGCGCACTAGCGGCCAGTCCGCAGGCGGCCAGGTGAAACAAAATTAAATGAAACCGCCATAGAGCGCGCGCTTCTGTCCGCACGCGGCCAGCGGCCACAGGTGCGCGCGCTCTATGGCGGTTTCATACTAATGTATGTATCTCGATGGCCACCGCGTCCTGGCCGCCGCGCTGGCCGCTGGCCGCAAGTGCGCTATGGGGCTTAGTGTTAATGAATGATTTTCTTTGACGGAAACGCACGAAAACGTTCCGACCATTGTATAGACGCGACATTGTACAAAAAAGTACAGTAGGTTTGTTATTAAATTCGAATTTTCTTTACTCAATAACTTCGAAATAAGTATTGCTAAACTTTATAACAATTATAAAATATCCTTCTAAAATTTATAATTTAAACGATTTGAAATGCCACTATAATGTCAACATTTTATTTTGCAGCGCGTCAATGAGAAAAAATATACTCAGGGGTGTTGTTCAGACTATAGATAACCCTGATACTACTTCCCATAGTCATACGTAAGTACTTTCTTGAAAACGTAAAACTTTAGTCATTACATACTTACAATTATAAAAATAATATTGATTGTACATACGGCTACACACAGTCATCAAGCTATGCATTTCCAGTTTTAGCTGACCTCGCATTGTATAAGTTTTTCATACAATCAGAACTCAGCTTATACTGGTTTTGTATAGCTTGATGTGTAGCCGTGCGTACCTACTCATGATTGTCATGAATATAATCACCATCATGAACTTGGCGATAATAGTGTTAAGAGCGCGCTCAAATATTTTGGGCGTTTTACCAAAAATACGTACTTTTCCAAGTCCTCGATATTTGTTATATAAAGATAATGCCCTAATATTTCAATAAAGAATCATAAATCTGGCTTTGTTTTAGTTCGTAGATTGATTAGAATTCTGTTATAATGGTTAATATTAGGAGAAATAGCAATTTTCCGACAGCCATTTTCAAACAAACGTTAAACATTAGGTTTTCTCCTGCCATTTGTATCAAAATGGTAACACGAAAAAATCTAAAAAATATATATATGTGTTACGGCTAATACCCGAAGTGCGGCTACACCTAGTTTTAGCCGGTTAGAACTAGGTGTAGCCACTTACTCTTGGTTAAACCTAGTACGAGCCGATTGTTTTCGGGTAAAACTAGGTCTAGCCTTCATCATGCCGGCTACAACTAGGTCCAGCCATTCCCTGTTGGATAAAACTAGGTCTATCCGATATCATTCCGGCTAAAACTAGGTCCAGACAATCCCTGTTGGATAAAACTTAGATGCATGTCCCGCTAAGCCTTCCGCTCCGCGTCACACTCATGACTCACAGCATCTGCAGCAGCGGCGCGGGGTGGAGGGCATAGCGAGGCACGCGCCTCTGCAGGTTGTGAGCGCTAGGTACTGCTGATCTACTGCAGGTCCTGGTCTACTAGCGAGTGTAACTCACAGCGTCTGCAGCAGCAGCGTGTGTCTTAGTTTTATCTAACAGGTATTGGCTGTACATAGTTGTAGCCGGCATGCTATCGGCAGAGCTTTTTTAGATACTAAAAAAAACATCAAATAAAAAGAAACGTAGAGTTTTTTTATTCTTATAAATCACATTGTAATAATTAACACAAATTATTAGGAGTACAATTTTTAATATAATAGGAACAAACAGGAACATTTTTTTTAACAACAGACAATAAGTATGTAGTTGCATATTATAATTTAAAGAATGTTTTATCCAACAGGGATTGTCTGGACCTAGTTTTAGCCGGAATGATATCGGGTAGACCTAGTATTATCCAACAGGGAATGGCTGGACCTAGTTGTAGCCGGCATGATGAAGGCTAGACCTAGTTTTACCCGAAAACAATCGGCTCGTACTAGGTTTAACCAAGAGTAAGTGGCTACACCTAGTTCTAACCGGCTAAAACTAGGTGTAGCCGCACTTCGGGTATTAGCCGTAACATATGTACTGGTCATATAGTCCTCAAGGTTGTAGATTGATTAGAATATTGAAATTAAAATTGTATCGACGCAAAAAAAAATAATATTTAAAAGCAATTTTGTTCTAAAATGTATGCATTTTAAACATTGTTTTAATGACAAAATAAACAAAAAAAGTTAAGTGCACTAAACTATGAAACTTTACCTTCAATATATGTATATATTTTTTATTTTTTCCCCTTCACATTTTTTTATTACAATATTCTAAAATAATGCCTTATTAGTTGATGTATCCCGCGCGTACGGCCAGTCGGCAGTCCCGCCCGAGGGCTTCTAGAGAACGGACCTGTGTTGCTCGCGCTCCCGCGCGCATTAGTGTGCGTTACGTAGTTTTAACAGATAATTCCAGGGGTCGTCAGCAGTTTTAATGTAAGTATTCTTTGTACTTACAATATAATTGTAGTCATGTTCTATGTTTTAAAGGAAAGTTTTGTACAATCTAATTATAGAGTTTATTCGTAAAATTGTTATTTTTTAGTAGATAATAAATCGAACTATCGAGAATATCTGCCTTAAAAAAGTGCAACACTGGCCGTCAAAAATATGTCTATGGTTAAGAATTTATGTTAAAATCAGTCTGTTGTCTGTAGAACTATTCTAAAATTATAAAGAGTGCGCCGCGGGGCTTTGGGAAATTCCGATGTTCCAGCGCTACCGAGCGGATAGTACGTTAATAACTAATATTGGGTAACAAAAATCTTTCTTTTAGAAATAATGGGTCGTAGGAGTCATTCCTACGGTTCCTACCCAAAGAAGAAGAGGAAAGCTAGCCAAAAAGAATACCTACAAAAGGCGAGAGCAGTTCTACGGTAAATGTAAATAAAATACCTAGTTGATCTGAGTTGTGGCGGTCATTACATAAGTTATATTTTATGTTTCTACAAAATACATCACTAACAATATTTTTCATGTTTTTCTTAAATACACTAGCTAACCCGGCGAATAAATCTACCTGCCCACCTATCCAACTTACTCTTATACCTATCCGACTACTGTACTAACTACCTACCTGCCTATTATAATACCTTATCCTACTACACCCACCCTATCTAGATTATCTTCCTTACCTACCCTATTTTATTTATATTCTATATTTTTTTTGTTTTTTTACCTACCGTACTTACATAACCCACAAAAAATCATCAAAATTAGTCAATCCGTTTTCGAGATATCATCATAAAACAGTTTCATATAAAATGTACGTATGAGAAACTTAATTTTTTTATCGTCAGTATTACCGATAGGTATTCTGCTATTCGGGACGGAGAAAAATCCAACAAATCAAAGATAATGAAAATTGGTCCAGCCTATTTTGAGCTAAAAATGGTCTGGAATTAAAATACTATATAGAATATTAGCTTCCGCCCGCGGTTTGGCCCGCGTGGATGTCGATAAAATTATATCTTATGTCATCCGCTGATACTGTAACTTTATACAGGTGTAAGAATTTTTAAAATCGGTCATATCATTTTTGGATTTATCCATTAATTAAAAATATACGAACATACAACAAAAAAATCTTTTCTCTTTATAATATTAGTAAAGAATAGCTCGGTTTCACCCGCATAGATCATGATCTCATGGGAATATCTGGAGAAAAGGTATCCTATGTCCGTTTCCAGGATTAGAATCTGGACTAAATTCGGCACGTAGGTAGACCATGAGTATACCTACGTGCCAAATTTTATCCGAACCCGTTCAGTTATTTTGACGCAAAATCATAACAAATAAACAAAAGCACTTTCGCATTTATAATATAAGTTAGGATAGGTATAAATATATTACCTATAAGTTACAAGTTTCACTGTCTTATAATATTTGTATTTCTTTAACATAATATCACGTTCCATATCTTGTATTTTTTTCTCAATAAAATTATAAGTAAACCTTAGTGAACCGTGTTACGCGCCTCTGCCTCTGTACGCGTGTGTATCAAGAAGCGTGCACCACGCACACAGGCGCAATCACCGCCAGTCGCCGCTGCTTTTCGAGTTACCTACTCAATTTTGCGACAACGCTCTTAAAAATTGGCATATTTTATAATTTTTATGACGTAAGTACGTTATTTCTTTTTGAATTATCAATTTTCGGTAAGTATGGTATGATTATTGTGATTCTTATTTAATTACTCAGATACCCGCGAAACGAGACACAATAGTAAAACAATAACAGCGCGGTCTCAGGACCGGTTGGGGATTCAAACGTTAATTGATTTTTTACACCACCTGCTCGATAATGGCCCTATTATGTGTCATGTAACCTGCACCTAAAGCAACTCGTTATCACCTAGGGAGATAATGCAGTATGGCCGATCTCTAGGGCATAATAAGATATTTTGAATTTAGAACGTCAAATACCATTATTTTGAAAAAAAAAACCGGGCAAGTGCGAGTCGGACTTGTGCACTGAGGGTTCCGTACCAACTTACCTATGAAAAGAGTTCAATTTTCGAATAGAGGTGAAGGTTTTTAAAAAAAAAAATCTTGTGACGTAACTAGCTAACTTTTCCCTATATGACTGCTATAATACCTTGCTTCGTGCTAAATTTCAAGATTATAGGTCAACGGGAAGTACCCTATGAATTTTGATTCCTTTGACAGTTTCGAAATGTACGTTTTTTGCAACATAAACGGACGTATCTTTTTTACCCGTCAACTTACAAGTTTGATTTTTGCACAGTTTCAAGGGACCGCGGACTTGAGTATATATTTTAAATTTCAACTTGATACCTTCACACGTTCTCGAGATAAAGGGTCTTGACAGACAGACAGACGGACAACAAAGTGATCCTATAAGGGTTCCGTTTTTTTCTTTTGAGGTACGGAACCCTAAAAAAGAGTTACGAATATTGAAGTAGGTAGTGAATTTTGTTTCTTTCTAATTTCGAAACATGTCGAGTGATTGTTGAGATTAACTTGTAAATAATGCTCTATATTTTTTAATTTATTTTACACGACGTTAAGTAGTTAATTAATCGTACTAGACTTTTAATTATCTCACAGATGGTGTAATAAGTAGAGTATCCAACACGGGGATAAAGCTGTCTTTGTGTTGGGCGGCTTGAATTCCTCACTCCACTCAGGTGTCCGTTTTGTTCGGAGTTCAACATGCCGCCCTCGCCGTAAAGACACTGCTTCATTCCCTAGTCACATAATCTACTATCGTGTTTGTTGTTGCTTTTATTACCCGAGGGCTGGCTTTATCTTGGTCAGAGAGTAAGCATTGCCATACAGTGTGGCAATGCTGCCATTCTTTTGGGTACATTGCCAGTGGACAGCGATGCGGAGGAGTTTTTCAACGCCATTATTTAGATTACTTGTAATTCGTTTTTAAGGCATTTTTATTTAGTGTATTTAAATTTTATCATATTGCTATAGTAAATTGTATCATAAGGGAGCAAAGTAATATTTTTACGGCGAGGGCGTCTTTTGAATCCAGAGCGAAGTGAAGGATTCTTAAGTAGACTCCCGAGCGTAGCAAGGGGTTCTTTAGTAGAATCCTGAACGTAGCGAGGGATTCAAAGTACGTCGCCCGAGCCAAAAACATATTTGCGCCCGAGTCATACACTCTACTTTTCATCACCGTCTATGAGGAAATAAAAGGCGCCTCATCATTTATAATTTTTGTCACTTTCGTCACTTTCGTCACTTTTGTCACTTATGTCACTTTGTCTTAATTCAAACAAAATTTGCGTTCGATTTCTTTGGCGCTAAACACTAAGACCAAATTCAAAAGGTGCGCAGCAATTATTGCTGCGTACTTATTTCAGATAACGTCGTCCTTTTCGAATAGATGGGATGAAAAATACTATATTACTACATACATACACATACGTCATACATACATATTTATATATTATATACTATTACTATATTGTTAAATATTTTTACAAAAACTTACAAAATCAAAAACATAAAAAATAGGAGCCCTACCGGTATCGGGAACAGGGCCCAAGTTCCCGGCGGCGGCGGTCAGGGCTTCAGAGAAAGAAACCTCCTAACTATGCGAGCCGTGTCCAGGAGTACCGCTTTTTGATTCAAGCCCTTGATCCAGCTGCCTACCCAAAGCCTCTTAAGATGTTGGTCTAGGCTGGTTAATAAACCATTAACGGACACGACTATCGGCACAATGATCGCTGAGTCCACTTCCTTGTCGACAACCTCGCGACCAAGTCAATATACTTGATTTGTTCAATTGCTCGGCTTTCACGAGGTTCTCGTCAGGCGGGAAGATTAATCTACAATCATTGCACGCCTCTTGACTCGGTCCACCACCACTACATCAGGTTTATTAGCTACAACAGTCATGTCAGTGATGATGGGCCGATCCCAGTACAGAGTGATTAAATAAACTTTATGCTAAACCGAATTATGCGTATTATTATTATATGTATATTACAAAGGTAATTAAGGAAAATAAAGTTCTGCCATGATAAAAGTAGGTATGCTCTTGTAAATACAGACACGCCAATATTCTGCCAAACAAGTTATGCTAAATTATTTTTACGCCTTAAAATTATTCGATTAAACGATTTAGTATGCCAAGTGTGTTATAAATTTCGGAGTATCGAGTTTCTACGAAATACAAGGAACCCTAAATTAGTTACAAGGATCGATCTTACTGCCTATAAATGGAGTCCCCATTTGCATTTTAGCAATTTTGAAATTATTCTGAAAATGACCTTGATATAAGCAAAGATTGATATATTCAGTAGGTTTCTCAGCAATTACATTGATGATTTTGTACTTATGCCATCGATGTCAGATCTATGCATAGTATGTAGTGGTCTAGATTATAATTATATCAATTATGTTTATGTTAATGTTTTATGCGTTTGTTGACTGGTAGAGAATGCCTAAGGCATTAAGTCCGCCTTTGTGAATTGTGTTTTGCATAACGAATAAATAAATAAATAATTTTTTACTCTTACTCCTAATCTCGTGTAGTATAATAAGGGTAAGACGGTCTTACTTGTACGTAGACTCAGCGACAGTCTGCGTAGACCGTTCGTAAAAACGAGTGACAGGCCTTTCAGTCTGTCGGCGGGCGCGTGAACACAGTTGCAGGCCAGTGCGGGGCTCTCGACCGTGTGTGGTTCCGTGTGTTCAAGCCAGCTCTACCTCTCAGCGCGCTGCTGGTTTTTAAAGTGTCTACGAAAAGTTAAATTATCAGTTTATCAGATTCAGCGACCCCATTCGACCGAACCCATGTTTATACTGTGAGTACTGTGACTGAACTGTGTAGCACACGAAAAATTCCACATCCGAATCATGTACTGGTCTACTGGTGGATCCATCGTATACGTTTGTGCTCCATGTCTTACACTTAATGCAAAAATATCCACCGCGACTGATCATTCAGAACTTTAAAAGGTACATAATTTATTCGATTTTTATTAGGTACTATAAAAAGGGATAAAAGATATGTTTAATGCTTTGTAATTTGCCTTTAATGCATCTATTTTTGTTATAGGCTTAGTTAAGTGAAGTTCTAAATTATTACTACCTATCGTTATATTTTTAGGGTTCCGTACCCAAAGGGTAAAGACGGGATCCTATTACTATGACTTGGCTGTCCTGTCTGTCCGTTACTACTTAAGGGGATTACATTCCTCAAACCCTAAAAATCGCTCGGTAAAATTAAATTTCTAGACGAATTCCTTAATGCTTTTATTATAAAAAAAAATACAAATAAACTAGAGCATATGAGAAACACTTTGTGTTGTTTAAAGTTTTCATAAACTTGTCCAAATGTTGCCAAAAAAATTGAGAAAACAGGTCTTTTTTAAACTAAATATTAAATTGTCTATAGAACGGCTGGGCCATTTTGTATGATATTTATACAAAAAGAAAGAAAAAACTCTGTTTAAAAATTTGTGTTGTTTATTTTGACAGATTTATTTTTATATTTTGTAATAATCAACAATAACGTGAATCATTAATTCATTACAAAACTCCCCACCAAGCACCCCCGCTGTACCCGTGACGCTTATTCGGGATTCGTCTTGTTAAGTTGTTAGTGTCTCGACGACTCTCACGACGAGTGGGCTATACGTGCGTTTTTTTTTCAAATAAGATTTTAAATTAATTATTCTTGATTTAAGGAAAATAATCTTATCATTTAGTATAAATTGTGATTAAGTTTGTAAGCGTAATATAACCCAGATTTAATTAAGTTTTATTTTAAAAATAATCATGGACTATGCCTAAATACAAAAATAAAAGTCAAGTTAAGCGTGGCCGAGCTCTCCAAAACTATTGGTAAGTACCTAAGCGGAGTGGTAAGTACTCGTACGTACTTGAGTTGATAACAAAATATTTATACTACGTATAGTTCGTACCTTGTTGATTTATTTCAACGATGTTTTTGTACATCATCCTATGTAAGCAAGCAACGAAGTCTATTCGTTGCTTGCTTAGATAAAATTAATGTCTTGAGCTCCTTGAAGGTGGAAAACCTCAATCATGATATGACACACGTAAACCAACATGTTTGTACTCATTTGAAAGAGCTCACGGAGACCTATGTGACTGTGAGGAACTGACGTACCTGATGGTGGACTCCGAAGGTAGGCAGACCTCAATCATGACCAAAGCAAACCAACATGTTTGTACTCATTTGAAAGAGCTCACGGAGACCTATGTGACTGTGAGGAACTGACGTACCTGATGGTGGACTCCGAAGGTAGGCAGACCTCAATCATGACCAAAGCAAACCAACATGTTTGTACTCATTTGAAAGAGCTCACGGAGACCTATGTGACTGTGAGGAACTGACGTACCTGATGGTGGACTCCGAAGGTAGGCAGACCTCAATCATGACCAAAGCAAACCAACATGTTTGTACTCATTTGAAAGAGCTCACGGAGACCTATGTGACTGTGAGGAACTGACGTACCTGATGGTGGACTCCGAAGGTAGGCAGACCTCAATCATGACCAAAGCAAACCAACATGTTTGTACTCATTTGAAAGAGCTCACTGAGACCTATGTGACTGTGAGGAACTGACGTACCTGATGGTGGACTCCGAAGGTAGGCAGACCTCAATCATGACCAAAGCAAACCAACATGTTTGTACTCATTTGAAAGAGCTCACTGAGACCTATGTGACTGTGAGGAACTGACGTACCTGATGGTGGACTCCGAAGGTAGGCAGACCTCAATCATGACCAAAGCAAACCAACATGTTTGTACTCATTTGAAAGAGCTCACTGAGACCTATGTGACTGTGAGGAACTGACGTACCTGATGGTGGACTCCGAAGGTAGGCAGACCTCAATCATGACCAAAGCAAACCAACATGTTTGTACTCATTTGAAAGAGCTCACGGAGACCTATGTGACTGTGAGGAACTGACGTACCTGATGGTGGACTCCGAAGGTAGGCAGACCTCAATCATGACCAAAGCAAACCAACATGTTTGTACTCATTTGAAAGAGCTCACTGAGACCTATGTGACTGTGAGGAACTGACGTACCTGATGGTGGACTCCGAAGGTAGGCAGACCTCAATCATGACCAAAGCAAACCAACATGTTTGTACTCATTTGAAAGAGCTCACTGAGACCTATGTGACTGTGAGGAACTGACGTACCTGATGGTGGACTCCGAAGGTAGGCAGACCTCAATCATGACCAAAGTAAACCAACATGTTTGTACTCATTTGAAAGAGCTCACGGAGACCTATGTGACTGTGAGGAACTGACGTACCTGATGGTGGACTCCGAAGGTAGGCAGACCTCAATCATGACCAAAGTAAACCAACATGTTTGTACTCATTTGAAAGAGCTCACGGAGACCTATGTGACTGTGAGGAACTGACGTACCTGATGGTGGACTCCGAAGGTAGGCAGACCTCAATCATGACCAAAGCAAACCAACATGTTTGTACTCATTTGAAAGAGGTCACGGAGACCTATGTGACTGTGAGGAACTGACGTACCTGATGGTGGACTCCGAAGGTAGGCAGACCTCAATCATGACCAAAGCAAACCAACATGTTTGTACTTATTTGAAAGAGCTCACGGAGACCTATGTGACTGTGAGGAACTGACGTACCTGATGGTGGACTCCGAAGGTAGGCAGACCTCAATCATGACCAAAGCAAACCAACATGTTTGTACTCATTTGAAAGAGCTCACGGAGACCTATGTGACTGTGAGGAACTGACGTACCTGATGGTGGACTCCGAAGGTAGGCAGACCTCAATCATGACCAAAGCAAACCAACATGTTTGTACTCATTTGAAAGAGGTCACGGAGACCTATGTGACTGTGAGGAACTGACGTACCTGATGGTGGACTCCGAAGGTAGGCAGACCTCAATCATGACCAAAGCAAACCAACATGTTTGTACTCATTTGAAAGAGGTCACGGAGACCTATGTGACTGTGAGGAACTGACGTACCTGATGGTGGACTCCGACGGTAGCCACATAGGCAGACTCAATAATGGAAATGCAGAGAATTGCTATTCATTGGAACTCATACCTAGGACTCATTGTAACCTAATCTTGGTCTTAAAGTACATATTTATTGTTTTTTTTTATTCTGATGTGTGGCTATTTCCAACTTATAGATAAAGCAGTACAAACGTCAAACAATTATAACTTAAATTCTTTTATTCAGGCAATTAAGAAAACAGCACAAAGGAGACAATTTCTTTTGTTTGGGGAATAGGCCCTCTACAAATTGTGGCGTATAGCAATGAAATGCACTTTAGTTTATTCCTTACAATCTATAGATTACAGTAGTAATATTAGCAAAACTTTATGAAACCGGAATACTGTGAAATACGACAGTCAAAACATGACTCTCATAATAACTTAAAATCTCACAAGAGCTATTATCTTATGAGTGGATAGGTCTCCTTGGTATTTTAAATCAAAATAGTGCACTTTTCAATAATATATAGTATAAAACAAAGTCACGTCTATACTACGTGATAGATTTTGATGTGATTTACACAATTTGATAGACTTATTCATGAAAATGGATTAGATGTAGGTATTCATTTCGAAATAGCGCGGTTTTTGCCGGCCAATACTGTAAGGGCCTATTTCACCACCTATGATTAAGTTTCGAGTATCTTACTTGACAGATAATTTCATACAAATTCTGTCAAATTTTTGAATTTATTCAGTGAGTAGTGCCTACTCGGACATTGTGAAACAGGCCCTAAATCTAAAATAATAAGGTGATGTGTTATAAGCTGGTTGGGAAAAAAAACACATTATAGGTACATCACAAGAAATATTATTACTGTTTATCTCTTAAAAGCAGTATTTCATCTAAAAAACCGGGCAAGTGCGAGTCGGACTCGCGCACTGAGGGTTGCGTACCAACTTACCTATGAAAACAATTCAATTCTCGAATCGAGTCTTGAAGATTAAAAAAAAAAAAACTTGTGACGTAACTAAAAACTTTCAGTTTTCAGAATTTATTCTATATTTGTGCTAAAATTACCATGCTTTGTACCATAATTTCAAGATTCTAGGTCAACAGGAAGTACCTTATGAATTTTGATTCCTTTGACAGTGTCGAAATGTACGTTTTTTGCAACATAAATGGGCGTATCTTCTTTTTCCGTCAACTTACAAGTTTGATATTTACACAGCTTCAAGGGACCACGGACTTGAATATATAGTTTTAATTTCAACTTGATACCTTCACGCGTTCTCGAGATCAATGGTCTTGACAGACAGACAGACAGGCGGACAACCAAGTGATCCTATAAGGGTTCCGTATTTTCCTTTTGAGGTACGGAACCCTAAAAAGATGCAGGTGGCTCAACCTCACCTTGATGCCGTGCCCAAGATAAATACCACACATCACATGTGCACAGCAACCAACTGCGCGTTTTCCCACTTAAAAATTACAACGGTATCCAGCAAGAGCAGCTCTATTGTTAGTAATTGATGGAGTGGTGTCAACTAATATATAAATATAATGAGTTTTCTTACTTGTGTGCCTTGATTGTATCCTACCTTGTAGGAGATAATTATTTGGACCATAATCATGGACAGATACCTCGATTTTGAATTGTCCGGAGGCCCTGACATGCTCTCCATAGTATGAACGAGATTGTTTGATTTGATAAATTCCTAGAGAAAATAGAATTAGGTCCTGGAATGACAATTGAGGAAAATCATCCAGCTCTGGAAGGTTGAAGGTTGCTCCTGGGTGTGGAAACTGGAAGACAGAGTATCTGCAACGGGCTATTAATTACGTTTTGTTCCACGGTGATTTTGAAAATAAACCTAAAAACGCTCCTAACAAGCATTTTTTGCCGTAATACTATTTTACTATTATTTCATTATTCCGGTTACGTATCGATATAATTTTTGGTCAGTTAATTATAACAAGATGATCACTTTTTTCATGTGCAATATCATTAATAAACATTACCGTTTACAGTGGGCCGAAAAAAAATTGTCTCTTTTGGATTACAAAATCAGGAGTATTGTCAAACAACTACTACTTATATAAAATTTATATAAAATACTTCATTTCGTTTGAAAAACAATTTTTTAATTTTTTGCATTTTAAATTAATTTTGTAGATAAATTGATATAAATTATAGTTGAATTTAGACCACTATTGCCTTTTAATACCCACTTTGTCATGTCAACTTACTTATCAATGTAAAGCATCTGTGCGGAATAAGATAAATGTTGAAATCTATGTTTTCCTAAATATGTTCATAACCAAAAACCGTTGAATGCTTAGATAAATGTAAGAACTTGAGTCTTTCTATTTCCATTACTGATAAACTTTTAACCTCTAAAGTGGTCTTCATCAGACCTTCGGCAGGTGTCCTGTAGTAGCAACCGTGATCAATTAGCCAAATATTGAAAACTGTTTCCTCCTAACTAATTCCATTATTGAGAACCGTTGGGCGCTGATCTGGTCATCATCAGACCTTCAGCAAGTATTTCATTTTAGCGTACACCTCAGTTCATTGCGTTCACAAAGCTGATTCAACATATATCAAACAAAAGAAATACGTAATGCTGTGAACACAAATAAATAACTTTGTACATCAGAAAAATTACCTACTGCCTCTCTTAAATTAGGCAAATACTGTGTCAATATTGCGTCGCATCTGAGATCTTATCGAATCATCAATTCATCAGTAAATGTTGGTATAGTTTGATTCTCTGTCAGCAGATGGCGCTTTATTTTTAAATATTGTTACGAAGGCCAAATCGCCAAGGATAGCGAGCAATGTAATACATATTAAAAAACCGGGCAAGTGCAAATCGAACTTGCGCACTGGTGGGTTCCGTACCAACTTACCTATGATAACAGTTCAATTCTCGAATCGAGTGACGCAACTACAAAACACGTTTCAGACTTCCGTCTCCTTCGAGCATCTGTTCTACGAGCAATGTGCCCTGCCCACTGCCCACTGCCCACTTAAGTTTGGCGATTCTTCGGGTTATGTCGGTAACTTTGGTCTACTTGCGGATATCTTATCTATGAGACATTGTTTTTATACCAAATTTCAGGATTCAACGGGAAGTACTTACCCTATTAATTCTGATTCCTTAGTGTCAAAATAAACTTTTTTGGCGATATAAACGGCTGTATCTTTTTTTTTCGTAACTTACAAGTTTGATTTTTGCACTTGTTCTTGGACCGCGGACCTTAGTATATGGTAGAAATTTCCACTCGATACCTCCACGCGTTCCCGAAACAAACTTGACAGACAGACAAACGGACAACAGAGGGATCCTATAAGGGGCCCGCTTTTTTCCCTTTGAGGTACGGAACCTTAAAAAGAATAACTCTCATCATATCATTTTATGTCCTAAGCCTTCTTTAAAATAAAATAAATATTTAAGTGGGGCGGGCTCCCATACAACAAACGTGATTTTTTTGCCGTTTTTTACTAGGAACGGTAAAGAACCCTTCGTGAGGAGCTCGTGGCTAGATAATAACAGCCGCACGGGTCGATCTTAAGGTTAGGCAATGCTTGCCAAGGTTGGTCTGTGGATGGGTGACCGTCGTAACATACCGAGTTTTCTCCGTGCCTCGGAAAGCACGTTAAGCCGTAGGTCCCGGCTGTCATTTGTAGATCTTTGGCAGTCGTTACGGATAGTCAGAAGCCAGTACTTAAATCTGACTCCAGTCTTGCCACGGTACGTACCCCAGTTAATGGGCTGTGGATGTCTGGTAGGCAGCCGCTCATCGTAAAATATTGGTATTCAGCTAAATCCGGCTTGACCGGAAGCCAACCCCCATGTAGTTGGGAAAAGGCTAAGTAGATGAGATGGTAAAGAACCCTTCGTGCGCGAGTGCGACTCGTACTTCGCCGGTTTTGTGATGTGTCACGTTGTACGATATGTGCTGTGTGTTGCAGGGCTCTCATGGGAAGAAACAAAGCGCCGGACGACTCTGTTGCTGACGAGCACACTCCCGCCCCGGACGACTCTGTTGCGGACGAGCACACTCCCGCCCCGGACGACTCTGTTGCGGACGAGCACACTCCCGCCCCGGACGACGCTGTTGCTGGTGACCACACTGTCGCGTGAGTACTGCATTCAACACTAATATCACATGACTAGCTGGTGCCCGCGACTTCGTTCACGTCACACAGCTCTGCTGCTGATCTCCATACTCCCAGAATCTCTTAGAATAGAATAAACTTTATTGTACACTAAAAAGTAACGGTTCGGTCAGTTAGCTCTTTGTTTTCATTGGCATAAAACATTAATTTATTACGGTACTGTGCGCTATTTGTACACTTAATAACGTTAAAAATCTCCATTGGCTTTAAGAGTGCCCAACTTAAGATACGTAAGTTTATAATTATTTATTTTACAGATAACAAAGACCCACAATGTTAGTAAAATTACTTTACACTAGTGCTATATTATAATTACTTATAGGTGATATTATTTCAAGCATTCGGCACAGAAGTTGAGTCTGGTTTCATCCGCACTGCGCCCGGGTTCTAGCCGCCAAAGATGCTCGCTTCTTCCGAATGACCGCATGAAAGCCGTCAGTCGGAAGAATCCCCAAGAAGTGAGATCTCCTGACAATACGCTTTGAAAAGCGTTACTTGCTCAATAAAGCGGGTTTTGTCCACGTTCATTTTAAGTCGTACTCTTTCGGGAGCTCTACTAACTGAGATCACCGACCATTGCTGTACTGAGCTCCTCCGTAGTCTCAGCCATGACTACTATGTTGTCGGCAAACCGAAGGTGAGTAATGTACTCGCCGTTGACATTAATGCAAAAAAGAAAGAAAGAAATTAAATTGTGAAACAAACCGTGATAGCCTAAAACAGTGTTTAAGAAAGTAAAGAAAAATATTTGAAAATAGAAATAGAAACAACTAATATAAAAACCGGCCAAGTGCGAGTCGGGCTCGCGCACAAAGGGTTCCGTAGCAGCAAATATAATACAGTTAAATCAACCTATCTCAAAAACTATAAGAGATACTTTGATCAAACCAAAAATCGTTGAAAGAGTTAATTAGCATGCATCACCTCTATTTTTTTTAGAATTTTATACCCCGTATTTATAAAAATAGAGGGGGGGGGACATACTTTTTACGACTTTGAGAGCTGATATCTCAAAAACCGTTCACTTTAAGAAAAATGTTAAGTGAAATGTGTTTGTTATAGTTTCCGAGTAAATCGGCTGTGACAGACGGACAGACGGACAGACGGACAGACGGACAGACGGACATGACGAAACTATAAGGGTTCCGTTTTTGCCATTTTGGCTACGGAACCCTAAAAAGGAGATAATCTAGCACAATGTGTGTCGCGGCTGCGCCAAATAGGTCCAGTTTAGCAAAAATGCCATACAACTACATGGCAGTTGCCTGACGTTGGTTTTCAACTGAACACTCCATTCCAGAACCATGACGACATCCTCCAATGCGGCGTGTGTTCACGGCGCATTGGATAGATTTTTTTTTTTTAATTGTTGCTTGACTGCGATCCCACCTGATGGTGAGCAGCGATGCAATCGTTGATGGTGAGGCGCACTAGCTTATTAAGAGCCTAGGATAGATGACGTCTCCCTGCCTCACACCCCACTGTAAGAGAATAGGATTTGAGGTATGGTCCTGAAGTCAATGGTAATGGGCAGGGCACATTGCTCGAAGAACGGATGGTCGTTGGGGACGAAAGGTTCTGGAGTGGCGGCCACGTACCGGAAGACGCATTGTTGTAAGGCCTCTCCCAAGGTGAGTGGACCTGGCGAGGGTCGCGGGAATCCGATGGATACGAGACGCATAGACGGCCGGCTTTGTTGCCTTCGTTCTGGGAATCCAATCCATGGCCCCAGAGGCTTCGACCTTGCTGGCCCCTACATTTTGCTGACATCTTGAGGTGCACGAAACAGTACACACGGTGGCGGAGATTGCGTAGCAGGTCATAAATGTGTGCGTAAACGCTACCGCGTGAAACACAACAGGTATTATCGTTGTGTGCTACAAAGTAACTCGTCGTTTCTACACTCACACTCTTGCAAAAAAGGAATTAGTAGCCGTACATAACTATGAAAGTACCTACAGCAAAAATTGGCTACTGCTGTTATCGGCGCCGTGGCGCAATGCGTATGATACGTGACTGACGAGTAAGAGGTCCCAAGTTCGATTCCAATCGTCTGGTGTAAAAGAAAGTTTGCTTCTTTTTATTTTCTATTTGACCCTTTTTTTAAATAGTAATGTTATAGTTACTCTCATAATAATTAAAATATTTTGAAAATATTGTGACGAAAAAAACTGCGATAATGATCCAACTATGTTTATTACAACTTATTAATTACATAGATTAAACGGAATGGTCACAATTAACGAATCTGTTCATGATTATCCTTAATACAATATATAAAGTGAAAATATTCTAAGTCAGACAAGGATGGACGTCACTGATTTTTAAGTTTTTTATTAGTGACATAAATCAACATGTTATCAAGAATGAATTATGATAGATATCGCAACTCTTGATCTCAATAACAATAACATCATGTCACATAATACAACAACAGTATAATTACCTACAGCTTACTTCTTAGTCTTTTTTTTTACTTATCAAAGTTATCAATCAACATGTTTTAAAAAATGAACTATGATAGGTATCGTAACTCTTGATGTCCAAGTAACCTTGACTGGTATTGCGATCCCCTACCTCCACTAACTCACCGGGACCCATCGATGACATCCAGCCCCAATAACCTAACGTAATGCGACCACTAGACCTGCATGGGAGAATATTTTTGTGATGGTAACGGTCTCCATCTTTTCTCCATAATATTTTACGCCCATCCTTATCTGACTTAAAACACTTTTCATCACTAAATATAACTATGTTATTGCACCAATCAAAATCTATAAATTTTCTTGCAAACCGCATCCTTTCTTCCTTATGCAACGCCGTCAGTAAAATTTTTTTCGCGGGCTTGCGACATTTTTGCTGCTCGTAAGTGGCGTCGAACAATTGTCATAGACACGTCGTGCATAATTGCAGTGTTTCTTGTTGTAGCAAAGCCGTCAGCGCTATACGTAGCAACAATATTTCGATACAGTGGGTTGGCATCCGTATATGCAATTGCTTTTGGACCCGGATGTTTGGCATCGATTGTCCCTTCAGCTGCATATCTATGCACCCAAAACTGCACAGTTTTCCTCTGTAAACAATCACAAAATTACGTTAAAACCTAACAAATATCAACAATGTTAAATTATTTTGCATTACCTATGTTAAGTTTGGATTTGTTACTTACCGATAGCATTAATCTCCTCGAAATTTCACTTATGGATACATTTTGTTTATGTAATACTATTATCTCAGCCCTCAAAAGTGTAGACAAAATAATGAGACATGTTGTTTATTATTTGTAAAAAGTATCACTTTCCACAACGATTAATTATTTTTTGTCTCGGAGTAAGTTGTACAACACACGATCGTGATAGGCAAAAGCGTTATGCCAGGTTAACTTATTATCCGACTCATTTCTTAGTAAATAACTAATAAAGTGGGTAGATGATAATATTCATACACTTAGTTTTTAATTACTCAGATACCCGCGAAACGAGACACGATAGTATAACAATAACAGCGCGGTCTCATAGGACCGGTTGGGGATTCAAACGCTAAAGCAAATATTCTAAGTTTTAGTTTTATTAAACTTCGTTATCATTATACTACAATAAAGTAGAAAAAAAATGTTTTGTCAATGGCAAGGATCGAACTCGATACACCTTTAACGGCAAGCAAGCACTTAATAATCAGTGCTAAATTACCATCTAATGAATGAAGCGAATTTGTTTATCTGATTCGTAGCAAACACATATACAAATATGTATGTGTGTATATCGAGTAGTAAACGAGTTTTATTTTGTTTGCGAGTTGAGCTGGAGACATAATATTACTTAAATAGGTGAATTGGTTGGTGGTACTGGTATGGTTTTACTTTATGTTTGTTTTATACCCACAGCTACTTGATTATTGTGAACATTATTACTGATTACCTACCCATATCATAAAAATATACTCTCCAAAGATTAAGTGTAAGTGTTTGATGTTATTTTAAATAACTATAATAATTTCATAAGTGAATGTTTGCGAAAATAAAAAAAAAGTTGACAATGAAAGTATTGTCAACTAACAATAATTATTATAGCTTGGACCCTGGTTTCGCCATCGGTGGTCATCTATTTTTTATATTTTTAAATGTTTTTTGTTATTGTTTTTGTAAGAAATATTTAAAAATATATTTAATATGCATTTAAAAAGTAAATAAAGAAATTATAATAATAACTTATCTATTATTATATTACGTAAATAATATATGTATTATATATATATTATAAAATTATTTATATTACAAGTTATACACAAAAATTTCGTTAATTAATTTCGTAAATATACATAGTTTATATGTATAAAATTACAAAATTATATTTATCAGACGATAGGAATCGAACTTGGGACCTCTTACTCGTCAGACATGTATCATACGCATTGCGCCACGGCGCCGTTAACAACAGAAGCCAATTTTTGCTATATTTCCATCGTCTACTGTTTTGGAGATGAATAAAATACTTCTTCGATAGCATTTAGGCGTATAATCATGAGAATATAATTTTTACAAAATTGCGTGTGCGTTTCGTTTACCGGTATAATGGCGGAATGACAGTGGCGGCGCGCGCGTAAGAAAACGGAACTAAGCCCCGCACTTCCCCTCTGGGCCGACCAATCGTAGCGGCTCGCTGGGATGACGATGCGCAGACGAGTTAATTTGTAGCACACAACGATAATATCTGTTGTGTTTCACGCGCTTGCGTTTACACATACATTTATCACGTTAGTCCCCGTGCTACGCGAACAACGAAGAGAGTGTACGTGCCGTTGACGACTTGGGCTCAATCCGGATTATTACCGGACTGCCGGATGGCAAGCTACCCAGTGCTCGTCGTCAGCGAACTCGCACCTACGGTGGTCGGAAATCGGGATCGGAATTCGTTCGGGCCCTTCCCTCTCATGGTCAGCCGCCTCCTTCGCTAGCATTACTGCTGCGCAGAAGGAGGCGACCGCCTGCCACTCCTCGCTCTACTATAGCAAGGCACGGCGCGAGAGGCCGCCGCGGCCGATCGCCTTCACGAGGACACGGCGGTGCTACGCCCAAGCGAGGCACAGTCACCTCTACCACAGGCTGTGGCTCTACCGTATGCTGCACCGTAGGCGGGTACCTACTCCGGGCGGTCCACACAGTGGTGTCACCGCGCGGGTGTCGCTTCCGCTTGAATCCGATGCAAATTGAATCCGATGAATTTACCATGTCTGGTGAAGACCTGCGTCATACGGAAGGTGAGGACGCCGTGATCTCTTTCCAACCACTCATCAAAGAGGGGACTTACCGCCGTAATAATGGCGTTCCCATCAGCATTATCCTTTTGGTCATCGGTACGTGTATCATTCTATGGCCAAGATATTCGAACTGGTATGTTCTCTTTATGTTCATGCCATTAAGAGTAAGATTAGGTATGTTCTTTGTATTTACCGGCGGTCTTAAAGACCATGTACTGACTTTCTGAATCGAGTTCATGTGCAGCTGCATAGTCCTCACAAACCTTCAACATGTCCCCAATAGCTCGCGCGGCCCAGCAGCACCATGTCGCCCGCAGCTGCTAAACATTTCCCTACAACGGCTCTTACGTAATGATGACGATGCCGTGCGTTAGCCTCGCGTACTGCGCTCGTGGTGCGCTGTTGCAAAGCCCGGTAAAAACAAACGATCCTCCGTGCGCCGTACGACTGACGCATGACGCACTGTTTAGGCACCGCTCGCGCTGCACGCCGGCCGACATATTATATTGTTATCACAGAAATATTAATAAAGACGAGAAATGGCGAGCGGGCAAATTCATGTTCGCAAGCCATGCGCCCGGGGGCAATATGCTAGGCAACGGCCGTCACATAATACCTTGATCGTGACGAAATCCTGCTAATACATTGCTCCTTAACCACTGCGTAATTTTGGCGCTCAGCAACTGAACAAGCAATGTAAAAATAACATCAGGATACTTTATCAATGCGGTGTATTTCATAATACGGCCGCTGTTAGTTGCGGCGAGTTAGCCCGGGATACATTATGTGAAAGTGCTAATACATTTCTCCTTAACCATCACGTAATTTTGACGCTCAGCAACAGGACAAGCAATGTAAAAATAACATAACGATACTTTATCAATGCGGTGTACCTACTTCATAATGCGGCCGCTATAGAGACACATGTTCCGATACATTTTTAATAACATAACATATCTCCTCCTTTCTGATATCTATGATTGTTATATAGTAAAACACTAAACACATATATCTTAGATATTTTAAAAATACACTTAACTTGTGGATATTGTCTCGGTTTCTATGGAAATCAAATCATAAGTGTAAAACCGATATCCGAGAGATATCCAACAAAAATATTTCAAAATATAAAAAAATATGTATATATTGTATATATAAAATATTATTAGTGCTTTTGGGTACAATATTGTCTGGGCGCTAGTCTCACCTACGTTATACGTAATAACACTGTGATGAGGAATGGAAATCTAATACATATAATAAAATCGTAGGAAAGTCAAAACATTGAATATTTTTTTTAAAGAATACTTGGGGCGTGATCTACAATCGATATCGCAGCCAAAAATATAGTTTTTAGAATTTTTGTCTGTTTGTATGTATGTCTGGGCTAAACTCAAAAAGTACTGCATGGATTTACTTCAAATTTTGCATGAATATTACTAGAAGGTCGGGTCTACAATAGTCTACATATAGGCTGCATATTATCACGCTATCACCTACGGGGGAGGAGCTGTGAATCTTTATTGCCTCACGCTCAACGGCGGTTTCTAGAGATCGAGCTAACCTTTTCCTTCAGGAATCATTTTAAAATTAAAACTTTGCTTCCAAAAATACTTATATTTTAATTCTATTTTGAAAGTTGTTTACTTACACGTATTGCGACACTGGCGTCTTAGGTATTTTTGGTGCCTTCACACAGACGACGTTGCGGGCAGCAGTTAGTAGCTATTGCATGAAATGGTTTTTATTAAGAGTAACCTTCGACTTTCTGCCAGTTCTTCTCCATAAGAAACGAAAAAGTGCCAGCTCATGTAGGCTATGTGACATTAAAATATTTGTAGAATTGGATTTACTTTACGCACCTACCCAGCTCTTGACGCGATCGTCACCGCCTCATACCTCTACAACTATATACTAAATGACAATTGAAATGTTAACTTTGATTGCAGCCAAGTGCCCGTAGCAGCGTCCCCTGCATCATGCGAGGCTGCGCGCGCGGCCGAGCCGGCCGACGGAGCCGGGTGAGTACCGCGCGGCGCGGCGGCGCTCTGCCGCGAGTGCGAGCTCGCAACGAATCCACGCGCCTAATAAAGCCTACGTGACCACTCGACTATAGCCGGTTGCTAGATGAGCACTCGGACCCTGTGGCCTAGTACTTCAACCCCAAACCTCTCAAACATATAACTCTCGATAAGGTCATTAATTCATGAATCCCCGACCGGTCTCATTGGACCGCGCTGTTATTGTCTTACTATTGTGTCTCGTTTCGCGGGTATTGATAGGTTAAAATTGCGCCATTAGATTATGCACCTGCAGCAGCCGCCCCAGCACAAGCCGCTGTGCTCTGTGGGTGAGATGGCGCGAGGGTGTCGCCACACGTTATGGTATGTGGTCGTCTGGCCGCTTGTCTTCGCCACGTAGTCACGTATGTCCAGCCTTTCGGTTCTATAGCATGTGGCATCCCCCGCGGTGACAACATCTAGACAGATGCTATCATGCATGCTGGCGCACTGAGCTGTCCGACCAGCGCTCCTGCTGTCAGCCGTGCTGTCCGACGCGGTCGACTGCTTCCAGCATTCTAGCTCAAACAGAAGTACTCTATAGGATTGGATTTTCTAGCTAGGGCCTCTGGGGCGTTCTGCTCGGGCGCCGCGCGCCAGTCGCTAACGCAGCCACGGCGCAGCAAGGGACGTGCGCGGAACCATCCCTGCGTTGAGTCTCCGGCACCGTTTTTAGGGTTCCGTAGCCAAATGGCAAAAACGGAACCCTTATAGTTTCGCCATGTCTGTCCGTCCGTCCTCGCTTAATCTCCGTGACCGTTAGCTAAGTAAGCGTAAGCTGAAATTTGGTGCCAATATGTATGTCAATCACGCCAACATCATCTGCCTAGCCTTTTCCCAACTACATATATTGGGGTCGGCTTCCAGTCAAGCCGGATTTAGCTGTATCAGTATTTTACGAGGAGCGGCTGCCTACCTGACCTCCACAACCCATGAAATTGGGGTAATACGCAACCATCACACCACCATCACTTGGGGTCATGGCAAGACTGGAGTCAGATTAACTGGCTTCTGACTATCCGTAACGACTGCCAAAGATCTACAAATGACAACCGGGACCAACGGCTTAACGTGCTTTCCGAGGCACGGAGGAAACTCGCTATGTTAAGATGGTCACCCATCCACAGACCAACCTTGGCAAGCGTTGCTTAACCTTGAAGATCGACCTGTGCGGCTGTTATGATCTATCCACGAGCTCCTCGTCAATCACGCCAACAAAGTGCAAAAATAAAAATTGGAAAAAAATGTTTTATTAGGGTAGCCCTCCTACATGTAAAGTAAAACGCGATTTTTTTTTTAAATTTCAACCCTAAAGTGTGATTTATTGTTGGATAGGTATTCAAAAATGAATAGGGATTTACTAAAATAATTTTTTGATAATATCAATAATTTCAGAAATAATCGCTCCAAAAGTAAAAAACAATGTCCCCCCCCCCCCCCCCCTCTAACTTTTGAACCATAACTTTAGAAAATATGGAAAAAATCTGGAAAGTAGAGCTTCACACAGACTTTCTAGGAAAATTATTTTGAACATGATGGGACGAACAGTTTTTGAAAAGTTGAGGACACTTATTGTGACGGACGGGAAACTATACGGAACTCTACACTGAGCGTGAGCGTGGTTTTTATTAGTGTTGTGTAGGTGAAACATCTCAGATGACACTGAGGTGTGATTGGTAATATCATGATTAATTAATTACAAATGATTGTTGTTATTATTTATTAAGCTCTTTGGACAGTGTAAATAACTAAGACGTGTGTTGTTACTGTGGCAGTGCGGTGCAGCCGCCGGCCGCGCCGCCGCCGGGCCGGCTGCGGCGCCGCGCGCCCCCGCCCGCCTCCACTGCGCCTCAACATGACAAAAACTTACGTGCCCGTGGTAAGTTTCATTCAAAGACTAGTCTTTTTTTTTAGATGGAAAATCATCAAAGAAGTTCTGGTGCTCTAGATGGAGTAAGCGAGAGTGTCAGACTTTCATTAACTAAAACACACCGTGTACCGTTTGTGTTCCAAGGCGCAGTCACTTTTTGGAATAATCGCGCACTTTTTAGCGATAAAATACTTTATTTTTTTTCACTCCAGTGGAAGCGGAGCCCGCGGTGAATCAACAGTAACGGTAAAGCTCGAGCGTAGTTCGGCACTCGGCGCCTACTTTACGTTCCGTTACTTGGCTGCTAGTTGACAGTATCTCCCGGCTCGGATGCAGTGCGGTGACCAGCCGGGCCTGGCGTGCTCGCACAACGAGTTAACATACCCCTACCGTATGGGATTACCAAATCCCGTATTATCCATAAAGACAAAGTAGGCAACTTCCTATGGTCCCATTCCAACCTAAGTGCTCCGCGTATTGAAAAAGTTCTAGAAGTTTTAATTCGTTATACTTTAGGTTTAAAGATTTAGAGGTCCTCGGTAGAGTTGCTATAAGCCCTACGCTGGCTTTATGAGACTACGGTTTGACTGATCTTGCTGTGTGTTATATTATTTCAAACTAGCTGCCCCCTGCGGTTTCACCCGCATTTTTCGTTACTGCTCCGCTCCCGTGGGTCGTAGCGTGATGGTATATAGCCTATAGCATTCCTCGATAAATGGGCTATCTAACACAGAAAGAGTTTTTCAAATCGGACCAGTAGTTCCAGAGATTACCCCCTACATACAAACTTACAAACCTACAAACTTACAAATTTTACCTCTTTATAATATTAGTATAGATAAACAGATTTTGACTGGTACTTCAGTAAAGTTATCTTAAATAAATATCTAAAAATAAAATATCTTAAAAACTTTTCACGCAATAAAACATAAACGTAAGTCTAGGCAATATGATTAAAAGACCTTGCCTTCCCCTGTAAGGCATAAGAAAACACATTTAATTTGTTACCGCCATGTATTTTTCTTTCTAGTTTTAGATATTGTTGTGGTCATAGTTAAATTGATTTTTTTACAAGTGTATTGAAAAACGTGGTATGATACATGTGAGTAATTGATGATAACCGTTCTTGGCTCTCGGCACCACTTGGGTCTTAATACCGCCGCGACGGTAATCACCCAAATTACACACTTGTATCATAATTGACTATTATCTGAAAATCAAATAAATATCACTGATAAACTTCTAGTTTCCACAAGCTATTTTTAGTTTCAACAAAGGCATTAAGCAAAAAGTAGTTTCAATTAGGAAAATCGCGTTCTATCTAACAATGGGTTTTAACTGTAACATAATATACAGGGTGTAAGGGACAGCCCTCCGCAAACATTAAGGGCTTGCTCAGTAGACGAATCTGAACATATCCCAACATTTTTTTTTTATCAGGAAACGAAAAAACAATCGACCTCTCTATACAAAGTGTCCGATAAAATTTATAATTTTGGAATAAAGGCTGAAATATTTTTTCGTTTCCTGAAAAAAGAATTTATGGTAGGATGTTCAGATTCGTCTTCAGTAGACGAAGCAAGCCCTTAAAGTTTGCGTAGGGCTGTCCCTTACAGCCTGTATACTAATAGGTTTTACAATAATGTGGTCGTCGGTGACGATTATGATCATATTTATTGTGAAATAAAGACTGTCAGAGCGTCCATTTCATTGTGTGCAGCAGGTGCCATGGGGGAGCAGCAGAGGCTAGCGGCGCTGGTGCGCGCGCACCCGGTGCTGTACCACCCGGAACACGCGAACCGCGGCCAGCACGAGCACACGCGCTACGCCTGGTTCGACGTCGCGCGCAGCATGCAGCGCCCAGGTACGCCCCGCCGCTGTACCACCCGCGCCAGCACACGCGCTACGCCTGGTTCGACGTCGCGCGCAGCATGCAGCGCCCAGGTACGCCCCGCCGCTGTACCACCCGCGCCAGCACACGCGCTACGCCTGGTTCGACGTCGCGCGCAGCATGCAGCGCTCAGGTACGCCCCGCCGCTGTACCACCCGCGCCAGCACACGCGCTACGCCTGGTTCGACGTCGCGCGCAGCATGCAGCGCCCAGGTACGCCCCGCCGCTGTACCACCCGCGCCAGCACACGCGCTACGCCTGGTTCGACGTCGCGCGCAGCATGCAGCGCCCAGGTACGCCCCGCCGCTGTACCACCCGCGCCAGCACACGCGCTACGCCTGGTTCGACGTCGCGCGCAGCATGCAGCGCCCAGGTACGCCCCGCCGCTGTACCACCCGCGCCAGCACACGCGCTACGCCTGGTTCGACGTCGCGCGCAGCATGCAGCGCCCAGGTACGCCCCGCCGCTGTACCACCCGCGCCAGCACACGCGCTACGCCTGGTTCGACGTCGCGCGCAGCATGCAGCGCCCAGGTACGCCCCGCCGCTGTACCACCCGCGCCAGCACACGCGCTACGCCTGGTTCGACGTCACGCGCGGCATGCAGCGCCCAGGTACGCCCCGCCGCTGTACCACCCGCGCCAGCACACGCGCTACGCCTGGTTCGACGTCGCGCGCAGCATGCAGCGCCCAGGTACGCCCCGCCGCTGTACCACCCGCGCCAGCACACGCGCTACGCCTGGTTCGACGTCGCGCGCAGCATGCAGCGCCCAGGTACGCTCCGCCGCTGTACCACCCGCGCCAGCACACGCGCTACGCCTGGTTCGACGTCGCGCGCAGCATGCAGCGCCCAGGTACGCCCCGCCGCTGTACCACCCGCGCCAGCACACGCGCTACGCCTGGTTCGACGACGCGCGCAGCATGCAGCGCCCAGGTACGCCCCGCCGCTGTACCACCCGCGCCAGCACACGCGCTACGCCTGGTTCGACGTCGCGCGCAGCATGCAGCGCCCAGGTACGCTCCGCCGCTGTACCACCCGCGCTAGCACACGCGCTACGCCTGGTTCGACGTAGCGCGCAGCATGCAGCGCCCAGGTACGCCCCGCCGCTGTACCACCCGCGCCAGCACACGCGCTACGCCTGGTTCGACGACGCGCGCAGCATGCAGCGCCCAGGTACGCCCCGCCGCTGTACCACCCGCGCCAGCACACGCGCTACGCCTGGTTCGACGTCGCGCGCAGCATGCAGCGCCCAGGTACGCTCCGCCGCTGTACCACCCGCGCCAGCACACGCGCTACGCCTGATTTGACTTGACGGTTGGGTGTTCATAATTTCATATTCTCTTTCAAGGTAATCTATTGGACTCAAGGTAAAAAAAAGGTTTTCCTCTACTGTTAGGTTAGCCTCTTCTGATACGAGATCAGCCGTTAAAACCGTATTATATAATGACCAAATTAGTATAGAGCTGTTCCCCTGCAACATAACAAATAGGTACCCAGAATGCAAATCTACTTATTATGTCACATGATAGCTTTTTACCTAAATCAGAAATCATACGACGTCAGGTTTTACAAGTTTTTTTATACATATATATTTTCACTGTATTTATAATGAAAAGCACAATGTTTACTTTGGGCTGGGTATTGCTTGATCGCCACCTGATGATAAGCAGTGATGACATCAGTGCTGGTGAGGCGCGCTAGTTTAGGTCTAATCTAATACATGTTTGTTTTATTTTAACAGAATCAGAATGCATATCGATGTGGAAGCGTCTGAAACAACTCTACAGAAGCGCTTTAACGCGGCGCAAACGAGCGCTGGAACAAGGACTCACCTTAAAACCATCAAAATATGAGAACTACTTGTCATTTATGAAACCCTTTCTATATATATGGACAAAAGTAACGGCCGCAGACGAGTCTGGCTCTGGAGACGAAGCCGCGCCGAGCGCGCCCGAGCGCAGCCGAGCGCGCCCGAGCCGCCCGCGGAACACTCTCGTCGAACTGTTTCGGAATTTGGGCGAAACTGTGAGGACCTTCCCTAAGGACATGAGAAGTCGTGTAAAAAGTGAAGTTCTCAAAGTTGTTAGTGATGCAAGAGATTTGGTTTCAAGTAATAATTCAGTGGAACAATTGTATATAGTAGAAAATGTAAAAGAAGAATCCATGGATCTGCAACAATCGTGAAAAGATACTCGTAAGTAGGTACCGACTGTCACTTTATTTGTTCTGTTTTAGGGTAGGGAACCACTGCGCACTGCGCAGGAGCCTCGCTGCTAAGCTCTGCGCATACGAGTTTAATATTAAGAGTCTCTCTTGCTTTCCAAAAAAAAAAATACTAATTATCACATCCCAAACAATTTTCTACATAGTTTAATTTGCCAAATTATGACTTAGCAAATAAACTCTTCACAAATAATTGAAACGCAAACGTAATGTTTTGCAAGTGAACGTTTAAGCAATTGGACGTAGTTATGCAAACAAGAACCATCCCACAACTTGAGTGAAATTGAGTTATGAATGTAGATAGACTGTGTATCGTGTATAACATCTCCTCAGAAAAAATCCTGGCCGATAAAGTAAGACACAAAGCATAAAAAAGGAACTGTTTAAGGTGCCAACCCGAGTTTGAGCCTCTTTTTATTAGAAAAACGGACTCATGTAGCATGGTACTCATATCACTCAAGTTGTGGGATGGTTCTTGTTTGAACTACGTCCAATTGGCCTACCAACTAGCACTTTTACCAATCTTTATGTAGTCAAATATTTCAATTGGTATAACATATTATACGCAAAATAAAATAAGCCAAATATTAGCTATAGTCAGTTTTCAGTTTCTGTTTTTACATACAAAAATATGTTTCTGGCGTTGTTTGGTCCCTGTTCTAACCTAACCTACAGTTCTGCTAACAGTTCTTTTTTCATTCGTCGTTCCTAACAATAAGTTTGACTAATTTTTGTCTAACTTTATATTTTTTTCATAACAAATCATTTAACTACATGTTTAGTGTCTTAAGTTTTTTGCCGTAATAAATAATTTAGTTAAAGACCAAAAGCCCTAATGGCATTTTCCAGGGTTGGGCAGTATTTGAATTACTTGTAATTAAAATACGTAATTGAAATACAAGCACGTATTTGGTATTTGTGTTTCATTACTTTCTTAAAATGTAATTTGTAATTAGTACCTATTTCAAATACCTGACGCCGAGGTATTTTGTAATTAGTATTTCAAATACTTGAGGCTTCAAAATACATTTTAACCTTTAGTGATCGTGAGTAAGCTAGGACTGTACGTGGAAATTGGCTAAGAAAACGCAAAAATAAACGGTCAGTGCTGGTCTGGATACTTCTTTTGTATTTTGTATTTCTATTAAAAATAGCTAAAATACTGTATTTTGTATTTCAAATAAGTACCTTACTTATAGATATTTTATATTTCGTATTTTAATTTTGTGCTAGAGTATTTTTTAATTTGTATTTCAATTAAAGCAAAGCATGTATTTTGCCCAGCCGATATTATCCTAGGTAACAAAATTGATCAAATGAAAATTTTCGTACTAAAATCTTTCCAAATATTGATTTGGTATAAAAACAGATTGCCAAAATTGGTTTGGAAAGTGAAACAAAAAATTGTGGGCAAAACGCCAAGCTCCCGCTGTGCACACCTGTAAGTGGAGAATTTGCTACGATTTTACTAATTATATATTCTGCGAAATATTTGTACTATTTTGAAATATTTATTAATTGTGTGTATTTTGTTTCAATATTAAATAAATTAATTAATAATTCAATTTTTACTATTATTTTCTCTGTTATCTGTAGCTGCCATTTTAAGATGCGCGCGGATTTTGGCATCTTAATTTTTTCTAATAAGTATTCATCATCATCATCTACCTAGCCTTTTCCCAACTACATTGGGATCGGCTTCCAGTCAAGCCGGATTTAGCTAAATATCAGTATTTTACGAGGAGCGGCTGCCTACTAGACCTCGACAACCCATTAACTGGGGTAAAACGGTACTTCATTCTAATTATATCTGACTCCAGTCTTTCGAGTAAGTATTAATGTGCTTAATAAAATTAAATACTACAGACGATCAAAAAATCTTACATCCACATTCTATTGTCTGTACGAAACACATTATCCTAATAACTTATCACACAGTAAACCATAACACTAGACAATATGATCACAAGAACATAATACAAAAAAAATAATTAAAAGACCCCCGACTACTCTCCACCTCTCAGGTCCTGATGACCACCAAACAGCTAAGAACACTCTCTACTTATATACCTTTCAAACAAAAAAAAACCTCATTAAAATCGGATCATCCGTTTGGGAGCTACGATGCCACAGACAGACACATATACATTTACACACACAGACACGTCAAACTTATAACACCCCGTCTTTTTTGCGTCGGGGGTTAAAAACACATAGGTAAGTTTTTACAGCATGACACATTTTTTTTACTTTCTTTTTTTTTCTGAGGGGCTCGTGGCTAAATAATAACAGCCGCACAGGTCGATCTTCAAGGTTAAGCAACGCTTGCCTAGGTTGGTCTGTGGATGGGTGACCATCTTAACATAACGAGTTTCCTCCGTGCCTCGGAAAGCACGTTAAGCCGTTGGTCCCGGCTGTCATTTGGAGATCTTTGGCAGCCGTTACGGATAGTCAGAAGCCAGTAAATCTGACTCCAGTCTTGCCATGAAGTATCGTGTTACCCCAGTTAATGGGTTGTGGAGGTCTGGTAGGCAGCCGCTCCTCGTAAAATACTGGTATTCAGCTAAATCCGGCTTTACTGGAAGCCGACCCCAATATAGTTGGGAAAGAGGCTAGGCAGATGATGATGATGACATTTTTTGACGTGACAACGTCTTAAATTAGGTTGCGGCTGGGAGTCACTTATGAAAAAGTCTAACGCTCGGTAACGTTACGATGAGTCACCGAACGAGAGAGAGGCCCGCCGAATGCCTTGCGTCTCTCTCCCACTCAACTATGATCGGTCTGCCGCGCGCGCAGCACTAGAGAATTTTAGTAAACAAAATATATATTTCTATAGTTAAAATTTGTGCAATTCTTATTTTCATTCAATTCCTTGTTCCTATTGTGCAATTTAATTATATTCATATCAATAAATATTCTACCGAGAAAAAGACGTTGTCACGTAAAATCTTCGCCCGTAAAAACGACTTTACAGGCAACCATTTTTTTTTCTAGTTTTATGTACTGCTGTGGTGATGTTTATAGTTTTTTTCCTCACAAGTGTTTTGAAAAACGTGGTATTATACATGTGAGTAATTGATGATTACCGTTCTTGGCTACCGCCGCGACGGTAATCACCCACATTACTCACTTGTATCATAATCTATTAATTCATGAATCCCCGACCGGTCCTATGAGACCGCGCTGTTATTGTTTTACTATTGTGTCTCGTTTCGCGGGTATCTGAGTAATTAATATAAGGTCCTTACATAGAAATTGGCGTTTTGTACGGGAGGAATATAAATCATTTTTTTTTGTAAAATTTATTTGATCAAAGTATGCACCATTGTTATCTTTGCACTTTTGCCATCTCATAGATCCCTTTACTAAAAAACCCATGGGTGCGAGAATCAATAAACTCTGAAGGTGGTTTGGACTACCGCATCGGAGTTGAACTTTTTTCCCTTTAAGAAGTTGTCCCAATTCCGGAAAAAAAACCGGGCAAGTGCGAGTCGGACTCGCGTACTTAGGGTTCCATTCCTACTTACCTATAAAAACATTTCAATTCTCGAATCGAGTCTTGAAGATTTTACTATTTATTTTTCTTGTGACGTAAATACAAATTTTCAGTTTTCAGACTTTTCCCTATATTTATGCTACGATACTTGCTTCGTGACAAATTTCAAGAATCTAGGTCAACGGGAAGTACCCTATGAATTTTGATTCCTTTGACAGTGTCGAAATGTACGTTTTTTACAACATACTTAAACGGACGTATCTTTTTTTCCCGTCAACTTACAAGTTTGATTTTTTTGCATAATTTCAAGGGACCGCGGATTTGAGTATATGGTTTTAATTTCAACTTAATACCTTTACGCGTTCCCAAGATAAAGGGTCTTGACAGACAGACAGACGGACAACAAAGTGATCCGTTCCGTTGAGGGTGAGGGTTCCGTTTTTTCCTTTTGAGGTACGGAACCCTAAACATGGTAATCTGTTGCAAGGTCCGGAGAGGACAGTGGATTTCGCAGGCATTCCAATTGTAGCTCATCTAACTAAGCGGTTGTTTGTTGTGCAGTGCGCGATCTCGCGTCGTCGTGTAGCCGCAAAATCTTTTTTTTTAATATTAATAACAAAGCGCATGTAATCAATGCTGTCTCGACCGACGCCATCTTGCTACTGTTGACGAAGTTCTGCTTAAAAAAAAAAACGCAAAATGCCAGCGCGTTTGTATCGATACACACGCGCGTTTGTATCGCGTCTGTATCGCTACAAACGCGCGTTTGCATCGCGTCTGTATCGCAACACACGCGCGTCGACGGCACGTTTAAAAAACGTGGTGTGCATAGGCCCTAAATTGTAAAGCACGGGTATAGTACGGCCATTATAAGTTGGCGAGTCTGAAGTTAGGCTCTGCGAATTTCGGCGCTTGAAATATCGTACTAAAATAAAGGTTTTAAAAAAATAAACGCAATTTGCAGTTGATATTGCTGTTAAAAACTGTTATTAGCATTAAATTTTTTAAAACCTTTATTATTGTACGATATTTCGAACGCCAAAATTCGCAGAGCCTAACTTCAGACTCGCCAACTTATAACGGTCGTACTGTAGCAACCCTACTAATAATCCACGTGTATAAACCAAGCACAAGTTTTTTTTGTTTTTGTTCACAAAAGTTAGATAGTCGATAACGTGAATACATACTTAATATTCTCATAGGCGCAATAGACCATCAACGATTGCATCACTGCTTACCATCAGGTGGGATCGCGGTCAAGCACTAGTTTATACCAATTATATAAAAAACTAGCTGTTGCCCGCGACTTTGTCCGCGTTAAGTTCGTTAAACTGCACAAAAGTAACCAATAATTCTACATTTGCGAATAATTCCGAAAGCATCCAATTCATTTATTTTACTTTCACGAGTCGTCTAGTTGCAAATCCCGCTAAAACGATTCAATAAAATTTTGCAGAAATTAAAAAAAAAGCTAGAAACAGAAACAACTGTGCTTTATTAGGGAACTTTTATTTTTTCCATGACTAAAAAAGATACCTAATATTAACAAAACTAAAAAAGGCTGCAATTACTATCAAAAACTAGGCTAAAAACAGGTTTTGATTTTAAATATGGCGGATTTTGAAACTTAGTAAGTGTTATAGAGGCATTTGCAACTGAGCTTTGTGAAATAGCGGGATTTGAAACGTAGTTACTCAGATACCCGCGAAACGAGACACAATAGTAAAACAATAACAGCGCGGTCTCATTGGACCGGTTGGGGATTCAAACGTTAAGCTATTCTGTGGTGATGGTCAATATTATGCAACAACAACTGGCCAGCAAGTAAATAAAAATGCAGATGAACAATTTTAATCAAAAATGTAATTTTTGCACCAAAGCATGTTCAACCACTTTTATGGTCCTGTTTTGCATAACAACTTTTGAAATAGCAGTTGACTGTTTAGTAGAAGAAAGTAACCAACCTTTTTTCACGCAATACTTCACGTTTCCACTTTGATTTATTGACTAATCTCTTGCGTGCTTTACCAGGCTCCGACTTTTTTATAAATTGTTATAAATCCTCAATTTTTTCCGTACAAAAACAATAAAAAACCACAGCATTAACACTCGCAGGTAACGGAATCCGCCATACTAAATAACGTCACGTGACCTAATATTGGGCTGCCATTGGTCGGATTTGACATGGAGGAATTTGAAACTCACACACTTTGTTTTAGAGTACTTTGCACCGAACACTGTTTTTAAAACGTATTTTAGACTCCCATATGGCGGAGTTTGATACGAAACAAAGAAGATTGGCGAGCTGGGTATCACATCAAAATCCAAACAAGCCAAAATCTAGTTATATGCAAATTATGGCCGGGTCATATATCGTTAGTTATTTTCCAAGCTAAAATATAATATTAGCAGTCCGGAGTAATTTAAAAAACCATGATTTTAGGGTACAGTCCCGTTACGGAAACAAAACGCAATAATGCAATAGTACCTCCACCTTTTTGTGAAGTCGGTAAAAACAAAGCTCATAAAATAGGCTTATTACGTCAGCTGTTATTTTATGTCAAATACAAAAAAAATATAAACTGTCATGATATTTTTGTTTGACGCTGCCTAAACATAATTCGTCGCTCGTCATTGACATATATATTACTAGCGTAAGGACCAGGCCAACCGCGCGACTAAATGGCACTAGCGCATTGGCCCTAAAATAGCAGTTTAGGGCCAACGTGACTCATTTGACAGTGGTCCGTGTGCGAGAGTCAACGAGTATTTTGCTTGTCATAACAATGCCTAGTTGTGTGGTAACAGGTTGAAAAAATTATGATACAAAGGTTAAAAAGGAACATGGAATATCGTATCATCGGGAAGTAACCTTACATTAATTTTGTTACCACTAAGTTATTAAATAATCACATTTTAAAGCGTTAAATATTTTACTACCGAATTTCACAATGGCGGCCATTGTGTGGCCGCTACTGGACCATCGAAGTGCACGAAGTAAACTTGTACGGACGTATTTTTTATTTCATTGTTGTCCTTATTATAGTACTTTTAATTTCGAGTTTTGGTACCTATCTAATTTGTTTTATATTTAACAAGGGTAAAAAATAGATTAAAAAAAATTAGAAGCTTAGAAACGATACCTAATTGAAACTGAAAATTTTATTTTCTTTCATTTTCTTCACGCTAACTGAGATGACCTTTAACCTACTATTTTCACCCGCGACTACTTCCGTGTGAATTTCGAAAAAAAAGAGCTTACCTACATTTAATTTCATCGAAATGACTTCAATAGTTTAGTTAGTCGTGAAAGCGCGATAGATATTTATTTTCTTATTTTTATTGTCCCGTACCCAAACGGGACCCTATTACTATACTCCGTCGGTTTAGGTAGTTAACAAAAGGTAAACAATCTTGACATGTCTTTTTATCTAAAAGTTGTCTATAAATTGTATATAAAAATCTTTACGAATATTTACCTAAATCGATGTTAGCTAATAAACTAAATTTAAATAATCTTTGTGTATATTATATACGACCTCTTTAATATAAAAAGATATACCAAGATTGTTTACCTTTAGTTAACTACCTAAACCGATAGATCATAAGACTTTTTTGTCCGTCTGTCCGTCCGTCTGTCTGTCTGTCATCAGGCTGTGTCCACGATGTATTTCTGTTGCCGCTATAACAACAAATACTAAAAACGTACAACAAACATGATTTTTTTGTAACTCTTTGTCGATATTGGTACGGAACCCACCGTGAGCGAGTCGAATCGAAAACCATTAAGTGTGAAATTTGTATAGACAGTCTAGTAACGAAAAAATATTTTTTCATAGGCTGATAGAATTAACAAATATGGCTGGACTTTATTTTCCTTCTCCTGACCTGTTTGAAGTATGCTTAGAAACCGAAAAAAATACAAGACACTGTGATAGACCCCAATTTATGGTAAAAAGTGACTATAATATGTTCCTATCCACAAAAACTCTAGCAAAGTTTGTAGGAAAAAGCACTTTTAATGCTTTAAACTTGCACTCTGTCGATCAACCGGCCACATTATCATAGATTGCAACTTGTTCGAGCCATCATTAAGAAATATATTTAAAATGTCAGAATGCATCACGAGTCTGTCACGGAAAACACGGGGAGAGGAACTGAGAGACAAAAATTTAAAAAGAGCGTTTTATTCAAAGGACAGTAATATTGCTATGTGTTTTCACATGCATACTTATGTAAACTATTTCGTATTTTATAATATCTTTTAAATATTCTAATACCTACCTACCTTATAATTATAATCTTAAGTTAATTACAATTTTAAATAAAGTTGATTGAGACTCACTAAATTTGTTTTAATTACGAAAAAAATGCTTACGCTCTAACAAGGTTACGTCGAAAACTTGTGCGATGCGGCTGTCACGTAATTCGAATGAGTTATTACAGATGTCGCTATTTTTGCTTGTAGTATAAAGTTTTTTATGAAATGTTCAGTTGGGCGCATCCTTCCTTTTGAAATCATTGTCGCTCGTGCTATTTGTAATGTTGTCTGCATCTATAAATGAAGTGTAAACTCTTATTTTGTGCCACCTACTTTAGTACATTACAATTTGCGTTCAGTGTATAAACCTGCGCAGGACTGAAATAGGACTCTTATTTATTCTGTGAATGTTTTTCATGCTTTAACAATGTCAGCAGTTGATCTTCGGTGTATAAATTGTAATGTGCGCTTATCACGCCTTCGCCGACGTGACTTGATTTGACCAGTTTAAAGGAGAAAACCGAAGCCATTATCAGCTACTGTTGTAATTGTATAGTAGGACTCAGAACCGTGGGCTGTTGTTCACATGTCATGAGCGTAGTCTGGTATTTAGCTTACGATCGACACGAAGGAACAATCTCCCTGCGGTATTTCTTGCCAATGTATTGTTACCATTATAATAAAAAATATTTTAAATACTATGGTTTTGTTTTTTGCCTATTACGAGACGCCGCGCGGCATCACGAGGCGCAGCGCGACGCCACGTGGCATCACGAGGGGCAGCGCTGCATGAAGCAACGTATTCTAAATTCTCACAATGAAATGTGTATCTTTTCGCGTAGTTAATAAAGTTATATTTTGAGTCACTCTATTAAAATGTGCGCGCAGCGTCGCGTCTCGGTCTGTGCTGACCCTAACCATCGTACGATAGAACGATGTGATTAAACACACATTCTTTAGTGTCCTAATAGAAGCTTGTAAATCATCGCGCGAGCACAGGGTTTCGTCGATAAAACTAATCTCATCGTGCGACGAAATCACATCGTTCAATCGTATGATAGTTAGCTAAATAGGACGACGCCTAAGGGTCTGCCTTAAAACCTTGTCCAGAAGAAGCGAATTCATCTAGAAACGTTTCGCGCGAATTCATTCGCGCGCTAGTAATATACTAGTAAGATACTAGCACAAATACGTCGCGTCCACAAGTATCGCGCGAATTCAAAATACGCGCGTAAATCGCGTACACAACGCCAGACCCTCAACTCGCGCGTATTACACGCGAGTCGAGATACTAGGGACACCTTGCTGCGTCCAGTTAAACGCGCGAACTCCAAATCGACTGCACATATTCAGGGAAATTGAGCACCTACATTTGATACGGAATTGTTGAATGCTCCAGCGTTGATACGCTCTTTCTGGGCGCAACGGTCGCGCGTGATACGCACGAGAGAATCGCGATGAATTATTCGCCCCTTCTGCTCAAGCTCTAAGTTACATAAAGCCTGGGATACACTAGGGAACATTTTGTCCCGAAACACGACGCGCAACGCTAAATTTACGTGACGCTGCAACGTTGCATATTGTCCTGCAACATGCCCCGCAACATAGTACGTGACGCGGGGCATGTTGCTTGCTCCCGCCTCGAGAGCGAGCGCACGAGTCCCGCGTCAGTATGCATGTTCCACGTAGTTGTTGAGCAACATGTTCCGCAACATGTTGCTCCATTTGTCCCCTAGTGTATCCTCGGCTTAATTAGGTAGGTACCTTGTATTATTTTTGGTGGTCCATTTTGAGGTTATGTACACACATCAAAAGTGTCTAGGGATCAACATATATTTTTGCAATAACTTTTCTCCTGATTGATATTAATTAAAATTTTCTTTAAGGATTCATCAAATAAAGTGTTTTCGTTTGTCACAGTAACGATAAACCAAGTCACCTTTGCATTAATAAAGAAATTTGCCATTTTCCTAATAAAGGGATTTTTGACATTTGAACCACTAACATTAAAGTTCGAAAAAAAAGACTGAAATAACAGTTTTCTTTAAAATTTTATTGGGTAACTTAAACAATTAATAATCCGTGTTTCTACCGCGAACACTAACAACACAAGAACATCGGTTTGGCATACTCAAAATGAGTTCATCCAAATCACTCTGTGGAATGGCCGCCCATGTTCGTTGCAACAACAAAAAAAGGTCTTCTTGCGACTGGATACCCTCCATATTCGGCATAGTTCTTCTCTGTAGCATATCCCATGCATGCTCAATCGGGTTCAAGTCTGGCGACTGAGCAGGCCAGGGCAGGACATTGATGTTAGCTGCGGCGAGAGTCTGTCTTACAACTCTTGCGGTGTGCGGTCGTGCATTATCATGCATTAACTGAAATAAGGGACCGATTTGCACTTGTAGAGGAACGATGACGTCTGATACAATCGTCTCAGCATAAATTTGAGCGTTGAGGTTGCCTCTGATCCAAATCAACTCAGTTCTTCCGCCGATCCAAATACCCGCCCATACCATGATGGTTCCACCACTATAAGGATGGACTTCCTGGCAGGATTTTAATCGCTGTTGGCGTCCAGGGGTTCTCCAGTGTCGTATACGTCTTGAATCCGGTCTCATACCAAAACGAGACTCATCAGAAAAGCACACGAAACGCCATTGTTCTTCTGCCCAATTTCTGTGTTCAAGAGCCCATTGATATCGAATCCTACGATTGTGCATTGCTATAGGTGGTACCCGTAGCGGTCTTCGGGAATGAAGGTTCACTTCATGCAAGTGGTTTCTGACTGTTTGGTCGCTAATTAAGTTCCCTGAAGAGTGATGAAGCCTCACGGCTAACATCATGGCGGTTATTGTTGGAGCTCTTCGAGTTAAGATTTGAATGTATCGGTCTTGTCTCCGTGTGGTGCAGCGATACCGTCCTCCATGGCGCTCAGCCACGGTACCAGTGCTTCGGTAACGTGTCCAAAGTCGACTGATAACACTCTGACTTGTATTCAGAGCTAAAGCCACAGTACGTTGCCGGGAACCAGCTTCTATCATTCCCACGGCTCTGAGCATTTCTTCCCTGCTTAAATGACGTCGCCGCTCCATAATAACGTTGGTTTTAATCAGTAGTAGGGAAACAGTAGCACTAATAATGTCTTCAATGCGTTGTATGTTTTTATAGGGAAAATATTGACAGCTGATTTTCATCTTTTACTCGAATTTGATTCACAGTTCCTGATTCAAATTATGAAATGCACCAAAAAGGATCCATATAAATTTATAAAATCATAAATTTATTACAAAGCCACATCTCAATCTCAAGAAATCCGCATAAAAATGCTTGATCCCTAGACACTTTTGATGTGTGTATATAAATCATTTTAATATCCCCAACTCGAATGTATGTCTTACCATTACATATTTTGTTATACTCTATTGTAGCATTCAAATCCATATATTCATTCTATGTAACGTTAAGCCTGTATGTGATAAGTACTGAAAGTACATGGGGTTTTGCCAATCTTCTTTACGAATTTGTACTACTTCAAGAATACTTTTAAATATAATACTAAGCTAAAATTTGATATAAAAGCGTTTTAGCGGAATTTGAAACTAGACGACTATTTTAAACAGTTTAACATCATTTCTTTTTTTAGTTGGGAAATAATCCAATGATTCTCCCGCTCTTAGCTGACGCATCAGGGCGTGTCAGACTTTTACTGACCAAAACCCACTCCTATGTTCTTTCTTTGCCTTGCGTCCTAGGGCCCCAGGAATGCCTTTTAGAAGCAAACCCATGACCCTGATGGGTCTCTATGGTTTTGCTGACACCTCCATGAGGCACGCTTGGAACACTACCCGCCGTCAACTCGGTCTCGGTGTAGATATTTGGTTACCGAATGGTTGGACGGTGCCCCATTGCTCGCCGTCCGCAAGCCCACTTCTACGGTGGCTGGAAATCGGGGTCGGGATCTTATTTCCTCAACGCTGGGGCGTGAAGGCCATTTCCTCATCCATGCGGCCGCCACCTTGGCTTTTTTTTTTTTTTTTTTTTTTTTTTTTTTCCGGTAGGGGAATCATCAGAATGACTTCTCCCACTCTTGGGCGGAGCGGGAGGGCGTGTCAGACTCTTACTGACTAAACCCCTACCCCGTTCCTTCGTTACCATCGATCTGGGGGACACGGTGACAACCTTTCGGATACCGTGTTCCCTAGAGGCTTCGGCCCTACCGGGCCCCTACAGTTTGCTGACATCTCCTTGAGGCGCGCGTGGAACAGAACGCGCCGTCGACGACTAGGCTCGGTCCAGATTATTACCAGACTGCCGGACGGCGAGCTACCCAGCGCTCGCTGTCCGCGAGCCCGCGCCTACGGTGGTCGGAAATCGGGATCGGGATCTCGGCGGCGGCGGCGTGAGTTCCGTTGCCTCACGCGGTCGGCAGCCTCCTTCGCTAACATTACTGCTTCGCAGAAGGAGGCGACTGCCTGCCACCCCTCCTCGCTCCGGACCATGGCCTCTACCAGGGCCCGGCGCGAGAGGTCACCGCCGCCGATAGCCTCCACAAGGACACGGCGGTGCTCCGCCCAAGCGGGGCACACCTCTACCGTGTGCTCCACCGTGTCCTCCGGGCGGTCCACACAGTGGCGACACCCGGGCGTCCTTTCCTCCTTGATCCGATGCAGGAACCTCCCGAACTTACCGTGTCCGGTGAGGACCTGCGTCATACAGAACGAGAGGACGCCGTGACCTCTTTCCAACCACTCCTCAAAGAGGGGACTTACCGCCGCAATGACGGCATGCCCAGCACTGGGTTGCGACAGTCGCAGTCGCCATGCCACCCTGAGATCCCGCCGGAACTCTGTCCGCCATACCGCGACTTGTCGTGGCAGCGGAGTTTCGCCCCGGCGTTGCATCTCCACGCGGGCCGCCACCTTGGCTGGATTACTGCTTCTCAGAAGGAGGCAACCGCCTGCCACACCACCCTGCTCTGGTGGACCATAAGTGAGGGTTGCAGCAGTTGGTGATCTAAATATTTACCTACTCCATGGATAAAGGCGTTTGTTTATGTACATTATGTCTCTAGTCTATATTACGGTTTAACAAAGATGTACGATTTTTAAATTATTTGCTGACCAAAAAATCATATCAACCTTGAATGAATTCCAAGCACCACTAAGTAGACACGGTAAGTTCGGGAGGTCCCTGCATTGGATCAAGGAGAAAGGACGCCCGGGTGTCGCCACTGTGTGGACCGCCCGGAGAACACGGTGGAGCACGCGGTAGAGGTGTGCCCTACTTGGGCGGAGCGCCGCCGTGTCCTTGTAGAGTCTATCGGCGGCGGCGACCTCTCTGGGCCCTGGTACAGGCCATGGTCCAGAGCGAGGAGGGGTGGTGAGCGCTAGCGAAGGAGGCTGCCGACCGCGAGCGCCGCCGCCGAGATCCCGATTCCGATTTCCGACCACCGTAGATGCGGGCTCGCGGACGGCGAGCAGCACGCCGTCCGGCACTCTGGTCCGGGACCTGGACCGAGCCTAGTCGTCAACGGCGCGTTCGGTTCCACGCGTGCCTCAAGGAAATGTCAGCAAACTGTAAGGGCCCGGTAGGGCCAAAGCCTCTGGGGAACACGAAAAATCCGAAAGGTTCTCACCGTGTCCCCCAGATCGAAGGAACGAAGGGGAACGGGGTGGGGTTTAGTCAGTAAGAGTCTGACACGCCCTCCCGCTCCGCCCAAGAGCGTGAGAAATCATTCTGATGATTCTCCTTCCAAAAAAAAAGCACAACTAAGTAAGTGTAAATAGCACTTATGTAGGCTGAAAAAAAGTGCATAAAGTAGTTTTTAGTTGTCAAAACATATGAATGGTCAGAACAAAGCTGATCCTGAAGTCAATAGAAGGTTTAGTATTTGCCTCTTTTTTATTTGAGGTAGTTATCCAGCTCTAGGTGGAGCAAGTGGTCTTTTGCGGACTAAATTCCACCATGTTCCTTCAGTTGCAATTTACGTATCAGGGCCACTAACTTTTGCACGCCTCAGTTATTAGGTACTTCGGTATATTCTCTCTTTAAAGAGTTACTACAGAGGCGTCATGGCGTTCTCACTTTCTGCATTATGCAAGTACTAACCGAACATGAGTGTTTCGAGAGGTAGATATTTTGGATTCGGCGGGAAGAAAAGGCCAAGTCATCATTCTACGGAACGCCCGGAAAATACGGTCGAAGTCTACTCCGCTAGGCGGAGCACCGCCCTGTTTTGGCGTCAGAATCTGAATCCTAATGCCCTAGTTTGGGTCAATGTATGGGGTATGACTTCCTCTTGCCCCATACATGAATTCTTTTCTTTCGGTGGATTCTACTTTCTTTACCGAGAGTTAACTTTGCAATTTATTAATTAAATTAACTCTTGAGTGTGTGCATTTTTACTCAGCAGACTTCACATTATTGATGGTCAAACATGGTCAAACGCAACCTGTGGTGCGATTTTAAACGGGTACAGTTTGCAGAGCTGTAAAAAAACCCACCATGTTCCTTCAGATGCCCTTTGCAAACAATTTCTCAAATCAATTCTACCTACCTATACTATGATAGCACGATTCATAAGAAAGAGACTTCGCAACAGACCGTGCAGCAGGAATCGTAATATTTTAATTTCGCCCTAACTTCAAAACCAAACGTCCAATTTTAATCATTTAAAGACCAAATATTATCTACATAAACTGTACTTAGTGATAAAATAATTTTTCACCTCAGCACCTCAAACAAGTATGTTTTGCAGTTTAAAGACAGTGAGCAAAATTCGATTTTGCTGCGAGCGTGAGACAAAGTAACTTTTTAATTATTTTTTTTAAATGCCGAGTCAGTGCTGGGTCTACTCACAACATTCGAAAGATTTGAACTTCACTTTGTTCTGTCACTTTCACTTCGATACGAAAAGAGCGAGAGATAGAAACAAGTCGATTCAAAGTTCGATTTTCAAATTCCATATATAATAGGCTCAAAAAAGAAACCAACAATAAAACGTTCGGAAACACGTCACCTATAAAATTTCAAATCAAAGTTTAAATGTAATTATTATACTTTTCTCTTAATAATCGAATTATATTTTTTTATGATCAAATAAAGAGATGTTGAATTAAAAAAATAAGAAGTTTATCATGTATCTACATAATTATTTAAAGTTTCAACAATCTTTATTGTGACAGAATAATTTAGTAATAGTGCTATTTCCGAACGCATCTTTAAAAAATAGCGGGCTTTAATTATTTATTGTTTTCTTCTTCTGTTCGATAGCTACAAAGTGCGATACATATTGGATATTATTAAAATAATAATAAATAAATATGAGTGAATCCAGTGATGATGTCTGCGATTTAACACCGGAAGAATTGAAGCAGTATGTAAAAAATACAGAATTAAGTTTCCTGCCTGAAAAGTCTCGCGAAAAATATCTTAAAGCTTATGATATTTTTAATCAATGGAGACTTAAAAAGTGTGCAAATACTTTTTCGGAGACTGTACTGTTATCTTACTTCATAGAATTATCACAAACGAGGCAACCATCTACAATGTGGAGTATTTACTCAATGTTGAAAGCCACAATAAAGACAAAAGATGACGTGCATATTGAAACCTATGCCAAACTTATAGCATTTTTAATTAAAACACAACAATATCGGTTCCAAATAAAACTGTTACTTTTAATTTGCAAAACTGCAATAATTTTAAGTACTTTTAATTTTTACAAATATACATGTGGTTTAAATATAACCAAGTTGTATTTTTTATTACCTTTACATTATTTGTTCTCGCTGCTGAAGTGAAAAGTTGTATGTGCTACACGAGACCAAAGTTATTTGCATCTCGTGTCTTTGAATCCCTCGCTGCACTCAGGATTCTAACCTAGAATCACTCGCTACGCTCGTGATTCAAATATAGAATCCTTCGCTTACTCGGGATTCAAAATCAACACTCGCGGCAAAAACCAACTTTGCTCTCTTGTTGCACAAATAACTATTTCACCTCAGCACCTCAAACAAGTATGTTTTGCAGTTTAAAGACAGTGAGCAAAATTCGATTTTGCTGCGAGCGTGAGACAAAGTAACTTTTTAATTATTTTTTTTAAATGCCGTGTCAGTGCTGGGTCTACTCACAACATTCGAAAGATTTGAACTTCACTTTGTTCTGTCACTTTCACTTCGATACGAAAAGAGCGAGAGATAGAAACAAGTCGATTCAAAGTTCGATTTTCAAATTCCATATATAATAGGCTCAAAAAAGAAAACAACAATAAAACGTTCGGAAACACGTCACCTATAAAATTTCAAATCAAGGTTTAAATGTAATTATTATACTTTTCTCTTAATAATCGAATTATATTTTTTATGATCAAATAAAGAGATGTTGAATTAAAAAATACGACGTTTATCATGTATCTACATAATTATTTAAAGTTTTAACAATCTTTATTGTGACAGAATAATTTAGTAATAGTGCAATTTCCGAACGCATCTTTAAAAAATAGCGGGCTTTAATTTTTTATTGTTTTCTTCTTCTGTTCGCTAGCTACAAAGTGCGATACACGTTGGATATTATTATTTTATATCGGTTCCAAATAAAACTGTTACTTTTAATTTGCAAAACTGCAATAATTTTAAGTACTTTTAATTTTTACAAATATACATGTGGTTTAAATAATACCAAGTTGTATTTTTTATTACCTTTACATTATTTGTTCTCGCTGCTGAAGTGAAAAGTTGTATGTGCTACACGAGACCAAAGTTATTTGCATCTCGTGTCTTTGAATCCCTCGCTGCACTCAGGATTCTAACCTAGAATCACTCGCTACGCTCGTGATTCAAATATAGAATCCTTCGCTTACTCGGGATTCAAAATCAACACTCGCGGCAAAAACCAACTTTGCTCTCTTGTGGCACAAATAACTATTTCACCTCAGCACCTCAAACAAGTATGTTTTGCAGTTTAAAGACAGTGAGCAAAATTCGATTTTGCTGCGAGCGTGAGACAAAGTAACTTTTTAATTATTTTTTTTAAATGCCGAATCAGTGCTGGGTCTACTCACAACATTCGAAAGTTTTGAACTTCACTTTGTTCTGTCACTTTCACTTCGATACGAAAAGAGCGAGAGATAGAAACAAGTCGATTCAAAGTTCGATTTTCAAATTCCCATATATAATAGGCTCAAAAAAGAAACCAACAATAAAACGTTCGGAAAGACGTCACCTATAAAATTTCAAATCAAGGTTTCAATGTAATTATTATACTTTTCTCTTAATAATCGAATTATATTTTTTTATGATCAAATATAGAGATGTTGAATTAAAAAATACGAAGTTTATCATGTATCTACATAATTATTTGAAGTTTTAACAATCTTTATTGTGACAGAATAATTTAGTAATAGTGCAATTTCCGAACGCATCTTTAAAAATAGCGGGCTTTAATTTTTTATTGTTTTCTTCTTCTGTTCGCTAGCTACAAAGTGCGATACACGTTGGATATTATTAAAATAATAATAAATAAATATGAGTGAATCCAGTGATGATGTCTGCGATTAAATATTACCAAGTTGTATTTTTTATTACCTTTACATTATTTGTTCTCGCTGCTGAAGTGAAAAGTTGTATGTGCTACACGAGACCAAAGTTATTTGCATCTCGTGTCTTTGAATCCCTCGCTGCACTCAGGATTCTAACCTAGAATCACTCGCTACGCTCGTGATTCAAATATAGAATCCTTCGCTTACTCGGGATTCAAAATCAACACTCGCGGCAAAAACCAACTTTGCTCTCTTGTTGCACAAATAACTATTTCACCTCAGCACCTCAAACAAGTATGCTTTGCAGTTTAAAGACAGTGAGCAAAATTCGATTTTGCTGCGAGCGTGAGACAAAGTAACTTTTTAATTATTTTTTTTAAATGCCGGGTCAGTGCTGGGTCTACTCACAACATTCGAAAGATTTGAACTTCACTTTGTTCTGTCACTTTCACTTCGATACGAAAAGAGCGAGAGATAGAAACAAGTCGATTCAAAGTTCGATTTTCAAATTCCATATATAATAGGCTCAAAAAAGAAACCAACAATAAAACGTTCGGAAACACGTCACCTATAAAATTTCAAATCAAGGTTTAAATGTAATTATTATACTTTTCTCTTAATAATCGAATTATATTTTTTTATGATCAAATAAAGAGATGTTGAATTAAAAAATACGAAGTTTATCATGTATCTACATAATTATTTAAAGTTTTAACAATCTTTATTGTGACAGAATAATTTAGTAATAGTGCTATTTCCGAACGCATCTTTAAAAAATAGCGGGCTTTAATTTTTTATTGTTTTCTTCTTCTGTTCGCTAGCTACAAAGTGCGATACACGTTGGATATTATTAAAATAATAATAAATAAATATGAGTGAATCCAGTGATGATGTCTGCGATTTAACACCGGAAGAATTGAAGCAGTATGTAAAAAATGCAGAATTAAGTTTCCTGCCTGAAAAGTCTCGCGAAAAATATATAAAGCTTATGATATTTTTAATCAATGGAGACTTAAAAAGTGTGCAAATACTTTTTCGGAGACTGTACTGTTATCTTACTTCATAGAATTATCACAAACGAGGCAACCATCTACAATGTGGAGTATTTACTCAATGTTGAAAGCCACAATAAAGACAAAAGATGACGTACATATTGAAACCTATGCCAAACTTATAGCATTTTTGAAAAGAATTTCAGTGCGCCAAATAAAACTGTTACTTTTAATTTGCAAAACTGCAATAATTTTACTTTTAATTTTTACAAATATACATGTGGTTTAAATATTACCAAGTTGTATTTTTTATTACCTTTACATTATTTGTTCTCGCTGCTGAAGTGAAAAGTTGTATGTGCTACACGAGACCAAAGTTATTTGCATCTCGTGTCTTTGAATCCCTCGCTGCACTCAGGATTCTAACCTAGAATCACTCGCTACGCTCGTGATTCAAATATAGAATCCTTCGCTTACTCGGCATTCAAAATCAACACTCGCGGCAAAAACCAACTTTGCTCTCTTGTTGCACAAATAACTATTATTTTGATAAGGGTTAATAGCATGAGTAGAATAAATGCGTTAAAATGTAGGCCAAAAAAATTCAAGATTTAAAAATGAAAAAAAAAGAAAATGAAAATAAAAATAAAGAATAAAAAAACGAAGATAAAAAAAATGGTTGTTGTGCCTCACTCCACATATATAGGTATAGTGTTTCGCGGACTTTTATGTAGATATTTATAAGACCTACAATTAATTAGAACATTTTATGGTTCTATCTTTTACAGTTTAGGCAGCGTACGCAAAATAAGTAACTTTTCTGGTTGATTTTTTACACCTAAACCTAAATATCTTACGGAACCCTATTTTTTTCCGGAATAAAATTTAGCCTATGTCACTCGTGGATAATGTAGCTTTCGAATGGTGAAATTATTTTTAAAAACGATCCAGTAGTTTTTGAGCCTATTCATTACAATCAAACAAACAAAGTTTTCCTCTTTATAATATTAGTATAGAAGTATAGATAACACTGCCCGACTGCAGATAATGAACTTGTCAGCGTTTTGCCGACACCGCGCCATGACCGCGCTCTATGCCTTCATTATTTTTTAATTACTTATGTAAACACAATCAGTACGCATATACGCGAATAGCATATTGGCACTAGGGCTTTCATCCCGGGAGTCTCGGTCTCGAAAATATCGAGACTCTCGGCGTTTTTTCCCTATTTTCGAGACTCGAGACTTACACATGCAGTCCCGGGACTAACGAGACTTTTCGAGACTTCGTCAAATATAATTAATTATCAGTACATTTATCTCCTCGTATAATTATGGTAAATTATACATTATTGATTTGTAGTATTGATGTCCACGAATTTACAATCATTTTTTTTATTACTAACTAGAAAACGATGGCGTTGAAAGATTATAATTAATTTTAGATTCAATATTACTAATGCTCTTACCATGCTATTTTATCTTAAGGTGAATGCTTCAGGTAGCCCGCGAAATTCAAATTTTCTTACGTTTTTTGCAATTTGCAAGCCAGTGGTAGGTTGTATGAAGTTAAAAATACTTAAGCGGTTGTAAAACGTAACTAGTTACATAATTATAAACATAAAAATCATCAATACAACCCTTCAAGCTCACTTAGTTGCAAGAACGTTTTTGACCTCGAAAAAATCGTTCCTACACTTAGGTGAGCTTGGAGGCTTGTATTAATGATTTTTATGTTTATAATTATATAACTAGTTACGTTTTACAGCCGCTTAAGTATTTTTAACTTTATACAACTTATCACTGGCTTTCAAATTGCAATAAACGTAAGAAAATTTGAATTTCGCGGGCTAAGCTGGAACATCCCCCTTAATATTAGGTATTTCTAGCAGACGAACATTTATAAAGTTTTAAACGCTTACCGTGAGGTATTGTAACGAATCAGTTTTTAATTTTTTTTTATATTAATTGTTCTTGACGGTGTACGAGTACGTGTGATCGATGTATTTGATGGAAATAATAATCATTTTTTTTAAAGAAGGTTAGTTAAGTAAGGTTATTTTCACAATTTTTTTTTAAATCACTCTTATTACTTTAGGTGTATGATTATATGTATGCGTTTGTTTTGCATTAGTCTGCTAGTTTTCACATTTAATTTATTATGAATTATTTTAAAACAATACTTATCAAAACGAAGAAAACATTTTTAAATCATTTTATTAAATCCTGAATTGATCAAAATACATTCAAACTTCCACGTTGTGTTATTTTTAACGTCATTTTGGATTGTATATAACAAGTTTGGAATAACTTGGTTGCTTTGGTGTGTCAGATGTGTGTGAGTGAAGGAAAAGTGAATTTACGTGACGCTGAGAGGGTTATTGAGAATGGCCGTCGTGATCAATTAGGTTTTTCTTTGTGTCTGGTCATGGGTCTTTTTGTTTTAGATAACACCATAGCTTATTGCTTATTCGGTTTGGTGCTATTTTTTACGAGACAAGTATAATAGTTATTTCTACTGAATGCAAAAATTGCCATAAAATATTTAAGACCTTAGGAGGGAATGCCGGTGGTCTTCATAAATATCTTAAAAGTATCCATAACTTTATATTATCAAAGGCAGCAACAATTTGTATTGCACGTATAGCTACATCATCAAAAAGTGAGGATGAAGTATATAAACCACCGGAAAAAAGTAAGATTTCTTCCAAAAGGTTGACGGAATTGAAATCAAAGTTTCGAGAATGGCTTTTCTGGATGGAATACCGTTTCGAACTTTTGTAGAATCTGAAGATTTACGTGAGCTATTTAAAAAAACACAATTATCGCTACCCGCGTCTGTGGCTTCCATGTCTAAACAAGCTGGCTACGTAAAATCTCAAATGCTGAGCGAAATAAAGGGCTGTGTTAGATCACATTTTATAACTGATTGACATAGGCAAAGCTAAAAGTTAGATTATAAAGACGAAACAAGTTTGTAATACTTAATCAAGTATTTGGAAATAATAATTGTGTATTAATTACTTAAATACCTACCCTTTGAACATAAATCTTTTTCAAGTCTCGAAAGTCTCGTTTTTCCCGGGAATCCCGGGACTGGGCCGAGTCTCGATATTTTTTCCCGGGACTTGGGAAATGTATCGAGACTGAAAGCCCTAATTGGCACAGTATCGGCGGACTCTATCACATTTCATTCAACTCATTCATTTTAATAGTTTTTCCAATTTTATTAGTTTTAACCAAAAAAATCTTCTATCACATACCCGTGAAACGAGACACAATAGTAAAACAATAACAGCGCGGTCTCATAGGACCGGTTGGGGATTCAAACGTTAAAACGGTAAATTATAATATCTACCTATCCTTTATAATCTTTAATCTTCTTTTATCTAAAACTCGCTTTACCCCAAACAGCAGAACAATATTAGCCATATCTCTTTTGGGTAAAAAAACACTGCGGCATGAAAACAGAGTCAAAGTGTGTGATCGTAAGTACTCTGTAGTCTGTCGTTCAAGCAGCAGGGCACAGCTGCACAGGCCGGGGCGGCGGCGGCGTGGCGCGTTGCATCGAGCCGGCGGCGCGAGACAGCGCCACGGGTGCGAGCGAGACGCGCGCCGCCACGCGTGGCCGCGCGGCTCCCCGCGGCGCGCCGCTCTCCGCGAGCCCGCGCGCGGCGCTCCGTGCCAGTTCGTGCGCCGCCACCAGCGAGCGCAGCCAGCGACACAATTACAATTACTGGCTAACTTGCCTACTGTTTACTCAAGTGTTGATAGTTCAAACGGTGTCAGACTCACGCGAGCACACGTGCCAACAACAAAGGTAGGTAGTGTTAATGATGTAATATTTAGTGTCAAGATCCGCGGATACGGATATGGATCTTTATTTTCTTAGTGAATCGTCGTCGGCGCGTGACCTTGAAAGGATTGCTGACGTTTTGACGTTGAATTACAAAAACAATGTCTGTTTGTTTTCCGTTTTCATATATTTATAAAAGTAAATTTGGCATAACTTTCTACATGTAATAGTGATCTCATAAGATAGTTGATGTATCTTTGAGTTAAGTAGGTAAGTATATTATAGTTACTTAGGTACTTACTAGAATACAATAGGTATGTTAATAAGTGCCAAATATTTAATTTTTAGAAACAAAAGAGTTTGTTTATTTTTAATTTTCTTATATTTAAGTACCTACTAGCTGTGCCCGCAACTTCGTTCGTAAATAAACAAAATCCCTAAGAATTAATATCTAATTCAATGAATGACTAATTCTACCTAAGAGTATTAAAAATAACCAACGTTACACACTATCAAATATACGACCTAAAGGTACTTGAAATTATTATCTTTACGGTCTACGCCTTATAAAAGTAAACCTAAGTAGGTACCTACCTAATTAAAAAATCCTCAATAGGTAACAGAAAATAAAATACCTACCTACCTAAATAAACCTATTTCTGATGATAACTAATATAAATTTAATAAATAAGCAAAATCCCTCAAAACTAATATCTATACGAATGACTAATCCTACTAGGTAACAGTATTATAAAATAACCTACGGTCACTACATGCACTATCGAATTTACTATACTCCGTTGGTTTAGGTACTTAACTAAAGGTAAACAATCTTGGTATGACTTTTTATATTAAAGAGGTCGTATATAATATACACAAAGATTATTTAAATTTAGTTTATTAGCTAACATCGATTTAGGTAAATACCTACCTAGTTGCAAAGATTTTTACATACAATTTATAGACATCTTTTAGATAAAAAGACATGCCAAGATTGTTTACATTTAGTTAACTACCTAAACCGACGGAGTATAGGTACCTATACCACATAGCTACTTTAAAATTAAAATCTACCTATACTACCTACGACTTTTATAAAAAGTAAACCTAAATAAGTCTGCCTAAGGCTAAGAACTCACGGAGCGATTTTCGCCCGCGATCGCCGCGGTCGTGGAACTGCGGTTTTATTTCAAAACTCACGAGAACGGTTATTTGCGTGGTTACGCAGCCGCCGTGGTTGCGATCATCGCCCGCAGACGTGGCGGGCGGTGATCGCAAGACGGGCGGTTGCAAAATAGTGTTGGATATCTGTACCTCCCGCCACCCGCCGGCTCCCGCGGTCGCCCGCCAACCGACCGCAGAGCGCGCGGGCGCCACCCGCCGAGGCTGCGGGTAACCGCGGCCCGCGCGATTCTACTAGTTGCCCGCCGGTACAGCGGGAGCCGCATACAACCGCGTATACCGCGGGCGTAAAACGCGTCGTGAGTTGTGCTTTAATTTTTTACATATGTATCTGCATTCTACAAAAGCTGCGGGCCCGCAACCGCGGCGGAAGCGGGCGAAAATCGCTCCGTGAGTTCTTAGCCTAAGGGACGCTAGTAAACTCCACTGCGGGTAGGGTTGCCAGATCTTAGAACTGAAAAGCCGGACAAGCCAGAAAGTTTAGCCAGACATTTCATTAAAAAAGCCGAAATTATTTTTGGTGCCATTCCGGAAATTTCGGTAATGAAATAACAACTAATTGCTGGTTTGCAAACGCTTGCAATCACAAAAACACATCACAAATCTATTATAAAATAAATTCTTTCCGGGATAAAAACTGTTAGCATTAGCATTATCGGCCTTATAATGTTCCCACTGCTGGGACTCAGGCAGGCCTCCTCTCTTGGAGAGGGAATAGGCCATAATCCACCGCGCGGGCCCATTGCGGATTGGTGGATGTCACATTTCTTCGAATTTTTGGTTCTAGGATATGCAGGTTTCCTCACGATGGTTTCCTTCACCATTTTGAGAGCAGTGGTGATGAAATAAATTACACAAAGTAAAGCGCCTGACCTGCCCGGCCTGACGCGGGTTTGAACCCGCGACCTACAAGTTGCAAGTCGGGGCTGTTACTACTGGGCCACCACTACAGATATATTGCAGTTAGGGTTGCCAACTTTTTTTGACGAAAATAAAGTATAAAATGACTTGCATAGGAAAAAAAAGAGTATTTGAAAGAAAATAAAAAGTATTTTCTTTCAAATACTAAATTTTGTTAAAAACGTATATTTTTATGTTAGCTTGTGCTAACAATTAAAAAAAAATGCTTCATAACTTGTTATTGTCAAAAATTTCAATTTAAACGTTCTATTTCTCTCTTCTCGCCACTTCAGATTCATTATTGAAAAAACCCTCTCAGTGAAATATGAACGGGAAGCGGGAACCGAAACTATTTAAGAAATATATTTTTTTACATTTGGTAAGCTTAGCTCATTTTAGCTTTTTAGTCACTGTTGGAGTATCACTATCAGAAATCACCATTTTTAAGCATTAATTTTAACTTTAAAATGGATTCTGTAATAAAATTTAAAACCAAAATAACTTACAATTTCGTCGATAGTGACATTAACATCTGACATCTAACATTTCGATCAGTAATTATTATAAATAATTCCCGTCATCTGTTGTAACTTATAATACCGTTATATAGTTAAGTACTTATCTATAAATCCCGTAATAAGTGTTCATAGTATTGTATGCATTGCAGTAAAGGTTGAAAATAAAGTATTTTACATACTTTATTTGAATGTAAAAGTATAAAGTATAATTACCAAAAATAAAGTAGGATACTTTATTATAAAGTATGGTTGGCAACCCTAATTGCAGTAGATAAAAAGTATATAATTAAAGAATAATTATACCAAGTTTGATCGTATTCGAACCGGTAGTTTTTGCGTGATGCCTGAACAAACAGACAGACAGACAGTCAACAATTTTTTTTAATCACATTTTGGTTTCGGTGTCGGTCTAGTAACAAGAATTTTCACTTCTACAGATTCATTATAAGAATAATGTCATAAGTTCATAACTTTCTATGTGTAATAGCGAACTCAAGATAATTGGATTATAGGTATACTATTGGTATGAAAACTTACTAGAATATAAAATACTAGCTTTAGCCCGCAGCTTCGCCCGCGTACATTCCATAGATTACCTCATACAAACAAAAAAAAACAAACTTTACCTCTTTATTATATTAGTATAGATTTTTGCAATTAAAGGTGCCAAATATGCTTGATTTTAAGAAATAAAAAATACTCTGAAATCCCTTCACAGTATTTTTATAAAAGATCTTTGAATAAAAGATCCGCGAGAAAAGTGACGAATACGGACACGGAGTTTATTTCTCCCGCGAATACGGATACGGATCTCCGGAACATCGCTAGTTAACACAAGTCATCATACTATACATGAGATATAAAGTAGCTACCTACCTTTGTTTCAGATATTGGTTCCAGTTATCAAAATGGATGAGGAAAAGTTAATAACCATGGTTCGCGAGCGAAGAGAACTGTACGACTTGAACCACCCGCTGTACGACGTGCGGCCGAAGAGGGACCTCGCCTGGAAGCAGATCGGCGAAGCCTTGAAGCATTCACGTATGTACCCACACATATGCGCACATACTTACACATGTTCGCCTTTACAATATCACTGACTGTGCTGTGGTGACTACACTAATTTACCTACGTACAATACAAGACTGTTCTCGAAGTCACCTATCGCTGAGCTCGGGCTCACAACTGGCCCTGCCCGTCTAGTGATCGCGAGCGCTACTTCTAAACGAGTACCTAACGAGTATCTTAGTCCGTAAAGGGCCTAGTACACCACTCGTTTTTACGAACGTCGCGTAGTGTAATACTAATAAGGGTAAGACGGTATTACTTGTACGTAGACTCAACGACAGTCTACGTAGACCGTTAGAATAGGCCTTTAACTCCGTAGTAGGTCCGAACTCGCCCGGCGGCGGCGCCGGCGCGTGCGAAAGCGCGTTTCGGCGACGAAACCATCATCATCGGCAAATCTTGGTATCGGCCAACCATTCATTCTATGTGTAGAAAATTGGTATCTGTCTGCGCAATACCAACTCTCTGGATTGGTTGATAGTTAGATGGTTTTGATTTATGCGACGGTTACGGCTATATTGGTTTGATTTAAATAATACGACTTTAGTTTGGTTACGGTTTTATGGTTTAGACAAATATAGTTATAATAAGATAGCTGATTTAATCTAAAAGATGGTTTGATTGGTTTGGTATGGTTTGAGTTACGCGATCGACGGCCGAGTACGTACTGACGTTAATAATGATTTATGCTAATTTTATAAAAATGCACGAAAGCAAAAGTGCTTAGCTGTTCGGTTGTATGATTCCGAACACTATGTGGCGTTATTCGGCGAAACGTGCTGTCGGTAAATAATGGTATAACCATGCATTCTGTAGATAGTTACCTATATCGTTCGAGGGTGATTCGGTATACCGTACGGGACTCTGGGAAAATGGATGGGGTCAAAAAAATCGATTACTATAATTTCTGATTCTCAAGAGATTACAGTTTTACAGATTTATGTTATGTTCAATAAATACATGATTCGCACAATAATAAGATCGAAAGAACTATACAAGTTCAGACAGCTAATGCTGACAAATTGACAATATCGAGGACGTTCTGAAATATGAATGGACATGGACCTGCTCGTTGTATTATCCTAGTAAACTGTAGCTGCACTGTCATCAAAACAATGTACAGAATGTACATGTACCCCGACGACGGCGCGGCGGCGCCGGCGTGTGTCCTATTCAGTGAGATCAAAGCTCCATACAAGACGTTTTGGACAAGTCACGAGCACCATGAAACATTTTTAGGGTCCTTTTTACTGTTACAGTTAAATACTCCGACCTAGTGCCTTATGCTTTTGTTTATTATTCAACAGCTCGAGACTGCAGAGACAAATGGAAGCGGCTGAGAGACTGTTACAGGCGAGCGCAGAAGCTGCGGAGGATAAAGTCTAAACAAGGAGCCAAAATTATCAAACGACCCAAGTACGAGCAGCTGCTGACGTTCCTGAACGCGCACTTGAGGGACGACGTGCGCACCGCCGCGGAGCAGCCCGACTCCAGCAACGACGACAGCAGCCTGGCGGACGACGCGCCCAGCCCCGGCGCCGCCGAGCCGGCGCTGTACGCGGCGCGCGAGCCGGCGCTGTACGCGGCGCCCGAGCCGACGCTGTACGCGGCGCCCGAGCCGGCGCTGTACGCGGCGCCGCTGCCGGACGCCGCGCCGCCGCGCGACAAGGTCACCGACTTCTTCATGGGCCTCATAGAAACTGTTAAAGATCTACCGGAAGACGTGCAAATTCGTGTGAAACGCGACGTTTTCAAAGTAGTCAGTGATGCGGAAGAATTAGTTTATAAATCAAAGACAGAGAATCCGCTATCGAGAATTGAATTCGTTAAAGAGGAACATTAAAAATAATGTGTAATGTTGTGCAGGACACCGTGAGCGCTGCGCCAACTCCAAGTGACGTGATTAGGTCTGTCACGATGTTGAAGAAATCTTTATACCTATTCTACCTAAGCTAAGAATATAATTCTTCTGTTTTTTTTAACGAAAAGCCAGTTTTCGATCAGAACGACGTCTGCCGGGACCACTAGTATTATTAGTTTATTACAGATCGAAAACGAGGTATTGCTTAAACTCGTTTTTAGGGTTCCGTACCTCAAAGGGCAATAACGGAACCTTTGGTGTCCGTCTGTCTGTCAGACCCTTTATCTCGGGAACGCGTGGAGGTATCGAGTTGAAATAGTTAATAGCATTTTTTAAAAATGAGTACCATTAAAAATAGTTAATTACTACTACTATAATAATATATTGTTTAAAACAAATTATAAATTAAAAACCTATAGAGCATTATTTACATCAATCACTCGACATGTTTCGAAATTAGAAACAAACAAAATTCACTACTTCAATATTCGATACTCTTTTTTAGAACCTCCCTTAACCTTTTCCTCAGTAACCACATTCATTATTCTTTTTTTTGTTAGTGGGCAGTTTGAATTTTTAATATATTCATTTTAATATATTCATTTTCATAATTTATTCATAATTTTATTATATTCATTTTAATTCACTGAAGGCGTTTTTTTTTTCAAAATAATGGTATTAATTTGACGTTCAAAGTTCAAAATATCTCATTATTCTCTAGAGATTGGCCATACTGCATTATATCTCTAGGTGATAATGACTTGCTTTAAGTGCAGGTTACATGACACAGGGCATTATCGAGCAAGTGGTGTAAAATTATGATACAAGTGTGTAATGTGGGTCATTATCGTCGCGGTGGTATTAAGACCAGAGCCATGGCGAGGGTCTTAAGAGAGCCAAGAACGATAATGACCAATTACTCACGTGTATCATACGACGTTTTTCGACACACTTGTGAAGAAAAAAAATAAAACTTTATTTAGTAGGTATATGAAAAGTTTATTTAAAGAAACAGTTCGTAAATGTGCAGTCAGTAAAGTTATAATTAACTATTTTTGACTGTAAAGTGGTCCCATGACATAGATTTTCTACTTGAAGGCGTACAGCACAAATCATTTTCCTCATAAATAGTTGCTGTAGACATTTTTGTAAAATCCGTATTTTATTTTTAAATATGGCGGCAAAAAAAAAATTACTTGCCTTAAACGCGCGCATGCGCGAAAAATGGCGGCCATAGACTACGCTACTCTAGCTTTTGGTTTAGAAAAATAAGAATGAGGTTGCATATAAACAGAAAATACAAATTAAATGAAACATTTAATTAATGAAATACACACATCAAAAGTGTCTAGGGATCAAGCATTTTTATGCGGATTTCTTGAGATTGAGATGTGGCTTTGTAATAAATTTATGATTTTATAAATTTATATGGATCCTTTTTGGTGCATTTCATAATTTGAATCAGGAACTGTGAATCAAATTCGAGTAAAAGATGAAAATCAGCTGTCAATATTTTCCCTATAAAAACATACAACGCATTGAAGACATTATTAGTGCTACTGTTTCCCTACTACTGATTAAAACCAACGTTATTATGGAGCGGCGACGTCATTTAAGCAGGGAAGAAATGCTCAGAGCCGTGGGAATGATAGAAGCTGGTTCCCGGCAACGTACTGTGGCTTTAGCTCTGAATACAAGTCAGAGTGTTATCAGTCGACTTTGGACACGTTACCGAAGCACTGGTACCGTGGCTGAGCGCCATGGAGGACGGTATTGCTGCACCACACGGAGACAAGACCGATACATTCAAATCTTAACTCGAAGAGCTCCAACAATAACCGCCATGATGTTAGCCGTGAGGCTTCATCACTCTTCAGGGAACTTAATTAGCGACCAAACAGTCAGAAACCGCTTGCATGAAGTGAACCTTCATTCCCGAAGACCGCTACGGGTACCACCTATAGCAATGCACAATCGTAGGATTCGATATCAATGGGCTCTTGAACACAGAAATTGGGCAGAAGAACAATGGCGTTTCGTGTGCTTTTCTGATGAGTCTCGTTTTGGTATGAGACCGGATACAAGACGTATACGACACTGGAGAACCCCTGGACGCCAACAGCGATTAAAATCCTGCCAGGAAGTCCATCCTTATAGTGGTGGAACCATCATGGTATGGGCGGGTATTTGGATCGGCGGAAGAACCGAGTTGATTTGGATCAGAGGCAACCTCAACGCTCAAATTTATGCTGAGACGATTGTATCAGACGTCATCGTTCCTCTACAAGTGCAAATCGGTCCCTTATTTCAGTTAATGCATGATAATGCACGACCGCACACCGCAAGAGTTGTAAGACAGACTCTCGCCGCAGCTAACATCAATGTCCTGCCCTGGCCTACTCAGTCGCCAGACTTGAACCGGATTGAGCATGCATGGGATATGCTACAGAGAAGAGCTCTGCCGAATATGGAGGGTATCCAGTCGCAAGAAGACCTTTTTTTGTTGTTGCAACGAACATGGGCGGCCATTCCACAGCGTGATTTGGATGATCTCATTTTGAGTATGCCAAACCGATGTTCTTGTGTTGTTAGTGTTCGCGGTAGAAACACGGATTATTAATTGTTTAAGTTACCCAATAAAATTTTAAAGAAAACTGTTATTTCAGTCTTTTTTTCGAACTTTAATGTTAGTGGTTCAAATGTCAAAAATCCCTTTATTAGGAAAATGGCAAATTTCTTTATTAATGCAAAGGTGACTTGGTTTATCGTTACTGTGACAAACGAAAACACTTTATTTGATGAATCCTTAAAGAAAATTTTAATTAATATCAATCAGGAGAAAAGTTATTGCAAAAATATATGTTGATCCCTAGACACTTTTGATGTGTGTATGTAAAATTTTAAACAGTTTATTTAAACACGAAATTGCATGAAATAAGTAAGTAATATGTAAGCATGGCAAAGGATTTTATTACTAATCTAGGTATTTTGAATCTTATTTAAATAAGTTTAGAATCCATGTTAGTTTTTTTTTGCATCCCGCGAGATGAAGGTGGGTCATTTTGTGTCGAGCAATTATGTTTGCTAAGCTAGTTGAAATATGGTTGAAACTTGCGCAGTGGTTAGGCGCACATCGGAACTCGTTTTCAAAATTCGAATTTTCGAAGTATCCATCTTTCTCGTCTAAGCTGAATAAAAAAAACTATTACTGAAAGCCATCATTGCCAATTTTTTTTAAAGAAAATCTTCATAGTGCGAGAACCATGTGAAAAAAGTTTCACTCAAATATTTCAAACCATGAGTGTTCTATGTCATTTCGAAGAACCTATTATAATTAAACGGCAATTTCATTCTTTAAACCTTATTAAATTGTGCCTTAGAGCTCGTAATAGGTAATTATGATTTGTGCACATAACTTTTTTGAGGTCTCAGGTCAAAGAATTGCGTAAAAGCCCTAGTAGCTAGTTCTGTAAATTGAAAAAAAAAAGTGACCTGTCAGCTGTCACTGTGTCTGTCACAACATAACAACATCTAACCTCCTCACTGAACTAATAAAGATAACCAAGTTGTCTACTACTAATTTTCGCCAGCAAATCTGATAAAAAAGTATTATAGACATATTTTAGGAGACGTGATAATTTCTGGTTTTCTCTGCTAAGATATTCATGAGCTCACGGTATTTTTACTTGGATCTAACGTAAGTAACATTCACACAACATTGCGTAATAAATAAGCTCAAAAGACGAGCTAACCCTAGACGTTTAGTGGACACAGTTAATCAGTGTATTGTTAATACTTTTATTCAGGTGTAGTGTTGGGTCCAACCGACTATCTGTGCGTAGAGAAATCGAGGAAGTGGTAAAAAGCGTGTTCGGGGAGTGCGGCGCCGGCGGCCTGTGCGTGGACGTGCTTGTGGTGGAGAACGCGCGCGCGCTGGTCCGCGTGCGCGCCAGCCAGCTGCGCCGCGCCCGCGCCGCGCTGGCGCTGGGCTCCGAGCTGCGCGTGTGCAACCTTGCGGCCTCGCTGCAGGCCTTGCTCTGACCAGTCTGCTCAAGCAACTGCAACAGCAGTAAGCTACTTATAATTAGTAAATGGTAAAGCCTTCCGACTACCCGCTAACGTAAATACATATTCAAGCTAACTGAAAATATTTGTTTGTATAGAGATGGCGAACCGATCAGTGCTGTCATCGGGGCTGGATGGTAAGGATGTGGTGATCATAGCCACTCGGGAAGAGTTGGCAACACCCAGCAAGGTGAGCCTGCCTGAACCAGAGCCTGCACCTGGACTTATCTTGGCAGATGGCTCCATCAACTGGGGCTGTCCTTGCCTGGGCGGCATGGCCACTGGCCCCTGTGGCTCACAATTCAGAGAAGCCTTTTCATGCTTCCACTACAGGTAAATATTTGTAGCTTTTTGATGTTTTGACTAACCACTTTAGGGTATTATTCATGGTCATCAAGTTACAACTTTCAGATAGTTATTAGATGGATATTCTATGAGACATATTATAATCAACTATGGTCTATCGGTTTAGGTAGGTAACTAAAGGTAAACAATCTTGGTATGTCTTTTTATATTAAAGAGGTTGTATATAATATACACAAAGATTATTTAAATTTAGTTTATTAGTTAACATCGATTTAGGTAAATACCTATTCGCAAAGATTTTTATAAATACAATTTATAGACAACTTTTAGATAAAAAGACATGCCAAGATTGTTTACATATAGTTAACTACCTAAACCGACGGAGTATAGTGATGTGCCCCGCTTAGCAAGAGTGCTATTCTATGCATGTAATATACATATATTAACTTTCTTCTTGAGCATCCATTGCAAAGTTTTATAGATCTAAGCATATGACGGACTGACAGACAGACTACACCAACTTTGTTTTACACTATGCAGTGATGAAATAGCTAAGCATATCATATTTGTTTTTTATAATTCCATCCACAATAACAAAAAGAAGTTTTGATAATTTTAACGCCCCAGGCATTTGACTTAAATGTATTGTTCAAGTTTTCAAATGTGCTTAGTGATTTAAAGTGGGAGCAAACTTAATACAGGCAGTTGAAAGTCATGATAAATAATTAAAAATGATGCATGTTGCAGTGATGCGGAGCCCAAAGGCAGCGACTGCTACGAGAAGTTCAGCGTGATGCAGGAGTGCATGGCGCACTACCCCGACCTGTACGGCAAGGACGACGACGACGAGCTGGCGGCCGCCATGGACGCGGCCGCGGGCGACGAGCCGGCCGCGCCCGCCGCCGCGCCGCGCGCCGACCCGCCGCCCGCCGAGCGCGCCGCCGCCGGCGACGCCAACTAGCCACGACTGCCTCATATTCTTATGTCTCTTCATTCCTAATGGACATTATTCGTGTTGAGCCGTTTGTATTGAGATAGTGATTGTGAGCGTTTAGATTACTTCCATTTGTGTGTTTGTGACTTACTGTAGCTAAAGAAAGCAATATAATTTGATTACATTGTGGTTCAATAAAATTGTTAGTTTGAATTTCTGCTACTTATTCACACACGCCACACGTCTTGTCGCTACATTCAATGTACTGCAGGGCAAACAGAGTTGTCCGTGCGATTAGAATATACGCGTAGTCCGACATCAAGCATACCCAGAGCAGACACAACGTCTCTCTTATCGGAGGATACTTCGTTTTTAATGGAAGTTTGCATAATTCCGCAATATTATATATTCTCCGTTCCGCATATCTCTAAAGTCTAAATATGACGCTGCCCGCCCAAGTTAGACATTTTTATGGCAGATAATTATAACCATCTATACTAACAAACAAACAACAACAACAAAGAGCCCTGTAGTTGCTTTAGCCTCGAGGCACTTTAGATGAGTTTCTTTATTCCAACATAACTTCTAAATTACTGGACCGATTTGCATGTATGAGGTATAGTCAGAATCCTTGCATCGTCCCGTGTAACGCGATAACGCAATAGGAAAATTATGAAAATGCAATATGGTGGGAGTGGAACATAAATGAACTTTTTTATCTCCCTCTTGCATGTGATTATCGTCTAGAATTTGATATTGACTATTTTCTGTTTGTTTAATCACCACTAATAGGCTGCACGGTATCATCTCGTCTAATATACCGCAGTGTTTCAAGGCAAAACTCTTTGACCAGCGGGTGTCGCCAGTGATGAGATATGGCGCACAAACAGTCGCTTACAATTAACCTCATCAGAAGGCTAAAAGTCGCCCAAAGTGTAGGTAATGGAAAGGGCTATGCTCGGGGTTTCCTTGCATGCCTACACTAAACATGAAGGTATCAGCAAGAGAACTATGGTTACTGACATCATCATCTCAGCCGAAAGACGTCCACTGCTGGACATAGGCCTCCCCCAAGCGTCGCCACAGCGACCGGTCCTGTGCGTCTCGCATCCATCGGATTCCCGCGACCTTCGCCAGGTCGTCGGTCGTCAGCATTGCCACGCTGAATGGCAGTAAGTAGGAGGTTATTGGGCATTCTATTCCACCGCGATGAGCGAGCGACAGAGCGAAAGGTGGCAATGCTGCCAGTCTTTTGGGCACATTACCAGTCGACAGCGATGTGGAGGAGTTTTTTGACGCCATATTTTAGTTCGTTTTTGGTTAGTTTGAATTAGTCTCTAAGACAAATAATTTTGTACTTAGCTAGTATTTATTTAAATGTTCCCATTAGAAAGAAAAAAGATCTGGCTGGGATAACGTTACTCCAGCAGGAAAGGTTTTTGTGAAAAAATTAAAAAACTATAAGCGCAGCAAATTTAAAAATGTGCGCAACAATTACAGAAGCCGCAAAACTAATCTATACAATGATTTCAAAAGGAAGGATGCGCCCAACTGAACATTTCATAAAAAACTTTATACTACAAGCAAAAATAGCGACATCTGTAATAACTCATTCGAATTACGTGACAGCCGCATCGCACTAGTTTTCGACGTAACCTTGTTAGAGCGTAAGCATTTTTTTCGTATTTAAAACAAATTTAGTGAGTCTCAATCAACATTATTTAAAATTGTAATTAACTTAAGATTATAATTATAAGGTAGGTAGGTATTAGAATATTTAAAAGATATTATAAAATACGAAATAGTTTACATAAGTATGCATGTGAAAAACATAGCAATATTACTGTCCTTTGAATAAAACGCTCTTTTTAAATTTTTGTCTCTCAGTTCCTCTCCCCGTGTTTTCCGTGATAGACTCGTGATGCATTCTGACATTTTAACTATATTTCTTAATGATGGCTCGAACAAGTTGCAATCTATGATAATGTGGCCGGTTGATCGACAGAGTGCAAGTTTAAAGCATTAAAAGTGCTTTTTCCTACAAACTTTGCTAGAGTTTTTGTGGATAGGAACATATTATAGTCACTTTTTACCATAAATTGGGGTCTATCACAGTGTCTTATATTTTTTTCGGTTTCTAAGCATACTTCAAACAGGTCAGGAGAAGGAAAATAAAGTCCAGCCATATTTGTTAATTCTATCAGCCTATGAAAAAATAATTTTTCGTTACTATACAAACACTCTTAATGGTTTTCGATTCGACTCGCTCACGGTGGGTTCCGTACCAATATCGACAAAGAGTTACAAAAAAATCACATTTGTTGTACGTTTTTAGTATTTGTTGTTATAGCGGCAACAGAAATACATCATCTGTGAAATCAATTGTCTTGCTATCACGGTTCTCGAGACACAGCCTGGTGACAGACAGACAGACGGACGGACAGACGGACAAAAAAAGTCTTATGATCTATCGGTTTAGGTAGTTAACTAAAGGTAAACAATCTTGGTATATCTTTTTATATTAAAGAGGTCGTATATAATATACACAAAGATTATTTAAATTTAGTTTATTAGCTAACATCGATTTAGGTAAGTATTCGCAAAGATTTTTATATACAATTTATAGACAACTTTTAGATAAAAAGACATGTCAAGATTGTTTACCTTTAGTTAACTACCTAAACCGACGAAGTATAGTAATAGGGTCCCGTTCGGGTACGGGACAATAAAAATAAGAAAATAAATATCTATCGCGCTTTCACGACTAACTAAACTATTGAAGTAATTTCGATGAAGTTAAATGTAGGTAAGCTCTTTTTTTTCGAAATTCACACGGAAGTAGTCGCGGGTAAAAATAGTAGGTTAAAGGTCATCTCAGTTAGCGTGAAGAAAATGAAAGAAAATAAAATTTTCAGTTTCAATTAGGTATCGTTTCTAAGCTTCTAATTTTTTAAAATCTATTTTTTACCCTTGTTAAATATAAAACAAATTAGATAGGTACCAAAACTCGAATTTAAAAGTACTAAGGACAACAATGAAATAAAAAATACGTCCGTACAAGTTTACTTCGTGCACTTCGATGGTCCAGTAGCGGCCACACAATGGCCGCCATTGTGAAATTCGGTAGTAAAATATTTAACGCTTTAAAATGTGATTATTTAATAACTTAGTGGTAACAAAATTAATGTAAGGTTACTTCCCGATGATACGATATTCCATGTTCCTTTTTAACCTTTGTATCATAATTTTTGCAACCTGTTACCACACAACTAGGCATTGTTATGACAAGCAAAATACTCTGCTCCGGCTGCGAGCGCAAGAGGTACAGATGTTGCTGGAAAATCACGTAAATAGTATCCGTATTGTTACTCTTTCGCTTTTGTTTGTTTTTTTTTTGTGATTGTTCTTCTTCGGGTTCAGTGTTTGGTAGGTTTTGCTAAACGTTTTGTAGTTTTTCCAGTATGTATCATTTATTTTACTTTTGGCTAGTACCCACCACTATTTAACTGTAGTTATTAATTTAAATTTTATTCATTACCCTCTCTCAGCATTGTACTTATTTATTATTTTCTAATTTCTTTACTTTAGTTCTTGTCAGTCATATTGACATAAGTCAATATGTGCTTTGACATTTATACAATACGTTTGGAAACTTTCCATTTAATTATTTTGTATCGTTTCGTTTTACGGCATACTTAATCTATGTTGGGTGAGCCTTTGCTTTATGTTTTGTTATGATTTTTGTTTTGTATTTTATTTCTTGTGTTTGTAAACTTTGTTGTTCGGTTTTTTTTTTTTTTGTTGCACGTGTCTTATTTTTGTGTTGTTTTGTAATCTATTGTGTTCGCTGTGCGGATTATAATTATGTCGTTGATTTTGTTGTTTGTTAGCTGGCGGGTGGTGCAGAGAAGCATTTAGTGGGTAATTCTGTTTTTAGCTATAGCCCACTTTATATTATATATATATTAGTATCTATAATTTATGTCCGACAATGAATCTTATTTTTCAGCCAACGGATCTACTGCCTCTTCGAGCGACTCAAGTTTTTGTTCGCTCAGTGACACTCTTGGTGACTTTTTGCAGCGCAACTTTAATGGCGAGTCTAATCGGTTGTTTAATGTCTGCCATATCAACGCTCAGAGCATTGCCAGCCATTACAGTGAGTTGTATGATGCGTTCAATAATAGCAACGTTCACGCCATCCTGATCTCCGAAACTTGGCTCAAACCGCACCTTCTGTCCACCACTTACCCTCTCTCTGGTTTCGTACTTATTCGAAACGATCGGATTGGGAAAGGTGGGGGTGGTGTGGCCATATACCTTCGCAGCGACTTTTCTTATAAAATACTTGCTTCTTCCTCTTCGAACTATTCTGCCTCTGCCGAGTATATCTTCCTTGAAGTGTGCGTCAAAGGAGCTAAAACCATCATTGGTGTTGTCTACTGTCCCCCCACTATCGATTACTTCACTGAATTCGAAACAGTTCTTGGATCTTTGGGTTCAGAGTATGCACACCACATCATAATGGGTGATTTCAACACAAACCTCCTTGCTCAAAACTCCACGCGATCCCGAAAACTACTCCATCTTATAGAATCAGCCAGTCTGCATGTGTTGCCGCTCCAACCTACGCATCACAACGTTGCAGGCGAAGACACCTGGCTCGATCTTATCCTCACCTCAAATCCTTCCCTTGTCTCTTCCCATGGTCAACATGACGCTCCTGGTTTCTCTCATCACGATATGATTTTCCTTTCCTATATCCTTAAACCTCCAAAACTTAAACCCAGGGTTCTGTACAGGCGATGTTTTTCGAGGATGGATGTCGACCAACTTAAGCAGGATGCATCTGTGGTGGATTGGGAAGTCATGACTGAGGCCACTTCAGTTGACGATAAGGTTGCGATCTTCAATGATGTTGTCATCGGCTTGTTTGACATTCATGCTCCAGTTAAAAAAGTGCAAATGAGGCGTCTTCCTGCGCCTTGGATGACCGAGGCAATACATATGGCCATGCGACGGAGGGACCGTGCGTTCCGAAAACATAAAAGGAATCGTACGGAAGAAAACTGGACACTTTTCAAGGCATTAAGGAATAGGTGCAATCAGATGATACGTAATGCTAAACGCCGCCATATTCTAGAAAATATTTCTTCTTCTTCATCTGCCGATATTTGGAAGTTCCTTGGAACACTTGGTATCGGCAAACAGCGAAATTTAGACCTTCCAAACTCCATTGACTTAGATGATCTCAACAGGCATTTTTCTAATATGCCTACCATGGATCATCTAACCAAACAACAAACTTTGTCTCTAATCTCTGGTCTAACGCGTCCGAATATTAATTCTTTTCGTTTCGTTTCAGTTGAGCCGGGAGAGATCAGAAAAATCATCCTCTCCATTAAATCCAACGCAGTGGGATGTGATAATATCACTCGTGGTATGATCATGGCCATTCTGGATGAACTCCTTCCTGCGATTACCCATATCGTAAACTTCTCTTTGTACTCCGGTGTATTTCCCTCCTTGTGGCGAAAAGCCTATGTTCGTCCACTACCTAAAATTCCAAATCCTACTCTTCCAGCTCACTTCCGCCCAATTTCAATCCTTCCCTTCCTGTCCAAGGTGCTTGAGGCCTGTGCCCACAAACAACTTTCTAACTTTGTGCACTCTAACTCACTGATTAGCCCACTACAGTCTGGGTTCAGGCCTGGGCACAGCACTATTTCCGCCCTCCTGAAAGTGACTGGCGATATAAGGGCAGGACTGGAAGACACCAAGGTCACTGTACTGGTGTTGGTCGATTTCTCGAATGCCTTCAATACCGTCAGTCACGATATTCTATTAGCCATTCTGTCCCATTTGATGGTCTCTCCTGAAACACTGGAATGGTTCACCTCCTACCTTCAGGAGCGCCAGCAGTCGGTTCACGCTGGAGAGACTTCTTCTCACTGGTGTGATCTACCAACTGGCGTTCCACAAGGCGGAATTCTTTCTCCTCTTCTATTTTCTATTTTTATAAATCTCATTACTTCCGTCCTTCAGTGTGCGTATCATCTGTATGCAGATGACCTCCAGTTGTACTATCAAGGGGGAGTCGACGAGATATCTGATGCTATCGAAAAGGTAAACAGGGACTTGGCGGCCATTAAAACCTGGTCTGATAGATTTGGTGTTGCCGTAAACCCCAATAAATGTCAGGCGATCATCATTGGGGGTTCCCGAAACATCGCCAAAGTGGATACTGCATCCTTGCCACCGGTTCTATTCGACTCAACGACTGTTCCTTTCAGTACTGACGTAAAGGATCTAGGCTTGTACATCGATAGTACTCTGAACTGGCGTACTCAGATCGTTAGTGTTAGTCGGAGGGTTACGGGGGTGCTGCGAGCTCTGTATCGTCTTAAAAACTTTTTGCCATCGACCACGAAGGCAATGCTTGTACAGACCCTAATTTTTCCTATCATTGATTATGGTGATGTGTGTTACTATGACCTGAATGCAGATCTCCTCAATAAACTTGACCGTCTTCTGAATTACTGCATTCGATTCGTTTTCAATCTGCGCAAATATGATCATGTCTCTGCACATCGGCTGCTTCTAAAGTGGTTGCCTATACGTCAGCGCAGAGAGCAAAGGGCACTCACTACCTTATTTTCATTTCTCAATTCGCCCAATTGCCCTAGTTATTTAGCCCCTCACTTTCAATATATTTGCGCCAACCACAATAAAAATCTACGTTCTTCTCATAACCGTCTTCTTCTATGCCCCACTCATCGCACTGATTTCCTTCACTGCTCCTTCTTTATTCAGGCTATTTCGCTGTGGAATGCGCTCCCCCAAGAGGTCAGGATGGTTACAAACCGATTAAAATTCAAAGTTGAGGTTCGTGAGCATATTCGTAAGAAGTTGGCAGTAGTCTCATCACAACGTTAATGTTTCTCAGGTTGTCGATTTGGATCTATTTTCGGAGTATTTATATCTATGTATAATGTATATATATATTTATTTTATTGAGTTATGTATAAGTTATATTTATATTGTGTTGTATCTAGATTCTTTTTGTATATTTCTCAGTATTAATTTTTCCTATCTTTTATTGCACCTACCACTAATATTCTCTGCATTACCCAAGGTTGACTGGTAGAAAATGCCTAAGGCATTAAGTCCGCCTTTGTACCTTGTTGTGCAAAGTATAAATAAATAAATAAATACTCGTTGACTCTCGCACACGGACCACTGTCAAATGAGTCACGTTGGCCCTAAACTGCTATTTTAGGGCCAATGCGCTAGTGCCATTTAGTCGCGCGGTTAGCCTGGTCCTTACGCTAGTAATATATATGTCAATGAATCTATACTAATAATATAAAGAGGTAAAATTTGTAAGTTTGTAGGTTTGAAAGTTTGTATGTAGGGGGTAATCTCTGGAACTAGGTACTGGCCCGATTTGAAAAATGCTCTCTTCAGTGTTAGATAGCCCATTTATCGAGGAATGCTATGACCCACAGGAGCGGAGCAGTAACGAAAAATGCTGATGAAATCGCAGGGGACAGCTAGTTATCTATAAGATTCAAATGACCATTTTCGACCACATCTGGCTAGGGTAACGGACACGCCGGACTTGCGCCCTGAGGGTTCGGTACAAACTTACCTTTGAAAGCAGTTCAATTCTCGAATCGAGCTTAGAAGATTTTTCAATTTTTTTTTCTGGTGTCGTAACTACAAATTTTCAGTTTTCCGACTTTTTCCTATATTTGTGCAATAAAATACCTCGCTTCGTGCCAAATTTCAAGATTCTAGGTCAACGGGAAGCACCCTATGAATTTTGATTCCTTTGATAGTGTCGAAATGTACGTTTTTGGCAACATAAACGGGCGTATCTTGTTTTTCCGTCAACTTACAAATTTGATTTTTGCACAGCTTCAAGAGACCGTGGATCTCGGTACATGGTTTTAATTTCAATTCCATACCTCCAACGTACCTATGAAAACAGTTCAATTCTCGAATCGAGTCTTGAAAATTTTTCAAAAAAAAAATTCTTGTGACTTAAGTAACAAAAAAATTTCAGTTTTCAGACTTTTCCCTAGGTATATAAGTGCAATAATACCTTACTTCATGCCTTCGTTATTATACATTATTCTTTCTTTTAAAAATAAAAGTAGTCACTGACTCAACACGAAGTCTTGAAAATTACTTGATCTATAAAACAACATTTTCATCGCAGTTGGAGGACTTTTTATTTAATAGTAAAGTAGTCTTCAGATTGGTCCCCTGGAATGTGTTTTGTAATAGAACACAAAAAGAGTTTCTTTGTTGTTGTGCTGATGATAAGGCAGTATGACTACCTTAGCCTTCACAAATTGGTCCAAGTTAAAAAATACCTGCAACCTGTAGGGATGCATCGATACCCTTGAGAAAATTGACTTTAATTTTTTTGATACAGCATCGATTATAAACTATCAATTCTTGCTCGGAATAACTGCGAAGTAGCGATACTTACTCGTATCGAACGATATATTGAAAAATAAAAAAATCTTATCCTCTTAAGAGTAAGCTATATAGAGCATAGACTGGATTAGCTACATAAATTGAACCTTCATCAGCTTTCGAGTTGGCACGCTACCACTTTTGGTTAACGCAACAGCAAGTTACTTGTGATATAATTTAAAATCAAAATCTTCATTCGTCCGAGATTGTGATATCTCCCTTAATATTTTTTCTAATTTGCTTGCATTTTGTTTAAACACGGCAAGAAAGCGTTTCAAACGCTACGAGTCTTCCAATAAGGCAAAGTGTTGAAGTTCAATCGCATAATGGCGTTGGTACGCCAAAACTACTCAAAACGCGGTATTCAAAACTACTTTTGACCGATACTACATGATACTTAGTTTCAAAGTATCAATACGAAAAATTCTTGTACTAGGAAGGAAAGAACGACTAGTTCCGGTAATGGTTCAAATTCCTTTCGTCATCCCTAGTGTGACAGTGTTTATTATGTAGTTCTGTCAAACTGACAAGTCATACAATTCCGCTTTCTTGACGGGATTCAAATTCCTAGAAAATAATACTGTTTAGGTTTACTGTTTGTATTTCTTTGAGTGAAGTTCAGTGGCTGTGTAAATTATTAGCAAATTGTTTCCTAGTGGATAAAGTGATGAAAATCGGTGTAAATTTGTATCTCTAGGTAGTGTCTGCACAGCTGGACAACTTATGTGGAATCATACAGGCGCGATCTCGGGAAAATGAAGGTGAGAATTTTATTGTAGTGTTGGCTAGCTCAGCGAAATTTTCCAAGAAAGTTAACTCCATACATTTGCTGCTAATAATATAATATATAATATATATAAAGGGATAATAGCTATTAGCACATTATTTTCGTAGTAAAGGTATATGTTTAAGAAGTAATTATGCAAAGTTTCACATTAAGGTAGGTGGGTGGGTAGGTAGGTAGGTAGGTAGGTAGGTAGGTAGGTAGGTAGGTAGGTAGGTAGGTTAGGTTAGGTTAGGTTAGGTTTTTTTTTTTTTTTTTTTCGTATCATATTCTACCGCAGACATGATGGCCTGCGCCATTTGTTTACAGGGTTTTAATTTTTTACATTTTGTTTTTTACAAATTGGCAGTTTGTCTTGCCCTCATCTTAACGATGGATAATTTTCTCTTAAGAACTAAGCTTATATCTACGCGAGTCCACCTCAGACTCTTTTTTTTTTTTTTTATTTATTTCTTGTTTTTTTTTTTTTTTTTATATGTATATATATATATATATATTTTTTGTTTCAGGCGTGTTTTTTTTTTTTGTTCTTTGTTGTTTTTTTTTTTTTTTGTTCTTTGTTATGTTTTTTTTTTTTTTTTTTTTATCTATATTGTTCTCTTATTTTTATGTTATTTTGATATCTCTATGTTATTATATTATCTTTATAGTTACTCTTAGTGCTATATCTTATCTAAATACAAAATAACTTATATTTTAAATTAATCTAGTGTGGTACACAAATTACAATTAAGCCTTTTTTTTTTTTTGTTTTTATACACAATTCTGTAGTATGTATTAATGGTATGTGGGCAAAAGTTGGGTAGGATTGGGTTGGGTTTCTCAGAATTCTCAACCGAGAGTCTTCACAATCTCCATCAGAGCTCCTATGACTGCGGTGTCTCGATGCTGCATGGCCGTCTTAAGATTATATTCGACGACCATTTTAGTCGGCGCATCCATTGCTTTCCGAACGAAGCGGCCCGCGGCATCGTCGGCGTCGTCGGTATAATACACACAGCTGACCGTGTGTCTCGACACTGCGACAACTGCATGGGAGACGCTATCATGGATCTGGAGCCTCCTCGACTTGGTGTTAATTATGATGACGTTGTCGCAGGTCAACCCCTGAGCTGCGTGGATAGTGAGGATACGCGACCCATCGCCAGAACCATAGCCCTGGTCGGCAAGAGAGGCTCTCTCTTCCTGCGTATGGACCAAGAATAGGGTGTTCTGGGCGGTGAGCGGTATGCGCGCTCCCGTGAACCTTTCCACTTTCAGAGAGTGGACCCGCGACAGCGATGTCTTGGAGGAGTATATACCGGGGTATACCTCACTCAGGGCAAGTGCTACATCCATTGGGTTCCGATGCGTACAGAGTAACTCCTGGGTGATGCCAGCCACCAAGTTTGGGCGGGTGTACCGCAGCTCAAATAGGTTCTCTCTGTCCAAAAATGGTAGCTGATTTACGTCTCCGATGAGAACGACCTCGCTCGCTCCAGACAACTTCACTGCCATGACTATGGCCCCAAAGTGGTTCATGAGGGCTTCGTCTACCGTAAGGCGACGACATTTGTCCTCTGGTTTGACCCCGTTGGCCAGAATTGAGGCCATAGTGCGCACCTTTGCCTTGACTCGATCTCCTAGTCTGTGCGCCAGCTTCTCTTTGAGATCCTTGGCAGCTTCGGTTGTTGTGGTCACTACGATGTCGCTCTCCTCGTCAAAGTGATTCACCATCCAGGTTGTCTTGCCACATCCTGGAACCCCGTTTATCCACCTGATACTGGGTAACGCCCAATGCACCTCCAATGCCGGGGGATCAGAGGGTTCTGAAATGGATTGCGCCATCTCGAGGATTCTGTCGTCCAGCATAATTTTGGTACACTTGGCGGTAACCACCAACGGGTCGTCTTCGGGTGTGTGGAACGTAACTTTCCCTGGGCGCTCCGTTTCTTCTTCGTTCAGGGTCACAAAACCACCCTCCGCGCTGTACGCTGCCATGTACGACCCCGCCATTTCTCCAGCAATAACCTGGGATTTGACGTTGTCGTACACGGCCGCCTCTGCCTCCCCGAGTAAGACCCCTAACAGACCCTCATTTTGCCAATGAAAGGTCTCCAGAATCTTTCTGCATGTCGCGAGGTTTACCTCTCTGGTTGCCCTGACGACTGCTACATACTCGAGGAATGCGCTCCGATAGTGGTCCGTGATACCTGAGTTTACAGCGAGGGTCGGCGGGCTGACTTGCCCTTTGTCGGCTCTGGTCGGTTTGGGCTTTGGAGTATGTGGTTCCCTGGGCTTCGGCCTGAGAAACCTCATAACCGCTGACTCTTGCCGCTCAGTTGGTGATGTGCGGCTGGTGCTCGGGAGCAGTGTGCTAAGGAAGGAGCCGATTGCTTTGAAACGGCTTTTGGACCGGCTATGGTCCTCCGGGCTGATGCTTGTGCCTTTTTCCTTCCTTTCCTTGTCAGCCGTTAATTTTTGCTGGGCCCTTTCAGCTCCGGTCATGGCGGTTGGGTTCATCGTGCTGCCTGTATTATCTCTGGGGGCCTTGAGGAAACCTAGAGTTTCCCCCCTGTCCTCGTAGACCACGACCTCGTGTTGTTCTGAGGCTTTTAGGCAGCCAAAACGGTCTGCGATGTCTCCTCTTGCTCCGCCAACCGCCATAGCGTCTATGCTGATCGTGCAGGATGTCATGCACGTATTTTCACCTGCTTCCCTAATCTTTTGGAGCAACGAGCTCGCCTGGGCAAATGGGGTTTCCGCTCTCCACTCGAATAGTGCGATTGTCTTTCCTTTGAATCGCACTAAACGGCACTTGTGAGCGGCGATCTCCACCTGCTGCAGCGCGGCGTACCTGCTTCCTTTGATGCTCGTTTTTGATGTGCTCCCTTTGATCAGGGCCGCTAGACCCGGTGAGATGGTAATTCGGGCTCCAGCGCGGCTTGATCCAATACAGAAACTTATGCCCAGCGTTTCTGATTCCCTGTTCATGAACAGGGCAACCCCTCGGAGTCTGATACCTGGGACTCCGTTTCTTCCACATGCCAGGAAGTGTGTTACTGGCATGTTGGTTGGCATTGTTGGTTGATCTGTTTCTGTAGTTGGTGCCGCTGACGCTGTCACTGGTGGTGGTTGTGTGCTTGTGCCTTGTTGTGTAATTGTTGGTAACGGGTTTTGTGTGATTGGTGTTTGTCTTGTGTTTGTACTCTGTCGTGTTGTTTTGGGAGATAGGTGTTGTGTAATTTGTGTTGTGATTGCACTCAGCTGTGTTGTTGTGGGTAATGGACGTTGTGTACTTGGAGTTTGTGTTGTGTTTGTGGTGGGGGTACAGGTAGATGGTAGACGGACTCGACTTCGTGCGGGGGCATCTGATTTGTTCGGCCCCGCTGCGGTTACGGCAACTTTACCTGCGAATGCTAAGAATGGGGTCCTCGAAGCTGGTTTCTCCATGAAATTGTGGAGTGAGGATTGACTTAACTGGAGCCCTGTTTTTTGCTCCAGTTCCATTCTTTCAAGGCAAAACCTTGGGCATTCGAAGAGCAGGTGCCAGACTGTTTCCTCGCAGCTCTGGTCGCAGACGCACGAGGGACTGTTCTTGAGGTGGAAGCGGTGGAGATATGCTGAAAAGCCTCCGTGTCCTGTCAAGATTTGAGTATGGGCCGGTGTTAGGACTGTGTCCCTAAGGATTCTTTTAGCCGCTAGGACGTCCGGAAAGAACACCTTTGTTACCGCGCCTGTACTCGAGGACTCGTACCTCGCTTGCCACTTCTTTACAGTCCCCTCCCGTATCTTCCTTCTCACGTATGATACGGGGACTTTGTCATAGTCCGCTGTCTCCTTTGTTAGAGCTGCCTGCTTTGCCAGCTCATCTGCTCTCTCATTCCCGGCAGTTCCCACGTGGGCCTTGAGCCAGAACAGCCTCACTTTTCTTCCCTCCTCTCTGATTTCACTCAGGCAGCTTTTTATCTGGAGTGCCAGGTGGTGAGTAACAGAGGGCCTCTTCAGCAAGTCGAGCGAAGATCTTGAGTCACTCAGTATGCTTATGGAGGCCGCTCTAGACTCTTTAGCCAACCTGACAGCTCTAAAGAGTGCATACATTTCAGATTGGAAGACAGTGTTGTGAGGCTCCAGACCAAAAGTACTGGACATGGACTCCTTTCCTCCTTCCCACCAAGTTAGGGCAGCTCCGACTTTTCCCTCTATCTTGCTGCCGTCGGTGTAGATTTGGGGGCCGGTAACTCGGTGAGTCTCTAAAGTTTCGGGAGTCCAGTCTTCCAGGCGTGCGTACTCTGTTGTTATGAGTTGCGCTGGATGAGGGTGACTCAAAAAACTTATATTCCGCTCCAGCTCGCGGCCTGGTGGTAGGAACTCTCGGGAATGGCCCTTCTTGATCTTGTAGAGGGTCGCCGCTTCAATCACCCGTAGGTCTAATGGGAGTTGACCTGACAGGACCAGTGCCGATGTCAGAGACACCGTGCGGTATGCTTTGCAGATCTTCTGCGCGAAACCTCGCTGTAGCGAGTCAAACTGATTTCGTGTCATCAGTTTCTCAGCTGCCGGTGCCCATGCACTCGCTGCATACATCACGATAGGCTCTATCACCGACACGTAAATCGTCCTGATTATCTCTCTATTGAGGCCCCACGTCACCTTCGCTGCACATGCTAGTTGCTTGTAGATGTCCGTAGCCTTTTTACAGGTCGCGGACACGTGTGCATTAAAAGTGAGTTTAGCGTCAATAATGAGACCTAGCAGCTTTATCTCTTGCACTAAGCCCAGCCTTGTGCCCGACATGTGGAGAACTGGGTCGTCGTATTTCAGCTTTTTCGTTAACACCATCGCATTGGTCTTATGCGCGGCGAAACGCAGCTTATTTCGGGCGCCCCACTTCGACACTATGTCTAGCGTCTCATTGGCTTTCTGCTGCAGGGGACCAGTCTCATGGTCCGAGAATACCAGGACGACGTCGTCTGCGAAGGCTTGGCAATATACCCCCAAACTAGCCAATTTGTGAAGGAGTGAATCTAGGATCAGGTTCCAGAACGTCGGACCGCCAATCGAGCCTTGGACGCATCCTTTGCTGGTTCCCTTCTCGCTAGTCGCTCTGGCGTAGTTAACTTTGACGTAGCGATCCTCCAGGTATGAAGCGACGAGAGTGTACAAATTTTTGGGACATTTTTTGGCTACCATCTGTTTTTTTAATGCAGGCCACCATGCGTTGTCGAAGGCCCCCTCTATGTCCAATGATACCAAAAGCACAATCTTCTTTGCTTTGATTCCGGCACGTAAGTGCCCCATTAGGTCATAGAGGGCGTCCTCGGTACCACGCTGTGGCATGAACCCGTACTGGCTTTTGTGAAGCGTTGGATAGAAGTGCCACTGGAGTCTGCCTACAAGGAGTTTTTCCACGATTTTCCCGAGGACCGATAGGAGACCTATTGGCCGGTACGACTTTGGGCTGGTGTAGTCGTCCTTACCTGGCTTGCGAAGGATGCACACGTGGGCGACCTTCCACTGCCTCGGAAAGTGTGACAGCGACAGACATCTGTTTGCTATCGCCAAGAACACTTCCCTGTCGCAGTTTATTGCCGCTGTGCAGATGTCCGCCGTTAATCCATCAGGGCCGGGGGCCTTCTTAGGATTTTGGTCTTGCAGGACCTTTTCCAGTTCTGTGGTGGTAAAGGGTGGATCGTCGGCGGACAATCCCTGTGGATTTTCCTCCCTCGCAAGTTGTCTCAGTGCATTGTGGTACGGTCTTTCGCCATCTGTCGAGTCATCCGGGTAAAAGGTTTTTGCCAGTAGGTCCGCGGATTGCTGCGGACTAAGGGTCTCACCTGCGGTATTTCTCAGGAGAGTGTTTTCCTGCCTTCTGGCTGTCTTCCTTAGTACCCTGTAGATGCCGTCCCACATGCTCTCTCGGTCCTGCCTTGTACAGAACTCCCTCCAGCTTGCAGTGGCAGCTTCGGTCGCTGCTAAGGTGCTAGTTAGGTTAGGTTAGGTTAGGTTAGGTTAGGTTAGGTTAGGTTAGGTTAGGTTAGGTTAGGTTAGGTTAGGTTAGGTTAGGTTAGGTTAGGTTAGGTTAGGTTAGGTTAGGTTAGGTTAGGTTAGGTTAGGTTAGGTTAGGTTAGGTTTTTTTTTTTTTTTTTTTTTTAGTGGCAGGAGTGGTGGGTGTATACCAAATTTTCAATTTTGCTTGTAATAAAATAAAAGTATAAATTCTAGATAAAATTCTTTAAAACGCTTACAATACGATTGACAATTTAAAATCTTCCACTTCCGACTTCCAATAAAAATTACAATAAAATACAACAAAGTTAAATAGGATTCATTAAAATTCACAATAAAATAGGTGTCATTAAAAAGTATCACAATTAAATATCACGGACTAAATAATGGGAACTAAATAAATAAAAGGTTTGTTAGGGTTGTTTTGAATCGGTCAAGTTTTGTTTCTTTGATTCGTTGACTTGACTATTTTGGTTATAAATGTTACCAATTCTTTTTTATATTTTTCACTTTTAATAAATATATTTAAGTTTTCTTTTGTGATACTGTCCCCTATTCTAGCTTCAAGTTCGTATCTGGGGGAGGCATACATAGGGCAATCCGTCAGGAGATGGAGGATTGTCTCCTGCTTGTCGGGGTCGCAGGCACACGCCGGGTTCTCTTTACACTTGAAGCGAGTCAGGTATTCAGAGAACCCGCCGTGTCCTGTTAGGGCTTGGGTCAGTTCCTTGGTCATCTCCATCCTTCGCACCGTCCTGTACGCAGCGATCGCACAAGGGAAGAACACCTTCGTGGTGGCCGCCGTTTCTCCTTCACAATATCTCCGGTTCCATTCGTCGAGCGTCTCCATACGGATCATACGCTTGACGAATGAAACCGGGCACTTGTCGTAGTCGGGTTGCCGCTTAGACTTCAGGGCAGCCTCCTTTGCGAGCGAGTCGGCTCTCTCGTTGCCCTCCAGCCCCGCATGAGCTTTTACCCAGAACAAGGAGACGCTCTTGTTCTGGGCGCAACTGCGGCGGATGGCGTCTCTTGCTTCAACTGCAAGGGCGTGGAGGGCTTCGGGGTTCACGACTGTTTGGAGAGCTGCCATGGAGTCGCTGTAAATAGCGAACGCCGTCTCGGGCCTTCGGAGGGCTTCCTTCGCTGCTTTGCAGAGGGCGAGAAGCTCAGCCTGGTAGACGGTACTGTAAGACGGCAGCGCAAGCTTGAGGGCTTTGGTCTCCGCTTGGTCGGTCCATACCGATACTGCGGCTCCGACCTTGCCCTCGATCTTGCTGCCGTCTGTGAAGATACGCACCGCAAAGTTGCGGTGCTCGTTGTATTGTTCCTCGTCTACCAGGCGTCGCAGTGCAATAGCCCTCTGCTCAGCTGGATGCGGCATCTCTAGTGCCGATGCCACCCGCTCGACCTCCCGGTCTCCCAGTGCTGGATGAGGTACCCCTCTCTTGGCCTCATACAATGAGGCTACCTCCTGAATTCGGAGGTCAAGAGGGAGTATCCCAGCCAGCACCAGTGCCGAGTGTAGGGACACCGTGCGGTAGGCTCGGCACAACTTCTGCGCGAAGCTCCTCTGGACGGCGTTCAGCTTTTTCTGCAACCCGACTTTCTTTGCGGCCGGCGACCACGCGCTCGCTGCGTACAGGATGATAGGCTCCACTGTAGCCGTGTAGATGCAGCGGATAACCTCAGGATGGAGACCCCAACTGACCCGAGCAGCCCGCGACAGCTGCTTATAAATGCCGATGGCTCGGGAACAGACGTTTGCGACGTGGGAGTTGAATGTCAACTTGTGGTCGATGGTGAGACCGAGCAGCTTGATTTCGTCAGACATGCCAATGTCTACCCCGCCCATCTTGAGACGTGGGGTGTCATGCTTCAGTTTGCGCGTGACTAGCATCGCTTTCGTCTTATGTGGCGCAAACCGAAGCTTATTCGTGACACCCCACGCTCGCACGTACTCTAGAGCGACATTGGCATCCCTTTCGACTTTAAGTGCAGTCTCCCCATCGAACACAAGGACAATATCGTCAGCAAACGCCTGGCAATAGACCCCCATTGTCTCCAGAGCCTTCAGCAGAGGATCCAGCACAAGGTTCCAAAAGATGGGACCACCGATAGACCCCTGGACGCATCCCTTCTCGGTCCTGGATTCGTACTCCACTCCCGCGTACCTGACCTTTACCACCCTCTCGGAAAGGTAGCTGTCTATGACCCGTCTCAAGTTCACAGGACACTTTTCCTCAGCCAGTCGGACTCGTATGGCCGGCCACCATGCGCTGTCGAAGGCTCCCTCTATATCCAGGGACACAACCGTGACAAGCCTTTTAGCATTAAGTTTGCCACGAATGTGTCCCATTAGCGTATAGAGGGAGTCCTCGGTGCTTCGCTGGGGCATGAATCCGTACTGGCGAGTACTCATCCTGGGTAGCAAGTAGAACTTGAGTCGGGCCACGACCATCTTCTCAAATACCTTTCCGAGCACAGGCAAAAGCCCAATCGGCCTGTATGCCTTTGGGGTGGTGTAGTCCTCTTTCGCGGGCTTGCGGAGCACGACGACGGTTGCCTCTTTCCAGGACCGCGGAAAGTATGCATGCGCCAGGCACTTGTTCATCAAGCGCAGAACTAAATCTGGGTCTTGGTGGATCGTGTGGCCCCATATGTCCGCCGTCAGACCGTCGGAACCGGGGGCTTTTTTGGGGTTGAACGAGGAGACAGCGCGCTCTAGCTCGTCGAGTGTGAAGGGAGGGTCCCAGGGTTCACCTTGGTTACCCCCGTTCACCTCTTCGGCTCGTTGCCGGACCTTTCTGTGCTCCTCGTTATCCCCCTCCGGACGATCTTCCGGGTAAAAAGTCTGTGCCAGACACCTCGCTGAAGCCTCTGGGTTCAGGGTTTGGCCATCCCTCACCATCGGCAAATCTTCCTCCCTTTTCTCCGTCCTACGGATTACCCTATATATGCCCTCCCACAGGCCCTCCCTATCCTGCTTCTCGCAGAACCCCTTCCAGCTCTCGATCTTTGCTTGGACTACTGCACGCTCATATTCTTCTTTCTGTTTCAGGTACTCCTCAACAACCTTTGGTCTACGGATCGGCGCTGCACAACGAATCCTTCGCTTCTTGGTGACCACTTGCCTCTTTAGACTGGCGAGTTCGTCCGACCACCACGGCACGGCTAACTTCTCGACGTTCTTCTTTTTGGGTATCACGCAAGTGCAGGCGGTTTGCACCGCCGTTGTTAGTCCCTCGACTACCAGGTCTATTTGGTCCTTGCTGTCAATTTCATCGACAGCAAGATCCGACCGTGTCTGCATAATTTGGCGCAGTTTCTTACGAAACTGCGCCCAATTTGCTTTTCGGGTGTTGTAGATCCTGGTAGTCCGGTTGACTGTGATACCCACAGACTTTTCGAGAAGAACGTCGAACTCTATGCCGTTGTGGTCCGAACCCGTCAGGTCATCAATGACCCGCCAGCCGTCGGTCACCGTCAGCATGTCCGCTGTGCAGGCTGTGACATCGACGCAGCTCGTGTAACGCCTGTTACCACGAACTACGTCGAAGGTTGGAGTTTCCCCTCTGTTCAGAATCTGTAGTCCAAGCTAATCGAGAGCCCCCAGCATCTCGTCGCCTCTGCTATTCGTCTCACTACTGCCCCACCAGACACTCCAGGCGTTGGCGTCTCCACCCATGATGAGCTTATGCGGGCCGGTCTCGCTTTCCACTTTTCTGAGGCTGTCCAGGTATGGCCCTAAGGGCTGATCTGGCTCAAAGTAGAACGAGACCAGAGTTAGTCTCCAGGCACCGGTTTGGATCCCCACCACGACGATGTTGTTCGTGGTGAGTTCTGGGTACTGTCTAACGGCTAGCTTTGGGTCGAAAACGGCTATTGCCGCTTTGACAGTCCCGTCTCCTTGGCCGGTGCTCTGGTAGATTCGGACACCTCTGGTCCCGCTCATCCTTTTCGCATTGCCAACGTAGGGCTCCTGGATCAGCGCTACAGCGGCTTTGCGCTGCTCGGCCTCGAGCATAAGCTCTTGAGTCGCCAACCTCTTCCTCTGAAGGTTAACCTGGAGTATCTTGTGCGGCAGTGTGTTCCCCGGGACCACCTTAGCAGTAGGCGACGGACGCACGTGCCAGCCTGTCCCACCTGACTCGAACAGGACACTCGGGGTTGAACGCGTTATGGTCGGATCTCTCCATCTTCGCCTTGACACAGTTTAGGCACTTAGGTGTCTCAGCCTTAAGCCACTGGGCACATTCGGCACGTAGGTGCTGGCCTCCACAGTGGCTGCATGAGTCGGCTGGTTCTTTACAGAGCCGCCGACTATGCCCATATCCCAAGCACCTAGTGCATTGCACCAGTGGCGACTGGTCGTCGACGAAGACGGTCTGGAGATCTATACGCGCTCTTCCCTTGTCGAGCATCCTGTTCCAGACAGCAGGGGACGTAGCGATGACCACGTTATGGGTTTGGGGGTTCCGCGCATTCCTCTTGTATTTTATTGTCATTCTGTCCTCCCCGTTGTCGAGGCCGTGAAAGACATCCCGGTTCTGGCTCCGTAGCGCTCCCAACAGTTCCTCGTCTGAGTGAATGCGGAGAACGCCACGTAATACCAGTAGTGGGTCTTTGTTTCTCACGTCCTCGACCACGAGGTGGTCTCCTGCCTTCCTTATCCTTTCTTTGACTTTGTCCCTTTCCTCTGTAGTCCTGCACCCCATAACAATCTTCCTGTCTTTGGCCTTTCGCACGTTCTCGACCTCCACTCCCCCATCTTTGGCTTTGACTGCCTCTCTGACTTTGTTGAAGACCACCTCTCCAGAATCCCCCTCATCTCTGGAGGTCACCACTATGGAGTGCAGCGCGGTCCTTCCTGGGGTCTGCCTTTTCGGTGGACCCGCCGCCACACTCGCATAGGTGACCGTCTTCTCCATAATTTCTCCCTGCCTCTCCATCGCCCGCTGCAGCTTCTCCATCTTCTCGCTGCTCTCCTTCACTAGCGCGCTATGCTCCGCTAATGAAGCGAGCAGCGAGTCAACCTCCGGGAAGCACCTGGGCGCTTCTGGCGGAGGTGCTGCCTTAATGGCCTCCGTCCCTGTTGACTCAGCCCCTTTCGCCTTTTCTGCAGCCGCTGCCTCTTCCTTCACCAGCTGATACAGCCGTTCCACCGATTCGGTGATCCCGACTTTCAAATCTGCCCTCAAATTACGCGAGTCGTTTAGATGCGACTTCGCGCGCAGAAGGCAGATGCGAGCCTCGGTCACCCGATCGGTGGGTTTGTTCGGCTGCTGCTGGCTTGCCCCCGGTGACGCGCCTGTGGCCTCGGTGGAAGCCCGGCGCGCTACAGCCCTGCTATCTGCCTGGGATGCAGCGCGCCGAGACCTCTGAGACGCCGTCGCCACAGGGGCCACCTTCTTGGGTGATTTCGCGGCCGCCGGCGGGAGGGGCTGAGATTCCACCATCTTCCCATTTTCCCACTCTCCAATGCTTCGCCTCACACTAGAGGCTTGAGTTGAAGCACTGGGAGGGGAAACGTCTCCCTCGGAGGTGATAGAGAGCGCTGCGGTAGACGGAGAGACATGGGGGCCTGCGGGAGCTTTCTTGGTTGGGGTTCTGGAGAGGAACATGATGGAGGAGTGGAGAGTAAGATCGGGTAGATATTAAAAAAAGAAATCAATTCCGTGTTATTCCTGTACAGGGGGAATAAAACGGCCGTCTGTACGTCCAAATAATTATCACTAAAAATTTAAAATAGTCAATAAATAATAATATAAAATTAAAATTTAAAATAGTTAATAAAAATAATTTCAAATTAAAATAAAAAATTGTCAATAAAGTAGTCTTATTAGAATTTAAAATAGTCAATTATAATAGGTCAAATAAAAATTAAAAATAAACAAGTAAAATCGTAGTCAATAAAAACTTAAAACTAACTGGTTAGGTTAGGTTAGGTTTTTTTTTTTTTTTTTTTCGTATCATATTCTACCGCAGACATGATGGCCTGCGCCATTTTATTACAGGGTTTTAATTTTTTACATTTAGGTTTTTACAAATTGGCAGTTTGTCTTGCCATCTTAACGATGGATAATTTTCTCTTAAGAACTAAGCTTATATCTACGCGAGTCCACCTCAGACTCGTTTTTTTTTTTTTTTTTTTTTTTTTTATTTCTTTTTTTTTTTTATATGTATATATATATATTTTTTTTTTTTTTTGTTCTTTGTTATGTTTTTTTTTTTTTTTTTTTTTTATCTATATTGTACTCTTATTTCTATGTTATTTTGATATCTCTATGTTATTATGTTATCTTTATAGTTACTCTTATTGCTATATCTTATCTAAATACAAAATTACTTATATTTTAAATTAATCAAGTGTGGTACATAAATTACAATTAAGCCCTTTTTTTTTTTTGTTTTTATACACAATTCTGTAGTATGTATTAATGGTATGTGGGTGAAAGTTGGGTAGGATTGGGTTGGGTTTCTCAGAATTCTCAACCGAGAGTCTTCACAATCTCCATCAGAGCTCCTATGACTGCGGTGTCTCGATGCTGCATGGCCGTCTTAAGATTATATTCGACGACCATTTTAGTCGGCGCATCCATCGCTTTCCGAACGAAGCGGCCCGTGGCATCGTCGGCGTCGTCGGTATAATACACACAGCTGACCGTGTGTCTCGACACTGCGACAACTGCGTGGGAGACGCTATCATGGATCTGGAGCCTCCTCGACTTGGTGTTAATTATGATGACGTTGTCGCAGGTCAACCCCTGAGCTGCGTGGATAGTGAGGATACGCGACCCATCGCCAGAACCATAGCCCTGGTCGGCAAGAGAGGCTCTCTCTTCCTGCGTATGGACCAAGAATAGGGTGTTCTGGGCGGTGAGCGGTATGCGCGCTCCCGTGAACCTTTCCACTTTCAGAGAGTGGACCCGCGACAGCGATGTCTTGGAGGAGTATATACCGGGGTATACCTCACTCAGGGCAAGTGCTACATCCATCGGGTTCCGATGCGTACAGAGTAACTCCTGGGTGATGCCAGCCACCAAGTTTGGGCGGGTGTACCGCAGCTCAAATAGGTTCTCCCTGTCCAAAAATGGTAGCTGATTTACGTCTCCGATGAGAACGACCTCGCTCGCTCCAGACAACTTCACTGCCATGACTATGGCCCCAAAGTGGTTCATGAGGGCTTCGTCTACCGTAAGGCGACGACATTTGTCCTCTGGTTTAACCCCGTTGGCTAGAATTGAGGCCATAGTGCGCACCTTTGCCTTGACTCGATCTCCTAGTCTGTGCGCCAGCTTCTCTTTGAGATCCTTGGCAGCTTCGGTTGTTGTGGTCACTACGATGTCGCTCTCCTCGTCAAAGTGGTTCACCATCCAGGTTGTCTTGCCACATCCTGGAACCCCGTTTATCCACCTGATACTGGGTACCGCCCAATGCACCTCCAATGCCGGGGGATCAGAGGGTTCTGAAATGGATTGCGCCATCTCGAGGATCCTGTCGTCCAGCATAATTTTGGTACACTTGGCGGTAACCACCAACGGGTCGTCTACGGGTGTGTGGAACGTAACTCTCCCTGAGCGCTCCGTTTCCTCTTCGTTCAGGGTCACAAAACCACCCTCCGCGCTGTACGCTGCCATGTACGACCCCGCCATTTCTCCAGCAATAACTTGGGATTTGACGTTGTCGTACACGGCCGCCTCTGCCTCCCCGAGTAAGACCCCTAACAGACCCTCATTTTGCCAATGAAAGGTCTCCAGAATCTTTCTGCATGTCGCGAGGTTTACCTCTCTGGTTGCCCTGACGACTGCTACATACTCGAGGAATGCGCTCCGATAGTGGTCCGTGATACCTGAGTTTATAGCGAGGGTCGGCGGGCTGACTTGCCCTTTGTCGGCTCTGGTCGGTTTGGGCTTTGGAGTATGTGGTTCCCTGGGCTTCGGCCTGAGAAACCTCATAACCGCTGACTCTTGCCGCTCAGTTGGTGATGTGCGGCTGGTGCTCGGGAGCAGTGTGCTAAGGAAGGAGCCGATTGCTTTGAAACGGCTTTTGGACCGGTTACGGTCCTCCGGGCTGATGCTTGTGCCTTTTTCCTTCCTTTCCTTTTCAGACGTTAATTTTTGCTGGGCCCTTTCAGCTCCGGTCATGGCGGTTGGGTTCATCGTGCTGCCTGTGTTATCTCTGGGGGCCTTGAGGAAACTTAGAGTTTCCCCCCTGTCCTCGTAGACCACGACCTCGTGTTGTTCCGAGGCTTTTAGGCAGCCAAAACGGTCTGCGATGTCTCCTCTTGCTCCGCCAACCGCCATAGCGTCTATGCTGATCGTGCAGGATGTCATGCACGTATTTTCACCTGCTTCCCTAATCTTTTGGAGCAACGAGCTCGCCTGGGCAAATGGGGTTTCCGCTCTCCACTCGAATAGTGCGATTGTCTTTCCTTTAAATCGCACTAAACGGCACTTGTGAGCGGCGATCTCCACCTGCTGCAGCGCGGCGTACCTGCTTCCTTTGATGCTCGTTTTTGATGTGCTCCCTTTGATCAGGGCCGCTAGACCCGGTGAGATGGTAATTCGGGCTCCAGCGCGGCTTGATCCAATACAGAAACTTATGCCCAGCGTTTCTGATTCCCTGTTCATGAACAGGGCAACCCCTCGGAGTCTGATGCCTGGGACTCCGTTTCTTCCACATGCCAGGAAGTGTGTTACTGGCATGTTGGTTGGCATTGTTGGTTGATCTGTTTCTGTAGTTGGTGCCGCTGACGCTGTCACTGGTGGTGGTTGTGTGCTTGTGCCTTGTTGTGTAATTGTTGGTAACGGGTTTTGTGTGATTGGTGTTTGTCTTGTGTTTGTACTCTGTCGTGTTGTTGTGGGAGATAGGTGTTGTGTAATTTGTGTTGTGATTGCACTCAGCTGTGTTGTTGTGGGTAATGGACGTTGTGTACTTGGAGTTTGTGTTGTGTTTGTGGTTGGGGTACGGGTAGATGGTAGACGGACTCGACTTCGTGCGGGGGCATCTGATTTGTTCGGCCCCGCTGCGGTTACGGCAACTTTACTTGCGAATGCTAAGAATGGCGTCCTCGAAGCTGGTTTCTCCATGAAATTGTGGAGTGAGGATTGACTTAACTGGAGCCTTGTTTTTTGCTCCAGTTCCATTCTTTCAAGGCAAAACCTTGGGCATTCGAAGAGCAGGTGCCAAACTGTTTCCTCGCAGCTCTGGTCGCAGACGCACGAGGGACTGTTCTTGAGATGGAAGCGGTGGAGATATGCTGCGAAGCCTCCGTGTCCTGTCAAGATTTGAGTATGGGCCGGTGTTAGGACTGTGTCCCTAAGGATTCTTTTAGCCGCTAGGACGTCTGGAAAGAACACCTTTGTTACCGCGCCTGTACTCGAGGACTCGTACCTCGCTTGCCACTTCTTTACAGTCCCCTCCCGTATCTTCCTTCTCACGTATGATACGGGGACTTTGTCATAGTCCGCTGTCTCCTTTGTTAGAGCTGCCTGCTTTGCCAGCTCATCTGCTCTCTCATTCCCGGCAGTTCCCACGTGGGCCTTGAGCCAGAACAGCCTCACTTTTCTTCCCTCCTCTCTGATTTCACTCAGGCAGCTTTTTATCTGGAGTGCCAGGTGGTGAGTAACAGAGGGCCTCTTCAGCAAGTCGAGCGAAGATCTTGAGTCACTCAGTATGCTTATGGAGGCCGCTCTAGACTCTTTAGCCAACCTGACAGCTCTAAAGAGTGCATACATTTCAGATTGGAAGACAGTGTTGTGAGGCTCCAGACCAAAAGTACTGGACATGGACTCCTTTCCTCCTTCCCACCAAGTTAGGGCAGCTCCGACTTTTCCCTCTATCTTGCTGCCGTCGGTGTAGATTTGGGGGCCGGTAACTCGGTGAGTCTCTAAAGTTTCGGGAGTCCAGTCTTCCAGGCGTGCGTACTCTGTTGTTATGAGTTGCGCTGGATGAGGGTGACTTAAAAAGTTTATATTCCGCTCCAGCTCGCGGCCTGGTGGTAGGAACTCTCGGGAATGGCCCTTCTTGATCTTGTAGAGGGTCGCCGCTTCAATCACCCGGAGGTCTAATGGGAGTTGACCTGACAGGACCAGTGCCGATGTCAGAGACACCGTGCGGTATGCTTTGCAGATCTTCTGCGCGAAACCTCGCTGTAGCGAGTCAAACTGATTTCGTGTCATCAGTTTCTCAGCTGCCGGTGCCCATGCACTCGCTGCATACATCACGATAGGCTCTATCACCGACACGTAAATCGTCCTGATTATCTCTCTATTGAGGCCCCACGTCACCTTCGCTGCACATGCTAGTTGCTTGTAAATGTCCGTGGCCTTTTTACAGGTCGCGGACACGTGTGCATTAAAAGTGAGTTTAGCGTCAATAATGAGACCTAGCAGCTTTATCTCTGGGACTAAGCCGAGCCTTGTGCCCGACATGTGGAGAACTGGGTCGTCGTATTTCAGCTTTTTCGTTAACACCATCGCATTGGTCTTATGCGCGGCGAAACGCAGCTTATTTCGGGCGCCCCACTTCGACACTATGTCCAGCGTCTCATTGGCTTTCTGCTGCAGGGGACCGGTCTCATGGTCCGAGAATACCAGGACGACGTCGTCTGCGAAGGCTTGGCAATATACCCCCAAACTAGCCAATTTGTGAAGGAGTGAATCTAGGATCAGGTTCCAGAACGTCGGACCGCCAATCGAGCCTTGGACGCATCCTTTGCTGGTTCCCTTCTCGCTAGTCGCTCTGGCGTAGTTAACTTTGACGTAGCGATCCTCCAGGTATGAAGCGACGAGAGTGTACAAATTTTTGGGACATTTTTTGGCTACCATCTGTTTTTTTAATGCAGGCCACCATGCGTTGTCGAAGGCCCCCTCTATGTCCAATGACACCAAAAGCACAATCTTCTTTGCTTTGATTTCGGCACGTATGTGCCCCATTAGGTCATAGAGGGCGTCCTCGGTACCACGCTGTGGCATGAACCCGTACTGGCTTTTGTGAAGCGTTGGATAGAAGTGCCACTGGAGTCTGCCTACAAGGAGTTTTTCCACGATTTTCCCGAGGACCGATAGGAGACCTATTGGCCGGTACGACTTTGGGCTGGTGTAGTCGTCCTTACCTGGCTTGCGAAGGATGCACACGTGGGCGACCTTCCACTGCCTCGGAAAGTGTGACAGCGACAGACATCTGTTTGCTATCGCCAAGAACACTTCCCTGTCGCAGTTTATTGCCGCTGTGCAGATGTCCGCCGTTAATCCATCAGGGCCGGGGGCCTTCTTAGGATTTTGGTCTTGCAGGACCTTTTCCAGTTCTGTGGTGGTAAAGGGCGGATCGTCGGCGGACAATCCCTGTGGATTTTCCTCCCTCGCAAGTTGTCTCAGTGCATTGTGGTACGGTCTTTCGCCATCTGTCGAGTCATCCGGGTAAAAGGTTTTTGCCAGTAGGTCCGCGGATTGCTGCGGACTAAGGGTCTCACCTGCGGTATTTCTCAGGAGAGTGTTTTCCTGCCTTCTGGCTGTCTTCCTTAGTACCCTGTAGATGCCGTCCCACATGCTCTCTCGGTCCTGCCTTGTACAGAACTCCCTCCAGCTTGCAGTGGCAGCTTCGGTCGCTGCTAAGGTGTACTTGTTTTTTGCTGTGACGTAAATTTCTATAGTGTATTCCCTCCGGTGGGCGGCTGCGTTCCGAATCCTTCTCTTTTTCCTCACTGCGTCCTTCTTGAGAAGGTCTAAGGTGGAATTCCACCATGGGGGCTTTGCACTGTATTTAGGGGATCCCAGCTTTGGAATCGCCTCATCACACGAGCGATGGATGGCGTTCGTGTATTCCTCGAGGATATTTTCCAGATCTTCCGGGCCCAGGGCATTCGAGATCCTGACCTTTGTTATTTCTTTTTCGGTCAGGTTGGCCTTGAGATGCGAGCCGAAATCCGACCACTTTGCCTTCCTTGTGTTATAGATGCGCGTCGAGACTGGTCTTAGAGGCTCTAAGGCTTTCTCCAAGCGCATCGAGAAAGTGATTGCATTGTGGTCGGATGAGGTCAAACCTCTTTCAACTCGCCACTCCTCCATTTTACCCAGCAGCGACAGACTGCATGCAGTCACATCTACTATGCTCGTGCACCACCTGTCGCCCCTGTAAATCTCGAAAGTTGGTGTTTGACCAGAGTTTAGAATCTGGAAATCCTGTTCGTGGAGGAAGGAACAGTACTCGGCCCCCCGATGGTTTTCGGACACGCTGCCCCACCATTGGCTCCAGGCATTTACGTCACCTCCCACCAAAATATTGTTTGTGTGTAGTTTGTGTGTTGTGTGTTGTAGTGCGGAAAGGTATGGGTGTAATTCTTGGTCTCCCTCAAAATAGACCGATAGCACTCCAATACTAAGCTGACCCACCTTCAGCAGAACGGCCACAATGTTCTCAGTTACAAGTTGGGGGTCATGGATGACTTCCAAACTGCTCCCGAAGATCACTATTGCCGCCTTCACTGGTTTTTGGCGGTTGAGGCTGCACTGGATGACTTGTGTGCCAGGACTCTGTTTCATTACACCTGTTCTCCCCACGTAAGGTTCTTGAACAAGCGCAACAGAAATTCCCTTTGCCTGAGCTGTCAGATGGAGTTCATCTGTGGCCAGCTTGGAGCGCTGGAGATTGACTTGGATAAACTTCAATCTCGCTGTCGATCTATGTGCATTTTGAGAGGGACCTTGTTGGTGGTTATCATGCGGGTCGCCCTTAGCAATAGGAAACGCGCGATCGTGCTATTCCATCCCATTTTTGGCGTTCCTGGCAGTCTTCGCTGAACGCGGTGTGTGCCAGGTCGCTTCCTTTTTTCTGTGCCCCCTTGCAGTTAATACACGTGGGCTCTTTGCCTTCGGCTCTGTTCTTACAGTCCCTGCCGTCATGCGCACCGCTGCAAAAGAAGCATGACTCCTTTGCCGCCCCGCATATAGACCTGTTGTGTCCGTATCCGAGGCATTTTGTGCACTGAACGAGTGGGGACTGATCAACGACAGAGCACCGCTTGATGCCCACGTGTACTCTCTGGGCTTGGGTGAGGGATAGCCACATCTTCGGAGAAAGTTCCAACACCGGGTGGCACTCGTGGGGATTTCTCGCGCGCTTCCTGTATCGCACCCTAGCCGTCTGCTCACCCACGGCGACGTCTTGCAGAAGATGTTTATTCTGCGCTAATAGGAGATCAACGATCTCCCCGTCACCGTAGCTGGACAGCACGCCCTTAATGCAGACTAAGGGGTTTTGGGGCTTTGACTCCTGGACCTTGAGCCCTCCGTTCTTCTTGAATTGGTCTTTGACCAGATTCAAGTCGGCTTTGCTGGCACACCTCAGGACTACCTTCTGGTTTCGGGCTTTCCTGACGGCGTCTACCTTGGCTCCGGTCGTTTTAAGGTCCAGGGCAGTCCTGATCCTCTCGATAACGTTATCCCCCGTGTGTTTGGGGTCCGTCGACGAGATGATAAGGGTATGGTTCGGCTGTAGTTGGTTTGGCTTAGAGGGGGGTTTCGGTGTACTAGTCACCTGAGCAAAGGTTCTTGGGCCTTGTGCTTGTTGTGGTAGTCTATCCACTTTACCCAAGTCTGCTACCCCTTTCTCTATGTTTTGGAGGTGCTTCTTGACCTCCACAACAGCTAGTTCAGCGTCCAGGTTTGGAGCTGCAGTGATCTGGGTGGGGGGTTCCTTATCCCGCAGGACTCGGATATCCGCTGAAACCAGGTCCAACCTTTCCGCAATTGGTTTGAGTTGCGACTTAAGGTCAGGTGTCTGTGTTGGTGGTGGGGGGGGTGAAGGTTTAATTAAGACTTCTTTTATTCGCGCCTTTACTATCTCCATCTCCTCATCAAACCGGGTTTTAGTTAAAATGTCTTCGGACGCCTGACTTAGATCTATTACTGGCTGGATGGGGTCAGGCTTCAGCTTCTCCATTTCTTTTCGGAGCACGTCCAGCTGGTTTGAAATGCTGGAAACCAATGACTCCAGGCGCGACAATCCCCCACTCAAGAGCTCCCCTTTGGGATCCCCAGGTGTCTTCACTATATCTTGCCTGGTCTGTTCGTGCTCCTTGGAGTTCTTGATGCTGGCCAGCTTGACTTCTTCCCTGACCTCCTTTAGACTCTTAAAAGCTTCAAGAGTCTCGTGGCCCAGCCAGTCGCGGATACCCTTAGCCTCTTTCTTAGTGTCAGTCAGGTCGGTTCGCATGAGCGAGAGTTCTGTTTTCAACGTCATAACGTCTCGAGTGTGAGCCCTCTCGACCCGCACGAGCTCTTGTGCATGTCGAGAGCGCTCCTTCTCGAGGTTATATTTATGACGGCTCCGCGAGTCCGCCAAAGACAGTACGGTCTCGTAGAGACCCTGGAGGCACTCATGGGCGGTGACCTTACAGTCCCGCTTCATGTTCCCCGCCGACTCTAGGGCGTTTTTCCCCTTCTGAAGCAGGTCGTTAGCTTCCCTAGTGGCCAAATCCATCTGCACACCTGTACCCCTTCTTGGGGTACGGTATAAAATGCTCTGACGCTCGGGTCTGTTTAAATGACCTGCTGAAGAGGCCACAAAGCTCTCGTCGTCTGAGATGATTTGGCGGGGGGGGGATATTCCACACTGCTCCCAGTCAATGATGGTCTCCGAAACATTTTTGCTCTCTCGCATCTCGGGTCCTGATGGTGTAGTGTCCGAGATGTGTGTCGTACATGCCGACACATCAGAGCCCGCTGTCTGTGGCTCCGACGACGCCCTCGGAATCGGGGCAGAAAACTTGGGCGGCTCCGATGGATGCGCCGCCTTTTCGGACACCGCCGATTTGGCAGTGTTCCGAAGAAGTTTCTTCCGGAGGTTTGTGGAGGCTCCCGCAGTTGCAGTTGTTTTGTGGGTAGTGGATAGGGAGGAAGTAGATTGCTGCGATGACATTTTGTGAACTTATTTCTAGTTTTACGTCTAGGTACTTATTGCTAGTTTTAATATAAATGGTAATTATAGGTATATATATATATTTTTATTATTATTGTGTTTTTTTTTTTTTTTTTTTATAATGAGGTGGACTCACGGAAGCTTCCGTCGCAGATGCTCGGCGACTGCTGTCCGATGAGGAGCCCGACAACTGCTAGAGCTCGATGATCTGAGCCCTAAGTGCGCACTGATGGTAGTCTTCAGTGAAACAGTGAAGCACTGCAAGGTGGCTGCGTGTGTGGGTTCCGAATTTGGAGATTCTGTTGGGGCCAAGTTGAAGAGCTTTCTCTGCTCTTTCAAATGAGCCCAAACTCGGTGTTCTAGCTCCAACGGGAACGAAGTTACGCTGCGGGGGGGTGAGGTCGCCCTGAGGGGGGTTGGGGGGGGGGTGTCTCGTGGGGGGACTATTACAGGGATCTACTACGAGGGGTGGGGGGTGGGGGTGGGTTGGTAAGAGTTCTTGAGTTGGGAGGTCTTAAGGGTGGAAGGGTAAGGTATGAGGGGGGGGGGTGTATGACGTAATGAGGAAAGTAAGATGGCAAAGGGGAACTGTGGCAAAGGGGGGGGGGGGTGAGGTAAGGGAGATTAAGATGGCGGGGGGGGGGGGGAAGGATTTTTGAAAAGGTCCTGGAATCCCAAGTCAGATAAGCCTAAACTCGGGGGGGATAGGACCAGCGGTTGAGGAGTTCCCTCGGGCTAACCTGCTGATGAAGGCCGCGGAGTCGACACGCTGATGGCTTGTTCGTTGGCAGATTCTTCGGCCGGCAACGGAGTCTTCAGTACGGGCTTAAGTGGCTGTCGAGACGTCACACCTCGTGGCGCAAACAACGTGTGGCCAAAGTGAGGTTATTTTGGTTATTAAACCACGTGTTTTTGACGTTTTTCGTGCTCTAATAACTTTCAAGCCCGTGCTCCGATTTCGCTGTTCTTGGTGTCGCTGGATAGGTCTTTGCCGCGTCTCTCAGGTGTTATGTGGGTACAAATATTCCACTGACCTTGGCTGAAATATTCCCCTCCAAAGTTTAAGGCGAGCTGCTCCGCAACCAGATGAGCCAGACACTTGCCCACACGTTTCCTGGTGAATCAGCACTGCACAATTCCACTGTTAACTTTTTTGCGCACGTAACTCAACGCGTTGAATTTTAAAGAATTTTTAACGCGGAGGCGATGTTATATTGACGACGTGTTATCGGTTACTGGGTTAGGTTAGGTTAGGTTAGGTTAGGTTAGGTTAGGTTAGGTTAGGTTAGGTTTTTTTTTTTTTTTTTTTGTTTTGGCAGGAGTGGGAAATCCTCATGGACATCCAGACTGCCCCACTGGTAGGGCAGTCTGGGTAGTGCCGGACTCCTACCGGCTAAAACCACACTCCTGCCTTGTCTTATCGGCACTCCCTGCCCTGAGCAGAGTCGTTGGAAAATCAGTTTTTGTTTAAGTAACGTTTTGTTTTTTTTTTGTATGATTGTTTATGTTTCGCGATTTATTTAGTTTGCTTTTATTTAATGTAGTTTATATTTTAGTTTTTATGTATAGATATGTATTTTTATTTATATATTTTTATTGTATATTATTAATCCTTTATATATAACTAGATATTTGGATATATAGATAGATATTTTAGTATTTATGCCATCCTTATTATTTTCTCTCTCTCCTCAAGGGTTGCGCAAACGCTTGGTTGCCCCAATACTCTGCGCTTGCTTGAGGCCTTCCTTCTATGACGTCTTTTCTGCTTTGCCTTTAATAATATAATTACTTTTGATTGGTGTTTATGTGTAATAGTTTTATATATATGTATATATATATATATATTTGTTTTTATTACCAGTGATATTGTTTTTGTTTCCTATATTGTCATATTTTTATGATTTATTTATTCTTTTTTATTACGACTTCTGCTATTGTTCTTGTGTATTCTAAAAATTTAGTTCGTTTCTTGTTATTCCTCATTATTTCTTGTACCGTATTTTTAGTTATTTTTTGTCCTATTTCCTGTTCACTATCATACCTTGCTCGGCCGAAGATCGGGCAGTCGAGCAAGATATGTAGGGCGGATTCGTCAACTCCAGGTGCGCAGGCGCACGATGGGTCCTCCTTACATTTGAACTTGACCAGATATTCGGAGAACCCACCGTGCCCTGTCAGCATTTGCGTTATGATGCTGTCTAGAGGTATCTTTCTGACGATATGGTACCCCTCGATGGCATCGGGGAAGAAGACCTTGGTTGTCCCGGCAGTTACTCCTGATCGATACCTCCGGTTCCATTCGTCAAGAGACCCACGTCTGATTTGCCCCTTGACGAATGAGACCGGACATTTGTCGTAATCGGGGGCTCGCTTTAACGTCAGGGCAGCCATTTTTGCCAGGCAGTCGGCGCGTTCGTTGCCCGCAAGTCCTGCGTGGGCTTTTAGCCAGAACAAGGACACAACTTTGCTCTGGCCAAGGGCTGTCCGGAGATTCTTGCGGGCCTCGACCGCCAGGGGATGCAGGGAGCCGTTGTTGACTACTGTCTCCAGCGCAGACCTGGAGTCACTGTATATGGCGAAACTCTGCTGAGCACCTCGAATAATGTGACCCGTGGCTCTGCTTATGGCCAGGAGCTCCGCCTGATAGACGGTGCCGTAAGATGGCAGTTTAACTTTGACGGCCTTGGTTTCCGCTGTTCCCTCCCATAGGGATAAAGCGGCTCCAACCTTACCGTCGATTTTGCTGCCATCTGTAAAGATCTTGACGGCAAAGTCACTATTCGTGTTGAGTTCTTCCTCGTCTATCAGGCTCTTGAACTCCAGGTGCATATGTGTCGCCGGGTGTCCATTTTCGGTGTGCCCCGCTCTCCGCTCGACCTCCCTGTCCGCCAGGTCTGGTCGGGGTACTCCCCTCTTTGCTTCATACAGGGCAGCCGCCTCCTGTATACGAATATCGAGTGGGAGTATCCCGGCGAGAAGCAGTGCTGCGTTCAGGGAGACCGTGCGGTAGGCTTTGCAGAGCTTCTGCGCGAATCCGCGCTGGATAGCGTTCAACTGTTTCTTGACTCCCAGCTTCCCCACTGCCGGAGCCCAGGCGCTCGCCGCGTACATAATCACTGGTTCTATTACGGCGTTATAAATTATTCTTATGACATCTGCGTGGAGGCCCCAACTGATCTTGGCCGCCCTCGACAGCTGCCCGTAAATTTTAACTACTTTTTTACATATATTATTAATATGTTTATTAAATGTCAGGCAGCTGTCGATGGTAAGGCCAAGGATTTTTATTTCTTTAGACATGTTGATGCTGATCCCGCCCATGCTCAGGAGTGGTTCGTCATATTTAAGCTTGCGTGTAACCACCATCGCCTGTGTTTTATGGGGTGCAAACTTTAACTTGTTTTTAACTCCCCACTCCCCAACATAGGCGAGGGCAGCGTTGGCCTGTCTTTGAACCTCCAACGCAGTGTCTCCGTCGACAACCAGGACTACGTCATCGGCGAACGCCTGGCAATAGATGCCCTATGTCAGTCAGCGCCTTCAACAGTGGGTCGAGGACGAGGTTCCACAGGATGGGACCCCCTATGGAGCCCTGGACACACCCCTTGGTGGTTTTTACGGAGTGTGTCTCACCGCCGTATCTTACCTCGACCCTTCTGTCCTGAAGGTAGCTGCTGATTAAGTCCCTGATATTTCCGGGACAACCCTCCTCCCTCAGTCTGACCTTGATGGCCGGCCACCATGCGCTATCGAAGGCTCCCTCTATGTCCAATGAGATCACAGTTATCAGCTTTTTCAGTTTCAGCTTTCCTCTTATATGTCCCATTAGGTCATAGAGGGAGTCTTCGGTGCTCTTTTGGGGTACGAAACCGTACTGACGGACGCTCATTTTGGGGAGAAGGTGCCACTTCAGTCTCCCCACGATCATTTTTTCGAGCACCTTGCCTAAGACCGGGAGCAGTCCGATCGGCCTGTAGGACTTAGGCTGGGAGTAGTCCTCCTTGGCGGGTTTCCGCAGGACAATGACGGCCGCTTCTTTCCAGGGCTTCGGGAAGTGGCCCAGCTGCAAACACTTGTTTGCGATGGCCAGGAAAGTCCCTGGATCCTGCGAGACCACTCGCGCGCAGATATCTGCCGTGAAACCGTCGGCACCCGGGGCCTTCTTCGGGTTAAAGCTCTCCACGGCCACTCTCAGCTCCTGCTCCGTGAACGGGGGATCATGGTTGTCATCATGTTCCCCGCTCACGGATTCGGCTTCTCGTCGGGTGGCCTGGTGGTCTGCGTTATCCTCGCTCACCCGATCCTCCGGGTAGAAGGTCTCAGCGAGCAGTCTCGTCGACTCCTTCAGGCTCAGGAACTTCCCGTTGTATTTTAAGGGGACGTCATCAAGTCTTTTCGACGTGCGGCCGATCACCCTATAAATACCTTCCCAAAGCCCCTCCTTGTCCTGTCTCCCGCAAAACTCCTTCCAGCTTTCAGTCTGAGCAGCCCTGGTCCTGGCAAAGTACTCGTCCTTCTTTTGCAGGTACTGGTCAATCACCCCGGCCTTCCGGGAGGGGGCCGCGCAGCGTATTCGTCTCTTCCTGGTGGCGACTTCCCTCTTCAGGGTAGCTAACTCATTGGACCACCACGGCAAGGTGAGTTTTGTGTGTGCGTTTATGCGTGGAATGTGTTCAGTGCATGCTTTGTGTATATTGTTTGTGAGTGTGTTTATTGTGTGTTCAAGTTGATGAGTGTTGCTGATTTGTTTGACTTCCGACGGGCTGATTTTGTGATCTGCGTTTAACTGGGCCAGTTTCTCACGAAACTGACTCCAGTTTGCCTTTTTTGTATTGTAGAGCCGCGTCGTCCGTTTTATGTGTGTGGTCTCACCTTTTTTCAATGTTATATTGAAAGTTATGCTGTTGTGGTCCGAGTTCGTCAGGCTCTGGTCCACCTTCCAGTCGCCCACCAGGTCGCGTATGTCCATCGTGCACGCGGTGATATCGACGTGACTGGTGTACGTCCTCCCCCCCCGAACGGTTTCGAAGGTCGGAGTGTCACCGACATTAAGCACCTGCATACCGATCTGATCAAGAGCGCCCACCAGACTGTCTCCCCTGGAGTCTGTGACTCCGCTGCCCCACCAAATACTCTTTGCGTTCGAGTCCCCCCCGATGAGAAGCCTCGCCGTGTTTGCCGCTGCTATCCTTCTGAGCTGCTCCAGGTATGGCTCTATGGGAGTGTCTGGCTCGAAATAAAAGGAGGCCAGCGTGATTTCCCAGGCAGCCGTGCGGATTTTCACGACCACGATGTTGTTAGTCGTGATTTCTGGGCACTGTATGACTTCGAGGTCGTTATTGAAGACGGCGATTGCTGCCTTTACAGTGCCCCCCGGACGGCTGGTGTTCTGGAAAATCCTGGCCCCCCTGTACGGCTTTAGGGTTCCGACTCCACCCACATACGGCTCCTGAAGCAGTGCAACAGCGATTTTGCGATTGGCGGCCTCCAGCATGAGCTCGTCCGTGGCCAGTCGCATTCTTTGCAGGTTGGCCTGGACGAACCCGTGCCTCCTGACCTCGCCTCGGGGAAGTACTCCTGCCGTTGTGATCGCTGCGGCACCCTTAGCAATACGCAACGGTGGATCGCGCTATTGCATCCCACCGCTTGCGTAGGGGGCAGTCCGTGCTGAAGCTATTATGAGCTAGATGGTCGTGACCCGCTTTTTTGCAATTACAGCATTTGGGGGGTTCCCCGACCAGACGTGTTGGACATTCTGCTCTCAGGTGAGCGTCACCGCAGTGCGAGCAAAGGTCGTCCTTCCCGGTGCAGTGTTTTCGGCCATGGCCAAAACCAAGGCACCTCGTGCACTGTACTAGGGGGGTTTGATCGAACACCCTCACCCTTTGCAAATCAATATGTGCACGACCTGCCTGGGTCAAGACCTGCCATACTGGGGGGGAGACTTGTACAACCACATGATTTTCATGTGGGTTTCGTGCTCGCCTGCGGTATTTGACAGTGACTCTCACCTCATCCTTCTTCAGCTCGCCCAGGAGATGTTGGTTCTGTTTGAGGATCGCTTTGGTGATGTCATCGTCTGTGTTATAAGATAAAACATCCGTCAACACCACCAGAGGATCCCTATTTACCGCCTCCTCTACCTTTAGTCCGGTCGCGGAGTCCCCCAATCTGTTCTTCACCATATCTAGTTCTTGGCGAGTCTGGCACCCTATGACCACTTTCTGGTCTCTCGCCTTACGGACTTTGTCAACACGGATTCCCGTCTCCTTGGCGTCCACCGCGATTCTAATTTTGTCGACGACAGCGCCACTGGTGTCGTTCGTGTCTTCGGAGCTTACAATGAGCGAGTGCAGCGGCCGCTGCGGCACATATTGCTTATCCGCTCCGGCCGCGACACTCGCGTAGCTCCGACTGCGGGGGGAGGAGAGATGAGCAGGGGGTCGATTATCAAGTTTTTCGCAGAGTGTGCGTGTATAGAGCGCACATTCTGCGATCTGCTTTCTGCTCTCCCTTACCTCTTCAAGCACGTCCACCATTGTTGGCACCCTAGCACCATCGTCCGACCCAGTCTGAGTAGACACTTCCGTGTCACCCATGCCATTTGCGCCTCTTTCCTCTTTTGAGGAACTTTTTGCCAGGGAAACCAGGGAAGCTATTATTTGTAACAGTTCGATTATGTTTTTGTTGATGGTGGACTTTATTTCTCTTTTAAGGTTCCCTGATTTCCCCATGGCTTCTTCCACTTCTGCACCCATAGCCTGAGCTCGGATAAGGAGGCTCTCCGCACGCTCAACTGGAGCCGCGCCTATAGACGACTGTGAGCGCCGGGGTGGTGACTCAGATAAGATGCGCGACTGCGACCTCTCACCGCCGGCAGTCACAGCCACAGGTATTCCAGCGTCTTCGGCAGGGCCATCTACAACACGTTCCGGAGAAAATACGCAGGGCGGTATTGGAAGGGCCGATTTGGAGGCAGAAGGGAAAGCGCTTTGCATAACGTACGTTTTACGTCTAACGTTGGTTGAGATTTCGGCCTTTTTTACGTTTGGTGGGGTCGAGAACATTTTTATACAATTAAACACAATAAAAGCTTGATTAATATAAATTTTAATAAAATTGGTTAAATATTATTGTATAAAAACTAAGGACTAAAACTATCGTAAATAGGGAGCGTCGATAAGATTAATATTTAAACCCAAAAAGGGAATAAAGGGTGTCAATAATCAATTAATTCCTCAATAAAGGTGTCAATATAGAACGAAATAAAATCCTCAAAAGAGGCGTCGAATATAGTTAGTTCTGATCCCTGTAAATGGGGGATCAGAAGGTCTTAAAAACAATAAATTGAGTAAAATAAAATATAAAAGTTGCGATAATATGTATGTATAACAATAATAGTGTCGGTTAGGTTAGGTTAGGTTAGGTTAGGTTAGGTTAGGTTAGGTTAGGTTAGGTTAGGTTAGGTTAGGTTAGGTTAGGTTAGGTTAGGTTAGGTTAGGTTAGGTTAGGTTAGGTTAGGTTTTTTTTTTTTTTTTTTTTTTTTTTTTTTTTTTTATGTGGCAGGAGTGGGAAAATCCTCATGGACACCCAGACTGCCCCATTGGTAGGGCAGTCTGGGTAGTGCCGGACTCTTACCGGCTAAAAACCCACTCCTGCTATGCGAAAGGCCCCCTGCCGCACAAGTTTAGCAGAGTTAGTGCATGGGCTGTAGGTAAGTTTTTGTTTACAACATTATTATTTGTTTGCGATACTAATAATATAATTCAGCATTTTAAAATAGATTAACAATACATAATTACAATAAAATAGTTCAGTAAAATATAACAAAATAAAATAGTTCAATTAAAATATAACATTAAAAAGGTTTCATTATAATGTATCATCGTAAATATCACAGACTTAACTAATAAATAGTTTTTTTTTTTTTTTTTTTTTTTTTTTTTTTTTTTTTTTTTTTTTTTTTTTAAATGGTTGTTTTGCGTCTGTTAAGTTGTGTTTTTTTTTTTTTTTTTTTTTTTTTTCGTTGACTTGACCATTTTACTACAATTACAATACTATTGTTTTATCTGCAATAACAGTGTATTCCTCATAAAAATACATAATTTTTTAAAAACATTCTTCAATAAAATAGTTCAATAATTTAAAATACTAATTCAATAAAATTTCAATAAAAAAGTTCAATAATTTAAAATACAAATTCAATAATATTTCAATAAAATAGACATTAAAATATATCACAGTTTAAATGGTATCAATTAAAAGTATCTCAGTTAAGTATCACAGATTATAAAAGGAATTCAATTAAAATTTTTAATAAAATAAAAGATTGACAAATTTGTATTGCACTTATCTGGTTTTGTTTCTTTGGTTTACTTTTTTGACTAGTATGGTAATATATTCTAAAAATTCTTTTCTAAATTTCTTGTTTTGTATAAGATGACTCAGGTTTTCTTTCGTGATATTGTCCCCTATTCTAGCTTCAAGTTCATATCTGTGGGAGGCATAAATAGGGCAATCCGTCAGGAGATGGAAGATTGTCTCCTGCTTGTCGGGGTCGCAGGCACACGCCGGGTTCTCTTTACACTTGAAGCGAGTCAGGTATTCAGAGAACCCGCCGTGTCCTGTTAGGGCTTGGGTCAGCTCCTTCGTCATCTCCATCCTTCGTACCGTCCTGTACGCAGCGATCGCACAAGGGAAGAACACCTTCGTGGTGGCCGCCGTTTGTCCTTCACAATACCTCCGGTTCCATTCGTCAAGGGTTTCCATACGGATCATACGCTTGACGAATGAAACCGGGCATTTGTCGTAGTCGGGTTGCCGCTTTGACTTCAGGGCAGCCTCCTTCGCGAGCAAGTCGGCTCTCTCGTTACCCTCCAGCCCCGCGTGAGCTTTTACCCAGAACAAGGAGACGCTCTTGTTCTGGGCACAGCTGCGGCGGATGGCGTCCCTTGTTTCTACCGCGAGGACATGGAGGGCTTCGGGGTTCACGACTGTTTGGAGAGCTGCCATGGAGTCGCTGTAAATAGCGAACGCCGTCTCGGACCTTCGGAGGGCTTCCTTCGCGGCTTTGCAGAGGGCGAGAAGCTCAGCCTGGTAGACGGTACTGTAAGACGGCAGCGCAAGCTTGAGGGCTTTGGTTTCCGCTTGGTCGGTCCATACCGATACTGCGGCTCCGACCTTGCCCTCAATCTTGCTGCCGTCCGTGAAGATACGCACCGCAAAGTTGCGGTGCTCATTGTATTGTTCCTCGTCTACCAGGCGTCGCAGTGCAATAGCCCTCTGCTCAGCCGGATGTGGCATCTCTAGTGCCGATGCCACCCGCTCGACCTCCCGGTCTCTTAGTGCTGGATGAGGTACCCCTCTCTTGGCCTCATACAATGAGGCTACCTCCTGAATTCGGAGGTCAAGAGGGAGTATCCCAGCCAGCACCAGTGCCGAGTGTAGGGACACCGTGCGGTAGGCTCGGCACAACTTCTGCGCGAAGCTCCTCTGGACGGCGTTCAGCTTTTTCTGCAACCCGACTTTCTTTGCGGCCGGCGACCACGCGCTCGCTGCGTACAGGATGATAGGCTCCACTGCAGCCGTGTAGATGCAGCGGATAACCTCAGGATGGAGACCCCAACTGACCCGAGCAGCCCGCGACAGCTGCTTGTAGATGCCGATGGCTCGGGAACAGACGTTTGCGACATGGGAGTTGAATGTCAACTTGTGGTCGATGGTGAGACCGAGCAGCTTGATTTCGTCAGACATGCCAATGTCTACCCCGCCCATCTTGAGACGTGGGGTGTCATGCTTCAGTTTGCGCGTGACTAGCATCGCCTTCGTCTTATGCGGCGCAAACCGAAGCTTATTCGTGACACCCCACGTTTGGACGTACTCTAGAGCGACATTGGCATCCCTTTCGACTTCAAGTGCAGTCTCCCCATCGAACACAAGGACAATATCGTCAGCAAACGCCTGGCAATAGACCCCCATTGTCTCCAGAGCCTTCAGCAGAGGATCCAGCACAAGGTTCCAAAAGATGGGACCACCGATTGACCCCTGGACGCATCCCTTCTCGGTCCTGGATTCGTACTCCACTCCCGCGTACCTGACCTTTACCACCCTCTCGGAAAGGTAGCTGTCTATGACCCGTCTCAAGTTCACAGGACACTTTTCCTCAGCCAGTCGGACTCGTATGGCAGGCCACCATGCGCTGTCGAAGGCTCCCTCTATATCCAGGGACACAACCGTGACAAGCCTTTTAGCATTAAGTTTGCCACGAATGCGTCCCATTAGCGTATAGAGGGAGTCCTCGGTGCTTCGCTGGGGCATGAATCCGTACTGGCGAGTACTCATCCTGGGTAGCAAGTAGAACTTGAGTCGGGCCACGACCATCTTCTCAAATACCTTTCCGAGCACAGGCAAAAGCCCAATCGGTCTGTATGCCTTTGGGGTGGTGTAGTCATCTTTCGCGGGTTTGCGGAGCACGACGACGGTTGCCTCTTTCCAGGACCGTGGAAAGTATGCATGCGCCAGGCACTTGTTCATCAAGCGCAGAACTAAATCTGGGTCTTGGTGGATCGTGTGGCCCCATATGTCCGCCGTCAGACCGTCGGAACCGGGGGCTTTTTTGGGGTTGAACGAGGAGACAGCGCGCTCTAGCTCGTCGAGTGTGAAGGGAGGGTCCCAGGGTTCACCTTGGTTCCCCCCGTTCACCTCTTCGGCTCGTTGCCGGACCTTCCTGTGCTCCTCGTTGTCCCCCTCCGGACGATCTTCCGGGTAAAAGGTTTGTGCCAGATACCTCGCTGAAGCCCCTGGGTCCAGGGTTTGGCCATCCCTCACCATCGGCAAATCTTCCTCCCTTTTCTTCGTCCTACGGATTACCCTATATATGCCCGCCCACAGGCCCTCCCTATCTTGCTTCTCGCAGAACCCCTTCCAGCTCTCGATCTTTGCTTGGACCACTGCACGCTCATATTCTGCTTTCTGTTTCAGGTACTCCTCAACAACCTTTGGTCTACGAACCGGCGCTGCACAACGAATCCTTCGCTTCTTGGTGACCACTTGCCTCTTTAGACTGGCGAGCTCGTCCGACCACCACGGCACGGCTAACTTTTCGACGTTCTTCTTTTTGGGCATCACGCAATTGCAGGCGGCTTGCACCGCCGCAGTTAGTCCCTCGACTACCAGGTCTATTTTGTCCCTGCTGTCGATATCATCGACAGCAGGGTCCTGCCTTTCTTGCTTAATTAGGCGCAGTTTCTTACGAAACTGTGCCCAATTTGCTTTCCGGGTGTTGTAGATCCTGGTAGTCCGGTTGACCGTGATACCCACAGACTTTTCGAGAAGAACGTCGAACTCTATGCCGTTGTGGTCCGAACCCGTCAGGTCATCAATGACCCGCCAGCCGTCGGTCACCGTCAGCATGTCCGCTGTGCAGGCTGTGACATCGACGCAGCTCGTGTAACGCCTGTTACCACGAACTACGTCGAAGGTTGGAGTTTCCCCTCTGTTCAGAATCTGCAGTCCAAGCTGATCGAGAGCCCCCAGCATCTCGTCGCCTCTGCTATTCGTCTCACTACTGCCCCACCAGACACTCCAGGCGTTGGCGTCTCCACCCATGATGAGCTTATGCGGGCCGGTCTCGCTTTCCACCTTTCTGAGGCTGTCCAGGTATGGCCCTAAGGGCTGATCAGGCTCAAAGTAGAACGAGACCAGAGTTAGTCTCCAGGCACCGGTTTGGATCCCCACCACGACGATGTTGTTCGTGGTGAGTTCTGGGTACTGTCTAACGGCAAGCTTTGAGTCGAAAACGGCTATTGCCGCTTTGACAGTCCCGTCTCCTTGGCCGGTGCTCTGGTAAATTCGGACACCTCTGATCCCGCTCATCCTTTTTGCATTGCCAACGTAGGGCTCCTGGATCAGCGCTACAGCGGCTTTGCGCTGCTCGGCCTCAAGCATAAGCTCTTGAGTCGCCAACCTCTTCCTCTGAAGGTTTACCTGGAGTATCTTGTAAGGCAGTGTGTTCCCTGGGACCACCTTAGCAGTAGGCGACGGACGCACGTGCCAGCCTGTCCCACCTGACTCGAACAGGACACTCGGGGTTGAACGCGTTATGGTCGGATCTCTCCATCTTCGCCTTGACACAGTTTAGGCACTTAGGTGTCTCAGCCTTCAGCCACTGGGCACATTCGGCTCGTAGGTGCTGGCCCCCACAATGGCTGCATGAGTCGGCCGGTTCCTTACAGAGCCGCCGACTATGCCCGTATGCCAGACACCTAGTACACTGCACCAGCGGCGACTGGTCGTCGACGAAGACGGTCTGGAGATCTATCCGCGCTCTTCCCTTGTCGAGCATCCTGTTCCAGACAGCAGGGGACGTGCTGATGACAACGTTGTGGGTTTGGGGGTTCCGCGCATTTCTCTTATATTTCACTATCATTCGATCCTCCTCGTTGTCGAGGCCATGAAAGACATCCCGGTTTTGGCTCCGCAGCGCTCCCAACAGTTCCTCGTCTGAGTGAATGCGGAGAACGCCACGGAATACTAATAGTGGGTCTTTGTTTCTCACGTCCTCGACAACGAGGTGATCTCCTGCCTTCCTTATTCTCTCCTTCACTTTGTCCCTTTCCTCTGTTGTCCTACACCCCATAACAATCTTTCGATCCTTGGCCTTTCGCACGTTTTCCACCTCCACTCCACCATCCTTGGCTTTAACTGCCGCTCTTACTTTATGAAATATTGCCTCTCCAGAATCCCCCTCGTCTTTAGAAGTCACCACTATGGAGTGCAACGCGGTCCTTCCTGGGGTCTGCCTTTTCGGTGGACCCGCCGCCACACTCGCATAGGTGACCGTCTTCTCCATAATTTCTCCCTGCCTCTCCATCGCCCGCTGCAGCTTCTCCATCTTCTCGCTGCTCTCCTTCACTAGCGCGCTATGCTCCGCTAATGAAGCGAGCAGCGAGTCAACCTCCGGGAAACACCTGGGCGCTTCTGGCGGAGGTGCTGCCTTAATGGCCTCCGTCCCTGTTGACTCAGCCCCTTTCGCCTTTTCTGCAGCCGCTGCCTCTTCCTTCACCAGCTGATACAGCCGTTCCACCGATTGGGTGATCCCGACTCTCAAATCTGCCCTCAAATTGCGCGAATCGCCAAGGTGCGCCTTCGCACGCAGAAGGCAGTTGCGAGCCTCGGTCACCCGATCGGTGGGTTTGCTCAGCTGGTTCTGGCTCGTGCCCGGTGATGCCCCTGTGGCCTCGGTGGAAGCCCGGCGCGCTACAGCCCTGCTATCTGCCTGGGATGCAGCGCGCCGCGACCTCTGAGAAGCCGTTACTATAGGGGCCACCTTCTTGGGTGATTTCGCGGCCGCCGGCGGGAGGGGCTGAGATTCCGCCATCTTCCCATTTTCCCACTCTCCAATGCTTCGCCTCACATTGGAGGCTTGAGTTGAAGCACTGGGAGGGGAAAACTCTCCCTCAGAGGTGATGGAGAGTGTCGCGGTCGGTGGAGAGACAGTGGGGACCGCTGAAGCCTTCTTGGCAGGGGTCCTGGAGAGGAACATGGTGGAGGAGTGGAAGGGTAAATTCGATGTGAACGATAAAAGAGATTATAAATGAAATAAAATTAATTTCGTATTATTCCTGTATAGGGGGAATAATGCGTTCGTCTTATTGGTCAGATTATATATAAATTTAAAATTGTCAATAAATAATATCAGATTAATTAAAATTTAAAATTGTCAATATATATATAAGTAAAATAAAATTTAAAATTGTCCTTAAAATTTGTCAAATTATAATTTAAAACATACAATAGATAAAATAAAGTCAATAAAATCTTAAAACTAACTTAACTATCCGTAGAAACCTCAATAAAGGCTTCTAGGAGCCGTTACAGTGTGATAATTAATCAGTGCGGTCTCCTCCTTCAATTGCCCGGATAGATTAAATTAAATTAAAATTAAATTCAAAAAAAAAAAAAAAAATTTAAAACTCTACGTAGAGTCGGTCTGGTGCTCCGACCTGAGAGAGCCCGCCGAGCCCGTCCCAACGACCCCAAACTCGGGGTACCTAGCTCCAAGGGTTCCGGTGCAATCGCGGTACAAAAATACTGGTTATGACCCAAGATGGCCGCCAGATATGGTTATACCGCGACAACTCCACAACCACAGGTCCGATTTTCCCCGTGCTTGGGTCCACCCGCACGTGCACAACAAGACCCTACCAGCTGAGGTGGTTTCAGGAGGAAAGATTTTCAGGCGCTGAAAATTCCCGAAAGCCGCAGGGGCGGGTGTAGAGCGGTCCGTCGATGTTCCCAGAGAAAACCCGAGCTTTCCACGACCTCTAGTTTGGGAGTTATCCGACTTTGAAAAATGATCTGACAGTTGGAGAACTGTCAAAGTCAATTTTCAACCCGCCACAACTTCCCTTACAGTTGAGGTAGAAAACCCGAGTTTGGGTTTTTTCGGCTATGCGCGCTCCGCTCCGTCGCGCTACGCGACTTTCAGGATCCTGAAAATCTTTGGCGCTGATCCGCCTGAAAAAGGATTTGCCAGACAGAGGAAGCCCCCCCGATCCCCGCTGTGAAATTCGCAGCTCGCTACGACCACCGGTTCCGGAGGTATGTAAGCTCGAAGCAAAACAAGATGGCCGCCGAACTGTCAAAAGCAGACTTTGGGCGGCTATATCTCCGCAACCGTTAGCCCCAGAGAGACACGGTTTCGAGTGCTGTGACCGGACTGACCTTCGCTATCCGTCAAATATGGTTTCAGCGCGAAAAATTTTCAGGCTCTGAAAACGCCTGAAATCCAATCCTCACCGTTCTCCAGAGAGCCCCGATGGGATCTGTGGAAATCCGGTACCTCTATGACGCTCCGTTAAGGAGCTATCGAGTTCCGAAGTTCCTAACCCAAAAACAAAAATGGCTGAAATCAGACGTTTTTCGCGCAATTCAGGCGCGGTTCGTCCCAGGAAGTCGCGATTTTGGCTGATTAAGGCGTTTGTAGCTAAATAAGGCTCGCTGCGGCGTCTAAATTATTAAAAAATGTATATTTCTGAATTAATTTACAGAAAACATTAAAAATTCAACAGCTCCTGAACCATAAGACCTAAAATTCAGTTAAAATAGTCAGAAAATTTGTAAAATCAACCTCTACACGGACAATAGACAACTTATACTAAAACTTAACATTAAGATGGTTTTTTGGTTAAAAAAACCGGTTTTTTGATAAATTAATTAGTATCTCGGAAACCAGTAAGGGTAAAAAATTTTTATTTACAGATTCAGGATAGGCGCTCAAGCGCGCAGCTGGATCCTTTCAAAAAACCAGGTGTTTCCACTGTAGTTTCCGAGATATAGATAGTCGAAATTGGGATTTCTTAACTTAAATAACTATTCTAAAACTTAACTTAAAAATCTTCTGAGTGCACCGGGGGTCTTCTCCACTTGTGGGGTAGGCTGTCGCGAAGAAACGGTGTCTCTGCGACTGCTCCTTCTGCTACCTCGTGCACACGTGGTTTTTGGTTTTTCCTCTATATCTTCTTAATTTTCCTTTGGAAAATTATGTGAAAAACTTCTGTCTGTAGACCTCTCCAGCCCGCGTCAAATGGCGATAAAAAATTTTGGGGTCGTCGCTTTAGTTTCCAAGTTGAGAGCGGTTTAAAGTTTCTTGACTTAGAAAAACTTAACCTAATTCAGGTTTTTCACTTTTCACCGCTTTTCACTGCAATCCAGTGGTAACACAATCACTCTATGGTGTGGTGCAAAACCTTACGCATCTGCTGACACTTGTTTTACTGATATCGGACAACTTTTGACCACTTTTTCGAATTTTTTAGTGCGGAGCGACACAAAAACGTGGTGTTCTCGAGCGCGGTTGGACTCAGACTCCGGTTAGGTTAGGTTAGGTTAGGTTAGGTTAGGTTAGGTTAGGTTAGGTTAGGTTAGGTTAGGTTAGGTTAGGTTAGGTTAGGTTAGGTTAGGTTAGGTTAGGTTAGGTTAGGTTAGGTTAGGTTAGGTTTAGGTTAGGTTAGGTTAGGTTAGGTTAGGTTAGGTTAGGTTAGGTTAGGTTAGGTTAGGTTAGGTTAGGTTAGGTTAGGTTAGGTTAGGTTAGGTTAGGTTAGGTTAGGTTAGGTTAGGTTAGGTTAGGTTAGGTTAGGTTAGGTTAGGTTAGGTTAGGTTAGGTTAGGTTAGGTTAGGTTAGGTTAGGTTAGGTTAGGTTAGGTTAGGTTAGGTTAGGTTAGGTTAGGTTAGGTTAGGTTAGGTTAGGTTAGGTTAGGTTAGGTTAGGTTAGGTTAGGTTAGGTTAGGTTAGGTTAGGTTAGGTTAGGTTAGGTTAGGTTAGGTTAGGTTAGGTTAGTTAGGTTAGGTTAGGTTAGGTTAGGTTAGGTTAGGTTAGGTTAGGTTAGGTTAGGTTAGGTTAGGTTAGGTTAGGTTAGGTTAGGTTAGGTTAGGTTAGGTTAGGTTAGGTTAGGTTAGGTTAGGTTAAGGTTAGGTTAGGTTAGGTTAGGTTAGGTTAGGTTAGGTTAGGTTAGGTTAGGTTAGGTTAGGTTAGGTTAGGTTAGGTTAGGTTAGGTTAGGTTAGGTTAGGTTAGGTTAGGTTAGTTAGGTTAGGTTAGGTTAGGTTAGGTTAGGTTAGGTTAGGTTAGTTAGGTTAGGTTAGGTTAGGTTAGGTTAGGTTAGGTTAGGTTAGGTTAGGTTAGGTTAGGTTAGGTTAGGTTAGGTTAGGTTAGGTAGGTAGGTTAGGTTAGGTTAGGTTGGTAGGTTAGGTTAGGTTAGGTTAGGTTAGGTTAGGTTAGGTTAGGTTAGGTTAGGTTAGGTTAGGTTAGGTTAGGTTAGGTTTAGGTTAGGTTAGGTTAGGTTAGGTTAGGTGGTAGGTTAGGTGGTTTAGGTTAGGTTAGGTTAGGTTAGGTTAGGTTAGGTTAGGTGTTAGGTAGGTTAGGTTAGGTTAGGTTAGGTTAGGTTAGGTTAGGTTAGGTTAGGTTAGGTTAGGTTAGGTTAGGTTAGGTTAGGTAGGTAGGTTAGGTTAGGTTAGGTTAGGTTAGGTTAGGTTAGGTTAGGTTAGGTTCGGTTAGGTAGTTAGGTTAGGAACGGTTAGGTTAGGTTAGGTTAGGTCGGTAGGTTAGGTTAGGTTAGGTAGGTTTAGGTTAGGTACGTTACGGTAGGTTAGGTAGGTACTGTTACGGTACGGTACGGTTACGGTACTTACGTAAGCTTAGCTTAGTTAACTGTCGGTAACTGTAACTGGAACGGTACGGTTAGGTTACGGTACGGTAGTTACGGACGGAACTTACGTAACGGTAACTTACTGTAACGGTTACTTACGGTTAGACTGGAACGGTAACGGTACTTAACGTTAGTACGTTACGTGTACTTAACTTACCTTAACTGTACGTAACTTAACGGAACTGAACTTACGTTGAACGTTAACTTAACTTAACTTAACTTACGGTGAACGTTAACTTAACTTAACTTACGTAACTAGTAGTAACGTTAACTTAACTTAACTTAACGTAACTTGAACTTAACTTACTTAACGTAACGTTACGTGAACTGAACTTAGACGTTAACTTAACTTAGACTTAGTTACTTAACTTAACTTAACGTAACTTAACGTTACTTACTTAACTTAACGTTAACTTAACTTAACGTACTTAACTTACTTACGTAACTTAACTTAACTTAACTTAACTTAACTTAACTTAACTTAACGTTAACTTAACTTAACTTACTTACTTAACGTAGTACTGAACTTAACGTAACTGACGTTAACTTAACGTTAACTTAACGTAACTTAACTTACTTAACGGAACTTTAACTTAACTTAACTTAACTTAACTTAACTTAACTTAACTTAACTTAACTTAACTTAACTTAACTTAACTTACGTACTTACGTAACTTAACTTAACTTACTACTTAACTTAACTGAACTTAACTTAACTTACTTAACTTAACGTAACTTAACTTATTAACTGAACTTAACTTAACTTAACTTACTTACTTAACTTTAACTTAACTTAACTTAACTTAACTTAACTTAACTTAACTTAACTTAACGTAACGTAACTTAACGTTAACTTAACTTAACTTAAACTTAACTTAACTTAACTTTAACTTAACTTAACGAACTTAACTTAACTTAACTTAACTGTAACTTAACTTAACTTAACTTAACTGAACTTAACTTAACTGAACTTAACTTAACTTAACTTAACTTAACTTAACTTAACTTAACTTAACGTAACTTTACTTAACTTAACGTAACTTGAACTTAACTTAACTTAACTTAACTTAACTTACTTAACTTAACTTAACTGTAACTTAACTGTAACTTAACTTAACTTAACTTAACTTAACTTAACTTAACTTAACTTTAACTTAACTTAACTTAACTTAACTGTAACTTAACTTTAACGGAACTTAACTTAACTTAACTTAACTTAACTTAACTTAACTTAACTTAACTTAACTTAACGTAACTTAACTGAACTTAACTTAACTTAACTTAACTTAACTTAACTTAACTTAACTTAACTTAACTTAACTTAACTTAACTTAACTTAACTTAACTTAACTTAACTTAACTTAACTTAACTTAACTTAACGTAACTTAACTTAACTTAACTTAACTTAACGTAACTTAACTTAACTCGTAACTTAACTTAACTTAACGTTAACTTACTTAACTTAACGTAACTTAACTACTTAACTTAACTTAACTTAACTTAACTAACTTAACTTAACTTAACTTAACTTAACTTAACTTAACTTAACTTAACTTAACTTAACTTAACTTACTTAACTTAACTTAACTTAGACTTAACTTAACTTAACTTAACTTAACTTAACTTAACTTAACTTAACTTAACTAACGTAACTTAACGTAACTTAACTTAACTTAACTTAACTTAACTTAACTTAACTTAACTTAACTTAACTTAACTTAACTTAACTTACTTAACTTAACTACTTACTTAACTTAACTTAACTTAACTTAACTTAACTTACTTAACTTAACTTAACTTAACTTAACTGAACGTAACTTACTTAACTTAACTTAACTTAACTTAACTTAACTTAACTTAACTTAACTTAACTTAACGTAACTTAACTTAACTTAACTTACTTAACTTAACTTAACTTAACTTAACTTAACGTGAACTTAACTTAACGTAACTTAACTTAACTGAACTTAACTTAACTTAACTTAACTTAACTTACGGAACTTAACTTAACTTAACTTAACTTAACTTAACTTAACTTTAACTTAACTTAACTTAACTTAACTTAACTTAACTTAACTTAACTTAACTTAACGTAACTTACTTAACTTAACTTAACTTAACTTGAACTTAACTTAACTTAACTTAACGTGAACTTAACTTAACTTAACTTAACTTAACTTAACTTAACTTAACTTAACTTAACTTAACTTAACTTAACTTAACTGTACTTAACTTAACTTAACTTAACTTAACTTAACTTAACTTAACTTAACTTAACTTAACTTAACTTAACTTAACTTAACTTAACTTACGTAACCTTAACTTAACTTAACTTAACTTAACTTAACTTAACTGTAACTTAACTTAACTTAACTTACTTAACTTAACTTAACTTGTACGAACTAACTTAACTTAACTTAACTTTAACTTAACTTAACTTAACTTAACTTAAAGACTTAACTTACTTAACTTAACTAAACTTATTACTTAAAC